>CM075066.1:21282500-24275352 GCA_037428765.1 Rubia yunnanensis
GGGTCTACGAATCTATTAAAAACAACCTTGTATGGGTCGTCCATTCGTAAGAGTGATAGGAATAGCTAGTAAATTAAACTAGTAGGGGTTCGGTTTTTCAATTATCAACTACAAAACATGAAAGTAAAAAGCAATTAATCTATTTAACTAAACACTTGGAGAGTTATTGCATAACATGGATGATTTAATGCTCTGATCCTCAATTTCTTCATATAGAGACTTAGACAAACCTAATAGAGTGCTCATAACATGTGGTGTGGTCTATGGCAAACACTTCCCCATACGAGTCACGTCAGGTGCACTCAAACTCTCCATCGACACCTCCATCATAGTTAGGGAGTGCAACAAGGTCCAACTTTTGTTGTAGATCTGTTTCTCCCCGTGCAATTACGTCTCAGGCATTCCACCACCCAAGCTCTACTCCCTAAGGCCTGTGAATTAGGTAAAGGGCCGTAGGGACCTTATCTATGACACTAGAGCCTCTTACAACCCTATCTTGCTACTTTTCACTATCTCTACCTGCAACCTATCTGATTACTTTATGTAAATAGCTAAGACTGGTGTGATGGAAAATAATAAGAGTGATGCTCGGATCCCCCGGGCACACATGAATGCGGACACGTACTCCATTACTCATTAATGCATCCGAGGTTTCTCTTCCCAATGGGGCATCATTATTTGCGCCAACATAAATATAGACTAGAGTGAGTGCTTATTTGGAGTGTAATTTTCATGCGATTCAAACATTCAAGAACAAGTCACAATAATATCATGAACACAAATATTAGGAAGAACTAGGAAATCACAAAAACATTAAATAACCATGCATACAATTTATCCCAGAGCTATAGAAACTACTCCATAGATATGGAATTCAAATTAATATTTGAATTCCACAACTTAGGATTAAAGAAAAATAAAAAGAAGAAAATAAATAGGAGACAATCTTTCTGTCTCTAAGATGTTCTCCCAAGTACAATATGAACACTAAAAAATGATCATCCTCTTTTACCTAGTAGACTAAGGCTATATTTATAATAATAGGAGATTGGCCTAAAAATAGGCCAAACATAAGCTAAAAATGTGCAAAACCCTAAGTGAGCTGTCGCCTAGCGTAGACTAACGCGAATGACACTGTCAGTGCCGTGTACATGGTCCTTGCTGATGTGGGCAACTCGATCTGGCACAGGCTACATTGAGTCATCTAGCACGGTACGTTACATCTGCACGGGCAGCTACTTTGTGCTGGTCCGGGCCGCTGGATCGGGCGCACCATGTCGACTTCTTCGGTGTGAACCGTGGCCTTTGGTGCTGGCCATCGTCAGTAGCCTCGATTTTGAGCCTCTGATCTGCAGGATGCAGACCATCATCAGGAAGGTTTCTTTGCTCAATAACTCAGCACAGGCCATTTGATTATTCACACCTCGCCAACTGGTCTTGACATTCTGAACTTGGAACGGTGCGAGATGTCGTAAATGGGACGGTCAGCACCCGTACTTAGCTAATTTTTAGTGAAAATTGAAACATGTGTGCATGACCCATAGTGTTTGGTGCAATCCATGCAATGCCCTTATGCCAAATTATTTGGTGTGGGCAAACAACTCTGGCGCGGGCCGTTGGTGTCACCCATGGTAAGCTCGCGCCTAACCTAGGTACCTTGGCCAGCTGAACTTCTTTCATTCGCTACGGGTGAACCGTTAGTCCAATTTGAGAGTTTAAGTAGTTAATTTTATAGTGCTCGAGAATAAATATCCAATAGAATTAACCCTAAAGGCTAATTCTTCTTGGATCATTCTCAGACTTTGTCGCAACTTCTCGGACCACGATTCACCATTTTTTCGTTGGCACTTTGAACACCATTACCACCTATCTTTGGATCCAATCTCCTTCTACCACATTTTAATGTTCCTAGCCTTCATTTACTACTATTCTAGTGTGAATATCCTTCGATCTTTTCTATCGTCCTTGCGAACGGCATTCAATATCTTCTACTGCACTTACGAACGGCCTTCACATAGAATGTGATGAAAAAGTAACCAAAAATGACCTAATAAGAATCATCACAAGGAAGATCTTGGAGCATGTGGATACAAGAAGTCCATTAGTACCAATTAAGTATACAAAACGTGGGATTTAGACAAGAAAACCAAACATGGCCGTCTAAACCCCTTGTCACTTAAACTCAACTAATACTAGCAATCCACCGCATAAAAGAAGCTAATAACTATGCTAAATGCAGTGGTTAATGCATGCATAATGACACGCATCAAATCCCACACTTAACCCTTTGCTCATCCTCGAGTAAATAAAGACAAGAGAAGAATTAAGCGAAATGTAGTGTGCAGGCATAAGTTAACAGAGGCATTCAACTTATTCCTAGATTACCCTGTTTACCCCAAAATAGTAAGAATCTCACAACTCTCACACTCCCCGAAGAACATAAGCAATCTAACCACCCAAAAGTAAAATATGGAAAGAGGTAAGCAAAGAAGATAATTGTCAAACTACCGTACTTTTCCCAAAATGATCCCCAGAAGCAATCAAAGAGTCATCTACCAAGAATAATCCACCAAGGAAATCAAAGAGTTGTCAACTTGGTTGTAACATAGGGATAATTCATGATTCTCGATCTAGTTAAAATCAAGAAGGGAAATGTATCGCCAACCTAGTTTTTTTTTGTTTTCTCTCAATTTCCCTCATTTTGCCTACGAGCCCTTTTGGGTTTTCATCCTAGCTTTAACACAAAAAGGGTTCTCACTTCTCACCTTTTTCCACATGGCCTCTAATTTTTGTCCAGGCTCGTAAGCCTAGCCGGGCGTAGCCTCTCACTTTTACCTAGGTCTTTCGACCTATCCAGGCTTTTCCCAATGTTACCTATGTCGTCCTTTTGAATTTTCAACTTTTCCAGGTTTTTATATTTTTTTAATTTTTCCAAAATTTTCAATGTTTTTGGTATAGCACAAAATTGCCCAAAAAGTGGTCTTCATACTTCAAGAAACAAGCTCAAAACAAAAATAAAAATTACACTACCAATGATTTCCCTTAAGAATCCTAAAAACTACTACAAAAGGTGCCCTTACACCAAAAACAACAAAAAGTTCAATGAGGGAAAGAAACAAACATATGGAAAAAATAGTCATCCAGAAATCTAAACAGTGTAACACAGGCTGAAGGAAATACTAGCAAAGGGGATAACATCATAAAAGATGTTCCAACCCACCCCCACACTTAGTTCTTATGTTGTCTCTAACGTAAGTAATTAAGGTTAGGGAAAGTCAAAATATTAGGAAAAATCACTCACTACTGCAACGGCTAGCTCCCGGCATCTGCCCGTGCGGAGGATCCATATAGAGTTCCCCTATGCCGACACTCCTTAACCTATCACTGATATCCATAATGCTCCCATGGAGTGCCCCTATACCTCCTGAAAGATACTATAGCTGACCATCAACTCTGTCAAATCGTGCCATCGTGTCCCATTGGTGGTTATCTAGCTTATCTATAAAATTTTCCAACTCCTGCCAAACTCCAAACATGGATTCCCCTAAGGACCGTGTCTAATCCTGCTAGTTCTGTTGTGGTGTTTGGGTCCATATGGGATAAGAAGAAGTAGATCGAAAACCCGGTGACCCATGCTCTTGGAAAGGGTTGTACTATGGATGCTGCTATGAGTGAGCTTCATTATGAGAGTGGCTGGAAATATTATGTTTGTGATGCTCAAAGGGTATAGAGGACCTATAGATGTTGTTCTTACTATACTCCAAAAAATCCCGATGGTGAGATAAGATGATATGCTTATGTGAACCACTAGTGACATGCCCCGTGGACTGATAAGACTCCTTATGCATGTTGATCGGCCTCTGAAAAGGGGATGGTCCTCCTGATACAAGCTGGAAAGGTAGCAGTGGCGCTAGGAGGTGCTCAATAGGTGGTGGCATAGCATGAGGTGGAGGTGGCTACTCTATGGTGACACCAGTGGGAATCTGATGCTCAAATTGCTCTGGAATCTGCTCCTGCTGCCTATACGCCTCCTCAAAATCCTCACTTCCTGGGTCGTTCTCCCCTGGAACTTCCTCAAATCCACATTGGGCTCAATGATAAGATGTGATAACTCTAAATTCTTGCTCTACTTGGTCCTCTCACTCTAGGGAAGCCTCATTAATCTCTCCTCCTTGTATATCAAGAAGATGGAACCACAGTCTTTCTTTATGAACTTTTCTTCTACCATGACCGGGGGAGTGAGTGTAAAAGGTATACCTGGGTTTTCCATTATATCCTCACTCACCAGAAGCTGGAAGTATCGCACCAAAAGTGTAATCATTTCTCCCATCGATATCATCCTAGTGCAGGCTGATGAGAAAGTGAGATCCATACTCCCAGAGATAAACTCATCTACCAAGTTGGGGAAATCTCTCCCCTTGCACATAAACCATAGAAGAATCTTGAAGTTCTTGTCAGTGGAGGCGGTAGCCTCCCCATGGCAACTAACTATCGAGGTCAGCAGCCTAGCCACGTATCTCAGTGCTGGGTGCACTGTGTCATTGTTCTTGCTCTTCTTTCCCCTTATCTATCTGGTTATGGCACCCCAGAATTGAACTGGATCACATGTGTTTGGCTCCCTGTACCCTGGCACCTTTCGGTGCTTCTTCCATTTGAAGATCTTTTCGAACTGATAATATGTCAAGGTGTGCGGTTTATCTCCCAAATAGAAAGTGATATAGCACCCTCCATGTCTCTTTCAAATCCTATCAATAGTAGCTAAGAACTCCAGGGTATATCTAGCATAGGTGGGGGCAGACAGGGTGGTGTACTTCTTCATTCCTTACCTTCCGAGCAGAATTCAGACAGTTTTGTAGAGTTTGAGACCCTTGAGGGTCTCTTCATCTACAAACTTTGTCTCTAAAATTGGACACTCCATGAGATACCCACCCTCTCTCCTATGGGCTTCAGCAAGTGTGGTTAATCCCATATAGTGTGGCTTACTAGGCTCTCCCCTCTCCCTTTGTACATGAGGCATAATGTCCAAGAAATATAGCTACTAGACAAAGACAAAATACGTCACAATATTTTCTCCAATTATCCCCAACACAGAATAGCATATTCCAAGTAAAATCTACCAACACACCTAATCACCAAAATTTCACAAGCATGCAAATACAATCGCACAGTAAATACACTAATCTGATTCCTTCAAATAAGAATAAGTTTGGCCAGAATAACCTCAAACGAAAGTGCGGTTAAATCTCCGCTCGAGGGTGAGTCAAAGCAACTCCAATGTCCCAAAAGGAATAAAAGTATTTCAGTTTCCCAGAGAAAATACCAATATGTGGCCAAACATTCTTCTTATAAACTGCTCAAATTCATGTGCTTTCTGAGGCTTAGGTTTACTGGGTTGGATAGAGCTCGGAAAGATGCAAATTTTGATATATGGTGGAGGAAAATTTGATGAAAAACAAGAATGTTATGGAAAAATTAGTGAGAGAGGGGTGGCTGGAGGCTTTATGCAAGAGAGAGAGAGAGAGATAGAGGGAGGAGATGAGTTGGTCTATTGAAGGCTGGTGTGGGAAAAAGGGTATGGGCATGAGGGGTATAAGTAGGGAATAAGCTGGGTTAGGATTGGTTTAGGTAGGTGGGTGGCATGGATCCCTATGTTAGATCCATGCCTACACTTGGCTCCATGTTAGGCCCGTGTCTGTCCGCGCCATCCACACGCCAGCCTTGTGTTGGAGTTACTGTAGTCCATGGTCCGTGTCCTTGTGGTAGCCACGTCAGCTTCGTGCTAACTGGCTTTGGCACAGACCATCCTTTTACTCTGGTCCGTGCCGAACTTTAGGCATGGACCTCATCTTTTACCCTGGCCCATGCCAAATGCTAGGCATGGACCATCCTTCTGTGTAGGTCCGTGCCAAATGTCGGTGCGGACAATTTCATTCTCTGAAGAGTTTTTTCTCTCACACCTGCATCCAAAAACATTAAAAATCATAGCAGTATTGTTCCACACAAATAATAGATGACTAAAACTTCCTAAAATTTTCAGCAAAAATCTAACTCACCCCTAAAATTTTAAAAACATCCAAAAGAAACCTCCTACTTGAAATAAAAACAACATTTCTTTAATGTCATCTTCACGACTTATTATTCCCTCAATCTTCGAAACTGAAAAGAGTGGCTTGGTGGGTCACCTGAATCACAATCCCCGACACCACCAGTGACCACATTAAGATGGATGGGACATCGCCACATCATTCTAGGTTTACCTTTCACTTTTAGAGCGGTGGACCAAAGAAACCCATTCTTCTCTAGAGTGGATATATTCTTGTTGAGTTAGGGGTCTAAAGGGATTTAGGAGTTTTTCATTCCTTAGCCCACTTTTTTCCTTGCTTCACATTAGTCTCGAGATTCTGATGTGAAAAATCCTCGTTCAAATCAGAAGAAACATGCTCAAGAAGAATAGTATCACAAGATAGTTCATTCAAACAAGATAAGGCATGTTGAGTTTCAATATTGGGGAATAATTCATTTTGGGAATTTTTAAAAAAAATTTTTTCAATTTCATTTTCATTCATTATACAAACAAAATAAGAAAAAGAAAAAAATAATACTAACTACTCAACTAACACATTATGCTAATTGACAATTAAGCTAAATAGCATCCCCGGCAGCCAAAATTTGACCCGCCTCCACTCAGGGTCATTAATTGTAGCAAAATAACCCGAGCGAAGGCTGAGATCAAAGGATCAAAGGTCAAAGATAGAATTTAAATCCTGCACCCAACTCACTACTATGCTACCGTTAGGGTAGTTAACTGTAAGCCCTGAGTATGTCCACTGAGATGCTAGGGCCTAACAATCAATTAAACACAACCTCGTACGGGTCATCAATCCATACGAGTGATAGGATTAGCTAGTAAAGTAAACTAAGGGGGGAGGGTTGGTTTAGACGGCCTTCACATGACATGTGATGAAACACTGGAGACCTACTAAGGATGATCGTAAGGAAGATCTAGGAGTCCATGGATAGAAGATGTTCATTAGTACCAATTAAGTATACAAAATGCGGGATTTAAACAAGACAACCAAACATGGCCATCTAAACCCTTGTCACATCAACTCAATTAATACTAGCAATCCACCACATAAAACAAGCTACTAACTATGGCGAATGCAAAAATTAACGCACAAATATTGAAGCACATCAACATACATGGCAAATATCTTTAAAAAAATATAAAGCATAAATCACGCAAAAATAGGGCAATATAAGAATCTCACAAAATGATCATCTAGTCATGAATACAAGTAATTACCCAAATGATTAACTAATCTAGAGACATTGAACCTGAAACAATAATTAGATTCAATGCCACGGGCATAAACTAGGAATAATAATTGAGAAGAGAAGAGTTAGCCCCTTTTTCTCTCTACCTACTCTTAGATCTAGAATTAGAAATGAACTTAGTAAACTATCTGCACCTAGAATCATGTGTCTCCTAATGCATTTAGAAAATCTCTTAGAGCTTTTGCATAGTTGATTGATATGTTTAGTTGACTTTACATCACAAGGCGTTTATATAGTCTTTGTTGGTTTTCTCGTCTAAATCCCCCGTTTTGTAGATTTATTTAGACCTAATTGATGTTATGTTCTTACAAGCATCTAGATCCTATTTTGTGAGCTTCAATGATGATCGCTCGTAAGCACTTCGGAGTAAAAGGCCATTTGCAAGACTAGTAGTAGATATTTGAAGGTTATTGCAAGGATGGTAGTAGACCGAAGGCCACATGATTATTCGTGATAGTGGATGGAAATGCACCGAAGAGAATGGAGTTGAAGCCCGGAAGACTTAGAAGACTGGCATGACCATGCCCTTCTGCACGACCCGTGCCAGCAAAAATTGTGATGTAGCTAAGTATAGGTACGAGCCATGTTCTTTTGTGGGGCTCGTACCGACCAGCAGGACTGTGCAGCTAAGTAATAGCATGGATCATTTCCTTTTGCACTTCTCGTGCTCCTCGAAGATCAAGACATTAAGGCAAGGCCCGCACGCGGGTCATATTGCACGATTGTGCCATAAAAATATGAAGAACTCAGTTCAGGTCTGCAACCCTCAAGGATTTGCATGGGTCGTGCCACCAACTGAGCCAAGAAACTCCCTCTAGTCGGCGGCTTATGCAATTTTGCATGGATCATGCCGACGCTGTAGATTAGAGTTTCTCTAGTTTTGGGCCTTTTTAATTCCAACTTCTTACCTACTATGTAAGGAGCCTTAGTTTACTAGAGTTAAGGAGTTAGAGAGAGAACATTCAGTAGTTGTAATTTCTATTCTCCTAGTTTCTAAGAGTAGGTAGATAGAGAAAGGGACTAACCCTCTTTCCTATTTTTTTCCCAAGGACAATGAATCCAATGGTAAATTTTGGTTCAATGCTTAGGGAGTAGTAATATACTTGTGATCTAATTTGTATTCATGATTTGGTTGATATGTTGTGAGATTCTCGGTCTCCTCATCCTTTCATGTTTATGAATATCAAGCTTTATTTAATCTTTTACGTTCTTGAGAAGTGAGCATTGCCATCATTGTGAAGGACCTCCAAGGTCCTAGTTGTGAGTATTTTTTTCTTTTTCCCTTATTTCTTTATCTTGTCCCAAGAGTGGGGAGGTAAAGAGAAATGTATCTCATTGTATTATAGTGTAGTGTGCATATGCTCCACTTTGATTTGTTTTGTTTGAAAAAAGGAAAAATTAAAAAACAATTCCCGCTAAGTTGAAAACCTGAGAGGGAAACTTAGGAAATAACGGGAGGCTCTGATAGGTTGAAAACCTGAAAGGGTGACCTATGCAAAAATGAGAGGCTATATTGTGAGGAAAAGGTGAGGGTGATCATTGAAAAAGAAACATGTGTGAAGCTAGGTTGAAAACCTGAAAGGGCTCCTGGGAAAAATGAGAGAAAATGAGTGGGCTAAAAAATCCTTCACTTGATTTGTTTATTGAGTGGCTTTTTTGGTGGAGTAAGTTAGCTTGGTTATATGTAAACCTCACGTTTGTTATGGTTTGTTGGTTATTTGGATTATCTTAGGCTTTGGGATGTGAGAGTGTGAGAAAATTTTATGTCTTGGGGGTTAGGGTAGTCTAGGAATATGATGTTAGATGTTTTGGGAAAATGTTTACATGGAAGTATACACTTTGATCTTTGCTTGTTCTTGTTTACTCGAGGATGAGTAAGGTTTAAGTGTGGGGAGATTTGGTGAGACGTCAAATGCATGTATTTTCCAGAGGAATCAACATCTCTTTTGTCATATTTTTTTTATAAGATTGCTAGATTTAGGTAGGTTTACATGATAAGGGGTTTAGATGACCATTTTCAGTTTTTATATCTAAATCCTTCATTTTGTAACCTATGTTTAGTCTAATGGATTTTTGGTCCTTACGAGCATCTAGATTCCATATTTTGAGCTTCATTTTTAGATGTCTCGTGAGCCCTTTGGAGTGGTTTAGTGAATGCCACGTGCCGAAACGTGGTAGAAGATAGAAAGGTCAAAGAAGGAAGGAAAAGAAACAGATTAATTGTCACCCGGAAGTTTGGACAAAGTTCTTAAAATTATCCGAGAAGAATCAGCCTACAAGGATGGCATTATTGAATTCATCTTCCCGAGCACTGTAAAATCGACTACAAGAACTCCCAAAACGGATCAACGGTTCACCCGTGGGAAGCAAAACAAGAAGTCGCGAATTGTAGCCCATCTGAATTTTTTGGGATGAAACCTCTGCTGCCCGGGCAACACCATTTCCACCCGAGAGGGAGGCTGCTGCATCTTTTTGGTTTTTCTTGACCAAATTAGACTCTCAATAGCCCCTCTTCTTCCCCATTTTCCTAAGCCCGGCTTGGTGGTTCAAAAACCCTAGTTTTTCACCATTTTCTTCCATTTCTTCTTCTTTGTAGATCTTTGTTCTATGTTATGGGTTTTGATTATCTAGCTTAGTTTTGTACGTGGGAGCAATTGATTGAGACTTCTGTGCTAATGTCTTGAGAATTATTTCTATCTACTTATTTCTTTCTCTATTGTGCATTTATTGAGTTTAGAATGTGGATTGTTAGTGGAATTAATGTTGTTGGAAGTTTGAATATATGAATTGCTTCTATGATTTCTTGTTAGGGTTGGGAGAAAGTAGCTATTTTCCCCCTCTTTTAATGTGGAATCCAAGAGCATGAGTTAGAGCTTGTAAATGATGTTGATTTGTTGATAAATGCTAGATGAATGTGATGATGTTGAACTTTTTGTCATGTTTATTTTAGGTAGCAAATGAGATAAGTCTATGAATGTCGATCATTCTTGACTAATCTTGTGTAAATGCATGAATTGGTTAAATGCATAGACACGGTGTAGTGTTTATAAGTGTTGCCAAGCTTTTTGATTCTTCGTGATCAATGCCATCAATGGGATACGTTTAGCCGTGTTTCAACTAAGGGAGTCATAGGTGATATTTGACAAGAGATGTCGAATTCACTCTTGCAAACTACTATCTAAGAAGGATAGAAGATTTATCTTCACAACAAGTCGTTAAAGCAATTAATAGATTGGTTTACTCGTTCTTGAAGCTTTTGTTATTTAGCATTCATGTGTTCTTAATGCTATTTTTTACTTCATTTATGCCATGAGGTGATTGAGAATAGGAAGTGTTTGTATGATTAAGGTGTTAGTGTTAGGAAAGTGACAAATTCCTTAGCTCCTTGGCATGAAAATCCAAGAACATGAATTCAGAATTTCTCGTGCATAATGTGTTGTGATTCTTGTTAGATAAGTATGTTAATGTGGATTTTTCTCATAATTATCCTATAGATGCAATTAAAGGTTGAATCTTGAATATGGTTTGTTCTAGGTTTTGCCTAATGAATGTTATGTTTGGTTAAAGGTTGTCTTTGGTAGAAGGCTTGTTGTTATCAAATCTATGGTCTTTCGTGTGAAATGACGTTGATGAAATACCTCTATGGTGTGGTTTTCTTAGAGTGATTTTCAACGAGGTTTGAAAATGGTCGTTGTTTTTCTTTGCAAATTTCTATTAAGAAGGAATGAATGTTGATCTTTGAATGGGAAGTGATAACATTCCCCGTAGGTAACAAATGTGATTGAATGAGTGAATGGTTCAATGATCTACATGAGTTTTGGAAGTGGATATCAATTGCCCCCAAGTCTTTATTTTTTGTAGTTTTTACCCTTTTTTCATTGTTTGTTTGATGATTATCATAGTTACTTAACTTTTCTAGTTAGTTTGTCTTTTAATTTCATAACTTAGGAAAACCAACCAACTAACCCCCCCCCCCCCCATTTACTTGCTTATGTGTATATATATGTGTATGTGTGTGTGTGTGTGTATATATATGTGTGTGTGTGTATATATGTGTGTATATATATGTGTGTATGTATATATATATGTATGTATATATATGTGTGTATATATATATACGTATGGCCTAATATGAACCTTATATGTGTAAACGCTTAAGAAAATCCCTCTTCTTCGTGGACTACCCCGATTTGACACTATCTACGTAATTGTAATTAGTAAGCATAAAGGGCTTATAAATTATAACTTTGAGAGGTACGACGATAACCTCCCAGTGAGTTCTGGGTATATGAGTTCATGTACATAGGCTATGAGCACAAAATCCACACGAGTGTATACCTAATTTCAACAGGGTCATAAACCCCGATAGATAACGCATGATAGTTTGTAGCAACTAAGGTTGTAGAGTAGCGACCATTTTTTTTCAACCCTAGAGTCATCATGAGATGCTCATTCTTTTGCCTCTGTAAGCCAAGGGAGAAGTGTTCATAGTGGAGGCCCGGGATGTAATTCTTTATGAGGAAAGAGGAGCGAAGATTGGTTGGACCGCATGATATACTTTCCCTAATTACGAAGGTGGCGTTGATAGAATATTCGTGGAAACTTTTGTGTGAGAGACATTGGGAAGTGTTAACTATCAACCACATTATGTGGCATAGACATTGGGATAGGTTTATACGTCTTGTATTTGATAGAATCTATGATCAAAGTCTTCTACCACTCATGTTATGCAAATATCCCCAAGTCGTAGATTAATATCGTTTAATCTCTTGTTTAGCATGATAAGTAGTTTTTAGACACTCCCCCCCAAAACCATGTCTGTGACACTAGCTATTCTTAAAACACAATCAGAGTGACACCTGATTGTGAATTTTGCATAATTAGCCTTTGAATCCAAGTATTTTGACCCACCTCCATTAGGGGTCGTCAAATAATAGTATCTAATCAATTAAACTCGAGTGAAGGCTTATGATATCCAAGATAAATATTTATATTCTACTCATGTTCCTACTATTAAGCTACCTAGAGGGTATATAGTGGCAAGACCGGGTTTGTCCACAAAGATGCTAGATGTCTAAAAGCCAACTACACACAGCCACATCCGGGTTGTCAATTTGTCCGTGCATTAGGAATACCTAATATTGAAAAAATGGTTTTGATAGGGGGGGGGGATTAACTAGCAACTACAAGCATGTGAGATCACAAGAGAATAAAAATATATATACTAGCACTTGGGGAATATTTGCATAACATGATTGGTGAAATTTTTCGATCCTCGATTCAATCACGTTCAAGACATATGAACCTATTCTAGGGCTTATGACACGTGGTGTGGTCAATGGTAAACACTTTCCCATACCTATCACATAGGGTTCTCTTGCAATCTTCCATTGTCACCGCTTCTATAACTAGGGGAGTGCAACAACATCCCTGCCGCTGTGAATATCTATTTCTCCCCCGTATGATTACGTCATTGGCACTCTACCACAAATGATTCTCCCTAGGCCTACAAAGGCAAAGGGATAGGCACCTTATTGTTAGCTCTAAGGTTGCAAATATGCTGAGCCTTGTTTGCTACCAATGCTATCTCTATTTGTATTCCTTCAGACTAACTCGCCAGTTGGACTAGTGTTTTGTTATCGTAATAGTAACTCATAAAAGACCTACGTGCACACACCCACATGGACTCGGACCATGCTACCCATATCACGTCTATGTTTCTCTTCCTTGGGGGATATCAATAGACATTCAACATGAATGTAGACTACGGTGTGTGCCAATCTTAGTGTGACATTCATGCAATTAACAAGAATATGAAGAACAAGGCAATATAATATCATTAACACATAGAAATAGGTAGATCTAAAGAATCTCAAAACACATACACCTAATCATGAAAAAAAATACAAACCCCAAGTAAATTAACTACTCCCTAAGCATTGAACTCAAGTATTTCATTGGATTCAATGCCCTTGGGGAAAAAATTCAAGAAATAAAACTAGAGAGTAAGGTTATTCCCTTTCTCTATCTAACTACTATCCAAGATTAGAGAATGATCTAAAATGTGGAAAAACTTAAAACCTAGTAAACATAGGCTTATATTTTGGTAGTAAGGAAACGACCTTGAAATAGGCTCAAAATAGGCAAAACAAAACCCTAGCAACCACAAACAGCACAGGCTTCATACTACACGAAGATAAGAAAAGAAAAAATGACACCACCAAAGTATTCCTAAAAATATCCCCCAAATAAAAAAGCTACAAAAACCTACCATACAATACAGAGGAATCTTGTAGAAATCGCTAAGTGGACAACTATTACCTCCCCCTACACTTAAACCATGTATTGTCCCTAACGTAACATGAAAAATGGAAATCATAAGTGGAGTCGGGGGAAATAGTGGCACTTACTCTTGTGGCCCCTAAAGGCTCTCTCTCAATTATCTAGCCTCATGTCTCCTCCTCCTTTCTTCTTGCCTCATCTCTTGTCTCTCAATAGGGTCTAGGTCACGGAACCCATCGAGTCTCGAATTGTCAAATATCTTGATAAATTGCTCAATGGCTTCTTCTTGAACATCTACCATCTCATCTATGATGGAAAATTTGTCCTCCATCCCCCTTTCTATGGATTCCAATCTCTCCCCCCCAAAAAATCATTGCATTTCCCATCGCACCCATTCTACTCCAAAACTCATCCAACTGTAAACTCATTCCCCTGATGGCTTGGCCAATTTCTTGCTCCTTTTGGGTAGACAACAAAAGTTGGTCCTCAAACATGCGAAATTGGTCAAGAAATTCCGTTGGTAAGGCTCCTCAAGTGGGTGGTGCTTAAATTGGAATCTTTCCATCCTTCTCTATCTCTATGTCCGGACTCGAGATAGTGTTTTAGAGTACCCTCTCGAATCTTGGATCGGGGGGATATAAAAAGAACCTATAAAATGGTATCCTGGTTGATTGCGTTGCATTCGCTTTGTGGTAAAACCATGAACTTTCACACCGTAGCACTAACGTATAACCATACAAAATGATCCTTGGATGTGGCGGAGGCAATCATTGAGCTCTCGCTAGCTTGTCCATCGTGTATCTTGTTTCCAAGCGTTCCAAGTTTTCCACTGCAAATGGAGAAGGAACCGGATGTCCCAATTGTTGAGCTAGAAGTCTGACCATGCCTTCTATTGGTATCTTGCTACCCTTCTTCTTTCCCACAACTAAGCACTCTTCCACGAAGACCCCCACCAAGTGAGGTAGAAATTCCTTTCCGGGGTTATCGCCCAAAGAATTTGGACATCCTGTCTAGGACATTGTGAAATATTCCCGAGGCAAAGTACTCCCATAGATAAAAGCTGTTGGATGTACCTTAAATCTAGGTAAACTATGGTGGTACTCTTGTGGAATTGCTTCCTCTCCGTGCCCAATAGAATCCTCCGAAAGTTGCTCAACGAGTACGGAAGGCTTTGTCGGTGTGTCCTTGGAACCTCCTTCCCATACTTTCACCCAAGTTCTTGAGAAATCTCCCTATGTGTCATGGTATACTCCTTGTCTTCAGGGTGGAATGGATGATTTCCTCCCATCATTGTCCTTTGATTTCTCCAAAGTTGCCAAAAACTCCTAGGTCCATCTTATGTAGGTGTTTGATTACTTCTCTAGAAATCCTTCTAGGCCTATCCGACGTAGCAAGTAGGTGATGGGTTCAAGTAGGCCTAGAGGTTTAAGCATTCAAAACTCTCTAAGATGGTTATATTTGGGCCATTTAAGCACTTCCATCTTTGGGCTGCACTCCCGGAAAAGGTGGTCAACCTCATGAATTCATCCACCACAAAGGCGGGGTTGGGAGGAAGGGAAGTCATTGGCTATTTTCTCCCAACTTTAGCCGACTCCTTCCTTTTCTCACCCCGGGAAGTTGTCTCCTTGTTTGGCTTGCTTCTCTTTGGAGCCATTCTATCACAACAAGAAGAAGATGGTAATAACACACATAGTGAATCAAATTACCTCCTCAAAAAGATCACTCAATCAAGAATCATCTCTCAAACAACAACAACATGACAATTCATATCATCTTCATCCCAAAAAAATGTACTTCCCCCACACTTATATCTTCACAAACCCATTTAATCACATAACCGACATGCTTCTCTAAAACACATCAAAATTTTGAAATAAAAGTTTCTCATCAAAACCCGTCATGATAAAGAAAGCATGTAAACACAAAGTTCAAAGACTTACCCAGAATATAAAGCTAAAATTTGAAGAACCACACAAGAAGAAGCAAAAATTGCTTTCCCTTAAGAGAAAAGCTTCAAAATTTTGAGTTTCCCAAAGGTGAAGTGAGAGTGAGTGTTTTTGAAAAAATTGAAGTGGTTTGAAGGACTCTTATGGATAAGGAGGGTGTACCACGATTCTAATTTCAGAAAATCATGCTCATCCAAAATGGGTTATTTAGGAGGGAGGTACAAAGGAGATAGTGATGGTTTATGGGAAAATAGAAACTTTAGGGGACAAAAATGTCACTTAATTAATGCTCAAGAGAGGTGTTGATGTTTAGCCACTACTACAAAAATGTATTATTTTTACATTGAAAAAGTGTTGTAAAATTATATATATATATATATATATATATATATATCTCAACACTTTGTTAATGTGTGGTTATTGCCAATGTTGTAATAGGTCTAAAGTGTTATAATAGGTAATTTTGGATCTAAATTAAATTATTAAAAATATGTATTATTATGTTAGGATAGATATATTATTAGCAAACATTGTACTGTAATTATATTATATTAAAATTGTAAGGACATGTGTGTTCTTTTGACACATGACAGAGTAGGGATAGATGAGGTAATACCACTTTAACTTGTATTTTACTTTGCCAATATTAATACAATAATTTAATGTCTAAATATGTCCAATTAGGTTACATATTTACGTGTGTCACAATTAAAAGAAAATCATACATATAACCGTCACATTATAACCTAAAATTGACATTAATTTGTATTATATTAGACGGATTTTAATCCATTACTAAATATCCATCGGGCCATACGCACTTATATGTGTTAATATATGTCCAAATGTGTATATAACTAAACATAATTACAATGTATAAAAAATAGTTTTGCTAACTGCCAATATGCATGTTCCAACTTTGTGACACACTTCTGCATACCCTGCATAAGTCTTAAACAACTTTAGCTTCATAAAGAGGAAAGAGATTACACTAGTTCATACTATTCACCACTAGCATGTTGGATTGAATACTTATAAGTAACCATACATAATTTACTCTATACGATGTACTACCGCATTTCAAAATTTGATGGGCGCAATTTCATTAGCTTTTCATTTTACGAAAAATATAGTATATTAAATTTGATGTGATTCTATGAGGTATAAATGATCTTTCTCATACCGCTTATAGTAAGGGTATTAATGGAATACTCCAAGTAACAAATAATTACACTGGTTTGGGACGGGACCATTGCCATCAACTAGTAAAATTCATAAGAAGTGTTATTGATGACAAAGAAATTGGCATGATCCCACACAAAGAATTCCACAAGTTCTTCCTAAATGAACCACTGGATACTTATAAGTAACCATATACAATTTACTGTATATGATATACTAGCACTTTTCAAAATTTGACTGGCGCAATTTCATTAGCTTTTAATTTTATGAAAAATCTAGTATATTAAATTTGATGTGATTCTATGTGGTGGAAATGATCTTTCTCATACCGCTTATAGTAAGGGTATTAATGGAACACTCTAAAGTGAACGACGATTACCTCGGTTCGGGGATGGGACCATTGCCACCCCCAATAAAACTCATGAGAATGTGATTTATATTACTGGGTAGCTCACATTCGGCATTTCATCCTCCCCCCCCCCCCCCCCCATCATGGAGGGAACTAATTAAGTGTAAAAAGTAAACATTTCACCGGAAATGTGAAAATTGATTCCAATCGAACTACACCTTATTATAGGTTATGAACAATTAAAATATAAATTTAATTTATTCAATGTAAAAATAGCCAATTTGAAGGTCATTTACGTTTGTTTAGGTCAAGCGGGGCCCAGTTGCTATTTTAGTGGGATGAAATGGTGAGGCCCAATTTAATAGGAGCCGACATCGGTAACATGTCAAACGTATATCGCTAAAGCGAAATATAGTTGTGACATTGCCTGGAGATTGGTCAAACACATGCCCATTTCTATGCTAGTGGGCTATAATTGTTAGAACGACATTTGAAATAGCCGATGTCGCACTATAGTTGGTATACTTTCATTCCATGCGACAGACATGCGAAATCGACTTGCCCTAGGTGGAAATCACAATGCTTCATAATGAGTGTATAAATGGAGGCCACATCTCAAATAGCATTTCAAACTTTCCACATTCTCTTCAATTTCAACACTGCTCACCAGCCAATCTTCTAAAAGGCATGGTTTCCACATGTGTTTACAAAGCTTTTGTTTTGGTTTTTATCCTTGAAATTGTTGTTTGTATTAGGGTGTCAATGTGTTAATTGTTTTCATTTTTTAGGTTTCTATGGTTTGGTGTGCTAGAAAATGGTTTTAGAGCATTAGAATATGGTTTTAGGGTGTTGAAATATAAACTGGGCTGGTACAATTTGCTATAAGAGTGCCATCGTTATCTGCTATTATCGTTATCTACTGTAATGCAACATCGCTAACAAGTCGGTCTGACTTTTGTTGTACCAATCTTTATGCCACCTCGCATTAATGCTTTCTATAGATGGTCAGACCAATGCAAACTCATACATGCATCGTTTTACCAATCGGTTATACCAATGCTTTTGCGACGTCACCTTGAGTAGGTTAGAAAACCAGATTACATGGCTTTATATCCCATTGTCTGACTATCATAACATATAACCTTCATGAAAATATAAATTACAACAATCATGGATAACAACCAAATGAGGTGAGTGATTCAGATGATGACAGTCTCTGTTGCACATTCTCAGGAAGATATCCTCATTTTGTACATACTCTGACCCATACAAACTTCAGGCAAATTCCAATTATGGTAATTCCTTCCTGTTTTAAGCAAAATGATTTTAAATTAAAAAATTTTCTATAGATTACTTTCATAAAAAGTACTAACAAATGATTTTTGTGTATATATTCAGTACATCCCAGACAAAATTGTTGAGTACATCCCGTCCTAAAAATTAGTTGTTGTGATTAGGTGCAAATGAAAGGAGTACAAAATGTACTACTCGGGGAACATGAAGCTCAAGACCCTGACCCCGAAGGGGTTTTTCCAGTTTCTTAATGAAGAGGAACTTGAGATTGGGGATACACTGTACTTCGAGCTTATAAATGGTGCAGGGCTCGTAGTTTTCCATGGATGTTTAAGACATCGTATGACTATGTATTCAAAACATTTTTTCTTGAATTGTGTTGAATTTGAATTGGGACGTATTTTGTATCAAATATATTAACATTTCAAACTTCTTTTTTTTAATGTTATTTTAGTGTTATGCAATGTTTGATATTAAACATAACATGTTAATCAATATTATTTGGAGTTGTATTTATAAATTGGAATTATTGACCGGCTGGGTGTTAGGCACTTATAGATGCAATGTCGGTCTCATGATGGGTATGCGTTTGCATGAACCGACATACCCGCGACATCGCAATTAACAGGCGCATTTCAGAACATGGTTAAAATGACATCTTTCTAAAATAGGTTATAAATATGGTAACCCCGACAGACAGTTCAAGCTTTTCTTCAGATATTTCTCACAAATTCCAACGGTCTCCACCTTCCACCCTACTCTTGTGTATTGGAAAAAAGGTATGATGTTTCTAATCTCCTAACACATAAGTTTTTGGGAGGTCATTGCCGTACCCCTCAAAGTTAATACTTTTTAGCCTAATGCTTCCTATCTACAATGAAGAAGATAATGGCAAGTCGGGGTCGTCCACGAGAAGAGAGATCTTTTCAAGTGTTTAAACATATATAATAGAAAATACACTAAGCATATACATACATAGATACATATAAAAGCATGTTAACCAGGGTGGTCTTTGGTTGGTTTGATCCTAAGTTATAAAATTGAAATACAACTAGCAAAGCAAGGGAACTATGCTAATCATGTAATACAAGTAAAGATAAAATGAAAACAACAATTAACGGAACCTTGGGCACAATTGAATTCCACTTCCAAACCTCTTATCCATCATTGAACATGCAACCTATTTAATACTTTCACTACTTGTTGTGAAGACTAAACTTCTATTCCTTAGATAGTAGTTTGCAAGAGTGAATTCGACATCTCTTGTCAAACCTCTCCAATGACTCCCGTAGTAGAACACGACTATGTATCTCATTTATGGCATTTAGTATCAAGAATCAACAAGCTCAGCAACACTTATAAACACTACACCATGTCTAAGCATTTAACCAATTCATTCATTTACACAAGATTAGTCAAGAACGATCGACATTCATAGACTTCTCTCATTTGCTACAAACAACAAACATAACAAAGAGTTCAAAATTATCATATTCATCTACCAATTATCAATCCATCAACACAATCAAAAGCTCTAAATCATACTCTTGGATTCCTATCAAGAAAAGGGGAAATCCACCCATTTTCCCAAACCCTGACAAGCATATACTCCATATACTCAAGCTTTCAATAACATTAATGATATTAACTAATGCTCCATAAATGCATAATAGTAAGAGTATTAAATAGGCTACAAATTGTTCTTAAGACATGGGCTTAGAAGCCTTAGTCAGTTGCTCCCAAGAACTAGTTTCAGATATAAGAGTTCATACTAATTAATGCTATACAACTAAACATAAAACAAGAGAATTCAAAGATGAAAATGGAAGTAAATAGGCTTCTAAACAGTACCAATAACGCAGATGAAGAAGATGTGAATGAGAGGAAAGAGAGTGCTATTTATAGTACAAAAAGGATAAGGTAAATTCTGGCCACCCGTTGGTCGCGACTCGCGATGAGGCTATCGCAACTCGCGAAGGGTGCCAAAATTTTGTCCTATTTTCTTTTCTTCTTCTTATGGTACACATTCATCTTCATAGCGATTCCTCTCATTTTTAAATTCTTCAATGTCATCAAAAATAGTGTTCAATGGCCTCTGGTCTTTATATCTTCGAAGCAAGTCTTTGAAAGTCTTCAAAAATGTGATCCTTAATGGCCCCTGGTCTTCATGCCTCCGTGTTCTTCCCTTGTCATGCAAAATCCACTTAGAAGAGGTAAAAGAGCGTAAAGTTAATCTTACCCCTCCTAAGAGAATTTCAAGGTAAAACACAAGCTCTTAATAATAAAAGAGCACAAAAGTGACCCAAAATAGTACTAAATTATGTACATAAAATGGACATATCAAACCTCCCTACACTTAAACCTTACTCGTCCTTGAGTAATAAAAGATCCAAGCATGCGATGGAAATGGCGTATCCACATCCTAACTACTATTCCCCCAAATTAATACCTCACAAAACTCTTACTACCACACATCCCAATGTTAAGGTCAAATGAGAAGTTTCCCACAACCCTTATTTCTAAATCTACCAAAACCATATCAACCCATCAATTCATTGATATCCCTAAAACACCTTCAAATCCCAAATTGATAATCCCAAATCCAATGATACAAGGTGAAGCTAAAGACATGTATAAGGTTCAAAACACATGTTCCACTTTATATCAATATATCAACCTAAAAACGAAGAATATTAACGATCAAGAATATCATAACTTACTTCGTCTTCTCCCTCTAAATTTTCCACACCCAAAAGGTCCTCAAAATGTCAAGATACCCCTGATCCATCTGTATGGTCACCGTAACCTTATGACTCTAACGTCGGCAAATGAATGAACACTTAACGTTTTTCAATTTCTCTCGTTTTCTCTCATTTTTCCTAGGAGCTTTTTTGGGTTTACATCCTAGCCACATATCATGTTTCTTTGGCTCACATCTCACCTTTTTTAGTACATTTAGCTTCTCATTTTTTCCTAGGTCTCCCTTTTAGGTTTTCGACCTATCCAGGCCCCCAATGTTGCCTAAGTTTCCCTCTCAGATTTTCAACTTAGCAGGATTTTATTTATTTATTTATTTATTTTTCATTTTATATAAAAACAAATTTCAAAAATTTCAGCATTTTTCATGTGTCTCTAATCCAAAAAGTAGCAAAGTGCTTTCCAAATGTTAAGGCTAAGAAAAGTATCAAAGCCAACATTGTCCAAGTACATCAAAAGAAAAAGATCCCAAAACAAAACGGAGAAAATATCCAAAACAAAACAAAAGAGTTATGTAAAAGTGTCTCCAAAAGTGTCTTCAATCCCAATTACCTCAAAGTAGATACCCCTCCCCATACTTAGAACACTTAATTGCCCTCAATGTTGACAATAGAGAAAAATGTACAAAGCAAATTATTGAAAGGGTAAAGATATGGTGCTCACAAAATCACTACTATGATGAAAAAGGGCCACCACCAAAATAGCGTTGTTGATACTGTGCCAGCCACTCTGTGCTCCTCTACCTCCTAGTTCTCTGCCTCTCTGCTCCCGGATCGGGGCCTAAGACACCGCCTACCTGGGATTGCATCTCATGGATGTGAGCTAACAGGTGGTTAATCTCCTCATCCATGTCGATCAAGGTCTGGGAGACAAATACATTATGCTCCAATATCATGCTGTCCTGGTGGTGGAATCCATCCTGCTGTCCTGGTGGCGGAATCCATCCTGCTTAGTCTGTATCATCCACTCGTAGAAGTCCGGTGGAGGCTAGGAATAGTGAGGTGGCACATTATCCTCCCGCATCGGCTCTATCTCTGGTGGAGGCTATGTGGAGTGCTGGTGGGAGTGTTGCTGCTGCTGTCGCTCAGAGTGAGGTAGACTGCTATCATCATGCTAAACAGGAGCTGGGCCAAGGTCGCGGAGCTCACACTGGAAATCATCTCTACATGAGGAGTCAGGAGAAATCTCCAAGTCTCTTAGAGGTGTGTCAAATTCCAGCTTCGTCTTGTTGGGCTAAGGAAGTGCCATGAATGTGACCTTCCTCGTGCCATAAAACCAATAGAATAGCCATGTAGTATGTGTGGCACTGAACATCTCAAATCTAACTAACCTCTCAACAATGATAAGATAGGAAGTGCACCTCCCTAAGCTCGGAAAGCCAACCGGAGGGACCAATCCCAAGTACTTTGCTAAAAGGCCTATCACGCCTTAAACCATTATCTTCCCATTGGGTTTTCCTACCACCTCCATGATTCTCTTCATCCACAACTCTGCCCACAGCCTGTATCCTAGCCTCTCACTCGTTAAGTGCCACAGAAAGTGAATGTCATTGCCTGGCACATTCGTTGGCTCCGTGGAGCAAAGTACTGTGCCAGCCAACAGTCATTGCATATAAGTGAGTGTAGGGTGGATAATGGCACTACACTTATCATAGGAGTTCTTTAGTCTCATGTTGATGACATTCCAAAAGTGTATGTCATCCTCTATCGATTGCTCTTGGGCATGTGGATCCAGCCTGGTCCGTATCTCTGCGGTGTCAAATCCAAAGGCCTCCTCAATGCACGAGGTGGTCATTTGCCTAGATATATCCTCTAAGTAAAAAATAAATGTACCTCTCGCATGGTTGATCACCTCTCCTGCTGCTTATATGGACCGTGGACAAGAACTCCAGCGTGTAC
Organism: Rubia yunnanensis; assembly: GCA_037428765.1. Taxonomy (NCBI): domain Eukaryota; kingdom Viridiplantae; phylum Streptophyta; class Magnoliopsida; order Gentianales; family Rubiaceae; genus Rubia; species Rubia yunnanensis. The sequence goes on from CM075066.1 coordinate 21,305,546, forward strand.
CTCTGGTAAGAAGGCGCACTCTTACTTATGAAGCCTTCCATTCCCCCTTTGGCGAGGAGGCAACTGACAGGGTTAGTGAGCCCAAGAGCATCTAATCTGGGTACGTCTACAAAGCTTGTCTCCTTGAGTTGACACCTTTCCAGGGCCTCCCACCTTTCCGCATATAACCCGATGATTCGGGTTGAACCCATGTACCTATCCTGAGGGGGAGGTACATGGCTCAATTTTGGAGCTGATGGAGAAGGCGATAGTGGAGCAGCAGTGCACCCACCTCATGGGGGAGCACTCGGTCTATTCGTAGGGGCCATATCTAACAACCACAACAAACAAGTCAAACGCACAGGAATATGGGTATATGCAATCTTGCAAATTCATACTCAACCGTAAACTAGTTCATCATCAAAAGCTAAATCAAACTCAAGTCAACTAGTTCAAGTCCTAATCACAATTTCATATACAATCCATATAATGTCCAACAAGCCCATATTCTCAAAGCCAAGAAGTTCTCACATAGTTGAAATCAATATGCTATATTTCATTTCACAGTTGTGCTCAACTAGTTTAGCCACCATTAGTACATTCACAATGTCAACATTCATGTCTCATGGCTAAACTACCCTAAGCAAAATAACATTACAAAGCACAATAACATTTTATCCAAATAACAACTATGTTTAATCAAGGGCCAACATGCCTCATATCTGGCATACATCACAATCTATTCTCAGCCAAAGCAACACAGATGCACACAATCCAAAATAAAACAAGCACAATACAATCCACTACACAACCATCGAATATGCAAACAATACCTATCAAATTAAATTTCAAGCAAAATATATTCACCAAAATCAACCAAGATCCAACAATTCGATTTCCTAAGGCATCACACAAAATCTACACAATATTAAATAAATAGAGTATACATTCATAATCACAATTGAAGCTCAATGAAGTGAAGAAATGTACCACTTAGATACTTAGGAAGAAGAAAGGAGGAAGCCCAGAATAAATTCAAAATCGAATTGCCCAAAGTCACAAAACCCCCAAATTCTAGGGTTTGTGTTCTTCAAATATTTTATGGCGATTTGTGGGTGGAGATTGGGTAGAAAGGATGGGGTATGGAGTGCCGGTGAGCGGCGGTGGTTTGGTGGAGTAGAGACTGAGGAAGGTGAAGAGCGGACGAAGAGTAGCGGGAGAAAATGAAAAGCAGCGGCAGATTGTGGATGTGTTTGTGGCAAAAAGAGTTTAGCCCATTATTTAAGGAAGAAATGTATGACCGTCGTGACTCGCGACATGTTCGTTGCGACTCGTGATGGGTGGTCTGGAGGGGTTTGGGTCTGGCTAGGCTCGAGGATGAAAGATGACACCTCGAGGGCTCGTGGCGTCGAGGCCTCGAGAGGCTAGGCTTAAGGATGAAAGATAACACCTTCAGGGCTCACGACTTCGAGGTCTTGAGAGGCTAGGCTTGATGATGAAAGATGATACCCCGTGGGCTTGTGTCTTTGAGGTCTCGAGAGGCTAGGCTCAAGGATGAAAGATGACACCTCGAGGGCTCGTGGCTTCAAGTTCTCAAGAGGCTAGGCTCGAGGATGAAAGATGACACCTCGAGGGTTCCTGGCTTTCAGGTTTCAAGAGTCTAGGTTCGAGGATGAAAGATGACACCTCGAGGGATCGAGGCTTCGAGGTCTCGAGAGGTTTAGGTTGCAACCCGAGTCAAGGTCTTGAGGCCTTGAGAACCCGACGTCTCGAGGACTGGTATCGAGAGAGTAATGGGCTTTAAGGATCAGCTAGAGTCTAGGGCTTGTGGCCTCGAGGTCTCGAGAGGATAATGTCTCGAGGGGATGATGTCTCAAGGGAATGATATCTTGATGACTGGCCTTGAGAGGGTGATGAACTTTCTACTTTTACCTCGAGTCGAGGGCTTCTTGCCTCGAGGTCTCAATGGGATGATATCTCGAGGGTTGGTCTTGAGAACTGGCCTTGAGAGGATGATGGACTTTCAGGTTCTGCTCGAGTTGAGGGCTTGCTTCCTCGAGGTCTCTAGGGGATGATGGACTTTCAGGTTTGGCTCGAGTCAAGGGTTTAGGGCTTCAAGGTCTCGAGGGGATGATGGAATTTCAGGTTTGGCTCGAGTCAAAGGCTTAGGGCTTCGAGGAGATGATATCACAAAGGGCTGATGGGATTATTGGTTTGACTGGTCTCGAGGGGATGATGTCTTGAGGGCTCGCAACGAGGCCATTGGGAGGCTATCGCGACTGGAAAAAAATGGAGGCCTAACACAAGATTTTTGAGTACATCCTGACTCGCAACCACTCCGTTATGACTCACGATGAGGCCCTCGAGAGGTAATTACGACTTGCAAAAGGTGGAGGACAAGACCTTCATTTTAACACAATATTTCTAATTACATCGTGACTCGTGCCCACTATGTTGCGACTAGCAACGAGGCCCTCGCGAGGCCATTGCAACTCACGAAAGGTGGAGGCCGAGACCTCCATTTTTAGCCAAATCCTTGATTTGGTCACGACTCACGACGAGGCCCTTGCGAGGCCATCGTAACTTGCAACAAGGCCCTTGCAAGGCCATCGCGACTTGCGACCACTTCTAACCTGGTACTTAAATTTTTTTTTCTTGATTCCTTCTCTTGTCCAAGTCTTCCTTCTTGACTCCAAGAAATTCTCCCTTCAAAAGTGATATTCCTTGGCTTCAAAATTGCTACAAAATCATGGAAAAACAACTCGTGAAAAGCGTAAACCAACACGATGAATCTTAATGACAAAATCCAAAACCAAACAACATCAACGGAAATTCACAAATGATGATTTGAATGATCAAAACCAAGTTTATTTAACGTCGCCGGCATGACTTACTCCCTTTTCTTGGGTTTTACACACAAATCAGATCGAGGAGATCAACGTCCTCTCCTTGTTCCGGCACAAAATTCTCGTGGTAAGGTTTCAAACATTGTCCATTTACCTTAAATGTATTGGACTTAGCTCGATCGCGCCATGCAGGAATACCTTAACCATCTCAAAAGGATCAATCCATCGGGACCTCAACGTACCTGGGAATAGGCGAAGGCAAGATTGGAATAGGAGGACCTTTTGACCAACGTCAAAATCCTTCCTGATGATCATCTTGTCGTGCGACACCTTTGTCTTTTCTTTATAGATTTTGGCGTTCTCATAGGACTCCCTTCGGATTTCATCCTATTCATTCAATTGTAACTTCCTATGCAAGCTGACCTCCTCTATATCAAGATTAAATTCTTTGATTGCCCAGTAATCCTTATGTTAAATTTCCACCGGTACATGACAGGGCTTGCCAAACACTAACCAGCATGGTGACATACCGATTGGTGTCTTGTAAGCCATCCTATATGCCCACAAGGAATCATTCAAACGAGAACTCCAATCCTTCTGGTTAGGATTAACCATTTTTTGAAAGATGGACATGATTTCCCGATTGGAAACTTCAGCTTGCCCGTTGGTTTGTGGGTGATAGGTGGTGGATGTCTTGTGAGTGACGCCATACTTCTTCAAGAGTGTCGCTATGGCCCGATTGAAAAAATGGGTGCCATAGTCACTAATCAAGGCTCGGGGTACCCCAAACCTAGAAATGATGTTGTCTTTCAGGAATTTTGCAACGACTTTAGAATCGTCAGTCCTAGTGGGTTTTGCTTCAACCTACTTCAACACATAACAAACGGTAAGAAGAATATAAGTAAAGCCATAAGAACTAGGGAAAGGTCCCATAAAGTCAATACAGCAAACATCAAAGATTTCACAATACAAAATAGGCCTTTGGGGAATTTCATTCCTAGTGGAGATATTTCCTACTCTCTGACATTCATCACAAGATTTGCAAAAGGTGTATGCATGCTTATTCAATGTTGGCCAATAAAACCCACTTTCTAAGACTTTCCTAGCGGTCCTCTTTGCTCCAAAATTATTGCCACATGCATGAAAATGACAAAATTCAAGAATTGAGTGTACTTCATTCTCAGGGATACATCTCCTAACAACTTTATCAGCACAATGTCTCCTTATAATGGGATCATACCACACATAATACCTAGCATCACTCTTTAATTTATTCTTTTCGGCCTTAGAAAATGAGGAGGGAATTTACCGGCGACAAGAAAATTTACAATGTTGGCATACCACGGTTGGAGATCCCTAATGGTGAACAATTGTTCATCAGGGAATTCCTCCCGTAGTTGCTCCTTCACTGCAGGGTTTACCTCAATGTCTTCGCATGGAGTCAACCGGCTCAAATTATCGGCTATAAGGTTTTCCGCGCCCTTCTTGTCTCGCACCTCCAACTCAAATTTGTTCAAAAGTAGAATCCACCTAATCAACCTTGTCTTGGCCTCTCTCTTCGTCATTAAATGAAGAAGCGATGCATGGTTAGTGTACACAATAACCTTTGTACCAAGCAAGTAAGATAAAAAATTTTCCAAAGAAAATACCACTTCTAGCAACTCCTTTTCGGTGATGGAATAGTTTATTTGGGCTTCATTAAGAGACATGGATGCATAGTAGATGGCGTGAGGCGCACTCCTAACTCTTTAACCAAGCACCGCTCCAATGGCATAATCACTTGCATCGCACATAATCTGAAAAAGGCAACGATCAATCTGGGGGTTGTATAATAGGGGCCGAAACTAACCTTTCTTTCAATGTATCGAAGACCCCTTTACAACCCTCTTCCATCGCAAATTTTACATCTTTTTGAAACAACTTGCATAAAGGAGATGCTATCTTCGAGAAGTTCTTGATGAACCGATGATAGAATCCTACATGTCCAAGAAAAGATTGCACTTCACGCACATTAGTAGGATAAGGCAAAGTTTGAATTGTTTCTATCTTTGTCTTGTCAACCTCAATGCCCTTAGAAGAGACAACATGGCCTAAGAAAATGCCTTGCTCTACCATAAAATGACACTTCTCAGAATTTAACACAAGATTAGTATCAATGCAATGTTTAAGAACTTGTGTCAAATCGCTAAACAGTTCTCAAAAGAATTACCATGAATGGTGAAATCATCCATGAACATCTCAGCAAAAGTTTCAAAAAATTCAGAGAAAATGCTTACCATACACCTTTGGAAAGTTGCAGGGGCATTATATAACCCAAAAGGTATGCGCCGGTAAGCAAACATACCAAAGGGGCACGTGAAGATGGTCTTTTCTTGGTGTTCCGGGGTGATAGCCACTTGAAAGTACCCTGAGTACCCATCCAAAAAGCAATGGAAGGGGTGGCTTGCTAACCTCTCAAGCATTTGATCAATGAATGACAATGGGAAGTGATCATTCTGGGTTTTCGTGTTTAGTCTCCGATAGTCAATGCAAATGTGCCACTCATTTTGAACTCAGGTGGGCACCATTTCACCCTTCTCATTTTCGACCACCATCACCCCACTCTTCTTGGGTATCACTTGAGTTGGACTTACCCACTTTCCATCTGAGATTGGATAGATCATGCCTGCTTGGAGTACCTTGAGGATTTCCGCCTTCACCACATCCATCATAGGTGGGTTTAAACGGCGTTGGGGTTGGTGGGCGGGTCTCACATCTTCTTCCAACAAGATTCTACACATACAAGTGGATGGAATTATGCCTTTTATGTCGGCAATAGTCCATCCAATTGCTTCCTTGTTTTCCCGTAAGACCACCATCAACTTTTCTTCTTGTTCTTTGGTGAGATTGCTTGAAATGATAACCGGAAACGTCTTCCCTTCCCAAAGAAAAGTGTACTTGAGGTCACTTGGCAAAGGTTTAAGTTCAATCACCGGCGCTTTCACAAGTGACGGGAGGAATTCCGATTCCTCGAACTCCTCTAAGAGTAGAGGAAGAGATTTTGAGAGGCTCGGCTTCATTTCTTCAAGCAGGTTCAAATCCTCAAAGCTTTCCTTCAAGTTAGTACTCATAGAGTATACATTGTGGGCATCATTACTATCACATTGCAAAGAAACTAACAAAGAATCATCACAACTTAGTTAAAAAACATCTTGCAAAACTTCTTCAACAACATCTAGGGCATGGAAAGCATATTTTTCACTAGGATACTTAAACTCTACTTTTATGTTAAACTCTACTTTTATTCCATCAAATTCCATGGTAAGGGTACCTTTATGCACATCAATCATTGTCTTCAAGGTTTTCAAACATGGCCTCCCCAACAAAATCGGCCGACAGTCAATGCAAATGCGCCACTCATTTTGAACTCAGGTGGGCACCATTTCACCCTTCTCATTTTCGACCACCATCTCCCCAAAAAAATTGGGGCGCCGTGTCAAGGACATAAAAATTTGTGGGGAAAACTGAGGAATCCACCTTAACCAACACGTCCTAGACAATACCTTCAGGGTTTGCACTAGAACGATCGGCCAATTGGATTACCACCCCAGTTTTGTGCAATGAACCCAAGTTGAGGTTTTCATATGAAGACTAAGGAATCACATTTATTGATGCACCTAAATCAAGCATTGTTTTTTCAAATGGTGTATTTCCTATTATGCACAGGATTGTGAACATGCCGGAATTGGTACATTTAGGGGGTAGCTCTTTTTGACACAAGGCGGAAACATGCTCACTTTTTCCATTTTTCAACCTGTTTTTGGCCCTTTGTTTTCTATTCACAACACATAATTCCTTGAGAGATTTACCATATCTAGGAATTTGTTCAATGGCATTCAAGAGTGGGATGTTTACCTCAGATCTATGAAAGACTTCGTAGATGTCCTTGTTGTCCTCCTTCCTTCTTTTGTCTTTCAAGGCTTCCGAAAATGGAGGTTCTGGCACATATGGAGGGATCTCCACCATCTTTTCTCTTTTTTGAGGGGGAGATGAAGGTTTTGGAATGGAGGTTAACTTTGGTCTCGGCACCAATGTCTCCATCTCATTTTCTTCTTCCTTGCCCTTTTTGGCTAACTCTTCGGCCTTCTTCTCATGGGCTTCATCCCTCTCAACTCCTTTTTTCAAACACCTCAATCCTCTTAGGATCCTCTTCAACAATTTCATTATCTGGTGAAGTGCCATCCTCTCTACCACTTCTCAAAGCGATAGCACTTGCATTTTGTCTAGGGTTAATCTCCGATTTCGGGGGTAGATTACCTTTTCCTGGGCTTCCATCCGATTCACCACTTGAGCTATTTGGCTCACTTGAGTTTCCAAGTTCTTGATAATCACCTTGGCTTCATCTTGTAATTTCTCTTTTTTTCCACGCACATGCCCAACCGGTGAATGGCTTGCATCACCTTGTCCTTTGTTAGCCCCGAGCTCTGCCCTTGGTCTTGAAGTTTGTCTTGGAGCCTTTGAAATTGTTGTTGAGGTGGCCTATATTGTTATTGAGAAGGCTGATATGGTTGAGGGTTTTGGCTTCCTTGAGGGTTTCCATACCGAAGGTTCGGATTATCACGATTAACCAAATTGTACGACCAGTTTTGGTACCCTTGATAACCTTGGTAGACTTGGTGACCTTAGTAGCCTTGCTCACCTAGATATCCTTGGTTGCCTTGGTATCCTTGATTCCCTTGATAGCCCATGGCACTTACCTCTTCAACATAATCCTCTTGCAAAGTGGGACAAGTGTCAGTAGGATGCGCCAAGTAACGAATTTCACATGATTTAACATGTGGTGCATTCTCGGGCTTCGTCATCAACGATTTGATCATAGATGCAAGGGCTGAGACTTCATCCTCGAGCTTTCCACTATTTGAAGAATCACTTGCGGGCATTGGATTTCTCCTTCTCAAATCGGCCCTTGAGCTAAAGTTTCTTGATTCTTCTTCTAGCTCTTCATACAATTGTATAGCTTCAGAGGATGTTTTGTTTCCAAGGGTGAGATCACAAGAACTTATTACCAACATGTGATCTTCATCAAGAAGGCCATTGTAGAAGTAATAAACCAAATCCCCCTCCGAATAACCGTGATAAGGGCAACTCGCAAGAAGCTTCTTGAACCTCTCCCAATAGCCGAAGAGAGATTCTTTATGCCATTGGAGGATATTTCTTATGTCCTTCTTCAAGGTGGCGGATCTAGATGCTGGAAAGTATTTGGCTAGAAACTTCATTTTCATATCAAGTAAACTCTTAATGCTCTTGGGCAGTAGGTAATGGAGTCAATATCTTGCACCATCCCTCAGTGTGAACGGGAATGCCTTCAATGTATAGGAATCTTCGTCCACTCTATGGGGGACCGTACCACCACACAAGAAGAGAAACTCGGTGAGGTGTTTGTTGGCATTCTTCCTTTACCTACCAAGGAAGATGGGTAGCATGTTGATGAACTCGGTCTTTAGCTCAAAGTGCCTGTTCGGTCCAACCATGTGATACTTGATGCACATAGGTTGTTGATCAAGGTTGGGGGCCATGATGTCTCTTAACACAGCTTGCCCCAAAGGAATCTCTCTTTGTTGGAGAGGAGGAGCTTGCCCTTAAAGAGAAGGAATATGTGGTCTTCCTCCCGAATGCTTATCTTCATGCTCAAGTGGATGTTCCATAGAGGAAGATATATCCACAAAATGGTCACTAGGAGGGGTGTCATTCACACTTTCCAAAGAAAGCCTCCTAGCCCGTCTCAAATTCAACTCTAACTCGGGGTCGTAGTGTAGGGGTTCTTGTGAACCTCACTAATCTTTGATCAGTGCAATTTTACTGTTACTCTGTGCGATTTCTCTGTGCGAAAAACACACCAACGTTTATGTTCTTCTCCTTCTATAACTCTTCACTGTAACGGCTCTTTTCTGATTCTGGTCTCAGGCCATGGCGTCTCCGACGCCTAATCAAAATCCGGATTCCACCTCGGCTACTAACAAAAGCTTCCTTCAAGCACTAAACACGAAACCCTCTCCACTATTATCCGCTATTATCCGCTCTACCAGACACGCCCAACCTTCATCCTATAACCGAGTATAAGGGAATATAGCATATATTCTACCTCCGGAGGAAGGCGAACTTCTGGCTTTGCACTACCAGAATGCCTTGGTTGGCAAATTCAACAGAGGGAAACCCCCTATGGAGAAACTAGTCGCAGCTTTCAAATCAATTAGTTTTAAGGGTAAATTTCAATTGGGATCTATTGACTATCGTCACATTCTTATTCGATTTCAGGATAGCGAGGATTATCAACGCTGTTGGATGAAGGGTCAATGGATGATCCAGGGATCAACAATGAAGGTTCAGAAATGGACTCCGGACTTTTCCCCTGCCGCCGAATCCTCTGTTGTACCAGCATGGGTAACTTTACATCAACTTCCAATTCATTTCTACAATACCTCTGCTATCATAGGCATTAGTAGCCAGATAAGGAATTTTCTCAAAATGGATGCAGCTACTAATGCCCTAACAAGACCTTCTGCTATAAAAGTTTGTGTTGAAATTGATTTACCGTCACAACTCCCTTCTACAATTGTGGTAGGAATTGGAAATAAAGTTGCTGAGTACCCAATTCAATATGATCAGTTGCCTTCATATTGTACACATTGTAGGATAATAGGACATAGCTAGGGAAACTGTAATTTTCTACACCCTGCACTGAGGAATAATAGAAAAGTCTTAGATGAAACTAAAGTGATTAAGGCTAGGCAGGCCTCTGTTCAAACTGACACTCATAAGAAATTAGGAATTCCAGCTAAGGTAGCTGTTGAAGTGGAAGGCACTTCAACACTATCAGTTTCCCAAAAAGAATCTGATTTCCAATTTCAAAACTTGATCTCAACCTCTCCTGGGGAAAACAACTCAAACTCTCTCAGAGTTAATCCCATGAATAGAAATACTCCTTTTTATTCATTGGATGATATCTCAAAACCAATCTCCAATTTTATTTGGAGAAGAAAGAGTAAACAGCCTGAACTTCCTCCTATCCAGGAAAATTTAGTTTAAAAGGATATGATTACTATATCAAATGCTTTCCACACTTTAACTGATCTACAGGATGATGATCATGATGCCCAAGAGGATGAATCAGTGGACATTTTCCACGAATCTGTGGAATCACAGGAATTAGTGTCACATCCAAAAGAGGTAGACACTATGGCCATTTGTTTGTCCACCCCTGCTGCAGAACAGGTTGATCCAAATGAGCAAACACTCGACAATGCAATCAAGTTTCCAGCCATCACTGCAGTACATAACCAAGCTGTAGAACACACCTTTCAACAGGAGGTAAGCATTTCAACTGTAGACAAAATGAGTCTAAGTGAGGGTAAGAAGGGTAAAAATAGTATTGCTCCCGTATCTAACCAAAGGAAACTAAGATCATCTCAAAAAGCAACCCCCCCAAATTCTTAAATGATTAAGTACACCAAAATAGGGAAAATTTTAGTTTGGAATATTAGGGGTTATGGCACTTCACTGGATAGATTAAAGACTTTAAATAGGAAACACAAGATAGACATTCTATGTCTAATTGAACCATGGCATGAAAAACAGAATTTACACAGTTTGAAACATGATCTTGGTTACACTAATGCTCTTCATGCTCAGACTGCTAAAATTTGGCTTCTATGGAATCATGTTTTCAGTTTAACAATTGTAAATGAATCCGACCAGTATATACAGGCTACAGTAACTGATAACGCCACTTCTGTTTATTGGAATGTTTTTTTCATTTATGCTAGTGTCCACAGACAATTGAGGGAGAATTTATGGTCAGATTTACAAACTCCAACACCAGATCCATCAATTTATATTAGTGATTTTAATACTGTAGCATCGGTTACTGAATATAAAGGTAGGAAATCGACCCCTAGAAAAAGCATGAAACAATTTAATGAATTTCTAACTAAGATGGACTTACATGATATCCCTACTATTGGTAACTCTTTCACTTGGAGCAACAATAGATATAGGGATAAAGGAAAGGATCTACAGTTTCAGAGGTTAGACAGGGGATTATGTAACTTAGACTGGCTGGAAATGTTCCCCAATAGTTCTATACAGGTTTTAAATAGGATGACATCTGATCATTCTCCTATTTTATTATCTATTCAATCAGCTGTAGAACAGGCTCCAAGACCCTTTAGATATCAAGAAATGTGGTCAAATAGAGATGATTTTCATGATTTAGTAGTCTCTAACTGGAATCTAATATCACCTCTAACTGGGATGAATAGATTTGTTCACAAACTAAAGAGGCTTAAGATTGTAATTAAGGATTGGAACAAAAATATTTTTGGTGATGTTAATAAGAATATTTCACAATCTGAATCAAGAGTCAATGAACTGGAAATTCTTTACCAGCAGTTTCAGGATGAATCAGTTTTAAATGAGTTACTGAAATCTAAAGCTTTGCTACTGAGATCTCAGAAGGAATACAATATTTTTCTGAAGCAAAAGGCTAGGTTAAACTGGTTTAAACAAGGTGATGCAAACACAAGTTATTTTCACCACACAATTAAGGAAAAGAAAGTAAGATCTAGAATTGCTAAAATTAAAGATGGTAATGGAAATTGGATATCTGATCCAAGTTTGATTAAAGAAGAAGGTGTGAGATTTTTTCAGAAACTACTGAATGAGGAGGAATCACAAAAAGAGGGAACTTACCTAAATCATTTCCTGCAAGAAATCCCTAAAGTAATAACTGATCAACAGAACCTCCTCCTGCTTACCCCCATTAACACACTGGAACTGAAAACTGCAGTTTTTGATCTTAATAGATCTAGTGCACCTGGCTCCGATGGATTCTCTGGTGATTTTTATATATCTTTTTGGGATACCATTAATGGAGATCTGTTAGAAGCTGCTAATGACTTTTTAAATACTGGTAACATCCCTAAAGCTATGTCTAGTACTTGGCTCACCTTAATACCCAAAAAAGCCATTCCAAACACATTTGCAGATTTCAGGCCAATAAGCTTATCAAACTTTGTAAATAAAGTTTTCTCTAAACTGTTAATAGAGAGGATTAAACCACTAATGCACTTAATGATTTCCCCTGAGCAAAGTGCTTTTTTTAAAGGTAGGGATATTTCAGATAATGTGATCCTAATGCATGAAATGACTAGATTGCTTTCTAGAAAGTCTAAGATTTCAAATTTGACTGTCAAACTAGATATGCAAAAGGCTTTTGATAGGGTCTCTTGGTTCTTTCTCAACTCCATTCTCCTACAGTTTGGTTTCCATGGAAATTTTGTTAGACTCATCATGCATAACATTGCTTCTGCAAACTTTTCAGTTTTAATAAATGGTGTAACATCTGGATTCTTCTCCTCCTCAAGGGGTATTAAACAAGGAGACCCTCTCTCACCCTTTCTGTACAATATTTTATCTGAGGCTTTTTCCAGGGGTTTAAAGAAATTGTTTAACACTGGCTATTTACAGTACTTTAGTCTTCTCAACTCCTGTTCTCCTCTTACTCATCTCATGTATGCCGATGACACTGCAGTTTTTCTGAATACTAAGCCTGACAATTTGAGGTGTTTTAAACATATTTTGAATGCTTATGAGATCACATCAGGTCAAAAAGTAAACTTCGCAAAATCAGAATTCTTTGTTTCCCACAATACTTCTCTTCAGCAAGTCCAGTCTGTTAAAAGATTACTAGGGATGGAGAAAGGCTCCTTCCCCTTTAAATACCTTGGAGTCCCTATTTTCTATGGTAGGAATTTAAAGATGCATTATCTACCTGTTATTGAAAGAATGGAGAGAATGATAAATAATTGGAAGAATCAATGGTTAAGTTCTGCTGGTAAAATCATCTTGATAAATCATTGTTTCCTTTCGATTCCAACACATATCTTTGCAGTCCTAAAACCCCCCAGGATAGTTTTAAAAACAATGGAAAAAATGGCATCTAGTGTATTCTGGGGAAAATCAGATTTTTCTGATAGGAAAAGATGGAGATCATGGAAAAAAATGAGTTATCCAGTGAATGAAAATGGTTTAGGTTTAAGGGATTTGAATGCCATAGTACATGCTTTCTCATGTAAATTATGGTGGAAGCTCCAAATTAATGAGACTCAATGGTCAACACTTTTATGGACACTACTTGTCTCTTACAAAAAATCCCACATTTGGGGTAGAATAAGCAGTGTAACTACTATGGCAAAAACTCTAACTAGGATTATCTTTGGTAAAGGGGAATGCTCCTTTTGGAATGCAAATTGGATGGGTGATGGTGCTCTCTATTATATTTGGCCAGGGGAAATGGACATACCTTTTGAGGATCTTAACTTGAGGTCTTTCATTAACAACAAATCTGCTTTCTTACCAAGTCTGGAGCCTCTACCACTATCCTTCATATTTTGCAGGAAGTAAAGCTGGAGCACTCTCATGGGGATTAGCTAATTTGGACCCCAACCACAGATGGGAAATTCTCAATTAGATCCGCCTACAACATTTTCAGACAGAAGGAACCTGAAATACAACATCTCCAAAAGGTTTGGTCTCCATACATTCCTAGAAAAAATTTTACTTATCTTTCAAGGCTGATTCTAAAATCCATGCAAATTTGATAACTGCTGCTTTTATGGTTACAATTTGGTCTCTATGGACTAGCAGAAACAAATTCATTTTTGAGAATAGACCTTTCTCTAGTGAGACTTGTGTCCATGACATTAAACAAATGATTTACATAATTTTCACAGCTCACAAATTGAAAGGTAATAGAGATAGGCATAAGAATTGGATTCAGGCTAAGATCATTCCTCAAATTATTCAAAAAAATAGATCTGCTATTACTGCAGTTTTTTTGGGAAAAACCACTAACTGGCTATAAAATAAACACTGATGCATCATGGATCTCTGGTGGATTTTCCTCTGCTGCAGTAATAGTAAGAGACTGGAATGGTAAGGTATTGAAAATGAGAGTTAAAATTTTTCAGTGTCCATCTCCTCTGCATGCAGAATTAATCTCAATCAAAATAGGATATGAAACCTGCTCAGAACTAGCTCTAGATAAATTTGTAATCGAATCTGATTGTTTAACTGCAGTTAGGAGTATTCATAACCCTATCCTTGGAGAATCTTCTCTATCTGCAATGCACTAAATGTAGAACACTCTTCACACCCAATTCAACACACACCTAGACAAGCTAACATGGCGGCGGATTTTCTGGAAAAATTTGCTAGGGAAAACAATCTACAAGGTGACATAGACATTAGGTTAATTCCCATTTTCCTTAAGGGATTGTTATCATTAGATACTATTGGCTTCCCAGCAATAAGAGTTGGACCTCCTATAGATAGCAGTAGGATATAGATGAGGCTCTTTCAATTTCATATTAAGTGCATCTTGACTGTTACTATGAATTTTTAGACACTAGCTTTTAGCACAAATACTGCTAGTTTCTTCTCTTGTAATTTCAGGTACTTAGCCAGGAAGCAAGGATACGGGGTAGTAATGGATACTGGGAACCTGCTGCTCATTCTGATGATTTTTTCTGCTACGTTCCATACCTTCTTTTTGTTTCCTGATCTGATTTATACTATCGTGCTGAAAGAATCCTATGTCATTGAATACTACATGCTGCTCTTCCCAAATGTCTGAGAAGAAAAGAAGCTTTCAGCGCCATAGTGTTCACGACAATTTGGAAACCTCTTGGCTTGTACACCGTTAACAAACTAAGGTCTCGATCTTTCGATTCGCCACCCTGTTTGCGGTTTTACAGCTACAGGTTATCCATAGGATAACTACTTTTGTACGGGGATAAACTTTTTTTTAGAATAGGGGCACACACCGCTTTTGGTGGTAATTTCTTTTGCTTAAAGATCTTCTACTGAGCTCTTGGATCATCATTTGGGTGATCAACTTGTAATATTCGTAAACTTTCAACACCTAATTTTGGCTTATTTACACGGCCTGGGGAGCCTAATTAACACCCCCCATCCTCGGATGGTTTAACAAAAAAAAAGTAGGGGTTCTTGTGAAGAGGATCCCGTACGAAACATACACCAAGAACTCGAACAATACATCTCCAAGCCAAGTGAAAATGGCAAATCAACAAAGAAAACTAACAAATATTTACAAATAGCATATAATCACACATAAATTGCCCAAACACTTAAAAATAAACGACTCTTCCCTGGCAGCGGTGCCAAAATTTGAAAGGTCATCGCCGTACCTCTCAAAGTTAATACTTTTAAGCCCTAATGCTTCCTATCTACAATTAAGTAGATCATGGAAAGTCGGATGGGTCGTCCACAAGAAGAGGGATATTTCAAGTGTTTAAACATATATAGGAGAAAACATACTAAGCATATACATACATAGATACATATAAAATCATGTTAACAAGGGGGGTTTTTTGGTTAGTTTGATCCTAAGTTATCAAATTGAAATACAACATCTAGCAAAGCAAGAGAACTATGCTAATTATGCAATACAACTAAACATAAGATGAAAACAACAATTAACAGAACTTTGGGCCCAATTGACTTCCACTTCCAAACCTCTTATCCATCATTGAACATGCAACCTATTTACTACTTTCACTACTCGTTGTGAAGACTAAACTTCTATCCTTCTTAGATAGTAGTTTGCAAGAGTGAATCGAAATCTCTTATCAAACCTCACCAATGACTCCCGTAGTCTAAACACGACTATATGTTTTCCAGTGATGGCATTTAGTACGAAGAATCAACAAGCTCGGCAACACTTATAAACACTACACCGTGTCTAAGCATTTAACCAATTCATGCATTTACACAATATTAGTCAAGAACGATTGACATTCATAGACTTCTCTCATTTGGTACAAGCAACAAACATAACAAAGAGTTCAACATTATCGTATTCATCTAGCAATTATCAATCCATCAATGCAATCAAAAGCTCTAAATCATACTCTTGGATTCCTATCAAGAAAAGGGGAAATTAACCCATTTTCCCAAACCCTAACAATCATATCATACAAGTACTTCATATATTTAAGCTTTCAATAACGTTAATTATATTAACATTCAATGCTCCATAAATGCATAATAGTAAGAGTATTAAATAGGCTACAAATTGTTCTTAAGACATGGGCTTGGAAGCCTTAGTCAATTGCTCCCAAGAACTAGATTTAGCTACAAGAATTTATACTAATTAATGCTAAACAACTAAACATAAAACTAGAGAATTCAAAGATGAAAATGGAAGAAAATAGGGTTCTAAACAGTACCAAAAATGCAGATGAAGAAGATGTGAATGAGAGGAAAGAGAGTGTTATTTATAGTACAAAAAGGATAAGGTGAAATTCTGGCCACCTGTTGGTTGTGACTCGCGACGGTCTTGCAACGAGGCCATTGCGACTCACGATGGGTGATAGAATGTTGTCCTATTTTCTTTTCTTCTTCTTGTGGTACACATTCACCTACATAGCAATTCCTCTCATTTTTCAAGTCTTGAATGTCTCCAAAAATGGTCTTCAATTGCCTCTGGTCCTCATGTATTCAAAGAAAGTCTTCAAAAGTCTTCGAAAATGTGATCTTTAATGGCCTCCGGTTTTCATGCCTCCGTGTTCTTCCCTTGTCACAGAAAATCCACTTAGAAGAGGTAAAAGAGCGTAAAGTTTCTCTTACCCCTCCTAAGAGACTTTCAAGGTAAAACACAAGCTCTTGATAATAAAAGAGCACAAAAGTGACCCAATATAGTACTAAATTATGCACATAAAATGGACATATCAGTTTTGTACTTCTTACTTCACACTGTCAGATCTGTGGTCTATGAATTTGTTTCAAAATTATGAGAGTGTAAACTTTCCTTGACTTTCAGCATTGGTACTATGTTTTGGTATGTCTCCCAAGGAGTATTTGGTCTATTTCATGTTGATGAAGCTTCATTTTTTTTCCGGTTTGATGTATTTCTTCCTGTAGCAACCTATGATATATGTGATATTGGTAGTATATCTTGCATAGTTTGGTTCATCTGATAGATGTTCAACCTCGTTGATTTTTTATTAAAAAAATGCTAATTCTTCATTTTATAACTTTGGATGTATCTCAGTAAAGCATTCTGTTTGCCCAAAATGTAACCGACTTCGCATTATGGCCTCTTATTTACTCTGAATATCCCAATATGACATCGATATTATGTTAGTGTTCTATTCGGATAAATTGACACCCAACAGATACTACATTTTAATGTCGACCAAATCACTGCTTCATACTAAAAACCACCTGCGACGCTTGTTGGGACGTCACACATGGAATTCTATGGTGTGGTTCATCACATCACATTTTCATTTCTGACGCAGGACTAATGGCTGACGAAGAATCGTCTAATCCACCCTTTTTTATGTGTTTCACCTATTTACACACACACATATAGTTATATATATATATATTTATTTATTTATATATGTGTGTCTAAACACCACACTTTAATTTGTAACAACTACATGCCTTTTTTTCGTACAGTTCACTACGCAATAGAAGCACCCGGAGAATGTTTTCTTCAACATTGAACATCATTCGATGGCTATTGATAGCCCATGTTTCAACTTCACTTTGAAACAGCTGAACTTCGGGAATATACAAACTTTGGTAAAGCTTTTTGAAATAAAGTTTGTTTGTTGACAATTGCATATGTATATATATACACATACATACATATATATATACACATACATACATATACATACATATATTTATATACATATACATACATATATATATATATATAAATATTTCTAATCAATATTTATTTGTTACGGTGACATAATTAGTACACCCCAAGGGAGATTGTACCAGTCCTACCCTCTGAGAAGACCCCCGTAGTGCTGAGGTGCTATGGGACAGAGTGGCATATAAACTACTCAGGTGGTGGGAGGGTCAAGGCCCTACCCCCAAAGGGTTTTGACAAGTTCCTTAGGGGTAACAACCTACGCATCGGGGACACCTTGTTCTTCGAGGTGATACAAGCTAAGGGGCCAATCATCTTCAAGCTCATCACTGTCCGAGCTGATTGAGTGTATGGAAATTTCTATTATGTTGGAACTAAGATAGTTCTTATTTGAATTAAATTATGTACTATATAATTGTAAGGATATTTTAATGACTAATGTTTTTCTAATTATTAGTCTATCTTATTTGAACATTGAACAGATGGGGTACTGAATGTTTTTAAATTGGGGCAGTATTTGCATGGTGTTTTGTAGCACAATGTTGTGCCTAACTTATAACCTTAATTTTACATTTCACCAAATAATGAAACTTCATAATTAGTTCCCAACACCTCCCGGCTCAACGACGTGTCTAGCGAAGTTGGGCAACCTTTTCAAAGAATACATGCGACATTGCACGTTAATCGGTAAGATTATTTACTTCATTTTAAAACCTTTTGCTTCGGTTCAAAAAATAACCGAGGTAAAAAACCAATTGTGTACTTTGATTTTCTTATAACCGAGATAATTAATATCTTTTACTTTGGAAAAAAATAACCGAGGTAAAAGAACTTTTTACCTCGATTATTTGTTGTAACAAAACAACAGAGGCACAAGTTGTGAGGTAATAGGTCATGCTTGTATTAGTGGTGGTAGATGAAGATTGGAGAGAAAACGGAGTTTAAAGTGGTCGATGAAGAAACAGGGAATCGTGATTTGATGAGTTGCGCCAAAGTCTGAGAACGATCCGAGAAGAATAATCATTCAAGGCTGATTACACTGGATTCTTCTTGTTTAGCGCCATAAAATTGACTACTAAGACTCTCAAATCAGACTAACGGTTCACTCGTAGCAAAGGAAACAAGTTCAACCAACCAAGGTACCACGAGGCGGCGCAGGCCGTTAATGGTTGGCACCAACCCACGCCAGATCCAACACTCTGCAGTAGCACAGAGTAGCGGCCCATGCTAGACACTGGATCATGCGCTAGAGGACACAATGTGGCCTATGCCAGATCTAGTGGCCCACTCCAGCAAGGACAAGTACACGACGTGATCCGCGCCATCCGCAATGGCCAGCACCAGGGTGCAGCTGACCTAGGCTTTTGGACATTTTTGGCCTATTTTGGGCCTATTTTTAGGCTCAATACCCTTTTACTATAAATATAGCCTTAGTCTACTAGTTTAAAAATGTTAGATCATTTTTAAGTTCATCTAGTAGTAGGAGAGCAACTATTCATAACGGGTGATGAGTGTGCATTGAATACCGCAGCTTAAATGCGGTGACTCGTAAGGAACATTTTCCCTTGCCCTTCATTGACCAAATGCTTGAGAGGGTAGTCATCCATGCATATTATTGTTTGCTTGATGGCTATTCATGATACTTCCAAATACCATCGATCCGGAGGAAAAAGAAAAAATCACCTTTACTTGCCCATTTTCGTACCTTTACTTATAGGCAAATGCCTTTCGATCTCTGCAATGCTCCAGGAACTTTTCAAAGGTGTATGGTCAGTATATTCTCATAATTTATCTTGAAATTTGTCGAAGTCTTCATGAATAACTTCACCATTCATGGGGACTCGTTCGAGTCATGCCTACATCATTTGGTACGAGTGCTAAAGCGATGTTTAGAAATGAAGCTCGTACTAAATTCTGAGAAATGCCATTTCATGGTGGAAAACGGTATAGTTCTATGACATGCCATGTAAGCTCAAGGGTTAGATGTTGATAAACCCAAAGTGGACACAATCAAATCCCTACCTTACCCTTCCAATGTCAAGGATGTTAAATAATTTTTAGGTCACGCCGGTTTGTAGAATCGTTACATTAAGGATTTCTCCAAAATAACCTCACCACTGTGCAAACTGCTGCAAAAAGATGTCGATTTTGTTGTCACTGAAGAGTGCAAAAAGGGTTTTGACACTTTGAAAAACATGCTAGTGACTGCCCCAATCATTTAACCTCTAGATGGGTGTCTTTTCTTTGAGGTCATGTGTGATGCAAGTGATCATGCTATAGGGGCTATTCTAGGCCAAAGAATTGGTAGAGCTCCAGAAGTCATATACTATGCATCAGCAACTCTCAACGAGCTCAGCGCAACTACTCTACCATTGAGAAAGAGTTACTAGTTGTAGTCTTTGCCCTTGAAACGTTTCATCAATACCTCTTAGAAAATGATTTGCCAATTTTATATGGTTATTTTAGGACTTTTTGGGTTTACTTTTGTACATTTTTGTGCTCTAGATGTGGCATTTTGCCTTGAAATTCTCTAAGGAGAGTTAAGAGCAACTTTTATGCTTTTATCACTTTTTTAGAGAACTTTATGTGACAAGGGAATTTATTTGAAGACTTTGAAGATTACCTTTGAAGATTTGAAAATTCGAAAATTCAATGACTTGCATTTGATCTTTTGAAGGCTTGAACAATTGAAGGAAAAAGAAGTGAAGAGGAGAACTTGGAACAAGAAGAATAAAAAAATATCAAAGATGCTGGAATCGGCAAAGTTTGCCCAGGATGAACTTTTGTTCACCTAGTGCGAACTATGGGTTGCCAAACTTCTTTCTTTCTTTTTTGTACTATAAATACTCACCTTATTCTTTCCCTCTCCCCTCTCTTCTTCTCCTGTAATTTTCTAGGTTTCATACCCTAGTTTTCTTTTTTCTTTTCTTAGTTTCTGTAGGATTAATTATGTCTTTTCATTATCTAGGTCAGTTTAATCTTGGGAGCAATTGATTGAAGCATCCATATCTATGCAGTAAGAACCTCTATTTCACTCTTTGTTGAAGCATTTGTTATTTAGCATTCATGTGTTTTAATGTGATGTTTTACTTCATTTATATCAAGGGTTGTTTGAGAATAGGAAGTGTTTGTATGATTGACGTGTTAGGGTGTTAGGAATGCTGCAAATTTCTTAACTCATTTGGTATGAAAATCCAAGAACATGGACTTAGAACTTCTATGTATAATGTGTTGTAATTCTTGCTAGATAAGTATGTTAATGTGGATTGTTATCATATTTTTCCTATAGAAGCATTGAAAGGTTAAATCTCGAATGTGGTTTGTTCTATGTTAAGCCTAATGAATGTTATGTTTGGTTAACTGGCTATGTCTTTGGTAGAAAGCTTGTTGTTATCAAATCTATGGTTCTTCGTGTATAATGCCATTGATGAAATACCTTTATGGTGTGGTTTTCCTAAACTGATTATCAATGAGGTTTGGAAATGATCGTTGTTTGTCTTTTTGAATTATTATTAAGAAGAAATTAATGTTTATCTTCAATTGGGAATTTGTGGCATACCCCATAGGTAGTGAATGTAATGGAAAGAGTGAATTTTTGGAAGTGGATAATAACTGGCCCCAAGGCCTTATCTTTTGTAGTTTGTACTCCCTTTCCTTAGTTTGTTTGATGATTAGCATAGTTACTTAATTTTGCTAGTTATCTTGCCTTTAAATTCATAACTTAGGACCAAAACTAACCAACCAACCCCCCCCCCATTTACTTGCTTATATATACATATATATTTACTTCTTGCATAATATCAACCTTATATGTTTAAACGCTTAAGAAAATCCCTCTTCTTCGTGGATGACTCAAACTTGCCATTATCTACTTAGTTATATATAAGAAGTATTAGGGCTTATAAATTTAACTTTTAGAGGTAAAAATATGACCTCCCAGGAGCCAAGGTTATAATATACACTGACCATGTAGCACATTGTCATCTAATGAAAAAGAAGAAAGCTAAGCCGAGACTCATTAGGTGGATACTTCTTTTAAGTGAGTTAGACCTAGAGGTAAAGGATAAGAAGGGTACTGAAAATATAGTAGCATACCACCTGAGTAGATTACTAGTCCTTGAGAACCCAAAACTAGCCAAGGAAAAAGCAAAGTTGAAACCTATTCAGGAAGAATTTCCCGACGAGCAATTATTCGGGGTAACAACTAGCCAGCCGTGGTATGCTAACATAGTGAACTTTCCCACAACTAGAGAGTTTCCCCTATCTTTTGACAAGTAAAGAAAGAAGAGATTGGTGGATAAGGCAAAGGAATATGTCTAAAATGACCCCTACCCGTGGAAGCATTGTTCTGATCAGGAAATTAGAAGATGCGTTCCCGATGATAAAATAGGCTGTGTCCTTAAGATGTGCCATTCATCCCAAGTTAGGGAACATTTGGATACAAAAGAATCGCAATGAAGGTAATAGATTTCGGTCTGTACTGGCCCACTATACTATTAGATGTTAAAAATTTTGTGCCCTCGTGTGATCAATGGTAAAGGATAGGGAACATCTCCTCAAAAAATGGGATGCCCCAAACCTTTTCGATATCAGTGGAGGTCTTTGATATGTGGGGCATGGATTTCATGGGTCCATTTCCAAAGTCTAATGAGAACTACTAAATTTTAGTGCTAGTGGAATATATGTCCAAGTGGGTAGTAGCCAAAGCCACAAAGAAGAATGATGCAGCAACCGTGGTGAGCTTCCTCAAGTCCAATATTTTCTCACGGTTTGTTGTACCCCGAATCCTAGTCAGTGATGGAGGAACCCACTTATGCAACAAGGTTATGGAAACATTTCTTTAAAAATATGGAGTAACTTAGAAGACTTCCACCACTTACCACCCATGAACCAAGGACTAAGCAGAAATAACGAGGAATCAAAACTATCCTCAAAAAGACAGTGAATACCTCTAGGAAGGATTGGAGCGCTTGGCAGGATGATGCTCTCTGGGCCTACCGCACCGCACACGAGACTCCAATTCTCATGTCACCTTCTCGCATACTTTATGGAAGAAGATGTCACCTCCATGTTGAACATGAGTTCAAGACACATTGGGCCGTTAAACGCCTTAACTTAGACTTGAGTGAAGCCGGGAAGCATAGGAAGTCCCAATTGTTAGAACTTGAAGAACTTACACGTAACTCCTATGATACTGCTATGATCTATAAGGAGAGAACAAAGGTCGTACCTGATGAGAGTATGGTAAAGAATGATTTCTTTGTGGGACAAAGAGTTCTCCTTTACCAATCTAGGCTACGTCTCTTTCCCGGTAAGTTAAGATCAAAGAGGGAAGGGCCGTATGAGGTGAAAAAGGTGTATGATCACGGTGCAATAGAGGTTAAAAATGAGAAAGATGACACAAAATTGGTGGTTAGTGGGAAAATATTTAAACCTTACTTCGATCGGGAAACTATGGGAGTTAGGAAGGAGGGTAACCCCCTCCTTGGTGAACAAACTTTGTGACCAACTTGATTTTGGTAAAATAAGTTGTGAGGACGAAAATAAATATGTGGTGTTTCTTTTTTCTTTTGTGTTTTGAGTATTTATTAGATAGATTTTGCGTGTTTGCAGTGAGAATTTCTAAGATGAAACTCTTGACTGATTTGTAAATTTGAGGTCTTGACTCATTATTGTGTTGGGATGGAATTAAATTTGATAGGTGCCGTAGTCTTTTGGGAAAAGAGGAAAAAACTAAGGATTATGTCAACATTTGGGCAATCTGGTGCCTAGACCTGACACGATCTGCGCCAAGGGCCTAGGTCCATTCCAGGAGAGTTGGCGCGAGGGGATGCCAAACATCTTCTGGCCAAGGAGTTTGGCGCGAGGCTTTGGTACGCGCCAAACATCTTCTGCACCAATTTTCTATTTTCCATTGTCAAATCGTACCGAAAATCTAAACTTTTGAAAATTCTGAATTTCTAACTCAAGAATGTTTTTTTTGTTTAAAATTTTCGAAATTCCCTAATTCCTTAGGACGTTTTATGAAAATAGTACCTCTTACATTCCTAGGAATTAATTGATTTGTACTATTGCCCCCTATTATGCAATTTTTAAAATTCCATTCTTATCCTAATTGTACATCTCTCTCTTATCACCAAGGCTGAAATTATAAATCTATAGTACAATTCTCCACCTAACTTCATCATTTCACACATTTTTTATTCTCAAGAAACACTCACTCAGAAACTCTTTGTGAAACTCAAAAAAATTGAAGCTTTGCTTCCAAAAGTTAGCAATTCTTGTTTCTTAACCCGCCCCAACCTGGGGTGGTTAATACAGTCGCAACAAGAACAATCTTACTAACCCGGGCCGAGGCACTAGTCTCATGGAATGGTCAAAGATAATATTTATATTCTGCACCCGTTTCTCGCTACTAGGCTACCAAAGGGTAGTGAACAGCAAGCGGGACTTATTTAGCAACTTGGTTGTTCTAATACTTCAATCCTCGATTCATTCACATATAGATACAAAAGACCTATCAGTGTGTTCACAACACGTGTTGTGGCCGATGGCATACACTTCCCCATCCTTGTCACAAAAAGTGCGCTCACAACCCTCTATCGATAGCGACATTGTATTTAGAAGAGCACAACAAGGCCCGACCGTTGTTGTGGTTCTATTTCCCCCCGTGCTATTACGTCCACCACGAATGCACTAATTCCTAGTGGTCCTCTATACGCGAGGTCTTAGTTTTATAGGCACCTTATCTGTGATACTAGAGTTTCAACACAACACCTAGCTTGATATTATCAACTATCTCCCGTAACCTATTGAAAAATGATTAAGTAATCAGCCAAGACCAGCCTACAGCCCGCACCAAAGTTCGTGACCCCCACCAAGTTTCTTAGCAGAATGAGCCT
The DNA here is from genome assembly GCA_037428765.1 of Rubia yunnanensis. Classification (NCBI taxonomy): domain Eukaryota; kingdom Viridiplantae; phylum Streptophyta; class Magnoliopsida; order Gentianales; family Rubiaceae; genus Rubia; species Rubia yunnanensis. The sequence continues at coordinate 21,330,001 of CM075066.1, forward strand.
CCAGACCATGGCTCGTGCCAAAGTCTGCACCCCGTGCCAAACTTCTGAGCAGACCATGCCTCTAGACCACGGTGCACATCAATGGCCACGGTCCCTGCCGCAGCTTTGTCAGATCCAGCACCCAGTGCCATATGATGCAATGCGGCCTACACCGAATGAAGGAGCATGGCCCACGTGTCATCGCGCATCCCATAACAAGTACATGGCGCAGACCGCACCATCCACGACGGCATGCACTAGGCGGCAGCTGATCTAGGATTTAAGCACTCTTGGCCTATTTTGGGCCTCTATTTAGGCCCAATCCCCTTCTCCTATATATATGACCTTAGTCTACTAGGTTAAAAATGTACAAAGTAGATTAGTTCATTAGGAGAACACTTTTAGAGAGAGAAACACTATCTCATTTTCTTTTCCTTCCTTTTATTTTTGTGTTCATCCTAGATATGGAATTCAAATTCATATTTGAATTCCATGTCTGTGGAGTAGTTTCCATAGCTTGGGGATAATTGTAGTGCATATTTTAACTTATGTTTTGTGAGATTTATTGGATTTTTCCTAGTATTTGTGTTCATATTTTATTATGATTGTTCTTGAATGTTTGAATTGTATGAATAGTACACAAAATTAGCATACACTTTGGGCTATATTCATGTATGGTGCAAATATTGATGCCCCATGGGAAGAGAAACCTGGATGTTAGAATAGGTAAGGGAGTACGTTGCGTCTTCGTGGGTGTGTGCATGGGAGACCTGATTATTGCTCTGGGTTACTTTCCATCGCACTAGTCTTACCTTATTACGTAAAGTTTTCCGATAGGTTTCGGGTAGATATAGTGAAAAGAAGAAATATAGGGTTGTAAGATGCCTTAGTATCACAGATAAGGTGCCAACGATCCTTGGGCCTAGTTGATAGGACTAGGAGGAAGTTTTACATTCGTGGTGGAAGCCCAGGATGTAATTGCACGGGGGAAAAATAGACCTACAACAATGGTCGGGGTTTGTTCTACTCCCATAATTACAATGGCGGCATCTATGGAGGGTTGTGAGCGCACCCAACGTGACAGGTATGTGAAAGTGTATGCCATATGCCACACCAAATGTTGTGAACACTCTATTAGGTTGTTTAGTAAATCTTGCATGTGAATGAATCGATAATCAAAACATTAGATTAATCATGTTGCGTAATGACTCCCCAAGTGCTTAGCAAATTAGATTACTTGTTGTTTTACATTATGCTTCGTAGTTGTGAACCTGAAAATCCCACCCTCCCCCTATTTTACGTTTGATTTTACTTGTTATTCCTTTCACTTGTACGGATTAACGACCCGTACGAGACTGTGTTTTTAGTTGATACTTGAGCCCTAGAATCTCTAAGGACAAACCCAGGGCTTACCGCTAACAACCTTTTAGGTAGCGTAGTAGTGAGAACGAGTGCAGAATAAAATTTTTATCTTTCACATTCTTAGCCTCCACTCAAGTTAATTAGCTATAATTAACGATCCCAGGTGGATGCTGGTCAGCCTTCTAAACCCCTTGTCACGTAAACTTAACTAATACTTGGAATCTGCCAAACAAATAAAGCTAAAAATTATGTTGAATGCAATGGTTAACGCATGTAAAATGAAGTACATCATGATGTTACTGGCAAAGGTCATCGTGATGGTGGCTTATATGTTTTGGATTATAATGGTGCTGCTTTATTCAAGTGCTTCTAAGGCATTTTTTTAACTTTTGCATAGTAAATTGGGTCATTTGCCTCACAATATCATTTCTTCTTTGAGAAAGTATGGATGTTTGTTAGTTACTGTTTTGCTGCTTAAGACTCATTTATGCCTCTCTTGTGAGATGGCTAAAGGTAAGCGTCTTTCTTTTAGAGATAATTTAAAATATGCACTACATATACTTGATTTAGTTCACTATGATCTTAGGGTACCCTATCTTGTCGTCTCTTACCTGAGTATTCTTATTGCGTCATTTTTGTTGATAATTTTTCTCGGTTCACCTGATTATATCATTTGCGACGAAAGTCTGATTTTGTAGAGGCTTATATGCATTTTGAGGCTCTTGTTGAGAACCAAATTTCTGCAACCATCAAAGTGTTTCGGAGTGAAGGTAGAACCAAGTTTCTGAATCATCGCATGCAATCAAAATTTTCATCTAAGGGCATTCATCATCAATTTTCATGTCCTTACACTTCAGAGCAAAATGGTCGTACAGAGCAGAAGCATTGTTATATCACTGAGACAAGATTGTGGTTGATATTTCATTTTGGCCTTCATCATTCATTTTGGCCTTCATCATTCATTTCTACACCATCAATAGTCTGCCAATGCCAATTTTATCAGCTTAGTCTCTGCTCTCTGTTATTTTTGGTACGAGTCCTGACTAATCTAATTTTCATCCGTTTGGATGTCAAGTTTTTCCATATGTATGCCCTTACGTTGCACATAAGTTGGAACCTCAGAGTATGTCATATATATTCTTGGGTTACAGTTCACAGTACAAGGGTTATCACTGCCTTGGTCCACTTACAAAGAAGGAGTATATCACTTGTCATGCTCAGTTTGATGATATGTTTTTTCCGGTGACCCGCACTAGTACTACTATTGATCCGCCTTCACTCGATATCTCTACCTTTTTGGAACCTTCGGTTGTGCCTTTAATGGTGTTTGAGCCATCTGCATCTACAAAATTACCCATTATTTTAGATGATTCTGATTTACAGTCTATACCAGGAGCTCAAAAATTATTAGAAAATTGTGTATATCCAATGCTGGGAGGTCATCGTCGTACATCGCAAAGTAAAATGTTTAAGCACTAATACTTCCTATCTACAATTAATCAAATAATAGCAAGTTGGGGTCGTCCACAAGAAGAGGGATCTTTCCAAGTGTTTAAACATGTAGAGGAGAAAACATACCACATATAAGCATATATAGATACATATGAAAGCATGTAAAGAGAGGAGGGGGGGTTGTTGGTTTTTGGTCCTAAGTTATAAAATTGAAAGAGAAGTTATCTAATCAAGAAAGTTAATTATGCAAAGCATGCAACAACAACTAAAAGGGGATTAAACCAATAATTAACGGAACATTGGGCGTAATTGACCTCCACTTCCAAGCTTCTTATCCATCATTGAACATGCAACCTATTTACTACTTGCACTACTTGTTGTGAAGAATAAAATTCTATCCTTCTTAGATAGTAGTTTGCAAGAGTGAGTTCGATATCTCTTGTCAAACCTAACCAATGACTCCCTTAGTCGAAACACGAATAAAAGTATCCCATTGATGGTGTTAAACACGAAAAATCAACAAGCTTGGCAGCACTTACTACACCGTGTCTAAGCATTTAACCAATCTATGCATTTACACAAGATTAGTCAAGAAAGTTCAACATTCATAGACTTCTCTCATTTGCTACAAGCATCAAATATGACAAAGAGTTTAATGTTATCATATTCATGTAGAGATTATCAACCCATAAATACAATAAAAAACTCTAAATTATACTCTTTGATTTCCTATCAAGAAAAGGGGAAATCAACCCATTTCACCAAACCATAACAAGCATGTCATACTAGTACTTCATGTACTCAAGCTTTCAATAATATTAATGACATTAACCAACACATTAAATACTCCATAAATGCATAATAGTAACAGTATTAACTAGGCTACAAATTTTTCATAAGACATAGACTTGGAAGCCCTGGTCAATTGCTCCCAAGAACTAGATTTAGCTACTAGAGTTCATGCTAATTAATTCTAACAAACCAAACATAAAACAAGAGAAATCAAAGATGAAATTGGTGGAAAAATAGGGTTGGAATAGTACCAAAATTGGGCCGGAAGAAGAGCTATGAAAGAGAGGAAAGAGAATGCTATTTATGGTACAAAGGGATAAGGTTGTGTTCTGGCCACCAGTGCGTCGTGACTTGCCATGAAGGTGACCTTCCTGGCGCTATATAACCAATGAAAATCCCTTGTGAACCATGTGGTGCCAAGCATCTCAAATCACACCAACCTCTCTGCAGTGATGAGGTAGGAAGTGCGCCTCCCCAAGCACGAAAAATCATCCGGTGGGACCAATCCTACGTACTCCGCTAGAATGCTGATTATGCCTCCAACAATAATCTTCTCTTTGGCTTCCAAGCCACCTCTATGACCATCTTCACCCATAGATCGGCACATAACCCATATCCCAACCCCACACTCATCCAGTACCATAATGAGTGAATGTCATTTTCTGGAAAATTCGTCGGCTCCGCCGAGCAAAGCACTATGCCATCCAAAAGATTGTGCACATAACGGAATGCTGGACAGATGATGACACTGCTCTTGTTGTGCGAGTTCTTCACACTACATTAATGACACTCCACATATGCATTTCGTTCTCAATTGGTCGGTCCTGGGCTTATGGGTCCAGCCTCACCCGGATCTCAGGTGTGTCCCATCAAAAGGCTTCCTCAACCTGTGAGACAGTCATCTCTCGGGGTATATCATCTAAGTAGAAAGGGATGTACCTCTTGCATGGTTGATCATTCCTTATGCTGCATATCCTGACTGTGGACATGAACTCCAGTGTGTATTTCCGGTAAGAGGGGGCACTCTTTCCTATGAAACCCTCCAACCCTCCTTTGGCAAGGAGCCATCAGACTTACTGGGTTAGCTCAAGAGCATCCAGTGTGGGCACATCAACAAAGCTTGTCTCCTTCAGTTGGCGGTTGACCAAGGCATACTCTATAGGTAAGATCCCCATCAAACCAAATTTTAGGCACAATATGCACAAGTTCCAGTTAATGCTAAACTAGGAAAAAAGAATGGGTTTTGATGGGAAGAAGAAGGGGATGGAGAAGAAATGAGCTTCTTCCCATTTTTTAAACAGATATGTATGCCCATTGCGACTCATGATGAGTAGGTCAAAAGGCACCTCCGGTCAAAGCTCTCATCGTGAATTGCGACCAATCCATCATGACTCACAATGGGACTGCCGTGAGTCACGAAAACTGGATCTGGGAGTTCATATTTTAGCAAAATCTTTTTGATTTGGTTGCGATCACGACCAAACTGTTGTGACTCACAATGCGTACATTGTAGCTTGCGAAAGGTTGAGCTCGAGGTCTCTAAAATTGAAAAAAAAATCTGATTCCGTCTCAACTTGCGATGAGGTGGTTGCGACTCGTGACGGGCAGCCTACCTGGTACTTAGAAAAAAAATTCAATCTCATCCCTTGCCTAATCTTTTCCTTATTGACTCCAAGTATTTCTCCCTTTATCCATCCAATTCCTTGGGTTCAAATTGCTACAAAATTAGGGAAAAACAAACCGTGAAAAACACAAAGCTAAATAATGAAACTAACGACAAAAAATCAAAATCAAACAACATCAACGGAAGTAATGAATGATGATCTGGAAGATCAAATCCAAGTTTATTTAACATTGTCGGTATAGCTTACTCCTCTTTTTAGAGCTTACTCACAAACTGGATCAAGGAGATCAACATCCTCTCCCTTTTTCCGGCACAAAATTCTTGTGGTAAGGTTTCAAACGTTGTCCACTTACTTTCAATTTATTGGACTTAGCTCGATCTATAATTTCCACCGCACCATGCGGGAATACCTTCACCACCTCAAAAGGATTGATACATCAGGACTTCAACATACCGGGAAACTGGCGAAGATGGGATTGAAATGGGAGGACCTTTTGACAAACGTCAAATTCCATTCTAATGATCATCTTGTCGTGCCACACCTTTACCTTCTCCTTATATATTTTGGCATTCTCATAGGACTCCCTCTGGATCTCATCTAGTTTGTGCAGTTGTAGATTCCTATGCAAGCCGACCTAATCTATATCAAGGTTGAATTCTTTGACTACCTAGTAAGCCTTGTGTTGAATTTCCATCGGTAAGTGACATGGCTTACCAAACACTAATTGATATGGTGACATACCGATCAGTGTCTTATAAGGCAACCTATACACCAATAAGGCGCCATTCAACCAAGAACTCCAATCCTTCCGGTTAGGGTTAACCATTTTTTGAAGAATGGACTTCATTTCCAGATTCGAAACTTTAGCTTGCCTATTGGTTTATGGGTGATAGGCTTGCCCATTGGTTTGTGGGTGATAGGCGATGGATGTCTTGTGAGTGACACCATATTTCTTCAAGAGTGCCTCTATGGTCCGATTGCAAAAATGGGTGCCACGGTGACTAATCAAGGCTCAGGGTACCTCAAACCTAGAGAAGATGTTATCTTTCAGGAATTCTGCAACATTTTAGAATCATCAGTCCTAGTGGGTTTTGCTTCAACCCACTTTGACACATAATCGATGACAAAAAGAATATATGTAAAGCCACAAGAATTTGGGAAAGGTCCCATAAAGTCAATACCCCAAACATCAAAGATTTTACAATACAAAATAGGCCTTTGGGGCATTTCATTCCACTTTCTTGGACTATCCACTTTCTTAGACTTTCTGAGCGGTCCTCTTTGCTTCAAAATAACTGCCACATGTATGAGAATGACAAAATTTAAGAATTGAGAGTACTTCATTATCGGGGATACATCTTTTAAGAACTTGATCCCCACAATGTCTCCATAAAAGGGATCATCCCACACATAATATTTAGCATCACTCTTCAATTTATCATTTTGGACCTTAGAAAAATGAGGAGAGAATTTACCGGCGACAAGGAAATTTACAATGTCGGCATACCACGGTTGGAGGTCCCTAATTGTGAACAATTGTTCATCGGGGAACTCCTCTTGTAGTTGCTCCTTCACTGAGGAGCTTACCTCAATGTCTTGCCATGGAGTCAACTGGCTCAAATGATCAGCCACAAGATTCTCCATTCCCTTCTTGTCTTTCACCTGCAACTCAAATTCGCTCAAAAGCAGGATACACCTTATCAATCTTGGCTTGGTCTCTTTCTTCATCATTAAATGTTGAAGTGCTGCATGGTCAGTGTAAAAAATAAATTTTGTACCAAGAAAGTAAGATCAAATTTTTTCCAAAGAAAACACCACCACTAGTAACTCATTTCCAGTGGTGGAGTAGTTTCTTTGGGCCTCATTGAGAGACATAGATGCGTAGTAGATAGTGTGAGGCACTCTTCCCACCATTTGACCATGCATTGCTCCAAAGGTGTAATCGCTAACATCGCACATGATCTCAAAAGGCAAAGACCAATCCGGGGGTTTTATGATAGGGGCCGAGATAAAACCTTCCTTCAATGTATCGATGACCCCTTTATAACCATCATTCATCACAAATTCCACCTGTTTTTGCAACAACTTGCACAAATGAGATTCTATCTTTGAAAAGTCCTTGATGAACTGGTGGCAAAATCCTACTTGTCAAAGAAAAGAGCGAACTTCGCGCACATTTGTAGGAGAAGGCAAAGTTTGAATCATGTCTATCTTTTCCTTGTCAACCTCAATACCCTTAGAGGATACAACTTGGAGAAAACAATAGATAGATAGAGAAAACATTCAAAGATCAATAAATGCACAATAGAGAAAACAATAGATAGATAGAAATTATTCCCAAGACATTAGCAAAGAAGTCTTAATTAATTGCTCCCAAGTACAAAACAAAGCTAGATAATCAAAACCCATAACATAGAACATAAATCTACAAAGAAAGAAGAAAAAATGGATGAAAAGGATGAAAAACTATGGTTTTGGAGCCCCCAAGTCGGGCTTGAGAAAATGGGGAAGAAAAAGGGCTATTTATAGCCCAAGTTTGTCAACAAGAAGGTCAAAATGCAGCAGGCATCGCCCGGGCGAAAATGGTGTTGCTCGGGCAGAAATGGCCTCGCCCAGGCGGAAATGGCCTCGCCCAGGTGGAAATGGCCTCTCCCAGGCGGAAATGGCCTCGCATGTGTGGTGGAGGCTTCATCCCAATATTCATATCCTTCCACCCGGCGGATGATGATTCGCGTGGGCGAGCTACAGTTTGCGGCTTCTTGTTTTGCTTCCCACGGGTGAACCATTGATCCATTTTGGGAGTTCTTGTAGTCAATTTTATAGTGCTCGAGAAGATGAATTCAATGAAGCCACCATTGTAGGCTAATTCTTCTCGGATAACTTTAAGAACTTTGTCAAAACTTCTGGGTGACAATTCATCCGCTTCTTTTCCTTCCTTCTTAGACTCTTCTATCTTCTACCATGTTTTGGCACGTGGCCTTCACTAAAACACTCCAAAGGGCTCATGAGAAATATACAAATGAAGCTCACAAAATGGAATCTAGATGCTCGTAAGGACCAAATATCCATTAGACTAAAGATAGGTTACAAACCAAAAGTTTCCATCTAAACCCCTTATCATGTAAACCTACCTAAATCTAGCAATCATACAACAAAAATATGACAAAAGTGACGTTAAATGCTTTGGAAAATACATGCATTTGATGTCTCATCATCTAGTAACACCAATGTGCAAATTTTCAACAATACCCTAGCCACTAAAGCAGCCAGTAGTCCAAACAAACGTTTAGAGTAAAAATAATAGAGTTAGCTATCATTACATCCAATGTAAAATTTAACTAGTATCTGATGCGATAATTAAAGGCCATGTAGATCCTTCATTAAGAATAAGAATGGAAAATCTATTAATAAAAACTTTCTTGATATACAAAAAAAGGAAACCAGTACCATACCCAAGCATGATGCACTGATTTCTCCAGACTATTTCACATATACGGTTCTAACCTAATGAAAATATACAACTTATCCTTCTACAAGGCCATCAGCATTAACATCTATCAATAAACACTTTCTTGATATACAAAAAAAGGAAACCAGTACCATACCCAGGCCCGATGCACTGATTTCTCTAGACTATTTAACATATACAGTTCTAACCTAGTGAAAATGGACAACTTATCCTTATACAAGGTCATTAACATTAACATCTTAAACACGACATATTTGTATACTCCACTCAGACTATAGAACAGCTCATTACCTGGGGAGTGAAAGACAATGATGCATTCACATTGCAATGCTCAGGTAGATGAAGCAGTTCAAGGGGGAAATCATGAGGATGAAAATTGAGTTTTGAAACCCTGGAAATATCAAATAAGAGAAATTCAGAGGAATGATATTAGAATTCTGTGTGTGTGAGAGAGAGAGACTTACAAATTAAATTTACTTACATTTTGCACAGGGCCTACACAGTAGATCCAGGCCCAACCTTCGAGCGGGAGGAAGAGATTTTTACATTCAAAGTCAAGAGAATGAAATAGAAAACCCAAAGCCCATGTATTCAACTTTTGCATCATATCATATAAATCCAGATGACCTCAAAATCTAGAGCTTCAACCTCTAGGAATCTGCATCATTTGCTGAACTTTCACCATGACTCTTCTCTCTCGGGTTCATGATAGTTTTATCTAATGGCAGCTGCTGCTCCTCTGCTCCATAGTTGCTTCCAGATGTTAACTTAATAGTATTCTCAGTGAAGAATCTAGACAATATTATTCTCAAAGATGAATTTCATTTCATAGTAAAATCCCTCCCTAAGTGATTTCTATGCTCTAAAAGGGATTGGATAATATGACATGCGGCACAAAAATCACACTATAACTAAGAAACATACAAATTAGTAGACCAAAATAAGAGGGGGGGGATCGTGGTTGTAACATGATTGGCACATCCATGCATTGGATTGGCACATCCATGCATTGGATTGGCACATCCATGCATTGGATTGGCACATCCAATGCACAGGATCAGGATATCTATGCACACGATAGACACATCAAATGCCCAAAGGATCAGCATACCACATGCATAGAACCGTAGAAATTTTTACAATAATATATATGCATGGAACATAAAAGACGTGATTTTAAAATAATACATATGCACGCAATTAAAAATTCAATATTGGAAAATATTATGTAAACTACACTACCCTTAATCATTGAATCACTCTTTTTTTTTTAAAAAAACATTCGAACCTTATATTAATATCAAACTATTGTGGTTTACACAACCTCCGCCTATTACACAACGGGCTAAATTGTGAGCATTTGTGAAAATCTCCCTTGGGACCTTCAAGATATGGATTTTGTAAAAACCATTGCTAACATTATAATACTTCTAATTAGTCCCTTTAATGCTGGTGGTACATTGGGAAATTTATTGATGTGATTTAGAGCCATCTCACAGTCCGTACGGAGACAGAGAAATGTTGTACCTCGGTTACTTGCCTCCGCCATTGCTTCGTGGATTGCGGTGAGTTCGGTTTGGACCCTGGACAAAGCTTGGATGTCCCTCGCTCCATTCCACAAGTTTCCCCCATCCTGGCTTATTGCCCACCAAGCAGCTGCTGCCTTCCCATCTTGAGCTCTAAAAGCTGCGTCTATGTCAATGCATGTCCAACTGGTATAAATTGGGTCTAGATGATTTCCCTGGGAGAACCACAGTAATTGAATCTCACCAACTATAGACTTTTTCGGCTGATTAGCATGTAGTGAGCAAATTGCATGTTCCAAAAGAACTTGATTGGAATTGGGATCCTCTAAAGGCCCTGTATCCTTGTGTATCCCTTCCGCCTACAGATCATTGATAATATCTTGGACCATATCAATCCATCCTTCATGGTGATCAATAGTAACTTTTTTTCTGACACACCAGATTTCCCATATAATGATGCAAGTGAGGTTGATGTCCTCAACCTCTGGAGTTAACTTGAATTAAGCTATCAACCATGCTCTAAGATGAGTTGGATTTCCCTGCTGAAAGTCAAAACCCAATCTTGATAAACGCCATACTCATCTTGAGAATTCACATTCAAGTATTATATGGGTTGTTGTTTCCCTATGAGAGTGACACATTTGGCAGATAGATAAAACTTCCATATTCCTTTTCCTCAGAGCAGGTCATGTCGGTGCCACATTATGAATGAGTCTCCAGACCAGGAATTTGTCTTTCTCCGGTACTGTAGAGTTCCACAGCATCTTCCAAAGATGTTGGTCTGGTTCCTGAATTCCAACAGAAACTGAAGCCAAAGGTTTACGATTAGCTTTTGAGTTCCATGATTCATGATAACCACTTTTGACTATATATTTTGAATCACTCATCAAAATCTCTTCCGCCATTAAATAAAATTCTGAAAGAGGCAATAAATAAGCCCAAAAGTCAAAATGGATCACATGAAAGAGAGTTCTAGTCAACAAACTTACCAATGATTCCACCACCAACAGCTGCATCATGTAAACTATTGTTTCCACTTCCCCTACCTAGTTCTCAAGGCAATTCACCACTACCATAAATGGCACCACAATTGATTTAATTTCATTGTAATATAAATCTCCACCACTGCAACCATGTCCTACTCTAGTAAGATCAATGGAAAAATTTTCAGTAATACCCTAGTCACAAAAGCATCCTGTAATCTAATCAAACGTTTTCAATAAATATAATAGAGCTAGCTATCATTACATCCAATGTAAAATTTAACCATTATCTGCTGCAATAATTAAAGACCATGTACATCCTTCATTAAGAATAAGAATGGAAAATTGGGAGGTCAGCGCCGTACCTCTCAAAGTTAATATTTATAATCCCTAAATGCTTACTATCTACAACTAAGTAGATAACGGCAAATCAAGGTCGTCAACAAAGTAGAGGAATTTTCTTAAGCGTTTAAACATAAAAGGTTGCTATTATGCTAGAAGTATATATATATATACATATAAAAGTGAGTGAATGGGGGAGGGGGTTTGGTTGGTTGTGGTCCTAAGTTATGATATTAAAAGACAAGATAACTAGCAAAGTCAAGTAATTATGCTAATCATCAAACAAACTAAGAAAAGGGTTAAAAACTACAAAGACAGAGCCTTGGGGGAAATTGATATGCACTTACAAACCTAATGTAGATCCTTCAACCATTCACTCATTCTATCACATTTGTTACCTATGGGAAATGCCAATGGAAGATCAGTATTCATTCCTTCTTAATAGTAATTTGCAAAGACAAACAACGACCATTTGCAAACTTCATTATGATCACCCTAGACAAAAAACTTCATAGGGGTATTTCATCAATGGCATTATACAGAAAGGACCATAGATTTGATAACAACAAGCCTTCTACGAAAGACATAGCCATTTAACCAAACATAGCATTCATTAGGCTAAACCTAGAACAAACCACGTTCAAGGTTCAACCTTTCATTGCATCTATAGGATAAATATGAGAACAATCCACATTAACATACTTATCTAGCAAGAATCACAATACATTATGCACAAGAAGTTCTAAGTTCATGTTTCTATATTTTCAAGCAAAGGAGATAAGGAATTCGTCACTTTCCTAACTCCCTAACACTTAAATCATACAAACACTTCCTATTCTCAAACATGGCAATTCTTTCAGTAAAACATAGCATTGAGAGCACATGAATGCTAAATAACAAAGGCTTAAAAAACGAGTGAAAAAAGTTATTCACTACTTCCACAAGTTGTTGTAAAGATAAATATTCCATCCTTCTTAGATAGTAGTTTGTAAGAGTGAATTCGAAATATCTTGTCAAACCTCACCAATGACTCCCTTAGCCAAAACACGAGTAAAAGTATCCCATTGATGGCATTGAGCAAGAAGAACCAACAAGCTTGGCAACACTTATAAACACTACACCGTGTCTAAGTATTTAACCAATTCATGCATTTACACAATATTAGCCAAGAACGATCGACATTCACTGACTTCTCTCATTTTCTACCTAAAAAAAACATGACAATGAGTTCAACATCGTCACATTCATCTAGAAATTATCAACACATCAACATCATTAAGAAGTTCTAACTCATGCTCTTGGACTCCACATTAAAAGAGGGGAGAATTAGCTACTTCCTCCCAACCCGAACAAGTAATCATTCAAGCAATTAAAAGAGGGGAAGCTTCGATCCATTGCTCCCAAGATAAAACTAAGCTAGATAATTAAAAGACATGATTAACCTACAAAAACTAAGAAAAGAAAGAAGAGAAAAACTAGGGTTTGAACCCAGAAAAATCGCAGGAAGAGGAAGTTCTGAATAGGAGAGGATAAGGTGATTATTTATAGTACAAAAAAGAAAGAAATATTTCTAGCCATACGTCTGTCGTGAGTCATGTCGGGTTCGTCGTGAGTCGTGACGAAGCCCAGTTCCAGCATCTTGATTTCTTTCTTCTTTTTGATTCATATCCTCCTGTTCCTTTTACTTTTCTTCAATTCTTCAAATCTTTAAAAGCTCAAATACAAGTCTTCAAATCTTCAAAGGTATTCTTCAAAGTCTTCAAAAAAATTGCCTTGTCACATAAAATCCTCTAGAAAAGTAATAAAAGCGTAAAAGTTGCTTTTAACTCTCCTTAGAGAATTTCAAGGTGCCACATTTAGAGCACAAAAGTGTACAAAAGTAAATCCCAAAAGTCCTAATATAACTGTATAAAATGGGCACATCAAACCTCCTCACTTTTTTTTATATCAAACCTCCTCAGACTTAAACCTTACTCGCCCTCGAGTAAGAAAATATTCAAGGACACAAAGGAATTCATATGTCCACATCCTAAATAATATTCCCATAAACAATACCTCACAAAAACTCTCAATATCATAAATCCCAAAATCAATGCTCAAATGAGAATTTTCTCACACACACACCCCCAATTCCTAAATCTAACCAACCCTACCACTTATCAATTCACTACCTATAAAAATGTTTCAAAGTCCCGAATTGATAATCCTAAAGTCCAATGATATGAAATGAAGTCAAAACCATATAGAATGTTCAAGAATATACTTCACTTCACACCAATATATCAACCAAAATCCAATGACACAAAATGAAGTCAAAACCATATAGGAGGTTCAAACACATACTTCACCTAATGCCAATATATCAACCAAAACGAAGTATAAAAGAATCAAGAATTTCATAAGCTACCCAATCCTAAGAGGTCTCAAGATGTTGAGCTACCCGATCCATTCATATGACAACCGCAACCTTATGACTCCGATGCCGGAAAATGAGTGAAATATTTTTTTCTCTCTTTCTCTCATTTTTCCTAGGAGCCCTTTCGGGTTTTCATCCTAGCCACACATCATGTTTCTTTGGCTCATATCTCACCTTTTCCCGCACATTTAGCCTCTCATTGTTTCCTAGGTCACCCTTTTGGGTTTTCGACCTATCCGGGCCCCAAATATTGCCTAAGTTGCACTCTCGGGTTTTCAACTTAGCAGGTTTTCTTTTTTTCATTTTCTATTTTTTTCTAAATTTTCAAATTTTTATTCCTTTTTTCTCATGTTTTTCCAATCAAAAGTAGCAAAAAGCCTTCCAAATCAAACTAGCATGCATTAAGTCCTCTAACCCCTCCCTGCACTTAAAACATTACATTGCCCTCAATGTAAACATGTAAGGCAAGAACAATAAAACTCAAGGTAAGATGTAGAGTGACACCCGTTTCTCCACATAGTCGTAGGTGATATAGTGCAATCCAATGTAATTTAATAGAATTGGTCCCGAATTTGGTTTCGGAGCCGGAAGGGGGAGCAAAAGTACCGTAGAAGAACTCACCCCTCGAGTAAAATGTTGTCTCCTTGGTACTGTTTGATCAAGACTAACACCACAGAGAACAACATCAAACTCACAAGTACATAAGGATTTGTAATACTAGATTCAGCATTATACGTTAATAACCATAGTACTCTCAAAGAACAACCAATCCATCATGCAATCACCACTATAAGATTATCCAATAAAAATATCTAACATATATCGACAAATATCTAAGCATCATTAAAGAATATAGCAATTATAGTCACAATGATTTAGTCGGCATACTACAATCAACAAAGATACTATAAACATGCAAGAATCTTCATATGTCAATATATGTAAGATGGTGGAGGAATGAGTAGAGATGTGGTGGTTCTTGGGAGTATTTGGTGGAGAAGAAAGAAGGATTATACAATGTTTAAGCACAGTTGAAAAGTTGGTTTTTCCATTGCGACTCGCGATAGAACTGGTTGCGACTCACGATGCATCGTCACGACTCGCGACCAAGACATCGCGACTCACAATATCTTTGGTCTATGAGCTCAATTCTGTTGGAACTTTTCTAATTCGGTCGCGACTCACAATGGCATCGTCATGACTCGCGATGGAAACGTTGCGAATCAT
Organism: Rubia yunnanensis; assembly: GCA_037428765.1. Classification (NCBI taxonomy): domain Eukaryota; kingdom Viridiplantae; phylum Streptophyta; class Magnoliopsida; order Gentianales; family Rubiaceae; genus Rubia; species Rubia yunnanensis. Next base: position 21,345,174 of record CM075066.1, read on the forward strand.
GGAAAGATGATGCTAGGAGTTCATTTTGCTCCCCTGTTCGTCGCGACATGCGACGTGTCCGTCGCGACGACAGGTATCCCAGCACTTAGAAAGAATTTTTCTCTTTTCTTACCAACTTCCAAGCTTTCTTCCCTTGCTTATTGACCTCATTTCTTCATTTCCTCCAATGCAATACACTTCACTTTTCTACAAAAATCACAGAAAAACACACCGTAAAAAGAACAAGACAAAATATCAATAACTAAACAACAAAAACAAAAATAAAGGCCAAATTTATTCACGTCGTTGGCACAACAAAGCTCCATATATTTAAGGTCATCGGCACGACCCTATTGTTATCCATATGGTGAAGGCTTGAACCCCTTCACCATGAGTATCCAAAAGCAGAGAGGTGGGGGTACAAAACTTTCAAGAGGAAAGTTTTGTTGAGGTGGAGATGGTTTAAAGGGAGTTGGGTGGTTAGGAGGCTTGGGATAGTCTTTTGACTCCTCTCTTGTCTCCCTCAAAACTTTCGATTATGGTGGAGTTGGTTCACTAGGTGGGAGAAGGGGTGATATGCTAATGAATGTAGCACAATCACCTCTTCCTCCATTTTTTCATCCTCAACATCCAACTCCTCATCCCCTTCAAACTCAAGCTCATTTCCCATGGTGACCTCACTCACTTAATCCTCGAGTTTGATTTAGGATGATGTATTTTTGGAATCATGAGCTTCCATTCGGGCCAACACTTCTAACATACTCCTCACATGCCCCTCAACAGGCTCAATACTAGAGGTGAGCTGAGTGTCAAACTCCTCACTAGTAAAGGTGTTCAAGTTTGCTATTGTATTCATGACATCCTCACGTGTCAAACTTGAACTTCCTTATTGGGCTTGGTTTTGGGGTATGGTATAAGGTGATGATGGCCAACTATTTTTCTCGTATTGTTGGCTTTCCTGCTCATTCTCATACCACCAATCTGGATTACCACTCCACTTTGGATTGTAAGAATTATGGTATGGATACCATTCTTGGGTTTCTTGCCCTTGAAAACAAACATCTACTACCTCTTGGTAGCACTCTTCATAATACCCTTGGTTTTGGAAACCAAGGGTTCTTTCCCCCTCATAGTGCTCTTCCCCTAACAAATAGCATAACTCGGTAGGATGGTCCCAAGATGAGGAAGTTCCTTTCCCTGACATATCTCTCAATTATTTTATAATGAACAAAAACTCTTACCTGAATATCTTGGAGCCACACTTGGCTACCAGTACAATGCTAATCTTGCAGGATGCAAAAATCACTCACTTACATGAGGATAGGCTGATCTGGACTGTTTCAGTTGATGGTGAATTTAATACTGCCTCTGCTTATAAGATTTACAGACAGAAAGGAGCAACTGTAAGACAATTACATAAGGTATGGTCACACTTTATTCCTGCAAAAATGTCTGTTTTAGTTTGGAGAGCACTTAATGGAATCTTATCTTTTGACAATATCCTCTGTAAGATAGGCTTTTCTCTAGCTTCAATATGCCCTATGTGTAGGAAGCATTCAGATTCTCTAAATCATTGTTTTAACTCATGTCCTTTTGCTATTGCAATCTGGAACAAAGTGAACTTACTTTTGCATATTAATCAATCAGTTTTTGGGAGCTTTAAGAACAGAATTGACTTCTATTTGTCTATCAGAGCTGAATCTTTGATCTGGTCCAACTTGATAATAGCATTTATAATGGTCACATCTTGGTCAATATGGACATATAGGAACAAGAAATTGTTTGAAAATGTATCTTTCTCTGTGGAAACATGTTTTCTGAATGTTAAAGATCAGGTTTACCAAATTTTTAATGCTAATCCACAAAAAGGTAATCTTGATAAACATAAGTATTTAATACAAAATGGAATCATTCCTGTCCCCCATCAGAAAAATAAGAAGTTGATCACAGCAGTAAGATGGGAAAAACCAACTGTTGGGTACAAACTCAACACAGATGCAACATGGAAACCTGATTGTGAGTCAACATGTGCGGTTATAATTAGGGACTGGAGGGGAGATGTGATTAAGTTAAGAGTGAACCATTTTAATGCTGACTCACCTTTACATGCAGAACTTATTGGTATCCACTTTGCTTATCAATTAGGTTTAGAACTTGAACTATATTCTTTCACAATTGAGACAGATTGTCTTACTGCTGTTAAAGGAATTCAAAATCCAAAAGGAAGTCCCTGGAAAGTCTTCTCACTATGCAGCACCCTGAATGAATGGAATGAAGGAGCTCTGATTCATTATATCCCTAGGGAGGCTAACTTAGCAGCAGATTTTATGGCTAAACATGCTAAGGAAAAAAAACTATCTGGTGATCTAGATTTAGGAAATATACCTCCTTTTCTTAGAGGCCTGTTATTGTTGGATAAATCTGGGGTGCATGGAATCAGAATAGGAAACTAATAGTGCTTAGCTAGTGGTTACAGTATTTATGGTAGGAGCTGATGTTTATACTATAAAATCTCTTTTCGACTGGATACTGCTCTCTATTGTTTGCTGTTTTTCAGATGAGGTGGCCATGAATATACACAGCTTAGGAAGGTTACAAACTGATCAGTGGAAATGGAAAAACAGCTTGTTATGAAGGATTATATCTCAACTCAAAGAGAATCAAGTGAGGAAGATACATTGAGGCTTACTATCTGAGGCTTCTTCTCTAAGTTCTATGATATCATAGGAAATTTTACATTACAAAGACCCTTCTGTTTGGCAGGAACATTATCGACAAATAGGAGTCTCGTTTTTGTACGATTCTTCGACCTGTTTGTGATGTTTCTGCTTCAATATTAGGATACATTGGGGCTCTTTAAGCCATTTTTTGCTTTAGTGATGATATTCACATACCTATTAGATATAAGTGAACTTTACTTTGAATATACATTCCTTGGAATGACTGTTGGTTAATTATCGATGTAATGTAACAATTAGTGCCTATTTGGCTCATTTTATCGGTTTGGGGAGCCAATATATTCCCCCCATCTTAGGATGGTTTAAATTAAAAAAAAAAAAACTCGGTAGGATGGTCGAAATGACACATCCTACAAAATCTTGCTTGTTGAGCCTCTCTTCTCATCATGAAATCCCTAAAGGTGAGACGCTCCATTATTATTATTATTATTATTATATATTTTCAAAAGTCTGAAATCATATTACAAGGATTCTCGATAAATATTCACCAAGAACTCAATCAATACCTACTCTGAACAAAAACATCCACCAAGGAGTGGAAAATAAAAACAACTAGTTAATATGCAACAAAGTATACCTAAACGGTTAAAAATAAATGTCTCTTCCCCGGGAGCTGTGCCAAAATTTGGGAGGTCATCGCCGTACCTCTCAAAGTTAATATTTATAATCCCTAAATGCTTACTAACTACAACAAAGTAGATAGCGGCAAGTCGGGGTCGTCCACGAAGAAGAGGGATTTTCTTAAGCGTTTAAACATAAAAGGTTGCTATTATGCTAGAAGTATATATATATACATATAAAAGCGAGTAAATAGGGGGGTTTGGTTAGTTGTGGTCCTAAGTTACCAAATCAAAAGACAAGATAACTAGCAAAGTCAGGTAACTATGCTAATCATCAAACAAACTAAGAAAAGGTTTAAAAACTACAAAGACAAAGCCTTGGGGGAAATTGATATCCACTTCCAAACCTAATGTAGATCCCCGAACCAGTCACTCATTCTATCATATTTTTTACCTGTGGGGAATGCCAATGGAAGACCAATATTCATTCCTTCTTAATAGTAATTTGCAAAGACAAACAACGACCATTTGCAAACTTCATTAATGATCACCCTAGATAAACAACATCATAGGGGTATTTCATCAATGGAATTATACACGAAGGACCATAGATTTGATAACAACAAGTCTTCTATCAAAGACATAGCCATTTAACCAAACTTAGCATTCATTAGGCTAAACCTAGAACAAACCACATTCAAGGTTCAACCTTTCATTGAATCTATAGGATAAATATGAGAAAAACCCACATGAACATAATTATCTAGAAAGAATCACAACACATTATGCACAAGAAGTTCTAAGTTCATGTTTCTAGATTTTCATGCAAAGGAGCTAAGGAATTCGTCACTTTCCTAACTCCTTAACACTTAAATCATACAAACAATTCCTATTCTCAAACAACACACGGCATAAATGACGTAAAACATAGTATTGAGAACACATGAATGCTAAATAACAAAGGCTTCAAGAATGAGTTAAACAAGCTATTCACTACTTCCACTACTTGTTGTGAAGATAAATCTTCCATCCTTCTTAGATAGTAGTTTGCAAGAGTGAATTCGAAATCTCTTGTCAAACCTCACCAATGACTCCCTTAGCCAAAACATGACTTAAAGTATCTCATTGATGGCATTGAGAATGAAGAACCAACAAGCTTGGAAACACTTATTAACACTACACTGTGTCTAAGCATTTAACCAATTCATGCATTTACACAAGATTAGCCAAGAACGGTCGACATTCATTGACTTCTCTTATTTGCTACTTAAAACAAACATGACAACGAGTTCAACATCATCACATTCATCTTGCAATTATCAACACATCAACATCATTAAGAAGCTCTAACTCATGCTCTTGGACTGCACAATAAAAGAGGGAAGAAATAGCTACTTCTTCCCAACCATAATAAGTAATCATACAAGCAATTCATATACTCAAGCTTCTAACACCATCAATGACATTAACAATTCACATTCAAAGCTCAATAAATGCACAATAGCAAAAGCACTAAATAGATAGATATAGTTCTTACTACATAGTTATGGAAGCTTCAATCCATTGCTCTCAAGATAAAACTAAGCTAGATAATTAAAAGACATGATTAACCTACAAAAATTAAGAAGAGAAAGAAGAGAAAAACTAGGGTTTAAACCCAGAAAAATCGCAGGAAGAGGAAGTTCTGAAGAGGAAGTTCTGAAGAGGAGAGGATAAGGTGAGTATTTATAGTACAAAAATGCATGAAATATTTCCGGCCATACGTCCATCACGAGTCGCGATGGGTTCGTAGCGAGTCGCGATGGAGTCCAGTTCCAGCATCTTGATTTCTTTCTTCTTTTTGATTCATGTTCTCCTCTTCACTTCACTTTTCTTCAATTTTTCAATCTTCAACAGCTCAAATACAAGCCTTCAAATCTTCAAAGTCTTCAAAGTCTTCAAACAAATTGCCTTGTCAGAAAAAATCCTCTAGAAAAGTAATACAAGCGTGAAAGTTGCTCTTTAAATCTCCTCAGAGAATTTCAAGGAAAAATACCACATTTAGAGCACAAAAGTGTACAAAAGTAAATCCCGAAATTCCTAATATAATCGTATAAAATGGGCACATAAAAAATCTATCAATAAAGACTTTATGTATATATATATAAAGGAAACGAATACCATACCCAGGCCTGATGCACTGATTTCTCCAGACTGTTTCACATATTCGGTTCAAACCTAGTCGAAATAGACAACTTATCCTTCTACAAGGCCTTTAGCATTAACATCTTAAACACAACATATATGTATACTACATCTTAGAGTATAGAACAATTCAATACCTAGAGAGTCAAAGACGATGTGCACCATTTCGCATGCTTTAACCAATGATTTGACATAGTTTTTAGTTACTTTTGGTTGGCGGTTTGGCGACAATAGTTGAGTTTACATGACAAGGGGTTTATACAATCATGTTTGGTTTTCTATTCTAAATCCCGCATTTTGTATACTTACTTAGTTATTCTTGACATCTTGTGTTCACAGTCTCTTGGTCTTCATTATTTGTATCTTTAGCAGGTCGCCCGTGAATGCTATTTGTTATATTACATTCTTGCGAAGGTCGTTTGCTTTTAAAGGTAGAAGATTTGATGACCATTCGCATTTGAATGGTAGTAGATGAAGGCCACACACATTAATGTGTGGTAGAAGGAGATTGAAGCCAAAGATTGGCGGCTTCAGAGTTCAAGACGGTCAATTCCAAAATAGCATTCTTTGTAGTTTTTAGTTAAAAATTCCAAAAACCCCCCAGTTGCATGTTTTCACTACTAGTTGTTCCTTTCACTCGTTTGGATTGACGACCTGCACGAGGTTGTGTTTCAACTAGTACTTATGCCCTAGCTTCCTTGTGGATAACCCAGGGCTTACTGCTTACTACCCCTTAGTAGCTTAGCAGTAAGAACGGGTGTAGAATATAAATCTCTTATATTTGACCAATAAGTCCCTCAGCTCATGTTTTTAAATGATGGCCAGGTCGAGGGTGAGTCCAATTTTGGTGTCATTTCCGGAGATGCTTTTATGTTCAAGTATTAGTTAAGCATGGCATATTAGTAGTGTAGTTAGAAGTGTTTTTTTTTATTTTTCTTTTGTTTATTTTTTTCGTTGCGAGTGGAGTTTTGGTCATAGTTTCCTTATTCTTTTGATTCTTTGAGATTCTGATAATGTGGGGAAATTCCATTCAAGAGATGAAACTTTGTAGGGTGTGTCATTTCGATCACCCCACAGAGTGTTGCTCATGGTTAGGTAACCACGGGAGAGAGATGGAACTTGATGTTCAGCAAGATCAAAGGGAACGAGATTTGTTCATTTACCATGCCTCACCCGAACCGATCTCATCCCCCAAGTCTACATGTGAAGAGATACTTGAAGCTCTAACCAGTTTTTTCGAAAGACTAGTGAAACTTTTAAAAAACCAAGTATTCTGTTGCATTAAGATTATAGGGCAAAAATATCTTCTGGTGTTGATAGGATAGGAGAAAAAGGTGAATGAGGTAATAGAAGAAATGAACCAATTGATTAGAAGGCGTAAGCTCACAGACGAGGAGGCACCTCCGGCAATTCATTTAAGAGACTTGAGGAAAAAAGAGTCACGTGTGACAATCTGTTACAATGAGGTGAGTGATATCTCTTTTGACACCCTCAATTTTTTGCATGAATGTAAGGCATTACTAAAGAAAATGGGTGATTTTGAGCATGAATTTGAGCATGAACTGATTGATCCTAATAAATATTACCACACCCCTATTATTGATGTTTATGACAAGGGGTTAGCTTTGGAGGATAATTTTTTAAATGATATATTTGATGACACCTTGGAAGCTAATCTTGTGGGGAGTGTAGAAGGGATCGAACCTTTGGGTAAGGATTGTGTGGAACCCTTGCCTAAGAACATAGATAAACTAGTCTTGCTAGAATCCAAGCCTTCGGTAGAAGATTCACCCATTGTGAAGCTTAAGCCTTTGCCTGAGAATTTGAAGTATGCATTCTTAGTTGCAAATAAGACATTGCCAGTGATACTTTTGTGCAAATTGTCTAGTGACCAAGACAGTAGATTGATTGAGGTGTTGAAGGGGGCAATAGGGTGGACATTGGCTGATATCAAGGGGATAAGCCCTTCAACATGCATGCATTATATCCTGTTAGAGGAGGGTGCACGACCCGTACGGTAACCTCAAAGGCGATTAAACCCGCCTATGATGGAAGTAGTGAAAGGCGAAATCCTTAAGCTACTTAAGGCTGAGGAAATATACCCTATCTCTGATAGTACTTGGGTGAGTCCCACCCAAGTAGTGCCCAAGAAGAGTTGAATCACGGTGGTAACAAACAAGGATGGGGATTTAGTGCCTACCCGTATTCAAAACAGGTGGCAGGTGTGTATTGATTACCACTGCTTAAACGTGGTGACTTGTAAAGACCATTTTCTCCACCTTTCATTGACCAGATGCTCAAAAGGGTAGCTGGTCATGCATACTATTGTTTCCTTGATGGATATTCTAGATACTTCTAGATAGTCATTGATTCAGAAGACTGGGAGAAGATCGCATTCACTTGCCTCTTTGGCACCTTTCCTTATAGGCATATGCCTTTCGGTCTTTGCAATGCCCTAAGCACTTTTCATAGGTGCATGGTTAGAATTTTCTCTTAATTTATCAAGAAATATGTCAAGGTATTCATGGATGATTTTACCATCCATGGAGATTCCTTCGATTCGTGCCTATGTTATCTAGCGCAGGTGCTAAAACGATGTACGAACACGAACCTCATTCTAAATTCTGAAAAATGCCATTTCATAGTGGAATAAGGTATAGTGTTAGGGCATGTTGTATCGGCTAAAGGGCTAGAAGTAGATAAAGACAAAGTAGATGTGATCAAATCCCTACCTTACCCCACCAATGTCAAGGATGTGAGATCATTCTTAAGACATACCAGTTTTTATCTATGTTTCATTAAGGATTTCTCAAAAATATCCTCACCTTTGTGCAAGCTGGTGCCAAAAGATGTCGACTTTGTTGTCGATGATGGGTGAAAAAAGGCTTTTGACACCTTGAAAGATAAGTTCGTGACTGCCCCAATCATCTGACCTCCAAATTGCTCCCTTCCTTTTCAAAATCATGTGTGATGTGAGTGATCATGCTATAGGCACTTTTTTAGGCAAGAGAGTGGGGAGAGCACCACATGTGATATACTACGCATTAGTTACCCTCAATGATGCTCAATGTTATTAATGTACCACCGATAAGGAGCTACTTGTCGTAGTCTTTGCCCTAGAAAAGTTTCGTCAATACCTCCAAGGAACCAAAATTATTATATACATAGACCATACAACACTTCGTCATCTAATGACGAAGAAAGAGGCTAAGACGAGACTTATTTGGTGGATACTCCTTTTGAGTGAGTTTGACCTAGAGGTGAGAGATAAAAAGGGCTCGGAAAATATAGTGGCCAACCATTTGAGCTGGTTACCAGTTCATGAAAGCCTAGAACCAGTCAAAGAGAAGGTAAAGTTGGAACCTATTTGGGAAGAGTTTCCCAATGAGCAGTTGTTCGGGGAAGTGACTAGCATGCCTTGGTATGCCAATATAATGAACATCCTCACCACCAGGGAGTTTCCTCCATCCTTTGAAAAATCAAGAAAGGAGAGGTTGATGAATGAATTGAATGAGTATGTCTAAGATGACCCCTACTTGTGGAAGTGTTAGTACGATTAAGAAATTGGAACATGTGTACCAGATGATGAGGTCAGACGTGTTCTCGAGATGTGACATTCATCCCAAGGTTGAGGGCATTTTGGTTGTATGAGAACTGCAAGGCGGGTAACAGATTGTGGTCTGTACTAGCCTAATATACTTGCTGATGCTAGAGATTTTGTGGCATCTTGTGATCAATTCCAAAGGATAGGTAACATCTCATCGAGAAACTAGATGCCTCAAGCATTTTCAATGCCAGTGGAAGTCTTTGACATATGAGGTATAGACTTCATGGGTCCATTTCCCAATTCAGGAGAAAACTACTACATATTTGTGCTAGTGGAGAATGCATCCAAATGGGTAGAAGCCCAAGCCACAAAGAAGAACGATGAAGCAATTGTGGTCAACTTCCTCAAATTCAACATCTTCTCAAGGTATGGGGTACTCCGAGTCCCTATTAGTGATAGAGGAACCATTTTTGCAACAAAATAATGGCAACATTCCTTGATAAATATGGAGTGACTCATAGAACTTCCGCCGCTTACCACCCACAAACAAATGGCCAGACAGAAATATCCAAGTGCAAAATCAAAGCCATCCTCAAGAAAATAGTTTACTCCTCTTGAAATGATTGGAATTCTCGGTAGGATGATGCTTGATGTGTCAATTTTGTGCTAGTGGAGAATGTATAATGGTGCTAGTGGAGAATGAATAATTTAGTACTTTTTGGGGTCAATTTTGTGCTCTTTTATTAGCAAGAACTTTTGTTTTACCTTGAAATTCTCTTAGGAGGGGTAGGATAAACTTTACGCTCTTTTACCTCTTCTAAGTGGATTTGGAGTCACGAAGAAAGAACATGGAGACTTGAAGACCGGAGGCCATTGCAAAATCACTTTTCCAAGACTTTGAAGACTTGCTTCAAAGAGTTGAAGACTTAAAGACCGGAGGCCATCGAAGACCATATTTTTGAAGATTTGAATACTTTCTTCAAAGAGTTGAAGACTTGAAAAATGAGAGGAATCATTGTGAAGATGAGTGTTTACCACAAGGAGAATAAAAGAAGACAAGGTTAACTTCTGGCACCCATCGCAAATCGTGACAAACCCGTCGCGAGTTGCGACTAAAGGGTGGCCAGAATCTAACCTTATCCTTTTTGTACTATAACTAGCACTCTCTTTCCTCTCATTCATATCTTCTTCTTTTATAGCATTTTGTACTATATCTAACCCTAGTTTCTACCATTTTTCATCTTTGAATTCTCTTGTATTATGTTTGGTTTGTTAGCATTAATTAGCATGAACTCTTGTAGCTAAATCTAGTTCTCGGGATCAATTGACTAAGGCTTCCAAGACCATGTCTTAAGAACAATTTGTAGCCTATTTGATACTCTTACTATTATGCATTTATGGAGCATTGAATGTGTTTGTAAATGTCATTAATGTTCTTGAAAGCTTGAGTATATGAAGTACTAGTATAATATACTTGTTAGGATTTGGGGAAATGGGTTGATTTCCCCTTTTCTTTATAGGAATCCAAGAGTATGATTTAGAGCTTTTGATTGTGTTGATGGATTGATAATTGCTAGATGAATATGATAATGTTAACCTCTTTGTCATGTTTGTTGCTTGTAGCAAATGAGAGAAATCTATGAATGTCGATCATTCTTGACTAATCTTGTGTAACTGCATGAATTGGTTAAATGCTTAGACACGGTGTAGTGTTTAAAAGTGTTGCCAAACTTGTTGATTCTTCGTGCTAAATTCCATCAACGGGATACTTTTAGTCGTGTTTCGACTATGGGAGTCATAGGTGCTGTTTGACAAGAGATGTCTAATTCACTCTTGCAAACTGCTATCCAAGAAGGATAGAAGTTTAGTCTTCACAACAAGTAGTGAAAGTAGTAAATAGGTTGCATGTTCAATGATGGATAAGAGGCTTGGAAGTGGAAGTCAATTGCACCCAAGGTTCAGTCAATTGTTGTTTTAATCTTGTATTTAGTTGTCTTGCATGATTAGATAGTTCTCTTGCTTTGCTAATTGTTGTCTTTCAATTTGATAACTTAGGATAAAAAACCAACCAAACCCCCATTTTCTTACATGTTTTTATATGTATCTATATATGTATATGCCTAGTATGTTTTCTCCTATATATGTTTAAACACTTGAAAAGATCCCTCTTCTCGTGGATGGCCCCGCTTTTCCATTATCTACTTAATTGTAGATAGGAAGCATTAGGGCTTAAAAATATTAACTTTGAGAGGTACGGCGATGACCTCCTAAATTTTGGCGCCGCTGCCGAGGAAGAGGCATTTAAGTGTTTGGGCATATTATGCGTGATTATGTGCTAGTTGTAAATATTTGTTAGTTTGCTTTTATTTGATTTATTAGTTGACTTTCCATTTATGCTTGGCTTAGAGACGTATTGTTTGAGTTCTTGGTGTATGGTTCGTATGCGATCCTCTTCTCAAGAACCCCTAAACTACGACCCCTAGTTAGAGTTGAATTTGAGATGGGTTAGGAGGCTTTCTTTAGAAATTATGAATAACACCACTACTAGTGACCATTTTTTGGATACCTCTTCCTCTATGGAGCACCATCAAGAGTATGAAGATGAGCATCCGGGAGGAGGACCTTGATGAGACGTCAAATGCATGTATTTTCCAAAGAATTTAACACTCTTTTATCATATTTTTGTTGTAAGATTTCTAGATTTAGGTAGGTTTACACGATAAGGAGTTTAGATGACCATTTTCGGTTTTTATATCTAAATCCTTCATTCTGTAACCTATGTTTAGTCTAATGGATTTTTGGTCCTTATGAGCATCTAGATTCCTTTTTGTAAGCTTAATTTGCAAATTGTTCATGAGCACTTAGGAGTGGTTTAGTGAAGGCCATTCGAAAGGATGGTAGAAGATGGAAGGCCACTCACAAAGTGGTAGAAGATAAAGTGAAGAAAGGAGAGCAAAGCAAAGGGTGAAGAATGATCTATGCTTTGAAGAAGAGTTCTGATAGTTTTCCGAGAAGAATCATCCTCTAAGTTGTACCATTGGATTCCTCTTCTCGAGAATCACTACAAGAACTCCCAAAATGGATCAACGGTTCACCCAGAGGAAGAAAGACAAAATGAGACTTTTTTCCATCGCAACTCGCGACAAGTGTGGAGTTTTGAAACCCTAACAAAATTAAATAATATAAATTCAGAGGAACGAGATTACAAGTCTGTGTGTGTGAGAAAGACTTACAAATAAATTTTACTTACATTTTGTACAAGGCCCACAAGGTAGATCCAGTCCCAACCTCCAGGTAGGAGAAAGAGATTTCACATTCAAAGTCAAGAGAATGAAACAAAAACCCAAAACCCATGCAACCAACTTTTGGATCATATCATATAAATCAAGATGAACTCAAACTCTAGAGCTTTAGCCACTAGGAATTTGCTTCGTTTGCTGAACTTTAACCATGGCTCTTCTCTCTCAGGTTCATGAAAATTTTATCTAATGGTAGATTTTGCTCCTCTGCGCCATTGTTTCTTCCAGATGTTTACTCTATAGTATTCTCAATGACGAATCTTGACAATGGTATTCTCAAAGACGAATTTCATTTCATAGTAAAATATCTCCCTAAGTGCTTTCTATGCTGCAAAAGGGATTTGATAAAAAGATGTGCAACAGAGAAATCACATTATAACTAAGACACATACAAAATAGTAGACCAAAATTGAGGGGGGGGAGAATCCTGGTTGTAACATGATCGGCATATCGACACATTGGATTGGCACATCTAATGCACAGGATCGGCACATCAGTTGATCTGCACCATTTTTCATGCTTTAACCAATGCATTTAACATAGTTTTTCGTTACTTTTTTTGGCGGTTTGGCAACATTTGTTGAGTTTACATAAAAAGGGTTTTAGACAACCATGTTTGGTTTTCTATTCTAAATCCCGTATTTTTAAACTTAATTAGTAATTATTGACATCTCGTGTTCATGGGCTCCTTGGTCTTCATTATTAGTACCTTTAGTAGGTCGCCCATGAACGCTATTTGTTACATTACATTCTTGTGAAAGACCGTATATTTTTAACGGTAGAAGATTTGAAGGCCATACACATTTGAATGGTAGTAAACAAAGGCCATGAACATCAATGCATTGTAGAAGGAGATTGAAGCCAAAGATTGGCGGCTTTGGAGTTCAAGACGATCAAAGGAGAAAATGGTTGATCGTGGTCCGAGGAGTGTTTCCTTAGTCAGAGAATGATCCAAGAAGTATTAGCCTTCAAGGATGGTTTATTGCATTTGTATTCTCTAGTACTATAAAATTAACTATTAGAACTCCCAATTTGGACTAACGGTTCACTTGTGACATGCAAACAAAGTTCAGACAATAAAGCACCAGCTGTCGGTCATAGACCGTGTATGGTTAAGCACCAGCGACCTATGACAATCTTCACAGCCCGCACTACACAATAATCCAGAGGTTCCGTGAAGACCTGCATGAGACCAGCATGAGACCTTCACGAGGCAAGGTGCCGAGCCGTGACAAAAGCATCAGGTCATGAAGCAAGCGGATGGAGAGTTGAATAATTTGGCCAAGTATGGAGTTGGTCAATGGAAACCTTAACTGACCATGAGAAGACTTTTAAGCAAGACCACAAGCTGTTAGCAGTCCGTGAAAACCTTCACGGGCCATCAAAAAATTTCTGAGCAGAAGCAACACGTTGTTTGCGGTCCGTGAAAACCATCACGGACTACAGGAAAACTCTTTGCAAAAATCGCATGCTGCTTGCGGTCTGTGAAAACTTTCATGGACCATGGCACAATTCTAGCTTCACACTGCGCCAAATCCCACGGGCTGTAGCTATGAATATTCATGGACCGTGGGAGATCTAGCATTATATGGCTATGCATGCTTCACGGACCGTGGCATTTGTGTCGGTCCGTGAAACCTTGGAAGGTGACCTAGGGTTTTGCTACTTTTGGCCTATTTTGGGCCTATTTTTAGGCTTAATCTCCTACTACTATATATAATACCCTAGTCTACTCATTTATAAGGTTGGAACATTTTTGTAAACACATTTTGAAGAGGAGAGAGTTTGAGAGAAGGAAAGAGTTCCTTTGGTAGGCTTTGTAATCTATTCTTCTCTTTTCATCTTGATTTTTCCCAAAGTTGTGGAATTCAAACCTATGTTTGAATTCCACATCTAGGGAGTAGTTAGATTAGCTTGGGATTCATTTTGGCAATTGGTTTGTTCTAAATGCTTTATGAGATTCATTAGATTCATCCTATCTTTGTGTTTATGATATTATTGTGATTGTTCTTGAATGTTATAAATGTATGAATATTACACCATATATAAGCACACACTTTGGGATGTATTCATGTATGGTGCAATTATTTATGACCCCTTGGGAAGAGAAACCTGGATGTTAGAATAGGTAGGGGAGAATGCGTTCGCATGGGTGTGTGCAAGGGGGATTCGAAAATAATCTGACCTTTTTGCCATCGCACTAGCTAGGTGTTGTGTTGAAACCCGAGTATCACATATAAGGTGCCTATGTAGCTTGGGCCTAGCGTATATAGGACCCGGGAGAGTAGTTCCATTCATGGTGGAAGTCTAGGACGTAATAGCACGGGGGAGAAACATACTTGTAATGATGGTTGGACCTCGTTGTACTCCTCTAATTGCGAGCGCACCAACCGTGACAAGGTTGGGGAAGTGTATGTCATTGGCCACACCACGTGTTGTAAACACACTTATAGGTATTTTATATATCTATATGTGAATGAATCGATTATTAAGCATTAGAACTGCCATATTGCTAAATGATTCCCAACGATCTGGTATAAATAGTTTACTCGTTTGATAATTGCATGCTTTGTGGTTGTTAGTTTAAAATACCAACCCCCATCCCCCAGTTGCATGTCTACACTACTAGCCATTTCTTTCACTCGTGTGGATTGACGACCCACACGAGGTTGTGTTTTAATTAATACTTCAGCCCTAGCATCCTTTTGGAAAAACCTAGGGCTTGCCGCTTACTACTCCTTTATAGCTTAGCAGTAAGAACAGGTGAAGAATTACAAATCTCTATATTTGACCACTAAGTCCCTCGGCTCTTGTTTTTAAATGAAGACCGGGTCGAGGGCTGTAAAATTTTGGTGCTGTTATCGGGGATGCTTTTCAGTTCAAGTATTAGTTGAGGATGACATGTTAGTAGGGTAGTTAGTAGTGTCTTTTATTGTTTTTCTTTTTTCTTTTTTTTTTGCTACGAGTGGAGTATTGGTCATAGTTTCCTTGTTACTTTGAATCTGTTTGCTATTGTGACATTGGAAGGATAGTGTGACCCTAGTTTATAGTACATGCCTGTACCAAAAATCTAGGTTTTTTGCATTCTCAAACTAACTCCATAGGTGACCGAAAGAGAAGGAGAAAGAGAACTAGATCGAAGGCTCTTCCAGGGGTTTGAATTTTAAAGAAGCATCGCACAAGATGGCAGAAGATAAGTGAACTTTAAGAGAGCTTATAGCCTCGAACATAGAGAACCAACCCTTACGTATCCCCTTCCCACCCTTGACTCCAAATGTTACTTGTGAGCTGAAAAGTGGGATGATACACTGCCTTCCTACATTCTACGGTATTGCGAAAGAGGATCCAAACAAACATTTTTTGGAATTACATTTGGTGTGCACGAATATGAAGCCACCGGGAGTGTTAGAAGATGATTTTAACTTGAGAGCATTCCCCTTTTTACTTCAAGATGGAGCAAAAGATTAGTTGTATTATCTACCACGGGTTGCATTGGGTCGTGGATGGATATGAAATGGCAATTCTTGGAAAACTATTTTCCAACATCTAAGTCGTCCGAGTTGAAGAAACAATTGCCCAACATTACTCAAGGAGTGACCGAGAGCCTATATAATTATTGGGAGAGGTTTAAGGGACTCCTAACTAGGTGTCCCTACCACTCATTCAAGGAAGGAGATTTGGTCTATTACTTCTTTGAAGGCCTTTGTGACGAAGACATGAGGATGGTAAATGTTGCATGTAATGGTTCTATACCCAACAAGAGCCCAAAGGATGTGAGAAGTGATGGCCAATGGGATGAGGCAATTTGACACAAGGTCTAGGGTTAAAGTCTTGGATGAACCTGCACACCCACCAAAGTTTGAGGAGCAAGTCAAAGCTCTTGCATCTATGATGAAAGAGCTTTTGCGAGGAAAGATGCACCAAATTAAAATATGTGGGGTTTGCCACCTTGACCACAACTCTAAAAAATGTCCCAAGGTCATTCATGATTTCCAAGAAGTCAATATCATGGACTAAAAAAATTGGGAGGGACCTTAATTTGCTAGGGGTTAATGACAAGGGTTCCTAGGGAACTAAGGTGAAGCAAGATAGGAACCCTATGCAAATACATTCAATCCGAGGTATAAAGATCACCCTAATTTCAGATGGAAGGATGACAATCAACCTCAAGGATATAGGGGTGGATAAGCACTACCTCAACCTTATCCTAGCGGTGAAGGTCCATCCAACAATCATACCACACTTTACAAGTCAGAAAGGGAAGTGTTCTTAGATGTCATTGGTCAATTGGGGAAGAAACATGAGATCTTCACAGAAAGAACTAGGAGGGAAATTGAAGACCTTGGTACTAGAGCCTTAAGAATTATCAAGAACCTTGAGGTTCAAGTTGGACAACTTGTCACCTCGGTGAGCCTACTTGAAGCAAAAGAAGCTGGCAAACTAACTTCCCAACCGAAGGTAAATCCAAGAAATGTGAGTGCACTCAAGCTAAGGAGTTGTAAGAAAGTTTTCAAAATCGAGAAGAAGGTGACATAAGAGGATGAGAAGTTAGTGGAGGCCACCAAAGCACATTTCGTAGAAGAAGAGATAGTTGTCAAGGAAAAACCCTCCAAGGAGCTCCCACCACCCGAGGCACAAGTTGCTACTGCACCACCATTTCCAAGTTCTTTGAGGGGAAAGCCAAAGGTGAAGACAAATGAGGCCAACATTGGAAAAGTCTTCAAAAAAGTTGAGGTATCTATCCCTATCTTGGAATCGATTGACAATGTGCCTTAATATACTAACTTTCTTAAGGTTGCATGTACTAAGAAAAGGCATAGACCACCTAATAGGTTACAGAAGCTAAAAATTGGGGAAGTTGCCATTTTGAATCATAAGAATTTACCTAAGAAATTTGATGACCCCGGAATTTTTTCTATCCCAATTTCTTTAGGCGGAACACTTGTTGAACATGACATGATAGATTTAGGAGCTTCTATCAATGTGATTCCATTTAGTCTATTTGAATGTCTTGAAATTGGTGAACTTAAAGAGACTTGAGTGATTTTTCAACTCGCAGATCACTCACATGATATCCCTCTTGGCCTAGCGAAGTATGTGATGGTGCGAGTAGACAAGTTGGTTTTTCCGGCGGACTTCTATGTCCTAGACATAGCGCACGACGAAAGTGCACCCCCAATCCTTTTGAGGAGACCTTTTCTAAAAATTTCTTGGATTAAAATTGATGTCCACTAGGGAATCTTGACTCTAGAGAATGACATAGACAAAGTGGAATTCAACATTTACAAATCTAGGCATGATTCAACTGAACCTTCTCTTACGTGCAAATGTGTGACACTTTTTGATGAGCATGATATTTTTGAACCTTCTTGGGTTACCAATGAGCGTGAATCTCTTGGTTATAAGTTTTTGGAGGACCCTGGTGAATTTTATAATTTGGTTAATGAATGTCTGTACTAGATTTTCTTTTCTATGCTAATAGAATTTCTACAAGAAAAGGGGAGTGTTGAGGATTTGATATCTCCTCAGCCTCCTCCTAACCCCAAAGTGGCATTCAAGGAGTTAAGGTTGGAAAAGCAAAGAGAGACATTTCTAGGTGCCGACAAGGGCTACAAAGGTAAGGATAGCTCGTTGTGGAGACCTCTCCAAAACGACGTCATCATGGCGGAGTCGCCAATGGAAATTTCAAAAACCCACCAGTAAGTACTTCAAATTAAAATTCGTGAAGAGGAAATAAGTCATGATGACGACAATAAATATATGTGGTTCTTTTGTTTTCTTGTTTGAAGTAGAGACTTGGTAGAATTTGCATGTCTTGCTTGGAATAAAGGATCCTTTGAATGAAATTCTTGCTATATTTGGAGATCTAGATGTGAAATGGTGTGCTTATGTGTAGATGGAATGGATTTTGATGGGTGGCATATTTTTCTTTCAAAAATTGAGAAATACTAAGGAATAGTGAAAAATCAGGGGGTTGTATCGTGACAATGCTTGTCACGAAGGGCAGGTCTCGTGCCATGATGATGGCATGATACTCTGTCTCGTAAAGGTGGGAAAAGTAGGTAGAAAATTCTTTTTTTCAATTTTTGTATTTTCCACCCCCAACTTGTCTAAAAAATGCAACTTTTTGAAACCGAAGTTTGGATTTCAAAATTTAAAAAGCATTTTTGATTCAAGAAGTGAGCTTTCTTATTTCCTTAGGATTTTTTATGCAATTAGTACTTTGAACATTAATTGATTGTACTACTTGTCCCCTAATTTGAAATTCCATTTTTATCTACATTGTACCTCTCTCTCTCTGTCACCATTTTGCATTCTTTAACCAATGTATTCGACATTGTTTTTAGTTACTTTTGGTTGGTAGTTTGGTGACATTTGTTGAGTTTACATGACAAGGGGTTTAGACAACCATGTTTGGTTTTCTATTCTAAATCCTACATTTTGTATACTTAATTAGTAATTATTGACATATTGTGTTCACGGGCTCCTTGGTCTTCATTATAAGTACCTTTAGTAGGTCGCCTGTGAATGCTATTTGTTACATTATATTCTTGTGAAGACCATTTTCTTTTAAAGGTAGAATATTTGAAGGTCATTCGCATTTTAATGGTAGTAGATGGAGGCCATAAACATCAATGTGTGGTAGAAGGAGATTTAAGCCAAAGATAGGCAGCTTCAGAGTTCAAGACGGTCAAAGGAGAAAATGGTGAATCGTGGTCCGAGGAGTATTGCCTTAGTTCGAGAATGATCTAGTAATAACTAGCCTTCATAGATATTTCCATTGGATTTGTCTTCTTGAGAACTACGAAATTGGCTACTAGAACTCCCGATTTGTACTAACGATTCAACTGTGACAAGCAAACAAAGTTTAGCCAACAAAGCACCAGCGGCCGGTCACGGACCATGCATGGTCAAGCACCAGCAGTCCACGAAAATCTTCATGGCCTGCATTACACAAGAATCCAAAGGCTCCATGAACACCTGCACAAGACTAGCATGAAACCCTCAAGAGGCAAGGCGCCAGGCTATGAAAAATGCACTGGGCCGTGAAGAAAGGGGATGAAGAGTTGAAGCATTTGGCTAAACATGGAGCCGGCCCATGAAAACATTCACGGACCGTGAGAAAACTTCTGAGTAAGACCGCAAGCTACTGGTGGTCCGTGAAAACCTTCACGGACCGTGAAAGTGTTTTTGAGCATAAGCCACAAGTTGTTCGTGATTCATGAAAACCTTCAAGCACCGTGGGAATACTCTGAGCAAAAAATACTGCTTGTGGTCTATAAAAACCTTCACGGACCATGGCACGATCCCTGTTTCATGGACCGTGCAAGATCTGATGGGTCGCGGCTATGAACATTCACAAACTGTGGCAGATCTGGCGTCCCGTGGCTATGCATGCTTCATGTACCGTGGCTTCCATGCTGGTCCATGAAACCTTGGTGGGTGACTTAGGGTTTTGCTTCTTTTGGCCTATTTTTGGCCTATTTTTGGCCCCAGTCTCCTAATACAATACATAGGACCCTAGTCTTCTTATTTAAAGGGTTAGAACATTTTTGGAAACACATTTTGAAGTGGAGAGAGCTTTAAGAGAAGGAAAGAGTTCCTTTTGTTGATTTTGTAATCTTTTATTTTCTTTTCTTTTTGCTTTTTCCCAAAGATGTTATATGAATTCCATGTCTAGGGAGTAGTTAGATTAGCTTGGGATTAATTTTAGCACTTGGTATGTTCTAAATACTTTATGAGATTCATTAGATTCATCATATCTTTGTGTTTATGATATTATTGTGATTGTTCTTGAATGTTTTAAATGCATGAGTAGTACACAACATATAAGCACATACTTTTGGATATACTCATGTATGGTGCAATTATTCATGCCCCCTTGGTAAGAGAAACCTGGAAAGTAATAGCACGGGGGAGAAACAGACGCCCGGGACGTGGAAGCCCAGGAAGCCCGGGACGTAAAAGAACGGGGGAGAAATGGGCATGCAATGATGATCGGACCTCGTTGTACTCCCCTAATTACGATGGCGGCGTCGATGGAGGGTTTCGAGTTCACCCATCTTGACAGGGTTGGGGAAGTGTATGCCATCGGCCACACTACATGTTGTTAACACAAATAGGTTATTTGTATGTCTGTATGTGAATGAATCGAGGATTGCAGCATTAGAACTACCATGTTGCTAAATGATTCCCAAGTGCCTAGTATAAATAGTTTACTCGTTTGTTAATTGCATGTTTTGTAGTTTTTAGTTGAAAATACCAACCCTCTCCCCCTATTCCATGTCTACATTACTAGAAATTCCTTTTACTCGTGTGGGCTTAAGCCCTAGTATCCTTGTGGACAAACCCAGGGCTTGCTGCTTACTACCCCTTGGTAGCTTAGCAGTAAGAACAGGTGCAGAATTATAAATCTCTACCTTTGGCCACTAAGTCCCTCGGCTTGTGTTTTTAAATGACAACCGGGTCAAGGGCCACTCATCCATGCACATGATCGACACATCAAATGCACAAAGGATCAGCACACCGCATGTATAAAACTGTAGAAAGTTTTACAATAATATATATGCACGTAACTGAAGACACGTGATTTTAAAACAATACATGTTCAGGAAATTCAAAATTCAATGTTGGAAAATATTATGTAAACTACACTACCCTTAATCATTGAATCACTTATCAAAAGTTGTTCCGCCATTAACTTGAATTATGATAAGGGGCGATAAATAAGCCCAAAAGTCAAAATGCATTACATAACATAGAGCTCTACTCAACAAACATACCAATGATACCACCACCTACAGTTACATCATGTAAACTACTGTTTCCACATCCCCTATCGAGTTTACAAGGCGATTCACCACTGCCATAAATAGCACTGCCATTGATGTAACTTCATTGTAATATAAATCTACACCAGTGCCACCATGTCCTGCTCTAGTAGAACCAACGTGCAAATTTTGACCAATACCCTATCAACCAAAGTAGCCTATAATCCAATCAATTTTCAGGAACAATCATAGAGTTAGTTATCATTACATCCAGTGTAAATTTTAACCATCATCTTTTGTGATAATTATAGTCCATGTAAATCCTTCACTAAGGATAAGAATGGAAAGTTTATCAATAAAGAATTTTTTATATATAAGAAAAGGAAACCAGTACCATACCCAGGCCTTATGCACTGATTTCTCCTGGATATTTCAAATATATGGTTCTAATCTAGTGAAAATAGAAAATTTATCCTTCTACGAGGCCTTTAGCATTAATATCTTCAATACAACATATTGGTATAATCCATCTCAGAGTATAGAACAGTTCATTGCCTAGAGAGTGAAAGACAATTATGCATTCACATTGCAATGCTCAGGTGGACCAAGTTGTTCAAGGGGGGAATCCTAAAGATGACAGTGGAGTCTTGAAGCCCTGACAAAATAAAATAATAGAAATTCAAAGGAACGAGATTAGAAGTCTGTGTGTTTATGAGGGAGAGACTTACAAATAAATTTTACTTTCATTTTGCATAGGGCCCACACAGTAGATCCAAGCCCAACATTCGAGCGAAAGGAAGAGATTTTACATTCTAAGTCAAGAGAATGAAACAGAAAACCCAAAACCTATGCAGCCAACTTTAGGATAATATCATATAAATCCAGATGACCACAAACTCTAGAGCTTCAGCCACTAGGAATTTACATCATTCGCTGAAATTTCACCATGGCTCTTCTCTCTCTGGTTCGTGACAGTTTTATTTAATGGCAGTTGCTACTCCTATGCTCCATAGTTGCTTCCTTATGCTTACTCTATAGTATTCTGAATGACAAATGTAGACAGCAGTATTCTCAATGATGAATTTCATAGTAAAACCTCTCCCTAAGTTCTTTTTATGCTGCACAAGTGACTGGCTAATATGACATGCAACACATAAATCAAACTATAACTTGGACAAATACAAAAAAGTAGACATAAATAGAGAGGGGGGAACCTGGCTATAACATTATCAGCACATCCATGCATAGGATTGGCACATCCGATGCACATGATTGAAATATCCATTCACACGATCGGCCCATCGGACGCAAAAAGGATCAGCACACCACAAGCATTGAATTGTAGATAAATTTAAAATAATATATATGCACGGAACTTAAGAGACGTGGTTTTACTATAATACATATGTAGGAAATCCAAAATTCAATATTGGAAAATATTATGAACACTACACTACCCTCAATCATTGAATCACTGATCAAAAGTTCTTCCACCATTAACTCGAATTCTGATAAGGGGCGATAAATAAGCCCAAAAGTCAAAATGCATCACATGACATAGTGTTCTAGTCAACAAACTTACCAATGATACCACCACCTACAGCTGCATTATGTAAACTACTGCTTCCACTTCCCCTACCGAGTTCACAAGGCAATTAACCCTACCATAAACGGCACCAAAATTAATGAAACTTCATTGTAATATAAACTCCACCACTGCCATCAATTCCTGCTCTAGTAAGACATATGGGAAAATATTCACCAATACCCTAGCAACCAAAGCAACCTGTAATCCAATAATACATTTTCTGTAAAAATAATAGAGTTAGCTATCTAAACATCCAATTTAAAATATAACCATTATCTGTTGCGATAATTAAAGAGCATGTACATCCTTCATTAAGAATAAGAATGGAAAATGTATCAATAAAAACTTTCTTGATATATAAGAAAAGGAAACCAGTACCATACCAAAGCCTGATGCACTGATTTCTCCAGATTGTTTCACATTTACGGTTCTAACCTAGGGAAAATAGACAACTTATCCTCATACAAGGCCTTTAGCATTAATATCTTCAACACGACATATCTGTAAACTCCATCTCAGAGTAGAACAGGTCATTACCTGCAGAGTGAAAGAAAATGATGCATTCACATTGCAATGCTCAGTTGGATGAAGCAGCTCAAGGGGGAAACCCAAAAGATGACAGTGGAGTTTTAAAGCCCTGAAAAAATCAAATAATAAAAATTCATTAGAACGAGATTAGAAGTCTCTGTGTGTGAGAGACTTACAAATAAATTTTACTAGCATTTTGCACAGGGCCCGCACAGTAGATCAAGGCCTAATCTTCGAGCATGAGGAAGAGGTTTTACATTCAAAGTCAAGAGAATGTAACAGAAAACACAAAGTTTATGCATCCAACTTTGGGATTATATCATATAAATCCGGATAACCTCAAACTCTAGAGCTTCAGCCACTAGGAATCAGCATTGTTCGCTGAAATTTCACCACATTTTTTCTCTCTCAAGTTCATGACAGTTTTATCTAATGGCAGCTGCTGCTCCTCTGCTCTATAGTTGCTTCCAGATGTTTACAGTATTCTCAAGGACGAATCAAGAAAACAATATTTTCAAAGATGAATTTCATTTATAGTAAATTATCTTCCTAAGCGCTTTCAATGCAGCCCAAGTGACTAGCTAATATGACGTGCAGCATAGTTATCACACTATAACTTGGACACATACAAAATAGTATACAAAAATAGAGGGAGGAAACCTTGTTGTAACATGATGGGCACATCCATGCATAGGATTGGCACATTTGATGCACAGGATCGGCTCTTGAATTCATCGATGTCTGCTTCTAACAACGTCGAAGTTCCTACTCCAAACGCCCATGAAATCCCTGTTGATTCCGAGGAGGATTCCAACCACCCTACTGGATCTTCCATCATTAGTAGCCTCCTCAAAGATTCCTATGTTGAGGATTTGAAAAATACTTTCCCTTTTTTGCGTTCGTACGAGCTCAAGGAATCTAAGGCCTCTGAGGGTGTTCGCACTTCTCCTCCTGGTTATTTTTCGTGTTATTTAGATTACTTGAAGGTTGGACTTTTGATTAGTCTGCCTTACATGTGTTGGATCTCCTATCTTACTATAAAGTGGGTTTATGCCAGTTGCACCCCAAAACAATCACAATTTTTGTATTTTTTATTACGTGTGCGAAGCGGCTATTCCAGAAATTTTTCATCTTTGCAAAGTAAAAATATTTCTCTGATGAATTTCACTCTTTACCCTGTGATCCCTACTATTGAGTTTGTTAATGGGTTCTCCAATAATTGTGGGGTGTGGTGTGAACAGTTCTTCTATATAAAACTTAACCCCAGCAGTAGTTCAACCTTTTCAGTTTGGAACTACATCGTTCCTAAATTGAAACTTCCTAAGGTTGGGGTTCATCTAAATGTTGAGTCTGAAGTTTTAACATCACTTAGTCAACATTCCATCGCACTTCGCCATGCTAGTAATTTAAGCAAAAGTGTTGAACTCATTGATCCTTTAGTTGTTTCTAGTTTGCCCAGTTTGATGCAGTATATATGTGTTTCTATTCTGTTTCTTTTGTTAGTGTGGCCACTTATTTGGTTGTGCTTGTTGGGTTGCAGATATGGACTTGACTCGACGCACTACTGAGAGGAACTTTGCTTCTGTAGATGAGGATGAAGAGTTAGAGACCTTGACTATAGGTTCCACTTCCTAAAAATGGTCCCGCTTTGCCTGGATACCCTCAACTATTGGTTGGCTGACTCTTGAAGACCAGTACCATACTGATCACTTATACGTCTATGACCAAGTGAAAATAGACAACTTATCCTTCGACAAGGCCTTTAGCATTAACATCTTCAACACGACATATTTGTATACTTCATATCAGAGTATAGAGCAGTTTATTACCTGGAGAGTGAAAGACAATGATGCATTCACATTGCAATTCTCAGGTGGATGAAGTAGTTTAAGGGAGAAATCCCGAAGATGACAGTGGAGTCTTGAAGCCCTAACTTAATCAAATAATAGAAATTCAGAGGAATGAAATTTTACTTACATTTTGCATAGGGCCCACACATTAAATCTAGACCCAACCTTCGAGCAAAAGGAATAGATTTCACATTCAAAGTCAAGAGAATGAAACAAAAAACCCAAAGCCCATGCAGCCAACTTTGGGATCATATCATATAAATCCAGATAACCTCAAACTCTAGAGCTTAAGCCACTAGGAATCTGCATTGTTCGCTCAGGTTCATGACAATTTTATCAAATGGCAGCTATTGTAGGATTGGCACACCACATGATCGGCACATCCATGCATAGGAATGGCACATCTGATGCACACGATCGGCACATCAAATGCGCAAAGGATCAGCACCCCACATGCAAACTGTAAAATAAAATTACGATAATATATATGCATGGAACTTAAGTGACGTGATTTTAAAATAATACATATGCAGGTGATTCAAAATTTAATATTGGAAAATATTACGTAAGCTACACAAGCCTTAATAATTGAATCACTCATCAAAAGTTATTCTGCCGTTAACTCGAATTCTAATAAGGGGCGATAAATAAGCCCAAAAGTCAATCATCTCATCAGGTCGAAGCCTCTTC
The DNA here is from genome assembly GCA_037428765.1 of Rubia yunnanensis. NCBI lineage: Eukaryota > Viridiplantae > Streptophyta > Magnoliopsida > Gentianales > Rubiaceae > Rubia > Rubia yunnanensis. Next base: position 21,370,908 of record CM075066.1, read on the forward strand.
AGAGAACGTAATCGTCTCATCAGGTAGAAGCCTCTTCCCCACTGGTTCTCCAGCTGGGATACGTCGCGACTATGCTTTCATAATTGTGTTCGAAGATCTTTCCCTGACAACACCACTGATTACATTGACCACCTTATGTATTTCAGGATTCCCTTCAACCCTGTTTTGGTTCTTCGTTGGGGGGTTTCGTTGTGGCTCCTCATGACGCTCATGTCGCTGCCTCTAGGTATCCCCTCTATTCCAAGCACCAAAGCTTTTATTAGGGGGATATTTGTTTCCTCGATCATTCCTGTGCTTCGAACTATCATTCTGATATACCTGGCGAAAAGATTCTTTTAGAATACCTTCTCTTTCACACCGATCAATTTCCATCTAACGGTGGGTGCACTCGTTAGTGCCGTGGTCATAGTCTTTGTGGTGGTCGCAAAACTTATTGGTGATTTTCCTAGCGGCGAAGGCTAGATTGGTGTTATTCATGGGAGGTGGTGGCTTGAAAATTCCTTTGTGGATACTCCGTATGTCTGTTGGGGAACGACGCATAGGTGTGTACCTTTCAAAAGTTGGCTTTTCCATCGGCCTCTTGCCTTAGGAGTCACTAGGCTTAGACTACTTGACCATTAACCACTCTCTCTTCTTTCAAATAGCCTCCTCAACTTTCGAATGCTGCTCTACAATTTCTTGGAGCTGTTGAAGTGTCTTTGGGGTATTTGCTGTCAGTTTCCTGTAGAGCTCCATGTCTTCAATCCCTAATAGATACCCCTGTATGATTTCATTTTCCATACATTCGACGACCCCTAGGTTGTCATCGACATACCTATAATAGAAGGTTGCGGTGGATTCTCCTTCCTTTGGGCTTGTCTAGTAAAGTCCCGTCAATGTTTTGGTGAATTTCTTTTTTTAACAATATTGACTCAGTAGTGCCCCATTGAAATCTCGATATAGCTGCTGAGTTTTCCCCAAAGGTAGCTTATTAAACCACTCCTGGGCTTTCCCCAAAGGTAGCTACCCACCAACTTGCTAGTCAACCTTTCATTGAAGTCTCGAGAATTCATCAACCCAAGGAAAGTTTGAATAAACTCTCTGGGATCCGAGTCTTTTGAGTAAGTAGGAAGTCCTTCTGGTGGCTACATATCCTGAGGTCAACGAGTCGTCATCACGACTGAACCAAACTGAGATCCCACAGTTTGTCATGTTAGCCTAATCAACCTGTCTAACTTCCTCCCCGGGGTCGTTTCCGCTCTATCATACAGGTGTCCTATGTTTTGATTGGGTCCTCGAAGATCCCTTATATGAATAAGGGGTACGACCCCCTGGCTACGATAATCCATCATTTCTGTCGAAGCTAGCTTGTACGATAATCCATCATTTTTGCCTAAGCTCCCCTTGCAGGGTTTTAGTTGTTTAGGACTCCTAACCATGACATGACTCTTTGGCTCTGTTCAATACCTTGGAGCAGATACATCGGCATCGAAGAGGACACAGTGTAACTCATATGCATATAATTAGGAAATGAGGGTTAGGGTCTCAGTTGTACGGCTTCTCTCACGTACCCCATATATGAGACTCCGTATATTTGACTTGCCAGAGGCAGTGCCCTAATCTTCTCCAAGGTCACTGACAAAGTATGAGTCATCGAAGGCATCATAGTCGTCGATGGTTGAGATATGATCGAAGGGGGTACAACTTAATAACCTACTGCTTCGAGCATCTAGGTGATCTGATCGAAGCTCTGAGCCATAGCCTCATCCACCATACAATTCCCCTGGACTCTTCATTCATAAGCTTCCACATGCGAATCACCCGAGCATTTCGTGAGATGGTCATCCACACCTCACGACCCAATCAATGGCATCTCAGTGCCAATTCCCACGGATGATTTGATAGTGACCCAATCAATCCTTGCTTGTCCTTCATGAAAATCATTAGACCAAACATTTAAAACAATACAGAGGAAGAAAAATAAAAATAACATTAATTCACAGAAAACAGCTCAAACCTGAACGCGCTTTAGCATCAAACCGATTAATATCACGCGTTAAATCATTCCCTTAAACATAACTCATCATGTTATATGTTGTCTTTAGACCTAGCAAACTAGTGTGTATGCATTTACATCCTGGTGAGCTTAAAAAGAGTGGGGAAGTATCTCACATTCTTACCAAATACATCTAAACTGTTAATTTATCCCTAAATTTAGTTTTCTTCATCCATAAAGTATTCTTAGTGAATGCAGGCCTATGAAATTCATTCCCACCAAGAAGTTTGGTTATTTACATGGAGTATACAAATATGTTGAGATGATTCATGACAGTATGATATAATTCAGTAATCCCTACAGGCCAACTAGGCAACAACTCAAATTACTCATTTAGATGCCTTACCGTCTACTATTTGTTGAATAAAATGAGGGTGAATAGACAGCTAGGGGATATTATAGACCCGCCAACTTACAATAATAAACTCATATCCTGTTATCTTACAAAACCACCAAAAAAAGGAAAGAAGTACATGACATAAACAACCATCAGACTATATAACATAATCAACCAATACACAGGAAAAGCATATAAGAACAAATTAATTTTGAGGATCTAGTGATATGTTGACCTGTATGCGACTTCAAGGCAGAAGAACAGTAGCTTGAGCATGCTTTAAAATATAAACATTTGTCCAAAGAGGATGATTTGGAAATACAAAGAGAAGTGACGCAGTATCTGTTGACATGTTATGATTGTTTATCATCAGTCTTCTCGGGATAGCATCATAAAATGTTCCAGCAACTCCAGAATGTGGTGGACATCCAAAACTTCTTCTGTAAGTATAGAAAGATTAAACAGTGTCTAAATCTGCAAACCATAATAACATAATGGAAGGCTTGGCTAACAGTAGGACGAGGCACAATGAACCTCAAATCTTAAACCATTGCTTTTGCTGAAACCTCATGACAAATCAATCTATCAAACATTCGAAATAAAAAATGACTAACTCTATGGTTGAAAGCAGCAACACAAATGACATGTGTCGCACTGAAATACTACAGCTAGCAATTACATGCCATTTGGAACTGGAGAACTTTCCTAATAAAATGTATTGACAAGGGTAATCTTAGAAAAAATATATGGGTGCTAAGTTGTGTTTTTAAAGGTGAGCTTTACATGCTAACATCAATGACAATAAAGGAAAGGGCATTGAAAAGATAGGAAATGGTCTAGATCGATGTTGGTTTGCTTATATTTAAATGCAACATATTAACCTATGATAATGAATTTCCATTACTTAAGCCAACCGTGTTAAAAGAACCACTCTACAACTATAAGAAAATACCATTGTGCAATATATGAATCAATTCCACCATCATGTGCATAAGAAAATCCAGTGAAGCAATCCAACTTCAATAGATGTTGAATTCCAAGTATATATTCTTTGTTCTATCGAGTTTCCTTACCAAGAACATCATTTACTCACACAATCACATAACTATGCAAGCAACTACAAGAAGTCGGGGAACCAAATTACAAAACCTAAACAATGAAGTAAATTGATAGCAGTCTAGCTACTACGCTTTTTTCATTCCTTCCTTTTTCTCCCATCATGTTGCTGATAAATCTATATCGGTGTGGCTACCTTGAGGAACAATTATCATGAAACATGTCACTACAAAGGCATATATAAGCATGGAACACTATCTTCTAGCTGGAAACATGAAATGCAAGCAAAGAAAACAAGAAATTCATTACAGGTGGGCACATCAACTAGTAATAGCTTGAACCCAAAAGCCGTAACACCAAGCATATGAACCAATGAGGAGAACAGAATCACATTACATTTTCTGCGTCTTGATAAAAATGCTGCCTCCTGTACCTCCTCCTCCTTTAATACCACCATCCCCACCATCTGCCAGTAGAACTCCAGAAGCATCCCCTGTATCCATCAAGTCAAATTGAACTCTCTTCCCACCTCTCCCTCAATAATCCTCTTCCTTACTGGTACTACCTCCTCTACTCCCGTATGTCCACTGTGATGCCAACGAGTCCTATCCATACACATCCCCTCCCCACACAATCTGAGGTAGCTTCTGATTATCCACCATGCAACTCGCTCCTCTCCTTCTGAATCCCCCGCTTCCACCATATTCCTGATTAGGCGTGCCAATAGACTCAGGTGGCACAGCACACCCGCTAATGCCTTCGCATTAATCAACAATTCACTATACAACAAGGCATTCTGCCAGCCACAATATAAACAAAAGTAGCTATAATCACCGAGCTCAGACTCAACCTAAAGTCTCCAGTAATGTTAATCGTAGTGGAGCAACCTAAGTAAGGGCAAGCCAACACCACATCCTGGAGAAAGAACACATTACCTTCTCAATAAACATACACGTCGTGGATGAAGTTCCAGCTGTGATTGAGCTCGCAGGTGGTATTGACCGAGCCAATTCCCTTCAGCTCCTGCTAGGAGACCGACAGAGGGTACAACGGAGGAACTGGTGGCGGCGGAGAGTAGTCATGATGCATCGAGTCGGTAAGCACCGCTTCATCAACGATTAAGAAATCCGACGGCGCCGGGGAGGCCACCGCAAGAGCTAGGGCTGGTAACGCCGACTTGAACTACAGGGAGATTAAACCGGAGGTAAACGAACGTAGTCGCCATAGCTCAAAAAATTCAAAATTACGAGAAGAATGTTGGTTTCACTCTGCGGCCCCCAAATTGATGTTGAGGAATTCTGCAAGTAAATATAAAAGTAATTAAAGACAATTTTCAAGCCGCGGATCAAACACTTTCCTTAATGTTTTATTTGTTCTTTTTGTGCATACATGATTCAAAACAAATATCCATAAAATGAAACCCGGTCGACAAAAGTGGGCATTGCTCTTCGATCATTTGTTCATTAGGGGTTGGAGAAGTCTTCGACCTTTGTTCATTAGAGGTTGGAGAAGTGCACTTCTACAACCCCTAATGAACAAAGAATCAAAGAGCAAGAATGTTGTAAAAAAAATGCATTATCATTCTTTTCCTCTTTGTGAGGTTTCCTCTCATATTCGAGTACTTCTCTATTTTCTTATGTTTTCATGTACTATAGTTGTATTTTTGTTGTATACATCAAAGAGAAGACAAGCCGTCTATTTATAGACTAATGTTTTGAGATGAAATAATACATCTCTCAATGACATATACTCTTAGGAACTTGAAGTCATATTTATTAGTGATGAACAATGTTCACACTACTTCATTATTCATGGTCACATCTTTTCAATCATTGGAAATATCCAACAATTCCCGGCCTTTCCGGTTATTGAAAATACACTATTTAAATCACAGAAAACTCTTAATAATCCATGCATTAGCAAGTGGTGTCTTTCGATTGAACCAAAGCCTTAGTGAAGGTCGTTATAACTTGTCGAACCACTTGGTAGGCAATGATTTGAACTAATGGTTTATGTAACAAGCCACATTAACCAACACATGCAGATTCACTTCTTTCCCATTGTTATAAACCACACAATTCAAAATTTATGTGTGTATATCCTTTCATGATTGTGTCTAAGAAGTAAAGTCCAAAAATCTTGCAATTTACATTTAAGACTTACACTTATGTAGGCAATTCCATGTGCCTCTTTCACAGTATGAACAATACCAAGGCCAATTAAACTGCCCCCTCTATTTATGGCTCTTCCATAGACTTGTTAAGAACTTGAAATTTCACCCTTAAAATTAAGCAGGCGGGTTAAACCAGCACTCCCTCTTTTAGGATGTTTTAATTGAGTTCTCAAACCACTATTATAGTGTACTCTGACTCATTGAACCCAAGACTTGGTATCCAACCAAGTTTGGATTAAGGTTCCACCATTTAGAGATTTAAATAGACCTTCTACCCCGCTTTTCATGTTAGCTCACCAACTTACACGATGATATCATCTCTTTAAGTGACTATCACTTTCGTCAATATGCAAATACATGCCAAATATAACGTTCAACTCGTCATAACATAATTAATGAGGCAAATTCTAATTATCTTGTTTGATGCATTTACAAAAAACGTTTAACATTCAGATATCAACCATGCATGAACAATATATCCCTATCATGGATATCATACAAATACGGTATACCATTTAAGGCCGCCGAAGTCGACCTGGTTCCGCGCGACCGCCGGAGATCAGCTTGCTCCTGGTCCTGAGCTCGGCAGAGCATCGACCTGACCAATTTCGACCTGACCAATTTCGACACCGACGCCGCCATCTAGTCTCCTCCGGGAGAGAGCTGGAGGGGTAGTTCTTCATCGGGGAGAGGTGGGTAATGCGCGATGACTTCTCGAGCCCCATATCTACTAGCCCCTAACTAGGTTTCCTTTTGGGGATTTTGGGGGCTCCTTTAAGAGCATTTTTACTGAGAAAAAGCATTATTTTACAAGTGAATTTTGCTGAGGACCCTTATTGTGCAGAACCTTTTTTTCATTTTTACATTTTTCACAAAATTATATATATGGGAGAGTAGTGTATGTGGGGGTGAGACACTAATCAAAATTTGATAAGTGTCAAATAAAATGAGGTGTAAATTTGTGGGAGAAGAAAATTTTGATGTTGTTTTCCACCTCATTTCATTTTACACTTATCATATTGTGATTAGTCTCTCACCCACACATACACTACTCCCCCACATATAAAATTTCTCATACCTTTTGACCTTTTTTAGCTTACATTTCTTTGATGATTCATCTCTGAGTATGTGGACATTGCCAGTTTGTGTTGTTAGCAAGAAAGTGCGATGTGCGGGTCCACAATTTTTGGATTGGTGGGCCATGACGTTCTCATCGATTTGAAGTTCGATGAATTTTTTGGAACAATGGGTGATTCCAGTCCTTGAAACTGTCATTCTCTTTATAGATCAAGATAGCAGTAAACTTTATGTTAGTGATATGTATTTGTACTCTGATGCTAAGTGGGAGATTGGAAAAGATGTAATAAATAGGGTTCACGGATATGGACTAATGGGTGAAAACCATGAGAAGGAGTATTTTTGGCACATGAGCATCATAGTGTAGGCTAATGTAATTGTTTCATGCCTATATTAGAAGTGATACCTAGAGAAATAGAGTTAGAAACTATGATAGGGAATGTAAGAAAGTGGTACAAATTAATAGACAACATGAAGGATCAAAGTATTGACAAGGATGATGACAATAAGCAAGCAATGAGAGATACAACACGGGAGAAACCATTTACAAAGTAGAAGCACGGGAAAGGGAAGAAAGCTCTAAAGGAAATCTTGAAGATAAGGAAAAAGAAGTCAAGATGAATGAAGCATGTGAAAAGTACAAAGAAATCAACGGAAATCAAGAAACTGTTACAGGAAAGGGCACATAGGTGTAGGTCAAAGGTAGAAGGAGAAGGTACTGACAAACAGACTGAGAAACTACAGGATGAAGGTGAAGGAAAAAGTTGTAATAGGAACAAGAAACAAGGGGAAATTATGGAGGCCTAAGAAATGACACAATAGGATTCCATAATGAATCAAGGGAAGCTGGTCAAAGAGGAACACATCTAGGAGGGGTAGTAGGAGAAAACAAGAAAAAGATCCTGGTAGGAGTCTAAAGAGACAAACTCCATTAACACAGTGTTTCTTACCAACCGGAAGAAAGAGTTTTTAGAAATAAAGAAGCAACAGATTCAATAGGATGTTTGTAAGAAGCCACTCGTCAAATACAACAAGTAATAGAAGAAGAAGTATCAACAATATGTGGGCTCTAGCAAGACTTTCCCATATCAGTCTGCCACTCCCCAATGAGAACATTACTGTGGAACTGTGGGGGCATCAACAATTCCCATACAAGGACAAAGTTGCACCAGCTGGTCAGAAAACACCTCCCTCAGATATTGTGCCTTTACGACAAAAGATGATAGTTCTACTATGGGTATGTGGTAGCAAACAACATAGTTTTGAACCAGATGGAACACCTCTGCAGCTGGGCCAGTAGGGGGGATTTCACTTATATGGATTAGCTCAATTAGACTAGAAGTAATTAGTACTGTGATCCGAACCCCACTGGGTCATTCTATTAACCGTGGGATGAATTCAAAGACAGTGGCAAGTCTGAGGTCATCCACAGAGATACTAGTATTTAAAGGTTAGCCGGACACAACCCACAATCAGGGGTCACCCCAATTGTGTGTCGAGAATTGCTTGTACTAAACAGATAAGGGGGGTTGTGAACTAACAACTATTAATCTTGCAATTAGAGTGAAGTAAACTATGGATTAACTAGTCTTGGGGGGTATTTGCGTTACATGATCGATTTAGAGATTTGATCCTAGATTCTATCACATATAGACATATAAACCTAATCACGTGCTTATGTCACATGCTATGGAGATGGCCAGGAATTCCCAATATCTGTCACCCAAAGGTTCATCTCCCTTAAAACCATCTCGCCACCTCTGTAATTAGGGATGCGTTCCAATCCTTCCGACTCTGCATTTCATCCTCGTAACCTCACTTCCGATGCTAACAAGCCTCTACTCAAAAGATCAAGCCCTCACAAGCAACACTGTTGGATACAAGAGTGATTCTAATACATCCTGGGCTCTCTACTATGAACACTAACACTAGGCTTAGAAAGGTAAAGGTATCGATGCCTTGTGATGACTCTAGGGTTAACACAACCCTAGTCGCAACAAACTAAAATGCTAAATTATCGAGGTATGCCAGGGTTTCCCCCGTTAGGAATTTCTACAAAGACCCCCCCTCCCAGTCTGCGGTTCCTAACATGCAGTCACTCACAAAACTAGCAAATTAGAATTAAATTATAACGATCAACTCGATACTCTTGAGGTAAATTGAATGCACTCAACTCCCCAGTACTATCAAGCATACAATAGCAACAATCTAACACTTCCAAATTAGCATTTTTAGCCTATCACGATATGATACTATGAATTAAATCATTGATGCATCATAACACATATCATGACATAAATCATATAAGAATAAAAACCTCAAATCATGCACAGTATTCATAAGCATAGAAATATAGGGTAATCTAGAATCTCACAAATCCTAATCAAGTCATGAATATAAATATAACCCAAAGAAAATAAACTATTGTAGAGACATAAGATGCATGTCAATCATTAGATTTAATGCCTTAGATCTAAGAAAATAAATGAAGAGAGAAAACAACCTCATTCTCTTTCTACAACTAAATAGAATAGAAATGACTAAACTAACTAATGCTTAAATACTAGGAAACTAAAGGTTTCTTATAGTAGGTAGATTGGGCCTTGAAATGCCCACAAGGTAGGAAACCCTAGGCAACCAAGCTGGCATGGGTCATGCCAAATTTCACGTCCGCGCTAGCATGACTCGTGCAATAGTGCACGGGGCATCGGCTGGAGCCTTGTTTCATGCCTTCTAAGCGCACGGGGTCATGCTAAATTGCACGACCCATCAATGGAGTTGGTTCCCTTTGTCTTTTAGGTGCAGAGCCATGATGGATTGCACAGTCTATCGTCTGGAGGTCTTCCACCCAACGTTTGATCGTGCGAGATGTGTCAAGTTGCATGTTACATCGATCGGTCCTTCATTCCACTGCATTATTTAAGCACAGGTCATGTTGGTTTTCATGACCCTTCTTATGGCCTTTGTTCCTCAGTACGAGCTATAGCATGGGCTGTGCCAGTTTGCATGGCTTCTATCATTTCTTTGACTCTTCCAGACTTTTCTCTTTTCTTCGGCGCATCTATGTACTGCCACGTTTTGACTCGTAGCCTTCAATATTCTACAATCCTTTCCAATGACATTCACTAAGCTGCTCTGAAGTGCATACGAGTGATCTGCAGATGAGCAAACAAAATAGAATCTGGATGATCGTAAGGACATAAATCAATTTAACTCAAAATAGGTTACAAAAAGAAGAATTTAGATACAAAAACTGAAAATGGTCATCTAAACCCCTTATGGCATAAACTTACCTAAATCTAGCAATATATCAACCAAAAGATAGCAAAAGAGATGTTAAATTGTAAAATAAAATACATGCATTTCACATCTCATCAAATTCCCCACACTTAAACCTTTACTCGTCCTCGAGTAAACAAGAACAAGCAAAGGCCTAAGCGTAAAATAACATGCAATGGTTTTCCCAAAACACCCAACATTTTATGGTAGACCACCCTAGTCCCCAAGACATAAGAATCTCTCACACTCTCATATCTTGAAACCTAAGATAATCTAAACAACCAACATACCAATCAAATGTGAAGTAAAAAATATATGTGTAAAACTAGCTTACTATACCAAAGAAGCTACCAAGTAGACTTTTCAAGAGAAGCATAGGGTGGCAGCTTAGAATTATTTGGATCAGTTTATGCCAGATGATCAATATCTGATCATCTTTTTAAGAGCTTTTAACCAGATCCTCTATGCACAAGATAAGATAGTAGGGCATAGGTACCAAAATTCTGAAATCTCAAACATTTTGAGGAAAAGAAGCATAGGGTGCCAGCTTGGAACTTTTTGGATTAGTTTATGCCAGATGATCAATATCTAATCATCTTCTTAGGAGCTTTTAACCAGATCCTCTCTGCACAAGATAAGATAGTAGGGCATAGGTACCAAAATTCTAAAATCTCAAACATTTTGAGAAAAATCCTAGATCACCATGGGTTTGAGGAAATAGCAAACCATGTACAGTGATATACTTTGAAAAACAATTGGAATGGATCATAAATTATCATGTACAGTGATAGGGCATGTACCAATATAGAACGGAGATCTAAGTTTTCCGTAACAGTTATTCATATTAACCCTATCTTACAATCCGATTATGAATCTTGCCTCATCGAAACCTTGCCCAAAAATCATAGAGCAAAGGTGTATCCCAGATATGAACAACTATGGACTCATTATCCGTATCCAGATTGAGTAGTGGATCAAATATGGGGAAATTAATCAAAGGAGGACCAGCCACAACTCAGAGTGTCTGGGAAAATACAAAAAATAATGTAGCAATTACATTTCTGGAGCAAGCAAACATTTGGAAGTTTGAAAGGTTACATAAAACACCTCACCAAAAGATTGGAGGAACTCTAAGAAAACTTACACATGCGTTCATTACTTGATCAGACAACCCAGGTGCATATAATAAGGGTTCAAATACAAGATCTACTAGCAAAACATTCTGATTATTGGTAGCAACCATCAAGAGTATAGTGGGACAGTTTAGGGGATATCAGAATACTGCCTTTATTCAAAAATGGGCAACAAGGAGGAAAGAAATGAAACCACATATCCAATATACAAGAAGGATAGGAAGGGTGGATACATGCAGAAGAAGAGATATAGGAGAAAATAACACAACACATTGCGGTAATTTATATCCATCCCCATAATTATCTCCCACCACTAGGTTATGAGGAAACACTGGAACAAGTACTCCATCCAAATAAATCAGTATTATCTTAGAGTGAATACATGTCATTCAGCAGCCATTTACCCTGCGAGAAATTTAGGTAGCACTGAAACAGATAAAATCGTGGAAGTCACCGAAATTGGATGGCATGTCTGCTGGGTTTTACAAACACCATTGTAGACACGTGGGAACTGTAATCTTGGAGGAAGTGATGAGATGTAAAATGCATATTTTCGTAGGGCACTTAACATCTCTTTTGTTATGCTTTTGCTGGTGGATGATTAGATTTATAGAAGTTTTGCATGATGGGGAGTTGAAACCATCTTGTTTGGTTTTCTATGTTATCTTCTCTATTTTGTGAAATACTTGTACCCTTGTGAGAATTTACCTCCATGAGTGTCTAGATGTACTTTTGTGAACTTATTTGTAGAGTATTCATGAGAGAAACCGTCAAAAGAATTGTAGTGTATTGAAGGCCAGTTGCGAGATTGGTAGAATGATGGAGGTCATTGAACATGATGGTAGGAGATTGAAAAAGTGGAAGAAGAAAGAAGGAAAAAGGAGCAAAAACTTCAAGGAGTTTAGATATTTTCTATGGGCACAGATCATGCCATATTACACGGTTCGTGCCACAAGAACTTCCCAGAAGTTGAAGGCCTATTGAATAGACCGTGCAAACACGAATGGTTTGTGCCAGATTAGGAGGCTTTGAAGAGTGTCCTAGAACACAAATCATGCAAATATGCACGATTCGTGCTGCTCAGATGCTGGGGAACAAGGCCAGGAAAATAGGTCGTGCAATTATGCACAGTCCATTCCCAAAAGTCACTGGAACGACTCGTGCCCCTGGTTAGCTAGGGTTTTGACCAGCAGGATTTTTGCTTTCTCCATATTCCCACTATATAAAGTGGCCCTTATCCATTAGATAATAGAGGGAGGTGAATCTGAATAGTACACTATCCGGGTTTCTCTCTCCCTCTCTCTCTATATCTCTCTTTCTTCATTCATATCACTTCATCCATAACATTCAAAAATGCCCTGATTTTGATTCTTTATGACTTGGGACCATTTTTAGGCATGTATTAACTCTTGATTTTGGAGACTCTTAGATTCATGTCTATTTTTATGCTATTATTATTATGCTTAATCTTTTTCTTATGCTTCTTTCTATGATTATATGAAGAATGAGATTAGGATGTACACTTGGTTTAATTCTTTGTATGTTTTAGTGCTCGGCTTTGGAATTAACTAATGAGTATTAAATTTCTATGTCAATCTGGTTCAGGAATGTAACCTTTAGGTCGTTGAAGACATATGTGCCCTGGATTCGATTAGAGGTAGTCTCGTGTTGGGTTATTTTACGGATGATAAGCAGGGTCAATCGGAAATTTGATTGGATAATGTTATTGACTCCATTAGGGAGTCATATGATAATGCCCGAAGGTCATATCTCAAGTCTGTAGTAACTAGGCAAGGAATTTCCCTAGATTTATCTTAAGGTACTAATGTTTTAAGTTGCACAAGATGGGCTTGGGATGGGTATTCATGGTGTATTTCTCAGTGACCTATGTTACTCTCAGGTTGTAACTCATCGTGTGTGTTCACAGGTTTATTAGCCCAGGTAGTGAGGGGTAGAGGTGGGAGTGCAAGCGCACCTCTAGCTATACATGGAGGAGGTGAGATTTTGTGGAGGGAGTAGAACGAACATGGTGTGATAAATTGGGGGAGTTCCCGAGGAATCAATGCCTCTGCATCGTGTAATATATCATTAAATATAATTTTGTGTCTTATATGGGAACATGAGTTGAGGATCAAATCTCATAGTTACTTGTGATGCAAATGCCCTAAGGCACGTTTGTACTATTTTTATCTGGTATTTGTAGTTTATGCTCGTAGTTGACGATTAATATTTTCAAATAAAAACTCCCCATGTTTTCTTTCCCGACATATATACTTGGTGACGCTCGTGTGTGAACTTTGGGAATCTATCTTTTAAACCCCAAAGTCTATATGAACGACAGTGTAACTTACTGTAGTCTACTTTTTAGTAGTTAGAAGTGAGCCAGGGAGCAATAGTTGTAAATACTTATACCTTTGGTTTATGTACTCCAATTTTTGTAACGACACCCAATGCCAGGGATTTGTGATGTGTTTATTAAATAGCTAGCTAAGTTAGTTGGTTGAGTAACTTTTATTTTTGTTGTTTTTGTGTTGCGCTATTGTGTTTGATTTTCTTGAGTATACTTATGTGTGTGCTAGTGATTTTTTTAAGGATAAGTATCCTTGTTTATGGTATGAACTTGTGCCACAAACCTAGGACCATTACATTGCTTACCTCAAACCGCAAGGACTTGTAGATGTAGAAGAATGAGAAAAGTAGTCATGAAAGCTCCGTGGAAACCTTTTGTTAGAGAAGGAGAAGGAACGATAATAGAGGATAATAAAATCCTTAGGGAGTTGATGGCTCCTAATTTGGAGAATCTACCCCTTTGCATCATATTGCCATTGTTGGCTAATGTTACTTGTGAGCTCAAGTCTAGTATTATCCAATGTTTTTCGACGTTCCATGGGATGGCCGGAGAAGATCCCAACCAACATATTTTGGAATTCCATATAGTGTGCATGAATATGAAGCCTTCGAGGGTATCCAAGAAGGACTATAACCTAAGGTCATCCCCTTTCTCACACTGTGATACCGTAAAATATTGGTCGTACTACCTACCTTTGGGATGCATTACAAGTTTGATATTTATGAAGAGGGCGATTTTGGATAATTTCATCCCCACCTCAAATTTAGCTGGTGACAAGAAATAATTTTCTAACATATTTCAACACCCTAATGAGAATCTCTAAGAGTATTTGGAGTGATTCAAGCAGTTGTTGGCGAGCTTTCCATATCACCCATCTATGGAATGAGAGCTCGTATACTTATTCTTTGATGGTGTAAATGAGAAGGATATGATGTTGGTCAATGCCTCATGCAATGGGTCCAAAACAAGAGTCCCAAGCAAGGCATAGCCTTCTTCAAGAAATTGGCCAATGGGACGATGTTGTTTGGTAATCAATCAAGGGTGGACATGAGCGATGATAAGGATCTTATCTCCCTAAACTTGTAAGAACAAGTGCAAACTCTATCATTATTGAAGAAAGAACTCATAAGGGAGAGAGCATTGCTGACATTAAAAGCATAAGCCCATCGACTTGAATGCACTAAATTCTATTAGAGGAAGGGGGAAAACTGGTAAGGAAACCTCAAAGGCGATTAAACCCACCAATGATGGAAGTAGTGAAGGGAGAATTCCTCATGCTACTTCAATACGAGATGATATACCCTATCTCCAATAGCCAATAGGTAAGGCTACCCAAGTTGTGCCAAAAAGAGTGGTGTCACTATGGTAGAAAATAAGGAGGGATAATTGGTACCTACTCGTATTTAAAATGAGTGGAAGGTTGTATAGATTACTGCCGCCTAAATGCGGTGACCCAAAAAGACCATTTCCCCTGCCTTTCATAGACCAAATATTGGATAGGCTAGCCAAGCATGCATACTGTTGCTTCCTATATGGGTATTTGTGGTATTTTTAAATAGTCCACGTTAACATGTCCCTTTGGCACTTTCACCGATAGGCGCATGCCTTTCGGTCTTTGCAATGCCCCCAGCACATTTCAAAGTTGCATGGTAAGCATTTTTTTTTAGAGTTCGTTGAGTACTTTTTAGAGGTCTTCATGGATTATTTTAACATTCATGGAGATTCTCTTGATAGTTGTATACATCATCTATCATTAATACTTAATAGGTGCATTGCAACTAACCTTGTTCTAAACTCCAAAAAATGCCACTTCATGGTGGAAAAGAGCATTGTTTTAGATCACGTGGTCTCTTCACAAGGTCTATAGGTAGAAAAAGTGAAAGTGGATCCAATCCCTACCCTACCAATCAAGTGTTAGAGAGGTTAGATCATTCTTAGGCTCCATGAATTTTTACCGGCAATTTATTAAAGACTTCTCTAAAATCTTATCCCATCTGTGCAAGTTACTGTAAAAGGATTAGAGTTTCTTGTCTATGAAGATGGGAAAAAAGCCTTTGATAATTTGGAGGCGATGCTTGTGACCGCACCTATCATACAATTTTCCAATTATCTCTTCCCTTTGAGATTATGTGTAACGCTAGTGACTATGCCATTGGCGTGGTCATAGTTCAAAGAGTAGGGAGAAACCCACATTTTATATACTATGTCTCAATAACTCCAAATGATGCACATCGCAGCTACTCCAACACTGATAAAGAAATATTAGTCGTGGAATTCACACTTGAGAAGTTTGGACAATATTTTCTTGGCACAAAGGTTATTGTCTTCACGGACCATGCCACTCTACGCCACTTGATGACCATGAAATATGCAAAACCTGGATTGATTAGGTGGATACTTCTTTTAAGTGAGTTTTACTTGGACGCGAGGGATAAGAAAAGATACAAAAATGTGGTGGACAACCATATAAGTAAGGTAGTATCCTCCCAAGACATGGATCCAACCAAAGAAAAGTCCAATTTGGAACCTATTTAGGAGGAATTTCTGGACGAACAATTGTTTGGGGTAACAATGAGTCAACCTTGGTACACTGACTTAGTTAGCTACTTAGTCACAGACCAATTTCCTTCTTCTTACAACAAGGAAAAGAGAGATAAAATGATGAATGATACAAAGAAATATATATGGGATACCTCTTATAAATGGAAGCATTGCTCCGATCAAGTAATTAGGTGATGCATTCCCAAAAGTGAGATGAAATTTGTTCTTACATTTTATCAATCTTATTCTTGTGGTGATCACTCTGAGCATAGGAGAACTGTTAGGAGAATTTTGGAAAGCGGCCTTTATTGGTAAGATATGTATAAGCATACCTACAAATTTTGCCAATCTTGCAAAAATTGTCAAAGGGCGGGTAGCATTTGAAATGCCTCAA
The DNA here is from genome assembly GCA_037428765.1 of Rubia yunnanensis. Classification (NCBI taxonomy): domain Eukaryota; kingdom Viridiplantae; phylum Streptophyta; class Magnoliopsida; order Gentianales; family Rubiaceae; genus Rubia; species Rubia yunnanensis. Next base: position 21,387,283 of record CM075066.1, read on the forward strand.
TCTATCTTTTTGCCTTATGAAATTTTTGATGTGTGGGGGGATGGATTTCATAGGACTTTTCCCAAGCTCGGGGGTAATATGTACATTTTTCTAGCAATTGACTATGTTACTAAGTGAGTGGAGGTAAGGCCACAAGAATTGATGACTCAAAAATGGTGGCAGCGTCTCTAAAGACTAACAATTTTTCTCGGTTTGGGGTTCCCCAAAATGTGATTAGTGATATAGGAACTCATTTTTGCAACCAGAACATTGAAGCATTAATGAATAAATATGGCGTCACCCACAAGACGTTCACCACATACCACCCCCAAACAAATGGGCAAGCCGAGATATTCATAGAGAGATAAAGGTCATTCTAGAGAAAAATAGCAAACCCGTTGAGAAAGGATTGGAGCACCTGGCTATGTCACGCTCTGGGGATATAGGTCTGCCTATAATATCCCGATAGGTATGTCACCTTATCGAGTACTTTTTGGCAAGGCATTCCACCCCTGGTTGTACATGAGCATGAAGCATATTGGGTTGTTAAAAGGCTAAATATGAATTTATATGAAGCAATAATCCATAGGAAGTTGCAAATCCAAGAACTAAAAGAAATTCAACATGACTCCTATAAGAATGCAACAATTTACAAGGAAAGGGAAAAGGCATGACACAACTAAAGAATCGTGAAAAAAGGGTTTTAAGGTAGGCCAAAAGATTATTCTTTTCCAATCTCGACTTTATTATTTTCCAGGTAAATTACGCTCGAGGTGGATGGGTTCTTATATGGTGAGGAAAGTTTTTCCTCATGGGGTATTAGAAGTGAAATATGAGGAGGATGGCCACAAAATGAAGGTCAATAGGCATCGGTTGAAGGCATAATGATGTGTTTCATTTTGCGTGCGTTAACTATTGCATTTGGCATAGTTTTTAGCTTTTTTTATTTGGTTGATTGCTATTATCAGTTAAGTTTACGTGACAAGGGGTTTAGACAGCCATATTTGGTTTTCTTGTCTAAATCCCGCGGGGTGTAGACTTAATTAGTACTAATGGACATTTTGTATCCACGGGCTCCTAGATCTACCTTGTGATTATCTTTAATAGGTTGCCCGTGGGTAATTTATAGTTATATTCTATGTGAATTCCATTCGAAAGGGGGGTAGATGATATTGAAGGTCGTTCGCAAGAACGGTAGAAGAGATCAAAGGCCATTCACCTATAGAATGGCAGTGGACGAAGGCCACGAACATCAATGCGTGGTAGAAGGATATTGTAGGCAAAGATAGGTGGCATTGGAGTTCAAGGTGGCCAATGAAGAAATGGTGAATCATGGTCCGATGAGTTGTGCTAAAGTCTGAGAACGATCAAAGAAGAATTAGCGTTCAAGGCTAATTCCATTGGATTCTTCTTCTCGGGCACTAAAAAATTAAATACTAAGACTCTCCAATCGGACTAAGGGTTCATCCATAGCGAAGGAAAGAAGTTCATCTAGGCACAAATAGGTCAGCACGGGCCCCTCATGCATGGCACAAACAGCCCACGCCAAATGAGTCGTCCCAAACTAACACTGTTCAGCACAGGGGCATAGCGCAACCCACGCCAAATGCCACCAGCTGCAAGCACAATCCTCAATCTACATTCAAAATCTACTAAGAACGGGCCCGGACCGTCCCATTTACAATGACCCATGCCTTTCCAAGTCCAAAATGCCAAGACCAGACAACGGCCCACACCTAAGGCACCTCGTGCTAAGTTTCTGAGCAGACCAATGCTCCTGACAATAGCCCGCGCCAAAGGCTTCTCCTCGTGCCAAATTTCTGAGTAGACCGAGCCTTCTGACGATGTCCGATGCCAAGACCAATGCCCCACAGATCAGAAGTACCAAATCCAACACACTGATGGTGGCCCACGTCAAAGACCTAGGTCCATGCCAAGATGATGCATCGCAGCCCGTGCCAGATCCAACGTCTTACCCCGAATGAAGAGGCACAGCCCACTACCAGACCCTCTAACCAGCACAAAAGTATGTGCCACGGGCCGTACCATCCATGATGGCTCGTGCTAGGCTACGGGTGAACTAGGGTTTACTTATTTTTGGAATATTTTGGGCATATTTTTAGGCCCAATCCCCTACTGCTATAAATATAGCCTCAGTCTACTAGGTTTAGCAGGTTATATTTTTTGTAGACTATTAGGAGAGTAACTCTAGAGATAGAAACACTCTTCCATTTCTATGGAGTAGTTTCTATAGCTTGGGGATAAATTGTAGGCGCTTGGTGTTGTTTTGTGAGATTCTATAGTTCTTCCTAATTTTGTGTTCATGATATTATTGTGATTTGTTCTTGAATATTTGAATTTGATGAATAGTACACCACATATAAGCACAAACTTTGGGATATATTCATGTATGGTGCAAATATTGATGTCCCCTTAGGAAAGGAAACCTGGATGTTTGTATGGGTAAGGAAGTACGTTTCTCTTCATGGGTGTGTGCACCGGAAACCCAAGTATTTCTCTTACTTATTTGCCATTGCACCAGTCTTAGCTTATTATGTAAAGTAGTTAAAGAGGATATGGGTAGAGATAGTGAAAAAGGAGCATGCTAAGGTTGTAAGGGGCCCTAGTGTAATAGATAAGGTGCCAACGACCCCTTAACCTAATTGATAGGTGATTAGGAAGTAGTGCATTTATGGTGGAAGCCCAGGACGTAATTGCGCGGGGGAGAAACAGAAATACAACAATGGTCTGACCTTTTTGTACTCCCCTAATTATGATGGCATTGTTGATGGAGGGTTGCGAGCACACCTAACCTGACATGTACGGGGAAGTGTATACCATCGGGCACACCACGTGTTATGAACACCCTATTAGATTTATCTAAATCTTTATGTGATCTAATTGAGGATCGAAACATTATACTATCCATGTTACGTAGTGACTCCCCAAGTACTTAGCTTTATAGATTAATTGTCTTTTTACTTTTATCTTTAGCAGTATTAAGTGAAAAACCAAACCCCCCTTGTTTGCATTTACTAGTTGTTCCTTTCACCCGTACATATTAACAACCTGTATGAGGTTGTGTTCTCATTGACTCTTAGGCCCTAGCATCTCTGTGGACATACCCAAGGTTTACCGCTAACTACCCTATCTATAGCATAGTAGTGAGAATGGGTGCAGAATATAAATCTTATCTTTGAACTTCCCATAAAGCCTCTGCTTAGGTTAATTAGCTACAATTAATGACCCTGGGTGGAGGCAGGTCAAATTTTGGTGCTGCTACTAGGGATGTTATTCCGGCTAATGTTAATTAGCACAGCGTGTTAGTAGAGGAGTTAGTAATTGCTTTTATTTTTGTTTTGTTTTGATAATTTGGTTGTTGAGCAATTGTGATAATTATTTTGTTACCTTTTGTTCTGTTTGCTAGTGTTGTGTTCGGAAGGTTATTGTTAGCCTTAGTTTATAGTACACACATGCACCACTAATCTAGGCATCCTACGCTACTCGACTTAGAACACAGGTGTTTTGAGGAGAAGGAGACAAAGAACTAGGGAAGAAGTTCAATTGAGGCAATCAGTGTTGGTGGAAGAACCACCATGAATGGTGGAAGATAATAGTACCTTACGGGAACTCATGGAACCCAACTTGGAGAATCAGCCATTATGTATTACCTTTCTGCCACTACCGGCCAATAATAGTTGTGATCTAAAAAGTAGCATGATCCATTGCCTACTGACATTCTATGGATTGGCAGGGGAGGACCCTATCAAGCATAAATTGGAGTTTAACTTGGTGTATACTAACATGAAGCCCCCGGGAGTATCTGAAGATGACTACAATTTTAGAACCTTCCTGTATTCCCTTCAAGATGGAGCTAAAGATTGGCTCTACTACTTTCCACTGGGATGCATTGGTTCTTGGATGAACATGAAGCAGAGGTTCTTAGAGAAGTATTTTTCAATGTCTAAGTTGGTCGGGTTGAAAAAGCAACTGTCGAACATCACCCAAGGGGCTACCGATAGCTTGTATGATTATTGGGAGAGCTTCTAGCGACTATTGGTGATTTGAACCCGCACAATCACCTAATTTGGAGGAGCAATTCCAAGCTCTTACTTCTATGATAAAGGAGCTTTTATGAGGAAAAGTGCATCAAGTCAAAGTGTGTGGAGTTTTCAACTTTAACCACAACTTTGAGGAGTGTCTCGAGTTTGTAGATTATTTGCAAGAAGTGAAGGCCGTTGAGTACAATAATCGAGAGAGGCCACAATTTTCTAGGGGTTAACTACAACGGTTCAAGGGGAACCAAGGAGATGTAAGGCCGGATCCTTATGAAAACTCGTTCAACCTAAGGTATTGAGATCATCCAAATTTCCGATGAAGGGAGGATAACCAACCTCAAGGATACCGGGGTGGACAAGCCCCTCCTCAACCATACCCTCGAGGTGAAGGCCCTTCCGACAACCATGCCTCTATCTACAAGTTGGATTGAAGGAAGATCTTGGAAGCTATCAGTCAATTAGGGAAGAAACATGAAGTCTTTGCGGAAAGAATAAGGCATGAGATTGAAAACCTTAGTAATAGAGTTTTCTCGAGTATAAAAAATCTTGAAGTTCAAGATGGAAAACTTGCCACCTCGATGAGCCAACTTGAAGCCAAGGAGTCCAGAAAACCCCCTTCCCAACCGGAGATCAATCTGAGGAGCGTGAGCGCTCTAAAGCTGAGAAGTGGGAAGGAAGTTTGTAAGTCCGAGAAGAAGGTGATGCAAGAGGATGATAGAGTGTTGGAGCTACCAAGGCACACTTCAAAGAAGAAGAAATTGTGGTCAAGGAGGCACCTTCCAAAGAGCGTCCACCGCCTAAGGCACAAGCTAGCATTCCACCTCCATTTCCAAATGCTTTGAGGGGAAAGCCAAAAGTGCTGACCAATTATGCGAACATTCGAAAAGTCTTTGAAAAGGTCAAGGTAACCATCCATATCTTGGAATTAATTTAAAATGTGCCATTGTATGCTAAATTTCTTAAATTTGGATGCACAAAGAAGAGAAGTAGGCCAAATAATAGGTTAGGACATTTAAAGATGGAGGGAGTCGTTGTTTTGAACCATAAAAATTTGCCTACGAAATGCGGTGACCCCAGAATGTTTTCTATCCCCATCTCTTTAGGTGGTAAACTTGTTGAAAATTCTATGATAGATTTAGGCACATCCATCATTGTGATCCCATTTAGTCTACATGAATGCCTACAAATAGGTGAGCTTAGATATACTAGAGTGATTATCCAACTTGCCGATCATTCCCAAGATAGTCATTATGGACTAGTAAAGGATGTGATGGTGCGAGTTGGCAAGTTGGTCTTTCCGGCACACTTTTATGTCCTATACTTGGTGCACGACGGAAATGCACCCCCAATACTTTTGGGGAGACCTTTTCTCAAAATGTCTAGGACTAAAATTGATGTCCACTTAGGAACCTTGATTCTAGAAGATGACATGGATAAAGTGGAGTTTGATATCTATAATTCTAAGCACGATTCAACAAAATATTCTCTTATGTGTGAAGGTGTGACCCTATGTGATAAGCATGAATTCTATGAAACATCTTGTGTTACCAATGAGCATGAACAATTGAATGAGTCTCGTGTTGATAATGTTGTCGATGAGTCTGATGAATTGCAAAATGCTATCAATAGTATGTATGTGCTAGATTGTTTTTCCATGCTAACTAACTTGCACTTGGAAAGGGAGAGTGTCAAGAGTTTAAAACCTCCATGACCTCCTCATAACCGTAAAGTGACATTAACTCACTCAATGCTTGCAAACCACATAGATTCATTTCCTATGACGGACAAGAGGTCCGAAAGTAAGGATGGCTTGTTGTGGAGACCTCTCCACAATGATGTCATCTTGGGTGGAGTCGCTGTCTCCAAAACGATGTCATTGTGGGTGGAGTCGCCGATGGTGATTCTTGAGACCCACGGGTAGGTGTTTGTAAATAGACGTGCATGAAAAAGAAATAAGTCGTGAGAATGACAATAGATATACGATGTTTCTTTTTGCTTCCATGTTTTAAGTAGTGATTAGATAAATTTTGCATGTTCTTTTTTGCAATGAGGACTTTTGAGAAAAAAAACTTGTTGAGTTGAAAATTTGAGTTTGAGACTCGTGATTATGTTTGGATGGAATTAAATTTCGTAAGGGACATAGTTTTTTGAAAAAAGAGGGAAAAACTAAGGATTAGGTCAAAAATTTTGGGAACCTAATGCCAAGACCTGGCGCGGTCCACTCCAAGAGCTTGGGTCCGTATTATGAGAGTTGGCATAATAGGATGCCTCGTGCAAAGGAGTTTGGCACGAGGGTTGATTTGTGCCAAAATGTTTGGCTCGAGGCCTTGTTTCGTGCCTAAGTTTGGCACGAGGGCTGGATCATGCCAAGCACATTTTGCGCTAAAACAAATCAATTTTCCATTGCCAAATTGCTCCAAAAATGCAAATTTTCTAAAATTCATAATTTCCAACTCAAAAATGCATTTTTGGTTCAAGAATTTTGAAATTCTCTAATTCCTTAGAATATGTTATGCAAATTCTACTTCATATATTCCTAGGAATTAATTGATTGGTATTATTTTCTCCTAATTTGAGATTTTTAAAGATCCATCCTTATCCTAATTGTACCTCTCTCTCTTATTTTCTATGCTGAAATTCTAAATCCATGATACATTTCTCCTTCTGACTTCATCATTTAACACATTCTTCCTTATCAAGAAACACCCATTCACACACACACTCTTGGTGAAACTAAAAAAATTGAAGCTTCTCTTCCAAAAATTAGCAATTCCTGCTTTTTCTTGCGTAGATCTTACAACTCTTAGTTTCAAATTACGGCTAATCCATTGAGCTCTTTGTTTTTATGCTTTATTGACATTGTGGTGTTGTTATGAAAGGCATGATTCTTGAATGAGTGTTTCTTTTTGAGATAAAGTTTGGGTTTGCATGTATGATCTTATGTTGAAGCAAATTTGGGTGGTTTGATTTGCTATTATACTTGGATGATGTAATCTTCACGTGCTGGGTGATTTTGGAGAGGATGAATCTTGATTGCATGATCTTATTGATGGGATGGTGAGAACTAAAATGGTTTGTTGTTTGATGAGGAATGTTCTTGTTTAAATAGCCTACATGCTTAGATTATCATGTTTCAAATGGTTGGGTTATTTGGGAGAATGTTGTCTTATTGAATAACATTGTAGGCCATGCTTTTTTTATGATCATATCACCACCTTTCCTATCATTTTGAAGGGATAACCTTTTCTCTTGGATGCTTTTGGGTGCAGCTAACAGGCACTGATCGGAAAAACCTGTGCAAGAGTACTGCCTTGGTTCACCCTGCATTCCGATATGTTCACCGACTGTTGGCTATGGGAGTTTTCTACCATGGTGAGCTAACGCAATGCTCGGGTTCAGATGTTCATTGCCTTTCAACAATGACACCCCATGGTAATTTTTACCCAAACCTAGTAGAGTCTTTTGTGTAGGAATTTTAGCAATGGGGGGTAGAAAGAGTGGCAAGTTATCTATGGGCAGCATGGTACGTCTATTGGCACAATACTTAGGGCATCCGGTCACACACTGAGCATTGTCTAACTTGGGACGATTGGGTACAAAGTATAACATCGAGAAGTTAGCCAAAGCATCCATAGTGGGACCTACGACATCAGAGGGTATGGCTTTATGGCAGAGCGAGCACTTGCAGTTATGATACTTCCACAGCCCGAGCACACCGCCATCAACCATGATACATGTTTGGATGGCCTATTTATTGATCTTGACCCACATTTCAAGAGAGATTTCTATAGATGTTTTGGCCACCCCGGAGATAGATGTTGAGGAGACCGAGGGTGAGAGCTCTTCGAGAGCACCTCCTAGTCATTACCACGTATCTAAGGACCTCATGGACCAATTGCAATTTCTTAGGGAAACATTTTTGAGCTCTACCTTAGTTTTTCAAGAGATCGTCCAAGCAATGGGAGGAATGCGATCACAATTGAGGCGATGAGTGTAAGAATGCACTCCATAGAGGCAACACTCCAAGCAATGAGATACATTGAGAGGAGCTTCTCAAGTCACGAGGAGGAGGAAGGCCTTTCGGGGCCGCAAGAGTAAGTGTCACTATTTCTCCCAACATCATTTTATGTTTTGACATGAATTTTGTTGCATTGGAGACTATGCATCGGTTAAGTGTGGGAAAGGGAGTAGTGAGCACTTACGGAGTTTCATTCTTGGATTTCCTCAATCCATTCTTTGTTTTTTGTTGGTATATTTTCTCAATATTGGTGATTTTGTTGAGGGATGATTTTGGATGGATATTTGGTGGCATGACATGCTGTGCTAGGGTTCCTAGTTTGCATGGGGTAGGTTGTTTTAGGATATTGGTGGTGTTTTTTTTGTTTTGAGCTTATCTTTTGTAGTATGAAGCCCACTTTGGGGAATGTTTTTGCTACACCATAAAAAAATTGAATATTTTTGAAAAATAAAAAATATATAAAAACACTGACAAGCTGAAAACCCGAAAGGGCAACTTGGGTAACTTTGGGAAAAGTTTGGATAGGTCAAAAGACCTAGGTAAAATGAGGGGCTAGGCCCAGCTAGGCTTACGAGCCTAGCAAAAAATGAGAGGCTGTGTGGAAAAAGGTGAGAGGTGAGGACCTTTTGTGTGTTAAAGCTAGGATGAAAACCCGAAAGGGCTCCTTGAGAAAAATTGAGAGAGAAAAAAACTAGTTTGACAATACACTTGACTCCTTGGGTGTAACTAGGTTGAGAATCATGAATTATCCCTATGTTACAACCAAGTCGACGACTTTTGGATTTCCTTGGTGGATTTTTTTTGGGAGAAGACTCTTTTATTGCTTTGGGGATCATTTTGGGAAACGTAAGCTAGATTTACACTTATCTTTTTGGCTTACCTTTTCCATAATTTACCTTTGGGTGGTTAGATTGCTTAGGTTCTTTCGGGAGTGTGAGAGTTGTGATATTCTTACTCTTTTTGGGGGAAACAGGGTAATCTAGGAATAAGTTGGATGCCTCGGTTAACTTATGCTTGCACGCTATATTTCACTTAATTCTTTTTCTTGTCTTTATTTACTCAAGGATGAGTAAAGGGTTAAGTGTGGGGAGTCTGATGTGTTTCATTTTGTGTGTGTTAACCGTTGCATTCGGCATAGTATTTAGCTTGTTTTATTTGGTGGATTGCAAGTATTATGTTAGTTTTCGTGACAATGGGTTTAGATGCCCATGTTTGGTTTTCTTGTCTAAATCCCGCATTTTGTAGACTTAATTAGTACTGCCAGACATTTAGTATCCACTGACTCCTAGATCTTCCTTGTGACCATCTTTAGTAGGTTTCCATTGGGTACTTTATGCTTACATTCAATGTGAAGGCTATTTGAAAGGGCCGTAGAAGATATCAAAGGCCGTTCGCAAGGATGGTAGAGAAGATAGAAGGGTATTCACCTCTAAAATGGTTGTAGATGAAACCCACGAATATCAATGCATGGCAGAAGGACATTGGAGCCAAAGATAGGCGGCATTGGAGTTCAACGCGGCCAACCAAGAAATGGTGAATCGTGGTCCCGTGAGTTGTGATAAAGTCTAAGAATGGTTTGAGAATAATTAGCCTTCAAGGATAATTCCATTGGATTTTTCTTCTTGAGTACTACAAAATCAATTACTAGAACTCTCAAATTGGACTAACGATTCATCCGTCGTGAAGGAAAGAAGTTCAGTCAGCCAAGGCACAAATGGGTCAGCACGGGTCGCTTATGCATGGCACAAATGGCCAGCGTCAAAGCAGTCGTCCCGAGCCAACAGTGTTCAGCATAAGGGCATGGAGTGGCCTGCGCCAAATGCCACTGGCCGAAAGCAAAATTCTCATTCCGCGTTCAAAATCAGCTATGTATGGGCGCAGACCATCCCATTTACAACGGCCCGCGTCGTTCGAAGTCCAAGATGCCAAGACCATTCGATGGCCTGCACTGAAGACCATTCCCCGTACAAAGTTTTTTAGTAGACCAATACACCTGATGATGGCCCGCGCCAAATGCCACTTCCTATGCAAAATGTCTAAGTCGACTAAGTCTACTGATGATGCCCCGCGCCAAGACCTGCACCCCGCAGATCAGAAATATAAAATCCAGCACAATGACGGTGGGCCTCATCAAAGACCACGGCTAGCGCCAAGATAATGCGACGTGACCCACGCCAGACCTAGCATCCCACATTGGATGAAGAGGTACGACCCATGCCAGACCTTGCAGCCTGCAAAGAAGTATGTGCCACGGGCTACGCCATCTGCGACAGCTCGCATCGGGCGGCAGCTTAACTAGGGTTTACTTATTTTTTGCCTAGTTTGGAACTATTTTTAGGCCCAATCCCCTACTAATATAAATATAGCCTTAGTATACTAGGTTAAAGAGGTTAGATCATTTTTAGACTCTATAGAGATAAACACGCTCTCCTTTTATTTCTTACCTTATATTTTTTCTTTGATCCTATGATGTGGAATTCAAATCCATATTTTAATTCCATATATAAGGTGTAGTTTCTATAGGTTGGGGATAAATTGTAGGTGCATGATTTAATCTTTGTTATATGAGATTCTATAGTTCTTCCTAATTTTGTGTTCATGATATTATCGTGAATTGTTCTTGAATGGTCCAATTGCATGAATAGTACACCACATATAAGCACACACTTTGGGCTATATTCATGTATTGTGCAAATATTGATGCCCCATTGGGAAGGGAAACCTGGATGTTTGTATAGGTAAGGGAGTACGTTGCGTCTATGTGGGTGTGTGCATGGGAGACCTGAGTATTGCTCTGAATTATTAACCATTACACCAGTATTAGCATATTACGTAAATTAGTCTGAGAGGTTATAGGTAGAGATAGTGAAAAAGTATCAAGCTAGGGTTTTAAGAGGCCCTAGTGTCATATATAAGGTGCCAACGACCCCTTGACCTAATTGATAGGTTATTGGGAAGTAGTGCACGTAAGCCTGGGACGTAACTGCACGGGGTAGAAATAGACCTACAATAATGGTCGGATCTTGTTGTACTCTCCTAATTATGATGGTGGTGTCGATAGAGGGTTACGAGCACACCCGACGTGGCAGGTACGGGAAAGTATATGCCATGTCTAAATCTTTTTGTGAATGAATTCAGGATCAAAAACATTAGATTAACCATGTTGCGCAATGACTCCCAAGTGCTTAGCTTTATAGATTAATTGTTCTTTTTACTTTTATGTTTAGTAGTGTTAAGTGACCCCCCATTTGAATTTACTAGTTATTCCTTCCACTCGTACGGATTGACGACTAATACGAGGTTGTGTTTTTGTTGACTGTTAGGCCCTAGCATCTCTATAGACATACCTAGGGCTTACCACTAACAACCCTATCGGTAGCACAATAGTGAGAATTGGTGCAGAATATAAATCTTATCTTTGACCTTCCCACAATGCCTTCGATCAAGTTAATTAGCTACAAATAACGACCCTGAGTGAAGATGAACCTTTAGAATCATTCAAGGAAACTCTCACCCCCGAAGACCCGATTTATGAATGAGTTTTCTCAAGGGAATAAGTCATGAGGACGACACTAAACATACCAAATGGTAATTTGTTTTGAGCTTTTGTTTTTGCACACTGTTCACATTCAAGAATAGTTTTTGTGGAACCCTATTACGCTTGATTTTATATTTTTTTATAGGAAGCACTTGATTTTGAAGAAAATGAGTGAGGAGTCAGTTCAAGGAATTCCCCATGCAATCATCTTCATCCAATCTCCAAATTCCCTCCTTACTACCCACCATTGAAAACCAAAGAAAGTATCTCATCTTATTGTTATGATTGATTAGATATCATTATTGGGGGTTATGGTTCATATTAATAGGCATAGTTTGGGTGTTAACCTCTCCACCTTAAGTACTCTCATGTTCTCACTTTCGTCACTTTCTCTTCGATATCAATTTCATTTAGGATAATGAAAGTTTTAAGTGTGGGGGAGAGGTTATAGACAAAGTTTCTTAGTGTGTTTTATTTTCTTTGATGTAATTTGAAGCTCACTTTTGGAGCATTTTATGTTGATTAAAAATCCAAAAAAAAGAAGAAAAGACAAAAAGAACCCGTTAAGATGAAAACCCAAAAGGGTGAGTGACTTAGGCAAAATTGGGGGATCCAGATACGTTGAAAACCCAAAAAGGAAATCTAAGAAAAAATGAGAGACCTTAAATATGGGGAAAGGTGAGGTGTGGGGCTTGAAATAAAAGAGAGGCTAAAATGAAAAACTGAGAGAGCTCCTAGGCAAAATGAGAGAAATGAAAAAATTTATATGCTTCTCTTATGTGTGCCTTGTGGAAGTTCTTTGGGCTAAAGTAAGCTATCTTCTTGTTTTTCTTTGGAGTATTATACCGCATTTTTATTATTGGCATGATTTAGTAGGTTTAGGATATCTTAGTTTGGGATACAGGGATTCATGTTAACTCTTATGTTTTGGATTAGGTTAGTCCTTAAATTAAAGTGTTGCGTGTTGTTCGGGAGATATTACTTAGCTATACCCTTATATATATATATATATATATTTTCTTGTTTACTCAAGAAGGAGTTAAGGTTTAAGTGTGGGGTATTTGATGAGACGTAAAATGCACGTTTTCTTAGAACATTTAACACCTCTTTTGTTATAGTTCTATTGGTAGATGATTAGGTTTATAGAGGTTGCATGAAAGGGAGTTGAAACCATCTTGTTTGGTTTTCTATGTTGACTTCCCTATTTTGTTAACTACTTTTAGCCTAATGAGAATTTACCTCCATAAGTGTCTAGATGTTCTTTTGTGAGCTTACTTGTAGATCATTCATGAGAGAAGACCATTCAAAAGAATGGTAGTAGATTGAAACCCAATCTCAAGATTGGTAGAACGATGAAGGCCATTGAACATGATGGTAGAAGATTGAATAAAGTGGAAGAATAAAGAAGGAAAAAGCAGAAAAAACTTCAAGGAGTTCAAAAATGTTCTATGGGCATGGGTTGTGCCATATTACACGGACTGTGCCATATTACACGGACTGTGCAAACATGATTTTGTTGGCTATGGATCCATTGCATTCTCCATTCACCTTGCGCATGTCATCATCGCAAATCCTTCAAAGATGTAATAGACAAAATCCCCACCCTTTGAGGGATGGTATGGAAAACTTGCCAATAACCCTTTGAAGCACTCTAAATACTCATAGAAAATCTCATTGGGATGTTGAGACATGTGGAACAATTGCCTTTTGAGCCCACCCGACTTTGAGGTGGGGAAGAACCTCTGCAAAAATTGTTGATTCATGTCAATCCAACTAGTGACGCACCCCAGAGACAAGTAATACAACCAACCCTTTGTTGCGTCTCGGTGTGAGAATGGAAATGACCTGAGACTTTAATCTTCCTACAACGCTTTTGGAGGCTTCATATTGGTACACACTAGGTGGAACTCCGAAAGATGTTTGTTTGGGTCTTCCTCGACCATACCATGGAAGGTTGGTAGGCATTGTATCATTCCGGACATCAACTCACACGTCACATTGAGTGGTAATGGGGGGAAGATGATATATACGGGTTCAATCTCTAAATTTGGAGCTGTCAACTCCCTTAGCGTCCTATTATCCCCCGCCAACAAAAACTAGTTCCCGCGGGGTCTTTGAAACTACTTTCCTCCTCCTTTTACATCTATGAGACCCTGTGGTCTAAAGTAAGCCGTGTAATGGTCCTAAGTTCGTGGCACAAATTTGTACCATAAACAAGGACCAAGAAAATACTTGTCCCTAAACAAGACACTAGCACACAACAAATGAGTACTCTAAAAAAAAAGCAACTACATGAGCTCAACACAAAAACCACAAAAGCACAAGATAAAATAGAAAGCTAATAAACTAACTAACTAAGCTAGCTATCAAATAAACACACCATAAATACCCGGTAGTGGCAAAAAAAATTTATGAACCCCCAAGTGTCATTTTAAATACGTGGGGACCTCAATCAAAGAAAAGAATTTATAGTTGTTTCTCTCTTACTCACTTATAACTACAATAAAGTATATAGCGGTAAGCTATGGTGTCGTCCACAGAGACTTAGGGGTTTAAATGATAGTTTTGCAAAGCTCACAATAGGGCGTCACCTCAAGTGTGTGTTAGAAGTAGAAAACATGGGGCCGTGGTTTTTGGTTTGTAAAGATTTATCTGACAACTAAGAGAATTAACTATGATACGAGATAAGATAGTATAAAAAGGCCTTGGGTGCATTTGCATCACATGATTAGCATAAAAGATTTCATCCTAGACTTCTATTCACAACCAAAAATTATATTTTTATCTATTTTCTATCTCACATGATATGGAGATGTTAATTCCTCGAGAACTCCCTCAATCTGTCACACCGTGTCAGTTCTACCCTCTCTTAAACATCTGATCTCCTCCACATATAGCTAGAGGTTCACTTCCACTACCACCTCTATTTCTCACTATCGGGGGTTCATAATCCCATAGCTTTAACGGAAAATCAAACCTGGTAGTAGCATGGATCACCGGGAGCTCCACCTTGAATACCCATCATGAGCTTGTCTGTGCCACTTAGGACATTAGTACCTTATGATAAATATAAGGTTGTCTCAACACTTAGCTACCACAAACTAGGGAAATTCCCTTCATGCATTATCCCACGACCCCAATTGAGAATTTAACAACACCTGACCCAATTTCCAGATGAACCCAATGTTGTTTCCAAGATAATCCAATTACAAGACTAATCATATTACCATCCCGGGAAAATTGCAGGACTACAAGCAAAGATAGAAATGTAACACTCCCCAGGTCATTTCCCTAGCCTATCACTAAATCATGCAAGAATATAACTAGGTGTACATCCAAATCACATTCATCACAATAATCATAGAAAGAAGCAATTGAACAGATTATGCATGATATTTATAGCAAATGAAATAGACAAGAATCTTGAAGTCTCACAGATCTAAAGTTATTAAGTTAATACATGCTTACAAATGCTCTCAATCATAAATTTAAGATACTACTCCCTCTTCATGGTTCAAATTTAACACTTACTTTTTGGACACTATTGTCTATCAAAGTTTGACTAAATATTTGAATACATATATAAATAATAATATTATCTTATGTAATATTGTTGAATTCATTGTACAAATAGTTTCTAGATATCAACATTTTATTTGTCGTTATTATACGAAGATAAATATACTGACGGTAATGTACATTCTGAACTGGGACAGAGGGAGTAGAATAAAACCCATGGCATCAAATGGATAAAATGCCATGGAAATGAGTATTCAATGAAGAAAGATAGGGGAAAAGGATTTTTATCTTATATAGAGTCGCCTCCCTCAAAACCTAATAGACAAAGCCACTTTATATAGTGAGAAGAGAGAGAAAGAATCAAAAGCCATTATTCAAACCCTAATCAACTGGGTGACACGGACCGTACTAATTTACACGGGTCATACAAGATATTCCTTCCAGACTTGCACAGGCTATTCACTGGAATGAGCTTGGGTTGTTTCTGAGTGGCACAAACCGTTTCTGAGTGGCACAAACCGTGCCATTCTGCATGGACCATACCCTGGAGCTTGGATCTCCAGTCTTCACTTGTAAGGGACGTGCCATTTTTCATGGCCCGTACCCCGAGGTCACATAGTTCTTCTTCTAAGTAAACTCTATGCAATTCTGCTCGAGCCATGTCCCGAGCTCTATTCTTTCTTACTTCTAATGGTATAGTATATGCCCTATAAGCTTTTCAACACTTCATCTTTTTTTCCTCCATCTCTGCCTTCCTTCTTCTTCCGCATTCTTTGATCTTATAATTTAGCTCAATGGCCTACATTCTTCTACCAATCTCGTGATTGACCTTCAACCTACTACTATCCTTGCAGATCACCTTCTCTCATGATTGATCTATAATTTAAAGATTACAAATGCAGATCTAGATATTCATAAGGGAAAATTCTCATTGGATTTATAATTGGCTCACAAAATAGGGAAGTTAAACAAGAAAACCAAAGAAGGTGGTTTTTACTCAATATTGTGCAAAACCTATCCAAACCTAACTATCCACGGATAAAATCATAGTAAAATAGATGTTAAATGTTCTAAAAAGAATGTATTTCATGTCTCATCAGGCCTTCTTTCTGTTGTGTCTGAAGAACCTTTGCTTTTGCCAGATCGGCCTGATAGAAGGGTCTATATCGATACGGTGTGTGACAATGGACAGGTTCACGTCTCCCATGTCTTGTACTTACCAAAAAAATAAGTTCTTGTACTTTTTGAGTGTTGATATCACCTTTGCCTTGATTGATTACGGTAGCTTCTTCCCTATCTTGACTTATTGGAATTATCATGTTTATCTAATTGAGCTAACTCAGTGTTTTTGCCTGGATCAGCCCCCATAGAGTAAATTGTCTCTGGTTCTCCTTGGTTGATTGAGTGCACCATACCTTGTTGTTACATAGTATAGTGAGCTTCATTGAAATTACCATACACTGCAATGTTACATGTTGGTCTCCTCTAACTATTGCTATTTTAGTTGGTGTAGGGAATTTCATGACAAGTAGGTAAGGGGATCAAATGGCTTTGGCGACATTCATCCATGGTCTACCTATGATTGCATGGAACAAGCTTGGTGTATCCATCACCACGAATTCACAAAGGACTGTAAACTCATTGTCTTGTAGGCTGATAGTGACGGCCAGTCATATGTTGCCGAAGGGCCATTCAGTCTTTCTAGTGAAGCCAACTACAGATGATGTTAGCTTCTTTACGTCTGCCCTTTGAATATGAGCTTTTCAAAGTGGTTAGTAAACAATATTTCCATTGCGCTTCCACCATCTATGAAAACTTGATGTATTGTGGCATTCTTTATTTTTTCCATTATGACCAGAGGATTGTTATGTGGTGATGCATTTCAGACTGCGTCCTCCTCGTTGAACGTGATTCCCTCATATGCTAGCATTCTCTTATTTTGAGCTCTTGTGGGGGAAGGTACCTTTCTTGCGCCTTCCACGCATTGTTAGAAACTTCCTCAATGGATCCCTAAATTGACAATATCACTCTGTCTATGATGCTTACATCTATATAATCTCCATGCTCTACTGCCGCTATCATCTTTTGCTTTGGCATGGTCTGATTCTAGGTTGCAGATGTGTTCCTCTCAGTGTTGTATGTTCCAGATCCTCTATCTTGGTAATCTTGCTTCTTGTATTGTGTGAGTCATCCTTAGCACAACAAGTCTCAGTTTGTCTCCTAAAATTGTTGCAGCTATTCGTGTCATGGTTGTGATCCATGTGAAAATTGCAGTAGTAATCTTTGGATCTTTTATCCGCTAGAGTTCGCAAAGGATTGATTTCTCTGAACATCTTCGTCTGGCTCTGCCCAATTTCTCTCCTTGATATAGCTAGGGGTTTCTCATAGAAATGAGGGTTGTCTATTTTTGGTTCTCTTCCTCTTGCAAGTGGGGTGCCTCTCCCTTTTTTTATTGCTTCCTTTCTCTGGGATCTTCCAACAGTTAATTTTTTCCGCACTCATTTTCCATCTTTTGTTGTTTTCTTCTTCTATGCAGATGAATTTTTCCATGGATTTCTAGAGGTTTCTCGGGTTGTCTAGCACGTCTTCTGTGATTTTTTTTTATAGAATTCTACTGATCTCAGACAATTTATGAATGCTCCTAACGACATATGATGTGTGAGATCTTTCAATTCTAGGCACTCAATCACAAAGCGATCATGGTATTTTGAGATGTTTTCCCCACTTCATTGTTTGACTTTCATTACGTCAACAAATGTCTTTGTGACCTTCTATTTTTGGAAGAACTCCCCGAGAATCTGTCTCCCAGTTAGGCCCAATCCCATATGCTTCTCCATGGTTGGCTATCATACCAGATTATTGCAGTTCTTATAAGAAAGATATGAAAATCTTTGCATACCGGTTGAATGGATGCATCACGGAACCCCATGCTAGTTACGAAGAAATGTAGGAACTCCTTTGGGTCAGTTGTTCCATTGTAGGCTTTGAGTTAGGTTGGCATCTTAAATCCCTTTGGTATCACAAAGTTTTGTAGCTCTCTACCGATGGAAAGTTCTCTGCTTCGTCTTTGATGTCATAGTATGTAGCCTCATGTCGAATATTTTTGTTAGATTGCTTCTATATTCTCCATATTTCCTCTTGTTCATGCCAGTCTTTCGTTTCCCTGTTGGTGTTAGCAAATTGCATGTACAATTGTTCTCGATTTTCTTCTAAGAAGGTTGCAAAGACCTGTTTCCCCTTATCGCCCAATGGAAGAGGGTGATCTTCCTAGTAATCTCTAGATACCTAGGTTTCTACTATTCTTAATTATGGTTGTTTATGGAAGAATGGTTTAGGTGAGAGTGGTGGCGGTGGTATTGATCATGTCCCACTTTACTGAAGGCTAACATGTCCTCTAGTTCCGGCCAGGGTTCAGGAAGAACGATATTAACCTAATAAACTTGGTCCCCATAGGTGGCGCCATTGATGTGGTATGAACTTTGAACTACGGTGGAAACCTCTGGTGGCATAATTCCTATATTTTTGTCCTGCTAGAACCTCTCGGATTGGATCTGGGATTGTGCTCCAATGGCAAAGTCAATACCTCTGGATTATATGTTTGTGAGGGTACTTGTGATCTGCACTCCACGGGGTCGCTAATAAATTGCCCTTTTTCACAAGAGATCTACTAACCCAAGAAGCGCGAGGGACCAAAGATAGAAATTTATATTATTGCTCATGTACTCACTACAAACTACAAAAGATTAGTTAGTGGAAAGTCCATGGCCATCCACAGAGATGCTAGGATTCAAAAGCTAACTATGTAAGACTCACAATCAGGCGTCACTCCAATTGTGTGTCAAGAATAGTCAGTGTAGCAAACATGGTTTTGGGGGGTTTTGTCCATAAACTACAAAACATGTAAAGAAAGAGATTAAACTATATTAAGCTAAGACTTGGGACATTTATGTAACATGATTGATAGAAGACTTTAATCTTAGATTCTACCAAATACAATGCGTAAACCTATACCAATGTCTATGTCACATAGTATAGTCGATAGTCAACACTTCCCTTTGTCCTTCACACAAAGGTTCCCATGTCTTATTTTATCAACACCACCTTCGTAATTATGAAAGTCCATCAAACAGTCCAACTGTTACACCTACCTCTTTCCCGTAAGGAGTTACACCTCAGGCCTCCACTATGAACGCTTCACCCTAGGCCTATATAGGCAAATGGATTGATGTCTCATGATGACTCTAGAATTGAAATGACGATGGTCACTATAATATAACCCTAGTTGCTACAAACTATCATGCCCTTGTCTCTCGGGGTACAATCTTCTAGTCGACTAGCTTCGGGTCATTGAACTGGTGCTCATGACCTACATGCATACACTCAGATGCCGGGGATTCACAAACCCACAAATACCCTAGCAAACACTCCCAATGGGAACAACAAGCCTAGAACCATACATGAAACATATAAGTATGGTGCAACATAGGATATCTAACATACATTTCCCAAGAATATAAAGATTCAATCAAGCATGATTTTCATAAACAGAAAAGCATAAGGAGACCTAGAATCTCACAAAATCTCTACGAAATTATGAATTCAAATTAGATCCCTAAAAAAATAAACTACTCCCTAAGCATTGGACCTAATTTTACCATTGGATTCAATGCCCTTGGTCAAAAAAAGGAAGATTAAAAGAAAAGATAAGGGTTATTCCCTTTCTCTCTCTACCTACTCTTAGAAAACTAGGAGAATAGAAATTACAAATAATGTTTTCTCTTTCTAACTACTAAACCCTAGTAGACATAGGAACTTTAGGAAATGGGCCATAATTAGGCCCAAAACTAGAGAAACTCTAGGATGATGCGATAACACGGGCCCTACAATAGCACACAGTCTGCACGACATGGACAATGCAAAAAATCCTGGGTCGTGCGGCCGGATGGGGTCTCATAGCTAATTGAGCATCGCAACCAAGCAATTACCTGTGGGTCACAGGCTGGATAGATGTCTTGGTCGTCTGAGCAGCACGTCATGTGCAGATTCGTGCAGGTCATAGGCTGGAGTTAAGCTTTCATTCTTCTGATGGTGCAGGCGTGCAAAACGTCGGGGCATGCGGGAAGGGTCTTCAGTCCTTGATCATTAAGGCACACTGGGTCGTTCAAAAGGACACGACCTACACCCTTACTTAGCCGCACGATCCCTCTTCTTGGTACGGGTCATGCAAAAGGACACGACCCACACTGGTACTTAGCCGCTCCACCATATTGGTTGGCATGGGCCGTGCAGAAGAGCACAACCATGCCATTCTTCAAAGTTTTTTGGGCTTTAAATCCCTTCTCTTTGGCATATTTCCATTTACTACCATGATTAAGCGCGTGGCATTCGGCCTACTACCATCCTTGTGAATGACCGTCAAATATCTACTACCTTTTTTGTGAATGGTCTTTTATTCTGAAGTGCTTACGAGCGATCTACAATGGAGTTCAAAAAATAGGATCTAGATGCTCGTAAGGAAATAGCATCCATTAGGTCTAAATAAATATAAAAAGAAAAAGATTTAGAATAGAAATCAACAAAGAATATATAAACCCCTTATGATGTAAACCCAAATAAACCTAGCAATAAACCATTCAAAAGCTACTAATAGTGCTAAATTCATTGGTTAACACATGCTTCTAGGTGGAAATCAATTCCCCCACACTAAAACTATGCTCGTCCTCGAGTAGACAAGAACGAGCAAAGATCTAAGTGGAACATATCATGCAAAGAGTTCCCCAATACATTCAACATTTATTCCTAGACTACCCTAGCTCCCCCGAGATGTAAGAATCTCACGACTCTGACTCCCCAAAGAAGCTAAGGTAACTTATCCAAACAATCATACCAACAAAAAGGTGAAATTCACAAAAATGAGTGTGAAGCTAAGTTACTCTACCAAAAGAACTTCCAAAAGAAAATCGAAGAGAACCATAGGATTTTAAAAAAAATTCTCTCAATTTCTCTCATTTTTCCTAGGAGCCCTTTCAGGTTTTCTTCCTAGCATCCCACAATTTTTTTTTCTTTTTGAACTCACTTCTCACCTTTTTCCACACCATGACCTTTCACTTTTGCATATGTTTTTCAACCTATCCGAGCCTTTCCCATTTTTGCCTAAGTCTCCCTTTCAGTGTTTGGACTTAGCCGGGTATTTTTTTTATACATTTTTAAAAATTTTCATTTTTATAGTGTAGCACAAAATGGCCCAAAAGTGGGCTTCATACTACAATGAAGATAAGAAAAAACAAAATAACACCACCAAAGTATTACATCATACCAAACTACTAGAAAAGTTTCCCTAACACCTATAAAACAAAATTTTCAAAAACCAAACAAACAAAAAAAGTTTTCAAAACAATGAGGGAAAAGAAATAAGGAAAATAGTCATCAACAACATCCAAACAAAACATAAAGGAAATAGATACGCAACCCATATGAAGGTGTTCCAACCCTCCCCACACTTAGTTCATGCATTGCCATCAATACACGTGACCAAGGTATGAAAAAGGTTGGAGACACCAAAAGTCCTAAACACTGTCTGCCACGTCTAGCTCCATGCCCCTGCTTCTGTGGCTCCTAGTGAGTGTGCTCATCTCCAATGCCCACGGTTCTCAAATTATCAGTGATCTCCTGCATGTTGTGGTAGAGTAAGCTCATATCCATCCTCTTGTAATGTAGCTGCTCGTCCACCTTGTCAAACCTGAAAGCCGTCTCTCCCTAACGATAGTCAAGCTGGGCACCAATGTGGCTCATATCCTATCAAACCCCAAAGATGGAGTCTTCCCAAGACTGCATCCAGTTCAGCTCATGTTTCTATGACTGGCCCCACGGGTCATAAGATGAAGTGGACTGTCGAAATCCTGGTGAACCATGCTCGTGAAATAGCTGTACTCCACATGCTGCCATCGGTGAAATTCATGCATGGATGGAATGATTATGCTATGTTTGTGTGGATCAAAATTATGAGGTCTACGACTTCTCTGCCTGCTCGATCCCTCAAAATAATTTGTGTGAGGGGAGACACTATGTCTGTGTGGCTCCCAAGAACCTCGATAATTGAGCTCGTCCGAATGGTAAGGCTCATTCTAGATATCAATTGGCCCTTGGAAAAGTGGTGGTACAAACGGCTGCTCAATTGGGAGAGATGGCACAAACAGAAAAAACACCGGTGGTGGCTAAATGAGCTTGTGGTCAATGAGGTGTGGTTGTGCCGGATGGGGGCAAACCTGATCGTAGTCAATCAGGGCTCTCTTGTTCTCCTCTTTCTGCTCGTCATCCTGCTCAACATGGGCACATTCCACAACTACCTATATACCCTGATCCAGTTGTATAAGAAGATCCTGAAGTGTGAACGATGATCCAAGTCTGGTCCTCCTGGACTGGGGGGTGTCATGAAGTTGGTGCCTTTGTAGCACCAGTAGATCAACCTAGTGTCCAACTGTATCATCGTTGCCTCAACCAAAGATCCAAAAGTTATGGTGTATTGGGTGTTTGGGTTCTTCCATATACTATCATCTGTTAGCAGGTAAAATGATAGCAAGGAGTGATATCATGCCCCCAACTACTATCTTGCCTGGCAGCCTCATGAAAATGTCGTAGCACTGGGAGATAAAGTACTCCACGAGAGCAGGGCAGGCTCACCTAGTGCAATTCAACCATAAAATCTGTTGTCCCACTCAGTTGGAGTGGTGGCCTCTCAATGACACATCACCATGATAGTCAACAGTCTTGTTACAAACCTCAATACCGGATGCACTATATCGTTATTCTTACTCGCCTTCGCCCGCGGCCATCAGGTGATGGTGGGCCAGAACGTAACAACGTGGAACCCTGAGCTATCTTCAGCATAACCATCCACATCAATCATGTAATTCCACCCGAAACACTCAAAAATCTCCTTAATGGTCATGGACTAGGCCCCGTCCCCCAGGTGGATTGTTGCCTTCCCTATTGACCGCTATCTTGACGGTTGTTAGGAACTCAAACGTGATTAAGGTGTTCATTTCATTTGCATATTTATTACTTTTTGGGATCCCTTTTGGGCTATTTTGTTTTCAAGATATTTTGTTTTACCTTTTAATTCTCTTAGGAGAGGTAAGAGCGACTTTACCTTGTGTTTTACCTTTTTCTAAGTGGATTTTGTGTGACAAAGGAAGAACATCAAGAATTGAAGATCGGACACCTTTGAAAGTCACCTTTTCAAGACTTTGAAGATTTGAAGAATAGCTTTATAAAATTGAAGACAAAACAAATCGATGATTTAAAGGCAAGGCAACAAAAGGGTGAAAATGGGCAACCCGGCCGAGCGTGGCTATTCCCGCCCTGGCGGGAGCCGGCTACACTTTTGGTTTTTGCTTTTCTTTTCCTCCCTCTTGTACTATAAGAGGAATTTTTGGCCTCCCACTTCATATCTTATCCTTCTTGGCCAAATTCTACCTTCTCCAAACCCTAGGTTCTTCATTTTTTTAATCCTTTGTCTCTTTCTTTCTCTATGCATTTGTTTATGGATGTTAGTATGATTTGTATTAGATAATATAGTTCTTAGAAGCAATTGACCAAGGCTTCCAAGCCCATATCTTATGAACAATTTGTAGCCTATTTGATACTCTTACTATAATGCATTTATAGAGCATTGAATGTGTTTGTTAATGTCATTAATGTTCTTGAAAGCTTGAGTATATGATGTACTTGTATGATATGATTGTTAGGGTTTGGGGAAATGGGTTGATTTTCCCTTTTCTTGATAGGAATCCAAGAGTATGATTTAGAGTTTTTGATTGTGTTGATGGATTGATAATTGCTAGATGAATATGATAATGTTGAACTCTTATCTTGTTTTTTGCTTGTAGCAAATGAGAGAAGTCTATGAATGTCGATGTTGAACTCTTATCTTGTTTGTTGCTTGTAGCAAATGAGAGAAGTCTATGAATGTCGATCGTTCTTGACTAATCTTGTGTAAATGCATGAATTGGTTAAATGCTTAGACACGGTGGAGTGTTTATAAGTGTTACAAAGCATGTTGATTCTTTTAGTCGTCTTTCGAATAAGGGAGTCATTTGTGAGGTTTGACAAGAGATGTCAAATTCACTCTTACAAACTACTATCTAAGAAGGATAGAAGTTTAGTCTTCACAACAAGTAGTGAAAGTAGCAAATAGGTTGCATGTTTAATGAAGGATACGAGGCTTGGAAGTGGAAGTCAATTGCGCCCAAGGTTCTGTTAATTGTTGGGTTTAATCACTCTTTAGTTGTTGTTGCATGATTAACATAGTTCTCTTGATTTTTCAATTTGATAATATAGGATCAAAAACCAACCAACCCCCCCCCCCTTTTACAGGCTTTTTTATGTATCTATATATGTTTATGCCTATTATGTTTTCTCCTACATATGTTTAAACACTTGAAAAGATCCCTCTTCTCGTGGACGACCCCTACTTTCCATTATCTACTTAATTGTAGATAGGAAGTATTAGGGCTTAAAAATATAACTTTGAGAGGTACGACGACGACCTCCCAAATTTTGGCACCGCTGTCGAGGAAGAGGCATTTATTTTTAAGTGTTTGGGCATATAATGTGTGATTATGTTCTAGTTGTAAATATTTGTTAGTTTCCTTTTGTTTTGATTTCTTAGTTGACTTTCCATTTTCACTTAGCTTGTAGATGTATATTTCGAGTTCTTGGTGTAAGGTTCGTACGCGATCCTCTTCACAAGAACCCCTACACTACAACCTTAAGTTAGTGTTGAATTTGAGATGGGCTAGGAGGCTTTCTTTGGAAAGCGTCAATAACACCCCTCCTAGTGACCATTTTGTGAATAATTCCAATTCTATGGAGCATTAACATGAGCACGAAGATGAGCATCTGGGAGGAGGACATCAACATCCTTCTCTTCAAGGGAGAGCTCATCTACTTCACGGAAAGGAGATTTCTTTGGGGCAAGCATTGTTGAGAGACATTATGGCCCCCAATCTCGATCAAAAACTGATGTGCATTGAGTATCCCTTGGTTGGACCGAATGGACACTTCGAGCTAAAGACCGAGTTTATAAACATGCTACCCATCTTCCTTGGTAGGCAAGGGGAGAATACCAACATGCACCTCACCGAGTTTCACTTTTTATGTGGTGGTACGGTTCCTCATTGAGTAGATGAGGATTTTTATAAGTTGAAGGCATTCAT
Organism: Rubia yunnanensis; assembly: GCA_037428765.1. Taxonomy (NCBI): domain Eukaryota; kingdom Viridiplantae; phylum Streptophyta; class Magnoliopsida; order Gentianales; family Rubiaceae; genus Rubia; species Rubia yunnanensis. Next base: position 21,412,612 of record CM075066.1, read on the forward strand.
GTTCACACTAAGGGATGATGCAAGAGATTGGCTCCACTACCTACCACCCAAGAGCATCAAGAGCTGGCTTGACATGAAAACGAAGTTTCTAGCCAAATACTTCCCCGGCCTCAAAATTCTCCGCCTTGAAGAAGGACATAAGTCACATCCTCCAATGGCACAAAGAATCTCTCTTCGACTATTAGGAGAGGTTTAAGAAGGTTCTCGCAAGTTGTTCTTACCATGGTTATTCGGAGGGGGATTTGGTCCATTACTTCTACAATGGTCTTCTTTATGAGAACCAAAGATTAGTGCGGAGTTCTTTAGGTTGTACCCTTAGGAACAAGACTTCATCGGAGGCTATGCAATTATATGAGGAGCTAGTGGAGGAGTCAGGAAAATTTAGCTCAAGGGATGATTTGAGAAGGAGAAATCTAATGCCTGCAAGTGACTCTTCCAACAGTGGGAAGCTTGTAGACAAAGTCTCAGCTCTTGCATCTATGGTGAAATCGTTGACGACGAAGCCTGGGAATGCGCCACATGTAAAATCATGTAAATTTGTTACTTAGCACATCCTACGGACACTTTACCTACTTTCCAAGAGGACTATGTTGAGGAGGTGAGTGCCATGGGATACCAAGGCAACCAAGGCTATCAAGGCAACCAAAACTACCAAGGTGCGCAAGGATATCAAAGGAATAAAGGGGTACTAAGGTGGCCAAGGCTACCAAAATCGGCCGTACTATTCAGGTAATCATGATATCCCGAAGCTCCGGTATGGAAACCCTTAAGGAGGTCAAAACCCTCATCCATATCGGCCCCCTCAACAAAAATATAGACCACCTCAACAACAATTTCAAAGGCTCCAAGACAAGCCCCGAGACCAAGGGGAAAGCTCGGGATTAACAAAAGATTAGGTGATGCAAGCCATTCACTGGTTAAGTATGTGTGTGGGAAAAGGAAAAAAAATTCCAAGATGAAGCCAAGGCAAGCATCAAGAACTTTGAAACTGAAGTGAGCCAAATAGCTCAAGTGGTGAATCGGATGGAGGCCAAGGAAAAGGGCAAACTTCCCTTCCAACCGGAGATCAACCCTCGACAAAATATGAGTGCAATCTCATTGAGAAGCGGAAGGGAAGTGAAGGAGCCCAAGAAAGGGTTATTTTTGAGTGGATGGTTGAAAAAGAAGAAGACTTTGAAAAAAAGGCTGAGGATTTGGCCAAACAAAGCAAAGAAGAAGAAATCAAGGTGGAGACATTTTGTGCCAAGACCGGGATAAAATCCTGAAACCCCATCCCCACCACACAAGAGGTTGAGAGGGGCGGAGATCTCTCTCTATGCGGTGGAACCACCATTTTCGGGGGCATTAAAGGATATGAGGACCAAGGAGGACACCAAAGATATCAACGAAGTCTTTCATAGATGCGAGGTAAATATTGCACTCTTAAATGCTCTAAATCAAGTTCCTATGTATGCTAAATTTCTTAAAGAATTGTGTACCGTCAATAGGAAATAACAATTGAAAAGTAAGAAAAAGAGTGTGAAGAGTGAATATGTCTCCACCGTGTTTGATGATGAAATGCCACCTAAATGTGATGATCTGGGAATGTTTACAATCTCTTGTGAGATAGGAGGCAAATGTGTTAATAAGGCAATGTTAGACTTGGATGCTTCAATCAATGTGATCCCATATACCTTGTATGAAAGACTAAATCTAGGCATTTTGCACAAAACCGGGGACGAATACACTTTCACCAACACATCCTTCACAATACCTTTCAGGTATGTGCTAGAGTGACCGTCTAGTTGTTATCCAACTAGACGGTCACTCTAGCACATACCTGAAAGGTATTGTGAAGGATGTGTTGGTGAAAGTGTATTCGTTGACATTCCCCGCAGACTTTTATGTTCTTGAAATGGGAGGAGACAATAGTTCTAAACCTATTCATTTAAGAAGGCCATTTATAAAGACTTCAAGGACCATAATTGACGTGCATAAAGGAACATTGACCATGGAATTTAATGGACGGAAGGCAGAATTTGACACTAATAATTCTATTGATCATCATAGTAGATACCATTCTTGCCAGGCTATTCATGTTATTGATGATAAAGACAAGATGTAATTGAGCCCAAATATGTTAGTTCCTTAAATGTTTCCATAGATGATGTTTTGAGTGATTCCTTGACTTCAAATTTTGTTAGTACTAACTTGAAGGAAAACAACAATGGCGAATACACTCTTGGTAAAACAAAATCCAACACTTTTTGTGCGTCCACACATAAGCCAATAAGGGTGGTTTTCCCTCCTTCTCTTGAGAAGACTTCGGTGGAAGAGTGCAAACCACCACCGAAAGCTCTTAAATGTTCACCCCTTCGAGAAGGAGAGAAACCACCGAATGCTCATGTGCTTGAGATCACCATGGAACAAAAAGGTGAGCTATTGGAAATATTGAAGGAACATGAAGAAACCCTTAGCTATTTGAAGAAAGTTTTGTTGGGGGATGATGTCAATCCCAACACTACCACAGAGACCCACCTCTAGCACCGGTTTTTTAGCACCAGTTTTTAAAACCGGTGCTAATAATTTAATAGCACCGGTTTTTAAATTTTTAACACCGGTTTTCAAAATCGGTGTTAATTTAACACCGATTTTTTAATTTTAACACCGGTTTTTTTAAACTGGTGCTAAATTTTACAATAGCACCGGTTTTTAAAAACCGGTGCTAAAAATTAGAAAATTTTATTTTTCCCGCCAAAGAAATAGCCAAAAAATTTAAATAGCACCGGTTTTGAAAATATTAGCACCGGTTTTGAAAATATTAGCACCGGTTTTGGTTTTTCAAAACCGGTGCTAAATATTTTTAAAATTCTATCTTCCCGCTTAAAAATTCAAAATAGCACCGGTTGCAGAAAAAAATAGCACCGATTTTAAAAATCGGTGCTAAAAATTAAATAATAGCACCGGTTTTTAAAACCAGTGATAAAAATTAAAACTTAGCACTGGTTTTTGTAAAAAATAGCACCGATTTTTAAAAACCGGTGCTAAAAATTTTGGAGACTCATTTTCCCGCTAAAGAAATAGCAAAAAATTTTTAAATAGCACCGATTTTGAAAATATTAGCACCGGTTTCTAAAAACCGGTGCTAAGTATTTGTGAAATTCTATCTTCCCGCCAACAAATTCAAAATAGCACCGGTTTTTGTAAAAAATAGCACCGGTTTTAAAAAAACCGGTGCTAAAAGTTAAGGAATAGCACCGGTTTAAAAACCGGTGCTAAAAATTAAAAAATAGCACCGGTTTTTGTAAAATATAGCACCGGTATTAAAATTCGGTGCTAAAACTTAAATAATAGCACCGGTTTTTATAAACCGGTGCTAAAAGTTTTCTATAATTGTTTTCCCGCCAATGAAATAGCCCAAAATTTTAAAATGGCACCGGTTTTGGAAAATTTAGCACCGGTTTTGTAAGAAAATAACACCGGTTTAAAATTTTCCCGCCAAAGAAATCGCCAAAAAAAATTTCCCGCCAAAGAAATTGCCAAATATTTTTAAAATAGCATCGGTTTTGGAAGAAAATAGCACCGGTTAAAACCGGTGCTAAAAAATTTTAAATTTTTCCCGCCAAAAAACATTTCCCCCCCAAAGAAATGCCAAAAACTTCTAAATATTTTTCAAAATTTCTTAAATTTCATTATTTCCGCCCAAAGAATTCAAAAAATTCGCTAAAAATTTGAAATCATCTTCCCAGAAATTTCATGAGCTGGGAGCAGCTGCACAGCCGCTCTAAGCTATTTTTTTTAACTTTCAAAATCGTTCACTTCTTTTGTTGATTTTAACAAATGACTAAGTTAAGTTAAATTAATCAACGATCAACCTTCACTGACCTGATATATACAAATAAGAATAAAATTTGTTTACATTAAATAATTAACGTTCAACCCTTAATTAATTTAGTATACTCCCTCCGGCCCGGATTAAATTGCACAAGATCAAAGATTCAGTCAAACTAAGAAAACTTTGACTACATATTTGAATAAATATATAAACAATCGTGAAAACTTTACTTGACTTTCAATATATAAACACTAATAACTGGGTCTCTTGACAGGCAGCCTGTCCATAAGCTTATGGACATGCCACTTATTTCTTACCTTATACACTGCATTTCTTTTTTTTAATTAAAACCACCTGTTATGGTGGGGGGTTAGGCGGACCCCTACCTGTTTATTAAAATAAAAGGGAAAGGTACACTCAAAGAGGAGGGCATAAAACCTTACCTCGGAAGATATCTATTGATCTTTGAGATCTAAACAAAACCTGTAACTATCCTAAAAGATCAAATCGATACCAATAAGCAAAAGCGGCAAGAGCCGCAGTACATAGGTGACTAATTACCCTAGTCTAAGATGGGGAATTCCTTCCTCGTCAAGCCGGACTTGTCCAGGAACCAAAGGGGGTAGACCTGCATGATCATAAAATTTATTTACCTGATTGCGAGCTGCCAGTTTAGCGAGTGAATCTGCTGGGGCATTTGCCTCTCTGAATATGTGTTTCAAAGAAAAGTTAACGCCGGCTAGGAGGTGACATATCTCCCTGATTGTTGGGATTAGTTTCCAAGGTATCTTTAGCTGATGTTGTAGCATCCCAATCAAATTACTTGAATCTGATTCAATTTCCACCTTTGTGATGCAATTGTCACGAACAAGGAGAACACCATGAAGAAGCGCAATGGCTTCTGCATGCAATACTGAATCAGCCAGGATAGATTTGGCACAAGCAGCTGTAACTTTGCCCACATTATCTCGGATTATGCAACCAATCCCAGCAGTGCCATTTTGAAAGAAAGAGCCATCCGTGTTGAGTTTAAAGGCTGATGGGAAATACTATTTGCATATTCTTGGATGTTTCTGTGTAGAGATTTTATGGCTGAATAGCTTAGGTGTTGGAGTGAGTGCCCATTTGATGTCCATTTTGTATGTTAAAGTTGTGTCATTAAAGTGAAATAGGATTCGTTTGAAAATGCTCATTACATTAGGTTTGGTACCATCGAAAGTGTAAGCACAATGGGCACACCACAGGTGCCAGGTAACCACACAAGGAATGATACGGATCAGTTTCGCAGGGAGTTCATTGAAGGAGGTTGTATTCCAATAGTAATAAAACCTATCCCACAGTAGTTGGAAAGTAATACATGGCATGTTAAAAACTGAATTTACCAGGTTCCAGATTTTGATGACCTCCGGAAAAGAGTTAAAACAGTGGTGGAGAGTTTCTGAGTTATTAAAACAGAAATAGCATCGTGACGGTAGTTGAAAAAGGAAGTCCTCTAGGACATCTGGTAGGGCAATTAGTCGATTCAGAAGTTTCCAGTTAAATAAACTGATTTTCTTAGGTAGAAGTGTTGACCAAAGATGGGAGAAGGATGGAATCTTAGTTTTCTTCTTCCTGATCAATTCATAAGCCGATTTGATGGAGAAGGCGCCAGATTGGGTAGGTTTCCATATGATAGTGTCCTCATAACTTGGGAATAGTTTATATTCCTGATCCAAGTATTGACAGATATGATATGGGAGGGAATTCCTTATTTGGCCTGAAAAGGAGGCTTTGTGTTTAATGAAATTAGCCACTGTCAAGTTGGGGGTGAGGGTATTCTGAGGGATCGGGTAGATGATCAGTAAGGGGTCCCATGGAAGTCCAGTTCGAGTCCCAAAAGGAAATAGAACCAGAACCGATGATGACTTTTGTGTTACTGATGGCTGTAAGGTTAGATTCTTTGATTCTTTTCCAGGTTTTGGATGTTTTGTGGTTATCATTCATAGACCACATGGTTTTGGCCCATAGAGAGTTACCTTCTTGTAGTTTCCACCACAGTTTGAGTGAGAAAGAATCAATTAAAGTGTTCAAGTTTTTGAAATTTAATCCATTTTCCTCTGTAGGAAAACAAAGATTGATGTAAGATTTCCAGATTCTGTGTTTGTGTTTACTGTCCGAGTTATTATTCTAGAAAAAATTGGCCAGGGTTTTGTGTATTTGAGTGATAGTGTGTGCGGTTGGCTTCAGGACTGTAAGGAGGTGGATTGACATTGAGGCCAGAACATGTCTGATTAGAGTAGCCCTTCCCGCAGGGGATAAGAGTTTATTTTGCCATGTGTTGATTTTGTTTTGGATTGCTAGGAGCATAGGTTGGAAGTGGCTGTTTTTGACCCTTCCAGTGATAATGGGGCAGCCCAAATATTTGAATGGTGTGCAACCTACCATCATATTAGTCTCATTTTGGATTAGGTTAATGATTCTGATCGGTGTAGATTTTGATATGTAAAAATTTGATTTTTCAAAATTAACTTTTTGACCTTAAGCCAACTCATAAGATTTCAGGAAATTCTTAATTGTTTGAACTCCTTGTTTGGTGTATTTCAGGAAGATAACAGTGTCATCAGCGTAGGAAAGGTGTGAAGAGGATCTCATCCCTCGGGGAAGGTTATAAGGTTGGATATTCCCATACTTATATAAAAAATTAAGGTTTTGGGAGAAAGCTTCACCCATCAGTATGAAAAAGTAGAGGGGAAAGGGGGTCCCCCTGTTTTAAACCTCTACTAGCCTGGAAAAAGCCACATGATTTTCCGTTTACCAGTATGGAGAAGCGTGCAGCATTAATGTTACTCATAATTAGAGCAACTAGAGAGCTGGAGAAACCTTGTTTGAGAAGAGTACTGGCTAGGAATGTCCATGAAACTCTATCGAAAGATTTCATCATATCTAGCTTGATTATCATATTCTGACTCTTGTTTTGCTTATGTAGATGATTAGATAATTCTTGCATTAGGAGGACATTATCCGCAATCTCCCTGCCAGGTATGAATGCAGACTGTTCTGGGCTTATAACTGAATCGAGGTAGGTTTTAAGTCTTAAGGAGATTAATTTAGAGAATATTTTATTGGAGAAGTTACAAAGGCTTATAGGCCTGTAGTCCTTGAAAGAAGAGCAGACATCTTTTTTGGGGATGAGGACTATATTAGTTGCTGAAATGGCTTTGGGGATATCATGGCCTGAGAAGAAATCATCCACTGCCAATAATACATCGTCTTTTATAATATCCCAACAATAATGATAGAAGAAGCCAGAGAAACCATCTGGTCCGGGGGCTGAGTGGCTATTCATATTTTTGACTACATTAGTTAGCTCCTCCGTGTTTACTTTTTTAAGTAGATTGCAGTTCATTTCGTGTGTAACGATTTTGGGGACATTCTCCAGTATCCAGGTGGCATTAGCACCAGATGGATCTTGGGGTTCAGCCGTGAGAAGAGTAGAGAAAAAGCAAACCGCTTCTCTTTCAATGTCAGCTATGTTATTTAGCCAGGAACCGTCCTCATTTTTTATAGAAGAAATTGTTTGTCTTTTATGTTTGTTGGAGATAGATTGGTGAAAGAATTTAGAGTTCACATCTCCTTCTTTCATCCACTTTAAACGAGATTTTTGTTTGAGAAATGTTTCTTGGTTCTTAAGTGCTAGTCGTAGCTTGGCCTTAGCAAGATTTAAGGCTTGTATGGTAGTAATAGATTCAGACTGTTGTAAATCCTTTTCAGCATGCAGCACAAGTTCTTCACAATGTTGAACTGCATCGAAGACATTACCAATAAGTGCTTGTTTCAGGATTTTAAGCTTAAAAATCAGTCTTTTCATCCCTTTTAGTGTGGTTTGAGTGTTCCAAGAGTCCTCCACAAGCTTCATAAATGTAGGGTGGTTAGCCCAACATTCTTGAAATTTGAAGGGCTTAGGAGATGTGACAGGAGATGTATGTGCTACAGATAGGATCAGGGGGGCGTGATCTGACCCCTCTCTGGAAAGTGTTTTGATCTTTGAATTGGGGAAGTTAGACCACCAAAGGTTATTGGATATGCCTCTGTCTAGACGTTTCCAAACCCTACCCTTATTTCTCATTCCGGTCCAGGTGAATAAACTGCCAGAGGTTGGTAAATCAGAAAAATTATTGGAGTTAAGGAAGCAGTTGAAATTCCTTATGCTGTTTTGGTTAGGAATTGAGTTACCCAGATATTCCTCAGTTTTTGATATGACATTAAAGTCTCCTATTAAGCATAGGGGTTCCTTTTTTAGGGGTGCTAAGGCTTGCCACAGTTTGTTCCTTTCAAGGATTGTGTGCTTAGCATATACAAAGCCAACCTGACAATCAGTTGAGAGAGTGGAGGTTTTGATTTTTACTAAAATTAACTGGTCCTCAACTAGGATTGTGTCTACAGTAATTTCCTCATCCCACATTAACCAGATTTTGTTTACTGGATTGGCATAATAGTTACTGAATCCCAGCTCCCTGGAGATGTTTGAATCATATTAGGGCTTAGCATGGGTTCTATGAGGGCACAGATTGTAATGGAGTTGTGTCTTTTAATGTTTCTTAGATGGATTTTGGAGGGGTTATTGCCTATACCTCTAATATTCCAAACACAGATATTAAGACTAATCATGGATATGTCTTGGATAGGGACAAAGAGGAACGGGTGAATACCATTTTTGGTGTGGAGGTATAATCCTTTTTAGTATATTTCCTCTGTTTAATTTTGGGCTCTGTCTAGTTGAGATTGATGATTTTGGTTAGCCTGGCATGTTCTAGGATTAGGTTGGCTTTTATGGCCTCAAATGGAAGAATCGACTGTGCCTCTAGGGTTTTCTGCTGTTTTGTGGAGGTGTCAGTGTTAATCCAGTCCAGTGGTTTGAAAGTTAAGAACTTGGGTGGTAAAGGGGGACGGTTACTTATAGGTGATTCTAAAGGGGATGGGAATCCCGTCTGGATCATGCTGTTTGGGATATCTGTTTGGGGGTTCAGGTATGGTGTGTTTAATTCCCTGCTTGGTTCTATTATCTGCATAGGGGGTTCAGGTTGGGAAACCTGCTTGGGATCAGGAGTTGAGATCACGTTTCCTAGTGGAATATTGTTATGGAAATTACCATTAGGTTTGTTAATGTCAATGATGTTATTATTGAGCTGAGTTGTATTCAGAGTGGGAGGGTTCCAGGAGGATTGGTTCTTGTCGATTTGTGATGGTAGATATGGGAGAGCAGTATCTGGGCCAGTGTTAACAATAGGGAATACGGTGGATGAGACTAAAGTGTTCCCTGCGTTTCCAGCCAAATCAGTAGCTAGCATTTTAAAATCCGAGGACTGAACAGAGTTTACAGCTAAATCAGTAGCTAGCATTTTAATACCCGAGGACTGAACAGAGTTTACAGGAAACTGAGTTTGAGAGGGAACCTGTGATCCTTGTCCAAGGATCGAGACTTCTGAACTTGTTCCTTTATCCTTCAGAGAGTGGTGGAGAACCTGAGAAATCTGCTGAGAGATGTTATCTAGATGCTGCTTGGGTATGTACTGAGTTTTAGAAGTATGAAAACTAGTAGAAGAGGCACCATTCCCTTTACCTCTTATCCTTCCCTGTTCATCAGTGGGAATGGATTTGTTACCTTCTTTGATTGGATTACCTTGTGGTTTCCAAGGGGAGAATCTGGAGATGTTCTCATCAAGCCTGCATACAGTATCTAAGTGTCCGAGTTTAAGGCAGTTAGAGCAGTAGAAGGGAACACCCTCGTATTCCAAGTACTGCCAGAAACCAACATCCCTAAAGCTAAGCCAAATACGTTCAAGTCTTGGTTTAGTGACATCAATCTCAACACATATCCTAGCCACATGAGGTCTAGTTCTAATTGATTGAAGCTCTATCTACCCGGATTGGAGTACCAATTATATTCCCAGCAGACATCAAGACATTATAATCAAAGAATTGTTGTGGTAACCCATACAGTGAAATCCAAATTGGCACAATAAGGGAATCAGCATCAGGGTTAAAATTAGGAACCCATTTGGTGATTCTAATTGAGTAAGACCCAAAATTCCAAATTTTGTGTAGCCAGCATCGATAATAATCATCAGGAAGTGTGAAGGATATCAAAACCTGTTTGTTGTCCAATAGGGTGATGCTGTTTGGACCTTTGAAACCGGCAGTGTGGAAGTCTTTTCGAAGCTTTTCCAATTGCGGTCGGCTGCGCACAAATTTCCCGATCAAGGTCCATTTGAGGGGAGCTTCCAGTTTGATGCATTCCTCCTCCGTGAAGTGGAGGCCCGGCTCTCCCAAATTATCGATTCTAGCTTTGGGGACGAAGGGTGTATTCAAAGCCTCCATAGGGTTTAGGGGAGGGAGGTTGAGCGCTTCTCGGAGTTCCTGATTCACCGCTTGGGCATATGATAGCGGAGGATTAGGGCTGAAATGCGGTGGCTCCGCCATTTGGCGGTGCCGGTGAAAGGAGGCAGTAAGAGCTCAGATGGAAGAGAATGGTCGCACACACAGTGTGTGTTTTCGCACGCGTGATGAAAGTGTAAATAAGTAAATAGTATACACTGCATTTCTTAAATTACATACAAAATTTAAAAAAAATGAATTTTTTTTAGATTATATATTTTTATATTTTCATCTTCAAATACATATTATTACTTGTTTTAACTTATAATATGCAATATTTAAATTTTATAAAAAAATTACAACATTTTAGGCAATTATCTTTGAGGACTGTCCATAAGCTCATGGAAAGGTCGCCTTTCCTGAGACTTTCCCAACACTAATAACTAGGCTAACTTTGACTAATCAACGGTTAAACTTTACCTGACTTTCAATATATAAACACTAATAACTAGGCTAACTTTGACTAATCAACAGTCAAACTATACTTGACTAATCAACGGTCTATAAATACTTGACTTTCTATATATAAACACTAATAACAAAGTTGACTTTAACTAATTAACGGTCAAACTTTATTTGAATTAGTATATGATAAATACTAACAAAAATGTTTGACTTTGTCTAATCAATGGTCAAACCTTACTTGACTTTCTATATATAAATACTAGTGACTAAGCTGACTTTAACTAATCAACGGTCAAATTTTACTTGATTTCAATATATAAACACTAATAACAAAATTGACTTTAGCTAATTAACAGTCAAACTTTATTTGAATTAGTATATAATAAATACTAATAAAAATGTTTGACTTTGTCTAATAAACGGTCAAACCTTACTTGACTTTCTATATATAAACACTAGTGACTAAGCTGACTTTAACTAATCAACGGTCAAACTTTACTTGACTTTCAATATACAAACACTAATAACAAAGTTGACTTTAACTAATTAACGGTCAAACTTTATTTGAATTAGTATATAATAAATACTAATAAAAATGTTTGACTTTGTCTAATCAACGGTCAAACCTTACTTGACTTTCTATATATAAACACTAGTGACTAAGCTGACTTTAACTAATCAACGGTCAAACTTTACTTGACTTTCAATATATAAACACTAATTACAAAGTTGACTTTAACTAATTAACGGTCAAACTTTATTTGAATTAGTATATAATAAATACTAATAAAAATGTTTGACTTTGTCTAATCAACGGTCAAACCTTACTTGACTTTCTATATATAAACACTAGTGACTAAGCTGACTTTAACTAATCAACGGTCAAACTTTACTTGACTTTCAATATATAAACACTAATTACAAAGTTGACTTTAACTAATTAACGGTCAAACTTTATTTGAATTAGTATATAATAAATACTAATAAAAATGTTTGACTTTGTCTAATCAACGGTCAAACCTTAATTGACTTTCTATATATAAACACTAGTGACTAAGCTGACTTTAACTAATCAACGGTCAAACTTTACTTGACTCTCTCTATACATAAACAGTGGAGACTAAGCTAACTTTAACAAGTTAACGGTCAAACTATACTTGACTTTCAATATATAAACACTAATAACTAGGCTGCCTTTGACTAATTAACGGTCAAACTATACTTGACTTTCAATATATTAACACTAATAACTAGGTTGACTTTGTCTAATCAACGGTCAAACTTTACTTGACTTTCAATATATAAACACTAATAACTAGATTGACTTTCTCTAATCAACGGTCAAACTTTACTAGACTTCAATATATAAACACTACTAACTAGATTGACTTTGTCTAGTCAACGATCAAACTTTACTAGACTTTCAATATATAAACACTAATAACTAAGTTGATTTTAACTAATCGACAGTCAACCCTTACTTGACTTTCAATATATAAACACTAATAACAAAGTTGACTTTAACTAATTAATGATCAAACTTTATTTGAATTAGTATATAATAAATACAAAGAAAAATGTTTAATTTTGACTAATCAATGGTCATCCCTTACTTGACTTTCAATATATAAACACTAACAACTAAGTTGAATTTAACTAATTAACAGTCAAACTTTATTTGATTTTAGCTAATGAAAACTTTAATGGGCTTAAACCCATAATTTTGGCCCAAACCTCATGTCTCAAATTTTCATATACTTAGCCTTCCTTCTCCCTTGCCCCAATTTGATTCGATCGAACCCACACCCCACCGTCCCTCTGCCTCCTCTGGCTTTCTCCTCCGATCAGCCACCGGCCACGCATCACCTGAAGAAGTTGAAGGAAGGGGGGATGGCACCGGTGCCGGTGAGGGAGCGGATCTTCCCACTTGTCTTCCCGCTCAAGGCCTTGTCCATTTTCCTTCAACGCAAAGAACCTAAGGCTCCGCCACCACCGGAGGGTTACGCCATCACTGGAGGGTTCCGCCACCACTGGAGGTTCCCTGCTAGTAAAGGGTTCTTATTCCCTATTTTTTCTAGAAGGTTCCACCACCGTCGCTAGAGGGTTCTTCGGTCGGAGAAGGATCCCCACCACCACTGGAGGGTTCCACCACCTCTTCGTTTCCCACCACCGATGACGATGCTCTCTACCACCTCCGCACCGCTCCCCTCTGCCGGAGCTCCCATCGCCAGCCGTGCTTACCAATGCACAGGTGAATCTTTGATGAAGTTCCATTCTAGTTCGTTTGAGTCGATGTCAATATACATATTGCTATGATAATTTTTTGAAGCACATGGTGTTAGGTTAGTTATTAATTATGCTTGGTTTTGGATCTGTTTTCTGTTTTTCTTCCTTCTGGTTGCTAAAATTTTTGTTACATTCTTAACTCTTTTCTTCTTCTAGCAAGAATACCTGCAGGTTCCCTTCCTCGAGGACTACATATCCTGAACTTGTCCAAAAATAAAATTTCCGCCATTGAAGGTTTACGAGAACTCACTCGCCTCCGCGTTCTTGACCTCAGCTACAACTGTATACTGAGAATTGGGCATGGTATGTATTCTCTTTTATTGGGTCCTTTCATCAATCACTATTCGGTTGAATGTCTTTGTTGAACTGAGGGTGAAAATTCTTGTAGACTATATGAATTTGAAGACAATATCAGTTTTCTATAGATTTTACACTTGCTTTTAGAAGAAATAATTTGCAGTTTTGACTGTACATCATATACAGTACGATCAATTTATATTTTGTATGCTGATAGAAGAATAATATGTTGAACTTTGTTTTCGAATTTTTGGATGAATTCAATTATGTCACATGTACTGGTACATAACTTGAACTCAGGGCGACTTTTTGCACATGTAAAGTTAGTTCGACCAGTTTCTGCTGCTTTGATCCAAGTCTTCTATTTTTTACTGAAAATAATGCGGCATGATTATATTTTGTATACTGTCAACCGAATAATATGTTGAACCTTGTTTTGAAAGTGTAAGAAGAAATAAATTATGTCGCATGTAAATGACTTTAACTCAGCACTCCCACTTTGTTTACGGAAAAACGTGGTCTGGTGTAGTTTGTAGTGCTTTCTATTTTTGTTGGTGGTAATAGTTTTCTTCTCTTTCAAAACTATAATTTGATGATGGTTTTAAAATTATAAAGTTTTTAATGTGGACAAATAAAAACAAAGCTGAACTTTGTGATTTCTCCATATTAATGTTTGATTCTTTGTTTTACCCGTGCTTTGTTGTCACTGCTTCAAAGAATGGAGTTTGGCAACTGAAGATGGAAATTATTATGTTGCAAGTTTGCCATCTTTAGTTTGGTTTTAAACATCTGGTGTTTTCTTTGTTCATATGGTTATAGATAGGCTTGATTTTGGGATAGGATGGTGGAGATTTGATTGCATTAACCATAATCAAGGTGGGGACGTTACTGCACATAATCAAAAGTTCTCTTCTCTCTGTTTTATTTTGTCGTGTTTGCTGTTTTTGCTGCTTTTGCATTTTAAATCAATCGTGAAAAGTTAAATTGTGTAACTTAAGTTCGGATAGAGGGAGTAACAAATGCACTTCTTAGGCTAACTGACAACTTGTTGGTTGATGTGATGGTGCCCTTGCTACTTTTTAATGGAAAGCCCTCGAGTAACTATGATATTTATATCTTGTTTAAACTTTCTAGTGAGGTCTAGTGTGCTTGAAAGATGAAAATATTAAGACACCGGGTATGCTCTCATAACCTTTTTTGTGTAGAATCCATGTATTTTTTTGTTGTAGTGAAATGAGTGTTTGGTTCTCATTCACTGCATGTTGTGAAAGGGCTGGATGCTTTTGCTTTAAGCCAGTTATGGTATGTTTGTTTGACATTTGCAGTAAAACATGCTATCTTCCCCTTGTTAATATCAGAAACTCAGTAGTTGTTTCACGGTTGTTATCTTTGCCACAGAGATTCTGTTAGATTTCTAAGAATGGATGGCAATATGAACTGCAGGTGCTACATCTGTTTATCTGAGTACGAGGAAGGAGACAAACTAAGGGTGCTTCCTTGCCCACACGAATACCATATATCATGCATTAACAAATGGCTTAAAGAAATAAACAGGTAATGTATCTACAGCATCGATTCTCACAGATGCGTTCCTAATTCAACATGATCGATTTCTGCTAGATGATCATCTTTTGTGCTTTTTATCAGGGTTTACCCTCTCTGCAGATGCAATGTATGTGAAGATGTGCATGATTCTGCCCCAAGTTCTGAAATATCCTTGCAATGATGCAAACTGTACATATGAACACAAGTATAAATGTAGTTTGTTCTGATCCTTTCTAATTGGGCTGAATGCTTAGCTTTTGGTTTCCTTTGGATAGGTAGGCCTAAGGGTAGGCAAAAAAACCGAAAACCGAATCGAGACAAAGTGTTTGTATACATTAATGTGGAAATAAATTATTAATTTTGTGAAGTTGATTTTATTATTAAATTAATGTGGAATAAAATTGTTAATTCCGAGTCTTTTTCCCTTTCTCTGAAAGCGGCAGCGCGTTGCAGCTTTCAGATGAAGGGATTTTTTTTCAACGTCGTAAATAAATTAGCACCGGTTGAAAAACTGATGCTAACAAAAACAACCGGTGCTAACAAAAAAACCAGTACTAATTTAGCACCGGTTGAAAAACCGGTGCTAACGAAAAAACCCGGTGCTAATTTAGCACCAGTTGAAAACCGGTGCTAACAAAAGAAAAACCGGCGCTAATTTAGCACCGGTTGAAAAACCGGTGCTAACAACAAAACCGGTGCTAGTTTAGCACCGGTTGAAAAAACAACCGGTGCTAATTTAGCACCGGTTACTTAGGCACCAGTTTTTTTTTACAAAAAAACCGGTGCTAGAACATAAAAAAACCGGTGCTAGAGGTGGGTTACTATGGTAGTGCAATTTTTTTAACTTGGATCGAGGAAAGGGGACCGATCATCTCTGTTCATTTGGTGAGTAAGCTCAAAGAAGGGGAGTAAGTCGTGCCAACGACGTTAAATAAACTTGGTTTTGATCATCCGGATCGTCATTCGTGACTTTTCGTCGAGGTTATCTCAATTTAATTTCTACTGTTATTTTTCATTATTTTTCATTATTTTATTGCTATCATGGTTGTGTTTTCAATGATTTTGTACCAAAATAGGTCGAGCATTGGAGAATCAGCGATAATTTGGAAATGAAAAAATTGGCCTTGTAAAAAAAAAGAAAAAAAAGAAAAATTCAAAAGCTGAGCAGGGGAGCTGGTCGCGGATGCTGGGAGCATTCCCGCCTGGGCGGCCAAGCTCCCGCCTGCGCGGCACCCATGGGCACTATTCAAGGTTTTTTTTCATCTTCTCTCTTCTCTATTTCAAGAACTCCTCCAAATAACCCATCTCCATCTTCCAAATTTCACCATTCCTAGCCAACATTCAATCATTTCCACTCATCAAATCCATTCTCCAACCCATTTAATATTCAAATCCAAAAATTTATCCAAGAACCCTAACTTTTTGAGATTTTTGTTCTTGGGTTGAATTGGTCACTTGGGAAACAATGAATTTCTTGGACTCACTTAGAAATGTGTTCTTCCTAGTCACCCTCTTCACAATCACAGGTGTTTATGCTTAGTTGATTTGAGGTGTGGGAATTTTTGTGGTGATGTGCTATATTGTCAATTGTTCGTTGGACTCTTAGAGCTTGGGGGAATCATTGCATCAAGAGTTTGTAAGTCATTTTTCCTTCTCCCCTATACTTGAAACTTGTTGCCTAAGGTGTTTTACATTGAGGGCAATGTATGATTTTAACTGTGTGGAGGGGGGTTTAAAGATTGACATGTATATAATTAGCTACTTTTGATTGGAAAAACATGAAAAAAAATATATATATTGAAAATTTTGAAGAAAAAAAATGAAAAAGAACAAAAATAAAAAGAATCCTTCTAAGTTGAAAACCCGAAAGGCATCTTAGGCAACACTGGGGGCACGAATAGGTCGAAAACCCAAAAGGGCAACCTAGGTAAAAATGAGAGGCTAAATGTGCATAAAAACGTGAGATATGAGCCAAAGAAACATAATGTGTGGCTCAGATGAAAACCTGAAAGGGCTCCTAGGAAAAATGAGAGAAGGAGAGAAAAAGGAAAATGTTATGTGTTCACTCATTTGCCGGCGTTGAAGTCATAAGGTTACGGTGGCCATACGGATGGATCGGGTAGCTTGACATCTTGAGACCCCTTAATATAGGGAAATTTAGTGGGGAAAATGAAGTAAGTTATAAAATTATTGATTGTTGATATACTTCGTTTCTATGATGATATATTGGTATAAAGTGGAGTATGTGTTTGAACTTTATTTGTGCTTTTAGCTTCACCTTGTACCATTGGATTTGGGATTGTCAATTTGGGATTTGGAGATATTTTAGGGATATCAATGAATTGATAGGTTGATATGGTTTGGGTAGATTTAGGAATAGGGATTGTGGGCAACTTCTCATTTAATCTTAACATTGGGATGTGTGATATTGAGAATTTTGTGAGGTATTGACTTAGGGGAATAGTAGTTATAATGTGGATACGTCAATTCCTTCATGGGCTTGGATCTTTTCTTATTCGAGGGCGAGTAAGGTTTAAGTTTGGGGAGGTTTGATGCGTCCATTTTATGTGCATATTTTATTACTTTTTGAGATCACTTTTGTGCTCTTTTGTTATCAAGAGCTTGTGTTTTACCTTGAAATTCTCTTAGGAGAGGTAAAAGCGACTTTATGCTCTTTTACCTTTTTCTAAGTGGATTTTGTGAGACAAAGGAAGAACATCAAGACTTGAAAATCAGAGACCATTGAAGATCACCTTTTGAAGACTTTGAAGATTTGAAGACTAGATTTGAATATTGAAGACAAAAAGAATCGAAGATTTGAAGGCAAAGTAACACAAGGGTGAAAATGGGTAGCCCGGCCAGGCGAGGCCATTCCCGCCCGGGTGGGAGCCTGCTACACTTTTGGTTTTTTCTTTTATTTTCCTTCCTCTTGTACTATAAAAGGAATTTTTGGCCACCCACTCCATATCTTATCCTTCTTGGCCGAATTCTACCTTCTCCAAACCCTAGGTTCTTCATATTTTTCATCCTTTCTCTCTTTATTTCTCCATGCATTTTCTTATGGATGTTAGTATGTTTTGTATTAGCTAATCTAGTTCTTGGAAGCAATTGACCAAGGCTTCCAAGCCCGTGTCTTAAGAAAAATTTGTAGCCTATTTGATACTCTTACTATTATGCATTTATAGAGCGTTGAATGTGTTTGTTAATGTCATTAAATTTCTTTAAAGTTTGAGTATATGAAGTACTTGTATGATATGCTTGTTAGGGTTTGGGGAAATGGGTTGATTTCCCCTTTTCTTGATAGGAATCCAAGAGTATGGTTTAGAGCTTTTGATTGTGTTGGTGGATTGATAATATCTAGATGAATATGATAATGTTGAACTCTTTGTCATGTTTGTTGCTTGTAGTAAATGAGAGAATTCTATGAATTTTGATCGTTCCTGACTAATCTTGTGTAAATGCATGAATTGGTTAAATGCTTAGACACGGTGTAGAGTTTATAAGTGTTGCCAAGCTTGTTGATTCTTCGTGCTCAATGCCATCAATGGGATACTTTTTGTCATGTTTCGACTAAGGGAGTCATTGGTGAGGTTTTACAAGAGATGTTGAATTCACTCTTGCAAACTACTATCTAAGAAGGATAGAAGTTTATTCTTCACAAAAAGTAGTGAAAGTAGAAAATAGGTTGCATGTTCAATGATGGATAAGAGGCTTGGAAGAGGAGTCAATTGCGCCCAAGGTTCCGTTAATTTTTTTGTTTAATCAACCTTTAGTTGTTGTTGCATGATTAGCATAGTTCTCTTGCTTTGCTAATTGTTGTCTTTCAATTTGATAATTTAGGATAAAAAACCAACCAAATCCCCCTTTACATTCTTTTATATGTATCTATATATGTATATGCCAAGTATCTTTCCTCCTATATATGTTTAAACACTTGAAAAGATCCCTCTTCTCGTGGACGACCCCGACTTTCCATTATCTACTTAATTGTAGATAGGAAGCATTAGGATATAAAAATATAAATTTGAGAGGTACGGCAACAACCTCCCAGTGTTCCTAGTGTATGTGAGGGATGACTTCTTCATGAATCCATTTAAACCAATCCTCTTCAAGAGGGCCCAGACCGGTTTGTAGAGCTTGAGGTCCTTAAGGGCCAGCTCTTCTACAAACTTAGTCTCTAGGATGTGCATCCTACAAGAAGCTCTCATCACTCCTTTTGGTCTAGGTGGAGTGTGTACAACCCTATAAAGGGTATACTAGGGCCATCACTCTGTCTCGGCATAGAAAACAATAAGAATAGCACACAGGCAAGAAAAATATACTAACAACCCACAAAAAGTCTCAACAAACTACCCAATCTCAAAAATCTCCCACAAGACTATGCAATTTCCACCAATCACAAGCAAGCCCCTTAACTAGGTGTACCAACATGCAATTTTCCAAGAACTCCATAAATCAAAAAATTCCAAATGAACAAAGGGGGTAGTTCGGTCAAACTACCTAGGTGGAAATTGGTGATGGAATCTGATGATTTTAGGCACGAGGAGTGTGCGAGACTCCTCCTTAATTGAATTCCTTCGATCTCTAACACCCAGAAGTAGCAAATCTTCAAATTTTGAGAGAAATATTATAGATGGGTGGAACTGTTCTTTTCAAAATTTGAGCAGAGTTATGTTGTTTTTTATTATGCCTTCCAATCCTTGGAAGACAGTGATGATGAACAGGTAGAGCAGGAAGGGGAGATTGCAGAGATCTTCCATGAAACAGTTGAGTCACAGGAAGTTACATTATCAATTGATATTAATACTAACCAAAATACTTCCCCTGTGTTTCTAAAAGAACAAGTACAAACGGAGTTGGAGGAGCAAGCACAAAAAGGTTCAGCAGAGGAAAGCTCCAGCATAGAGGATGAACTGAAAGAAAAAACATCAGAAATCTCTGAGATGGTAAGTTTGGAGAAAGAAAGTGAGCAGCCACAGGCTCAGGTAAGACCCTCAGAGCAGAATCTTTCATCTGTGATTACTAATAACAATGGTAAGTCAGGAGAAAAAGGTAAAAACTCAGCTAAGACTAGTAGAAATCTCAGATCAACACAAAAAGCCAACCCCAAAATTTTTAAATGATAACACACACCATAATTGGGAATGTATTAGTCTGGAATGTAAGGGGAGTTGGTACCTCAATAGATAGACTTAAGATACTGAAACAAAAACACAAGCTAGACATAATGTGCCTAATTGAACCATGGCAAGAAAATCAGAAGATCATTAAGTTTAAATATGACCTTGGATATCAGAATGCTTACTCTGCTCAGAGAGCTAAAATCTAGCTATTTTGGAACCAGTCTTTTAGCATCTCAGTTTTAAGTGAGACCGATCAGTATGTACAAGTTAATATAATTGATTCTTTATCTTCTCTGAGTTGGAATTGTGTATTTATTTATGCAAGTGTACATAGATCAATCAGAGAATCCTTATGGGAGGACCTAAAGGCAGCTAATCTTCCTCAATCTATTTTTATTGGTGACTTCAACACAGTAGCTTTATTATCTGAGTATAGAGGGAGGAAGTCAACCCCTAAAAAAAGCATGAAACAATTTAATAATTTTCTAAGGGATCTGGACTTGCATGATATTCCCACTGTAGGTAACTCCTTTACATGGTGCAATAACAAATATAAGGAACGATGTAAAGAGTTAATATTCCAAAGGTTAGATAGGGGACTTTGCTCATTAGACTGGTTTGAAAATTTTCCTAACAGCTCAATACATGTTCTAAATAGACTGTCATCGGATCATGCTCCTCTTTTATTATCCATACAATCATCTGAGGAACAAGCCCCTAGACCATTTAGATTTCAGGAGATGTGGACCAGTAGACAGGACTTTCTAAATTTAGTGGAATCTAATTGGAACCTGGACACCCCCTACAGAGGAATGTATAGGATGGTTTATAAATTAAAAAGGCTTAAAAAGGAAATAAAGCAGTGGAATATAACTCACTTTGGTAATGTTGATCAAAATCTGATTCAATATGAGAATAAGGTTAATGATTTGGAAATCTCTTTTCAACAAACCCCAACTGATTCCATATTGACAGACCTGAATAACACAAAACAGCTGTTGATGTGGGCTCAAAAGGAGAAAGTAATCTACCTTAGGCAAAAGGCTAGACTGAATTGGTTTAAATATGGTGATGCTAATACTAGTTATTTCCATCACTCAATTAGGGAAAGAAGAACTAAATCTAGAATCAGTAAGATTAGAGATGAAAATGGAATTTGGATCTCTGATCCAACAAAGATTAAAGAGGAAGCAGTTGGATTTTATAAAGCTCTATTTAATGAAGAAGAACCACAGAAGCAAGGAACTTATATGAATCATTTTCTAGCTGAAATACCTGGAATAATAACTGAACAAGAAAATGACCAACTGTTATCTCCCTTCCTGATCCATGAGCTTAAGTTTGCAGTCTTCAACCTTAATAAACACAGCTCACCTGGTCCTGATGGATACTCTGGTTTTTTCTATACCACCTTCTGGGATAAGGTAAAAACAGATTTACTTGAAGCTGCAAATGACTTTCTGAAAAGTGGTAAAACAATACCTGTCACTTTCTCCGATTTCAGACCAATAAGTCTTTCAAATTTTGTGAACAAGGTTTTTTCCAAGATGATGATGGAAAGGATTAAGCCTTTCATGTCTCAACTAATATCTCCTGAGCAAAGTGCTTTCATGAAAGGGAGGGATATCACAGATAACATAATATTGATGCAAGAAATGACCAGAATGTTAAAAAGGAAATCAAGGAAGCAGAACCTAATCATCAAATTAGATATGCAGAAAGCTTTTGATAGAGTATCATGGTCTTTTCTTAATTCAATTCTCCTTAAATTTGGTTTCCATGGAGTTTTTGTGAACCGGATACTGCAGAACATAGCCTCAGCCCATTTCTCAGTGATAATTAATGGTGTAGCATCAGGATACTTTGCATCAAATAGAGGAATAAAACAGGGAGATCCCCTCTCCCCATTTCTGTATAATATACTATCTGAGGCCTTTTCCAGAGGAATTAAAAAACTTTTCAACATAGGTTTTCTGAAAAATTTTGATTTACCTAAGACTTGTCCACAGATAACTCACCTAATGTACGCAGATGATACTGCTGTATTTCTCAGTGGAAATAAGGAAAACCTGAAAAGATTTAAAAGATTTCTCACTGCATATGAGCAAACAACAGGTCAGAAAGTTAATTTTTCTAAATCCAACTTCTATGTTGATCCTGCCACCCCAGCAGATAGAATTCAGACCATAAGAAGGGCATTAGGGATGACTACAGGAGAGTTTCCTTTTCAATACCTAGGTATTCCCATATTCACAAGAAGGAACACTCAGAGATATTACTACCCTATACTGGAGAGATTAGAAAAAAGCATAAATAACTGGAAAAATAAGTGGCTTAGTACAGGGGGGAAGATAATATTAATAAACCATTGCTTTCTTTCAATCCCAACCCACTTGTTTGCTATACTAAGACCTCCTAAGGTAGTTTTGAGGAAGATGGAAAGGATGGCATCAGATTTGTTCTGGGGTGCAACTGATAGTTCAGAGGCAAGGAAAAAATGAAGAGCTTGGAGTAAAATGAGTATGCCTATACAAGAGAATGGGATAGGGTTTAGAGACCTTCAAGCCACAGTTGACTCATTCTCCTGTAAGTTATGGTGGAAGCTCCAAAAGAACACCACTCAATGGTCTCACCATCTGTGGTCACTACCTGTCTCCTATAAGACATCTCAGGTATGGAAGAGAATCTGCTCCATTACTGAAAAAACAAATAGATTAACTAGAGTAATTCATGGAAAAGGGGAATGCTCCTTCTGGAACGCAAATTGGTCAGGAGAAGGTGCTTTATATTATGAATGGCCTGAGGATGTGGAACTTCCCTTCCCTGATATAACATTAAGCACCTTCATCCTGAACAAAGACTCTAATCTTCCTTCTCTGGAGCCACATTTGGCTACCAATATAGTTACAATATTGCAGGAGGTAGCCATCAAGAATTCACATGAGGACAGACTGATTTGGGAACCTTCAACGGATGGGAATTTTTCAGTCAGCTCAGCTTACAAGATTCTGAGGCAGAGGGGTACAAGCATCAGAAGTTTACACAAGGTATGGTCAAATTTCATACCAGGTAAAATGTCTATATTAATTTGGAGAGCTTTAAATGGAATTTTGCCTTTTGAAAATGTTCTATGTAAGCTTGGTTTTTCACTAGCCTCTAAATGCCCCTTGTGTCCGAACCACTCGGATTCAATCAACCACTTTTTTAACTCATGTCACCAGGCAACTGCAGTGTGGAAAAAAGTTAATAGCTTTCTGAATTTACATCCACCTGGTTTTAGGAGTTTCAGTCATTTAGTTGATCACTATCTCTCCATTAAGGTAGGGTCTAAGAATCTGAATTATGTATACATAGCTGCACTCATTGTTACAACATGGTCTCTTTGGACGCATAGGAACAAACTACTATATGAAAATCTTGCTTTTTCAGTAGATGCATGTTTTCAGAATATTAAGGACCTGTTGTTCATAATTTTCACTGCAAATCCGTTGAAAGGAAATCCTGACAAACATAAGAAACTAATTCAGGCAGGAATCATTCCTAGTATAACTCTAAAAAGGAAGAAAGAAATCTCAATTTCAGCAGTTAAATGGGAAAAACCAACAAATGGTCTCAAGTTGAACACGGATGCTTCATGGGTAAATGGGGGAGACTCTTCTTGTGCTGTAATAATTAGAGATTGGAGGGGAGATGTGAAACTAATGAGAGTTAAAACCTTTAAATCAGACTCCCCTCTGCAAGCAGAGCTGGAAGGTATTATTTTTGCGTATCAAATCTGCTTAGAAATGGATATTAGAGGTAGTATACTTGAGTCAGATTGTCAGCATGCAATAAGAGCAATACATGATCCTTATTCTGGCTCATGGAGACTATTTTCTCTTTACTATCATCTGCATGAGATGCATACAGAAAACCAAATCCAATATGTCCCTAGGGAAGCAAACACGGTGGCTGATTTTTTGGCAAAATATGCTAGGGAGAATTCCATAAATGGAGATTTAAACTCAGGCAATACTCCACCTTTCCTAAAAGGCTTGATTATGCTAGATAAAAATGGAGTTCATGGGGTCATAATAGGAACAGCAAGTGGTAACATAATCCACACATAATATGTTTTCTCGGGCACATGTTTTATACAGGAACAGAGACTGCTTCTTTCTTGTTTCCTTCTTTGCAGGTTAATAGGCTGAGGAGGAAGAGGGTTAACCAGAGAATGACCATTGGAAGAACGGTGACACATTGGAATGTACGGTGACACATGGTTGTAAAGATCGGACGAAATGGAGAACAACTCAGGAAGCTTAGTGGCTGGCCACCCTCAAAGGATTTTCCAAAGTAAAAGCTACCATATAGCAAAGGTTTCACGAAGACTTAGAGGATAGGCTTATGGCTTAGGTTAAGGTTGTCTCTGACTGACTTGTGTCTTGTCTTTCAATTCACTAACAAGTTCGAGCGCCAACTACCTAGCCATTAGTATTTGTAATCCTCTAGTTCTACTCAAGGTATCTTCAACTATTTTGGAAGCAACAAGGTGTTGCTTTAAGAGCAATATGCTCTCACATTGTAAACAAACTAAGCCTCGGCTTCTTTATTGTTTCTTAAGGGTTTGGGAAGCCTAATACAATTTTCCTCCATCTCAGGATGGTTTAATTTTAAAAAAAAATTTTATAATTGGTAGTGGGCTTTGTGAGGAGTTGGAAGGGGATGATTTTGGGACAAGTAGTGCAGAATTTGGTTGAGAAACGAGGGAGTTATGGGGATTTTTGGCTTAGGGTGGTTTAAGTCGCACTGCTGGGTTCTTGTTTGGGGAAGAAATGAAGTGAGAAACAAGGGTATTTATAGGGAGGCCCCAACTATTTGATTGGTCATTCCAGGCAACACGAGCGGCATTCATACGGCACGAGACTTGGCAGGGCCCATGCCAAGTGTAGTCCCTTTAAATTTGTCGTAAAATTTCTTGCACAAAAAAATACGTAAGCAAAAAAATACGCAAACATAGTGTAGTACTATTTCAGCCAAAAATCTCATGACTAATAATCCCTAAAACACCACCAATAATCAAACACTCTCCAAAAGTCACACAAACAAGTTTTCAAAACCTACTAACACAAAATAAAAAGCAATGTATCTTTATTGTTGCCCTCAAAACTTATTTTTCATGCATTTTCAAAAGTTAAGCAAAATCGCCGGAATCACCATCCTTTACTCCACCCATGACCCCATCCCTATGAACGGGTCTCCATATTAACTTAGGCTTACCCCTTACCTTAGGCAATGTATACCAAACATGTTCGTTATTCACGATGATTGACACATTTTTTATTTATTTTGAGAGTAGGAAGGGGTTTAGGAGGATATAATTCCTTAATCCGCTTCCTTTTTCCCTGCATGTTAGTGTTTGCACTTGGAAGCAAAGCATTCATAGTCACACAAGGAACATCAAAATCATGTGTCTCAACATATGTATCATCAAAATTATCATTCAAAGAAGATAGAACATGCAAGGTATCAATGGTTGGCAGCACATCATCATAATCAAAATCACTAACCTTAGCTAATGTTGATCCCTTAGTCATTTCCTCAGGTTTAGGAGGTGGTCAAGGAGGTTTTAAGTCCTCGCCACTCTCCACAAACCTCTGGACATTATTGACCATAGAATCCATAACAGAAAGACCATCACCAAACTCACACATGGCATAGGTGTCATCAACATTTTTTTTCACAATCAAAGCTCAAAATAATCTTTCTCTCATCACTCTCATCAAGGCACTCATCATCATAAATCATGCAAGGATCATCACATTGAACAAATCACATAAGGTTGTGCCATTGCATGCAAGAGAAGAAATAAGTTGTTCATGCTTAGACATATAAATTTCAAAACCAACCTTGTCAATATCATCCTCTAGGATTAGTGTTCCCAAATGAACACCTATTTTGGTCCTTGATGTTTTTAAGAATGGTATCCCCAATAAAATTTGGGGTGCACCTCCAACATGCATATAGAAGTCCGTCAGGAACACTAGATTTCCTACCCTAACCATAACATCCTTAACTATACCCCTAGGGCTAGCTTGGAAATGATCACCTAGTTGGACAACAACCCTAGAGTCCCTAAGCTCACCTATGTCAAGATTCTAAAATAGGTGACCCGTCTCCACTCGGGGTCATTAACTGTAACTAATTAACCCGAGCGAAGGCTTAGATCAAAGGATCAAAGGGATGGTCAGATTTAAATTTATAGTTCTGCACCCAACTCACTACTATCCTACCGATAAGGTAGTTAACAGTAAACCTTGGGTATGTCCATAGAGATGCTAGGGCCTAACAGTCAATTAAACATAACCACGTCCGGGCTGTCAATATGTACGTGTTGCTAGGAATAGATAGTACAGTAAACAGAGAGGGGTTTGGTTTTCTGTTATCAACTACAAAGCATGAAATTAAAAATCAGGTAAACTATATAACCTAAACACTAGGGGAATGCTTGTGTCACATGGTTGATTTAATGATTTGATCCTCAATTCATTCAAGAGTGAGATTTTGACAACCTAATCTAGTGCTCATAACATATAGTGTGGTTGATGGTATACACTTCCCCGTACCTGTCACGTCGGGTGCTCTTGCAACCTTCCATCGGCACCACCTCCATAATTAGGGGAGTACAACAAGGCCTGTATATTTTGGTTGGTCTGTTTATTCCTTGTACGATTACGTCCTGGGCACTCCACTACAGATGCTCTACTCCGTATGCCTATAAATAAGTCAAAGGGAAGTAGGCACCTTATCAATAATATTAGGGCCTCTTACAACCCTAGCTTGCTACTTTTCACTATCTCTACCTATAACCCATTGGAATACTTTGTGTAATCAGCTAAGACTGGTGTGCTAGCAACGTAACTGTAAAACTTGGAAAAGACCTATGTGCACACACCCATGTGGACCTGGACCCTTCTACCTATAACATATCCAAGGTTTCTCTTCCACGGGGGGTATCAATATTTGTACCAACATGAATATAGAATACAGTGTGTGCTAATGGAGTGTACTATTCAAGAAATTATAACATTCAAGAACAAGTCACAATAATATCACAAGAACAATAATAAGGATGAACTAAGAATCTCACAAAAGCGTAAATTAACACATGAATACAATTATTCCCAAGCTATGGACCCTACTCCCTTGGAATTCAAACAAAGATTTTAATTCCACATTGTAGGATCAAAGAAAAATAAAAAAGGAAAGAATGAAAGAGGAGATAGTGTTTCTCTCTCTAGGATGCTCTCCAAATTACAAGAGTAGAATCTAAAAAATGTCAAAAGTCTTTAACCCTAAAAGACAAAGGTTATATTTATAGTAGTAGGGGATTGGGCAAAACAATAGGCCCAAAAATAGGCCAAAAAGTGTGGAACCCTAGTTCAGGCGCCACTTGGTACGGACTGTCGCAGATGGCGCGATCCGCGCTGCATCCTTGCTCCATGTTGACGCAGGGTGCCAGATCTGGTGTGGCCCATTTGATCAGCGTTGGTGCGAGCTGCATGATCTGGCATGATCCGGGTCATCTCTTACCGCTAACTGTGTGTTCTTGTGCGGTTCGTGCCTCCTCTTTGGCGCAGCCCGTGTCGTCCTCTGTGGGTCGTGTTCGGCGCGATCTGTGGCATCTGGCATGGCCATTCATCAGAATGATAATTTTTGCACATCTAATTTCCGAGACGTGTTATTTGATGTGGACCGTCTTAAAAAAACCTCATCTTTCTCTGTAATTTGGCACAGGCCACTTAATTGTTCACATCCCGCTTGCTAGTCTTGACATTATTCTCTTGAAATGGCACGGGCTATCGAAAATGGGACGGTCTGCACCCATACTTAGCCATTTTGAGTGAAGACGGGCACTAAAGCATGTATCCCTTCGAGTTTGGCATGTTTTTCTCCGAGCCTTAGCACGGTCTGTGCCAAAGACCCTTGGAGTGGATCAATTTGTCTGGTGCGGGCTGTTAGAGCTACCTATAAGCGATCTGCGCCGACCCATTTGTGCTTCAGCCGGCTGAACTATTTTCCTTCGCTGCAGATGAACTGTTAGTCTATTTTGAGAGTTCTTGCAGTCGATTTTATGGTTCTTGAGGAGAAAAATCCAATGGAACCATACTTGAAGGTTGATTCTTCTTAAATCGTTCCCAGGAGTTGGCGCAACTCTCAGACCATGATTCTCCATTTCTTCCTAGGTTTTTTTGAACTCCAATGCCGCCTATCTTTGGCTCAATCCTTCTAGTACCACGATTTTATGTATGTGTCCTTCATCTACTACCATTCTAATGTGAATGGCCTTTGATCTCTTCTATCGTCCTAGTGAAACTACCTTCAATATCTTCTACCGTCAATGCAAATAGACTTCACATAGAATGTAATGAAAAATACCCACAAGCAACCTACTAAGGATGATTAAAAAGGAAGATATAGGTGTCATGGATACAAGATGTCCATTAGTGCTAATTAACTACAAAATGCGGGATTTAGACAAGAAAACCAAACATGGCAGTCAAAACCCCTTATCACTTAAACTAAACTAATACTATCAATCCAACATATAAAATGAACAAATTATTATGCCAAATTCAATGGTTAACGTATGCATAATGAAGCACATCTGATCCCCTACGCGTAATCCTTTATTCGTCCTCAAGTAAATAAAGACAAGAAAAAGACTAAGCGAAATATAGCGTTCACCCATAAGTTAACTGAGGCATTAAATTTATTCCTAGATTACCATGTTTCCCCTAAAAGAGCAAGAATATAAAAACTCTCACACACCCCGAAGAACCTAATTAATCTAACCACCCAAAGTAAAATGTGGAAAAAGGTAAGCAAAGAAGATAAGTGTCAAGCTAGCTTACTTTTCCCAAAATGATCCCCAAAAGCAATCAATGAGTTGTCTCCCAAAAACAACCCACCAAGGAAATCCAAGAGTCATCGACTTGGTTGTAATATAGGGATAGGGTAGTTAGCGATAAGCCCCAGGTATGTCCATAGAGATGCTAGGGCCTAACAGTCAATTAAACACAACCACATCCGGGTTTTCAATCCATATGTGTTGCTAGGAATAGATAGTATGGTAAACAGGTAGGGTTTGGTTTTTCAGTTATCAACTACAAAGCATGAAAGTAAAAAGCATGTAAACTATATAAGCTAAACACTTGGGGAATGCTTGTGTAACATGGTTGATATAATGTTTTTATCCTCGATTCATTCATATGTGAGATTTAGACAACCTAATCCAGTGATCAAAACATGTATTGTGGTCGATGAAATGCACTTCCCCGTACCTACCACTTAGGGTGCTCTTGCAACCTTCCATCCGCACCACCTCAATAATTAGGGGAGTACAAAAAGGTCCGACCATTGTTGTAGGTCTATTTCTCTCTTGTGTGATTACATTTCTGGCACTCCACCACATATGCTCTACTCCCTTGGCCTATAAACGAGGCAAATGGAAGTAGGCACCTTATCTCTAACACTAGGGCCTCTTACAACCCTAGCTTACTACTTTTCACTATCTCTACCCGTAACCCATCGGACTAGTTTATGTAATCAACTAAGACTGGTGTGCTGGCAATGTAACATTAAATTTTGGAAAAGACCTACGTGCAGACACCCACGTGGACCCCAACCCTGCTACCCATAACATATTTGAGGTGTCTCTTCCCCGGGCGGTATCAATATTTGCACCAACATGAATATAGACTAGAGTGTGTACTAATGGAATGTACTATTCATGCAATTCTAACATTCAAGAACATGTCACAAGAATACCACAAGAAAACAAATTAGGATGAACTAAGAATCTCACATAAGCATAACTTAAAACATAAATACGATATCCCCAAGCGATGGAAACTACTCCCTAGATCCACATCATATGATTAAAGCAAAATAAAAAGGAAAGAAAGAAAGAGGAGAGAATGTTTCTCTCTTTAGGATTCTCTCCAAATTACAAGAGTAGAATCTAAAAAATGTCAAAAGTCTTTAATCCTAGTTGACTAAGGAAATATTTATAGTAATAGGGGATTGAGACTAAAAATAGGCCCAAAATAGGCCAAAAAGTGTGGAACCCTATTTCGGTTGCCACTTGACGCAAATCGTCGCGGATGATGCGGTCCGCACTGCGTTCTTGCTCCATGTTGGTGCGAGGGGCCAGATCTATCGCGGCCCATTTGATATGCGCTAGCCTGGGCTGTAGGATTTGGTGTAGTCTGTGTCATCTCCTCAGCATAGGCCAAGGGTTCTTGTGCATTCCTTGCCTCCTCTTTGGCACGGACCGTATCGTCCTCTGCGGATGGTGTCAGGTGTGGTCCATGGCGTCTGGCGCAGCCTGTCGTCAGAATGGTCATTGTTGCTCTTCTGATCCGGGTGACGTGTCATTTGGCATGGACCATAATGATAAGCCTCATTTTGCTTAATAATTTTGCGTGGGGTAATCAGTTCTTCATATCCCACCGGTTGGTCTTAACATTTTGCACTTGAAAGGGCACGGGCCATCGAACACGAGACGGTTTGAGCCCATACTTAGTCGTTTTGAGTGAAAATGGGCACTTGAGCATGGGGGCCTTTGATTTTGGTGTGGTTCCTATTGGGCCTTGGCACGGTCCGTGCCAAAGACCTTAGCATGGACCACGTAGTCTGGTGCATCGTTGGTGCCACCTATGAGCAGTCTGCGCTAACCCGTTTCTGCTTCGGCCAGCTGAACTTCTTTCCTTTGCTACGAATGAACCGTTAGTCCATTTTGAGAGTTCTTGTAGTCAATTTTATGGTTCTCAAGGAGAAAAGTCCAATGGAACCAACCTTTACGGCTGATTATTCTTAGATCACTTCCAAAAGTTGGCGCGAATCTCGAACCATGATTCTCTATTTCTTCCTTAGCCATTTTGAACTCTAATGTCACCTATCTTTGGCTCAATCCTTCTACTACCATGATTTGATGTATTTGGTCTTCATCTACTACCATTCTAATGTGAATGTCCTTTGATCTCTTCGTCTATTCTTGCTAACGGCCTTCATTATCTTCTTCTGTCCTTGCGAACGGCCTTCAGATAGAATGTGACAAAACTGTACCCATGAGCGACTGCTAAGGATGATCACAAAGGAAGATCTAGGTGCCCGTAATACAAGATGTCCATTATTACTAATTAAGTCTACAAAACATGGGTTTTTGACAAGAAAATAAAACATGGCCGTCTAAACCCCTTGTCACGTACACTCAACTAATACTAGCAATCTAACGTATAAAAAGAACCATCATTACACCGAATGCAGTGGTTAACCTACGCATAATGAAACACATCAATAGGCTAAATATGATAAGATTAATAGAGGTACCTAAGTCAATCATAGCATTCTTCACAAATTTACCACCTAAAGAAATAGGGATTGAAAACATTTTGGGGTCATCAAACTTTTTAGGTATGTTCTTATGAGCTAAAGTGGCTAGTCCTCCTATTATCAATTGACCTACTTTTCTATATGGTTTGTTCCTTCTTTTAGTGCAAACATTTTTATAGGATTTAGCATATGAGGGAACTTGTTCAATGGCATAAAGAATTGGAATGCTAACCTCAACCTTCTCGAAAACATGCCGAATTTGAGCTTCGTTGGTTGCCACCACTAGCCTTCCCCGTAGAGCACTAGGAAACGGATGCGGAGGGTTCACCCTTGCCTTAGTGGTGGGGAGCTCCTTCAAGGGCTCCTCCTCAACTATTATCTCTTCTTCGAGATTGGTTTTATTGTTTTCCACAATTTTGTCATCCTCTTGTATGACCTCCTTTTCCGCTTTGTGTACCTCTTTCCCATTTCTCAATTTCAAGGCACTCACATTGTGTAGATTAACCTTGAGTTAGGATGGTGGCTTGTCGGACTCTCTAGCCTCAAGATGGCTCACCAAAATGGCAAGTTGACCAACTTGCACTTCATGGTTCTTAATACTTGAAAAGGCTCTTGTGCCGAGTTCCTCAATCTCCCTTCTCATTTGCCCCATGAACATATCATTCTTCTCTACCAATTGTGTGATTCCCTCAAGAATCTCCTCCTTGTACGACTTACACAATGATGCATTGGTGTTGGAAGGCCAGTCTCCCCTTGGGTAGGGTTGAGGTGGTCCACCTCAATTGTACCCTTGGTTGTCCTCACGCCACCGGAAGTTTGGGTGATCGCAATATTGAGGATTGAAGGAGTTTGCATAAAGGTCTTGTCGATCTCCACCTTGGTTCCCTCAGAACCCTTGTTGCCCTCTCACAAGTTGCCTTTCCCACCATTAAAGTCTAAGGCCTTCACCTCCTTGAAGTTATCTAGCACTTATGGATATGTGTCAGTTGGGTGATCAAGATTGCAAATATCGTACACCTCCACTTATTGCGTTCTCCCCTTCAAGAAATATTTCATCATGGGAAGCAAGACTTTGGAATTGTTACTCAAGCTTGGGAGAATTAGCGGTATCCTATAAAGTCTTCACGTATGATTAGGTACCAAACTACCATGTAATGTTGGCCATCTCCTCAAATAATGCCATTGCATCTTAGGGGATTTTTTTTCTATGGAACAATTGCATGCCGCATTCACCATGTGCATGTCTTCATCCCATAAGCCTTTAAAGAAGTAATTCGCCTAAATTGGATGGATGATAATGGCAACTAGCCAACAGCCACTTGAACCTCTCCCAGTACTCATACAAGGACTCATTTTCCAGTTGCAAAATATTGAATAGATACTTCTTCAAACCCATAAACTTTGAAGTCGAGAAGTATTTCTCAAGAATTTTCCGCTTCATGTCCATCCAAGATGTGATGCAGCCAGGTGAAAGGCAAAAGAGCCAATCATTAGCTGCGTCTCGCATCGAAAAAAGAAATGACTTCAGATTGTAGTCCTCCCCCAACACACCCGATGGTTTCATATTAGTGCAAACCAAATGAAACTCCGATAGGTGCTTGTTCGGGTCCTTTTCAGCCATCCCGTAGAAAGTGGGCAAGCATTGGATCATTGTGCTCTTTGTCTCACAAGTGACATTAGGTGGAAAAGGCGGGAAGATTATGAAAAGGGGTTGACTCTCCAGATTCGGAGCCACCAACTCCTTAAGCGTCTGATTGCCTTCCGCTATCTCCACTCTTTCTTCAACAAAAATAGCCGTTCCTTGTGGAATCTATCCCATAGTTCTCCTCCTTCTCCTTTTCCGACCACCTATGTTTTCCAGTAGATTATATAAAGTTCCTAAGTTTGTGGTACGGGTATGTACCATAAACAAGAAACTAAACACTACCAGTCCCAAAAGAAAACACTAACAAACAGATTAAAAGTAACCGGATACTCTATTGAAAAATCTCAAAACAAAAACTAACTAAAGCTACAAAATAAATAAAAAAACACTAACTACTCTACCAACTAGTAATGCCAGTTAAAAATAAAATCTTTAAACTAAAATCCTCGGAAGCGGCGCCAAAATTTGATCTGCACTTTGTGGGATCGCTAA
The DNA here is from genome assembly GCA_037428765.1 of Rubia yunnanensis. NCBI lineage: Eukaryota > Viridiplantae > Streptophyta > Magnoliopsida > Gentianales > Rubiaceae > Rubia > Rubia yunnanensis. The sequence goes on from CM075066.1 coordinate 21,446,009, forward strand.
TAAATCGTCCTTTTTCATAGGAAATCTACTAAATCACGGAGTGCTAGGGACCAAAGACAGAAATATATTATTTTTTCTCATGTACTCACTACAAACTACCAAGGAGTAGTTAGTGGCAAGACTATCCACAAAGATGCTAGGATTCAAAAGCTGACTACATAAGACTCACGATCGGGCATCAATCTAACTGCATATCGAGAATAGTCTGTGTAGAAAACATGGTTTTGTAGGGTTTTGTCTATAATCTACAAAACATTCAAAATAAGAGATTAAACTATCTTAAGATAAGACTTGGGGACATTTTGTGACATGATCGGTATAAGACTTTGATCCAAAATTCTATCAAATACAAGACGTATAAACCTATCCCAATGTCTATGTCACATAGTGTGGTCGATACTCAACACTTCCCTTTGTGTGTCACACAGACCTCCGTAGTAAGGAAAGTGCACCCAACAGTCCAATAGTTACGCGCTCCTCTTTCTAGTAAGGAATTATATCTCGAGCATCCACTATGAAAGCTTCTCCCTAGGCCTATGAGGAAAAGGTATTGATGTCTCACGGTGACTCTAGGGTTGAAACGATGATGGTCGCTATACTACAACCCAATTTGCTACAAACTATCATGCCCTCACCTATCAGGGTAAAATCTTCTAGTTGACTAGCATTAGCTCATCGGAATGGTGCTCATGACCTACATGCATACACTCACATGGCTAAAGACTCACAAACCCACAAATACCCTAGCAAACACTCCCAAGGGGACAAACATGCCTAGCACCATACATGAAACATATAACTATAATGTATCAAAGGATGTCTAACATGTATTTCAAAAGAACACAAGGATTAAATCAAGCATGATATTTATAAACGAAAAAGGATAAGGAGACCTAGAATCTCAAAAAATCTCTACCGAATCATGAATATAAATTATATCCCCAAGAAAATAAACTACTCCCTAAGCATTGAACCTAATTTAACCAATGGATTCAATGCTCTTGGCAAAACTAGGAAGATTAAAAGAAGAGAGAAAGGTTATTCTCTTTCTCTCTCTACCTAATCTTAGGAAACTAGGAGAATAGATATAACAACTAATATTTTCTTTCTAACTACTCCCTCCGTCCCAGCCGAATCTGCACACTTTTTGGTCAACTTTCTCAAGACACGTTTGACCATAAATTTCAACTAGTATATAGATACCAATATCATCATGTGAGATAATGTTGGATTCTCTGCATGCTATATTTTCTAAATATCAAATTTTAACACACCGTTAATATACGTAACTAAAGTTATCGTTGGTCAAACATGACCTGAGAAAGTTGACCAAATAGTGTGCACATTCGGCTGGGACGGAGTAATACTAAAATCTAGTAGACATAGGCTTTTTATATAGTAGGTAGGAAATGGTCCTTAAAGGGGCCCAAAATTTGAGAAACCATAGGCTGATGCGGCTACACGAGTCTTGAAATAACACACAGCCCCCGCTGGGAGGCCGTCGACGTACCTCTCAAAGTTAATATTTATAAGCCCTTTTATGCTTTTGAAAATGATAGAGTTGGTTCACTAGGTGGGAGAAGGGGTGACGATGCTAATGAATGTAGCACAATCACCTCTTCCTCCATTTTTCTATCCTCAACAACCAACTCCTCATCCCCTTCGAACTCAAAATCATTTCCCTTGGTGACCTCACCACCGAATCCTCGAGTTCGATTTAGAATGGTGTATTTTTGGAATCACAAGCTTCCATTCGGGCCAATGCTTCTAATATACGCCTCACATGCCCCTCAATAGCCTCAACACTAGAGGAGAGCCGAGTGTCCGGCTCCTCACTAGTAAAGGAGTTCAAGTTTGCTATTGTACTCAAGACTTCCTCACTTGTTAAACTTGAACTTCCTTGTTGGGCTTGGTTTTGGGGTACGGTATAAGGTGGTGATGGCCAATTATTTTGCTCGTATTGTTGGTTTTCCGGCTCATTCTCATACCACCAATCCGGATTACCACTCCATTCCAGATGTAAGGATTGTGGTATGGATACCATTCTTGAGCATCTTGCCCTTGAAAACCAACATCTCCTACCTCTTGGTAGCACTCCTCATAATATCCTTGGTTTTGGAAACCAAGGGTTCTTTCTCCCTCATAGTGCTCTTCCCACAACAAATAGCAAGACTCGGTAAGATGGTCGGAATGACACATCCTACAAAACCTTGCTTGTTGAGCCTCTCTTCTCATCATGAGTTCCCTCAAGGTGAGACGCTCCATTTTTTATTTTTTTTCGAAAGTCCAAAATCATGTTGCAAGTGTTCTCGATAAAAAATACCAAGAACTCAAGCAATACCTACTCTAAACAAAAACAACCACCAAGGAGTGGAAAATAAAAACAACTAGCTAATATGAAACCAAATACACCTAAACACTTAAAAATAAACGCCTCTTCCCCGGCAGCGGCGCCAAAATTTGAGAGGTCATCGCCGTACCTCTCAAAGTTAATATTTATAAGCCCTTTATGCTTACTATCTAGAACTAAGTAGATAGCGGCAAGTCGGGGTCGTCCACGAAGAAGAGGGATCTTCCTAAGCGTTTAGGCACAAAAGGTTGATATTAGGCTAGGAGTAGATATATATACATACATATAAAAGCATGCAAATGGGGGGGGTTTGGTTGTTTGGTGGTCCTAAGTTATGAAATTAAAGAGACAAGATAACTATCAAAGTCAAGTAACTAGGCTAATCATCAAACAAAACTAAGAAAAAGGGTTTTAAAACTACAAAAGATAAAGCCTTGGGGGCAATGAATATCCACTTCCAAACCAAATGTAGATCATTGAACCATTCACTCATTCTATCACATTCGTTATTTGACTTAACATCAACATACTTATCTAACAAGAATCACAACACATTATGCACAAGAAGTTCTAAGTTCATGTTCATAGATTTTCCTACAAAGGAGCTAAGGAATTCATCACTTTCCAAACACCCGAACACTTCAATCATAGAAACACTTCCTATTCTCAAACAACATATGACATAGATGAAGTGAAACATAGCATCAAGAATACATAAATTCTAAATAAAAAGGCTTCAAGAACGAGTGAAACAATCTATTCACCACTTCAACTACTTGTTGTGGAGATAAATCTTCCATCCTTCTTAGATAGTAGTTTGCAAGAGTGAATTCAACATCTCTTGTCAAACCTCACCAATGACTCCCTTATTACTAAGAGTATCCCATTGATGGAATTTAGCATGAAGAATCAACAAGCTTAGCAACACTTATAAACACTACACCGTGTCTAAGCATTTAACCAATTCATGCATTTACACAAGATTAGTCAAGAATGATCAACATTCATAGACCTCTGTCATTTGCTACCTAAAACAAACATGACAACGAGTTTGACATCATCACATTCATCTAGCAATTATCAACACACCATCATTTAAGAAGCTCTAACTCATGCTCTTGGATTCCACATTAAAAGAGGGGAGAATTAGCTACTTTCTCCCAACCCTAACAAGAAATAATACAAGAAATTCATATACTCAAGCTCCCAACAACATCAATGACATTAACAATTAACATTCAAAGCTCAAAAAATGCACAATAGAAAAAGCACCAAATAGATATATAAATGGTTCTTACTACATAGAAATGGAAGCTTCAATCCTTTGCTCCCAAGATAAAACTAAGCTAGAAAACCAAAAGACATAATTAAACTAAAAAAACTAAGAAAAGAAAAGGAGAAAAACTAGGGTTTTTAAGCCCAAAAATGCAGGAAGAAGGAATGGGCAAAAGGCTGTTGAACAGGAGAGGATAAGGGGAGTATTTATAGCACAGAAATCAAGAAGAAATTCAAACCACTCGTCCATCGCGAGTCGCGACGTGCTCGCGATGAACCATCGCGTGTCGCGACGGATACAAATTCCATCATTCTTTCGTCTTTCTCTTTTATATCTCATATCCTTCTCTTCTCTTCTCTTCACTTCTTCAATTCTTCATATCTTCAAAAAAATCAAATCCAAGTCTTCAAATATTCAAAGATATTCTTCAAAGTCTTCAAAGTTTTCAAAGTCTTCAAACAAATTACCTTGTCACACAAAATTCTCTAAAAAGTGATAAAAACGTAAAAGTTGCTTTTAAACCCCCTTAGATAATTTCAAGGTAAAATGTCACATTTAGAGCACAAAAGTGTACAAAATTGGATCCCAAAAGTCCTAATATAACCGTATAAAATGGGCACACCAAACCTCCCCGCACTTAAACCTTACTCGCCCTCGAGTAAGAAAAGATTCAAGCACACGGAGGAATTCATATGTCCATATCCTAAACTAATATTTCCCCAATCAAAGCCTCACAAAAACTCTCAATATCATGAATCCCAAAATCAAAGCTCACATGAGAATTTTTCACACACACAACCCCAATCCTAAATCTAACCAAACCTACCACTTATCAATTCACTACCCATAAAAATGTTTCAAAGTCCCGAATTGATATTCCCAAAGTCCAATGACACAAAATGAAGTTAAAACCATTTAAGAGGTTTAAGCACATACTTCACCTAATGCCAATATATCAACCAAAAATGAAGAATAAAGGAATCAAGAATTTCATAACCATACTTCGTTTCCTAACCCGCTAAGTTACCCAATCCCAAGAGGTCTCTAGATGTTGAGCTACCCGATCCATCCGTATGACAACCGCAACCTTATGACTCCAACGCTGGCAAATGAGTAAAATCATAACATTTTCATTTTCTTTCTTTCTTTCTCATTTTGCCTAGGAGCCCTTTCGAGTTTTCATCCTAGCCACACATCATGTTTCTTCGGCTCACATCTCAACTTTTTCTGCACATTTTAGCCTCTCATATTTTTCTAGGCCGCCCTTTCGGGTTTTCGACCTATTCGGGCCCCCAATGTTGCCTAAGTTACCCTCTTGGGTTTTCAACTTAGCAGGTTTTCTTCTTCTTTTTTTTCCTTTTTCTTTTTATTTATTTTTTCTTTTTTTGTCATGTTTTTCCAATCAAAAGTAGCAAAAAGCATTCCAAAACAAGCTAGCATGCATTGAATCTTCTAACCCCTCCCCGCACTTAAAACATTACATTGCCCTCAATGTAAACATGTAAAGAACAATAAAAATTCAAGGCAAGAGGTAGAGTGGCACCCGTTTATCCGTGTAGTCGCCGGTGATATGGCACAATCCCATGCACTTGTATAGACTCGGTCCCACCATTGGTTTCAGAGCCAAAAAGGGGAGCCAAAATACCGTAGACGAACTCACCCCTTGAGAAAAACATTGCCTCCTTGGCATCATTTGATCAAGAATACACTTCAAAGAATAACATCAAACTCACAAGTGTATAAGGATTTGTAGTTTAGCATAGAGAATTAATAACCATAGTATTCTCAAAGAACAACCAATCCACCCTGCAACCACCACTACAAGATTATCTATTAAGAATATCCAACATATATCGGCACATATACAAGCATCATTATAGGATATGCAATTACAGTCACAATGATGTAGTCGGCATACTAAAATCAACAAAGGTACTATAAAGATGCAAGAATGTTCATATGTCGATATATGTAGGATGGTGGAGGAATGAGCGGAGGTGAAATGGTGAGAGGCAGCGAAATGGAGAAGATTGAAGGTTTAAGAAAAATTGAGCAGCACGCCGTCCCGACTCGCGATGGATCCATCGCGACTCGCGACAGGTAGGGAAGGTGTGTTCGCGACTCGCGATGGTCCTTCGTGATGCCCTCGCGGCTCGCGGAATGTGGAGGCCGGGAGCAGATTTTTATCACACAAGTTCTGATCACATCGCGACTCGCGATGGGCCATCGCGATGCCGTCGTGGCTCACGGAAAGCTGGTGTTGGGAATGGATTTTGCTCCCCTGTTCGTCGCGACTCGTGACGAGGCCATCGTGACTCGCGACAACAGGGTTTCCCAGCACTTGGAAAAAAATTTCTTACCAAGCTCTCTTCCCTCTCTTATAGATCTCATTCCTTCATTTCCTCCAATGCAATAAATTACACTTTGCTACAAAATCATAGAGAAACACACAATAAAAAGAACAAGACTAAATAACAAAAACTAAAACAAAGGCCGAATTTATTTACGTCATCGGCACAACAAAGCTTCGTATATTTAAGGTCGTCGGCACAACCCTAATGCTATCCATATAGTGAAGGCTTGAACCCTTTCACCATGAGCTTCCAAAAGTAGAGAGGTGGGGCTACAAAACTTTCAAGAGGAAAGTTTTGTTGAGGTGGAGAAGGTTTGAAGGGAGTTGAGTGGTTAGGAGGCTTGGGGTAATCTTTTGGCTCCTCTCTCGTCTCCCTCAAAACTTCCAAAAATGATAGAGTTGGTTCACTAGGTTGGAGAAGGGGTGACGATGCTAATGAATGTAGCACAATCACCTCTTCCTCCATTTTTCTATCCTCAACAACCAACTCCTCATCCCCTTCGAACTCAAAATCATTTCCCTTGGTGACCTCACTCACCGAATCCTCGAGTTCGATTTAGGATGGTGTATTTTTGGAATCACGAGCTTCCATTCAGGCCAACGCTTCTAATATACTCCTCACGTGCCCCTCAATAGCCTCAACACTAAAGGAGAGCCGAGTGTCCGGCTCCTCACTAGTAAAGGAGTTCAAGTTTTCTATTGTATTCATAACTTTCTCACGTGTCAAACTTGAACTTCCTTGTTGGGCTTGGTTTTGGGGTACAGTATAAGGTGGTGATGGCCAATTAATTTGCTCGTATTGTTGGTTTTCCGGCTCATTCTCATAACACCAATCCAGATTACCACTTCATTCCGGATTGTAAGGATTGTGGTATGGATACCATTCTTTGGGATTGTTGGAACTTTGTAGATTTGTTTGGTTATGAGCCTATGTTGATATGATATTTTGGTTGTGGGATAACATTATGCTCGTGTTGATTTTCCCAAGTTGATATGGGATTTTGACTTAATTGGTCAAAAACATAAGTGAATGCATAAGTTATCTAGTTGTGTCTTAATCTTAAAGCTGTATATGTTGGATTTGGTTGTGGCTTAGGCTATGGAATAGGGTATGTTGGCTTGTTAAACATATGTATTGAATTTTTTTTTGCTTAAGGTAGTTTAGCTATGGGATTTTCAAGTTAGCATTTTGCACCTTTCATAGACAGCTAAACTAGTTAGGCACAATTGTGTTCATTGGATATAGCATATGGGATATTTAACTATGGGACAACCCTAATGAACTTAGAAGTGTTTACATGTTAAAAGTTACATGATGCTTAAACTAGTATAGCTTGGACTTAAGTGTTAGCATTTTGGAAATGTTAAGGTTAGCTAAACTAGTTTCGAAATAATTTTGATTCCAAAATATTACATATATTCTTGTGCATTTGATAGGTTTGTTGTGGTTAATAGAAATGACCCCTACTAAGAGACCCAAGGCTCCTCCTCGAGGTGCACGAGCTACCGCTCCACCACCACCTCCGCCACCGGCTCCAGAGCCTAACTATGTACTTTCTCCTCTTGACCGGTACATAGGTTTGACTTGGATCACCGTGTCCTATGCAAAAAGGTGGGATGACTTAGTTACCCAAAAGCTGATCGAGACAAGCTTCATTGATCAGACAACACTTGGTGCTCTTAGGCTGCTAGAGCTGGTTGGCAGTCTCTTCACTAAAGGAGGATTGGAGGGTTTCATGGGCAAGAGTGCCCCACTTACCAAATGTTTAAATTCCTCTCCACTATTAGGATGTGTAGTATGAGAGACGGTGAGCAGTGTGAGGGTACATTTGTTTCCATCTGGATGATGTACTCGGAAGATGACAGTCTCAGATATCAAGGCTGTGTTTGGGTGGAACACAACAAAGATTTGGGAAAGGTTGGATCCAGAAGCCTGGGAGCACCCAATCAAGGAGTACATGTTGTTTGGGAGAAGAATTAATAGGAGTCAGAAGAACTCTCATGACAAGAGTAGTGTCATCATCCATCCTACACTTCGTTTCGTGCATCAATTCTTAGTGGGCATAGTGTTATGTTTGTCAAAGATGACAAACATTCCTAACGGTGATATTTATTTCCTCTGGCGTCTAACGAGTGAGGGGTTGGGATATGGAGTCTGGGGTGAGTTATAGATGAATAGGGTTGTCAAGTTGGCTGAGAAGCCAAAGGGCAAGATCGGTGTATGAAGCATGATTACACTCTTAGCAGAGAACTTGGGATTAGTTGCATCTGCTAGCTTCCCACGCTTGGGGAAACATACCATATACCTCATCACTACAGAAATATTGGGACAATTTTTCATGATCGTCACCACACAGATTCGAGGGTTATACAACTGGAAATATGGGGCGAGGAATGTTACCTTTATGACACTTCCACAGCACAACGGGGCCAAGTTGGAGTTTGATACACCACTGGAGGATTTAGCTACACATGGTGACACTTATTGTAGAGCGTATTTTGAGAGAGAGCTCAAGAAAATTCCCCCGCTTCCAATTCCGACTGATGAGGGTGCCTTACCATCCACTGAGCCAGAGGATGAGCAGCATCCTTTAGCGCCTCCACCAGAGATCGAGCCTATGTACTAGGATCATGTGCCACCTCATTTTTCCCAGCCTCTGCCTGATTTTTATGAGCGCATGATGCAGACTATTCAGGATGGTTTCCCCAGGCAGGATAAGCATTTTCGCAGGTAGGATCGGTACCACCACAAACAGGTTAAGCACAACATATTCATCTCCTGGAGCCTTATAGAGATGGATGAGGAGATTAAGTACCTCTCGTCTAGGATTTTAGAGCTGCAGTCATGGGCTAGTGGTACCCCAGGTCCCGATCCTAGTAGAGCAGTGAGGTAGAGAGAGAGAGAGGCGTCAGAGGAACGCAGACTGTATGGGGCAGTGTTAGCAGACATATAGCAGGGACCGCGATGATAGTGTCAGGCCATCCCATTCCCGATTGTGAGCATATGGTTTTTACCCACCTCATAATTTTCTTTGTATGTGTGCACCCTATTTTGTCTACATTGAGGGAAATGTAGCATTTTAAGTGTGGAGAGGGGTAGCCACTACTTTTAGTGTTTTTCTTTTGATCGTTTCTCTTTAGACTTAGATGTTTTTCTTTGTTTTGGGATGTTTTTCACTTGATGTACTTGGATTATCTAAGCTTTGATTGGAAACACACGAAAAATGAAAAAAAATTGAAAATGAAAAAGAAACAAAAATAAAAAAGAATCCCACAAAGTTGAAAACCCGATAGAGAAACTTAGGCAACATTGGGGGCCCGGATAGGTCAAAAACCCGAAAGGGTGACCTAGGCAAAAATGAGAGGCTAAATGTATGGAAAAGGGTGAGATGTGAGCCAAAGAAACATGATGTGTGGCTAGGATGAAAGGCCAAAAGGGCTCCTAGGTAAAATGAGAGAAATATAGAGAAAAGAAAAAAATGCTACGATTTCACTCATTTTCCGGCATTGGAGTCATAAGGTTGCAGTTTCCATATGGATAGATTGGATAGCTCAACATCTTGAGACCTCTTGCGATTGGGTAATTTAGCGGGAAAAATGAAGTAGGTTATGAAATTCTTGATTGTTGACATACTTCATTTTTAGGATGATATATTGGTATAAAGTGAAGTATGTGTTTGAACTTCATGCATGCTTTTGACTTCACTTTGTGCCATTGGATTTGGGATTGTCAATTCAGGATTTAGAAATGTTTTAATGGATATCAATGAATTTATAGGTTAATATGGTTTGGGTATATTTAGGAATGGGGATTGTTGGTAACTTCTCATTTGATATTAACTTTCGGATGTGTGATATTGAGAGTTTTGTGAGGTGTTGATTTGGGGGAATAGTAGTTAGGATGTGGATACGTGAATCCCTTCGTGCGCTTGAAACTTCTCTTACTTGAGGGCGAGTAAGGTTTAAGTGCGGGGAGGTTCGATGTGTCCATTTTATTTGCATATTTTGGGACTTTTGGGGATCATTTTTGTGCTCATTTTTGTGCTCTTCGGAGAGGTAATAGTGACTTTACGCTCTTTTACCTTTTCTTAGAGAATTTTGTGTGACAAGGATAAAATATCGACACTTGAAGACCAGAGGCCATTATCATCTTTGAAGACTTTGAATATTTAAATATTAGCTTTGAAGAATTGAAGAATTTAAGATTTGGAGGATTGTGTAATGGATTAAGGGATAGAAGATAAGAATAAGAACAAAATATGTTCTGTTCTGGGCACCCGTCGTGAGTCACGATGGACCATGTCATGACTCACGACCAACAGGTGGCCAGAAATCCGTCTTCCTTTTGTAGTACTATAAATAGCTCTTTATGTCTTGTCTTTCCTCACTTCTCTTCTTCTGCGATTTTCAAGGAAAAACCCTATATTTTCTCGCTTTTTCATCTTGTTTCATCTTTCCTTTATGTTTAAAATTGTAGTTGATGATTAGCATGGGTTTTAGTATCTAAATCTAGTTATTGGGAGCAATTGACCAAGGCTTCCAAGTCAATGTCTTAAGAACATATTGTAGCATATTTAATGCCTTAACTATTGTGCATTATGGAGCCTTGAATGTGTTTGTTAATTTCATTAATGTTCTTGAAAGCCTAAGTATATGAAGTACTTATATGATATGCTTGTTAGGGTTTGGGGAAATGAGTTGATTTCCCCTTTTCTTGATAGGAATCCAAGAGTATGATTTAGATCTTTTGATTGTGTTGATGGATTGATAGTTGCTAGATAAATATGATAATGTTGAACTCTTTGTCATGTTTGTTCCTTGTAGAAAATGAGAGAAGTCTATGAATGTTGAATGTTCTTGACTAATCTTGTGTAAATGCATAGATTGGTTAAATGCTTAGACACAGTGTTGTGTATATAAATGTTGCCAAGCTTGTTGATTTTTTGTGTTCAACGACATCAATGGTTTAATTTTAGTCGTGTTTCAACTAAAAGAGTCATTGGTGAGGTTTGACAAGAGATGTCAAATTCACTCTTGCAAACTACTATCTAAGAAGGGTAGAAGATTAGTCTTCATTACAAGTAGTGAAAGTAATAAATAGGTTGCATGTTCAATGATAGATAAAAGGCTTGGAAGTGGAAGTCAATTGCGCCCAAGGTTCCGTAACTTGTGTTTTAAATACTATTCTCTTAGCTTGTTGCCTACTTCCTAATTCTATCTTTCTTACTAGTTAACTTGTCTTTAAATTTGGTAGCTTAGGAAAAACCAACCAACCCCCACCCCCCCCCCTATTTACATGCTTTTATACGTATCTATATTTGTCTATGCGTAGTATGTTTTCCACTATAGATTTTTAAACACTTGGAAAGATCCCTCTTCTCGTGGACGGCCCCGACTTGTCATTATCTACTTAATTGTAGATAGGAAGCATTTAAGGCTTAAAAATAGTAACTTTGAGAGGGCAACGACCTCCCAGTATTTCTCGATGTTGAAACCTTACATGCTCTATCTTATTTCAATGATCATTATGTGATACTATTTATGTTGAGCATGTTTCTCCTAGTTTGAATGAGGATGTTTTGCCTCCAAATTTCATTAACAACATGCAGTGATGGAAAAACGTGCTAACAAATTAAAAACTTCTAAGTCCCTTCCTACTCCCAAATTCAACAAGAATGTATCCACTATTGAGAACGATGGGTTTGTTTGGTTCGTTTCTCCAAATGTAAAAGGTAAACCGAGAATGATGAGGAGACCAGTCCATATGGATGTGGTCACTGGTGGTGTCAAGGATGATGATTCCGATGATCCATCAATACACTTTCTTAGTTTTTCAAAAATTTAATGGAAAATATAAGTCGTACGAATGAAAATAAATAAACGGTGTTTTATTTAAAGTAGTAGTCTTTTCAAAATTTTTAATGAATTTTTGGTGATGTGTTTGATTTTTTGTGGTGTTTTTAGGAAATTTTAGTCATCAATTATATTTAGAACAGTACTTGATGTGCCCATTTTATACAGTTATATTAGGAATTTTAGAATTCACTTGCGTACACTTGTGTGCTCTAAATGTGGCATTTTGCCTTGAAATTCTCAAAGGAGAGTTAAAATCAACTTTTACGCTTTTATTACTTTTCTAGAGGATTTTGTGTGACAAGGAAATTTGTTTGAAGACTTTGAAGAATACCTTTGAAGATTTAAAGACTTGTATTGGAGCTTTTGATGACTTGAAGAATTGAAGAAAAGTGAAGTGAAGAGGAGGACATGAAACAAAAACAAGAAAGAAATCAAGATGCTGGAACTGGGCTCCATCGCGACTCGCGACAGATGTATGGCCAGAAATATTTCTTGCTTTTTTGTACTATAAATACTCACATTATCCTCTCCTCTTCAAAAACCTATTCTTCCTGCGATTTTTCTGGGTTAAAACCCTAGTTTTTCTCTTCTTTCTTTTCTTAGTTTTTGTTGGTTAATCATGTCTTTTAATTATCTAGCTTAGTTTTATCTTAGGAGCAATGAATTGAAGCTTCCATATCTATGTAGTAAGAACCATATCTATCTATTTAGTGCTTCTGCTATTGTGCATTTATTGAGCTTTGAATGTGAATTGTTAATGGCATTGATGTTGTTGAAAGCTTGAGTATATGAATTGATTGTATGATTACTTGTTAGGGTTGGGAGAAAGTAGCTAATTCTCCCCTCTTTTAATGTGGAATCCAAGAGCATGAGTTAGAGCTTCTTAATGATGTTGATGTGTTGATAATTGCTAGATGAATGTGATGATGTTGAACTTGTTGTCATGTTTGTTTTGGGTAGCAAATGAGAGAGGTCAATGAATGTCAATCGTTGTTGGCTAATCTTGTGTAAATACATAAATTGGTTAAATGCTTAGACATGGTGTAGTGTTTATAAGTATTGCCAAGCTTGTTGGTTCTTCGTACTCAATGCCATTAATGGGATACTTTTAGTCGTGTTTCGGCTAAGGGAGTCATTGGTGAGGTTTGACAAGAGATGTCAAATTCACTCTTGCAAACTACTATCTAAAAAGGATGGAAGATTTATCTTCACAACAAGTAGTGGAAGTAGTGAATAGCTTGTTTCACTCGTTCTTGAAGCCTTTGTTATTTAACATTCATGTGTTCTCAATTCTATGTTTTACTTCATTTATGCTATGTGTTTTTAGAGAATAGGAAGTGTTTGTATGATTTAAGTGTTATGGATTTAGGAAAGTGACGAATTCCTTAGCTCCTTTGCATGAAAATCTAGAAACATGAGCTTAGAACTTCTTGTGCATAATGTGTTGCGATTCTTGCTAGATAAGTATGTTAATATGGATTGTTCTCATATTTATCCTATAAATGTAATGAAAGGTTGAACCTTGAATGTGGTTTGTTCTAAGTTTAGCCTAATGAGGGATGTGTTTTGTTAAATGGCTATGTCTTTTGTAGAAGGCTTGTTGTTGTCAAATCTATGGTCCTTCATGTACAATGCCATTGATGAAATACCCCTATGATGTTGTTTGTCTAGGGTGATCATCAATGAGGTTTGCAAATGGTCGTTGTTTGTCTTTGCAAATTACTATTAAGAAAGAATGAATGTTGATCTTCTATTGGCATTCCCCATAGGTAATAAATGTGATAGAATGAGTGAATGGTTCAATGATCTACATTAGGTTTGGAAGTGGATATCAATTGCCCCCAAGGCTTTGTTTTTGTAGTTTTAAAGCCCCTTTTTCTTAGTTTGTTTGATGATTAGCATAATTACTTGACTTTGCTAGTTATCTTGTCTTTTAACTTTCATAACTTAGGAACCAACCAACCAACAACCCCCCCCTTATTTACTCGCTTTTATATGTTCATATATACATATACTTTTAGCATAATATCAACCTTTTGTGTCTAAATGCTTAGGAAAATCCCTCTTCTTCGTGGACCACCCCGTCTTGCCGCTATCTACTTAGTTGTAGATAATAAGCATCCAGGGCTTGTATATATTAACTTTGAGAGGTACGGCGATGACCTCCCAGTACTACTCATGGTTTTCACTATTTTTGGATGCAGGGATTCCATGAAAGATTTGGAAGTGAAAAACCCACAGGGGCCTCGTGCCAAACAGTCCTGCATGGTCCGTGTTGCACGGTTTGTGCCAGAGCACGTCAGCACGAAGCCGATTGGGCAGCATAAATCTAAAGAGGCATGTTGTGGCACATAGGAAATGCATCGACACGAGCTAGCACAAGGTCAACACAGAATCCCATGCATTGGCACGAACTGTCCACACTCCAGCACAGACTCTCCACACTCCAGCACAGGCGGCAAGCATAGGCACGGATCTGGCCTATGGATCTATGCTGCCTTCCGAACCTACCCAATCAACACCCATCCTAAACCCTATAAATACCCACCCTTCGTTCCAACTTTCCCCATTCCATCATCTCTCTTCTTCTTCCTCCCATAGCCGAGCTTCACCTTTCTCATCCCATAACCAAATTTTGGCCATAACGTTCCCAATTCTTATCTGAATTACCTTGACTTGGTATCAAAATATTTATCTTGTCAATCCCTACAAAACCCATTAATTGTTTTCCCCATAAAAATCACAGTTCTTCCCAGATAATTCAAGGACCAGTTCGGCTATTAATTGAGTTTTATCCTAAAGCCTCAATTTTTGGTCCATTCCAGGTGTTCGAGGTTGCTTTTACTTGATCTAGGAGGATTTCCGCACTCTTATCAAGCAAATATTTCATCACACTCTCCATTTGAGGTACTCGGCCGACTTACTTGTTAATTTGGAGAACTTGGATTTTGAACTTCTAGTGAAAGCCTTTAGCATTCGCATGCTTGAGATTTGAGATTAGTAGTGTAGTTTTTGGAGTATTGTGGTAGACGCTAGTTTGTGTGGGGGTATTTGGTAAATATTTGTTACACAGTTTATTATTGGGCTGTTATATTTGCTATATCTATCATGTATCATAGACAATAGAGGGGAACCTAATGTGACATTTTTGGGGTTGACCAACCTCACTACAGCACAACAGGATAGGTGAGGTCACCTAGTAGGGTGCCCTATTCAAGAGACAAAGTTTGTAGATAAAGAGACCCCTAAGGATCTCAAACTCTACAACCCTATCAGAGTACTACTATGGAGGATCGGTATGAAGGAGTTCACTATTGTATTGGCCCCTACCTACACTAGGTATACCCTAAAATTTCTGGCTTATTTAATGAAGGAAACCAACAGGTAGATGGGGAGATCTGTGAGGTTTAACTAGGGGGGTGTACCATGTAACTTGACTTACCATCAGTTGTCTGAAATCTTCAAATGGAAGGTTTGGAGAGATGTAAAGGGGTACAATGAGACTGATGCAGAGTATGAGTTGCATGCATTCTGGGCTACCATCACTCGACACTTGTGGGGGAAGAAAAGCAAGAACAGCGACATAGTGCATCTAGCACTAAGTGTGTGGCTAGGCTACAGAGTGTGGTGGTCAGTTATCACGGGGAGGCCACTACCACTTTGGAGAAGGATTGTAGGAAGCTTTGGACAATCTGCACTATGAGAGCTTACCCCGGTCTATTGGATGATTTCATTGATCACTGCATGGATCTCTCCACTACTCGCTTTTGGAAGATAGCAATTGGCAGTATAGTATCGCTTCTAGTTTAGTACTAAGACCTTCCAGAAAGTGATTGGATAAGGGTGAACCCACATTCCTCTTTTACACTCACTCTTCCAGTCATGAAAGAGGTGAGGATAATACAGGTGGATGATGGGATTAGACCTGGCAAAATATAACCGAACCCGAAAACCAGGTATTAAATAACCGAACCGAATCGAACCGGCACCCAAATAGTGAGACCCAATCAATAATCAAAAATCAAAATCACCCGATTGAACCGCACCTGAACTTAAATTGCCAGACCTGATGAGACCCAAACTCGAACAACACCTGAACCCGAATCGAACCTGAACCGAAACCCGAAAAAGACCCGCACTTGGACCGAACTTGAATCCGAACCCGAAAAGGACCCGTACCTGAAAGAAACCTGATCATACCCGACTACTATTCGATTCGAAATGAACCGAATTGATGTTAATCCGAATTTGAAGATATCCAGATTACTGTTAACTCAATCCGAACAAGACCCGGATATGAGTCATATGACTGAATAGTGTGTTACAATTGTTATTGTCTAAAATTTTAACTTGATCATATTTAGTTGAAAATAACATCACAATTATAAATAGTGTTGATATGTTATTTAATATTAAAATATCACATAATAAATTAAATTTATAAATTTAAAATGTGTATTAATAGCATAGTTAGATGAAATTATTTTAAGAGTATATTTAAAATTTATGTATTAAATAAAAGAACGTTGTAAATTATTAATTTAAAATTATTTTATAATAATTCTTCCTCCCGGTTCGATCCCATGAAGAAGGGCCTAGAATCCCGACATCACGCATCAGTCATCACAGTTCAAGGCTCTGTCTTCTGTGATCCATGCCACATGCCCACAACAACACCTTCTCGAGACACAGTTACTTCTTTCCATGTACTTACCGTACTTAGCATGTGTGGCTTATAAACTAAGAAGTTGTAATTCTAAGTGTCTGGTAAAAATGTCAAGATCTGCTCGTGCTCTAAGCAGAATCAAGTTTTATGTGTATGATAAACATCTTAAAAACTACTTATTTTAAAAGTATAAACCATTTTAAAGCTTGTGATACACTGCTAAGATAAGATCCGCTTAAGTTAAAAGTAGAAGTCATTTAGTTATTACTTATTAGTTTCTAGTAAACTGCTACAATCCGCATTTTTCGAGTGCTTGATTACTGTATTTGAGATGTGAGTGAATGGGCACCAGCTCGTCTTCCCAACTTCCTTTTCTTGCATGGTAGATAAGAAGCTTTTCTCCGTTTTCCTATTTTGTGTCTGTTTAGTTAAACTTGATTGTACCAATTTGGAAGGCACTAACTTCTTTAAACAGGTTCTTGGTGCAGAATTGGCTATACTAGATGAGATTGACTTTGGTTATTCCATCCAAATTCCAACATTTGTGTTTGTTTACTCCTTTTTAGGACTTACAAAGGTGGGACTTGGGGGAAAAGTAAACAGTGCAAAAGAAAAATTAACCTCAACAGATCAACAACAGCACCACAAAATAGAGTTCAAAGCTTTAATTTGATCCCAGAGTGCGAAAATATTAAAAAGCTCCCAATTAAGTTCATCTATAGAACATCTTAAGGCAGTGTGTTGTCAGTTAACAAGCCCTTCTTGAAGTTCTTCTCGTAGTTCTGCAATTCGAGGTTGGACAGCATGGACCTTATTTTGGAATAGAACACGTCTTCAGCTGGTGGCTGCTAAAACTTCTGTCCAAGCTGCACAAACCAGAATAAAAACATGTCCTTTTAAAAATCTCAATGATAACCGATGGTCATTGTAAAGATCCCTAGCAAACTCATGATGCCTAAAAAACTATCTGTATTCATAGAATAGAATGATCTCATGTGGTCAATTAGCTGGAAGATACCACCTTGGAAGAGTGCAAATAGCATCCCAGATGATAGAGCATTCATTGCTGGATTTGGCCCTCCCATACCGCTTACTAAGGAAAATATGGCACCCGATCCAAATGAAGTACTGTTTTTTTTCAACTGTCACTCGAGTGTACTGAGCACATAATACACAAACTAATATAATCCAGATAAATGAGAAAACTAACAAAACCACTAGCAATAAGAGTGTAGTTACGATAAGTATAATCTGCTAACAAAAAGAAGTCATACTTTACACTCTACCTGCGTATTCATGTTCCCCCACCAAGCAAGAGGTTCTCCAGCAACCTTATTGCACATGTGGAATTTACATCCAGATCAACAAAATAGGTAGATAATACTACTCTTGGCAGCCGATTCTCTCCAGCAAATAACCTCCCAGCTCTTCACCAGTAGATGCAATGGCAGTTGTTTGCATTGCAACGTTTAGAATAACATCCAACTTTGATGGAGCTGCTATTCTTATAAAATTACTGTCAGATTTAAAGCCCTTGCTTTCTTGTTAGGGCACCAATGATCTTGTTCAAGCCGAATATTTCCTGATCCCGTCGACTTAGCTCTTGCTTCAATCTTTCAATTTCCTTCATGTGACTAGCACAATTATCTGTCTGCAGAGCCTCCTCAACCTTCTCACAGTCACCGTCAGTCCTTAACTTCTTTGAATTGTGTGAGATGGACTCAATTTCAAGCGACCTCTTCTTGGATGTTACTTGTGCAGCATAGTTGTTCGACATTTTTCGAATGCATAAACTACCAGTAATTCCTTTACTTAGTTGAAAAGATATTTCTTTCTGCAATCGTCCATAGAAGTCATTATCCAGATTCCCTTCAATGCTATCAAATGCTTCATCTGCTCCTTGCTGATTTTTGAAAATTGCCAAGGCAGAATATTCTCTAATGCAGAATCAACTCCTCGTTCAATTTTGGCCAAAACAAGTTTCATTGCAGCACATGCATCGTCTAGGCAATTATGTGATGCCTCAGTATCCCGGAGCTCATAACAAAATTAGTAGACCTCATCACCTTGGGCCTTTTACCACTCTTCACAACCACCCAATCCTCCTGGTATGAGGGGAACAAATAATCAATCGGGTACTGAGGATGCTCGAGAGTCAAACGAACCAACCTCTGTTCAGGTGATTCGCTATCTGTTCAGGTGATTCACACCTGATCCAAAAGTAGCTGCCATGCTACAATATTTTAAAAGACAATGCTTTCAACACATACAGAGAGTGATATGTTAAACAAGAACGATACACAAAATATCACCGTCATGACAGGAAGATATCTAGGTTCTATGATCATGATAAAAAAATCAGTTAGGCCTTCAGAGGGTATTCTCATATTAGTGTTTGTATGAGTTTGAATTACCTAGACTGCACATCTTCCTTGCCTCTTATTCTTTTCAAGGCACACGAAATACTAGCATTAACACCAGCCATCACAGCAAAGTTGCGAGCTTGTATCATCGGACCTCTGGAAAGAGCCTGTCACAGACACAAGACAAAACCACCATCAGAAAAGGCAATAAAAGCAGAATACAGACATTTTTATTCTATGAACAGATCAAAAAGCAATATTTTATTATTGATCATTTCACATTTGATGGATAAAATCAGAAATCTCTGCCAATAGCATTATCTCCGGACAGAAAACTCATACAAAATAGAGCTTCTTCATCCCAAAGACACAATCTGGTTTTAAAATTGAAACCAAGCAAACAACTAAATACTCAATCTGGTAAAACAACCAGTGACCTCAGACCCCATCAATTCTGTTTATACTCCAGAAATCTTCGGCACACCAAAAACGACAACCACAACTGTTTCATCTTAAACCTAAGAGACCAATCTAAACATTTCTGTCATCAATCAAACCCGAATCCAAGCCATTTTTACAGTCAAAACCAGTCAATATCCTAACCAAACATAATCAAACCAGAAGCATTTCCACAATCACAATCAAACGTTTCAAGAACTGAACTTTTTCCAATCCAGTCCAACAGCTTCAAGAACATAATTCCAAGACAATAACACATAACATCCTCAACAGCAGAACATAACACATTCAGAAATTTCTAAAATATCAAAAACACCAAATTTTCATCACCTCCATATCCCAACTCAACATTTCACAAGTTTAAATTTTGAATACAACCCTGAATCCAAAATCCAAAACCCAAAACCCGGAATCCAAAACCCAAAACCCAAATCCCAAAACCCTGATCAACTTCTTTCTTCAAAGTCTGAAGATGAGCTTGATACACTGCACACTTTTCAAGGTGATTCGTATGATTAGTAGTCCCTCTACTAGATTCAGCAATAATTGATCCCACCTTACAATGCTTGCATTGACTTCTCAAATATCCATCATGACTATCGGCTTTACTGATTTGAATAAACTCCTTCCAAACTTTACTCCTGCGACCAGCCCATGCTTCCTTAGATCCCACCTCAAAAGATGGAACCTCATTTCCATCAGCTCTGTGTCCTGTGACTGCATCCATTACTTCATGATTATCATCATTTAGTGGGCTCATAATTCTGTAAAAAGAGAAAGTCACAGTCAATTAGTAAGAATATCCATGTTAAAAGAGATTTATTAATTATTAGAAACTGAACGAGTGAAAAGAACTCAGTTTAATCAACATCAAAACAATTTCAACAGATTAAACTATCTCCATCTAGTATTAACCATCTCATACAAATTATACAATATAAACAGACAATGACTCAATGAGTATTGAAAATTACCTCTTCAATTGATGAACTAATTCAGGACTCAGAACACTTATTTGCCCTGAAAGAATATTGAATTATCTGAACTGAATACAGAATACTCCACTAGATGAAATATAAGATGTATATATATATATATTCCTTCAAACATAATATTAGTTACAGATGTGGGGTTGAATTCCGTCGGATTCGGAGACCATGACTTTGAGCGCCAAAATCTTATTCTTCAATGTAAAATAAAGCGGGAACGAACCTTTTGGGCGCCAAGATCCGTGCTTGTTGTTGTTGTGCGATTCCTTTCCGTGCGAAAATACTGGAAGCAGATTGAAATTGATAACTTCTCCATATTTTTGGTAATCCTTGCGTCGTGGCCGTTGCTTTGCTGATAGAAAGAAATTAGAATAGGAAGTCTTGAGACGGGAGACTCAGAGACTCTGTCTCTCATTTCGTTTGGTCTGGAGTTTGGACTCTGGACTGGAGTGGAGTGGAGTCTGTGGAGACTTAAGACTTTTGACTTTGGACCTTATATTTCCCGTAGATAAAGTCAAAAAATAATTAGTTAACTACTAATTAGCTATTAGTTATCCATCATTATTACTTATTTACTTATTAGTCTTAATTAGCTCTTTAATTACAAAGATAATTTGAATCGTTGGTTGATTAATGATTCGCTTGATTGGTTTCTATGTTAGTTCTTAGATATATTTTGGTTTTACCTTTTAAATTTATTTTCATAAGTAGATACTAGTTAATTGAAGGGTTTAAACTGCAAATTAGAAAAAATTAAGATAAAATTTTGGGTTGCATTAATTGGGTCGTAAACTTTATAAATTATAACTACAGTATGCTGTAGAATAAACTTTTAATATTGCAATAAAAAAAATTTCACCTTTCATTATTTTAATTAAACCCGTCTTTCCGTAGACCTATGGAAAGACGGTCTTTTCCTAGACTTTGCCTACATTTAAATTGGAAAAAAAGAATTTTATTTAAAATTTTAAAGTTTAGTCATCTAAGGAAAACTATATGAGATCGTTAGAAATAGTTAAATATTGAATACATTAAAATTTGATTATTTTTATAATATTTCATTCAAATTATTTAAAAATTAATTATCTATTTGTTGAGATTTATTTTAAAATTCTATCATACTTATATTATATGTATCTCGCTGCAATAAATAAAAGTAAATATCAAATGACCTTATTAGTCTCACTAATTATAAAATGTCCTCTTTTAACTGTTAGTCGGTCTAAAACAAGATTTTGTCATAAATAAAATAATAATATGTATACGTATTTCTATCAAAAGTACTCTATCAATGTGACAAATGACAATGTATAAAACAATTCGAACATTTTGTTATTTCAGATTATGTATTTTTTTGGATTTTCTTTAGTATGATATATATATATATTATAATGAGATGTTTATGGTTTTAATTATCTTAAGAAGTTATATACTTTAACAAGTTATGAACTTATGATTGATTATATCAATATGTAGTAAATAATTAAGGGAAAGTCTCAGGAAAGGCGGGCTTTCCATAAGCTTATGGACAGTCCTCAGGGGCATTTGACTTAAATATTGTAATTTTTTTATAAAATTTAAATGTTGTATTTTATAAGTTAAAACAAGTAATAATATGTATTTGAAGGTGAAAATATAAAAATATATGATATAAAAAATATTTTCCAAATTTTTAAATTTTGTATGTAATTTAAGAAATGCAATATATAAGATAAGAAATAAGTGGTCTATCCATAAGCTTATGGACAGGCCGCCTGTCAGGAGACCCACTCAATAATTAAAATCAGTGACATATTATAATATTAGTATGTTATTTTTAGACAACTTGAGTTTAGGTTAGTCAAAATGCATATCTGCATGTCAGCCGCTCAAAGTAAAGTTTACTGTTTCTGTGTGCGAAAACTGAGTGATTTTGGTGCGAAACACACACTCACATTTCACCTTCATTTCTTTCCTTTTTCATCAACTGATAATGGTCATTGGCTGGTTTTCTCTTTCCTTTCATGGCGGCTCCTCCGCCTGGCCGCGGCGACAGCGGGGTGGGCAAATCATTTCTTCAAGCTCTAGGTAATCGACCGCCACCACTAAATGTCTCCCTTCCCTCTAACCCGGAAATTGTGCCAAAAACCCATTACAAGGGAGATATAGCTTGTTTGGTAACCCGCAAAGATGCTGAAACTTTGGCTTCTCACTACCAAAATGCCCTGGTTGGTAAGTTCGCAAGAGGCAAGCCATCGATGACTGCCCTCAATGATGCTTTCAACTCAGTAGGATTCAAAGGTAAATTTCAACTCGGATCAATAGATTTCAGACATATCCTTATTCGGTTTCAAGACAAGGAGGATTACCAGAGGCTCTGGCTCAAAGGTCAGTGGATTTTCAATCAAGCCCCAATGAAGGTTCTCAAATGGACTACTGATTTCTCTCCTGAGGCAGAATCTTCTATAGTCCCGGTATGGGTTACTATCCCCTATGTCCCAGTTTTCTTCTATAATACAGCTATGCTACAATCTATGGGGAATCAAATAGGGAATTTCATTTAAATGGATGCAGCTACTGCTGCTCTCTCTAGACCTTCAGCAGTTAAGATATGCGTTGAAATTGATTTAAAAAATAAACTGCCATCATTCATTAGAGTGGGTATAGAGGAGGATGGAATTGAGTATAATGTGGTTAAGCTACCCCTATAATTTGAGGATCTGCCTCTATACTGTCACCACTGCAAATCTATAGGTCATGAGGATAACCTTTGCATTTACTTGCATCTAGAACTTAAGAGAACCAGGACCCATAGGATGGATAAATCTAACCCTAGTCATAAGTATTCAGGGGATGGAAAGGTAGTACTTCAAACCAAGGATCAACAAAGAGGCTCAGATGATCAAATTAATGAGGTCGTAAGCCTAATACATTATGATAACAATAAGGCAGGGGGTTCTGGCGTTTCAGCTGCAGAGAAACAAAATACCCTATCCTCTCAGACCTTCAAATATGTTCCAAAGCAGAAGGTGTCTTCAGTTATAAATGTCGAAGAAGAAGGGGTTCCTGAGTCTGTGGTAGAGGATAAGCTTCCTGAGAAAAAGGCTTTTATGGAAGATAACCTTGTTGGGGAGCAGGAGAATGCCGATCTTGATCAGTTTAAGGTGATTAATCAGGATATAGATGCTCAGCAGGTTTCTGATGTGGATATTGCTGAACATCTTAAGGGGATCCAAGGTGATACTGCAGAGTACACAAACTCCCAACTTCAGTCCCCTACACAGCAATCCAAGCACTCTCTATCTGCTCCACCATACCTCATCACAAAGAAAGTTTATGCTAAGGATGATATTCCTAGCAAACGGAGTAAGTCTTTCTCACCTTTCAATACCATTATTGCTGCTAAAAATTTCATTTTCTCTCAGCATAAACACAGACAAAATAGATTCCTCCCGCTTGCGGATGAAGACATATCCAGTATGGAGGATACACCAAGTAACTTTCCAATCAATACTGATGTCCCAGAGTTTGCTGTTACTTTAACTTAACACCTGGATGCTTCTCCTGCCAACAGTATAGGTAATTATGCTAATCAGGTAAGTTAGGTAAGCTCTACCATCCTACATTCCAAACCACGCAAGCTGAAAAAAGGTAAGCAATCAGGGAAATAAATTAATCATAGTAATGAGACATATTTAACTCAGTTAAATACTAGCATGACTAGATCAAAAAGCTCTAATAATGTTTCCCTATGAATAACACAACACTTAAGATTAAATTTCTGGTCTGGAATCTTAGGGGTATGGATACTTCTATGCTAAGACTTCATAACTTGATCAATAGGCATAGTTTTGAGCTTATCTGTTTAATTGAGCCTAAACATGACAACAGGCAATGTGATTCTTATAGACAACTATTACACTATGACAATTGTATATATGCAACGAATGGTCAGATCTGGCTCTTTTGGAATTCTAGTATATCCCTAACTGTTAAATGTGACAATTTGCAATTCTTAGCTGTTACTTTGAATAGTCTCACTCTCATCAAAAGCATGGAAGCTTTCTTTGTGTATGGCCTCAGAACTAGAAATGGTAGGAAAAATTTTTGGTCTGATCTCAAGTCCATTACTCACTCAGATGCTCTCTTCATTGGAGATTTTAATGCCATTACATCTATAAATGAATACAAAGGTCCATCTACTCCCAAATTTGGTAGTATGAAGGACTTTAATGATTTTATTAATGTAATGGCTTTGGAAGAAATTAATACAGTGGGTAACCTATTTACTTGGAGTAACAATAGGCTACGAAACCCTACTATCCAAAGATTAGATAGAGGTCTCTGTACTCCTTCTTGGTCATCTATTTTTCCTGCCTCTTCCGTTCACATTTTGAATAGGATTTCTTCATATCATAATCCTATGCTTCTTACTATTGGTAGTGATATCCCATCTAACCCTAGGCCATTTAGATTTTTGAACACCTGGTATAAAAGGAAATGTTTCAATGATGTAATTAAGCTAAACTGGGATCTTCCTCTTAATAAACCAGGAATGCTTGGTTTCTATCTTAAACTCATAAGATTGAAAAAATAGCTCAAAATCTGGAATAAGGAACATTTTGGCAATATTCATGATAATGTGGTGCATGCTGAAACTGCTCTAGAAGCTCAGGAACATATATATGACCTTAATGCTTCTGTGGATAATCTGATTAAACTTAAAGAAGCAAAGGCTAAGTTGGTTAGGGCTCTAGCAGAATAGAAAAGCTTTTGGAAATAGAAGGCCAAGATTAAATGGTTAAAAGAAGGGGATAATAACACTAGTTCCTTCCATAACTCTGTTAAGGAAAGAAAATGTAGACTAAAGATCACAAAAATCAAGAGTAGTAACGGTCAATGGCTAGATAATATACAGGACATTGAGAATGAAGCCATTCACTATTACCAGGATCTCTTAACAGATGATAGCACCCCTCACAGTAGCCTTTTCCAATCTCACTTCCTGAGTCAGATACCTAATTTGATCACTCAACAGGATAATGATAGACTCCTGCAACCTTTTTCACTGTTTAAACTCAGGGAAATTATTCTTAGTCTCAATAAGAATAGCAGTCCTGGGCCAGACGGATTCACAGCTAAGTTTTACATTAAATCTTGGGATATAATTGCTACTGATTTACTTTCTGCGGTCCAAGATTTTCTTACTGAGAATAACATTCCTAGGGGTATTGGTAGCACCTGGATTGCAATCATTCCTAAAAAAACCCTATTTCTTTTGATGACTACAGGCCAATTAGTCTTTCCAATGTAGTTAATAAAATCTGTTCAAAAGTACTAATGGAAAGACTTAAACCTCTAATACCAAAACTCATTTCTCCACACCAAACAGCTTTCCTTAAAAGTAGAGACATCTCGGATAATGTCATCTACCTACAAGAAATGGTGAGATTTCTGAACAAGAAGCAAAGAGAACCCAATTGCATTGTCAAATTAGATCTTAAGAAGGCCTTTGATAGGGTTAAGTGGTCTTTTCTATATAGTGTCCTAGCTAAATTTGGTTTTCATGCTAGATTCATTTTTCCCATCATGAAAAACCTATCACAAGCATGGTTCTCTATCTTAATCAATGGTAAGCCAGTTGGAGTCTTTCAATATACAAGGGGTATCAAACAGGGAGACCCCCTCTCTCCTTTTCTTTTTAACATTTTTTCGGAGGCATTTACCAGGAGTTTAGCTTTTGTCTTTCAAAATGGTAAGCTTGCTTAATATGACCTTCCAGGTAATTCTCTCCAAATCTCCCATTTATCTTATGCTGATGATACTGTGGTCTTTTTAAAAGCTGGTAATAAAACATTGATTAGATTTAAAGCTTTTCTGTCTAAATTTGAAGATGTCACCGGTCAAAAGATAAATTACAGTAAAAGTGACATTTTCATTGGAAAACATGCCTCTGCTCACACAGTTAACAGTATAAAGAGGATTCTAGGTATGAAAATTGGGAGTTTTCCGTTCACATATCTAGGAGTTCCTATTTTTACTGGGATTGCACAAAAAATCTTTTTCCAACCACTACTTGAACAGATTGATAGTAGGATAGGAAGCTGGAAAAATAAGTGGCTCTCTACTGAGGGAAAAATTACACTCATACAGTCATGCATCTATTCTATTCCTCAGCATATATGGTCAGTTTTAAAACCTAGCAAGGAGATTATTACTATCATAGAAAAAAAACTAAGCAGATTTTTCTGGGGGTCTTTTGATCTTAAACCTAAAAGAACATGGAGGAAATGGGATGCTCTTTGCTTTCCTATTAACCAAAATGGTCTAGGTTTCAGATCAATAACCACCATAATAGATACATGCTCAGTTAAGCTATGGTGGAAATATCAAAAGCCTGAGGCTTTATGGACTCATCTGGTTGCATCCCTGCCACCCTCTTCTAGGTCTTCTCCGAACTGGAAGAGGATCTATTACATTAATGCTTGGGCAGAATCAAACTCTAGAGTAATAGTTGGTAGAGGTGACTGTAATTTTTGGACATCGAATTGGTTAGATATAGGCCCCATTATGGATCTCTGCGATCAAAATCTTGTTGATATCTCGGCTGCTTGTACAGTCTCACAGTTCATCTCAGATAAATCAACTTTGATTCAGAAATATATCCCTTCCTACCCTCTCATGCTATCTCTCTTCTACAGGAATCAAAGCTCTCACCTCATAGGGGTGATAGGCTCATATGGAAACCTGGAATAAAAGGTGATTTTACATTTAAACCCACTTATCTCTTACTCAGTACCCAGACAGGTACTACTGCTTCTACTCAACATTTTTCGAATTCGAGAATTGAAAAGAAAATCTATATTTTCATGTGGAAACTGATTAACTCATATCTACCATTTGATAATGTCCTGCAAAAATTGAGATTTTGTTTGCCTTCTAAGTGTTGTATGTGTAGTAATCATGAGGACTCTCTGGATCACTTCTTCAATTCCTGCACTTTTACTGTACAAGTTTGGAGAATTGTACATCAATTCATGGGAATCAGGGACAGATCTTTCACATCTATATGGGAAAGACTATCATGCTATCTTACTTATCCTGGCTTAAGTTCTTTGCATTCAATAATAATTTGAACTGCCTCCCTAATAACATGTTGGAATCTGTGGAAGATGAGAAACAAATGCTTATATGACTCTGCCTTGCCAATTACGGGGCTAGTGCTTAATCGAATAAGGGATCAAATTTTCTATACTTTTTGTGCCAAACCTGTTTTTATAGCCTCTGTTATTGACTTAAGCATTGCTGAACACTCCTTTCTACCTTTGATCAAATCTATTCCAAAGCCCAAAATTTTCAAAATTGCTTGGAAAAGGCCATGTAGGGGTTACAAAATTAATGTTGATGCTGTATGGTGTTATTACTCTAACATGTGTGGACTTGGAATGATTATCAGAGATACTAGGGGTAGTTTCATTGCTGCACATACTAAGTACACACAGGCCAATTCCCCTTTGGAAGCTGAGTTGAAAGCAATTCAGTTTGCTTTACTTTTCTGTGTAGGATACTCTTCCCCTGTTTACATGGAATCTGATTGTCTAAATGCAGTTAAATGTGTAGTTGATCCCCTAAATGCACACTTGAAATTGTTCCAATTAGCTGATGATATTCATCAATTTCTGAGTGATATCAATCTAGTGCATATTCAGAGACAAGCTAATCTGGTTGCGGATTCACTTGCTAAAGCTTGTCTCCGAGCTCGGTCCAGTTCCTCCCTGGCTAGATTTCAAATGCTATCCAATACTACTCAAGGTTTAATTAGGCTAGATCAGATAGGTACACCTTCATTAAGGATGGTACAATGAATGGATGCTACTGAGTTGAACTATTATTTGCAGGTTTGTATCTGCATCAAACTGTTGTGCTTAATGCTCTGGATGACATACTGATCGAGTGACTTCACTTTCGGATAGCTTCTCTAGCAGGAACCTTTTTTTTGTACAGTGATCGCCTTTTCTATGAGTAGAAGATAAGCTCCTTAGCCTATTTTGGGTGATTCTAACTGCCTTGCATTTCGTTTATACGATTCACTAACAAGTTCGATGATCTCTCCAATAGACTAATAGCTTTTGTAATCCTCTAACTATTATCTACATTACCTTCATTCTTTTGGAAGCAACAATTGCTGCTTCAAGAGCCTATGGCTCACTTCTGTATATCTCAACTAAGCCATGGCTTCATCTTTCCTTTCTGTTTTATGTTTTTGGTTTATTTCACGGCTTGGGAAGGCCTAATATATTTTTCCCCATCTATGGATGGTTTAATCTAAAAAAAAGGTTAGTCAAAATGGCTTAAATATTCCGTTGACAGCACCATCCAAAGAATTTATATTATATGGTGCTTGGGATTATGAACTTAAAAGGTAATTAACGTTCAAATAAAATAAAACATCACGGACATTCAAAGTAAACTCGATTATAAGAGGATATATCATATAAGCAATTAACTAGAACTAGAAAATAAAGATATTCATACAAGTTAAACAAGAGCATTACTCGTCATTATAAATATTAATAAAGCATGTAGTTAGACAATTTCAATTTTTGGGTGTACGACATATAGAATTAACTCAGTTAAGTCATAAGTGTACATAAAATATAATAACTATTAATAAGTACTTATAGAACTCAAATATGTATGTTAATCAAATTAGTTACGGTGGAATATAACTAAGTAAAATAGTAAGACACGGTTATAAAAATAAATGAGGATCGATATTTATTAAAATTCCACTTCGAGGTTTGATTATATAAGTCAACAGAGTTATTGGTAATATACTAATATTTCACCTGATTAAGAAAAAATGAGCATGTTTTTAAATAGAATGTTTTCTTATCTTAATTTAATATGCTACATTTTTAAAATGTATTGCAATCATGAATATTAAGAATATATATATATATATATATATATATCAAGAAAGACGGTTTTTCCATAAGCTTATGGAGAGTTCACGATGATTTTTACTTTAAATATTGTAAGCTTTTTTTTATAAAATTTAAATATTATATTTTTAAAGTCAAAACAAGTAATAATATGTATTTAAATGTGAATGTATAAGGTAAAAAAATAAGTGGCTTGTCCATAAACTTATAGACAGACAGCCTGTCAGGAGAACTACTATAATATATATATATATATATATATACATATATATATTATTATTATTATAACTTGCAAGTTAGGAGTTTTGTGAGTTATGACTTAAGAACTTATGAGTTATGATCAACATATAATAAAATAAAAAATTAAATACAAACTATTCTATTTTGTTCTTACATTTATGCTGTAACATATACAGATCAATGTTTGCATAAATGTCATGTTCTTCCCAAGAGAAATAAATTTTCATTTCAAAAAATTGAAAATATACATTTAAAAAGTGACTACTAAAATAATATATATATATATATATATATATATATATATAATAGATTAGTTCAACGAAAGCATTTTTACAAAATTAATATATTATAATTTTATGTTCATTATAAATTATAATGACAATTTGCTATATTTATTTGAACAAGACCCGGATTGAATATATTGGGATCCAACCAAACCCGACCGGAAAGAGAATGTATCCGAAAATTACCAAAATTATACTGACTCAAATCAAACCCGATCCGAACCTGATTAAAAAAATGTAAAACTGAATTGTACCTGTAACCGAAACAACCTGAACCAAATTTGATCCGAACCCGATTCAAAAAAATGATACCCGGATTGTATTGAAATTGAAACAACTATAACCAAACCCGACCCGTTCAAATATTTTTCAAAACTACCGAAAGACACCGAACCTGAACACACCCAATCAAGACCCGATACCCAAAGACAAAACAATCAACCGAATCATACCCGACCCGATTGGGTCTCACCCGTATCTGAACGAAGAGACCCGTTTGCCAGGTCTAGATGGGATTATCACTTGGATATACAAGGGAAAGAAGTTCATGAGATTGCTCCAGCGTTCGCGGGCCTATTTAATCAAGAAGTTCAAGATGAAGAATCTCATCATCAAGTAGGGTGTAGGTTCAGAGGTTGTTTTGTTAGAACATTACCTGGGAGAGGATGACGAGAAGCGAGAGGAGGATGATTAGGAGCCAATGCATTAGGAGCTGGTGTTGGTACATCCCGCACAGTATTTCCCCATCGAGCATCATCCTATCTCGTATCAGCTAGCACCTTCTCAGGTTATGGCACCACCACCTTTGGAGCAGCCCTTAGCACCAGCGCCCTTTTTGCAACAAGTACTTGGAGAACCACCCCCTTATCAGGGACAATTTATCATTCATGAGGAGTCGTATCAGTCTCCAGGGCATGGCGCTAGCAGTTCTCATAGGCACAATATATTCTCTCACTATAATGACTTCACAGAGTCTAGAAGGCATGGCAACCGTGAACCCCCACCTAGCATAAGCCCTGAGCCACACAGGCAAAGTGTTTTGGGCCTTTCTCGGCAGGAGGCTTAAGCTTGGTATCATTCTCTGTTCAACCCATTCCGAGAGCATGGGTCACCAGGTTTTGCATCAACTTCTTCATATCTCATGTGGACTCAGCTAGGGTAGTACAGGCCGCACTGGGCACAGTCTCCGGGGGACTCCATTTTTTGAGTTAGGCAGGACGTGCACCTGCTTGGTGCTCAGTTAGACTACCATGAGTGAGATACGTCCGTGAGATTTGATAGGGTTAATGGTCAGTTGCATCACCTGAGGGAAGATGTGGGGACACTATAGGATGGCATTAGGGAGATCAACGATAGGTTGAGGACATCCGACTTTGGAGATGGCTTCTACCACTAGGATCCGCACAGGCAGGGGCAAGGATCCAGACGTCACAGATGACACTGAGTATCCTTCGGCATTTCCAACCTCTCTTTTTACCTTAGTTACATACATTGGGGAAATGCATGAACTAAGTGTGAGAGTGGGGTTGGAACACCTCCACGGTGACATCTCTTCTACTAGTTTTGTCTTCAGCTTATGATTTGGATGTTTATTATTTTGATGGCTATTTTCCTTGTTTTTGTTTCTTTCCCTCATTTTGATTTTCAAACTTTTGGTTGTTTTAGGTGTAAGGGCACCTCTTTGTAGTTTGTTTTGGGATGGCTATTTTGGAAACTTTTAGTGGTGTGATTTTTTTGTTCTTCTCATCTTCGTGTAGTATAAAGCCCACCTTTGGGGCATTTGTGATACACAAAAAATTTTGAAATATTTGAAAAAATGAAAAAATATATATAAATACCCAGCTAAGTTGGAAATTCGGCAACTTAGGCAACAATGGGAAAAGCTCGGATAAGTCAAAAGGTCTAGGTAAAAATGAGAGGCTAGGCCCGGCTAGGTTGGAAAACCTAGGCAAAAATGAGAGGCCGTGTGGAAAAAGGTGAGAAGTGAGCTCAACATGTGTGAAATCAAGAATGAAAACCCAAAAGGGCTCCTAAGCAAAATGATAGAAATTGAGAGAAAACGAAAACTAAGTTGATGATTCTTTGTCATTATCCTTGGTTGTAACTAAGTTGAGAATCTTGAGTTATCCTTAGTTACAACCAAGTTGAGGATCTTTTGGATTTCCTTGGTGGTTTTCGACTCTTGGATTTCTTTTGGAGGACTATTAGGGGAGTAATCTAGCTCACACTTATCATTATTTGCTTACCTTTTTCTTCAAGAGATTTTGGGTGGTTAGGTTACTTTAGCATCTTTGGAAAGTGTGAGAATTAGGGTTGGCATTTTGAGCCAAATTACCGTACCAACCAACTTACCAACTGAACCACATATCATTTGTACCAAACATATTGGTAACCGATGATGTGGTACGGTAGTAGTGTACCAACACTTATGATGGGACGGTATTGGTATTAAGAAATTATTAGCATGGTAATATCGTACCGTACCACACAACTATATATTAAAAATATAACTAATATTATGTAAATTTGGTATTTTATTTAGTTAAAATTTAGTGATTCATTTTTATTAATATCAATATCAATAATTTGAAATATGTAGTTTTTATATTTTTGTTGCAATATGTTGGATATAGGAAAAGTTTAAATTATTTTTCTGAAATAAGATTTCTTTACGACTTCATTTTAGTATTAAGTTTAAAATATATATATTAATCATAATTTTATATTATTTCTTATGACTTACGTATTGTAGTTTTTAATATGATGTTATCTTACTTTATTATTATGTTTAGAGAATATTTAATTTTCTAGAATTTTGCTTATACAATAGAAAATTTTAATTTTTTGTATGAACAAAAAAACTAATTAATTATATTTTAGATTTGGTGGTATTCGACAAAACCATATCAATACCAACCTACTTTTTCATATACCGATGTGTTGGTATACCAAGGATTTGGTACAGTATTGGTTTTCAAAAATAATATACCCAAATTGTTGGTATGTAATGGTATTAGTAAAAAGTGACGTAATCGTACCGAATCCACTAGATGTGCTTCATTTTGTGTGCATAACCATTGCATTCAACATAGTTTTAGCTTATTTTGTTTGGCTGATTGCTAGTATTAGTTGAGTTTACGTGACAGGGAGTTTAGACGGCCATGTTTGGTATTCTTGTCTAAATCTCGCGTTTTGTAGAATTAATTAGTACTAATAGATATCTTGTATCCACGGGCTCCTAGATCTTCCATTTTACTATCCTTAGTAGGTCTCCGTGGGTACTTTTATGCTACATTCTATGTGAAGGTCATTCGTTAGGGCGGTGGAAGATATTGAAGCCTTTTTGCAAGAACGGTAGAAGAGATCGAAGGTCATTCACCTTTAGAATGGTAGTAGACAAAGTCTACGAACATCAATGTGTGGTAGAAGAAGATTGGAGTCAAAGATAGGCAGCAACGAAGATCTAAGCGGCCAATGAAGAAATAGGGAATCATGGTCCGATGATTTGTGCCAAAGTTTGATAACGATCCGAGGAAAATTAGACCTCAAGACTGATTCTATTGGATTCATCTTCTTGAACACTATAAAATCAACTACTAGAACTCTAAAATTGGGCTAACGGTTCACCAGTAGCAAAGGAAACAAGTTCAACCGCCCAAGCTACCACGGGAAAGCATGGGCCGTTCATGGTTAGGCACCAACGGCCAGCGCAAAGGAGGCATCCCACACCAACAGTGTCCAACATGAGGCAATGGTATGGACCACACAAAATCTTATGGCCCGCACGCACCAATTCAAGACTTTGCTCAAAATTGGCAAGTATGTGCGCGGACCGTCCTGTTCAGGAAGACCCGTGTTGTTCCAAGTTTAAAATACCAAGACCAGCCTATGGCCCACCCCAAAGGCACCGATCTGCACCAAGATTTCTGAGCAGTCTGATGCTCCAGATGACGGCATACGCCAAGACCCGTGCCCCGCAATTCAGAAGTCCAAAATCCAACCTACAAACAGTAGCCCACGTCAACGGCCATGGTCCACACGAGACGATGCAATGCAGCTTGCGCTAGATCCATTTCCCTTCATTGGATGAAGGAGCATAGGTCGTGCCATATTCAACGCCTCGCAACAATTACATGGCACGGACCATGTCGGGTGGTGGCTGAACTACAATTTTGTCACTTTTTGCCTATTTTGGGGTTATTTTTAAGGCCCAATCCCCTTCTCCTATAAATATAGCCTTAGTCTACTAGATAAAAAAAGTAGAGTAGATAGTTTTATTCCATTCTTAGGCTATTAGGAGAGAAAAACTCTCTTTCTTTTCTTTTCTTTTCATTTTTCAACCTAGATGTGTAATTCAAATCCATATTTGAATTACATATCTATGGAGTTGTTTCCATAGCTTGGGGATAAATTTTTGGCGCATGGTTTAACTTTTCTCGTGAGATTATATTGTTCACCCTAATTTTGTGTTCATGATATTATTGTGATTATTTTAATTGCATGAATATTACACCACATTAAGAACACACTTTGGTTTGTATTCATGTATGGTGAAAATATCGATGCCCCCTTGGGAAGAGAAACCTGGATGTTAGAATGGGTAAAGAAGTATGTTTCGTCTGCATGAATGTGTCTACAGGAGACCTGAGAAATACTCTGACTTATTTGTTATTGCACAAATCTTAGCTGATTACGTCAAGTTTTCCGATAGGTTACAGATAGTTATAATGCATAGTAGCAATATAGGGTTGTAAGAAACCCTAGCATCATAGATAAGGTGACAACGACCCTTTGGCCTAATTGATAGGACCAGGGAGAAGTAGTACATTCGTGGGGAAAGCACAGGACGTATTTTCACGGGGGAGAAACATACCTACAAAAATGGTTGGACCTTGTTGTACTCCCCTAACTACGATGATGGTGTCGATGGAGGGTTTCGAGCGCACCCGACATGACAGGTACGGGGAAGTGTATGCCATTGGCCACACCACGTGTTGTGAACACTCTATTAGGTTGTCTGGTAAATCTTACATGTGAATGAATTGAGGATTTAAACATTAGATTAACCATGTAGCACAATGACTCCCCAAGTTCTTAGCTAATTAGATTCCCCCTCCCCCTTTGTTGTTTGCATTTCCTAGCTATTCCTTTCACTCATATGGATTGGCAACCCATACGAGGTTGTGTTTTTAGTTGATACTTTAGCCCTAGCATCTCTGAGGACAAACCCAGGGTTTACCACTAACTACCCTTTAGGTAGAGTAGCAGTGAGAACGGGTTCAAAATTATAAATATCTATCTTTGACCTCTTAGCCTTTGCTCAGGTTAATTAGCTACAATTAATGACCCTATCTGGAGGCGGGTCACCACCCCTAGTGAGATTTTTGAGATTCTTACTTCTTTGGGGGAATTAGGGTAGCTTGGGAATAGGTTGAATGCATTGCCTAACTTATCTTTGCATGCTACATTCCGCTTAGATCTTTTCTTATTTTTGTTTACTCGAGGACAAGTAAAGGTTTAAGTGTGGGGTGATTGATGTGCACCGTATTTCATGTGTTAATCAATGCATTAGACACAATAATTATTATGTCTTACTTGTTTGATTGCTAGTTTTAATTAGATTTACACATAAAGGGTTTAGACGACCATTGTTTGTTTTCTTGTCTAAATCCCAAGTTCTGTAGACTTAATTGAACCTAATGGACATGTTGCATTTTCAAGCTCCAAGATATTCATTTATTATAAGTAGGTTGCTCGTGTATATTTCAGCATTATTGTATAGAAGGTCATTTACAAGAATGGTAGAAGATACTTGAAGGCCATTCACAATAATGGTAGAAGATACATGAAGGCCATTCGCAAAAATGGTAGATGATACTTGAAGGCCACTCACAAGAATGGTAGTAGATATGAAAACCACTTACTGAAAGTACGGTAGTAGATGCAATTGAGCCAAGAAAGGAAGAATTAAAGTTCAAAGAGAAAACAAATGGAGGGAGGCATCAACGACCAAAGCTAGCATGGCACAGACCAAAGCTAGCATGGCCCAGGCCAAGGGTGCTTAGCACAGATCATGCCATGAACACGGACCGTGCCACAGCCCCCGGTATGGACCGTGCCCATTCATACAGCCTGTGTTCCTTTTTGCTCTGTTTCACTCCAAATCAGTTAAGTATGGGAACGAACCGTGCCACTTCACACGGCTCGTGCTGTTCTAAGTTCAAAATGTGAAGCCCAGTCCACAGGGTGTGATGTATCACACGGCCCAAGCTGTTTTACTGATAAAAATGAGGCTCCATCCGATGGCCCACACCAAAAAACATTGGACATGCAAGCAGAAACATCAAAACAATGGTCACATCAAAATGAAGGTCCAGCTAACGGTCCATACCGGTTGACATGGCCAATGCCAGCACGAGGGGCAAGACCATCCAAGACACGGAAAGCTGCGCCAGCACAAGGCAACGGACCGTTCCACACTTGGAGGTCATTGCCTTACCTCTCAAAGTTATAATTTATAAGCCCTTTATGCTTACTAAATACAATTAAGTAGGTAGCGGCAAATCGGGATCGTCCATGAAGAAGAGGTATTTTCTTAAGCCTTTAAACATAAAAGGTTGATATTTTGCTAGAAGTATATATATATAAGCAAGTAAATGGGAGAGTTTTGGTATATTGGTTTTCCTAAGTTATGAAAGTAAAAGACAAAACAAATAGCAAAGTTAAGTAACTATGATAATCATCAAAAAAACTAAGAAAAGGGGGTGAAAACTACAAAAGATAAAGCCTTGGGGGAAATTGATAGCCACTTCCAAAACTCATGTAGATCAATGAACCATTCACTCATTCAATCACATTTGTTACCTATGGGGAATGTTATAACTTCCCATTCGAAGATCAACATTCATTCCTTCTTAATAGTAATTTGCAAAGACAAACAATGACCATTTGCAAACCTCGTTGACAATCACTCTAAGAAAACCACACCATAGAGATATTTCATCAACGGCATTTCACACGAAGGACCATAGATTTGATAATAACAAGCCATCTACCAAAGATATAGCCATTTAACCAAGCATAGCATTCATTAGGCTAAACCTAGAACAACCCACATTCAAGATTCAACCTTTCATTGCATCTATAGGATAAATATGATAACAATCCACATTAACATACTTATCTAACAAGAATCACAACACATTATGTACGAGAAGTTCTAAGTCTATGTTCTTGGATTTTCATGCCAAAGAGTTGAGGAATTTGTCACTTTCCTAACACCCTAACACTTTAATCATACAAACACTTCCTATTCTCAAACACCCCATGGCATAAATGAAGTAAAACATAACATTAAGAACACATGAATGCTAAATAACAAAAGTTTCAAGAACGAGTGAACCAACCTATTCATTACTTTAACTAGTTGTTGTGAAGATAAATCTTCTATCCTTCTTAGATAGTAGTTTGCAAGAGTGAATTTGACATCTCTTGTCAAACCTCACCAATGACTCCCTTAGTCGAAACATGACTAAAAGTATCCCATTGAAATAGCTATAAACACTACACCATGTCTAAGAATTTAACCAATTCATGCATTTACACAAGATTAGTCAAGAACGATCGACATTCGTAGACTTATCTCATTTGCTACCTAAAACAAACATGACAACGATTTCAACATCATTACATTCATCTAGCAATTATCAACACATCAACATCATTTAGAAGCTCTAACTCATGCTCTTGGATTCTACATTAAAAGAGGGGAAAATTAGCTACTTTCTCCCAACCCTAACAAGAAATCATACAAGAAATTCATATACTAAAACTTCCAATAACATTAATGCCATTAATAATCCACATTCAAAGCTCAATAAATTAACAATAGAGAAAGCAATAGATAGAAAGAAATTATTCTCAAGAAATTAGCAAGGAAGTCTCAATTAATTGCTCCCAAGTAAAACACTAAGCAAGATAATCAAAACCCATAACATGGAACAAAGATCTACAAAGAAAGAAGAAGAAATGGAAGAAAATGGTGAAAAACTAGGGTTTTGGAGCCCCCAAGTTGGGCTTAGGCAAATGGGGAAGAAGGGGGCTATTTATAGTCTAATTTGGTCAAGAAAAACCAAAACAAAATGCAGCAGGCTCTCACCCGGGCGGAAATGACGTCGCCCGAGCGGCGGAAGTTTCAGCCCAAAAATTCAAATGGGCAAGCTACAATTCACTGCTTCTTGTTTTACTTCCCACAGGTGAACCGTTGATCCATTTTGGAAGCTCTTGTAGTCAATTTCATTGTGCTCTAGAAGAAGAATCCAATGATGCCACTCTTTTAGGATGATTCTTCTCAGATAATTTCAAGAACTTTGTCCAAAATTCTGGGTGATAATTCATCTGCTTCTTTGCCTTCCTTCTTCGACCCTTCTATCTTCTACCACGTTTTGACATGTGGCCTTCACTAAACCACTCCAAAGGGCTCACGAGACATCTACAAATGAAGCTTACAAAATGGAATCTAAATGCTCGTAAGGACCAAAAATCCATTAGACTAAACATAGGTTAGAAAATGAAGTATTTAGATATAAAAACCAAAAATGGTCATCTAAACCCCTTATCATGTAAACCTACCTAAATATAGAAATATTATAACAAAAATATGACAAAAGAGATGTTAAATTATTTGGAAAATACATGAATTTGATGTCTCATCACAGACACAGCAGGCTACGCCAGCACGAAGGACACCTGGTTGGCACGGACCGTGCCGGTTTCCACTGGTTGTGTGCATTGCGGCTACTAGGGTTTTTAGGCCTATTTTAATGCCTAATTCCCTACTAATATATATATGGTTCTATGCCTACTAGGGTTTAATTTTGTGCTCATTTTAGACTTCTAGGGTGGGGTAGAGAGAGAAATGAGCTCTTCCTTCTCTCTAAAATATTTTCTTTTCTTCTCTTTATTTTTCATTTGCCAAAAGGCATTGAATCTAATGAAATACTTGGGTTCAATGATTAGGGAGTAGTTTATTTTCTTAGGGACCATATTTTTATTCATGATTTGGTTTATATTTTGTAAGATTCCTTAGATTTAAATATTTCTATGTGTTTATGATACTATCTTGGGTTGTTCTTGAATTGCTTATGAATTGCATGAATGATACACTAAGATTGGTACAAGCCATAGTCTACATTCATGTTGGTGCACATATTGATACCCCTCAGGGAAGAGAAACCTAGGTGTGATATGGGTAGTGGGGTCCGGGTCCATGTAGGTGTGTGCATGTAGGTCTTTTTCGAGTTTTACCATTACGATGACAACACACTAGTCTTAGCTGGCGAGTTGGTCCAAATGGTTATGGGTAGAGATAACATTTGGTAGCAGACTATGGTTTAGCATCCCTAGATCTGTCGATAAGGTGCCTATTTTCCTTTGCCTCATTAGGAATAGAGCATTTGTGGTGTAGTAATCATATGGGGGAGAAATGGATCTTCACAACAGTAGGGCCATTGTTGCACTCCCCTAATTACGGAGGCAGTGCTGACGGAAGATTACAAGAGCACCCTACGTGACAAGTATGGGGAAGTGTTGACCATCAACCACACCATGTGTTATGAACACTAGAATAGGTTTTGATTTCTTATATGTGATGGAATCGATGATTGAAACATTTCACCAATCATGTTACGCAAATATTCCCAAAGTTCTTGTATATATAGTTTTATTTTCTCATGTGATCTCTTATGCTCACGGTTGTTAATCAAAAAACCCCAAAAACCTTGTTTTGCAATATTTAGCTACTCCTAACACAGGAATGGATTGACGACCCAACCATGGTTGTGTGCAATTGACTATTAGGCACCTAGCATCTCTATGGACAAACCCGGTCTTGCCACTAACTACCCTATAGGTAGCTTAGTAGTAAGTTTGGGAGCAAAATATAATATAAAATTTGATCATCACTCATTCATTCTGTTTGTTTGTTTAATCACAAGACTTTTCTTAGGTTAGCTATATTAACAACCCCGAGTGGAGGCGAGTCACGTGTTTCAGGTGGAACTACGTGACTGAGGTGCCTAACTGAGGTGCCTAACAGCACCTTGGATTACTCAGGATTTGAGGTGGAACTATGTGACTGAGATGCATCTAGTGCTGAGGTATGTAGTGAGGTTTCTGACTATAGTGATACTTAGTAAAAAGAAAGGCCACCACTTTGACCCTTGAAGACTACAAGATAGTGTGGTCAATCTGCACAGGGCGCGTCTTCCCCAATATCGTGGGGTACTTTGTCTACCAGTGTTCTCAATTGGGCACGTGGGCTGGTGGCAAGATAGCGGTTGGGGGTATGATATTGCTCCCGAAAGCTCATTTTGGCCTCCTGATGGACAATGACATTAAGGAGAACCCCAACACCCCCATACACCCTTACCTTAGGCACCATAGCGGAGGTGGCAATCATTCGGTTGGATAGTGGACCATCAGTTCATGCAGCCTCCCCCAGTTGATCATCAATTTGTACCACCACCTTTCCTAGGCCCGATAGAGATAGAGGAGGAGCCTTACCATTATTAGAGGCAGTGTTCTAGGGTTCTAGCGAGACACGGACACACAGACTCAACATTTACCATCACACCGACTTGTTCGAGGAGCGAAGCAGACACAGCAGTTGTGGCCCCCAAGATTTTGATCCTTTAAGACACACCGTCTCCATTCCCTCACAGCATGAGTATCACTCTTGGAATAATCCACAGTATAGCCCATTCCAGGAGTATGGTTTTTCATGGCTCAGACAGTCAACTTTATCATACGATATGTGGGGCCAACCACCAAAGCATGAGCCCGAGTGGATGCAGTCTTGGGAAGATTCCATCTTCAGGACCCAGCAGGATGTGAGCCCACAAGGTGGAGATAGCTAACCCACCTCCACTCGGGGTAGTTAATGTAGCTTACTCATGCAAGGGCTTGTGATCAAACAAACAAACAGAATGACTAAGCGATGATCAAATCAAAATTTATATTCTACTCCTAAACATACGACTAAGCTACCTATGGGGTAGATAGTGGCAAGACCAAGTTTGTCCACGGAGATGCTAGATGTCTAATAGTCAGATAAACACAACCACGTGCAGGTTGTCAATCCATCTGTGTATAGCTAAATATTGCAAAATATGTTTCTGGGAGTTTTTCAATTAACAACTACAAGCGTATAAGATCACTTGAGATTAAACTATATAAAAAAGAACTTGGGGTATTTGCATAACGTGATTGATAAATGTCTTCTATCCTCGATTCATTCACATATAAACATATAAACCGATCGTATGCCTATGTCACACAATGTGGAGATACCCAGGTATTTCCTCTTGTTTTTCACAGGTGGTACTTACCATGATGCATTATCTCACTGTCTCCGTAGTTAGAGATGCGCTCTAGTCCAGTGATGATGTAGACCATCCCCGTCATCTCACTCCAAATTATAATGCGCCCTCGCTTAGGGAAGCAAAACCCACATAAAAAGGTAATGCCTCGCGTAGGTTGCAACTATTAGATATAAAAGTAAGGGCATTACATCTTGGACACTCCACTGTGGGTCTCAATCCCTAGGCCTAAAGAGGCAAAGGAAAAGGTACCTTATAATGACTCTAGAGTCTGCACAACTCTAGTTGCTACAAACAATCATGCTAAACTATCAGGGTTAGCCAAGAGATTCCCCTCGTCGGGATTTTCCGAATCGACCACCCAACATGTGATTTCTCACACAACTAGCCAATTAGAATCATGATTTAACAAATTGAATAATATTCTCTTAATTTTAACAAATCGAAGAATGCACTCATTTCCCCAGTGTTCTTAACCTACTCAACAATTCTAACACTCCCAAAATAGCAATGAACCCTAGCACGATTTTACACTACCATACATTTATAGATGCATCATTAAAATGTCATAGCATAAATCTTACAATAGTGGAAAGCATAAGTTCAAGCACAAATATTCATAGGACATGATGATAGGAGAATCTACAAATCTAAAAAAGCCATAATCAATTCATAAATACAAATACTACCCCAAGCTAGATTAACTACTCCTTAAGAAATAAATCCATGGCAAATATTGAGTTAAATTCCATAAACCTAAGAAAATAAGATGAAGAAAATAAAATAAAATGGAAGAAGTACTCTAGAGAGATAGAAAACTCTCCTCTTCCTTCTACCTACTAAGAGAAAGAAAAAATCTACATTATACCTACATTTTTCACCATAGAAGACTAAAGGATCCTATGTATATAAGTAGGGAATTGGGCCTAGAAAAGGGACATAAATAGGCCAGAAAACCCTAGCAACCGCAATTGACATGGGCTATGCATCTTGGTACGGGATTTGCTAACTGATTAGCTTTGTGCTGACACAGGTCGTGTGTGTAGACATGGGCATTAGCCTTGTGATGACACAGGCTATATGTTCTAGCACAGACGTTAGGCTCGTGCTCACACATGTCGTGTATCTTGGCACGGGCCATCGGCTAGTGCTCTGTTTTAAAATTTTAAATTGTGTATCCCGTGTCATTTGGCATAGGCCGTCAGTTTCTCTTTGCATTTTTGGAGTTGAAATGATAGGGACCATGTTAATCAACATGGTCTGTGTGCATACTTAGCTTCACAAAGGATTAGGGTTTCACATGACGTGTTTCCACAAAGGTTCATGCCAAGGAGCTGTGACACGGCCGAAACGTCCAAAAAGGCTTCTGCCCACCAAAATGGCTCATGCTGGGAGGTTAGCCTTGCATTTTGGAGGCCTATCATAAAGGTTCTTTGTATTTTGGAGGCCTGACACGAAGGTGCCTCGTGCTGGAGGTCTTTGGCACAAGGCCGACCAGTCATTCTCCTTGCGAAATCTGTTTGCACCGCTACGGATGAACCACTGATCCGTTTAAGAGTTATTATAGTTGATTTCATAGTGGTTGAGAAGATGAAACCAATGGTCCCACTAATAGATTCTAATTATTCTTGGATTATTCCCAAAAACTTTGTACAACTATCGAATCTCAACTTCTCCACTTCTTT
The DNA here is from genome assembly GCA_037428765.1 of Rubia yunnanensis. Lineage (NCBI taxonomy): Eukaryota > Viridiplantae > Streptophyta > Magnoliopsida > Gentianales > Rubiaceae > Rubia > Rubia yunnanensis. The sequence continues at coordinate 21,488,832 of CM075066.1, forward strand.
ATCTTCCCTCTTCGACACTTCTATCTTCTATCACGTTTTGGATTGTGGTTTTTAGTCTTCTACCATCCTTGTAAATGGCCTTCTAATATCTACTACTACCTTTGGGAGTGGCCTTCTAAAAATACCGATAAAATACTCACGAGAAACCTACTAGTAAGATCACAAAGGAAGATCTAGGTGCCCGTGAATGTAATGTATCCATTAGTCTCAATTAAGTCTAAAAAACTCGGGATTTAGATAAAAAACCAACAATGGTCATCCAAACCCCTTTTTGTATAAACCTAACTAAAATTATAAATCAACCAAACAAAACCTAATAACAGTGCCTAATGCATTGGTTAACGCATGCATAATGGTGCACATCAATCCCCCCACACTTAATCCTTTACTCGTCCTCGACTAAACAAAAAAATTAAAAAATCTAAGTGGAATGTAGCATGCAAAGATAAGTTAGCCAATACATTCAACATTTTCCCAAGCTACCCTAGTTCCCCCTAAGAAGTAAGAATCTCACAACTGTTACACTCCTCGAAGATGATAAAGTAACCTAACCACCTGAAATCTTGTGAAGAAAAAGGTAAGAAAAAATGATAAGTGTTGAACTAGCTTACTTCCTAAATAGTCCTCCAAAAGCGATCCAAGAGTCGTTGCCAAAAAACCACCAAACAAATCCAAAAGATCCCCAATTTGGTTGTGACTAAGGATAACTCAAGATTCTCAACTTAGTTTCAACCAAGGATAAAGCCAAAGAATTATCAACTTAGTTTCTGTTTTCTCTCAATTTCTATCATTTTGCCTAGGAGCCAGTTTGGGTTTTCATCATAGCTTTCACAGATGTTGAGCTCACTTCTTACATTTTTCCACGCGGCCTCTCATTTTTGCCAAGGTTTTCCAACCTAGCCTCTCTTTTTTCCAAGGCATTTCGATCTATCCAGCCTTATTCCATTGCTGCCTAAATTTCCCATTCGGATTTCCAACTTAGACGTGTATATATTTATTTATTTTTCATTTTTTTTCAAAATGAAAAATGGACACTAAAATCTACCCTTGATGGCATAATCATGGAATGTACTGCACAAACTACCATTAACCCAATATACTACCCCTAACCTCTAATCAAGAAAGTTCAATCTAATCACTATCATGCACTACAAATAAAAATAAAGAATTGAATCACAATGGAAAGTTATCTCTTAGGTTTCGAGTTGTGAATTTAAAGGGTTTGAGGGGAAATGGGTTTTGGTTGTATTTTGGGGTTGGTAGGGAAGGAATGGTGGTTTTAATGTAGGAAAGTATGTGAGTTTCATGAGTTTTGCAAATCTATATTCCCCGTGAATTTGGGGTTTAGTTCTCCTCATTGTCCACCACTTTGAGCACCACAAACCATGTACGTCTACATGGTCAATGAGTTGAACCCCGTTTACTCGCCTTCCTCCAAGAACCATATACTTCCTACAAAGCAAACATGAACACAAAGTGTAATAGTGTTCCAAAACCAAAAGCTAAAAATAGGAAACCACACAAAAAATACTAAACATCTACAACACAATGCAATGGAACATCTTTCCTCCCCCACACTTACAACACACATGCTCCTCAAGGAGGAAACATGATATGAAAGGAAAGGGAGATAAAAAAAATCATAGGCAATCAATACTTCCCAATGCATTGTTCCCACTTCAATATCCCCAAATGTACCCCAACATGCAATTCAAGTAAAGCCACTACAAATCCACACTAAACAAGTTTCAATTGACATCTACACAAAGAGACAACTTGTATGCAGTCCTAGATTGTGTGTTTGGTGGTGTTTTAGGTGGTAGAGTGTGTCGGTATCTAATGGTTTGGGGTAAGAATGGGAAGATAAAAGTGAACCATTTTTAAAGAAAAACAAACTAATCTAATTTTTCAAAGCTCAGGTTACCTCCCGAGAAGCTCCGTATATTTAAGGTCGATGGCACAACCCTAATGTTATCCATATGGTGCGGATTTTTACCCCCATCACTATAGACAACCAAAAATGGATAGATGAGGGAAAGAATCTTCTAGAGGAAGATTTAGTAGAGAAGGAGTCAACCTTAGAGGGAATAGGTAGTTTGGAAGCTTAGTATATTCTATGGGCATCTCTATAGTTTCCTCTAAGGGTTCCGAAAATGTGGAAGTGGGTTCTATAGGTGGAGGTTGGAGTGAAAATAGGTAATATTGTGATTAAGTATAATCACCCCTTCCTCGACTTCTTCGCTCTCAACAAACCACTCTCCATCCCCTTTGGATTCATCTACCAAAATTTCAAGTTCAACTAAGGATGGTTCATTTTTAGAATATTGGGTTTCAAGTTGGCTCATCCTTTCCATTAAATCAATTACTTGCTCTTCAACTTTCTTAATGCTTGAGAAAATTTGAGTTCCCAAATCTCTAATATTGGAGTAAATCACTACTCTTTCTCACATTAGCTATAGTTTGCAAAATTTCTTCACAATCCGGTCTGGGAACCAGTCCTAGGAATTGGGTTTAGGGCATTGTATAGCTTGGTGAAAGCCAACTATCTGTCCCAAAGTGTTAGTTTCCCGATGCATTTCCATACCACAAATTCGAGTTACCACTAAACCTCGAATTGGGAGAATTGTGGTATAGGTACCAATCTCGCTCCCATCGGCCTTGGAAACCAACAACTTCTACCTTTCTCTCTTATTCGCTCATCCAAGAGCAAGACTCTGTAGGGTGGTCGAAATGACATATCCTACCAAATCTCACCCGATGAGCCTCTCTTCTCCTATAGTCGCTCAACCTTGGGCAACACTCCATAGTATGATCATAATGACACACTGTACAAAGTTTCATCCATTGACTACCTTCTTCCAACATTTTTTCTATTACAAAAATAAACAAAGAAAAACATACAAAGTTTGGAATTGTAGTGCAAGGATCATCGGTTTGAACCAAGAACTCAAGAAATACCTATTCCTAAAAATAAAAAACAAAAAGGAACAACGCTAGCTACTCAACTAACATGTTATGCAAGTTAACAATTAAACTTTTAGACTAGCATCCCCGAAAAGGGCACCAAAATTTTACCCACTCTGGGTCATTAATTTACCTAACCCAAGTGAAGGCTTGTGATCAAACAAACAAACAGAATGAATGAGCGAAGATCAAATTTACATTTACATTTTGCTCCCAATTTTAATACTAAGCTACCTATGGGGTAGTTAGTGGGAAGAACGGGTTTTCCCACAGAGATGCTAGATGTCTAATAGTCAACTAAACACAACCATGTGTAGGTTGTCAATTCGTCTGTGTGTTAGGAATAGATAAATATTTCAAAATATATTTTTTTTAGTTTTTCAATTAACAATTGCAAGCATATGAGATCAATCAAGATTAAACTATATGAACAAGCACGTGGGGGTATTTGCGTAACATGATTGATAAATGGATTATATCCTCGATTCATTCACATATAAACATATAAACCTATCGTATGCCTACGTCACACAGTGTAGAGATAGCCAGGTATTTCCCCATGTCTCTCACGCATGGTACTTACAACAATGCAGTATCTCACATTCTCTGTGATCAGGGATGCACTCTAGTCCAGTGATGCCGCAGACCATCCTCGTCATCTCACTTCCAATGCTAACGCGACCGTGCTTAGAGAAATAAAACCCATCTAAAAGGGTAATGCATGCGTAGGTCATAACTGTTAGATATGAAAGTAAGGGCATTACATCCATAGGCTCTTCATTGTGGGTCTCAATCCCTAGGCCTAAAGAGGCAAAGGAAAAGATACCTAGCGATAACTCTAGAGTCGGCACAATTGTAGTTGATGCAAACAATCATGCTTAACTATCGGGGTAAGCCAAGGGAATCCTCACATCAGGAATTTCCAAATCAACTGCCCAACATGTGATTTCTCACACAGCTAGCCAATTAGAATCATGGTTTAACAAATAGAAGAATATTCTCTCAAGGGGACAAGAATGCACTCATTTCCCAGTGTTAACCTACTCAACATTTCTAACACTCCTTAAATAGCAACGAAGCCTAGCATGATGTTACACTACCATATATGTATGGATGCATCATTATAATGGCATATCATAAATCTCACAATAGTGGAAAACATAAGTTCAAGCACAAAAATTCATATGACATAAAGATAGGAGAATCTACAAATCTAAAAAATCCACAATCAATTCATGAATACAAATATTACCCCAAGCTAGATTAACTACTCCCTAAGTAATAGATCCATGGTAAAAAATATTGAGTTAAATACCATGGATCTAATAAAATAAGATGAACAAAAGAAAAGAAAAGAGAGGGAAACGAGACAAAGTACTCTAGAGAGAGAGAGCTCTCCTCTTCCTTCTACCTACCAAGAGATAAAAAAAATATACATTATGCTTACATTTTTCACCTTAGAAGACTAAAGGCTCCTATATATAGTATTAGGAAATTGGGCCTTGAAAAAGGCCCAAAATAGGCCACAAATCCCTAGCAGCTGCAGTTGACATTGGTCGTGTGTCTTGGCACGTGTTGTAGCTTTCTTTTAACATATTTAACCTCATGCTGACATCAGGTGTGTGTCTTGGCATGGGCCTTAGCCTCATGCTGACACAGTTAGCCATGTGCTAACACAGGGTGTGTGTCTTGGTGCGGGTCGTGCCAACCGGTTAGCTTCATACTAACACCGGCCGTGTGTCCTGGTGCTGGGGTTAGCCTTATGCTGACATGGGCAGTGTGTCCTGGGGCAAATATTAGCATCTTGCTGACATGGGTCATGTGCACTAATGCGGGTCGTTGACTAGTGCTCCATTTTGAACTTTTAGATCATGGGCCACGTGTCGCTTGGCATGGGCCATCTGCTGGTCTTTGCTTTTTTGGAGTTGAAAAAACATGGACTGTGTAAAATAGCATGGTCCAGTTCATACATAGCCTCACAAAGGATTGGGGTTTCACGGGACGTGTTACACCAAACGGTTCATGCCAAGAAGTTGTGGCACGGATGAAACAGCCAAAATGGCTCCTACCTTCCAAAACGGCTTATGTAGGGAGGTTAGCCTCGTATTTTGGAGGCTTGGCACAAAGGTGCTTTGTGTTTTGGAGGGCTGACACAAAGGTGCCTTATGCTAGAGGTCTCTAGCACGAGGCAGGTCAGTCTTTCTCCTTCCACAATTTGTTTGCGCTGTTACGAATGAACCTCTAATCTGTTTTAAGTGTTCTTGTAGTTTATTTTATAGTGCTCGAGAAGAAAATTCCAATGGTACCTCCCATAGATGCCGATTCTTCTTTTATGATTCCCAAAAACTTTGTACAACTTTCAGATCTCAATTCCTCTGCTTCTTTGTCTTCCTTGTTCGACACTTCTATCTTCTACCACGTTGTGGCTCGTGGCCTTTAGTCTTCTACCATCCTTGAAGATAGCCTTCTAATATGTACTACTACTCTTGCGAGTGACCTTCTACAAATGCTGACAAAATACTCATGAGCAACCTACTAGTAAGATCACAAAAGGAAGATATAGGTGCCCGTGAATATAATGTATTCATTAGTGCCAATTAAGTCTACAAAACTTGGGATTTAGGTAAGAAAACCAAAAATGGTCATCTAAACCCTTTCTCATGTAAACCTAACTAAAACTAGAAATCAATAAAATAAAAACCTAACAACAAATATGTTGAATGCATTGGTTAACGCATGCATAATGGTGCACATCTACGGCTTACAGGTTTGACAGGGTGGATGAGTAGCTGCAGTTTATGAGGATTGATATAAGATTACTCCACCATGGTATGAGAGAGATCACTAACCAAATGAGAATTACGGGAATTGGAGATGATCGCCCTCACCAGGAGCAGCACGAGCAAGGGCGTGGAGCCAGGCTTAGAGGACGGCGTTAAGGAGGTTGAATGTTTCCAACCTTTCTCCTACCTTGGTCACATGCATTGGGGACAATGCATGAACTAAGTGTGGGAGGGGGGGAGTTGGAACACTTTCATTATTGGGTGGCATCTCTTTTGCTCTTATCTTTCATGTTTGTTCTGTTTTGATGGATGATGACTATTTTCTTTGTTTTCTTTCCCTCATTTTTTTTAAAGCTTTTTTTGTTTCTTTCTTTTTTATAGGTGTGAGGGCACCTTTTTGTAGTAGTTTTGGGATGTTGGAACATTGGGTGGTGTTTGTTTGTTTTGTTTATCTTATTGCAGTATGGAGCCTACTTTGGGACATTTTGTGCTACACAAAAAAAAATATAATATAAAAAATGAAAAAAATATATACACGATTAAGTCGAAAACCTAAAAGGGCAACTCAACAAACATTAGGAAAGGCCCAGATACGTTGGAAAACCCATGAAAAAATGAGAGGCCAAATGGTGTGGAAAAATGTGAGATATAAGCTTCAAAAAAAGAAAAAAATGTGGGATGCCATGATGAAAACCCGAAAGGGCTCCTAAGGAAAATGGGAGAAATTGAAACTTATTCTATGCTTCTCTTGGCTTATATTTTGGTAGCTTCTTTTGATAGAGTAAGCTAGCTTCACACATTCACATGATTGAACCTCACCTTTGATTCGGTATATTGGTTGGTTAGATTACTTAAGTTTCTTTGGGATATGAGAGTGTAAGAGATTCTTATGTCTTTGGGGCTAGGGTATTCTAGGAATAAAAATGTTGTGTGTTTTGGGGAAATTGCTTGAATGTTATATTATGCTTAGATCTTTGCTTGTTCTTGTTTACTCGAGGATGAGTAAAGGTTTAAATGTGGAGGATTTGATGAGACATCAAATGCATGTGCTGCCTAAGGCATTTAATATATCTTTTTGTTATATTTTGTATGGTAGATTGCTTGATATAGGTGAGTTGCATTACGAAGGGTTTAGATGACCTTTTGTGGTTTTTATATCTAAATCTCTCATATTGTAGCTTACTTCAGATCTAATGGATTCCATGTCTCTATGAGCGTTTATATCCGTATTTGTGACCTTTTATTTATAGATTGCTCATAGGCACTTCGGACTGTGTAGAAGGTCATTCGTAAGAATGGTAGTAGATAGTAGAAGGCCATTCGCAAGGATGGTAGCTGACTCAAGGCCACAAGCTAAAACGTGGTAGTAGATGGATGCGTCAAAGAAAAGCATTCAAAGTCTGGAAGGAAGTGAAGACTGGCATGGCCCGTGTACATTTACACGGCCCGTGCCAAGCCATTGGCTGATGCAACTAAGTCTGGGCATAGGTTGTGTGCTTTTGCACAACCCGTGCACCCAGATACTAAAGACCCGGACATCTAATCCATGTCCCACGACCTATTGTGTGGCCACACACACAGAAGTTAAAGACTTTGACTCCAGATGGTGACCTACTTTCTTTCGCACGGGCCGCATGGCTCAGACTGCCAAAAGTGCTCTCTAGTAAGCGGCATGCATGACTTTGTACTAGCCACGCGCTCAGTTTGGCCGAGGAATGCCTCCAATCTGCAGCCCGTGTACTTTTGCACTCATGTGGCACGGGCACTGTGCTAATGCACGACCCGTACCAATGTGGCTGCTAGGGTTTCTCTTTTTTTTGGGATTTTCTAAGGCCCATTTTCACCTACTATACAAGTAGCCACTAGTCTACTAGGATTTACTAATATCCTTATTAATTCTAGATCTAAGAGTATGTTGACAGAGAATGGGGCTAACCCTTCTCTTCTAATTTATTATTTCTAGTGTATGCCTATGGAATTGAATCTAATGATTTTATTGGGTTCAATGTCTCTAGAGTTGTTAATTACTTGGGGAATTATTTTTATTCATGACTAGATGGTGATTTTGTGAGATTCTTATATTTCCCAATCTTTATGTTCTATGAATATTCGTGCTTAATTTATGCTTTATATTATTACTAGTGGGGTATCATCGTATGTTGCACGATATCATTAATTAAAATATTGAAATTAAGTTTTATTTAAAATTTTAAATTTTAGTCATATAAGAAAAATTACATGAGTTATGAAGTGAAATAATTAATTTAGTTAGAAAATGTTAAACATTGAATACAATTAAATACATCTTTAGAAGTTATATAATTGATTGTATATAGTAAATAAAATGAGTAACAAATTATAATATTAGTATGTTAACAAGTTATGATTGATTATATATAGTAAAGAATTAAAATCAGTAAATATTAAAATAATAGTATGTTATTTTTAGACAACTTCATGGGTTTAAGTTAGTCAAAATGACTTCAATATCACCGGTTGAATAACCATCCAGAGCAAAATATTTCTATTATATGGGGTTTGGGATAAGATATATGTCATGTATGTTCTATGATGCACCCATAGTTTCATATGTAGTATGCCATCATTCCAGGCGTGTATTTCTTCCTCGGAGTGTTGGGTTAGAACTATTGTGGTTCGTGAGTACCGGCGAGGTGAGAACATACATATTAACCAAGAGTATTGTTCTGATCATTGGACTCTAACTTGATTGGATCGTCGTGTAATAATAATTCATGTTAGGTACGATAGACGCCCTAACGAGGGTGCAAATCCTCAGTGTTCCCCAATAGTGTGAGCATGGTACTTTGTAGCAACTAGGGTTGTCGTGTAGCGACTATAGTCGTTTCAACCCTAGAATCTTCATGAGATATTGATTCATTTGCCTCTCTAGGCCTTGGGATAGGTGTCCATAGTGGAGTGCCCATGATGTATTTTCCTTACTCTCATATCTAACGGTTGCTACCTACACAAGGATTTGTTCCTTCGAGAGTGAGCGCGCTAGCATTGGGAGTGAGATTGATAGGGAAAGAGGAGCGGATCCATAGTTCAATCGATGCAATGTCCCTAATTACGGAGATGGTGTGGTAGCTTAATAAAGTGGAGACGAACCTTTTTTGTGACAAACATTGGGAATTCCTAGCTATCTCCATGCTATGTGACACAGACATGAGATAGGTTTATATGTCTTACATGTGATAGAATCTAGGACGAAAATCATTCATCTGCCATGTTGCACAAATATCCTCAAGACTAGTTTATTATAGTTTAATCCCTCCTGTTTGCATGATTAGTAGTTGTTAGATAAAAACCCCCAATCTATGTTTGTAGCACTAGTTATTCCAAACACACAATCAGAGTGAAGCCCGACTGCGAATTGTGTCTAGTTAACTTTCAAATTCTAGAGGCTCTTTGGACAACCCCAGACTTACCGCTAGCTCCAGTAATTAGTAGTGAGCATATGGGAGCAACATTTAAAATTCTATCTTTGATCTTCCTAGAACTCCACAGGTTAATACTGCTCTTCCGAAAAGGTTGTTTTGTAATGACCCTGTGGGGTGCGAATTAAGTATACTGTGGCGATGGTAGTTTGTTCATTAGATTCCATGATTGAGCCACTAAGGGTAGAATTTTAGCGTTTATTTCACATTGTGAGTGTTTTCTCATTTTCTCTCCTTGACAAGTGTTCCAGAATCTATACATGCATTGAGTAAAATGCAACATTTATGTGTGGGGAGGGGAATTAGATGACACTTATGATTTGTAGTTGCTTTTGTGTGGCAATTAGCTCTATTAAGAGCATTTTTATTCAGGAAAATATATTATCCCGCTAAGTCAAAAGCATGAAAGGGCAACTTAGGCAAAATTGGGATGCCCAGATAGGTTAAAATACTGAAAGGGCAACCTATGAAAAAATGAGAGGCCAAATGGTAAGGAAAAAAGGTGAGGGTGAGATTGAAAAAGAAAACAATATGTGAAGCCAGGATGGAAAACCTGAGAGGGCTCCTAGGAAAAATGAGAGAAATTGAAATACTTTTTGCTTCCCTTGGACTGTCTATTTGGTAGCTTCTTGGGTCAAGTAAGTTAACATCACATTGTATGTATACCTCACTTTTTTTAAGATTTAAGAGTTGTTTAGATTACCTTAGGTTTGAGATGTGAGAATGTGAGAGATTCTTATGTCTTGGAGTTAGGGTAGTCTAGTAATAAAATGTTGGATATTTTGGGAAACATTACATGCTAGTTTACGTATAAACCTTTGCTTGTTCTTGTTTATTCGAGGACAAGTAAAGGTATAATTGTGAGGGATTTGATGAGACGTCAAATTCATGTATTTCTTGAGGTATTTAACATCTCTTTTGTTATGTTTCTGTGGGTAGATTTCTCGGTTTAGATAGGCTTACATCATAAGGAGTTTAGGTGATCATTTTTTGTTTTCTTATATAAATCCTTCATTTTGTAACCTATTTTGAGAGTAATGAATTTTTTTATTTACCAACATCTAGATCTTATTTTGTGAGGCTAATTGTAGATTGCTCGAAGGCACTTCAGAGTAGGTCAATGAAGGCCAATTTCAAAATTGGTAGAAGATTAAAGGCCATGAGTCAAAATGCGGTAGAAAGTAGAAGGGTTGAAGAAAGAAGCCAAGTTTAGAATTGACAAAAAAATTGCACGGGCTGTGTAAAATGACAGGACCCATGCCAGAGTTTGTGCCACAAGAGAAAAGGCCCAGGACTGGCCGTGCAAATCTCCACAACCCGTGCAAGAAGAACATGAGGAATTCAACACCCAGACGACAAGACGTGCAAATATGCACTCCCTGTGCACTCAGATGATCAAGTTTGAAGACCCAGATGATGGGTCATGCAAATTGGCACGGCTCCTCCGTTCAGTTTGTGAAATCCCACCTTCCAGACAGTGTCATGTGCAATTATGCACGAGATGTGCTAGTCGTATTATGCAAAATGGCACGGACCGTGCCAGCGTGGTACCAGGGTTTCCAAGTTGGATTTTAAGGCTCATTTATCTATTCTAAAAGGATCCTTTAGTCTTCTAGGGTTTAGTAAGTAGTCATAATGTAGATTTTGGAGAGTGGTAGGCAGGAAGGGAGGTTAGGAGAATTCTCTCTCTATGTTCTTCTTCTTCATTCTTCATTTAGTTCTTAGAACAATGACATTTAATTCAATGAATGTCATGGAGTATTTTATTTTAAAGAGGATATTTTTTAGTTAGCTTTGTTTTGTAGGAAGAGGAGGCTATAAATTCTCTCTCTTGGGTTTTCTATCTTCTCTATTCATTTACTCTTAGATCAATGACATTTATTTCTATTATTGTCATTGATTTAATGCTAATAATGTATTTTTATTTCTTGGGGTAGTAATTGTATTCATGACTTGAATTGGATATGTGAGATTCTTAGTTTCTCCTAATTTTCTATGTTATGAATATTGTGTATGATTTGAGGATTATATTTGATCTGCACCACTACACATGCTTTAACCAATGCAATTGACATAGTTTTTAGTTGATGGATTGCTAGAATTAGTTGAGTTTATGTGACAAGGGGTTTAGATGGTCATGTTTAGTTTTCTTATCTAAATCCCGCATTTTGTGGACTTAATTGGTGCTAATGGACATCTTGTATCCATGGGCTCCTTGATCTTCCTTGTGATCATTTTATTAGGTCACCTGTGGGTACTTTTTGGCTACATTCTATGTGAAGGCCATTTGTTAGAGCGGTAGAAGAATGAAGGTCGTTCGCAAGGACGGTAGAAGAGGCAAAAGCCATTCACATTATAATGGTATAAGATGAAGGACACGAACATCAATGCATGGTATAAGGAGATTGAATCCAAAGATAGGCGGCTTCAAAGTTCAAGACGGCCAAAGGAGATAGCGGTGACTAGTGGTACGAGGAGTGTTGCCTTAGTCCGGAATGATCTAAGAAGAATTAGCTTTAAATATTGCTTTCATTGGATTTTTCTTCTTGAGTACTACAAAATCAACTACTAGAACTCCCGATTCGGACTAACGGTTCATCGGTAGCAAGCAAACGAAGTTCAGCCAACAAAGCACCGGTGGCACTTCACGGGCTGCACATGGTAAAGCACCAGTGACCCGTGACAAAGCATGTGGTCTGCAATACATGAGGGACACCAGTGGATCCATAAAGACCTTCATGAGACATTCATGAGGCAAAGGCGCAGGGTCGTGACAGAGACCCCAAACCATGGAGCTTGGAGATAAAGAATTAAAGATTAGACTAAGTATGGAGCTGGGCCGCGAAAACCTTCATAGACCGTGAAGAAATTCCTGAGCAAGACCATGTACTATTCGTGGTCCGTGAAAACCTTCACGGATCGTGGCACGAGAGAAGGTTCACGGACTGTGCCAGATCCCACAGACCGCGTAGATGCCCTCTTGGGAAGAAAAACCTGGATCTTAAAATGGGTAGGGAAGAACGTGTCCACCTGGGTGTGTGCACGGGGGATTTGAGAATGCTCTGACCTATTTTTCATTGCACCAGTCTTAATTGACTTTGTAACAGTTGTCCGAGAGGTTGCGGGTAGAGATAATGAATAGTAGCAAGCTAGGTGTTGTGTTGAAACCCTAGTATCACATATAAGGTGCCTACGAACCTTTGGGCCTAGCATATATAGGACCCAGGGGGAGTAGCTACATTTGTGGTAGAAGCCCGGGATGTAATAGCATGGGGGAGAAAGAGACCTACAATAATGGTTGGACCTCGTTATACTCCCCTAATTATGATGGCGGTGCCAATGGAGGGTTGCGAGCGCACCCATCATGACAGGGTAGGGGAAGTGTATGACATCGGCCACACCACATGTTGTGAACACACTAATAGGTTTTTGTATGTCCGTGTGTGAATGAATCAAGGATTGAATCATTAGAACTACCATGTTGCTAAATGATTCCCAAGTGCTTAGTATAAATAGTTTACTTGTTTGTCAATTTTATGCGTGTAGTTGTTAGTTGAAAATACCAAACCCCCCCCCACCCACCAGTTACATGTCTACTCTACTAGCTGTTCCTTTCACTCGTGCAGATTGATAACCCACACGAGGTTGTGTTTTAATTAGTATTGGAGCCCTAGCATCCTTGTGGAAAACCCCAGGTCTTGCCGCTTACTACCCCTTGGTAGCTTAGCCGTTAGAACAGGTGCAGAATATAAAATTTATATCTTTGGCCCGTAAGGCCCTCGGCTCCTGTTTTAACAACAACCGGGTCGGGGCAGGTCAATATTCTTGTAAGATTTATTCCATGAAATGTTTTATGACGCACACATGATTTCATTCATTGCTTAATATTGTGCTAGGATTGAATGCTAATTTGGGAGTTTTAGGTTATTTCTATTGTAGTCTTGTGAGTACTGGGGAGATGTGTGCATTAAATATATCTTGTGAGTTTCGAGATGATTTGTTAGCCTTTAACCTAATTGGCTATTCGTACAAGGAATTGCATGTTAGGAGCAGGGGGCTGGGGATTCTAGTATAGAAATTCCTAATGGGGGAAACCCTTGCTTACCCCAATAATAGAGCGTTTATAGTTTGTAGTGACTAGGGTTGTGTTAACCCTAGAGTCATCACAAGGAACCGATTCCTTTTACTCTCTAGGCCTAGGGTCGGTGTCCAAAGTGGAGAGCACGGTGATGTAATAGGCTTACTCCCGCATCTAACAATTATGCTTACACAAGGTCTAAGTCATTTAAGAAGAGGATCGTTAGCACCGAGAGTGAGATTACGGGGAAGAAATACAAAGTCAGGGGAGGTGAGATGGTTTAAAAGTAGATGAACCACTGTGTGACAGGTGGTGGGAATTCCTGGCCATCTCCACACTATGTGACATAACATGAAGTTAGGTTTATAAATCCTTATGTGATTAGAATTTAGGATCAAATCCATATGTCGGCCATGTTATGCTAATACCCCCCCCCCAAGATTAGTTAATTGATAGTTTACTTCTCTTTGCATGCTCCTAGTTATTAATTACACAACCCCTCCCCTGTTTGGTACTAGTTATTGCCGACACACGATTGCGGTGATGCCTAATTATGGTTGTGTTTGGCTAACCTTTAGATACTAGTATCTCTATGGACGACATCTGGACTTACCACTAGCTATGCTATCGTAGTTAGGAGTGAGTACAGGAGCAACTTGTAAATTTTATCTTTGATTTCTCAGCACCCATAAGTGAGCTCCATTGAATGACCTTGTGGGTATGGGTCACTCACTTCAAAATATTTCAAATACTTGACACTTTCCCTAATCTTATAGTAGACTCCTCAATCACATCCAATGTTGATTGCACAATCAAATTTAATATATTAGCACTACAAAGAACGTGGAGGGATCCACTTTTACAGATCGCTGAACCCTCAAAAGAAAGTAATTTTTCAATGGTCATATCATTTTTTCATTATAAAAAGCATTGTCCAAAGTAATGGTAAAGATTCTCTTTTCAACACCTCATTCCTTTAGAAACTCAAACATTTTCTTTGCTAACACTAGACCATTATGAGGTGGAGGAACGTGACGAAATATCAAAAACCTGTTTTGTAATTCCCTATTTAAATTAACATAATGAGGTGTAATTGACATATATCCATCAATAGTTGTTGAATAATAAACTGAACATATTACTTCACCATTTTTACCTTGACTTTTTAGCTTAGCTCAAAAAATTGAGGTAAGAAGTTCTTTTACCTCGGTTTTTTTTTGAAGTAAATAATATTATTTACCTTGGTTTTACATAACTGAGGTAAATAATAGGTCTTTTACCACGATATCATGATAATCAGAGTAAATAGTCTTGAAAATCGAAGTAAAAATTATTACTGACGTAAGTGTGACGTCGGCAATATGGGTACGACCTATCAGTAATAGTCAGTGATGAGAAGACCAATTTTGCATCAGTAGTTGATTTGACCAAATTCTTCCCGATGTAGGGAGCGACGTCAAATTTTCCACCATACGAAGTCGCACATGCCTCTCGGCCTAAACCCATGCCTAAATCCATTCAAATAAATTATTTTATGCAATGCTGCATGTAAATCGGTGACATATCGGTTAACTCAAAATCATGTTGTGCAAATGTAGTGCGACGTTGCACATATCTATCATACCTAATAAATTAATGATACTTAACTAATACAGCCAGAACTTAGAATGTACCATCTAAAGGTTCCATTCCAAGTTCACCACAACCAGTCTCAAATTTCATCAAGTTACATCGGTAAGGCTAAATCTAGGTACGTACGTATATCCAAAACACATAATGCTACGTACCATATAACATCCCATCAAAATAAAAAAATTAAAAAAGACATAGAATCTTAATTAAATCCAAACAAGCATTCTTCATCTTCTACGAAGAACTAACATATGATCCATGGCAATCAATGGGGTGGTGACTCGGGCGGGATAACATTGTCTGCTGATGAACTACTTCCACATTCTTGAGAATTAGCCTCCGACTCTTCAGTAGAAGACTCGAAATCTCCGGTGCTAGACCTTTTTCACCATCTGTGGTATCTAGCCCATCCTCGTCAACTCCAGGCCCCTCATCCCCGGGTCGATCATCCCTTGCAGGTTCATTGATCGCATTGACAATCATAGACTTCAACACTGCCAATTCTTCCAAAAACTCACGCATGGTGTGTTCCATGCACAGTGCCATGGTCTTGGTCTCGGCCATGTCCTTCAAGAGGATGCCCCAGACCTTTTGTTTAAGTCATGTGGGATAAGAAATTAGTTACATTAAATGAAAATTTTAATTAATAATAATTTGGAATAAATTAAAAAACCTTAAAATTTGCCCGTTAGGGGGGTAGGAATAATGGTGGGGTGAACATCCATAGTTGTGGAAGCAGATAGAGCTGCCTGGAGCCCGGGTGTGGGAGGCACATCTATATCCCCTTTAGGGACATTGCAATAAATCATGTCCCCGCCTCCCGAAACCCAATGCTTCAGCCCAAAGTAGTTTTGATCGCAATACTTAGGCTGGATCTTTGCTTTCGATTTGATGGGAACCTTTTTCTTCTCCAGAATGGCGGTGATTACATTGTCGTAGGGGTGTGTCTAATTCTTCGCTGAGAGGGCCACTTGGTGCATCTCCTGGATGATGGTGTACCCGGGGTCGACTACCTTCTTCTCCGCACGGTGGTAGTACATGACGGTCCCGTTGATCGTGCACTCTGTAGGATGTCCAGCCGGGATAAGTACTTGTACAGTTATATTGAACATTATTATCTCCTGAAGGTTGAGAACACCAAGCTTGATCTGCTTTATTAGGATGAGTCTGTTCCCCACTTTAATTTTGAATTACTTCTCCACCATTCAGTTGGGGTCAAGCGGCCCGGATGGGTCATTCTCGTCGACCTGTGAAGGCCAATTGTCCCGGCAGTACAGCTGTAGAGGCTCAACGTCTTACTGATCCTCCCTACCGATTGTGCACCCAATCACCTGATTGACGAACTTTGTCGCCATCTCCACGTCTATCCTGTTCACTCCTGTCTTGTAGATGGTGTTCGATCCCTAGTGAAATTGGCGTAGAACTCCTTGACCTCTGTATCATACGTCAGTTTATTCAAGCATATCAAACCCTCCATTCCTGACGGTTTGAAGGGAAAGGAAAACATCGAGGTGGAGTCGCTCCACGTCCTTGGGCTTCATCACCCTGACCACATTTATCTTTTGGGATCTTTTCAAAACGCTTCTCTACATCCTCCTTGATGAACCGTAGTTTGTCCCATGTTGGCAATGGATGGATGATCGTTCTCTTTGCCTTCTTCATCCGCGATGGACCTACTCCCGTAGTGTCTTGCCTTTTCCTCCTGGGTGTCAGCTTCATTCGAGCCATCTAAGAATCAAAGGGGCGTAGAACAGTGAGTGCAATGGTCAAGAACTCAATGATATTAATCTTTTTTGGCTAACATTGTATTAATGTCGCAGACACTTCAGCTAGACTGACATGACCTATGCAAAGTCGCAGCTTTATGCATTTTAATGTGCGACGTCGCAGGCCAATTGACTAAGCCGAAACAGTATGTGACTGGAACACGAATGGTCCTAAAACACCTATAATCTCAACTAACAACAACATCACAAATTAATGTAAACAAATAACATGCCATGATTGAATAACCAAGAAATGGGCAACAAAATAAGTACATGAAACCCGAAAAACCAACATAAAACTTGATAAGAAAATCCTTAAGTTGTTATTTCTTGCTCTTCCCTTTTGGAGAAATCTGCCAATGTACTACGTCCAAAGCAATTGAATGTGGGTTTTGGGGCTATAGTGATATAAGACCAAGGTTTTCCCTTGATATTTGAATTTTTTCAGACCATTTTTTTCAGGTGGGAGATTTTGGTGCGACGTCGTTGGTTGGGAATGCGAATGGGGGGTGGTTGGGTATTTATATACCCGCAGTGAAATGTTGTCGTTTAATCATAGGTGCGACATCACAGAGGAAGAATAAAACAGAGAATATAGTGCGACATCGTGGGTTGCAGCTTTGAGCCCACATATATGATTGGGCCCAAACATTATAAATTTGGGCATGGACAAGAGGAAATTGAATCGATATACAGCAATGTCCTGATACTAATCGATCTATACGAGATGAATCAGAATCATGCCCGACATAGCATGTAATAAACACTAGGATGTATTAAAGGAGCTGCCCAATCCAAAAATAACTATGGCCCTAGTCAGTGGTGGACTGAAACCACAAAAGCACGATATCGCTTCAATGTCATCGTCACCAATTTTGGACCGACGAATGAGCGACATCGCTATAGTGGATTACGGGCTGAAAAGCCCAAATTTAATAGTCTAGGTTTTCCATGAAATATAAAAGTAATCAAATTTTGACCACCGTGTTTGAATTCGGCCATAATCGCGTCACCGGAATGGGCCCCAAATTATCACGGACATGGAATTACAAAACTCTTGGGAAATTACACTACGGCCCAAATTTCCTTGCATGTCACTATGGTTAATAGACATTCACCTGAACAAAACGATAAATGTTTCATAAGGAAATTATGCGTACTGTCTTAGAAGCACGCAAATCTGGGGAATCTTCCAGTTTTTTTATAGTATTCCATTTATACTATAACGATAAGCATTATGGGAACGATAATTTCTGCCACATAAAATCACATAAAATTTCATATTCTAGGTTTTTTATGAAATTTAAAAGTAATACAATTCCATCCTTCAAATTTTACAAAGCGCCTATACGTGGTCTAGAGTAAATTGTAAATGATTACTTACTTAAAAGCATACCAGTGTTGATCGTATGATCTTGTGGAAGTATATGTGGAAATAATACCAGTTTCTTTATTACTCTCAGTTATTATAAGTTCAACTATATATGGATGACAAAGCTTCTTTTTGGAACGATCCGAATCAAGTTTGGACAACATGTTCTCTTTTTATTTTTGCACTTAGGTCCCTCCAAGAAATTGAGAGATGTCAAAATGCAAAATTGGATATACGCTTATGTAATTCATCTTGTGGCAACCACCATGTTCGAATTTGGCCATGCAAGCGTCACCGGAACGGGTTCAAATTATTCACGGAAGGTGCATTATGACACTCCGGGGAAATTACACTATGGCCCAAACTTCCTTGCATGTCACTACGGTTAAGAGACATTCACCTAAACAAAACGACAAATGTTCCGTATGGAAATTATGCGTACTATGTTACAAGTATGTAAACCTGGGTAATCTTTCAGGGTTTTTATAGTATTCTAGTAATACTATACCGATAAGTGTTATGGGAATGATAATTTCTGCCACATAGAATCACATGGAATTTCATATTCTGGGTTTTTCATGAAACATAAAGTAATAAAATTCTATCCTTCAAATTTTACAAAGAGCCAGTGCGTGGTCTAGAGTAAATTGTAGATGATTACTTAAAAGTATATGAGTGTCGGTCGTATGATCTTGTGGAAGTCTATGTGGAAATAAGACCAGTTTCTTTTTTACTTTCGGTTATTATAAGTTCGATTATATATGGATGACAAAGCTTCTTTTCAGGACAATCGGAATTGAGTTTTGGACAACGAGTACTCTTTTTATTTTTGCACTTAGGTCACTCCAAGAAAGTGGGAGATTTCAAAATTCAAAATTGGAGATAACATTATTTTATTCGAATTTTAACGACTATGTTGTTCTGGTTTGAGCATAACGGGTCGACAAAAGGTCCCAGAACCGTTAAAAGGAGAATTTTACGACAAATTTTGAATATTAGACTATGGCCACATATGCTGCATCGCACATATGTTGCATGTAACGAAACATATACTGAAGTGATGTCGCTCATTCTGAAATTTCTAGCAAGAACCGAAAATTTCAGACAAAAATTTGAAATAAAATTTCCCCCCAACCCTAATTTTCATGTCAATAACCATCCGCCTTAACACTCATTTCCATCTCCAATACATTTCCCACAAACTCACCCTATCCATTCACACCATTACAACAATGAAATGGCTCAATCAAATTGATTCCCTTAACCATCAACAATTATCCAAGGATGGAGCATGTCTAGGTTCAAATTTATTGAGGTATTTTTCCATCTTTTTCATGTTAATTTAGCAAATTTGTTACCATATATACCTTCTATATGTTTTTTTCCTCCTTCATCAAAGATCAAATAATTTCATGAAGGATGAATCATTGTGTCACATGTTATATATTGTATGTTAATTTTGTTACCAATATGATGACACGTTTGTAAAGAGTGAGAAAAATAGCTTAGATTAGGATGGACAGAATATGAATGTGCAAAATCGGTCAGAGTTAATTGCTCTATACGATATGGTACCAAATAAGAATCGACACCTCATAGGTCAAGAAACTGATGAGTTTAGACATATCCATGAATATCCGAAGTCGCATTTAAATCAGTCTCTACGACGTCGGTTTTTATGAGTGCGAAGTCGCATTCATACAGATCATCTAATATTCCCATATTGTGAATAATGTCGTCTATGTATGACTATATTATGAGTATTTTTTGGTACTGCCCAATTGTAACATAATTTTTGTTTCCTGTGTATTGGTTGTAACAGGATCAAAGGGAGTTATCGGGTGAACTTCTGGCATTCATATGGACGGAGTTGTCTTCTCACCGGTCGCCGGAAAAATCTGAACGGCGTACAATGTATAAAATTGAGGTTAAATACAATTGTTGTTTCAATTTTATATCAACCCTATGTATTCTGATATATTGTTACATTTATTTGTAATATATGTCATAATTTTGTTGGTTTTAATGAACATGTCAATGATTCCCACAATAATTGAACAACAATTGAGTGTTATATGATGTTTAACCATTACTCAATTTATCAAATTTTTAATAACATGTACAGGCTATCGAAGACCGACTGTTTGCATCATCGAATATTTAACATTATAATTTTTTACAAGAAATGAGAGTTGGCCGACTAAACTGCGACATCGCATGGACTAGCTCCAAAACGACATATTATTAACGTTGCATAAATCGGCGTCACTTTTTTTTTACGTTGACCACTCAAAATGACATCATTTGTCAGTGTTCCACGTCATCTGGCACACGACGTAGGTCCCTCACTATGTGCGATATCGTTTCTCATCTCTTGTGACATCGCTAATATTATGAACGACATCATCATTTGCGATGTCGGCTACTATATTCCTTTAGCCGACATCACACGTTTTATGATGTCGATATCGTCTATAACGATGTCACAGCTGGGGTATCATATCGTCAACCTTCTACCTGGAGCGACGTCAATCTCAATTCTTGTCGACGCCGGTCTAAAATCTAGGTAAAAGGTATTATTTACCTCAATATTGAATCGAGGTAAAAAGTATACTTTTTACTTCACCCACATTTACCTCGGGTTTTTAAGGCTGAAAATCGAGGTAAAAAGCACTGAAAAACTGAGGTAATATGTGTTGTCTCTTGTAGTGCACATATCAGAAGTCAAACAAAACTTTTTCGACACTACATCAAGTTTCTTCTTGATTATTTGTTTCTCTCTTTCATAAAATTTAACCACATTCTCCCTTGCTCTATTTCCACTCACAAATTTCACAGATGGGTTTTAAAAAGCATGAAAAATTCTATTTTCCTCATGCTCTACAAAGAAAAGTGGATAATCTTGCTCGACGACGACATTCACACATTTCTCACAGTACAGCTCTGGATCCACTAACCATGATGGGTCAGAATCTTCTTTAGCATGCCGAGTTTTCAAGTGCCTGCTTGAATTGCTAGTTTCTTGGGCTGGATTATAATTAAAATAAGTCAAACATAGCTTGCATATTGCTTGTATGACTATGTTTTCCGTAGCTTGCACTAGGTCAAAGTTAGACCAAACGAACGAAATCTTTTACGCTTGCGAGTAACACTGCTCTCACTACTTCCCTCTCCATGCACAGAAGTCAACATGCTACAACTCTAAACCAAAAACAAAAATGTTAATTCATCCTGTAACCAACAATATAATGTATTAACAAACAATAGAATTAACTTGGTCCTTAGAAGCATTGATGTTAAAATTATGCAACATTCTGCAAATGAAATGAGTATTTCATTTACTTTGACAACTATATAATAATATTACAAAAACTTAAAATTCCAGACATTATTATATCTGCACTTTTTGTCCTAAAGTGCAAATGACCGGTTCTGTAAACATCAACATGAAGAAAGCCAATGGATTCAAGGTAAAACTAGCAAAGTGAACAATAATTAACTATATAAATATCTACGTTACTCAGGTTTTGCCTCTTTTGTTCAGTTTACTGAAAATTTGTAAACCGCTCATTCATCATTGATACTGGATTTGAATTCTACTTTCCAGAAACAAAGCTGGAATAGAAAAGAAGCAATAACAACTAAGCCATAATTCAAAAACGACTAAGGCACATTAGAGTTAGAAAAAATAATAGCAATCAAAGGCTACTCAACACTAGTAGCATTCACACGTTATAGTTAGTAAAGATAAGTATTTTGTATGATATACTTTGTAATGTATCTTTCTAATTAGTGGATTCATTCTGAACTAGACCAGACCCCGCAGATGTAGGTGGATTTCACCGAACTGCGTAACCAAGTCTTGTGTCTTTAATGCTTTAATTTATTGCATACTTGGTTAGATAGGTTATGTTGGAACATACTAGTAAGAATTAGAAAAATTTGGTAAAACCAAATTTCATTTGGTATAAGAACTTGGTAACTTATTTTCCCCTTGGTTATGTCAAGGAAAGTGTGATCCGGTTTTACCATGGCAACTAAAGAATGAGCTTCGGTGTCTCTGCCACCTCTGCTAGAAGGCAACAACTACAATTATTGGAAGGCATGCATGAGAGTTTTCATCAACTCACTGGATGAACTTGCGTGGTTCTATGTTGAGAATGAGTGGAATCACCCTACTGAAGATGATGATATAAGCTCTAAGGCGACAGAAGGAGAGTCATGTCAAAGGGAGCAGAAACTCAAAGACAAAGCTAGTTGGACTCCTGATGACCTTAAGGCATCTCTGGCAAATTCAAAGGCACTAAATGCAATGTTCACTGCGGTTGATGAAAACCTGTTCAAACTCATCTCTACGTGTCATCAAGCCAAGAAAGCATGGGATATTCTGCAAACTGTTCATGAAAGAACCAGTGGAGTTCGAGAATCTAAACTACAGATGCTGGCTACTAAGTTTGAGGAACTCAAGATGGAGGAGGATGACACCATTGCTACATTCAACAGAAAACTTAGGGACATCTCCAATATGGCATACCAGCTTGGAAAAGTCTACAAAGAGGCGAAGCTAGTGAAAAAGACCTTGAGATCACTTCCTAAAAGGTTTGCGATGAAGGTTGTGGCAATAGAAGAGGCAAGAGATATAGCCACCATGAGCTTAGATGAACTAATGGGATCATTACAGACATATGAGATGACGTTTCAAACAGCTACAAAAAGGGGCCAAAAGGAGTTGGCATTCAGAACATCTTCATCAAAAGACAATCACGAATCTGACAGTGATGATGAATTTGAAAATCTTGCACTTACCACAAAGAATTTCTCAAGAATACTGAAGAAAGTAGTAAACAAGAAATCTCAGGAGAGGTTTGGAGGAAATAGACCAAGGCCACAGGATTTTGGTAATAATCATGGTACGAGATTTGAGCAAGGAAATCAACAGTTCTCCAGAAATCAAAGTAGTGAACAAAAACAGCCTGGATGAATTCAATGCAGGGAATGTGAAGGATATGGTCATATTCAGGATGAATGTGCAAACACTCTGAAGAAACGGCGAAAATCTTATGTCACCTCGTGGAGTGAAGATGAAGAAGAAGAAAAAGACGAAGAGGAACTTACAAGAAACTATGTGGCATTTGGAGCAAAAATTTATAATGCATCGGAGGATGGATGTTCCAACATACTGGATAAAGTGGAAGCTGTATGTTCCAACATAGACCTGTATGAAGCATCCAGTGATAAAGACGGTGGACTTGCAGTTAGTGATGAAGAAATCTACAGCACTTATGAAAAGATGTATGCCATATGGCTCCAAGTGGTTAACACAAACAAAGAGCTGAAGGAAGAAAAAGTACAGTTGATGGAAACAAAAAGAGAATTGCATGTAAAAGTTGCTGAACTCAAAATGGAAAATGAAGAATTAAATGAAAAGCTAATATTAGCAACCAAGAGAGCTGAGACTTCTGAAGCAGTAAATTCTAAGCTGAATTCTGGAAAAGCTAAGCTTGATGATATTCTGGATATAGGAAAGAACTTTGGAGATCGACACGGAATTGGGTATAACACAAGCATACTCAAGCCTGAGGCACACGAGTTACTCAAGAATCCAATGAATCTTAAGACAAAGATTCGAGAGGCAAAGAGAAAGTTTGGCAAGCCTTATAAAGGAAACCTCTCATCTGTAGCTATTGTTTATACCAAGGTCACTCCGAAGATAAATGCCAGAAACTATTCAGAGATCAAATGGCAGGACGTCAACTCATTGTATGTTCCAACATAGGCGAAGTGCAGAAAACCAGAACGGTCAGAAAGGTATGCATTGTCAAAAGATCAAATACATGCCTTGTTGCACATACTTTGCTTATATCATATTCAAGAGATTCGTGGTACTTTGATAGTGGATGCTCTCGCCATATGACTGGAACTTAAGAATTCTTACAAATATCACACCTTTCGATGGTGGTTATGTTATGTTTGGTGATGGAAAGAATAGTAGAGTGGTTGGAAAAGGTGAACTACAGATTGAAGGATTTCCAGTATTCACTAGTGTGCTGTTCGTGGAAGACCTGAAGGCCAATCTACTGAGCATAAGTCCACTATGTGATGACAATATGATTTTGGAATTTCAGAAAGACAAATGCATAGTGAAACACGGAGAAGCCAAGGTTCTTTCAGACATACGCTCATCAGATAATTGCTATCTACTGGAATAAGAAGTACAATGTATGATCTCGAAGCAAGATGAATGGCACGGGAAGCTCGGTCACATCAATTACAAAACCTTGGTGAAAATTGCAAATGCAAAAGCTGTACGAGGTATGACTAACTAAACAAGCAAGGATGGAATTGTGTGCAGACCATGTCAACAAGGTAAATAAATTTGATCTCCCCACTCGTCAGTTCAATATAGAACAACCTCAAGAAATCTGAAATTATTGCATATGGATTTGATGGGTCTAGTCAATACGCCTAGTATAGGTGGAACGAAATACATATTTGGTGATGATTTCTCCAGATATACATGGGTAGTTTTTATTAAAGAAATATCTAATACAGTGGAAGTATTCAGAACTCTGGTGATAAAGTTACTGACTGAAAAAGGAAGTCCAGTTGGAAAGATTGTTCGAATTTGTCGTGATCATGGTAGAGAATTTGAAAATTCTCAATTTAGTGATTTTTGTGATAAGCTTGGCATTTAACATGAGTTTTCTGCACCAATAACTCCTCAGCATAATGGTATTGTAGAACGGAAAAACAGAACCTTGCAGGAGATGGCTCGAGTTATGTTAGCCGAGAAAGAAATTCACAAAAAATGGTGGGCAGAAGCTATTAGCACAGCTTGCTATACGATTAATCGAGTATATCTGCATCTATTCACCAGCAAAACATCTTACAATATTTGGAAGGGTAGGAAACCAAATGTCTCATACTTTCATTTGTTCGGAAGAAAGTGCTATATCCTCAGAGATAGAGAGAAATTAGCAAAATTCAATAATCGTAGTGATACTGGAATTTTTCTTGGGTATTCTATCAATAGTCGTGCTTATCATGTTTATAACAATCGGAAAAACACACTTATGGAGTCTATAAATGTTATTGTGGACGATTCTGAAGAAGGACAAAAGTCAGAAGTCGTGGAAGAAGAATCTGGTAACACTCATGTTCCAACACAGCCTCGTCAACCTGACAAGGCAGATCCATTACATCAGGAGCAGACTGATATTGGAACATCTTATCAGACTGATGTTGAACCAGTTGACACTGAGCATGTTGAAACATCATCCCCCACTACCGCATCCTATGTTCCAACAAAGGATCAACCTAAATCAATGGCACGGAGTACTCGACCAGTTCCTCTGGTGGATTACAGGAAATTGGTTGGATTACAATGCTTCATCTCTCTCGTTGAACCAAAGAATTACAAGGAGGCATTACTGGATGAATATTGGATTACTGCAATGCAAAAAGAACTAGGTCAGTTTGCGAGAAATGATGTATGGTATCTCACTCCTCGCCCTAAAGGTGTTAATATCATGGGCACAAAATGGATTTTTAAGAATAAATCTAATGCTGACGGCCATGTTACTCGAAACAAAGCTAGACTGGTTGCTTAAGGATACACACAAGTTGAATGTGTTGACTTTGATGAGACATTCGCACCAGTTGCTAGGTTAGAGTCAATTCGAATTTTACTTGCTATTGCCTGCTCTATGAACTTTACTCTGTATCAAATGGATGTCAAGAGTGCATTTCTAAATGGTGTGGTAAATGAAGAAGTTTATGTGGAACAACCTAAAGGATTTGAGGATCCTCATTACACGCATCAAGTATATTGCCTCAAGAATGCCTTATATGGTTTAAAGCAAGCACCCA
This sequence comes from Rubia yunnanensis, assembly GCA_037428765.1. Taxonomy (NCBI): domain Eukaryota; kingdom Viridiplantae; phylum Streptophyta; class Magnoliopsida; order Gentianales; family Rubiaceae; genus Rubia; species Rubia yunnanensis. The sequence continues at coordinate 21,514,754 of CM075066.1, forward strand.
GGGCATGGTATGAATGACTTACTAACTTTCTTCTTGAGAAAGTTTATCGTCGAGGGGGAGTAGATCGCACTTTATTTGTGCTTGATAATTCATCAAAAATTATGATTGCTCAAATTTATGTGGATGATATAGTATTCGGCTCTACTTTACCATCTATGGTACAGGGGTTTGTCATGGTTATACAGGCTGAGTTTGAAATGAGCATGGTTTGAGAGATCATATACTTTCTAGGACTGCAATTTAAGCAAGGAAAACATGGCATGTTCATAAATCAAAGTAAGTATGCATTGAATCTAATGAAGAGATTTGGTTTAAGCAATGCTCGAGCAGATGCGGGTTTCTGACAAACTGGTCAAGGATGAGAAAGGAGTTGCAGTTAATCAAAAGTTATACGGGAGAATGATTGGGAGTCTATTGTATTTAATAGCAAGTAGACCAGATATATGTCTCAGCGTTGGGATGTGTGCAAGATTTCAGGCTGATCCAATCATCTCACGGAAGTCAAAAGAGTTATTTGATATATAAGTGGGAATTCTGAGTATGGTGTCTAGTATTCTAAGAATCAAGATTCTGATTTGATTGGGTACAGTGATTCTGATTGGGCTGGTAATGCTGATGATCAAAAGAGCACTACAGGTGGATGTTTCTTTATTGGCACGAATCTGGTTTCTTGGTATAGTAAGAAACAAAATTCAATCTCTTTATCTACTGCAGAAGTTGAATATCTTGCTGATGGAAGCTGTTGTGCTTTATGGTTATGGATGAAGTAAATGATGAATGACTATGGAATTCACCAAGGCCTATTGAAGATCTTATGCGACAACACAAGTGTTATTGATATTTCAAAAATTCCAGTCTAGCACTCTCGAACTAAGCATATTGATATAAGACATCATTTTATCAGAGATCTTGTTGAAAGAAAGGAAGTTGTGGTAGTCTATGTTCCAACATACGAGCAAATTGCTGATATTTTCACAAAGCCTTTGGACACTGCCACTTTTGAAAGTCTTAGACAACACTTAGGTGTTTGTCAAATTTGAGGTAATTCTTGCCTTCATTCAGTTGTAAATATTTTAATTGTTTTGTCGAGAAATTCAAAAAAAAATTTAGAAAGAAGAAAAACTTTACAAAAATAGAAGTTGTATAGTTATGGTATGTTGGAAGTTCGTATGTTTTGAGTTGATGTCTTGAGTTGACAAGAGAGAAAAACTACATCATTGCTCATCTCAAAAAAGGGAAAAGGTTTCGCGGCAACCAAGGAAGTTATGTGAAGAGTTTTGGTTGGTTTCAAAGTTGTCTAAACCCCTCAAAATTCCTCTCTTTTCGGCCACTATTCCACACATCTTGGTTTTTTGGATTCTTGCTAAACTCCTCCCCGATTTTTCTCTACTTAACAAATCCTTGACAAAAGATGTCTTTAAACCAAACCTCTCCCACGATCATAGAGAAAATTAAAGAAACCCTTCAACCTTTAGAAGACATGAATGATGAACTATTGAAAGACAATGTGAAGGCAGTTCTGTCCGAAGGTGATAGACAATGTGGAGGCTGTTCTGTCCGAAGGTGATAGACAATGTGGAGGCAGTTCTGTCCGAAGGTGATAGACAATGTGAAGCAAACATCGAGGCTGAGGTGACCGATGTTGGTGCGGAGAATGTAGATGCCGGTGGTTCAAGCTCCTGTGGTGAAGGTCGGGATGAAAGCACCATAAACAGAGGAAAGGGTCTGTTTCAAAAGGTAACTAACCCTGATCCCCCAACTCTTAAAATTCATGGGATGGAATTCAAGACTGTAGATGATATATTTGAATGGTTGGAAGCAAATAGAGGTACAGTAGATTTGACCAAGATTAAGAGTATAGAGGGTGAATTTTTTAATGTTAAGGCCAAAGAATTTGTGACCGGGGATATTGGAGATTTGTGGAATGTTTAAAACCATAAAGTGAAGTTCCTGAGGGGAGAGGTATGATGTGTACAGAGGGAAGGACAAGTTTCACGTTTATTCATCTATCCCTCGTTCGAGCTGTGTTTTTATGAGAGAAACTAGCGATGATGAAGTAGCAGGATGTGATGTGATCAAGTCTACAGATAGGTTGCCTGTAGGATTTTTTTATTTGAAGGCAGCTCAGAGATTGGAAGAACTGAGGAAACCTGTGATAATCGAAGTCTCGGACAGCGATGAAGAAGACAGTGTTGCCTATGTTCCAACACAGCAGGCAAAGGCTGAAACTACTATCGAGATGGAAGTTGATGATGAAGATATGGGGGGTGAAGATCAGATTGAGGTATCAAGTGAGGGAGAGAAACCTGGAGAGGCTATGTCTAGAAAGGATGAACCAGACCAAGACCAGCATGTTGGAACATAGCCTGCTGAAGAAGACGAAACTGAGGATACTGAGTATGTTCCAACATAGGAACATCCTGAGATGAACTACTCAAGTGATGAGGTGCTGGTAAAGCAAGCTAAAGCTCCTAAGGCAAAACATGCCATTGTCTATCCTTGTTTGATTTTAGCGTTGGCTAAGAGTGCCAAGGTAAAAGGGAAGGCAAAAGATATGATTATAGACACGGAATTCCTAAGGCCGGACAAGAAGACATTTGGGATGAGGCATGTCCATGATCTACCGTGGAATCCTTCTGTGTCTACTTCTTCAACTGCTGAAAAGAAGGCTAAACTTGTGGTCCTGAATGCAAGACTTGGGGCAATAGCCATTCAAATGACAGCACTTGAAGCATAAAAGGCGAAATTGGAGATTGAAAAGGCGCAACTAGAGGCCTGCTCTTGAAAATACTTTTTCTTTCTATGTTCCAACATAGATGTCACAGTCAGAGGGAGCCTGCTATCGGCTTATGTTTTTTTGTTTTTTTTGCCTTTAGCGTATTTATGGCCCCAAGGGGAGAATTTTGGATAATTTGGCTGTAATCTTAAGTTTATTTGTTATGGTTTTTCTGGAATTATGGTACTCGGTTCTGGTATTCATATTTTTATGTAATTCTGGTATTCAATTTTTTATCAAATTCAGTATTGTGCATGTGTTCCAACATAGGTGGAGTTGGGAAGACCCATGTGTTTGATTACAAGTTTTTCGTTGTGATATTAATGGCAAAAAAGTTTTGGGTCTACAAAATGTCAAAGGGGGAGATTGTAAAGTCAAGTGGTATTCATTGACTATTGAAATTGGCAATTTTGTGAACATATTTGGAAACGAAAATCTTCCATGTTGGAACATGCATATTAGCATATAAACGTCAATCAGATCTTACGCATAAAGGGTCAGAATATTATGATATTTCTGAGATATGAAAATCTGAATATTCTGCTATATATTAGGCGTGTAGAAGCAAAGTTGATTTATGGAAAATTCCTAGAAATATGGTGTTGGTATTATCGAATATATGAGAGATATTGTGATGAGGAAAATTCTTTTACTTATGAGATTTGGATATGTTTCAAGAAGCAGATAAGGAATAACAATATTATGGAGATAATCATGGAGAGTTCCGATCTGCCCATGGCTATAAAAGGGGACAACCACGGCTGCATTCAATACGGATTTAATAGAGAAAATCTGCACACTGATTTTCAATCTTTCGAGAGAATTGCAAAGAGCCAGAATTCTGTGTTCCAACATACGTGACCTGCCGTTCAAAGTTCATAATCGTATACCTTAATTCCTCGGAGGAGGAGATCCAGCGTCGACGAGTTTCGAGGTCAGAGGGAGTCTGATCAAGACGGATCGGTAGCTAGGGGAGCTAGCAGAATTCACACGTTATAGTTAGTAAAGATAAGCATTTTGTATGATGTACTTTGTATTGTATCTTTCTAATTAGTGTATTCATTCTGAACTAGACCAGGTCCTGCAGAAGTAGGTGGATTTCACCGAACTGCGTAACCAAGTCTTATGTCTTTAATGCTTTAATTTATTGCATACTTGGTTAGATAGGTTATATTGGAATATAATAGTAAGAATTAGAAAAATTCGGTAAAACCAAATTTCAACATAGAAATGAAGATAGTATAAGGGGTCCATACACAATCAACAGGTTGCTTCAGACAATACGCTGCGAGCAAATTTTGCAAGGTAGAAGCCTAAAAGATGAATCAAATGAAAGTGGAATCCATGGTCTTTTCAACAAACATATTCCTGAGTAACTGTTACTTTCCATTCTTACAACTAACACTCCACTGCCTACTGCATTGCATTCATTTTATTTAGCATTGCCTTAGCCACAGAAACTCCAAGATGAACAAATTAAGATGAGTTACTTCCTGTTGAGTAACCATTTCAGCAACTTTAATTTTTGCATTTACACAACTTTGAAATTCCAGTGCCAGGGAATATTGATGCAGAGAGTCTAATAAGAAAGTTAGTGAAAGCAGGGAAGCAGGCAGAGATGTGGCCTGCAAAACACTTCACTGGAGAATCAGACCAGCAATACACAAACTCCCTCCTTCCCACCTCACATTTCATGGAATCTTTTTACGGCTATCAAGAAACATGGTTGAAACGGGGTTCTTGAAGAATGCTCGACCTGAATTTTATTCGGGGGCCAGTCTGGATGAATCTCTTCCAATAGGGAAACATGTTCTTCAACATACATTACAGTCTCACTACTATTATGCAATACATACAGGTGAACAGTCATCAACTCAGCGTGATAGGGTGTATGAAGCGTACCCTTGGAACGTGAATCTCATTCCACCTTCCACGGTGGGGTCCTCTAGGAACATCAACCATTTTTCTTCCAACCAAGTTCGTTGTACAATACTCAATGATCTCCTTAGTGACATACCTCTGAACAATGGAGGCATCAGGTCGACTACGATAATGAACATAACCCTTAAAAACAGCCATGTGACGCTCAAAGGGGTACATCCAATGCATTCTGGCAGGCTTGCACATACATATCTCCCTAACTAAGTGTACCACTAGGTGCACCATGATGTCAAAGAATGACGGGGGAAAATACTTCTCCAAATGGCATAGAACAACAGCAGCATATCGATCCAGTTCATCAAGATGTTGGAAGAAACACAAGCGCATAACAGAAAATCTAACTTCCTCTTCCAAACACCCACGTATTGCTACAGGCAAAAGTTGTTGCATAAGGACATGACAATCGTGTGATTTCAAAGCATTAAGATGCAACTCATCATTAATAAACCGGCTAACATTAGAGGAGTAACTAGAAGGTACCTTCATTCCTTGGATGCTTTCACACACCGACTCCTCTCAAAAATTGACATATTGTAAGGAGCGGGGGGCAGGTACATTCGCTTCCCTCTTACCTCTGGTGCCAGATCCAACCGTATACCAATGTCCACTAAATCTTTCCTCGCATTCAAGCTATCCTTAGTATTCCCAGGAATGTTCAGAAGCGTCCGAATTAGACTCTCACAAACACTCTTTTTGATATGCATGACATCCAAACAATGGCGAACCTCCAAAATTTTCCAGTACGGAAAATTGAAGAAAATAGACCTTTTCTTCCACGGTCCGTCTACAACCCTACCACCCTTTGATAACTTCTTACCGAGAACAACATTCAATTTTTTCACCTTGTTGTGAATAGCTACACCGGTTAAAGGTTTTGGTTCCTTTCTCCTCTCCTTCCCACCAACGAATGCAACCGCATTCTCCCACAACTTGTGACCTACAGGCAGGAATTTACGGTGACCCAAAGAAACAGTCTTCCACCCATTCCTCAACTAATGGTAATCTATCTCATCCTCGCAAACTGGGCAAGCCTTGTGACCCTTGACAACATACCCGGAAAGGTTACCATATGCGGGGAAATCATTTATGGTACAAAAAAATATCGCCATCAATGTAAACTCTTCACCACTAAAATCATCAAACATTTGGCGCCTTCCAACCAAAACACCTTCAAATATTCTATCAAAGGGGTAAGATAAGTGTCTATGTCATTTCCAAGTTGTTTTGGGCCTGAAATCATAATGGACATCAACACATATTTTCTCTTCATGTACAAGTACGTGGGAACATTTTAAATGGCAAGCATATACAGCCACGAACTGTGTTTCGAGGACATATTCCCAAATGGGTTCATACCATCATTACACAAAGCAAATCTCAAATTCCTAGGTTCGTATACAAAGTGTGGATACATCCTGTCATATTTCTTCCACTGGTCTGCGTCTGCCAGGTGTCGAATTATATCACCATCTTTACAACCTCCTTTATCAACGCACCATGTCAAGTTCTTTGCATCATTTTCATTCTTAAACAACCTTCTCAGCCTCTGAATAATGGGAAGATACCACATACATTTGACGGGCACCCGCTTCCTCACCGGCACAACATGCTCTCCACCGACAACCACATGTCTCTTCTTCTTACAACGCGACACATTACATACTGGAAAAACAATCTTATCCTTAAGGTCACCTCTATATAAGACACAATCATTCAGACAAGCATGTATCTTTTCATACTCCAATCCTATCGGACACAGAATTCTCTTAGTTTCATAAAGGTTATCAGGAACCCCGTTACCAGGTGGAAGGTTTTCATTCAAAACTTAAGCAATTTATTCATGCTAGTATCACTCCATTACCCTATACCTTTCAAATTAAAGAACTACATCAAACACGACATGACCATGTTTTTCTTCTTGTAATTGGGATACAATGGTGTATCCTTCTCACCAAGGAAGTTAGCCAAAATCCCAGGCCTCCCTCTAAACTCATTAACAACCTCCTCACACATGTCATCCAACTTAGCATCCCCAAAAAACTCTCCCTCACTACTAACTCTCACTTCCGGTGGTGATTTTTTCCCATGAAAGGTCCACACAACATAATCTTTCGCAAACCCCCAGCTATACAAATGGAGTTTCAGGGTGTCTTTCTTATAAGAACGAATTTGATTTTCACAATTACGACAGAGACATAATATTCGCTTCTCTCGACTAAAAGCATGCTCCAAGAACTCATCCACGAACATAATAAATTCATCGCTCACCCTACTAACGTTGGCATACACATGCTTACGCCTCTCGACGACGCAATACAACTCTACATATCAATAAATGTCCAACAACCATGCTTCAACACATATAATACAATAGAATTTTTCATTATGACTTCCTAATGATGCAACACCCTAAATGCACAATATACACCAACATTACAATTACAACATTCTTAACATGTCAAACACTATAGGAATCAAAAGCCATAGCCTTATAACTACAACAACCTTGAGAACAAATCACAAACTAATATCTACAATTCTACCTCAATGACCATCAAATGATCAAACACAAAATGTAAATATCTCTACTAACCAAAACCATACATGAAATCCTTAATAACCATAAATGTAATTAAAAGAAAGGTACTTTCAAGAGTCTTCATTGTGGAGAATTCAATGCCTTCATCAACCAAGAAACACCATTAATGAACCACTTCTTCCCAAAATTCCATTTGTAACCCGCTAAAAAAAGGGTAGGTGAGCATTTAATGCTATTTCCTACATCGGTATTTAGATTTTACCGGTGCATTTGAAGCATTTTACACCGATAAAATCCATTATCGGTGTAGATATTCAGCCAAAACGAGCATATTTTCATGTCCTGCACCGGTACAATCACAATACCAGTGCAAAAACCAATAGTTTTGGCGTCAAAATTCAAGAATAAGAATTTATTTTTGCACCGCTACTAAGAAAATACCGTGCATGATCAATTACTACACTGATGCTAATTGTAACCGGTGTACAAATACAAAATTTTCCCACTTTTTTAAATTTCTACACTGGTAATTTCTCATTACCGGTTTAAAATTTTTACCTCTTCTCGCCAAATTAATAAAAAAGGTAAATAAGTACACACTGGTAATCCTGTACCGGTGCACATGTTAGCAATTGCACCGGTACAAATACCTATTCGAATAATACCGGTGCAATATATTTGACATTGGTACACCGGTAGAACTAACACCGGGGCGAAAATAGGTGAACTTTACATCGGTTGACAGGATACCGGCGAATGTACTCATTTGCACTGGTACTGATGTTAATATGATAAATACTGGTGCAATTGATTACATACACACTGGTATACAACCTTTTCTTGTCGATACGACTTAATTCGCATAAATTTCTCCCGTCTACCAAGTCACAATTACTATATCTTCCCTGTGTTTTGAATTCCATTTTGTTGCGCGTTACTTGTATAGAAATTTGAGTGGATTTTTCTGATAGGTTCTTATGAACATACTATATACTACCATACTACAGACTAATTTACAATTAACTTGCGGATAAATTGCAAATATCAAACTCATGCCCCTTCTTTCCCAAAATTGAGTTCGAGCTCGCGATTAATCCCCATCGATCCAGCTCCTTCTTCCTCACCGGGAAACCGTCGACGTTGATCTCGACGAAATTCAGGTTCCTCTCCCGGAGGAACGACCGTACGACGGTACAGTCCCGGCAGTTGGGCCGGGAAAAAAAGTTCACGCTTCAAGCTCTTCCGCTACTGGAAATCCTCGAAGCCGGAGCAATTAGTGAAGGAGAACGCGACCTCGATCAAGGCGGTGGTCGGAAACTTCTCCGCTCAGATTCCCATCCACCGCCGTCGCCTTTCTTGTTAACACCTCCAGATTGCCTAGGAAAACAACGTCGGAGCTTCAGGCTTCCGTTTCCGACGTTAACGGCTCCACTTACCCTACTGCTCCAGGAACGTCACACAAGGTAACCGTCCATGACCGCCAACGCGACGTCGTATACGAGTTCCTCATCCCTGAGGTACATTAATCCAATTCGGCTGTATGATATGTTTTTGTTTTTACTTTTTAGGTATTTTTTGCTTTGAATTCTAGTATTAATTTTTGTGTGTTTTGATTTTGGAGCAGGATCAGTATATATTGCATATGGCAGAGACGCAGAACATAAGTCTCCCGTTCGCTTGCAGGCACGGTACCGATATCTGAGTTCTTGCATTTATGTTTCCAGATCTGTGTGTGCTTTTTTTTTAAGTGATTGAGAGATGAGGTGACCATACTACAGCTGGAGCAGTTGACAGGTAGCTGAGCTTTGTTACTTCCATGTCCCAATGTTCATGCAGAGTTATTTTGAATTCATTTATTGGATAATGAACTTAACACGGGTGTCATTCATTTGTAGTGTTTTGAAGTTTTGGGTTACAATAAACCTTAAGAAGCCAGTTATGCAAGGTAGCTCAAATGTCGATACTTCCACAGAGAAGGTTAGTCTTAGAAGGCAGCTAAAAACATAGAGTTAAACATTCTACAGCTTACTTGAGGTTTCTCTTGTTCAGGATAAGAGATTACACGGTGTTGTTTCAGAAGCAAGAAAAGGAAAACAAACTGAAGCTTAAGTTTGTTGAAAACGAAAACAAGAAGAATGGTTTTGGTGCAGTCACTATTTACTGCATTTTCTGATTCCATTTATAGCCAAAAACAGCCTACAAACATGAAGAACGTGGCCACTAAACTCCTATCTTTATGCCACTATCCCTAGCTATTTTCAAGCAACTAACCATGACTTGGTTTGACAAGTTAAACTCTTACTAAAAATAGAAAACATGTTGCAGTAATGCTGCAACAAAGAAAGGAAGAAGATTATCCAACAAATCACCCCCTTAAACTTCTTCTTCATTTTTGAACTTGAATGATTCCAAGCTTCTGTCGCATCTCAATGAACTTAACTCTGCCCAATGGTTTGGTCAGAATGTCTGCAATCTGTCCATTAGTTCCGACATGATCCACTTCCATTTTCCCGGTCTCAATGCATTCCCGAATGAAGTGAAACTTGGTGTCTATGTGTTTGCTCCTTGCATGAAATACTGGATTTCTACAAAGTGCAATGGCAGACTTGTTATCCACCATCAACATGAAGCTCAGCTCTTCATGACCCATCATCTCGGCTATTAAACGACTGAGCCACACTCCTTGACAAGCCGCGTTAGCTGCAGCCACATACTCAGCTTCACACGAAGACAATGCCACCACTTGTTGCTTCTGTGAGGTCCAAGTAATAATACTATTGCCAATCAGAAACACTATCCCAGCGGTGCTTTTCCGGTCATCAACATCTCCGGCAAAGTCACTGCCGCTATAGCCGATCAGCTCAACTTTGCTGCCACCTGACTTGTAGCAGCAACCATAGCTTAGAGTACCCTGAAGATACCTAAGTATCTGCTTAATTACAGCCCAATGTTGAGTACTTGGCGCCTCCATAAAACGGCTTGCGATTCCGACCGCATAACCAATATCTGGCCGTGTGTTCACAAGATAGCGAAGGCTACCAATAACACTCCTGTACTTGGTGGCATCCACTGCTGCATTCCCATCTTGTTTGCTCAATCGGAGCCGGTTCTCCATCGGCGTGTGGCACGGGTTACACCCGTTCATTCCAGCAAGCTCCAAGATTTTCTCAGCGTATGCCTTTTGGCACATGGTAATTTCACCATTGCCTTGACGCACCTCAATCCCAAGATAGTAGCTTAGAAGACCTAAGTCACTCATTTTGAAAACTTTCTGCATTTGTGCCTTGAACTCAACAATATCTTGAACTTTCGTTCCCGTAATAATTAAGTCATCCACATAGACACCAACAAGCAGAAAAGAACTAGTGTTACCTCTCCGATACACCGCATGTTCGAGCTGACACCTTGTGAATCTGAGAGAGACAAGAGATGCATCCAGTTTGGAGTTCCAAGTTCGTGGAGCTTGTCGGAGTCCGTACAGTGCTTTTCTGAGCTTGAGCACTTTCCCATCGTTTTCACCATCAATGAAACCCGGTGGTTGCTGCACATAAACATCCTCAGCAAGGTCGCCATTCAGAAACGCCGACTTGACATCCATGTGATGCACCTCCCACCTCTCATGAGCAGCGAGTGCAAGCAGCAACCTAATTGTCTCCATTCTTGCCACCGGAGCGAACACTTCGTCGTAGTCCACCCCCTGTCGTTGAGCATAACCCTTTGCAACGAGTCTTGCCTTGTGCTTAACGATGGTTCCAGCCGAGTCTTTCTTGACTTTGAAAACCCATTTCAGTCCGATGGCGCGGTGATTCGCTGGAAGTGATGCAAACTCCCAAGTTTTGTTGTCAAGAATTGATTTCATCTCCTCATTCATTGCGTTTCTCCAAGCTACATCTGCCAAGGCTTCTTCAACGTTGGCTGGTTCCTCCGCGGCTAGAAGACAACCACCACTTTCTTCGACCTTTTCGACCTCATCGGAATCATTGTACAAGTCTGTGATCAACCTGTAGCGTCCTGGGCCTGAGGTATCCAGATTGTCATCATGCGTTGGAGGTGTTGCCCACCGCGTCTCTCTTCGGACAGGCTCTGGCGTCTGCGGTTCAGCTTCTGGCTCAGCAAACTTGGGTGCAGGTACTGTGCACTCCCTTGTAGAATAAACCACAGTGAATGAGTTGTCTGCTGAACTCATGTCACCGGAGTCTTTCCAATTCCATGCCTGTCGTTCTTCGAACACAACATCCCTTGTCACATGCATGCGCTGTCCAACTGGATCAAAGACTCGATATGCCTTTGCTCCTTCCTCATAGCCAGTGAGAACTCCAAGAACAGACCTATCAGCTAGCTTATTCAATCCCGGACCAAGCCTCTTCACATGTGCAACACACCCAAATGTTCTCAGGTGGTGTACGCTAGGCTTCTTTCCGTGCCATGCCTCATAAGGCGTCATGCCTTCTAAGCTCCGTGTTGGTGCGCGGTTGAGCAGATACACGGCGGTTTTTACAGCCTCTCCCCAGAACGAGTTGGGCACAGCCATAAACTTCATAAGGCATCGAGCCATCTCTACCACCGTTTGGTTTCGCCTCTCAACTACACCGTTTTGTTGAGGCGAATACGGAGCACTGGTGTTGTGCTTAATCCCGTTTGCTTCACAGAACTCCTTGAATTCATCAGAGTTGAATTCACCGCCACAATCTGAGCGAAATGCAGTCAACTTGCATTCCTTCATTGTCTCTGCTGCTGCCTTTATTTTCTTGAAAAATTTCAGCGCCTCATCCTTTGTCCTGAGCAGTTCAACCCACATATATCTACTATAATCATCAATGACAAGTAGAAAATACCTTCTCCCTCCAGCCGTTGCAGGCGCTATCGGACCGCAAAGGTCAGTGTGGACCAACTCCAAATGACGGTTGGCTCGAAACGTCGTTGCTTGTGGAAAAGGCTTTCGGTGTTGCTTTCCGATCACACAACCATCACACAGCTCCTCTACATGCTGAATGTTAGGCATTCCTCGGACCATTTCCTTGCTTGACAAGTTATGCAATGCCCTGAAGTGAAGATGACCGAACCGTGCATGCCAAAGCCATGAATCATCATCCTTTTGCATCAAGTAACTCACTGGGGCCGTAAGTTTTAGGCTCAAAGTGTACAACCTGTTTCGAGAACGCATGACCCGAGCTAACACCTTGCGTGCTCGGTCAAAAATACAAAGCACCCCATCCTCGATCACAACCTTACACCCATTTTCATCAAGTTGTCCAAGCGAAATGATATTGCTCCGCAAACTTGGAATGAAATATACATTAGTGAGTATACGGTGATCACCTGTGCGACATTGAAACATGATAGTGCCTCGCCCTCGAATATTCACCACCGAACCATCTCCGAACCGCACTTTTCCTTGCACCTTCTCGTCAAGAGTCCTGAACGCTGCTTTATCACCGGTCATATGACTGCTAGCTCCGGTATCAAGGTACCAAAGTCCCTTTTCGGCAACCATAGGCAACACCCTTTCTTCATTCAAGAACACTTCTTCAGAAGTGAATTGGGTCTCGGCTCCATCCTCTCCTCCTAGGATCATAAGCAGTGCCGGTTCCTCGTCGCCTTCTGCCTCCGCGCGCACAAGGTTTGCCTGACCTTGTGGTTCTCGATCACGCTTCGCTTTACGACATTCTTTTGCCCAATGTCCAGCTATGCCACAGTAGTTGCAATTACCCTTCTTGCGTTCACCTTTCTTCCCTTTGACAAAAGCTTGGGGCTTTGATTTTGCCAAAGTTTTGCCCTTTTTATCACCGCCGGCAGCGCCTTGGTTGCGCTGCCTTGTTTGCCATTCTTCTTCGGTGAGCAATAAACGACTTCCGCCAGGTGCCATCTCGTCGAGTTCTCCTCGCTCCTCAACGACCAACAACCTTCCAATGAGCTCCTCAATAGACAGCGTCTTCAAGTCTACAAGCGATTCAATGGCCATAGCCATCTGCTTGTATTTCCTCGGTACACACCGCAGGAACTTGAGCACGGCCTTGTGCTCCGTCACCGGATCACCCAAGACCTCCAAATCGTTGACAATGGCAGTGAGCCGTATGCCAAATGATTCTACACCTTCGCCATCTTTGAAGGCAAGATTTTCGAATTCAGACCAACGAGTTTGCGCCTTGGCTTCACGAACGCGCTCCACGCCGACCCGCATTGTTTTGAGCGTGTCCCAAGCCTCCTTGGCAGTCGCCTTGACTCCAAGAGTTCGAACCAACTCCGGTGGAACTGCTCGGAGAAGAGCAGACATGGCTCTCCGGTCATCCCGCACCTCTCCTGAACCACCTTCGATGACGTCCCACAAGTCTTGAGCTTGCAACTGAACTTTCATGAGTATAACCCAGTCCGAGTAGTTTGTCCGAGTGAGTACTGGAAAATGCGCCGCACCGTCGCTTTCCCTGATAACGCGCTCCACGATTCGCGTCTCGTTGCTGCCTCCAGTTTCACTACCACTGCCAAGGCTACCAAGTTTTGGCCATACAACAGGTGGTGGTGTAGCGGCTCCTCCTTTGTTTTTGTCACCAGTCGCTCCTGCTCCTCGTCCTGCCATTGCGTCGAAACGGATCAAACACCGACCGACTTCAGAGATTGGATCGAACACCAAACGCTCTGATACCACTTGTTGTTTCAGAAGCAAGAAAAGGAAAACAAACTGAAGCTTAAGTTTGTTGAAAACGAAAACAAGAAGAATGGTTTTGGTGCAGTCACTATTTACTGCATTTTCTGATTCCATTTATAGCCAAAAACAGCCTACAAACATGAAGAACGTGGCCACTAAACTCCTATCTTTATGCCACTATCCCTAGCTATTTTCAAGCAACTAACCATGACTTGGTTTGACAAGTTAAACTCTTACTAAAAATAGAAAACATGTTGCAGTAATGCTGCAACAAAGAAAGGAAGAAGATTATCCAACACACGGTATATCTAGTTCACCTCAAGACAAAAGTGGAATCTTCATTTCAGCACCATGCATGGATAGTAGTTATAACACATTCTTCCTCAGAATGCTTGCATGTAAATTATGTGGCACCAAAAGATATTCTGAACATAGTTAGTCCTTATCATTTTTGCTTTCAGTCAGTTAGATACTAACGTACAACTATTCCAGGGTGTGCATGTATAATATACTTCAGCTTGAGAATGGTCCTGTAAAAACATTTTCATGATGTCGAATTGACTCTTTTTTTGTGAAGGTATGCATGCTTGGAATACTCAAATATTTATGATCCAATCCAAAAATAACTGTCCAGAAAGTCTTTAACTTTATGAATGTACTATTGCAGTCAGCAATCAGTCCTGATGCTGCTCATTTACTTTCTGATTGTTAGTTCTTTATTGGGAACGTTCTGATTTCTGATACATCTGAGCTGGAAACTTGGTTGTTTTTTTTAAGGCTTTCGTGTTCTTGAATACATGTGTTTTTGCAGCCTGTACTTAACTAGAGTAAAATTAGGGTCTCCACCGAGGGAATTCAACGTACAAATCGATACAGGGGGTGATATTTTATGGTTTTCGTGTGATTCTTGTGCTGATTGTCCGAGAACTAGTGCACTTGAGGTAAAGTTCTGCTCTTACATTTGTGTAGTGCTTTTAAGGAATGGCGATATATGGGAATAATATTTTGTTTTGCAGATTGAGCTCAATTTCTTTAGTGTTGCTGGCTCCTCCACTTCTTCGATGATTTCTTGTTCTGATGCTGAATGTGCTTCTATAGTTAGAACGGCCATTGCACAATGCCTGGGCCAAGGTAATCAGTGCGGTTATTCTGTTCAGTATGGTGGTGGAAGTAGCACTGTTGGATACTATGTGTCCGATATGCTCTATTTTGACCCATTTTTTGGGAACCTCATTGGTTGCCAACTCCATGGCTCCTATTGTATTTGGGTAAGCTAGGTTGTGTTTCTTTATTTCCATATTTTTGAGACGGTGGAAGAGGATGATAAGGATCTAGCTGTAGTGTAAGAAAGAGAGAGCTTAGAACTGAATAGTTAGGACATGAGAGAAAGGATACTGTCATCCATATATTTGGAGTGCAGATTGCACAATTTTAACTTGGCAAAATCAAGTCTTTTTTATTTTGAGGGAGGGTATGAATGGTGAAAGGTTTAGGAAAGATCTTGGTTTACTTTGTTTATCCTTACCCGGAGTATTTTGCTTGATTCTATGTTTTATATCAGCTCTAATGTTTCAATTCTTATTGATAGGTTCTCTACTGGAGCTGGTGTCACAGGAGGCATTGCTTCAATCCATGATTTTTACGCTAGAGAAGTTCCAAATCCAGTACATTTAGAGTATGACTGTTGATACAGGCTTCATAGATGAAAGGCGAACTATTAAAATTGTAATCAGAATAAGATATTGACATGATTCTTTTTACTATTTGATGCTGGAGATTCATCAGAATATGAATTCTGATGCTATGAACATGTAAAGAACATGTGGCAAATATTCAAAAAACGAACTAAATGCAGTTGAAAATTTGTGTATGTACTATGCAATTGTTACTTTTCAATATTTATTATTTGTATTAAAACATGTACTACCTCCGTCCCAGTCGAATCTGCACACTTTTTGGTCAACTTTCTCAAGGTATATTTGACCATAATTTTCAACTAGTATATAGACACCAATATCATCATGTGAGATATTGTTGGATACCCTGCATGATGTATTTTCTAAATATCAAATTTTAACATACCGTTAATATACGTAACTAAAGTTATCGTTGGTCAAACTTGACCTGACAAACTTGACCAAAAAGTGTGCACATTCGGTTGGGACAGAGTAATACTTGTTTTAGATTTTAAGAGCTCTAAATATGAATTATGAAACTTTTCCAGGAGATCGTGTATAAGTTATGTTATAAATTGTTCTATTTTGGTAAAAACATGAATATGTTAGTTTACGACTAGTATATGTTACAGTTTACACAGATACGAGAGACTAAAATTAGACAATTTATTATTGTCATATTAACTCTGCATTAATTACTTTACAACATTGATTGCTTAAATAAAATACGCATGTGATTTTAAATTATCAATTCCTTTTATGAATAGAAAAAATCATGAGCTAGTGCATAAGTTACCTTATGAATCGTTTATATTTTGTTAAAACATGCATATGTCAGCTTACAGCTAGTATTCTCTTATAGTATACATAAAACAAACAAGTACATATTGGATGCTAACATATGCAATACATAAGTAAAACGATGTAGTTCCTAATTCAAAACAAACAACCAACAATACACAACTAAAATGTACACACTTGATAGTAACAAGTGCAACTCGTTATTCAAAATGCACAACTAACAACAAATGAAAACAAAAGGTCATAGACACTACAACTAATAAGTACACATTGAATACTAACATGTGCAACATATAAGTAAACAAATGCAACTCGAAATTCAAAACGTACAACTAACATATTAAAACAAAAGGTAATAGACAATACAACTAACAATTACACATCGAATACTAACAGGTGCAACATATAGGTAAACAGATGCAATTCGTAATTAAAAATGAACGATTAGCAAAAAAGAGAAGAAAAAAAGTTATTCACAAAAGGTCATAGACAGTACAACTAACAAATACATATTAAATATTAACATATGCAACATATAAATAAACAGATGCAGCTCGTAATTCAAAACGAACTATCAGCAAAAAAAAAGAAAAAAAGGTCATTCATAGTACAACTAACATATACACATTGGATAATAACAGATGCACTATATAAGCAAAATAATGCACCTCGTAATTTTCATAAAACATAGAAGACAACCAATTCAAAAAGAATTCAAAAGGCATCAATTTAGATGTTAGCACTTGCATATAACCAAACAAGTATAATTTCTAATTCAAAACGAACAATAATCAACCGTGAAAATAAAAGCCAAACACAATAAAACTAATAAGTACATGCTGGATTCCAACTGATGCAATAAATAAGTAAACGGATATAGTTCCTAATTCAAAATAGCACGAGCATATTGATACAGTTCCTAATACATGATCAAATGCCTTAGCTAAACCCTGGGTTTTAAAAAGCGCGCTTAAAGCGTAAAAAAGCGCTGAGCGCTCATGTGAGCGCTTTGTATTGAAAAGCGCTGGCGCTGACTAAAAGCGCGCGCTTCCGAGCATTTTTTAGCACTTTTTTTGAAGCGTGAAGCGCTCAAAAAAGCACGCTTTTCGTTTTGTGCTGAAATGGGCCTTTTTTTTCTTAAATGAAAGGAGATTGGGCTGAAATGAATAGCATTAGGGTTTAATATAAAGTAGGGGATTAAAAAAAAAGACAAATTAGATGGCCGTTTCAGAACAAAAACGCGAACAGAGACTTCATTCCCTCGTCTTCACGTCTAACGGCACAACAGAGGGAGTCTTCACTTCTGAGTTATGACGGCACAACAGACCTCCGATTTTCATCTTTTCGACGGCAAAAAAGGTAATTCCCTTCTTCTTCTTCTCTTCTCATTACCTCTGAGTTTTCGACGGCAAATGCAAGTGGCCCTGAACATAGGAACTGTGCGAAGTATGTGGTTTTTGGTTCTGGAAGGATTGATAAATGGACCGCGAGTTCTTCATCTTTTCTGTAAAAAACGGAATGGAATTTGATAGTTTGTTGCATCACATTAGTTGAAAGTCGTAGTATCTTACATGGAGCATGGATGTCTAGGTTGGATGCACGGGCATGTTTAATGATGAATTACGTGTGAGGACCTTGTGTTTTTGTTATAAATAGAACTTATATTCATCTTGCTGCATTACCGGAGACTTGCATTTTAGAAGCTTATTTTAAATTATCTGTTCCTGCCTGAGTTCTAAGGCTGAGTTCTAACTTCTAAGTAAACTCAGTTGCCATCGAAAAGTAATTCCGTCAGCAAATGCAAGCAAACTGAGTTCTAAGGCTGTTTTTTTAAAAAAAAGAAGGATTCAGACCTATTTTTCATGAGTTTATCTATGGGCTGTTTTTCTTTTCTTATGTTTGCTTTAGTTGAAGCATGGGCTCTATTTTTTTCTCCAAATATAGTGTTTTTACTTCAATTTTGGCTAGAGGCTGGTTTCGTGATGACGGATTTTTTTTGTTTTTGTGTTTATTTTTATGTGGTTGTAGATGTCATCATTTGGAGCTGGAGACGAGATCCATAGGGATACTTTTAGTGAAGATGGTGATGACTTTTCCGATGACTAGAGATCAGAGTCAATGACTTCATAATGATCTTAGTCGTTTAGTTCTTCTTACCACTCCCAAAACTTTTAATTTGGTATTGTGTTGAATGTTTTATTTATCTTTTATGATATTGTGTTATTATTCTAAGTTCTTGTTGTGTCTTTATTGAAATAATCCTAGTATATGATTTACGAGCGCTTTTTTCCGAAAAGCAAGCGCTTGCGCTCAGCGCTTCGCGCTTCGGTAAATTTTACCGTTAGCGCTTCGCTACACTTTGCGCTTTTTAAAACCCAGGCTAAACCTCATTTTGCTTCATTGATTATTAAAACACACATCAAAATAGCACGAGCATGTCGTGTATTAGAGACTAGTTCATTCTCCTAATGAGTTGATTGACGAAATCTTCGTGGTTTCCAACATCTCCTCCTTCGACGTAATAATTTCTCTTCTTCTTCAAACCACCAAGTGGCGCCTTGAGCTTGAATGGCCAGAGGAAATTGTTAGCCTCCTTAAAATAAGTTCCAACGGTGAGGAACTCGTGCACAAGATCTTCCATACAAATGATGCCGTGCTTTCCTAGGGCCTGGGCAGCAGGTAAGGGGATTGTTAGTACATAGTCTGCAGCAAATGAGCTGAGTATGTGGTATTCATGAAACAGAAAGTACCTGCTCAATGACGGAGTTGTCAGTCAAAGGTATCCTCTGCTTGTCTAGCTTGCTATACTCTCTCTTATAAATCAACTCCTTAACACTCTTCAAGTTAGGGTAGCTGAACGGAAAAGAGATCATTACACTCGATAAGATGTGAAAACTACTTCCACACACATAGTATTGCCTCGTTATAGTAGTACTCACCCGTAAGCAACACAAGGATCGACCAAGCGCAACATGTTAAGTGTTAACCTTCAAGAAGACACCATTGAATATCTGCACAAGTAGAAAATGAACAACAGACACAACACAAAAGGATAGATCAAATCGAGAAGCAAGTAATGAGTGATCATCAAACTGCACGAAAGAGTTCAAGAATCCTTCTCCCCATAATAAGCATCCAACTAATCAGTAGGCAGTAGTATCCTGGCTGCAGCACAAACCAAACCTAACATAAATAGGTTAACAGCTAGTGTCAAATTAACTAAATATGATTAATCCAGATATAGATCCAGCAACTACGAACCAACGAAGAACACTAACAAAACATATCAGTAACACAAAGAATCATGCTCCACTTTCACTAATATTTATGATATAAGAAAACACAATAGCTAATAACTTACCAAAAATCTAAAAGGCAGTCAATTAAAACGTTTACATATAGCAAACAAAACCTTAAAACTGAAAAGGAATAGCAATCAAACCTGAACGTCGTCGTAGGTCCAGCGGTTGAAGAGCATGACATTGAAGTGACCGGTCTTCACGATCTCGGAAACTGGTGCAATCACCTCCGGCGCAACCTCTTCCATAGCTGATCTGCTCTCAGAAACTGGATTTTCTAGTACTTAATCTGCTTCATTCTGCAAGAATTACTCAGAGAAACACGTATCAAAACTCAAAAAACACACACATACAACACACACAAACTCATGATCCCCCGCCGTCAGATCAATTTTTTACCTTGAGACGAGGACTCGATGGAGGAGGGGGAGGAGCATTAGACAATCGTGCGAGCACGAACAGCAATGCCAAAGGAGCTACGGGTGCCGCGACGGGGAATCTGTACGGACGTCGATGAGCAAAAATGGTGGTTCGCCTGGAACAAGCGGTGGTTCACCGGAGAGAATCGATTGGCGATGCACAGGACTTCCATCTCTCTATTTTTCCCTAATTCAACAGCAAGTGGTGTAATAGGACGAACTGCGATTTCTGCTCCGGGAGTGGATTGCGGATGAATCAGTTACACATTACTCTGTGCCTGCTCCCACTGAATGTAAAGCAGAATATATCAGTGGTTAGGTGCTCTGGTTCCATTTCCAACGGCGAGCAATTCTTAATAATGACCGAAACAGAGCCCTGGAAGATGGTGATAAGGATGTGGGCTCCAATCTAATTATTCGACCCATGATAATGGGTTAGACCCACAAAAAAGACACTCCATTTTTATTAATTGCAAGTAGGTCTCTATTCTGTCCACTTATGGACAGACAGCCTTTTTTAATATTTGCCCTCTTTACTTAAGCAAACTCTCCGATCCACCAGATTGGATCCAATTACAGATTTACTACCCAAGAAAAAACCTTCTAAATAATCTTTATATCTTAAAAGCGGAAATCCCTTTGATGAACAGTAATTTTTCGTCGCCATTTCCTAATTCTATTTTATTGTCCCACTCTTACGCATTATCCTCAATGTTTATCCATTCCCCATCATTCAACGCGTGTCCTCTACTTTTAAACGTGCTCATATCCGAAGGCTCTTTCCAATTACACCTATCTCCTCTTTTTTGGCCTCATGTCTATGTTTATCTGTTCTCCATCATTCTCTTTTTTGGCTTCCATAAGATTTTTCTCTCAGATGGTTGGGTTCATATCCTTGCACAATTACACAAAGGTAATTTCATCGTTAACTAACCAAAATTGCCCGCCTTTCCCATTATCGCTGCTTCAATTTGTGTAATGTTTCTGGTATGCTTTCAATTTCTTAGTCGAAATAGAGTCCAACAGAATGTAATTTTGGCCTTTTCTCTGGGTTCCTAATGTTCATGTGTTCTTCTCCTTCAACCTACGGAAGTTTGATTTGTGAACGCAAGGTGTTCGTTGAATTGCCTGACTTGTTTTGCTAATTGTTTTCCCCTTTTTATTCGCAGAGGTCGTGCCACCGCGATTCAGAAAAGCTACATGAATTGGGGGATTCTTTCTGACGGAGTTTGGTATGAAGGACCCAATGGTTGCGATGGATTTTCCCAGGGGTTAGGAACTAACCGTTCAAGGTCAGAGTGGTGGATGGTTAGAGTGGTGACGCGGTGGTAGGTTCGAGGGATGATATTTTGAGGAGTGATGGTCCTAGGAGTGGATGGTTGATAGTTTGAGTGGTGGTGAGGCAGATGGTTGATGGTTCTAGGGGTTCGAGTGGTGATGCTCTGAGGGTGATGGTTCCAGGAGCCGGATGGTTGATGTTCGAGGGGTGGATGGTTCGAGTGGTGGCGAGGTGGATGGTTGATGGGTCGAGCGGTGATGCCTCGAGGGGGAAGGTTGATGTTTCCAGGGCCTCCAGAGTTAATGAATCAAGGAATGGTGCCTCGAATGAACACCCCTTGAGATGGATGGTTGATGTTCGAGGGGTGGATAGTTCCACTGGTACCGAGGCGGTTGATTAATGGGTCGGGGGATGATGCCTCGAGGGGGATGGTTGATAGTTCCAGGGGCTCTAGAGAGGATGCCTCGAATCAACACCCCTCGGGGTGGATGGTTAATGAAAAAGATTCAAGTACTCCAGATTTGAGTGTTGAGAATTCAAGTACGCCTCCCTCTTTACATATACCACCTTCCACCACCGTTGGTCTCCTCTCCACCACCCACTCGAAGGTAAGCCATGGCTCACTAAGCCTCGGTGGCAACACCACCGGAGACCACCAGCTCAATTCCCACTCTTCCACTCATCCCCGCCTACCACCACCATCTCCCAACCTTCCCACCACCTCTACAGCCTAAGCCAACCGCCTCCTCTGCCCCACCTTTGCCGGAGACGACCAAGGCCTAGCCTGAATGAACTGTTTGAGAGGTGACACCTTGAAGAAAACCATCTATCCCCTTCTGCCACCGCTAAGAACGATAAAAACCTGGAAAACTCTGCTCCAACCCCACCGGAGAGCCCTGTTTGCAAAGACCACTGCTACAACACTGACGGAGATGGCCAAAGCAACTCGCCAGCGGTCCCGAGCTCATCTCGATTCAGTGGAGGCATTCCCTCAAGCAGAGACTTTGCCAGAACAGATCACACCAGCTGCGAATTCTCCATATCCATTAGCAGAGGAGCACGCATCCCCACGCGATCACCACCAGCACTAGTAACAATTCCTTGTATTCACTGGATTCTTGTTTCTTCATTCCTCTGATCTTGTGACTTTCTTGTTCAACAATCAATGCTATATAAGATGGAAATGTAAAGATGCTAAATGGTAGTATATATATTATTTAAGGTTATGATATACACTGTTTCATATCGGGAATAGAGGCAAAAAATAGAGACATGTGTCATCTACCTTATCCAAATCCATCCATACATCCACTACTCTTAAATGTGTCGATCCCTGGATGAACAGTAAACTTCATCGTAATTTCATAAATTTGTTTTTCTCCCTCCCCTCCAATGCATTATTGTCTATATTTATCCGTTCTCCATCATTCAACGTGTGTCATCTACTTTTATATGTGGCCATATCCGAAGCTCTTTCCAATTACACGTATAGTACTGGTTCAAGTGATACTGGGATCAAGTACTACTGGTTCGAGTGGAGAACGTTCGATTAGTATGAATGGAGAGGGTTCGATTGGAGAGGTTTCGAGTGGTATTGGGTTCGAGTGGTATTGACTCGAATGGTACTGGTTCCAGTGGTGAGGTTCGAGTGATGAGAGTTTGAGTGGTGAGGGTCGACTCGAGAGGGTTTGGATAGAGGTCCGAGTGGAAATGGTTCGAGTAGTACTGGTTTGAGTGGTGAGAGTTCGAGTGTAGAGAGTTTGAGTGGAGAGGGTTCGAGTGGAGAGGTTCAAGTGGTGAGGTCCAAATGGAGAGGTTCGAGTGGTACTGGGTTCGAGTGGTACTGGTTTGAGTGGTACTGGGTTCGAGTGGTGAGGGTTCGAGTAGTGAGAGTTCGAGTGTTGAGGGTCGAGTGGAGACGTTCGAGTGGTGAGCGTTTGAGTGCTACTAGTTTGAGTGGTGAGGATTCGAGTGATGAGAGTTCGAGTGGTGAGGGTTCGAGTGGTACTGGTTTGAGTAGTGAGGGTTCGAGTGATACTGGTTTGAGTAGTGAGGGTTCGAGTAGTGAGAGTTCTAGTGATGAGGGTCAAGTGGAGAGGTTCAAGTAATACTAGGTTTGAGTGGAGAGAGTTCGAGTGGTGATGGGTCAAGTAGTGAGGTTCGAGTGGTACAAGGTTCGAGTGGAAAGAGTTCGAGTGGTGAGGGGTCGAGTGGTTACCATTCGAGTGGTGAGACTTCGAGTGGTGATGGTCGAATGGAAAGAGTTCGAATGATGAGAGGTCGAGTGGTGAGCGTTCGAGTGGTGAGAGTTTAAGTGGAGGGTCAAGTGGAGAGAGTTCGAGTGGTGAGGGGTCGAGTGGTGAGCATTCAAGTGGTGAGAGTTTGAGTGGTGAGGGTCAAGTGGTGAGGGTCGAGTTGAGAAGGTTTGAATAGAGGATTCGAGTGGAAAAGATTCGAGTGGTACTGATTCAAGTGGTCAGGGTTCGAGTAGAGGTTATAGTGGATAAATTTGAGTCGAGTCAGATGGTTGATGTTCGAAGGGTTGATGGTTTGAGTGGTGGCGAGGAGGATGGTTGATGGGTCAAGGGGTGATGCCTCGAGGGGGATGGTTGATGTCTCCAGGACCTCGAGGGTTAATGAATTGATGGAGAGGTTCGAGTGGTACTGAATTTGAGTGGAGAAGTTCGAGTTGTAATAGGTTCGAGTGAAGAGGTTTGAGTGGTAATTTTTTCGAGTGGAGATGTTCAAGTGGTGAGGGGTTGAGTAGTGAGCGTTCGAGTGGTGAGAGTTCGAGTGGTGATGGTCGAGTGGAGAGGGTTCGAATAGAGGATTCGAGTGGAGAGATTCGAGTGGTACAAGGTTCGAGAGGAGAGGTTCGAGTGGTACAAGGTTCGAGAGGGAAGGTTCGAGTGGTGGCGAGCCGAATTTTTGATAGGTCGAGGTGTGATACCTTGAGGGAGATGGTTGATGGTTCCAGGCCTTCGAGGGTTAATAAATCGAGGAATGGTGCCTCAAATAAACACCCCTCGAGGCAGATGGTTGATGTTGAAGGGAAGGATGTTCGAGTGGTAGGAAGCCCTCGAAGCGGATGGTTGATGATTTGAAAGGTGGATGGTTTAAGTTGTTGCATGGTGGATGTTCGAGAACTGATGGTTCGAGGGGTGATAGTTCCAGGAATGGATAGTTGATGTTTGAGGTGTGAATGGTTCGAGGGATATATGCCTCGAATGGGTAATGGTTCGAGAGCTAATGTGGATGGTTTAACGCTCTCAGTGGTATACTCTCTCGAGGGGTGGTATACCTTCGAGGGCTGGTGTACTCTAGAGGGGTGGATGTGTAACCTCTCGGGGAGTGGTATACCATCCACCACTGGAGATAGTATCATCCATCCCTCAAGAAGTTTGCCAATCACCCTTTGAGGGTACACCATCTACCTCTCCACAGGGTAAACCATCAATCACTGGAGAGAGTACACTTTCCACTCCTCGAGGGTACGCTATGTACGTCTCGAGAGAGGTGTACCAGCCCTCGAGGGTATACCACCTCTCGAGAGGTTACACATCCACCCCTCTAGAGTACACCAGCCCTCGAGAAAGTATACCATTGAGAGCGTTGAACCATCCACACTAGCTCTCGAACCATTACCCATTTGAGACATATATCTCTCGAACCATCCACACCTTAAACCATCCACACTCCTGGAACTATCACCCCTCGGACCATCAGTTCTCGAACATCCACCACGCCACAACTCAAACCATACACCTTTCGAATCATCAACCATCCGCTTCGAGGGCTCCCTACCACTCGAAACATCCACCCTTTCAACATCAACCACCTGTCTCGAGAGGTGTTTATTCTAGGCATCATTCCTCGATTCATTAACCCTCGAGGCCCTGGAACCATCAACCATCTCCCTCGAGGTATCACACCTCGACCCATAAAAAATCCGCCTCGCCACCACTCGAACCTTGTACCACTCGAATCCTCTATTCAAACCCTCTCCACTTGACCGTCACCACTCGAACTCTCACCACTCGAATGCACTACTCGACTCCTCACCACTCGAATGCACTACTCGACTCCTCACCACTTGAACCTCTCCACTCGAATACAATACCACTCGAACCTATTACAACTCAAATTTCTCCACTATAACCCAGTACCACTCGAATCTCTCCTTCAATTCACTAACCCTCGAGGTCCTACAAACATCAACCATCCTCCTCGAGGCATCACCCCTTGACCCATCAACCATCCGTCTCGCCACCACTCAAACCATCCACCCTTCTAACATCAACCATCTGACTCGACTCAAACCTCTCCACTCTAACCTTTACTCGAACCCTGACCACTCGAATCAGTACCACTCGAATCTTTTCCACTCGAATCCTCTATTCGAACCCTTTCTACTAGACCCTCACCACTCGAACTCTCACCACTCGAATGCTCACCCCTCGACCCCTCACCACTCGAACTCTCTCCACTTGACCCTCACCACTCAAACTCTCACCACTCGAACGCTCACCACTCGACCCCTCATCATTCGAACTCTCTCCATTCGACCCTCACCACTTGAACTCTCACCACTCGAATGCTCACTAGTCCACCCCTCACCACTCGAACTCTCTCCACTCGAACCCTGTACCACTCGAACATATTATCACTCGAACCCTCACCGCTCGAACTCTCTCTACTCGAATCTCTCCACTAGAACCCTCTCAACTCGAACCCTCTCAACTCAATTCCTCATCACTCGAACCTCACCACTCGATTCCTTATCACTCGAACCTCTCTGCTCGAACCTCTCCACTCGAACTTCTCCACTCGAACCCAGTATCACTTAAACCTTTACTCAGACCCACTTTACTCGAACCCTCTATTCGAACCTCTCCACTCGAACTCCTATTACGCCTCACTAGTACTTTATTTTAATTTAATTTAATTTTTAATTAATTAATGACTAAGCAATTTCATAACCCATTTATGAGAGCATGAGCAAAGACCCCTAGTTGAACAAAAAGCATGCAAATGTCGTCCAATGCAAAACCGACAAGATTAGAAATCTCATTTAATAAATCAGCAGTCCTTAATGACAATACTACCAACGACCAGGCCATGCCAAGAACAGAGTCAAAAAGCCTCAAAATTCCATATGAGAAATGTCAAATATGATATGCAGTGTGTGTTGACTGCTACAAAGTCTTTCCCAATTCCCCCACACCAATCCGACTTTTTTGTCCTCTTCTACTCGCCTTTGATCACTGCAAGATTGTGTAGTGAAAAAGTAACCATTTTTAGTCTTCTTGCCAGCCATAATACTCGTGCCTCTCACCGTATATTTCTCTGCGTATCAACTGTTACAGCAACCAGATTCACGCCTTCCATTTTAAGTTGTTTTCAGTGTAAATCCAATCTTAAAAAAACCAAAAACTACCATATTGTGCTACCTCTCGGCCGCCATCAGGGGGGATGGCTTTTGATCAAGCATATTCTAGGCATCTCAACAGTAGAAGCAGGGAAGCAGCAGAGCCCAAGAAGAAGCTCAAGAAGAAGAGATCAATCAGATTCTCAAGCGGCTCTTGGTTAAGGCTTTCTTCCAAGTCCCAATTCAATGATACATCGCCAGCTCTAGTACACCAACCAGTAATGACTGCCGCATCAGATTCAAATGCCAAGAAAGAAACCCCACATGTAAGTTTTCAACTATTTGATTCCTTTGTCCCCATATGAATCCCACCCATCACTTGATTATTGTAATTTATGAATCATTTATTGGGAAATCTTGTGCATCTTTAATTTTCATTTACTGTAGAGTACTAAGGAAATTTGCCTGATCGAATTAATATTGCCATAGGCCAGCCCCCACTTAGTCGGATTTAGGCCTAGTTGCTTGTTGAATCAAAACTAGCATGCAAGAATTTGAAGAGGGATTCGTTTTATTCACCTTATTTTTACCCGGAAGAAATTGAATGTGTTGATGTGAACTCAATGGTTTCTTCCTATTGTGGATCATCAGACATGATTGCCAGATACAAAGCTGTCGTGCAAGGCTTTTCGTCTCATTTATACTGAGCTAAAAATGGGTGTATTGATAAGTAGTAATATATGACTAAATTAGTCTAAGTTTTATCAAATCTGAATTGAACTGAACTGAAGTGCATATAAGTTGAAAAGCTTATGGCCCAAGTTTCTACGCAAATCCCATCACTTGATTGTTGTTATTTATGAAAGACTTCTGAGGACATCTTGTATGGTGGCTGTGTTTCGTTGATTTTCATTTAATGTAGAATACTATTAGTTGTTTGTTGAATTAAAACTAGTATGGCCGAACATGAAATTGGATTTTGCTTTTTTGGCAGGAAAAAATTGAATGTGATGGTGCGAATTCAACGGTTTCTTCCTCTTGTGGATCGTCAGACGTGATTGTGGTTCCCTCTATTGTAATGTCAGATGATACAGGGGTTCTTAGAAATCCATCTCCTTCTGAGGTATCAGATTCATCACCACTTTCTCTAAAGGAAACGACAAATTCTGAAGGGGGGAAGTTACATGATCAATCTGAATCTAGCTATGATAGCAGTGACAACCATAATGGTAAGAGCAGCTCCAAATCTATGCATTTGTCAAGGTCATCTAGCAAAAGGGCTGTCAGAGTTCTCATCAAGAAAAATGGTTCCAACACAAAGAGGGATCATGCTTTAAACAACTCCAAGATGTCCGATAATGCGAATGTGGAGAGAGGAACATGCTCTTCGATAATAAAAGACTCAAGGTTCCCTGAGCATGTGGAGCTTGAAACTGCTGGACAAGCAGAATCCGAAGGAACATCTTTTGTTAAAGTTTGTCCCTATCAGCATTGCTCCTTAAACGGGCACTGTCATGATCCTCCGGTTGAAAAGAAGCCCTTTTTACGCCGGCGAAGGCAGTCATTGGAGCCACCCAACATTGATACAGCAAGGAGTGTATCTGGCTCTGAACCAAAACCTTCAGCTGGGATAAAGAAAGGTTCTAAGGCTAAGAAGAAGCATCAAATGGGGTCTATTTCTGCTGGACAAATTGGGAGTCATATGGTTCGTGATGGAGAATCAGTTCCTGATAAGAACATTGATCTGAAGGTTCATGAGGCAGAAATAGATTCTTCAGCTTTGGAGCTCAATGAAACAACCAAGGCTCCGGCCCTTTCTTTAGGGTCTGAAAAACCCAAGCCTATGAGCATGTGGCAGTTAATTCACAGGCATATGGTGTCCGATCTTGCTGCAGAAGAAGAAACCAAGCCTAGTCTAGGTGCTGATGAAAGTAAGCAAGTGGAAGAAGCTGAAATGTCCACTTCCAATGTTGTCCCAGATCTTTCTGATTCAGAGATTGGTGATTCCAATCAAGAGGTCGAGGTTGTCAAGCTTCTTACTATCAAGCTAGTTCGAGAAGCGATAGAGAAAATTCTTCTTCCAGAAGTTCAAGACCAGTTATCTGAAAGCCAGTCAGTTTCAAGTGATAGTGCTGAAGGCCAAGAACTTACAGAAAAGAATCATCAAAAAGGTAAAAATTACTCGTATATGCATGTGATTTGATTTCCTCATTCAATGCATATTCTGTTTGCCTGTTTATGCGTATGTGGCCTAGAACTAATGGCACGACTTTTACAGCTCTTGATGAAAGCTGCACAGATGAAAGAACCTCCAAGCAAATTGATGTCGATGGCAGCATCACTACAAAGGAGATGAAGAAATCAGGCAAAAAATCACCAAGTAACTGGAGTAATCTCAAAAAGTGGGTTCTACTTCAAAGATTCGTCAAAGAATTGGAAAAGGTGAGGAAAATCAATTACAAGAAACCACGGCATCTGCAATTGGAGGCCAAGCAATCTGCAGAAAAGGTATCTTTGAGGCACCAGGGAGGTGATGAGAAGAAAAGGGCAGAGCAATGGATGCTTGACTATGCACTTCAACAAGTGGTGAGTGCACTTGCTCCTACTCAAAGAAAAAAGGTTGCACTGCTTGTGAAGGCTTTTGAA
The DNA here is from genome assembly GCA_037428765.1 of Rubia yunnanensis. Classification (NCBI taxonomy): domain Eukaryota; kingdom Viridiplantae; phylum Streptophyta; class Magnoliopsida; order Gentianales; family Rubiaceae; genus Rubia; species Rubia yunnanensis. Next base: position 21,544,141 of record CM075066.1, read on the forward strand.
ACTGTTGTTCCGCCTCAAGAAGAAGGAGTACTTCAATTATCAGCAAAAGAAAATGTGGCCATTATACAAGAAAGCAGAAAGCTCAAAGCTCAAAATGTCACTCCCAAACCTGATGAACTGGAAACCTTGCAATCAGACAAGCCAAGAAATGCAGTTTCCATGGCTGAGGGGAAAATTGATGTCAAAGAGACTGAAAATGTGGATGATGGATCAGAATCTAGTAGCAGATATGAGGATGCCATTGTTGCAAGTGAGCGGTCTTTTGGCTTCCTAGCTGAAAGTTGTAATATTGAAGAGAAATCAGAAGCAGGCAAGGAGTTTACAGTTAAAGATAATGAGAATTTTGCAGCCAATTCTGCTGAGAAAACTGACCTGTGGCCTAACTCTGAGCACTACTGTGGTGAGTCAGCCCCTAGTACTGATGAAATTTGCAAGGTTGGTGATGAAAATTTAGACCATTCAACTTCAGAACTGGAGAGTGAAAGCAATCCAGGATCTGGAGTTGTTCAGGTGTTACCTCCTCTTGTAAATAAAACCAGTTCTGGGGAAACTGTGCCGGCTGATCAACCCCCAATGGACAAGCAAAATTATCTGAACATGTGGCACTCAGTTTGTCAGCATGTGGTGTCAAGTGTTGCCACGAAACTTGTGCTTGATGGAAATGAGGAAGATACCGAAGAGGAGATTAAGTCGGCAGTTAATCACTCTCCCAGAAGAAGTCATCATGAAGCTGAGTTCAGCAGAAGTCAAGTGCTGAAACTTGTAAAGGAGGCTGTCCAAGAAATTCTTAGTCCAGAAATTCAGGACGAGTCTTCTTCTGGTACACACTCAAATTCTGGTGAAATTCTTCCGGGTCAGGATGAAGGCGCCAAACAAGGCATGTCGGATTCTGGTGGACTCACCCAGAAAAATGCAGAAGAACTAGACAAGAGTAAAGAGGGGTCATCACAGGGTGAAGAAAAAGAGTTGACCAATGATGTTATTGCAGAGAAAGATTCCAAAAATATTGAGTCAGTGGTTAAAAGAACCAATGATCCACCAAAAGCGAAGAACTGGAGGAAGCTAAAGAAGTTGTTACTTCTCAAGAGGTCCATCAACGCAATGGAGGAAGCTAGGAAACTGAAGTTCAGAACACAGCAACTGCTTCCACTGCCATCTGATCAAGAACGAGAAAAAGTTGATTTAAGGCCTCAAATGGTTGATGAGAGGAGAAAGGCGGAACAGTGGATGCTTGATTACGCAGTCCAGCACATGGTCACTCAGCTAACTCCAGCCCGGAAGAAAAGGGTGGCAATGCTCGTGGAAGCTTTTGAAGCAGTAATTCCGCTTCCTGATATGTAGGTGCTCATACTTACTTGAAAGGTAAGCAAATTAAGGATCATTAATTGTTCATAGAGTTGAAGCCACCAGTCTTGCTCATAACACTAATCTCTTTTGGTAAATAGACCTGTTGATTTAACACAGCCACTTTATAATGCAGCAGTTGTCGTCATTTGCTGGCCTTATTGGAGACGTTGTTTGTCGGACAAGAGAGTCTGATATTCTTAAGCATGTGTCCCAGTTGCAGCTTCTCAGAATTTCACAACCGTAGTTTTTATTAGAGAGTGTACAGGCTTTTTATTTATAGATTATTCTTTCATTGCACCATAGTCTGTAGGGATGCTGGGAGCTGAAGTGTTTCCTGTGTGATTGGTGTGGATTAGCAGCCTTCAAGAGTGATAATGCCTCTTATTTTGTTCTATTCTTTTGTACTCGACTGTTGTGGAAGTGCAGGATTAAATAAAAATTGTTTTGATGTTGGCTCTGAGTCTTGCAGCTTCTTTACCAATCGTATGATGTTCATTTAACCATGTCCCATGCGACTGATTTATTGTTAATCTTGCTTGTTTAGATGTAAAATATGTCGTGGAAATAGGAGGAATTAGCATCTTTTTTAACCTTCTAGTTCTAGACTTTGGTTTCTAATAATTTATTCTTCCCATATTTAATACATCCAATAATAAAGTTTTCTTACTTATGATTTACCTCTTCATCAACCCTCGGTGTCGAAATAATGGGCTTGATCATATTTAAGCATTAGAAGCTAGTTGAAAATGGGGTTGAATCTTTGCGTTTAGAGAGGAAAAAGGGAAAAACTTGTACTCCAATAGTACTCCATCTTTAAACATACAATTTAGAGAAGGAATTATCCGCAAAATTTAGCAATTATTGTAGCAACATAAAACTTTTTTTTCCGATTCTCTTTCATTTTCTTTTTCATTTCAACATTTGTATTAAGTTTTGAGTCTGTCTCTTGCGATACTGTCTCATGGGGAGACTAGAAAGTATAGGGAAAATAAAAAATTAAATTCGGGAGCAAATTTACAAATGAAATGCTTGGGCTCGAGGTCAGTTTTGAAAGGCGTGCAAAACACCAGTGACCAAACAACAATTACGTGAAATTTAACCCAAAATCATTTCCCACTTGAAACCATGCAACCAAGCTCTCTTGCCCAGACACGGCTTCATTAGTTGAAACAAGTCCACATGGCATAAATATCTCCTTAAAACAAGCCCTTACCAGACTATACAGGAAACACTTAACTACACCCTCTGAACTGCCAAACGCGACACAAGTACGGATTCGCTCGGTAAGTGAAGAAACAACCCAACAACAAAGGGGCAAGGACAAAGAGGCTTTGCATACGCCTTGAAAATCATCAGCCTCACGACACAAGCGGACATCCCACCTCCTTTAATCAAACCAAAAAAAATAAAGAGAATATTATGGCTTCACATACGTCTAGAAAATCACCACCCGCGTGACACAAGCAAACATTCGATTTACCTCACCAGACACAAAGCAATTTTTTTGCCACGGAGAGGGACTGCGGCTTTGCATACGTATGGAAAATCTCCATCCTCGCGATATAATAGACCCTGATCCATTCTCTAGCCATGCAAACACCCACCCCCAACACATCCCAAAAATTAAATAACCACATATAGAATCAACTATTTTTTAAAATCATTACAACTTACATAAAAAAAAACATTGCATAAAATACCAAAATGAACTAAGACAACTGATGGCCATTCCCTTCACTATCCTATCTTCAGCATCTAAGATTTCCTCTAGTTTCCAGTGCATGTTTAGGTAAACTTCATCTCGTGTGGAACCAATAGCTTCCATACGACACATGTGCTTCACACAATAAGACTTACAATCAATAATTTGTCCACTATGATATACTTAGTTGCATACTCAATAGATATATAGAATATGCATGTCTCTAGGAAAATCAATTACTTCCTATTCCAAATAGTGAACACAGTCTTTCAAACACCCCTCATGGAGATTCTTATGTAGAAGCTCACCAATCTCAGCACGAAGTTTAGTATTAACTCTATAATGATCCATTAGTATTATCTCTATTCTTGACACCTTCCCTTCAACCGGACATAGCGAACTTCCGCAACATCAAGTTGGACCTAGTTTCTCATATTTCTTTAGAAGTCGAGCCAAAAAATTGCGTTCTTCATCTTAACACACCCTCCATACCTGCACCCCAGTGGTTAGTCGGTGGACTTCAACCACTAATTTTCCCTTACAATGAGCGATCTCATCAAGATAATCAGCTTGCTTAAACAATATATCCCCCAATCGATCACTTTCCCAACATTTCCTAGTTAAGAACTTTTGCCACTCATCTTCACGTTGCATAACAACTGTTAGCTCTGTCTTCAGCCTTTGAATTTGAAACCCCTGCTACAATAGATGAGCACCATACTCATGCAAAAATGAAAAATTATGTCGCACTTGTAGTTTCCACTACGAAATAATGCCAACAATTTTAGAAAATAGAATCTTTACCTGATTACTCAAAGCCCTCACACATTCCTGATTCCTCAACCTTAGTAGAAATCCCCGATCCATTAATAATTCCATAAACTCGGTCCAAATCCAACATACATAGACTAATCTCATTAGTTAAATTAGTATAAGATTCATCTGCACAAGGAAGATTCTTGGGGCTCATTCGAGGTAATCCGGTAGACAAAACCAATGCCTTAGGATAAACACGGACCACAAAGTCCTGTGCAAATGGTTCCCCTACCTATATACCATAAACACAAAATTAAGGATAGGTCTAAATAAGAGTAATATTGTAGATACAATGGTGTTTCATAAAAATCTAACCAAAACTAAGGATAACAATCTTTCCTACCTTAGAATAAGAAAGTTCATCCTCTTCAACAGACTTATCACCAAAACCAACACTCCGTTGTTCAACTCTAATAGTTTTAGCAGCAGTCTTATCCCATAGTGCACCATTAACCCTAAAAGGAGTATAAAGAACCCTATTTTGGTCAATATCACATCCCTCAAACTCCACTAAATTATGAAATGCACCCATTTCCTCAAGCAACCTAATTAGTTAAAAGTTTTCACCCCCAACCTGCAGAAGTTGGAGAAACCCATAATCAACATTAGCCTATCTTTCTAACGCCTCATCCAAAACATGTGCTTCACTCAAACTAGTGACCTCTAACTAGGGGTTTCGCTCATGAAGCCAAAGCAAAGCCTCACCTTGCCCAACCTCAGCCATTTTAACATACATATCTCTGAATAAGCAAGTACATATAAGTTTGTTACTAGTACAAAGGGACAGCTTGGGCAAGCAAGACCACTCTCTTTTAGAGCCCTAAGTTCCTTATGTAGTGATACAATAATTCCATCTTTCTCCTTACAAACGGCATGCAACCTTTCTATCTCAGCTCTTGATCAACTGTCGAATGATGCCCTCGGCGAATTTATCGATCTGAGTCACCTCTTGATTTCTTCACTTTGCTAGCACACTCAACAAGTTGAGTGACCCTAGTTAATGCCTCATCGACCTATAATAAAGTTAATCACATAGGATTCATACCCCAAAATAATTGTTTAGGAAACCAACATACCTCCCTTGCAGAGCCGTCAATCATAGTTAAAATATGAGAAGTCTTAACAATTGAAACAATCATGTTGTTCTGCTTTTTCATCAACTTAAGAGAAACCACAATCTTATGCTTAGTACCTCTATGATTTTACCTCAAGCAGTCAGTTTTATGACAGATAACAGACTTACACATCTTGATCATGAGATAACGGTTTTGTTAAGACACAACTTAGGATCAAAAGGGAACAAAATAACTATAACAGAAACTCCAACCAAGAATAAAAAACATAAACAAACAAAATAAAAGATAAACTAACTACTCTACTAACGCGTTATGCCTGAATTGATACCTAGACTGATAACATCCCCAGTAACGGTGCCAAAATTCTGACCTGCCTCCCCCAGGGGTCATTAAAAACGTAGCTTAGAATTAACCCAGTTGGAGGTTGTGTGGTCAGAAGGTAAAAATTTATAGTTCTGCACCATGTTCCTACTGCTACGCTACATATATGGTAGTTAGTGGTAAGCTCTGGGTTTGTCCACAGAGATGCTAGGTCTAATGTATCAACTCAAAACACAACCTCGTACGGGTCGTCAATCCGTACGAGTGAAAGGAATAACTAGTAAAGCTAACATGAAAATATGGGGGGTTTGGTTTTTTAATCTAACAACTACAAAATATGAAAAGTAAAAACACAGCTACAATATTAAGCTAAGCACTGGGGGAAATCATTGAGCAACTTAGTCAATCTAATGCTTCTATTATTGATTCATTCACGTAGAGATCTAGTCAAACCCAATAAAGTGTCCATAGTACGTGGTGTGGCCGATGGCATACACTTCCTTGTCCCTGTCACGGTGGGTGCTCTTGCAACCTTCCATCGATACCACCATCGTAATTAGGGGAGTACAACAAGGTTCGACCATTGTTGTAGGTTTGTTTCTCTCCCGTGCAATTACGTCCCAGGCTTCCACCACAAATGCACTACTTCCCTCGGGTCCTATCAATTAGGCCCAAGGGTTGTAGGCACCTTATCTATGATAATAGAGTTTTTTTTGTAACCCTAGCTTGCTACTATATAACTATCTCTACCTAAAACCACTCAAAAAAATTTACGAAGTCAGCTAAGACTATTGTGATGGTAAGTAGATCATAGCGACCTGAAATCCCCCGTGCACACACCCACACATATGCGTTCTCCTCTACCCATTCTAAAAATTAGGTTTCTCTTCCCAAGGGGGCATCGATATTTTTACCATACATGAATATAGCCCAAAGTGTGTGCTTATATGTGGTGTACTGTTCATGCATTTAAACTTAAAAGCAAATCACAATAATATCATGAACACAAAATTAAGATGAACTAAAGAATCTAAAAAAGCATATAGATTAAACCAAGTCACTACAATTTATCCCCAAGCTATAGAAACTACTCCCTAGACATGGAATTCAAAAAAATATATTTGAATTTCACATCTTAGGATCAAAGAAATAAAAAGAAGATAAAGATAAAGTTTCTCCTATGGAGAGAGTCTCCAAACTACTCTTCTAATCTAACTAATGTAATGTGTGATATGTAGTATATGAAAACCTAGTAGACAAAGGTTCTATATATAGTAGTAGAAGATTGGGCCTAAAAATAGGCCAAAATAGGGTAAACCTTAGCTCAGCCGCCGCTTAGCATGGGGCGTCACAGATGATGTGACCCATAGTGTGTCCTTGGCGGGGGGGGGGGGGGGCGAGAACTTGCGCGGGTCATGTACCTTCATCCGCGTCAGGCGCCGGATTTGGGCCGTGGCACTGATCTTCATGTCGTGTGAGGCGAGAGGCTTCATGCGGGTCGCGTCTAACCCCTGGCCTGGGTCGCATCCTCTCCTGCGGGGCACCGTTAAGGTGCTAAAAATTGAGGTCCATGGGTGCTTTGCTCAGAAACTTTGGCACATGCCGTGTGATTTTTCCACACCACGCCGGCTGGTCTTGGTATATTGAGCTTGGAACGGCGCAGGAAGCCAAAAATAGGCCATCCCGTGTCCATACTTAGCAGCGTGGAGGGGTCTTCACTTTTTGCTAGTGGCCCATGGCCTCTGGCGCGGGGCGTGCCATAGCCTCGCGCTGGTCTTCTTGGTGCGGGCTGTTGGTGCCAAACCATGCATGGCCCACGCCAACCCATTGGTGCCTTGGCTGGCTGAACTATTTTTCTTTGCTACGGAAGAACCGTTAGTCTGATTTGACAGTTTTAGTAGTCAATTTTTTAGTACTTGAGAAGATAAATCCAATGGAACTAGCTTTGAAGGCTAATTCTTCTTGGAGCGTTCTTGGACTTGAGCACAACTTCTCAGAAAATGATTCTCCATTTTTTTGTTGGCCATTTTGAACTTTGTTGCCGCCTATCTTTGGCTTCAATCTCCTTCTACCGCACATTGATGATCGTGTCCTTCGTCTACTACCATTATAATGTGAATGGTCTTCGTCTCTACTACCGTCCTTGCAAATGGCCTTCAATATCTTCTACCGCTCTTACTAATGACCTTCACGTAGAATGTAAAAAAAATTAACCACAGGCGAACTACTGAAGATGATCAAAAGGAAGATCAAGGAGCCCGTGGATACAAGATGTCCATTAGTAATAATTAAGTCTACAAAACGCAACATTTAGACAAGAAAACCAAACATGACAGTCTATACCCCTTGTCACGTAAACTCAATTAATACTAGCAATCCACCCAATAAAACTAACCAAAAAGTATGACAAATGCATCGGTTAATGCACACGTAAAAAGTAGATCAGACTCCCCACACTTAACCCTTACTCATCCTCGAGTAAATGGAAGACAAGACAAAGAATAAAGCGAAATGTAGCATGCAAGCTTAAGTTAATCGAGGCATTCAACTTATTCCGATATTACCCTGTTTCCTCCAAGAAAGTAATAATCTCACAACTCTCACACTCCCCGAAAAACATAAGTAATCAAACCACCCAAGATTAAAGTGTGGAAAAACGTAACCTATAAAGAGTGTCAAGCTGGCTTACTTTTCCAAAAATGGTTCCAAAAGCAATCAAAGAGTCGCCTTAAAAAAAATCCACTGCATAAGCATGCATTCAACCTAGTTTTTTAGTTTTCTCTCAATTTCTCTCATTTTGCATAGAAGCCCGTTCGGGTTTTCATCCTAGCTTTAACACGCAAAGGGTACTCACTTCTTACCTTTTTCCACACGGCCTCTCATTTTTGCCTAGGCTCGTAAGCCTAGCCGGGCCTAGCCTCTCATTTTTACCTAGGCCTTTCGACCTATCCAGGATTTTCTTCATGCTACCCAAGTCGCCCTTTTGGGTTTACGACTTGTCCATGTTTTTGATTTTTTTTTCCATTTTTCCAATTTTTTTGGTGTAGCAAAAAATTGCCCCAAAAGTGGGCTTCATACTACAAAAGATAGTCAAACACAAAAATCACCACCAATTTCCTAAAACATTATACCCCATGCAAACTAGAAATCCTAGCATAGCATGTCATGCCACCAAATGTTCATCCAAAATCATCCCTCAACAAACAAAAACCAACATCATCAACAAATAAGAAAAACAACTACCAAAGCGAATCACAAAATGCACCAAGGAAATCCAAGAATGAAGACTCCCTAAGTGCTCACTACTCCCTCCCCACACTTTGCCCATGCAAAGTGTCCAATGCACAAAAATCACATAAAAACATAAGTGAGGTAGGGAGAATAGTGATACTCACTCTTGTGGCCCCGAAGGGCCTTCATCCTCGTGACTCGTGAAGCTCCTATCCATGTACTTGGTTACTTGAAGTGTGGCCTCAATGCTATACATCCTCGAACTAAGATCTTCCACTTGTGAGCACACTCCTCCTATCGCTTGGACTACGTCTTGCAACACTTGAGTAGAGCTTGAAAGTTTGTCCCCAAGTGAATACAAGTAGCCAGTGATGTCCGTAGATAAGCGAGAGTGACTAGGAGGTGCTCTCAAGTTGGCTCGCACTCGGCCTCCTCAACATCTATCTTCGGGTTGGCCATAACTCTATAGAGTTCTCTCTCAAATTTCCAGTTCGGAGAAATGAGTAGGTTAACCAAGCTTTTGTTATGGTCAATGGCGGCGCGCTCTAGTTGTGGAAGGATCATAAAGCTACATGTGCTCGCTCCACCATAAAGCCACACATATCTACCCTCTGATGTCATAGGTCCCACCATGGATGGCTTTTCTAACTTCTTTCTATTATACCTTGTGCCCGATATCCCTAAGTTAGCTAGAGCCCTTTGTGTGACCGGATGACCTACATATTCCACCAAAAGATGAACCATGCCTCCCATCGAGATTTTTCCACTCTTCCTGTCTCCAATCGCTAAACATTCCTACACAAAATACCCCACCAAGTTCGGGTAAAAGTTACCCTCAGGAGTCATTGCCCAAAGGCAATAAACATCCGAACCCGAGCATTGTGTTGGTTCATAATGGAAAAAGACTGACATAGCTAACAGACGGTGAAAATAATGGAACGCCGGATGAACTATGGTGGTACTCTTGCACAGGTTCTCCCGATCCGTGCCCGTTTTGTTGCACCCAAAAGCGTCCAAGAGAGGAAGGTAACCCTTGTCAGTCTGTCTTCTGGATCTCTGCCATACCTCTACCCAAAGACTCGCTCTACCTCCCGGTGGGTCATCTTGTACTCCTTATCGTCCATGTTGAATTTGACCACCTTGTGTCCATCATCATCTATGACTGGTCATAGAGTGGCTAGGAACTCTAGGGTCCACCTAATGTATGTCTTGGAGTGTTTCTCGAGAAACCCCTCTAGACCTACTTGGCTCAACACGTAAGTGACTGGCCCGAGTAAACCTTGAGCCACCAAGGTGACCTTGCAAGCGAAACCCGTCTCCAAAATACTCCTCTTCGGCTCTCTCAAGTTCCTCCACCTCCGGGCTGCAGTCTCGGATTTTTTGGATATACCCATAAATTCCCCAGTCACAAATGTGGGGTTGCAAAGAATGGAAGTCGTCGGCTTGCCAACATCTTCCTCTTCTCACCCCTAGTGGACTTGCCCTAGTCATTCTTCTTAGGTGGCATCCTAACAAAATGAGGACAAGAGTGGTGATATGATCTAAACAAAGCATGACTTACAATTCAATAAGACAACATTCTCCCAAATAACCCAACCATTCATAACATGATAATCTTAGCATGTGGGCTATTCAAACAAGAACCTTCCTCATCAAGAAACAAACTCATGTAAGTTATCACCAACCCATCAATAAGATCATGCAATCAAGATCCACTCTCTCCCAAATCACCCAACACTAAAGATCATATCTTTCAAGCATAATAGCACATCAACGCTCTCAATTCTTTCTTCAACACAAGATCATGCATCCAAACTCAAACACATATCTCAAAACACACTCATTCAAGATTCATGCTTTAAATAACACCACCACAATGTCGAATCAAGCATATAAATACAGAGTTCAATGGGTTACCCAAAATTTGAAGCTAGGATTTATAAGACCCACAAAAGAAGAAGCAAAAATTGCTAGCTTTCGGAAGAAAAGCTTCACTTTTTGAGTTACACCAAGAGTGTGTGAGATTGAGTGTTTCTTGAGAACAAAGAACAAATGATAGAATTACGTGGAGAAATGTAATATGGGATTAGAATTTTAGCCTAGGTGACTAGGGTCAGAGGTGAAATTAGGATAAGAATGGAATTTTAAAATACTCAATTTAGGGGACAATAGTACAAATTAAATAATTCCAAGGGATATTGGAAGTATTTTAAAAAAAATCCTTAGGAGTTAGGGAATTACAAATTTCTTGAACCAAAAATGTTTTTTTTAAAGTTTAAGAACCAGAATTTCAAAATTTGCATTGTTGGAAAAAATAAAAAATTTGTTTTATGCACAAAATATGTCTGGCGCGAACCATAAGCTCGTGCCAAACATCATGGCACAAAACATTGCCTCATGCCAAACTTCTGGCACGAGCCAGAGCCTCACGGCAAGCACTTGGGCACGAAGCATAGCCTCATGCCAAGCACTTCAGCACGAGGCATTCACCAATAATTTTCCTAATCCTTGGTTTTTACCTCTTTTTCAAAAGACTACGTCACCTATCCAATTTGATTCCATTCAAACTCAATCACGAGTCTCAAACTCAAATTTCAAACCAATAAGAGTTTCAGCTCAAAAATTCACATAGCAACACAAGATTCATGCAAAAACTACCTAATCAAAACAAGAAAGCAAAAGAAACACCATATATTTTATTGTCTTCCTCACGACTTAGTTTTTTTTCATGCATTATATTTAGAACCACTTACCTGTGGGTCTCCAGAATCGCCATCGGCGACTGCACCCAGGATGACATCATCGTGGAGAGGTCTCCACAATGTGCCATCCTTACCTTCAGACCTTTTGTCTGCCAATAGGAATGAAGCTCCATGTCTTGCTATCATTGAGTCCGTGATTGTGTCTTTGGGGTTGGAGGGGGGTCGAGGAGATTTTAACCTCCTAACCATCTCCCTTTCCCGCTGCAAATTGGTTAGCATAGAAATATAATCTAGTACTGACATATCATTCATTGCATCATTTAATTCATCGGAATCATTATCATTATCATCAACATGGGATTCACTCAAATATTCATGCTCATTTGTCACACAAGAAGACTCATCATGCTCTTCAAATACGGTTACACCTTTGCACATCAAAGAAGACTTTGTCGAATCATGCCTAGATTTATAGATATCAAATTCCACTTTATCCATCACATCTTCTAGAGTTATACGAACGGCATTCAGATAGAATGTAAAAAAAAGTAACCACAGACGACCTACTAAAAATGATCACAAGGAAGATCAAGGAGCCTGTGGGTATAGGATGTCCATTAGTACCAATTAAGTCTACAAAACATGGGATTTAGACAAGAAAATCAAACATGGCTGGCTAAACCCCTTGTCGCATAAACTCAACTAATACTAGTAATCCACCCAATACAACTAACTAAAAAGTATGCCAAATGCATTGGTTAATGCACGTGTAATGAAGCAGATCATACACACACACACACACATCACTTTAGGATACAATAATTTAGAGGATTGGAAATAAATGGATCAAACTGAATGAATTATAAAATGTAAATTTGATGGATGAAAATAATCGAAAATTTTACCATATTTGAAAGGTGTCGAAAAAATCTCAAAATATAAATTGTGCCACAACAACTAAACAACTAAACAATAGAGGACTTTCATTGGAAACATGTTTTTTGCTTTAAAGTAAGTCAGTCATATCACTTATAAGTATAGTTGTCAATCTCTGATCCAAACCGAGAATTTGGCCCAGACTGACACGACTGAATTCAATCTAAAACCCTGTTCTGACTTGAGAAATTTGGTCCCAAACTCGAACCCGATACGAACAAAGTCAACCCAAAACCCAATTCTGTATCAAGAAATATCAACCTAAACCCAAACCTGACACGACCAATTCAACCTGAAATCCGAATATGACCCGATAATCTAGACCAAAACCCAACTTGAACATGAGCCTGAGATCAACCCAAAACCAACCCAAAACCAACCCAACATGAACCTGATTCAACCAGATAAATTGGTTATATAATTCAACCCGTAATAAATCCAAAATTAATGTAGTTATAAAAAGTCAACTAGCATTCAATATTAAACCAAGTCAACTTGGTTATGAGTCAAACTAATAAAGTAGGATTTTTATTCATCAATAGTCTACATATATGATTACATAAAGTCAACTCATAACAAATATGAATGCACAAGATTAAGTTAAAAATGCACAAGCACAGATAAGTTTATAAGTCTAATGAATAATAGTCAAATAAAGAGAAGTGTCTAACCAACCCCATATACCACTACGAAACAAGACCTATTACTCTGCCCCTTTTACCTCAGTTTTTTTGTTAACATCAAATAACCAGGGTAAAAAGTTCTTTTACTTTGGTTTTTCCCCATAATAAAAGATATATTTACCCCTGTTATAAAAAATTGAGGTAAATAATTGGCTTTTTTTTACCTCAGTTATTATTTGAATCGAAGTAAAAGGTTAAAAAATGAAGTAAATAATGTTACTGAATATGGTGCGACGTCGCATATGTTCGATGAAAAGCTAGCCCGATTTTGCTTGACACATCATTGATACCGATAGGTATTGCGAACGACTAGCAAAGTCGCATATATGTAAAAGACAAGTTAAACTAAAGAATTTGATGGTGATAGAAAAAAAATAAAAAAATAAAGTGGAGGTCGTGAGCTTTTCCCTGTTGTCTTTGGCGTCTCTCTCCTCCTTATATCCCGTCATCACGATTAATTTAGGGGAATGTAAAATTAAGGTTAGTTAGGCACAACAGTTGCTAGCAATCATTGTGCTACAAACACCCTATAAATCCTCCCCCAATTCGTACAGGACTAGTACCCCCTTTGTTCAATGTTCAAATAAAATAGACAGATGAATAGAAAAACACTAGTAATGTAAATATCCTTACAAATATTGTACATAATTAAATTCAAATAAGAATTGTCTTAGTTCTAACATAACAGAAATTATAATACACTCAATCAGCTCGGATAATGATGACATTGAAGATGATTAGCCCCCCCAGCTTGTATTACCTCGAAGAACAAGGTGTCCCCAATGCATAGGTTGTTTCCCCTAAGGAACTCACCAAAAACCTTAGGGGAAAGGGCCTTGACCTTCCCACCCCTCGAGCCACTCTGTCCCGTAGCACCTCAGCACTACGAGGGTCTTCTCAGTCGGTAGTAGTGGTACAATCTCCCACAGGATGTACATATGCAATTGTCAGCAAATAAAATATATTTAAATTTTTTTACCAAAGTTGGTATTTTCCCAAAGTTTAGCTACTTCAAAGTGCAGTCGAAATGCAGGTTATCAATAGCCATCGAATAATGTTCAATGTCGAAGAAAAAAGGCTCTGGATGGCTCCATTGTACGATGAACTATACGAAAACCAAAAAGTATTAGTTGTTACAAAGTGTGAAGTTGTGTTTGGAAATATATATGTAAATAGGTGAAATACCTAAAAAAGGGGCAGATTTGACAATTCTCCCTAGCCATTAGTTCTGCATCAATAGTGAAAATGTGAAGTGCAAAACTACCCTGTGGAATGCAAGGTGCGACGTCGCCAAAGCCGTCGCAAGTGCATGCTAGTCCAAAGCAGTGGGTTGGTCGACATGTAAATGTGACCTCGGTTTTATCTGGGTTAAACCGAACAGTGGACCGACACAAACCTGGTGTTGCGGATGCAAATCCAAAGTAAACTTAGAAGCCATAATGTGACGTTGGTATCATTTTAGGCATACAGATGTTTAGACCGAGATACACCGGACGTCGAAAACTGAAGAATATGAAACTACAAATAAAAATATTTGACATTGCACTTTATCTCATACAAAACAGTGTCAGACAGACAATTGATGTTGCAAACATCAGAGGTAGCTACTGGAAGAAACACATCAAACCGGAAAAAAAATGAGGCTTCATCAACACCAAATTGCACAAGCACCCTTTGGAGACATACAACAACATTGCACCAATGTTCAAAATAAAGGAAAGTTTGCACTCTCATAAATTAGAAACAAAAGCTAGAAAACCATGAAGACAAAACAAATTCACAGACCACATATCTGACATTGTGAAGTAAGAATTACAAAACTTAGGTGTTAGGAGATTAGAAAAACCATACATTTTTTCCAAGATAGAAGAGAAGGGAGGGAGTTGGTGACCGTTGGAATTTGTGGGAAACTTGTGAAGAGAAGTTTGAATTCTCTGTTAGGATTATCATATTTATACCTATTTTGGAACGACTTCGTTTTAACTAGATTGTGAAGTGTGCCTAATATGGCGCGATGTCGCATGTATGCCGGTTCATACAAAAACGTACCAATCTGTGACCAGCATCACATTTAATGGGCCTAACAATTTCAGCCCATGATGTGTCCATTTTATGTGCACAATTTAGTACTATTTTCGGTCACTTTTGTGCTCTTTTATTATCGAGAGCTTGTGTTTTACCTTAAAATTATCTTAGGAGGGGTAAGAGCAACTTTACGCTCTTTTACCTCTTCTAAGTGGATTTTGCATGACAAGGGAAGAACACGGAGGCAATGAAGACTGGAGGCCATTGAAGATCACATTTTCGAAGACTTTTGAAGACTTGCTTTGAAGACATGAAGACCAGGGGCCATTGAAGACCATTTTTGGAGATATTGAAGACTTGAAAAATGAGAGGAATTTCTATGAAGGTGATTGTATACCACAAGAAGACAAGGAAACAAAGCAAAATTCCGGCACCCGTCGCGAATCGCGACGAGACCGTCGCGAGTCGCGACCAACGGGTGGCCAGAATTACACATTATCCTCTTTGTACTATAAATAGCACTCTCTTTCCTCTCATTCACATACTTCATCATCTGTGTTTTTTGGTACTATTTAGAACCCTTTTCTTTCCATTTTCATCAATTGAATTCTCTTTTTTTATGATTAGTTGTTTAGCATTGATTAGCATGAACTCTTGTAGCTAATCTATTTCTTGGGAGCAATTGACTAAGGCTTCCAAGCCCATGTCTTAAGAACAATTTGTAGCCTATTTAATACTCTTACTATTATGCATTTATGGATCATTGAATGTGTTTGTAAATGTCATTAATGTTTTTGAAAGCTTGAGTATATGAAGTACTTGTATGATATGCTTGTTAGGGTTTGGGGAAATGGGTTCATTTCCACCTTTCTTGATAGGAATCCAAGAGTATGATTTAGAGCTTTTGATTGTGTTGATGGATTAATAATTTCTAGGTGAATATGATAATGTTGAACTCTTTGTCATATTTGTTGCTTGTAGCAAATGAGAGAAGTCTATGAATGTCGATCGTTCTTGACTAATCTTGTGTAAATACATAAATCGGTTAAATGCTTAGACACGGCGTAGTGTTTATAAGTGTTTTCGAGCTTGTTTATTCTTCGTGCTAAATGCCATCAATGGGATACCTTGAGTCATGTTTTGACTACGGGAGTCATTGGTGAGGTTTGACAAGAGATGTCGAATTCACTCTTGCAAACTACTATCTAAGAAGGATAGAAGTTTAGCCTTCACAACAAGTAGTGAAAGTAGTAAATAGGTTGCATGTTCAATGATGGATAAGAGGTTTGGAAGTGGAAGTCAATTGCGCCCAAGGTTCTGTCAATTGTTATTTTCATATTTTCTTTAGTTGTATTGCATGATTAGCATCGTTCTCTTGCTTTGTTAGTTGTTGTATTTCAATTTGATAACTTAGGAACAAACCAACCAAAAACCCCCCGTGTTTACATGCTTATATATATATATATGTATGTACATGTTTAGTATGTCTTCTCCTATATATGTTTAAACACTTGAAAAGATCCCTCTTCTCGTGGATGACCTCGACTTGCCATTATCTACTTAATTGTAGATATGAATCAACATGGCTTAAAGGTATTAACTTTGAGAGGTACATCGATGACCTCCCAAATTTTGGCGCCACGGCCGGGGAAGAGGCATTTATTTTTAAGTGTTTGGGCATATTATGTGTGATTATATGCTATTTGTAAATATTTGTTAGTTTGGTTTTTATTTTGATTTCTTAGTTGATTTGTCATTTTCACTTGGCTTGGAGACATATTGTTCGAGTTCTTGGTGTATGATTCGCACGCGATCCTCTTCATAAGAACTCCTACACTACGACCCCGAGTTGGAGTTGAATTTGAGATGGGCTAGGAGGCTTTCTTTGGAAAGTGTGAATAACACCTCTCCTAGTGACCATTTTGTGGATATATCTTCATCAATGGAACACCGAATCGAGCACGAAGATGAGCATCCAAGAGGGGAACCTCACCATCCTCCTCTACACCAAAGAGAGATCCCTTTGGGGCAACCTTTGTTAAGAGACATCATGGATCCCAACCTTGATCAACAACCGATGTGTATCGAGTATCCCGTGTTGGACCAAATGGACATTTTGAGCTAAAGACCGGGTTCATCAACATGTAACCCATCTTCCTTAGTAAGCAAGGCGAGAATGCTAACAAACACCTCACCGAGTTTCACTTCTTACGTGGTGGTACGGTCCCTCATGGAGTGGATGAAGATTTCTATAAGTTGAAGGCATTCCCGTTCACACTGAGGGATAGTGCAAGAGATTGGCTCCACTACCTACCGCCCAAGAGCATTAAAAGTTGGCTTGATATGAAAACAAAGTTTCTAGCCAAATACTTTCCAGTTTCTAGATCCACCGCCTTGAAGAAGGCCATAAGCAACATCCTCCAATGGCATGAAGAATTTCTCTTCGATTATTGGGAGAGGTTCAAGAAGCTTCTTGCAAGTTGCCCTTATCACGGTTATTTGGAAGGGGATTTGGTTTATTACTTCTACAATGGCCTTCTTGATGAAGATCAAAGGTTGGTGAGAAGTTCTTATGGTGGAACCCTTGGAAACAATACATCCTCCGAGGCTATGCAATTATATGAAGAGCTAGCGGAAGAATCAACAAACTTTAGCTCAAGAGCTGATCTGAGAAGGAGAAATCAAATGCCCGCAGGTAACTCTTCAAATAGTGGAAAACTCGAGGATTAAGTCTCGACCCTTGCATCCATGGTGAAATCTTTGATGACAAAGCCCGGAGGAAATGCACCATATGTTAAATCATGTGAAATTTGTTACTTGGCGCATCCTACAGACACTTGCCCCACTATGCAAGAGGATTATGCTGAAGAGGTAAGTGCCAAGGGCTATCAAGGCTACCAAGGCAACCGAGGATATCAAGGTGGGCAAGGCTACCAAGGTAACCAAGGCTACCAAGGTAACCAAGGCTACCAAGGTTATCAAGGATACCAAAATTGGGGATATAATTCGAGAAATCGTGATAACCCGAACCTTCGGTATGGAAACCCTCAAGGAAGCCAAAATCCTCAACCATATTGGCCTCCTCAACAACAATATAGGCCACCTCAATAACAATTCCAACGTCCCCCGAGACCAAGGGGAGAGCTCGGGGCTAACAAAGGATGAGGTGATGCAAGCCATTCACCTGTTGGGCATGTGCACGGAAAAAAGTGAGAAATTCCAAGATGAAGCCAAGTCTAGCATCAAAAAATTGGAAACTCAAGTGAGCCAAATAGCTCAAGTGGCGAACCAGATGGAAGCCAGGGAAAAGGGTAAGCTACCCTCCTAACTGGAGATCAACACTCGACAAAATGCAAGTGTTATCGCTTTGAGAAGTGGTAGAGAGGTTGGCACTTCATGGGATAATGAAATCGTTGAAGAGGAGCCTAAGAGGATTGAGGTGTTTGGAAAAGGGGTTGATAAGGAAGAAGCCCATGAGGAGAAGGCCGAAGAATTAGCCAAAAAGGGAAAGGAAGAAGAAATCGAGGTGGAGACATTGGCACCAAGATCGAAGTCAACCTCCATCCTAGAACCCTCATCTCCTCCTCACAAAAGAGCAAAGATGGTGGAAATACCTCCATATGTACCGGAGCCTCCATTCCCGGAAGCCTTGAAAGACAAAAGGAGGAAGGAGGACAGCAAGGACATCTACGAAGTCTTTCGTAGATATGAGGTAAATATCCCACTCTTGAATGCCATTGTACAAATTCCTAGATATACTAAATTTCTCAAGGAATTATGTGTTGTGAATAGGAAACAAAGAGCCAAAAATAAGTTGAAAAATGGAAAAAGTGAGCATGTTTCCGCCTTGTGTCAAAAAGAGCTACCCCCTAAATGTAGCTATCCCGGAATATTCACAATCCCTTGCATAATAGGAAATACACATTTTGAAAAAGCTATGCTTTATTTGGGTGCATCAATAAATGTGATTCCTTATTCCTTATATGAAAACCTCAACTTGGGAACATTGCACAAAGCCGGGGTGGTAATCCAATTGACTGATCGTTCTAGTGCATACCCTAAAGGTATTACCGATGACGTGTTGGTTAACGTGGACTCCTTAGTTTTCCCCACGGATTTTTATTTCCTTGACATGGAGCATGGTAAACATGCCGCCCCAACTTTTTTGGGGAGGCCATTTTTGAAAACTTCTAGGACAATGATTGATGTGCATAAAGGTACCCTCACCATGGAATTTGATGGAATAAAAGTAGAGTTTAACATAAATAACTCTATGAAGTATCCTAGTGAAGAACATGCTTGCCATGCCCTAGATGTTTTTGAAGAAGTTGTGAAAGATGTTTTTGAACTAAATGGTGATAATTCTTTGTTAATTGCTTTGCAATGTGATAGTAATGATGCCTACAATGTATACTCTATGAGCAATAACTTAAAGGAAAGCTTTGAGGGAACCTGCTTGAAGAATTGAAACCGAGTCTCTCCAAACCTCCTCCTTTACTCTTAGAGGAGCCCGAGGAACTGGAATTCCTCCCGTCACTTGTGAAAGCGCCGATGATTGAACTTAAACCTTTACCAAGTGACCTCAAGTACGCTTTTCTTGGGGAAGGGGAGACGCTTCAGGTTATCATTTCAAGCAAGCTCACCAAAGAACAAGAAGAGAAGTTGATGGTGGTGTTACGGGAAAACAAGGAAGCAATTGGATGGACTATTGCTGACATCAAAGGCATAAGTCCATCCACTTGTATGCATAGAATCTTGTTGGAAGAAGATGTGAAACCCGTCCGACAACCCCAACGCCGTTTGAACCCACCTATGATGGATGTGGTGAAGGTGGAAATCCTCAAGTTACTCCAAGTGGGCATGATCTATCCAATCTTGGATAGCAAGTGGGTGAGTCCAACTCAGGTGGTACCCAAGAAGAGCGAGGTGATGGTGGTCGAAAATGAGAAGGGTGAAATGGTGCCCACCCGAGTTCAAAACGGGTGGCGCATTTGCATTGACTACCGGGGATTAAATGCGGAAACCCGGAAGGTCACTTCCCGTTGCCATTCATTGACCAAATGCTTGAGAGGTTAGCAAGCCACCCCTTCTATTGCTTTTTGGATGGGTACTCAGGGTACTTTCAAGTGGCTATCACTCCGGAAGACCAAGAAAAGACCACCTTCACATGCCCCTTTGGTACGTTTGCTTACCGACGCATGCCTTTCAGGTTATGTAATGCCCCCACAACTTTCCAAAGGTGTATGGTAAGCATTTTTTTTAGATTTTTTTGAAACTTTTGTCGAGGTATTCATGGATGATTTCACCATTCATGGTAATTCTTTTGACAACTGTTTAGAAAATTTGGCATAGGTTCTTAATCGTTGCATTGATACTAATCTTGTGTTAAATTCTGAGAAGTGTCATTTTATGGTAGAGCAAGGCATTGTCTTAGGCTATGTTGTCTCCTCTAAGGGTATTGAGGTTGACAAGGAAAAGATAGACACAATTCAAAATTTTCCTTATCCTACTAATGTGCGCGAAGTGTGCTCTTTTCTTGGTCATGCAGGATTCTATCACTAATTCATCAAGGACTTCTCGAAGATAGCATTCCCTTTATGCAAGTTGTTGTAAAAAGAGGTGGAATTTGTGATGGATGAGGGTTTTAAAAGGGCCTTCGATACATTGAAAGGAAGGTTAGTTTTGACCCCTATTATACAGCCCCCAGATTGATCGATGCTTTTTGAGATTATGTACGATGCGAGTGATTACACCGTTGGAGCGGTGCTTGGTCAAAGGGTGGGTAGAGCACCTCACGCCATCTACTACGCATCCATGTCTCTAAATGAATCTCAAAGAAACTATTCCACCTTCGAAAAGAAGTTACTAGCAGTGGTATTTTCTTTGGAAAAATTTCGATCTTACTTGCTTGGTACAAAAGTTATTGTATACACTGACCATGCAGTGCTTTGTCATTTATTGACGAAGAAAGAGGCCAAGCCAAGATTGATTAGGTGGATCCTACTTTTGAGCGAATTTGAGTTGGAGGTGTGAGACAAAAAGGGTGCGGAAAACCTTGTGGCCGATCATTTGAGCCGGTTGACTCCATGCGAAGACATTGAGGTAAACCCCACAATGAAGGAGCAGCTAAGGGAGGAATTCCCTGATGAACAATTGTTCACCATTAGGGATCTCCAACCGTGTATGCCGACATTGTAAATTTTCTTGTCGCCGGTAAATTCCCTCCTCATTTTTCTAAGGCCCAAAAGGATAACTTAAAGAGTGATGCTAAGTATTATGTGTGGGATGATCCCTTTTTATGGAGACATTGTGCGGATCAAGTTGTTAGGAGATGTATCCCTGATAATGAAGTACATTCAATTCTTGAATTTTGTCATTCTCATGCATGTGGCGGTCATTTTCGAGCAAAGAGGACCGCTAGGAAAGTTTTAGAAAGTGGGTTTTATTGGCCTATATTGAATAAGCATGCATACACCTTTTGCAAATCTTGTGATGAATTCCAGAGAGTAGGAAATATCTCCACTAGGAATGAAATGCCCCAAAGGCCTATTCTATATTGTGAAATATTTGATGTTTGGGGTATTGACTTTATGGGACCTTTCCCTAGTTCTTATGGATTTACATATATTCTTCTTGCTGTTGATTATGTATCGAAGTGGGTTGAGCAAAACCCACTAGGACTGACGATTCTAAAGTGGTTGCAGAATTCCTGAAAGATAACATATTTTCTAGGTTTGGGGTACCCCGAGCCTTGATTAATGACCATGGCACCCATTTTTGCAATCGGACCATAGCAGCACTCTTGAAGAAGTATGGCGTCACTCACAAGAAATCCACCACCTATTACCCACAAACCAACGGACAAGCCGAAGTTTCCAATCGGGAAATCAAGTCCATCCTTTAAAAATGGTTAACCCTAACTGGAAGGATTGGAGTTCTCGGTTGAATGATTCCTTGTGGGCATATAGGATGGCTTACAAGACACCAATCGGTATGCCACCATACCGGTTAGTGCTTGGTAAGCCCTGTCATCTACTGGTGGAAATTCAGCATAAGGCTTACTGGGCGGTCAAAGAATTCAATCTTGATATAGATGAGGCTAGCTTGCATAGGAAGTTACAATTGGATGAACTGGATGAGATCCGGAGGGAGTCCTATGAGAACGCCAAAATTTATAAAGAGAAGACAAATGTGTGGCACGACAAGATGATCATCAGGAAGGACTTTGACGTTGGTCAAAAGATCCTCCTATTCCAATCTCGCCTTTTCCTATTTCTAGGTAAGTTAAGGTCCCGATGGATTGGTCCTTTTGAGTTGGTTAAGGTATTCCCGCATGGCGCATTGGAGATTCTAGATCGAGCTAAGTCCAATACTTTCAAGGTTAATGGATAACGTTTGAAATCTTACCACGAGAATTTTGTGCCAGAAAAAGGAGAGAACGTTGATTTCCTCAATATGTTTTGTGAGTAAAACCCAAGAAAAGGGAAGTACATCGTGCCGACGGCGTTAAATAAAATTGGTTTTGATTATCCGGATCGTCATTCATGACTTTCGGTTAATGTTGATTGGTTTTGAATTTTACCATTAAGTTTCATTGTTTTGCTTTATGCTTTTCACGGGTTGTTTTCTCCATGATTTTGTAGCAATTTTTGAAGCCAAGGCATTGGACTTTTGAAGGGAGAAATACTTGGAGTCAAGAAGGAAAGACTTGGACAAGAGAAGGAATCAGAATTTTTTTTAAGTACCAGGTTAGTAGCCCGCCGCGAGTCGCGACAGGCTCAGTAATTTTGGGTGAAGTTTTAGCCCTCGGATGCTACTTTCCATGAGTCGCGACAACCTCGCGAGGCCTCATCGCGAGTCACGACCGCATCGTCGCGAGGGGCTCAGTAAGTTTGGATGAAATTTCAACCCTCAGATACCACTTTCTGCGAGCCATGATGACCTCGCGAGGCCTCGTCGCGAGTTGTGACCACATCATCGCGATTTGCGATGGGCTCACTAATTTTGGGTGAAATTTCAACCCTCGGATGTAACTTTCTGTGAGTCGCAATGACCTCGCGAGGCCTCATCGCGAGTCACGACCACATCGTCGCGATTCGCGACAGGCTCAGAAATCTTATGTTGAAATGAAGGTCTCGACCTCCACGTTTTGCAAGCCGCGATGGCCTTGCGAGGGCCTTATCACGAGCCCTCGAAGTGTATCCCCTCGAGACCTCGAGGTAGCCAGCCCTCGACTCGAGCAAAACTTGAATGACCATCACATCCTCGAGGCCAGCCCTTCGAGACATCACCTCCTCGAGACCTCGAAGCCCTGAACCCTCGACTGGAGCAGAAACATAAAGTCCATCACCGTCTCGAAGCCAGCCCTTCGAGACATCACCCCCTCGAGACCTCGAGGTAGCAAAGCCTCGACTCGAGCCGACCCCTTAGAGACATCACCACCCCTTCGAGACCTCGAAGCCCTGGATCCTCAAGCTGAACCTGAAGTCCATCATTCTCTAGAGGCCAGCTCTTGAGACTAGCCTCACGAGACCTCAAAGCCTCGAGCCCTCGAGGTGTACTCTTTTACTCTCGAGACCTCGAAGCCTCGAAGCCTCGATCCCTCGAGGTGTGCTCTTTTACTCTCGAGACTAGCCTCTCAAGACCTCGGAGCCTCAAGCCCTTGAGGTGTGCTCTTTCATCCTCGAGCCTAACTTCTCGAGACTTCGAAGCCTTGAGCCCTCGAGGTGTGCTCTTTCATCCTCGAAGGTGCCAGCCCCTCGAAACCTTGAAGCCTCGAGCTCTCGAGGTGTGATCTTTAACCCTCAAGGCTAGCTTCTCAAGACCTCAAAGCCTCGAGCTCTCGAGGTGTGATCTTTCATCCTCGAGCCTATCCTCTCAATACCTCAAAGCCTCGAGACCTCGAGGTGTGATCTTTCACCCTCGAGCCTAGCTTCTTGAGACCTCGAAGCCAAAAGCTCTCAAAGTATCATCTTTCATTCTTGAGCCTAACTTCTCGAGGCCTCGAGACCTCGAGCTCTCAAAGTGTCATCTTTCATCCTCGAGCCTAGCCAGACCTGATGCCCCTCAAGACCACCCGTCGCGAGTCGCGACAACTACGTCGTGAGTCGCAACGATCGTACAAACTGCTTTAAATGATGGGCTAAACCCATTTTCCACAAACATATCCAAAATCTTCCATCGTCTCCCGCTACTCTTTCATCTTCTCCACAAGCACCTCCACTCGCCATCACTGCTCGCCACTGTTGCTCGCCACCACCGCCGCAGCTGCCGCTCGCCGCCGCCGCTCTTCCACTCATAACCACCACTCCATACCCCATCCTTTCTTCCCAATCTCCACCCACAAATTGAAAAAAAATCATTGAAGAACACAAACCCTAGAATTTGGGGGTTTTGTCACTTTGAGCAATTTGATTTTGAATTGATTGTGGGCTTCCTCTTTTCTTCTTCCTACGCATCTTAGTGGTATATTTCTTCACTTTATTGAGCTTGAATTGTGATGTCAAATGTCTACTCTATTTTTTTATGGATATTATGTAGATTATGTGTGATGCCTTAGGAAATTGAATTGTTGGATAGTGGTTGATTTTAGTGAATAAATTGTGCCTATAATTTAATTTAATGGGTATTGTGTGCATATTTTGTGGTTGCAGTTTGGATTGTATTGTGCTTGTTTGAGTTTGGATTGTATGCATTTGTGTTGCTGTGGCTGAGAACAGATTGTGATTTATGCTAGATAGGAGGCATGTTGGCCCTTGATTCAACATGGTTGTTATTTGGATAAAATGTTGTTGTGCTTTGCAATGTTATTTTTCTTAGGGTAGTTTAGCCATGGGACGTGAGTGTTGACATTGTGAATATACTATTGGTGGCTAAGCTAGTTGGGTACTACTGTGGTTTTGAGATATAGCATATTGATTTCAACTATGTGAGAACTTCATAGATTTGAGAATATGAGCTTGTTAGACATAATATGGATTGTATATGCAATTGTGTTTAGAACTTGAACTAGTTGACTTGATTTTGGTTCGGCTTGTGATGATGAACTAGTTTAAAATTGAGTATGAATTTTCAATATTGCATATACACATATTCTTGTGCGTTTGACTTGTTTGCTGTGATTGTTAGATATGGCTCCCACGAAGAGACCTAGGGCTCCCCCACGAGGCAAGCGCACTGCCGCTCCACCTACACCTCTTTCATCGGCTCTGGAATTAAGCCCTGTCTCTCCCCCTACAGATAGGTACATGATTTTGACCCAGATCACCGGGTTCTATGCGGAAAGGTGGGAGGCCCTGGAGAAGCGCCAACTCAAGGAGACAAGATTTGTCGATGTGCCCACATTAGATGCCCTTGGCCTCACTCAACCTGTGAAATGCCTCCTCACAAAAGGGGGAATGGAAAGGTTTATGAGTAGGAGCGCGCCCTCTTACCAGAGGTACACACTGGAGTTCTTGTCCACGATCCGTATGAGCAGCATGAGGGGTGATCAACCCTGCGAGAGGTACATTGCTTTTCACTTAGATGATATATCTAGGCAATTGACCGTCTAGCAAATTGAGGAGGCCTTTGGATTTGACACCGCCGAGATACGAACCAGGCTGAACCCACAGGCCCAAGAGCGATCAATTGAGGATGATATGCATTTTTGGAATGTCATCAATATGAGGCCGAAGAACTCCCACGATAAGAGTAGCGCCATTATCACCCTGCACTCCGTTATGTGCACCGACTCTTGGCTGGCACAGTACTTTGCTCCGTGGAGCCGATGAATGTGCCAGACAATGACATTCAGTTTCTGTGGCACTTAACGAGTGAGGGGCCAGGATATGGGTTGTGGGCAGAATTGTGGATGAAGAGTATCGTGGAGGTGGTAGGAAAACCCAAGGGGGAAGATCATGGTTGGAGCCATGATAGGCCTTTTAGTAGAGTACTTGGGATTGGTTCCTCCAGCTAACTTTCCACGCTTAGGGAGGCGCACGTCCTATCTTATCACCGTGGAGAGGCTAGTTAGATTTGAGATGCTAAGTGCCACTCGGACCACGGGGCTCTTCCATTGGTTGTATGGTGCGAGGAAGGTCACATTCATGGAACTTTCTCAGAAGAGCAAGACGAAGCTGGAATTTGACACACCTCTAGGAGATTTGGCAATTTCACCGGACCCCTCATGTAGAGATGATTTCCAGCGTGAGCTCCATGATCTTGGCCCAGCTCCTGACCAGTGTGATTATAGCACTCTACCTCTCTCTGAGCGATAGCAACATCAACACTCCACGCAGCCTCCACCAGAGACAGAGCCCATGCAGGAGGACGGTGCTCCACCTCATTATTCCCAGCCTCCACCAGACTTCTATGAGCGGCTGATGTAGACTATGCATGATGGATTCCACCGACAGGACAACATGATATTAGAGCACAATATATTTGTCTCCCAGACCTTGATTGATATGGACGAGGATATTGACCACTTGTCAGCTCGCATCCATGAGTTGCAGTCCCAGTCGGGCGGTGTTTCAGGCCCCGATCCGGGAGCGGAGAGGCGTAGAGCAAGGAGACAGAGGAGCACAGAGTGGCTGGCACAGTATTAGCAGTGCTACTTTGGCGGTGGCCCTTCTTTATCACATCATTGATTTTGTGAGCACCATTTCTTTACCCTTTCCATACTTTGCTTTATATGTTTTTGCCCTATTGTCTACATTGAGGACAATGCAGTGTTCTAAGTATGGGGAGGGGTATCTACTACTTTGAGGTGATTGGGTTTAGAGACACTTTTGCATAACTCTTTTGTTTTGTTTTGGATATTTTCTCCCTTTTGTTTTGGGATATTTTTCTTTTGATGTACTTGGATAATGTTGGTTTTGATACTTTTCTTAGCCTTAACATTTGGAAAGCAATTTGCTACTTTTGGATTGGAGACACGTGAAAAATGCTGGAAAAAATGAAAAAAATGAAAAATAAATAAATAAATAAATATATAAAATAAATAAAAGAATCCCGCTAAGTTGAAAACCTGAGAGGGCAACTTAGGCAATGATTTGCCCATTTTATACGGTTATATTAGGACTTTTGGGATTCACTTTTGTACACTTTTGTGCTCTAAATGTGACATTTGCCTTGAAATTATCTAAGGAGGGTTAAAAATGACTTTTACATTTTTATCACTTTTTAGAGAATTTTGTGTGACAAGGTAATTTGTTTGAAGACTTTGAAGAATATCTTTGAAGATTTGAAGACTTGGATTTGAGCTTTTTGAAGATATGAGAATTAAAGAAGTGAAGAGAAGAGAAGGATATGAGATATAAAAGAGAAAGAAGAAATAATGCTGGAATTTGTATCTGTCGCGAGACCATCACGACACGCGATGGCTCATCGTGAGCTCGTCGCGACTCACGACGGATGAGTGGTATGAATTTCTTCTTGATTTATGTGCTATAAATACTCCCCTTATCCTCTCCTCTTCAACAGTTTTTGCCTAGTTCTTCTTCCTGCATTTTTGGGCTTAGAAACCCTAGTTTTTCTCCTTTTTCTTTTCTTAGTTTTTGTAGATTAATTATGTCTTTTAGTTCTCTAGCTTAGTTTTATCTTGGGAGCAAAGGACTGAAGCTTCCATTTCTATGTAGTAAGAACCATTATATCCATCTATTTGGTGCTTTTGCTATTGTGTATTTATTGAGCTTTGAATGTGAATTGTTAGTGGCATTGATGTTGTTGGAAGCTCGAGTATATGAATTGCTTGTATGATTACTTGTTAGGGATGGGAGAAAGTAGTTAATTCTCCCCTCTTTTAATGTGGAATCCAAAAGCATGAGTTAGAGCTTCTTCAATGATGTTGGTGTGTTGATAATTGCTAGATGAATGTGATGATGTCGAACTCGTTGTCATGTTTGTTTTAGGTAGCAAATGAGAGAGTTCTATGAATGTCTATCGTTCTTGACTAATCTTGTGTAAATGCACGAATTGGTTAAATGCTTAGGCACAGTGTAGTGTTTATAAGTGTTGCTAAACTTGTTGATTTTTCGTGCTAAATGCCATCAATGGGATACTCTTAGTAATAAGGGAGTCATTGGTGAGGTTTCACAAGAGATGTCGAATTCACTCTTGCAAATTACTATCTAAGAAGGATAGCAGATTTATCTTTACAACAAGTAGTTGAAGTAGTGAATAGATTGTTTCACTCGTTCTTGAAGCCTTTATTATTTAGCATTTATGTATTCTTGATGCTATGTTTTACTTCGTTTATATCATGGGTTGTTTGAGAATAGGAAGTGTTTTTATGATTGAAGTGTTCGAGTGTTAGGAAAGTGACGAATTCCTTAGCTCCTTTGCATGAAAATCTATGAACGTGAACTTAGAACTTCTTGTGCATAATGTGTTGTGATTCTTGCTAGATAAGTATGTTAATGTTAAGTCAAGTAATGAATGTGATAGAATGAGTGAATGGTTCAATGATCTACATTAGGTTTGGAAGTGGATATCAATTGCCCCCAAGGCTTTATCTTTGTAGTTTTAAACCTCTTTTTCTTAGTTTTGTTTGATGATTAGCCTAGTTACTTAACTTTGCTAGTTATCTTGTCTTTTTAATTTCATAATTTAGGACCACCAAAAAACCAAACCCCCCCATTTACATGCTTTTATATGTATGTATATATATCTACTCCTAGCCTAATATCAACCTTTTGTGCCTAAACGCTTAGGAAGATCCCTCTTCTTCGTGGACGACCCCGACTTACTGCTATCTACTTAGTTGAAGATAGTAAGTAGTTAGGGCTTATAAATATTAACTTTGAGAGGTACGACGATGGCCTCCCAGGTAACATTGGGGGCCCGGATAGGTCAGAAATGTGAAAGGGCGACCTAGGCAAAAATGAGAGGCTAAATGTGCGAAAAAAGGTGAGATGTGAGCCAAAGAAACATGATGTGTGGCTAGGATGAAAACCCAAAAGGGCTCCTAGGAAAAATGAGAGAAAACGTGAGAAATTGAAAAACGTTAAGTGTTTACTCATTTGCTGGCGTTGGAGTCATAAGGTTGCGGTGACCACACAGATGGATCAGGTAGCTTGACATTTTGAGGACCTTTTGGGAGTGGAAAATTTACTGGGAGAAGACGAAGTAAGTTATGAAATTCTTGATCATTAATATGATTCGTTTTAGGTTGATATATTGATATAAAGTGGAGCATGTGTTTTGAACCTTATACATACCTTTAGCTTCACCTTTTATCATTGGATTTGGGTTTATGACATGGGTTGTTTGAGAATAGGAAGTGTTTGCATGAATTAAGTGTTAGGGAGTTAGGAAAGTGACGAATTCCTTAGCTCCTTTGCATGAAAATCTAAGAACATGAATTTAGAACTTCTTGTGCATAATGTGTTGTGATTCTTGCTAGATAATTATGTTAATGTGGATTGTTCTCATATTTATCCTATAGATGCAATGAAAGGTTGAACCTTGGATGTGGTTTGCTCTAGGTTTTGCCTAATGAATGGTATGTTTGGTTAAATGGCTATGCCTTTGGTAGAAGGCTTGTTGTTGTCAAATCTATGGTCTTTCGTCCATAGGTAACAATTGTGATAGGATGAGTGAATGGTTCAATGATCTATATTTTGTTTGGAATTGGATATCAATTGCCCAAGGCTTTGTTTTGGTAGTTTTAAAACCCTGTTTTCTTAGTTTGTTTGATGATTAACATAGTTACTTGACTTTGCTAGCTATCTTGTCTTTTAATTTTCATAACTTATAACAACCAACCAACCAACCCCCTCCCCCCTCCCCTTACATGCTTTTATATGTGTATATATATATCTACTCCTAGCATAATAGCAACCTCTTGTGTCTAAATGCTTGAGAAAACTCCCCTTCTTCGTGAATGACCCCGACTTACCGCTATCTTCTTAGTTGTAGATAGTAAGCATTTAGGGCTTATAAATATTAACTTTGAGAGGTATGACGACATATTTCTATCAAAAGTACTCTATCAATGTATAAAAAAATTGAATATTTTATTATTTCAGATTATGTATTTCTTTGAATTTGTGTTTCTTTGGATTATGTTAGTCAAAATGACTTCAATAACCCCGCTTGATAGTACCATCCAAACAATTTTTTTTATATAGTGCTTGAGATAATGATCCTCCAAACCCAAACCATCAAACTACCTTTTTCAAGTGTTATTGCCACAACTTTCCAAGAACATAAAAAACACAACACATCCATAACTTCAGATGTCACTAAATATCATCTCCACAAACTTCATATCAGCATATGACTTATCATCAGTTTAACTCTTTCATCACTCAAAAAAGCAATCCAACCCCATTAACCAAATCCATTCTGATTAATTGATGAGGGAATACAATTTTCATGCTGACAAATATGGTGATTCAATAATAAAAAAAAAAACAAGAGGAATGGCTATAGAGCAAATTTGAATTGGACAATGGTTGATAAATGGCTACAGAGCAGAACTAAATTGGTAATAGCAGTGTTGCCCGAGATGTTGCCATTTAAGGCGGAAATATTAACCAGAAACCAAAACACAGAGCAATAGTATGAACATTCAATTCAATGATAAAGAGTTTGTGTAAACGGGGAAACTCTAACTGAGTAGAGATGTATATTATGGAAAGTACATATGGAGAGTACAATCCATAGAGATACATCGTGCCTAAACGTATCTCAATCATATCTAATCATATCTAATCAAAAATCCCAATCATAACTAACCAGTGATCTCATATATCCTAACACCCCCTCAAGCAAAGTGTCGGATGAACCGAAACGCAAGTTTGGACCTAAAAAACTCCAAAAAAGGACGAGAAGGGTCTATAGTGAAAATGTCAGCAACCTGGAGAGATGAAGGTACATGACTAACACGCATCTTCCCAGACGCAACCAACTCCCGAACAAACTGATAGTTGATATCAATATGCTTTGTGTGCTTCTGAGCCACTGGATTTTGAGCAAGAAAAATAGTTTTATCGTTGTCACACAACAAAATAGGGGACTTAGGGAGCGGAAAATGCAGATCCTGAAGCAAATGAGAGAGCCAAACAACCTCCGCAACAATGTTGGCCAAAACACGGTACTCCGACTCTGGACTAGAACAGGAAATAGTAGGCTGCTTCTTGGCACTCGAAGAAATTAGATTTCCCCTAAGAAAAATAGCATATCCATAGGCCGAGCGCCGAGTCTCAAGACAGCAAGCTCAATCAGCATTAGAGTATCTTAACATGTCCGTGGAAGCAGAAGAACGAAAGGACAATCCAAAATGAAGAGTACTACTGACATATCAAAGAATCCTGGTGACAACCGCAAAGTGATCATCACGAGAATCCTAGAGAAACTGACTTACAGAGTTCATCGCAAAAGTTAAATCAGGTCGAGTAATGGTGAGATGCTGTAGAGCACCAACCATAGACCGATATAAGGTGAGGTTACTGAAAGGCTCACTCGAACTGCTAAGAAGCTGAGAAGCAGGTACAAAAGGTGTAGAAACCGGAACAACATCCAATCTCGACGAAGAATATCCTGAGCATACTTCGCTTGAGCCAAAAAGAGGCCAGAGTTAGTGGAAGACACCTCGAGGCCGAGGAAGTAGTTAAGGGAGCCAAGATCCTTAATGACAAAATTTTGATAAGTGCTAGAGATAACTGGTGAATGGCGGTAGAATCATTGCCAATAAGAACGATATCATCCACATACACCAGCAAGTATAGTAGAACAGTGCCTTGAGAGAACATAAACAGAGAAGTATCATAGGAGCTGCAGACAAAACCAGGCTGGCAAAGAAATGAACTAAAATGCGCAAACCAAGCCCTTGATGCCTGCTTAAACCCATATATGGCTTTTCGCAGACGACACATATATTCAGGCTGAGTAGGATCCTTGTAGCCACCAAGTTGTGCCATGTAGACCGGAGCATAAAAAACATCATTAAGGAAGACTTTCTTGACATCCAACTGGTGCAGAGGCCATTTCCGCATAATAGCACTAGCCAAAATCGTCCGAATGGTGAAGGCTTTGACCACAGGATTGGAAGTGTGATCAAAGTCAAAACCCGATAGCTGCAAGAATCCATGAGCAACAAGTCCAGCTTTGTGTCGCTCAACACTACCATCAGGACGATACTTGATCCGAAAGACCCACTTGGAGCCGACAACATTCACACCTGACGATCGGAGAACTAAATCCCAAGTATGATGCTACCATAGAGCAGACATTTCATCATCTATTGCAGCGAACCACGGAGGATCATGAAGTGCAGCTCGATAATCTCGAGGCTCAGTCTGAGCAAGATCCGTAACAGTAAGACCAGTAGCAACATAATCATCAAGGTGACGAGGATGTCGTAAACCAGTACGAGGTCGAGTAGTCATGTGTTGAGTCCGAGAAGGTGGAAAACTAGGAGAATCATCAAGAGAGTCAACCAGCAAAGATGATCTAGAGGGAAATAGAGAAGAAGTTGGGGCCAGGGGCTAGGGTAGGAGCCGATGAAGTTAGATTCTCAATCAGAGAAGCTAGAATAATAGGAGGAATTGGAGACATGCTCGGAGTCTGTGCCTCTGAGCTAACATGGCTGGGTGAATCAGAAGGAGGTGGCACATCAGATAGAGGATCAAAAGCATCAGAGTCCAAGAATGTAGAGACGTCTAAAGGCGTGAAAGCCACACTAGAGGCCCCATCAGAAGCAAAATGATAGTGAAGCTCATCAAATCGAGCATGGCGAGTAATGTAGACATGATCACTAGATGGATCGAGACAGCGAAACCTATTGTATTAAGAGTTGTAGCCAAGAAACACACATGTAAAACTCTGAGGGGATAGTTTGTGTGCTGCATATGGCTTGGTGAAAGGGTATACCCAACAACCAAAATGATGGAAGTTAGAGTAAACTAAAAGACATCCAAGAAGAAGTTCATAGGGAGACTTTCCACGTAGCACCAGCATTGGAAGGCGATTAATGGTGTAAACCATAGTGGCAAAAACATCATTCTAGTGAGAAAGGGGTAGCCAAGACTAAAAGAGCATTGTCAATGCCATTTTTTCAAGATGACGGTGTTTACGCTAAGCATGTCCGTTTTGTTCAGGCGTGAAGAGGAAAGAGATCTGATGGTGAAAGCCCCTACTGGTAAAATGCATTCGAAAGCGAGTATTTACAAACTCAGTGCCTAGTCACTCTGAAATATCTTAATGCGAGCAAAGAATTGATTCTCAACAAAAACCTCGAACTGCATGTACACATCAACAAATTCAAACTTACGCCATAGAGGGTAAAGCCACAAAAATCTCAAAAAGTCATCAATAAAGACAACATAGTATGAAAACATAATACAAATCACAATGAATCAAATCAAGGACATGCGATGCTTGTTTAGGTTTTTCATCAAAAGAATGCCTGTGACCTTTTGCCATAGCACAAGGGGTGCATGTTTGAGGTTTAGGCAATAAAGACGAAACAGATAAAAGTCTAGAACTACTCAAAAGGGAAATAGAATGATGGGGTACATGACCTAGTCAAGCATGCCAAAGCTCAAATGATGCCTGTCCCTTCCTATTCTGAATGAAAGATACCAATGCAGCTTCACCTCGGTCCAGCACATCAAGTACATCCCCACCATGACCTCTGCCCAAGATTTCCTTGGTGACTTTGTTCCGAATGATAAATGACCGGTCATCAAAAGAGATTAGAACACCCAGATCACGAGTTAACTTTAGTAATAGTGGGAACAACCAATACATCAATCAGGTGTATAGTAGGTGTAATATGAGAATCACTAAAATGAGAAATGGAAATATTATCACCATTGCCAACAGAAACACAAGAGTTACCAGTGTAAGGAGTGACGCTCTCTAGAGTCAAGGCGATAGAACTCATATGGTTGGTCACAAGAAACGATGTACCAATCAGATGTGCGAGATGTGGGCTCCAACTGCATGGACTGGAAAGACTCCACGAAATGAAAAGACTCAGAATGACGAGGAGACAAAACCCAACGATACCAGGTTGAAGCTTGCATGTCCATTTTTCTCACACAACTGGCACTGAAGAACATCACCATGGCCATGAAAACCACCAGAATCATTCCAAAAGTGACATCTACCATGACAACCACCCTGACGGCCACCACGGACGGTGCGTGGAGCAGACGTGCAGCCGTCACCGGTCGCTGCATGAACCCACGAGTGGCTGTCACGCTCCAGTGCATGATCCCACACACAATTATCTTCTTTGTGAACTGAAGTAGCAGAAGCTGCTGGACAAAGCCGAGATTGATTCTGAGTGCCAATCCCGTCTAGATTGTGCAAGGTCTCATAGTTCTCTGCTTGATCCACAATGTCGACATACTACGACAGAGGGAGGAGATTCATTAACGGTGCACTGAACTCCTTGAATTCAGTACCAAGCACCGTGAGAAACCAGATGACTTGATCGGCGATTGGTAGCCGCAGAACCCATTGCGATGAGTTTTTCAGATGTAGACTTTAAACGGAGATGGAATTCATACACTGAACCTGTTCGACGAAGTGTCAACACATGAACACAAAGATTCATTATACTGGTTTGACTCCAATTTTGATAAACCGCACAAAGGGTTTCCTAGATTTTGATGACATTTTTGCAACCAACAAGTTCAACCATGGCTTCCGGAGAAAGGGAGGAAAAGAGAAGACTACAAAGGCCTTTATCCTCGATGACCTATTCAGTGTGAGCAGCAATAGCGGCATCATATTCCTACTATTTGGTTGGAGATGGAGTGATAACAGTGGAAAAAGAGGAAGAATGAGCACGAACAGGCAGTGATGGACACGCGTTTAACCATTAAGAAAACCGAGCAAATTTTGAGAACCAAGAACATGTTCAACTTGGGTTTGCCAAAGCATTAAATTATCCGACAAGATCTTGATGATGAGCATGTGAATCAACGTGTTGTATGGAATTTTTCTATCATTGGAGGCCAATAGAAGAGAAAAGCAGACTTGGCAGGGAGAAGTAAACAACGGCAACAGAGAAATAATTTGGGTAGCAGACCAACAAGAGTGTACAACAAATGAAATGAGAAACAACAAATAAATGTGAATGTGTGGCAATGGAAAAAAGAAAGAATTTTTTTAGAGGGAGAAGTGAGCAGCGTATGAGCTGCGAAAAATAGAGGAAAATATAGCAGAATTGGTTACTGCTCTGATACCATGTAAACGGGAAAAATTTAACTAAGTAGAGATGTGTATTACAAGAAATACATATAGAGAGTACAAGCCGTAGAGATACATCATACCTAGACGTATCTCAATCATATCTAATCAAATCACAATCATATCTCAGTCACAACTAATCAGTGATCTCATCTATCCTAACAGTTTGAGATTAACTAAACTTTGTAAATTTTTACCCATCAATATTACATAGCATTTATACACCAATGTTAATGGTGATATCCTACATCTATGACACCTCTAAGAAACGATAAACAATCACTACATTAACTCCTACAACACAACAATAACCTAGACCAAATCAGCCACGTTCCTAGTTTGGTTATTACCCCCTGGAAAGCTCAAGGTTGGGACGAACTTGATGCTTGGAACGAAGATGAGCCAGACGATATTTAGTGAGGGGATTGGTAAAGATATTGGCAAGTTGATCAACGGAGGAGACATGATTGATGAAAAGTTCATTGACTTCAACTTGTTCCCGAACAAAATGAAATTTCATTGTAATGTGTTTGGAGCGAGTTTGAATAACCAAATTATGAGACATGAACATTGCACCAATGTTATCACAAGAGAAGTTGGAGTATGCTGAATAGGAACTTGGAGATCACGAAGAAGCTTCTTGATCCACATTAATTCAGTAGAGGTATAGGTTAAAGCTCGATTTTCGGCTTTAGTACTTGAGCGAGCAACAACTCACTACTTTGGAGAATTCCACCGGATGATATTTTTACCATTGAAATTCAGCAAATCCATATTGAGATAGACTATTGTAGGTATCCGAAATCCATCCAGCATCTGAATATGCAAGCAGAGAATTAGATTGAGTCGGCTGAAAGTGAAAATGGTGATGAGTTGTGCCTTAATGCAAGATGCGTTTCACGAGTTGCCAATGTAAAGTTGTTGCTGCGTGCATATATTGGGAAATTTGATTCACAGCATAAGCGATGTCTGGATGAGTGATGGTGGCATATTGTAGCTGTTGTGCGGAATGGAGAAAGAACAGAAAATATGAACGAAAATAACAAGACACAAGATTTACGTGGTTCACCAATTTGGCTACATCCACGGGAGACGGATTCCACTATATCAGAATTAGAGTTAGTTTACAGAGAGAAGAGAGACACTTTATATGCTGTCTCCACTAAACCCTAATAAACTGGGCCAAAAACACAATTCGGCCCAAATCAACAGCAGTCCAATAAAGAGACAAGCTATACCGTCGGATGCACCATTACAGTGCTAGATGAGTAGACTTCGCCCTCCACTCCCGGGACTGCCCATAGAGCACCTAATTAGCTCTGATGTTCAGCAAGTCCAAACAATGTTGAAACTTGCTATGTGGAACAGATTTGGTGAACATATCAGCGGGGTTATCTGCAGTTCCCACTTTCTTCACCCTGATTCTCCTCTCACTCCTCAAGAAATGATATCTGACATCAATATGCTTGGTCCTCTCATGATGGACCTGATCCTTGGCTAGGCAGATTGCACTCAAGCTGTCACAGTACACAGTAGCCTGATCATGATGTAGACCAAGATCACTAACTAGCCCTTTCAGCCATATTCCTTCCTTTGCAGCCTCTGTCAGAGCCATGTACTCTGCTTCCGTAGTAGACAACGTCACTGTAGGTTGCAAAGTCGCCTTCCAACTAACCGCAGAACCTCCCAAAATGAATACATAATCAATCATCGATCTCCTCGTGTCAACATCACCAGCATAATCAGAATCAGAGTAGCCTGTAACTAAGCACTCGGTATCACCTCCATAAATGAGACCCACATCAGACGTACCTCTAAGATACCTGAAAATCCTCTTCACAGCTTGCCAATGTTCCTTTCCCGGTTGCCCCATGAACCTGCTCACAACACTGACTACCTGTGCTAAATCTGGCCTCGTGCAAACCATAGCATACATCAAGCTCCCCACCGCGCTGGCATAAGGAACCCGAGACATATACTCCTTCTCCTCGTCTGACTGAGGAGCAAACATAGTGGTGAGATGAATATTTGCAGCACTAGGAGTGTCTATAGGCTTGGCTGTAGACATGCCAAACCTAGCCAACACTTTCTGAATGTAACCTTTCTGTGACAAGAAAAGCTTCCGCTGACTTCGATCCCTAAGAATCTCCATTCCTAGTATCTTCCGAGCTGCACCTAGATCCTTCATCTCAAACTCAGCACTAAGAAGTCCTTTCAACTTCTGAACCTCGTGCTTACTCTTTGTGGCTACCAGCATGTCATTTACATAAAGCACCAGATAGATGAATGACCCATCTCTCAACCTGCTGTAGTAGACACAACAGTCATAAGCACACCTCGTATATCCCAGCTGAAGCATGTAACTGTCAAACTTCTTGTACCACTGCCTCGGAGACTGCTTAAGTCCATACAAAGACTTCTTCAACTTGCAAACATACTTTTCCTTGCCAGGAACCTGGAAACCATCTGGCTGAGTCATGTACAACTCTTCCTCCAACTCTCCATGTAGAAAAGCGGTCTTCACATCAAGTTGCTCGAGCTCCAAATCCTGATGTGTCACCAAGGCTAGCAACACTCTGATGGAAGTGTGTCTGACTACTGGTGAGAAAATATCATTATAGTCTACCCCCTCCCTTTGACTGAAACCTCTTGCAACAACTCTTGCCTTGTACTTGACTCCCTCTGCAGGTGATATTCCTTCCTTCTTCTTGAAAACCCATTTGCAACTGATTACCTTTCTCCCTTGAGGCTGTTTTACCAATTCCCATGTCTGATTCTTCTGAAGAGACTCCATCTCATCTCCCATTGCAGCAAGCCATTTATCAGCATCAGTACATGAAGTAGCCTCTCTGAAGGTTGATGGCTCTTGAGTATCCACTTCCTCGGCAACTGACAGTGCATAACCCACCATATCCTCAAACCCATATCTCTTTGGCGCCCCAACTCCAACCCTCCTGGGTCGGTCCTGAGCTAAACTGCGGACTGTAGCTCCTGATGGTTGAGGATCTGGTGGTGGAGATTCCGGTATCTCAGATTCTGTCTGTGGCTCTTGATCCACCTCAAATTGTTCCAATCTATTTTCACCTTGAGTGACTTCAAGCTCCAACTGTTTATCAACTCCACTAGTTTCTGGCACAACTGTGGGCTTCACCATAGATCTAAGCAAAGAATTTTCATCAAAGACAACGTCCCTGCTCAGAATAACCCTCTTCTCAGATGGAGACTATATCCTGGAGCCTTTAACTCCATCTCCATAACCCACAAAGACACCCTTCTTGGCTCGGGGCTCTAACTTACTATCACTCACATGATAATAAGATGTACAACCAAAAAATTTTAACTTGGAGTAATCAACAACTTTACCTGACCACAACTCCATAGGTATTTTGCACTCTATACCCGTGTGAGGCCCGCAGTTGATCAGGTAACAAGCTGTACTCACCGCCTCTGCCCAGAATCTCGTTTCCAAACCAGCATTAGAGAGCATGCACCTCGCTCTCGCCAGCAATGTCTGATTCATCCGCTCAGCTACGCCATTCTGCTGTGGCGTATTCCTGACTGTATGATGACGAGCAATCCCTTCATCCCTACAAAACTGATCAAACTCAGACGAGCAGAATTCCAGCCCATTATCAGTTCGAAGCCTCTTGATCTTCTTCCCGGTCTGATTCTCCACCAAAGCTTTCCACTCCTTGAACTTCGAGAAAGCTTCACTCTTATGTTTCATCATGATAACCCAAGTCATCCTTGAGTAATCATCAATCAGAGAAACAAAGTACCTGTGACCTCCCAGTGACTCAACTCGGGAAGGTCCCCAACAATCAGAATGGATGTAATCCAATGTGCCCTTTGTTCTATGAATCGCCTTAGGAAACTTGCTGCGGTGATGCTTCCCAAGAACGCAATGCTCACAGAAGTCCAAGCTCTTGATCTTGTGGCCACCAAGAAGATCATACTTCGACAGAATCTGCATCCCTCTTTCACCCATGTAACCAAGCCTCATATGCCATAACTTAGTCATATCATCCTGGTGAACCTCAGAAGATGAAACATTAACAGAATCCATAACCGTGGAACCTTGTAGAAAATACAAGGTACCATGCAGAACACCTTTCAGAACCAGCCTAGAACCTTTGCAGACACACAGAACTCCATCACTCCCTGAGTAGACGAAACCCTTTCTATCCAATGTAGGAAGAGAAATCAGATTCTTTGTCATCGATGGAACATGCCTGACATCGTTCAAAGTACAGAAACTACCATCATGCGTCCTGATCTTGATTGAACCAATCCCAACTACCTTGCACGCAACACCATTTGCCGTAGTAATGATGCCCTCAGCTTGCTCATAAGTTGAGAAATAATCTCTCCTTGGGCATACATGGTAAGATGCCCCAGAATCAAGAAACCACGCATTAGAATGATTATTTTTCCCAGTAACAGCTAGAGCAAAATCATCTTCAGAACTGAAATCCCCTTCAGCCACAGCAGCAGTACCAGATATACTCCCAGATTTACTAGCCTTCTTCGGACACTCCTTTTTCCAATGCCCCTTCTCCTTACAGTAGTTACAAACATCATTGGCCTTGGGACCCTTTGAAGATGACTTCTTGCCCTTCTTCTTATTGTCGGTTTCCTTGCCTTTTGTGTTTTCGTCACTAGCAAACAAGCCAGTGGCCTGACTTTCTGTACCTGTACTGTTTGCCTTATGTCGCAACTCTCTACTATGGAGAGAGGATCTTACTTCCTCCAGAGACACAGAATCTTTACCAACAATAAATGACTGAACAAAATTCTCATACGAAAGTGGTAAAGAAACTAGCAAAATCAAAGCAGCATCTTCATCTTCAATTTTCACATCTATATTTCGCAATTCTAATAACAAAGTATTCAATTGCTCTAGATGGTCTCTGAGTTGTGTACCTTCCTGCATTCGGAGACCGAAGAGGCGTTGTTTCAGAAGCAACTTGTTGGTTAGAGATTTCTTCATATACAAACTCTCCAACTTCAGCCTCAGTTGTGCAGCAGTCTCCTGATCTGAGACCTCAGTGATGATTTCGTCCGCGAGACACAACATAATCGTTGAGTGTGCCTTTTCTTCCAGACTCACAACATCGCCAGAACTGCTCGCGAAATCCTTCGTCAGTGGAGTCCACAAACCTTGCTGTTTCAGCAAAGCTTGCATCTTGATCTGCCATAAACTGAAACTGTTTCTCCCAGTAAACTTGTCGATCTTCACGTTCAACCCAGACATCTTTCTCCCCGATCAGCCCCGATCTGATGAGCCCAGAATCCGATATACCCACTACGGATATTGCCGGAAAAAGAAACCGCTCTGATACCAGTTTGTTGTGCGGAATGGAGAAAGAACAGAAAATATGAACGAAAATAACAAGACACAAGATTTACGTGGCTCACCAATTTGTGGCTACATCCACGGGAGACGGATTCCACTATATCAGAATTAGAGTTAGTTTACAGAGAGAAGAGAGACACTTTATATGCTGTCTCCACTAAACAGCGAGACCCCCGTTTGTTTCCCGGGGGTGACTGCCGCCCTCCCGGACCCCCAGACAGGGTCGCAGAAGCGGCTATTACAGTATTCAAGGCATACCAACAGTAGCAAACCAACAACTTGATTGTACAGTTTGGGATCAGAAAAAGAATCTCCATGCAAATGCAACCTTGTGGAACGATCTGCTGGTGTAAACATAGAAGCCGAATCAGCCATCTTGCTATGAGTTAAAATATCCATGGTGTAGCTATGTTGAGATATGGTAATACTAGATGAGGAGCGAGTAATCTAAATGCCAAGAAAGTAGCTGAGCTCATCGAGATCCTTCAAAGCAAATCTAGTGTGCAGATTTGTAACAAATTGTTGAGCAAGCTGAGGATTGTTTCCCTTGATCACGAGATCATTAACATAAACAAAGACATAAATGATGGCCTCAAAAGAGAAATTAACAAAGAGAGATGTATCTGAATGACATGCTCGAAAACCATGTGAAACAAGATGGTGTTTAAGCTTGTTAAACCAGGTTCGAGGGGCTTGTTTTAAGTTATAAAGAGCCTTGAGAAGACGGCACATGAGAGGGATGATACTGGTCTTCGAAGCCACAAGGTTGTTCCATATAAACCTCCTCCTTCAAGTCACCAATGAAAAAGAAGTTGTTGATATCCAAATGGGGGATAGACCAACCGCGAGAAATAGCAATGGTTAAAACCAGCTGAATGGTTGTCTGCTTGATAACCGGACTGAAGGTCTAAAAGAAATCAATCCTTGGTTCTTGACTGAAACCCTGATATTTATAACTAGATTGTATACATTAACATTAATTTTAAAATATTCTAATATTTATATTATAGTATATAATTTTAGTAAACATGAAGAAATTTAAATTTATTTAAAAAATGAAAATAAAAATTTTCATGCGAAGCAACTTTGTCTCCTTCACTTTTGGTCATGGATTCACCAATGTTTATAAAAATATGAAATATATGTCCATAATTAATCAATAATTATATAATTCTTGTTTAGGAAAATATGTTTTCCTTTGAAATGAATTAGTAAAGTATTCTTAGATTGGTTTTCCGGAAAATAATTGTATTTTTTTTATTAATTTAATTATAAATATTTAAATTAAACATAATTATTATTTTAAATTGAATAAAAATAAAAATAATTTCATTAACTCTTTAAATATTAGTACAATGTTTTTAAAAAATAGTTTTATTCAAATAAATTATAGTCCAATATAATTTTATAGGACTTAGGGTAATTTTATAAACTTATAAAATATTTTTAATTAAAATATTATATTTTACAAGTTAATGTAATAACACATTTGAATTTGAATTTGAAAATATGAAAAAGATTATATTATATTTTTGGCAAAGTCTTAGGAAAGACGGTATTTCCATAGGCTTATGGAAAGACGGGGTTTGATTAGAATAATAAAAGGTAAAAGGTCTTAGTTGCAATATTAAAGTTTTAGTATGAAACATGTAATAGTTATAAAATTTATAACCCGGTTAATGCAACCCAAAAATTTTATCTTAATTTCTTCTAATTTACACTTTAAACCTTGGTCTTTCCATAACTTATGGAAAGACCGTCTTTCAAGAGACGGACTCTATATTTTTTAGAGTCAAGTGATAAAATAACCATATGTTTTGGTTGAAATAGTCAATCCAACACTATACAATCTAAAGGTGTAATTCTAACTTTATTATTTGGTTGAAAGTGCCAATCCAACCCTGGGAACCTAAATTTGGCTAGAATTTTGTAAATTGACTATTATACCCATGTTTAAAAAATATAAAATATAAAAGACTAAAACCTAACTAAACCTACTCACATATATAATCCCTCACCCTCGGGTGTTTTCATTAAAAAAAAAACCTACTCACATCCTTTTTGTTCCACCATTTTTACGCCGCAACCATTAGTCCAGAATAGTGAAACGAAGCCTTCTTGGATACGTTGGCCTCTACAACTTCAAGAGTGAAACGGGAACCCATCTAGGATTGCTTCAAAATAGAAAGACGAAACACTATGGAGTGAGCATTTTCCCTTAACCAGAGCAGCCTCCCTTGGTTGAAATATGAGTTTATGAATGTAATGTGGAAGCCTCTTCGGTAAATGATTTTGGCTATTTTGAACATGGGGTTGTGGATGGCGAATGGAAAGCGCATAGTGGTGGAGATTGGTGGGATTGGAGGGGGTGGTGGAGATTGGCAGCAAGGTGATGGTGGAGATTAGCGAATGGTGGTGGAGCTTGGGTGTTGTTGGCAGCGGGGGTGGTGGATCTTCGACGGAGATTGGTAAGGATTGTCGGCAGGGTGGTG
This sequence comes from Rubia yunnanensis, assembly GCA_037428765.1. Lineage (NCBI taxonomy): Eukaryota > Viridiplantae > Streptophyta > Magnoliopsida > Gentianales > Rubiaceae > Rubia > Rubia yunnanensis. The sequence goes on from CM075066.1 coordinate 21,587,018, forward strand.
GTGAAGATTGGCGAGCGGGGGTGGAGCTTGGGTAGAGTTGGCAGCGGGGGTGGTGGATTTGTGGTGGAGATTGGTGGGGATTAGCACCAAGTGGGGTGAAGATAGGGTGGAGCTTGGCGGCGGGTGGAGGTGCTGAGTGGCGGCTGTTCTGGGCTGGCCAGAGCTGGGCTGAGCGGGTGGAGATGGTGCTAGGCGGGTGTGGTGAAGTGGTGAAGCAGCGAAGCTTGAGATTCAGTGCGAATTCCCAGTTTCCGATCACTGGCCAGCGGCGCAGTGGTGGAGGAAAAACAATGGTAATAGAGATGAAGAAGAAGAACCTAGCAGTATTTTTGTCATTACATGTTTAGCTTTAAAACTAAGGGTATTTTAGTCTTTTTAGGTTTGGTTAATGTCGAAAAATACCAAGTCAATGTTGAAATAGTACCAAAAGGTTATATCGGCACATTTGATGCAAAAGTTAGGGTTATAATCACACTTTTCGATTATACAGGGTTAGGTATGTGATAAAGTAACCCTATATTTTTGTCGAAAGTGCCATCTAACCCTGTAAAATCAGAAAGGGCAATTCCGACCCTATTATTTGGTTGAAAGTGCTAATCTAACCCTGGGAACATGAATTTTGCCAGAATTTTGTGAATTAACTATTACACCCTTGTATAAAATAATATAAAAGACTAAAATCTAACTAAACCTACTCACAGCCTTTTTGTTCCACCACTTTTCCACTGCAGCCATTAGTCCAGAATAGTGAAATAGAGCCTTTTTGGATACGTTGGCCTCTTCAACTTCAAGAGTGAAACGGAAACCCATTTGGGATTGCTTTGAAACGAAAGGCAAAACACCGGCGAGTGACCTTTTCCCCTTGATCAAAGAAGCCTCCCGTGATTGAAATATGAGTTTACGAATGTAATGTGAATGCCTCTTCGGTGAAGGATTTTGGCTAGTTTGAACATGGTGTTAGGAACGACGAATGGAAAGCGCGGAGTGGTGGAGATTGGTGGGATTGGCGGTGAGGTGATGGTGGAGATTGGCGGTGAGGTGATGGTGGATATTGGCGGAGGGTGGTGGAGCTTGGGTGGAGCAGGTAGCGGGAGTGGTGGATCTACGACGAAGATTGGTGGGGATTGTCGGCAGGGTGGTGGTGGAGATTGGCGAGGGGTGGTGGAGCTTGGGTGGAGTTGGCAGCAGGGGTGGTGGATTTGTGCCAAGATAGGTGGGGAATGGCGGCGAGCGGGGTGAAGATAGGGTGGAGCTTAGCGGCTGGTGGCGGTGCTGGGTGGCGGCGCTGGGTGGCAGCGGTTCTGGGCTGGGCGGGTGGAGGTGGTGCTGGGCAGGTGTGGTGAAGCGGTAAGGCAGTGAAACTTGAGATTCCGGCAACTTCCCATACTGATCTCCAGCCACAAGCACGGTGGCGGCGCAGTGGTGGTGGTAGAGCAACCATGTTTATGGAGATGAAGAAGAAGAACCTAGGGTTATTTTTTTCATTACATTTTTATCTTTAAGACTATGGGTATTTTAGTCTTTTTAGGTTTCATCAATGCCGGAAAATACAAAGTCAACGTCAAAATAGTGCCAAAAGGTTATATTGGCATATTTGATGCAAAAGTTAGGGTTATAATCGTACTTTCAGACTATTCATGGTTATATTGGCACTTTTAGAAAATAATAGGGTTAGATTTGTAGTTTACCCTAGATTTTAAGTTGAAACTATAATATTTAAATTAAAATTTCTATATTTATGAATTAAAAATTATAATATTTTGTTAATACAATGAGTCCGTCTCTTGAAAGACGGTCTTTCCATAAGTTATGGAAAGACCAAGGTTTAAAGTGTAGATTAGAAGAAATTAAGATAAAATTTTCGGGTTGCATGAATAAATTTTATTACTACTACATGTTTCATACTAAAACTTTAATATTGCAACTAAAACCTTTTACCTTTTATTATTCTAATCAAACCCCGTCTTTCCATAAACCTATGGAAAGACCGTCTTTCCCAAGACTTTGCCTAATACAATAGTTGCCCCTACAGCTTTATTTTTTTTTAAAACCTTGTATTCACAGATGACAAATAACGAAAAGTCGATTTAATGTTAATGTTAGGATTTAATCATCGATAATGCATTACTCATTGCTTATATAAGGAAAGCTATATATATTAGTAGTTACAAAGTCATAGAAATGTTACAATATCTTGAGTTCGCACACTATTATTTTAGAAAAAAACACTACGACAATTGATCAATTCACCAAATCAACAAGCAACTAACACAAGATATGAGTATGATTTAATGAGTGTTGAGCGCAATTAGTTCACATTTCTAAACTATCTATTTATCACCGACTCTTTATCTTACTGTGATGCGTTGATCATATATCGTGGTGAGTTTGTCAACACCCTTCGAGTGAAGACATATCTCACCTCCTGTCGTTTATAGCTAGAGTGGACGATCCCGTCAGGTCACCCTAGACGATCAGCATCACAGAATACGTTGAGGACACTACTAAACATTGAGACCCAACACAACAAACACAATGTCCTGCAAGCAAGAGACATAGAGATAGGAGGAATCAGTATTAAGGAATGGCAATATTTTGTGAATATTACTTCTGTATAGACTAGAATCCTTTTCCTTTTATGATTCTGTATATGTCTCTTGTACCTCTAGATATTGTGACCCAAATCATGAATACAATCACAATACCAACTAAGGGATGGGAAATCCTTCTCGTGTTACATGAATCCAATAATTTTCATTTCATCGGGGAAAACCATCTTTTTCTCAACTTCTTTCATTATTTTCTATATGTTATCAGAGCTTAAAATCATGAAACCCAAACCTTAAAATTTTCCGCCGCTGTTTCTGCGAGCTAGGACGTCCGCACGTGTAAGACACGCACTGCGGCATCCTCGAAGCTACCTCGCCGCTGCTTGTCGATTGACCTTAGATAGCCGATTGTTTCCACCATTTTCCATGCTGCTATAGTCGCTGATTTCATTTCCGATCCGATTTGTTACACATTTCCGTTATGCGCCACTCCCTTACTCTATGCGCCGCAACTGAATTCTCCATACGTCACCTTGTCTTACCGCTGATTCGATCACTCCATGATCGGTGCTGATCTGATTTGCTGATCCTGCTCCTCTGTCGACTTCTGATTCTAATTATCCCCGTAATGCCGCAAAAGCGACTCACATCGCCGCTGAAGCTGAGGCCAATAAGATCCAGGATCTCACTGTCAGTGATGTTATTGCAACTTTAATCAAGAAGTTTCAATTGCATTCTGGCAATGTGCAAATCAAACTTGTTGGCCAACCAACGGATTCTTCCTACTACATCCATCCTTCTGAAGGTCCTAGTCTTGTCATATGTCCCATTTGTTTTTTAAAGGTTCACGAAACTACATAGAAGGGACCACTGTGATTCATAGTGCTTTGCTTGGTAAGAAGAAAATTGGTTTCATTGATGGAATCATTACTCAACCCCCGGCTGATGATCCTAATTATGATGATTGGCTCGAAGTGAATGCTACTCTTGTTTGCTAGATCTGGCAGACTATTAATCCATTTGTCCGATCTTTAGCAAACTATATTTCTATCGCTATTAGGAACATTGACCCCATAGGCCAACATCTCGGAGGGTCCAAACTGCCCCCCGAAGACCTTTGGGATATATTCCTTAAACATATTTGAAGTAGTTCTTCTCAAAATGTCCTTTGGGCACGTTCCCCTTGGACGTTTGGAGACTGACTTATGGGAAGTAATACCTCAGACTATTGATTTGGAAGGGTCCAAACTGCCCACTGAAGGCCTTAGGAACATTGACCCAGTAGGCTAACGTCTCGAAGGGTCCGGACTGCCCCCCAAAGACCTGAGGGACACAGATCCCCTAAATATATTTGAAGTAGTTCTCCTCGAATATCCTTCGGGCACATTCCTCTTGGAAGTTTAGAAACTGCCTTAGGGGCACTAATTCCACAGGCTAACAATTTAAAAAGGTTCAAACTACCCACCGAAAGCCTTAGGGACATTGACCCCCTAGGCTAACGTTATGAAAGGTCCAAACTACCCTCCAAAGACCTTATGAGCAGTGATCCCTTAGACATATTTAAAATAGATCTCTTTCTATGTCCTTTGGGCACGTCCCCCTTGGATGTTCGGAGACCACCTTAGGGACACATATCCCAAAGATGAGATTCGAATGCGCAACATGCACTCAAAGCTTAGACCTAGTAAAAAATACCAAGGGTCAGCAAAGCCCTATTTGATTTTATAAACCACATAGGGCTTAGACCTCATAAATCACTTGAAAACAGTCAGAGAAATAAGTTAAGGAAATTTAACTTGGGGGAAATAGCCCTACCTAAAAAAGGAAAAAAAATACTCTAACACCGATGAAGGGAAAACATATTATTATTAGGCTAATATGGCTATTTTAAATTACACCAAAATAATAAATTACAACTATTTTACAAAGTAGGAACCTTAAGACTCAACGTCGAGGTCCAAAGGTTCGTCGTCAAAGAACCGTGGTCAACTTCGACCATCCGTAGACGAATAACCTCTCCCTCGGCCAGCGGAGGAGTGGCCTCAAGTCGTGTTGGTTCTTTGAGCTGAAGTCACAAGAGGAGGGGCTTCGTATGACCCAGAAGCCTCAGTTCTCCTAGGGGCAGTACGGGAATTTGAAGCTCCCGCTTTCACTTTCTACACTCTGTCCAGTCACCTCCTAGACTTTTCATACACTTCACGATACTTGGGGTTCTAAGTAATATGATTTTTTCCATGATATTGATAGTTTATGGAAGAAAGGCTTCGATATCTTCTATCAGCGGAGCTTCAACTATCCCAAGTCGAAGCCCATACGCAAAAAGGTTGTTGGCCATTGCCTCATAGATTGAATACAGTTCTGAAAGCTCTTTATCAACCTTCTTTTTGTCCCTACAAATGACAGCAATGAGTGCCTGATTCTCCTTAATGGTTCGTTCGAATGCTGGAACCAGGTCTCATTGATATGTCCGGACTTGTTCTTTCCACTGCTTAGGTTTTTAGTAGTAGTTTCTAAGTCCATTTGAGCTACCTCTACGTTTTCTCAGGCCACCTAAGCCTGACGATGGTAGCTTTTGATGGACTCGTTCAACCGAGAAGTTGATGCTCTCCCAGTGGCTTTGTAGGCTTTAACAACTAAATGGTATTCATGCATCTAAGAAAACCTGGCCTTGGTGGTTATCTCTTCTAGAACTTCATTATGCTGGGCTTTGAGAGATTGAAAATCTCCCAAAATTTCATCCTTAGCAGCAGCTATGGAATCCCTTTCCTCTCTCGAATGGCTCAACACTTCAAGGAGTTCATGTTGCCTTTCATGGAGACCACTGTGCCATAAGCCCAGTTCCTCGTATACTGCTCGAAGTTCCTCTTTGAGCCGGATAGACTTGTACCTAAACTAGGATGCCTCGATCTGATGCTCCCAGGCCCATTCCTCGATCTGTTGGTACCACTCCTTCATGATTTGAAAGAAGAAATCAAAGAAGGCACCCTTTGCAAATGAAGAGGGGGGGGGGGTGAAATTACCAAGTCTAAAGTCTGCGAAAGACAAAAGAAAAAGAAAAGATAAGTATGATAAAATAAGAGTCTTCATTAATAGAAAGAAAGAAGTACATCAGGAGGCCATAAAGGGAGAAATTTTCAAACATGTTTTCCTACACTAGATGCCTCCAGAGAAGAACTCGAAGGGGTAGGCCTACGCTGAGATCTCATAGCGATAAGGGGATCCGGCTCTTTCCCCTCGATGTCTTCATCCACCTCCAGACCACAGATCTCCTCCGCCGAGAAATACTTGACAGAGGCCTTCAAGTGGTCAAGCAAAGGGAGTTTGATCCCCCCCATCCTGGATAGACTTCCACCAAAGATGGCTTAGCTTTTTAGGCTCTGAATTGTTCTTGTAAACATCTAGCATAGTAGTGTACTCAACCAAAAGGTCCTTGGATATAGAGTGAGCCAAACAGTTCCGGGGTAACCCCAACCAAGAGGGCGGAGAGGGAGGAGAAAAAATCCCAGAACCCTTGTGTCTTGACCACCATATTGGCATATGCATCAAAAGTTGAAACCTGTTTCCCAGGAGAGAAAAGGCCAGAAAATCTGGAAATTTCCACCAAGGCCTTCAAAATTTCCCCCTGGACCTCCGAAAGTGTCACCTCAAGCCCTTTCAGAAGACTGTCTTTCTAGATGGCCTGTTCCTCAGGCTCCCCTTTGAACACAAGGGCCTATTCCTAGAGCTCCCTTCTGTGAACAAGGGCATATTCCTTGAGCTCCCCCTTTTGAATAAGAGCCATTTTCTCCAGCTACGTCTGATGGGTGAGGGCAGCAACAACACACTCGACCTCGTAGTCAGTGGCCACTTTCTCAAACTCTTCTTTGTAATGGGAAGCAGCTTCGCGCAACTCCCCTTCAAGTTCCTTAGACTTAGAAATAGCTTCCTCAACCTCTTGAACCTTCATCAAACAGTCTTGGACAACAGAGTCTAAGGAAACTAAAAAGGGTGCCTCCAGGGCAAGAGTTAGGTAACCCTTCACACGTGAAGGAGGAAAGTTGCTCTTCCTCGAGAGGGGGCTGGTCTCCGAGCTGGTGTTCCTGGTGGGATCAAGTTCAGCTGGGAGATTGAATAGAGGGGGGACATATCATTTCTTGTCCTTTGAGGGGAAGGTCGGGGTATCGCACCACCACCGTTTCCCCGTTTCTTCCCAACGTTTTCACCCTGGAGCTCTGACTAGACCTCAGAGTGATCCTCCGGTCGAATGGGGCTAGAAGTGGGATGAGTATGAACGGCTTCTGGAGAGGCCTCTGTGAAATTTTCCTCGGCTTCCATCTCATTGCCAAAGCCAAGAGTTGCAGCAAAATCCACTGAATAAAAGGGAAAAGGGGAAACACAAACTAGCCAATAGAAAGAAAGAGAAAAAAGACTATATAAAAGCAAATGCAGGGAAAAAAAACTAAGGATGCCTCAAACACCTTCAGAAGATGAAGAAGAGATCCCGATAGGATCCTCTTCGGTGTTCTCTGCTAGGGCAAGCTCCGGCACGGCCTTAGCAGTTTCGAAGGCGCACCCTGAAGGTTTAAGGCTGCTACCCTTAGTTTTTCACTTATTGGCATCCTTTGATGCCTCTCCATCAACAGCTGAGGAGGGCTTTCTCTTTTTGTTCTAAGGAGCTGATCACCCGCATAATTTCTCTTGATTGCAGCAGTCTCCTCCTTAGTGATAGGAGTTCTCTTCTGGGTAAGCTTCTTTTTCTTTTTCCCTTTGCCGGAAACAGACTCCATAACTTTCACCAGAGGTTTAGTCTGAACTGCCCCTTGATTATAGATCAAATCATATACTTCCTCCAGCCATACAAAGTCAAAATTTCTTGAGATGTCGAGGAGATTGCTCAGCAATAGATCATTATCCTTATCTTTTGTAGTTTTTACCCTTTTTTCTAGTATGTTTGATGATTAGCATACTTACTTAACTTTGATAGTTAGTTTGTCTTTTAATTTCATAACTGAGGATAAAAAACAACCCCCCTATTTACTTGCTTATATATATATATATTTATATTTATCTAATTCTAGCCTAATATGAACCTTATATGTTTAAATGCTTAAGAAAAAATCCTTGGGGAAATTGATATCCACTTCCAAACCTCATGTAGATCATTGAAACATTCACTCATTCAATTACATTTGTTACCTATGGGGAATGTTATCACTTCTCATTCGAAGATCAATATTCATTCCTTCTTAATAGTAAATTACAAAGGCAAACAACGACCATTTGCAAAACTCGTTGACAATCACTCTAAGAAAACCACACCATAGAGGTATTTCATCAATGACATTTCATTAAGGGCATCAACGGCATTTCCCCAGTCCAGTACTTAGAAAATTTGGTTTGCTAATAACTTGACAAAGCTTATTTTTTCCAATCTATTGAGTTCTTGGTTTTCAGTCTTAATTAACTCTAAACCCGAAGGTTTCTTTCAAGAATCTAGAGGGATCATACAGGGGGGCCTTATTTCTCCTTTACTCTTCAATTTGTTATCTGAAGTTTTATCTAGAATTTTAACTTTCTTCTTTTCAAATAACAAAATGAGATTTTTAAGTTGCTTGTAAATGCAATCACTGTCTCTCATTCATGTTATGATAATGACCCAATACTATTTCTCCAAGCTTCTAAGCTAACTGTTAAGAGACTCAAAGCATTCCTATAGATCTTTGAGAACACTATTGGTCAGAAAATAAATTATGAAAAGACCATTTTTTTCATCAGTAAACATGCTTCTTTAGCACAGTAAAATTTTGTAAAAAAAAACATTGGGCATGACTAAGGACAATTTCCTTTCAAATACCTATGTTGTCCTATCTATACAGGTCAGAGTAATACATTTTCAGCTTATTCAATAAATGTTTGATAAAAAACTGAAATCTTGGAAAAATAAGTGGCTAAGTCAAGCTGGTAAGCTAACCCTCATGAAATCGATTATGTATTCAATTCCACAGCATCTTTGGGTGGTAATGGAACCACCTAAATCATTAATCACTCAACTAAAAAGAAATTAACAATTTTCTTTGGGGGGGGAACTGAAAGAGGTCGCAAGAAGATCTGGAAAAGCCTAAAAAACACGAGTTTTCTAGTAAACCAAAATGGAATAGGTCTTAGGAACATAAATAACATAATCGTGACTTTCTTGATTAAATTATAGAGGAAATTTCAGAACAGAGAGACTATCTGGGCACAATTTTTGTGGTCAATACCCCCTAACCATAGAAAAACCCAGACCTGGAAAAGGATTCTTGTTGTTAACACAATAGCTGAAAATCACACAAGAGTGATTCATGGAAATGGTTTTGCCTGATATCTACTCCGATCCTCTTTAGGACAAGGTTTTGCCTGATATCTACTCCCCCCCATCCCACTATAAACTGCTTATTTACTTTTTGCGGAGTTCAACTTTGTAAACTTTGACCGTAAATATAAATTAATATATATATAATAAAAATATCATGTGAGATATTACTAGATTGATCTTAACTTCCATTTTTTTAAATATCAATTTTTTTTGCGGAATTATTATAGGCAACTAGAGATATTTACGGTCAACGTTTAAGAAGTTTGACTCCCCAAAAAGCAATTAATAAATTTATAGTGGGACAAAGGGAGTATATGCCGGTGCCTCCACAAACTACCATTGCTCAGTTTGTGCAAAAACAAAATGGGCCTCTTACTTGCTTTTCAATAAATTCCTGCTCACATTTTCTCTATTTTGCAGCAATTGAAAATACACCCTTACAAAGATGTAAAATTGATATGGATGCCATCCAATAGGAGAGATTTTACCTTCAAAATCACCATATGAGATACTAACTGAATCCAAGCCATCAGAATTTCAAACAATTGGAACCCTATACTACCCAAAAAAAAAATCCATTTTCATGTAAAAATTATCAAATGCCATTTTACCTTTTGATGACATTCTAATTTTCTCTAATGTATCCTAACCTGGATACAATGAGTCACTATTTTAATGATTGTGCACTAGCTACCACCTTGTGGAAAAGATGTGATGTGATAATTAGTTTGAGAACTCCTCATTTTGATAAAATCTTTGATAGACTCTAATATTATTGATCACCGAGGGAAAAAACTAAATTGCATGCTAATATCATCACTATTCTGCCCTCTTTTATATGTTGGAATATATGGAATGCAAGAAATAAAGTCATCCATGAAAATATAAAACCTGAGATCCCAACCATAACTGAAAAAATTTAAAAAGATATTTTCAATACCTTTTACATAAAGCCACCCTTTAGCAAATGTCAAAGTGACATTGTTTGGGTTCAGTGGGGCTTGATCCCATATTTGAAAAAAATCACACAAACCTAGGGTTAGATGCATCCACTGGTCTAAACCTTTATCAGAGTTTAAAATGAATGTAGATGCATCTTGGCATAACTCTACTTAAAGGTGTGGTAATGGTATAGTAATAAGAGATAAAGAAGGCCGATTTATTAGAGCTTTGAATAAATCATTTATGGCTCACATCAGCTTTCATGGAGAATTGATTGCCTTAAAATAGGGTATGTTATTTTCTATTAGTGAGAATACTAATTCCTTCACTATGGAAACATATTGTATGTTGGTTGTTCATTTTATCTCAGATCCAAACAAAGCTTCATGGTATTCTTTTCATCTGGTTGTGGAGTTAAGCCACACAATACAAAACATACTGATCACACACACCTTTAGATAAGGAAATATGGTGGCAGATTATCTAAGCATAATAGCTCTTAGATCAGACCCAAGAACTTCAAATTTCAAAAACTTAATGGATCATAGGACTAAGGAACTTATTCTACTGGATAAGAACCATACACTTGCCCTTAGAATTGATGTTTAGATGGCTACTGATTATGATTTCTTGTTTAAGATTATCAGACTCAAGCCTCAAAGCAAGATGATGCAACCCTGGACTGGTTTCGTCGAAGAGGAAGAAGAAAGACCGCACACCATTAAGATTTTGGCTGGATTTCGATCAACCCACAAGATGATAGTGACGAACTTAAGCAGCCAAGAGAGCTTAAGAACAAAGAAAAAGACTACAACATTGGGAACTTGGCAAACGCATGACCAAAAATACCTTTATAATATTTACTTAGGGTTTTGTTGAAGAATGGCCGATTACCCTACAATAACACATGGGCTAGAGGTGTGGTGATCGGAAACACTTCCAAAAAATCTCTTTGTAAATCTTTTTGTTTGACAAGGCAACATGATTGCCGATGTTTTCAGCTTCTAAGTGGACAGTTCAAGTTTCAAATTGAACAAGTCATTTGTAAAACTTATCAAACTTTCAACAAGGTTGGGGAATCTAATTTACACCCCCCACACATTAATATGGGTTCTCATTAAAAAAATGAATATGAAAAAAAATCATATTTTATCAATATATTTTTATATTATGTTATATTTTTGAGTCCATCTCTTGAAAGATAGTCTTTCCATAAGTCATAGAAAGACCAAGGCTTAAACTGCAAATTAGAAGAAATGAAGATAAAAATTTTGGGTTGCCTTAATCAGGTCATAAATTTTGTAACTACTACACGTTGTATAATAAAATTTTATTATTGCAACTAAAACCTTTTACATTTTATTATTCTAATTAAATATCGTCCTTCCAAAAGCCCATGGAAAGACGGTCTTTCTTAAGATTTTGCCTATATTTCTATCCAAAATTCATTTTTTATATTTCCAAAATTACAAAGTTTTGGGAAAGACGGTCTTTCCATAAGTATATGGAAAGATAAAGTTTAATTAAAATAATATGAAGTTAGGTAATTATACTCTGTGGTAACTACAAGTGAAACATTTAAGTTTTGATTATACACATTAAAATTTTAGAGTAATGCTTCTAACCAAAACTCAAATAAGCATTACCCAAATAGCTTATAACCCGAATTTGACACATATTTTATTTGTTACACCACAAAAATATTTCATCTTTTTTGTGATAAAATTGCACTTAAGTCTCCAGTCTTTTCATAACTTATGAAAAGACTGAATATGAACTCTTACAAAATATTTTTTCATTATTTTCATATAAATATTAAGAAATTATATTTTAATTTCATTTATCAACAAATAATATCATTTTAATTTCATTAATAAATATATTATATTATTTATAAATATATTGACTTAATTTAAATTTTGCCTGACAAGTATTTCTTTTTTTTGAAAAGTTATATTTCATTCCAAGTTACTGGTAACGTCCAATATCGTCTGAAAGTGGGAATCGTGAGGGTGCATCCCATACATGTTGTTGAGAGTCACTAGACTTCCCAAAACTACCTAGTGAGTGCGCTAAAGTATTTCTATAACTAGGAATCCAACACGAAAAATTCACACCTGTTGCATTTGGCTAATAATCTCAACACATGAAAGCATTGGCTCCATTTCACTGCGAACCATGCGGATTATTGCTAGTGCATCCTCCAGAATCCATATATCTCTATTGTCCACCTTTCTCCCCATTTGACTGCCTCCATCAGTGCCAGTGCTTTTGCCTGAGCTGCATCTCTTACGCCTGGTAATTTCGATGCCATAGCACGCTCAAAGCCTCCATCTCCATACAGTTTTATCAAACCAGCATTACCAAAAGTTCTCCGTCATTCCTGCGTTGAAAAGAATACGACATCCCTTCTCTGTTGGCCGTAGCAGGTGGTGGGTGTGCAGCTCCTCTGACGTTCGCTCCGGCCACTGATTGGCTTTCTTGAACCTTCTCAGGTTTGCCACCACGCCAGCTATCATCATGCCAGGAGACAAGAGCTTGTTATGAAAGGTCTTCTGGTTTCGCTGAAACCAAATACCATCAATCTCCATGACCATGATCTCTGCATTGCCTTCATCGCACGTTTCTAGAAGCTTTCTAAACCATCATTCTCCCTATTCATTTTTGCTGTGTCGATGGTGGCTTTCTTTCCGAGGTAGCGCCATACCTTAGTTGCATATTGGCATTTGAAGAACAAAAGGCCCATTGTTCCATCTTCCTCCTCACACAGAGCACGGACATTTATGACATCCATAGTTCTTTTGCGCAGGTTCTCCGTTGTCGGCAGAGAATCGTTGCAAAGCCTCTATTCTACGTGTTTTTCTCTTTCTGGGACCTGTAGCTTCCATAGTTTTTGCCATGTTTTCTTCTCGGCATCGCTCACTGGGTCATTATTGTGCAGGTCTGAGCTCGGGGATTCCACCAGCACGTGATATGCTGACTTGAGCAAGAATTTTTCGGGAGCCAAGAAGTGCCAACACCATTGATCTAACTCAGCTGAAGTCAATGGTCAGATTTGGCGTATGGTTGTGGCATCCTCCGGTTGAAAACAATCGACCAAGATGTCCTCCCACCACCAGTTTGTGTCTGAGTCAACCAGGTCCCTAACCTTGAATATTGTTGCCGGAATATGGTCTCGATCTTGCACATAGAATTTCCCAGGTCTGAGCAGCCAAGGTTCGTAGCAGTGGTTGGCAACCCAGATTTTACCTCTTTCCGACACCCAAGCCTCAACACATCAACCCCTCTCAGTATACTATGCCATGACCATGAAGGTCTTGAAGATCGATGAAGTAAGAAAATACTTATCCTTATATACCTTCGCAATAAGAGATTCTGGATTCACAAGTAGCCTCCATGCCTTCTTCCCAAGTAGGGCCACATTAGCTGCTTTTAAGTTGTGAAACCCCAGTCCTCCATTTATTTTTGCACGAGCCATTTTATCCCATGAAACCCAGGGAATCTTTGGCTTACTAGTTTTAGCATCTTGCCACCAAAATTTTCCAATCATACTCCTAATGTGATCCAAGATCGTATCAGGGATAGTGAAACAACTTATAGCATATTTTGGAATTGCTTGCAAGACCGATTTTATGAGGATCTCCTTCCCTGATTTGGAAAGGTTCTTCTCACTCCATCCATCAATATTCTGCCTGATTCTGTCCTTCAAGTTTTGGAATACATCTGTCTTACACTGACCAATCTCTAAAGGAAAAGTGCCATGTAATGCCACCTCCGGGATTTTAAGGATACCACATACCTTTGCTCTCGCTTCCACAGTCGTGTTTGGACTGAATAGAATACTAGCCTTCTCTGCATTTATCCTTTGTCCTGAAATGTTTTCAAATAGGGTTATGGCCCAGTGGATATGCTTCGCCTCCTTCTCCGATGCCTCCCCAAATAGAAGTGTATCATCTGCAGAGAATAACTGGGATACTCTTGGACCAAACCTTGATGCTCCAACTCCTTTGATCTTCCCAACACATATAAGGTCAGTAAGGAGACTAGAGAAAACCTCAGAACAGATGATAAAGAGATATGGCAAAAGGGGATCTCCCTGCTTGAGTCCCTTTTTTGGATGAAAAAGCCTCATCTCTCCACCATTGAGAATAAATGAAAATGAAACGGTTGATAGACATAGGCGAATCAGACTTATAACAGATTCCAGAAACCCCATTGCCCTTACAGTACAAAATAAAAACTCCCATTCAATTCTATCAAATGCATTGCTCATGTCTAGCTTTATACTCAAATGGCCCAATTCACCAGCTCTCCTATTCTTCATGGTATAATGAAACACATGGGCAATAAGAATGTTATCAATAGTCAGTCTTCCGAGGATGAAAGTCGACTGTGACTCAGAGATGATTTTTGGGATCATTGGTTCGAGTCTATTTGCCACCACATTTGATGTAAGTTGGTAAACCACATTGTACAAACTAATGGGTCTAAACTGTGTAGCTTAGGGATTTTCGGGATCAAAACAATATGAGTATAGTTGAACGATGGTTGAAAGACTCTATTGTTCAGAAAATCAAGCACAAAAGCTGTGACATCAGTCTTAACAACGTGCTAGAATTTCTAGGAAAACAAATAGGGCTCATACCGTCCGGTCTAGGCGATTTGAAAGGATGCATAAGCTTAACAGTCATTGCTACATCAGTCTCACTGTATGGCCGCACCAGTCTCTCAGCTATTTCTCCAGTGACTTTTGGTTGTAGGCGACCTACTAACTGTTGAATTGCCTCTATCGAAGGCTTCGATAATGAGAATAATCCCCCAACGCAGTCTACAAGAATCCTTTCAATACTAGTGCTATTAGTTCACAACTCCTAGTTCTGATCTTGCAGGCCTTCTATATTTTCATCTCCCTCCTCTTCAATGCGAACCTATGGAAGAAAGTAGTGTTTCTATCTCCTTCTCTATACCAGTGCTGCTTTACCTGTTGGTTCCATCTTATACTTTCAGTGTCCTACAACAAATCATATCCTTTCGCAACGAGAGTATTTTCTCTTTTGATTCTTGCGTAATGACTCCTCCCTCAAGGTCCAAGATAGCCTTCTTTATCTCCTCTATCTGCTTCGGTTTATTCCCCCATTTCATCAAGCTAAGGGGGAGATTATCCATTCTCTCAGGCAAAGAAGCATCCCTCTCATTCCACGAATGGAATTCCCTGTCGATTTTCTGTGAAATACTCGTTTGGCCTAGGACTTTATGTTATCGAAAAAGGAAGATTCTTTTGATTTCATTTTTATCTCCTAATCCTCCACCATTTCCTCACAATCACTGGACTTGATCTAGTGTGACTCAAAGCGGAGTCTCTTCCTTCTTCTCCGATGATGTGTGGCAGGATCCCTCGTCTGCAATCTGATATGCAAACACATACGATCAGAGTAAACCATAGGTTGTACATGCATTAAAGACAACGGGAAACAGTTATAAAAATTCTTATTGCAAGTACACCTATCAAATCTGTCTCTCTTCGTGTCTGGCTAAGCTGCCAGTCTACTCCATGTGAATTTAACCCATGTGTAGCCAAGACCGTATAGGCCACGGAAGTCAAGTGCCTCCTGGAAGGCTTCAATCTTCCACTCTGCTCTTGAATGTTTCCCCTGTATTTCATCCTGCGAAAAAACCTCATTAAAGTTCCCAAGACATAACCACGGACTAGTGGGATCCATGCCAAGCTGTTGGAACTCATGCCAACCTCTTCTTTTTCTTGATACAGCTGGCTCCCTGCAATAATCAGTTACACGGACATGTAACTGATTTCAAATCATATATTAAACAACTCGACATAAATTTCAAATCAACTACTACTTGCTTACTCCAAAACATTGCAAGGCCACCAGTGTAATGCTCGTTCCTGCCATGGTTGGAGATTCCTCCTTGAGGCTGTTTTATTGTTTTTTTTAGTCCCATCCTTCGAGGTCTCTTGTGATGGTCCGCCTAGTTCCAGTTTTCTCTTTGTCCACCCATAGTTGTTTCTCACCCCTGTGTTCCATGATACAATATTTTTTGGAGCTCTTTTCTTCGTTGTCTTCTTCTCGATCGGGGCTTGCACCATTGTGGGGCTCTTTTAGGGGGTCAGCTGGAATACTAGTGAATTGCCTGGTCGATGATTGTATTCCTGCTCCTGTATCTTCGATCTTCTCATGTGGTACCATAAGTTGCTCGACACTTTCCACAATCTCCTTTCCAGTAACTTGCATGGTTGTGGCATCCGATGATGGCTGCTTCTGTGTAAACAATTCTCCATTCGGCTGTCCATCACCAATATTTTTATCGACCAAAGGCTGGATTATCGGTGCTGCAGGAGTATCCTTCCTACTTCCCTCATTCCTTCCATATGAGATTAAAATAATTCCACTGAACCTGTCCGGTATTCCTTCCAAACTTGGTGTCCACTTTGGATTCTTGAAAAACCTAGGGGCGACAATTTCTTGAGTGTGGGTCGATGTCGATCAGGTTCATACTGTGGCACGCCTTTGTGTAGAGCACCCATAATTGTGTTAATAGTTCTGGCCACCGTACTGACGTCAACGGTAATGTTTACCCCCTGTGGTATTGCTTGCTGAGTATGCAATGCCTGATTCGGATGAACCCGCAAGTCCACCCGGTTTCTTTCCACATATCTCGATACCTCCCTCCGATCTCCCTGGCCAACGCCCGCCTGGTCTACTACCACCTGATCCTTTCTTGCCTCCTAGCCAACGTAACGGGGCTGGTTTTTGTTTGAGAATTTCCTTCTTCTAGTCGCATTAAATGGAGATAAGTTAGGGATCACACAGAGAAGAGGCAAGTAATGCACTATGTATCAGGTCTTCAATGGGTGCTGACACCCTTTTTTTACATTCTCTCAGTCTATGTTCTAGACTTCCACAATAAGAGCAAAATTGGGGAAGCTTCTCATATTGGAGTAAGATCTGAACCTGATTACCAGGAAGGCCTACCATTTGAACCCTTTTCAAAGGCTTTGTTAGATCAATTTCGCACCTTATTCCCATATAGGGGCCAATCATAGTGCCATCCACATCCTTCTCGATTGTTATAAACAGGGCCGTCTCTGACAATTTGGAGGCCCTGTTCTAAATGAAAAATGAGGCCCTTCATTACATCAAAAACTATACTTTTCCCTCCTCCTTTTCCCAAGTTTCTGTGGCTCCTATTCCGACGAGGTTAGTCGAACGGTTGACAACGTTCTTCATTGGAAAACTGAATCCTAGAGTAATTTTAGGGGGAGATAAGAATTTTAATGGGTTTTGGAAACTGAAAGAAAATAAAAGAAATTGAAAGGAGAAAATTTTGGGGAGTGGAAGAGTTGAAGGCGATAAATTGGGAATCAGGCGAGAGGTTTCTGCCTTTTTGGCTTTTGCGCAGGAAGGAAAACTGATTCTACATTCTGAATTTATTTTTTTCCTAATATATATAATACACATGCATATTATTTTGGGGCCCCAAAAATTTTGGGGCCCGGTTCTGTAGGGCTGTTTGGGCTTGCCCACAACCGGCCCTGGTTATAAACTTCCAAATAGCATCGCCTATAAGTCTGGCCGACGCTTCTGTCATAGCCAGCATAGGCACATGGTGAGCGTTAATCCAGAACGAGCCCGACTTGTACTGATCTGCGGTGCAACCATGCCTTCGTATGGTTCGTAAAAGGTTAGCAAGAACTTACCGAACAGCTCCAAGATCCAAGCTTTATCAGCTGGTTTGGAGAATTGGAATAGAATCACATTATCACAAAGATACTTTCCTTTCATGGAGTTCCTGAAACCCCATAGCCGATGGAAGAGATCTACAATCTCCTCATGGGGGATTCGTCTTGGTGCTTAAACTTTCCCAACATGTGCCAACTGGAGTTGGCTCCCATCAGAAATTAGTGGGGCCGCTTGAGGCTGATTCTCGTCGTCTGTGAGGGAGAGATTGGCACAAAGCTGCTCCAAAGCTTCCAGGTTTTCCATCGGTGGAATTTGGTTATCCGATCCGGAGCCCTGGAACAAATATATGGTGCGAAAGATTGCCGATCGGAGATCTTCAAGAAAACCTTGCGCCTTACGAAAACAAGGAGAGTGGCTCTGCAAACCCTAGAGAGAGAAAATACCTAACAAGTATATCTAATTGACTAATGTTAGTAATACTTTTGCAATCACACAGTTAAGACTTTTATTCTTTATTTGAGTTTGACCTTCCCGAAGCATCCAGAATCTAGGTTGTTGGTTCCACAAGGGAAAAGGAAAATGCGCCGCCAATAATACCAGAGAAAGCCTACAGCCCAAGTCATTCCCTTCTCAGTCCGGAATTGTCTTCATAATTAGCAACTCTAAACGTATATAAACTGACATTGGCGTGACAAATTCCGTCAAATATTCCGTTGAAACCATTAGTTTCCTTTATCATAATCTCTGTTTCCATTATTCAGTAATGGCGGCCGGTCGTTTTCAGTTCTACTTTTTCCCTATGGATTTCAATTACCCCCAATCATGAACAGAGCGTGGCGGCGCTAAAAACTCATAAGGGTCCAGATAGGGCGTCGTTCGAAGGCGGTGGGGATGACCGTCTTGAAAATAAAGACAATGGGAAGCACTTTGTTAAGGATTGGAATTGGAATTAGAATTCGATTTGTATTCTTACCACAATTATAGATGTAATTGTATTATATTATCTTTTCCTAGCTTGTATAGGTATCATGTATTACTATATAATGTATCATGAATTCATGAATACAGACACAACATTATTACCCTGATTTTCTAAATGGTATAAAAGGCTAAAATTTTGAAACCTGAATAGAAAATTTTTCGCTGCATTAAAACTTGCCGTCCGACGTCCACGCGCCGCCGATCTCGACGCCACGCGCCGCCGATCTCGACGCCACGCGCCAACCAACGCCACTCTCCGATCGTCGTCGTCCAACGTTCGATGACCGCTGCCCATCTTCATGCGCCGCCACTTACTCTGCGTCGGTGTGTCCTGTGCTCCTGATTCGTACCTGATTTTTACAATATGTCTGGCTCTGAAGATCAGCCTCATTCTGTTGCTCCGAAGATTCAGGATATGAGTGGTTATGATGTGATTACAGCTTTACTTTAGCAGCTGCAGTTGCAATCTGGCCCTAGTACTACTTTACTGATTGGTCGTGTGTCGACTGATCCTTACTTCATTAGTCCTGGCGATGGTCCAAGTTTACAACTTATACCGACTATGCTGAAAGGTCAAGAAAATTACATTGAATGGTCTGATGCGATTTGTCACGGATTCCTGACCAAGCACAAGATTTGGTTCATTGATGGATCCATTACCAAACCCTAGGATGATCATCCTGATGCTGCTGTTTGGCCTGGGGTTAATGGTACTTTTGTCTGCTGGATCTTGCAAACTTTGGACCCGATGTTGAGATCTTCTACAAGTTCTTTTTCCACAGTCAAGGATTTGTGGGATGATCTGAAGACACGATTTATTCTCGCCGATGGTATGAAGCTTTTGCAGACGCAAGAAACCATTCAAGGTTGTATGCAAAACGGTCAGCCCATCGACATCTACTTTGCCAAACTAAAGAAGCTGTTTGCAGATTATCACTGCATGCGACCTCCCCTGGTTTGTACCTGTTAAGATTGCAAGGTATTATGTCAGTGTAATTTTGCCACGAAAGTCTTCTAAGAGAGAGAGAAGGATTTAATCTACCAATTCATCTCTGGTCTCGACGAAGGTTATCACACCTTGCGATCCCATATCATGAGCATTGAGCCACTGCCATCTATCATGAAGGTGTATGCCCTTGTTGCTCAGGAGGACAATCATAGAGTTATCATTCGAGCTCGTGAGCCTTCTTCTAACTCCATGGCATATGATGCACGACGTTCACCACCTGCAAGTTCTTCACCAGTTGTTCTTTCTGCAGCCGACCGCAAGAAACTTGTTTGTACCCATTGTCGTCGCAAGGGTCATGATAAAGATACCTGTTTCCAGATACATGGTATACAAGAGTGGTTCAAGAAGAGCAAGAAATCGGTACCACCTGTCCGGCCGTTAGTCAACGTCGGTCAAACAGGCGGTGCCACCGATCTCCCGCTCCCACCGCCGTTCGCCGGAGCCGCCTTGTCGCCACCTAGTCTGGCGGCGGCGGCCTCCTCTGGTGTACCAGCACACTCCAATTTTGGCCCTGCTCTGCCTGATGACTAATGGAGCACGACCATGAACTTGTATAATCTGCTTCATTCTTTTACTGGCGATGAGTCTGGTAAGCATACTTTACCATGGATACTTGATTCGGGAGCCTCTTATCATATGACCGGTGACAAAGGTTCTCTTTCTGATCTTACTACTACTATTGATGCTGTGAATATTTTTCTACCTGATGGCTCAATGTTCTCCGCTACTCAATATGGATCTATTTGTTTTGATAGTTTTATACTGCCACACGTGTTATATATCCTTACATTGCGATGCAACTTACTGTCTTGCTCTATATTTTTATCTACCCTAAACTGTCTAGCTTTGTTTACTGAAAATTATTGCATTTTACAGACAATCAGTACGAGGAGAGTGATTGGCGTGGGTGAATAGAAAGGGGGGTGTTTTGGCTTCATCTGCTAAGTGCTCGTGTTCCCAGTTCTGTCCTGCAGTTTCTTCCTACAGTTGCTTCATTGTCTTCTTCCGATTTATGGCATCAACGTCTTGGTCATCCATCTTCCACGGTGTTGTCTTTTATTTCTCATACCTTGTTCTATATGTTATAGAGCAAAACAGACTAGACATAGTTTTCAATTAAGTACTACTAATGCTACTGCATTATTTCAATTAATTCATTGTGATGTTTGGGGACCTTATAAAACACCATTTTCTAGTGGTGCATTTTATTTCTTGACAATAGTAGATGATTATTCCCGAGTTGTTTGGGTTTATTTGTTAGTAGCTAAATCTGAAGTAGCTTCTAGATTTTTAGAATTTAGTGCCTTAGTCAAGAACCAGTGGGGAAGAACAATTCAACGAGTCTGGGCTGATAACGGCACTGAGTTTTTGCCTCTCCGGTCTCACTTTACTGCATCTGGGATCATTTTTGAGACATCTATGATTGATACTCCGTAACAGAATGGTCGAGTTGAAAGAAACCATCGTCATTTACTCAATGTGGCATGTGCTTTACGGGTTCAAGCCAATTTTCCTATTGAATTTTAGGAAGAATGTGTTCTTACTGCTGCCTACCTGATCAACCGAACACCGACTTAGCTTCTCAACAGTCGTACTCCCTTCGAGTTACTCTATGGCCATGCGCCAAATTACTCTTCTTTATGGGTTTTTGGATGCTTATGTTTTGCTGCTCATGTTCCCAAATATCGTGACAAGTTTGCCCCTAGAAGTCGACGGTGTTTGTTCCTTGGTTATCCTGTCGGAAAGAAAGGTTATCGTCTTCTCGACTTGGACTCTTGAGTAATCTTTAATACTCGGGATGCTAATTTATTTGAAGACCAGTTCCCATACTCTGCAACTAAGCCACCTGCTTCATCCGATGAACCTGGCGGTGCCTCCTCCTTCTCGCCGGAGCTGCATGGATTTTCCGTTCCACCTTCCAACGCCGATCAACCACTGCCGGTCAATGTTGGCCTTTCGCCGTCCGTCGGTGGCCAGCTGATACCGGCTGCTGCTTTGCTGATCACCACCAGCTGTTCATCGTCGATCAATGCCGGCCAGTCAACACTGGTCAATGCCGACAGTCAACGCAGGTCAACGCGTCCAGTCAATGCCGGACGTCGCCGGTCGGTCAATGCCAATCAACGCCGGCCAGTTAGTGCGTGTCAATGCCATCCAGTCAACTCCGATCAACTCCGGTCAATACCGGTGATTCACCGCTGGCAGGCACCGACCAACTCCCGATGGTGATCTCCGATCACACGGCGCCGGCATCCATCGGCCGTGCTCTGCCGCCCAACGCCAGTTCCTCTATGCCGACCGCGGCCGGCCTACCTACACCATCCGTCACTGGTACTTCTTCACTAGTTACCGTCGATCTAACATCTACCAGACAGAGTGTTCGATCTCGCCGTCCACCGTCGTATTTGGCAGATTATGATTGTAATGATTTTGCTTGTGCTTTTGTTACTGAAGACCCTCCCTTCGACTACGTTCCCTCATGCGTCATCACTTTCCTTGGGTGTTCTCTACCCTCTTACTGATTATGTAAATTGTGATAATTTTCTAGTATGCATTCTAGATTTTTGGGTGCTGTAACTTCTATTGCAGATCCCACTACTTACTCTGAGGATTCCCGTCATTCTCATTGGCGAGATGTTATGGTGGAGGAACTTACTGCCCTGGAGCAAAATCAGACATGGACTTTTTCTCCTTTGCCTGTGCATAAAAAGGCTATTGGATGCAAATGGGTTAGCCGGATGAAGTTTCGTTCCGATGGTACTATTGAACGTCATAAAGTGCATCTAGTGGTTCTTGGAAATCGCCAGGTAGAAGCCATTGATTACACTGAGACTTTTGCTCCAGTTGAGAAAATGAGTTCTGTTCGATTGTTCTTGTCTGGTGCTGTTATACGTGGTTGGAAACTGCATCAGATGGATGTTCATAATGTCTTCCTGCATGTTGATTTACATGAGGAAGTGTCTATGCGTCCTCTGCCTGGCTATGCCGTTCCGCCCGATCAGGTTTGTCGCCTTCAGAAATCTCTTTATGGTCTTTGCTAGGCTCCTCGGAATTGGTTTGCTAAACTGACTCAGGCTTTACGGACATTTGGTTTTGTTCAAAGTAAGGCCGATTACTCTTTATTTGTCTATTCACGTGGATCAGTTTCTTTACATGTTCTGGTTTATGTGGATGATTTGGTCATTGCTGGTAGTTATTCTTCGCTCATCTCTGAGTTCAAGAAATACTTGGGTTTTTTTTTTCACATGAAGGACCTTGGTTTGCTTAAGTATTTCTTGGGCATAGAGATTGCTAGAAGACTGGAGGGGATGTTTCTCTTGCAAAGGAAATATGCTTTGAACATCCTATCTGATACATGTTTATCTGCTTCTAAACCAATTGATTTTCCAATGGAGCAACAACATGATTTGGCACGTGTTGAAGGTCCAGCCTACCATGACCCGGAGCAGTATCGCCGCCTGGTTGGGCGCCTGATATATCTGACTATTACTCGTCCTGAACTTAGTTATTCAGTTCATACTCTTGCGCAATTCATGAAGTCTCCTTGTGTTCCTCACTGGCAAGCTGCGGTTCGTGTGTTGCACTACCTGGAGAGTCATCCTGGTCAAGGTTTATTTCTTTCTTCCCGTAGTACTCTACAATTGACTACTTATTGTGATTCGGATTGGGCCGCCTGTCCAATTACTAGGCATTCTTTATCTGGTTATTTTATTATGATTGATGATTCTCCGGTTTCCTGGAAGACTAAGAAGCAACCTACTGTTTCTCGGTCTTCTGCTGAAGCACAGTATCGTGCTATGGCAGTTACCTGCTGTGAGTTGTTATGGCTTAGGTCCTTACTAAAGGACTTAGGGGTTTCACACTCTTTTCCTATGAAATTGTTTTGTGACAGTCAATCTGCTCTCCACATAGCGGCCAACCCGGTTTTTCATGAACGCACTAAGCACATTGAAGTTGATTGTCATTTTGTCTGAGATCTTGTACAATCTGGCGCTATTGTTACTCAACATATCCGTACGACAGACCAACCTGTAGATTTGTTCACTAAAGCTCTCGGACGTAACCAGTTCCATTCTTTATTTGGCAAGTTGGGCATTTTCGATCCTCATGCTCCAACTTGAGGAGGAGTGTTAAGGAATTGGAATTGGATTTGTATTCTTACCATAATTGTAGATGTAATTGTGTTCTGTTACCTTTTCCTAGCTTGTTTAGGTATCCTGTACTACTATATAATTTATCATAAATTCATGAATACAGACACAACATTATTACCCTTATTTTCTACACAGTTTAATATGGCGGCTCTTAAAGTTGATGTCAAGAGAATTCCATCGATCAATGAACATCTGCTGCCAAAACCAAACAGGGATTTAGCCATGCTCTTGAGAAAGATGATGTTTGAACAATTCAAATTTTGGTGGGCCCTCTGATTTCATATTCTTCTATTTTTGAGGAAAATTTTGTCTTTTTTATTTTATAATTTGTAATTGTGTATTCTCCTATGCTTTAGCATTCGTTTGTTTTGTTACGCGTACGTCGGAATGGCAGCGAGCCAGATTATGGTGGAGATCTGCTCCAATAAAGTGGGTATGGAGATAGTTTTAGTGAGGTGAGACAAATATGAGTATAAAAATCATACATGTCATGGGTGGTGGATCGGGTGTGTATATTAGTTCACACCCGTCTCATCCCCGCTCTGCTCCACTAAACCCGTTATACACATTAATTTAATATAAAATAAATTATTCTTTATTCATGTTGCACAACTCTAACCTATAATATTTTTATGTAAATACATTTACTAATTTTAATATAAAATTTACTATAAAAAAGTTAAATCTATATTTGAAGATATAAGTGGAATGAGTGCAATGAGTAAGAATTGGGTAGGGAGACGAAAATGAGTACAAAAATTTTAGGTGTATATAAATACAGAGATACAAGAATCCGTACCCACCCCATTCCATTGCCATTCCTAGGTGTCCGCACAATTTGCGATTATTTTGTCCCATAATCATGCCACACAAAGGAAAATATTCCATTTATTGCTGCATCCGGTCCATTTGGATTCTACTCGTTTGATCAAGTTTAACATCATCCCTATAATAGGATTTTTATTGAATTTAGGAATTTTACATGATTTTAAAGTGAAGTAGATTTCCCATTCCATTGCCTTGAATAAGTATTTTGATGAGGGAAAATAATTCCATACCTATATTTTTCTTGAGAAAAAACAAAACAGGGAACTAGAGGGAGTCCAGCTCACCTCGCGTTGAGTGGTATTTTTTATTAAAATTTTTATTTAATAAGCATTTAATATTTGTATCTGATACAAATATTGAAAATTAAAATTAAATTATAAAGTTTGTCATTTAAGAATAACCATATAAATTACAAAGTGAAGTGATCATTTTAGGTAGAATTTATTAAGCATTGAAAGGAATAAATCATTTTTACAAAGTGCTATTTTAGACAAACTAACTGTTAGAGGTGATCATTTCACAATTGATATAACTAATTTGATGATTTGATGTTTATTTTTATTTATTGAAACAAGATTCCTATATCTTTGAAAAATATTTAAATATACTGAAATGTATAAATAATTATAATTTAACTCTAAAAGTTATTGAAACGAGCTTTTTCATGATTGATCAAATGATTAGTCAGTCTGACAATAGACTTTCTCATTAAAATATAAAACAATTTGACTTTGAAATTAATATGAATGAAATTTATCATGATGGGTATAATGTTTTTGAAAAATTTATGCATTACTAGTTAAAATTATAATATGTAATTTTTATACAAATATTGAAAAGTACAAAAACTATTATTAAAAGACAAAGTTTTATATAAAACATTCTCACGACGAGACCAGCGATTAAATTGCAAAGAACTCAAAAGGGGTTTCATACCAAAGTTTTAGAAGTTAAGGGGTTGGGTGTGTAATTGTTATAATTTGCACTTTAGTTCTAGATATATATTAAATATTTCAGCATCTTTTCAGAATTTTCCTCATAAAAATTGGTTCATATTCTCTGCAACTGCTCTACTCTCTCACAATTTCATTTCTCCAATTTCAACCGCACATAATATCACACAACCGCTCCATTTTTGCCATTTAACCATTCATTCTTTAGGTTTTCAATTTCTTTTGCGCATTGAACGCAGTGAAGCCACGATTCTTTTCCGATGTTTTTTTTACTGTTCTTGGTTTGATTTTTTACGTTCTACGACCGGACGACTTTCGTTTTGTGTTTATCTGCAAAGGTAATGTATTCGCTAGGTTTTTTTGTGCGTATTTTGGTGTTTTGTTCGATTTTGTTTCAGTTGTTTGATGCATGTGATGTTCTATGCTTCGTGTAGGTTTCCTGAGCAGTTATTGTGATTATTTTTTATTTTTCGTTTGACTATGTGGTTGAATCTTCCTTTATTGTGTTCAATTTGAGGTTTCTAGGGTTTTTGTTCTTCATTGTACTCATATTTGGGGATTGCTATGTTTTTTACCTTTGTTGAGTAGTTCTTAGGGATTTCATTTTTATTAGTTGTGTATGATGTTATTCGAGTGTTTTTGTTTGAATTTTGCATTGATTTCGTTTCTGTTTTGAATGTGTGTGATATTTTAGGGTTTTGTTTGTGTTAATATCTATGTATTTGTTGCTGCTTTGTAGATGTCGAAGAAGATTGATGCTAGTGAATCCCTAGATAATGTTGTTCTGGACATTGCAAAGACCTATGTTGATCTTGCTGAAGGCAGTCGTGCTGCTATGAAGCAAAATGCAACGAAAAAAGCATATTCTTAAGGTATTTCCTGGTTGTGTATGATTTTGGCAAGATTGTTTGATTTTATTTCCATATTTAATTGTAAATTGTTGTTGTTCAGCTTTTTAGTGATGTTTTAATTTCCTGCCATGATGTTTTACTTATATAATCTTCATGTTGATCACTCATCTATTGTGTCTTTCTAGTGTGATGTTCCTTCATTTTATGTGGTGTAAGATCAACAAAATTTCTTCAATGTATTGTGCTTTAGGTTTTGTTTTCCATCTTTTCATGTATTTGATTTGTCATTTTTAGTATGAGCAAGTATGTTGATGTTTAAAGTTTAGTGAATGATGTTTTAAGTTATGGTTATGATGTCTACTTTTTAGTTAGTTATGCTTTTTGTTGGATGCTACGATTAATTTTTAAAGGTGTATTTCATGGATTTTGTGCATGGTGTGTTTTTCATGTCTATTTCAGAGTGTGATGTAGCTTGTGATTTGGGCTGAGTATTTTAATGATGATTTATATTATTTTTTTCATGCACTTGTTTGCTATTATTTTGCAGTTATTGATGTTTTACAGCTCCAGATTGACTCTTAGTTTCAGTTTGATGTTATTGATGTTTTATAGTTTCAGTTTTCATAAGCATGTCGTTTGGGCAGAGTGTTTTTCTTTTATTAATGCTTTAGTATCTTAAATTGATGTTTTATTTTCAGATTGATGGCTTTATGTGTGTTAATATGTAGTTATTTTCTTTTATCCCTATTATCCTTTTGCCAAAGTAATTTGTGTTGCATTATTATTTTTATGCTTAAATAATTATATATGATTTTTTAGATGCACGTATTGCTGGTGGTGGTACTGTGAGACAATCACACCAGCCGAGGGGCGACCCTAATATTGATTTGATATCAGTTTCTTTTCCTTTTTTATTTATTTTTGAGTATGTTGTATATTAATGTTGCATATGTTTTTCTTAATGTTGGTTTTTTGTTTAAGGACTCTCCTCTGCAAAGAGGAAACAGAAGAAGACAGACAAGCAAAAACTTGATTTGGTGGATGCAGATGAAAACGCAGATGCAGCTAGTGCTTTCAATTTGGAAAAGTTGCTGACTAAATCAAGTGTTGGTCTTGCTGATAAAGCTGGACCTGATGTTGTTGGAGTTGAAGCTGCTAATCCTGAGAGTACGCCAAAAAGAAGGATGTTGCGCAAGACTGTGGCTGTTAAGAAATCTAAGGTTACTATTGAGGGTGCCAGTGGCAAAGGTATTGACTATAGTTTTTATATTATTATTTAACCTTTTAATATTTTATTTTCATTCCTTATGAAATATGATTTGATGCTTTATTTTTTGTAGCTAGTGGTGGTGATAAGGATAAAACTCGGTTATCAAGAATGATGCTGGTGTGAAAAAGCAATCAAAAAAGGTTGCAAAGTAGAGTTTTCATGTTGCTGGTAATATTTTTTTCCTTTACTTTTAGTTTTTGGTACTATTTTAAATTTATGACACAATTTTTTAACATTATGGTCTGATGTTTCAAAATTTGTAGTTGATCACTTCAAGTTTCTATCTTTTTTTTTCATGATACTAATGTCTTATTATCTTGTTTGATATTTTTGTATCTTAGTTGATGATGGAAACAATAAAGTTGCTGAGAAAAAAATTGAAATCTAGTGTTTGTGACAAAGAAGTTGCTGGGAATGCTGAAATGGATGACAACAGTTGTTCTGGTAGGATTCAATTTTTTTTCATGTTTCAACTTTTTATAGATCTGCTTTTTTACTTGTGAATTTTTTATGTTTTACCATTCTGATATGATGTTTTTATTTCTTGTAGATGATGAGGTGTTCAGTACTGAACCTGACACCCAAATTGTTAAAAACAATTCTGATGCAAATGTTGCAGCTGAGAATGTGATCATTTCACATAACGGGTTCAGAAGAGAAGTCGAGAAGTGAAGAAAAAAAAGAGATAAAGATGATGATGATGGTGGTGGGAGCTTTGAATATGAGGAATCAGAATCCGGATAGGAAGATTTTGAAAACGGGGAGGAGGTTCATAAAGATTCTGATGAAGATGCTGATTTGAGTGGCTCTGCATTTGAATTAGAACTTGAGGTGGTGGTTGTGAAGAAGTGTTTGAGAAGGTTTATGAAGATGATAGTGAAAGGAAAACGTAATAAGGTGTGTCTGGTGATGGTGATTCTGATGGCGATACAAGGTTTGTTAATATTTTAAACACTATCGATGATGTTTATTAATTTAGGTGTTGTTGATGTTCATTAATTTAGGTTGTTGATGTTTTTTATGTGATTGTGATTACTTTCATATATTGATTTTTTTTAGTTATGCATGTGATGTTTTATAACTTATCCATTTTCTTTTCAGTGATGAGAAAGGATTCACCACCAAGTGTAGCCTTGGGAAGGTTGAAAAGTTGTCTTGCTCGCTAACTGCAAACCAGATGAAAGCTGTGGAAGATATTGGTTTTGATTGATTGATGAAAATTAACGTCACACTCTATCTTTAAGAT
The DNA here is from genome assembly GCA_037428765.1 of Rubia yunnanensis. Classification (NCBI taxonomy): domain Eukaryota; kingdom Viridiplantae; phylum Streptophyta; class Magnoliopsida; order Gentianales; family Rubiaceae; genus Rubia; species Rubia yunnanensis. The sequence goes on from CM075066.1 coordinate 21,615,835, forward strand.
ATACTTCCTTACCTTGTTTTTAATTTTAATCCCATTAGCCATATTCAAATAATTGGTCATGATAATTTTTTTTAATTCGTATGATGTTCATGATGTTTTAGGATTCCCTATCAGTGATAATCAGATGATTGAGGTTAGCAATGTTGGTAAGGGGGAATGTAGGGATTTAGATATGAGGGAGAGTTGGAAAGACGAGTTTGGGGTTGATAGGTTGGGAAATATCCATTGTGATAGGCTGTTTGATAAGATGATGACCTTAGGTAATGGTGGTGATGAATTTAAAAAATAAGTTTGTCATGTATGTTGTGTGCAATTTCTTGAGTCCTACTGCTAGGTGCTTTAAGGATTATAATCTTGTTCCTCATTTAGAGGATGTAGGGGAGATTAAGAATAATTATGATTGGTGTGAGTTTGTGCTTAGGAAGCTTTGTAGGTCAGTGGGTAGGTACAAGAGTAGTTTCTACACAACGCTAGATGCTTGTGTAGTTGTCCCTTTGATGTGTTATTTGTACATGTTTCCTTTTCAAGGAAAACCATCCCCCACCACAGTTCCTCTTATTCAGCATTAGAACATTGCTCTATTAATCAAAAGGTGCAAGTAGTTTGTTGAGTTTGGTTTCAATTCTTGCCATATGTCTAAGGAACTGTTTCCTTATACCTTCATGGGGAAGTATGTGGGCTTTGGTGCTGCTGCAAAATCCAAGAAAGGAAGTCGTACGAAAGATGATGAAGTTGGTTTAAGCTCACAGGTTTTGACCTTTGTGATTCTTGAATACTTTCCTAGTGATGTTGCAATCATGAATAATGGAGGCTCTAAAAGAATTCCTCTCTTTCAGCTGTGATGTTTTGAATGCAGTAGTTGATGTTATAGATTTTGTATAAGATGTTTTAAGTTTTAGGTTTAGGTGTTGTTATCATTGTTTGTGTGATGTTTTATGGTTTAGTTAGAATGATGTCTTTCATCCTTGTTGGCTTTTCCTAATTTTCTATTTTTTTCCTAGGTTGCTGATCAAGCTTTCCTTAAGTTTAAGAGGAATGTTGAGGTTATCACTAGGGCCTTGATTTCTGAGTTGAATCAAGGTGCTAGGGGTGTTGTTCATGTTGCTGACGCCCAGCCTACTCCTCCTCTCACAGGAATTGTTTAACCCTGAAGTGTTTGACGTTGTTGATGAGATTATAAGGAATGCTTTTAGGAATCTTGCTCCTGTTGCTACTTGCTAGTGCTCCTATTAATAGAAGACTTAGGCCAACATTAGATCTTGGCATAGATTTCAAATTTGATTATCAAACTAGATATGCAAAAGGCTTTTGATAGGGTCTGTTGGTCTTTTCTTAACTCCATTCTCCTACATTTTGGTTTCCATGGTAAATTTGTTAGACTTATCATGCATATTATTGCCTCTGCAAACTTTTCAGTTTTAATAAATGGTGTCACAACTGGCTTCTTCTCTTCCTCTAGGGGAATTAAACAAGGAGACCCTCTCTCCCCCTTTTTGTACAATATTTTATCAGAGGCTTTTTCTAGGGGTCTAAAGAAATTGTTTCACACTGGATATTTACAGTACTTCAGTCTTCCCAGCTCCTGTTCTCCTCTTACTCATCTCATGTATGCCGATGCCACTGCAATTTTTCTGAACACTAAGCCTAATAACTTGAGGCGTTTTAAACATTTTTTGAAAGCTTACGAGATCACATAAGGTCAAAAAGTAAACTTTACAAAATCAGAATTCTTTGTTTCACATAACACTCCCCTTTAGCAAGTCCAGTCTGTTAAAAGGTTACTAGGGATGGAGAAAGGCTCTTTCCCTTTTAAATACCTTGGAGTCCCTATTTTCTCTGGTAGGAATTTAAAGGTGCATTATCTTCCTGTGATTGAAAGAATGGAGAGATTGATAAATAATTGGAAGAATCGATGGTTAAGCTCTACTGGTAAAATCATCTTGATAAACCATTGTTTTCTTTCAATTCCAACACATATCTTTGCAGTCCTAAAACCCCCCCAGGATAGTTTTAAAAACAATGGAAAAGATGGCATCTAGTATTTTGGGGAAAATCAGATTTTGCTGAAAGGAAAAGATGGAGATCATGGAAAAAAATGAGTTATCCAGTGAATGAAAATGGTTTGGGTTTTAGGGATTTGAATGCTATAGTAGATGCTTTCTCATGTAAATTATGGTGGAAGCTCCAAACTAATGAGACTCAATGGTCAACACTTTTATGGACACTACCTATCACTTACAAAAAATCCCACATTTGGGGAAGAATAAGAGGAGTAACTACTATGACAAACAGTCTAACTAGACTTATCTTTGGTAAAGGGGATTGCTCCTTTTGGAATGCAAATTGGATAGGAGATGGTGCTCTTTGTTATATTTGGCCTGAGGAAATGGACATACCTTTTGAAGATCTATCCTTGAGGTCTTTCATTAACAACAAACCTGCCTTCTTACCAAGTTTGGAGCCTTATTTGGCTACCAATATCATTTATATTCTGTAGGAAGTAAACCTGGAGCACTCTCATGAGGATCAGTTAATTTGGACTCCAACTACAGATGGGAAATTCTCAATTAGATCTGCCTACAACATTTTTAGACAGAGTAGACCTGAAATACAGCTTCTCCAAAAGGCTTGGTCTCCTTACATTCCTAGAAAAATGTCAGTACTCCTTTGGAGAGCTTTAAACTGCATTCTCCCTTTTGATAATATCTTAAGTAGGATGGGTTTTTCATTGGCTTCGATATGCCCTCTTTGCAAGAACAATAAGGACAATCTTGATCATTTTTTCAATTCATGTCCTTCCTCTTGTTCAGTTTGGAATAGTGTTCACTCTCTTTTACAGCTGCCACAAACAGGTTTTATGAATTTAAATAGCAGGGTGGAATATTATTTATCTTTCAAGGCTGACTCTAAAATCCATGCAAATTTGATAACTGCTGCTTTTATAGTTACAATTTGGTCTCTCTGGACTAGCAGAAACAAATACATATTTGAGAATAGACCTTTCTCAAGTGAGACTTGTGTCCATGACATTAAACAAATGATTTACATAATCTTCACAGCTCACAAATTGAAAGGTAATAGAGATAGGCATAATCAATGGATTCAGGCTAAGATCATTCCTCAAATTCTTCAAAAAAATAGACCTGCAATTACAGTAGTTTTCTGGGAAAAACCACTAACTGGCTTTAAAATAAACACTGATGCTTCATGGATTTCTAGTGGACTTTCTTCTGCTGTAGTAATTGTTAGGGACGGGAAAGGTAATGTAGTTAAAATGAGAGCTAAAATTTTTCAGTGTCCATCTCCTCTGCATGCAGAATTAACATCAATCAAAATGGGATATGAAATCTGCTCAGAACTAGCTTTAGAAAAATGTGTAATTGAATCTGATTGCTTAACTGCGGTTAGGAGCATCCATAACCCTGTGAGATGCCCTTGGAGAATATTATCTATATGCTATGCACTTAATGTAGAACACTCCTCACACCCAATTCAACACACACCTAGACAAGCTAACATGGCGGTGGATTTCTTGGAAAAATTTGCTAAGGAAAACAATTTGCAAGGTGATATAGACATTAGGTCAATTCCCATTTTCCTCAAGGGATTGTTATTATTAGATTCTATTGGTTTCCCAGCAATAAGAGTTGGATCTCCTTTGGATACCAACAGGATATAGATGATGCCTTTTTCAACTGCATTTTAAGTGTTACTTGACTGTTATTTAGAAGTTTTAGTCACTTGTTTTTAGCACAAATACTGCTAGTTTCTTTTCTCCTTTAATTTCAGGTACTTAACAAGGATGCATGGATATGAGGTAGTTATTGATACTGGGAATCCGATGCTCACTCTGACTTGCTATGTGACATACCTGCTTGTTCTCTCCTGATCTGATCATGCGGAATTGATTCTAAGCCTTAGAATACTACATGCTGCCTTACCAATTGTCTGAGAAGAAAAGACTCCTTCAGCGCCATAAGGTTCATAACAATGGAGATTCCTTTTGGCTTCAATACCGTTGACAAATTGGGGTCTCGATCTTTCGATTCCCCGTCCTGTTCGCGGTATTTCAGCTACAGGTTATCCATAGGGTGAATACTTTTGCACGGGGATAAACTTTTATAGAATAGGGGCATCCACTGCTTTGGTTAGCAATTTCTTTTTCTTCAGGAGTTTCTGCTGAGCTCTTGGATCATGATTTGGATGATCAACTTGTAATATTTGTATACTATCAGCGCCTAATTTTGGCTAACGTATTCGGCCTGGGGAGCCTAATAAACACCCCCCATCCTCGGATGGTTTAATTTTAAAAAAAAAGATCTTGGCATAGATGGAGTTGGAGAGGCATCATCTTCAAAAGCACCAGCAGAAGGCAAAGGAAAGGATGTGGTTGATCCTAAGAAGGAAGTTGGGAAGGGAAACAAGTTTGGGAAGAATTAGAATATGACTGTGATGAAATATTCTTTGACATTGATATTTTAAGAATATTGCTTGGTTGATAGTTCTTAGGCACTGGATTATTGGTGTTTTTTTTCAGGTTGTTTTGAATATTTTAGTTCTTTATGTTAGGGATTGATAGGGCTTTTGAACCCTTTCTGTGATGAATGATATTTTGTTAAGGTGATTAACAGTTTATGGGCTGACATAAAAATTTTTATAGTTTTTTCTATGTTTTTGTTGGATGTTATCATTTTTTAATTTGATTTGATGTTTCATTTTTAGTGTGTGATTTTTTGTACTTTTGATCAATTGGTGTTTGATGTTTTATGTCTTTAAATGTTTTTTGAAAATACTTGGTCATCCGTAGTATACATAAAGACATACGAGTCAACTTATATGTGACCTTTTTGAGTTCTATGTTGTGTGAGTTTTTTTTATCAATTTCATTTGTATATTATATTAGGGTTTCGGTTGCTTCCTGGTTTTGGATGATTAAATGTTGAATTTGAATGGAAATCCTAAGTTTATTGCTTGATTTATCACTTGAGCTAGGTAATAGTGTGATTAAATCCTAGGTCTAGTGCTAGATTTCAATAGGTTTATTGCTTCAATTTTAGGGATTAAATTTGAAGATAATAGATTTTGAGCTAGATTTATTGCTTTAATGTCAATGCTTTGTGATATGTGATGTGCATGTCATTTGATTAGGGTTTAAGTGGACATTTTGTTTTCTTTTATATGATATGCTTGGTATTTCATAAATATAATTAATTATAATCAAGCTAGGTTTAGTAATTTGTTTAATCTATTTGTGAATGTAGCATACAAAATGTCTAGGAAAAGGACTCGTGGTGATGTTTCACTTTCCCAAAATGGAAATAACCCCAACAACGGATCATGGTATGGATGAGGATGAAGAATCCAAGAATGTAGCAATATCACGAACTCATTGTAGAATATTAGAACGTAGAATGGCAAGGAAAGAGTTAACCTTATTGATATTCAACAAGTCGGACAAGTGTTTATCGACCCAATGTGCTAAATGGTCAAGTTAGATTGCAAGGGTTGGTAGGACGAGGGTAGACATCCACTATGATAGTTGACATGATGTTCTGAAAGACTACAAGGATGCATTATGGATGGAGTGTAAGGTAGCGTTAGTGAAGTGTTGTTCCCCAATATTTTTCCTTAATTTAATCCTTAAACAGACTCCCCATGATTGACTCAAGGGTGTTGAAAAACCTCACAAAGGCCATTTGACATTGAAGCACCAGAAATGGGTGATTTGAGGAAGAAGGTTATGTTCATGATGTCCAAGAGTTAGCGTGGATATAAATACACTTTGTCAAGAGACTACATTTTTAGTGATAAGAGAGGTGATCGGCCGTGGCTAACTTATACTCATATTCAACCGGAGAGTTGGGAGATCCACAAGAGGAAGGCCTTGGAGAACAAGGATAGCGTTAGTAAAAATAATATGTGATTTTTAGACTGTTTGGACTAACATGTCTATAGTGATGACATGATTCTAGTATCCTAACTTAGGGTACGAGGGAAGAAAAACAATACACTGTCGTGAAGAATATAATTCCTTACCGATATAGTCGTGGGGGTTATCGCTTGGCGGAAATCGAGCTAGTGAAAGAATGCCTTAAACAAGATGTGCAAATTGCAATCGAGAGCAGGATGACAGAAGATGGGTCAAGGGCTTCGGTCCAACCGATCAATGTGGAGAACATTGAGAGATGCAATCTATTCTAAAAAGAGACAAAACAAACACATTTTTATCTCAAGGATGAAGAAATTTGTTTTCCGAAAGAGTGGTAAGTAAATGTTTAAGTGAATTTATTATTCTTCCGGACACATTTTTCTTAATTGCGTACTAACAAACCCTATAATTTTTTTTACTTAGGAAAAATTGAAGAATGATCAATTGCAAGGGAAATTCATTCCAACAGATAAGCACGACATCCTATGTGAAGCTATAGAAAAACCCAACCACCCAGGCTGTGCTATGGGTGTCGGTGCATTCTTAACCCAACGAGAGGCGTTTGGCATCATAAAATCTTACGATCGTGCAGAACCCTCGAGAATCTACACCTTGAAAAAACACAAACTTCTCCAAGACAAACAAATCGAGCAACAAGACATTTCAATTCGTAAGTTGGTCCAACAAACCGGGTTTGTTCTTTTGGACAATTTAGAAGATTTGACGCCCAATTAGACCCCACCATCAAGGGGATAACACCATTCTCTCTGAGATGTTGAGTTCAATCAACAAGCAATTATTTAAAGTTAAATTAATGAACCCAAAAACCTCGACAATGCCATTCTAGTGAGTGAACAAAAAAGTACATATTTATATTTTTCTTCAAATTGTTGCTAACACTTAAGTTTCATATTTAACATATATTGTGGTGGGGGCTTAGAAATCATATCCGTGTGAGCTATACATTGATCAAGACATAGACGGTAGACCACTCCACGTAGGCGATGGAGTTTTTCATGAGTTAATGAAACAATATCACTTTATACCTATTGTGGATGGTCTTTCTAGGGTTTCTTCGAAGAATCCATTGGTGATGAGGGCCCCTTTTCCAATCTCGGGCGGAGAATACAAGAAAGTAGGTCCTGCCCAGGGGATGTTCCTCCTTTGGGCTCGTTGACTTATATACCCTGATCCTGTAAAGGATCGACACTTGAAGGAAACAGTGCCTGCATCACCTAAACCGGTTAAAACAACACCAAGACCGGTCAAAGAAACCTCTGAATTGGTCCCAACAACACCAACTAAGGTTAGACCTTCAATTGGAAGAGCACAAGTCCTTCGAGACTCACCTCACTTTGTACGGGTGTAATATAATTGGCTTCAACTGCATGATCAAAATTCAGCATATGCATTCTTGGTAAATGAATGTGTATTTGGATGCATACGAGAAATGATTGCTTTATGGAGCAATTTTGAAAACCCGTGGAGATGTTAGCAAGTTAATCAAATGATCATGTTAATATAAACCTTGTGAGTGATTTTTATAATTTTCTTTGAAATCCAATATTTATTACTTTGAACATATACAACTAATGACAAAATTTGTATTTTCAAGGTACATGTTTTTTTTACCAATAATCAAAAGAAATGATTGATTGGATACATGTGCTTGGTGATAATTCAAGAAATTGGTTGTACAAAACAAGAGAGGACCGACTACATTTTCAAATTCCTAGGATGGAAAGATAAGAAGCTTTTCATTGCGCAATACATCGAAAGGTTACACTTACATTGTTCAATTCATTTACCAACATCATTTCCACAAATTTCGAAGATAATTTAAAATTTTGTTTTCAGGAACCATTGGAGATTGATTTTTATTGTTTTCAGATTATGATGACCTTGAAGGCGATTGGCCCTCCATCTTCTATAACCTCGAAGAACAAGGTGTCCCCGATGCGTAGGTTTCCCTAAGGGACTCGCCAAAACCCTATGGGGGAAAGGACCTTGATCTTCCAACCCTTGAGCAATTCATATGCCTCTCGGTCTCGTAGCACCTCAGCACTACGGGGATCTTCTCAGTCGGCAGCTTGACGCAAATAAACAAATTTTTGTTCATTATAAATTATCAAAATGGGGATTTATTGCACAAAGTGGTACAATCCCCCTTTGATGTACTAAGTCACAGTAACAAATATTGATTAGAAAAAATATATATATATATATATATATATGTGTGTGTGTGTGTGTATGTGTGTGTGTGCGCGCGCAATTGTCAACAAATAAAATTTATTTAAAAAGCTTTACTAAAGTTGGGTTTTTCCCAAAGCCCAGCTGCTTCAAAGTACAGTCAGAACGTGGGCTATCAATAGCCATCAAATGATGTTCAATGTCGAAGAAAACCAACTTTTGGGTTGCTCTTTTGTGTGGTGAACTGTACGCAAACCAAAAAGTATTAGTTGTTATGAAGTGTGAAGTTATGTTAGTAAATATATATATGTAAAAGGTGAAAGACCTGAAAAAAGGATCAATTAGACAATATTTCTCCAACCATTAGTCCTGCATCAAAAATGAAAATGTTAAGTGAGAAACTACCCTATGGAATGCAAGGTGCGAAATCGGAGTTGGATCTCCTACGGTAACCAATAGGATATAGATATGGCTTCTTCGATTTTGGCTTCTTCGATTGCATATTAAGTGTCTCCTGTATGTTATTAGGGTGCTTTAGTCACTGCTTGTAAGCACAAATACTGCTAGTTGCTCTCTTTCTGTAATTTCAAGTACTCTGCCACGATGCATGGAAAAGGGATGGAAACTGATACTGGGAACCGGAAGCTCATTCTCAAAATAGATTTGCTATGAGACATACCTGATGCCTCTCTCCTGATCAGATCTTGCTGTAAGGACCTCACCAAATGTTCGAAAACAAATGAAGATCTCAGCTCCATAATGCACACATCTACGGAGATTCCTTATGGCCTGTACTCCGTTGACAAATTGGGGTCTTGATTATTCGATTCCCCGTCCTGTTCGTGGAATCTCGACTATAGGTTCTCCATAGGGGGACTACTTTTGCACAGGGATAGACTAATTATAGAATAGGAGATCTCATCGCTTTTGCTAAGAAACTCTTAATACTAGAGATACTACTGACCTCTGGGACCATCTTTAGGATGATCAACCTGTAATATTATTTAAACCTTTAGCGCCTAATTTTGGCTATTTCACACGGCCTGGGGAGCCTTATAAACACCCCCATCCTCGGTTGGCTTAACTTAAAAAAAGGTGCGAAATTGGAAAAGCCTACGACTTCACAAACTCATCGGTCAAACTGAACAATTGACCAACACAAAACTGAGGTCGCGTATGCAAATCCAAAGTAAACTTAGAAGCCATAATGTGATGTCGGTAACATTTCGGGCATTCATAAGATCAAAACGAGATACATGCAACGTCACAAATTGAAGAATAAGCTACTTGAAATAAGAATATGCGACATGACACTATTATCGCATGAACCGGTATGTTATAGGTAGAATTCCAACGCCGCAGATATCAGAGGAAGCTACGGGAAGAAACACACCAAATCGGAAACTAAATGAGGCTTTATCAACATCAAATTAAATAAAAATCTTTTGGAGACATACCAAAATATTGGACCAATGTTCAAAGCCAAGGAAAGTTCACAATAAATTAAAAACAAAACTAGATAACCAAAAAAACAAAACACATTCACAGACCCAGATCTAACATTGTAAAGTAAGGATAACAAAACTTAGGTGTTAGGAGATTAGAAAACCATACCTTTTTCCAAGATAGAAGAGAAGGGAGGAAGCTGGAGACTATTGGAATTTGTGGAAAACTTGTGAATAGATGCTTGAACTGATTGTTAGGGTCTCCCTACTTATAACTGTTTAGGACGATGTCATTTTGAATTATTGTGGAGTTCACCTCGAAGTCTACAATGTCGCACCACAGTCGGATCAGGCGACATAATGTCGACCACTTACCAAAGTCGGAGCCTTACATAGGCCTAACAATTTCAGATACCAAGCAGCCGGTCAACAGTTTGATTTTATTTACAATGTTTGTTTGAAACAACAATTTAATAGTTTCAGACTGATCGAAACAAATTATTCATAGCTTACAAGTCTTTTTTAGTTTTGTTAACGATAATACTATTAAAACTGTCTATATATTAGATTAAATATAAAGGACTAAGAGCATGTGCAATGGGAATCTAGAGCGATTCCAGTTTGGCTCTCGAACCCAACTGGAATTTTGGAATCCCACAATGGGGGTTCCAAAGTGGTTCCACTTTTTTGGAACCATCTCTTGGTTCCCAACTCTTGGAACCCCTCCCAGGTTCCCAACTACTGTCATCCTACGTGAGTATGGGCCATGGCACAATTTGCTTCCATTTATTCCCCCCCTGCTTTCATATGGTAGCCTCTGACTGGGCCATGTGGCTGTAAGGCTCCCCATCTTTTAAAAAAAACTTTTTTACTATTTAAATTCTGATTTTTTAAATTTTGAATTTTATTTTTAAAAATCAAAATTAAATTTTGGTCCTTTTTGAAAATCAAAATTACATTCTTTTAATCATAAAATGGTTCTTTTTAATTTTGGTTCATAAAATACTTTTTAATAGTTGAAATTAATTTTAAATATTAAATTTTAGAAAATAAAATTCAACTCAAAAATTATAAATGTATTATTATATATCATATTTCATTTTATTTGGATAGGAAAATTAATTTAAATTAAATATTAAAGAAAAATTTAATGAGTAGGATAGAGAAAATCAAGTGCAGTACATTGAGTGGTTCCAACCATTGTAGGGAGAAAAATGGAGTAGTTCCTTGATGTGCTCAATTTGTATCCCATTCTTAGCACATTCGAAATCTAATTCTGAAATAGATTAGGGACTTATTTGGAAAGAAAGTAACATTTTACCAATTAAGGGGTTAGGATGAATTTCTATGTTTTATATCCTAATTATTTAATTTGTGAAGTGTTCTAGATCTTGTTAGAGTGTTCGGGTTTGGATGAGCTCAAGTGTTGAAGAAATAAAAATTAAGTAGAATATTGGAAGAATGTCAAATTGTCTTTGGTAGAAGATTTGAAGAAGGCCAAAAATTCATTTGGTAGAAGCTGAAATCCAGTGACTCCACTGCGGTCCGCAGCCACTTCCTTGCGGCCCGCAGTGAGCGATTTTAGGTGGCTTTAAAAGTTGAAACTAGCTTTCAGCTTCCTCTCTCTTCATTCACTTTTTCTCCAATTGCAAAAATATTCTCCCAAAACCCTACTTTGCATTTATTTTCCATCCATTCTTCTATGTTTACCATGGGTTATTGTTATTTTGTTATGGGTTTAGCTAATCTAGGCTAAATACTCTCTTGGGAGCAATTGATAAGCATTTTTAGTATGAATTTGTAAGATTCAATTTATTCTATTTTGTGCTTTATTTAGCAAGTATATTTGGTATTCTCTTGTGTGATTAATGCATGATTTTGACTAGGGTGATCAACTAGTTGAAGATTGTGGGTTTGTTATGTGCTAGGTTTTTTGTCAAACCCGGAAGACTTTGACTTTTAGTCAACGTGATTATCGTTGGTCAATGCTAGGTTGTAATTAGTTGTGACATCTAATTATGATTGTTGGTTGATGAAATTTGCTTAGATTTAAGATGAATTTGATTGGGTTTGATTAATTATCAATGTGGCTCACTAATAACGATTAGCATGAAGGTCGATCCTCGTAGTCGTTATTAGTAGATATGCTTGTGCTATATATATGTTTCTCGCTTGTAGAACATTGTGGTAGTTATGTTGGGTCTCTAAGTATATTGCTATCCTCGGGGAAGTCTATGACGCTAATCGTCTAGAGTGATTCGAGGGTGAGGGTTATTGTGTGGCACTGATCGCTCAGTCCAACTATAACCGAAGAGAGGCGAGAAATTTCATCACTCGAATGGTGTTGATAAGTTCTCCACAATATGTGGTTAGTGCATAAAAATAGGATAATTAATATATGATCAAAGGATTTTTAAAAATGTAAACCAATGGCACCCAAGACTCGTTATCACATTAATTACATCTTTCGTGCTAGTGTAACCGTAGTTGTATTATTTTTTTTAATTGTTGGTAACTTTTATTTTTGAAGTAGCCGTAGTGTTTTTCCAACTCAAAATCCCCCCCTAACTTTGTTACCACACACTTAGAATGACATCTTCGTGTGCTTTTAACTACACTTTAACACTTGATAAAGCCTCATTTTCCTCGTGGATGATCCCATCTTACCACTAGCTACTATTTAGTAGTTAGCCATAATTTGGACATATAAATACTATCTTTGTGAAGCACGGGGATGGCCTCCCAAATTTCGGCGCCGCTGTAGGGGAGAAGACATATTTTATTAAAGTGTTAGTGTAGTGTTAGTGTTTTTTTTGTCTTTACTTGTTTGTTGTTAACATTTTGCTTGCTTTTGTGATTATTACTTCGGATAAGGTTGTATTACTTTGGTTATTGTTTTATGGTTGATACTCGTACCAATAGACAAGAACCCTTGCACTATGACCCCAATCTCTTTGGAACACTCTGGAGAGCAAGGATAGTAGCCATTTTGCTAGCCAAGCTACCCAATTATCACCCAAATTAGTTACACCAACTGTGGCGGATAATAATAGAACCTTGAGGGAGCTCATAGCCCCTAACCTAGATAGCCAACCCCTTTGTCACATTCCCTCCTCTTCCAAAAAAATGTCACTTGTGAGTTCAAGACGGGGATAATCCATTATCTACCAACCTTCCATGGGATGAGCGGGGATGATGCAAACAAGAATTTGTCCGAGTTCCACTATGTGACCATGAACATGAAGCCATCCAGCATTTTGGAGGACAATTTCAATCTAAGGGCGTTCCCTTTCTCTTTGAAGGATGGTGCCAAAGATTGGTTATACTACCTTCCCCCAGGAAGTATAACATCATGGAAGGAGATGGAGGGAAAATTCTTGGACAAGTTCTGTCCAGAAACCAAGTTGGTGGGGCTAAAGAAAGAGTTAAGCAACATCTCCCAATATTTGGGTGAATCTTTATACAAATATTGGGAGAGGTTCAAGAATTTGCTAGAAAGTTGCCCTTACCACCCATACTCGGAAGGAGATCTTGTGTACTACTTCTTTGATAGGTTGTCCATTGAAGATAGGAGGATGATCAATGTCGCTTGTAATGGTTTTGCCAACAAGAGCCTGAAAGACGCCATGACACTGTTTGAAGAGATGGCTAACGGGACAAGACAATTTGGTATTAGAGAAAGAGCAAGGGTGCAAGAGCCTCCACCTCTGGAAAACCCCAAGCTTGAAGAGCAAGTACAAGCTTTAGCTTCTATGATGAAGGAGAAAATGAAGGGGAGGGCACATCAAGTTAAAGTGTGTGGGTTGTATTCGTTGGACCATTCCACCAACATATGCCCAAAACTCCAAGATGAAGGGTTTGAGGAGGCTAAGGCTATAGGTTATCAAGGGGGGCAAGGCCAAGGTTATCAAGGAAATAGTGGCTACCAAGGCGATCAAGGTTTCCAAAGGGGACAAGGCAATGACAAGAACTATAATCCCTACTCCAAGACCTACAACCCTGGGGTGGAGAGACCATCTAAACTTTAGATGGAGAGATGATCAAGCGGAACAATCCAATCCTAACGGTGGTCCTCAAGGTGACCAAGGTGGGTATCAATTGAACCATCAAGGAGGACATCCCTAATACCAAGGCAATTAAGGGAACAACCAGGCTCTACACAACCCTACCCAAGGGATGAGGGGTCATTTAATCCTACGGAAGGGAAGTCAAAGTCGGAGCATGAGAAACTCTTACATGCTATTACCAACATTTTTGCTAACTTGGAAGATCGGATCACAACTAGAATTGTGGATATGAAAGACCACTCTTCTGCAAGATTCAAGAGCTTGGAGGTCCAAGTTAGTCAAATAGCATCCTCTATGGTCTGGTTATAACTTGGAAGCTAGGGATTCCGGGAAACTCCCATCACAACAGGAGTTAAACCCCCAACCTTCTAATGCTAATGCCATAACCTTTAGGAGTGGAAAGGAGACAAAAGACCCTGAGAAAATCATGAAGTTCGGGAAGAAGATAGAAGAAGAACTTGTGGTGAGAGGAAAAGAAGTTGAAGAGATGGTCACTCAAAGATCGGAGAAGCACAAAATTGAGAAGGTCCTTCCACCACCACCCTTTCTGGCGGCCTTGCAGCACAAAAATTGCAAGGATGAAAACAAGACGCTTTTTGAGGTCTTCCTCAAATGTGATGTAAATATTACTCTCTTTGATTCCATTTACAAAGTGCCTAAGTTTTCTAATTTCCTTAAGGATTTATGTACCCCTAGGAGGAACAAAAAAATGAAAAATGGTGAAAAGATGAAAATTGGTGGTCAAGTGTCGGCCCTTTTTCAAAATAAAATTCCCCGTAAATGTGATGATCCAGGCATGTTTACCATCCCTTGCATCATATGTGGTAAGAATTTCCAAAATCCCATGCTAGATCTAGGGGCATCAATCAATGTGATTCCATACTCTTTATATGAATCCCTAGATCTTGGAAATTTGCATGAAACTGGGGTAGTGATCCAATTGGCCAACCGTTCTAATGCCTACCCTTGGGGAATTTTGGAAGATATTTTGGTAAAAGTTGATACTTTGATTTTCCCCGCTGATTTCTCTGTTTAAGACAAGGAGAGTGATAAATTTGCCACCCTTATCTTGTTAGGGAGGCCATTTTTTAAAACATCTAGAACTAAAATCGATGTGCATGGTAGGTGTTTAACCATGGAGTTTAATAGGGAAATCGTGGAGTTCAACATTTATGATGCCATGAAATTTCCTAGTGAGGGTCATTTTTTCCATGCTATTGATATTTTTTTTGTTGATGACTATGTGCAATATGTGTTTTTGATTAATGGCAAAGATTATTTGAAGGTCTCTTTGGAAAATAGTCTTGATGTAAATGAATTGCATAATTATTCCTTGAGGGTAAATTTTCTTGAGACTATAGAGAGACTTGATTATGTTGATAGGCTACCTCTCGACGCCCCTAGCAAAGTTCTTGATGCACCTCAAGATATGGGAATCTCCGCTTCTATTGAGAAGGCACCGATAGTGGAGTTGAAATCACTACACGAGAATTTGAAATATGCATTCCTTGGTGAGGGAGATACTTTACCCATGATATTTTCTAGTAAGCTCACCAAGGAGCAAGAGGGGAGGTTGATGGAGGTTCTTAGAGCCCACAAGGAGGCAATACCAAATGCTTGACCAAATCCCACAAGAAGAATTAGTTCCCACGCATGACCAAATGCTTGAGAGTCTTGCTGGGCGGGATTTTTATTGTTTTCTAGATTGGTATTTTGGGTATTTCCAAATTTCCATAGCCCTGAAAGACCAAGACAAGACCTCTCTTACATGTCCCTTTGGCACTTTTTCCTATAGGTGCATGCCATGCCTTTCGGTATATGCAATGCTCCCGACACATTCCAAAGGTGCATGGTAAGTATATTTTTGGAGTTTATTGAGCACTTTGTAGATGCTATCATGGATGATTTCACGTTCATGGAGATTTTTTTGATAGTTGTTTAAACCATCTATTGTTAGTGCTCAAGAGATAAATCGAAAACAATCTCGTATTAAACTCCAAAAAATGGCACTTCGTGGTGGAAAAGGGCATTGTATTGGGTCGTGTGGTCTCTTCTCAAGCTCTAGAGGTAGATAAAGCCAAGGTTGACACTATCCAATCCCTACCCTACCCCACGAGTGTTAGAGAAGTTAGGTCATTTCTAGGTCACGCCAGTTTTTACTGCCTTTTCATTAAGGACTTTTCTAAGATTGCCTCCCCTCTATGCAATTTTTTTTGCAAAAAGAGGTGGATTTTGTGGTTAACCTAGAATTCCCAAGGGTCGTTGACACTTTGAAGGAAATGCCTTTTTCCATCTCCATTATCCAACCACCTAATTGGGACCTCCCTTTTTAAATTATTTGTGATGCTAGTGACTACTCCATTGGTGCGGTTCAAGGCCAAAGGGTAGGGAGGATTCCTCATGCCATCTACTACGCCTCAATAACTCTCAATGATGCACACCGCAATTACTCCACCACGGAGAAAGAGTTATTGGCGGTAGTGTTTGCCCTTGAGAATTTTAGGTATCTACTTGGTACGAAGGTCATTGTCTTTATGAACCATGCAGCTCTTCGCTACTTGATGACCAAAAAGGAGTCCAAACCTAGATTTATTAAGTGGATACTTCTGTTGAGTGAATTTTATTTAGAGGTGAGGGATAAGAAGGGTAGTGAGAATGTTGTAGCCGACCATCTAAGTCGGTTGATGCCGATTGATGAGTCAGAGAGTGTTAATGAACATTTGTTTTCAATTAGAGAGGCTCACCCTTGGTATGTTGATCTAGTTAATTTTCTTGTCTCCCAACAATTTCCTCCACATTTCTCAAGAGCTCAAAGAGATACGTTGAGTGAGGCTAAGCATTATGTGTGGGACGATTCAGATTTATGGAAGCATTGCCCAGATCAAATGATCATGAGATTTGTCCCAGAGAGTGCGGTAAGTCAATTCTAAATATGTATCACTCCCTTGCTTGTAGTGGGCACTTTGGTGCCAAGAGAACTACTTTAAAGGTGTTAGAAAGCGGTCTCCATTGGCCTCACGTGATGAAGCACTCCTATCAATTTGCAAATCTTGTGACAAGTGTCAAAGAACGAGAAACAACAACTGATGTATCGTTGACTTCATCACTGTAGACTGTGTGCGAAACTAAGTGCGATTGTGTGTGCGAACTCACTTTTTCTTCCTCATCTCTTCATTTTACCATTTTTTACCGTTATTGTGTCGGTACCAGTCCTCCAATCGACCGTTTTCTGGTTGCTCCGCCTTGGCGGGGCTTGTTCTCGCCGGCCGATATGGCGGCTTCCTCATCTACTCTCCCACCCCCTCCAAAAACTTTTGCTGCAGCTCTTCAATCAAAATCACCTCCTCTATCAACTCAGCTCCCAAATAATCCTGAACTAGTCCCTAAATCCTCCCACCTTGGTGATCCAACTTGCCTTTACTCAGATGAGCAAATTGCTACTCTATCGGCTCACTATTCCAATGCCTTGGTGGGTAAATTCACGAAGGGCAGATTTAGTATGGATCAGATGGAGGCAGCGCTCAGAACTATTGGGTTCGAAGGTAAGTACCAATTAGGGTCTCTTGATTATAAACATATCCTAATTAGATTTGAGTTGGTTAATGACTACCAACGTTGTTGGATGAAAGGTATATGGAATTTTAATGGTGTTTTACTTAAGATGCTTGAGTGGACACCTAAGTTCTCCACACAAAAAGAATCTCCGATTGTTCCGATTTGGTGTACGATTAGGGAAGTTCCCCTTTATTACTATAACTCTGCCTCCATTGAATGCATTGGGAACAGTATAGGTAACTTCATAAAAAATGATTTTGCAACTGAGATGTTAACTAGGCCCTCTGCTATTAAATTCTGTGTTGAAATTGATCTTATGAAGCCTCTATCTCATTTCATTAGACTTGGTTCAATCTCAAACAATAAGAAATATCCAATTGAGTTTGAAGATATCCCTCTCTATTGCAGTCATTGTGCTAAATTAGGTCATTCCTTAGGCCAATGTAGAGTTAATCCCCAAAATATAAATGACAGGATAGATGAATCTATCAGAATGCATGTTCAACCTCATCCTAAATGGAAAGCAACTGGAAAAATATTTGAACTGCCTCCACTGATCAATGATCCATCCTCCCCTGATCCTGTAAATGAGGGTGAAGCCAGAATACCATAGTTGAGAATCCCACAACTCCTGCCATTAAAAGGACTCAAACATCACAACGGACCCTAAATTTGAGTCCTGAAGATTCTACCACTAAGTTACTTCAGGCCACTGCATTTTCAAAACCAGTTTTGAAATCTTATGCAAATGATGATTCTCAAATTGGTTTACATCGATCTGCTATGAAAGATTCCTTGTCTAACCCCACACTTTCCCAATATGGAAAGATGTCAAACAGATTCTCTATTTTGCAGGAAGAAGGTCCACAATTCCAGGATCATAATGAAGCAGATATCACATTTCAGGAAGATTTGGAAACTGACTTTGACCTGGAGACTGGAGAGCAACAAAATTCTGTGGAAATCACCACTCAGGAACTCCCAGGTAAGTTTCAAAATCAAGGTAAGGCTAAAAATAAAAAGATTACTTATCTTAGCCAATTGAATAAGATGCTATTGAGATCGGCCACAAAGGGTAATAAATCAGGTGAAATATGATAGACACACCTAATGTAAATTTTCTGGTGTGGAATCTCCATGGTATGGAAACCTCATTACTGAGACTTTCTAATTTGATTCTAACTAAGAAGATTCAGGTGCTTTGTATAATTGAGCCTTTACATGATAACTCTAAAATACACTCCTATATGACTGCTCTTAAATTTTCCAATTGTCTGGCCTTGCCTAATGGGAAAATTTGGTAAATGTGGTCTCATTTACTCAATGTCGCTCTGAAAAATTGCCATGATCAATTTCTGCATGTTGACATATCTCATCAATCTTTCAATCTTTGTATGGAGGCGGTTTTCATTTATGCTTTAAGAAATAGAGAGGGCAGAAAATTATTATGGAAAGATTTAGAGACAATTTCCAATGGAGATACAATTTTTATAGGGGATTTCAACACAATAACTAATGTGTCTGAATATAGAGGGCCTTCCAATCCAGCTCCTGGAAGCATTAGGGATTTTAATACCTGGATAAATTCCAATGGTATTCAGGAAATAAACACTGTAGGAAACTTGTTTACTTGGTGTAATTCAAGGCTTAGGAACCCTACTTCCAAAAGATTAGATAGAGAACTTTGCACCCTTTCATGGAGCTATAAATTTCCATCATCTTCAATTCAGATTCTTAATAGAAATACCTCAGATCATTCTCCTCTACTCCTGCAGATATCCAATCTTACTCCATCATTCCCTAAACCATTCAGATTCATTAATGCATGGTTTCAAAGGACAGAATTTATTGACTTAATTCAGGAAAATTGGGAAAAACCTATTCAGGATATTGGTATGATGAGATTTTACTTAAAACTGATTAGTTTAAAAAGAGTGATAAAAATCTAGAACAGAGAATCATTTGGTAATATTGAGTCCAATGTCACTCTAGCTGAGGAGTCCCTAAGAATACAGGAAATTGGTTTTGATCTAGATCCAAACAACTCTGAACTTATTAAACTAAACCAGAAAAAAGCTCTTCTCCTTAGGGCTCTTAAGGAAAAAGAAAAATTTTGGAAACAAAAGGCAAGACTTAAATGGCACAAACTGGGTGATAATAATACTGAATACTTTCACAAGGTAGTCAAAGAGAAGAACTGTAGGATGCAGATTAATAAAATTAAAAACTCTGCAGGTCAATGGTTAAACTCCCAAACTGATATTCAGAATGAAGCAATTGCCTTCTACTCGGATCTCTTAACTGAACCTGACCAAAATACTGAAGATACTTTTTCCTCTCACTTTCTCAGTCAAGTTCCCAAAATTTTAAATAATGATGATAATCAATCTTTAGCTGCTCCCGTTTTAGAATCTGAATTAGAAAAGGTAATAAAAAGCTTAAATAGTAACAGTAGTCCTGGGCCAGATGGTTTTACCCCTAAGTTTTATAAAAAATGCTGGCCATTTATTAAACAGGATCTAATGGCATCAGTGAATGACTTCATTTTAGGATCCAACATCCCAAAGGGGATATCTAGTACATGGATTACACTCATCCCCAAGAAAGCAACACCTAGCAATTTTGGTGACTTTAGGCCAATTAGTTTATCTAATGTACTTAACAAAATTTGCTCTAAGGTTCTTATGGAAAGGCTAAGGCCTTATATGGACACTCTCATATCTCCTACTCAATCATCTTTTTTAAAGAAAAGGGACATTTCAGATAACATAATTTATTTACAGGAAATGGTCAGATTTCTTGACAAAAAGAACAGGATTCCAAATTGCATTTTGAAATTAGATTTAATGAAGGCCTTTGATAGAGTAAACTGGTAGTTCCTTAGGAGAATTTTAGTCAAATTTGGTTTTAATGGGAATTTTTTAACTGCGGTTATGAGTAACTTATTATAGGCACATTTTTCAGTACTTGTTAATGGGAATCCAGTTGGATTCTTTAAAGCTTCTAGAGGAATCAAACAAGGTGATCCACTGACTCCTTTTCTTTTTAATATTTTCACTGAAGCTTTCTCAAGAAGTTTAGCCTATATTTTCCCTAACAATAGGCTTACTCATTTTTATTTGCCTGCTTCAATCCCTGCTGTGTCTCATTTAATGTATGCAGATGACACTGTGATATTCATGTAAGTATCTAAATCTAACCTCATAAGACTGAAAGCATTTTTAGATGTTTTTGAGGTGACTTCAGGACAGAAATTTAACTTTGACAAGTCAGAAATCTATCTCAGTAAGAGGGCTTCAGTTCTGAAAAACAATCAGGTTAAGTCCATTCTAAAAATGAAAAAAGGCTCTTTTCCATTCAAGTATCTTGGCTGTCCCATATTTAGGGGAAGAACCTTAAAAAGGTATTTCCAACCTTTAATGACTAACCTGGATTCTAAACTACAAAGTTGGAAAAATAAGTGGCTAAGTGCTGGGGGCAAGTTGATTTTAATTAAACATTGTCTATACTCCTTACCTCAGCATTTATGGGCAGTTACTAATCCACCTAAAATTATAATTCGGAATTTTGAGAAAAGATTAGCTAGATTCTTTTGGGGGGAATCAAATGGAAAAAAAATAAAATCTGGAAAAAATGGTCTGATATCTCAACTCCTGTTGAATTTAATGGTCTTGGATTTAGATCTGTTAGAGCCATTATTGATACCTGTTCAGCTAAGATTTGGTGGAAAAGCCAATTAGGGATTACTCTTTGGTCTAAATTAATTTGGTCACTGCCTCTGTCACATAGGAAATCTGTAACATGGAGGAGAATTTTGTCTATTAACTCTTTTGCATAACAAAATTCAGTAATCATCCATGGGAAGGGCACTTGCAATTTCTGGATAGCTAATTGGTGCCCGAGGGGGCCCCTGTGAAATATCATCCCTCAACATATAATTGCTGATATGCCAGATCTGTCTGTGGCAGACTTTATAAATAACAAATCCTTGGTTATGACTCAGCTTAGTTCTTTATTAGAAAATGATACTTTGTCATTTCTAAAGGACTCTGTTTTGGTCCCTGGCAGAGAGGATAGATTAATTTGGAAGGTTGAAGCATCAGGTAATTTCACATCCAAATCAACATACAAGGCTCTCACTCATGTATCAGGTAACTTCCCTGCATGTAAATTCATTTGGAACAAGGCTTTGCAAAAGAATATTTCTATATTCACATGGAAAATGTTGCAATCCCTTCTTCCCTTTGATGAAGTTCTTATTACCTTAGGGTTCAGTTTAGCCTCTAAGTGTCCTGCCTGTTTTCAATCTGACACAATTCAGCATTTCTTCACTTCATGTCATATTGCTCAGGCAGTCTGGGGAAATATTGCTTCATTAGTTCATTTCCATATACATCCTGATCATTCCCTTATACAAAGATTCTTTATTTTTTGGAATACCAAGGATTTGGTTGGCTGGAAGCATTTTGTGTGCAAAATCATACCTTCTATTACCTGTTGGTCACTTTGGAAAGCTAGGAATAGGTTCTTATATGATAATAAACCTTTCTCCTCAGAAAAAATCTCTAATGAGGTTCATGATTTGATCAAAATGGCTTTTTTAACTACACCAAGGACTTACTTCTCACGTTCTGATATGGACTCCTCCTTAAGTCATTGGATTCCTTTTAGTAGACCTCCTCCAAAGCCTAATATAGCTGCTGTTTTTTGGGAAACACCACCTTCAGGATATATTAAAATAAATGTTGATGCCTCTTGGTATCCTGATAAAGCTGCAGTTGGTATGGTTGTTCGTGATAACTTGGGTAAAATGATTGATTTAGCCTCTGCCTCAATTGA
Organism: Rubia yunnanensis; assembly: GCA_037428765.1. Classification (NCBI taxonomy): domain Eukaryota; kingdom Viridiplantae; phylum Streptophyta; class Magnoliopsida; order Gentianales; family Rubiaceae; genus Rubia; species Rubia yunnanensis. The sequence continues at coordinate 21,637,860 of CM075066.1, forward strand.
TGCTGGTTCTCCTATTGAAGCTGAAATGAGGGCTATCCTGTTTGCAACTGAGAAATTTTCTAATTTGAGAAATAAGTGCTATTATGAAACTGATTGTTGGTTGGCTGTGAACATGATTACCAACCCTTATTCTGCAAACTGGAACCTCTTTGATTTGGAATATAAAATTAATGTTCTATTGGGTAGTGCTCAGCTTCAATATGTTTACAGGGAAGGAAACTCAGTAGCTGATGCTATAGCTAAGCATCACAACTGTCACTTAATATGTCTGCAGCCTAACTCCATTCCCCAACATATTAAGGGACTGATTTCTTTAGATAGGGCACATATTCCTCAAGTTAGAGCACCCTAATAACTTCCTCTAAGGATTGATACTGCTAATCAAGTTCCTTTTATGCAGGTGTACTCAGAATTGATCAGGTTATTTATCATCTGCTGGGATGGAACTCTTGATCAAGATATACCATAGTTCGAAACTATACTGATGGTTCACATTGGATCTTGATGTTTTAGTTCAACTACAAAGAAGAGAAGGATTTTGATGATGCCATCTACCTGTTCTACGATTTTGATGATTAACTTCAAACTTTCCTATTTTGTATATTACTAATGTTAATTGAAGTTGTCTGGCCAAGGGAGAGAATTCACACAGGGGGTGGAGATTCTCTTTTTTGGATCGCAACTTCATTAAACCTTCACACTACTCAGGCATAGCTGTCCTCATTGATAGTTTAGGTTTCTCTTATAGATTAGGACTTTTGGAGGCAACAATGTTGCTTCGATGTCTCTCGATCTGGTCACATCTCTTGTACAAACTGTGATTACTGTCATAGGGCTTAGGGATCCTAATATATAACTCCCTCACCTTCAGGGTGTTTTCATTAAAAAAAAAAGAGAAACATTTCCCAAAGAAATGAAATGCCACAAACAAGTATCTTGTATTGTGAGATATTTTATGTATGGGGGGATTGACTTTATAGGACCCTTCCCAAACTCTTTTTGGTGTGTTTATATTCTTCTTGCCATCGATTATGTGTTCCAATGGGTTGAGGCAAAAGCCACAAGGACCAATGATTCAAAATTTTTGGGGGGTTGACTTTATGGGACCCTTCCTAAACTCTTTTGGGTGTGTTTATGGTTTGCTTGCCAACGATTATGTGTCCAAATAGGTCGAGGCAAAGGCCACAAGGACCAATAATCCAAAAGTGGTGGCAGATTTCTTGAAAACCAACATATTTTCCCAATTTGGAATTTCCCGAGCTATGATTAGTAACAGAGGAACCCACTTTTGCAATCGCGCAATCGTGGCACTGATGAAGAAATATGGGGTAACTCTTAAAACCTGTACGGCCTATCACCCACAATCAAATGTCCAAGCAGTGGTCTCCAATTGGGAGATAAAATTTATCCTTGAGAAAACGGTCAACCCAAATAGGAAGGATTGGAGCATTCGGTTAGATGATGCTTTGTGGGCATATAGGATGGCCTATAAGACACAAATTAGAATGACTCCCTATCAAGTAGTTTATGGGAAACCATGTCATTTACCGGTTTAGCATGAACACAAAGTGTATTGGGCTATAAAAAGCTTCAATATGAATTTGGATGGAGCAAGTTTGCACTATAAATTGCAACTACAAGAGCTAGAGGAGATTCTAAATGACTCCGATGAAAACTTTGCAATTTACAAGGAAAAATGTAAGGCTAAGCATGATAGTATAATCAATAGAAAGGATTTGACGTTGGTCAAAACATCATTCTATTCCAATCACGCCTTCGGTTATTTCTATGCAAATTGAGGTTGAAATAGATTGGACCTTTTGTGGTGGTGAAAGTTTTTCCGCATGGGGTGGTTGAAATAATGAGTGAGGAGACTTCGAAAGTCTTCAAGGTGAATGGCCACCATTTTACTATGAGAGCTTCCAACCGGAACTAATAGAGAAAACACTTCTCGACAACCCATTTAGGGAGTAGTGGCTTAGTGAGTATGCCATGCCAACGATAATAAATAAACTTGGTTTTGATCATCCGAGTTCCATTGATGCAGTCATGTAGCCTCATTTATGTGGCTTTGTGAACAAGTCGTGTCAACGACGTTAAAGAAACTTGGTTTTGTTCATCTGGAGTATTCCATCGATGCAAGTGTTATTTTATTTTCAATTTTTTGTGTCAATTTTAATTCATTAGTTTATGTTGAATCTTTGATAATCTTTTGGAATTCATTTTTTGGAGCAATATTGTGCTGGGTTTGCATTGGTTGTATTTTTGTGGGAAAAGAATGCTCTTGAAAAAAATTGGAGGCTTTGAGAAAGAAAATGGAGTGCAGGTTGCATCTCCTCTGTAGGCTGCAACAAATCCATTGTGGCCCGCAACGAAGGGAAGCAAAGAAAAAAAATTTAGGGGCTAAATCGCTTGCATGCAGCGTCTCTTCTGCGGGCCGCAGCAAATCCATTGCGGCCCGCAGCACAAGTAAATAAAGAAAAATATTTTTGGGACTAAATAGATGCCACATACAATGTCTTCTCTGTGGGCCACAACATTTCCATTGGGGCCTGCAGCAAACTCATATACCCACCCACCCACCCCCCCCCCCCCCCATGGCCGTCAATCCTCATTTTCCCCTGCCTTCTCCCACCATTTTTTTCTCTCTTCCCATTTCTCCACCCTTCCTCCTCCCATCTCCCCACCCACTTCGCCGGAAGCCACCGCCCTACCCACCTTCTCTCACCACAATAATCATCTCTCCATCCTCTTTCCATTCCTTCAAACCCCAACACTCAAATCTTTCTCCATTAACCCAAAATTTGATTTAAAAACTCAAGGACCCTAGAAATTGGGGGTTCTCAAATTTTTAGTCAAATCCAACCTTCTTTGCTTGCATTTCACACATTGGTGTTGCATACACTCATTCTGTCACTCCCACGGTAACACTACTCACTCCATTGTTAAATTCACAATGTTGTTACAAGTGGGTGTTCTTCAATTTTACCTTTTGCTATATTTTGGGGTTGTGTCATGCCAATTGTGATATGATACTATTTTTTTGGGTGTTTGTTGAGTTTTGGTGAGCTAGTAGCATATTGGGGATGATTGTTTTGGTGATTGAGGTTTGAGACACTTGGTGACACTTGGTGACACTTAGTGACACTTAGTGACACTTAGTGACACTTTGGGACACTTTGGGACCTTTTGTGACACTTCTTAGAACTTTGTAGCATAGTGTACCTTTGTTTTAGATATCTTATGGCTCCCAAAAGAAAATCCACCTCTGTTGCTAGTCCATCCCGACCTCCTGCAGTTGACCACATGGGGTTGACTTGCATTAGATGGCCATTTGCTACACGGTGGGCAAACTTGGTTTCCCCCAACCGCATGATTCATTCAATAAAGTTTGCCTATCAGCCCACTTTGGCCAAATTGAGGTTGTGGTAGCCCGTTGTGCAATTGTTTAGGAATGTTGGTTTGGATGGTTTTCTGGACAGGGAGGCGTTGACCTTCCCTAGGTATAAACTTGAGTTCCTCGCCACACTAAGAAAGGAGGATTGGGATGGGGGGAGAAATACATCTCATTTCACCTCAATGATGAGCCACGCAAGATGAGCTATGGCAATTTAGCTGAGGCTTTTGGATGGGAACTTGGGACTGGAGATGGTGACTACTTCAATGCCCCTGGTTACTGTGAGTCGGTCTTTTGGCTAGCAATCACCAGGAAAGCAAGAACTGATACAAGCAAGGCTTTCTTCATCGTCTATCCAGCTATGTGCATTGCTCACCGCTTACTAGCCATGGGAGTGTTGTGTCAGGGTGAACTCACTCAGTGTTCCAGCACATTTATAAAGTGTCTCTGGGCAATGACAACTGCAGGACAAGGACACCATGATTGGATAGATCATTGGGTTGACAAATACCTCGAGCTGTCAAAATCAGACAAAGGAAAGATAAGCATGGGAGGAACGGTGACCCTCATTGCTACAAGGTTGGGGATACAGGACCCGAGCACAGCCATGTCCATTTCAGGAAAGCAGGATAGCTACCTAGACTTAGACAGGTTATGCGAATTCGGCATGTTGCAAGTTGCTGGAAATGAATTCATTTGGAGGTACTGGCCGACATCTCTTTTGTTCATGAAACTTCCCAAATAAGACAAGTTGGTCATCACGGAGGATACACAAGTTCGTGATCTTTTCATTTAGCTGGATCCCGTGCATAGCTATGATTTCTGGAAAGCACTACGGGTGGGGTAACCTTATGCGAGACATCCCCCACCTGGTCAACATGAACCTCCCCCCCGAAAACCACCCCAAGAGGATGAGTAGGATGTACTTGAAAGACTTGCTCCTATTGAGAGTAGTTTTGACCTGTTTCAGCTACATGTCGACCAGCAGTTTCAGCAGATCCATACCAAGATTGACACCATCATCTCGTAGTTTTGCTAAGCTCTTCATCAGGGAGGAGCTGGACCCTCGTGGTCCCAGTTGTGAGTACTTTCCTTTTCCATTATTCCACATTTACACTTTGCTCTTTTGTAAGCATTGGGGACAATGCTTGATTTTAAGTGTGGGGTGGGGAATTAGTTAAGCTCATTACTAGCATGTGCTTTCGATGCAATATTTCTCATTTTTCATTGTATTTAATAACTTCCTAGGAGGTTTGAAAAAAAGGAATGGAAATTGAAAAAAAAAATCTCGCTAAGTTGAAAACCCGCTTGCGGGCAACTTAGGCAAAATTGATGGCCCGGATAGATTGAAGACATGAAAGGGTAATCTATGCCAAATTGAGAGCCTAATTTGTGTTGTAAAAGGTGAGGTGTAAGGTAAAAAAAAGAATGAGAAGCTAGGATGAAAATTCGGAAGGGTTCCTAGGCAAAATGAGAGAAATTGAGAGAAATGAAAGAATTTGAAGGCTCAATTTGCCATTTTGGAAACTTTTGGGTAGATTTAAGTTTTTTTACCTTATTTTTGGATGATGAAGACCTCATTGGGATGCAATTTTGTCTTGGAAATTTTGTTGGGTAGAATCATTTAGGCATAAATATGGGGATGGGTAGTTTCTCATGTTTAGGGTCAAAAGAATTCTCAAGGAAGGGTCTCGAATGTGTTATGAGATAGAAAAATTTAAGAACCACCCAAGGCCTTTATTTTCATCACTCGAGGACGAGTAAAGGTTTAAGTGCATGGTGTTTTGATGTGCTCAATTTGTATCCCATTCTTAGCACATTCAAAATAAAATTTTGTAATAGATTATGGACTTATTTGGAAAGAAACTAACATTTTACCAATTAAGGGGTTAGGATGAATTTATATATTTTATATCCTAATTATTTAATTTGTGAAGTGTTCTAGATCTTGTTAGAGTGTTCGAGTTTGGAAGAGCTCAAGTGTTGAAGAAAAAAATGAAGAAGAAGATTGGAAGAAGGCCAAATTCTCTTTGGTAGAAGATTGGAAGAAGGCCAAAAATAAATTTGGTAGAAGCTGAAATCCAGTGCCTCCACTATGGTCCGCAGCCACTTCCTTGCGGCCCGCAGTGAGCATTTTTAGTCAGCTTTAAAAGTTGAAACCAGCTTTCATCTTCCTCTCTCTTCATTCATTTTTTTCTCCAATTGCAAAAATATTCTCCCAAAACCCTAGTTTGTATTTATTTTCCATATTTTCTTCTATTTTTACTATATATTATTGTTATTTTGTTATGGGTTTAGATAATCTAGGCTAAAAACTCTCTTGAGAGTAATTTGTAACCATTTTTAGTATGAATTTGTGAGATTCAATTTATCCTATTTTTTGCTTTAATTATCAAGTATATTTGGTGTTCTCTTGTGTGATTAATCCATGATTTAGACTAGGGTGATCAACTAGTTGAAGATTGTGGGTTAGTTATGTTCTAGGTTTTTGGTCAAACCCGGAAAACTTTGACTTTTAGTTAACGTGATTATCGTTGGTCAATGCTAGGTTGTAATTAGGAGTGACAACTAATTATGATTGTTGGTTGATGAAATTTTCTTAGATTTAAGATGAATTTGAATGGGTTTTATTATTTATCAATGTGGCTCACTAATAACGATTAGCATGAAAGCTGATCCTAGTAGTCATTATTAGTAGATATACTTGTGCTATTTATATGTTTCTCGCTTGTAGGACATTGTGGTAGTTATGTTAGGTCTTCATGCTTGTAGGATATTGTGGTAGTTATGTTGGGTCTCCAAGTGTATTTCCATCCTCCCGGAAGTCTATGACGCCGATCATCTAGGGTGATTTGTGTGGCGCCGATCGCTCACTCTAACTATAACCAAAGAGAGGCGAGAAATATCAACACTCGAAAGGTGTTGATAAGTTCTCCACAATATGTGGTTAATGCATAAAAATAGGATAATTAATCTATGTTCAAAGGATGACTACAAATGTAAACCAATTGCGCCCAAGATTCGTTATCACATTAATTACATCTTTCGTGCTAGTGTAATCATAGTTGTATTATTTATTCTAATTATTGGTAAATTTAGTTGTTAAATTAGCCGTAGTGTTTTTCCAACTCAAAATCCCCTCAACTTTGATAGCACACAATTAGAGTGACATATTCGTGTGCTTTTAAGTATGCTTTAACACTTGATAAAAACTCCCTTTTCCTCGTGGACGACCCCGTCTTACCACTAGCTACTATTTAGTAGTTAGCCATAATTTGGGAATATAAATACTATCTTTGAGAAGCACGGTGACGGCCTCCCATTCCTTTGTGGTTCCAATTACTGAGGTGGAGGAGAGAGATTAAATATTTAATAAACGGAAACCACAAGAGTCGTTCCAGGGAAATTTTACCATTGTACATGGTCTAAATAACATTAAAATAATGTACTGTTTAATTTTGATTTCATTATTGAAATAGCCCAACATCATTAATGTTGTTTCATATTACTTTACATAAGGAATATATTTTATAATTACTATTCTCTGAAATATAGAAGGGGGAATGAGTTACATATGAAGAATTCTTGGGTTACTTATGAAGGATAAATAAAATTTAAATAAAATTCAAGAAATAGAATATAGATTGAATGTTAAAAGCATGTAAATATATGTTGTTCTAAATTCGAATTCATTTGTTTTAAACAAATGTTGAAAAATCAGTAATCAGTGAAATCTAAAGGGAAGAACGAAGACATGAAAAATGACGGGCCTAGCACAATTGACCAACTCAAAATATAGCATGTCCCCAATCACGACTTCCTCTTCTTCAAGAAACTTACTAAACCCTTTGGAATCAGGGTCTTTAACATCATGTTCTTCTAGTAGTGCATCTCATATTCCCTTCCATTGCACAGTAGCATTGCGGGAAACTTGTACGGCGGTTGGAGCTCTGAAATCTGGTTTGGGACATATTGATTTATAAACAAAAAAAAACACATTTAGTAATATGAAAGTAACTTATATAAAAAGGTAATTGAAATACATGTGTAACTAGGAGGACTTACCAAAATCGAAATTGCACCGAAGTTTGTCTGGATAAGAGTGTGGAAAAAGTGTGGAAGGACATTCCCGAATGTGGTCCACGGACGACGATCCTCATCAAAATCGCTAGCGATCTGCATTGGTCAGTGAAATTGTTAATAATATAATTAGAAAATAAATAAGAAAATAAAAGGAATTTATTTACTGAACAAGAAATGACTCACCTCAACTGGGGCACGTTTACTAGAACTAGCACTGTTAGCCATGAATCCTGAAATTAGATATAAATTGGCTTAATTAATCTAATTTGTAGGCAAGGCGATGCTCTTAACTGTCGCCCCGAAAAATAACTTAGCCAACTTGTATTAGAGACATCGCTGACACTCCGATCAAGGTAATGGGAAAGTTGACATGTCAGCGCGATGTTGCTAACCAGTTGGAAACACTGATTGGTTAACGATAATAGTGCGACGTCTTGGTAAAGTAGTTTTAGCCAAAAAATATTAACCTGCATCGCTAAATGTTTGCTCCAAATTATGGGGGATCGATGAATTAGTGACATCACATTCAAACCTAACAGACACATTGTCAACAACAGAAAACCAGAGCAAACAAAGGTTATAAACAACAAAATAGGGCTCGTTGACATGTGAGAACGTAAAACCCAAATTCCTACAACCTAGAGCAAACATTCATGGACATTTTAATGCAAAACACAAACAACACTCTGAATTACACCATATGCATATCAAATTTAATGAAAAATATGAAAATGAAAGTAATGTAGGGAATCTAGAAAGCATGCCTTTGAGAAGATAGGTGGAGAGGCTGCTGATATTCGAGGAAAAGTTGAATGTTTGAAGTGATGTATGAGGTGGGCTCCATATATATAGTCATTACAAATTGTTGGGAATTCTGCCTCGGGTTAAGAGACGTTGCAGGTCTGTCGACCACACCAACAAGGTACCGATGTTGAAGCAAATTTGGCTAATATAAATGTGGGCCTAACAATTTAAACCCATTAACATAGCAATGAACCTACGTTTGACCAACAACATATGCGATATTGCATGTCCTTTGTGTTTAGAGACATTTGTCCAACATTTGGTTGATGTCGTCTCGCATTAAAGTGGGCCTCACCATTTTGGCCCCTAGCATAGCAACTGGGCCCATGTTTGACTAAAACAAACATAATCGAACTTAATAACAGTGAATAGTATATTATATACTACTAATTGAAGTTTATAAATATCCATGAACTTTATAGACATCCAGTTCGATGGGAATCGATTTGAACACAACCAATGAACTTTATTGACATCCAGTTTGATGGGAACCACCACATAGAATCGCATGAAATTTCATATTCTTGGTTTTTGAATAAATAAAAAGATAATAGAATTTTGACCATCAAAATTTAAAGCCATAATACATGGCGTAGAGTAAAGATTACTTATAAATACACAAGGCGTCATTCAGAAGAACCTGTGGAAGTATATGTGGAATAAGACCAGTTTATTTATTACACTCGGTTAGTGTAAGTTCAACTTCGGATGTCAAAGATTCTTTTCGGCCCAATCATAATCAGGTTTGGGACTGACAGTGTACTTTTATTATTTTCCACTTAGGTCCCTCCTAGAAAGTGGGAGAACTTGACATGTAAAATTGGAGATACACTTAACCAATTCATCAATTCACGACCACAATGTTCCGATTTGGTCATGGATGGATATATCAGGGTAATCGTCTATCATTTTTGTTAGTATTCCATTAATACCCTATAAGTGTTATGAGAAAGATAATTTCCAATACATAAAATTGCATGATATTTCATATTCTTGGTTTTTGAGGAAATAAAAAGATAACAGAATTCCGTCCATAATTTTTTTTAAAGTGATAGTACATGGCCTACATAAAATTGTAGATGATTATTTATAAGTACACAAGGGGTCACTTGGAAGAAGTTGAGGAAGTATATGTGGGAAAAGACTAGTTTCCCTTTTACCCTCGTTCAGTATAAGTTTGACTATGGATGTCAAAATTTCTTTTCGGGATGGCACATATGTATTGGGTTTGGGACAACCAGTGAACTTTTTAGTTTTTGCAATTAGGTCCCTCCAAGAAAGTGTAAGAAGCTGAAACAAAAAATGGGAGATATCATTTTGTTACTCACATTCTTAGAGCAATGTTCTTCCAATTTGGGGCATCAATATTAACAGGGAGTATTTTATGACTCTTTTCTAAAATGGGACTGTAACCCTTATGTTTGACGTCACAAATGTTTCCCTTTAAACGAACCCCAAATCGAATTCTTAGTGACGTCGATTGAATTGAATTTTCAAGCGGGAAATGAAATTTTCAGCCAAAACTTTGAACCAAGATTTACCCCATTCCTTTTTCATATCAATAATAATCAACATCCACACCCATTTACCATCACCAACACACTTCTACCAAATCCAACTCCAAACCATCCTATCAATTCACACCAATCAACCCATTTCTTCTCAATCAAATTGCTTCTCTCATACATCAACAAGCATACAAGGATGGAGCATCATCGGGTTCAAAGTAATTGGTAGTTTTACATCCATCCATTTTGTTTCCCATCTATTACAATATATCTTTCTTTATGTTTTATTTTTTCATTGATTATTGATTGAATATTTTCATGAAGTATGATAATTGTGTTACATGTTATTTATTGTATATGGTTCGTGTTTCCAAGATAATACAATGTTTATAGAGTGTAAGAAAAGAGGCTTAGATTAGGGCTGATTGTGGACAATAATCTCATCTTTGTATGAACACAGGTTGAGTGTACGACATCGGCCACAGATAATCATCACATACAATATGTGACCAAACTTTTATCGACTTCGCAAATGCGATGAATATTTGACATCGCTCTTGTGCCAAACTTTGTGACACTCCTAATGCGATGTCATTTATTAGTGGATCACGTTCTAATTTCCATGTTGACATTAATGTCGTCTGCATATGACTACAGTATGTGTACATCATTTGGGGACTACCTAATTCTAACACTAGTTTGGTTTCAAATGTATTGGTTGTAATAGGACAAAGAGAGTTATCGGTGGACAATCAATGTGTAACGTACACTATGGAGGTTCAATAAAATTAATGTTTCAATTTCATATCAACCATATGTATTTTAAGTTAATAGGTTTTTCATGTATTAGTAATACATGTTATAGTTTTGTTGATTACTTACATTTTCATTATTTTCGACATTAATTGAACAATAATTTATTGTTGTATGATGTTTAACCATTTCATGAGTTCTAAATATTAAATAGCATGTAACAGTTATCGACGAACAATGGGTTGTGTAATCAATTATGAAACATCATAATATTGTACGAGAACCGATGGCACCATGACTAATCTGCGACATCACATACACATGTGCCAAAAATGACACCCTACCGACGTCGCATGAATCGACATCTTTTTTTGCGACATAGACAATTCAAAATGATGTTGTATACGTCAATGTTCCACGTCAGTTGGCACACGACGTGGGTGCCCCACATCATGAGATGCCACTAAACAACATCTACAACATCACTCCTTTATAGACTGACGTCGTCTTCGGCGATGTCGCTGCAATTCTTCTCCCATCTGCTGCCTTCTTTCTATGGACGACGCCACATGCTTTTGCATGTCCTTCACTTTTAATGATGTCACATCTATGGTCTCCTATCATTGGCATTTTTCCATAGTCCAGCATCAATCACAATACCTTCTGACGTTGGACCAAAATTGAGGTAAAAGGTACTATTTACCTCGATTCCGAACCGAGGTAAAAAATATACTTTTTACTTCAGCTATATTTACCTTGGTTTTTTGGACTAAGAACCGAGGTAAAAACCCCTCCAGAACCGAGGTAAAAGGTACTATTTTATGCAAGGCTGGCCGTAACATTTTAGAGGCCTGAAGCAAATTAGAAAAAAAAAAGGGACTCATATATAATATTTAGAGTGTGTTATATTTGTAAAATGGGGCCTCGTATGTGAGGGGGAAAAATTACTGAGGCAGCTAACTAGAAAATGTAATATTTATTAATTTTTTTCTTACATATATAGTAGAAAATTTTAGAAAATGAGACCTCTATATAATTCAAAATTTTGGGGCCTGAGGAAAATATTTCATTTGCCTCAAGATGAGGTTGGGCCTGGTTTCATGTAGTGATTGGTCAAATATAACCGCCTCTAATGACCCCTCCTACACTAGTGTTACCTTGGCTTATACTTTTTACTGCACCTCTTTTATCTAGGTTGTTATCAGATAAATAATTGAGGTAAAAAATCCTCAACTAAGGTTAAAAAATCTAGGTTCTTATAGAGTAACTTTTTCATGCATCATGGGAATGAATTAAAGCATGCCATTAATCGAAGAAATATGTTATATCTACTACTATATAAAAGCACACTAAATGTTTCCAAGCATAGGTTTAGGTACGGTGACCGGTTGCTCTCGCCTTCAACTTAGGTCTCTTCTCTGCTTCCTCTCAGTGTCTTCTTCGACCCCATACCCGGTTATTGGTAGCCCATAGACGATAGTCAAATAGCCTGTCCGCACGCCTTTATCCCTTTCTCCTTCCTGCTTCGTGGCCTTTGTTTCTCCCTCAATCAGTAGATTTTTCTACCGCCTTCTCCAGGTAAACAACAATTCACTGGTATCCTGTTGTCCCTTCAATTCTATAAGGTTTTACCTCCCCGCTTCATCCGCCTGCAGCTTCACACACGCTCACCTTCTACGCGGTCGCCCTCCACCCCTCACTTTTTATATTTCCTTCACTGAAGCATGAACTGTCCATGTACGGTAAGTTACTGAAATAATCTTTCCCTTCCCCGTTATTTCCATTGATTTCCCCCCTTTGTATAGTGCAATTTCCTATTTTTACTCCTCCATCTTATGCTTATAGGGTTTAGGTTAATTATTTATTTTTCCAGATATGTTATTTTTAATTTCAGAGTTGCACGTTGAACGATTTTGTAAGCTTGCCACATTTTGTGGAGTCTTACCTGTGAATTTATAGAATCTGCTAGAATTTTTTGTTTATGTGTTGCGGTTATTTAATATTTTGACTAGTTTACTTTGCCATGTTCTTGATGAATTAGCTGTGATTTTGATGTTCGATCACTTGTTTGTTGCATATGCATCTGATGTAGGTTGCAAGAGGTGTTATTTAGGTTGTGATCTGCACCATTTTACATGCTTTAACCAATGCATTTGACATAGTTTTTAGTTACTTTGGTTGGCAGTTTGGTGACATTAATTGAGTTTACATGACAAGGGGTTTAGACAACCATATTTGGTTTTCTATTCTAAATCCCGCGTTGTATACTTAATTAGTGATTCTTGACATCTCGTGTACACTGGCTTCTTGGTCTTCATTATGAGTACCTTTAGTAGGTCGCCCATGAATGCTATTTGTTACATTACATTCTTTCGAAGGCTGTTTGCTTTTAACAGTATAATATTTTAAGGCCAATTGAATTTGAATGGTAGTAGATGAAGGCCATGAACATTAATGTGTGGTAGAAGGAGATTGAAGCCAAAGATAGGCGGCTTCGAAGTTCAAGATGGTCAAAGGAGAAAATGGTGATCGTGGTTCGAGAAGTGTTTCCTTAGTCTGTGAATTATTCGGGAAGAATTAGCCTTCTAGTCTAGTTCCAATGGATTTTTCTTCTCGAGTACTACAAAATTAACTACTATAACTCCCAATTCAGACTAAGGGTTCACCTGTGACAAGCAAACAAAGTTCAGCCAACGAAGCACCAGTGGCCGATCACGGGCCACGCATAGTCAAGCACCAGTGGCATGTGATGATCTTTATGGCCCACACTACACACGAATATAGGGGTTCTGTGAAGATCAACATGAGACCTTCACGAGGAAAGGCGCCGGGCTATGAAAAAAACACTGGGCTGTGAAGCAAGGGTATGGAGCCAGTCTGTGAAAACCTTCATGTGTCGTGAGAAAATTTTAAAGCATAAGCCACAAGCTATTTACGATCTGTGAAAACCTTAATGGATCGTGGGAAAACTCTGAGCAAACACTACATGCTGCTTGCGATCCCATGGGCCGCGACTATGAACATTCACGGACTGTGGCCGATCTGGAGTCCCATGGCTATGCATGCTTCACGGACTGTGGCATCTGTGCGGGCCCGTGAAACCTTGGCGGCTGACCTAGGGTTTTGCTACTTTTGGTCTATTTTGGGTATAATTTTAGGCCCAATCTCCTACTACTATATATATGACCCTAGTCTACTCATTTGAAAGAGGTTGGATCATATTTGGAAATACATTTGGAGAGGAGAGAGCTTGGAGGGAGGGAAAAAGTTCCTTTGGTAGGTTTTGTAATCTTTTCTTTTATTTTCTTCTTGCTTTGTCCCAAAGATATGGAATTAAAATATATATTTTAATTCCATGTTTAGGGAGTAGTTAGATTAGCTTGGGATTCATCTTGGCACTTGGTATGTTCTAAATGCTTTATGAGATTTATTAGATTCATCATATCTTTGTGTTTATGATATTATTGTGATTGTTCTTGAATGTTATAAATGCATGAGTAGTACACCACATATAAGCACACACTATGGGATATACTCATGTATGGTGCAATTATTGATGCCCCCTTGGGAAGAGAAACCTGGATGTTAGAATGGAAATAGGAGAACACATCCGCGTTGGTGTGTGCACGGGGGATTCAAGAAACCTCTGAACTATTTTTCATTGCACCAGTCTTAGCTGACTTCATAACTATTGTCTAGAAGGTTGTGTGTAGAGATAGTGAATAGTAGCAAGCGAGATTTTATGTTAAAACCCTAGTATCACAGTAAGGGACCTACGAACATTGGGCCTAGCATACATAGGACCCGGGAGGAGTAGTTTCATTCATGGTGGAAGCCCAGGATGTAATAGTATGAGGGAGAAACAGACATGGAATGATGGTCAAACCCCGTTGTACTCCCCTAATTACGATGGCGGTGCCGATGGAGGGTTGCGAGCGCACCCACCGTGACATGGTTGGGGAAGTGTATGGCATTGGCCATACCATGTGTTGTGAACACACTGATAGGTATTTTGTATGTCTATATGAGAATGAATCAAGAATTGAAGCATTAAAACTATTATTTTGCTAAACGATTCCCAAGTTCCCGGTCTAAATAGTTTACTTGTTTGTCAATTACATACTTGTAGTTGTTAGTTGAAAACACCAAACCCCACCCTCCCCCCCCTGCCATGTTGCATGTCTACACTACTAGTTGTTCCTTTCACTCTTGCGGATTGAAGACCCGCACGAGGTTTTGTTTTAATTAGTATTTAAGCCCTAGCATCCTTGTGGACAAACCCAGGACTTGTCTCTTACTACCCCTTGGTAGCTTAATAGTAAGAACGGGTGCAGAATATAAATCTCTATCTTTAACCCGTAAGTCCTTGGGCTCGTACATTAACGACAACCGGGGTGGGGTACGTCAAATTTTGGCACCGTTGCTGGGGATGCTTTTCACTTGAAGTATTAGTTGAGCATGAAATGTTAGTAGAGTAGTTAGTAGTGTCTTTTATTGTTTTTCTTTTATTTGTTTTGTTTGCTGCGAGTGGAGTTTTGGTCATAGTTTCCTTGTTACTTTGATTTTGTTTACTATTGACATTGGAAGGATACTGTGACCCTAGTTTATGGTACATGCCCGTACCACAAATATAGGTGTTTTGCATTCTCTAACTAATTCCACAAGTAATCGAAGGAGAAGTATAAAGAGAACTAGATAAGAGGCTCAACCTAGGGGTTTGAATTTTGAGGAAGCATCGCATAAGATGGCAGAAGATAACTGTACTTTGAGAGAGCTTATGGCCCAAAACTTAGAGAACCAACCCTTATGTATCACATTCCCACCTTTGCCTCCAAATGTGACTTGTAAGCTGAAAAGTGGGATGATACATTGCCTTCCTACTTTCCACGGTGTGGAGGGAGAGGATCCAAACAAACATTTGATGGAATTCCATTTGGTGTGCACGATATTGAAGTCACGCCGGGAGTGTCGGAAGATGACTACAACTTGAGAGCATTCTTATTTTCACTGTAAGATGAAGCAACAGATTGGTTGTATTATCTACCACCAGGTTGCATTGGGTTGTGGATGGATATAAAGCAGTAATTCTTGGAAAAATACTGTCCAGCATCTAAGTCGGCCGTGTTGAAGAATCAATTGTCCAATATTACTTAAGGAGCGACCGAGAGCTTATATATTTATTGAGAGAGGTTTAAGAGACTCCTAGCTAGTTTCCCCTACCACCTATTCAAGGAAAAATATTTGGTCTATTACGTCTATGAAGGCCTTTATGACGAAGACATGAGGGAAAGCCCGGATAGGTCGAAAGGCCTAGGTAAAAGTGAGAGGCTTGACTTGGCTAGACTTACTAGTCTAGGCAAAAGTGAGAGGCCATTTGGAAAAAGGTTAGAGGTGAGCACATTTTGTGGGATAAAGTTAGGATGAAAACCCGAAAGGGCTCCTAGGAAAAATGAGATAAATTGAGAGAAAAAATGAAAAAAAGAAACAGGAAACTAGGTTGACGATACATTAGACTCCTTGGTTGAAACTAGGTCGAGAATCTTGAGTTATCCCATTGTTGCAACCAAGTCGACAGCTTTTGAATTTCCTTGGTGGATTGTTTTGCTTGAGGATTGCTCTTTGTTAGTTTTTGGGACTACTTTTGGGAAAAGTAAGCTTGGCTTTATTCCGACCTTTTGTCACTTATCTTTTTTCATACACATTTACTTGCTTTAAGTGGTTTGGTTGTTTTAGAAACTTTGGAGAGTGTGAGAGTTGTGAGATTTTCACCTTCTTGGGGGAACTAGGGTAGTTTGGGAATAAGTTGAATGCATTGGCTATTTTTGCATGTTTTATTCCGCTTGAACCTTTTTCTTTAATTTTGTTTACTCGAGCACGATTAAAGGTTTAAGTGTGGAAATTCTTATCTGCACCATTTCGCATGTTTTAACCAATACATTTGACATTGTTTTTAGTCTTTTGGTTGGTGGTTTGGCGACATTAGTTGAGTTTACATGACAAGGTGTTTAGACAATAATGTTTGGTTTCCTATTTTAAATCCCTTGTTTTGTATACTTAATTAGTGATTCTTAGCATCTCGTGTTCACGGGCTCCTTGGTCTTCATTATGAGTACCTTTAGGAGGTCATCCGTGAATGCTAATTGTTACATTACATTCTTTTGAAGGCCGTTTGCTTTTAACGGTAGAAGATTTGAAGGTCATTCACATTTGAATGGTAGTAGACGAAGGCCACGAACATCAATGCGTGGTAGAAGGAGATTGAAGCCAAATATAGACGGGTTCTAAGTTCAAGACGGCCAAAGGAGAAAATGGCGAATCGTGGTCCGAGAAGTGTTGCCTTAGTCTAAGAATGATCCACGTTGTATGTTTGATTAGTATGACTCAATCTGGGGTTTTAAAGGTGTAAATTATGGCGCTGGCTTCTTTTTAACAGAATTTTGGATTTTCTTGCTGCTTTCCGACCTATGTTTGTGTTTTTCTTTAGGTTTGTGTATCTGATTTGGATGGTTAGGTATAACTGAGCTTTGTGTTTCTGCACTTTCGGTTACAGTGTGCTTATTATCTTGATTATTGCCTATTCGATATTTGGTTTTGGCTATCAGTCGAATTTTTATGAAGCTGGCCTTCCTTGTGAATGCTACGGATTAGCCTACTGTGTTCACTACCCTATCTATTTATTTACTTGAAAAAAATAATAACTAGGGCATCGTTTGATTCAACGCCTGTGTTTGATGCTCTTAGTATACTTTAATGATAAATTGTGTTTTTTGCTCATGTATGCTAATATTGTACATGCTATTCCAGACTTACTTTTTTTTGTTATCTCAGTTAGAGCTTTTATTTATTGTTCAGTAAGTAGAAACTATATTTTCTCTACTATTTCTAACAACTTTTGTAGACGTTATCTGCAATACGTTTTGGTTTTTCATTTTCCCTTAGAGCATTTATTATTGAATTTCACTTTGTCGTTCTTGTTGCTTTTGCCCTCGTGTCTGAGCACATGCTCTCTTGAGCATAGCGGTTTCGGCTTCATTCAATTGTAAGTTTGTAACGTTTAGTAGGAAGATTTTAATGAGGATAGTTCTTGTACATGTTAATGCGTCTCGAATGACCAACCAATTCGTGGGTTTGAAGTCCTCTCGAACTAACCTACAATAAAACTGTCCATGGGGTTTTCAGGGGTCAGCTCTCTGATGCCTAAATTAGTCCAAGATTCCTGATTAAGACAGAATGAATTATTAATAAATGTGTACCTTGTATTTATACTCTATGTCCTAAATAACGTCTTCCTTAATTATCGCCCTTGATTACCAACGAATGCGGTAATTATATTAGGGTATCAAATAATACCCTAATTAGGCCACCACATCTTTGGTCCAATGTCTTTCTTAGGCTCAACTTCTATCAAGAGCCCCCAGAAAAGCATGTTCTCGACCTCGGAGGACTGGAACGGTACAAAGGTTGTTCGAGGCCTCGAATGCATGGGACCGTTCAAGGAATCTTAAGACTCGAAACGAACCTTGTATTTCATTGCTCTTGCCTTCGAGGGAGGGAATCCGGTTTTATAATCAACTCTCAGTGCTAGGATTTCAAAAGGCACGCGCATGTCGTACAACCACGCGTGTCACTGCCCCCCCCCAAACAGCGTGTTGTTATAAGGCAAAAAAAATTGCGTGTTTCTTTAACTTTTTACATTTCCAAGACAGTTATTAATTATCCGCCATTTCAGCCTCCATTATTACCCCTTAACTTCTCTTCTTTCTTTCACTTTTCTCATTTGCAGGAACTTCTTACAAGCACTCTTTCTCTCCTTCTCTATCGAGCGATCTAATTTTCATCGCCTTTCCCAGAAAATCAATAAGTACCTTCATTTCTCTCCTTATCTAATATTTTCGTTTCTTCACCTTACAACCATGCCCCATTCTGATGAGAGTTCCGCTTATGAGAGATTTCCCGGTGAGATTAGGGTAGGAGGGGCGGGGATTAGTAATGTCAAAGAGGCCTATTACTAACTTGAAATGCACTCATTCCGAAGAATTCCAATGTGATTCTGATGTCGGAGGAGGTATGCCTAATCACATTACTAACAGTCCTGGGGAAGGGAGGGTTTTCCCAGTAACTGATTTGCCTCCTTGAGAGCCCGTCGAGAACTGGCCACCCGGCATGGACAAACCCTATATAAGGAGATCCCCTACCAGTGCCAAAATTGGCTATGACCCTCCTCCGAATCCAGAGCTCGAGGCCCTAGGGGAGGCAAATACATCTCCGACCAGTGAGGAAGTATCCCTCGAAGCCATAGAGGAGGAGGGGAATGCATCTCTTTTGAGAGAGAGAACGTCCTTCGAGGAGGATAAAGCACCCTCGAGAGCACTACAGGCACCTTCTTTGGCTAAATCCTCTCAGAAGAAGAAAGAGAGGATATCTCGAAGGGTAAGGTTGAGGATTCTGGGAAAGAGCCCCTGGCCCCAGCAGTGGGGAAAGTTATCACAAAGGTTTTGGACTTGATCCCTCTTGGCCAACGAATAGCCCCAGGTGCTTATTTTCAACCCTTTTGAGAGGAAGATGCCCCCCATAACCTCCCCGGGGGAAGGTCAGCTATTTCCCTTAGACATATTCGCTGCAGGCTCACCTTTCCTACACCCCTCTCTTTTCCAAATTTCTTAAACAGTTTCAAGTGAGCCTTGCACGAGTTCATCCTAATGTCTTGGTGATTATTATGATGTTCCTGACACGATGTGACAAGTTTGGTATCAAGCTTATAAAATGATTTGCTCGTTCTAATTCATGTCTTATATTGGGCGGTTCACCGACATGACTATCACTTTTACCATATGGGAGGAACATCACGAGGTTTTTGTTGTTCTTAGTAATTTGGGTGACTGGAGAAGCTGGAAGAAGGGGATTTTGTTTGACATCATGAGATATCGAGTTCCCCCATGGAACTGGGACATGCTAGTTGAGTCTCCCAATTCCGGGGAGTATATTTGTCTGGATGCCCTCGAGAGGGATACACAAAAGTTATTGTCTAGCTCCTTTGACTATAATCGCTTTAATAATCCTAACCCCCAGATTTATGGCTTTACATTCCCCCCTTAGATCTATGAGAAGTATGTGTACAAAGTACTCTGGAAGAATATCAGGAAGAGGAGAAGATTACTTGAGGACCCCAAAGAAGTCCATCCCCTTGAGACCCCCATTAGTGATTTTAGGCACTCGGAAGCCTCTGAATGTGCCTTAATAGAATTCTACTTCTCCTATCTTTTGTCCCATTGCATTTACTTTTCCTAATGTTGCTCTTCTCTTTTTTCAGTGGATCTCACTAGCAGCTTAAGAAACAAGAAACCACAGTCAAAGAAGGGTCAGGGTCCTCCTAAAGGGACCCCTACTCCCTCGAATCAAGCCTCCACTCCCCTAGTGGGTGGTGGAAAGCCTACTTCAACCGTTGTGATGGCCACCCCTCCCCCCATGCTAGGAATGTTTTCCAGAAGACAGGGGAAGATGATGACAATGTTGGTAATGCCTCTCAACCACCATTAATAGGAGCACACAGTGGTGAAAATGCCCATCAACAATCGATTTCCCCTTCGAGTTATGCGGTATCCATATCCAGCATTGAGCATAATCTCGCGAGCATGGTATCTAACCTCGAGGTTTTCATCTGTTCCTTTGAAACATTCATTTTAGTGTGATTTTTCTTAGCATTGGTCGAAGCTTAACAATTTTTTCTAGGTCTCCCTAATTTTTCATGAGGCTACTCAAAAGATGGCGGCTTTCGCCTATGCTTGTACGTTTAGCCATGGTTCTCTCCAAGAGAAGCTAGGCAAAAAGGATGCTGAAATTTTGGAGTTGAAGAGAGTGCTCACGGAGAAGAACGGGAGAGGCAGAAAGTTGCTAATGTTGATGCCAAAAGGCATCAATGGACTCTGGAGAAGGATACCCTCGAGAAGAGGGTTCAGGCTGCTGAGGACCCAGCCTCACATGTTCAGTTGCTCGAGGCCTTTAAAAGCAAATTATTGAACAGCTCCGAGCTGCTTCAACTATTTGTGGACCTCCTGGAGGTGGCCAAGCATCTTGGCTGCAATGATCTAGCTGAAGAATTCCTGAAGCCTCAAGTGTCCACCTCCCTGTCCGTAGAACTCGCTAAGTAGGTGGACGAGCTAGTCAAGCCAGAGCTAGTTGCTACTCTCTGGCTACTCTGGATGCAAAATGGGATGATACGATCAAGAACGATGGCCTTCGTTTTTCCCCAATGGATTTCATTAAGTCTAAAGGGGAGTTCTTCACTGCTAAGGGGATTCGAATGATCCCCCTATTCAAGGCCATAGATGCATCCCCCGAGCAGAAGTCAGCTGACGCCCGAGTGGAGGAAATGATCGCATTCACCTCGAAAGAAGATAATTCTGGGTTTATCCGTGATTGTAACTTTGCCAATTAGGGTCTCCGGTTGTAACGTTTTTGAAACTTCAATATAAGAAACTCTTTTTCCATTTTTATGACTTATTGATTTTACTTTCGTTCTCTTTTTGTAGTTTAACTCATTGAAGAGAGTGTTAGAAGGCGCTTGTGAGGAGCTTTCGAGTGCTCAAAAAGAATTGAGTGAGATACAAAAAATGCTATTGGAAGCCACAAGGGATTTATCTAGTTCTAACCAAGAGTAGGAATCCTTGAAGGACAACCTTAACCAGCTTGAAGCTGAGATGAAGTTGTGGCAGTCCAAAGACCATCCAACCTTTAAGGGTTTTGTTAGGGATTTTTTGAGAAAATAATTTAATGGTACATATCCTTTAGAGGTGGTCAAAGATCGTGATCCCGCAGATAAAGACTTCGAAGAGCTGATGTGCCAAATATATCTAAAATTTGATTCTCTGAAGTCATGCGTTGCTACTGCGACTAGGCTTCCAGTAGTGGAAGGGCGCCTAATTGGTTGCATGGGCAAAAATCGTAGGTTAGTGGCCCAAAAGGAGTTGATTGTCGAGTAGCATCTAGTCGCTCAGAGGAAAATAGCCAACCTTGAAGAGGAATTGCTCGCTTGGAAGATAGCTAGTGGAGACCCCCTATATTCAAGCGCACCCCATGCAAAATCTCGAAGGAACACCCTTGCTGAGGATAGTTCTGTTATAGAATCTCTCTTATCCGAGAACACACGACTCGCAGGAGAGATCAAGGCCTGGAAGGTACGGGCCAAAGAAGTCGAGGAGCGCATTGCCAATTTTGAAGAAACAATTACTGCCCACAAAGTAAGCCTCCGTGCCCACATGATTTCTCATGGACTTCCTTCCTCATATTCAATTGGAAATGATCACCTTCCAAAATTTCTACTTAAAGCCACTCAATACCGGATGAAGGAAGTTAACTTCCATGAGAATGGAACTCCTCGCTAGAAGAAAGTCTTTGACCTTATTCTTGATTGGTTGGCGGAATTGAAAGTATTGGAATTTACCACCTCAAGTTATTGTTATGCTCCTCGGTCATAAAAATCTGCTATTAAAGAAGCTGAAAAGCATCTTGTACCCTCGAGCAAAGCTACCAAGGGATCTTCCACAAAGCATCGTAAGAGTGTTAGGTCATCCTCGAAGGGCCCATTCAAACCCTCCACGAAGAAGTGGGGTAAGACCATTACTCCTCTGGATCCTTCTAAATAACTTGTGGAAGAATAGATGAAGGATATTCAGAGAGCCACTGCTATCAAGCTTGAAGAGCTCAAAGAAATGGAGGAAAAGGTGAAGGGGCTAGCTCCTTCCACTAAAGATTTGTTTTATGAGGGGTTTCCTCTATATAAATGAATACATTCATGTACTTTTTGGCACCAAAACTATACTTCTATTTATTGATGAATTTAAGGTCTGTTTAATTCTTGCTCCTAGAAAATGCAAGTAGGATTTCCCAAACCCCTGTTGTTAGCGCCAGTGAGGTTAAAAATTATAACAGGATTATAGTTGCTCATGCCTATACTTCTTCAAACATTTTACGCCCGAATATGAGTTCCACGCGCAAAATTTTTAAGATAATATAGTATGAATAACTTCGATAAGTAGGAATTAAAAAGTTTGGAGACACAAGCGTTTTACCCAGGTTCGATGCTTCCACCTACATCCTGCCAATTTTGTCCACCAGTTCATCATTTCAAGATTACAAAAATAGCCCATGAGTGCCGCTTAAGAGCAAACCACCCGAACCTCAACCATAGCTGGAAATATCATCTAGAGCGTCGCTTAAGAGCAAACCGCTCAAACATCAACTAGAGTGCCGCTTAAGAGCAAACCACTCGAACATTATCTAAAGTGCCACTTAAGAGAAAACCACTCGAACATCAACTATAGTGCCTCTTAAGAGCAAACCACTCAAAAATCATTTAGAGTGCCGCTCAAGAGCAAACCACTCGAACATTATCTGGAGTGCTGCTTAAGAGCAAACCACTCGAACATCATCTAGAGTCCTGCTTCAGAGCAAACCACTCGAACATCATCCAAAGTGCCGCTTAAGAGTAAACCACTCGAACATCACCGCTTAAGAGAAAATCAGTCAAACATCATCTAGAGTGCTGCTTAAGAGTAAACTACTCTAACACCAACCGTAGCTAGAAATATCTAGAGCACCGCTTAAGAAAAAACTGCTCGAACATCAACCGTAGCTGGAAATATCATCTAGAGCGTCGCATGAGAGGAAACCACCCGAACATCAATTAGAGTGCCACTTAAAAGCAACCCACTCATCATAACTAGTAGTACTTTTTCAGGTTGGTGATGTTCCATCTCCTTGGTACTCGAACCCCATTCATCTCTTCGAGAACATAGCTTTCTCCCAGGTGCGATTTGATCACTCTATAGGGTCCTTCCCAATTTGCAACTAACTTCCCTTCAAGTTCCTTTATGGTTTTCTCTTTTTTTTTGCATTACCAAGTCCCCCCGATTAAACAACACCTTCTTTACCCTTCTGTCATGGTATCTTCTTATCTGTTCTTTAACTTTAGCTTTATCTAAAGAAGCTAACTCTCTCTTTTCTTCCACTATGTCCAAATCCAGACATTAGTTTTGTTGTTTACTTATATCATATGTTGCAGCCATTATCATTGGGCTAGGAACACCTATTTTCGTAGAGATTACCGCCTCCGAGCCATATACTAGGCCATAAGGCATTTCACCAGTAATGGAAAACTCAGTCATCCGATACGCCCACAACACATTAGGTAATTCCCATATCCAAATATGTTCCCCTCAAGGTGTGCTCATATACCATTTACTATTGTTCTATTGGTCACCTCCACATACCCATTAGTTTGGGGGTGTTAATTGATGTCACCTTTTGCTTAATCTAATATTCCTCGCACCACTTCTTGAAGGAATCTTGAGCAAACCGTGTTCCGTTATCCACGATGATTGTCCTTGGGGTTCCAAAATGGCATACAATATTCTTCCAGTAAAAGAAATGAAAATATTTCCCCTTATGTTCGTCAGGAGCTCAGCCTCTACCCACTTCGTGAAATAGTCAATGGCCACTATTAGGTATCTGAATTTTCCTGGTGCTTATAGAAAAGGGACCACTAGGTCGATCCCCCACTTATCAAATGGCCACAAACTATAGATGCTTCTTATCTCTTCCTAGGGAACATGCGTTATAGGGGCATGGCTCTGACACTGGTGGCAAGCCTGAATGTATCGATTTGCATCCTCGAATATTGTCGGCCAGTAAAATCCTACTCAAATAAGCCTCCTCGCCATGGATCTGGCTCCCTGGTGGCTATCGTGTACCCATCTTGGACTTCCCTTATGAGATATCAGTCTCATGAGGGTTATCGCACCGAACCAATGGCTACAAATAACCCCTCTGTATAACACTCCTTTCTGCAACACATACATTGGAGATTTCAACCTTATCTTTCTAGCATCCACTTCATTTTTTGGTAGGACACCCTCTCGAAGATATGCCACGAACAACATCATCCAGGAGTCTTCCGCTTCCACTACCATAACTACAAGTTCTTCAAAAATTTGTTTGCTTAAAGTTTCCATGAGTAATTGCTTCTGGGATTGGGTTCCCAAATCTGAAGAAGCGAGCTTGCTTAGAGCATCTGCTTTATGATTTCTTTCCCTCGAAACCTGCATTAAAGTGTATATTTAAAAATTTTCAACAGGTTTTTCACTACCTTGAGGTATCTTTGCAGGTTACACTCTCTGGCCTTAAATTCCCCGTTCACCTGTTGAACCATGATTTGAGAGTCACTGAAAACCTCCAATTCCTCCACCTGCAGCTCCCTTGCCAAGCGTAATCCAGGGATCAGTGCTTCGTACTCAGCCTCATTGTTAGTTGCTTTGAATGGGAAGTTCAACGCGTAAGGGTAATCTTTGCCATTGGGGCTGGTTAACAAAACCTTGGCTCCACTTTCTCCAGAATGTGATGAACCATCCACATAAAACTTCCATACCTCCTTTTGGCTTTCTTCCACCTTTCGAATTAGATCCAAACACACCTCGAGGGGCTTTGTAGTTTCCACTATGAAGTCTGCCAGTGCCTGACCCTTAATTGCAACACAAGGTTGATATTAGATATTGTGCTCTCTCAATTCCACTGCCCACTTAATCATTCTTCCTGAAATCTTTGGCTTCAGCAGGATCTGTCGAATGGGGTGGTTCGTGAGCACTACTATTTTGTGTTCCATTAAGTAGGGTCTCGGTCTTCTGGCTGCATGTACGAGGGCTAGAATTAACCTCTCGAGGACTATGTACCTCATCTCCGGCCTTTACAAGGTACGACTAACAAAGTAAATTAGATGCTGAACCTTTCTTTCCCTTTTACTAGCGTCGCACTGATTGCCAACGGTGACAATGAAATGTACAGGTATAGCGTCTCATCCTTATCAGGTTTCATCAACGTAGGTAGTGTACCCAAGTGTTCCTTCAACTACTTGAATGCCTCATTTCATTTTCCATTCCACTCGAATTTCTTTTCCCTTTGAAGGACATCGAAGAATGGTAGGTGTTTCTCCGCCCCCTTTGAAAGGAACCTGCTCAATGCTGCTAGAGACCCCTGTAAGCTTTTGTACATCTTTTATTGGTTGTGGGGTTTTAATTTTCTTCAAAGCTTCAAACTTTCCGGGTTTACATCAATACCCCTCTACCACACCATGAATCCGAGAAACTTCACTGCCCCTACACCGATAATGCATTTAAAAAGGTTCAAATTCAAATTAGCCCCTCGAAGCCTACTAAATGTTTCTTCCAGGTCCTATAATAATTCTCCATGACTTTTGCTTTTGACGACCATATCATCCATATAAATCTCCATATTCTTCCCTATCTGCCCCCTGAACAGCTTATCTACTAGCCTTTGGTAAGTAGCCCCAGAATTTTTTTAAGCCAAAGGGCATCTTCTTATAACAATACATTCCCACATCTGTAATAAATTATGTTTTTCCTTGTCTTCCTCTGCTATGAGTATTTGGTGATGCCCCTTATACGCGTCAAAAAAGGCCAAAATCTGATATCCAGTGATGGCTTCTACCAATTTGTCAATTGGTGGCAATAGGTAACTATTTTTGGGGCAGCATTTATTTAAATCAGTGAAGTCTATACACATTCTCTAGGCCCCATCATGCTTTGGAACCATAACTAGGTTAGCAATCCATTTGGGGTTGAACACCTCCTCGATGGCATCTGCCCTCAACAACTTCTCCACCTCTTCTTTAATTACTTCAGCTCTTTCGGCAGCAAACGCCCTTTCTTCTGTTTCACTGGCTTTATCGAGGGGTCAATGTTCAGTCTGTGTAGTATGAAACTCAAAGGTACTCCCGTTAGGTCAGAAGTATCCCATGAGAACACGTCCTCATATTCTCCTAAAAAGTCTCTCAGTCTCTCCTTGACATCTTCAAGATTTAGCTTCCCCATAGCTACTGATTCCATATCCCGAATAGACATCTGTATTGTATCAGCCAATCCCACATCTATGTGCACCGTTGCTACATCTCTTTGCTTTCTCGCTTCTCGTACCGCAGTAAGGTTACATTTTAAGCCACATATTGATCTCCTTGAATGGATGCCACTCCCTATTCAGTCGAGAACTTTATCATAGGGTGATTGGGTGACCAGACTGCCCGAGCCAGGCACATCCATAGCCTTCCTAAAATCACATTGTAAGGGGAAAGGGCATCCACGACAGTGAAATTACACCTGATAGTCACCCCTTTGTCGCCATCCGCTACGCAAATGGGCAGGGTTATCTCTCATGGGGAAATATTGGGTTTCCCGTGAATCCAGATAAAGGGGAAGCTAATTTTTTCAAGTTTCCGCGCCCTATATCCAACTGGTCAAAGCACTCAGCAAATATCACTTCAACCCCACTCCCATCATCAATGAATACTCTTCTTATCAAAGATGTCCCAATAATGGCTGAAATTACCATGGGATCCGCATAAGGTGTTTGGTCTATCATGACATCCTCTTTCGAGAAAGTGATTGTCTCGTCCAACTGAAACTCCTGTGGTTGGGCTCTTCTGCCGAGACCTTTGAGCCTCTATTTTTATCACAACATTTGAAGATCTCTCTCCCACCATACCACTGATGACATTAATCACTCTTCGCATATGTGGGTTTTCCCTATTTTGGTTATCTTGATTTCCCCTCTGTTGCTCGTGGGATCTATCCTTCCTTCCTTCCTACCTCTGTCTCAAACCTCTTGTTCTTGAGGTCTTCTATCTCCTCTACCACCATTGTTTTGATTGTTTCTTCTATAAGGTTTCCATTGGTTCATTCGAGGCCTTGGGGAGACAGCCTGGTTTCTGTGTACTTGCCCTCAAAACCTTCCTTCCCGCTCACACCTATTAATATCCATCCTCAACTGCATGCAATCATTTATATCATGGTCATAATCCCTGTGATGATTACAATACTGATTTATTACCCTCTGAGCCACTGCCGTGTTGTACGAACTCTGCAAAGGTGGGGATGCTCGGAATAACCCTCTATGTATACTTAAAATATGTGCTGGAGTTCTCCCTCCGATTGTTGGTGGCAATGAAGTTTATCTCTTGAATGGTGTTCTTATGGGTTCGATGGACTTTTCCCTCTATGTTCTACATTTCTTCCCATTTTCTTTTTAAGGCTATCTCTTTTCTTTATAGTTGCTTCCTCTACCCTCGAGTACTGCTCTGCAACTTCCTGAAGTTTTTGCAATGTCTTGGGGGTATTAGTACTCGGCTTCTTGTATAATTCCAAGTCATGCATCCCCAGCAGGTACCTCTAGATACCTTGTTCTCCATTGTTTCTATCACTCTCAAGCTCTCATCCACACACTAATGATAGAAGGCTTTCGTGCTCTCCCCTATCTTTTGCTTTGTCTGGTAGAGTTCTAATAGAGTTTTGGTGAACTTCTTCTTCTGTGTGTACTGGCTTAACAATGCTCCGCTGAAGTCTTGGTACGATCGGAGCGAGCCTCTTTAATGACTTATTGAACCACTTATATGTTTTCCCCTCGGGTAGCTTCCTGCTAGCTTGCATGTCAATTTCTCATCAAAATCCCTCAAACTCATCAAGCCCAGGAACGTTTGGATGAATTCTCTAGGGTCAGTCTCACCACTGTACGTGGGAAGTTCTTCTGAAGGTTTCACTTCTATTGGTCATCGAACCCCGGTAATCACCGAGCTGAAAGGAGATCCTGCTAGCCTGGACCTAGGGTCCGATCAACCTATCAAACTCTCTCTATAACGACTCACTTAGATCTGGGGGGAAGGGGGGTTCCTGTTGCCCCCATGTCAGGTAAGCCCCCTGTCTTGACTCCCCACCTGTGGTAGATAAGTAGGTTGAGTTTCCCGGTATCCAGGGTTTATCTAAGGCTGTCCAAAACTCAGGTATGCTGGTGGTGGTGGTTGAGCCATAGGGACTGTAAGGCCCCTAACTAATCATCGTTCCTTTAATCCCCATACTTCCGTATCCTTGCAAGGCAGAACAAGCCATTATCCCATATGTCGCTCCTGGACCAGCTAGGTCGAGGGTAGGAGCGGATGTGGCTAGCTGAGGTAATGAATATACTAGGTCTTGTGAGTAACCAGGAATAGAAGACTGAGGCCTAGCTTGCAATGGCTCTCCAGCATATGAATAATAAGGATAGGCTATTGTAGGCTGAGAGATCCACCCCATAGTTATTACTATAGGTGAGGGTGGCAGTACTTCGTATGTGACCTTGTCATCCCTCGGGGGAGGGGGGTAACTTGATAGTCGGCCGCATCCAGGACCTGAGCTGCCCGTTCTACATCTTGGTACGGGGTCACCCTCCCTACATTCTAATTTTCTTGACTGTGCTGGCCATAGGCTTCCATATACGAATTTCCCAAATCATCTGTAAACTTTCCGTCCCTCGGATAGGCTACCCCCTCGAGCAAGGAATTGGGGTTTCTCTGTTCTTGCTCTCCTGTCACTTCCAATCTCCTTGAGAGCCCCGATGCATCATCTTGGATTGGTTCCAGGGTATTTACGATGAATGCTACTGAAGTTTCCCCCTTTCGTGGTCTACGACCGTAACAGGCTCCGCGCGCAACTCCGTTTCTGACATTTGAAGGTTAGCCATTCTAATATTCTTGACACGGGCTTCGTTTCCTACCCCTGAATCCTCCATTCTTAACCTTTGCGGAGACTCAGCCCCTGTACCTATCAACCTTAACCTTTCACTCCTTCGAATAACCGTAGACATAAACCCTCTAAACCCTTGATTTGGCTTAGTCGTCCCCACAGTCGGCGCCACTTGATGCGTCTCGAACAACCGACCAGTTTGTGAGCTTGAGCTCCTCTCGAACCAACCTACAATAAAACTGTCATTGGGGGTTCCAGGGGTCAGCTCTCTGATACCTAAGTTAGTCCAAGAGTCCAATATGATTAATACAGAATGAATTGTAAATAAATGCATACCTTGTATTTATACTCTGTGTCTTAAATAACGTCTTCCCTAATTATCACCCTTAATTACCAACGAATGCGGTAATTATATTAAGGTATTAAATAATACCCAAATTGGGCTGCCACATCTTCAGCCCTCAACCTCTATCACATGTTACATTTCCTAGAATATGATTTATTCAGCTTGTTTGAATGTGATCGTTTCGATACATCATCGCTATCATTTTATTGTGTGCTATTGTTGTGATAATTGTTTTTCTTCTTCAGGGTGTTAGGAAAGTTGGAAGTTCAAGTTTGGGCTAATCCTCTGTGTGCGAATTGAAGTGCGAAAAACACACTAAAGGCACTGTTCATAATTCAGTTACTTTCACTATTTCTTCTTCTTCTTCTTTCTTTGCTGCCTAACGGCTCTTTCTGCTGAATCTGGGTGACGGCCATGGCGTCTCCAACGCCAAACCTATCATCTGATCACACCTCTACCACAAGCAAAAGTTTTCTTCAAGCCTTGAATACAAAATCATCACCACTCACAAACACCCTCCCAGATACGCCTAATCTCCACCCAATTACTGAATATAAGGGCAAACTGGCTTTCATCCTCCCACCGGAGGAAGGAGATATTCTGGCCTCTCATTACCAGAATGCCTTGGTTGGCAAATTCAACAGGGGCAAACTGTCAATCGAGAATCTAGCTGCTGCTTTTAAATCAATAGGGTTTAAGGCTAAGTTCCAATTGGGATCAATTGATTACCGACACATTCTTATTCGGTTTCAGGATTGCGATGATTACCAGTGGTGCTGGATGAAGGGCCAATGGATGGTCTATGGAGCTTCAATGAAGGTCCAGAAGTGGACTCCGGATTTCTCACCTACAGCAGAATCTTCAATTGTTCCCGCATGGGTAATTATCCATCAATTGCCTTTACACTTTTACAATACTTCTGCGATTATAGGTATTAGTAGTCAGATTGGTAAATTTCTAAAAATGGATGCTGCAACTCATGCTCTATCTAGACCCTCTGCAATTAAGGTTTGTGTGGAAGTAGATCTTACGGCTCAACTCCCAAATTCTATAGTTGTAGGAATTGGAAGTAAAGTAGCTGACTATTTTATTGAATATGATCAGCTACCTCAGTATTGTAATCACTGTAAGATCATTGGCCATAGTGAGGTAAATTGTAACTTCCTGCATCCAAAATTGAAAAAAAAATAGCATAAACCTAGCTAAGGCAACTCTGACAAAGGATAGAATAGATAATGGAAAAGAGGATAACCACCCAGAAAAGACTCAGGAAATCCTAGAACATGACTCTAATGCTACATTGGAACTGGAAGGACCATCTAAATTATCAGTCTCCCGAAAGGAATCGGAATTCCAGACTCAGAACCTGAAAACAGATCATAATAAGGGTGGGAATAATTTGAGGAGAGAAAATCCTGACTTACATGTTAAAAGAAATAAACCTTTCTACTCTTTGGATGATATCTCCAAACCTATTACCAACCTCTTTTGGAGGAAAAAAACCCAACAATCAGAACCCTTTCGTACTCAGGATGATCAAGTTACAAGGAACATGGTTTCCATATCAAACGCTTTCCATACTGTGACTAACCTACAGGAGGAGGATACTGATGCTCAAGAGGAAGATGTAGTGGACATCTTCCATGAATCATTGGAATCACATGAAGTACAGATACCTCAGATAGAAGCTAAAAAAGATGATAAGGTGGAGGCCCTCTCAGATGAGCAGAGATTACCAGAAGAAGAGGCTCCTATTCTGGTGCAAAGTTCCCCTGAAATACAAGAATGTTCCTTACCTCAGGACCCAAACAACGAAGGTGTACATAGCTCTGCTGCGAAGCAAACAGAACAACAGCAGGTTAGTATTTCTCCATCAAATAAACTGAAGAAAGATGTAGATAAAAGGGGTAAAAATACAAAAGTCTCAGTGAATAATTTAAGGAAACTTAGATCCTCTCAAAAAGCTACCCCCCCCAGTTTTAAATGATACAATACACCAAAATAGGGAATATACTGGTGTGGAATGTTAGGGGATACGACACTTCACTGGATAGACTAAAATCCTTAACTAGGAAACACAAGATTGACATTCTATGTCTAATTGAACCATGGCATAAAAACCAGAATTTGAACCTATTGAAACATGAACTTGGTTATACTAATGCTATTCATGCTCACACTGCTAAGATTTGGCTTCTCTGGAATCAGAATTTCAGTTTGACAACTGTTACTCAATCTGACCAGTTCATACAAACTAGAGTTACAGAAAATGCCACTTCAGCCTATTGGAATGTTTATTTTATTTATGCTAATGTACATAGACAATTGAGAGAAAAATTGTGGTCAGATTTACAAATTTCAATAACTGCTCCATCAGTCTTAATTGGTGATTTCAATACTGTGGCATATGTTAATGAATATAAAGGCAGGAAATCTACCCCAAGGAAAAGCATGAAACAATTTAAAGAATTTCTAACTATGAATGACTTACATGAAATACCTACTATGGGTAATTCTTTCACTTGGAGCAACAATAGATATAAAGATAAAGGGAAGGATCTACAGTTTCAAAGGCTAGATAGGGGAATATGTAACTTAGAATGGCTGGATCTTTTTCCTAATAGCTCTATACAGGTTTTAAACAGAATGACTTCTGATCATTCTCCTCTCCTCTTAACTATTCAATCTGCTGTAGAATTATCTCCAAGACCTTTCAGGTACCAGGAAATGTGGTCTAATAGAGAAGATTTTCATGAGATAGTTCTATCTAATTGGAATTTACCATCCTCTCTGGTAGGAATGAGAAAATTTGTTCACAAGTTAAAGAGGCTCAAGACAGTAATAAAAGAATGGAACAAAACTAGTTTTGGGAATGTTAATAACAATCTGTCACAATCTGAGGCTAGAGTAAATGACCTGGAAATCCAGTACCAGCAAAATCAGGATGAATCAGTTTTAAAAGAGCTTTTGAAGTCTAAAGCATTGCTCCTGAGATATCAGAAGGAACAAAACATTTTCCTGCAACAAAAAGCTAGGGTAAACTGGTTCACACTAGGTGATGCTAACACTAGATATTTCCACCACGCAATTAAGGAAAAGAAAATCAGATCTAGAATAGCTAAAATTAAAGATAGTGATGGAAACTGGATATCTGAACCAAGTTTGATAAAAGAAGAAGGTGTGAGATTTTTTCAGCAATTACTGAATGAGGATTCATCTCAAAAAGAAGGGAGATATCTAAAACAATTTTTGCAGGTGATCCCAAAGGTAATAACTGATCAACAAAACTCTAATTTGCTTGCCCCTATTGACTCACAAGAATTGAAAGCAGCTGTCTTTGATCTGAATAGAACTAGTTCACCTGGCTCTGATGGATTTTCTGGAGTTTTTTACACAACTTTCTGGGACATCATTAATTATGATTTGTTGGAAGCTGCTAATGATTTTTTAACTACTGGGGACATTCCAAAAGCTAGGTCAAGTACATGGCTCACTTTAATACCCAAAAAAGCCATCCCAAACACATTTGCAGATTTCAGGCCAATAAGTTTATCAAACTTTGTAAACAAAGTTTTTTCTAAATTGTTAATGATGAGGATTAAGCCACTAATGCACCTAATGATTTCCCCTGAACAAAGTGCTTTCTTTAAAGGTAGGGATATTTCGGACAATGTGATCCTTATGCATGAAATGACTAGATTACTGTCTAGAAAGTCTAAGATATCAAATTTGATAATTAAACTAGATATGCAAAAGGCTTTTGATAGGGTCTCTTGGTCTTTCCTTAACTCCATCCTACTACAGTTTGGTTTCCATGGTAAATTTGTTAGACTTATCATGCAAAACATTGCCTCTGCAAACTTCTCAGTGTTAATAAATGGTGTTATATCAGGTTATTTTTCCTCCTCCAGGGGAATTAAACAGGGAGATCCCCTCTCACCTTTCTTATACAACATTTTATCTGAGGCTTTTTCAAGGGGATTGAAGAGACTGTTTTCTATAGGATATTTACAGTACTATGACCTCCCCAAATCATGCTCTCCTCTTACTCATCTAATGTATGCAGATGACACGGCTGTGTTTCTCGATACTAAGCCCAACAATCTGAGACATTTTAAACATTTTTTAAAGGCTTATGAGATCACTTCTGGTCAGAAAGTTCACTTTGCTAAATCAGAATTTTTTGTATCACATAACTCTTCTCCTCAGCAAGTCCAAACTGTAAAAAGGATTTTAGGAATGGAGAAAGGATCATTTCCTTTTAAATACCTAGGAGTACCTATTTTTACTGGTAGGAACTTAAAGGTGCACTATATGCCTGTTATTGAGAGAATGGAAAGATTGGTAAACAATTGGAAGAATAAATGGTTAAGTGTTGCTGGTAAAATCATTCTGATTAACCATTGTTTCCTCTCCATTCCAACACATATGTTTGCAGTCCTGAAACCACCTAGGATAGTTCTAAAAATAATGGAAAAGATGGCATCCAATCTAATCTAAAACAGATTTGGAAGCAAGGAAATGTTGGAGATCATGGAAAAGAATGAGTTATCCAATAACTGAAAATGGTCTAGGGTTAAGGGATTTGACAGCCACAGTGGATGCATTTTCATGTAAATTATGGTGGAAGTTACAAATTAATGAGACACAATGGTCTTCACTTTTATGGACACTACCTGTCACTTATAAAAAATCTCAGATTTGGAGTAGAATAAGTGCAGTAACCCCTAGGGCTAACTGTCTAACCAGGATCATCTTTGGGAAAGGGGAGTGTTCCTTTTGGAATGCAAATTAGATGGGAAATGGTGCACTATGTTACATCTGGCCGGAGGATAGGAACATTCCTTTTGAAGATCTAACTCTGAGCTCTTTCATTAATAACAAATCTGCCTTCTTACCAAATATGGAGCCTTATTTGGCTACCAATATTATACATATATTGCAGGAGGTTAAGCTGGAGCACCAGCATGAGGATCAACTAGTCTGGACTCAAACAACTGATGGGAAATTCACAGTCATATCTGCATACAACTGTTTCAGACAAAGGAGTCCTGAAATTCAGCATTTTCACAAGGTTTGGTCTGCTTATATCCCTAGAAAAATGTCAATACTTACTTGGAGAGCTTTAAACTGCATCCTCCCTTTTGATGATATTTTAAGCAGGATGGGTTTTTCATTAGCTTCGAGATGTCCCTTCTGCTTGTGTAATAAGGATAATCTAGATCATTTCTTCAACTCATGTCCTTTTTCCTTTTCAGTATGGAATAGTATTCACTCTATACTAAACCTGCCACAAATTAGTTTTTGGAATCTGAAAAGTAGGGTAGCATTTTACTTATCTTTCAAGGCAGACTCAAAAATACACTCCAAATTGATAAATGCTGGCCTTGTAACTACAATGTGGTCATTATGGACAAGCAGAAACAAATATATTTTTGAGAACATACCTGCCTCATGTGATAATTGTGTCAGGGATATTAAACACATGATTTACACAATTTTCACTGCTCACAAATTGAATGGTAATAGGGATAGGCACAAACATTGGATTCAGGCTAACATCATTCCACAAATTTTTCACAAACATAAGCCTGCAATTACAGTAGCAATCTGGGAAAAACCTCTTACTGGCTTTAAAGTTAATACAGATGCTTCATGGATCAGTAGTGGATCTTCCTTTGCTGCTGTAATTGTAAGGGATTGGAAAGGAGATGTAGTCAAGTTGAAAGTTAAAAAATTTCATAGTGCATCCCCTCTGCATGCTGAATTATATGCTATAAAAATGGGATATGAAATCTGCTCAGAACTGGACTTAGGTGTGTATGTTTTGGAATCTGATTGCTTAACTGCAGTCAGTAGTATACATAATCCTAGGAGAAGCCCTTGGAGAGTATTTTCTATTTGTAATACACTTCATGTACAACACTCCTCTCATCCAATTCAACATATACCTAGGCAAGCTAATATGGCTGCTGATTTCTTGGCTAAATTTGCAAAGGAAAACAATTTACATGGTGATATTGACATCAGGTCAATTCCGAACTTTCTTAGGGGTCTGTTAATTTTAGATTCTATTGGCTTTCCGGCAATAAGAGTTGGATCTTCTGGATAGCAATAGGATTAGAATGAGTGCCTGTGATCAATTATACTCCGTTCTATTATGTAACATATTGCAGGCTTTTTGAATGTCTTTGCTTAAGGATTGTTAGCCTTGTGTTATTGTTTGTTAGCATGGGTACTGCTCCGCTTTTTCGTCATTTCAGGCACTACACCAGCAAGTAAGGATTTGGAAGAAAAATGAGTCAGTGCACAGACAGTGGAATACTAGGGGACTGATTTTAGCACACAACCTGTTGCGGGATTAAGTACATAATCTGCGGGCACTCTGCATTAGGGACTTCGACTTCTCGATGTCCACACCTCTGGAGTCTCCTTAGGACTTATAACCAGTAGACAAAGAGGGGTTTTGATTTCTCAACTCCCCGCCCTGTTTGCGGTATAAGTTTTTTAGGTTCTCCAAGGGAAGTAGACCTTTGTTAAGGTTCAGAGTTTCTACTCTTCGGATATCCTTTTGATGATTATATTGTAATAGTATTCAAACCTTTTGCGCCAAAGCTTGGCTATTTTATGGCCTGGGGAGCCTAATAAACACCCCCCATCCTCGGATGGTTTTAAAATTTAAAAAAAAATTTTGTTTTTCTTCAGTTTTCACATTTGACTGTGTTTTTGTGCAGTTGAGTTTTTCATAAGTTATTTCATTTGGTATTTTAGTGAAGCCATTGAACTTGTTGATCGTGCTATCGACATAAACAATGGATCGATGGTTGGGGGACGAAAAATTTAGGATAAGCTGCCTATACATTGTGCTCCTATGGAACAGGAGCCAGAGTAAAGGAAATATAGGTTTATCTGATTCCAGTCCTTTATCTTTAATCCTAGACTACTTCTGTTGAAGAACATAAATCAAGTTCTGGTGATTTCACTTTCCTCTAATGTTTTATTTGATTTTCCACTCCACCCTTTTTTAGCAGCGGAGTGACCATTGCAGCTACGGCGATGGCTAACGCTGCTTCTTAAATGGATGCAGTGATTGGCTTCGAATGGATTATGAATAGTTTCGTTCATAATCTTGTATAAAGTATGCGAATTTGGTTATTGATTGGATGGCCTTATTTTGCGTAGCAATGCTGATATTGTCTTTCATTGTGTATTTCATCACTTACTTCATGTATTCAGTTTTTTATTGAATAATAACCTTTGATGAGTTGTGTTTTGAGGTTGAATTTTTTAGTTTCTTGTTGGAATTATACATCCTGGTTGTGAAGGTTTTCAAAAACTCTTTTTTTTTCAAGAGGAAATGGCAATCTGGGTTGCATTTGCACAAAGTACATTGGCCGGATCTCAAAAACTGTTCAAAGGAAATATGATATATGTTGTCACAGTGTTTGCTGTTTATCTCATCTTCATTATTACATTAGTAGAGTATAGTTTCGCTTCTCCGGCTGGACATCTTGGCATAAAAGTTCAAAAATACCTCTATATGAATGTCATAAACTAGGTGAAACCTCATGCTCCTCGAGGATGTCAATGTGTTTGACCCAGTAAGTAATTACTGCCTATAAAGAACACCTCAGGATTAGGGTGCATGACCTTAGGATTTGTTTGGCCTAAACGATTGCTCTTACCATCTCTTTTTGAGTTATAGGTAGGAAAAATTTGGATTCTGCTACACTCGGTTTGAACTTGGCATCCATACATCATCATTATCTGCCATCTTACCTCTGAGTTGCATTTGCAGATATTCAACGTTTATGAACTAGGGCCTTTGGTGACCAGGTTTCTTAATTCTTGTTCTTGTGGTACTGACTTTTCTTTTTGTTTCAGGATCATCCCTACCTAATGGAACTATAGAATGTTCGAAAGGCAAATTTGATAGCAAAATGGAAGCATCTTCAGCTGTAGTGTACTTCAATTTGCATGGCCTGTTGTTTCATCAACAAAATATGATGCAGGGTTCTATCAGAACAGGTAGGTCTCATCTCAAATTGATGGCCCTTTGATTTAGTTGCGGTGAAAGAATGAGGTTTTAAATGGGGTTTATGATTGTTTTGCATTTTATCTCTGGATTTTTGAGCTGTGAGAATACTGTACTTTATGAATAATTGAGTTAAAGTGAACTTATCTCTGACGTGTTTACTTTGTTTACACTCGAATTTCCATGTGTTATTATTTGTGCTCCTTTTAGGTCAGTTTTGTTTGGAAGAATTTCTAATACAAAGCTATTTCGCTAATTTGACTATACCTTATGTTGTTTATAAATGCATTATAGTTTATGCTCGCTTAGACTTAAAGTTTGTTGAGTATAGCTTATGTATATCATGTAGTGATGATGAATTCATTATATATATGGTTGTTTTAGAGGTTTCTAAGTTTTATAACATTGAGCCTTACGAGTAAATATGTGGAGTTTTATAACGAGTGAGTGACAAGATTTAAATAGATTAATTCATTCACATGTTTCGGCTTGACTTGAACTCTCCTGTTCTAGTGTTTTATAGCATTGAACTTGTGTTAAAGAGGCGACAGTGGGTTGGAAGTCCAATATATGTGATCTTCAGTGTGCTTAGAATGGTGGCAAAAGTGTGGACACTAAAATGTGAACTTGGAGGTGAAAACTAAAAGATTGATGAAAAGTGTTAAGTGAAATCAAACAGAATCTCATTGATCAACACCAAGGTTTTCAGGCCAGAAGTAAGGATGTGAATGTGAAGGATATGAATGAAAGAAATCATGGTAATGGTGGAGCACAACAATTTCGAAAGAAAATCCTTAACTGATTGTTCATGGTTGTTTTGACAGTTTCTAAATTCTATAACAATGAGCCTCCTAATCTAATGTCCCTATCTATTATGTTTAAAACTTTATTATTTGAATGATTTATTACTTATTATTAAGTCCTTTACTCTAGGTGACTACTGCACATAGTGCAGTATAAAACTGCTAGTCTTTAGAAAAGTTGAGTTTCATAAAACTGCTAGTCTTTAGAAAAGTTGGGTTTCACTATTAAAAAGAGGTTCAAATAGCACTTTTCCTAGATTATTTAGACATCAATAAATTTCACAAAAATAAATACAACTTATGTTAAAATTCCATAGTATCAAAAACTAATATTGACTTTTAATAGTCAATACTTCAAGATGGACAATAGATCGAGTAGATATTTTTAACAAATAAAAAGGATACAACGAAGAGGTCATTAGTAATCCCACATACTCCCTCTATTAATGTTTGCACATTAATTGAATTTGGAACATCTTTTTAAGTATTTAGGATGTCCTGTATTTACAGGCAGACCTAAAAATACTTATTTTCAAGGAATGGTCACTTCAGTAAAATCTAAAATAGAAATTAGTTGTATAAAACCCCCTCGCAAGCAGGAAAATCGATATTAATAAAGCATGTCATTTCCTCAATACATATACTCTAGATAGTTGTATTAAGCAAACAGTATCTACGTACTACTATTAATTAGATACATAAAACACTAGCTAAATTTTTTTGGTCTTCAAACTCAAAAAATATGAATCAAAATAAAAGAGCATGGAGGACATATACAAAATAGTGCTATCCAACTAATGAAAATGAGCTAGGTTTTAAAAACTTACATATTCAGACTTAGAGTTTTGCACTCAAACTGTGAAGGAAACAGCAGGTTGGAAGATCCTTATGGGCTAAAACTATGTAGTCAATCCCTAACAATTTACAAAAATTCAAAAAACTTGGTTAAGAATTAAGGAAATTCATAACTTAGCCCAAGAAAACATCCAAATCAAGATTGGTAAGGGTGATGTCTGAAGTACCCCCAATTTACTGCCGTCGTGTGCACCGACGTTGTGGCCTAAATCTGCAAGACAAAGCCCCTGGAGGTTTTTGGGGGGAAGAGGCTCCGACGATAGAGTCAACAAAAAATATTGCAAATTGGAATGAATAGTTGAGTTTGTAGGGTTACCTCTAGCCTTTATATATATTGGAAAGTAGGGCAATTATTTTGTTTACTTGTGAAGACAATACTCTTCCCTTGGGCTGGCCCAAAAGATGTTACCTAAGGGATAAAATAGGAGACCTGGGGCAGCTAGACTAGGCGTATGGACCTAGTACGAATTACACATTATCAATAAGCCCCTGGAAAGTTGAGGGTTTGGCCTTCAAATCCATCCCGAGGCCCTGGGCCCAAATTTAGGCCTGTCCCTACAAATTTGGCGATTCGCCCTTCGATAAAGCTGTTCGAATTCACTGTTAAGCAGGGGTGCACCTTCCAAGCTCATGCAGTACTTCAGGGGTATGATTTTTAAGCCTCATCAATGCTTTGGGGGTTTGTTCCCAGGGCGGATTTGGGATTCTCCAGGTTGGCTTTGAATTTTTCCTTCCAGCGGATCAGTTTGGTTGGGGGGTGCGACCCTCAGCTTTCTCTGTGTTAGAGTCTGAAGGACTGGCTTCGGCCCTGCTTGTTTTACACGAGGCCTTCTAGCCTCAATAGTAAGGAATAGGAGGGTTTGACCCTCAGCTTTCTAATCTAAGTTAGAGTCTGATGGCCTAGCTTCGGTCCTGTTTATTTTACACAGGGCCTTTGGGCCTCAATAGTAAGGAATAGGGGGGTTCGACCCTCAGCTTTTTAATCTATGTTAGAGTTTGAGGGCCTAACTGTGGTCCCATTTATTTTATATGAGGTCTCCAGGCCTCAATAGTAAGGAATAGGGGGGAGAACAATCTCTTTATTCCTAAGAGGGCTCCGGCGTGGGAAGTGGAAAAGTCTTGAGGGTGGGATGCTCACTTATTCCTTTGACCGCATGAGGTCCAGATTGGATTTTACCTGCACAACTTCTTCCATTAATGCTTGGAATTTCTTACCCACGCGGCTCATTTAGCCACATACTCATTTATTGTTTGGCGGCCCAAGGTACCCCTTTTCTCTTCTCTCTATATAAGACGCCTTTCTACGCCTTAAATTACTTTTCACCCATATCTTTTTTTTCAATTTTCAAACTCTTTCTCTCTTACTTAGAGTAAACCAGAGTACTTCTCCTCTCACGCTGTCATTTTCAGATAACTCTGGCCAAATACTCCGGCCAATAACCTTTAAGTTTACCCTTACTCAATCCTTTCTTTATCTTTTTTAAGATGTCGCAAACACCATTGGGGGGAAAGAACTCGATCCTGACCTATTTTTTTATCGCTTCCTCTTCCGACAGAGTTGAAAACTCCCGCCTTTAAGATTCCAGCATTGTCCCATCATCGGCCGCCGGCCCTAGTTTGTCTGGCAGGGGAGACAAAGGAAATCTGGTGAGCTGTCCAGTGCCACCTCCAATCTATCACCGGAAATGAGTGGTATCAAAGGAGAGGGTTCCGAGTGAAGCCACCATCTAGAAGGATGAAGATGGTTGTCCCTTTATTTTTGAGAAAATCCTAACCCATGTTCCTGAAAGTCCCCCAGCTAGCCCCAAAGTAGATATCACCTGCTACTGATCCTTCCGTCTTTAATTAGGGTTCCGCAGAACCTGCTATTAGAGGTTCTTCGAGAGAACGAAAACCCTAGGGACACGAGGCATGGTAGATGCGTTGTTTATGAGCGCCACTTTAAATTCGAGCAATGTTTTCTGCTGCCCCCATCCTCTCTCGTCTTCTTAAGGTGTACCAAGTAAGTTTGGTCCAACTCCATCAGAACGTCATACTTTATGTTATATCATTCATACCCATTACCATAGCCCATGAATCACCCCGAGCTATGAATTGTTTAGGTTCATATACTATCTTCCCTGTAGAAAGTTCGTAGAACATGAGGGGTACAAATTGGGGGGATTCTGACCCTTAGCAATAGGTTTTCGAACCACCCCATGAAAATTTCTTTGAACGGCAAAAATTGGCAAAAAGCTCATATTTATACATTCGATAGTGAGGCCGAAAGATATTACATCCCGGGGTGGAATTTGAAACCCACATTCGAGAATACATCTCATTACTCCACTCTGGAAAATGTGGTTGTGGATAGGGATAGGCTATTGAGCGAGCCCCTAGATATTTCTAGAAATTTCAACTATAGTTGGCCAGAAGAGGTTTACAAGCAATGGGTTTACAACCAAGAGCCGGTTTTGATTAATCCTCCTCCTCATGTAGATCTTTTGAGGGCATGTTCCGCAGATAAGAGGAAGGACAAAAAATAAGATAGATGGGGGTGATAAGCCCAAGAAAGTTAAGAGGAAATTCCCTCTGGTTGATGAGGATGGGACCGCCAAAAGATTGAAGTAGACAAAAGTTTATTGTTCGAAGCCTTCGAACCTGTTTCGAGGCCTTTAGAAGCCACTTTGGAGCCCTTATAGTCTAATAATTCCACAGAGACCCTGTCTAGGAGTTCCTTTCACCACACTAAGGTGTTTGCGGCATATTAGTTTTTTTTAATTGTTTCTACTTTTTGTTTCCTTAACTAATTTTTTCTTTCTTTTGTCTATTCCAGTAGGTTTCACTAACATCTTCAACTTTGGGAACAAGAAAGAATAAGGGGAGATAATCTACAAGGAGCCTTACACAGAGGCTCCATCCCAGCCCCAGACACAGGCGCCAGTCCATTCGGAGGGCACCTCTTCTCACAGCCATTCCCCAATAAGGCAGCAAATTGACAAGGCTGTTGTTAAGTCCCGAGCTGACCCTAGGGTTGGGCTTACTTTGAAGGAGGTTAGTCTCATCCCTCCAGAGGTGGTTAATCCTATCCTTACCCCTCTTCTGAAGGTGGTGAGTGTCGTAAGCACTCTAGATTTATTTTTCTCCAGACCCTTCTGGCAAAGGCCGGTGATGTGCAGGAGGCTGTGACCAAGGTGGGAAATTTGGAGAAGGTCAACGAGGCCAAAGTGAATGAGCTTGAAGAGGAGCTCAAGAAGGTTACTCCCAATCATAAGGAGGATTTGGAGAAAGTGGCCTCCCAGCGTGAGGAGGAATTGAACAAGGTAGGCTCCGAGCACAAGGAGCGCTTGAAGGAGCTCGAAGAGAAGTTTTTGGAGGCCCAGACGTCCATTCAAGCTCTGAGCAGTGAAAATGCCAAGCTGGCCAATCTTCACTCTGCTGAGGGGCAGGCCTCTATCTCCGAGGCTTACGTCAACAAGCTTGTGAAGACCAAGGGGTTCCAGGACTTCTTCTCGTCCCTCTCTGGACTCTTGGTGGAGCACACTTGGAATGCCCTTGCCCACTCCATTTGCAAGGTCCTGCCCTCCAAATATCCTACAATGGTGGATGTCTACAAAAACAATTCTGGGCTGGTTCAGCTGGACCATCTTTGGTGGAAGTTTGTCCAGGATAGGGGTTTCAAAATCCCATTGCTCGAGCATATGAAAACCTCCAGAAAACTCTTTTCTGCGTAGGAGATCCGCAATCTGGAAGTGGACAAGGACAATAAGTGGAGCCAGCCTGACCCCTTG
Source organism: Rubia yunnanensis (assembly GCA_037428765.1). Taxonomy (NCBI): domain Eukaryota; kingdom Viridiplantae; phylum Streptophyta; class Magnoliopsida; order Gentianales; family Rubiaceae; genus Rubia; species Rubia yunnanensis. The sequence goes on from CM075066.1 coordinate 21,680,771, forward strand.
ACTCGGCTGAAGCCCTGACGCAGGCCAACCTCTTCGAGCTCTAACCTAGCAGAGCGTAGCATGGGGGTAAAGAGAGGATATATGAATTTATTTCTTTAGTATTTTAGATGTACACTCTTTTTCTACTATTGATGAAAGTGTAGTCTTTTACTTATGCATTTTTTTTCTTTTTGTCACTTGTAGATTCTAGACGTGGTGCCCTATCACCCCGCAACTACAAAGGGGTACAATTTTTTACTTCTTCTTCCAAGTTATGAAAGAATGGTATCATCCAAATAAAGAGAGAGCGTGGGAGCACTAAATCGAGGCCTCTCCAATCTGGTATAAATCCTCCTGGCTCAAAGAAGAGCTTCGAGCTGGCTATGAGGAGCTTAGCCTATGGTGTAACAGTCTTTATGAGAGACAGAAAGAACTCCTCAATGCGCTTAGTCGTTCAATGGAGGAACCAGACCTCCTCGCTGCGGCTAAGAACGGACTCTCAAAAGACTTTCGCCTCCTCAAATCTCAGCACAACGAGGTCCTTGAAGAGGTTACCACCAAAGCCAGGTTTAGCTCGATGCATAAGTGCATCGCTGCTGCTAAAGATGTTAAGGCCTCTGGGGGATGTCATCTTCTCAGCCTAACGAGATCATCAAGCATTACCGTCGTGAGGCCCAGGTGCATCGAAAAAATATGGATCTGGTTTGTGTTTAACTTTGACCAGCCACTGCCAAGCTAGAGGAGTGGAAAAAATGGAATCGGGAGTACCAATGTTTAGTTCCTTTCTTGGAGCGGGCGGTTAAGGAGAACGAAGAGCTTTGCATATCTACCTACAGGGATAAGGAAAATATGGAGAGAGAATATGTAAAGTTACATCAAACTTATATAGTGACTGATAATAGTCTTCAGGCACACGGGCTCTGACTTAGGACTATCGAGACGAATTTAATCAATGACTTTGAAGCATTTCTTCAAGAGACCCTCAACATCATGGAGAGAAAACATATTAATGGGGATCCTAGGTACAACGAGGCCTACAAGGACGCTAAGAGGTGGCTCATAAAGTTATGAAAGGAAAAGAAGAATAAGAGCGGGGCTTCAAACTCCTATTTTATTGCGAGAAGGAGTGGGATTCCAGGCCCTGCGAAAGGCAACCCCTCTGGGACTTCCCGCGCAAGGAGAAGATCCATCTTCACTCGCTTAAGCCATTCTTCTAGGATTTCTACCCAGCAGACATATCCCGCCCAGGTAGTGGCCTCTAGCTCTTGATCTGCACCTCCCGATAATCCTATTATGAGGGCTAATCAAGAAGGTTATCAGGCCAGTGCCTTCAGTCGAGGGAGGGGTGGCATTGCTTCCCCCGGAAGGCCTTCGTCCAGCAGAGGGGGCAGCGTTGCTGGCAGCAAAAGCCGAGTGGGGAGATCTCGAGGTTTACCCAGTGGGCCTTCGAGCTCTACCCAAATGCCAAAAGCTAGAGACTTAGAAGAATAAGGACCTCCCATTTCTTTAGATGGGATTTCCTTAGTTTTATATAGATAGTTATTGTATGCATTAACTCAATCGTTTTACTTGTAAGCCATTATGGCATTTTAAATGATAAAATTTCTATTCCCCTTATTCCTCTTTGATTAATCGAACTTTTCACAAGGGTATTAACCTTTCTAATTTAGTTGAGCATTTCAACTCTTTCTTTCTTTTTCATTCTAAGACGCTTTCATATGTGTAAAAGGGGAGATTTTAACCCTAAGTGTTTGATAGGTCGTGGGGACTTTTGATTGCAAGGTTTTTATCCTTGACGCTTATATTTGTTAAGGGGATTTTGCCCCCTAAAGCGCTTTTATGTGTTGAGGGGATTTAGACCCCTAAAAGTACTCAATGGGCCATGGACTCAAACATTTGCAGGGTTTTTACCTTGGGCGCTTACACACGTTAAGGGGATCTTTACCCCCCAAAGCGCTCGATGAGCTATGGTGGCCCTTCCAATATTTGCATGGTTTTTACCTTGGGTACTTACACGTGTTACGGGGATTTTGGCCACAATGCGCTCGATGGGATGTGGTGGCCCTTTGAATATTTTCAAGGTTTTTTTACCTTGGGCGCTTACACGCATTAAGGGGATTTTGGTCCCAAGCCACTTGGCCCTTCGAATATTTGCAAGGTTTTTACCTTGGTCACTTTACACACGTTAACGGGATTTCGACCCTAAAGCGCTCGATGGGCCGTGGCAGCCCTTTGAATAATTGATGCTCCAATTTGAAGAGAGTGAGGAATTTTCGTTCCCTTAACCTAGGATGTGTTTTAGTTTTTAACAAAAAAGAAACGATTAAACAAAAACTTTTCAATAGATAATTAACAAAAACAAAGTAACCCTATCGACTTACAGCACTATTTTGGTTAAAGGTGTCCCTCGGCCCAGAGCTACCGTTGGGGTGGGCTGTTTTCTAGCCTCCCCAAGTCTACTGGGGTTTAGGAGAGTAATGCCTCCAAAGGTTGGAAAAGTTCCATTTGTGTGGAACCGACTCACCGTGGGTGTTTTCAACACGTAACTACCTTCAGGGTAGGCTTCAACTACTCGGTAGGGTCCTTCCCAGTTTGCTGACAGCTTCCTTCTTGGCTGCCTTCGGCTTTTTTCATTACCCTCCTTACAAGGTCTCTTGGAGAAAACCATATTTTACGGACCCTCAAATCATGATATCGCTTAATCTTTTCTTTGACCTTGGTTTCGTGGAGGGATGCCTTCTCTCTTTTTTCTTCGAGAAGGTCCAAGTCCAAGAGATGTTCTCATCATATAACTGCCTCTGAACCATAGACCAAACCGTACGAGGTTTCACCTGTGGTAGATGATTCTTTCATTCGAGTGACCAAAGCACGCTGGGCAATTCATAGATCCAACTTCCACCTGCCCTTTCGAGCCTTGACCTGATGTTATTGACGATGGTTTGGTTCATGACCTCCACCTGCCCATTGGCTTGGGGGTGGTAAAGGCTGGTGACTTTCTGATGGATCTTATATTCTTTACACCAGCTCTTGAATGGGTCATTAACAAACTGGGCACCGTTGTTAGTTATGATGGTTCGAGGGATCCCAAAACTACAAATGATATTCTTCTAGCAAAAATAGATCACCACTTTCCCTTTAATGAAGGTTAAGGCTTCGGCCTTGACCCACTTTGTAACATTGTCCACAGCCACGATCATGTATCGAAAATGGCCTGAGGCCTCTGGGAAAGGGCCTACTGGGTCGATTCCCCCATTTATCAAACTGTCAAGGGTTATTTATATTCATCATTTCTTCTTGGGGGACATAGGTGATTGGTGCATGCCTTTGGCATTGATGGTAGGCTTGGATGCTCTTGTTAACCTCATCGACCATATTGGGCCAATAGTACCATCCAAGAGGAGCTTCTTAGCTATCAGTCGAGCCCCTCGGTGACTTCCGCACGCTCTTTCTTAAGTCTCACGGATCAGATAGGCAGCTTCATGAGGGGCTACGCATCGAAGAAGTGGCTACATATGACCTCGCTGATAGAGAGTACATCCTCGTGGATCACATACTTGGGTGCTTTCAGCCTAACTTTGCCCGCTTCAATTGCTTGAGGTGGTAATATACTGGGATTTCTTGAGGTGGTAATATACTGAACAGAAGAGTGAGGAGATCAAATATTTTTACCTTGTTGACATGGTCCACACACAATTCCATTTTTATTAGTAAGAGTAGGCATACCTCGAACTTCTTTAGCATTTGCAATCTTTACCAGCATCTTGTAGTTGATGTGACCAAGCTTCATGTGCCACTGGGTTCCTTCATCCTCTCTAGAGCTTAGGCACCTCACCTATTGTTCCAGCAAATAACAATTTTCTGATGAGTGAACTCCTGACAATACTTTGTTTTTTCCATGCTTCACAATGCATTTGTCCTTTTGAAACTCGACTGTCATATTGTTATCACACAATTGACCGATGCTCAATATATTTGCCTTCAGATCTTCTACCAATAGAACACTTGTAAAGCTAGGGAATCCCTCTATTTGTAATTCTCCTTTACCAATAACACGACTCTTCTTTCCGTCACCAAAAGCAACAAAACCACCATCATAAGGTTTGATGTTGTTCAAGTATTCTTAAGTTCTAATCATATGCATGGAGCAACCACTATTAAAATACCAAGAATCTAGAGAATGTGCAATAAGAGATGTGTGAGAAACAAGGCATGTAGTACTTCGTTTAGGAATCCATACCTTTTTGATTAATTTAGCTCTTTGATTATTGGTCATGTTAGAACATAGCGACAGTTGTCACTCATTCATAATATCTTTGAGTAGTCGGAGGCATTGTTCCTCTTCATGACCTTAATAAGAGCAGTAGTGGTATAAGATAGGCTTGCGGCATCGTTTCTTCATGATCTTTTTCTTCATGGCCCATACATCTGCTTTAAAATTAATCGGACCTTTCTCAGCTTTGGTATACCCAATTCCTTGTCTATCTCCAGTGTTTTTTCCCATTGCTAATATATTATCAAGCTTTTCCTTTCGAGTGTTCAATTTTGTGATTGTAGCTTCAACAGTCTCAGCTCTGACATTTGCTTATTTAAGATTCTGTTTTAGCAGTTCAATCTCATTCTCCAATTTCTCAATCATACCTAATAACTCTGTCTTTCTTTCCCCCAGTTGGTGTTTTTCAGCTTTGAGGACTTTGTTTGTCTCAACAACTTTGAGCCACATTGCATAAATATTCTCATACTCCTAGTAGATATCTTTATCATTCACTTCTTCATCGTCATCTTCTCCCGCATTCTCAGTATTCTCGGTGTTGGAACATGCACCAACAGACTCAATAATCTTTGCTCCAAATTCCATATAGTTGCTAGTGAGTTCTTCTTCTTCAGCCTCTTTCTCATCTTCACTCCAAGAAGTGACATACGATCTCCCTTGGTTCTTTCGAATGTCAGCACATTCAGCCTGGATGTGACCAAAACCTTCACATTCTCTGCATTGAGTTCTTCCCTGATGTTTTGATTCAATGTTCTAATTTCTTTGTAACTGATGATTGTTTTGTTCCATTCAAGGTCCTTGAGAGTTACCAAAATCCTACGAATGAGATCTATTTCCACCATTCTGTCTTGAGATTTCCTATTAACAACTTTTTTCAGCATTTTTGAGAAATGTTGGGTTATAAGTGCAAGTTCTTTAGCTTCACTCTCAACGTCACCTTCATGATCATTTCTTGGGGCTAAGGCTTTGACCGCCAATTCTTTGTGTGCTTTCTTTGATGACTGGTCAAGTGACATCTCATATGTCTGCAACGATCCCATCAACTCATCAAGAGTCATGTTTGCCACGTCTCTTGCTTCTTCAATGGCCGCTACCTTCATAGAGAATCATTTGGGGAGAGATCTTAGTGTTTTCTTCACCAATTTTTCTTCCTTGTAAGTTCTCCTCAGTTGATACGCCATATTGAAGATGTCTCTTAGTTTGTCGTTGAATATAGCAACAATTTCATCTTCTTCCATCTTCAACTCCTCAAATTTTATGGCTAGAATCTGTAACGTTGAGTCACGTACCCGACTTGTTCCTTCATGCACTATTTGCAGGATATCTCATGCTTTCTTAGCTTAGTAACAATTTGATATGAGTTTGAACTGATTTTCATCCACCGCTGTGAAAATAGCATTCAAGGGTTTGGAGTTTGCCATAGAGGCTTTCAGCTCATCTGGACTCCACTTTGGCTTGCCTTTAAGCATTTGCTTCTTTGAACTTGTTTCTCCTTCCTTCTCCTTTGAGCTCGATTCAACATCTTTCATAGGGTGACTCCATTCAGTTTAAAAAAAATCTCAAACAAGTTTATCAATTGAACTAATAAAAACTCGCATTCGTGTCTTCCAATAGTTGTATTTTTTCCCTTCCAACAATGGAGGCCAAGAAACCGAAGCTCCTTCTTTAGTCGCCATGATAAAATAGGATCAGCACTTTCCTTGATACAACCAAGGTAAGAATAAGTGACTTAGCTTTGATACCAATTGAAATTTGGTTTCACCTAATTACTTACATTGTGATTACCGCATTCCAACATAAACCGATTAACTAGTTAGTAATAAAGTAAAAACTTAAAGACACACGAATTGGTTACGTAATTTGGTAAATGTCACCTACATCTGCGGGGTCTGGCCCAGTTCAGAATAAATCCACTAATCGGAAAGATAGTACATAGTACACCATACAATATACTTATCTTTTCTAATCAAATGCATGAATCCTACTAGCTTCCCTAATTGTGATCTGCCTTGATCAGACTCCCTCTGACCTCAAAACTTGTCGAAGTTGGATCTCCTCCTCCCGAGGAATTAAGGCTTACATTCTAAACTTTAAGATCAAAAGAGTTTGATCATGTTGGAACACAATAGTACAGCTCTGAGCTACTCCTGAAAGATGAAAGCCTGGGTGCAGGTTTTCTCAAAGTAAATCTATGAGTGGCTTAGCTAGAATGTCCATAATATTTAGCACAGCCACACTGCATGAGTTTCTTGTGCGACTAGAATTCCATCTCCATCAAATATTCTGATAACAATCAAATCACCTGGAGATATAATACCAAAACTAATCCTTTGGAGATAGGAATGGGAATATCTTGTCCTTAGCCTTACCATAGCCGAAATCCCATATCATTTCCAACTTTACAAATCTTAATCCAATCCCACAAATATAAGAACTGCTATATTCTTCAAATCAAATCACACTTGAACGAGATATACTGCTTCTCAAATTCTTTCTTCAAGCTTTTCTTATTCTACCGAAATTCCTTCTTTGATGTTTCAACATAATAATACCATATTTGCATACTTACAACAAATTTCCAACTAACAAATCTGGACTTCACAGTTAATAATATTAGGTTCTATTCATTCATATTATTTGGTTTCATACTAATTAAACATGGCGTGTACTTTATCACACTATGCTTAATTATTGTGAAACTGAGTGAAATAATTTCTCTAATATTTTATGTGGATGATCGGTTTGTACTTTATCTTGTCGTGTCACACTTGGAATATGTGCTATCTGATTACTTTTCTGTACTTTTCGAGGTCCCTAACGCGATGTAGTTTGGTCAAAGTCACCGGGAAACAGTATAGACCAGGCCGTTTGATTAGACCGGCTACACGTGAAGTTTCGGGTATGCTAGCATTACCATCTGATACGAACTCGTAATTGAACATCTAATTGAGCGTGGTTGACAAGAATGGATTTCTGGATCTGATGGCCTTTGGGCATTACCGAACAGGTTATGCCTTGTATGTTAGTTAGAGTTTCCATATACTCTCTTCGTCCCAGCTCATTTTGCTTGATTTGACTTTTGGCAGTCAAACGTAACCAACTTCGACCATTCAATTCTATTATTGTATGTGTAAAACTATTATCATGTTATATGTTATTGGATTCATCGTAACGTATATTTTTAAGTTGTTATTTTTTTCAGAATTTTTTACACATATAAATAAAGATATTAATATTTAAAAATTAAAAAAGTTGACTGCCAAAAATCAAATTAAACAAAACGAGTTGGGACGAAGGGAGTAGGCACATGACTGCAACCCAGCATTAACCACATGTATCCTTTTACTATGTGTTAGGATTTATGTGGCTATTTATTTTATGTGATCACTAAAACTCCACTTGGAAAATACTGGCGATGGAACCTCACTAAGCGAGGAGCTTACCTAGGCCCGTCAAATGGGTCGGGTGACCCGTTGGATAATCGTTACCCATATACTATTTTTACTTATTGGATAAGACTTATTGGATAAATGACCCATTGGGTTAATGGATATATAATTGGGTTGTAGTTATTGGGTTTAGTTGGGTTAGATAATGGATTATCCATTGGATAATTTTGGGTGGGTCGAGTTGGGTTGGGTAACGGGTGACCCATGGATAATTTCATATCATAAGATAACAAAATTTTCACAAGTTTGATTACGAATGATTTAATTTTTCCCTAACACATATAATCATTTTAGAAACGATCAAATTTTTTATTCATCATATTTATCGATTTCGGTTCATGTCTTAATCAATTTTAATTTGAACCAATTAAAAATTGATAAAAGATCTTGACGAAAGAAGTAGAAGTAGTATTTAAGAAACTTTTACTAAATTTGAAAAATCTCCTCCATGAAATATGAAGATTTTTAAAAATATTTTCTTTTATTGAACATAAGAAAATAATAAATGAAATCCCCACATTTAGCCACTCGAATAAATATTTCCTCTTTTGTAGTTATGTACACGATTCAGCCTATGTCAAAAAATGATTATAGTTAATCGTAATTTTTCACTCCAAGTAAAATGTTACGTGGCTTATCCATTTTTTTTTTAATTTAAACCATCCTAGGATGGGGGGAATTTATTTGGCTCCCCTAACCAGATTAATAAGCCCAAATAGGCGCTTAGAGTCTTAGAACTTTACAGGTTACAAAAGGATCATACTAAGATGATCGTGGAGTCTAAGTGGTCATGAGGCAAAGCCTAAAAGAAAAATGTAGTTCATCTATGTACCATCATTGTCTGCCTGAGATAACCAAATAACTGACATACCGCGAACCGGTCGGCGAATCCGAAATTCGAGACGCCTAGTAGTCAACAGTATGCCAACCAAGAGGTAAATCAAACAAGAGCTAACTCAAATTGCAACAGGTTAGCCAGAAGCATCAGTAAACTAAAACAGCAGAGAAGTATTCTCAAATGTTGTAATCTGTGATGTGTGCTTCCTTTCATCAAATCAACACCAAGTGTAACTTCTGATCAGTTCCTTCTCTGTCCCTCCTTACTAGCATGGTACCTGAAATTTATGGAGGCAAACAGCAGCAACCTTGCAAACGAACAGAAAGAAAATAAGCAGTTACAGTCACTTCCTCCAGTTCTATATCCTTTTGATGTCCTTGTATTAGCCAACTCGTATTGCAGGAAAACCAATGGAGTCTAAAAATAACAATCCCCTAAAGAAATTAGGCATTGACCTAATATCAATATCACCTTGTAGATTGTTTTGCCTAGCAAATTTTGCCAAAAAATCAGCTGCCATATTAGCTTGTCTAGGAATGTGCTGAATTGAATGAGAGGAAGAAAGTTCATGAAGTGCCTTACTTATTGAGAAAAATCTCCAGGGGCATCTGCTAGGGTTTAGAATGTTGTTGACTGCTGTTAAGCAATCCGATTCTACTCCACATAATCCTAAAGCTAATTCTGAACAGGTCTCATATCCCATTTTGATAGCCAATAGTTCCGCAAGCAAAGGAGATGAACATTCCAGTTTTTTAACTCTTAGTTTGACTACCTCCCCCCTCCAGTCCCTTATAACTACTGCAGTAAAAGTAGAACCACTAAAGATCCAAGAAGCATCTGTGTTTATTTTAAAGCCAATGAGTGGTTTTTTCCAAATTACTACTGTAATTGCAGGTCTATGTTTTTGAAAAATTTTAGGAATGATGTTTGCCTGAACCCAATGTTTTTTCCTCTCCCTGTTCCCTTTCAATTTATGAGCTGTAAAGATTGTGAAGATAGTCTGTTTAATTTCATGGATACAATTCTCACAGGTAAGAGGTCTGTTCTCAAAAAAGTTTTTGTTTCTGCCTGTCCAAAGAGCCCAGATTGTAGATACAAAAGCAGCATTTATCAGTTTTGAGTGTATTTTTGAGTCAGCATTGTAAGATAAATAGTGCTCAACCCTACTCTTTAGATTAGAAAAACTAATTTGTGGCAGCTTTAGTAGGGAGTGGATACTATTCCAAACTGAGAGGGATCCAGTACATGAGTTAGAGTAATGATCAAGATTATCCTTATTTCTCAAACAGAAAGGGCACCTCGAAGCTAAAGAAAAACCCATCCTATTTAGAACATTGTCAAAGGGGAGGATGGAGTTTAAGGCTCTCCAAGTAAGTATAGACATTTTTCCAGGAATGTATGAAGACCAGACCTTATGAAAATGTGTGATTTCAGGATTCCTTTGTCTAAGAAAGTTGTATGCAGATCTGATAGTGAAATTCCCATCTGTTGTTTGAGTCCATACTAGCTGGTCCTCATGTAAATGCTCCAGCTTTGCTTCCTGCAATATTTGTATAATATTGGTAGCCAAAAAAGGCTCCAGCCTTGGTAAGTAAGCAGATTTGTTATTGATGAAAGAACTCAGAGTAAGATCTTCAAAAGGGATGTCCCTATCCTCAGGCCAGATATAGTAAAGGGCACCATTTCCCATCCAGTTTGAATTCCAAAATGAACAATCCCCTTTACCAAAGATGATCCTACTTAAACTGTTTGCCATTGGAGTTACAGCACTTATTCTACTCCAAATTTGGGATTGTTTGTAAGTGACAGGTAGTGTCCATAAAAGTGAGGACCATTGAGTCTCATTTCTCTATAACTTCCACCATAATTTACATGAGAAAGCTTCCACTATGGCTTTCAAATCTCTTAGACCTAAACCATTTTCATTTACTGGATAACTCATTCTTTTCCATGATCTCCAATTTTTCCTACTCTCTTGATCTGATTTTCCCCAAATTAGACTAGATGCCATCTTTTCCATTATTTTAAGAACTATCCTAGGGGGTTTAAGGACTGCAAATATATGTGTTGGAATTGAGAGGAAGCAATGATTGATTAGAATGATTTTACCAGCTAAGCTTAACCATTTATTCTTCCAATTATGAATCATCTTTTCCATTCTCTCAATTACTGGCAAATAGTGCACCTTTAAATTCCTACCAGAAAATATAGGGACTCCCAGGTATTTAAAAGGAAACGAGCCTTTCTCCATTTCTAATATCCTTTTAACTACTTGGACATTCTGTTGAGAAGTTTTATGTGAAACAAAGAATTCTGATTTTGCAAAATTAACTTTTTGACCAGAAGTGGTCTCATAAGCCTTCAGAAAATGTTTAAAGTGTCTTAAGTTTTCTAGCTTAGTATTGAGAAAAACAGTCGTGTCATCTGCATACATAAGATGAGTTAGAGGAGAACATGATTTGGGGAGATCAAAGTGCTGTAAATATCCAATACTGAACAATTTCTTCAAACCCCTAGAGAAAGCCTCCGATAAAATATTGTATAAGAAAGGTGAAAGGGGATCACCTTGTTTAATTCCCCTAGAAGAGGAGAAATAACCAGATATAACACCATTTATTAATACTGAGAAATTTGCAGAGGCAATGTTTTGCATGATAAGTCTAACAAATTTTCCATGGAATCCAAACTGGAGTAAAATGGAGTTAAGAAAAGACCAAGAGACCCTATCGAAAGCCTTTTGCATATCTAGTTTGATAATCAAATTTGATATCTTAGACTTTCTAGAGAGTAATCTTGTCATTTCATGCATAAGAATCACATTATCCGAAACTTCCCGTCCCTTAAAAAATGCACTTTGCTTAGGGGAAATGAGTAGATGCATTAAAGGTTTAATCCTCATCATTAGAACTTTAGAGAAGACTTTGTTAACAAAGTTAGATAGACTTATAGGCCTAAAATCTGCAAATGTGTTTGGGATGGCTTTTTTGGGTATTAAGGTGAGCCAAGTACTAGAAATTGCCTTTGGAATGTCACCAGTACTTACAAAATCATTAGCAGCATCCAAAAGATCATGCTTAATTATATCCCAGAAATTTAAGTAAAAGTCTCCAGAGAATCCATTAGATCCAGGTGAGCTGGTTCTATTAAGATCAAAAACTGCTGCTTTCAGTTCTTGTGAGTCAATGGGGTTAAGCAAAATTGAATTCTGTTGGTCAGTTATAACCCTAGGGATCTCCTGCAGAAAGTGTTTAAGATATCTCCCATCATTCTGAGTTGTATCCTCATTTAAAAGATTCTAAAATTTAACACCCTCATCTTTTATCAAAGTCGGGTCAGATATCCAGTTTCCATCCCCACCTTTAATTTTAGTTATTCTAGATCTTATTTTATTTTCCTTAATTGTGTGGTGAAAATATCCTGTGTTAGCATCACCTTGCTTAAACCAGTTTACCCTAGCTTTTTGCTGCAGAAAAATGTTGTATTCCTTCTGAGATCTGAGGAGCAAAGTTTTAGCTTTCAATAGATCCTTTAATACCAATTCATCCTGAAACTGCTGATATTGGATTTCAAGTTCATTAACTCTTAGCTCCGATTGTTCCAGATTGTAATTTACATCTCCGAACACAGTTTTGTTCCATTCTTTAATTACTATCTTAAGCCTCTTTAACTTGTGAACAAAATTTTTCATTCCTAACATGGAGGAGGGTAAATTCCAATTAGAAGCAACAACATCATGAAATTCTTCTCTATTAGACCACATCTCTTGATATCTGAAAGGTCTTGGAGCTATTTCTACTGCTGATTGAATAGATAAGAGAAGAGGAGAATGATCAGATGTCGTTCTGTTTAGAACCTGTATGGAACTATTCGGAAAAAGCTCTAACCAATCTAAGTTTCCTATCCCCCTATCTAGCCTTTGAAAAAGAAGATCCTTCCCCTTGTCTCTATGTCTATTGTTACTCCAGGTGAAAGAATTACCAACATTAGGTATTTCATGTAAGTCCATCATAGCTAGGAAATCATTAAATTGTTTCATGCTTTTCCTTAGGGTGGATTTCCTACCTTTATATTCATTAACAGATACTACAGTATTAAAATCACCAATATAAATTGAAGGATCAAGTGTTGTAGTTTGTAGATCTAGCCACAGTTTCTCTCTCAAATTTTGATGAACACTTGCATAAATGAAATTCACATTCCAAAAGGTTGAAGTGGCATTATCTGTTACTCTAGCTTGTATAAACTGATCAGATTCTTTTATAATTGTCAAACTGAAATTCTGATTCCATAGAAGCCAAATCTTAGCAGTGTGAGCATGGAATGCATTGTTATAACCAAGTTCATGTTTCAAATGATTTAAAAAGTGATTATCATGCCATGGTTCAATTAGACATAAAATGTCAATCTTGTGTCTCCTGTTTAAAGATTTTATTCTATCTCGAGAAGTGCCATAACCCCTAACATTCCATACAAGAATTTTTCCTATTTTGGTGTACTGAATCATTTAAAATTAGGGGGGAAGCTTTTTGAGAGGATCTTAGTTTCCTTAAATTATTAAGTGAAACATTTGTATTTTTTCCTCTTTTGTCCACACCTTTCTTCAGAATTTCTAGAGGAGATGTGCTTACCTGTAGTTTTGCACTTTGCTTTGCATCAGAGTTGTGTTCCCCTAAAGTGCTTTGTTCATGGATTCTATCACTTTGATCTTGCACTACAGGGATGCTCTGCACTACAACTGGAGCATTGTCATCTGAATTACTCTGCTCTTCAGCTGGAGTTTGATTTTGTTGAAAACTCTGAATCAGTTGCGGAGTGGATAGTGCCACATTGTTATCCTTTTCTACATTCACCCGTGGTAACTGAACTTCATGTGTCTCCGAAGATTCGTGGAAAATATCGACTGCATCCTCCTCTTGACCTTCATTCTCTTCGTCCTGTATGTCAGTTAAAGTATGGAAAGCATTTGATATGGACACCATGTTCCTCTTAACTAAAACCTCATCCTGAGCAGGAAGAGGTTCCAGTTGAGCAGGAAGGGTTTCTGACTGTTGGGTTTTTTTCCTCCAGAAGAAATTAGTGATAGTTTTGGAAATATCATCCAGTGAGTAAAAAGGTTTATTTCTTTTCACTTGTGACTCCTGGTTTTCTCTCCTTTTATTATTTCTACCCAAATTATAATCTGATTCCTGAATTTGTAACTGAAATTCCATTTCCTTTTGGGAGACTGATAAGTTAGATGGTTCTTCCTGTTCCAATGGATCTTTAGAGTCTTTACCTAGTGTATTCAGAGCCACTGCAGAATGTTTTCCATCTTTACCTATATCTAAAATATCCTTAGTCACATTTGGCTTAGCTAAATTCCTGTTATTCTTCCTTAGTTCTGGATGCAAGAAATTGCAGTTTGTCTGACTGTGGCCTATAATCTTACAGTGGTTGCAATACAGAGGTAACTGATCATACTCAATATTATAGTCTGCAACTTTATTACCTATTCCTACTACAATTGAGTTTGGGAGTTGGGCCATAAGATCCACTTCAACACAAACTTTTATAGCAGAGGGTCTAGTTAGAGCTTGGGTTGCAGCATCCATTTTCAGAAAATTACCTATCTGACTACTGATGCCTTTAATGGCTGAGATGTTATAAAAATGTAAAGGCAATTGGTGAAAAGTTACCCATGCTGGAACTATTGAAGATTCTGCCATAGGTGAGAAATCTGGGGTCCATTTCTGGACCTTCATTGAGGCTCCATGAACCATCCATTGGCCCTTCATCCAGCACCACTGATAATCCTCGCAATCCTGAAATCGAATGAGAACAGGTCTATAATCAATTGAACCCAATTGGCATTTAGCCTTAAAACCTATTGATTTAAAGGCAGAGACGAGTTTATCCATAGTCGGTTTCCCCCGATTGAACTTTCCAACCAAGGCGTTCTGATAATGGGAAGCCAATATCTCGCCTTCCTCCGGGGGAAGGATGAAAGCCAGTTTGCCCTTATATTCTGTAATTGGATGTAGATTAGGCGTGTCTGGGAGGGTGGTTGTGAGTGATGAAGGTTTGGTATTCAAAGCTTGAAGAAACTTTTTCCTGTGGTTGTGTTGTGATCAGGTGTTAGGTTTGGCGTCGGAGACGCCATTACCATCGACCAGTTACCATCGAAAGAGCCGTTAGGCAGAAAAGAAAGAAGAAGAAGAGAAAATAGTAACTGAAATGTGAGTAGTGGATTAAGTGTGTGTTTCGCACGTCGGTTTCGCACACAGTCAATTGTAGGAAGAGGTAAATTTAAGATATTGTGGCTTATCCATTTAAAGTTTAAATGGTTGAAAACACCAATTATCCATTAACTATATACTGAATTATCCATTGGGTATATACTAATTATCCATTGGGTCTATACTAATTATCCATTAGGTTGAATTAAATGACTCATTGGGTATAGGTCATTTATTTGGGTGAAACGTGAATTACCCATCAAGTCTGTGTTCTTTCTCAGTTCTCACTTCCCAGTCTGCGTTTTGTTTCATCAGTCCGCGTTTTGTTCATCAATCGGTCTGCATTTTGTTCATCAATCGGTCTGCATTTGGTTCATCAATCGGTCTGCGTTTTGTTCATATTCGAGTTCATAATATTATATTATGTAATATAATATTATGTACATTATATTATATTATATTTAATAAAAAGAATATATATAATATGTTGGCTTTGTAAACTCGACAAAACTAACGAACAGTATTACTTGAGATCGAGCTCAAGCTCAACTAATACTGTACGAACTCGAATACTGTACGAGATTGAGCTCGAATACTGTATGAACTTGAATATTGTACGAGATTGAGCTCGAATACTGTACGAGATTGAACTCGAATACTGTATGAACTCGAATATTGTACGAGATTAAGCTCGAATACTGTATGAACTTGAATATTGTATGAGATTGAGCTCGAATACTGTACGAACTCGAATACTGTACAAGATTGAACTCAAATACTGTACGAGATTGAACTCGAATATTGAACGAACTCGAATACTGTACGAGATTGAGTGCAAATTTTGTACGAACTCGAATACTGTACGAGATTGAGTTCGAATACTGTACAAGATCGAATACTGTACGAACTCGAATATTGTACGAGATTGAGCTTGAATAATTTGTGAATTATAATTTGTGAATTATAATTTGTATAATTTGTGAATTATAGTGAATATTTATGTGAAATATTACACATGCATTTAATTGGGTAATTTTGGATACTTATTGGGTATTTGTTTCGTTCTGATTGAGTTAACATAATATGGGACCCATGGAGATCAAAATTTCCCGTTAACACAATTATTTTCATCCCGCCCAATCCCAAAAACTAATGAGTATTTAATGCCCGATCTTATTGGATAATGACAACTTGTAACCCAAATCAGAAGAAAATATTGAATGATAACTTATTGGTTAATTATATAATAACTTATTGGATAATATATTTTAACACATTGGGTCATATGAATATCTTATGGGTTATCCAATGGGTTATCCATTTAATGACCCAACTCATTTATGACTCAACCCATTATGACTCATTAAGAAATTGGTTAATTGGATAATGACACATTGGATAAAGACTCATTGGGTTTGGATAATGGGTTTATCCAATTCACCCATTTGACGGACCTAAGCTTACCCTAGTCTAATGAACCCCAACAGGTATAGCTGAACAGAGGGTGTGAAAGCTCATGTGTGAAGCCTTTAGTTCATTTGGGAATAGGATCCTGGATGAGTTTTTGAATTTAGAAGCCATTTAGACCTTTCATTATTAAACCATGTAAAACCCTTACTATAAAACTTTCATTGAAATAGTAAGTTAAATTTTGAATTCTAAAACCGCTTCCGCATAGTCTGTATGTAAGTACTGCATGTAAGCAATCTGACTGTTGGATTCTCGGTAACACGCATAGGTCCGACCGGATACTTGCGTTAATTTGGTCATAGAACAAGGGTGTTACACGCACCCCCAAAAGTGGTATTTGCACCCAGGTCCCTCCTTCCTCTACCAAACTTTCTTAAATTATATTTGGAACCCCATTTCTAATTAAACTTCATAACATTGCACTTTAACTCTCGGTCTCGCACAAAACTTTGTCATAAATAAAAAGATAAAGTCTCCTGTTAGACCGATAAACTGTTAGACCAATCATGAAATATCTCATTTCAATAACTTCTATGGTCAAATAATAATTATTTATACACTAGGATATGTTTTAAAAGTTTTTAATGTTATAGGATTCTCATTGCAATGAACAAAGAAACGTAAAAAAAACTTCATTAGTTACATCAATTATAAAAAATGACTCCGTCTAACGGTTAATCGATCTAAAACCAACCTTGTGAAATAAAAACATTTTATGTACTCCCTCCGTCCCATCTAAAATTAAACACTTGCTTTTTGGACACTTTCTCTATCAAAGTTTGACCGTATATTTGAATAGATATAAGGCTAACAAAACTATCATATGTAATATTGTTAAATTCATCGTAACAAGTAGTTTCTAAATATCAACATTTTATTTTTCGATATTATACGTAATTAAACATATTAACGGTTAAAAATATTTTTGAACCGCGTGATAATTATTGTTATGCAATTTGAGTTGGAACAGAGAGAGTATATATTTCCATAGCATAACAACCCCTCTGTCCCAGCCTATTCTGTACATAATCTTTTCACGGTCTCCAATAAACATATTTGAATGTAAATATGTGTAGTTACAGACAATAATACACACAAATATTTGATATCTAAAAAATACTTGTTACGACGAATCTAACCATATCTCATATGATAAAATTATTGTTCATATAACTATTCAAATATGTGTTCAAAGTTTGATATGTTTGATAAAAAAAAATCTAAGTAGAATAGATTTGGACGGAGGAAGTATTGAATCTTCAGAGCAAATAGTCTAGGATGGACAATAGAGAAATATTTTTTAACAGAAAGGATACATACTAGAGGTCATCAGTAATTCCACGCAGGCTCAATAAACACACACGTCATGATTCATGACCCGACTTTTAGACTCATGTGTCCTGGCTGCTCTATATAACGAACTGCATCTCTCTCTCTCTATATTGCTCAGCAAAGCCAAATACACCAAAACTCAAACCAGAGATAAATCTGAAATCTAATGGCTGGTCTCCAATACAAATTCTTCCCAACAGATTTCTTATTTCCTCTTCGGAAGACTGCAGCGCCTGTCAACAGAGATCTTCAACAGGTTGTTCCCATGGCAACATCCAATGATCACGATGAGCAGACCGCAGATACCATCCCTAAATCTTCACACCTCAAAATGATCAGCAAGACCGCCCACAAACCCAAGCCTATACATTCCACATCAAAGCAGAATTTTGGCTCCATTTCATCATGAAAGCAAGCATCAAGACCATGTCGCAGCGTCCCACTCCTGCATCAAGATTAGTCCAGCTGCAGCCGACAGTAATTACTTGGAATTATACTTCCGTTACAAGTACTCTTAGTACAATTTTATCAGGTCTTCTGGTACCTGTACCATTTACGAGGCCATGTGACTTTGCAGTGCCCTTTTCAATACACATATTTAGAGATTTCGAGCTTAATTTGTTGTTTGTGTGACCAGTTTGCATCATTTTTCGAAGAAACATTTTTTTAGGTAGGCGACTTTCATTTCTTAATAGTCCCCATGTGGGATTCCGTTTTATTTAACTTTATTGAGGGGTGTACGTTGGAAAAGAAAAAATCAGTAGTGTGCGTATTTTCATCTACTTAAGATGCTACTAATACAGATGTAAATCAATTAAAATTATGGTAAGAAAGAAATACATGTTCTGATTAATTTTATATATATCATATTTCATATTTGTTTATTTTTTTGTACCCTTTGTACTCCCTATGTATACACATAGCCACAATAATTTTTGGGTTTTACATTCTATCATTGTATCAGTCATGTTTCATTGAAATTTTGGCTCTTAGCTCTCTTTATTCACCCAATTACTAAACACTTTTCCTAATTGACTGACACCCACGGCCGCGTCTTCCGCTATCGTCTCATTCATCCTGATCGTCGTCTTCAACAACAACAAATTTCTGGTTGTCTTCTTCGATTTTGGGCGACAATCTCTTCTCCACCTCCTGCTCAATCGATCGTGACCTCCCTTTTTCGGCGAACTCTTTACTCGTCTTCTTCATGTGGTGGTCCAGTCTTCTTCTCCATGTGTTAGTCAGTTGATCTGCTCCACCGGTCTGTTTCAACGTTCCTCTGCCACCTTCTTCATATTTTCCTGCCAGCTCCGACCAACTGCGTTCTCATTTTTCGTTGTCTTCTCCGGTATTTCTTCTCACCGTTTCAGCTCACAAATTCCCAGGCCTTCGTTCATCGTCAAGGTTGTTCTCCGTTTTGTCGTCTTCTCCTGTGACTTTCCCGGCGAGCCAACTGCTGGAGGAGACAAGACGCGCATCAAATCCACGCGCACGTCCAGCATCTCCACGCGCATGTGAAAGGATGCGAGCTCGACTCCCAGCCGTGCGTGTCATCACCTGCCAGGCTTATCTTTCAGAAGCTTCTGCGCAAGCTACGCAACCGTTTATTTTTTTAAAAAAAAAGAAGATTTTTTTCTCTTGTATTATGGCTTCTTTTGATCAACCACGGTGCCAATGGTGTTATGTTCTGGGTCATGTTACTTCTTGCTCTAAGTTGGAAGGTGAATGGTACCAATTGCAGTGTTAGTGGTATAAGAAATTTGGTCACTTTGCTCACTTGGTCTCTCGGGCTCCTTCTCCCGGCTGTTTATCGCATGCTCGCTGGATAGCTGATTCCAGCGCAACCAACCACATGACCTCTTCTCAGTCCGCTCTTAATCGTGTGACTCCTTATTCTAGTACCAATCGTGTTATTGTTGGTAATGATTATGCCCTTAACATTACCCATGTTGGTCATTCTCGAGTCTCTGATTCATTCTCTTTGTCTGATGTTTTGGTGGTTCCACAAATTAGTAAAAAATTGATGTCTATTAGCAGGTTAACTCGGGATATAAATGCTGTTATTTTTTTAATGATTCTTCTGTCACTATTTCAAAGAAGTTTACTAGAGATGTTGTTGGCAAAGGTCATTGTGATGATGGCTTATATGTTTGGGATCAAGGTGGTGCTGCTTTATCTATTTTTGTTACATCAAGTGCTTCTAAAGCATCTTTTGAACATTAGCACAGTAGATTAGGTCATGTGCCTCAGGATATCCTTTCGTCTTTGAGCAAATCTGGATGTTTGTCAATTACCAGTTTGCTGCCCAAGCCTCATTTATGTCCCGCTTGTGAGATGGCTAAAGACAAGCGTCTTTCTATTTGTGATAATTTAAAACACGCACGAAGCATACTTGATTTAGT
The DNA here is from genome assembly GCA_037428765.1 of Rubia yunnanensis. Taxonomy (NCBI): domain Eukaryota; kingdom Viridiplantae; phylum Streptophyta; class Magnoliopsida; order Gentianales; family Rubiaceae; genus Rubia; species Rubia yunnanensis. Next base: position 21,700,726 of record CM075066.1, read on the forward strand.
TCATTTGGGGACCCTCACCCGTGATCTCTCGAGCTGGTTACTCCTATTATGTTCTTTTTCTTGATGATTTTTCTCGGTTTACTTGGTTATTTCCTCTACGACGGAAATCTGATTTTGTAGAGGCTTAAATGCAATTTGAAGCTTTTGTTGAGAGCCGATTTTCTACCACCATCAAAGTATTTCAGAGTGATGGTGGAACCAAGTTTCTAAATCATCGTATGTGGACTCATTTTGTATCTAAGGGCATTCATCATCAGCTTTCATATCCTTACACTCCTGAGCAAAATGGTTGTGCAGAGAGGAAGCATTGTCATACTACCGAGACAGGTTTGTCGATGCTCTTTCATTCTAGCATTTATCATTCATTTTGATATGATGTTTTCTCTACGGTGGTCCACATCAACAGACTACCTACTCTGATTTTATCTAGTCAGTCTCCACTCTATGTTATTTTTGGTACTACACCTGACTACAATTTTCATCCATTTGACTGTCGAGTTTTTTCCTTATTCGAGGCCATATGATGCACATAAACTGGCTCCTCGGAGTTTGTCTTGTATATTTTTGGGATACAGTTCTCAGTACAAGGGTCATCGATGTCTTGATCCTCTAACAAAGAAGGAGTACATCACTCGCCATGCTCGGTTTGATGAGATGTTTTTTCCAGCTACTCGTACTGGCATTATTACAGATTCTTCATCACTGGATATTTCTATTTTTTTGGAGTCTTTGCCGGTTCCATCAGAGGTGTTTCAGTCATCTTTTACAGCACAACCACCTATTATTTCAGAAAATTAAAATTTTTTCAACTGTACCGGAAGCTCGGGGTTCTTCAAAAAATTGCATTTGTTTGTCACAGGGTGACCAGCAGCGTGTCTGACACCAGCAAGCACTGACAGCATAGACAACGCTGCTGCCATCGTTGATTTACACACCGGCCACCTCGACCGCTCGTGTACACCACGTGCCGCCTCCTCAGTTGCCAGCATCTTCACCAAATTCACCGGTCGCCCCTACTTCTCTAATGCCACCATCACCGTCGCCTGCTGGATTGTCACTGACTGCCTCAGGTTCCATGCCCACTGACTAAACTTCCGCACTATCCTCAGGATCCGTGCCTTAGCTGGTTGAGGGTCCCTCCTCTTGGCATCCGATGAGTACTCAGATGTGCACTAGCTCTCTACGGTACATGGATTTTTCTAAATATGATATTTCTGGTTTACTGAGTGCTTTATTTTCTAAGACTGAGCCTCAGATTCATCGCTCGGCTGTCAAGGATCCTGAATGGGTTGCTGTTATGGACTCAAGGATGGATGCTTTTCGCACTCAATAGACATGGGATCTGGTTCCTCGTCATTCCCATGCAAAATTTGTTGGTTCAAAATGAGTTTACCGGTTGAATTATAAATCGGATGGCTCCCTTGACCGACACAAAGCAAGGTTAGTTGCTCAGGATTTTTAGCAATTGCCTGGTTTTGATTATAGTCATACTTTCAGTCCAGTGGTGAAGGTCTCTACTATTCGTACGGTTTTATCCATTATTGTTCATTGCAATTGGCCTCTACGACAGCTTGATGTGAAGAATGTTTTTTTAAATGTCATTCTAGAGTCTCCATTTTACATGGAGCAGCTTGCTAGATACAAAGACCCCATGCGTCCTCACTATGTTTGTCGTCTACGCAAGGCCATTTATGGTTTGAAGCAAGCTCCACGCGCTTGGTTTCAGCGTTTCAATTGCATTTTTATTGGCCTGGATTTTGTATGCAGTTCTTCAAATACCTCCTTATTTGTTTTCTCACAGGGTGCATCTTTACTCTATTTATTGGTTTATGCTGATGACATTATTCTTACTGGGAATAATGGTTATCTTATTTGGAAGTTTATTGATAGGGTTAATCAAAAGTTTAAGATTACCAATCTTGGCACTTTGCAGTATTTTTTGGGATTGGAGGTTGTTCGTACTTCCGAAGGCTTATTCCTTAGTCAAGCTAGATATGCCAGGAACATTTTACTGCGAGCTGGCATGCAAGACTCTGCGCCTGTTGCTATTCCATTTGTGGCTTTTTTGAAACTATCCAGCTCTTCCAGTAAGCCATTCGAAAACTGCACACTTTATCGTTCTTTGGTTGGTGCGCTACAATATCTATCGATCACATGTCCTGATTTTTTTTCTATGTTTGTAAATACAATCAGTCAGTATATGCAGGCTCCTACTGATGACCATTACCAAGCTGTCACTTAAATTTTGCGCTATGTTCGTGGTACACTCAACTATGGTCTTCAGTTTCGCGCAAATTCCTTTGCTTTACTAGTTTTTGGTTACTCTGATGTTTATTGAGCTCGTTGTATAGAGACTTGTATGTCTATGTATGGTTATACCATTTTCCTTGGTGGCAACCTGGTTTTCTGGAGTGCTAAGAAGCAGCCTACAGTTTCTCGTTCTAGTTCAGAATCGGAGTACCGTGCTATGGTAAATACTGCTATGGAGTTAGCTTGGTTGATGAATCTTCTTCAGGACTTACATGTGATGTGCGCGCATCGCCCATTTTGCTGCGTGATAATAATAGTGCTCTCTTCCTAGATCAGAATCTCGTTTCTCATAAGAGAGCTAAGCACATTGATATTGACTATCATTTTGTGCTTGAGATAGTGTCTTCTGGCAAGCTCAAGGTTGCTCATGTTTCTATGGACTTGCAGCTTGTTGACATCTTTACAAAGGGTCCACCATATCCTCGATTTGAGTTTCTTCGTTCCAAGCTTTGCATTACAACCAGTCATACGCTTCGCTTGAGGGGGGGTAATAGAGATGTAAATCAATTAGAATTAGGATAAGAAAGGACTACCATTTCTGATTAGTTTTGTGTATATCCTATTCCATATTTGTATACCCTTTGTACTAACTATATATATCAATACACACATCCACAATCATTTGTGGGTTTTACATTTTATCAACTACTTTCTCCTCTTCACCCCTAACATTCCTTATTCTCAAACTTATTAGCGTTCCACGTAAACAGTTCTCTTTTTAAAATAGAAATGCAAAAAATTTAGAGTTATAATTTTTTTACAAGGCATTACATAAGTACACTTGTAGAGAAAAGCATGATGGTTCCTTTAATTTTTTAAGTTTTACAATCATTACCTTCTTCTCCTTCACCTCACACAGATCCTCTTCTTCAGACATTCCCTGAATGGACACACCTTCGTCATCGCCAGTCAACTACCCAAATGGCTAGCCGAACAGTCACAAACTACCACATCCTCGTCATCATCGAATGGCAGCACCACGTCACCGGTCGTGGGCGTGTGAATATCTGTCGAGGAATCCGCCAAAAAGAAGGGGTGCCTCTGTTTGTTATGGGATATCAAAATTGTTTGTTATGAATTATTGTAGCAAATATTTTATGAAATATTTGTATGTTGGTGATTTGGGGTTTATTTAGGGCTGGTTATACATTAGCTGTTTTTACGTTATTTGAGAGCTGTCAAAAACCATATCAATTTCTGGTAGCTTCTTTTAGAACCCTCGATGCAAGTTCCGAATTCAAAACCTAATTCGGGTCCAATTAAAGGCATTTTTTTTCAACCACCTTTTATTGTGACACGCTTAAAGGCGGAGTCAGAGAAGACAACTGAAACCCGTCTCTTCTGGTATGGTAGAACTACCTTTAATCACCCTTCCTGTTGGTAATCTTTAGTAATTTTAAAAGAAGCATAATTTTACTCAAATCATTACAATTAAAATGTTAAACATACATGATAGAAACAAACAAGACTCTTAATTTGAAATTTTGAAATGAGAGGAGTATTTAATAATTTCATTATTTCATAATGCTGGTAAAATTGAAGTAACAATGTTCGTAAAGCAATGTGTGGTCACTGGTTTTGTAATGAAACAGTAAAATAGAATGCAGATTCTCAAAAATAGATTTGGAAACAGATTTTGTTTGAAAATAGAAACTATGGGCATGATAGATCACTGCCTTTGAAACAAAATTCGCCTAACCCGTGGTGCAAGGTTCAACACATGCGTTCATTTCCCAAGGTACCACAGAAACTTCCCTTAATCGTGTACTCAAGTAGCAGATGAGGAACTTGTAAGTATTTTTCTCAGAGGTAGGAAGCAGTAAAAGAGAAGAAGGAGAGAAAGTGAGTTGTGTGTTCTGGACTGCTCATAAACTCACCTTTTATATGCATACATATCAACAACCGTAGGTCAAGTTCAAATGAACATGGAGCGGTTTAGAGAACGTGGAGCAGTTTAAAAGTCCGTTTTGACTGACTAAAAGGTAGGAACATATAGGAATGGTCATGGACTGAGTAAATTTTGGATACACGTTAAAACCAACTTTACTGAAGGGTTAAAAGAATTTTTACCATATCAGAAAGTTTTCAAATTTGTTTTAGTCACGTATGAAATATAGGGAGAAAATAGGGTTTTAGCTTAAAACGTTTGATTTTCTGAGAAGCCTCATAGATGTTGGGTTCTCAAACTAATCTGGACCAAAAAGATTAATATGGGCTCAAGACCCAACCCATCAAGGGCATGCAATGCAATTGGTCGATCGGCCTGGAGGTGTGCGCAGAGGGTCTCTATTCCTCTTGCTCACTCAAGTTAGTAGTGAAGCATTTCAACATTTAAACTACACACTTCCCTTCCAAACTTCCCATGCTGGACTAAGAATAAAGACAGTTTTTATTTTTCCTTCAAAATTGATTTTGGGCTGATTGACCTGACAAGATGTATTTGCCGTAAAAAATGATATATTGTTGATAGGAATAAATAGAATAAAAAAGGAAATAGAGTCCTACTAAGACTCTAGCTTAGTCAACAAGACTTATCTAGAATCAATTAAATCAATCAATCCTGATTTACTCTAACACCCCCCCCCCCCACAAGAGAAGCGTCGAATGGTCGGCGACGCAAAGCTTGGACCTGAAGAATTTGAACAGAGGACGTGAAAGTCCCTTGGCAAAGATGTCAGCAATCTGAAGACTAGTGAAAACATAACGCGAAGCTTTCCATAAGAGACCAACTCACGAACAAAATGATAATCGATGTCGATGTGCTTCGCCCTCTTGTGTGCAACCGGATTCTGAGCCAGAAAATGGCACTATTGTTATCACATAACAGTGGAGAACTGGAAAGCGGGAGAGGAAGATCGCGAAGCAAATGAGATAGTCAAACTACCTCTGAAGCAGTGTTGGCAAGGACCCGATACTCTGATTTAGTGCTAGAGCCAGAGACAGTGGGTTTCTTCTTCGCGCTCCAGGAGAACAAATTACCGCCGAGAAAGACTGCATAACCATACATGGAAAGCCGAGTTTCTAGACAGCGATCCCAATCAGCATCTGAATAACCTAAGACCTTCAGAGTACTAGCAGAGCGAAAGTAAGACCAAAAGGTAGCATGTCGCGAACATATCGAAGAATCTGAGTGATTTCAGCAAAGTAATCATCACGAGGGTCCTGAAGAAACTGACTAACGGTGTTATTCAAAAAATCTAAATTTGGTCGAGTGATCGTCAAATACTGGAGAGCACCAACCAGGGATCGGTAAAGAGTTAGATTTTGAAAATGGGGACTGTTGGAGCTGTGTAACTGCGAACCACGAACAAAAGGAGTAGTGACCGGAAGAGCATCGAACATGCCGTTACGAGTAAAAATATCCGAGCATACTTAGCTTGTCCAAGAAGTAAGCCCGACAAAGTGTGGGAAACCTCTAGGCCAAGAAAGTAATGTAGAGCGCCAAGAATCCTTATATCGAACTCCCGATGTGTCATATCAATGAACTAGTGGAGGAGCATGGAATCGTTGCCAGTGAGGATGATGTCATCAACATATACCAGAAGATAAAGAAAAGACGTCCCTCTAGATAAAACAAATAAGGAAGTGTCTGCCGAACTGCACTGAAAACTGAGCTGCAAGAGATAAGTATTGAACCTCTAAAACCAGGCCCGAGGAGCCTGTTTAAAACCGTAAATTGCCTTTTTCATACGGCAGATGTAATTCAGATGAAGTGGGTCCTTATAGCCAACACGTTGAGCCATGTAGATTGGAGTATCAAGAACACCGTTCAGAAAAGCATTCTTGACGTCCAGCTGATGAAGGGGCCAGGAGCGCATCGTAGCAATGGCAAGGACAGTGCGTACAAGGGATGCTTTGACCACAGGAGTGAAAGTGTGATCAAAGTCAAAATCCAGAATCTACGAGAACCCCTGAGCAACAAGTCGGGCCTTGTGATGATCAATTGTGCCATTCGGGCGATACTCCAGCCAATAGACCCATTTGGAGCCAACAATGCTGACATCCGATGGGCGAGGAACCAAATCCCAATTGTGTTGTCCTTTAAGGGCAGCGATATCTTCATCCATAGTAGCTATCCAAGAAGGATCCTTAAGAGCAGCCGAACAATAATCGGAAGGCTCAGACTGAGTAAGAAGAGCAGCAAGAAGACCATGGGCAATAATATCCGAGTAATCCCATCGTTGAATAGCACTAGTAGCTGTCCGAGTAACCATCCTCTAGGAATTCGTCTGAGACCGAGAAGGTGGAGGCGTCGGACCAGTGGAAGAGGTCGGGGATGGAGTGATGGCAGTGGCATGAGAAGGCACGATCGGGGATGGTGACCTGGCCAGCGGGGACTGGGAAGGAAGCTATCGTGCAGGTGTGAACTCATCATAATCGGATAAGTAAACCGGACTGGGCACAGAAACTGATTCATCAACTGGAGACAAGAAGGAGCCAAAATCACCATCATCGTCCAAAAAAGCAGAGACATCCGAAGTTGAGAGAGAGGACACTGTAACAGAGGAGGAGAATGGAAAATAACTCTCGTCAAACCACGCATGGCGGGTAACATATATTTTTCCAGTGGTAGCGTCAAGACAACAGAAACCCTTATAATGGCAGTTGTATCCGATGAAAACACAAGGAACGCTCTGAGGAGATAGCTTGTTATCGGCCATAGGGTGAATAAAAGGGAATACTTGACAACCAAAAGGATGGAATTTTGAGCAAATATGATACCGTTGATAGAGAAGACCATAGGGAGAGGCACCCTATAAAACCGGAGTAGGTAACCAATCAATGGTATAAACCGCAGTGGCAAGAGCGTCAACCCAACTAGAAAGCGGAAGATGCGAATGGAATAGCATTGTAAGCCCCATTTTTGCAGCATGATGATGTTTTTGCTCTGCTCGTCCATTTTGCTGCGGAGTATATGGACATGACACTTGATGGTGAATGCCTTTTGAGGCAAAATGAAACCGCATGCGCGTGTTCAAAAATCCAGTGCCCCAATCACTCTGAAAAACCTTAATGGTGGAAGAAAATTAATTTTCAACCAAAGCCTCAAACTATAAGTATGTTTCAAAAAATTCAAATTTACGATGAAGCGGGAAAAACCAAGTAAAATGAGAGTGATCATCCATAAATAAGGCATAGTAATAAAAACCAGTCTTAGATAAAACCGGGAAAGGACCCCACAAATCACAGTGTACTAAATCCAGAACACGCGCAACACGTTTAGTGTTTTCAACATAAGATAACCGCTACCCCTTGGCCATAACACAAGGAGTACAAGTATGCGGTTTAGGTAATAAAGAGGAAACATAAAGGAAACTAGACTTCTGCAACCCGGAAATAATTGTAGTTGGCACATGTCCTAAGCGAGCATGCCAAAGCTTGAAGGATGCCCATCCTTTATTCTGGTGCAAAAAGGAAACCAGTGCTGCATCACCTTTGTCTAACACGTACAGACCTCCATCACTGTGGCCCCTGCCCACGACTGCCCTGGATACTTTATTCTGAATAACAAAGTTCCGATCATTAAAGGTAACAGACACATTCAAATCTCTGGTCAGTTTACTAATAGACAGTAAATTCTTAGTAATTTCAGGAACAACCAGAACATCATACAATTTCAAATGCTTAGAAATATGAGAATCACCAACATGCAAAATCTAAATAGAAGCACCATTACCAACAGAAACCTGAGAATTACCGGAATAGGGAGAAACACTATCCAGGCCAGAGGCTGAAGATGCCATGTGACTGGTTGCACCAGAATCGAGATACCAATCTGAAGTGCTCACGGGTTCAGCTGCATGAACGCCTGGAAGTTTTCTACCAGGTGAGTCAAGTCTGTACGACGAGTCCGAGCTAACATCTTATAGCAAGAAGCAGCAAAATGACCGAGCCGTCCACACCAGGTGCAGTGCAGCCGACCACGACCAGTACTTAAGCCCGAGGCGGCCAGTGGAGCATAACCAGTGGATCGGCCACCACGGTGTCCACCAAAGTGACTGCCCCTGGCGGTGCGTGGACCGAACGCGCCTCCGCCCTCACCGGTGCGTGATCCCACGTGCGGCCGGCTGTGGGATTTTCTCCCACCGCAAAAGCAACCAGCCCGGATGCCGATGTTGAATTTCCCAGTAAATTTTTTAAGAACCCTCGTGGTTCTTGGCACGAGATAATACATCGGCATATAAGGGTGTAGGGGAAGAATTAATCAACGAGGCAGAAAAATCTTTGAACTCAGACCCGAGAGCAGTTAAAAACTAAATTATCTTATCATCGTTAGAAACGGGAGAACCCATAAGGGAGAAGTGCTCAAAAATATCTTTAAATTGCAAATGGAGTTCATGAATAGTACCTCTCTTACGTATATCGTGGGCATTTGCATGAAGGCGCGGGATAGTAGACGTGCTGCTGTTCCGAAAAGTGGCCCAAAAGCTATCACATATGTCCATGGCACTCACACACGAAGCCAGGAGTTCGGAAAGGGCCTCCGGAGAGAGAGAGAGGGGAGAATAGCGGACTGCAGACCCTCTGGTCTTCATCAATCCAGAGGTCATAGGCTTCCTTGGCCAATTTGTATGCCGCCCGAGCTGCCGCATGGTCAGTCGTGGAGCCGATGGGAGGAGAGCGGAGGGCGGCGAAAAAATAGGAAGACGATGAGCCGGCCGGCGGTAGAGTTTGGAGAGGTGGCCATGGGGAAGATTTAACACAATTTAAAATCTTTAAATAACCGATTACATTATACTCCATATCTGTTAACGAGGAAGATTAAAGGTATATATTGAGCATAATATAATTTTATTTGAGACATGAGACATAACACTATTCATAAAACACGCTATTTAGAGATTTTAATCACTACCCTCAAAACTAAAAACTAAAAACTACCCGCGGGTGTACCCCAGTGGTTGGGAGTTGGGTGGCCTTTCACGAGATCGGTGGTTCGACGCTCGGCAGCCACCGTGTGGGAATGTCTTGAGTTAACTTGGTCTTTGGACCAAGGGCTACTTGGGCTTCCTGGTGGGCATCGAGTATGACTGCCCCCAATGGTCCTGTGCTGGGCTACCGTGACTTACCTCCCACATGATGGCTGTGGTGTCGGCTGGTGTGGGCCGCTGAGGGCGAGCGGTGATCGCCTTTAAAAACTAAAAATTGTAATCACAGTTAACATTTATTAAATTTTAGTGTTGCGGAGTGGAATTATGCCTTAAGTCGTGTTGCATGGGCCGGCACTGACCAGTACTGATCTTAATCCATGTTAAGGCAATTAATTTTATCGTCTTGATTATCATCATCACAGTACAATTGTACAGAAGATATTAACGATATATTAACGATTACGTGGTCATGAAGTACGTTGACGACGGAAAGTAAAGACAAATGTTAAAGTAACGATAATCACGCGTGAATTTGACCACTTATATTTTTAAATACTCCCTCCGCTCTCTAAATATTGGCATACTTTTATTTGATCTTTTAATATTGACACTTAACTTTTTTTTGGTAAAATTAAGCTCGTTTTTATCCATTCATTACTTTCCACTATCCCAATACAATCTTCTTCATTCGTTTTACTTTTTTTTTAAAATGTGTGTCCATTGCTTTGGTACCAATATATTATGACCAAAGGGAGTACGATTCTTATACTTCCTCCATTTCACTAATAGTGTCATAGGTTAGGTACTTGGATTTAGGAGAAAAAAATGAGTGGATGAAATTGAATGTAGAAAGTAAAAAATATAATGAGTGGATGAATATGAAGGAATCTTGCCAAAAATGGAAAGTGTGCCAATATAAAAGAAACAACCAAAAAAGGAAAGTGTGCCAATATAAGTGAAATGGAGGGAGTACCATAGTCATGGAGTACATGTATGTGCATAATATATATAGGTAGTATATACATTTCAATACTATTATTTGTGCATGCAAATTTATATAGTAAGTACAATTAAATTTTTACAATGCACAATCTCATATAAAAAAAGAATGTCATCCTTTATTTAGGGTAATATGCAGATATAACCCTATATGTTGAGGAAAGTACAAATATAACCCTGAGTTATTTTTTAGTGCAAATATAACCCTATCTATTACACACAAGTGCAAATATAACCCTAAAGTCACTATTCCGACATTGACTGGCCATTTTCGGCCATTGACCGACCAGAAATGACCAAAATGCCCTTCTAACCTAATACAAAATTTTAAAAGACAAAAATACCCCCATCACCACCAATCCGCTGCCACCACCAATCCGCCGCCACCACCAATCCACCACCACCATTCCACCACCACCATTCTGCCCGCCACCACCTGAGCCCATCCCCGCTACCACCACCTTAGCTCATCCTCGCCGCCACCACCTGAGCCCATCCCCACCGCCACCACCTGAGCCTATCCCCTCCACCACCACCTGAGCCCCTGCCCATGCTCAGATCTCCAAACCCTGGCGCCACCTCGTGCCACCACCTGCCCCTCTCCAAACCCTAGCGCCACCACCTGTCCCTCTCCAACACCTGCCCCGCTCCGAACCCTCGCGCCACCACCTACCCCGTTCCGAACCCTAGCGCCACCTCGCGCCACCACCTGCCCCGCTCCGAACCCTAGCGCCACTTTGCGCCACCACTTGCCCCCCTCCGAACCCTAGCGCCACTTCGCACCACCACCTGCCCCGCTCCAAACCCAAGTGCCACCTCGCGCCACCACCTACCCCACTCCGAACCCTAGCGCCACCTCACGCCACCACCTGCCCTGAACCCTAGCGCCACCTTGCGCCACCCCACCATAGCACCACCTCCTCGACACAGCCCCAAACTTCTTGCCACCAACCCCAAACTCCTCAACATTGCTGCATCCTCCTCTCCCCTATCCCCCGCCTCCACCATCGCCAAGCCCCGAATCCACAACACCACTATCGCCATGCCCTAGCCCCAAATCCACAACACCACTGGTGAAGCCCTAGTCGCTAGCTCTCCGCCACCACCATCTGCAGATCGGAATCAAGAGGAAGAATTAGAAGAATGGTGGCGGCACAGGGGAACAACGTCGCGGAAGGAAGAAGAAACAACAAAGAAGGAAGGAGAATGGAGCGGAAGGAAGGAAAGATAAAATGAAGGAGAATGGAGCGGAAGGAAGAAGAAATAGCAGAGAGGGAAGGAGAATGGAAGGAAAGAGAAAAGGTTTTTTCAATTTTTTTCTTTAAAATCACCAGGGGCAAATCGGTCATTTCACTATATTCCGACCTCAAACTGGCTAAAAAGGTTATATTTGCACATAACCTGAATAGATAGGGTTATATTTGCACTTTCGAATAGCGCAAGGTTATATCTGCACTTTCGAATAGCGCGAGGTTATATTTGCACTTTCTTCAATTAAATAGGGTTATATCTGCACTTTTCTCTAAAATTTTAAATGTATAAAATATCGCAAGAGATATGATCAGGGGCGGAGCCAGAATTTTTTGTGACAGGAGCTAGTTAATTAATTTTTATAAATAAAATAATATTCAATATGAAATACTATAATATTTAACGTGGGGTGAAAGGATAATTGTTTTAAAAATTAATACCCTTAAAAAATATCTGGCGGGGCAGAAGGATAATTTTCAAAAGTTTACTCCATGAACAATTCGTATATTACACCTCTGGGGTGCCATGAAAGTGTATAGTATATATGTAGTATGTGCATTTTAATACTAATATTTGTGCATACAATATTTAAATAATAATTACATATTATATACAATAATGCACAATCTCATATAAGAAAATACATGCCCTTACAATTTAAGATGCACAAAATATCTCTTGGGATACCATTATCGTATCAAGGGATGGAGGGACACGGGGCTGGAGGGGGCTTCAGCCGCCGCCAACAATTTGTAAATTAATGGCACCCGTATTATTTTACAAATTGCTGGTGGCGGCTGGAGCCCCTTCCATCCCCGGTGCCCCCCCGCCCCTTGATACGATAATGGTACTCCAAAAATATATACCATATAACTTGCATTTTCAATAATATCATATGGAGTATAATATTAAATATATATATATATATATATATTATAAGTTCTTCTATTTTTTTCTAAGTTTTAGACACTTTTTGTTTGTTTTTTCTAATATTGTCACATTTTCTTTTATGGAAAAGAGTGAATAATTATACACCACTTATTAAACTTTTTACTCTTTTCACTCAATTCTTTTCACATATTTTTACTTGCAAAAAAAAAACCAACACATAAAACTATGATGTCAAACATAAAAAAACCAATGATCTACATTTTGATTTTTTTTTAATAAAAAATAGACGATGAAAAGCATAATGCTCCATCCATCTATGGATTTGACATCATAGTTTTAGGTGTTTGAATTTACAATAAATGAAATGACTAGGAGAAAATCAATTTATAAAAACTAGTGGGGTACTATCGCGCATTGCGCGATACCATTAATTAAAATATTGGGATTAAGTTTTATTTAAAAATTTAAAGTTTAGTCATCTAAGGAAAACTATATGAGTTATGAAGTGAAATAATTAATTCAGTTAGAAACCAATTGAATACAATAAAAATTAATTATTTTTTATAATATTTCATTCAAATTATTTACAAAGGAATTATTTATATGTTGAAATTCATTTTAAAAGATTATCATAATTATATATCTCTCATTGCTGTAAATAAAAATAAATGTCAAATGACCTAATTAGTCTCACTAATTATAAAATGGTATCATTTAACAATTAGTCGGCCTAAAACAAAACTTTGTCATATATTAATAAATAAATAATATGTATAAATTTTCTATCAAAAATACTATATCACTGTCTAAAAAAATCCAACATTTTGTATACATATTTTATCAATAAGATATTTATGATTTTAACTGTATCTTTAGAAGTTATATATTTTAACAAGTTATAATTGATTATACATAGTAAAGAATTAAAACCCAAAACAAATTATAATATTAGTTTGTTAACATGATTGATTATATATATATAATGTTATTTTTAGACAACCTGAATTTAGATAAATTAAAATGACTTCAATATCCCCAGTTGATAGCACAATCCAAAGAGTGGGTCTCCTGATAGGCGGACAGGCCAGGGACCAATTTGCAAATCAGGAAAAATTGAAGAAATTCGCGGCCGGGTCACAGCATAAAAAATGGGTCACATGGGTAACCCTCATTCTCCCTTCTTTCTTCTCCAATGGAAGCTATGAAGCTCTAACAATGGCAATTTCAATTTCCCTTACAGTTTCCGTCCCTCGATTTCAATTACTTCCTCCGTTTCTCTACGTCGCTTGCAGTCTCACCCAAAGCTCTAGCAATGGCGACCGATGGTCCGATAGTGTTGCAACCCCGCGAGATTGTCGATGGGATCGGAAAATTTACCGACATAATTTCTATCTAGCTTCATCAACAACTGTCTGACCAGGAGAAGATGATTCTGGCAGCTTCCAAGGTGAGAAGCGATCCTATAACTAATGTCATATTTGACTTGTGATCTGAATATCTAAGAAGGATGAATTTGTGACATTTCTTAGGTCCAGTTATTCAAGTCTATCTCAGCTTTTATTATCTATAACTGGGTTCATTTAAATGTTGAGATAAATATGTGTACATACTAGTTTAATAGAATATGTGTTGGAACTATTAGAGACTAATATCTCATGTAGATGATAAGGGTTAGAGAATAATGAAACTATGATTTGGCAGTGTATGTCAGACTTAATCAATAACCTCTGAAACAAAAAAATGGGAAGAGGAAGACCTAAGAGACCTGGAAAGAGTACAAAGAATGATATGTTATGTTTGAATGCAAAAAATGCCATGTGTCTCAAGAGCGCTCAATGGCGAGACATTATTATATTGGAAGGCTTGATTTATTCCTCTTATTTTAGGAGAAACTGTATCATATGGGAATAACATCTTGTTAGGCTCTATCGGAGGCTGTGATGATACTCTACGACACCTGATTGAAATTTGTGGAACTTGCTCTAGCAACATTTCCAACATGCCTGGTGAGCATACATTTTTTGGGTTCTGAATACACAAGAAAAATGGTGTTCAAATTATATATGTATATATATATAATATTGATTCTCTCATCCACGATGGCTCAGTAGCTCCATGATGTTTTTGCCCTTCTTTCTTTCGGCATCCCAGCTTAATCAATGATGCGTCTATTTTTTTATAGAGTGAACTATATATAGTGCTCGAGGTTTATTAAAGTATCATAGTTTTCCATGTGGTTATAGAAACTAAAGAAAGGATTATTTATCTGATGGTACTGATATGTTGGTTGTTATCTAATGGTTTACAGTACTGGTTGTTGAAAGAGCAAGACCAAAGACAGTGTGTGCTGTTTCTTTGGCATTTTATTTCAGCTTTTGGACTGTTAAATAAAATAAACAATTGGCCAGTTAGTATTACGTAGATGTTAGGTCTAATGTCTTGCTATTTCTGTTGCGATTTGTAAAATGTCATCTTGTGAAAATGACTTAAGTTTTTTTTTAATGCACCCTAAGGTGGGGGATATTTATTAGGTTCCCCAAACCTATTTAGAACCAAAAGATGTACATTGTTGATTTGGAATATTACATCATATAAGGCAACCTTGTTGCCTTCAAAAGAATGATCTAATACTAGATGATTAGTGGTACAAATGGAGAGGAAGAAGTAGACTATGTACAATGCTAGAGGTGATAGAAGTTGCATTTCCAAAGTGAGAGACCTCCACCCCCTGTGTTAATCACTAACTTTGGCCAGACAACTAACCATAAAAACCATAAAGAATAATTCTATATACCGGTGAAGGTGATCATATTCAACAGTTGTCAAAAACCCATGGGGTTAATCATATTCAGAGACCTTTAGATTGTCTGCGGAGGAATGATGCAGTGTTCATTTGTGCTTGAATTTACCTTCATTCCCATTGCCTTCAGCATTTCTCCATCTTGTTTCTTGTCCACAGTTCAATTTGATGTCCATGATGTGTCCCTGCAAAAATTAAAAGAAAAACTCAGCAGTATCTATTCTTTAGTAGCATGGTTCTGTGTTCGGATGTAAGGGAAATCATTTTTGCCCAGTTCAATAAGACCTTTGATGAATGATGGGATGTTAGAGATGTTAAGGATTGGTTGTGAAGGGTGAGTCGGTTTATGCTTTGAAATTGCATCCGCAACTGCATTACATTCCATATAGACATGTCTTAGTGTAGCCTGCTTAAGCTCAGAGTGAGTTTGGAAAGCTAAGACATATAGAGACCATTTGGCATTTCTGGGATTTTTTATCATGTTCACCGCAAGCATGGCATCTGATTCCACTATGTAAGAACATCCGGGGTCCAAACTAGAGAAGCATCTAGCTGCTGCCTGGATGGCCTTCATTTCAGCATCTAATGGTGTACTAGCAATGGTAGTGAAATATTGAATTAGGCACGGCTTACCAGTCCAATCTCTAGCTATAAGGCCAATTGTGGACATGTTGGGGGACCAGGATGCATCTACGTACACAGTTATACTATTTTGTGGTGGCTTTTTTCCAAAAGACAGTGGATATAGAAGGCTTAGGGGGTGGTCTCAGAGGCGAAATCAGGGAGAAAATAGGATAGCTTCTAATAAGATACACATTGGAGTGAGCAGGTTTGGCTGAGAAAGAAAGAAAAATAAGATCTCTCACTTCTTTACTGATTAGAGCTTGTGTAAACTTTTTGTTGTCATAGTAGAAAGCATTCCTAGCTTTCCATAATGACCAGCATATCAAAGATGGAAACATCCTACAGATATCTCTATGCACTTTAGAGAGTTCAGTATTATTCCAATATTCAAAAAACCTGAAAGTTAAACTGTCTAATGTATGCAGTTGAATCCCCACAATATCTGAAGTATTATCCCAAACAGCTTGAGCCAAATGGCATGAGGTGAAAAATGCTCTATTGAGTCAGATTGATTGCATGCTGGACATTTCGAGGCTAAGCTAAAACCACATTGGAATAAGACATCATCAAAAGGAAGGAGAGAATTCAGCAGCTTCCATGTGAAAATGGATATTTTTTTTGGCAGTCTGGGGTTCCAGATGTATCTAGTGGCTGGGAAATTACCTGATTGCTGGGTAAGGCCTCTGTAGGCTGATCTGAAGGAGAAGATACATGTACCTTCAAGGTTCCATATAAGTCTATCCTCCCTTTCTGTGTGAGGTTGTGCTTCCTGCAAAAAAGTCAAAGTATCATGTTCCAAATAAGGTGAGATATGTTGCAGTATCTGGCTTTTTTCCCTGATGAAGTCAGCAATGGTGTAATAGTAAAAAGGTGATAAGACTGAAAGTGGAACACATTTAGAAAGAGGACCATTTGGGCACCAATTGGCATTCCAGCAATTGCTCAATCCTTTACCATGTATAATGAGAGAATTTTTTTCTGCAAAGGAGTTAATACTACATATCCTTTTCCAAGTATGGGACTTCTTATGGGACTGTGGAAGTGCCCACAATAGTTTTGACCACATGCTTGTGCCCAATTGGCTTTTCCACCATAGCTTGGCAGAGCATGAATCAATTATTGCTCTTACATATCTAAATCCTAGACCATTCTGGTATCTATGTGTACTTAGGTCAGACCATTTCCTCCATACTTTGTTTAATTTGCCCTCTGTTTCCCCCCAGAAAAACCTTGTCATTTTCTTTTCTAGTGCCTTTATTATCTGTTTAGGGGGCTTTAGGACTGACCAAATATGCTGTGGGAGGGAGTATAGACAAGATTGAATAAGCACCATTTTGCCTCCCAAACTTAACCATCTATTTTTCCAATTCAGGAGCTTTCTATCTACTGCTTCCAACAAAGGTTCAAAATATAGATTTAAGGTCCTACCTTTGAATATTGGACATCCCAAGTATTTAAATGGAAAGAATCATTTCTTCATTCCTAAAATTAATTTTATCTGATTTATTTTAACAGTTGTTGCTCTTGAACTAGCATAGAATTCAGATTTATCAAAGTTTATCTTTTGTCCAGAGGTTAGTTCAAATGTTTCTAAGAAGGCTTTTATTCTGGTCAGATTAGACTTTGAGGCTTGCATGAAGATGATAGTGTCATCAGCATAACTCAGATAAGACTTAAGTATGATTGGTTGCAGTATCAAGATTTAAAACCACCATCATCTCCAACTCTTTCAAAACCAGAAAGATGATTCCGATTCATACTAATAAACCAATAACTAGAACATTGTTTGGAGGTTCAGGCGTAGGCGTCAAACAACTAAGAGGCTAAGACATACCAACAAAGCACGATCAAAGTATCGAATGCAGTATCAACAACTTCGGATCAAGAGAAGTGTTGGTACTCTATGTTTCCTCAAGTAGCTCTCCAAGCAGATATAGAAGCAGATGTGTAGCTGTTAATACCTTATTTTATGCCTTATGTATACCTAATAAAATGAAATTTCTAGTCATGTACCAAATGTTTCCTAATTTTGACACATATATTATCACAGAGACATCTGTGCAGTAAATAGTTGCTCAAATCAAACAAGAGTTAACTGATACAGTAGGCAATGATGCTTGATTTGAAAGTGTAAATACACTATAGGATCCCTCTTCTTATCGTTATGGTTTGGCACTCTTCCTTCTCCTGGAAAGAAGAGGAAGAAATGTGGAACACCAAAACCGACGAATAGAAGTTTGTTTTGGAGTTGAATAGCTATAGAACAGTTAGGATTTTTGTTCTTGTAACAATAGAGAGTTTTTGACCATTCTTATCGTTATAATTTGGCACTCTTCCTTCTCCTGGAAAGAAGAGGAAGAAGTGTGGAACACCAAAACCGACAAATAGAAGTTTGTTTTGGAGTTGTATAGCTATAGAACAGTTAGGATTTTTGTTCTTGTAACAATAGAGAGTTTTTGACCATTTGAATATGATATTGACATGATTATTTGGACTATTTGATGTCGAAGATTCATCAAAATATGAATTCTGCAGCTATGAACATGTAGAAAACATGTGGCAAATATTCAAAAAACAAAATAAATGCTACTAAAAATTTTCGTATATACTATGCACCAGTTACCTTACAAATTGTTTCGTTTGTATTAAAACATGCACTTGTTTTAAGAGCTCTAAATATGAATTATGGAATTTTTTGAGGAGATCGTGTATAAGTTAAGTTATGAATCATTTATTTTTTGTTAAAACATGCATATATTAGTCTAAAACTATACACTGAATACAAGGTACAACTAACAAGTACACTGAATACTAACAAATGCAATGTATAACTGAAAAATGCAATTCCTAATTCAAAATGAACAATCAACAACAACTGAAAATAAAAATCATATGCAACTAACTACTACCAACTGAATACTAACGAATTCAACATTTAACTAAACAAACACAGTTCCTAACTCAAAATGAACAATCAACAACTAAAAATAAAAAAAATCATATACAACTAACTAGTACCAACTGAATACTAACGAATTAATCATTTATCTAAACAAACGCAGTTCCTAATTCAAAATGAATGATCAACAACTGAAAATAAAAAGTCATATACAACTAACTTGTACCAACTGAATACTAACAAATTCAACATTTAACTAAATAAGCGTAGTTCCTAATTCAAAATGAACGATCAATAACAACTGAAAATAAAAAGTCATATACAACTGACTAGTACCAACTGAATACTAACGAAATCAACGTGTAACAAAACAAATGCAGTTCCTAATTCAAAATGAACGATCAACAACAACTGAAAATAAAAAGTCATATACAACTAACTAGTACATACATAATACTAACGAATGCATCATTTAAGTAAAAGAAGGCAGTTTCTAATTCGAATTGAACGATACACAGTACAACTAACAAGTACACACTGAATACTAACAAATGCAAGATATAAGTGAACAAGTGCGGTTCCTAATTCAAAATGAACAGTCAACAACAAATGAAAATAAAAAGTCATATACAACTAACTAGTACATACATAATACTAAAAAATGCAACATTTAAGTAAAAGTCATATACAACTAACTAGTACATACATAATACTAAAAAATGCAACATTTAAGTAAAATAATGCAGTTTCTAATTCGAAATGAACGATTAACAACAAATGATAATAAAAAATCATATACAACTAATTATTGCATACTAAGTACTAACGAATGCAACAAATAATTAAACAAAATGCATATCATAACATCAACCTCACACAAATACAGAGCTTTACTCATACATCATTTAAATTAACATATACATAATTTCACTAAACAAATACAATATATAATAAGATTGATGCTTCCAATGCATCCGGAAAATCCAATACAATTTATACAACTGTGCTAGAAATCCTCGACCTGGAATCCGGAAAATCAGGCGTGTAAGAAATCCAAAACAATTTTAAATTATAGCAGAGTGGTTCAGGTTTGGCCAACAAGTATAGCAGAGTTACTAAGGATCCATTCACGAGTTTCATGGATGTGGCGATCGGTCGACAGGTCCATAATTGTATCAGCACCCTACATTGTTGCCAATTGAAGCTTATGCACTTCTTCTTCAATGGAGCTTACAACAGCCGGGTTTCCAATATTAGCATATGATTTAGGTTCTTACTAGGGCGGCGATGATACAGTGCCAAACCAGCTGCTCCGTGTAACTGCCTGTGTACTAATGAAGGTTCCGAAAAGCTCGAACGACGATGCTGAAAGTGTGGCAGGAGGAAAAATCAACAAATTAAAATTCACACACACAGTAAATTGATAACAGTAAACGCAGTGAAATTTTGTACGGAATTTATCCCAAAAAATTGTGTATCATTGGCTCTTCCAACTATCATTGGATTCCTGCAATTGTGTCCGGTGCCGATCGAGTCCTCCTCCTACGCAAATGATTCAAAAAGTTAGCAACTGCCGAGCAGTTCCAATAATTGTCTATTGAAATTGAGTCTTTTTCCGAGGAAGCTGAGAACCTGGAGGACGACGATGCTGGTTACGAGGCGATTAATCAAAATCGCGGCCGTTGGTTCATGATTGAGGATAACGACGAAGAATAAGAGAAAGAAGTTCAAAATGAAAATGACTCCAGTGATTTCGACTTCGACAATGTCTGTAACAACTGCATCTGCTTGTGACACTCAAATTTAGGGAAGAAGGCCATGGGTTGGATATTTGCGATTTAATCTGCGAATTTCTTTAACTTTCTCTAATTTGCAAATTGGTCTTTGGTTTGTCCATAAGCTTATGAAAATAGCGCATTTCTCGAGACTTACCCCAATCCAAAAATAAACAATTTCTATTATATGGTGCTTGGAAAAAAAATAGAGTACATGATTAAAAGAAAGAATAAATTGTTTTTTCCCCTAACATATGAAACAAACAATTTAGCCTACTTGAAAATCACCTGAAATCTTATTTGTGGACCAAACAAATCATTTTGAATTTGTTAGGTATTGAAAGGAAGCGGTATTGGTCTTTGGGGATCAAAAGATGGTATAAGATCATGTGTTAGGGACAAAAAAAAATTTAGTCTAAAAGAAATTTTACAAAAAATAAAAGTATGGCAAGTTCACAAAATTAATTAATAAAAAGAATGTGTCTTTCCTTTTTTTTTTTGGAAGGTTTTCCACACTTTTATTCAAGTCCAAGTTACCTCACACAAAGGTGGGGTGAGACTCCCACATGAATCACACGAAGTGAGACTCCTACACCTAACACAGCATATACGGAAACTTAAACCCTATATTAATACAATTTCAGGAGGAGGGGAAGTCGAACCTGGTGGCACACTGCACTGACCTATGGGCTATCCCAATTGGATAAAAAAAATGTGTCAAGCTCATAGAATAGATGAAAAGATAACCAGAAAGTAGATAGGACGAATGATGTTTCACGAGTCTCAATTTTCCAATAAAATATTAGTCATAATTGAGAACAAATGAGAAAGTACAAAATATTATTTTATTTTACGGAAAAATAAAATTTTACCGTTTAAAACATACTTTTAAATTTTAAAAAACAATAGATGAAGGCTTAGTACTACACATCATCTGTTTTTATGGATTTGGCACCATTACTTTAAATTGAATTTGGAAATGGATAAAATCGAATTTAGAAGGGAAAAAAAATAGAAAAAGTAGATAAAATTGAACTAATCTTATAAAAAAAAAAGTGTATCAAATCTACAAAAACAATCCAAAAAAATAAAAAGTTTGTCAAACACATAAAAACAAAGTGAATACTCCCTCTGTCCAAACTTAATTTGCACATATTACCATTTGACAATATTCGTTATTAATATTTAATTATATATTTAAATAAATATATAAACAATAATATTATCAGTTGAAAAAATTCGTAATAATTTATTTCT
The DNA here is from genome assembly GCA_037428765.1 of Rubia yunnanensis. Classification (NCBI taxonomy): domain Eukaryota; kingdom Viridiplantae; phylum Streptophyta; class Magnoliopsida; order Gentianales; family Rubiaceae; genus Rubia; species Rubia yunnanensis. The sequence continues at coordinate 21,722,404 of CM075066.1, forward strand.
AGATATCAATTTTTATATGCCACGGTTAGTGAAACATAGTTAAATATTTATCTTTAATATTATAAAAAATATTCTAACCAGGACGAATGATGTCCCTCGAGTTTGAATTTTCAAATAAAATATTTGCCATAATTGAGAAGATAGAAGAAATGTCAAATCTGAACAGAAAGTCCATTTTGTGTAGCGTTGTCGTGTTATTTCCTTAGGCTACCTTGTTTGAATATTTGGAGAAGTCAAACACATTGTAAAACATGCTTTGGAATATACCTTCAGCATTTTGTGTTCCAATTGGAATAATTCTATACTAGGGGTCGTTTGGTTCATGTGGGAATTCAATTCTGCGGTAATTTGTATTTTATGGAAAGTTGTTTCCATGATCAAATTTCTAGGATATACACAAATCGTGTTTAGTTGCACATGCGGATTCTATATTTCCTATGAATTAATTTTCTGTATGTTGTTTGGTTGACTTCATTTGTTTCTTTGGAATCTAACGATGGTGGGTGATTTCAATCATCATTTTCATAAACTGATTCAACATTTGCCAATACATTGCCATACATGTTGCTGCAATCTTCTTACGTTGAATTAGTGTCATACGAGCCATAACTGTATAACATTTACAAAATTTGGTAACAAATTAATTGAAATCAACCCAACATTACTCGAATATATTTTAATCTAACAATCAAGAATATAAAAATCATAGAAATTCACAATCAAAAACATTATATAATTTGGGTGTATAAATTAATTTTTTTCATATACAATCAATAAAACATATAAATTAAAATAATGACAAACCTCAAATTTTTGGTGGTGATGTGTTGGTGGATGTCGAACAGCTGCAGAACCTACAAATAGATAGGCCAAAACGAGTTGCGATTATCAAACAGTTGGTGATAATAGATGGAGTATGGAATTCAAACTCTTTTAATACGTCAATTTTTTATGAAGAACCTGTAATGGACAGTAATGGATAGACAAAAGAGTTTGGCAGAGATGGAAGTGCTGGTGCGAATGAAAATTTGGGTGGATTAAAAGTCTTTTATAGACACAAATGGGTATGCGAGAAGACAATGAAGTAGAAGGAAATGAAAAATTGCCGCGTGAAGGAGGGAAACCATAACGTTTTACGCGCCATAGTTAGGATAAAAGTGTAATATCACACAAAAGCATCGCAGAATTGCATTCGACCGAGGAGGTACTCGGTAACATATTTCCCACGTTATGTGGGAAATTTAATTTCCTCCGAATTACAACTTCCCATGTATTTACTACTTTCCGTCAACCAAACAGTTCTACCAATCCTAAAATACGCAGAATTTATAATCACCGTATATGGTACGCATACCAAACGACCTCTAGGTCACGCATACCACACTTTGTGTGGCTAGCCCGGATGAATGGTGGAATTTGTGGTTTCAAAATAAGTCTTTTTGTTATTAGATAATATTTAACTGCAACAGCCAATTTGTTAAAAGCTTAAAGACAGGCAACTATTAACTAGAAACATAAAAAATAATCCAACATATATAGGTAATAAGAATGCACACTAATAGGGTCTGGCCTTGGCAGCTCATAAAGCTTATTACGGCCCAAGGAAAGAAGCATGTTGGAGGCTAGCTAAGGGCCAACAGATTACAAACTGACATGACACGAGTTGTCATATTAGCCATCAACACATTATATAACATGTAAAGGAAACATGCTTCCAAAGTACGTTTTTCATTAGACAAACCTACACTTGGACAGAAAATCCTAAAAGTCCCCCCTGACAAGATTGTCGGAGCAGGCCTGGTAAAGCACCGACCTATCTGACTTAGATCCAAGTTGTTTTGCAAGTCGCAGAGAAGAGCCCGAGCAAAGGAACATTTTCAGCCCAAGTGGAAGTACAAGGAGGACACAACATTGGCATCGTCTGTGGGGATCACTTCAATCTTTAGCATCCACGCAACTCAAGCACTATGGAAGGATCATCATCAGCGGGGCATCCGCCAAGCCAGGTGTTCATGGAGGACATGATGCACAAGAGGAAGAAGTTACGTTGACGCTGAAAAGAGAAGAACACAGGCTCCAGACGACGGAGAAACTGATAGGCAACTCCAATCTGTTGCAGACATCATCACCTCGCAAAAGGAGATGATGAGAAAGCTAAGTGCGATGGAAAAAAGGGAAAAGGCTAAGGAAGCCGGCCTAGGGAAGCAGAAGAAGGTCGTGAAGCCAATGAAGCTATTTCATGGGCAGGACGAGCAAGAGGAAAACTCCCAGAGCAAAGATGGAGGCGAGGAAACCAGACATACCGTCTCCAAAGGCAAGGTTAGCAGAGCAAGGTCAGAAAAGAAGAAAAGAAGGCACGAGCTCTTGCTAAGGGTTTGCACGTTGAACCCCCCCTAGGACGATTGACGAACTGATGAGAAGGGTGGAGAACTTCTTAAGGGTAGATCACGCAGATAAGAGGAGGTAGGAAGCACAGGGAGGTGCGAGCACACATAAAGTGAAACCTAGAGCAGAAAAGCAAAGGAAGGATAAGGAGGCGGTTCGGCCAGTCTGGTTGAATTTTGACAAGAAGTTTACCCCGTTCATCAAGACACCCAAGGAGATCTTTGCTCTGGTGGTAGGAAAGAACATCCTGGAGCCAGCAAGGAAGCTGGTGGCCCCTGCACACATGAGGAACAAGGCATTGTTCTATGATTACCATGGAGATCACAGGCACGACAAGAACGACTGCATGCACCTGAAACAGGCAATTAATATTAGTGTCTGCAGTGGAGAGTTGGCTCATCTGGCAAAGGAGGTGCGAGCCCACAACAAGGCCACATACCAGAATAAAATGGGAGGAAGCAGCCATTTTGGGAACCATCATAGGCAGTAGGGGGATCGAGTAGAAAGAGGTCCCCAAAAAGAGACTGGAAGAGCAAGGGAAAGGAAGTAGCCAGAGAAGAAACCAAAGAAGACAATAAAGGGCAGCGAGAGAATACGCCAGTGGAGGACAGTGCTGGGATGACAACCACAGACATTTATGCCATCATCAGTGGTAGCACATGAGGTAGGACAGAGCCCCAGAGGAAGGTTCGATGCAGATGAACCCCTCAGGCAACGACCGCAGACAGGAGGTTGGGGCCTAACGAGATCATATCCTTTTCGTCGGAGGACCCCATCCCTGAAAGGCCAGTAGGAAGGGATGCAGTAATAATCCAAGTAAAGGTGATAGAGAGGAGAATACATAAAGCATATGTGGATGGAGGAAGTTTATGGGAGATCCTGTATTGGCATTGTTTTGAAAAGTTAGATGAGAACACAAGGAGGAAGCTGAAGCTGACAGATACGCCTTTTATGGATTTTGCAAACAGGGTGGTATGGCCGGAAGGAACCACATGCCTCCCAGTTCCAATGGGAAACGATGTGAGAAACAAGATAATGGGTATAGAGTTCATCGTTTTAAAGGCGAACAACCCCTACAACATAATCTTAGGGAGACCCGCCTTAGAACTTTTGAAGGGGATAATATCCAGTGTGCACTTACTGCTGAATTTCCCAACTAGAAGGGGGATATGGATAGTAAGAAGAGACCAACAGGAAGCGAGATAGTGCCATTAGATAGCCCTCAGCAAGTAGAAGAGAGAAATGGGGATACAGGAGAAAGAGGAAAACCCTGGATACCTAGGACCGTGGCAATGATACAGGAAGGGATGACCCATCAAAATTAGGATCAGAGGTGCCAACGGTACAACTGGGGGAAGGACAATTGGTATAGGTAGGATCTGCGCTGCCACCCAAGGTAAATAAGGAACTCACAAGGACGTTGCAAAAAAAGCCCAAGCATTCGCATAGAAGCTAAAGGACATAACTGGCGTCTCTAAAGAGCTAGGCTGCCACGAGTTGAAGGTGGTCACAGAACATCGGTCTGTCAAGCAGAAGAGGAGGATGATGTGCAAAGAAAGGAACAGAGCTGTTGATGGGGAAGTGGAATAGCTTGTGGAAACTGGGATACAGTGAGAAGTCCCTTACCCAAGTTGGCTGGCCAACCCTGTCCTTGTCAAGAAAGCAGATAGTAGCTAGAGGATGTGCGTGGACTACACGTACCTGAACAAGGCCTTCCTCAAAGACTGCTACCCACTACTAGTCATTGATTAAAAGGTATATGCCCTCACTAATTATCCGATTAAATGTTTCCTAGATGCATATAAGGGATACTACTAATCCCAATGTTAAAAAGTGATGTGGAAAAAATGGCATTTATTATGGAAAGGGGGAGTTTGGGTATTGCATGATGCCCTTTGGGTTGAGAAATGCAGGGGTTACCTACCAGAGGGTGGTGGACAAGATATTTCAAAAGAAGATAGGTAAGAACTTGGAGGTATATGTCGACGGCATGGTGATAAAGAGCAAAAGATATAGGGACTTCGTGAAAGATATGGCCCAGAAGTCGAGGAGATTCTGGGAAACAGGCATGAAGCTAAGCCCAGCAAAGTGTCAGTTCGGAGTAGGAGCAAGGAAGTTCTTGGGAAACATGGTGTCGAATGAGGGGTTGCGAGCAAAACCGAAGAAAGTGAAGGCCATCCTGGAAATGAAGTTGCCCATAACGGTGAAGGAGATACAGAGCCTAAATGGCAAGTTGGTGCAATGAACTGTTTCTTGTCTAGAGCAGCAGAACGAGCGCTCCCTTTCTTAAAAACGCTAAAAGGGTGTGTAGACAAGAAAGGAGTAGTACATTGGGGAAAACAAGAAGAAACAACTTTTGGAAAATTGAAGCAGCATCTGAATGAGCTACCTGTGCTGACCTGCCCCTAGCTAAGGGAGACTCTCTACCTGCATGTGGCTACCAATGATGAGGCAGTCAATGAAGCCCTGGTAAGGGAAGAGGAGAAGGTATAGAATCCAGTATACTATATGATTAGGGCTTTGCAGGGCGCAGAAAAGGGATATGAAGGACAGGAGAAGCTAGCACTGGCACTGGTACACGTAGCCAGGAGGCTGTGCTAGTATTTCTAGGCACACTCGATAGTTTTGCTCACAAACCAACCACCAAAGTCAATACATACAAGGCCCGAGGCCTCAAGAAGGCTAGTAAAGTGGGCAGTGGAGCTATGAGAGCACACAATCGAGTACGCACCGTGGAAAGCAACAGAGGGATAGGTGATCGCGGACTTCCTAGCAGAGATCCTAAAGGAGGAAAGGATAGAACAGAAAGAGAAGTTTGTGACAGGGAAGGAAGCCTGCATGACTGGACCCGATGTCTGGAGTCTGCACGTGGACGAAGCTTTAGGAGTAGAAGGATCAGGTGTGGGGCTAGTGGTGGCCAACCCACTGGGGGTGGAAACAACTTATGTGCTCCATTTTAAGTTCCCCGCCTCAAGCAATGAGGCCAAATGTGAAGCACTGATAGCGGGAATGAAGATAGCATGAAAAATGGGAGCAAGAAAGTTGTAGGCATTCAGAGATTCAATGTTAGTAGGAAACTAATACAGCGGCCAGTACGTGGAAAAAGAGCCAGCCATGATGAAGTATAGGAAAAAAGTCAGGAGCCTAGCAGAAAATTTTGAGGAGTTCGATATCATCAGGGTCCCTCGGTTGTAGAACACCAGGGAAGACACAATCAACATGTTGGCCTCATTGGCACCCACCCACCTTACCAAGTCCGTCCCGGTGGAAGAACTGGAAAGAATGTCCATGGACCAGAAAGTGGTAACAGCAATACAAGATGCCGAGGAAAACTGAATGACCCCGCTGAGGGCTTACTTGGAAGCTATAATCCTCCCAGATGAGGAAAGCGTGGCCAAGACATTGAAGAGATATGCTTTGTAGTATGCAATCAAGGACAGATTTTTGTACAAAAGAGGATACTTAGAGCCATGGCTTAGATGTGCATGACCCAATTTGTTAGAAGTAATCCTGAGAGAGATGCACGAGGGAAGCTGTGGCAGCCACCAGGGAGCCCGAATGCCGGCGTTAAGGGCAGTTTGAGCAGGATATTATTGGCCGAGGATGAAATCAGATTCGAAGAAAATATTCAGGGAATGCCACAGGTGCCTGTAGTACGTATCAGTACCCAGACTCCCTGCGGAAGAGATGACCAGTGTCATATCAGCCTGGCCTTTCGCAAAGTGGGGGATAGATATAGTAGGGCCCTTTTCCCAAAGCTATAGGCAAGAAGAAGTTCCGGATAGTGGCAGTAGATTACTTCACTTAATTGGTAGAAGCGGAGGTTGTTGCCACTATCACAGGAAAGAAGGTAACGAACTTCGTATGAAGAAATATAGTGTGCAGATTCGAGATCCCGCAAGTCATAGTCAATGACAATGGCACACAGTTTTTCGGAGAGAGCGACTTTGAAGGAAGCCACATACAAATCCTAGACAGAGCAACACTACAAAAGCAAAGTCAGGCCAAGATGCCTGAAACATGGAAAGCTAGCCCTCCTAAAGAATGAGGCAAGCAGAGCACAAGGAGAAAAGAAGCTAGACGCAACCTGGGAAGGGCCTTACAAAGTAACTGAGGTGCTGGGCAAATGAGCATACAAGGTGGAGACAATGGATGGAAAGCAAGTGCCGCGCACCTATAACATGGCCAATTTCAAGAAGCACTATGCATAGGAAGTACCACTTTGGTTTTCTTTCTTTTTTAAGGCTGCTAGGAGATCTATTTTATTTTGCGAAGGAAGGGCAAATTTTTGGTGGATCAAGTCTATTGTAGGCCCATAAAGGGTACGATCCAAGGGAATTTTGCATAATACCCTTGCGAGTATTTTGTTGTTGACAAATAAAATGAAGTGCAGCTGTTAAATATAAGAAAATGGCAAAGTCCATGAGAATAAAAGATAATACGATGATCGACAATTAGAAGAGCTATCAACATCAACAACAAAAATAAGGAACGAGTCAAAGGAACTCGTTCATAAAGCATCCCTAACACCGCACAGTTAGGTGTACGCCAGCCAGACCAAAGGGGCTAATGGAAAGCACCCCTAACCACATGCAAACAAGGAGCTGTTAGCCAACTTTCTAAGTTGATGAGGGCCTGAGGCAAAGGCTCCAAACCAGAAAAGTGACAAAGGTCCCAAGCCAAGGAAAAACACCTTGGCTGGTGGAAACCAGTCATAACATTCCACCCACTGTTCAAAAAAAGGGGGGAAGGAGAAGGTGGTCATACACCAAACAGACAAGCATAAAACAGAAAGAGAACACCCACGGGTGTACCCAGTTGGTTGGGACGCATATACTCCAGGGGGGAACCCCGGGTTCGAGGCTCACAAGCCGCGGTGTGGGATGACCTTATTCAAAGCATGGCCTTCACGGGCCATGTGGCAGGTGGGCTCCTCGTGGGCGGTGAGTACGAGCCCGCATGCGGGTCCTGGTGGCTGGTTACCGTGACATACCCCCTGACCGAGCCTGTGGTGTCGGGTGGTCGGGGTGGCCCAGGGCTAGCCGTAATAATAAAACAGAAAGAGAAGCAAAAAGCGCTCCTTATCAAGCAAGCAAGGGTGGGGGAAGGCACCCCTGACCATAATATCCGCCCCTTACGGGGACTTAAAAAATAAAAAGTTGTAAGAGAGAGAAGAGAGAGAGAGAGATTATTTGTTGTTATCACAAGATTCACATTAAAGAAAAAATAATAATTTTTAGGGCTCCCCGCTCCCTTGCCTGCAGCTTTCCCCAACTCGTCTTCCTCCTGATGCGCCTCCCTCTCATCCACACCCTGGTCTGGTTTGTCCCCTGCCACCTGCGGGTGGCCGCCAGCCTGAGATGAGAATCCAGGTGTTTGAGCGGCCGCTGCATCCGGTTTCCATGCCTCAAGCTCCGTGGTAGTCATCCCAGGATCTAGCAGGGAGAAGTATTCAGAGAAACTATGCTCCCTGAAAGGGACGAATACCCCGCCAAGTTTAGCCTGCAACTCCTCAGGGTCCGTTATGGTAGCGTCCAAGTCAAAAGCCTTGAACACAGAGCAGTAAAAAGGAGCTCGGGGACACGCTGACTCTAGACCACCTTTGCGTAAATGCTGGTGATGGTGAAGCCACGAGTAAACACCCACTCACGGAACTCCCTGTGAGCTTTGTTCTTTGCTTTGAGCTTTTTAACTGCTAACGCCAGAGACCCTGCTACTACATTTTCAAGCTCCAGATTCCCCTCCAGTGTGGCAGCTTGAGCGCGAGCACGCTGTAGATCTGAGGCAGCTTCCTTATAATTCTGCAAGCACCATTCTTGTAATTCTGCAAATTCTTGTCAAGTACGACTAACGGAATCTTCAATACCACTAACTGCTTTAACAGAATCTTCAATACCACTGTAGGCACAGCCGTGGATGAAGAGGCACCGCCGTTAGAAGCACTGGAGCAGGTGGTTCTTGAGCTGCCAAGGGAAGTTGTTCCTCTCAGAGCTCAAGAACCACCTGCTCCAGTGCTTCTAACGGCAGCGCCTCTTCACCCACGGCTGTGCCTACAACTATCCTGGTGGGTTACTCCTAGTTCCTTCAGAGTTGAGAGGCTTCGACGAGACCTCGAGGTTGATACAAAGGAAAGGGAAAGACTATGAAGCTCAAAGATAAGATAGGTTTTATTCATCAGATGCAGAATGTACAGTTTCCATGGGTATGGATTCTTGAATACTAACAACTCCCTAAGGAGAGTTTCTTAGTTCATGGCTAGAGAGAGAAAAACTAAAGTAGAGGGGAGAGCTTTCAATAACCGATGCCTCTTCCTTTCTTTCTTCAGCTCTTTTATAAGCATGTCCTGCCTCTTGACTGGTTACCGGCTGCTGCTTTTCCAATTATTGCTCTTAGTGAAGAGCGCCTTTTGAGCGCCTTTTGCCGGTGGAGAGATGGCAATCATGCATGCCATTGCTGTAGTGGAGGGTCCACGATGTCGTCCTTAATTATTGGTCACATGGTTAGGATTGATTTAGAAGCACTCAGGCTCTGTCTTCGTCGCTGTTTGCACTGCTTTTTGCTGGACATCTTGGACAATTGTGTTCTTTAGGAGCGTATTTGCAGAAGATTTTTAAAGTCTCTTCTGGTACTTGAAGATTGCCACTGAGAAATTTTCCTTCATTGGCTGCCAGTTTTGCTCCGTCTTCTTCGGAGATGGTGTTCTGGTAATCTGAAATTACAATTGTCTTGCCATCAAAGTAATTCACCTTGACTTTGGAGTCCCGGTAAATACCCATGTATTTGCTAAGTACCGCTCGCAGAGTCCTTGCCCGTATATCAGGCAATTCAGAACTGAGTTCTTTGGTGATCGTGACCTCTTGCAATTCTCAAAATTTGACTCCAATTTTTGCAAGGCCTATTTCAATCCAGTGATAAGGGGTGCAAACATTGCCTTCGTTAGTCCAGTCTATAAGGGAACTTGTGACCTTTAAGTAGATAGGACGATCTTGTGCTCCGCATATTTTTGTTCGAAACAGCTTAATGGCCCTGTAAATTCCCTTTGGTAGAAGTGATATTTCCAAGAGGTTATTGTCTGGATATACAACTCCGATTAGTCCACAGTTAAATATATCTCGTACTGTTTTTGGTTTACATCCAGAGAGGATCCCAAAAAGGCTATGGGATTTTTTATTAATTGTGAAAAAACATTCATCTTTGTTTTCAGTGACAGCCTGGGCCATGTGAAAGTAGTAACGAAATTCATTAAAACTCAAGAAACAAGGGCTTTCCGGAGGTGGTTCTGTTTGAGTTGGTCTGGTTCTGAGCAGCCTATTTAAGGATACTGTTGTACCTGAATGTTGGGTTATGTCAGAAAAAGTGGGTGTTTGGGCTTGGATCATGTTCTGTATGGGGGTGTATTGGTTGAGAGCAGAAAGGGCCTCTAGCTCTGAAGTATAGGATTTGTGAGTGTAGGGTTTACCACTGACTATGGCAGCGACTGTTGGCCAGCTAGATTAGACACCTTTATTTGGGCCGTTAAAAATGGTGTAGTATTTTTTGGCTTTGATTGTTGGTCGAAGATTTAACTCTTCACTGCTATTTGCAGTTGTGCTAATGCTTTTTCCAAGACTGTCCTGCCTATGAGGGCGGATATTGGCCATTGGATTTGGCGAAGTCTCGGTATGAGGCATTTTCTCAGTTTTTTGTTCGAAAACCAGTTTTTCACTTTTGCTAGAGGCTGGAGGTGAAGTCTCCATGTCAGACAAAAGTTCCGACATACTAGTGACTTTAAATGCCGTGTTATTTCCTCCCATGAGAGATTTCATATTTAAAACTGGAAGGTTATTAACCGATTTAGGTGTTCTCGGTTGTTCTGTAATTTTTATACCTTGTGCTGAAGCTTTTGGCGTGACTGCAATAGGAGTTGGTAGTAACGAATCGTTATCTACTGCTTTCCCTTTCTTTTTTAGCTTATTCAGCTTGTTCTTTAGGTCTTTGATCTTTGCTTGCTTTGCCAAGATCTCATCTTCTAATTCCTGAATTTTACCTAGAAGGTAAACTTCATCTTTGTATTTCTCCATAATGAGGATTATGTGGCTCCTGCAAATTCACGAGACATTATATCAGCTAAAGTGTTAGCTGATCCTTTGATGTGCTCAACATTAAAGTCATAGTATTGGAGCCACTGTTGCCACCGAACAAGACGTCCTTGTTTGTATTCTCCTTGGATATTTGTCCTGAGAAAATAACTTACATTTGTATTGTCAGTTCTAGCAGTAAAATGAACTGGTAATAGAAATGCTCTAAATGACTTTATTGTTTTTAATAGAGCGAGTATTTCTTTCTCGTTGCTGTGGTAGCGAGTTTCTGCTGGTTTGAACATTCCTGATGTGTACCTGCAAAGAAGCTCAGTTTTTGGTCCTGAGACATTAGCCTTAAGTATTCCTCCCCGGGCAAGATCTAAGGCGTCTGTTTCTATGATTAATTTGTCATCAGGTCCTGGATTATACATGGTAGGTAGATTTTTAACCTGTTTTTTTATTTTCTTTACTAGGTTAGTGTCTTCAGTGGTCCAAGACCATTTTATTTCTTGCTTAAGCTTGATTTGGAGTTGTATCCTTAGCTGTGCTAGCTTAGGAATGTAATCAGATATCCAATTTAATGTACCTAGAAATCTTTCTAGTTGTTTTCTATCAGTTATTTCATCTGGAAATTTATTTATATTTTCCCCTATGTGTTTTTGGATATTAAGCCTTCCTTTTGTTAATGTTTGTCCTAAAAAATCTATAGTGTTTTGGCTGACTTGAGCTTTCTTTTTACTCAATATTATTCCTTTTTCTAGGCGTCGCTGGAGTACCTGTAGTACATGCTAGTGATGTTCTCCTTCTGTTTCTGAAAAGACAACAATATCAACATAAACTAGGCAGAATTTATTTAAATCATTGAAGGATTCATTCATATGTCTTTGAAATATAGATGGTGCTTGTTTGATACCAAACGGCATTACTAACCATTCAAAATGTCCCTGTGGGCAAGTGAAAGCAGTTAGTGGTATTGAAGATTCCGTTAGTCGTACTTGCCAGAATCCCGATTTGCAGTCGAAACTGCTGTAATAAGTTTTTCCTCCTATTTGTGGTAGGAGGTCCTTCATTCTGGGCAATAGATATTCATCACCTATTGTGTTCTGGTTGAGCTTCTTATAGTCAACCACTAATCTAGCTTTTCCTCGTTTTTGTTCACTTCTATTTCTAACCATAAATGTGGTGATTTACTTTTTTTGTATTACTTTTAGATTTAGTAATTCTGTTATTTGTGCTGCAAATTCTTGTCTATCAGTAGGGCTGTATTGCATGGGTTTGACTTTAATGATAGTAGCGGGATTGATTAATTTGATATCTGCGGTAAGTAAACCTTTGTAGATCTTACTATCTAAAGGATGTTCTGAACAACATTGGTCTAACAAGTGTTCAATGTGATGAAGTGTTGAAAGTGTGCGTAAAAATGCGGACGACTCCCCCCCTCAGAAGAAGGTGGTAAAGGATCCTGGTTAGGAGCGATGTTCTCAGGGACGGGAATGGGTAAGGTACTGGCAACTCGTTTACTACTGAGAAATCCGGGGTGACCATGAAAATGGGCTTTGGTGACCTTTTTGATACTGATAGCCAGATTGTTTGGGTGAAACGTAACAGTATCTTTGTACTGAGTAAAAGGCTCATATAGCCGACAGAAATTGTTACCGAGTGTAATATCTCCATATGTAGTTACTTGATAAAGGGTAGGTATTATAAAAATAAGACCTGATATTTGAACTTGTATTTGTTCACATGCCTTGTCCATGACCATGATTTGGTCGTTCGCGGTTCTAGCCCTGATTGGCTGTTTTGCTTGTACCCAGAATTCTTCTGGGATTACTTCTTTATTAGCAGTGCACATTGATGCTCCTGTATCTACGTACATGTCTAGTGAGTATTTTTTATAGCATTGAAAGAAAAAGTTACCTTTGATGTAGATGCTGTTCGGATTTGTGAGATTGGTCCTCATAAGGAATTCTTGAACTGTTCCTTGTTCATTTGTAGAATTGGTGTTATCAGCGCTCAGCTTATCATTGTCTTTTAATAGTGAATCCCACCATTCGTTGTAATCCCATGGTTCAACATGTTCCGGCAAATTATTTTGAATTCGATGTGCTATCGAGTTCATTATCAGTTTCAGTTAAATAATAATAACTTTCTTCTGAGTCATAGTCGGAGTAGACGTATTCCATCTCATTATCAGAGATAAGGTCTAATGCTTTTGCATTTTGGGCTGTTCTTTTTGAACAATCTCTCGCAAAGTGTCCAACCTCATTGCAAATCCAGCACTTACACGTAGGTTTTCCCTGAGGACAAAATCTTTTTGTCTTGTTGTGTTGAGTCATCAGGACTTTGCCATTCTCTTTGGTCTTTCTTTTTTCCTTTGCGGAACCTTTTTGTGAATAGTTTTTTCTTTCCTTTTTTATATTCTTTGAATTTTCTTTTTGGTACCTTTCGTAATTTATATATTTTCTTAGGGCGTGCCTTGGATGTTTTATCGAAACATCCGTACATAGTTTCTGGTCCTTTGAATTAAGGACAACACATATTAAAAGGTTTTAAGTGTTTTCTTACTGTAATATCTCGACAGTAATCTTCCATTTCTCTTTTGACTTGATCTTTTGCCCAAACTAAAGAAGTTCTATGTGTACTTACGTTTACTGGTGGTAATTGTTGGTATTTTGCTAATACTTTGTTGCCAACAAATGGAATCTTTCTTAAATATGATTCAACAAGAGTGGGCCATTCTTCAATTGGAATTTTTGTTAAGTGATTTTCATAGTCACGTGAAAATTCTTCAAAATAACAAAGATCGCAAATTTGTAACCTGTTTAGTCTTGTTCTAGCTTTCCTCAGCTATCCTTGCTTTTTTGGATATTCCTTGAAGCAGGTAGTCTGTTCCTACAAAGAAAGAATAAATCATATTATTAATATGACGGAGAAAATCTTCTCCAGATCCTTCCTTGAATGGGTCTAGATTCATATTTTCCAAGGTGGATTTGACACTTCCGGAGACTTTATTTAGGATTAGTATAAGGATTAAATCTAGGTCATCTCTGAGCATGTCATCAGTCTGAATGATCAATCTCATTTCTGAATTCCATTCTTGGATCAACTGTGCCCTATTGGTCGTGCAGTCGAGATTGAGAGTGTTGGTTCTGCTGTACTTCTTGGTAGGTTGGTATTCTTCTGGAATGTCATATCGTTTATATCCGCTAGTATGTCCACTTGAGTATCCTCTATGAGAACCGCTTTCATACCTTACTCTGTGCGTCCTGGCTCTTCTAGACTGTGCTTCTCTTCTTGATCCTTGCTCACTTGTTTCAGGTATTTCGTCTTCTTGTAATATGGAAGCATTAGCTCGCTGTTCTTCCTTTGGTATGGCAACAAGAATGTTGATCCTGTGCTCTTCTAGTGCATCTATTTCCATATCAGTTACACTTAAACATTGAACTATCTGGTCCATATGATCAGAAATAGTTGTGTTATTGAATTATTCTTCTAATTTTGCTTTAATCATGCCGTAGAAGTTTGTCCCATATATGAGGTCCTAGGTTTTCTGGGTACCATCCTGAAGAGTTTCCAGGTTTTATAATTTTTTTGTTGTTTGTTATTTGTGTTACCTTCAAGGGGTTTACTAAGATTAATTTTAGAGATAATCTCTTCTTTACTGCTTCTTATTTCAGCTAGTAGACTAGCCGATACTTTATCAATGTAGTCTTTATATTGTGCTTCTAAGTCATCGACTTTTATTGCTAAGGTTTTTACTTCTTTGTGAACTTCTTCTACTTTTCCTGTCATGTTTTCTTGTCTATGTTTTCACAATGTATTAAAACCTGTTGTATTGTTTCTGGACTTAGATTATCTAGCCTTCTTTCTAGCCTTGCAAGAGTAGTTTTTATGGCATCAACTTGTTGAAGTACTGGCTCTAGAATTTCTTTATTACTGCATTGTAATTTCTCTGGTAATTCTTTAAAGCATGTAGTTTTTATTCCAAATCGTAACGCAATGTTATAAATGATGACTAGGATATTTCCTACAACAGCATTTATGTTATTTAAATGTTTTAGAATTGAGTCTGTGCTTATTCCTCCAGAATAAAAGTATTCTGGATCACCGTGTTTAACATCTTGAATGTTTAACCCAATGTGTTTTTTCTCATGATAAATATGAGGTATTTTCCTAAAATTACTCATTTAGTTGATGAGATAAGGTCTTAATCCTATGAGATACGTCTCGCAGGTTATCATTTGTTGGGAGTCCATTCATACGACTTAGTGCTCATGAAAAGCCTACGCTAGAGGTTCGAGGAAGGTCTATCAGATGTTCATCTTCTTCATGGGTTCTATCTATTATATTTAGCCGAGGCTGTGCTCCCAATAAGTGTTTTCTGCTTAGATCCATACTCCAAGTGTTCTCTAAAGGGCTTGTTTCTTGCATTGCTATATTAGAGATGCGTCCTATTTCTTTGAAGATATGATCTATCATTATTGGTTCTGAAGGTCGGAAATTCATACTATGATGTGAATTTGTTAAAGAGTATCCCATCATGTAGGTAATAGTGTAAGGATGGTTTCCTTCTATCATAAGATTTGTTCTGTCAAATTCATGGGCTAGACATAATGTCTGATTTATTTTTTATCAGCAAGTGATATTCCTATTTTTGGGCTACAGAATATAATTTTCTCGTAGGTTAAATTTCCTTGAATACCTCCAAAAATTGCATCTTGGGGTTTTGTCATTCTCCTATCTAGTAGGGCAATCTTTATGGGTGAATTTATCCCCGTCCTAAATGTGCTTTTAATCATTATTTTAACCATTCCTATGTGCAGATAGCTTATGGTTTTTCTATCACTCTGCTTTAAGGCCGAGGGTTTATTTTCTATTTCTTGCTGGTTTAATAAGGGGATTTCTATTAATCCAGTTGTGTTCTTAATTTCGAGTGGGTACTCTCTCGTGCTAATGCAAGTGATCACATGATTATTTCTCTGTTTAAATCTATCAAATATGGATTTATGTTTAAACACTTCATGAGGTGCCAGAGAGAGTTTGGCTTTACTTACCTTATTTAGGAGAACTTGATCAACCTGAAGGTCGTGCGCGAAGATGTTGTCTTCTTCGAAGTATTGTTCATTTGTTGATTTTACTTCTTCATCTTCGAGAAGTGATGAGCTTGGTTCGTACAGATCCGTCATGATTGTCAACAGTGTTGTACTGTTATGGCTCTGATACCAGATTTTTTCCTTATACTAATCCTAAATAAAGTCTCCGGAAATGTCAAATCCACCTTGACAAATATGAATCTAGACCCATTCAAGGAAGGATCTGGAGAAGATTTTCTCCATCATATTACCAATATGATTTATTCTGGTGAGAAATGTGGTGATTTACTTTTTTGTATTACTTTTAGATTTAGTAATTCTGTTATTTGTGCTGCAAATTCTTGTCTATCAGTAGGGTTGTATTGCATGGGTTTGACTTTAATGATAGTAGCAGGATTGATTAATTTGATATCTTACTTTAGATAGTAAGATCAACAAAGGTTTACTTACCGCAGATATCAAATTAATCAATCCTGCTACTATCATTAAAGTCAAACCTATGCAATACAGCCCTACTGATAGACAAGAATTTGCAGCACAAATAATAGAATTACTAAATCTAAAAGTAATACAAAAAAGTAAATCACCATATTTCTCACCAGCATTAAAGATATAGTATCCTCTTGGGATCTATATAAGCAATCAGGATTCGGCCTTAATGATCACAAAAATACAAAGAAAATCAGGCATGAGCGGCTGCTGCATCCGGGTTCCATGCCTCAAGCTCCGTGGTAGTCATCCCGGGATCTAGCAGGGAGAAGTATTCAGAGAAACTATGCTCCCTGAAAGGGACGAATACCCCACCAAGTTTAGCCTGCAACTCCTCAGGGTCCGTTATGGTAGCGCCCAAGTCAAAAGCCTTGAACACAGAGCAGTAAAAAGGAGCTCGGGGACACGCTGACTCCGGACCTAAGAAACTCTCCTTAGGGAGTTGTTAGTATTCAGGAATCCATAACCATAGAAACTATACATTCTGCATCTGATGAATAAAACCTATCTTATCTGATGGTAGCGCCCAAGTCAAAAGCCTTGAACACAGAGCAGTAAAAAGGAGCTCGGGGACACGCTAACAACTAAACTAAGAAACTCTCCTTAGGGAGTTGTTAGTATTCAGGAATCCATACCCATGTAAACTGTACATTCTGCATCTGATGAATAAAACCTATCTTATCTTTGAGCTTCATAGTCTTTCCCTTTCCTTTGTATCAACCTCGAGGTCTCGTCGAAGCCTCTTAACTTGAACACAGAGCAGTAACCTCGAGGTCTCGTCGAAGCCTCTCAACTTGTCCCCGAGCTCCTTTTTACTGCTCTATGTTCAAGGCTGTTGACTTCGACTAGACGTCGAGGTTGAGAGGCTTCGACGAGACCTCGAGGTTGATACAAAGGTAAGGGAAAGACTATGGAGCTCAAAGATAAGATAGGTTTTATTCATCAGATGCAGAATGTATAGAGTCCATGGGTATGGATTCCTGAATACTAACTCCTCCCTAAGGAGAGTTTCTTAGTTGAGTTGTTAGCGTGTCCCCGAGCTCCTTTTTACTGCTATGTGTTCAAGGCTTTTGACTTGGGCACTACCATCAGATAAGATAGGTTTTATTCATCAGATGTAGAATGTACAGTTTCCATGGGTATGGATTCCTGAATACTAACAACTCCCTAAGGAGAGTTTCTTAGGTCCGGAGTCAGCGTGTCCCCGAGCTCCTTTTTACTGCTCTGTGTTCAAGGCTTTTGACTTCGACGAGACGTCGAGGTTGAGAGGCTTCGACGAGACCACCTTTGTGTTCAAGTTGAGAGGCTTTGACTAGACCACCTTTGCGTAAATGCTGGTGATGGTGAAGCCACGAGTAAACACCCACTCACGGAACTCCCTGTGAGCTTTGTTCTTTGCTTTGAGCTTTTTAACTGCTAACGCCAGAGACCCTTCTACTACATTTTCAAGCTCCAGATTCCCCTCCAGTGTGGCAGCTTGAGCGCGAGCACGCTGCAGATCTGAGGCAGCTTCCTTAGCAGACTTCTTAGCACGATCAGCCCGCTGATAGACAAGAATTTGCAGCACAAATAACAGAATTACTAAATCTAAAAGTAATACAAAAAAGTAAATCACCATATTTCTCACCAGCATTAAAGATATAGTATCCTCTTGGGATCTATATAAGAAATCAGGATTCGGCCTTAAAGATCACAAAAATACAAAGGAAATCAGGCATGAGCGGCTGCTGCATCCGGGTTCCATGCCTCAAGCTCCATGGTAGTCATCCCGGGATCTAGCAGGGAGAAGTATTCAGAGAAACTATGCTCCCTGAAAGGGACGAATACCCTGCCAAGTTTAGCCTGCAACTCCTCAGGGTCCGTTATGGTAGCGTCCAAGTCAAAAGCCTTGAACACAGACAGTAAAAAGGAACTCGGGGACACGCTGACTCTGGACCACCTTTGCGTAAATGCTGGTGATGGTGAAGCCACGAGTAAACACCCACTCACGGAACTCCCTGTGAGCTTTGTTCTTTGCTTTGAGCTTTTTAACTGCTAACGCCAGAGACCCTGCTACTACATTTTCAAGCTCCAGATTCCCCTCCAGTGTGGCAGCTTGAGCACGAGCACGCTGCAGATCTGAGGCAGCTTCCTTAGCAGACTTCTCAGCACGATCAGCCCGCTGCTGGGCATCGCCCATGAGCCATCTCCCCATCTCCATTTGGATGGCAAAGGCCGCACACATGTCCTATAGGCATAAAAGGGAAACACCTTTGTAAAGAAGGGACATGACGGACAGAGAAGTAAAGGCAAAAAATAGGAGAGAAGGAAGCAGGGTGAAGAAAACACTATCCTAACCTCCAGAGAAATATAGACTTGGCAGTCGACAATGATGACTATAGAGGCAACGTTGAGAGCATGCTCTTGAAGCCAAACGTTAAAGTGGCTGGGAGGAATAACATAATCAAGGAACTCGGACCGAGCAATTGAGTCGCGGATAACTTCAGATCTAAGAACAGCACGAGAGCTAGAGGCTCCTAAGTGAGGAGGAGTGAAGCTAATAGGGGCAGGCGACAGAGAATGTGAACCAGGTGAAGGTAGCGCAGGGACGACTGGTGAAAGAGCGGTTATGGCAGGAGGAGTCTCAGGGACAATGTCAGTGGACCGACGAGTAGACCGACGGTGCTTGCGTTCCAACTCCCATCCTCTTTAGGATCCACAAAGATAGGCAAAGGGACTGGGGTGTCAAATAAGTCAATGACAGGCTCTGGATGGTCAACCTCCCCCTCAGCATCATCTGCCTAGAGAGTGGAGCGACTGGAAGTCTCGCGATGGGAGAGTCGCAATAGGTCACCTATCATGGTGGCGATGGACATGCCTGAAAACAAAGAAAGCAAACAAGAGATTCAAAAGTAGATATAAGAAAAGCATTACGTAAAGCAGTGCATGAAATAAGTAAATAAACAGGGAAATAAAGGATGAAAGCCCTATACCCATAAGGTCACCAGGGCCACCCAGAGGCACGACTCCGATTGGCAGAAAGGGGAGACCCGCAGTGTGCAGCACAGAGTCGTGTAGGACGAAGCCTACTTTAACAGACAGATCCTTCAGGACGGAGATGAGCTGGCGGTTGTCAGACATCTACGAAGTGCTAGGGCGATTCGTTCTCCTGAGAGGATCATCCAAAAAAGGGCCCGTGTGAATCCCTGGATCCATTACCAATTCCTCATCCACGAAGACAAAGCATCGTTTCCACTCAACGTAGGTAGGGAAATTGATGAATAGTTTAAACCCATCAGGACAGAATTTGGGGTAGTACAAGTCGGGGGGCATTTTGGCAGGCGTACATAAGGCTCTAAAAAGGGGGATTGTAGGGGTAAAGCCAGAACCCAAGCAAAGGACCTCAAAGCCCATAAGCAGGTGCAGTGAATTTGGAGTGAGGTTGGTAAGGCACATTTCATAATAACCTAGGATAGGCTGGCAGAACTGGGACATGGCGAATCAGAAACCACCATTCTCAATGATTTCCAGATAGACGGCCACCATCCCTTGAGGGACGTCTAACACCGTTTCTCCTGATCCCAGTAGAATGATACGATTACCAAGGTCATCAAACCTCTTGCCGCGGACCACAAGGAGTACCTCGCAACTGTCACGCCACAGTACGAGTGGGCTTTTGGAGGGCTGATAGTTGACACCATATCGAAAGAGAGAGAAGAAAAAAGAGAAGAGATAAGAAGAGAGAGGCAAGAAGATGGAGGAAGAACAAGAAAGGTACCTGGGTAGATGGTGGGAAATTTGGAGAAGAGCAGAGAGAAGACTAAGCCGAGAGAGTGGTGAAAAAGGAAATGACTGTGGAACAAATCTCACAATATCGTGGGCATATATATGCATGGAAATGGAATTGACGTGACCAAAGAGTGACTTACCTTGGAAATAGGCAAAGAAAAAACAATAAGTGGTTAGACGACGTTAGACAGAGATGAATTGTGGTGACGTTTGAGACAAGTAGCATAGGGGAACGAATAATGAGGCAAAAGGAACCGAAAAGACACTGATTTTAAAATGATTACTGAAGCCATTTCTCGTAAAAGACCAATCTGCTGATAGAAGGAAGCATGGAAGAAATACCAATAGGTTGTAACACCCAGAACTAGCCCATCTCCATGTTCAAGAGATACAGGGACCTGGACTGGGGGGACTTAACAAGGTCTGGACCTAGACTGGGGGGACTTAACAAGATCTGGACCTGGCTGCCCATTAAGCTTATTACAGCCCAAGGAAAGAAGCCCGCTAGAGGTCAGCTAAGTGCCAACAGATTACAAACTGACATGACAGCCACCAACACACTATATAACATGGAAAGGGAACATGTTTCCAGGGTACGTTTTTCATTAGACAAACCTACACTTAGACAGAAAACCCTAAAAACTCCCCCTGACAAGATTTTCGGAGCAGGCCCGATAAAGCACCGGCCTATCTGACTTAGATCCAAGCTGTTTTGCAATTCGCAAAGAAGAGCTCGAGCAAAGGAACATTTTCGGCCCAAGTGGAAGTACACGGAGGACGCAACACACGCCAGATTGAGGATGATGTTGCACTCGATCCTCACACAAGGGTACATTCACCAACACCGGAGCAGAAAATACTTAATAGCAAACACAAGAACGACCTGGAGTACTATCGTTTCTTAGAAAGCTCATTTAAGATCACAGGGTAATTGAAGTCTTCGTACAATAATAAGCATTACTTTTTGGCTCCTTATCAGTAACCTCCTCCTTTGTTATTAAGTTAGTTTGAATCATTTCATCTAAAAGTAACATACAACTGATCCCTTAAAGAGGCCTTGCCTTCCACCATCTGTGGGTTTACTCTCTTTTTTTGGCAAAAGTCTCTATGAGCCATTCTAGTGTTACCCGCCAATTTCCCTTCGTTTGCCATTTCTATTGCACAGGATTGGCCTTCATTTCCTTTGGCAGAATCACTCTTCTTCAAATCCAAAAGATGAATTTTGAAAGGATTTTAAATGCATTGATGTATTTTTTTGCTCTAGGAGAATCCTTTAAAACAACCTTTCTCATTTTTGGCACAACTTTTTCTTTCCTTACCATGTCTGATTCCTGTTTCCCCTTTTACAAGGTCAGTCGTACCTAGAAACTGCACAAGGTTTCTAGCAGGAGTACCAAACCAAGGTGTTCGTCCATCTCGTGCTTTCTAATAGAAAGTTAATCAAGGGTCATGGAAAGAACAAAGGTTGACTGTAAAAACTAAAGACACTTACATGCAATATATCAAACCCGGGTACGGAAATAGATTTCTAAAAGGAAGATGAATTAAAAATGCAGGTTTACCATGTGGATTGTGTTTCTTCACAGCTTATACATATGTAGGTGTGCTCCCAAGCTGTGCCGGGAAATTGCATCAAGAAGTAGGATCTCGAAATGCGAGGTCGGGGAAACACCATTCTTCCATGCAAACATGTATCTTCATCTGCAAGTTGAGTAGGAAAAAAATGCAGACTTGGATTGTTACAAATATGGTGTTCAACGTATGATAAAATAAACATTTCCTTGTCTGATTTAGGTGCAAGATGAGAATTCATTAAGCACTAAGCAGGCACCAAATAGCATATTTGCATCCAAATGCTCCACATATTAAAATTTTCATGCCAAGGAAATGCAAAATGCTTTATAAGGTACTCATTATATTATATTCTAAAAGTTACATTTCTATAAACTATAAATACTTTAGCTTCTGACATTTAGTATGAAAGACTGGGAAAGTTTCCCAAAGAATCTAAAATGAATGCAAACTTCCACCTCTAAAATAGGGAAAACACTGTAATTTAGTCTTCTAGGTAAAATTAAAGACATACCGTACCACAACAATAAGGAAAACTAATGGAATGAACCGCAAACAAAAATCATGTTCGTACAATGATTATTACATATAAGGTGTGAAATAGCAACACGTAAATTGATTGATTACCCTTTTGAATTGCGTCCCTTCAATATCAAATACCGTTCTTTGTTACAAGCCATTAAAATGACTGTAAAGAGATCACATTGAAAATAATATAGGATGTAGAACTTTGACCCCACAAGCAAGTAGTGGAGGACTATGATTCACTTTCAATTCAGAATAAGGAAAGCAAATAAGAAATTTCCACCTATTTATGAACAACAAATGTCTCCTAGTCCTAAGTCTTGACAAGTACTTAATATTTTAAACATGTAATGCAGACTTACAGTAAGATTAGAAAGGACCATACTATCAAGAAGCAGATAAAACATACTCAGTGAAACAACTTGTGAATTACTACCTAACAACACATGCACCGATGCTTCTCTTTGCTTTGATCCTTCCCACGAGAAAGAGTATAATGCTGGAACAAGATGTTGGGAAATAAGCACCTGAAGATTATAAATCACAGCAAAACACGAGCACAGAACTGCAGAAGGATCTATACATTGTACCTTTTAAAGTTTATTGCAAATTTATGGAGAAGATGCTTCATCCTCTTTACCATTACCCAACGTGCAACCAGACTTGCTGATACCCTTGATTAAGGAAATATAAGTAGTGTCATCTGAATTATGTCTTGACTAACAAAAATAAAGTGCATGTTCCAGGTGTGCTCATTATGTGAAAATCAAGAATTTCCTATGAATGAAGGGTATGGAAATTAGCCTGCAACTTTATAACAACCATAATTTGAACAACAAATGGTTACTTGGGATTGGGAAGAGCAGTGACCGGACATAAAATTAACAAGAAGGGCAGGGCAAAAATATATTAACAAATGACACAATATCTAAATACAAATTCATAAGTACTGTTACTAAGACAACTCATTGAACACTTTGAGTGCGTTATCATTGAAATTGCAAAAGAACCAAAAATTAAAAAGGAACGAACCAATGTATACACACAGAACCTCAAATATGCTAAATGGGATGAAATTAGGGCAAGAAGAAAGATACAATGGCAATGGCAAAAAATATTAATTCGTGAAAGACAAAAAAAGGAAGCCTAAATTTGTCAGAGATAAATGCTAACCTTAATGAAGCTAAGCTACATTGGAATTGCCAAAAGACTGAAATCAGAGGAGAAGAAATGGAAAGGTGAAATGATAGAATGTAAAAAGTGGGTTTTTACCAAGTGGAAATTGGGACAAATGAAAGGCGAATGCCGACCGGCGCAAGAGGTGGGCTATGCTTTGGGAGCGACACAAATCATTCGGTAAGATCGGCGGGGTATGGTTGGATCAACAAATTAAGAACAAAGTAGCAGAGAATAACAGATGGGGGAGGGGACCGGAGGCAGCGGTAGGCGTACAGGGAGGGCAAAGTAGACGAAGCACACAGGTGAAGGGGTATTGAACTGGAAGAACGACCGACCACTGGGAAATTTGTTCGCTACCAGAGCAGTCGGTGTGACAACTTGGCCTGTAAGAGGGAGGCACGCAGAACGAAGTAGGGAAAGGAGAGTGAAAGTAAAGGCTGGCGGACCGATCACCGTACCTAAACCACTGCACAAATAAATTTAGCGTGCTTTTAATATAGTATAGCTAGATTGGTCTAATTGGCGGTTCATCTACAGCGGACTGAACTTGTATTCAATATAAAAATTAGGTGTGATAGCCTTTATAAAAATTAGAAAGAGAGCAACATCATCTTTTTGAGAAATTGTTACTCAAGGTTTTTTTTATCGGTACACTTTTTCCTTTTACTAATAGCTTATTTGATTTATAATGAACTTTTTTGTTTATGTAATACTAGCGAAGTACATTACCATTGCGCGTTGCACGATATTATTAATTAAAATATTAGAAATAAATTTTATATACATGTTGTGTCTTACATTTATATTGAAAACAAAGAATTTTATTTAACATTTTAAAGTATAGTCATTTAAGGAAAACTATATCAAATGGTCAGAAATCGTTAAATATTGAATACGAAAAAGCTTGATTATTTTCATATATTTCATGCAAATTATTTAAAAATTAATTATTTTATATTTTGAGATTCATATTAAAAGGCTGTCATAATTATATGTATCTCATTGTAATAAATAAAAGTAAATATCAAATGACCTTATTAGTCTCAATAATTATAAAATATCCTCATTTAATAGTTAGTCGATCTAAAACAAGATTTATTTATTTATATATATAAATAAATAAATAATGTATACATATTTCTATCAAAAGTACTCATTCAATGTATAAAATAAATCCCTTTTTTTTATTTTACATTATGTGTTTCTTTGGATTTTCTTCAGTGATATATATATATATATATATATATATATATATATATATATGTGAGATATTTATGGTTTTAATTATACCTAAAGAAGTTATATATTTTAACAAGTTATGATTGATTATATATAGTAAAGAATTAAAATCAGTAACATATTATAATACTAGTATATTATTTTTAAACAACTTAGATTTATGTTAGTCAAAATAAATTCAATATTCCCAATTAATAGCACCATCCAATCAATTTCTATGGTGATTGGGAAAAGAATCAATTTCAACCACATATTTTATTTTTCAATCTCTTCGTTACTCAATCTCTTCGTTTAGCGAACAACGGTCTCATTACTGTGCCTGTGTGCGAAATTTGGTGCGATTTCACACAGTCATCATTCTTCTTCTTCACCTCCATTTCTTTCTGCAACTGATCTCACCATTTCTAACTGATTCGCCTGATACAAATTCACTACCTGTGAGATAGTCACACCGGCGGACGATCATGGCGTCGCCGACGCCTCCTCCGCCTCCGGATCCTATCACTAAGCCACTGGTCGCTCGAAGCTTTGCCCAAGCTCTCAATACAAAACAATCCCCCCTTCTCTCTTCCCTTCCGGATACCCCAAACTTACACCCGACAACAGAATACAAGGGCAAGATTGCATTCATACTCCCTCCCGAAGAAGGAGAAATCCTAGCCTTACACTACCAGAATGCCCTCGTCGGAAAGTTTAGCAGAGGGAAACCGCAGATGGAATCGCTACTTCAGTCCTTCAAATCAATAGGTTTTAAATCTAAATTTCAAATTGGTTCTATTGATTATCGTCATGTTTTGATTCGATTTCAGGAAAATGAAGACTACCAAAGGTGTTGGATGAAGGGACAGTGGTCAATACAAGGTTACACAATGAAGATGCAAAAATGGACACCAGATTTCTCCCCATCAGTGGAATCCTCGATAGTACCAGTTTGGGTAACATTTCACAAACTACCACTCCATTTCTATAATAACTCTGCTATAATCGGAATAAGTAGTCAGGTAGGAAGGTTTCTTAAGATGGATGCAGCAACAATGGCATTAACAAGACCTTCAGCAATTAAAGTTTGTGTAGAAATAGACTTGTTAGCTCAGCTCCCTAAATCAATTATGGTAGGGATAGGAAATAAGGTAGCTGAATATCCTATAGAATATGAGGATTTGCCAACATATTGCACTCACTGCAAAATAATTGGCCATAGTAACTCAAGCTGTAACTTTCTGCATCCTAATCTGAGGAAAACTGCTAATAAGAATTTAGAAAATGCTGTCACTATTAAGCAGAGAACTGGCCCTCACCCAACAGAAGAAGCTAACTTGGGAGGGACATCAGCCCTAACAGTTTCTCAAAAGGAAAAGGATGTGCAAAATCAAACAATAAACACAGGAATCATAACTGATAGCAACATAAATTTCTTTAAGGTAAGTCATAGAAAACGTAATGGTCCATTTTACTCACTAGATGATATATCTAAACCAATAACCACATCCATTTGGAGAAAAAAGAACCATTCCCCTACCCATTCCCCCACAAAGGAAAAGGAAACAAATATTAGCATAGTTACAATTTCTAATGCTTTTCAATCCTTGGAAGACAGCGAGGATGAACAGGTAGAGAAGGAAGGGGAGATTGCAGAGATCTACCATGAAACAGTTGAGTCACAGGAAGTTACACTACCAATTGATATTAATACTAACCAAAATATTTCATCTGTGTTACTTAAAGAACAAGTACAAATGGAGTTCGAAGAGCAAGTTCATAAACAGTCAGCAGAGGAAAGCTCCAGCATAGAGGATGTACTGAAAGAGAAAACATCAGATTGCTCTGAAATGGTAAGTTTGGAGAAAGAAAGGGAGCAGCCACAGGCTCAGGTAAGACCCTCAGAGCAGAATCTTTCATCTGTGATTACTAATAACAATGGTAAGTCAGGAGAAAAAGGTAAAAATTCAGCTAAGACTAGTAGAAATCTCAGATCTACACAAAAAGCCAACCCCAAAATTTTTAAATGATAACACACACCATAATTGGGAATGTGTTAGTTTGGAATGTAAGGGGAGTTGGTACCTCAATAGAGAGACTTAAGATTCTGAAACAAAAACATAAGTTAGACATAATGTGCCTAATTGAACCATGGCAAGAAAACCAGAAGATCATAAAGTTTAAATATGACCTAGGATATCAGAATGCTTACTCTGCTCAGAGAGCTAAAATCTGGCTATTTTGGAACCAGTCTTATAGTATCTCAGTGTTAAGTGAGACAGATCAGTATGTACAAGCAAATATAATTGATTTATCATCTTCTTTGAGCTGGAATTGTGTATTTATTTATGCAAGTGTACATAGATCACTCAGAGAATCCTTATGGCAGGACCTAAAGGCAACTAACATTCCTCATTCTATTTTTATTGGTGACTTTAACACAGTAGCTTCAGTATCTGAGTATAGAGGGAGGAAGTCAACCCCTAAAAAAAGCATGAAACAATTTAACAATTTTCTAAGTGATCTGGATTTGCATGATATTCCCACTGTAGGTAACTCCTTTACATGGTGCAATAACAGGTTTAAGGAACGAGGTAAAGAGTTAATATTCCAAAGGCTAGATAGGGGACTTTGCTCATTAGACTGGTTTGATAACTTTCCTAACAGCTCTATTCTGGTTTTAAATAGACTTTCATCGGATCATGCTCCTCTTTTATTATCCATACAATCATCTGAGGAACAAGCCCCTAGACCATTTAGATTTCAGGAGATGTGGATAAGTAGACAGGACTTTATTAATTTAGTGAAATCGAATTGGTGCCTGGACACTCCTTATAGAGGAATGTTTAGGATGGTTTATAAACTAAAAAGGCTTAAAAAGGAAATAAAGCAGTGGAATATAACACACTTTGGTAATGTTGATCAGAATCTGATGCAATATAAGAATAAGGTTAATGATTTGGAAATCTCTTTTCAACAAACACCAACTGACTCCATACTGACAGACCTGAATAACACAAAATAGTTGCTGATGAGGGCTCAAAAGGAGAAAGTAATCTACCTTAGGCAAAAGGCTAGACTGAACTGGTTTAAATATGGTGATGCCAATACTAGTTATTTTCATCACTCAATTAGGGAAAGAAGAACTAAAGTCAGAATCAGTAAAATTAGAGATGAAAATGGAATTTGGATATCTGATCCAACAAAGATAAAAGAGGAAGCAGTGGGATTTTATAGAGCTCTATTTAATGAAGAGGAACCACAGAAGCAAGGAACTTATATGAATCATTTTCTAGCTGAAATACCTGGAATAATAAATGAACAAGAAAATGATCAACTGTTATCTCCTTTTCTGATCCATGAGCTTAAGTTTGCAGTCTTTGATCTTAATAAACACAGCTCACCTGGTCCTGATGGTTACCCTGGTTTTTTCTATACCACCTTCTGGGATTATGTTAAAACAGATTTACTTGAGGCTGCAAATGATTTTCTGAAGAATGGTAAAATTCCTAAAGCTATTTCTAGTACATGGCTAGCATTAATTCCTAAAAGAACAGTTCCTGTCACATTCTCAGATTTCAGACCAATAAGCCTTTCAAATTTTGTGAATAAGGTTTTTTCCAAGATGATGATGGAAAGGATTAAGCCTTTCATGTCTCAACTAATATCTCTAGAGCAAAGTGCTTTTATGAAAGGGAGGGATATCACAGATAATATAATATTGATGCAAGAAATGACCAGAATGTTAAAAAGGAAATCAAGGAATCAGAACCTAATCATCAAATTAGATATGCAGAAAGCTTTTGATAGGGTATCATGGTCTTTTCTTAATTCAATTCTCCTTAAATTTGGTTTCCATGGAGTTTTTGTGAACCGGATATTGCAGAATATAGCCTCAGCCCATTTTTCAGTGATTATTAATGGTGTAGCCTCAGGATACTTTGCATCTAATAGAGGAATAAAACAGGGAGATCCCCTCTCCCCATTTCTGTATAATATACTATCTGAGGCCTTTTCCAGAGGAATTAAAAAACTTTTCAAAATTGGCTTTCTGAAAAATTTTGATTTACCTAAGACATGTCCACAGATAACTCACCTAATGTATGCAGATGATACAGCTGTATTTCTCAGTGGAAATAAGGAAAATCTGAAAAGATTTAAAAGATTTCTTACTGCATATGAGCAAACAACAGGTCAGAAAGTTAATTTCTCTAAATCCAACTTCTATGTTGATCATGCCACCCCAGCTGATAGAACTCAGATCATAAGAAGGTCTTTAGGAATGACTTTGGGAGAGTTTCCTTTTCAATACTTAGGTATTCCCATATTCACAGGAAGGAACACTCAGAGATATTACTATCCTATACTGGAGAGATTAGAAAAAAGCATTAATAACTGGAAAAATAGGTGGCTTAGCACAGGAGGGAAGATCATATTAATAAACCACTGCTTTCTTTCAATCCCAACCCACCTGTTTGCTGTACTAAAACCTCCCAAGATAATTTTGAGGAAGATGGAAAGGATGGCATCTGGTCTGTTCTGGGGTGCAACTGAAAGTTCAGAGGCTAGAAAAAAATGGAGAGCTTGGAGTAAAATGAGTATGCCTATACAAGAGAATGGGATAGGGTTTAGAGACCTCCAAGCCACAGTTGATTCATTCTCCTGCAAGTTATGGTGGAAGCTCCAAAAGAACACCACTCAATGGTCTCACCATCTGTGGTCCATACCTGACTCCTACAAGACATCTCAGGTATGGAAGAGAATTTGCTCCATTACTGAAAAAACAAACAGTTTGACAAGAGTAATTCATGGAAAAGGGGGTTGCTCCTTCTGGAATGCAAATTGGTCAGGAGAAGGTGCTTTATTTTATAAATGGCCTGAGGATGTGGAACTTCCCTTCCCTGATATCACCTTAAGCACCTTCATCCTGAACAAAGACTCTAATATTATTTCTCTGGAGCCACATTTGGCTACCAATATAGTTTCAATATTGCAGGAGGTAGCCATCAAGAATTCACATGAGGACAGACTGATCTGGGAGCCTTCTAAGGATGGGAATTTTTCAGTCAGCTCAGCTTACAACATACTGAGGCAGAGGGGTACAAGCATCAGAAATTTACACAAGGTATGGTCAAAGTTCATACCAGTTAAAATGTCTATATTAATGTGGAGAGCTTTGAATGGAATTTTGCCTTTTGATAATGTTCTATGTAAGCTTGGTTTTTCACTAGCTTCTAAATGCCCTTTTTGCTCGAACCACTCGGATTCAATCAATCACTTTTTTAACTCATGTCAACAGGCAACTGCAGTGTGGAAAAAAGTTAATAGCATTCTGAATTTACATCCACCTGTTTTTAGGAGTTTCTGTCATTTAGTTGATCATTACCTCTCCATTCAGGTAGGGACTAACAGTCTGAATAATGTATACATAGCTGCACTCATTATAACAACATGGTCTCTTTGGACACACAGGAATAAATTACTATATGAAAACCTGGTTTTTTCAGTAGAAGCATGTTTTCAGAATATTAAGGACCTGTTGCTCATAATTTTTACTGCTAATCCTTTGAAAGGAAACCCTGATAAACATAAGAAGCTAATTCAGGCAGGAATTATTCCTAGCATAACTCTAAAAAGGAACAAAGAAATCTCAATCTCAGCAGTTAAATGGGAAAAACCAAAAAATGGTCTTAAGTTGAACATGGATGCTTCATGGGTAAAGGGGGGAGACTCTTCTTGTGCTGTAATAATTAGAGACTGGAGGGGAGATGTGAAACTAATGAGAGTTAAAACCTTTAAATCAGACTCCCCTCTACAAGCAGAGCTGGAAGGTATATCATTTGCATATCAAATCTGCTTAGAAAAGGAAATCAGAGGAAGTGTACTAGAGTCAGATTGTCAGCAAGCAATAAGAGCTATACATGATCCTTACTCTGGCTCATGGAGACTATTTTCTCTTCACTATCATTTGCATGAGATGCATACAGAAAACCAAATCCAATATGTCTCTAGGGAAGCAAACACAGTGGCTGACTTTTTGGCAAAATATGCTAGGGAGAATTTCATAACTGGTGATTTAGACTCAAGCAATACTCCACCTTTTCTTAAAGGATTGATTTGGCTAGATAAAAATGGAGTTCATGGGGTCAGAATAGGAACAGCAAGTGGAAACATAATCAATACATAATATGTTATCTCGGGCACATGTTTTCTTTGCAGATTAAAAGTGGAAACCAGATACTGCTTCCCTTTTGTTTGTTTCTTTGCAGATTAAAAGTCCGAGGAGGAAGAGGTTATCCACCATATGATCAGAGGAAGAATGGCGACAAATGGTAGGATTTTACTCAGGAAGATTACGGGCAGCATATCATCAAAAGATTCTCCAAAGTCAAAATTTTTAACGTAGCTATCGTATAGCATTGGCAAAGTTTCCACGAAGACTTAGAGGATAGGCTTCTGGTTTTGGTTAAGGTCGTCTCTGACTGACTTGTGTTTCTTCGGATTCACTAACAAGTTCGAGCGTCAACTACCAAGCCATTAGTGTTTGTAATCCTCTAGTTTTACTTATGGTTTTTTTTTCAACTATTTTGGAGGCAACAGGGTGTTGCTTTAAGAGCAATATGCTCTCATTTTGTAAACAAACTAAGCTTTGGCTTCTTTATTGTTCATTAAGGGTCTGGGAAGCCTAATATAACTCTCCTCCATCTCAGGATGGTTTAATTTAAAAAAAAAAAAATCTCTTCGTTAATTTACATCCACGTAATTATAATTGCATAATTAATAGTGATATAAGTAGATGTGCCAAAATTAGAAAAACGGAAGGGAGTATGGTAGATTCCATTTCGCCCTACTCTAAACTACTCTCCCTTGTCCCTTTATAATGGTTGGGAGAACTACTCTCTCTGGTCCCTTTATAATAGTTGGGAGAACTACTCTCTCTGGTCCCTTTATAATGGTTGTGAGGTTGTCGTCGTACCTCTCAAAATTAATACTTTTAAACCCCAATGTTTCCTATCTACAATTAAGTAGATAATGGCAAGCCATGGTCGTCCATGAGAAGAGTGATCTTTTCAAATGTTTAAACATATATAGGAGAGAACATACTAGGCATATACATACATAGATACATATAAAAAAATGTAAACAAGGGGGGGTTTTGGTTGGTTTTTTATCCTAAGTTATCATATTGAAATACAACAACTAGCAAAGCAAGAGAACTATGCTAATCATGCAATACAACTAAAGATATGATGAAAACAACAATTAATGGAATCTTGGGCGCAATTGACTTGTACTTCCAAGCCTCTTATCCATCATTGAACATGCAACCTATTTACTACTTTCGCTACTTGTTGTGAAGACTAAACTTATATCCTTCTTAGATAGTAGCTTGCAAGAGTGAATTCGACATCTCTTGTCAAACCTCACCAATGACTCCCGTAGTCGAAACATGACTAAGAGTATCTCATTTATGGCATTTAGCACAAAGAATCAACAACCTTGGCAACACTTACAAACACTACACCGTGTCGAAGCATTTAACCAATTCATGCATTTACACAAGATTAGTCAAGAACAATCGACATTCATAAACTTCTCTCATTTGCTACAAGCAACAAACATGACAATGAGTTCAACATTATCATAGTCATCTAGTAATTATCAATATATTAACATAATCAAAAGGTCTAAATCATACTCTTGGATTCCTATCAAGAAAAGGGGAAATCAACCCATTTCCCCAAACCCTAACAAGCATATCATACAAGTACTTCATATACTCAAACTTTCAATAACATTAATGGCATTAACAAACACATTCAATGCTCCATAAATGCATAATAGTAAGAGTATTAAATAGGGTACAAATTGTTCTTAAGATATGGGCTTGGAAGCCTCAGTCAATTGCTACTAAGAACTAGATTTAGCTACAATAGTTCATACTAATTAATGATAAATAACCAAACATAATACAAGGAAATTCAAAAAGGATAAGGTTAGATTCTGGCCACCCGTTCGTCGCGACTTGCGATGGTACGGCGCGACTCGCGACGGGTTCATCGCGACTCGCAACGAGTGCGAGAATTTAACCTTGTTTTCTTTTCTTCTTCTTGTGGTAAACACTTATCTTCACAGTGATTCCTCTCATTTTTTCAAGTATTCAAGGTCTTCAAAAATTGTCTTCGATGGCCTCCGGTCTTCAAGTCTTTGTGTCATCGAAGCAAGTCTTCAAAAATGGTCTTCGACGGCCTCCGGTCTTCAAGTTTTCGTGTTTTTCCTTTGTCACGCAAAATTAACTTAGAAGAGGTAAAAGAGCGTAAAGTTGCTCTTACCCCTCGTAAGAGAATTTCAAGGTAAAACACAAGCTCTTGATAATAAAAGAGCACAAAAGTAACCCAAAACAATACTAAATTATGCACATGAAATGGACATATCGAACCTCCCCACACTTAAACCTTACTCGCCCTCGAGTAAGAAAAGATCTAAGCATACGAAGGAAATGACGAATCCATATCCTAACTACTATTCCCCCAAACCAATACCTCACAAAACTCTCAATATCACACATCCCAATGTTAAGGTCAAATGAGAAGTTTCCCACAACCCCCATTCCTAAATCTACTAAAACCATATCAAACCATCAATTCATTGATATCCCTAAAACATCTCCAAATCCCGAAGTGACAATCCCAAAACCAATGATACAAGGTGAAGCTAAAGATATGTATAAGGTTCAAAACACATGCTCCACTAAATTTTCAACCTAAAAACGAAGCATATTAACGATCAAGACTTACTTTGTCTTCTCCCGCTAAATTTTCCACTCCCAAGTGGTTCTCAAGATGTCAAGCTACCCGATCTATCCATATGGCCACCGCAACTTTATGACACCAACGCCAGAAAATGAGTGAATACTTAACATTTTTCAATTTCTCTCATTTTCTCTCATTTTCTCTAGAAGCCCTTTCAGGTTTTTATCCTAGCCACACGTCATGTTTTTTTTCGGCCTTACATCTCACATTTTTCCACACATTTAGCCTCTCATTTTTGCCTAGGTTGCCCTCTCGAGTTTTTGACCTATCTGGGACTTCAATGTTGCCTAGGATGCCCTCTCGGGTTTTCAATTTAGCAGGATTCTTTTTATTTATTTTTTTCATTTTTTCAAGTTTTTCAATATTTTTCACGTTTCTCCAATCCAAAAAGTAGCAAAGTGTTTTTCAAATGTTAAGGCTAAGAAAAGTATCAAAGCCAACATCATCCAAGTACATCAAAAGAAAAACATCCCAAAACAAAAGGGGAAAATATCCAAAATAAAACAACAGAGTTATCCAAAAGTAGCAAGTCTCCACAGTATCTCTAACCCCAACCACCTCAAAGTAGATATCCCTCCCCACACTTAGAACACTACATTGCCCTAAATGTAGACAATAGGGCCAAAACGTACAAACTGAAGTATGGAAAGTGTAAGGATATAGTTCTCACAAATCACTGATGTGAGGAAGAAGGGCCACTGCCAAAATAGCATTGCTGATAATGAGCCAGCCAATCTGTGCTCCTCTGCCTCTCTACTCCTAGATTGGGGCCTGAGACACCGCCTGCCTGGGATCTGCATCTCATGGTTGCGAGCTAACATGTGATTAATCTCCTCATCCATGTCGATCAAGGTCTGGGAGACAAACACATTGTGCTCCAGTATCATGCTGTCCTGGTGGCGGAATCCATCCTGCATGGTCTGCATTATCTGCTCCTAGAAATTTGGTGGAGGCTAGGAGTAGTGAGGTGGCACATCATCCTTGTGCGTTAGCTCGGTCTCTGGTGGAGGCTGCGGGGAGTGCTGCTGCTGCTATTGCTCAGTGAAAGGTAGGCTGCTATCATCGCGCTGGACAAGGGCTGGGCTAAGATCGTGGAGCTCGCGCTGGAAGTCATCTCCGCAATGAAGTCAGGTGAAATCGCCAAGTCTTCTGGAGGTGTATCAAATTCTATCTTCGTCTTGTTAGGCTGAAGAAGTGCCATGAATGTGACCTTCCTGGCGCCATATAACTAGTGGAATAGCCCCGTGGTCCGGGTGGCACTGCGCATCTCAAATTGAACCAACCTCTCAGCAATGATAAGGTAGGAAGTGCACCTCCCTAAGCACAGAAAGTCAACAGGAGGAACCAATCCTAGGTACTCCGCTAAGAGGCCTATCATACCTCTGACTATGATCTTTCCCTCTGGCTTTCCTGCCACCTCCATGATCCTCTTCATTCACAACTCAGCCCACAACTCGTATCCTGGTCCCTCACTCATCAAGTGCCACTAAAAGTGAATGTCGATGTCTGGCATATTTATCGGCTCTACCGAGGAAAGTACTGTGCCGGCCAACAGTTAGTGCACATAAGGAAGTGCAGGGTGGATGATAACACTTCTCTTGTCATGGGAGTTCTTTGGCCTCATGTTAATGACATTCCAAAATTGCATGTCATCCTCGATTGATCGCTCCTGGGCCTGTGGGTCTAGCCTGATCCGTATCTCCGCAATGTCAAATCCAAATGCCTCATCAATTTACAAGTCGGTTATTTGCCAAGATATATCATCCAAGTGGAAATCAATGTACCTCTCACATGGTTGATCATCTCTCATGATAGAGATCCTGACCGTGGACAGGAACTCTAGCGTGTATCTCCGGTAAGAGAGTGCGCTCCTGCTCATGAATCCTTGCATTTCCCCCTTGGTGAGGAGGCATCTGACAGGCTGGGTGAGCCCAGGAGCATCTAGTGTGTGTACGTCTACAAAACTCATCTCCTTGAGTTGACGACTCACCAGGGATTCCCACCTCTCAGCATAGGACCTGGTGATCCGGGTCAAACCTATGTACCTATCCAGTGTGGGAGGTACATGGCTCGATTCCAGAGCCAGTGGTGGAGGCGGAGGTGGAGCGTGTTGTTCCCTCCTCAGTGGGAGCCCTAGGCCTCTTTGTAGGGAACATATCTAACAACCACATCAAACAAGTCAAATGCACAGGAATATGTGTATATGCAATATTGTAAATTCATACTCAACCTTAAACTAGTTCATTATCACAAGACAAATTAAGTTCAAGATTGCTAGTTCAAATTCTACTCACAATTGCACATACAATCCATATTATGTCCCACATGCCCATATTATCAAGTCCATGAAGTCCTCAGATAGTTGAAATCGAATATGCTATATCTCAAAATCACAATCATGCCTAATTAGTTTAGATATGCCCTAGAGATAAACAGATTGAGGGTGGGTAAACTAGCCATCGTCGAGCTATGAACCCGCAGAGGGAGATGAAAAACAAACGGGATTAGAGCAGTGGTCATTCGAGACATTCTATTCCTCCTCTTAAAAAGGGGCATGGTAACCAAATTGGTTTGCAAATTATAGAGCAAACTGAGAACTTTGTGGCTAAGGGGGTAATTTTTTATATTTTTTTGGCTTTTCACTACCCAAAAAGCTAGTTACGGTAAGGCTACAAATTTCTTTGAGTAACATTTCTTACGTATTAATATGTTGTTTGTAACGTAATGAATATCTTCGTTCTCTATGTTGATTACTTGTAACTTTGGTGAGGGTCTGAAGATTACAAGCCATCAATTTTCCAAGCATTCTCCCACTGATGATTCACTAGTGGAGAAATACAAATCTCTGGAAACTAAGTGTTTGTTATTGGAGAGTTCATTGAAAGCTGCTGAGGAAAAAAGTAAAGGATGCTGCAGAGAAGGTAAAAGCTTGTGAAGAAGAGGCGAGCACTGCTAAGGAGAGTGCCAGGCTCACGGGGGTGGAAGTTTCTGAGCTTCGTTTTCAGTTGGATGAGATGTGAACCAATGTGCCTGCTTCCCTCAATACCCCCAAGTGCTGGTGGATTGGCTATGCAAGACAAAGTTGTTTTATAAGTTTTTTGAAGATATCTCCAAGGCTGCTCAAATTTTCGGGTATTGTAAGGCCGTGAAGAATGTAAGGCAGTGGAACCCCAGCTGTGATTGCAAATGTGTGCCCACTCTGTCGAAGTGACCTGAAACCCTAGAAAGCAAGAGAGCTAATCTGAATCAAGCTTTCATCGATAAGATCACTAACGGGGGGCATCCATACTCCTTGCTTTCACATCTCGCTAGTCTCCTTTCAGTGGTTGAGCTGAAAGAGTGTGAGGTGGATTATTATTAAGAACTTCCATTTAAGCCCAGCGTTGATGTTGCAACTCTTAATCCAGATGCTAATGTAGCTAATGCAGTACTTAAACTCCTCTCCTTGAAGCCATCGATGATGATTCCAATCACTGGCCTAACCAAGATGTCTCTGCAATCGCTGCTCCAATTCCGCCTAACCCTATCCCCAAAGTTAGTTAATTTTTAGTATTTCATCATATACATTGGGTTGCTGGGATGTACTCTTAAAAAAATAAATTAGTGTTTGTATGTGCTATTTGCACAACTTTATTTATAAGAGTTGATATGCATGTTGTCCCACATTTTCTGATCAGCCTTATTCATGTGTAGGTTTTCAACATTTTAATTGATAGTAAATTTCTAAAAAGCTTTGATTTTGTGGGACGTAATGACCTTTTCTCTGAACTCGTCAGTTTTCTTTGTGTTACTCAACTGTTCACTGAAGAATGTGTAGCGGTCGTTTCCTCTGACCTTTTTACACGAGTGGAATCACTTCCCCTATGTATTGGGTGGCAACTTCCTTTTCTTTCTGTGCCTCCACCTTCGTCTGTGAGTTGCCCTTGTAGCAAGCTTATTCCCTATGGATATAATGTTGAATTGCTTGGGAAGGACATTGTTTGTGGTTTAGTCGATCTTGAGTCCGCTAGCTCATATATCCAATTGCTTAACCTTTCTGTTCGTGTTCAAGAGTGAGTTCTTTGTTTGGGCATCCATTTGTAGTATATGCTCCTAGGTATCAATGATCTTGAAAAGAAATGGGGTACGGTTGTGAATGAAACTTAGGATGCTTTGCGAGTTTCACGTAGAATCCTGAGTGAACAAAATGATCTTATTTATCATCAGAAACTGAACCTTGTGAAGATGCTCCGATAAAAAATGGAGGCTGGGGAGTGTATCGCGAGTAATACTAGCGAAGCCCATCAGAAGATGCTGATTATTGATAAGCAATGTGCCCGTATTGATGGCTTGCTGGAAATGCTTAAGCAGAAACAGGCTGAATACGACCACTTCTCAACCTCGGCTGTTGGATGGTAAAATAAGTTTGATGAACAATTTTCCATAAACACACAACTACGAGGAGAAAATGAATATCTTTGTGTTGAATGCAATCTTCTTGATTCGTCTGTTCATCAGTTGGAGCAAGCTTGCACTGACTACAAGAATCAACTTCAAGTTCCCCCTTCGTCATCACGCTGTACCTCAAGCTGTGGTGATTTGACTGATGGTAGCAGCGGTCAAAGAATTAGATTGTCAAATGTTATCCAGTCTCATATTCATTTTCTTAAAGAGAAATTTTGAAATTTAAGGACAAGAATAGAAAATTACAAGGAATGGTTCGCGAAGAGTTTGGTTAAGGCTTATTATTCCAAACATCTTGATCCTATTGGACTAAGGGGTATGACCCGTCATCCTGCATACTTACATATGTAATGAAAATATGATCATTTAGTTAGCGAGGAGTGTGAGGCAGAGGAGAGTCACCACTGAGCTGAGCAACGTCCGTACGGTGGTGAACGATCTTCTTGTGAAACTGAGCGCCCTCCTTATGAGGCTGAACTTAATCATTTTCGCGATGGTTCCTCTTTTTCTGGACCATCACGCTTTTCAAGGTGTAGATAGTGTGTCTTCTTTGTTGCTATAAAGGATATGATCCTTTGTATGTTTTGTTGCTGTTGGGGTCTATGAATTGTCTTGTAATGACAACAATTGTTTCCTATTGTTTTTGTTGCCATGTTTTTCTATCAAGATCGATCTTCCATGATCTTGTTCTTTGTGGGCATACCTACTTTGTTTCTAAATATATATCTTGCTTTGTCGATGCTGCAAAGTTACAAGATCTATTGCTTGCTTTTGTCGGTAGCTGTTGGAGGCATATTTGCCAATCAGCAAGATCTACCGCTTACAATTTTGTTTGATTCACAAAGCTGCAAGATCCAAAGCTTGCCAGCATTGGTAATTGAGCAAGATCTATAGCTTGCGTTTGTTTGGTTTGCGAAGTTGCAAAATCTAAGCATCGCCATTTCTAAAAGGTCTATAGCTTGCGATTTGTTTGATTCATAAAATTGCAAGATCCAAAGCTTACCAACATCGGTATTTGACCAAGTTCTATAGCTTGCATTTGTTTGGTTGCAAGATCTAAAGCTTGCGAGCATCGCCAATTTTGCAAGATCTATAGCTTTCCTATTGTTTGACTTGCAAGATCTAAAGCTTGCGAGTGTTGACGAGTGTGTAGGATCTATAACCCACTGTTAAGTTGCATTTGTCAAGTCTTAGAAAAGAATAGGAAGTAAAATTGGGAGGTCGTCACCGTACCTCTCAAAGTTATATTTTTAAGCCCTAAATGCTTACTATCTACAACTAAGTAGATAATGGCAAGTCGGGGTCATCCACGAAGAAGGTGGATTTTTTTAAGCTTTTAAACATAGAAGGTTGATATTATGCTAGAAGTAAATATATAGATATATAAAAGCAAGTGACTGGGGGGTTTTGGTTGGTTGGTTTTCATAAGTTATGAAATTAAAAGACAAGCTAACTAGCAAAGTCACGTAACTATGCTTATCATGCAACAAACTAAGAAAAATGGGTAAAACCTACAAAAGATAAAGCCTTGGGGGCAATTGATATCCACTTCCAAACCTCATGTAGATCATTGAACCATTAACTCATTCTATCACATTTGTTGCCTATGGGGAATGTTCACTTCCCATTCTAAGATCAACATTCATTCCTTGCAACAATACCTTTATGGACCTTTATGCACCTTCCCATTAATAGTAATTTGCAAAGACAAATAACGACCATTTGCAAACCTCTTTGACAATCACTCTAAGCAATCCACACCATAGAGGTATTTCATCAATGGCATTTCACATGAAGGTCCATAAATTTGATAGCAATAAGCTTCCTACCAAAGGCATAGCCATTTAACCAAAATAGCATTCATTAGGCTAAACCTACAACAAACCACATTCAAGATTCAACCTTTCATTGCATATATAGGATAAATATGAGAATAATCTACATTAACATACTTATCTAGCATGAATCACAACACATTATGCATGAGAAGTTCTAAGTATATGTTCTTGGATTTTCATGCCAAAGAGCTAAGGAATTTGTCATTTTCCTAACACCCTAACTCTTTAATCATACAAACACTTCCTATTCTCAAACATCCCATGACATAAATGAATAAAACATAGCATTAAGAACAAGTGAATGCTAAATAACAAAAACTTCAAGAATGAGTGAAACAATCTATTCATTACTCTAACTACTTGTTGGGAAGATAAATCTTCTATCCTTCATAAATAGTAGTTTGCAAGAGTGAATTCAACATCTCTTGTCAAACCTCACCAATGACTATCTTAGTCAAAACACGACTAAAAGTATCCCATTGATGGCATTGAGCACGAAGAATCAACAAGCTTGGCAACACTTATAAACACTACACCATGTCTAAGCATTTAATCAATTCATGCATTTACACAAGATTAGTCAAGAATGATCAACATTCATAGAATTATATCATTTTTTACATAAAACAAACATGAGAATGAGTTCAACATCATCACATTCATCTAGCAATTGTCAACACATTAACACCATTTAGAAGCTTTAACTCATGCTCTTGGATTCCACATTAAAAGAGGGGAAATTTAGATATTCTCTCCCAACCCTAACAAGAAATCATACAAGCAATTCATATGCTCAAACTTCCAACAATATTAATTCCATTAACCATCCACATTCAAAGCTTAATAAATGCACAAAAGAGAAAGCAATAGATAGATAGAAATTATTCTCAAAACATTAGCAAGGAAGTCTCAATCAATTGCTTCCAAATACAAAACTAAGCTAGATAATAAAAATAAATAACATAGAACAAAGATCTACAAAGAATGAAGAAGAAATGGAAGGAAATGGAGCCCCCAAGTCGGGCTTAGAGAGTTAGGGAAGAAGGGGGTAAAAAGCTATATATAGTACAAGAAAAAAGGGAGTAAAAAGTAAGTTGTAGAGCAATCATCGCGATGCGACGCCTCCATCGCTAGTCGCAACTAGATCAGGAAAATTGTGGGCTCTCAGGTCAACTTTTCGCAAGCACATTTGTCTAGAGTGGAGACGGAAAAAAGTCCTGTTTTGTTTTGTTTCCTCCGGGTGAACCATTGATCCGTTTTGGGAGTTCTTGTAGTCAATTTTATAGTACTCGAGAAGAAGAATCCAATGGAATTACTCTTGGAGGCCGATTCTTATCAAAAAATTCTCAGAACTCTTTTTCAAAACACAGATCATTCTTCACCCTTTGCTTTGCTCTCCTTTCTTCACTTTATCTTCTACCACTTTGTGAGTGACCTTCCATCTTCTAACATCCTTTCGAATGGCCTTCAATAAACCACTCCTAAGTGCTTATGAGAAATCAACAAATTAATCTTACAAAAAGGAATCTAGATGCTCGTAAGGACCAAAAATCCATTAGATTAAACACGGGTTTCAAAATGAAGGATTTAGATATAAAAATAAAAAATGACTATCTAAACCCCTTCTCATGTAAACTTACCTAAATCTAGCAATCTTACAAAAAAATATGTCAAAAGAGATGTCAAATGTTTTGGAAAATACATGCATTTGACGTCTCATCAAATCTCCCCACATTTAAACCTTACTCATCCTCGAGCAAAAAAGAACAAGCAAAGATCAAAGCGTAAACTAGCATGTAATTTTTTCCCCAAAACATCCAACATCATATTCCTAGACTACCCTAACCCCCAAGACATAAGAATCTCTCACACTCTCACATCCTGAAGCCTAAGATAATCTAAACAACCAACAAACCGTAACAAAAGTGAGGTATACATATAACGCCAAGCTAACTTAATCTACCAAAAAAGCCACCCAATAGACACATCAAGAGAAGCATAAATTTTTTCAATTTCTCTCATTTTCTCTGATTTCGTCTAGGAGCTCTCTCGGGTTTTCATCCTAGCTTCACACATTTTTCATTTTCAATGCTCACCCTCACCTTTTTCCCACCATTTGGCCTCTCATTTTGCATAGGTCGCCCTTTCGGGTTTCGACCTATCCGGGCCTCCCACTTTTGCCTAAGTTTCCCTCTCGGGTTTTCAACTTAGCGGGATTTTTTTTTCTTTTTTTTCAAACAAAAAAAATTGAAGTGGAGCATATGCACACTAAAAAACAATACAAAGAGCCCCACACTTGAAGCACACATTGTCCTCAATGTGAAAAAGACAAGACAAAGAAATAAGGGAGAAAGAAAAAATAGTCACAACTTGGACGTTGAAGGTCCTTCCCGATGATGGCAATGCTCACTTCTAAATGAATGTTCTCCCTTCCATGTTCTCCAACTCCGCTCAGTATGAAACTTTGATCCATCCACTACGAAGCCACAACTATGCATATCCCGATCAATACTCACAAAAGACAACAACTAGTAGTACTCCTAGATGGTGGTTTTGGTAGTGGTTTTTCGTGGTGGATTGTGGTGGCATTCTTGTGGTTTTGGGTAAGGGTTTGAGGACATGGTTGATAATGTTTTTTTTCATGAAAAGAAAAATACTAACCTAACTTAGAAGCTCGGGATGCCTCCCGAGACGCTATATATTTTTAAGGTCATCGGCATGACCCTAATGTTATCCATAGGTGAAGGTTTGAACCCCTTCACCATGGATCCCGAAAATAGAGAGGTGGGGGTATAGAACTTTCAAGAGGAAAATGTGGAGGTAGAGATGGTTTAAAGTTTGGTGGTTAGGAGGCTTGGGATTGTCTTTTGGCTCATCTCCTATCTCCCTCAAAACTTCAAAAATGGTGGAGTTAGTTCACTAGGTGGGGTAGGGGTGACGATCACAATCACCTTCTCCTCCATTTTTTCATCCTCAATAACCAACTCCTCATCCCCTTCAAATTCAAACTCATTTCCCATGGTAACCTCACTCACCAAATCCTCGAGTTGGACTTGGGATGGTGTATTTTTGGAATCACGAGCTTCCATTCGGGCCAACACTTCCAATATACTCATCGCATGCCCCTCAATAGCCTCAACACTAGAGGAGATCAGAGTGTCCGGTTCCTCACTAGTAAAGTTGTTCAAGTTTGCTATTGCATCCATGACTTCCCCATGTGACAAACATTAACTTCCTTGCTGGGATTGGTTTTAGGGCATGGTATAAGGGGGAGATGGCCAACTATTTTGCTCGTATTGTTGGTTTTCTGGCTCATTCTCATACCACCAATCTGGATTACCACTCCATTCCGGATTGTAAGAATTGTGGTATGGATACCATTCTTGGGTTTCTTACCCTTGAAAACCAACATCTCCTACCTCTTGGTAGCACTCTTCATAATACCCTTAGTTTTGGAAACCTAGAGTTCTTTCTCATAACGTTAAACCAAGGGTATACATTACAAAACGGTTTAAATGCCGTTGTTGGTTTTCTTATCTAAATCCCTAGTTTTGTAGACTTAATTGGATCTAATGGAGACTATGTCCTAACGAGTGCCTAGATGTTTTTTGTGAGCTTATTAGTAAGCCATGCCAGCCAACACAATGGTGCCAGAAGACCTTGGCATGGGCCACTAATGAGACGTTAAATGCATGTATTTCCCAAAGCATTTAACATCTCTTTTGTTATCTTTTTGTTACAAGATTTCTAGATTTGGATAGGTTTACATCATAAGAGGTTTGGATAACCATTTTTTTATTTTCTTACGTAAATCCTTCATTTTGTAACCTATTTTGAGTCTAATGGATTTTTGGTCCTTACGAGCATCTAGATTACTTTTTGTGAGCTTAATTTGTAGATTACTCATAAGAACTTCAGAAAAGTTTAACGAAGGTCATTCACAAGGATGATATAACATTGAAGGCCACTTACAAAGTGGTAGAATATAGATTGAAGAAGGAAGGCAAAGTAGCAGAGGAAGAATGGTCCAGGTTTTCGTAGCCAATTTCTGAGAATTATCCGAGATAATTGGTGTCCATGGATGGTACCATTGGATTTAACTTCTCAAGAACTATAATATCAACTACAAGAACTCCCAAAATGGATCAGCAGTTCATCCGTAGCGATGAAAATAAGTTAAGGGCAGATTGAGCACTGCGGACCGCATCATATACTGTGGCCGGCAACGATGGATTGGGGCTACTATTATCTTCATTTTTCAGCCTCAAAACTCCCCCTCTCTCTTCATTCATTTTTCATCTTAGCCGATAATACTATACCAAAACCCTAGTTTTCATTTATTTTTCATCTTTAACTCTATGTTTACCATGGATTCTTGTGGTTTTATTATGGATTTAGATAATCTAGGCTAAATATACTCTTGGGAGAAATTGGTAACCATTTATAGTGTGAATTTGTGAGATTTGATTTATCCTATTTTTTAATTTAATAATCAAGAATATTTTGTTCTTTCTTGTATGATTAATGCATGATTAGACTAGGATGATCAACTAGTTGATGATTGTGGGTTAATTATTTGCTAGGTTTTTTATCAAACCCGGAAGACTTTGACCTTTTGTCATTGTGATTATTGTTGGTCAATGCTTGGTTATAATTAGGAGTGACAACTAATTGTGATTGTTGATTGATGAAATTGCTTTAATTTATGATTAATTTGAATGTGTTTGACTGATTATCAATGTGGCTCACTAATAGCGATTAGTAAGAAGGCGGATCCTTGTAGTCGTCATTACTAGATATATTTGTGCTTGCCTAATATTTCTTGCTTGTAGCATATTTTGAGGGTTATGTTGGGTCTCCATGTTTATTGCTATTCTCAGGGAAGTCTATGACGTTGATCGTCTAGAGTGACCCGAGGGTAAGGGTTATTGTGTGACGCCGATCGCTCACTTTAACTATAACCAAGGTAAGGTGAGAAAGATCTCCACCCGAAATGTGTTGATAAGTTCTCCAAAATATGTGGTTAATGCATAAAAAAAGGACAAGTAATCGATGATCAATGGATGACTAGAAGTGTAATTGCGCCCAAGACTCGCTAAAAACTTAGTTACATCATTTGTGCCATTTGTGATGATATTTGCATCTTTCTTTTTAAACACTTGTTAATTTAGTTGCGTAAAATAGTCGTAGTGAAGTTAAAATCAAAACCCCCAACTTGGTTACTGGGAGGTCATTGCCGTACCTCTCAAAAATATAATTTATAAGCCCTTTTATGCTTACG
The DNA here is from genome assembly GCA_037428765.1 of Rubia yunnanensis. Classification (NCBI taxonomy): domain Eukaryota; kingdom Viridiplantae; phylum Streptophyta; class Magnoliopsida; order Gentianales; family Rubiaceae; genus Rubia; species Rubia yunnanensis. Next base: position 21,767,068 of record CM075066.1, read on the forward strand.
AAATACAATTAAGTAGATAGTGGCAAATCGGGGTCGTCCACGAAGAAGAGGGATTTTCTTAAGCATTTAAACATATAAGGTTTATAATAGGCTATAATTAGATATATATATATATATATAGATATATAAAAGCAATTAAAACGGGGGGTTTTGGTTGGTTGTGGTCCTAAGTTATGAAATTAATAGACAAGATAACTAGCAAAGTCACGTAACTATGCTTATCATCAAACAAACTAAGAAAAAAGGTAAAAACTACAAAAGACAAAGCCTTGGGGGCAATTAATATGCACTTCCAAACCTAATGTAGATCATTGAACCATTCACTCATTTTATCACATTCGTTACCTATGGGGAATGCTAAAACTTCTCATTCAAAGATCAACGTTCCTTCCTTCTTAATAGTAATTTGCAAAGACAAACAATGACCATTTGCAATTCTCATTGATAATCACTCTAGGAAAACCACACCATAAAGGTATTTCATCAACGACATTATACACGAAGGACCATAGATTTGATAGCAACAAGCCTTCTACCAAAGACATAACAATTTAACTAAACATAGCATTCATTAGGCTAAACCTAGAACAAACCACATTCAAAATTTAACCTTGCACTGCATCTATAGGATAAACATGAGAACAATCCACATTAACATATTTATCTAGCAAGAATCACAACACATTATGCACAAGAAATTCTAATTCCATGTTCTTGGATTCTAATGTCAAAGTGCTAAGAAATTTGCAACTTTCCTAATACCCTAACACTTTAATCATACAAACACTTCATATACTCAAAAACCCATAGCATAATGAAGTAAAACAAGTCATTTAAACAAATGAATTCTAAATAACAAATGTTTCAAGAAAGAGCAAAATAGAGGTTCTTACTACATAGATGTGGAAGCTTCAATCAATTGCTCCCAAGTACAAAACTAACCTAGATAATGAAAAGACATGATCAACCTACAAAAACTAAGAAAAGAAAGAAAGGAAAAAGTAGGGTTTGAACCCAGAACAACGCAAGAAGAAGAAGAGGTCTGAAGATGAGAGGATAAAGTGAGTATTTATTGTACAAAAAAGTAAGAAAATTTCTGGCCATACGTCCGTCGCGAGTTGCGACCGAGCCCAGTTTCAGCATCCTGATTTCTTTCTTCTTTTTGTTTCAAGTCCTCCTCTTCACTTCACTTATCTTCAATTCTTCAAATCTTTAAAAGCTCAAATACAAGTCTTCAAGTCTTTAAATCTTTAAAGGTATTGTTTAAAGTCTTCAATATCGTAAATCCCAAAATCAAAGCTCAAATGAGATTTTTTCACACACACAACCCCAATTCCTAAATCTAACCAAACCTACCACTTATCAATTCACTACCCATAAAAATGTTTCAAAGTTCCGAATTGATAATCCCAAAGTCCAATGACACAAAATGAAGTTAAAACCATATGAAAGGTTCAAGCAAGTACGTAACCCAAAGCAAATAGATCAACCAAAATCCAATGACATACAATGAGGTCAAAACCATATAGGAGGTTCAAACACATACTTCACCCAATGCCAATATATCAACCAAAATGAAGTATAAAAGAATCAAGAATTTCATAACCATACTTCATTTTTCAACCCGCTAAGTTACCCAATCCCAAGAGGTCTTAAGATGTTGAGCTACCCGATCCATGCAATTAACAACCGCAACCTTATGACTCCAATGCCGATAAATGAGTGAAATCATAGCATTTTGCTTTTTTCTCTATTTCTCTCATTTTGCCTAGGAGCCCTTTCAGGTTTTCATCCTAGCCACACAAATGCAAAGGAATATAAATATAAGCAATATTGAAAATTCATACTCAACCTTAAACTAGTTTTTGTCAATCATCACAAGCCAAATCAATTCCAAGCCAACTAGTGCAAGTCCTAATCACATTGCACATACAGTCCATATTATGTCCAACATGCCCATATTCTCAAGTCCATGAAGTTCTCACATAGTTGAAATTTAATATGCTATATCTCAAAATCGCAGTCATGCCTAACTAGTTTAGCCACCATTAGTACATTCATAATGTCAACATTCAAGTCCCATGGCTAAACTACCCTAAGCAAAATAACATTGCAAAGCACAATAATATTTTATCCAAATAACAACTATGTTTAATCAAGGGCCAACATGCCTCATGTCTAGTATAAGCCACACTCCATTCTCAACTAAAGCAACACTAATAGCGCAATACAAGCAGAAGACCAGTACGAGCAACTCAACACACTCTAAGTGATAATGATGTTATCCTACATCCAACCAAGCTGTAAACACGATATATTCACACAATATCCATCAAATCAAATTGCAAGCACAATATATTCAAAAGAATCTACAATGTTCCAATCAATCAAAATTCCTAAGGCATCACACAAAATTCACACAATATCCCGCAAAATATTGATTCAATCATAATCACAAGTGAAACTTAAGAGAGTAAGGAATTGTACCACTTAGATGCCTAGGATAAGAAAGGAACTAATCCCACAAGCAATTTGAAGTTGAATTGCCAAAAATCACAAAACTCCCAAATTCTAGGGTTTTGTGTTCTTCAACAATTTAGGTTGATTTTGTGGGTAGAGCTTGGGAAGAAGGAATGGTGGTATTGAGTAATGGCAGTGAGCGACGGTGAGCGGCAGTGAGGTGGTGGTTGGAAGGAAGTGGCTTGGTTGGGGCGGCGGAGAAGATGAAGGGAAGAAGTGGAGGTCGTGGCCAAAAGAAATGATTCTGCCCATTTTTAAAACAGTTCTGCACGCCCATTGTGACTCACGACGTGTTCATCGTGACTCGCTACGGGTAGGTCAAAGGGTGCTGAAGTCTATGTTTACGCTGCGACTCACGACCAATCCATCGCGACTCGTGATGGTCCATCACGAATCGCGACGAGGTCATCACTACTCGCAAAAAGTGGAGGCCGTGAGCTCTTTTTTCACCCAAAATTTCTGATCTTGTTGCAACTCACGACCACTTTGTTGCGACTCACAATGGTCCATTGCGACTCACGATGGTCTATCGAGACTCACAACCACTTCGTCGCGACTCGTGATGGTCCATTGTGACTCATGACGAGGCCATCGCAACTCGTGAAAAGTGGAGGCTAAAACACAAAATGAGCACAAAAATATCTGAGCCCATCGCGACTCGCAATCCAAAAGGACTAGGATGAAAATATGAAAGGACTCCTAGAAAAAATGAGAGATAGAGAGAAAAAAGGGAAAATTCTATGATATCACTCATTTTCCGGCATTGGAGTTATAAGGTTGCGGTTGTCATATGGATGGATCGGGTAGCTCAACATCTTTAGACCTCTTAGGATTGGGTAACTAAGAGGGTTGAAAAATGAAGTATGGTTATGAGATTCTTGACTCTTTTGTACTTCGTTTTGGTTTATATATTGGCATTGGGTGAAGTATGTGTTTAAACCTCCTATATGGTTTTGACTTCATTTTGTATCATTGGATTTTGGTTGATATATTGGTATGAAGTGAAGTATGTGCTTGAACCGTTAATATTATTTTGACTTCATTTTGTGTCATTGGACTTTGGAATTATCAATTCGGGACTTTTAAACGTTTTTATGGGTAGTGAATTGATAAGTGGTAGGTTTGGTTTGATTTAGGAATAGGGGTTGTGTGTGAAAAATTCTCATTTGAGATTTAATTTTGGGATTTACAATATTGAGAGTTTTTGTGAGGTTTTGATTGGGGGAATATTATTTTAGGATGTGGACATATGAATTCCTTTGTGTGCTTGAACCTTTTCTTACTCGAGGACGAGTAAGGTTTACGTGCTAGGAGGTTTGATGTGCCCATTTTATATGGTTATATTAGAACATTTAAGATTCACTTTTGTGCTCTAGATGTGGAATTTTTCCTTGAAATTCACTAAGGAGATTTTAAAACAACTTTTACGCTTTTATTACTTTTCTAGAGGATTTTGTGTGACAAGGAAATTTGTTTAAATACTTTGAAGACTTTGAAGAATACCTTTGAAAATTTGATGATTTGAAGACTTAAAGACTTGTATATTTGAGCTTTTGAAGACTTGAAGAATTGAATATAAGTGAAGTGAACAGGATGACTTGAAATAAAATGAAGAAAGAAATCAATATGCTGAAACTTGGCTCAGTCGCGACTCGCGATGGATTGGTCACGAGTCGCGACGGACGGGTGGCTAGAAACTTGCTTACTTTTTTGTACTATAAATACTAAATTGTATCCTCTCCTAAAAAAATCCTTCTTCTTCCTGCAATTTTTTGGGTTTAAAACCCTTGTTTTCCTTTCTTTCTTTTCTTAGTTTTTGTAGGTTAATCATGTCTTTTCATCATCTAGGTTAGTTTAATCTTGAGAGCAATTTTTTAAGGCTTCAAAATCCATTTCTTGAGAATCATATCTATTTGTTTATTACTTTTAATATTGTGCATTTATTGAGCTTTGAATGTGAATTGCTAATGGCATTAATGTTGTTGGAAGTTTGTGTATATGAATTGCTTGTATAATTACTTGTTAGGGTTGGGAGAAAGTAGCTAATTCTCCCCTCTTTTAATATGGAATCCAAGAGCCTGAGTTAGAGCTTCTAAATTATGTTGATGTGTTGATAATTGCTAGATGAATTTGATAATGTCAAAATTTTTGTCATGTTTGTTTATTGTAGCAAATAGGAGAGGTCTATGAGCGTTGAACGTTCCTGACTAATCTTATGTAAATGCATGAATTGATTAAATACTTCGACACTATGTAGTGTTTATAAGTGTTCCAAGTTAGTTGATTCTTCATGCTCGATGCCATCAATGAAATATTTTTAGTCGTGTTTTGACTAAGGGAGTCATTAGTGAGGTTTGACAAGAGATGTCGAATTCACTCTTGTAAACTACTATCTAAGAAGGATAGAAGATTTATCTTCACAACAAGTAGTGAAAGTAGTGAATAGATTGTTTCACTCATTCTTGAAGCCTTTGTCTTTTGGTTTGGGGGCAATTGATATCCACTTCCCAACCTAATGTAGATAATTGAACCATTCACTCATTCCATCACATTCATTACCTATGGGGAATGCCAAAACTTCCCAACTGAAGATCAACATTCATTTCTTCTTAATAGTAATTCACAAAGACAAACAACAACCATTTGCTCATTTATAATCACTTTAGGCAAACCACACCATAAAGGTATTTCCTTAACGACATCATACACGAAGAACCATAGATTAAACAACAAACCTTCTACCAAAGACATAGCCATTTAACCAAACATAGCATTCATTAGGCTAAACCTATAACAAACAACATTCAAAATTAAATCTTTCATTGTTCTATATAATAAAAATGAGAACAATCCACATTAACATACTTATCTAGCAAGAATTACAACACATTATACACTAAAAGTTCTAAGTCCGTGTTCTTGGATTTTCATGCCAAAGAGATAAGAAATTTGCAACGTTCTTAACACCCTAATACTTCAATCATACAAGCACTTCCTATTCTGAAACAACCCATGATATAAATGATGTAAAACATCACATTAAAACACATGAATGCTAAATAACAAATGCTTCAAGAAAGAGTGAAATAGAGGTTCTTACTACATAGATATGCAAGCTTCAATCAATTCCTCCCAAGTACAAACTAACCTAGATAATGAAAAGTCATAATTAATCCTACAAAAACTTTGAAAAGAAAGAAGAAAACTAGGGTTTGAAACCCAGAAAATTGCAGTAGAAGAAGAGAGGGAAGAGGAAAATGATAAGGTGAGTATTTAAAGAAAAAAAAGCAAGAAAGAAGTCTGGCCACCCGTAGTTTGCCTTGGGCAAAAAAAGTTTGCACTGGGCGAACTTTGCCAATTCTAGCATATTTGGGTTTTTTTCTTCTTCTTGTTTCAAGTTCTCCTCTCGACTTATTTTTCCTTCAATTGTTCAAGTCTTCAAAAGCTCAAATGAAATTCTTCAAATCTTCAAAGGTAATCTCAAAAGGCTTCAAACAAATTGTCTTTTCACTTAAAATTCTCTAGAAAAGTAATAAAAGCGTAAAAGTCAAGGCCGTGCAATACCTTGCAAGGAGCCGGTTGGAAGAATCTCTTGGCCATCTGAGTGGTGCAGACCGTGCAGGCCATGAGTAGGAGCTGAGCTTTCCTCATTCTGATGGCAAGACCGTGCAAAACATCTCCGGGCACGAGTTAGGTCTGCGATTTTCTGGCAAGGACATAGCATCCATTAGGTCTAAATAAATCCACAAAACAAAGGATTTAACAAGAAAACCAACAAAGGCTATCTAAACCCCTTGTGATGTAAACCCAACTAAACCTAGCAATTAACCATACAAAAGCAACTAATGAGTGTGCTAAATGCATTGGTTAACACATGTTTCTAGGTGTATATCAACTTGTTATTACTTACCTTTTCTCCTTCATATCTTTTATATTTTGAGGGTTTGTTTCCCTACATTCATGATAATTTATGCCCAAGTAAGGCATGTTTGTGAACATTGACTTAGAAGATGTGATGGGCCACTATCTATGGATCATGGTTATTGGAATGATTCCATGAAGTCAAACTTGTTGCGTGCTTCACGGGTTGTTTGTTCGATTGACCCGACGAGGTGCCACCCTCAGTTTGTTGGTGTAGGCACCTTGCTCGTTCATCTCATCATCATACTTACCTTTCCTATACCAATTTTTATTTTTATATTTTTTTAGCAAATAGTTGTCTATTTTTCACAGTTGGTGTTGGTTGGATAGAGAACTGGGTGAGTTTGTGCTTATGTTATGGGGCTGGTGATTTTCTAGGCATGTGCAAAGTTGTAGCATCCTCATCATCTCTGTAGGGTAGGTATTGGGTTTTCATAATTGGTGTTGGTTAGACAGAGAATGGGGTGAGTTTCCACTTGTGTCGCGTGGCAGGTATATTCCAAGCATATATCAAGTCGCATTATCCTCTTTGTCTCTGTCATTTGGATTGGTGTATGAGCGAATCTGCTAGTGATTTTCCCACTTGTGTAGCGTTCAACAAGTGAATCAAGAAATGTGGGTATTTTGCATTTTCAAGGTGATTAATTGTTGCGAGGTGGTTGGTGCACGTGCTTTATGTTGGTATGTAGGTTTGGGCTTTGATGGTGAGATAATTAGGGGATATGTATTGCCACGTGGGTAAGTTTTTTCATATTACCTATGTTGCACTGTGTAATGTATTCCGTTTCCCAAGGCAAGTAAGTGCTTCATTAGCCATTGTACAGAGCTTTATTTTCTTCTCTCTTATCAATCAAAATTTCAACAATTTCTTCACATCCCTTAAACTCTTCATTTCCGGGATTTGTAACTGCATAAATAACTCCGTGCAATAACATCAATTGATGAATAAGTGGCTTGCATCCTTCTGCTCCACACTGCATTATTCACAAGCCTAGGGGCTTTTAATTGTGTTAAAAGCCTTAAGTCTATAAACCATGGCCAATTTTCTTTTTATAGACATCCAAAAAAAAGAAAATGTGCTTTGGTAATAGTTTTGGACACCAGATCAGTTTTGCAAGTGAATTATAATCATCTCATCCCTTTAAACAGTTAAAAGCATCAGTGATACTAAATCTTCCTTCTCTATTAACACAGTTCTCTAGTTTACCTTCCATTTTGACCTTTAACTTGTTTAACCATTTCCACATCCAGTTGTGATCCAATTGTGGATGAATATCTTCAAATGCTTTGGTCTTGAGATAATATGCTTGGATAACTTGATCCAAAGAATATCTTGTTTATCATGTATTGCCCACACTAGTTTGTAAAGTGCAGCCCAGTTCCAAACTGAAGGATCCCTGAATCCAGGCCCTCCCACCTTCTCGCTTCTACGCATTGAGTCCCTGGAAGAAGGATCGAAATACCTACCTCCACTTCCTTCACTTCTTTTGTTCCACAAAAAGCCCTAAACTTCTTGACAATATCCTCATGAATACTCTCAGACAGCTTAAAATTTCCTGACCAATAGCCCACAATTCTAAAAAGTACAATGTTTATCAACTGACATCTACCTGCATATGACAAATTACCAGAATTCCAGATGTTTAGTTTTTTTGCTCACCTTGTCAAGTAGCATTGCACTTGAAGACCTATCCCACCTGAAAGTAGAAATATGATATCTCAAAGAGAAATCCCCTTTTTGAATGTTTAGAATCTATGCCAAGGTTTTTTTCTCTCCAGTTTCTCCATAGAAGAAAAATAAATAGATTTCCTACTATTTATTGTCAACCCTGATACTAGCTAAAAATCTTTGAGACCTGAACACCTTCAAGGGATTCCTTCTTTGCTTCACAGAATATCAGTAAGTCATCGGCAAAATGAAGAATATGCAACCCTACTTTTTGCCTCCTCTAATGATAGCCAATCTTTCTATTCTTGAAACTTCTATCTAACATCATGTTACGAATTTTCATACACTGTACAAATAGAAGAGGGGAGAGGGGATCTCCCTGCTTAACTCCAGTGGTTCCCTAAAATTTTTCTGAATATGGTCCATTAAAAGCTAGACATAAATTAGGTAACCTAACACATCTTTCAACCCAAGAAATAAACAGTCAAGAAAGCTTCAACAGTATGAGCCAATCAAAAAGAAAGTTTTAATTAATTGTATCAAAGGCCTTTCTGATATAAACCTTAATATCACAACTAGGCTTCATACATTTCACCTTGTATTTATGAACCAATTATTGTGCTAGGTGGATATTATGAGGTACATTTATTCATTTAACAAAGATCCTTTGATTTTTTGTTATCAGGTTAGGCAAGACCACACCTAATATTCTGCACAAAATGTTTGTTATAACCTTATAAGGAAATGAGTATGAAGCAATTGGTCTGAGATTTTTTGTTGTTTGTGGATGGGTAGTTTTAGGAATCAATGTTAAAACAACTCTTCTTAATTCTCCTGGTAACTCCTCTCATTTGAAAAAGGTTTTGATGGCATTGTTGAAATCATTTCCCACAATCTCCCAAACTTTCTTAAAGAAGCAGCTGCTAAAACCATTATACCCCAGACTCTTTTAATGCTTGTAAAATTTCTGCACCACTGATCTTAACATTTATTTGCAATTGTTGTTGAAGTGTTCAGACTTCTCCCCCTTTGATTTAAATGTCAACAATCCTGCTTAGTGGTAGTATTTTAGCTCCCAATTGCTGTTTGAATATTGAAACTAAGTGAGATTCCAGTTTCCACCCTTTTACTTCCTGGGAACCATCAAACATGCAAGAAATATGTTTAAAATACTGCTTCTCTTTCATTTTTGTATAGAAAAGTCTGGTTGGTCTATCCCCTTCCTACCATTTTATTTTGGCACTTTGCTTCAAGAACTTATACTTAGCATCATTCAATTCCATAGCCATTTTTCTTTTCACAGTTTCTAGATCTTGGGCTTCCTTAGATCCAGGGTTTAACTGAAGACCAACACTTGCTTTCAGCCAATCCTGCCTTGCACACATAGCGTTTTTTTCAACATTAGAGAACTCTCTCTTGTTTAATTTGACAAAAAGATGTTTTCAGCCTATTTAAGATTTTGCACAGATCTTTCCAAGTACACCGATCAGTGTTCTCCCATATAACCTCCACCAAGTAGAGAAACCGATCCGGCATTTTCCACATATTGAAGAATTAAAAGGGTTTTTTCTACTAGTTTCCCACTCTTGATCACTTTTTACCTCTAATGGGAGATGATTAGATATGTAGTAATTCATCACTCTACATACTGAACTCAGAAAAACTTAAACCCACTTTTGATTAAACATGGCTCTAATAATTCTGCTTAATATTTTATTTCCCTTCTTTCTTCTGTTATCCTAGGTATATTTAGCTCCCAGTATTTTCATTTCCATCATCTCTAGCTTTGTAACCAACTCCTAAAAATCACTTGTCTCTGCTAGTGTTACATAGTTCCCTCCGATCTATCTTCTGGACATAATGGTGCATTAAAGTCACCTATAATCAACCGTGGAATGTTACCATCATGGTTTAGTGACTTCACAAAACTCCACAACTCTTGTCTCTCATCTGCACTGTTCATACCATACACCACTGTGATTTTAAATATCATATTTGAACCCCTTACTTTTGCTTCTACATCAATTCCCTGAGCATGTTTGCTGATTTCCTGAACCTTATATATTTCAGGCCTCCATCCTAGCCAAATTATTCCTCTCTTAATTATGTCCCCATTTGCCTCCATATTCCATCCTTTTTCCCATAGTGTTCCACACCTCTAACTCTTTAGATTTTTGTACCTTTGCCTTCAATAAACCAATAAAACTACACCTACTAATTACACAATAATCTCTACATTTTTTTTGCTTTTCTTTGATATTTACACCCTTACATTCCAGACGAATAGATTTCTATTCATCAGGAGGATCTGCAATAAGATAAAAACTCATAAAACCGTTCTTCAGTCCATCCGAATTACTTGAACCTCCCTCTTCCCCAATAATTGTCATTATCTACTTTCTCTCTCTGTCTGTTGGTAGAACCTATTTTTTTAAAGCCATTCACATCCAACTTTCCATTTTCATCTTCATTTTCCTGCATCTAATCATTTCCTCCAACTTCTAGATTCTTCAACCCAGACTTCTTTGTTGGCACATATACTTGTCTTACTACAGACCACCTTTGTGACTCTTTGCTTTCACTTTTCTTACACATTTCTGAGCTAGGTCCCAATAAGTTACATTTATCACATTTTGTTGGGATCCGTTCATATGTAACTTCCTAATATTGAACAATTTCTTTTTCATCAATGAATATAATCTCTTCAGGAAAATTGGATCCAACAGTCAAATTGCAATATGGCATAGGTGAGTCTCTCCAATTTTTGAGGTTTCTTATCTAGTTTTAATGATTTCATCGGAGGGTTGATTATCCTAATCACGATGTTAGGATTCCTATAAACCACATGCATGTTATGTAATTGTATCGAAACTGGTACATTTTTTGGTTCATCTAGCTCCATATTTTGTTTCCATTCAAACACTAATACATGTTTTCCATCAAGCAACAACATCCATTTCTCAATGATTTCATCGCTATATTGCTTATGCACCCATTTGATCATATACAAGCCTCACTTAACCTTCCATGTCCTCAATATGTTTTTAAAACCCCAAATTCTACCAAAGAAGACATCATCTACTTTAAATGGATGAAAACTAATCATGAAATGACAGATTACTGTTGACTCCCAAGCTCTTACACTCGCTATTATTTCATCAATTGGAATTTTGCCCATTTTATGTCATATAGTTCTACTGGTGGAACGAAGCATAACTTATTTTGTTGCTCCTGGAATAGCGCAACCGCGGGTTTTGATTTCTGCATATCCTCTTGTATCTACTAACCCCATTATATGGCCATTTTATATGGTTATAATAGGACTTCTAGGATTCACTTTTGTACACTTTTGTGCTATAGATATAGCATTTTTCCTTGATATTCTCTAAGGGGAGTTAAGAGCAACTTTTACACTTTTATTGCTTTTCTAGAAGATTTTGTAAGGGAAAATTGTTTGAAGACTTTGAAGAATACCTTTGAGGATTTGAAGACTTGCATTTGAGCTTTTGAGGAATTGAAGATAAGTGAAGTGAAGTGAAGTGAAGAGGAGGATTTGAAACAAAAAGAAGAAAGAAATCAAGATGCTGACACATGGCTCCGTCGCAACTCGCAATGGATTAGTCGCGAGTTGCGACGGACGGGTGGCCAGAACCTTTCTTTCTTTTTTGTACTATAAATATTGAATCCTATCCTCTCCTCTTCCCCTCTTCTTATTTTCCTGCAATTTTCTGGGTTTCAAAACCCTAGTTTTCCTTTCTTTCTTTTCTTAGTTTTTGTAGGTTAATCATGTCTTTTCATATCTAGATTAATTAAATCTTGGGAGAAATTTATTGGACTCCCTTACTAATGTCTTGATAATCATATCTATCTATTTATTGCTTTTTCTATTGTGCATTTATTGAACTTTAAATTTAAATTGTTAATGGTATTAATGTTGTTGGAAGTTTGACTATATGAATTGCTTGTATGATAACTTGTTAGGGTTGGGAGAAAGTAGCTAATTCTCCCCTCTTTAAATATGGAATCCAAGAGCATGAGTTAGAGCTTCTTAATGATGTTGTTGTGTTGATAATTTCTAGATGAATGTGATAATTTCAAACTCTTTACGATGTTTGTTTATTGTAGCGAATAGGAGAGGTCTATGAGCGTTGAACGTTCTTGACTAATCTTATGTAAATGCATGAATTGGTTAAATGCTTTAACATGGTGTAGTGTTTATAAGTGTTGCTAAGCCTTGATTCTTCGTGCTCAATGCCATCGAGGGGATACTTTTAGTCGTGTTTTGACTAAGGGAGTCATTTGTGAGGTTTGACAAGAGATGTAAAATTTACTCTTGAAAACTACTATCTAAGAAGGATAGAAGATTTTATCTTTACAACAAGTAGTGAAAGTAGTGAATAGATTGTTTCACTCGTTCTGGAAGCCTTTGTTATTTAGCATTCATGTGTTCTTAATGCTATATTTTACTTCATTTATGCCATGGGTTGTTTGAGAATAGGAAGTATTTTTATGATTGAAGCGTTAGAGTGTTAGGAAAGTGACAAATTCCATAGCTCTTTGGCATGAAAATCCAAGAACATGAACTTAGAATTTCTTGTGCATAATGTGTTGTGATTCTTGCTAGATAATTATGTTAATATGGATTGTTCTCATATTTATCCTATAGATGCAATGAGATGTTGAACCTTGAATGTGGTTTGTTCTAGGTTTAGCCTAATGGATGCTATGTTTGATTAAATGGCTATATCTTTGGTAGAAGGCGTGTTGTTATGAAATCTATGGTTCTTCGTCTGAAATGTTGTTGATGAAATACCTCTATGGTGTGGTTTTCCTTGAGTGATTGTCAACAAGGTTTGCATATGGTCGTTTTTTTTCTTTGCAAATTACTATTAAGAAGGAATGTTGATATTCGAATTGGAAGTGATGACATTCCCCATAGGTAACAAATGTGATAGAATGAGTGAATGGCTCAATGATCTACATTTGGTTTGGAAGTGGATGTCAATTTCCCCCAAGGCTTTGTCTTTTGTATTTTTTACCCATGTTTCTTAGTTGTTTCAGGCTTAGCATAGTTACTTGACTTTGCTAGTTAGCTTGTCTTTTAATTTAATAACTTAGGAAAACCAACCAACCAACCCCCCCCCCCCCATTTACTTGCTTATATATATATTTACTTCTAGCATAATATCAACCCTATATTTTAAACGCTTAAGAAAATCCCACGATATCAACCCTATATGTTTAAATGCTTAAGAAAATCTCTCTTCTTCGTGGACGACCCCGATTTGCCACTATCTACTTAGTTGTAGTTAGTAAGAATTTAGGGCTTATAAATTTAACTTTTAGAGGTACAACAACGACCTTCCAACTGCTTTTGGAAATTTTTGGGGGTTTGTATGTTTTGCTAGGATTTTAGGATTCTAGTTTTCATGTGGAATGTGGCTTTAGAATTTGGTAGTGTATTGGTTTGTTGCTTATCTTTTGTAATGTAAAGCTCACTTTTGGGGCAATTTTGTACTTCACCAAAAAAATTGAAAATTTGAAAAAAAAATAATTAAAAATTTAACTCTAGACAAGTCGAAAACCCAAAAGGAAGACTTGGGTAACATGGGAAAAGCCCAGATAGGTCGAAAGGCCTAGGTAAAAGTGAGAGACTTGGCCCGGCTAGACTTACGAGTCTAGGCAAAAGTTAGAGGCCATGTGGAAAAAGGTGATGGGTGAGCACGTTTTGTGGGATAAAGCTAGGACGAAACCCCAAAAGGGTTCCTAGGAAAAATGAGAGAAATTGAGAGAGAAAATGAAAAAAGAAACAAGAAACTAAGTTGACGATACATTTGACTCCTTGGTTACAACTAGGTCGAGAATATTGTGTTATTCCTATGTTGCAACCAAGTCAACATCTTTTGGATTTCCTTGGTGGATTATTTTGCTTGAGGATTGCTCTTTGATTGCTTTTGGGACTACTTTTTGGAAAATTAAGCTTGGCTTTATTCCGATCTTTTGTAACTTATCTTTTTCCATACACATTTACTTGCTTTGGGTGGGTTTGTTGCTTTAGGAACTTTGGGGAGTGGGAGAGTTGTCAGATTTTCACCTTCTTGGGAGAACTAGGGTAGCTTGAACCTTTTTCTTTGATTTTATTTACTCAAGGAAAAGTAAAGGTTTAAGTGCGGGGAGTCTGATCTGCACCATTTTGCATGCTTTAACCAATGCATTTGACATAGTTTTTAGTTACTTTTGGTTGGTGGTTTGGAAACATTAGTTGAGTTTACACGACACGGGGTTTAGACAACTATGTTTAGTTTTCTATTCTAAATCCCCCATTTTGTATACTTAAATAGTGATTCTTGACATCTCGTATTCACGGGCTCCTTGGTCTTCATCATTAGTACCTTTAGTAGGTCGCCCGTGAATACTATTTGTTACATTACATTCTTACGAAAGCCATTTTCTTTTAATGGTAGAAGATTTTAAGGCCATTCTAATTTGAATGGTAGTAGACAAAGGCCACGAACATAAATTCATGGTAGAAGGAGATTGAAGCCAAAGATAGGTAGCTTCAGAGTTCAAGATGATCAAAGGAGAAAATGGTGAAGCGTGGTCCAAAGAGTGTTGCCTTAGTCTGGGAATGATCTAAGAAGAATTAACCTTCAAGGTTGGTTCCATTGGATTTTTCTTATCTAGACCTATGAAATTGACTACTTGAACTCCCAATTCGGACTAACGGTTCACCCGTGACAAGAAAATGAAGTACAATTAACAAAGCACCGGTGGCCGGTCACGGACCTCGCATGGTCAAGCACCAACAACCTGCGACAATCTTCATGGCCTGCACTATACAAGAATCCAGAGGTTCCATGAAGACCAGAATGAGGCCTTCATGAGGCAAGGCACCAGGCCGTGACAAAAGCACCGCGTCGTGAAGCAAGGGGATGAAGAGTTGAAAATTTTGGTTAAGTATGGAGCCGGACCATTAAAACCTTCGTGGACCATGAGAAGACTTCTCAGAAACATGACAAACTGCTTGCAGTCCATGAAAATTTTCATGGGCCATGACAAAATTTCTGAGTAGAAGCCACATGTTGTTTGTGGTTCGTGAAAACCTTCACGAACCGCAGGAAAACTCTGTCAAAAACCGCATGTTGCTTACGGTATGTGAAAACCTTCATGGGCTGTGGCATGATTCTAGCTTTATGGACAGCTCCAGATCCCACAGGCCACGGCTATGAACATTCATGAACTATAGCAGATCTGGCATCCTGTGGCTATGCATGTTTCATGAACCGTGGCATCTGTATCGGTTTGTGAAATCTTGGCGACTGACTTAGGGTTTTGCTAATTTTGTCCCATTTTGGCCTATTTTTAGGCCCAATCTCCTAGTACTATATATAGGACCCTATTCTACTCATTTAGAAGAGGTTGGAACATATTTGGAAACACATTTGGAGAGGAGAGAGCTTGGAGAGAAGGAAGGAGTTCCTTTTGAAGGTTTTGTAATCTTTTCTTTTCTTCTTGCTTTGTCCCAAAGATGTGTAATTCAAATCTATATTTGAATTCCATGTCTAAGTAGTAGTTATATTAGCTTGGGATTCATTTTGGCACTTGGTATGTTCTAAATGCTTTACGAGATTCATTAGATTCATCCTATCTTTATGTTTATGATATTATTATGATTGTTCTTGAATATTATAAATGCATGAGTAGTACACAACATATAAGCACACACTTTGGTATATACTCATGTATGGTGCAATTATTGATGCCCCCCTGGGAAGAGAAACCTGGATGTTAGAATGGGTAGGGGAGACGAGTCTGTGTGGGTGTGTTCACGGGAGATTCGAGAATGCTCTGACCTATTTGCTAGTGAACCAGTCTTAGCTGACTTCATAACTGATGTCCAAGAGGTTGTGGGTAAAGATAGTTAATAGTAGCAAGCTAGGTGTTGTGTTGAAACCCTAGTATCACAGATAAGGTGCCTACGAACCTTGGGCATAGCATATATAGAACCCAGGGGGAGTGGTTGCATTCGTGGTGGAAGCCTGGGGCGTAATAACATGGGGGAGAAACAGACCTGTAATTATGGTTGGACCTCATTGTACTTCCCTCATTATGATGGTGGTGCCGATGGAGGGTTGCGAGCACACCCACCGTTACAGGGTTGGGGAAGTGTATTCCATCAGCCACACCACGTGTTGTAAACACACCGATAGGTCTTTTGTATATCTATATATGAATGAATCAAAGATTGAAGCATTAGAACTACCATGTTGCTAAATGATTCCCCATGCCTAGTATAAATAGTTTACTCATTTGTTAATTTCATGCTTTGTAGTTGTTAGTTGAAAATACCACCCACCCCCCTAGTTGCATGTCTACACTACTAGTTGTTCCTTCACTCGTGCGGATTGACGATCCACACAAGGTTGTGTTGTAAGTAATACTTGAGCCCTAGCATCCTTGTGGATAAACCTGGGGCTCGCCGCTTACTACCCCTTGGTAGCTTAGCAGTAAGAACGGGTGCAGAATATAAATCTCTCATACTTTGACCAATAAGCTCCTCGGCTTGTGTTTCAAACGACAGGCAGGTCGAGGGCATGTCAGGAATGGTCCAACTAAGTCAATCCCCCATTTACTGAATGGATAGGCTCAATATACTCCTGTTAAAGCTGTTTGTGTCTTATGCATCAACGAAGCGTTGATTTGACAACTCCTACATTTGAGTACAAAGTTGTTAGCATCGTTGAACATGGTCGCCTAGTAGTATCCAGCTCGGATGATCTTCTTTGCCATCATTCTAGCTCCCTGGTGTGTTCCGCACAGCCCTTCATGAACTTCTTTTAAAATTTATGCTTGCACTGGTCCTATGCACTATATCCATGGAGATAGAAAACCCTTATTGTAAAATGCCCTTTCTTCGTTGGTGTAATTACTATGACTAACTCCAACTTCCTATAATTTACCTTATCTTTTGGAAATGTTCGCTTCGCGAAGAAATTTATTAGTGGTGTCATCCAGTTTACTTCAGCTATTTGGATTTCCGACACAATAGTTGACACCGTGCTTCTAACTGGAATGACTTCAATCACCACGTCTCCATGTTCGTTGAGGGAATCAAATCCTGTTGTTGCTACCCTCCTTAGTGCATCCGCCTTTGTATTTTTTCTTCAAGGTACGTGCTGTATGTTGAAGTATTCGATTTGGGCTATGAGTTGTTGAAATTTTGTTAAATATTTCACCAATTGTTCTTCTCGCACCTCATAGTATCCTCGAACTTGTTGGACAACGATTAGCGAATCACTAGACACTCAAACACTTCTAACCTTCATTCTGATGGTAAGATCTAGTCCACAAATCATGGCCTGTATTCTGCTTTGTCGTTGGTGAGTAGGAAATTAAAGTGCAGTGAGTATCTGTTTTCACCTCCAGCTAGGTTTACAAAAAGCAATTTTTCCCCTCAACTTTCTCTGCGAGACGCGCCATCAACGAACAATGTCCATGCCACTTCTTCCCCCTTTGATTTTCCCTTATCGATTCTCAGGGTCTAATACGTGCTCACTTTTTGTGCTTCTTCGCTGGTCATTTCTGCAATCAAGTGGAATTGAATCCCAAATTAGCTTAGTTCCAAAGCCCATATCGCCAGGCTGTCAGATGATCCAGGCTTGTTAAGGACATTCTTAATTGGAAAAAATATGATGACCGTGGAAATACATTCGTAGTCTTCATGATGAGTATACCAAAGCCATGATTAATTTCTCAATTGGAATATACACTTTTTCTACACTCTGCAATATTCTGCTAATAGAATAGACTGGTACTTGTTTATGGTCTTTAAGACAAACCAAAGCAGAGCTGACTGCATTCTGCGAGATCGCTAAATACAAGTATAAAGTTTCTTCCAGGGTAGGTAACTTCAGCATGGCAATGCTAGAAGTTGTTCCTTTACACCATCATATGATGCTTGACATTATTCACTCCAGCTAAACTTCTTGGCCATTCTTAGAACTTAGAAGAGTGGAAAGTACTTCTCTGCCACTTTCACGACGAACCTGCTAAGTGCTGCCAGCGAGCCCATTAGTATTTGTACATATTTGACAATTCGCGGTTTAGGAAGATTGACTATGGCTTGGACTTTCTCCGGGTTCACCTCAATTCCCTTTTAAGACACCTGATGTCCTAAAAACTTTCCTGTGCCCACTCCAAATACGCATTTCTTGGGGTTGAGCTTCATCCTTATGGCACATAATGTGTCTAAAGTCTCTTGTAAATCTGCCACGAAGCCATCCACCTTCCTACTTTTGATAACCATGTCATCGACATGTACATTAATGTTTCGTCCTATTTGATTATATAACACGTTGTCAACTACTATTAGGTATGTTGCCTTCGCATTTTTCAACCCAAATGGCATCTTTACATTACAAAATGTACCAAAACTTATTATAAAAGCTATTTTTCTGCATATTCCGAATTCATCAATATTTGGTGGTAGCCCTTGTATGCATCTAAAAATACCAAAACCGCGTACCTTGAAATCACTTCAACTAGTTGATCAATTTTTGGCCAAGGATAACAATCTTTGGGGCACGCTTTATTCAGATCAGTGAAGTCAATGCATATCCTCCAACTCATATCTGACTTCTTTACAGTGATCGGCTTTGCTAGCCATTTTGGGTATATGACCTCCTTTAATATACCATTCTGGAGTAGTGCTGTAACTTCTTCTTCGGTAGCTTTCTACATATAGCTTGTGAAGCAACGCTGCTTTTGTTTAACAGGTTTGACTTCATCGCTAATATTCAACGAGTGGGTAGCGATGTTTGGGTCTATTCCTCCCATGTTCTGAATGCTCCATGCAAAAGTTTTTTTGAGGCTTTGTAGGATATCAATAACTCTCAATTTTTCCTCATCTGGAAAGTGATTTCCTACCCTTACACACTTTGAGCTATCTTCGTCATCCAAGCTAACTAGCTCCGTATCTTCTCCTAGTGTTGCTGTTGATTCTTGTTGAACTGATGAACCACCCTTCAAGATTGTGTTAACCATCTTTTCCTTATCTCCCACTCTTCCTGCATTCATTGCAGTGACTATGCATTGTCTCACTGTTTCCTGATTTTCTCTTATAGTCTCAATTCCGGCTGGAGTTGGGAATTTCATGACCAGGTGGTAAGGAGACCATATTGCTTTTGCTCTATTTATCCATGGTCTTCCTATGATAGCATTAAATGTACTTGGAGCATCCATGACTACAAAGTCGCATAAAATGGTGCAATAATTTCTGCCTTTCCCAATTGTGATAGGTAGCTGTATATTTCTCAGAGGTGTTTTTGATCGCCCTGTGAATCTAACCAGCAAGGATGTTGACTTTTTTAGGTCAGTTTGCTTGAAACTCAACCTATCAAAGCTATTTAAAAATAGTATTTTGACTACACTTCCATCGCCCACGAACACTCCATGCACAGGCACTGTATCCTCCTCGCTGAAGGTGATCGCTTCATCCAAGAGGAATCTTTTGTCAACCAGTTCTTAAGGGCGGGGGGGGGGGAAGTATCTTACCCTAGCCTCCAAGGGATTGTTGGACAGTGATTCCGTAGATCCATGAATAGGAAAAATAATTTTTTCTGGTATTTTGTCATTCGCATCGTCCTTGCAGTTCAGTGTTGCGCTCATTCTTTAGTTTTTTTTGGTAGTGTGGACGTTGTCCCTTGACTCCTTGCTGATGGGTTCACTATTTTGTTAATGTCTCCATACTGGCTTCCCCCTTCCTTTCTATATTGGCCTAAGAAGCCACTCCTCAAATTTTCTTCAATTTAGGTCTCCGAAATACTTAATATTATGACCATGGTCCTTGTGGAAAGTGCAATAATACTCTCTGGATCTCTTTTTTGGTGGTGCTAACACAGGTGTTGGTTCTTGAAATAGCTCATTGTTTTCTTACCATATTTCTTTCCGTGGTCTTTTCAAAGGTGTATCCTGGAATGGTGTAGCGTGCAACCTGGTTCTTTTCCTTTGAAATGGATGTTTCCCTTTCCCTTCTTCGTAAACCCTTTGTACAAATCCTTAATTGTTTGCTTTTTCCTCGTTACCGCTCTATCTTGTGGTTGTTTGCTTTTTCTGTTCGTACATGCTGTTCAATCACCTTTAGTATTTCCATTAGATTTTCAGGCATATTTTTCTTGCAAACTAATTCGATGTTCACATCGCCTAATCTCATGTTGTTTCTGTATGAATGTAGGAACTCTTTTGGATCTGTGGTCCCATCGTAGATTTTATTATGCAAAGGAAGTTTGAAGTCCTTTGGCATCGTAAAATTTCGTAGATGCGGTGCTAGGGGCAATTTGTTTTTGTCATCTTCTGCTACAATGTCACGCAACTTGTCTTTGCAATTGAGATTCCCACGCTCTTGGTTTATCTTTTTTTGGTTTTGAGGGTTTTTTCTTGATCGTCTTCAAAAATTGATCGTAAGGACCTTCTTTGTTCTCTCCTAGGAATGCCGAGAATGCCCTCTTTTCCTTATCATGGTTATTATTCGGGGATTTCGCTTCCTCTTCTTCCTCTTCCATTTCTTCTTTACTATGTTCTTTTTCCCTATTTGGGGTGTGATCCTGATAATGATGCATTCCACTATCTCGTCCAAGTGTTTGCACTTGTGACTGATGATTATGGCTCTTCTCACTCCTGGTGAACAATATTGCTGACATGAATGATCTTGAAATGAAAAGAAAATTTTCCCCCACAGATGGCGCCAAATGATGTTGTGGTTCATTCAGGAAAATTGCTCACTCCTTGAATTTTCTTCACCTATAAAACTTATCCTAGAAATGACTCGGGAGGAAAGCTTTGATGATTAAGTCAGATTTCTCTCTTATGAATTGGAATTTCTCCAGATAGTCACGCCTACCCTAGCTCGTCAAGAGCTTGCTATATTTATAGGATGACATAGTTGCAGTTCCTTGCTTTTAGGGATTAAGAACATGGGTACACCACAATCACAACGTTCTTCGTTTGTGGTCTTTGTGTTTGTTGCTAATCCCGTATTTCTCAGTCCACATCTTCTGCTATGACCAAAAGCCTTGCGTCTAGCTAACTTGTGTCTTGGGATAAAAAATTATCGTCTCGCTATAGGATGTTATTGGGCTGGGCCTGGCGCCCACCAGCCTTTTGATTGTTGGGCTGCCTATACATCACCATCATATCCTTTACTAGCCCACGAGGGCTAGCTTAGGAGTGATCGGCAAGTTGGATAATCACCCTAGTTTTCCTAAGTTCACCTATCTCTAGGCGTTCATAAAGGCTAAATAGGATCACATTTATGGATGTGCTTATGTCTATCATGCCATTTCCAACAGCTTTTCTCCTAAAGAGATAGGAATAGAGAACATTCTGGGGTCGTCGCATTTCTTAGGAAAATTTTTGTGGTTCAAAATGGTGAATCCCCCTATTTTTAAATGTCCTACCTTCTTAGTTGGTCTACTTCTCTTTTTTGTGCATGCAACTTTAAGAAACTTAGCATACGATGACACATTTTCAACAAGCTCCAAGATAGAGATTGTTATCTCAACTTTTATAAGATCATTCAAATGCTTGCATCATTGGTTGCAACCTTTGGCCTTCCCCTCAAAGAATTTGGAAATGGAGGTGAGATAGTCACTTGTGCCTCGGGCAATGGAAATCCTTGGAAGGCGTTTCCTCGACCACAATTTCATCCTTTTCAAAATTTTCCTTGTTAGCCTCCAATACCTTATCATCTTCTTGCAACACCTTCTTCTCCGACTCACGAAATTCCTTCCCACTTCTCAACTTAAGTGCACGATCTCTGGTTGGGAAGGGATTTTTCCGGATCCCTTGGCCTCAAGTCGGCTCACCGAGGTGGCAAGTTTCCCAACTTGGACTTTGAGATTTTTTATACTTGAAAAGGCCATATTGCCAAGATCTTCAATTTTGTGCCTTGTTCTCTTCACGAAAACTTCATGATTTTTCCCCAATTGACAGATAGCTTCCAGATATCTTCCCGGTCACAGAGAGGTGTGGTAGTTAGAAGGACCCTCTACCCCTTGGATATGGTTGAGCTGGAGCTTGTTTGCCTCAATACCCTTGAGCATGGTCCTTCTCCCTCCAACAAAAATTGGGATGGTCCTGGTACCTTGGGTTGAACGAATTTGCATAGGGATCATGCCTTGCTTCGCTTTGGTTCCCTCGAAATCCTTGTGGTTGCCCCCTAGCCAACTGTTGCCTCCTAGCCAACTGTTGCCTATTCCCATTGTTGTTGTACTCCATGGACTTCATTTCTTGTAAGTTTTTCACTACTTCGGGACACGCCTCAATGTTGTGGTTAAGGTTGCATACCTCGCACACTTTGACTTGATGAACCTTCCCTCTTAAGAGCTCATTCATCTTGGAAGAAAGAGCTTGGACTTGCTCCTCCAACTTAGGTGATTGTGAGGGTTCATCCAAGACCTTAACCTTTGAATGTGTGCCAAGCGGTCGCATTCCATTGGCTATTTCTTCAAAGAGATCCATCGCATCCTTCGGCCTTTTGTTGGCGATTGATCCATTATATACTGCATTTACAATCCGTGTGTCTTCTTCAAAAAAACCCTTCAAAAAGTAGTAAACTAGGTTTCCCTCCTTGAAAGGGTGGTATGGACAGCTTGCTAGAAATCTCTTGAAAATGCTCCTAATAATCATAAAGTGACTCAGTAGCTCCCTGGGTGATATTAGAAAACTGCTTCTTCAGTCTAGTGGATTTGGATATTGGAAAGTACTTCTCTAGAAATCCCCACTTCATATCCATCCAGGAGCCTATACAACCAGAGGGTAAATAGTACAGCCAATCCTTAGCTCCATCATGAAGAGAGAAGAAATGCCCAAAAATTATATTCATCCTCCAAAACACCCAGAGGTTTCGTGTTTGTACAGACTAAGTGGAACTCAGACAAGTTCTTGTTCGGGTCTTCCCATGCCAAACCATGGAAGGTGGGAAAACAATGGATCATTCTGCTCTTCAGCTCGCAGCTAACATTCAGTGGAAATGGGGGGAATGTGATGTATAATGGATAACTCTCCAAATTAGGTGCCATGAGATCCCTTAGTGTTCTGTTATCCTCCGCCATATCTAACGACTATTCTATCACCAATATCGATCTAGGTTGAACCACTACCTTAGCTTTCTACTTCCTTCATTTTTGATTACTCGTGTTATCAATCGGGTAATGTAAAACTCCTAAGTTTATGGTACGAGTATGTACCATAAACTAGGGGTTAACAGTGTCCTACCTAAGGCAACACTAGCAAAAAGATTAAAGGCAACAAGATCACTAATAGACAGATTCAATCAACAGAAATAACCAAAACAAAAAAAAAGTGATACTAACTACTCAACTGACACATTATGCTATTTGATAATTAAACTAATTAGCATCCCCGGAAGCAACGCTAAATTTGACCCACCTCCACTTGGGGTTGTTAATTGTAGCTAATTAACCCGAGCGAAGGCACTGGATCAAAGGTCAAATTGAAATTTATCATTCTGCACCCAACCCACTACTAAGCTACCCATGGGGTAGTTAGTGGCAAGCTCTGTGCATGTCCATATAGATGATAAGGCCTAATAGTCAATTAAACACAACCACCTCTGAATTTTCAATTTGTCGGTATTGCTAGGAATATATAGTATGGTAAAATGGGGGGTTGGTTTTTTAATTAAAAACTAAGGACATGAAATATAAAAATCAAGTAAAATATATTAGCTAAACACTTGGGGAATATTTTCGTATAATGGTTGATTAAATATTTCGATCCTCGATTCATTCACATGTAAGACATCGACAACCTAATCTAGTGCTCATAACACGTGGTGTGGTCGATGGTCAGCACTTCCTTGTAACTGTCACGTAGGGTGCTCTTGTAATCTTCTATCAGCACCGCCTTCATAGTAAGGGGAGTACAAAAAGGTCTGACCTTTGTTGTAGGTCTGTTTCTTCCCCGTACGATTATGTCTCTACACTACAAATGCTATACTCCCAAGAATATAAATGAGGCAAAGGGAGGTAGAAACCTTATCGATGGCACTAGGACCTCTTACAACCCTAGCTTGCTAATTTTTTCTATCTCTACCCATAATCCTTTGGTCTACCTCATCAGTTAAAAATGGTGTGCTATCATCGTAACAGTAAAACTTGAAAAAGACCTACGTGCACACACCCATGTGGACCGGGACCCTGCTACCCATATCATATCCAGGTTTTTCTTCCCTAGGAAGTATCAATATTTGCACAAACATGAATGTAGAATAGTGTGTGTGCTAATGGAGTGTATCATTCCTGCAATTATAACATTCAAGAACAAGTCATCATAATATCACAAGCACATAAATTAGGATGAACTAAATATATCAAAAATGCATTAACCAACACATGAATGCAATTATCCCCAAGCTATAGAAACTACTCCCTAGATATGGAATTCAGGTATTTCATTGAATTCCACATCTTAGGGCTAAAGCAAACTAAAAGGAGAACAGAGAAAGAACCTAGAGAGAAGAGAGAGTGTTTCTCTCTCTAAGTTGCTCTCCCAAAATAGAAAATATGATTTAAGACTAATGATATTCACAAACCCTAGTAGACTAAGGCTATATTTATAGTAGTACGGGATTGGGCCTAAAAATATGCTCAAAATAGGCCAAAAAGAGTAACTAATCGGTCGCTACTGACACGGACCGCCGTGGATGGATCAGTTCGCATCCTAATTTATCTCATGGTGGCGCGTGGCACCAGATCCAGCACATGCTATTTTCCTCGTGCTAGCGCGGGTGCCATATCCGGCGCATGCCGTTTACCTCATGCTAGCGCGGGGAGCAGGATCTGGCGCATCCATTTGCATCGCAAGCGCCGGGTATGGGATTTGGCATGGGTTGTCCTGGGTGCAGTCCGCATCATTTGATGTGGTCTATCGTCAAGAGAGTCATTTTTACACTTCTGATCTGCGGTCCGTGTCGTTTGGTGCGTGCCATCATCAGAATCCTCAATTTGCTCAGTGGTTTAGCACGTGGTTCTCAATTCTTCATATCCCGCTGGATGGTCTTGGCATTTTGCACTTGGAATGGTGTGGGCTGTTTAAAACAAAATAGTACATGCCCATACTTAGCCATTTTGGAGTGAAAATGGCACTTGAGCATGCGGTCCGTAGAGATTGGCACTACCCATGCCAGGTTTTGGCACGGCTCATGCTGCTTGGCACGGCTCATGTTAGAGACCCTTGGCACAATCTGCGTAGAGTGGTGTGGGCCATTGGCACCTTGTTTGGTGCCGACCATGAGCGGTCTGCGCCGACCCGTTGATGCTTCAGCTAGCTAACTTCTTTGCTCCGCTATAAATTAACCGTTAGTCCGATTTGAGAGTTCTTGAAGTCGATTTTATAATTCTCAAGAAGAAAAATTCAATGGAACCAACCTCAAAGGTTAATTCTTCTAGAATCGTTCCCAAAATTTGGCCCAACTCTCGAACCATGATTCTCCATTTCTTCCTTAACCTCTTTGAACTTCAATGTCGTCTATCTTTGGCTTCATCCTTCTACTCCACAATGTAATGTTTGTTCCCTTCATCTACTACCATTCTAATATGAGTGGCCTTCGACATCTTTTACCATCCTTGCAAACGACTTCAACATAGAATGTGACGAAAACTACCCATGAGTGACCTAATAAGGATGATTACAAAGAAAGATCCAGGTGCCCGTGGATACAAGTTATCCATTAGTACTAATTACATCTACAAAATGCACAATTCAGACAAGAAAACCAAACATGACCGTCTAAACCCCTTGTCACGCAAACTCAACTAATACTAGCAATCCAACACATAAAATGAACCAATTATTACACTGAATGCAACTGTTAACGTACGCATAATGAAGCACATCACCATTTCCTAAAACCGTGCTTAAGGGGAATATTCAAGCTCGGATGAGGAACTCATTCAAGCAATATTGAATATGGTCCAAAATTTGGAGTCTCATTTTTCCTTTAGATTCACAAACTTGGAAGACCGAATATCCTATAGATTCAAGAGCTTGGAGACTGAAATTAGCCAAATTGCATCCTTCATGAGCCATTTGGAAGCTCAATATTCTAAAGGTACACCGTCCCAAGTTGAACTCAAAGATACAGTGAGTGAGGTCACCTTGAGAAATGAATTTGAGTTCCAAGAGGATGAGGAGTTGGTTGTTAAAGATAAAGAAGTTGAGGAAGAGGTGATTGTGCTACATTAATTATTCTCGCCATCTCCACTCCTACCCACACCAAAAGAACCAACTCCACAATTTTTGGAATTTTTGAAGGAGACAATAGGGGAACCAAATGATTATGCCAAGCTTCCAAACCAACCATCTACTTTTAGACCTACTCCCCTCCACAAGATCTTCCTCTTAGAATATTTACACCCCCATCTATATACTTTTGGATACTCATGGTGAAGGGTTTCAAACCTTCACCATATGGGTAACATTAGGGTCGTACCGACGACCTTAAATCTACGGAGCTTCTTGGGAGGAAACCCAAGTTTTAAATTGTTTTTTAAGATTTTTATTTCAAAAAAAAATTGAAAAAATACCTCACCCTTGTCCTCACACTCTTACCCCAAAACCATAAGACACCACCACAATCTACCACCTAAGACCACCACCAAAATCACCATCTAGGAGTACTACTAGTTGTTGCCTTTTGTGAGTGTTGATTAAGATTTGCATAGTTGTGGATTTGTAGTGGATGGGTCAAAGTTGTATATTTTGCAGAGTTTGAGAACATGGAGGAGAGAACATTCATTGATAAGTGAGCATTTCCACAACCGGTAAGGACCCCCAAGGTCCTTTTGTGAGTTTTTTTTTCTTTCTTCCTTATTTCTTTATCTTGTCCTTATGTTCACATTGGGGGCAATGTGTGTTTCAAGTGTGGAGGAGAGAAATATATCTCATGGTATTGTATTATAGTGTGCACATGCTCCACTTTTGTTTATAAAAAATCCCACGAAGTTGAAAACCCAGGAGGGCAACTTAGGTAAAATTGGGGGACCCGAATAGGTCGAAAACCCGAAAGGGCAACCTATGAAAAAATGAGAGGCCAAATAGTGTGAGCATTGAAAAAGAAAAAAATGTGTGAAGCTAGGATAAGAACCCGAGAGGGCTCCTAGGCAAAATGAGAGAATATGAAATATTCTATGCTTCTCCTGGTTTGTCTGTTTGGTAGCTTCTTTGGGAGTAAGCTAGTTTTAAGTTTGTATTTTGTACCTTTCCTTTGATTGGTATGATGGTTGTTTATATTATATTAGGCTTTAGGATGGGAGAGTGTGAGATATTTTTATGTCTTGGGGGCTAGGGTAGTCTAGGAATAAATTTTGGGTGTTTTGGGAAAACCTGTGCATGCTAGTTTATGCTTAGGGGGATTTGATGAGACGTTAGCTGCATGTATTTTCCGAAGCATTTAACATTTGATTTATTATATTTTTGTTAGAAGATTTCTAGATTTAGATAGGTTTACATCATAAGGGTTTTATTAACCGTTTTTGGTTTTCGTATCTAAATCCTTCATTTTGTAACCTATTTTGAGTCTAATATATTTTTTGTCCTGACGAGCATCTAGATTCCTTTTTGTGAGCTTAATTTGTAGATTTCTCGTAAGCACTTCAGAGTATTTTAGTGAAGACCATTCACAAGGATGGTAGAAGATTGAAGGTCTCTTACAAAGTGGTAGAAGATAGATTGAAGAAGGAAGGCAAAGTAGCGGGGGAAGGATGGTCCGGGTTTTTGTTGCCAATTTCTAAGAATTATCTGAGATAAATTGGTGTCCATGGAAGATACCATTGGATTTGTCTTTTTGATCACTATAAAATTGACTAAAAAAACCCCCCAAAATGGATCCGCGGTTCACTCGTAGCAATGGAAATAAGTTGAGGGCAGATTGAGCACTACGGATCGCAGCATATACTGCGGCCCGCAACGATGGATTTAGTCTGCTATTATCTTCCTTTTTCAGCCTCAAAACTCTCTCTCTCTCTTCATTAATATTTCATCTTATCCTAAAAGAGTGAGTCTCCTAACAGGCGGCCTGCCCAGAAGCTTATAGACAGGTCACTTATTTTATATCTTATATACTGCATTTGTTAAATGACATACAAAATTTAGAAATTTAGAAATTATTGTATTGTATTATATTTTATATTAATTTATTTTCACATTCAAATAAATATTATAATTTGGTTTAACCTTTAAAATTAAATATTTAAATTTTATTAAAAATTACAACATTTAAGGTAAGAGTCATTGTGGACTGTCTATAACATATGGAAAGACCGTCTTTCCTGAGACTTTCTCATCCAAAAATACTTTCCAAAAACCTTAGTTGAATTTATTTTTCATATTTAACTCTATTTTTACCATGGATTCTTGCTATTTTTTATGGGTTTAGCTGATCTAGGCTAAATATACTCTTAGGAGCAATTGGTAAGCATTTATAGTATGTATTTGTGAGATTTAATTTATCCTATTTGGTGCTTTGATTATCAAGTATATTTTGTACTTTCTTATATTATTAATGCGTGATTTAGACTAGGATAATCAACTAGTTGATGATTGTGGGTTAATTATTTGCTAGGTTTTTGGTCAAACCCGGAAGACTTTGACTTTTCGTCATTATGATTATTGTTGGTCAATGCTAAGTTATAATTAGGAGTGACAACTAATTGTGATTGTTGATTGATGAAATTGCTTGGATTTATGATGATTTTGAATTAGTTTGACTAAATATCAATGTGGCTCACTAATAACAATTAGCAAGAAGGCCAATCCTCGTAGTCGTTCTTAGTAAATATATTTGTTCTATCCCAATATTTCTCGCATGTAGGATATTGTGGTGGTTATGTTGGGTCTCCATGTTTATTTCTATTCTCGAGGAAGTCTATGACGCCGATCGTCTAGAGTGACCCAAGGGTAAGGGTGGTTGTGTGGCGTCGATCGCCCACTCTAACTATAACCGAGAAGAGGCGAGAAATATCTTCACTTGAAAGGTGTTGCTAATTTCTCCATAATATGTGGTTAATGCAAAAAATAGGATAATTAATCGATGATCAAAGGATGACTAGAAATTTAAACCAATTGTGCCCAAGACTCACTATAATCTTAGTTACATAATTTGTGCCATTTGTGATTGTATTTGCATCGTTCTTTTTAATCGCTTGTTAATTTAGTTGCTTAAAATAGTCGTAGTGTTTTTTAAAACCAAAACCCCCAACTTGGTTACCACACACGTAGAGTGACTTCTTCGTGTGCTTTTTAACTATGCTTTAACACTCGATAAAACCTCATTTTCCTCGTGGACGACCCGTCTTACCACTAGCTACTATTTAGTAGTTGGCCATAATTTGGGAATATAGATACTATCTTTGAGAGGCACGGCCGTGGCCTCCCAGCCACCTTGTTTTACACGGCTCGGGCCATTGAAAATGCCTTGTGCGGCTTAGTATGTGCATGAGCCGTGCCATTTTACTTGGCTCGGGTAACTCTTCAATATTCGAAGAGCATCCTACATCGTGTGAAGATTTTCATGTCTGCACCATCAGTTTCTTCATAAATTGACTCCCAGCCGATGACCCGCAAGGATATACATGGCATGCATCATTCAGAAGAGGAAATCACACATCAAGCTGGCAATTCGTGAAGATCTACATGACATGTGCCATTAAAATGCTTAGGAAGGAGTTCCCAACCATTGGCCCATGATGAATGGCATGGCCGCGCGCTCAGGATGGCCGAGACAAGCGCCCGACTGGTGGCCCATGCTAAATTACACGGGTCGTGTGCTATAGCATGGCCCGTGCCAATGGCTGCTGCTAGGGTGCACTTGCTCTTTTTGGGCCTTTTCAAGGCCCAGTTCCCTACTACTATATATAAGAGAATATGTCTACTAGGGTTTAAGTTTGGATAGTTTTAGTTTCATTCCCCTAGTTTTTCCTAAGAGTAGGTAGAGAAAGAAAGGGACTAACCCTTCTCTCTAATTTAAGCTGCTATTTTCTTCCTTTTTCAGCCTCAAAACTCTCTCTCTCTCTCTTCATTCATATTTCATCTTATCCTAAAAGAGTGAGTTTCCTAACAGGCGGCCTGCCAAGAAGCTTATAGACAGGTCACTTATTTTATACCTTATATACTGCATTTGTTAAATAACATACAAAATTTAGAAATTTAGAAATTATTGTATTATATTTTATATTATTTTATTTTCACATTCAAATAAATATTATAACTTGTTTTAACCTTTAAAATTAAATATTTAAATTTTATAAAAAATTACAACATTTAAGGTAAAAGTCACTGTGGACTGTCTATAACCATATGGAAAGGCCGTCTTCTTTCTTTGATCTTTCTAGCATTTTGCAGGTTAACATATGCCTAATTAAAAACCCCGTGGAGTGTAGATCATCAATCTTGACCAAAAAAAACCTGGAATAAAAGAAACCCTAATTTGGGCATCGAGCCTTTTTCCCTAGGGACCACCCTTGGAAATTTTCGCAGGCACTTGAAGAGGTTGGGTTACTGCAACCAATCTTAGGAACTATCACTAGTCGGAAGGAATCCCCCGCATCAATACCCAAATATTTTAAGTGCCTTAATGAAATATATCATATAATATTCACTATGTTTCATAAAATAATTCTCTAATGTGTTTTCTTAAATATAATTTTTATGTATGTATATAAATAAAAATGTCAATTGTCACTGATTATTCATGCTCTATTGTGTTTCTTTTCTATAGTTATATATAAATTAAAAATGTGAACCGTAATTGATCCCTTGTAAAAACTCTTGTGGATTGCTATACCACGCCCTGTATTTTACTATCCTCGCCCTAATACGTATACAGTATATTTTTTTAATTTAATTTCAATAACTGAATTAAAATTAATTTAGATAATTGTAGTTATTTAATATTAACTGAATTAATTTAAAAGAAATTCCGCCACCGCCGGACCACCGCGCGCCGCCGCCGGACCCGGTTCGCCACGGCCTGGCCGCGAGCCACCGCCGGTCCGCTCGCCACGGCCTGGGCGCGAGCCGGAGCGGTCTCCGCTCGCCACGGCCTGGGCGCGAGCCGCCGCTAGTCCGCTCGCCGCCTGGCCGCGAGCCGCCGCCGGTCCGCTCGCCACCGCCTGGCCGCGAGCCGCCGCCGGTCCGCTCGCCACCGCCTGGCCGCGAGCCGCCGCCAGTCCGCTCGCCACGGTCTGGGCGCGAGCCGCCGCCGGTCCGCTCGCCACCTCCTGGGCGCGAGCCACCGCCAGTCCGCTCGCCACGACCTGGGCGCGAGCCGGAGCGGCCTCCGCTCGCCACGGTCTGGGCGCGAGCCGGACGGGCTCAGCTCGCCATGGGCTTGCCGCGAGCCGGGCGGCTTCCCTCTCCCCAACTACCCACATTTAATGTCATTTACTCTATCACACACCCGAAAAAGTTGAATTTTCTGCTATAAAAAGATCATTTCTGCTGTAAAAATATGTGGAACTCCAAATTTTTACTCTCCAAATTTTTACTCTCCAAATTTGTACTCCAAGCAAGGGTGTTAGAAATTCCATGTCTTCGGAGGTAATTTTACTAATCAGTTTTCTGTCCAAAAGTAATAGTTAAATTTATTATCTATTATTTTTTGAAGTAGAAATTTATGCTCATCTTAGTTTTTTAATTTATGCTCATCTTAGTATTTTAATTTATTAATTGTAACGTAAAAATTATTGTAACGTTAATTTTAATTATTGTAACGTTAATTTTGTTGTTTTGTTAATTTTGTTATTTTGTTAATTATTGTAACGTTAATGTTGTTGTTTTGTTAATTTTGTTATTTTGTTAATTATTGTAACGTTAATTTTGTTGTTTTGTTAATTTTGTTATTTTGCTAATTATTGTAACGTTAATTTACGTTTTTTTACGTTATTTTGTTATTTTAATTTGTTGAAATGTAATTACTTTGTTTCATTTTACATTATTCAAATGCAAGTATTAAAAGTTAATCTGAAACGACCCGGTCATTTTACATTATTCAAATGCAAGTATTAAAAGTTAATCTGAAACGACCCGGTTGCATTTTGGATTCCAAAAGTTCATTAGTAAACATTAAATTCGTTACGTTAATTAATTTTAAACCTTAATGTGAAATGTAAGAATGTAATATTAATTCTAGCCACAATGTTATTTCATTTTTTTCCATTACATGTATGTTTTAGCTGTTAATGAGAAATGGCGGAGTGCACCCTTAAGTCCATTAGGAGGACAGTTTGAAATGGATGAATGTAATTTTAGTTTGGGGAGTTAATTTGTGTACGGCAATTTTATAACTGTAATGGCATTTCATGTACTATAATTTTATCTTTATGTTCTCTTCTTTAAGTATATGTTTTAACGTTTTGACTGTAATTTTATCTTTATTCGTTCATATGTAAACGTTAATTGACGACATCTTTGTCGTTGGTATAGCAGTTGAGTGTAACTAATTACTTGATGTTTATTGCTGTTTAAGGATGACAATCAGTCATGTGAAGCTGCTGCAGGGCGGAATGGATACTCTCCATTTGCCACCTCAGCTGTGTTTCCAGGTGTTGCCGAGGCTTATTCCTACCTGCAACGGATTGCTCTGCAGGTGGGATTTGAACTTGTCACGGGGTCCAACAAACAGAATAGGAATGGTCCCCTGAGGTTATATTGCATTTGCAATCGGGGCCGAAAGGATAAGGTTGTAGATACGAGCGAATCTGATGTAGTCCGACGGAGTAGCACCTCGACCAGAAGTTGTGGCTGCCCATTCGCAATTGTCTTGAAACAGAGAATCACGGGGGATGGTTGGAATGTAGTGCCGTGCAAGGATCCTAGACGAGGGATGCACAACCACTCTTTCTCAGTGTACCCCGAGGGTCATAGACAGAGCTACAAGCTCCATGCGGACGCGAAACAAATGATCAGAGATTTGACAGATTCAGAAACAACCCCAAGGCATATCAATGCCAGCCTCAGTAATTCGTTTCCAGACCTGCATCAGAACATTAGGCAGGTGTACAATGAGAGATCGGCATATGTAACAGAAAGGCGAGGTGGGCGCAACACAGCGGAGAATTGTTTGCATCTGGCCACCGCGAAAGGGTATGTCACTAGTCACCGCTCAGCAGGTGATGGTACTTTGACTTATTTATTCATGGCTAATCCCGATGCTGTTGTGGTATTTCGCACGTTTCCGTGGGTTGTGGCCATCGACTCAACGTACAAGACCAATCGCTATGGCATGCCATTCATTGAGATGGTTGGGATGTCCCCTTGCAACAAAAACTTCCTGATTGCTTACGCAATTGTCGTTGACGAAACGGCAGATACCTATGAGTGGGTGCTGAACGCGCTGAAGAACTTGCTTGTGGATGGACCGTTCCCTGAGGTTGTGGTCACCGATCGGGAGATGGGACTGATTAGGCCACTTTGGACTGTGTTTCCAGAATCGAATCATTTGCTCTGCACCTGGCATATTAACAAGGATGTGGAGGCACGTGTTACTGTGCTGACAGGGAATAAGAGGAACGGGGCAGCGTTCAAGAATGGTGCATGGTTCCGGGTTTGCAATGCGTCCACCGTTTCAGAGTACGAAACCGCCTTGGTAGATATGAGGGCTGGATGGTCTTGGAGCGAGGCTGTTATCAGTTACGCTAAGACGACGTGGCTCACCCCCCATAAGGAGAAATTTGTGAGGGCATGGACGAACAGATTTCTGCACTTCGGGAACACAACTACATGCAGGGTCGAAAGTGCACACTCGTCATTGAAAGGGTGGTTACAAATGTCGACTGGTTCACTGGACACGGTATGGAGGCGTGTCGACCTGCAGATAGCCCAGCAGATTACTATGATCAAGACCGGCCTGGAGAAATCAAGAACGTGCATTGGAAGATTGCACCGTAGGGCCCTTTTCAGCAACTTGATCAACAATGTGTCTAAATACTGTCTGGATAAATTGACGGTGAAGTCCGGGAGGATTGATGCACTCGGAGCACAGGTATATGCTTACTGTGGCTGTGTGCTGCGCTCGACACACGGAATACCGTGTGCATGCGTCATGGCAGGGGCAGTTGCTGAAGGAATCCCCTTGTACTTGGACGACATTCATCCGCTGTTTAAGAGCCTGGCATTGGGTGATCACGTGCGGAGCACGGAAAACATTGCGAGGGCCGAACAAGATCAGTCGCGGTTCAACACTCTGTTGGAGGAGCTGGCACGCAGCGACCCTTCGGTCCGCCGACGAGTTTCATCCTACATAGATGCGCAGTTGCGTCCGGAGGAGAGCGGCATTGGCGAGCCGGACAATTGTACTAGTGCACGTGGGAGACCAAGCGAGCAGGTCCCCCGATCAAGATCAACCCGACGTTCACCGAGCTACCACGAGCACGTGAACAGGCGATACGAGAGTAGTTCAAGGTCCCCGGGGCGTGCTTTAGGGAGCGGTCGTCGGCACGGTAAGTACAAGCACCATTCTTCCTAATGAACGCCGCCTGCACAAGATATTTATCTTAATGTGTTCTCCTGCAGCGACATTCCCGTTCCTCGAAAGTGTCCCCCACATTGTCCGGCGTTACATCGAAGGCTAGAACGATGTCGTGAGTGATGGAAACTGTGGCTTCAGATGCGTTGCTGATGCGTTCCACGTAGACGGTGAAGGTGAATGGTCTACAGCGCGTCAGGCAGTATTTAACGAGATATCAACTCATTGGCCTGACTATGTTCCCATATACGGTTCGCAAGATGACGTTGAATTCGCCAGAGCCCGTATACACCACACCAGCGGTCCATGTGGTCCAGAGCATTGGTTTACGGTCATTGCAGACATGTTTCCTGTCGCCACCTACTACAACACGGTTGTAGTTTTATATTACATTTTAGAGAATGGGTCGGCGGACCATTGCTGTACAGTCCTTCCACTGAGGGCAGGTGGGGGTGAGGATGGAACAAGTAGGGAGCTACACATTGTATACGTTCGCAGTGCAAGCCATTTCGTCCGGGTACACGTGAAGGAAAACTGTCCCATGCCCCCCGTGGTTAATATGTGGACCACATTGAGGAAGGCTGATGTCGTAGGTTGGGAGTTACCCTTTCGTAGGAGGATAAGGGCTTGGAGACTGAGAGTAATTAACTGTTGTAACCCAGCGAAACATTTCGGCATGTACGCAACCATTACAGTTATTATCAAAGCGTCACAATTATTTTGAAAGCGTTACTGTTGCAAAAATCGATGACTTATAAATTTGATATGCACAAACAGTTACCGATTACATAAATGAGCAAACTATGGCAAAACTGTGGGTTCATACATAAGCAAACAGTCGACTAAGGAATGGGTCAATACCGAGCCTGCGATACTTATCGCGATGACTGACAAAAGTCGTCATCAACTCCCTCATGCAGGGGTCGGCGAGTCCATCAACGGTCGCCGAGTCAAACGGATCCAGGGTGCTCATCATGTCACTCAGCATCTGTTGCACAGGAAACAGATTTTACAATAACGGAACAGTAAAATGTAATATAATTACTCGAAGCAAACAGTTCGAGAAAACTTACCGATAACTGATGATGTGTCCTGTCCGGTCCACTCGTGGCAGCATGTTCAGGATTTGCGATCAATGGGTGCGAATGAGTCGCGTACCAGTCCTCGTAATCCATGGTACACTCTGATTGGCTCGTGGCTATCGGGAACACCGCAAGCTGACCGTCGTGCCAAGTGTGTGCCATCTCCCATAGGGTCAACTGCAGCCTCCATGGGTAGGTCACTGAATAGCCGGCTGGATCAGCCGGGCGGGAACAAGGCTCGGGCGCAATTACAAGACCCCGCGGTATACCCTGTACAAGACCGAACTGGCGCACAACGCGATCTGGCATGTACGCCTCCATTGCGTCGAGGTATCGAATCACGCCGCGGTAGTGAGTCCTCCCCCTCGCAGCCCTAACCACGTCCACTCCATATGGCAACCAATCCACCTGCAAAAAGTTTCACAGACATGTTACGTTTCTATGGAATCCGATCTACCTACTACTGTCAGAATAAGAGTAAAAGCATGGAATTCATACCTGGTCGGGCTGTAAGGCATCCAACTGACGCCTGATGGCACTGAGCCTCCCAGTATCCCTCCCTGATTTATCCCCTGTGTGCCACCGGTTGGCGTGCCCCGGAAGAGCTGGCAATGTACTCGGTCTCGGCCGAAACATCAAAAAGTACTCGTATATCCATGCTTGAAGGAGCGTGCAACATCCGCATAGGCCACGCGCCTTGGACCGGGATGCAATTCCCAACTGCAGATACAAACTGGCCAACGTTGCCGAGCCCCACGACAACTGCGAATCAAGTAGGTGTAGAAGGTTGGCTCTAACCTTATTCCCAGTTTTATCCACAAAAAGCGTGGATGAAAATAGGGTCAGCATGTAGCACATAAATTGGAAGTTCTCGCTCTGCCCCGCCGCTACACACCTCGCCATCAATGATTGGGCATCTATGTTACCCCCGTTCCAGTCTTCCGCGACAAAGGACTCCACGTCTTTCCCAAACAGTTCAGCGCACGCTTCCTGAATAGTCTCCGCCGAAATGGTACTCGCAACAGCGCCACCAACGATGGGAATGCCAAGAATCATCTCAACGTCGTGCATCAGGATGGTCATCTCCCCAAAAGGCATGTGAAACGTGTTCGTGTCCGGGTACCACCTCTCGATAAAAGTGGATATCAGTGCCATGTCAAGGAACTGGAACATAATCGCAGGTAGGTGGGCCAACCCGGTCGCACGTATCCGGGCCTGTGCAACATCGCTCAGTTCGGGGAGCGTGGCGACTAGCTGCTTGCATAGCGGCGACCGAGCATGGCATCTCAGCACACCTCGCTCTATACCATTCCAAACGTCAACAGCGACGTGTCCTCCGTAGCTTGGTATGACGAGGTCATCTTGCGGGCCACCAGCCATCGGTCCCCGCACTAGCCACGTCTCATCGGCGGGTCGCTTCCTCCTATTCCTCGGTGCCCTTCTGGTGCTATTCTCGCCGGCATTGCACGATCCACCAGAAGATTGTGAGAATTGACCAGCTCTATTCCTCACGGTGTGCCTGGCTCCTCCAGCAGCATAACGTTCGATCCCAGCATCCAATGACACACTCGTCCCAGGTTGGCCCATTAGGGGGACATCTGCCGGCAAGTCATAATTCAACTGCCAGTCACTATCGTGACGGATTCCACCAGACGCGAGAATGTTAATCTCCGGACCGTCCCATGTTGGCATGGGATCGAATGCACGAACGCTCGGTGGAGAAGGCCGCTCCGCTCCTACATCACACTCCTGCGGCCGAGGCGACGGTTAATCCTCGACCACGCGGCCTCTAGCCTGTCTCGCCGAGGCACTAACACCTCTTTGTCGTATGGAACGACCATGGCCGTCAGGTTGACCAGCAGTGCTCATCTACAACACAAGATATGTAATTAGTATAACAACAATTGAATCAAACTGATATGATAAGATAAATTAACATACATTTCAACAACGTGTGAACTAATATTTTCGAACAGTGCATAATTTCAATTTACTAATGGAAACTACATATTCTATAATGCATAGGAAAAAGTGGATATAACATAAAAAAAACCCCACCACAAACAGCAAATTTAATTCTCGTACAATCCCATACAACGAACTACACATTTTTTTAAGTTACAAATTGGAAATTACATTACTAAATAATCTTATTTTTTTACCACATCACACTATTATTAACATTCAAGGAAGCAATTGTTAAAACATATCATAATAATTTACTACACAATTGTTTACATCGGATTAATAAAGTTTATTTAAATAAAACTATATTCTATTATGTCACATATACTTTCCAAATTACGGAAATAGTAATCATTTCCAAATTTAAACTAAATAATTTCTAAAAAACACAATTTCTTCGTTTTAATTCCAAAATTCATTAAATTCCTAATATTAGATTTCTCCAAATTATTCTACATCTTAATCTCCTATACTAACCACCAACCCAACATCTAACCACCAACCCAACATCCATTCTACATTTAACAAAATTCTAACAAACCCCAATTCTAACAATTCCGACAAGTTCAACAAAATTCGAATAGATCGGGCAACAATTCGCATGAAAAGTAAAAAAAATTCTGGAAAACTTACGTTTTCCGGCGGGTTTCCGGCGGCGGCGGGCGGAGCTGGCTGGGCGGCGGAAATGGAGAGAGGGAAGGGGGAGAGAAAAGGAGAGAAAGAAGAAGAAGGAGAGAAAAAGAGAGAAGAAGGAGAGAAAAAGAGAGAAGGGAGGAGAGAAAAAGAGAGAAGGCAGGAGAGAAAAAGAGAAGGGAGAGCAAATTTATACTACTTCTCCCAATTTTTATTTTTTAATTTTAAATTAAAAATACGTGTATTTATACGTATTAGGGCGAGGATAGTAAAATACAGGGCGGGATATAGCAACACCCAAACTCTTTACCAAGATCTCGGTCGTGTGTCTAGGTCCATTGTTTTCTATCAACTTCAATGCACGTGCTGGAATAAGAGAGCAAATGCACCAAATTTTTCACGAGTAGTTCGGTGAAAGCTTGACTCGAGTTTAGGCCAATTCATATAGTACTCAAGCTCGAGATCAAATTATATTGCTCATTAAACTCATCATATTTATCAAGTCAACATAATATATATTAAAAATATTTTTTAGAATAAATTACTATATGATTAGTGTTTAAAATAGAAATTTTAATTAAATATATATGACTTTGACCGGAACCTAGATCAAACTCAAGTTTGAGCTCAATTATTTCCACTCGAGTTGAAGCTTGAACTCGATAAATTTTAAATGAGTCGAGTGATGAGATGACAAATGCATATTTTCTTAGAGCATTTAACATCTCTTTTTCAATGTTTTTTTGGTGGATAATTAGGTATAGATAGGTTTTGCACAGTACAGAATTACAACCATCATCTTTGTTTTTCCTGTATAAATTCTCTATTTTGTGAGACAATTAATAATCTAACGGGATTTTAAACTTGTGAGCATCTAAATCCTTTTTTGGGAGCTTTGAAATGTGTATTACTCATGTGTGAAAGCCATCTGCAAGGGTGGTAGTAGATTAAAGGCCGATCGCAAGATTGGTAATAAGAATGTAAAATATTGAAGAGTGCGGAAGAAGGAATCCAAAGTTCAAAAAAATCAAGAAGGCATGGGCCTTACAATTTTTCGTGACTCGTGCAGTCAATTTGTGCCAAAGGAAGACCCAAGACAAGTGTCGTACAGATCCACATGGTCCGTGTAGTCAGAGGGTGAGAAGAGAGCTTCTAGGACATGGGTCGTTCAATTCAGCACGACCCTTACAAGCATTAGGTACAAGGTCGAAGCTCCAATACACTGGTTGTGCAGATCCACATGACCCGTGTAAGTAGTTGGTGCCATGAGACCATTCCAAGTTATGGTCCATGCAGATGCGTACAAACCGTACCATACGGATTATGCAAACCTGCATGGCTCTTGTACGACTGGGGAACTAGGGTTTATGGATTGGGCATCTGGGTCTTTTTCTCTCTTCACTATATAAAGACCTAATTTTTCTAGGGTTAAAGAGAGGGCTATTGAATGGTGTTTAGATCTAGTTTCTCTCTCTCTCTCTTCATTCATTACATATTCCCATGGTATTTAATCCATTGAATGTCATTGGTTTAATCTTAGCAGCTTAGTTTATAACTTGGGGTTATTTGTAAACATGTTTTAACATTTTATTTGTGAAACTTCAAGTTTCATGTCTATTTATTTTTTCTATAATTATCGTGCTTCTTGCTGTAATTATTGTATTAAATGTGATTAGGAAGTACACATAGTTAAATTCTCCATGATTTATTGCTAAGCTTTGAAACTAGCTTGGGAGTGTTACCTTACCAAACTTTCTTGTAGCCTCGAGAGTACTGGGGGGTAACAAAAAACCTTGTGAGCTACCAGGGTGGTAATAGGGTGGTCTTGTAATTGTAATACCAATGTGAAAAATCTTGGGAGCACTAGGCAATTGGGTTGGGTGTTGTTAAAATCCTAACTGAGATCGTGTGGTCAATACCCGAGAGCTAGATTCTTTGTTTGTGGAGACTAAGCATTGCTCTAACCTTAGAGTTACCATGAGGTAATAACATCCTAAACATTAGGAGTTTGCGATGAGTATTCACCGTAGAGCTCCCAATGATCCATGCTACTACCGAGTTTAACATGCTATTGTGATACATCATGGGCTTATTAACCCCAATAGTGAGGATTGAGTTGTCGCTTTTAAACGCTTCTCTATGCTGTAAGTGGAGGAGGCAAGATGTTAAAAAGGGGGTAAAATCATCGGTGTGATAGCCTGTGGGAGTTCCCGAGGAATTAACATCTCCACATCGTGTGATATAGCAAATAGATAGAATTATAGTTATTGAATGTGAATAGAGGTCTAGGATCAAATCTTATAAGTTAATCATGTGATACAAATACCCCCAAGGCTAGTTCATCATTATCCTTATCTCACTATCTTTATATGCTCATAGTTATTAGTTCAATCTTTTCAACACAACCCCACCCCATACCAATGTTTATTATTCCTAACACGTACACTCAGGGTGATGCCTGAGGGTGAACTTTGCAATGCTATCTCTTAAAGCCCTTTATTTCTATGGACAATACCTGTACTTTCCATTGTCTACTCTAAGTAGATAGGAATGAGAACATGAGAAATAATAAAAATCTCTATCTTTGATCGCAACCTTGCGGGTTTCTAACGACGCCGGCTGGGCCCTTTCAAATTTTTGAGCCACTGTCGGGGATTTAGGATGCGTTTAATTGATAGCTAGCTTAGTTAGTTAGTTGATTTCATTTAAATTTTATTTTTTGCTTATAATTATTTTTGTTGAGCTCTTGATTTTTTTCTTGAAGTATTCTTCTGTGTGTGCTATTCCTATCACACACTTGGGGTGACGCTCGTGGGTGAACTTTGCAGCGCTATCTGTTAAACTCTTTTTTCTTTGTGGATGATACTTGGACTTGCCACTGTATACTCTATAGTATATATGAGTGAGAACATGAGAAACAATATAAATATCTATCTTTGATCGTGACCTTGCGGGTTTCTAACGACGTCGGCAAGGCCCTTTCAAATTTTGGCTTCGCTGTCAAGGATTTAGGATGCGTTTAATTAATAGCTATCTTAGTTAGTTAGTTGAGTTTCTTTTTACTTTATGTTGTGCTTTTGTATTTTTTGTGTTGAGATCTTGATTGTATTCTTAAGGTATTCTTACATGTGTGTTAGTGATTGTTTGAGGACGAATATTGTTTAGCTCTTTGTTTATAGAATATACCCACACCATAAACTTAGGACCTCTAAATTGTGTATCTTAAAAGAGGAAGTTCCGTGAGGACTAGTTGATATTGAGACAGAAAATCCAATGACTGGGGATAACAAGACCCTCAGAGATTTGATGGCTTCAAATCTAGAGAATCAACCGTTCTACATCATTTCCCACCTCTACCTGATAATGTGACCTATGATCTCAAGTCAGGAATGATAAAATGCTTGCCTACTTCTTATGGAATGGCCAGAGAGGATCCGAATAAGCACCTCCCCGAGTTCCACCTTGTTTGCACTAATATGAAGCCCCTGAGTGTTACAGAAGAATATTAAAACTTTTGGTCTTTCTCATTTTCACTTAGAGATGCCGCTAAAGACTGGTTGTACTACTCGCATCTAGGGTTCATTACAAGTTAGATGGACATGGAGAGGCATTTCTTGGAGAATTTCTTCCCCACGTCAAAGTCCTCTGGGCTAAAGAAGCAGCTTTCCAACATTTCCTAGCATCCCAACGAGACATTTTATGAGTATTGGGAAATGTTCAAGAGATTTTTGGCTAGTTGATCATATCACCCCTTCAAAGATGATGATTTGGTCTACTATTTCTTCAAAGGTTTATACGATCATGATATAAAGATGGTAAATGTGGCATGCAATGGACCCATTTCAAACAAGAGCATGTAGGATGCCATGGAAACTTTTGAGGAAATGACAAACGGAACAAGGGAGTTTGGCACTAGGTCGAGGAATGATACAGTCCTTGCCTACTTCTTATGACATGGTCAGAGAGGATCCAACTAAGTGCCTCTCTGATTTCCACCTTGTTTGCACTAATATAGTGCCCTCGGGTGTTTCGGAAAAAGATTACAACTTTAGGTCTTTCCCCTTTTCACTTAGAGATACCGCTAAATGTTAGTTGTACTACTTGTCTTCGAGGTGCATTATAAGTTATGTGGACATCAAGTGGGGTTTATCAGAGAAAATCTTCCTTGCATCAAAGTCGGTCGAGCTAAAGAAGAAGCTTTCCAATATTTCCCAACGAGACTCTTTATGAGTATTGGGAAAGTTTCAAGAGTTTTTTAGCTAGTTGAACATATCACCCCTTCAAAGATGGTGATTTTGTCTACTATTTCCTTGAAGTCTTATGCAATGATGGTATGAGGATGGTAAATGAAATAGTATCCATTGCAAAAAAAACATGGGGGATGCCTTGGACCATTTTGAGGAAATGGGAAATGGAACAAGGTAGATTGGTAATAAGTCAAAGACTCAAGTCGGTGCTGAAGTGACCCACTCTCCTAAACTAGAAGAGCAATTTCAAGGGCTTTCTTAGAGTGTGTGGAGTGTGTGCATTGGAACATCTGACAGATATGTGTTCCCAAGTGAAGGATGTGTTTTAAGAAGTGAAGACTTTAGGGAAAATATATGGAGGCAATAGGTAGTTTTGGAGGGGTCAGTCACAGGGGAGAAAATAACCAAAACCCGTACGCAAACTCCTTCAACCCTCACTACCGAGACCAGCCCATCAAGAAGTGAAAAAAAATTATAGGGGAGGTCAAGGGCACAATCGAGGGGCAGCTCCACAACCCTACCCGAGGGGTTAAGGCCCTTCAAATAATAGAGGGGGAACTTTCAAGTCGGAGCACGAAAAGATTATGGGTGCAATTGCTCAAGTGACAAAGTGCAGTGAAATATTCACAGAGAGGATGAGGAGAGACTATGAATATTTGGGTACAAGAGCCTTTTCGAGCATCAATAATCTCAAGGTACATGTAGGTCGATTGGCCAACTGGGTGAGCCAACTTGAGGCTAGGTATTCTGTGAAGCTTCCATCCCAACCAAAAATAAACCCGAGATAAATGTGAGCGCAATTATATTTTGCAATGGGAAGGAAATGCAAGAACCCGAGAAGGGAATTTTGCAAGAAGAAGATCACCAGGTGGAGAAAACCAGGATAAGGTTTGAAGAAGATGAAGTTTATGTTGAAGAAAAAACTGAGGAAGTGGAGTCTGAGCCAAGGCTTGGGATTCAGTGCTCTAACTGGGATCCCCCCACCAAAAGGATGGAAGAAGTTCCACATGTTCCTCCATTTCCAGAGGCATTGAGAACTAAGAAAAAGGTGGGCATGGACGATGAAGAGATACGAAAAAATATTCAAACTTTGTGAAGTTAGTATTCTTTTACTTGATATGATAGATCAAATTCCCGTGTATGCTAAATTCTTGAAAAATGAATGCACTACAAAGAGAACTAAGCCAATTAAGAAAGTAGGGAAAGTTAAAATTGGAGGGTTAGCCACTTTGCATCAGAAGAGCATACCTAAGAAATGTGGTGATCCCATAATATTTTCTATCTCTATAGACTTAGGTGGTAAGATGGTCAATGATTCTATGATAGACTTAAGGGCTTCTATAAATGTGATACTTTTTTCCCTCTATTAGGATCTTAACCTATGAGAAGTGTGAGAAACTAGGGTAATCACACAACTAGCCGATCACTCATAAACTAATCCTAAGGGGGTAGTTTAGGATGTTTTAGTCAAGATAGGAAAAATGGCAATTTCAACTAATTTCTATGTTCTTGACATGACGTGTGATGGAGGTGCACCCCCAATTCTATTGGGGAGACCATTTCTTAATACGTCAAGAATAAATACTGATGTCTATAATTGACACTTACCCTAGAGGATGACGAGGACAATGTAGGTTTTAAAATTTATTAGTCTAATCATGCATCTACATCTTCTTATTCATGCAATGGCATTGATATTTCCCATGGGAATAATCCCAATGGAAAATTTTGCATGG
This sequence comes from Rubia yunnanensis, assembly GCA_037428765.1. Classification (NCBI taxonomy): domain Eukaryota; kingdom Viridiplantae; phylum Streptophyta; class Magnoliopsida; order Gentianales; family Rubiaceae; genus Rubia; species Rubia yunnanensis. The sequence continues at coordinate 21,811,383 of CM075066.1, forward strand.
GAGATGAGCTTGTTAACTCTTTTGACACAGTTGAGACATTGCATGTTTTGAGCTTGATAAAGGATAATTTTGTTGAACTTTTTTATGATAAGCATGTTGCTAGTGTTCTTATGCCTAAGATAAATCTTTTATCTTCATTTTTTTATGGACACTAACATGCAGTGGGCAAGGGAGCATAGGATGGAATTAAAACCTCCTCGACCTCCTCCTAAGTCCAAGGTGAAATGAAAAGGTTTGACAATGATAAAAGTTGAACATGGAGTCTCAAAGACACTTGGTCGCAAAGGTAAGGATGACCCTTCGTGGAGGCCTTTTGGAAAGAATGTCATCGTGGGTGGAGTCACGGATGGCAACCTTAGAGACCCAACAGTAGGTTCTTCTGGATTAAAAACTGAAAAAGGAATAGGTCGTAAGGACAACAATAAAAATACGGTGATATTTCATTCTTAGAGTGATTGTGTGTTTTTTATTATTTAGGTGTATGTTTTCTTGTGTTTTATGAAGGAACTTTGTTGAATTTCTTGGTGTTTTTAGTGGGGTAGAATAAGGAAATTGGGCTAAAATGAGAGTTAAATGGGCCAAAAGGGTTCCAAGGTATGGGTCATGCTTTTGCACAACCCGTGCTGCAAGAATATGTTCTTGAATGTTCAAGGGGCATGACCTGTGCAAGTCGCATGGTTCGTGCCCAATGATCAAAAGTGAAGTTTTTGACATAGATCGAATTTTGTCAAATATAGCAGTTTTGCCACATCATAGTTATAGTTTTCTTATTCCCAGATTTAGGTAGTGCTAGTTAGCAATAACCCATGTCATAACACCTCACTTAAACTCCAATTTAAGACCTTCAACTCCCTTTTTTCTTGTTTCTCCATTCACCATTTCTATCTTCATATTTTTATCTCTATCAAAGACATTACAAGAAACAACACCTTTACCTCGGTTCTGCAGGGGTTTTTACCTCGATTTTTAGTCCCAAACAAATGAGGAAAATGTGACTGAAGTAAAAAAGTATACTTTTTACCTCGGTTCAAAATCGAGGTAAAAAGATTTTTTTACCTCAATTTTTGAAAAACTATCAAAGGTAAAAACTAATATCGACCAAACAAAATGTGACCTCGCTAGTTACATCGGTCACTAAATGCCATTCATTCTTACCGATAGCACATTAGTACAATGTCGGTAGGTACATCACAATAATTTAAAAAAAAAGGTACCGAATGCAGAATCGATATCGATCATGCATTCGGTAGTTCACAGCACCCAGTGAGACCCAGTTTTCTGGTACTTTTCCAGGCAAACAAACAGAACCAAAATCCAGCCCAAAAGTTAATTTTATTTCAACAAATATTGTACAAAATGATGCAGTTTCATACATATTTAAATCATTCGCAATCCCATATATACAAAAATCAAAACCTAGCTTCTAATATATATATATATATTTAAAACCTTAGCAACATGAGCAAAGGTCAGCACTGGGAATACATTACTGAAGCATCGGAACTGAGAAAAATACAATGTAGCATCGCTTGAACGTGGTGGCCTCGCTAGATGGGCTCCGAAAAGAGTGGTGGATCAATGTTGCTGGATGTAGCATCGGAGGAATGCAAGGCGTGATAGAGTACAATGGCAAAGTGGCGCAATGGAACGATTGGTGGAATCCGATGGGGCTGAAGGAGAGCCAGAGGCATAACCTAGTGGAGGAGAGACAGAATCTGGTGAAGGAGAGGCAAAATCCATTAAGCATGTGAAGGAGAGACGGGATTTGGTGGAGCATTGAAGGAGGAGCAAAATGATATGAATCTCCTTGCGAAGACTCTTGATTGCAAAATTTTAGATCTTTAACTAAATGAGGCATTTTGCAAACCCTGGTATAGCCGTACAAAGTGATCAAAATTAACCCTGGGGATCTCGAACAACTAGAGATTTATGAAGCAAACTAGTCTGCATGATTGGTTCATAAACCAAATGTATTGATACTTATTTAACCTGCATGATTAAGCAACAATGAAAAACTCTTGCAAGCAAGGAGTATGAACTCAAAATTCTGTATATATGATTCATAAAAAGGTGAGGAATGTCTCGGCCAAACCCCTCTATTTATAGGGCTTGGTTTGGCCAGAAACCCTAGTCTGAAACAGAATCTAAATCAAAATTATGGAAGCTTTAAGAAGCTAAAAACATATCCAACTAAAATACCTAAAATAAGAAGAGCTATAGCCAAATTCTTCCAAAACACACCTTGGTTGAATTTTTCCTTATCTAATTTTACCAAATCTAATTCTAATCAGAATAAAACTGAATATTTCAAAAACCTTAATGGACTAGTTTGAGATTAAGCCCTTCAAAGCCCACATGGCCAAACATAATCTCTAAAATTCAAAATGAAATAATTTTACAATAGTTTACAATGATCACTCTACCTCATTAAAAATCCAGTGGGTAAAAAGAGCATAATGTTCTTCATGATGTCTTCAGTTCCTCAACATTCTTGAACAATATATCCAAGATGTCGATGATGACTTCTTATTCAATTATTTATCATGAAGTTGATCCATCAAATCATTTAAAGCAGCATCTCTAAGCTTCTTCCTTGCCCTAGTCATAGGATTAGCCATGTCACTTAGAAGATCCGGGACATATATGTTTGATCAAGTCGTGGAATATCTTCATCTATGGTGGTGTTAGTCTTTGCATCTCCATCATTCCCTCCGTAGTCAAAATGTTTTTCCCTCAAAACCGAATCATCTTCAAAGGCAAATGGCAATAAATCAGCAATATTAAAAGTAGTACTAACACCATAGTCTCCAGGCAAAGCAATCTTGTAAACATTGTCGTTCACACGAGCTAGCACTTTAAAAGGACCATCTCAATGTGGACTCAACTTAGATTTCCAAGCATTTGGAAACCTCTTTTTTGTAGATACATCTAGATCCAGTCTTCTTCCTGGAAATGCATAGCCCTGCAGCCCTGATTGGCTCTGTCAGCATTCTACGCATTTGTCTGTTCAATCCGCAAGCACACCTTTTCATGTAATTACTTCAAAAAATCTTCCTTCTTTTTTCCATCAAGGTTTCTTACCTGTTTGAAATTCAAAGGATGTAAATCAAGAGGTGTAGTAGGTAGAAAACCATAAACAATTTCAAATTGAGGTAAAGAAGTAGTGGAATGAACAGTGTGATTATAAGCAAACTCTGCTATCGGAATGCATGCTTCCCAATTCTTCAAGTTTTTCTATACTAGAGCATGCAGAAGAGTGCCTAGTGTTGTATTTGTAACCTATGTTTGTCCATTAGTTTGAGGATGACTAGCACTACAAAACAGCAACTTTGTCCCAAACTTAGCCCATAAGGTATTCCAATAGTAGGATAAAAATTTAACATCACGATCAAAGGCAGAGAACGTAGGAATGCCATGGAGTTGAACTACTTCTTTCACAAATAAATCTACAACATGTTTTACATCATCTACCTTCCTCTAAGGAATTCTTGGAGAGCGTTGAAGCTTGCTTCTATTCCAAATTTTTCTTGGTCATCAATGTCATCTTCGATAAATTGATCAAAAACCACAAAGATAGAATCATTACCTGATTGAGATCGTGGTAAACTGAGGACAAAATCTATGGAGAGGATGTGTAGGAATAGGTAAGGGTGTGTATAGCTCATGAGGCTTAGTTTTTTACTTCGCCTTCAAACAATCAATACAGTTCCTACGAATCCTATCAACAGAAAGGGTCATTTTTTACCAGAGGAAGTGTTCTCGCAACAAATTATAAGTTTTAAGTGCACCAAAATGTCCAATAAACCATATGAATGAGCTTCTCTAACAAGTAATTCATGCATTGAACATCAAGGAACACATAACTTATAACCTCTAAACAAGAAACCATCAAGCCAAAAAAACTTCTCATAAGCACCATTCTTGCAAGCAGTATAAACAGATGAAAAATGAGGATCAGTAGCATATCATTCTTGCACGAATGAAAACCCTAACATAATGCATTCCAATCGTGTGAGTAAAACATTTCTACGACTCACAGCATCAACAACAACATTCTCTTTTCCTTTTTGTAACGCAAAACATAGGGAAAAGATTCAATAAAACTTGACCATTTAGCATGACGCTTATTAAAATTCATCTGACTCTTCAAATACTTCAATGACTCCTGATCACTATGAATGAAAATTTATTTATTCAATAAATAATGTTACCAAGTTTCTAATGCACGCACGATTGCATAAAATTCTTTATCATAAATAGGATAGTTAAGAGCACCGTCCTTTAACTTCTCACTGAAGTAAGCTATAGGTCAATTCTCTTGCATAAAAAAATCTCAAATACCAACACCAGAAAAATCACAATGAATCTCAAAAGTACCATTAAAATTAGGTAGAGCAAGAACATGAGCATTACATAATCATACTTTCAATTCATTATATGCATATTCTTGACTTTCACCCCAAACAAATTTCACATCCTTTTTAACTAGTTAATTTAGAGGTGCAACAATAGATGAAAAATCACACACAAATCGTCTATAAAAACTAGCTAAACTATGAAAGGAACGTACCTGATTGGCATTGGTAGGTCTTGGCCAACTTTTCATGGCCTCAATTTTGGATTTGTTGACTTTTATGTCCTCATTATTAGCCACAAAACCAAGAAACACAACTTCCGGAGCACAAAAAGTGCACTTCTTAATGTTTCCATACAAACAAGACTCACGAAGTGCAACAAGAACCATGCTTTATATGTTCATCAATCGACTAAGAGTAAATCAATATATCATCAAAATAGACCACGACAAATCGACCAATAAAATTTCTCAAGACATGATTCATCAACCAGCATAAAAGTACTAGGTGTATTAGTTAAACCGAAAGGCATAATAATCCATTCATACAACCTGAACTTAGTCTTAAATGCAGTTTTCCATTCATCCCCCTCCCTTATATGAATTTGATGCTAACCCTGAGTCAAATCAATCTTAGTATAAATCACAGATCCATGAAAATTTTTAAGCATATCATCTAACCTAGGGATATGATGGCTATACTTAATGGTAATCTTGTTTATAGCACGAAAATCAATGCACATAAGCAGAGTTTTGTCTTTCTTAGGCTCAGTCTAACTGTGTTTTTCATAGTTTGCTTTTGCTTCCTCAGATATGTAGAGGTCTGGTTAGGCTTGACCAGTCTGGTACGCCCTCATTAAGAATTTCTCAATGAACGGAAGCTACTGAATATGGTTTTTCTATTGCAGGTTGGTTGATTCTTTGGATAATCTGGATTATACTTCAAGACTCGGAGGCATTTTGGGGCTGCTCCTTGCTACAGCTGCTCACTGATCGTAGCACCCTTCTCCTCGACATATAGTTTCTTTGAGATTTAGCACAATATAGGCATTTTAAGCTAAGTGACCTTCTCTGACTGACTTGTGTTTCGTTTTCGACTCACTAACAAGTTCGAGGATGCTTTGCTTGGTTTTATGTCTTAGGAATATATTACAAGCTTCTTCACATCCTTTTTGGAAGCAATTTTGTATATCTAAACTAAGCTCCGGATTTACTTTTCTCTCTGATGTACATGTTTCATATTTTTACGGCTAGGGAAGGCCAATACATCTTCCCCCATCTATGGATGGTCTTCGCAAAAAAAAAGGAACTAAAATGGTAGACACAACACAAGGACTTAAAGATTCATGCACATGACCTTTTTGAAGTAAATCCTCGACTTGTCATTGTAGTTCCTTTGTCTCCTCAGGGTTTACTTTATACGCCGGACGATTTGGAATCACCGAACCCAGAATTAAGTCAATCTAGTGTTCAATAATTCTCAATGGTGGTAATCTGTGAGGTAGAGCTTCTGGAAAGACTTCCTGAAATTCCTGTAACATCTCATCAAACCGTGGAGGAATATGTATTGGAATATCATCCTTGGCAAAGTAGCTTTCTTTAAAATGTAGGATAAGCACATAAGGATGATTAGCAAAAGCATAATTCACATCCCTAATCAAAACATAAAACGATCTACCAGAATTAATAGAAAGTTCACGTCTCATCATGTAAATCAATGGTAAAGGACTAAGATGTGAAGATAGAATTTTACATGACTCATCAGCATCATTCGATAACTTACCTGACTTACCTGGATCAGCCACCCCTGATTTTTGGTCAAATTTATCAGGGTTTTTTCCTCTTCTTTTCACCTTTTGGCCAATCTCCTTCAAACCCTGGATAGGGTTTTGTTCGGCCATTTGAGGATCAGTTGCAAACTTTTCTTTGTCGATCTCCATGCGCCTCTAAGCCCCAAGGACTTCCAATGTAGATAATGGAGTCAAATTATACCTGGTTCTATCCTTAATAACAGTTATTTTGCTAGTGTAACCATCATGCATAGATTTACGATCAAACTGCCAAGGTATCTCTAACAAAATAAGACTAGCTTCTATAGGTATAACGACACACAAGATAGAATCACGATAATTTCTGATCTTAAAGTTAATCATGCATTGTTTATTAAACCTAATCTCTCCACTTTCATTTAACCAAAAGATTTTATATGGTGATGGATGAATAGAAATAGGTAATAAAAATGATTTAACAAGAAGATTGAAAATGTTATTAGCACAAGAACCACCATCAATAATCGGTAAACAATTCTTATCTATGACAAGACAATGAGTATGGAAAATATTAATTCTCCATACCTTTATTTCAGCCATTTGAGATTTTAGAGTCTCATAACATGAAGTTACCTTGTGTCTGGACCTTGTCCACCTTGATCATTTACGATGATCATTCATCTACCTGTTCTTCACCACTTTCATACATTGCTGGCATATTAGCATATTCATCTTCTTCATCTCCTTCCTCAATTTTTGTTAACACTCAAGCATGAGGGCAGTTACTACAGACATGTCCTCTTTCTTTACAATGAAAACAAGTAGGAGTATTAACAGAAACCAAATTTGACGAAGAAGTAGTGGACTAACCTAGATTTTTCGAAGACTGCTGAGTGGATGGTGTCATCCTTATATCATAATGAGTGAAGGAATATTGTGTCACCTTGACTTTTTCTTTCTCTCGATAATTTTTTAGATCAAACAAATTGTCAATCTGTCGCTCCCAGTCAAGATACTTCAACGGATTGTGTTGACCATTAAATCGAGGGGTTTCATACATCAACCCCATGATGTCTTGAGCAGAGTCTGAAGTTGAACTAGAACCTAAGTTGTCTCTCAATATCCTTTGGGAATTATATGTTTTGTGGCGATGCCTTCTGGAAGAACCTCGATGTGATCGCCTTTTCAAACCATCAGAATCTTCATCTAAACTACCAGAACCATGACATTGGCGAAAAAATCCCTGGGATTCATATCCCTCTTGGCCAATGATGGAGGTGTAGGCTATGCTATGCTGTCAACTTTTCTCTCCAATCTTTGCACCTCACTCATAAGTGCATTCATTACGACAGCAAACCAATCTAGATTAATGGGTTCATTAGGCTTTAATCGATGTCGCTCCCAAATATTTGGAGCCTCATCTCGTAGGTGTGGACCACATCTGCTATCAGAAGTATTCATGAATGGTAAATTTTTAAGATTGCTAACAAAATAATGGACGAATGGATTTTCGTCTGCCATCTCCGCTAGGCTGCTAAGAAAAATAAACTGTTAGTATAAACATTGCACCCCCCCCCTTCCCTTTGTTTATTAAGGTTGTTCATCAAGTGTATATCACTCACAACTCACAATACGAAGGCTAATGTAAGGGCAATTGATCAATACACCGCAAATTTAAAGCAAAATAGGGGATGAGTACTGCACAACGTATTTTGAAATTCAAAAATATATAAACTCAAATTTGGGCTTTATAATTTTTAATTCCAAATTCTTAAGAGAATAAGGAACAAAAGCACTTTGAATGGCTTGAATCAGAGTTGTATTGAATGAGATATGATCAATACAAATACGTTCCAAAAATTCAAGTAACTTTTCTGAAATCAAATAGGATTAGCTACCCAAACCCAAATCCTTTGTAGAAAAGGATTTTAATCCTTACTTGTTGCCTAAGTCAAAAATTCAAATCAAAACCCCACTCCCAATTGCCTTTTATTTATTTTTCCTCTTCCAATTAGATTTTTGTTTCTTTTTCCTTTTTCAAAGCGGATTTCCTTTTTACTTCTTTTTTTTCAGCCACAAATTCTAATTTCACACAATATATAACTCTCACAATCAGAATCTTATTCCCCAAGCAAGAAAGTCTCGAGTACCATTCCTAAACTTTCAAAAATTGCAAATCAGCCCCAAACTTTCAAAAATTACAAATTAGCCCTAAATTACCAATTTTAAAACCCTAGTACCAATTTTAAAACCCTAGATCTCGATCTCAAAACACAAAAATATGCTACCATTATTTTTTGTTTTCAAAAAATGTTTTAGAACAAATTCGCCTATTATAAACTTGGAATAAGAAATCAGCGACAACTTCCTTTCGATTCAAATGAACTTTGAGGTATTCAAGATCGTAAGGATCAAGAATATGACACTATATCTGGAAAATGACACAAAAGACTTTTCTTTTTTCTTTTTTTTCGTATAAGGTGCAATCAAGAATTCAAGAACAAATTCAAGATCCTGTAATCAAAGAACAATAAATAAACAAAATAGGATTATGAGCATCCAATAATTTTCAGAAGAGTGGACAAAAAATATCACAAGCACATAAATTGTTTAAGCTACCTAAAACTATAATACAGGCTGGGTGGTGAAGGCAGATAATACTTGTTAATGCTCAGACCCTTCGATGTCATTCTGACTTGATTGATGAAGGTGAAGGCATATAGTAATACCGAAGTATTCTAACTCTTAGACCCTTCGATGTCCTTCGACTCTAGATTCAATCCTCCTATTAAGAAAGATAAAAAAAACAGTTAAATTACGACACAGAAGAGTTTATGAAAAAAATCTCAAAAATAAATAATGTAAGAAACTCGAAAACCCCTTAGTAATTTCGGCCACGGGGATCTCTAACCTGGCTCTGATACCAACTGATATGAATCTCCTTGCGAACACTCTGGATTGCAGGATTTTAGATCTTTAACTAAACGAGGAATTTTTCAAACCCTAGTATAGCCGCCCGAATTGATCAAAAGTAACCCTCGAGATCTTGAACAACTTGAGATTTATGAAGCTAACTAGCTCAAAGAATTAGTTCACAAATCGAAGGTATTGAAACTTAATTAACCCGCGTGATTAAGCAACAATGAAGAATGCTCGCAAGCAAAGAGTATGAAATCAAAAGTCTAAATATATGATTGATAAAAAGGTGAGGAATGTCTCGACCAAACCCCTTTATTTATAAGGCTTGGTTTGGACAGAAACCCTAATCCAATGCAGAATCTAAATCAACTTATGGCAGCTTTAAGAAGCTAAAACCATATATAACTAAAATACCTAAAATAAGAAGAGTTATGGCCAAATTCGTCCAAGACACACCTTGGATGAATATTGTCTTATCTAATCTTACCAAATCTAATTCTAATTAGAATAAAAAAGAATATTTCAAAAACCCAAATGGACTGATTCGAAATTAAGCCCTTCAAAGCCCACATAGTTGAGCTTAATCTCTAAAATTCAAAATAAAATAATTTTACAATAGTTTACAATGATCACACTGCCTCATTAAAAATTCAGTGGGAAAAAGAGAGTATAGTGTTCTTCATGATCTCTACTGCTCCTCGACACTCTTGAACAATAAATACAAAATGTCGATGATGACTTCTTCAATTCTTCGTTATGAAGTTGATCCAACAATGCATTTAAAGAAGCATCTCTAAGTTTCGTCCTTGCCCTAGCCATAGGACCTGCCATGTTACTTAGAGGATCCCGAACATAACCTATAAATGTTTAATCTAGTCGTGGAATGTCTTCATCTGTGGTAGCAGTAGCCTTGGCATCTCCATCACAAAATCAGGTGGTGGAGGGGGGGAAAACGGTGGTGGATGGATGGAAACCGGTGGAGGAGGGTGGAATCCAGTGGAGGCCGATCTGAAGAAGGAGGAAATAACAAGAGACTAAGGTTTGGATTTTATATAGTCTTAGGGTTTGGGTAGTTTTGGGCTAGATTTAACATTGGGCTAAAACTAAGTATTTAAATTTATATTGTGGGCTAAAAAATTAAACTTTAGATTTATTTTAAAAAGGTTTTGGAAATATAATTCTGACACTAAAATTTTGTGTCATAAATTCAAAATTTTAAAAATATGTTAATGATAAAATATTAGTTTTAATTATTTTTCAATTTTGAATGGTTCACCATTTATTAGTTAAAATTAAACTTACTTATAAGTGCTTATGGTTGTGCTTGGCAAAGCTTATAATCTGCTTGCTTATAAACTAATCCCTTTTTAGTAGGGCTGGGAAATTCTATGTATATAAAAATCGAAAACTGAAAAAAAAAATTTAATTTGAATAAACCAAATTTGGTTTTTCCAAATATGGTTTGGTTCTTAGTCCTGGGTTCGTAAGAGGTCAATCTGATTAAACCAAACTAAATAAACCAAAATATTTGAAAACCGACCCGATGCCCACCTTTACTCTTTAGTGTTTTGTAAAGTGCTAAAAATCAATTTATTTTGAAAGAAAAAATTATTTTTGGTGAAAAAGGCATAAACTTTTCATTAGTGTTCATATATTATTTTTACATTGATTAATTAAGGTCTAGCCCTTTCATTAGTGTTTATATATGGAAGCTCAATTGATTGTCGATTGGTAGAGGTCAAACTTTAGTTGTTAGTGTTTATATATGGAACTCAAGTAAAAGAACTTTATGTACATAATGTAATTAGTGTTTATACAAGGAAAGTTATGTGAGGGTTTTCTGTTGAGTAGTTAAATTATAACCATTTCATTGGTGTTTATGTATAGAATGTCAAGTATGGATTGATCGTTGATTCGCTAAGGTCAAACATTTTCATTAGTGTTCATGTATAAAATGTCAAATATGGGTTAACCGTTAATTAATTAAGGTCAAACCTTAATTATTAATGTTTATATATGGAAAGTCAAATGAGGGTTAATCGTTGATTAGTCAAGGTCAAACATTTTCATTTGTGTTTATGCATGGAAAGTCAAGTAAGGGTTGGCCGTTGATTAGTGAGAGTTAAACCTTTTCATTAGTGTTTATATATAATAAGTCAATTAAGGATTGACAATTAATTAGTTAAGGTCAACCTTTTCATTTGTGTTTATGCATGGAAAACCAAGAAAGGGTTGACTGTTGATTAGTTAAGTTATATCAATTTCATTAGTGTTTATGTAAGGAATGTCAAGTAAGGGTTGATCGTTGATTCCTCAAGATCAAACATTTTCATTAGTATTTATGTATGGAAAGTCAAACAATGGTTGACCATTAATTAATTAAGGTCAAACCTTAGTTATAAGTGTTTATTTATTTAAAGTCAAGTAAGGTTAAACCATTTCATTAGTGTTTATTTATGGTAAGTCAAATAAGAGTTGACCATTAATTAGTTAAAGTCAGACCTTAGCTATTAGTGTTTATGTATGAAGGTTGACCGTAGATAAGTTAAAGTCAAACCATTTTATTTATTTTTATATACGGGAAGTCAAATAAGGGTTGACCGTTTATAAATTATTTTATATAATTATGAATAAGTAGTGTATAAAATTTTATTTGGGGAAAATTATGTTTATTTATTGATATTCGACTTTGATCATATATTACTCTAATTCTACTATTAATTTCTTTCATGTGAAAATATACATATAAAGTCATAGTTAAATGTATAATTATAAAATCTTTCAAAATTCAATAGAAATGGAGTTGCATTAAAAAAGTTAAAAACTATATTTTAGTTTGTTAAAAAATAAATCACATTACTTATATGTATATTCAATTATTTTAAATTGTGTATCGCAGGGGTGCTATCTATTTATTCATATACTTATAAGTACCATGTATGCGAGAGTGGTGTGCGCCACAAAAACAACCGACGTGGTAAGCGAGAAATGTGTGTGACGTCAGTCATTCATGTCTGCGATATACACGTACAATATTGGTCACAATAATAAGCGACGTCTGTAAGCGAGAAATACGTGCGACGTTGGTTATTCATGTATGTGAGAGTAACGTGGGACGTTGGTCACAAAAATAACCGATGTCAGTAAATGAGAAAGGCGTGCGACGTCGGTCATTTCATGTCTGTGACACAGATGTGTGACGTCGGTCACAATAATAAGCGATATTAATAAACGAGAAATACATGCGACATCGGTCATTCATGTCTGCAAGAGTGACGTGTGACGTCAGTCACAAAAACAACTGACGTCGGTACGATAGAAATGCATGCGACGTCAGTCATTTCAGACTTTATACCTCAATTTTTTTAACCGAGGTAAAAAAATATTATTTACTTCAAAAAAAGGAACTGAGGTAAAGAGTTCCTTAACCTAAAAATTGAGGTAAAGGGGTGAAGTAATAGGTTATTTTTCTTGTAGTGAGACAACCCATTTAGCAAATGCAATAATTCCCAAACAGAAATCCGCCCATATCTTCTCCAACATTCATAGACACAAAGATTCAACTCCAATCCACACCCAAACTAAAAATATAGATTTTGGGTCATTCTTGCAAGAGGGAGCATATTTTGCTTTGATGTTGAGTTCTTCACCTCCTAAGGTTCAAATACGTGCAAAAGCTTTAACTTTTGTACTTGGTTGCTTCTTCTAACATGTTTGTGGAAAAAGGAGAGAACTTTGAATTTGAAATTGAATTTTTTTTGATGAATTGTGGGTGAATGTGGGTGATGTTGGTGCTTATGTGTTAAGTGAGGAGGAAGATTGTGGGTCTCATGTTTGTGAATATGTGAAATGCTAAGTTGTAGAGGTCTAGGATGATTTTATTCTTGTTAAGGGAAGTAATCTTGATTGTTTGAAGGTTCTATATTGTGTCATTACCATACCTTTGTTTTTTTTAATCTATAATGGGTCGAGTTGAGAAGGGAAGCGATTCTCGGGTTGAAAGAGTTAGTTCAGCCCAAGTTGGGAGACAAAGGCCTAACCAACCCGTTGCATTGACACCTTCAATCATGGGCGAATTACTGGGCTTGAAAAACATTTTCGAGAGTGCGACCCAGAGATGATGGAATGTGACAATGCTAAAGAGAGTTATGCTCGAGATAAAGTTTGCATGCAAGGCGACCTTGGAGAAAATCGGCCTACTTCAACCCATGCCATATTTTTTTGCTTGCGTAGGCTTAGAGGGGTTCTGGGATCGGCACTCAAACACTTACATACGTTGGACCTTGGAGTTTCTAGCCACGTTGGAGCAAAAGATGGATGGTGGGAAGAAGAGGTCAATCAACTTCCACCTAGATGACAATGATTTCATAGTGTTTTACTGGGAGATAGATAGAGCATTCAGGTGGAAGTATGGGAAGGATATTCCAAATACACATAGGCAAGAACTGCCCTTTGTGCTTCATAGTTATAACGGGAGTAGATAGGAACCATCAAGCTAGCAATACCACAATCATCCACCCAATTTTGTGGTATATCCCATGGCTCCTATCCACGAGTTTCTTTTGCCATGGAGAATCTACCCAATGCAACAACAAAGATGTGGAGGTCCTTGGGAAAAGTACTCTGGAAGGCACCTTATATCCCAACTTCGTGGAGATATTCATTGATGAGTGGTTATTTGCAACGAGGAAGAGAACTGATAGAATCCCCATAGGAGGCATGATCGGCCTACTTGCTCAATACATAGGGTATGAACCTCCGACTATCCTTGGATTGGCAGGAAAATGATGTACGAGGACAAGGTACACAATTGATAAGTTGGTGAAGCATCCATGGTCGCCACCACCTCTTCAAGAGACCATTTTATATGGCTCTATAGTGGCTCGAAGGTATGTAACTTCATGGTTCTACCACAATAGGAACATACTACCACTACCATTGTCGGTCACACCATCTTAAAGATTCTATTCATTTCCCCCAATCCAATCTATGAGAAAGACCTCTTTAACACATTATCCACCTCGGACCTGGACAAGGCAGAGGATCAAGTGGAGATCCCCACTAGAGTACAACCAACACCACCCACATTACCCATGGACTTCTATGTGCAATTTCAAATATGTGGGCAATAACTCTTGAGTTCCACCCAACAAATCCAAGAGGTGAGCCACATGGTAGAGGGGATAAGCTCAGAAGTTTGTGAGTTTTGTGTTAGGCTTGATGTGATTGATGGGAATATGAAGAGTTAGGGAGCACGTCTAGTGTCAATTTAGCAAGATGCTTGAGAGGGGTTTTATTTTTTGGATCAAAGGGCTCATTTACAAGAGGAGACCATGAAACAACTATTGGGATTCTGCAACATCGTCCCCAGTGAGAGGAAAGAGTTGAGGCAAGAAGAAATAAGGCAAAGACGTGAGATGAGGCGTGAGAGAGCGGGACCTTCGGGGTCTCATGAGTAATTGTATATTTATCTCCCTACTCAACTTATATTTCTAGGATTTTTTATGCATTGAGGGCAGAGCATTTTTTAAGCTTGGGGGAGGGAGTTGTGGACACTTAGAAATTTTAGCAAAGGTTTCTGGTTGTTTGTTTTCTTTCTTGTAGAGTGAATCTCACTTTTGGAGCAATATGTGTTACTTGAAAATCCAAATGATGGAAAAATAATTATCCGGCTAAGTCAAAAACCCGAAAGATTGACTTAGGCAAAGTTGGGAGTCCCGGATAGGTTGAAAATAAAAAAAGGGTAGCCTATGAAAAAATGAGAGGCCAAAAAGGTGTGAAAAATGGTGGGTGTCAGGTTTGAAAGAAAATGAGATGTTGGGATGAAAACCCAATAGGGCTCCCGGGCAAAATGAGAGAAATAAAAAAAATAGCATATGCTTCTCTTGTGGTGCCTATTTGGTAGCTTTTTGGGTAAAAGTAAACTAGTTCTCATACTATAAATTTGGTTTTACCTGATTAGCTTATTTATTAAAGCCTTGTTCCAACATAACCTATATAACCAAGCATTAATAAAATAAAACAAGAACACACAAGACCTGGTTAAGCAGTTCAGTGAAATCCACCTACATCTGCAGGGTCTGGGCCAGTTCAGAATGAATACACTAATCATAAAGATGTAGTACAAGGTACACCATACAATTATAGTTATCTTCTACTATTAATATGTGAATTCAGCAAGCTCCCCTTGCTACCGATCCGCCTTGATCAGACTCCCTCTGATCTCGAAACTCACCGACACTTGATCTCCTCCTCCCGAGGAATCAAGGTATACAATTATGAACTTGATCAATAGGTTACTGTATGTTGGAACATATGTTTTCTGGCTCTCGTAGTACTCTGGGAAAGATAGAAAATATGTGTATATATTTTTGCAATTAAGTTCGTGATTGATGCAGCCGTGATGTCCTCTGTAAATAGTCTATGAGCATATTGGAACTCTCTATGATTATCTCCACAATTTTCAGATTTCATATCTGCTTCTGAAGCATATCCAAATCTCATAAATAAAGTGATTTTCCTCTCAACATATCTCATAATATTCCACAAATCCAATTCCATAATTATATGGATTTTCCATAAACCCATTATGCTTCAATAACATGCCTAAATCAATATTGCAAAATCTAAAATCTACCATAAATCAATATCACCGTAATATTATGTCATTGGTTAAATCATTTAGGCTACAGCTTTCGGTATGTACCAACATGGAAATTTTTTTCATTTTCCTATTTAGTTTACAAATTCCAACTAAATAATCAATATACTCCACGTGACTATACAATCTCCCCTTTGGCATTTTGTGGACCAAACCATTTTGGATTAAAGAGCACATAGAAAAACTTCCAACTACAAATCATGATACTTCCAGAATTTCCATCATGTTGGAACATATACTGAGTACTAAATCTAAATTTATAAGTATATCAAAAGAAATCAGAAATCCAAAAAAATTAGATTAGAGAACCATAAAATTAATATCCAAAGTACTCCAAAATATTCTCCCCCTAAGGCCATGAATATGTCAAATATGAGAGAAACACTGGGGAAAAAAAAGAGAAAGTGTTAAAGATCAACTCCCCCTGAAACAAAAATCTGACTATGTTGGAACATACTCTCTGCAAAATCTTCAATTCTGTTCAGGAGCAGCAACCAGTGTTTCCAGCTGAGCCTTCTTAGCTTCAATCCTAGCATTCTTAGCTTCCAAAGCAGCAATTTGAATAGAAAAAGCTCTCAATCTTGCCTTCATAGCCACTAGCTTGGCCCTTTTATCATCATCAGTAGAAGTACAAGCCTTAGGATTTCAAGGTAGATCATACACTTGTCTCATTCCAAAGGTTTTCTTGTTAGGTCGTAGAGGTTCAGTTTCCATAATCTGATCTTTAGCCTTGGCCTTGACTCTCTCACTCCTTACCAATGCAGAGATGATACAAGGATAGATAAGTGCATGTTTGGCCTTTGGAGAGATAGCATGTCTCACAGTACTTTGTTGAATAAGTAGACTGAGGTTAACAGGTTTCTGTGTTCCAACACAGTACAACAGCTTTGCCATTTCTCTTGTCAGAGTTGTAGTGTTTTTAGAGGGCATCCAGCAATTAACTGCAACCTGATAGAGGCCAAAAAATCTAGAGGAAAAACATGAGGCCTGAGAGTAACCTGTAACTGGCCACTCGGTCTTGAATCCACCATAAATCTCAGATAATATATGATCATATGTGACCTAAAAATCTTCAGAAAACACTCCTTCAAACACTGGAGTTTTCAGTCCCAACAACTTATTAATCATTGCAACCGAGAAATTTATTATCTTGCCCCTCACATACACCCTATCACACCAAGGAGAATCATCTTCTAGATTTTCATCCATTAAGTGTGAGTAAACCTCACAAACCAGTTGCTTGTTGTAGTCCAAATACAAAGAGGCTGTTGTCTTTATACCAATCAGCTCCAAGAAATTGGAAAATCCACTCGCTCTATATGTATCCAAATATACTGGCCTCTTAGGTATAATCTTCCTTTGAGAAAATACTTTACCCATCTCATCATAATCATTATCATAGAAAATATAAGAAAGAGCATCTCTTCCCCTTTTTCACTCTGGTCTGGATGAACTCATCTAAAACTTCATTACTGGAGTAGGTAAGATCTTGCACCTATTTTAGAACATATTTTGTCTGCTCAGTCTCTGTTGCAGTCTCATGTGCTCTCACATGCTCAGATTCCTCAGTCTCTATTGTATCTTATGTTGTAGCATACTCAGCCCTCTCAAATTCTGTTGTTGTCATGACCTATGTTCCAACATTCTCAACAGCCTTTGAAATAGGATCATCTCCCCCTATCTTCTCTACCTCTGAAACATCCACATCATAATAGGTAGAACCTCTATAATCATCCTCTAACTGATGATCCGAACCACCCATATCAGAATCAGCAAAACCAAGTTCATACTTATCAACATCCATTACATCACCATGTTCTCCTTTTTCCTAGTATGTTAGATCATACCAATACCTTCTTCCTCTTCACTGTCACACAACACAATCACTGGGGGCTTCAATGCCCTAAACTTCTCATCCCTCTTTGCAGCCATAACATCATTGGGACTAATTTCAATTGATCAGTGGATATGACCACTTCAAACCCCTCTACATCAGCATCCTCTATCTCCTCAATACTAACATAGCTAGGGCTAGGAGCATAAGAATAAACATGAAAAATATCCTCACCATTGTGCATGGCATATGCCCCTCTCAACAATCTAGGATTATATTCTTATATATTATCAAGATCCCTTATATCTCCAGTCAACAGTTCTTCTACATTAACATCTAAAAAAAATCCCTTCCAACTTTTTGAACTGAGATAAATCTATGGAAATCCTATTTCTTTCACCCAATCAAAAAATTCATCCATAGTCTCAAAATTCCTACCATGCAAACTTATATGAGGAGCATCAGGACCAGCTACCTTTTGACAGGAAGACTTGGTCTTGATCAGAGTTGTACTTTTCTTTCCTTAGCTGGTGAAGGTGATTCTTGGAAGGTGAGAGTTTTCTTGGATTTTTAGTTCGGCCATTGTAGATTCTTCAACGTCATTTCGCAATGACAACAGGTGTAACATCAAATGACGAACATGTTGTTAGCGTACAACATCAGTTTGCATTTGATTCACAAGTAACGTCATCGCTCCATGCCTTTTTGTATTCATGGCTAGGGAGGCCTATGGTGTATCCCCAGCCCAAACACTAGGTAAATGTCCTAAACCATAAATGAGTTGTACGCTAACCAGCGATGCAAACCGAGACCGACGAACTCAGGACAACCCAAGTCAACCCACAAATAGAGAAAAGTGGAGACCACGAGCAGGCGTCAGCCACAAACCGTCTTTCTTAGAACCACATTACAACCTATGATCAGAAACTCTGATAAAGCGGAGCCACGATTTGAATGCACTATAAAAGGAAAGAAGAAGAACACTCGAGGGTAAGTGCAACTGGACTAAGAACGCTGGATTGAAAAAAGAGAAGTAACTGACTTAGGCGTCGGAGTCTTTTCCCCATAACCAATTCTGAGATCTCCTTTGCAAGTACATCACAGTGAACAATGGTCACTTGGACAAATCAGGAATACCATAACAGTTGGAAATCATCTATGTTGGAACATGCAGACAGTTGTCGTCCAATCATGATATCTTTGAGTAATTTGAGGCATTGTTCCTTAGTATGGACTTGATACATGCAATAGCTACAGATGAGAGGTTTGCATTGACGAGTCTTGATAACCTTTCTCTTTATCTCTTGAATCTCTGACTTGAAATCTACTATGGTGCCTAGTAGGTTGTCATAGCCAATTCCTGGTCGATCTCCAAAGTTCTTTCCCATGGTCAGGATATCATCAGGTTTTGCCTTACCAATGTTCAACTTGGTAATTGTTGTCTCTGCTATCTCAGCTCTCTTACTTGTTGAGCTTAGATTCAATTTTAATTCTTCAATCTCTCTTCTAAGTTCAACAACCAGTACAAGCAACTCCTTCTCCTTCTCAACCAATTTATTTTTCTCTATCTTCAACAATCTGTTTGTGTCAACAACTTTTAGCCACGTGTCATACATATTAACATATGAAGTGTAAATCTCTTCATCACTCACAAATTGTTCTCGTTATCACTTGAGTGTCGTCAGAACCTATTTTGGAACATACAGCCTTATCTATCCTTGACATGTTGGTACATACATCATCAACATCTTATCTATCGTGAACTTTTTCTCCAAATAATATATGGTTGCTTGTAAGTTTCTCTTAGTATTTCTTATCTTCTTCATCTTCACTCCATGAGGTGACATGTGATCTTCCTTGCTTCTTTCATGTATTAGTACATTCAGTCTGGATGTGTCCATATCCTATTCTCTACATTGAATTCTTCCTGAATCTTTGTTTCACCACTTTGATTTCTATAGAACTGCTAATTTCCTTATTCCATTCGTGTTCCACGATTAGTCTTACGCCCAAGGTCTATTGCCGCTAAATCTCTTTTATGATTTTTTTTATTCACTACCTTTTTCAACATTCTTGAGAAATTCTTAGTGCTAAAATCAAGTTCTTCAATACCATCATCACTATCAAATTCATTTATGGCCCTTGATAACGAGGCATTGAAGGCCTACTACTTCTAAACTTTCTTTGTGAACTGTTCCACGTTCATCTCATAATTCCACGTTCATCTCATAAGTCGGTGGTGATCTCATTAGTTCATCTAAAGTCATGGTGTCTACATCTATTGCTTCTCCTATCACTGTAACTTCCATTGAAATATTTTAGAAAGTGATCTCAAAGTATTTTTCACTAATTTTGATTCCTTTTAGACTTTTCCCAGTTGATATGCCATATTGGTGATATCTCTATGTTTCCCATTAAATATAGCAATAGTTTCATCCTCCTCTATCTTTAGTTCTTCTAACTTTGTAGCAAACATCTTTAGTTTGGATTCCCATACACAATTCGTTCCTTCATGCATAGTCTACAAAATATCCCAAACTTTCTTTGCATGATGACATGTAAAGATGAGTTTAAACTAATTTTCATCCACCACTATGAAGATAGAATTCAACGCCTTTGAATTTTCCAATGAAGTCTTCAATTCATCTGGAGTTCAATTTGACTTATCTTTGAGCTTTAGCTTCTTCGTAATTGATTCTCCCTCTTTCTCCTTTGAGCTAGATTTAGCATCTTCAGTTAGATAACTCCATTTTATTTCAACAAAGTGTCATGCCAGTTCATCCAGTGAGTGAATAAAAACTCTCATTTGTTCCTTCCAATATTTGTATTTGGTTCCTCCAGCAGTGGTGGCCGAGACACCAAAATTCTGTTTTGGTAGCCATGGTAAAACCGGATCACACTTTCCTTGACACAATCAAGGTAAGAATAAATGACTTAGCTCTAATACCAATTGAAATTTGGTTTTACCTAATTAACTTATTTATTAAAGTTGTGTTCAAACATAACCTATCTAACCAAGCATGTAATAAATAAAATAAGAACACACAAGACATGGTTACGCAGTTTGATGAAATCTACCTACATCTCCAGGGTCTGGACCAGTTCAGAATGAATCCACTAATCAAAAAGATATAGAACAAAATTAACATGTGAATTCGGTAAGCTCCCCTTGCTACCGATCTGCTTTGATCAAACTCCCTCTTACCTCAAAATTCATAGACGCTGGATCTCCTCCTCCCAAGGCATTAAGGTATATGATTCTGAACTTAATCAACAGGTTACTGTATGTTGGAACATCTGTATGCTAGCTCTTGCAGTACTCTCGGAAAGATAGAAAATATGTGTGCAAATATTTGCAATTAAGTTCGTGAGTTATGCAACTGTGATGTTCTCTATAAATAGTCCATGAGAATATTGGAACTCTCTATGATTATCTCCACAATATTCCAATTCCATAGCTGCTTCGGAAGCATATCCAAATCTCATAAATAAAGGGATTTTCCTTATCTCAACATATCCCGCAATATTCCATTAATCTGATTCCATAATTATTGGGATTTTCATAAACCCATTATGCTTCAATAACACGCCTAAATCAATATTAAAAATTTTGAAATCTTCCATAAATCAATATCACCGCGGTATTTTGTCATCGGTTAAATCATTTAGGATTCATCTTTCCATATGTTCCAACATGGAATGTTTTTCTTTTCCAAATTAATTCACAAATTCCAACTACATAATCAATGCAATCCACGTGACTTTACACATACCTTCTTTCGAACATGATGCCTCATTCTTATTATTGGTTTATTGGTTGGTTCAGAATGTCAGTTTGGATGTGAGAGTGTGATATTCTTGTATCTTGGGGTAAGGGTAGTTCTAGGAATAAAATGTTAGATGTTTTGGGAAATTACATGCCTAGTATACTCTTAAATTTTTTACTTGCTCTTGTTTACTCGAGGACAAGTAAATGTTTAAGTGTGAGAATTTCATGAGACGTCAAATGCATGTTTTCTTAGAGATTTTAACATCTCATTTTCAATGCTTTTATTGGTGAATATGGGTTTTGCTCAGTAGAGAGTTAGAACCATCATCTTTGGTTTTCTTATGCAACTTCTTTATTTTGGGAGACAATTGTGAACCTAATGGGATTTTACCCTTGTGAGCATCTAGATCCTTTTTTGTGAGCTTTGAATTGTAGATTACTCATGAGTGAAGGCCATCCTCAAGGGTGGTAGTAGATTGAAGGCCAATTGCAAGATTGATAGAAGAATGAATGTCATTGAGCTAAAATGGTAAAAGATTGAAGAGCACGGAAAAATGACATCAAAAGTCTGGAAAAAGCCAAGAAGGCATGAGCCTTGCAGTTTTGCACGACATATACAGTCAGTTCGTGCCTAAGGAAGACACGGGACACGGGCCATGCAAATCCACATGGCCCAAGCAGTCAGATGGTGGGGAGATGGTATCCAAGACATGGGTCGTGCAATTTAGCACGGCCCTTATAACCAGCAGGCACAAGGTTGAAGCTCCAAGACATTGGTTGCGCAGATCTTCACGGTCAGTGCAATTAGTTGGTTCCATGAGTCCGTTCTAGGTTACGGTCTGTGCATATGCGCATGAACCATGCAAACCTGCATAGGTTGTGCACAACTAGGCACTAGGGTTTAGGAATTGGACTTTTGGGCCTTTTCTCTCTTCACTATATAAAGGCCTAACTTTTTAGGGTTAAAGAGAGAACGGTTGAATAGTGTTTAGTTCTATTTTTCTCTCTATATCCCTCTTCATTCATTACACATTCTCATGACATTTAATCCATTGAATATCATGGGTTTAATCTTAATAGCTTACCTTATGACTTGGGGTTATTTGTAAGCATGTTTAACATTTAATTTGTGAGACTTCAAGATTCATGTCTATTTATTTTACTATAAATTATCATGCTTAATTTGTGATTTATATTCTTGTTATAATTATTGTATTGAATGTAACTAGAATGTACACCTAGTTAGATTCTTGCACGATTTAGTGTTAGGCTTTGAAACTGGCTTGGAAGTGTTACATTACCAAACTTTCTTGTAGCCTTGAGAGTACCGTGGGCTAACACGAACCTTATGAGCTACCAAGGTGGTAATAGGGTGGTCTTATAATTGGAATACAAATGCGAACAATCTTGGGAGCACCGAGAAATTGGGCCGGGTGTTGTTATAATCCCAACTGGGGTCGTGTGGTCAATACTTGAGAGCTACATCCTTAGTTTGTGGCCACTAAGCATTGCGCCAACCTTTGAGTTGTCATGAGGTACTAACGTCCTAAGCACGAGGGGTTTAGGATGGGTATTCACCATAGAGGTCCCAATGATCCATCCTACTATTGGGCTTGACATGCTACCATGACACAGCACGGGTTTGTTAGCCCTGTAGTGAGGGCCAGATTCGTCGAATGTAAGTGATTCTCTATGATATATGTGGAGGAGGTGAGATGTTAAGGAGGGGGAAGAACCAGTGGTGTGACAGCTTGTGGGAGTTCCTGAGGAATTAACATCTCCTCATCGTGTAATATAGCAAATAGATAAAATTATAATTCTTGAATGTGAATAGAGGTCTAGTTAATCATTATCCTTATCCCGCTATCTTTATATGCTCGTAATTATTAGTTCAATCTTCTCGACAACCCCCCCCCTGATGTTTGTTATTCCTATCACACACTTGGGGTGATGCTCGAGGGTGAAGTTTGCAATGGTATCTCTTAAACCCATCTATCTCTATGAACAACACCTAGACTTGCCATTGGGTACTCTATAGTAGAATAGGAGTGAGAACATGAGCAACATACAAATCTCCATCTTTGATTGAGGCTTGGTGGGTTTCTAATGACGCCGACAAAGTCCTTTCATCCAGATCAAGCTAGGGATTGTTCGATTTCAACTCAACTCATTTACAGCTCTAAGTTATAAAGCCCGCAACTAATCTCAAACTTGTATGTTTGATGAGCTTTGGATCATTTGGAAAATTTTCATCTACAAAGAAAAAAAGCTAAAACTATCAAGCATTAACTTATTAGAGTGGTCTCCAGTGAGACAACCTAAACTTTAGGCAGTGGTCTTTATGCAATTCTAACAATAATCTAGCTTCAGGGACCTATCTCTAATAACTTTACAGTGACCTATCTCAAATTATTTTACAGGGACCTATCGCTAATAACTTTCCTGAGGCTTTTTTGTCCAATTTTTTTCCATCATTTTTCCACCACCTCTAATCTGAAGAAAAAAAATTCAAAAACATTCAAAACATTTATCTAAAAAATGCAATAAATCAATAAATAAAAATTGCAGCAAAAAGCTGCATCAACATCAACAAAAAATAGCAGAATATTAACGAAAAATCATAAAACATCAATTATAAAACTGCAGCAAAAAATATATTAAAAATAAAATAAAATAGCAAAAAAATTATTAAAAATCAACAAAAAAATTGAAGAAGGAAAAACGTCGACCACAACTAACAAAATATCAACTGAAAATCATAAAAACATCAACAAAGATAAATTATCATTTTATAAAGAACTACAAACATCAACCTATATCACCCAAAAGCTACAAACATCAATTGTTATCATCTAAACTTCACCCAAAAAATGAAAAACGTTAACATAAGGAAAAAACACTACAAAAAATCAACCACATCATTAAAAAAAATATAAACTCAACCTCTACCGCTCAAAAGTCATCTAGAAAATGAAAAATATCAACATGAGAGAAAAAACTAAAAACATCAACAAAAATGCTACGGTTCCTCAAGAGTATAAATTATTCACTCTAAAATCATAAAACATCAACGATTTTTTAAAAAAAAAACTACAAACATCGACTCCTAATAGCTAAACCTAATCCGGAAATTTAAAAACATCAACATAAAAAAATACTACAAACATCAACTCCTATTACCAAAAACTCAACCGGAAAACGAAAAACATCAACATGAGAAAAATTTTAAAATTACAAATATCAATACATATTAGTGAAACAAAACTGCAAAACCTCAACTCATATCAATTAAATCTCATCCGAATATTGAAAAACGTCAACATAAGAGGGGAAAAAAAGCTACAAAAATCAACAAAAAGCTACAATACCTCAAGAATAAAAATTCTTCAAAAAAATGAACCTAGTGAGATTTGAACCTAAGTTTCTAACCTCAAAACCTAGAGCACTAACCACTACACCAGAGACTATTATTGAACATAGACTTAGTCAAATAATATTAAAACTCAGCATGTACATTAAGAACATAAATTATTCAAATTAAAGGTCACACGGAGATTCGAACTTGAGACTTCAACCTTAACAACAAGAGTAGCAACCACTAGACCAAACAAACATTATTGACAAAAAGCCCAGTCAAGTAATTATTAAACCTCAGCAAGTCTTTAAAAAAAAGTAAAACACAATATTAACCTTACCGAACCTCAGTGTATCACCACCGTTGTCTGCCGCTTCAGGTCACCATCCGCCGCCATCGACATTGCAGCCTTCCGCGCGTGGCTACATGCGTGGTCTTCTTCTTCACCGAGCGTGTGGATCTGATGCACCTGAACGGAAAATGCCGAATGCCTCACTATTGCCTCTGCTACTCGTCGCATCTGTTGCTGCTCGACAGAAGATGGAAAACCTCAGTCCATCGTCAGAAAATGTAGCAAAGCTTGGCAGCAGCGCAATTGTTGGAATCCTAGCAGCGCAATCGTTGGGATACTAGCAGGCAGTGTCGTCAATCAATTGAGAAGCATCAAACATCAAGCAATCATTGATCAACGGAGATCTCGTCAGAAGTGTCAGACATCACGCAATCATCGATCTCGTCGATTGCATCACCAGCGAAAGCGTCGGACATCGAGCAATGCCGGTTAACAGAGATCTTGCCAGTGAAATTGCAACGGTGATCTCACCAGCGGAATCTCTGTCAGAAAGTCGGCAGACAGAGAAGATCGGTAGCGGCGAAGTATTCCGCGGAAATGCAGCCGTAACCGCTGACCGGTGGCAGTTTTTGGTGGGAAGAGGCAGTTTCTGATCGGTTGCTAAAAAATGAAAATGAAATTCTAGATATTTTTGTGATATTTATAGTATTTTGATATTTACACGAGAGGTCCCTAGATTTATCAGCATTTTTTTCAAAAAAAAACTCCATCCCAAATGAAATTTCTTATAATTGCAGATAAATCTCCGACCTAAAGTTTAGCCTGCCGAAAAGAAGAGTTTGTGAATTTATTATGGAGTAATAATTTTATAAAGTGATTTGGGATGTAAATTGGGTAATTACCGTATTATCCAATTTTTTTATTTTGGAAATGGTTTTACTTTCATTATCAAAACTGCATATTTACATCTTCTCTCCTATTCTATTATTCTTCTACCATAAAATTTACACATTTTTCCCTCAACTTTGGCTCCGTCCACACTCTATACACTATGCAATCTATTATCACAATTTTCCAGTCTTTGCCATGATTTCCTTTGTTAAAATGGCTTCATTCCTTCGTCGCCACAACTCGTAAACTGTCTCTGTAAAGGCTAACTTCAACATTTCAAATTTTGTTCATTTCCTACTGCAGTTTTCCATCAACCAGCAGCTCTCCTCTTTCCAGCCTTTTGGCTCCCTTTCCACCTACATCCATTTGAGCACATCTCTCCAAACAACCTTGAATCTATTTCACTCAAAGAATATATGCTTTAAGCACTCCAGTTCATCACAAAAAAGACACTTACCATCAGTTATAATGCCAAACTTTGCCATCCTGTCATTGGTTAACAGTCTACCATGGCAGGCCATCCATAGAGTAAATGTTGCTCTTGGTCTGGCAGCATTCTCATACATCAGTTTCCTCCATGGCACCTCCTCCTTCTTCTCCCTGATTTCCTTGTGGACTTTACTGACCTTATAGTTTATTTTGATCAGTTGAGCTCTCCATTGCTTCAGTGATCTTGCTTTCTCCTTGCATTGCATAACTCTTTTTATCATCCAAGAGCTGTTACTGGGGATTATAGCCTTTATAGCATCTTTCTCCTTGATATAATAGTTATGAATCCATTCGATCAATATACTATTAGTCTTCCTGCATATATTCCACAAGGTTTTCATCATCACAGCCTCACTCCAGTCCACCAAAGCTATTACATTTAGGCATCCTTCCCTTCTTGGTGAGCATATTTTTCCCAAGCTACAGGAGCATTTTTGGTGATATCCTCCCATCCACTCCATAAATATGACCTTCAGATTGCCTCTGTGTTTTAAGACTGTTTTTGGCAGGGGGAAGCACTGGATCCAGCAGTTTGCCACAGCAAAAAGAACACTTTTTATCAATTGTAATCTGCCTGCATAGCTAAGTAGTTTAGCACTCCAGTGCATGATTCTATCTGTAATCTTGTCTATAAGGGGTTGGAAAGCTTTAATTGTCACTCTTCTGCTTGTTAAAGGAACCCCCAAGTATTTGAAGGGCAGTTCTCCCCTTTCAAATCCAGTAATATCAGTGATCTTTCTCCTTTCTTCTTCTTCTACTTCTCCAAAGAAAAGTTTACATTTAGCCTTGTTTACCTTTAGCCCAATAGCCTTTGAAAATTTCAAAAAAGCCTCCATCACCAGCTGCACTGAGCTGCTATTTCCTTTGGACAGTAGTAGTAGATCATCATAAAAACATAAGCTCATTATTTTCAGTTTATCACATTTGTCATGGTAAACAAATCCCTCTTTTCCATCCAACTCCTGCATACATCTATACAAGTACTCCATAATCAGTACAAACAAAAGTGGAGATATGGGGTCTCCCTGTCTTAGTCCTCTATTGGCCTGAATAGGTTCTGTTAAATTATCATTCACCATATACTGGTATGATACACTCTTTACACATGTCATAGTCCAGTTGATAAAATTACTTGGAAACCCCTGCTCCTGTATAATGTCTTCCAAAGCCACCCATTCCACAGTGTCATATGCCTTTTGCAGATCCATTTGGATTAGGCATCTTTGTCCACCAGTTTTCCTGCTATACCCCCTCATTAATTCATAAGGTAACATAATATGCTCATGAATGTTCCTGTCAGGTATGAATGCGTCCTGGCTTTCATGTATAATTCCTGCTATCACTGAAGTCATCCTGGTGGTCAAGATCTTAGAGATAATCTTGTATAAAGTTGAGCAGCATGAGATAGGTCTCACATCCTTCACTCTCTTTGCCCCACTAAATTTTGGTATTAGAGTCACCAGGGTCCTATTAACACCCTTATACAACCTACCTTTGTCAAAGAAGTCCTGGATAGCTTTCATCACATATGTCCCTAATATTTTCCAGTTCAGCTTGAAAAACATTACAATGTATCCATCTATGCATAAGGCTTTTTTATCCCTAATCCTATGCAAGGCTTGTAGCACTTCCTTCTCAGTCACTTCCTCTATCACTCTTCTCCTTTCATCAGCATTCAGATTTTTTCCTTTCCTTACAATATTCCTGTCAACAGCCTTCAATCTGGTAGCAGATTGTCCCACCAACTCCTCGTAGAATTTCATGATTTATAATTCAATGTCATTGTCATCCTCTACCATACCTCCATTCTCCTTTTCATTCTTTGAGATTCTTGTCTTCAGATTTTTGGCTTTGATAGAGGCATGGAAATAGGAATTATTTCCATCCCCTAATCTAAGCCAGTTTATTTTTGGCCTTCTGCATTGCCACCTTCTCATCTATGATGTTCCATTTCATCACTTCCTCAGTACAGTTTATCACCTTTTGTATCCTCTCCTTATTCATCCTTTGTAATATCAATTCATTATGTGCCTCTCTAAGTTCCCTTATGGTGTCCTCCAACTTTTTAGTGATCCATGTTATCGTCCTTGTGTGAGGAGATAGAACTTTTTGTAATCTGAGCAGGTTTTTCCACACCACATACATTGGTCTCCCCTCAAAATCCTGCTCCCTGTGTGCTTGATTGCCTCTATAATTTCCTGGTTATCAAGCAGGCAGTTTAGTAGTTTAAAATTTCTCCTTCTACTTTGCTTCTGCTCCTGTGTTTTGATTCTGATCAGTGCATGATCAGACATCCCTGATTCCAGGACTTCTATTATCACATTTGGGTATATCTTGTGCCATTGGATATTTGCAAGGACCCTGTCTATTTGTGAGTAAATAACCCTATCTACATGTCTGTTGGACCATGTAAAATAATCACCAACTGTATCACATTCAGCCAGTCCAGTTCTGTGCATCATATCCTCCAGGTCCATAAATTCACTCAGTTGTACATCATTTCCTCCAATTTCATCATTAACTGATAGTACATTGTTAAAGTCCCCGTGATGATCTATGGTTATTTACTATTCTGTACACAGATCATTTCTACTTCCTTGCATAACTTTTTCCTCTTTTTCAGTTGATTGGCAGCATAGACTAGGGGTGGGCATCGGTTTGGTTTATTCAATTTTCGGTTTATTCGATTTTTTTTCTAAAAATTCCAAAACCAAAACCGACCCGAATTACCCAAATAACCCGAATAAACCGAACCGAATTTGGAATTTGGTTTCGGTTTGAATTCGGATCTAATCTGAATAAACCAAATTGGATCATAACACTTTTAGAAAATATTAAAAATACATTACTTAATTCAAAATTTAAGAAAAATACTGAATATGTAATTTAAATTCTACATCACCAAAATCAATTCTTCAGAATTAAAATCCCACAAATATAATACAAATTCAACCATGGATTACACTTAATATCAAGGATCAATAGTTTATCTTCAAAAGCTTCATATTTCTTCAAGACTTGAAACACTTTAAGTTTACCCTGAAAATACAAAGAATTGAGAAGATTAAAACATTAACTAACATGAAAACAATGTACAGTTTAGTAGCCTTTAAGATTGCATCAACAATGTACCCCTACCTACATACCAACTTTATTCCGAATTCATATGTGAGAACATGTTTGAAGAATCAGCACAGAAAAGAAAAGATTAGGATCAAGGTTAGGATCAAAACTCCTAATCATCCAATCCCACCAATCCATCCTTTAGATTAGGTCTATACAACATCTAAAACAAAAAATGAAGAAACTACCTTCAAAATTCAAAGGCAAAGCAGAGGCTAAGCCCGGAATTGCAAGAGCCTCGGTCAAATCTTTCTCTACGAATTCCCATAATCGGGCATTCTCTAAGAAAGCTTTCCTCTAGGAGGCCACCCATTGTTTGAAATGTTTCATGTATCAGCTTGAGATAATCCAACCTCCCTACTATCATCATCCTCCCAATCCCTAGGAGAATGCCATCGGATGAATTCTTCAAATACAGTATCAGGATTCACAGCTTTAAATGCTGACATGACTAGTTCAAATAGTACAAAAATTAACCATCATATAAAAATATATACTACAACTAAAAACATTCAGGCTATAAGTGATAATCTTTTTGCAGCACATGTCATTTGTCCTCTTCAGAGTTCAGAGGCAAGAGATAACTGGCATTTTGACACACGAAGTTTACACAATAAGCATCTAATTCTAAATCAAAGTTCCAAAATAACTACATCTGAAGATTCATTAACTGATGAAAGAAATCTCAATTCCGATATATTAGCAAGAGAGGCTTCATGTGGTTAAGCATAATAAAAAGAAGGAATTAAGTAACAGCCAGTTCAAGCATATACAACACTTTTCTCTATTATTTCTTAAGAACCTCCCCCTCCAAACTTTGAACAAAAGGAACATTAAGCTGCTAGTCTAGTTTTGACATGAGAGATTTCTGGAATCCCTTCAAAATATCAACATATGGGAGAAAGATTCACTCAGGTTCAGATACCAAGAATGACACTGGAACCTCAAACAAAGAAACAAGCCAAACTCGAGCCTTACCACCACAGTGTAAAGAGAGGCTAGTGATCTCACTTCGGCCTCTGCAGAATGGAGGAATGCCCTTAGCATCTAAAGTGTCATAAGAGAAATCATAAATGTTAGAAGTTTGGTATTAGACCAATCATAATTACTGGAATTCATGTATAGCCGTAAAAACAGAAGTAGTCAAGTGTGTGAACCTTTCTTCTCATAGATGAAATTATAAAATGAATAAACAAGCACTGGAAAATTAAGAGAAGTAAACATGGTGAGTGTACTACATTGAGTGACTAAAGCCTTGGGTGCATTCTAAGTGATGATCAAGAACTGAAATTGCAAGAAATGCCACAATATTGCATAGTCAAGCTCTCGGGCTACAGAAAAATGCAAAAGAACTATCCAACAAACTGAATATTGGCAATAGTAAGGTACCTTGCAAAAGTTTTCAGATACATGGCCATCATTTTCTGATGCTAGCAGCTCTTGTGAGACTTTCTCAAGCCCTTTGGTGATGGCTTGCATTTCCTCAGCCACATGCTTTAGTTGTATCTGCATGCAATGAATATTAATTCCATTCAAACAACAGATAGTTGTAGATAAATGTTTCTGACACTTATATGACAAAAACAAATTCAGACCTTGGTTGCAGCATCTAAGCTCATTAGCTCTTTTGGAAAATCTATGAGTTCTGGAAGCTTTTCTGCAAGAACCTGCAGATCAAACACATAATTTCATGATCAAAGAAATGGGGTTACATGATTACGTAATATGTAAAAAGCTCTGAGGCAAGGCTCAGACCAGATCCTCGAAATTTATGTTGTCCTGTAAGAAGGTCTCCAGACAGCTTTTAGGAAGGATTAATTATCAGGATTTACAATTTTTAGAAGTCAAACTTGCTCAACCATAATGCAATACCATTAAAACAAGAAGAGAAAGGTTCATTTAACTTTGAACAAAAGAAACAAGAAAGTATACATAAAGAAGAGAATGGTCCATTTCAGTATACAAGAAAGAAAATTTAGGGATGGGGCAGTTGCAGCTACACATTTTTATAATGAACTTCATGAAACTAATGTTGACATCTGAAACCAATCATCGTGTGTTCACATCAATAAAATGTGGACCTTGTACCTTACAAAGATAGTGCATAAGAGTCATCTTGTTGTTCCGAGCTCGAGTGTCACTGAGTTTTAGAAGGTTATCCAGTCGAAATCCAATTGCAGAACCTAAATTAGAATGCATCACCCAAAATTACAGGAAAAAACATTTGGATACATCATCCTCGTTTAGGGTTTGCCATCATTATATGGATATTACTGATAATTTTCTTACTGTTTCGAACCCAGTCCAGCTCTTCAAAGTACTTGTTTTACTCAATGTTATAAATGCATATAACGATTACAAAGCCTGCCCTAACTTTCATGTTTTTTAGAACAGACTAAGATACTCAGACATTTTATTACTATCACCAAGGAAGTTATTCCCATCTTTGAGAAGTAAAAATTGGAACAAATGTGAAAGGCACATCAAACAACAGGTGGCATGCATTGTGGAAGGGAAAAATCGCGACAAAAAGCTGGTAGGCTATGTTGTAGTTCACAACCTTTAAAAAGTTGTACACCGCCCAAATGTGGACTTTATTTATCGAGTATGTAACGTAAAACTATGTGTGCATAGTGCATGTTGTGGGATTATCTAACCAGGAAATTTTTATGTTGCGAAAAAAAAAGGTTTCTGAGAACAACTACTCACCACTTGCAGTCCCGTGGTTCAAAACATTACCCAATGAAAGAATGCTTTGCATCACTCTTTTCAAGTTGATTGAACTCCTGACCTGTCGAACAAATTCTTTCAGGGAAAATCTCAGGATGATGATAGAGGTAAAATGAAGTTAAGAAACATCAGAGCTTGCCTCTTCAGATGCGGAGTTTACAAGATTCAAAGCACCTCTTAAATCACAAACCTGTGTGTGGGAAAAGTAGGATTCAAAAGGCTATTAATTAACAAGAGAGAAAATATGGAAATTCCTACACTAGACTGCTAAAAAATGATTAAATTCTCTTACCCTTGAATTAAACTGGATTTTGAAGGAAAAAACTCTTAACTTGAAATCTGCCCGTGGAACTTTCATCATCTCCAAGAGAAACTGAAAGCAAGGAAATCAGAGCATGTTATAACTTTTAAGTACAACTCAGTATATATGTGCTTTTAGGAATATGCTTCTATGAACAAAGAGGGATTCCACTCAACCGGTAGTTGGCTAATAATATATTCTTTTAACAACTACAACAAAAACTCACAGAGCATATTCCCTAAACTAGTTTCTAATCCACGGAAACTCACAGAGCCAAATTAACAAACAGAGTGATCTACAAAAACACAAACGCAAGTAGAGAAAAATCAATACCTTCAATATCGGCACGAAGAGTCTTGAATCCCAGCCCAACGTTCTTGAAGAAGTGGTTTCCTCCCTTGCCAGGTCTGTTCCCCTTGGCAGTCTTCTTCGTGCTCATAAACACCTTAGGCTGCTTGAAGAAGGTCTTCACACTCTGCAAACAGTACAAAACACGTTATGGATCATGCAGAATCATGGTTAAAGCTAAAATCGACTGCAATAGCGGCTGTTACTCACCGTTTCTGCCATGATGGGAGATCGGGCGGCGTTGATTGCAGGTGCGGCGGTGGGGAGAGTGCGCCTTAAGCCCTAGCTCCGGAGATGAAGGTATCAGCTGAAGAAATGTGTGCTGACAAAGTGTGTGTTTTGTTTATATAGTGTAAGGAGATTGCAAACCCTACTGGATTGGGCTAATCCGATTTGGGCTAGGCAAAATAATTTTTATTCAACTGGCCCAAGTCTATTTAATTAAAATTCTCTATTAAGAATTTATAGCATTTTATTAATATATATGTATAATATTTTTTTATTTACAATTCGGTATTTGGGTCGGTTTTCGGTTTGAGTTTCAATATCCAAAACCAAACCAAAAACCATATTCAAAACTCGGTTTACTCAATTCGGTTATCCAAAAATCGTATTTTAAATTCGGTTCGGGTTATTCGAATTCGAATAATTCAATTTTCGGTTCGGTTTTCGGTTTTTTTGCCCGCCCCTAGCATAGATTGTTGTAAACCAAAACTGGAGCTGCCCATGTGTATCATACTCCACAGTATGGATCATTTGGTTCGAGCTATTTATCTTCTTAACTTCCACCCTACTATTATCCCAAATCCTGCCATTCACATACTTATCATAGTTATCAAGGTAGCACCATTTAGTCTACAGTTTTTTCCTGACTTTTTCTGCATTTTCACTTTTTACCCTTGTTTCAATCAAAGCAGCAATTATAACATCCATTCCAAAGAGACGGGAGCCAATCTCTATAATCTTTGCCACATTATTAAGCCCCCTTATGTTCCATGATACAATCATGGGACATGATCATAAAGATCTCCAGGATCTTTCCAAACCCTGAGATCCTCATAACCAGTTCCCAGACTTCTGCTGCTACTGCCTTCAATCTGATTAATTAGTTCAACAATTCTCTTCCCTGTACTATTTGGTTTCACTATGCTCCATGGCATCTCATCAGCATCCCCCTGTGCCTTCTTAGGTTCCTCATCTTTCTGCTCTATAGCTTCTTCATCCTTACCTTTCCTCAGTTCCTCACTTCCACATTTCTCCTTCACAGCTCCTCCTTTCTTGACCTGCCATTTTTGTATCACCCTGGCTTTATACACAATCTCCTTACATTGATGGCCCCCAACAAAGCATTTACTGCAAAAAAACTTATCTCCATTCTAGTTCAATTTTCTGGTTTATCAGATTCCAGTTACATCCTTGATGGTTATAGTTTCAGGTACATTCTGGGAGATATCAATTTCAATCAATAGCCTAGCATAAGAAACTCTCAGTTTATGTGTTGTACACTTATCAGTAAAAAGTGGATTTCCTATTGCACTCCCTATTTTCCCAAGGCTTCCAGCTCCCCACAAGTGCAAAGGCAAATTAGGAAATTTAACTCAAATTAGCATTGTTTTAACCATATCATCCTTCATAGAAAAATTAGCTTTCCAGATATGTAGAAACAGCATGTTATGAATGGTATAAGGCCCCTTCCTCAAAATCTCATCCCTATATTCCATATATTGAAATTTCATTATAAAATATCCTTCATCATTGTAAAATAGCTCAGGTAAAGCAACATTGCTCCAAAACAGCATCATGTATCTTTTGACAGCTGACATTGTTACTTCTCCTCCCACAACATACATAATCAAGACTGATTCCCAGTATTTTGATTCAGACTTTACATCTTCATTCCCAATTTCAATTTTCACTTCTCCATTAACTACAACATGGGCAGTGTATTCCATCTTCATACCATTTGATTTAACCTGATTACCACTTATCACATCTACCCAGAGCCTATCCAATTTAGCATCATCATTCATAATCACCCTCTCAGTAGTTGGGGATTTAGGTTTTACCTCATCTCGATCCACCTCTGGTTCTAGTAGCATCTGCTCCAAATTGCGTACAATTTCCTTCAGCTCCTCCATATATTTCTTCTCCAAACTGACAGTGTCTGCACAATCCTCCTGCATAGCACTGCTCCACTTCACCATCAACGAGATCGCCCTCTTCTCGGCTTACCACGCCCACGCTTCATAGTTTCAGTGATTTACACGCTCAGTGTGTGTAGATCGCCCTCACAGTCTTTCTCTGCCATTTACTTAATATGAATTGATATCCAATTTTAAATGAGTTCAATGGGAATATTGGGATCCCAAACTCATCCTATTAAACTAATTTTATATTGAGCTCAAATTGAATAGTAAGAAACATTTCCCAGCCCACTAATTCATCTTTAATGAGATCCATTGATTATTAGAATCATGGGTTTCTATCATAAAATTAGTTGGTACTATGCAGAGGTGACCTATGGTCTTATATACTGAGTTATATGACTGTCAACCATCAATGTAGGACTAACTCTATCAATGTGGGACTAACTCTATCAATGTGGGACTAACTCTAACACGCCCCCTCACGTGCAGCGGCATGAATCAGTGTGCAAACGTGATAGAATGGGGGTAACGGACCAACCGGGCTCTGATACCATATTAGAATCATGGGTTTCTATCATAAAACTAATTGGTACTATATAGAGGTGACCCGTGATCTTATATAGTAAGTTATATGACTGTCAACCATCAATGTGGGTCTAACTCTAATATTGATCCCACTAATTCACCTTTCATGAGAAATATTTACCAACTCTATACATAATGTATGCTCCTTCCGATTTTTTAAGAGTCACGCCCAACAAAAGTCACATATTTTTATAATTTCGGTTTTTTTTTACTTCTAACTTTTTACAAAAAGACATTAGGAAAAGCAAGTTGGTAGGAAAAGGGTGATAAATCATAAATGGAATGGATAACATAGAAAATGTACATTATTGTCCCCCCTAATTATGAAAAGAGTGTAAGTGGAGCATTAAAAAATATGTCTAAAAAAATGGGTGTCAATCTTAATGAGTACTCCCTCTATCCTGCTAATAACTTCTTTTTTAAAAACAATTCCAAATCATGTTTAATCAAAATTTCAACAATTATATAAGTTACAACATCATGTGATGTATGGTTAGACTCTTTGCAACATCTAATATCCAAAGATAAAAAATTTATACATCATTAGTACTCCCCCTGTCCCATTTCAAATTGCAATTTAACTGTTCATTTCGTCAAAACTTCTTAACTTTGAGTATAAAATTGAAGTAGTACATAAGCATAAATACTACCTTGTTAAATTCATTATAACATGTATTTTCAAAAAAAATCAGTTTTTCACAAATTTATTTTTTTCATAATAAAAGATATTAAGAATCAAACATTTTTAAGTCAACTGCTGAAAGTCAAAGTGTGCAACTTGAAATAGGACAGAGGGAGTATATGTAACTAAAGTTATTCATCATGTGATATATGGTTAGACTCTTTGCAACATCTAATATCCAAAGATAAAAAATTTATAAATCATTAGTATATGTAACTAAAGTTATTGGTGGTAAAATATGGCTTGAAGAAGTTAATGAAGAAAATAGGAACGCATTTCAGGTCAAACTTGGTAAACTTTGACCGTAAATATAAATTAATATATTTATTTTGCTGATTAGTAACTTTATCTAATTTTCAAAATTCAACTCATCAATTGAAAATAATGATTCAGGTGGTCATAACTTGGTGCTCAGATAATATTTTGGACCGATTCCTTTTTGAAAAGTTATGATATTTTCATGTTCTACAATATGGTACCTTCCGTGTTTGCTCATTAGTAAATATATCTAATTTTTAAAATTCAACCCATCAAATGAAAATAACGATTCAGGTGGTAATAACTTGGTGCTCAGATAATATTTTGGATCGATTCCTTTTCGAAAAGTTCTGATATTTTCATGCTCTACAATATGGTAACTTCTGTGTTTGCTAATTAGTAACTTTATCTAATTTCCAAAATTCAACCCATCAAATGAAAATAATGATTCAGGCGGTATTACATTGTGCTCAGATAATGTTTTGGATCGATTCCTTTTTGAACAGTTCTTATATTTTAGTTAGATTAATTTTAACATCTATATTCTAAAGAGAAAATCTTAGGAAAGTTGGTATTTCCATAAGTTTATGGACAGTCCACAATGACCTTTACCTTAAATGTTGTAATTTTTTATAAAATTTAAATATTTTATTTTAGAGTAGGTCTCCTAACAGGCGGCCTGTCCATAAGCTTATGGACAGGCCAGGGACCAATTTGCAAATCAGGGAAAATTGAACAAATATGCGGGTCGGGTCATAAGATCAAAAATGAATCCCAAATTTCAATTACTTCATCCGTTTCTTTGCGCTATTTATCGTCTCGCCCGAGCTCTAGCAATGGCGACTGGTGGTCCGACGGTGATGCAATTCCCCCAAGCATCGACAAATCCAAGGATGGAGGCGCTGACCTGATGATTGTGGAGAGGGGATTTTGTTCGTTTATTTCCTAATAAGTTATCTTCTACAGACACAAATAGTCCTAACGTTTTCTGCTAAAAAAATTACACTGACACCAAGAGTTATTGGTTCAATTTTGCATTGATATAATGGACGTTGATGCGCCGCCGGAAGCGGCGGTGGTCAGAGATTGGAGGATAGAGGCACTAGGAGACCTGCGCGTAATTTCGGATGAGACTATTTGCGCAATTTTAGCTCTTCTCTCTCCCGCGACATCGGCGGCCTCTCGTGTGTCAGCAGGTAACTCAGATCGCTTTCATTTGTTTACGCGATCATTGAATTTTATTTGCATGACCTAGATTGTGTACTGAATTAGCAAATGTTCGCTTCAAATATGATGTTGAAATTCATAGAAATGTTGTGGAATTTTTTACTTCTATGGAATGTGCTTTACTGTACAGTTGATTAGGTTTTACTCTGTTGGATTTTTTCGCTTGCTTTAGGATGAGATCACATGGCTTGATGTTACTGAAACAGAGATCAGTATACTTCACTGTGAATGAACTGCGGGTTCTAAACAAAACTTTGTTTGTAGCATGATTGGGAAGAAAAGCTGTTTTTTACTCTTTTTTGGTTAAATGAACTGAAGTTGAATTGTTGAAAATAGAGGAAATTAAGGATTTATTATGTGTTTCAAGTGGTTATAGCAAGTTCTGACGGGAATTGTATTGATACTTGGCATGGGATTTCTTTGTTTTTCTTGTGCGAGTTTGTTTGAGAGACAGAGAGAGTGGGAGATGTGTTCTTAACAACTAACAATTAAAAATATTTATGGAGCAAACACTGGTGATTGAGCTCTGCTTTGTTGCCTTTGTATGTGATTTTGTGAGCGTTTTGACTTGTGTGCTGTTGACAAGTTATATATATTTTTCCTTCTCCGTCGTCTTACTATTTCTCTTGGTGTGGTACTCAAGTTTTTAATTTATGTTATCTATAACTTGTTGCAACTACGTAGCATGTTGCAAGTCGCTTGGAGCAGGAGGCAGGCTCTGCTGATCCTTCTTTGAGGGGGCAAATTATGATTGCATCTGTGCAATTAGGTGATGCTATGCAGCATCTTGGTTCACTGCTTCTAGAGCTTGGGAGAACAATGTTAAGTATGCGAATTGGGCTATCTCCGGTAAGGACTATTTTGTGTATATATTGTTGTATTCATTAACGGTTTTAAGTTTTTCTGTTCATAATGGGTTCTTTGCATTGCAGGGCGAGTTTTCTGTGAATGTTGGGCCAGCTGTTTATATACATCCATCCGGTCCTAACCCCATCATGGTTCAGGTTTGTTGAGTCAACTTTCAATGTAACATATGTATATTAGTTGCTGATAAATTCTTGGTTATTGTGAAAACCCTATTCACTGTCTCCTACATCAATAACTGTTTTTTAAATCATTTTTGTAGCCATTTCCACTTCAAACAAGCTCCATTTTTTGAGGCTCTGCAGCAGCTAGACCGAACCTTGGTCCTTTTGGACCTCTGGGTCTAGGGAGCATTCAAAAAAATATTAATATCCACATACATACCGGTATGGCTACGCTGAGTAAAAGCATTTATCCAGTGATTACAAGTTGTGTGGTAAACTTTGTACTCACTAGGATTTTGTCAAAACCGGAGCATCTCTAGGGGGTCCTGTTGTTCCTGGTGCCGGAGTCGGAATGAACAATGGAGAAGGGGCACAAAGGGAGCCAGATAACGTCTCTAGTTCAGGTCAACCACAGAGTCATCCTACCGAAAGTTCCAACACTGCAGCTGTTCACGGACACCCTGCTGCTGTTGCAGTCTCTGGCACCGTGTTATGAACCTCTAATTCTGTTTTCTTTGATTGAAATTAAACGCCTGGCCTGAGATTTTTGACATTAGTGGTAGTTCTCTATTTTCTAGTAGTGAATTTTTTTGTCTTCACTGGATAAGCTTGGCCTTGTTTCTTTCCTATTGACCTCTTATTCAGTCATGCAAGCTCTATTGAAAATCTTGACTTCCATGTTGTGCTTGTACATTTTCCATTTGGGTAGTGTTTGGATGATGAAGATGATGTGAACGTTGTTTGCACTGGTTGTTGAAACTTCTGAATGTATGAATTCTACTGTATGAACATGTAAAAAATATGTGGTAAATTTTTGAAAAGCGAACTAAATACTGTTGAAAATTTTATAGTAAACTGTTTACAATATGTATCGTTTGTATTAAAACATGTACTTGTTTTAAAAGTTCTGAATATGATTTATGAAACTTTTCCAAGAGATCATGTATAAGTTAAGTTATGAATCGTTTATGTTTTGTAAAAACAGACATATGTTAGTCTACAACTAGTATATGTTATAGTTTACACAGGTAGATGAGACTAAAATTTAACAATTTAACAGTGTCATAAACTCTGCATTAATTACTTTACAACATGTATGGTTTAAAATAAAGCACTTGTTTTAAAACTCTGAATATGAATTATGAAACTTTTCTAGGAGATCATGTATAAGTTAAGTTATGAATCGTTCTGTTTTGTTAAAACATGAATATGTTAGTCTACAAGTAGTATATGTTATAGTTTATACAAACAGAGAGGACTGAAATTTGACAATTTAAAATTGTCAAATTATGCATTAATTACTTTACAACATGTATTGTTTAAATAAAATTACGCATAAGATTTTAAATTATCGAATCCTTTTATGAATAGCAAAACTTTGCCATGGGCCGGTGCATAAGTTACCTTATGAATCGTATATGTTTTGTTAAAACATGCATACGTTAGCTTACAGTTAGTACTCTCTTACAGTATACATAACAGAGGTCACATTTTTGTAGCCAATTAAAATGTTCACATGTACTGCATTTAGTACCTTACAATATATACTGATTACATTAAATGATGTGTTTGTTTTTAAAAAAAAACATGAGTTGATTTCCCTGGTTTAATAAAATCAAAGAGAGGTCACATAAAGTATTGTCGACCTGAAAGCAACATTGTAAAGCATTCCATACTTCGTATAGAAAACATGCAAATTTTGTCAATTTCAAACACGAAAGGGGGCTCTTAACATCTAAACAAAATGGAAGATAAAGTGCTCGTGATAGAAATATTCCATTAGGGAACTTACAATTACAACAGTTTTCCTATCAAGATTAACTAATAATCCCTAATACAATGAATCAATTATTAATCTTCAAAAGGGGATCATCTTA
This sequence comes from Rubia yunnanensis, assembly GCA_037428765.1. NCBI lineage: Eukaryota > Viridiplantae > Streptophyta > Magnoliopsida > Gentianales > Rubiaceae > Rubia > Rubia yunnanensis. Next base: position 21,852,022 of record CM075066.1, read on the forward strand.
GAATCTTCAAGCTCAGTGTCATCTTCATATGAATCCTCCTCGTGTCGGAATGTTTTATGGAGTCCAATGTTCAATATTGTCCGATTACTTAAAAGTTAAAACCAAAACAAGTTTAGATCCAACTCCTGCAAAATGTCATTAAAATTGGATATTTACATGTGCAACATATAAGCAAACAAGTACAATTTATACCTCAAAACGAAAAATAATCAACAATGAAAGTAAAAGCCAAACACAATAAAACTAACAAGTACATACTGGAAATCAACAAATGCAATATATAAGTAAACGAATGCAGTTCTTGATTCAAAAGAAACAACCAACTTTTTTTTTAAAGCATAGGCATACACAACACAACTAACAAGTACACACAGGATACTAACATATGCAACATATATGTAAACAAATGCAACTCGTTATTCAAAACGTACAACTGACAACAAATGAAAACAAAAGATCATATGCAGTACAACTAACAAGTAGACATTGAATACTAACATATGCAACATACAAGTAAACACATGCAGTTCGTAATTCAAAATGTACTATCAGCAAAAAAGAGGAGAAAAAAAAGTCATTCGCAAAGGGTCTATAGACAGTACAACTAACAAGTACACGTTGAATACTAACATATGCAACATATAAGTAAACAGATGCAACTCGTAATTCAAAATGAATGATCAACAAAAAAGAGAAGAAAAAATAGGTCATTCACAGTACAACTAACAAATACACGTTGGATAATAACAGCTGCAACATATAAATAAAGTAATGCACCTCATAATTTCATAAAACGTGCACTTCAAGACAGTTTAAGCATAGAAAATCACCAATTCAAAAAGAAGTAAAAAAAAGCATCAATTTGGTCAATAAAAAGGCATATCCTATGACGAACAGATCTTTAAAACAAATCTTCCGATGCATCCACCTACAAATATCATGAATCAGTGAGTTCAAGATCGATGAATCATGAATCAGTCTTATCATTAATCTATAGACTGCATAACTGAAAAATAGCTAACTATTTAATTCTTACAGAATCAGTTTCTACTTAGTCTACCATCCCATTGCTTCACTTGGTAGTATCATCTCGTTGGGATCAATAAGGAGAAGAAAAGAGGGTTATTAAACAAATGATAAAATGCAGTGCCTCATAGCAGAAAGATATTGATTAAAAGAAATGACACAAGCTGACAACTTCCTCATGCCCGTTACAATACTATTGCCATTTTTTTTAAACCTCTTTCCTGCTTACCCCAATCTGCAATGTTGCATCTTCTTTCCTTTCCCTTTCCCGCTAATATCACTTACAAATAACAAATATTGGAATAACAAGATCATCAAACAAAGGGCAAAAAGTATATTTTGAAGCAAGTACTTCACCTTTAAACAAAGGGTCAGGGTGCTTTCGCTTCTTCTTCTTTGTGCAGCATAGCAACACTATCAGAAACAAAGAGCAGAAGCCCGGCACCAGCTGCAACTCCGGCGATAACTAACTTTTCTTCCATCGCCGGCAGTGGAATGGGCGAAATCGAAAAGGTCAGATACGAAGCAATCAGAGCGGTTATAAGCGGTAAAAATTCAAGTAATTTAACCACGGTTGAAATTATTCTCAAAAGGATCGGTCCATGGCCTCTTGGTCGGGTCACCATCCCCTCTCCGATCAAATTATGTGTTTCCATGTTCTGTTATTCTCGTCTCCGATTCAGAAGGAAGATAATTTTTAGATTTGAAGTCTGAACTTAATGGACTTTAGCCCACGAAAATTAGCCAAATTTTATTAATTTCAAACAGGTCCCTGGCCTGTCCATAAGCTTATGGACAGGCCGTCTTTCCTGAGACTTACCCTTTATTTTAAAAGTAAAAACAAGTAATAATATGTATTTGAATGTAAAAATATAAAAATATATAATATAAAAAAATCAATTTTTTAACATTTAGTATATAATTTAACAAATGTTGTGTATAATGTAAAAAAAAATAAGTGGTCTGTCTATAAGTTTATGGACAGGCCGCCATCTATTTTCTAAATATCAATATTTTATTCAAAATTATTGTGTGTAATTAGAGATATTGAGGTCAAATATAATCATTGTAGACCGTAAAAATATAAATGTCACTAGGACGGAGAGAGTACGACAAAACAATGTCTGACCGCCAATAGACACGTCTAGGTCTAGATAAGATAAATGTGTAATATTAGTGAACGTAGGTGCATGCATAATTTATAAAATGTTTGGAAATTAGAAGCAAAAATAAAATTAAGGGCATTTGGGTCCGCCTCTTTTGGTCTTCCAGTTATTGTAGCAAGGGCAGGTTTGCTTGTTGCCGCAAGTGCCGGCCGGTACACATAAGCACATTGCACAACACTTCTGACAGAAGAACATGCATGGCTTCCTGAATGCTGTTTTTGAGCATCTGTATGCGCACCGCCCACCGCACTCTGCATTCCTCCAAATCATCAACTTAACTAAACAATTCTAAATCCCAATTTACTATTATCATAATTTATTTGCATAAAATGGATAATTAATTACCTTGAGGTTGAAGGCTGCCCTCGGTGACACCAGGCTGAAGACAAATGGAATGCAATTTTAGAGTGGTTGAAATTGATTCATAAGCAAATCAAGTAGGAATTAACCTATCAAATAGAGTTTCAACAGATAAAAAGCATGGTGTATTTTAGTTTAATCATCTCCACCGAATATCCTTATATAATTAATTACCTGCCCTCTTATCTAAAAAAATAAAATAAACAAATTGACTACTCATGCTAATTAACATACCGTGGGAAGAACGCTGAAGTGATTTGGCTGAGGTGATGGAGATGGAGATTCCACAAGTTTAGCCATTGCCTGCAAAATGTCCAAGCTTTTAGTTTTGTCTAAGCTGAATGTAAATTAACTTACCAGAAATAGGCGCCTTACATGGTTTGTCGATAGAAATAGAAGGGATATGAGAAGATGCAACAATGCCATGCTTATCATCTTTGCCATATTTGTGTATTGATTTTGATCCGAGAAGGGGATTGTAGAATGAATGAAAATTTATAGACCCAAAACTTGGTCACTTCTAGTTCTCTTTGCCTACTTTGTGCAATGCAATAGAATATTGCTATGTACTTTGTCCATTTCACCATGCACGAAATGACATCCATACCCCTCTCTCTAAAAGACACCACATTACATAACAAATACATTTATTTTATGTTTTAAAAAAATTAAATAAGCTCAACCACCAATAATTTTATTTACGTATAATACATATGGCATATAAAAAATAATCTTTAAAATAGAGTACATGTTATATCAAATCTAACAATACTCGGATGATGATATTACTCCAATACCCAAATGATGATATTACTCCAATACCCAAATTATGATATTACTCTGTTCATTCCAGTTCAAACTTCATACTTTTCAGTCAATGTTTTCAACTAATGTTTGACAAAAGATTTAAAATTTAGTTTATAAGCAAATGTCTCTTTTATTATTTTATTTTATTTTTTAAGAAATGACTCTTTTATTAATTTTATAAAATGATATTTGGGAGCGGGGGAGTAATTTGAATATTTCGTTGATTCTATTGTAATTCTATAATTGGGGAAAGGCCATGCAATGATTCTAATAAGATTTGGCAAGATATTTGCAGTTATCAACGATTAAATCTTTGTTTCGGAAGAGCTAACTTATTAATGACACTATGAATTCATGGAAGCTGCAGAATTACTGGCTATCATCCATGTTAAAAGGTTGTTCCCATGTGCGTATTTGCTTCCATTCGCAGCTTGCCATCAACAGCCGGAATTTAGTGACTAATGAGGCTTTGATGTTCTTGCGCTAGTGAACAAGTTTCAGAACGTTCAGTTCTGGAAAGTTGAGGTTAGTGATGCTCATGTCTTGGCTAAATTAGTTTTATTAAGTCAAAAGTTCCCTTATATCTTAATATGATGTTTGTTGATCACGAAAAGAAAACAATTGTACTAGTAGGGAGAAGATGGTCATTATTAGAAAGAACCACTAAAGTAATTGGAAAAAACAAAAGGATTCACGTTGCTTCCAAGTTCCACCATCCAGAATTTATTTACAAAGCTCTGAATATCTGATCATAATTTATGCGACTCTGAGCGTCGACAGCGATAGGAGAAACACACGTGAACCTGATTCACATGCTCTTGGTTTCTTTATCTGTACATTTGCCTCTTCCTTCATCAACCTAACACTCACACAAATCCCATCCATTTTAACACCACAAAACTGTCCTCTCACCACAAACACCAAACTTCATATTCTGTTCCTGTGAACCCTTTCGGCTTTTTTGTGCTCCCCTCCAATCAGCAGGATAAACCAAGAAGCCAGATTCAAGATGGGGGCAGGTTAACACTGTCTCAGCAAGACATAAGCATTCTTTCATAAAAACCTCAACACTCACTTAAGTTTGAAGTTAAATTCGCTTTTTCTTCAACAAACAAATGTAGGAGAAGAAAAGAGGAATTTTATTCATTAAAGTTGTCATTTCTAAGATGCACGCTTATGTATAAAGGAGCATATGTGTGAAAGAAACAAAGTTCTGTAAATAAGTGAATGGAAATGGGTTGCGTTGAAATTTTCAAAAGGGGAAACATTCAAATTGAAGAGTACTTACTCTATGACAAAAGGAGAAACCCATTTTACTCACATTTCATAAAATGAAATATTTCAAAATGAATATTACGACCCATATATGCTCCAACTGTTATTGGTTGTGCTACTTACAGGTATCAATCTCGACAAGAGATTTAGTCACTGCAATGAAATCTTCATTACAACAGATGGCATAACCTTCTCATGAAAATAATGCATGTGCCACATTTTTTATCATGGTCTTTGCAGCGAAGCATTAATTGCAAAAAATAACTACATGAAAGTGATTAGTTGCTCACCTAGCTAACATCTGCTGCAATGGGGATGCAGCAAAAAACTGCACCATTGCTCTAAACCATCATAATGAACTGTAGGCTGAAAGTACTAGTTAGCAAACAGATTTGCCAATTTGCCCGCATGAAATTATGGCTTCATAACAGAGGTGCCAGTATTCTGTACACGGAACAGCCAACCATGGTAATCTTGACGGTAAAATCATTCCTGGAGCAGATGGAATTCTGCAATGAGAGATATGTGGAAATGCACCAAAGTAAGTAACAATGACAAGCACAAAGATTCAGAGGTTTTCATATCTGGAAGTTAATTGACCAATAATAGAGTATAACTGGAGTCAGAGATAACCTGCCTTGTTCCTGTTAGAACTCCATACGCCAAAGAGACAATGGAAGACCTTGATACTGAAGAAAAAATATCTTTATAGCTTGGCCAGACTACTTCACCTGATAAATAACTTCACTAGTCAGCTAGCATATTCCAAAACCATTACAAAAGCACAAAGATTATTCTATGGCTTTCTGCCTAAACTAGCAGGGAAAATGCTATTCCTTGGTGAATTTTGAATCATCGGGTGTCAAAAGGTGGGCCCTGATATTGAACTCAACTAAAGGGTTTACACATGTACACTTGCCAAGATATCATAAACAATCTTTTGGGTGAAAATCCACAACTATTTAAACAATGTTTTAATCAAGAGCCACAAACTATATTTCGTTTAAGAGAGTGATTTCTTTCACAATAAGCAGGTCCAAAATTTCAAATTTCAAAACCAGGTTCTTACCTAAGTTCAAATAGTTGCTGTGCAAAATACTAACTAAAGTTATGTGTTGAGCACCACTCTTCTCTTGGATTATCTGTGAATTCTTTGATGATGATAGATCTGAGCAGACGTACTCAGTCCTCAATAAGGCAGGATTGCTATCATCAGAAGCAACTATTTCAAACCATATCCCTGAGGGAAATCTTCTCTTCTTCTTCAACCAAACGAACACTCGATTATAGGGGGTAGCATGAACAATAGATATGCCGAAGTGAATGCTGATACAAATAAAGTTGATGACACTGTTGATGATTGCGAAGAAAGTATAGAATACAGACGTGGTAGGTAGCAGAAGCAACAGTGGCGTAAACAGCAGAGAGCCAATGATATGTTGATCCACAGTGTAATCAAAGCTATCTAATCTTAGGCGAAGAGGATTCCACTTCCTTTCCCTGCAATAAGTGCAGCAAAAAGGTAAGAAAACTCTGATAGCAACAACATTAGCTTAAACCATAACTTTTATTAAAAATCATATCATTCAATGAGCTGATTTTTAAGACACTTGATGTTTCATATTAAGACAATAACAGTAGTACCCATTAATAATCTATACAGCAAAGAATATTACTAAGAGTTGAAGATGTTCAATTTCAAGAAATATCATTTTAGCACATGTGTGAAGTACAAATTCATAAAATAACTGCACCAATTCAAAACTCTGTTAAAAACTCTTCTAGAGTATATCTTAAGCCCACCTGACTGAACCCAAGGGATCTCCATATAAATTCTTGCAGCCAAGATACAAAAATATTCCCAGCCATTAGCATTGGAAGCAATTGTATAAGTTGTATTTGAAGTCACATTAGGTGGTACAAACAAATTACTTTTCAAATGTAGCAGAACTGTCACAGAAAGGGGGGGTTAAAAACAACTTCCAACAGCCATCAAAATGGCATCCTGATTCCTGACTACTCAGACACTATCTCTACTTAAAGAACTGATGTCCACAATATAAAATTCAAAATCTCATCCTACATTTGTGATTCTTTATTTGTCTTTGGTGGGTTTGATTGGCTTGATTTTAAAGTCACAATAATTTATATACATAAGCCAAATGAAACATTCCATGGAATACAGAGACTTCATCTGTGGAAAACAAATTTTGATATTGGTATTTTCCCACCTTAATAACATTTCCAATGCCACCACACCAATTAACCAGTGCACAATCAATAAAATTGTTCTCTACAAAAGTTCTGAAGAGATTACCTGAAAAGACGCCATAGAGCTGCTAATGCCATTATTTGGAGGGAATAAATAAGGGAGAGTAACCAATGAAGAATATATATGTGTCTTGTTAGAAGTAAAATAAGGTCAATAATCAGACCAGCTGATGATGTGAAGCCAAAAAGAGATCCAGATACTGCAATAAGTTTTGTCATTGAAACAAATCCAAAACTCATTAATGACCATAGAGTGGACCAGATTTGGATAGTGTTCAGAGACACCAGGCCAAGTATTGTTGCAAGCTCAGTGTTCAATTTGAAGCCTGCTGGGTTTCCCATCAACCACACACATCCATTACGCAGTAAATAGTTGGTGATATCTCCAGCAAAGTGCACAATGAATAGGCAAGCAGATTCAGCATGCCACCATAAAGCAATGCCAAAAAAATTTCCTAGAAACACATCAACCACTAAACATGACCACATGGAATGCCTACGAAGTGCCACTTTCTCTGCGTACTCAACACATGATTGAGACCTGTAAAATATTTAATCAGGAACCAGTCAAAACAATTGTTCTCTACGCAGTATCTCCAGATGAAGAGAAGATGAATCTCATAAGGAAACATTTAACATGGTTGTCAAACTTGACATTTTGGCTTCCCTTATAATCTTATTTGTAACTTAATAAATTCTAGAATGTTAAATGGAATTGAGTGATGTTCCTTTCCCATATCTTACACTGAATTGCAATTAAGAACATGCAAGTGCAAAGGTTCTTGATCGGTTCTACAAGCTGGCTAAGGCATGCTACTTATTTTACCATTTGAAGCTAAATGAAGTAGCGTGTCATTTATGGTAAAGCTAGTGACAAGTGAACATAAAGCGACTTAAGAACAGTAATATGCAAAATTTAGATGAGTCTTAGATAAGTGCATTAGAAACATAATGGCCAGGTGGTGCTTGATTGGGCTTTTATTAACATGTGGTAGACCGAATGAGCAAGTGGCAGCAAACTTAGTCACTTAGTAATTCAGCAAAAACATGAGCTATACTCATGGCAAACCAAGCAGCTACGACCCCAAGGATATATAAGTAATTTTGTCAAAAGCAGATTAATAAGAAAAGGGTGATGGAAGGAAAATTCATACTTAACAAGTCAAAACATTTCAAGTGCACACAAAATGAAATAGAAATCTCAGCTTATATGGGAAAAAAAACATTTTCATCATTACCTGAAACCATGATTCTGGAGTAAGATAGGCCAGTAGAAAAACTGACAACAGCGCAGCTCAATAATTGCCCATGCACTCCAGACTAAATTTCTTGATAGGATGTAAATGCCTAAACATGATAGATTGCTGAAAAGGAGATGGAAAAACTGAAGAATGATATAAAAGGAAGTTGCAAGTGAAGCCACAATTGCAGCAATGACTTTCCATGCAGCGCTTGGGAACCTGAAAAGTAAGAACAATGCAATCATACCACGCTGTAGGGAAACAAAAGAATTAGTGCAATCAAACGATTGCATGTGGAAGGCCTTACCTTAATAAAAGCTTGGAGGACATTGTGGACCTTTTCGAAAGCATATGGTTATCTAAAACAATCTTGGCAGCATCAGCACTGTTAATAGCTAGAATGACAGAATCCTGCTTGCATAAAAGGAGGAATTGAGTAAGATGTTTAAAATTCATGCCTTTGAGGTCCACCAGCTACTGATAAACAATATTACCAAATCAAAGTGAGGCGGCTTGCACTTAAGGTCTTCAAACCACAAGGGCTTTTTTGCAGAAGATCCCATATTGGCATAATATGGCTGGGAGGTTAGTGAATAATGGTGGCTGCAGCATTTTGGGACATTATAACTTATAACCTAATTAAGCAAGGCAGTAACAAAAATATAAGATACCACACAACTTAAGTGTGCAAAGACCAAATGAAGGAATTTAATATTGGTACTGACTTACATACATGGAGATCTAAATGAAATACGGTGTTCCCATTCCAATGCAGGTGATGCAGTCCTGGTATTACCTGCCACTTGCCAATAGTTTCAGATTGACCATAAATAAGTTGGAAAAATGGATCAGGTTCTACAGAAGCCAGCTTAAAGCGGTCGATTAGCCGATCAAGTTTGTCACATCCACAGGCAGATCTTTTAGTATTACTCTGAAATGAGTCTTGCCCATTGTGAAAGCATGATCTATGGTCAACCGAATAGGTAAACTCACCTCCATCACTAGCAGCATTTACATGACCACCTTTGCTCAAATTTGATGAATAATAACCCAGCAAAGAAATTTTACACTTTTCTTGAAGAGATAAAGACATGTTTCCATTTGCATAATGGAGAATTTCCTGTGGACAGAGATGGGCTTAGTATTAACAAACCCTTTCCAAATTCAGAAACTGCATAACCTGTCTAACAGTATATTTCATCCCATATAGGACTTGAAACCAAAATCTACAGAGGCCAGAAGGTAAATCAGTATCACCAATGTGTATTGCATATAATGAATTTTGGCATTTACTGCCTGAAGCGTTTTTATTTTCATAATTAACCAGCTGATCAAAAGGCTCCAGAGTATTAAAATGCAGTCCAACTCACAGCATCATCAAACTGAAGTAGACCACAATCACACGGACCGAGAATTAATGAGGCAATGGCAAAGAAAAGCTGGACGCTAGTTATATTTGAACAAATATGGCCTTATTGCCCAACATATAAGTTTCATAACAAAAAAGGTCAAGAACTGAAGTTGATCTGACAAAAAAACCTATAACAGAAGGCTGCCTAGGACATCATAATGTTTTCAAAGGAAACAAATGAGAAGGAGGAAGTTAAGGTAATCCGCAAGTATGTCATTACAAGACAACGAATAGTCAGTGATTTAAGTGATACCAGGGCACCATGTTGGTTTCTTCTTTCAAATTTTTCTTATCAAAACTCCTTCTGTAGCTACAACATATGTGGTGCAAACATGAATTTGTTCATGCATTCCCAAACATTGTCGCTCTGCAACATTATCCTTCATTCCACCCAAATATATTAACTGCACCAAACGTACCCCTATCTTGGTCAACATAGGTACTTGTAAGTTGTAACTAAGTAACCAACAACCAACTTTCTGCAAACACTTATCTATAACTAGGATTACAATCCCCCACTCTATAGTCTACAAATAATTCCAGTTACATGAGCAAGCCTATTTAACATTTCAAAATTTAACAATAAATAAAATGTAGACCCTAGATTCAAATTAGAAAACAAGCCAGGAGATTAGAACATCAATAGTTCAAAAGGGCTAGCAAAATATTACCTGGAGATTAGAACGGGAAAGTACAGAGCCGTCAGCAGAAAACGCAACAACGATGTCGATGCAGTGTTGGGAGAAAAAGAACCAACCAAAGAAGAAAGTGGGTGACTGGGAATAAGGTTCAAGGGTTGAAGAGAGATGGGTTGGCCACCATAGCCTACACTTCCTGCTTTTGTTACCCATTTTTGCATCATAACACCATCATACGCTTATGCTCAGCAAAGCGAAGGAATTGGGAGGAAATTTTGGGCCATATCATCTGCGTTCGGATGCATAGGCGAACTACAGAGTCACAGCACGCGGGCGGTTACGACAGAGGTCCCAACGACGACGGTGGCGCTTCGCCGAGCGTCACAGCACGGTGCTCGGCCACCTTGTGGCTATGATAGACAAGAAGATGCTAGTTGCTCCTGGTGATTCTCCGAAGGTCCCAAGACACAGAGCCGCCGAGCGTCACAGCACGGAAAGGTGGAGCTTCGAGCGTCACTGCACAGATCGGCGAGCCAACTTCACGGCCGGTTCGGTCGCGGTGGCTACTGGTTTCACCGCCGTCCGATCGCGTTGCCGTCGTGGTTCACGGCCTTCTGTCGCGGTGGCGTTGTTTAATGATAAGGGGTTTCTTTGCTCAGTCCGGATCTGCTGTGCCAAACTCTGCCAGCCCTCAAAACGATACCGTTTCGTTGAATTTAACCAAAAGCTGACACCTTTCATTAACAATCGCAAAATAGAGCCGAAGTTTGTCTTCTTTCGTTTCGAAGTTTTATGTTTCCATCGAATTTGACTCTTCCCTAAGTGGAGTGCCGCCTAAGCCCGTCAAACGGATCGGGTCACCTATTGGATAAACGTTATTCATATACTATTTTCATTTATTGAATAAGACTTATTGGTTAATGACTCATTGGTTTAATGGATATAATTGGGTTGTAGTTATTGGGTTTAGTTGGATTGGATAATGGGTTACCCGTTGGATAATTTTGGGTGGGTTGAGTTGGGTTGGGTAATAGGTGACCCATGGATAATTTTATATCACAAGATAACTAAATTTTCACAAATTTGATTACGAATGATTTAATTTTTTCCTAATATATAATCATTTATTATATTATGTAATATAATATTATGTACATTATATTATATTTAATTAAAATAAAAAATATATAATATGTTGGATTTGTAAACTCGACGAAATTAACGAACAATATTAGTTGGGATTGAACTCGAGCTCAAATACTGTACGGGCTCGAATATTGTACGAACTCGAATACTGTACGAACTCGAATACTGTACGAACTCGAATACTGTACGAGATTGAACTCGAATACTGTACGAGATTGAGCTCGAATATTGTACGAACTCGAATACTGTACGAGATTGAACTCGAATACTGTACGAGATTGAGCTCGAATATTGTACGAACTCGAATACTGTGCGAGATTGAGCTCGAATATTGTACGAACTCGAATATTGTACGAGATTGAACTCAAATATTATACGAACTCGAATACTGTACGAGATTGAGTGCGAATTTTGTACGAACTCGAACATTGTACGAGATTGAATTTGAATACTGTATGAGCTCGAATATTGTACGAGATTGAACTCGAATAATTTATGAATTATAATTTGTATAATTTGTGAATTATTGTGAATATTTATGTTAAATATTACACATGCATTTAATTGGGTAATTTTGGATATTTATTGGGTATTTGTTATGTTCCCATTGAGTTAACATAATATGGGACCCATTGAGATCAAAATTTCCCATTAACATAATTATTCTCATCCCAAATCCTAAAAAATAATAAGCATTTAATACATGATCTCATTGGATAATGACAACTTGTAACCCAAATTGTTAGAAAATGTTTAATGATAACTTATTGGGTTAATTATATAATGACTTATTGGATAATATATTTTAACCCATTGGGTCATATGAATATCTCATGGGTTATCCAATGAGTTATCCATTTAATGACCCAACTCATTTATGACCCAACCCATTATGACCTATTTAATAAATGGGTTAGTTGGATAATGACTCATTGGGTTTGGATAATGGGTTTATCCAATTAACCCATTTGACGGGTCTATTCTCTGTGCCGCCACATGACTTGATGATGGACACGACTTGATGATGGGCTAACCCGGAATAAGCCCAGATAATGTTTTTGGGCCTATCTCGATCCAAAAACTAGGTAGTATAACACAAGATATATAGTTGTCGTTATGCCGTATATCCCAGGAGATAATTACATTAATTAAGGATAAGCGTTACTTTTATAATTCAGTATAAATATCGGGTACGTATTTATTATGAGTATGAGACTTTTGATCACCTATTCGAATATCTTACTGACTTAAGCATTGGAGAGTTTATCTCTGGGACCTCCCGGTGCTTTTTGTTTGCAGAGTAAGATCAGGGGACTCAGCAGTGCGGCTTGATCGGTTTCTAGACGCATCAATTGGCACACCCGTTGGGACCAATTTAGTCGAATTAAAGTCCTTTGGTTTATGTTCACTTCCACAAATACTTGAAGGAGTGAGAGATTGAAGTTGAAGGGAACGGGCGCCAGAGACGAGATACAATCCCCATATCGAGGAAGGAGAAGAATGATGGTTAACCCCTCGACATCCTAGAATATTGAGAGAGAAGTAGTGTTAGCCCCGATAGGTGATTCGACAGGCGGGCAAGAGAAAGTGCCTGGTTCTACCGAGCCTAACCCCCCCATTGTTGAGGTCACTCGAGATGTAGTTGAACCTTCGAGACTTGTTGAGGATAATCAGGCTCATGATGCAGGGGTCATGAATCCCACGCAAGACATGCCGGAAAGGTCATATGATGAAAGAGATAGCCTATTCACGAAAGTGCCTGGTGATTCCCATATAGAATCTTATGAATGGGTCGTACAGGCGAATCAGGCCATAGGAGCAGTTGGGTCACAATCGGATTTAGCGCGAGCAGCCCAGATGCTAGCGGCTGATGGGTAGCAAGTAACGCCTCTCCCGGCATCCAGGGGCATACTGAGGGATGTGGTTCCCCTGACGGTCACGGATGTGTCTCTAGGCAACACTTCCCAACCCACGTTGGTGTTCCCTTACTTTAGATATGAACGGGAAGAGAATCAAGCACGTCCTCAACCCTCTTTCCCCGAGTATCCACCGGGGACAGAACACTATGTTCCCCCTTTGATGCAGATAGCCAGCACAGGAGCTCTTCCTAGCACATAAGCAGTTCAGGGGCTACAGAGGTACGGTAACACAAGGCTACTAAGTTACCCCATCAGTCAGGGGTTTTATGGCCCATATGGAGTACCCCATGTAAGTTCAGAGGTTATGCAGCCGGATGAATCCTGGGTACATAGGTCAGCCACCCATGTATCAAATGGCACATGGAGATACGAATAGGGGGTTGAATTTACCTAGAGAACAACGAGGGTTAATGGGAGATACTGGAGATGCATTGAAAAGGGAGATAGATAGGTTGATTGGACCACTTGGCCAGGCAGCTAGCTCGCCTTTTACCCCATTGATAATAGGGGAACGATAGCCAGTAGATACGAAACCCTCAGAGGGCCTCCCCACCTACAGTGGAGAAATATATCCTCGAGAGTTCATTCAGACGTTCCTCAGTCTAATGAACTCGAGGGACTTCGATGAAAAGTTAGTTGGTGGGTAGTTACCTTCGAGAGAAGGCCCAGGAATGGTATAATAAGTTACCAAGAGGGTCTTTACCTTCTTATAGGGATTTCAGAGCAGCGTTGTTAAGACAATATGCCCAGAAGAAGAAATTTACAAAAACTCTCTTAGAGTTGTATCAGACAAAGTATAATCCAGGGGAAACGGCAGAAACCTTCCACCATCGATACGTGGATGAGAGTTTGGGTGTGAAAACCACAGAAAATGAAGTTATTCAAGGATACTAGTTGTGTATGCGGGATATAGAATTGTATAAGAAGCTGAGTACCAATGTCCCCCGAACACTGCAGAAGCTTCAAGAGGTTGTTGAGCAGTTTTTGAAGGTGGAAGAGGCCACAAGAAGAAAAAGTGAGAGTATGACTAATAGACCGAGAAGAAGCAATGACAGAAGCAGTGACTCTAGGGAGAAGAAATCGATGAATATAGCAAGACCTATCTTTGAGAGGTATACGCCTATGAGCAGGTCACCGGCTCAGATCTTGAGCATCTATCGAGGGATACTCAGACGGCCCTGGCCAATGATGAACAATCATGAAGGAAGGAGAGTCACAAATTTATTTTTCAATTTTCAAAAGGATTATGGTCATCATACAAATGACTGTATTCATTTGAAAATGGAGATAGATGGGTGTAAAAAGGAGGGATAGCTTCAAGGTCCTAGCCCTAGATGGGGAAATCAGGGTGAGCCTCACAGGCCTTGAAATGATCTACCCCCATACAAGAGAAATTACCAAAATAATGGAGGCCGAGGGGATAGAAGGCCTTAGGGTCGGGGACCTCGGGATAGAGAACAAGGAAGAAGGGACAAAGCTCCAAGAAAACAACCTGTTGGGAATCAGGAGAATTGAAATGGGGAAAACCCTTCAATCCGTAGAGTGATAAACATGATAAGTGGGATTATAGGTGAGAGATCTTCAAATTCAGTCATAAAGGCTGATTCCCAAAAGACCCATGCGGAAGAGCCTAGGCATAAGAGATTCTGGCATGATGAAACAATAACTTTCTCTAAAGCAGACGTGGTTCCCAATCAGATCCCACATGCAGATCCTATAGTTGTTTCAGCCGTAATTGGGACCTCGTTGGTGAAACGAGTCTTTATCAATTATGGGAGTGGTGTCGAGATAATGTTTGTCGATTTTTTGACCAGTTGGACATGGGAAGAAGTAATCTAAAAAAGTTGACTACCCTCTCTCAGGATTCACCAGAAACCCAATATACCCCCTTGGAGAAATTACCCTACCAGTCTGGGTCTCAGAAGAAGATAGAGGGGTGGCGATAGATTGCAATTTTTTTGTCAATGCATATTCCCCATATAACATGATTTTGGGAAAGCCCTGGATGTGTCAGACTCAAGCAGTATGGTCTCTATACCACTTAATGATGAAGTTTCCAGTGAGTAAGGGAATAGCCTCAGTACGGGGGGATCAAGCGGTAGCCAAAATTTATAACCTCACAGCTGTCAGGGAAGCAAAAAAAATGAAGGACGTGACCTCGGTGCATGGAAGAGTTAGCCTCACAGACACTGAGCAAGTGCTTATTCGAGATAAGGGGATAGTAGCTATGGGAAAACTCATGCCCAAAGCCGTAAAGGGGGAGTTGAGAACTCTAATGGGCGAATATGAAGATGTATTTTCATGGGAAACTCCAAACCTCACTGGGGTACCTTCGAGGCTAAAAATGCATAGGCTGAACATTGACCCGACAGTTAAACATATTAGGCAAAAGAGGAGGATATTTGCACTCGAAAGGGTGGAAGCAATCAAAGTCAAAGTAGATAAGCTGTTGAAGGCAGAGGTGATTGAGGAAGTATTTTATCCATAGTGGTTAGCTAATTCGATGATGGTCCCAAAGCATGATGGAACTTGGCAAATGTGCATAGACTTCACAGATCTATACAAGTGTTGCCCTAAGGATAGTTACACTTTACCCCCTCTATTGACAAGTTAGTAGAGGCAATTGTGGGGTACCAAGTATTATATTTCTTTGACGCCTATAAGGGATACCACCATATATTGATGGAAGAAGAGTATAGGGTATAACAGATGTTGGCACATACTGCTATAGGAAAATGCCATTTGGTTTGAAGAATGAAGGGGCGGCATACTAAAGACTAGTCGACAAGTTGTTCAGGGAACATATTGGCAGGAACATGAAGATATATGTAGACGATATGGTGGTGAAGAGCAGAGGTTATGGAGAGTTCTTAGTGGATGAAAAAGAGACTTTTGAGAGACTTAGAAGTGAAAACCTAAAACTGAACCCAGCCAAGTGTGTGATCGGGGTGGGAGCAATAAAGTTCCTGGGTTTTATGGTGTTCGAGAAATGAATTGATGTTAACCCCAAGAAGGTCAAGGCCCTATTGAAGATGAAAAGCCACAAAGTGTGAAGGATGTGCAGAGGCTTACGGGATGTTTGGTGGCTTTGAGTAGGTTTCTCTCGAAGAGGGCGGAAAAGCACCTGCCTTTTTTCAAAGTACTTCAAAAGGCAAAGAAATTCTAGTGGACCGCTAAATGTGAATAGGCATTCCAACAGCTAAAGGAACATCTTCAGGGATTACCAACTCTTATGAAACCCAATAAAGGAGTGGCTCTTTTTCTATATATTTCTACTTCACTTTTGGTCATCGGTGCCATGTTGGTAAAGGAAAAATATAAGGTATAGAACCCAATATACTTTGTAAGTCGAGCCCTGTAATGACCCGAGACAAGATACACAGCACTCGAGAGATTAATATTAGCATTAGTACATGTCGTAGAAGATTGTGACCTTATTTCCAGGGACACGCGATTGTCTTGCTCACTGACTATCCCATCGGAAAAATCCTTTTAAAGCTAGAAGTATCAGGAAGAATGATGAAATGGGTGGTAGATTTGAGTGAACATGACCTACATTCCAACCAAGGATTGCGATCAAAGGTCAAGCCCTAGCTGATTTTATAGAGGAAACCACTGAACATATTGAGCTCGAGGAGGGGTCTCGAGGGAAAGAAGTTTGGAAGTTATATGTGGATGGTTCTTCTCATCCAGGAGGAAGTGGAGCGGGGGTACTGCTCACCAACCCAGAAGGAAGAGAATATCGGTATGCACTACATTTTGCTTTTAAAGCAACGAACAATGAGGCCAAATACGAAGCTCTGATCACGGGATTGCGTTTGGCTGTTGAGTTAAAGGTAAAAGGCTTGGATATTTTTAGTGATTCTCAAATTGTGGTTTAGCATGTTAATGGGGAGTATGAGGCTAGGGAACGTAACTTGCAGAGATATTTAGAGGTCGTAAGGCCTTTGCTTAAAAAATTTAAAAGCTATGTTTTGAAGCAGGTGCCAAGAGAGGAAAAACCATAAAGTAGATGCTTTAAGCAAGCTAGCCTCATCAGACTTGGGAGCTCAGCCCAAAGGCCAATTGCTCATCGAAACTCTACATAATCGGAGCTTTGAAGAATATATGGTAATGACTGTTGGAGAGTAGAACAATTGGAAGACACCCATCGTATGTTATCTTTAAGAGGGGACCCCACCGGAAGATTTAGTGGAAGCCAGAAAGGTCAGGCTTAAAGCACCTAAATACGTGTTACATGATGGAATCCTATAAAAAAGGAAGCATTTTTAGCCACTACTATGATGTGTAAATCCTAAAGAAGCAGATTATTTGATCCAGGAGGCTCACGAGGTATATATGGAAGTCATCAAGGTGCTAGGTCAGTGTCAAGGAGACTTATTTGAGCAGGGTATTACTGGCCAATAATGTTTGAGGATGCAAACAAATACATACAAGTCTGTCATCAATGTCAAAAGCATGTGCCACTTAAACACATTCCCCGGGAGGAAATGATGAACGTTCACAGTTCGTGGTCATTTGACAAATGGGGTATTGATTTGGTTGGGCTATTTCCCGAGGCTCCTGGGAAGTTCAAGTATTCGATTGTGGCTGTAGACTATTTCACTAAGCGAATGGAGACAGGGCCTCTAACTAATATGACAGGTAAATTGATGATTGCTTTTTCCTGGAAAAATCTCATATGCATATTCAGAATTCCAAGAACCATTATAACCGATAATGGAGAGGCAATTTGCCCACGACTCGTTCAAGAAGTGGTGTGTGGAATACAAGATACAACATAAAGTGACAGTTGTATACCACCCTCAGGCGAATGGCCAGGTATAAGTGACTAATAAAACCATTTTCAATGGGATTAGAACAAGCTCGAGGGGGATGCAGGGAACTAGATATGTGAGCTACCCAGTGTCTTGTGGGCTTACAGAACTACGGAATCTTCTGCCATATGAGAGACACCTTATAATTTGGTTTATGGTTTAGAGGCTCTAATTCCAGTTGAAATAGGAGTTCCAAGCTCAAGGATGGTGGCAATGCCTGAAGAAAATGTCAATAATGAGAATTAGTGTCCAGATCTTGATATGGTCGAGAGGGCACAAATGTTGGCCTCGATTCACGAGGCTATGGTGAAATAAAAGGTGAAGCGTTATCATGATTGAAGGGTCGGGAAAATTCAGAAAAAATGAGAAGAGCCGACAGGAACCTAAAGGAAAGCTGGCTTCTAATTGGGAAGGGCCTTATAAGGCCGTTGAGGCACATCTAATGGGCAGCTATGTTCTCGAGAGTATGGGAGGAACTCAAATCCCGAGAAGGTGGAACATTACCAACTTGCAAAAATATCATCAGCTTTAGAATAAGTGAAAGACACCATAAGCTCTCGTATAGTACTTACCATAATTGTACTTTCCATTTGTGTTATGGATCTTTTTGCCGGTGTAGTGATGTCGCCGCAAGGGTTTGCGGTGGCTGCCTCATCTGGCTTACTTACACGATATGGTTTTGAACCTGCTCTGTTTGACGACCAATGGAGTACGACCATACATTTATTTAATCAGTTTTATTCGTTATCTGACAATGGGTCAGGTAAGTCTACTTTACCCTGGATTCTTGATTAGGGAGCCTCATATCACATGACTGGTGACAAAGGTTCTCTTACTGATATTACAACTGCTACCAATACTGTGAATGTTATACTGCCTGATGGATCTGTGTCGTATGCTACACAATATGGGTCTATTTGTTTCTGTGATGTCACCCTTACTCATGTGCTCTACACACCTACTTTGCAATGCAATTTATTATCATGCTCTAGATTGTTATCTGCCTTAAAATGTCTAGCCTTGTTTACTGAAATTTATTGCATTTTATAGAAAATCAGTACGGGGATTGTGATTGGCGTGGGTGAACATCGAGAGGGGGGGGGGTTATTAGCTTCGTCTGTTGGATACTCACGTTCGACCTCGTATCCTGCAATCTATTCCAACGGTTGCTTCGATTTCTTCATCTGGTTTATGGCATCACCGTTTTGGTCATCCATCATCTACGATGTTGTCTTCTATTCCTACTCTTGATTTTAGCACAAATAATACTACTATACCTTGCTCTGTATGTTATAGAGAAAAACAGACTAGACATAGTTTTCCATTGAGTTCTACAAATGCTACTGAATTATTTGAATTAGTACATTGTGATGTTTGGGGACCTTATCGAACACCATCCTCTAGTGGTGCATTTTACTTTTTGACTATAGTTGATGATTATTCCCGAGCTGTTTGGGTTTATTTATTAGTAGCTAAGTCTGAAGTAGCCTCTAGATTTTTATAATTTAGTACCTTAGTGAAGAACCAGTGGGGCCGAACCACACATCGTGTTCGGGCTGATAATGGGACTGAATTTCTACCTTTGCAATCTCATTTTGCTATATCTGGAATCGGCTTTGAGATATTTATGGTTGACACACCATAACAAAATGGTCTGGTTGAAAGAAAGCATCGTCATTTACTCAATGTGGCACGTGCTTTACAATTTCAAGCTAATCTTCCTATTGAGTATTGGGGAGAATGTGTTCTTACTGCTGCTTACTTGATTAACCGAACACCGATACAGCATCTCAATAGTCGTACTCCCTTTGAGTTACTCTATGGGCAAGCTCCAAATTACTCATCATTAAGAGTTTTGGATGCTTGTTTTTTGCTGCTTATGTTCCCAGATATCGTGACAAGTTTGCCCCAAGAAGTCGCCGGTGTCTGTTTCTTGGTTATCCTGCCGGAAAGAAAGGCTATCGCCTTTTTTGACTTAGAATCCCGTGTGATCTTTACCAGTCGGGATGCCATTTTTTTTAAAACCAGCTCCCGTATTCTGCTACTCCATCTTTGGCCCTTTCAGACAAACCCGACGGCGCCACCACATCACCGCCGGTCTCTTCCAGCTCACTGTCGGAGTCAGATGGATGTCCATAATGCTTTCCTGCATAGTGATTTACATGAATAGGTTTTTATGCAACCCTCACCACCCATGGTTAGGTATGTCACCTTCAGAAATCTCTTTATGGTCTTCTCCAGGCTCCTAGAAATTGGTTTGCCAAATTGGCTCAAGCTTTACGAGAATTTGGTTTTGTTCAGAGTAAGGCAGATTACTTTTAGTTTGTCTTTTCCCATAGATTGGTTTCTTTGCATGTTTTGGTTTATGTGGATGATTTGGTCATTGCTGGAAGCTCTTCTGCGCTTATCTCCGAGTTCAAGAAATACTTGAGCTCTTGTTTCCACATGAAACATCTTGGTTTACTTAAGTATTTCTTGGGCATAGAGATTGCTAGAAGGCTGGAGGGGATGTTTCTTTCGCAAAGTAAATATGCCTTGGAAATTTTATCTGATACAAGTTTATCTGCCTCTAAACTGACTGACTTTTCGATGGAGCAGCAACACGATCTGGTGCGTGTTGATGGCCCGCTTTACCATGATCCTGAGCAGTGTAGGCAAATGGTTGGGTTCCTGATATACCTTACCATCACACGTCCTGAGCTTAGCTATTCGGTTCACACACTTGCTCAATTCATGAAGTCCCCTTGTGTTCCTCACTGGCAAGCTGCAGTTTGTGTGTTGCACTACTTGAAGAGCCATCCGGGCCAGAGTTTATTTCTCTCTTCCCATAGTGTGTTACAGTTTACTGCTAACTGTGATTCTGATTGGGCTACTTGCCCTATTACTCAGCGTTCTCTTTCCGGTTACTTTGTGATGATTGGTGATTCTCCTATTTCTTGGAAGATCAAGAAGCAACCTACATTTTCCGGTTTCTAGCTGAAGCGGAGTATTGTGCTATGGCTGTTACCTGTTGTGAGCTGTTATGGCTTAGGTCTTTAATGAAAGACTTAGGGGTCGCACATACTGCTCCTATGCACTTGTTTTGTGACACTCAATTTTCTCTTCATATTTCATCAAATCCAGTGTTCCATGAACGTACGAAGCATATTGAAGTTGATTGTCATTTTGTCCTGGATCTTGTGCAGTCTGGTACTATAGTTACTCATCATATCCGCACTACAGATCAACCTGCAGACTTGTTTACCAAAGCTTTCAGAGGTAACCAGTTTCATTCATTACTTGGCAAGTTGGGCATTTCTGATCCTCATGCTCCAACTTTAGAAGGCTGTTAAAGAATATAAATATTACTTGCAATTATAATTAGATTATATTTCATTTTCCTAAGTTGCATAGGTATTTTGTACTAGTATATAATGAATCCTGAGGTCATGAATAAACATAAATCATTACCATTATTTTCTACACCAATGCTCCACCCACAATCCAAAGTTTGATGAATACTGTCTTTGAGAAACTACTCTGGAAATGTGTCCTTGTGTTTTTTATGACATACTAATGTATAGAAAATCGTGGGATGAGTATATGGCACACGTTCGTCTGGTCATTGAGCTAGTCCGACTTCATGGGTTGTTTCTTAAATGAACTAATGTGCCTTCGGCCAAATCGAGGTGGGGTATTTGGGTCACGTTATCTCATTTGATAAGGTCAATATCGACCAAGAAAAGATAGTCACGATCACAGAATGGCCTCAATAGTGGTCCACTCGAGGAGTACGGGGGTTTCTCGAACTTTCGGGCTACTACAAAAAATTCATCAAATATTACAGGGCAATAGTGCCCCTTTGACTAGCTTATTACAAAATAATGGGTTCAATTGGACTACCGCGGCGACAGAATCCTTCGAGGCCCTTAAGAAGGCACTTTCCAAGTCCCCAGTACTTGCTCTTCCCAATTATTTTTGGAGGAACTCGTAATGGAATGTGATGCATCGGGCACTAGCATTGGAGCGGTTCTTCAACAACAAGGTCACCCAGTTGCTTATTTTAGCCGGAAGTTAGACGACCGACATCTCAAGCTCGTGGCTTATGAAAGGGAGCTCATCGGACTTTCTACAGCAGTTATTCATTGGAGACCATATTTGTGGGGTCGCCGATTTTGGATCAAAATAGACCACTATAACCTGAAGTTTTTGCTAGAGTAGCGACTTACAACGCCGCCCCTGTAACATTGGATCAGTAAGCTTTTGGGATTTGACTTTGAAGTTGAGCACCGTGCCGGTGTTCTCAACAAGGCGGCTGATGTGTTATCACGACGCGAAGAAAATAACACGGATGGACCAGAGTCTGGACTGCTCGCGCTGCACAACTTGACTCCAACCTTACTGGACCGAGTGAAGGCAGAGTTCGAAAATGATAAGGGTCTCTTAACTCTGAGGGACAGGATCATCCGCAGCGAGGCACAACCCGAATGGGAGGCTCGAGAGGGCCTGTCGTTCTTTAAAGGGTGGATATTTGTCAAGGAACACTCAGCTATTATTTCAGACAGTGTGGCGGGGTACCACAACTTTGGCCATGAAGGGGCGCACAAGAAAATGGAGAGGATCGAGTGAGACTTCTATTGGAAGGGGCTGAAGTAGACGGTGAGGGAATTCGTGCAGAAATGTCAAGTTTGCCAATGGAAGTAGTGGGAAACCCAACAAAAAGCGAGAAATTGCTATGTTTGTGGCTACAGTAGCCACAAACGGCAACTTCTTATGGAGGACGCATTATGGTAATGCGTCCTCTCCTTTTTCATTTTTTTTTTTCCATTTTCTGGTAAAAAATGTCATGCGGCGCACAGCGTCGCGACACGTGGCGAGGACGCATTATGGTAATGTGTCCTCTCCTTTTTCTTTTTTTTTTCCCTGGTCAAAAATGTCATGCGGCGCACAGCGTCACGACACGTGGCGAGGACGCATTTATTTTTTTTTTAATTTCTGGTCAAATTTCTGGTAAAAAATTTCTGGTCAAATTTTTTTAAATTTATATATGTGTATATATTTATATATATATATATATATATATATATTTATTTATTTATATATATATATATATGTATGTACATCCACACATTTACATGTATATTTATATATTTATATATATTTATTCATATATATATATATATTTATATTTATATATTTATATATTTATATATTTATATATTTTTATATATTTATATATATATATATTTATATTTATATATTTATTTATATTTATATATATGTATATATTTATATTTATATATATCCTTATTTATATTTATATTTATTTTTATTTTTATATTGATATATATGTATATATTTATATTTATATTTATCTTTATTTATATTTATATATATATCTTTATTTATATTTATATATATCTTTATTTATATTTTTATATATATTTATATTTATATATATCCTTATTTATTTTTATATATATTTATATTTATTTTTATATTTATATTTATGTTTATATTTATACATCCATACATTTACATGTATGTACATCCACACATTTACATGTATGTACATCCACACATTTACATGTATGTACATCTACACATTTACATGTATGTATATATTTATATATTTATATATATGTTTATATATATATATATATTTATATTTATATATATAGGTATATATATTTATATATATGTATATATTCATATATATATATCTTTATTTATATTTATATTTATATTTATGTATATATTTATATTTATTTATTTATATATATATGTATGTACATCCACACATTTACATGTATATATATTTATTTATTTATATTTGTATACATATCTTTATTTATATTTATATTTATATTTATATATATTTTTTTATATTTAAATTTTATATCCGTTTAAATTTTTTATCCGTTTAAATTTTGTTATATGTATATATTTATATTTATATATATCTTTATTTATATTTATATATATTTATTTATATATATATATATATATATATATATATATATATATGTACATCCACACATTTACGTGTGTACATCCACACATTTACGTGTGTGTACATCCACATATTTATATATTTATATATTTGTATATATTTATATTTATATTTATTTATATATATATATGTATATATTTATATTTATATTTATTTTTATTTTTATATTTATATATATGTATATATTTATTTATTTATATATATCTTTATTTATATTTATATAATTTATTTATTTATATATATATGTATGTATATCCACACATTTACGTGTGTACATCCACACATTTACGTGTGTACATATTTATATATATTTATATATATATATATATTTATGTATATATTTATATATATATATCCGTATATATATATTTTATATATTTATCCGTATATGTATATATTTTTATATTTTTTATTTATATTTATTTATATTTATATTTATATTTATACTTATATATGTATATATTTATGTTTCAAATTAGAGTCCTCTAAATAATTTTCAGAAAAAAAAATTTCAAAAAAACAATTCACCTGTTCCGAGGAGTCGTTTCAAAAATGAGTGCTACGAAAATCATTTCGGAAAAAATAAAATAATGCCACATTAGAAAAATAAAATAAAATAATGCCACATGAGTCCTCTAATTGATTTTAAAAAAAATAAAATAAATCCTAACTATTTTCGAAAAGAAAAAATTGTGCAGCCTAATGGCATTCGAAAAAAGAAAAAAAAAGTGACAAACTTGCGGAAGGAGAGAATTAGAAAAGAGGGAGGAGAAATAAAAAGGGGAGGACGCATTATGGTAATGCGTCCTCAACCCTCCACTTCCAAACTCAAAAACTACCACATTTTGGGCCAAAATTCTACTTTTCTCCACAGTAAAATCATGCACTCACAAAAAGCTGGGTTGCTACAACCACTTTCGATTCCAATGGAAGTTCGGGCGGATATTTCGATGGATTTCGTGGAATCACTTCCGAAGATAGCGGGCTAAATAGTAACATCACTGGGGAACATTCATCCAAATTAATATCTGACATAAGACCAGTGTTCTAAACGGCGGCGCCTAGGCGCTAGGCGCCACCAAAACGCCCGGAATAGGGGCTAGTCGGCAACACTAGGCGTTTCCGCCTCTGGGCGGCGCCCAGACCCACCCAGACCCGCCTAATCGGGTCTAGGCGCTAATCGGGTCTGGGCGGTTTGGTTTGGTTTGTTTTTTTTTTTAAATTTTCCCAAGCCGCAGCTTCAGTTTTTTTCTTTTCTCCCAATTCAAACCCGCTTCAGTTTTTTTTCTTTTCTCCCAATTCAAACCCGCTTCAGTTTTCCCAAACCCGCAGCCGATCGACCTTCGTCGCCTTCATCAGCTCGTTTCCTCACCTTCATCAGCTCGTGACCTCACCGTCTTCGTCGCCTCGCCGTTTTCGTCGCGTCAGTTGGACTGTCGAACCAGCAGCAGCAACGTCAACTCACCGTCGCCGAAGCAAACTACCGGCCACCGTCGAGGTGTCGACGCCTCCCTCTCTCTGCAATGTAAGTCTGCATATTAATCCCTAAATGCCGCTTGTTTTCATTGGTTTGTGCCAATTGATTTGTGCTGTAAATTTGTGCTGATTTATGGATGATTTGTGCTGATTTGTGCTGATTTGTGCTGTAAATTTGTGCTGATTTGTGCTGATTTGTGCTGATTTGTGCTGTAAATTTGTGCTGATTTGTGCTGTAAATTTGTGCTGATTTGTGCTGTAAATTATGAATAGAATTATTTGTTGATAGTTGATACAATTCATTGGAAATTTGGAACAATGGAGGGAAGTCAGGGAACTATTTCTTCCACCGCTTCTGCCACCATGTCGGAGACATCTTCTTTGAAGAGAGGTTCAGATGATATAGGGTGGGAATATGGAGAATTGGTTGATCCTAACAACCTAGATAAGTGGAAGTGCAAGTTATGTCCTCATAGGGGTAGTGGGGGAGTAAACCGAATCAAACAACATATTGGCCATGTAAAGGGTAATGTTAAGCCTTGTCCAAGAGCTCCCGAGGAGGCTAGAGCAAGGTGCAAAAAAGCTTTAGATGAAATTGAGGCGAAGAAGAAACAAAAGCTCAATGATGAAAAGGAATTAAGGAATGAAGTTCATAGGGTCATTCTTCATAATCATGATGATGAAGTTCAAGAAATTGAAGTGAATTTTGAGGGGAGTGGAAAGTCACGCATTCTTGGTCCGATGAATCGTTTTGTGAATCCAATTGACCCGGATTCAACGATGGATACAAGTAAGAAGAGGAGGCAACAAAACCTTAATGATTCACTTTTTAAAGAAAGAACTCTTCAAGTGGATCAATTCTTGGCAAGGTGGGTTTACGAATCCGGCATTCCTTTTCATGCGGTTGACAATGATAGCTTCAAGAGATTGATGGAAGCGGTTGGAACATTTGGTCCGGGCTATCGACCTCCAAGCCAATATCAATTGAGGGAACCATTGTTGAAAGGGGAGGTTGAGAGGACAAAAAGTTTGATGAAGAAGCAAGAAGAAGAATGGGCTTTGAATGGTTGTTCAATTATGACCGATGCTTGGAGTGATCGAAAGAGAAGAAGTATCATGAATCTTTGTGTAAATTGTAAAGAAGGTACAACTTTTCTATCCTCTAAGGAAGCATCCGGTGAATCACATACCGGTGCTTATATCTTTGAATATGTGGACAAATGTGTTGAAGACATTGGGCAAGAAAAAGTGGTTCAAGTGGTGACGGACAATGCTTCTAACAATATGTTGGCAAGAGACTTGATGAAGGTGAAAAGGCCAAATATCTTTTGGAGCTCATGTGCTACTCACACTTTCAATCTTATGCTTCAAGGAATTGGAAATCTTTCAAAGTTTAAAGGAGTGATTGAAAAGGCAAAGAGTTTCACCATTTACATGTATTCTCATCACAAGACTTTAGATTTGTTGAGAAAGTTTACTAAACAACGGGATATAGTAAGGCCGGGAGTTACAAGGTTTGCTTCCGCTTTTCTCACTTTGCAAAGTTTGACGAATAAAAAGAAAGAGATAGTAGCTATGGTGACTAGTGATGAATGGAGTGCAACTAAACATTCAAAAACTCAAAAGGGGAAGGCGGCGGTGGCTATAGCACATAGCATAGCTTTTTGGAGAGGAGTGGACTTTTGCTTACGAGTGTTTAGTCCTTTAGTGAAGGTCCTTCGACTTGTTGATGGAGATAGGAAGCCTACAATGGGATTTGCGTATGGAGAGATACTCAAAGCCAAAGAGGAGATTCAAAAGGTGTACAATCACAATGAAGCCCAATGTCATCCAATTCTTGACATTATTGAAACAAAAGCAAGAGACCGCCTTGATAGTACATTGCATCTAGCTTCCTATATTTTGAATCCTTATTATTCATACAATAACAAGGATATCACTAATGATGAGTTTGTTATGAATGGGTTTTTGACTTGTGTTGAGGTCATGCACCCTCGAGAGCTTCATCACTTGGTGATAAATGTTGAATGGCCTAAGTTTATAAAGAAAGAAGGGTTATTTGGAAGAGTGATGGCTATGGAAGGATGCAAAAACAATGATGAGAACTATGATCCGGGTAATGTTTTATTTTAATTCATGTTAAGTAAATAAGATTACTTGTTTGAAATGTGTTTCTCGTTTAGTTTTGTTTTTTCATAGATGTTTAACATAAATGGTTTTTTGTATGTTTTTGGCTTTCACTTTTTGAATTGAAGTAATTCTTTGTCTCTTTGTTATATTTGATATAGTTTCATGGTGGAGTATCTATGGAAATGGTGTGCCAAACTTGCAAAAAATGGCTAAAAGGATACTTTCATTAACTTCAAGTGCGTCGGGATGTGAAAGAAATTGGAGCACATTTGAAGGGGTATGTAATATTTGCTATTCATTCATTTCTTTCTATTGTAGTTGCTATATATTTCAAAGAAAATACATTGATTCTATAATAACTTGATTGAATAGATATTTAATAACTTTCTATAACTTTGCTCATTTTAACTCTTCAAAACTTTGAGTAAATTAATTTCCCACATCATGTTTGGGTAATATGCAAACATATTGTAGTCTTTATTGTTTGTGATGGAAGACCTTGTTTAAAGTTGAAATGTTGTTATATCTCAAAGTTTCAATTTTAATCATTTCATTATATTACTTCTATTTAGATCCATACAAAGAAGAGGAATAGGCTTGATACGAAAAGGTTGAACAACTTGGTCTATGTTCAATTCAATGCCAAGATTATGAACAAGAAGCAAAGAGAGAAAGTGAAGGACATAGATGTGCTTCTTTCTAATGAATCTACCATGGTTCAAGGATGGATTGTTGAGGGTGGTGATGATGATGTTGTTAATGAAGATGGTGAAGCGATGGATATGGATGGAGATGGATTGGAACAAGGTCTTGGCATGGAGTTGAGAAGAAGTTCTAGAATTCAAGAGGTTAGAGAATTACATGAAGATGATTTTGAATCGGATGAGGAGGAGGAAGTAAATGAGATGACTTATGACTTTGAGTCCGATAACGATGAAGTGCAAGAGATAAATGGTGAAGAAGAATTTGAAATGTCATAGGCCGCTATGTGTGAATTGTATTTGGTACTTTTTTATTTTGTCTAACTTTTAATTTTGGCCTATGGCTATGTGTGGATTCACTACTCACTAGTTTGTATTTGGTAATTTTTGCCACGTGCCTCAAACTTTGTAAGCTTGTATGGATTTCATTTTTCAACTCCAAGATAATATTTCGACAATATATATATATATATATAATATATTCATTTGTGTCGTTTATCATGAAATTTTCGTTCTTGTATTGTATCATTTGTATGTAATATAAGTTATTGTGACTTGGGAAATAGGTTTTTATTTTATTTTTAAATATAATTTGTATTATTTTATTAATTATATATATAAAATAATTAAATAATACAAATCCGCCTAGACCGATTAATCCCCGATTAATCCCCCGGGCGCTAGGCCCCAGCAAACCGCCCGACTAGCGCCTAGCGATTTTTAGACCACTGCATAAGACGCATCTCGAACATTGCTTGCAACTATATAAATAAGATAAATATGTTAGATATTAAAAATTGAGGGAATCTAAAGTATTATTTGTTAATACTATTAGAAATTTAGGAAATACCATATACTCCATAGTAGCCCCGTCTCTATGAAAACCCTCCGTACTTGTTTGGGGCCATCCTAGCTGATCAATTAGGGTCACTATCCTGCAAAAATACCACTCCATGTATTCTCGACCGGATGTGTATGGATCCGCTGACCCCAAGTGCACTAACTTGTTGCTCTGCTCGATGTTCCCAAGCACCGAGATATATTCTCAGCTTAACACGCTAATCCATGCCTGACCTCCCTCGATGGTCTCCAGTATGAAGCAGTTTTTGTTCATCCCTAGTGACTAGTTGTGTGAGTATTGGCTGGATAAGGCCAAACTGCCCGAGAACACGATGAACATGATGGTACTCCATGACATGCCAGCAAATGAGGTCAGCTCACAGTAGCTAGTTGTTGCTACCAGCTGTACAGTACTGTGGGAGTTGTTACATGACATCCTCAGTGTATGGCTGCCAAATAGCTGCCATAACAGACAAGTGTTATGGTTAGGAGAGAAACATCATGTTTTCCATTAGTTCGAAAAAAAAGAAATCCAAATTACAATAAACCTAACTATCATGGAGAGATGTCAGCTGATCGTGGTATACTTTCAGTACATGCATGGGTGATTGTGATAAATTGTACCAGGCTCTCCACTTGTGAGGAACATAACGAATAATAGTAGCCATTCCTAGTCATTTCAAAGGTTTAAAATTTGTGTCCTTACTAATTGACGGCCACTAGAAATCATCCGACATTACAGATGGTTGTTATTTGCTCCTATGCCCACAACTGATAATAAATAAATAAAAATATAATATAATATAAGAGGTCATTATGGTCATTATGGACAGTATGTACAACTAACAAGTTTAACCAACAATGTTACCTGTGGTAAAACCAGTGGCCCATATGTGGATTTGACTTGTTGGATTGCAGCGTCACATAAGCACCTGTACAAGTGTGCCAAAATGGCACTCCCTCAATTGTACTGATATGCTGCATCTAAGTCCATTAGTATCAACAAATAGAACAGAGGGATCAGGTGCCCGAATGTGTCTGACATGAGCATTCCATCGACCAGAAGTAGAATGAAAACCCTAGCCCACTGTTGACAATCTACCTCAGCAGCATCAACAGACAACGGACCATGCACCAAGTTTCCCAACCAACTGGCCCTTATGCGACCCCCTCTGATAGCACTCGTGTTTGGTGTAGCCCCCAGGTATTCAGTGCACAATCTTTGCCAGTCATCTATGCGCCTGCTAGTGTCTACACCAATGATTGGCATGCCATTGATCGGTAGACCCCATAGGATGCCCATATTCTGCAAAGTGATGGTGGCCTCCCCCATCGGCAAGTGAAATGTGTGTCTCTGGTATCCAATGCTTGACTAAGGTAGTGATGAGGGAATGGTTGATGCGAATTAATGTAGAATCCAGCTTCACGCACATAGTGCAGAGCGCATCCTCATCGCACCGCCTCACCTGCAGTGCCTCATCCTCCAAATTACCACTGTACAGAGCACATGCACGATGCTCCCAGTGAAGGTAAAGCAAATCCTCATAATGGGTCCTGGATGATACATAGCGTATCCCTGGTGACAATTAGAATCACATGGTAAAATGAATCAGTCCATATTTCCACAAAAGAGAATACAATTATATGTGATAAATATTCAATCCAAATCATACATCAGCTTCAATTTAAACAAACACACATAATACAAATCCACACAATGAATTGCATAAAAAAACAAAAGAATTTATCATAATATGATGTTATACATATAAGTCTAACTCTAGAAACTCCATATTACAAACAAGACCCTAAGCACGTCGTCACCTACAGACGTCTCTACAATCACCCGACACTCTCTCATCCCTTTGATTCCTTATCATTCTCTCTGCAAACTAACCACGCCTCCTATTACGAAACTTTTCAATATCGGGAATCAACCTCCAATTGGCATGTTGCCTAGTAGAGGCTCGAAACCCTCACTATATGTTGCACACAGGTGGTCGTGTGATATACCCAATCACATAGAGTAGATGGATCATCACACCTATACCTACAGACAACCAATGCATGGGAACAAGGGAAACAAAAAATTTGCCATTCACGACAACTACACTCTTTTCTCCTGTATTTCACAATGTACTGGCTCTCACCAATGCTGCCATCAATGGTCCTTGTCATAACCTTATAAGTCTGCAATGCCTGACCATACACTGTGATAGTATGCCCCTATCCCCATGTGTCCTGCTTCTGAAAATTTTTCCAAATCCTACTAGGGAACTCAGACCTACACAATTCAACATTAATTTAGAATACATAAACTACTCCACGAACACATAATGAACTGTAATCATGAAAGTACCTCAAATTTGTGGAGTCCATTAGCCTTCGTGCAAACATTTCAACTGTTCGTTCAAAAGTGGCTTTGACATACGAAATTATAGGGAGATTTCGTGTGTTCCTTAAATAGTTGTTGTAACTCTCGGATGAATTAGTTGTAAGAATTCCCTAACGACGATCACCCTCATCAAAGGCAAGGCACCACTTACTGCTATCATGTTGTCTCAGCCAATCCCAAGCAGATGGTTCGATACTCTCCAACTCTTCCTTGTGCTCCCTCGACCTACTCTCTTGTCTAGCATGACCAAGCTACCAAACCAGAGTCTTCAAATGCGCATTCTTGAACTTCCCACACTCATCACTAAGGAAGTTGGGCTGAAAATGCCGCAAGCAAAACTGGTGGTATCCTGTTGGCTCCATCCATTCATCCATATATCTCATTGCATTCAAAATCCCATCATGACGATCCAATATAATATAGATTGGCCTACTATCACCACTTACCACGTGGAGTCGCAGTCTTTGCATGAACCAGTTCCAACTCTCATTAGTCTCATCATCAACTATAGCATAAGCAATGGGGAGTATGTAATCATTCACATCGTGCATCACGGAAACTAGCATTATGGCCTTATATGTGCCTCTCAAATGAGTCTCATCCACACTAATCACCGGCCTGCAGTGGCAAAATTCATCGATAGCCAGACCAAATGGCCATGACACAAACTTAAATTTCTTACACCCATGACTGTGTATTCTATCTAGTTAGTCTACTCATTCAACAATGGTGCTCAGATTGGCCCTGATAAGCTCATCCATAAATGCTGGCAACTGTTCAAAGGATTCCTCCTAAGTTCCAAATACCAAATCAATAGCCTTCTGGCGAGTATACCACACCTTCTTGTAGGAAATGGTCACATTTAACTTCGTTTTCACATGCGCTTGGACATCCTTCACCGTGTAAGAATGGTTCGCATCAATCTGGTGGCGAATGGAACGGACAATCATCAATGATGTCAGATTAGTGTTACCACTCAATTGACCAGCACTAACACAGCCATGACTACTTGCTCATTTGGTGATCTCTCACATCTCATGGGAAGCCTTTTTGCTGGCTTTAACAATCCAATGACAATTACCACTTCCTTCAACAATGTCCTCACATTTCACATACCATGTACGTGACCTGCACTCCATGACATGGTGTTCCCTATTCATCATGAAACTCCACCTGGAAATAGCTTCTACCAATTCTAGCTTACTCCGGAATCGCATACCCAATGCAACTTCACCAGTCGCTTGAACATAACTAGGAAGTCCTTCACCACAATTAGTTGGGTCATAACCATCTTCATCAGGGCCCACATAATCCCTAATGTAGGCCTCCGTATTAGGATTCACCATAAGATGGAACGTCGTGGCTACATTGTTCGTGCACTTCACTTGTTCATCATCGTCCCCTGGATTTGAATCAGTTGATAAGGAACGATCATCTTCACTTTCTTCTTCAAGTTCCCTTTGATCACCTTCATCACCGCTACCAACATGTTCACTATGACCAACAACATGCTCGCCAATTTCACCCACATAATCATCATCGAAGACATTCAACTCCTTGATGCACACCATATATACCAGCACTTGTAGACAACTTAGCACAATCGACGTGAACATACGTACTGGGTTGGCTGGACTCACCAAAGACAAAAGGTTCTCCAAAACCTTGGCTGTGTACAAGGGGTGGTAATGTTGGCAAAGGTGTATAGTTATGAATATTGCTCAACAACGACATGAACGTGCCCGAACTAACACCACCCGCACAATCAATGGTAGATGGCATCTTCTCGATATTAATGTACATATCAGCTGAGGACAAGGACATTCGATCAATAATGTTGAAGAAGGTCGCGGTAGACTCGTCATCTTCCACATTGTAACACCAATAGTATACAGACGAACCAATCATCTTAGGACAACGATAATATATTTTCAACAGAAACACATCGCTTGCAATGCCAAGCCTTCTGAAAATTAGATCAACTAACTCGGAGTGGCTTAACCTCCGTTCGAGAGTCACGTTCTTCTCAGGTATAAGAGGATCATAATACACACCCACGGTCAAATCAAACTTAATCTGACCCCCTTTGTACAAGTATACCGTCAAAAATATCGTACAACTGCATTATACAAATATAGACAATATAATTCGATATTCGAAAAGATGACATTATTCAGCAACTCATATTCAACTACTAAAACCCTAAACCGTACACTGTTCCATTATCATCAGGCAACCAAATCATACACTATTATCGATTTTCTAAGTAATTGACATACAACATTTCAACTTAAATTGTTAGTCCCACGAAAATTTAAAAAAATGGACAACCAATAACACATAATAAATTCCAACCTTATTCAACACATTCATATAAACAAACCACACAAAACCATTCCAACCACACATATTCATTCAAACCACACATAATCATTCAAACCACACATAATCACTCAACACATTCATATGTCCAAGATTTTTTCAGGTACCTCTTGCAAATGCAGTGAAGCTTGCAGCGGAGCTTTTCTCGGAGATAGTGGCGGTGCATGACTCTGACGCACTGGAAGGGTGGTGGCACGTGAGTCCATGTGTGGAGCTGCTGGCGGCGCGTGCATCGCACTCCAGAGTCAAGCAGCGGAAAATCATCCGTCCCCTACCGACAACTGTTTTTAGCTGCAAAGGAACCAACAATTTGAACAAAAAAAATTGGAAGGAGATGACCGGATCTAACAAAAGAGAAAAAAATACCAAACAAGATTTGGAAGAAGATGTTCTCGGTGATGACAATGGCAGAAAACGAGAGGAGGGAGACAATGAAGGAATCCGGCGGCGGCGATGATGGAGGAATCCAGCGGCAGCGATGATGGAGGAATCCGGCGGCAGCGATGATGGAGGAATCCGGCGGCAGCGATGATGGAGGAATCTGGCGGCAGCGGCGATGGAGGAATCCGGCGGCAGCGGTGATGGAGGAATCCGGTGGCAGCGACGATGGAGGAATCCAGCGGCGAAGAAAACAACGTTTTACCAATTCTGGGATTTTGGCCATTTTAAAAGAACGCTCGAGGACGCATTCATTGAATGCTTCCTCATCTTCAGGGCAATTAAAAAAAATGAAATTTGAGGACGCATTTGGGGAATGCGTCCTCTTGGGGTTCAGTGTAAAAAAATGGGGAAATTCGAGGACGTATTTACAAAATGCAGCCTCCTCCGTCCGGAAATTAAAAATAATGGGAAAAAAGAGAGGATGCATTTTCCAAATGCATCTTCATATTTTTGGAGATTAAAAAAAATGAAACCCTTGAAAAACGCATTTGCATCTACTGTGGGCTACTGTAGCCACAGTTCCAGAATTTTTTCGTCAGCACCCGGGCAGCCTACCATTCATGTGTTAGTTTTGAACGAAAAACAGAGCACAAAAGAAAAGTTTTGGTGCAGAAAACTTGCTTACTGCTTTTCTCATTCATGCCTTCCTTATATACACAAACTTTGCAACGTTATTCCTGAAAAATCTAACTACCTAACGTGCACATTCTCACAACAAAGTCAGAGAAAACAACTAACTTCCTACAGATGCGAGACTTGCATCTTTATTTAGCTAAAAATAGTTTAAACTAAGTAAGGAAAAACCAAACGACTAAATTATCTCACAAATCACCCCCTTAATCTTGTCATCACTTTATTTCTGCGACTCCAATTCTGCCCCTAAGTTCCTGAAACCGAACTCGTCCGAGAGGCTTTGTCAGAATATCGGCGAGCTGAGCTTCTGTGTTGATGTAGTCAATTTCAAGATCACCCTGCTCCACATAATTTCTAATCAAATGGTAACGTGTATCAATGTGTTTACTTCAATCGTGAAACACAGGATTTCGGATAAGATTGATTGTCGATTTGTTGTCCACCCAGTAACGTTGGTGCTTGTGGCTGTTCACCTTGCATTTCTCCAAGCAATCTACTAAGCCAAACACCTTGGCAAGCTGCAGTTGCAGCTGCGATATACTCCGATTCACAGGATGATATTGCTACCACCCTTTGCTTTTGCGACTGCCAACTTACAGGACCTTAGCCGAGGAAGTAAATTAAGCCCGTCGTGCTCTTCCGATCGTCTACATCTCCTGCCAAATCAGCGTCGCTATATCCTGTCAAACTCAGAACTCCATCTCCTCTCCTGTAAGAAATTCCAAAATTTAGAGTTCCTGCCACATAACGAAGTAGATGTTTCACTGCTGCATAGTGATCCGAGTGAGGCTCCTCCATAAATCGACTAACATAGCCGACTGCATATGTGATGTCTGGCCTTGTGTGCACCAGATATCTCAAACTCCCCACTAAGCTTCTATATAATGTGGCATCAACTAAACTTCCTTCACCAGCTTTGCGCAGCTTGAGTCTTGCCTCCATTGGAGCAGCACATGGATTGCAATCAGCCATTCCCGCTCTCTGTAATAACTTCTTCGCATAAGCTGCTTGACAGAGAGTAATTTCACCATCCTTTCTCTGTACCTGAATCCCTAGATAATAACTAAGATTTCCGAGATCACTCATATTGAACAAATTGGTCATCTCTGCCTTGAACTTGGTCACTTCTAGGATTGAGGCTCCAGTGATTATTAAGTCGTCGACATAAACACCAACTAGGAGCAGCAGCTCTCCATTACCTCGACGATAGACTGCGTGTTCAGCTTCACTACGCTCAAAGCCAAGATCGCGAAGACTAGCATCAAGCTCGCGTTCCAAGCTCTCAGAGCCTGACGAAGGCCATAGAGAGCCTTTTGAAGTCGTAAAACTTTGTGCTCCTCGCCTTGAATTACAAACCCTGGTGGCTGTTGAACGTAAACCTCCTCGGTCAGGTCACCGTTGAGAAAGGCGGTCTTCACGTCCATATGATGAATGGGCCAGCCATGGTGAGCAGCGAGTGCGATCAGTACTCGCACTGTTTCCAACCTCGCGACAGGAGCAAAAACCTCATCGAAGTTCACCCCTTGACGCTGCACATAGCCTTTCGCGACCAATCGCGCCTTCCGTTTCATCACCTCTCCATTTGCGTCGCGTTTGAGTTTATAAACCCATTTCAGTCCGATCGCTCATTTTCCTGCAGGTAGCACAGAAAGATACCATGTTTGATTCGTCTCAATGCTAGCCAACTCCTCAGCCATCGCAGCTCTCCACCCTTCATCCTCCTCGGCTTCAACAAGAGACATCGGTTCGTCGACGATGAGAAGACACTGTTCATCGTCTCCGACTTCAACCGGGGCTGTCGTGTCGAACAAGTTATCCAGCGTTCGGTATCAGCGCGGTGCCTCCTCACCTGGAGATGGCTCCGTTGCAGCTGGATTGAGGCGTATCGGGTAAAGACGCCCGCGGCTCCTGGGCACTCGTGCGATCAGTCGCCCATTTTGATCACGAAGTTGGAGCCAACCGTCCCGGATGTGAGTGTCGTATCCGGTCTCATCAAGTTGTCCGAGAGAGATGATGCTACTATAAAGTCGCGGTATGTAATAGACCTCGGTTAGAAGCAAATGCTCACCGTTTCGGCACAAGAACAGAATCTTCCCGAGCCCTTCAATCTCCACAGAGGTGTCGTCTTCGAGTTTGATTGAGCCCTGCACGTTGGTGTCTAGCTCGGAGAAGATCTCCCGTCTCCCACATATATGCGCGCTGGTTCCCGAGTCCAAGAACCAGGTTGTGTCGCACTGGCTTGCCTGCTTCGTCGCCTTGGCCTGGGAGTTCGTCTCGTTGAGCCGTACGTGCTCCTTGGTCTCAGCCGCCACACTTCCGAGCGTGAGAGAGTGAAGCCTCGTGACCAGTAGCGCCATCTCCTCCTCTTGATCCTTCACAAGGTTAGCCCATTCCTTGCGTGCACGCCGCGGTTTGGGACAATCCCTCAAGATATGCCCTGCGAACTTGTTGCAATTATAGCACTTGATCCCCGTCATGTCGCGGTCGCCGCTGGAGGCGTGCTGGCTGCCTTCCCGCTCGGGGCTCAGTTTCTTCCCCTTTCAGAGATACTTGCCCTTTGTTCCGTTCCCGGGGCTAGCTCCAGACCCTTGGTCGCGCTGCTTTCCTCGAGCAATCCAGTCCTGTTCCATGAGTAGGATCTGCCCGCTCGCGCCACTTGTGTCGTTGTTGCCGCAGCGCTCGGAGGCTGACCGAAGGCGTCCGATTAGCTCTTCGACGGACATCCCATTCAGATCGAGCAGCATCTCGATCGAGCAAGCGATCTGTGAATATTGTGCGGGAACTTCACGCAGAAATTTTTGAACAGCTTTTACCTCGTCAACGGTGTCCCCTAGCGATCGGAGGTTGTTGGCGAGGCTGGTGATCCGCATCCCGAAAGCGTCAAGTGTTTCGCCGTCTTTAAACGTGATCACCTCAAACTCTTTGCGAAGCCGTTGTGCCGTTGCTTCGCGAGCGCGATCCACCCCCATCTGCATGAGTCTCACTGCCTCCCAAGCCTCGTGAGCCGTCTCCTTGTTCGCGAGGATCGGCACCATCTCCGGTGGCACTGCACAAAGTAGTGCAGCAAGCACCGCCATGTCCTCTCGATCGCTTGGCTCACCTTCACAAGACATGGCCTCCCAAAGACCTTGCGCGCACAGATTGATCTTCATCACTTTCGCCCAATCGATGTAGTTTGTTACCGTCAAAGTAGGGTAGACGATGTTGCTACCGAAATTTGTGTGCTCCTGCACGATACGCTCGTGAACGACGACCTCGTTGCCGTTCCTCCGTGCCCGGCTTCGTCCCTGACTGCGTCCTCGAGCCCGTGGCGGTGAACCTGCGGTGTCGTCGTTCCTTGCTCCGCTGGACATGGTCACCAAAATCAGAGAGCTCTGAAACCAGATGTTAGTTTTGAACGAAAAACAGAGCACAAAAGAAAAGTTTTGGTGCAGAAAACTTGCTTACTGCTTTTCTCATTCATGCCTTCTGTAAAGTCCTCCGGTGTTGGACTTATGTATGGCATATTGTGAATACTAGTAATCTGGTGTTTTAATACCACTGAGTGACTTCTGGTGATATGGTGTTTTAACACCACTGCTATCCAGCAGTATTCCAGCACCAGTATGGTTGATGTCCACGATTTATGGAGTGTATTATGGGATATAATTGTGCGATCTGATCAGAATATTGTGAAGATAAATGATTGATTTCGTGGTCATCTAATTCTGGTAAATGAATATTCCTGTAATAGTCAGGAATTGGTTAAGAAGTTTATTTATGGAACAAGTCCTATTGATAACAGGATTGTTCAATTAAATACCAGATTAGCATTAGATCTTTCCTTAGTCTAGAAGTCTATTTGTGGTAGAGTTAGACAAGGAAAGAAGTTGATTCAAGGCAGGATTGCGATGGGATAAAAAGAAGATGGAGACAACGCAATCAGTGACGCGACCAAGATTCAATCTCTACGTGAGAGCTTTGGAGCGATCTGCCGTGGTGTTTTTTGGAGGTTCGTAAACAACCGACCAAGTTCTTAAAGATCAGAAACAAGGAAGTCTTAATTCCTCGGGAGGAGGAGATCCAGGGAGACGTGTTGATTGTGAGGGTTCAACGACGTAGGATCGACAGTGAGGGGAGCTCACAACATTCACTCTGTAGGTTAGCAATGGATTAGTATTTAAGTTAAGCTTCTTGTACTAAAGACTGCTTTCTAGTGAATGGTTTCTGATCTAGGCAAGGCCCCGCAGACGTAGGTGTATTTGCACCGAACTGCGTAACCAAGTTGTGTGTGCACTGCGTATTTTGTTTTGCCTGTTAACAACAAACTGATCTTGGTGTTCCAACACCTAACTGTTAAACAACTTGGTATAAAGATTTAGAATTCAGGTGAAACGGAATTTCAATTGGTATCAGAGCAAGGCACTTGCTAACCCCTATACAGGGAGAGTGAGATCAGGTTTCACCATGGCACCAAAGGAGGGGGCCTCTGTCACGCGACCACCGTTGCTGGAACAAGGCAATTACGCCTACTGGAAGGCACGTATGAAAGTATTCATTGGAGCATTTGATGATCAAGCATGGAACTATGTTGTAAATCAGTACACTCCACCTCCCAGTGACAAAACTAAAGAATCGAGCTCATCAACGATCAAACCATATTCTGAATACTCTACTGAGGAGCATAGAGCTTACATGTCCAACTCAAAGGCATTGAATGCCATCTTCACAGCAGTAGATGAAGATCAATTTAAGATGATTTCAAATTGTGAGACTGCAAAGGAAGCATGGGATGTGTTACAGACGTATCATGAGGGAACAAGCTCAGTCAGAGAATCAAAGTTGCAATACTATACATCGAAATTTGAGGAATTGAAGATGCGGGAAGATGAAACTATCTCCGAGTTTAATGGACGAGTCCGAGATATTGCAAACAAGGCTTTTCAGTTTGGTAAAAAGTACAAAGATAAAAAACTTGTAAGGAAAGTGTTGAGGGCATTACCTCCACGGTTCAATATGAAGATCACAGCAATCAATGAAAATGGAAGGATTGGGATGATGACACTTGATGAGCTCATGGGGTCTCTGGAATCCTATGAGATGAAGATGTTGCAAAATAAAATCGGAAAGAAGGAGATGGCTTTTGCGAGCACAACCTCTGGGAAGGAAGATGAAAATACAGATAATGAAGATTCCGATGAAATTGCTAACATAACCAGAAACTTCTCCAGATTCATGAAGAAGGCGGGCAGGAAGCCACAGGACAAGTCAAGTGGGAGCAAAAATCCGAATGCCAACTTCACTCCCAGATTCGGTCAGGCAACTGGTGTTGAAACACCGAAGATAAAATTGGTAAATCCGAATCTGAACAGAAAAATCCAATGCAGAGAATGTGAAGGCTTTGGACACATACAAGCTGAGTGTGCCAATACACTTAAAAAGCAAGGGAAATCATATGCCATAACCTGGAGTGATGATGACGGAGGAGACGATATTAAGGATGGAGAAGAGTATACAAATCATGTTGCTTTCGACGTGTCGTTGGAAGAGTCTTTTGAGATAAATCGCAGTGTGTTGAATGAAGAAGAAAGTGATAGCTCAGATGAAGAGACTAGAAGCATTAGTGATGATGACATTCGCAAAGAAAGTATGGAGATGTATAAAATGTGGTTGAAAGTGGCGGATGAAAACAAAGAGCTCAAGGTTGAGAACAAGAGGTTATGTGAAAAGGTTAGAGTGAATGAACTTGGAAAGAAAAATGCAATTGAAGAACTTGAACAACTTAAAAGGGAACTTGAACAACTTAAAATGCAACTCAACGAGCGGAGACAGCAGAACAGGCTATTAGACGTCTCAATACAGGGAAAGCTAAGCTTGAAGATTGTCTGAAAATGGGACAAACTACCAAATTTGGAATTGGGTATGAAAGATCAGTTGATGCGTTGAAAAATAAGGCAGATCAAGGTGCACTTGCTCCAAGAATAACTGAGGAGAATTGCCCCATCAAGAGAATCAGGAGATGCGGATACTGTGGAGTTCAAGGTCATGTGAGAAACAGGTGTTTCAAATTACTTAGGACACTGTCCGTCAACCCAGCATATCGGTATTTCAACACCATTCCAGGATACAACACCGTGCACCAAGTCAACACTGGAGGATACAGGAACGGATCCTTGAACACACATGCAACTCAGAGATCACATCGCATCACTCGACCAGTAAGACAGGTATGGGTTCGAAAGTCTCAAAATATTTGTCTTTCAAGTTTTGTATGTTTTGGAGCACATACAGGAACCTCGTGGTACTTCGACAGTGCGTGCTCAAGGCATATGACAGGAGTTCCTGAATTTCTGCAAAAATTCAAACCTGGATTTGGTGGACATGTTAAATTCGGTGATGGAAAACGAAGCAGAATAATTGGCAAAGGGGAGTTAGAAATCAAAGGGCTTCCAGTGTTCCAAGATGTGTTGCTAGTGGAAGGCCTGAAGGCTAACCTATTGAGCATCAGTCATTTATGTGATAATGATAT
This sequence comes from Rubia yunnanensis, assembly GCA_037428765.1. Taxonomy (NCBI): domain Eukaryota; kingdom Viridiplantae; phylum Streptophyta; class Magnoliopsida; order Gentianales; family Rubiaceae; genus Rubia; species Rubia yunnanensis. Next base: position 21,893,597 of record CM075066.1, read on the forward strand.
GACGGTGTATTTTGACAAAGATAAGTGTATTGTAAATCATGGGTCTGGAGTATTCACTGGATCCAGATCAATGGATAAGTGTTATCTACTCGATCAAGATGTCACCTGCTTGAGCTCGAAAAAGGAAGTTAGTACACTGTGGCACAGAAAATTGGGGCACATAAATTATAAATCTTTGGCTCGTATTTCCAGACTAAATGCAGTCAGAGGTATTCCCGAAATCAGTGAAATCAAGGAGACTGTCTGTGGATCGTGTAAGGAAGGAAAGCAAATTCGTATTCCTCACCATGCTGTACATGATGTTTCAACATCAAGACTTTTGGAGCTTCTACATATGGATCTAATGGGGCCAGTGAGTACACCAAGTGTGTCAGGGAAGAAGTATATTTTTGTCTGTGTGGATGACTTCTCGAGGTATACGTGGGTATCATTCCTCAAAGAAAAATCAGAGGCCGCTGATGTATTCAAGACCTTGGCGCACAAGCTTCATGTAGAAAAATGAACCGTTCGAATTGCACGCATCAGGAGTGATCATGGAAAGGAATTCGAAAACTCTAAATTTTGGGACATCTGTGAAACGCTTGGTATACATCATGAGTTCTCTGCCCCCATAACCCCTCAGCAGAATGGTATAGTAGAAAGAAAGAATCGGACACTGCAGGAAATGGCACAAGCAATGCTGGCTGAGAAAAAAATCCATTCTAGATATTGGGCTGAGGCAGTATACACTGCATGCTACACCATCAACCGAGTATATCTGCGTCCGTTTACCGAGAAGACACCGTATGAGATCTGGAAAGGAAAGAAACCAGATGTGTCGTATTTCCATGTCTTTGGCATTAAGTGCTACATTCTGAAGGATCGAGAACCCTTGGCTAAATTTGAATCCAGGAGCGACATTGGAATATTCTTGGGCTATTCTCCTACCAGCCGAGCATACCGAGTACTGAATCAACGTTCTGGGGTAGTCATGGAGTCCATTAATGTGGTGATAGATGATTCAGAGGACGACAATGCTGGAGAAGGTGATGCGCTTGATTCAGCCGTTCCTACTGGTGTTGGAACACCAGCACCATCAACCGGTGTTGAAACTCCAGAATCTGGAAATCTTGATTCTGACCAGAATCCAACGAGACATATGCAGTTAAGGGATCGACCCCGTGTAAATTACAGAGAATTAGCAGGATTATCGTGTTTCATCTCACTCACTGAACCAAGAAGTTACAAAGAGGCTTTGCTAGATGAATATTGGATCTCGGCAATGCAAGAAGAATTGCAGCAATTCGAGAGAAACAATGTTTGGTTTCTTACCCCACGACCTGTTAATGTAAATGTGATTGGTACCAAGTGGATTTTCAAAAACAAATATGATGCAGATGGTAATGTCACTAGAAATAAAGCACGCCTTGTTGCTCAAGGGTACACACAAGTAGAAGGGGTTGACTTCGATGAAACTTTTGCTCCTGTAGCCAGATTGGAGTCCATCAGACTAATGTTGGCCGTATCCTGCATACTAGACTTTACTCTTTATCAAATGGATGTCAAGAGTGCATTCCTGAATGGCATAGTAAAAGAGGAAGTTTACGTGGAACAACCTAAGGGGTTTGAAGACCCTCAGTTTCCTGATCATGTTTATAGGTTGAATAAGGCGTTGTATGGACTCAAGCAGGCACCTCGTGCTTGGTACGAGCGACTGACAACCTTTCTGATTCAAAAGGGCTATCGTCGAGGGGGAGTAGACCGTATGCTGTTCGTCCTGCACAAGGGGTCAAAGATTCTAATTGCACAGATCTATGTGGATGACATTGTGTTTGGATCTACCGATTCAGCCTTGGTGAAGGAGTTCATTGACTTAATGACTCAAGAGTTCGAAATGAGCATGGTTGGGAAATTGTCATATTTTTTGGGATTGCAGGTTACTCAGGAGAAGAATGGTCTGTTTATCAATCAACAGAAATATGCTGAAAACTTGATCAAGAGATTCGGTCTTACAAGTGCAAAGGCAGTACCACCCCAATGGCAACCACCGATAAGTTTACAAAGGATGAACAGGGGCAAAGTGTGGATCAGAAATTGTACAGGAGTATGATTGGCAGCCTGTTGTACTTGACTGCAAGCAGACCAGACATCTGTTTAAGTGTTGGTATTTGTGCTCGCTACCAAGCTGATCCAAAGGAATCACATATGTCAGCAGTGAAAAGGATTGTTCGGTATATAAGTGGAACAGCGGAGTATGGAGTATGGTTTTCTCGGAACAAGGACTCACAATTAGTAGGTTTCAGTGATTCGGACTGGGCTGGGAATGCTGATGATCGTAAAAGTACCACTGGAGGATGTTTCTTTGCTGGATCTAATCTGGTCAGCTGGTACAGTAAAAAGCAGAACTCTATATCTTTGTCCACAGCTGAAGCAGAGTATTTAGCTGCCGGGAGTTGTTGCGCGCAGTTATTGTGGATGAAGCAGATGATGAGAGATTATGGGTTCAATGATGTGGGTTTGACAGTCCTGTGTGATAATAAAAGCGCCATTGATATTTCCAGGAATCCTGTGCAACACTCTAGAACAAAGCATATCGATATCCGATATCATTTTATCAGAGACTTGGTTGAAAAAGGAGAAGTCGCAGTCCAGTATGTACCAACAGCAGAACAACTGGCTGATATATTTACAAAACCACTGGATGGTGAGACGTTTGAAGGCCTCAGACAGCACTTGGGTGTTTGTCGAATGTAAGGTACTCTGACCTGTACTTTCTATTGAACTATTTATTGTTGTGTTGTTTCTTTTATAATATGGTGAAAAAGAAAAATAATAGAAAAATCAAAAGTATCAAAAATATGTGAAGTGGTGTTAAACACCGAGGACTTCAGAGGGAGAAAAATCAGCTGGGCCGAAAACTTATTGGGCCTAGGTTTTTACTCAGAATGAAGGAAAAAGAGAAAGTCTTTTGGGTTTCGGAAAAAGGGGGGAAAAGGAGAAAGTGACAAATTGACTCCCACACAAACTCAAATTCTCGACTGTTCATCTTCTACGTAGCTCACAGCTCCCTGTTCATCAGAAAAATTTGCCAAAACCCTCGATTTTTGTAGCTCACTCAAAACCCTGTAACAATGGTGAGCTCCACGTTCCAGAAGATGGTCCGAGATTTCGTCAAGGTGCGGGTGCCGGAGAATCTGCGAATTGAAGAGCTCGATTCGGATGCAGATTTGGACGAGCTGTGTGGAGATCAAGTGCAGACGCTAGCTTAGTGGGGTGGAAAAGTTCAGAGACGGAAAGCGAGGTTTGATCATTCCTTCGTCTATGATGGAATGTACTTTTGCTCTGTTCTTGAATTTATAGAATGGATGGTGCAGAACAGAGATTATGTAGACCTTAGAAAATATAAAAGTCTGCATGGCAAAGTTAATGGATTTAAACTTGAGGAGTTATTAACTGGTGGAATAGGAGAGATTAGGGAGATTAGTGAGTATAATGCCAAATTGGTTGGGGTTGGTTTCGGAGAACATTATAGAGTAGGAGATGAAGAGGGTCAGTACTTCACAATTTACACACGGATAACTTCCCTGCACAGGCCGATTATCAGGAATTTGGAGGATAATGTAGTTGTGCAGCCTTGGATAAAAGTGGTTAAATCCACTGATTTTACTGTGGCTGGTGACACAGAGATAGTGTGTTTTGATGAGTCTCTGTTTCAGACTCAAGAATCACTGAGAAGGTTACCTATTCCTGTTGTGGACATTAGTGATAGTGAAGAGGAGGCTGGGTGTGCAGGTGGCACTGATGAGGCTGAGAGGATTTCGAGGGTGAATGAACCAGAGAGTGCCTCTGTACTGAGTGAATCTGCATTGAATGAAGCCATATCCGAGTTGTTTAGGTCGGAGTCTGCCCTATCAGAGTTTGTGAGGTCTGATTCTGAGAAGGAAAATGGTGAAAGAACTGCTGCGGAGAGAGCAGGTGGGGCTGATGTGCCAAGTGCTGGTTTGGTTATTACTGATGATCAAACACCAGATGAAAGCCATGCTGAGGAGGAGCAGAGTCCAGTTGATCTGGGTATTGGTGTTGAAACACCACTGGAGACAAGTCCAGCCCAGGGATTTAAGAGGAAAAGGAAGGAGACTGGTGTTGAAACACCATCAGAATTTGGAGACAGATCTGAAACAGGTGAAGAAAGGTTGGCCTCTACTTCCAAGAGAGTTAGAAGATCTAAAAGATGCAGAGTCAAAAGTACAGCCACTAGTGAGGACAGTGATGAGCCGATTGGACTAAAACTGAAGAAGTTACGTGCTGCCAGACAGCAAAGACAAGCTGAGACAGTTGAGTCTAGTGCACAACCTGTACCTGAAGTGAGTGAAGCCATTAGCACTGAATTCTTTGATGATGCAAGTCAAGAAAAGTGGAAGTTTGTTTGTGACAGGAAGATTTTGGCGGAAAGGCCAGCTGATGCTGTAAAATATAAGGAATGCGGATTCACAGACTATTTGCATTATCTCAAGGTGTTTAAGGCAGCTACATGTTTCTGTGACTATAACAAGCAACTTGTGATGGAATTTTACTCTAATTTGAAGGAGGAGTGTGAAGACGAAGACTCTCCGTGGTTTCACAGAGTATATGTGAGAGGAACAGTGGTGGTATTTTCCCCGGAGGCAGTAAATGTTTGTCTGCAGCGTGGAACATCGAGGAATGTTCAGGCGGTGTTCCAACACCAAATGCCTGAGAATTTTGATGCAGTGGCAGTAGAGTTGACCGGTGGTGTGGAAAGTTCGTGGCCACTGACTGGGAGACAACAAATACCAGCATCAAACCTGACCTCCAGGTATTACTGTTTGTATATGGTGGCGGTTCATAACTGGATTCCATCGGTAAACAACACGATTGTCACCAAAGAAATGGCGACTCTTCTTTACAGCCTGGGAACGAGGCATAGGGTCAATCTGGGCAGGTTGATTTTTAATGATATTTTGGATTGTGCTCGCAAGACGAGGAAGGAAGCTTTAGTCCATCCATGTGTGATATCGATGGTACTGCAAAAAGGGGGAGCAGTTGCAAGCGAGACCGATGAAGTATTGGCAACCCAAGCATTACGGCCAACTCTCAGAACCCTGAGTGGTCGTATAGTGAAGGACCTACCCTGGACGCCTCCAACGACGACTGGCTCAGATGAAGGAGCAGCTCGGCTGAGAGCCATTGAGGCGAGGGCAGCTGTGTGTCAAGAACTACTTAAACGTCATCAGGCCACTATTGCAAAGATTCAGGGGGAGCTGGCAGCTTTGGCGGCTGAGCGAGAAGCATTGCTGGGAGCGAATCAAAATGATAATGGATCAGATGCTGGTGATTCAGACAATGCTGCATCAGAGGAGTCCGAGTGAAGTTTGAAATGATTGGGATTCTTGGTTTTCTTGGTTTTCTTGTCATATTACTGAATTCAGGGGGAGATATTAGAGATTTTGTGTTTTGAATGATTTGAATGATGTCTGGATAATTGGATATTTGTGCTAGCTGGTATTCTGGTGTTCTATATTGTTTATGCTAGTTGGTTTTCTGGTATTCTATGGTGTTTGTGCTGATGGTCTATGAATTCACCAATATGCCAAGGGGGAGATTGTAAAGTCCTCCGGAGTTGGACTTATGTATGGCATATTGTGAATACTAGTAATCTGGTGTTTTAACACCACTGAGTGACTTCTGGTGATATGGTGTTTTAACACCACTGCTATCCAGCAGTATTCCAGCACCAGTATGGTTGATGTCCACGATTTATGGAGTGTATTATGGGATATAATTGTGCGATCTGATCAGAATATTGTGAAGATAAATGATTGATTTCGTGGTCATCTAATTTTGGTAAACGAATATTCTTGTAATAGTCAGGAATTGGTTAAGAAGTTTATTTATGGAACAAGTCCTATTGATAACAGGATTGTTCAATTAAATACCAGATTAGCATTAGATCTTTCCTTAGTCTAGAAGTCTATTTGTGGTAGAGTTAGACAAGGAAAGAAGTTGATTCAAGGCAGGATTGTGATGGGATAAAAAGAAGATGGAGACAACGCAATCAGTGACGCGACCAAGATTCAATCTCTACGTGAGAGCTTTGGAGCGATCTGCCGTGGTGTTTTTTGGAGGTTCGTAAACAACCGACCAAGTTCTTAAAGATCAGAAACAAGGAAGTCTTAATTCCTCGGGAGGAGGAGATCCAGGGAGACGTGTTGATCGTGAGGGTTCAACGACGTAGGATCGACAGTGAGGGGAGCTCACAACATTCACTCTGTAGGTTAGCAATGGATTAGTATTTAAGTTAAACTTCTTGTACTAAAGACTGCTTTCTAGTGAATGGTTTCTGATCTGGGCAAGGCCCCGCAGACGTAGGTGTATTTGCACCGAACTACGTAACCAAGTTGTGTGTGCACTGCGTATTTTGTTTTGCCTGTTAACAACAAACTGATCTTGGTGTTCCAACACCAAATTGTTAAACAACTTGGTATAAAGATTTAGAATTCAGGTGAAACGGAATTTCACCTTCCTTATATACACAAACTTTGCAACGTTATTCCTGAAAAATCTAACTACCTAACGTGCACATTCTCACGTTCACAAAACAAAGTCAGAGAAAACAACTAACTTCCTACAGATGCAAGACTTGCATCTTTATTTAGCTAAAAATAGTTTAAACTAAGTAAGGAAAAACCAAATGACTAGATTATCTCACATCATGATTTGCTTAATTTGTACAATTTCAGGTTGTTGGAGCCTGGCATGAAAATACACGGAATCATTCGAAACTCTTTGATTTTCTCGACGAGGATGAGCAGTAGAGCAATACTGCAGTCTGCAACAAGGGACATAAGACCATCTGTATGATACCCCGTTCGGAGATCCGATTCGCAAAGTCTGACTGCAGGAGAAGTCAAGATTTGAGTAGGTAGCAGTCCATCTTTTTTCTTAACCTACAAAAGAAAACCATTTATTTATTCATTAATTTGGTAATGAGAAAAGAGGAGCTTCTTGGAGCATGAAAGTTCAATTTAGCTAGGAAGATTGTCATTCTACTTCTCCTTATTGATTCCTCATTTTTGCATATGTTTATTTTAGTGCAGGTCTGATCGTTCTCCTACTTATGTTTCAGGACATACATATCAGAAGTGTAAATCAAGATGAAAAGAAAATTCAGATGGCAAATGATTTTACTGATCTTAGACATTACTTGAATTATGTACATTCACTGAAGGTAATGTGCTGCAGTGAGGTGTTTTCTGAAGCATGTTGCAGTGTTGGAAAAGATGATAAAGATGAAAAGATTAGTGTATAGGTGTTAGAATAAAACAAATAGATGATTAGATAATATTTTATTCCATGTTGATGACTAGTACTTGAGTTATATTTAGATTAGTCTTCTTTGTACTATATATATATTCTTCATCATTAATCAGAATCATTATGGGAAATTACTTTATCATGGTATCAGAGCAAACCTGATTTTAAAACCCTCTCTTCTTTTTTCGGCTGCACCCTCCTCCTTGCTGAATTTTTTTTTAACCTCTCATCATGTCTGACGAAAAATTGTCTTATACTACCTTGCTCCACATGATGACTATCAAATTGTCATCATCCAATTATTTGTTGTGGAAGCGTCAAGCTGGTTATGTTCTCCGATCCTAGAAGCTGTATGGTTTTCTTGATGGTTCCATGCCATGTCCGACTGTTCCTCCTCACCCTCCGGCTGCCGCCGCCTCTTCCTTCTCCTACGCTGTGGCCGTTGGTTCTCCTCCAAGTCGCAGCTCCGCCACCAAGACTGATATCATGGAGGCTTACTTGAAGGCCCAGTCTGATTATGAACTTTGGGTTGATGAAGATCAACGTGTGTGCAGTCTTCTTTTTTCTTCTCTCACCCCAGAGGCCTTAGTGGTTTTACCTGAATGTGCCACTGCAAAGGAAATTTGGGACAATCTTCAGTCCATTTATCACGACAGTAGTGCATTATCCATCTTTCGTCTTCGTGCTGCTGCCCACACTGTATACGTAAGACTGGTACAGTGCATGAACTCTATCTCCAGTTTAAAGAAATTTTTGAGCAGTTATCTATGATACGTTCTCCTGTTTCAAATGATGATAAACTTGTTTGGGTTTTGACTGCTCTTGGAACTGAGTTTAAGGATTTTTCTGCGCCTTTAATTAATTCCTCACCCACTCCGTTGTATGCCGATGTTTTATCTCGTGCCAAAAACCACGAAGCTTTTCTGAAAATTTACAGGACCATTCAGCCCCTGCCACTGGGCCTGCCGCCTTCACAACAGGCATTTTTCCCTGGGCTGACCGCGCGTGGGATCACGTGCCAGTAAGGGGTAGCAGCACGCCCAGTTCACGAGCCGCCGGGGAGGCTGCTACGGTGGATGGCGAGGTGGCAGGTCCGGCGGTTAGTTCATGGTAGGGGCTGGTCGTGGTTAGCCGCAGTGTACTTGGTGTGGTTGTCCCGGTCACTATGCTGCGACTTGTTACAAGATGCTTGCTCAGACTGGTTCTCAGGGTCCAGCTAATCGTACAAACTCCACTCACCTGGTTGAGGGTTTTCAGTCATAACTGCATTTAGAGCCTACTGCACGGTCCTCCGATTGGTTTGTTGACTCCGGTGCCACCAATCATATGGCATCCTCCGCCTCAGGCTTGGAGTCTGTCTCCCCATATTCAGGTAATTCTCATGTTTCTGTTGGTAATGGAGCTTCTATTCGAATCTCTCATGTTGGTGATGCTAAATTTTCTAATGATTTATGCATGTATGATGTTCTAGTTGTTCCCGATATTACTAAGAATTTGATGTCTATTAGTAAACTGACCAGAGATTTAAACGCTTTTGTCACTTTTGATGATCGAAACTTTGTCATTCAGAACAAAGTTTCCAAGGCTGTCGTAGGCAGGGGACACAATGATGGTGGTCTCTATGTTTTGGATAAAGGCGTTTCAACATTTTTCTCGCATTTACAACAGAATAAAGGACGGGCATCTTATGAGTTGTGGCATGCTCGCTTGGGTCATGCATCAGTGTCAGTAATCTCTAGTTTGCAGAAGTCTGGTTTAGTTTCTTTGTCTTCTTTGTTGCGTAAACTTGTTGTCTGTTCTCCTTGTGTTATGGCGAAAGGTCAACGGTTGGCATTTGTTGAGAACCATAAGCGTGCTACACATGTAGTGGATTTGATTCATTGTGACTTATGGGGACCTTCCCCTGTTTTATCGAAACATGGTTTTTCATACTATGCTTTATTTTTGGATGACTATTCTCGGTTCACCTAGCTTTATCCACTTCATCGCAAGTCATATTTTTTTGATGCTTACTTACAATTTGAGGCCTTTGTGGAGAATCAGTTCTCATCCAAAATTAAGGTGTTTTAGAGTGATGGTGGTACTGAATTCCTGAACACTCGCCTACAGGGTCATTTTGCTGCTAAGGGCATTCATCATCAGATCTCGTGTCCTTACACTCCGGAACAGAACGGTCGTGCGGAGCGTAAGCATCGGCATGTTGCCGAGATGGGTCTTACTATGCTCTTTCATTCGCATCTGCCTGTTTCCTACTGGGATGATGCATTTGCTACAACTCCATATACAATCAATCAACTGCCTACTCCGGTTTTACATGGTTCTTCGCCTTATGATCTTCTATATGGTCGTGCTCCTTGCTATTTGAATTTTCATTCTTTTGGGTGCCGGGGTTTTCCATTTGTTCGACCATATGCTGATCACAAGTTATCTCCCCGCAGCATTCCATGTGTTTTTCTTGGCTACAGTTCCCAGTACAAAGGATTCTGGTGTCTTGATGCTTCTACAGGCAGAGTCTACATCACTCGTCATGCACATTTTGATGAGACATATTTTCCTTTTGCTCCTTCTCAGTCTTCGGGAACTTCCGCATCTGCCCTTGATGTTTCTGCCTTTCTCGATCCTGATGGAAGTTCCGTGATCTCTATGCCAGCTTCGCCGATGTCTCACGCGCCGCCTTGCACCTTGTGCCCACCGGATCCGATTCCAGCTTCTCCGATGCCGGTTCCACCTTCTCCATCGCTGGTCCCAATCCCGCGGCCATCCTCGGCCACGTCTTCTCCGGCTTTGTCCATGGCTCACCAATCAGACGGCTCTTCCGAGTCTTTCCCGGGGTCGTCTGCTATTCCTACTCCTCCGGTCTCGCCGCCTCCACCTCGGACTCATCGGATGACCACTCAGTCCGCCACTGGTGCTATTTAGCGACGAGATTATTCGGACATTGTTGTACATAGTCTTACTATTGCCTTGTTTTCTCAGACAGAGCCCACAGATTATCTTCGGGATCCAGCTTGGGTTTCAGCTATGGATAATGAGATATCTGCTCTTCGTGGCCAGCACACTTGGGACTTGGTGCCTCAGCCTTCGGATGCTAACATTGTTGGCTCCAAATTGGTCAATCGGCTTAAGTATCGTCCAGATGGTACGATTGATCGTCACAAAGCCAGACTTGTAGCGAAAGGTTTTTTTGCAGATTCTGGGTTTTGACTTTGACCATACTTTCAGTCGTGTGGTCAAAGCCTCCACTGTTCGGACGGTTCTTGCAATTTCCACCATGCGTTCTTAGACACTTCATCAGCTGGATGTCAAGAACGCCTTTCTAAATGGTGTTCTGGATGCTCCGGTCTACATGAAATAGCCAGTTGGTTATCAGGATTCCTCTCATCCGGACTATGTTTGTTGTCTGCGGAAGGCCATTTATGGTCTTAAGCAGCGCTTGGTTTCAGCGGTATAGCAGTTATCTTACCCAGCTTGGTTTTCGGTGCAGCTCGGCTGACACTTCTTTATTTGTTCTGGCACGGGGGTCCTCCTTGCTGTATAACCTTGTGTATGTGGACGACATTATTCTTACTGGGAATGACTCGGCTCTTCTTCATCAGTTTATTGCTCGGACGCACAAGGAGTTTGCAATCAAGGATCTTGGTTCTCTTAATTAATTTCTTGGTCTTGAGGTTTCTCCTACTTCCCCTGGGTTGCTTCTCGGCCAGGCGAAGTATGCTCGGGACATTCTGACTCGGGCTGGTATGTCCGATGCTGCGCCAGTTTCTACGCCATTTGTTACTGGTTCTCAGCTGCATAGCTCTACTAGTCCGCCGTACAGGGATCCTACTCTTTATCGCTCTCTTGTCGGGGCGCTTCAGTATCTCACCATTACTCGTCCAAATTGGGCCTTCTCGGTCAATACGGTGAGTCAGTATCTTCAGGGTCCGAGAGATGATCATTTTGCTGCAGTTACAGGGATTTTGCGTTATGTTCGTGGTACTCTTCATTTTGGTTTGATTTTTCATTCCGCGTGCACTCTGGATGTGTTAGGCTATTCCGATGCTGACTGGGCCCGCTGTCTGGAGACTCGTCGTTCCACTTACGGATATGCAGTCTATCTGGGTGGGAATCTTGTTTCTTGGAGTGCCAAGAAACAACCCACTGTTTCTCGTTCTAGTACGAAGTTTGAGTATCGTGCTCTTGCCAACACTGCTTCGGAGGTTGTTTGGCTCACTCATTTGCTTCGTGATCTTCGGGTTCCACTTTCTGGCTCGCTGTTGTTGTTATGCGACAATAGTAGTGCTATCTTTTTGGCTCAGAATCCGGTGGCGCACAAGCGGGCCAAGCATATCGATATTGATTATCATTTTGTTCGTGAGTTGGTGTCTTCTGGCAAGCTGCGCATTGCTCATGTTCCTACTTCTCTTCAGATTCCTGACATCTTCACCAAGGGACTCTCTTGTCCGTTGTTCTAGTTCTTTAGATCCAAGCTTTACGTCGGCGAGCATCCGACGCTTCGCTTGAGGGGGGTGTTAGAATAAAGCAAATAGATGATTAAATAATATTATATTCTATGTTGATGACTAGTACTAGAGTTATATTTAGGCTAGTGTTCTTTGTACTCTACATATTTTCTTTATCATGGGAAATTACTTTATCAATAGGGATTTTGCTCTTTTTCCGGCTGTATTGTTAGAAATTAGTCAACTGCAGCATTGTGGCAGAATTTTTTTCTGTAGTTGTTCAGCCTCATTTAATATGGAATGGAACCTAGAATAGATTTTGGAAGTGAACTAAATAATAATTTGAATCATAGATTTTCTTGCTTGTAGTCATTTGCTAGCTCTGTGTTCCCCCCAATATATTTTAAATCTGGGTTCCGATTGCACAAAGTTCAACAGCCCATTCTAGTATTAGATAAATTTACCTACTTGATTGCATTTACTTAGTTCTTTGAGATTTCTTCCGTACAGCCCCCGGCTATCTCAGAATGTGGTGTTTTGGGCCTATTTGACAAGGACTATGGGGGGGCCGTGTGTGCGATATTTGTACCTGATGAAGAAATCAAAAGGAGAGGGGAGGAAGAAATCAAAAGGAGAGGGGAGGAAGAGCTCACCCCATACTAGGTACGATTTGAATTTGATTAAATCAACCGTAAACAGCCTTCTGCTTGAAGGCAGTATATATGGTCCGAAATGCACACCCCATACAGTGGGACAAAGCTTTTCCGTTTCATTTGTTGATTTTGCGACATGCCTTTCCCAACTTAACGATATGCGACATGCCTTTCCGTTTCACGAGGGATATATCCATTTTGTACACTGATTTCAGGTGAATAAGAAAGAATTGAAGAACAGCTGCTGCTGATGCCATGATAGTCTCGTGACTGGAGATTTGATCACTTGGAGTCGACAAGTGATCTTTTAAGAGGGAAGAATACAATGATCTTCAATACCTTCGTTCTCTGGCAGCTCTGCGTTATCTTGAGTACCAAAGGCATCGAAAGGAGCATCTTCGAATGGATGTTGGGGAGAAATCTACTCTGAGGCATCGTCGGGCTGATCTTCCTTCTGCAGGTAGTGCTAGTAGAGCTTCTGATTGCGGATACAAAGCCAGTAACTTGGGAGTGATGGATAATATGTGTTGTAGTTGCAGTTCTAACTTGGCTCATTCAGAATGTTAAGTGTTCCTAAAAACACACTATTTTTTCAAGACTTCCGAGACACTAGAAGCTAAATGATGGTCAATTATGAGTGAAAATTACATTAAAGATTCCTCAAATTCTGTCATTTTCTTGGCTTCAAACAAAAAGGACACTTAAGAGACCAGAAACATCAAAGAAGCATCAGATTCACACATGTACAACATAAAAAATCAACATCTTTAAAGATTCCCAACCACACTAAGTGCACAATGCGCATTTACAAGTTGCTATACTGAATATTTGTTGGTATGAATGCCTGCAAGCACAATCATATTTTACAAGACATTGGCACCACTTATTACCGAAGAATCTTTGCCAAATTTCAATCACTTATGGTGCTGGAGAAGTAAATATTTAGATTTCTCCCAAAGTACTGGAGATAACCGAGTTTCTTAACCAAACAATAATCAATTTAGGTGACAAAGAAAATTACAAATGCAGGAAAACAATTCACACATGGTCTTGAGCATTGAAAATAATGGAAAAAGTTCTAAATCTTTATTTCCTACTTCTATATTTACAAACCATGCCACCAGGGCATGGAATTGGACAACGGGACAAATGTACAACATCACTTGTTTTTATTTGAGTGTTAAATGTAGTATTTTGTTTTGAGCTATTCACCATCATTTCACCAATACCTCCAAGCGATACCTATGACACTTTAACAAAATTATATTATCACTACAAATCATGAAAAAAATGGTTACATTTTATAAGAAATGCACTTAAATTAAGTACCAAATTAGAATCCATCAAGCTTATCAAATCTGGAGCACTTTCAATGAAACTTCTTTCATTAAAATTGGCTGATGCAACCTGCAGTAAAATAACTTAAAATGAAATAAGTAACTTCGTAAATGAATATTACAAGACCAAACATTTGAATAAATCGCAAAACGAACCTGATAATTGTTTTGTGAAAAATAATATGGCTGTTGAGAATGAATCATATGCAATAGAGGTAGCAACTTGGCCCAAATGATTTGTACACTGGAGAAAAAAAAGGGAACTATTATTAACTTAATATAACAATGATTAGTGATTGAAAGTTAAGTATTGTGACAAACCTCAACTGGATTTGCATATTGACATGAATTTTGATACAGAATAGATGAATTCTGAAATTGTTCAACTCTATCCTGTTAAATAAAAAAATTATATCATTTACCACAATATAGGATACATGTTATGGATATAGACGAACCAAGCAGCTCACAAGAAATACTGTACAAGTTCGGCTTGAGCTCGAACCAACTACTCTTCTAAGTCTGCTTTGCTCAAATATAACTTTACTGTATGAAAATAAAACTTTAAAAGAAAAATAGTTAGCTAATGAAACCTCATGCCGCAATGGTAATGTTAGGGAAGCAACTGCGGCTTTTGTCGATTTCTGGCTTGCTTTGGATAAGTTCCTCCTTTTTTGATTTTTTCTCCAATCCACCCTTATATTTCTTACATGAAACAAGATTCTTCTTCATTTTGATCCCTTTTACTGTTATAGTGTTGTCGGGATGACTCTCTGTTTCTGCTTCATTAACACCTAGATGTTGAACCATCTCCTCAACCAGTGTTTTGGCACTAGTGTGTTGTCCGGTAAATCTATTACTCTGCAATCTAACATCAATATCTGCCAGCATATTCAAAACGCCATCCTTTGCAATATTGTATGTCTCTTCGCTCTCTGCAGCTTTTGTAACCCATTGAATATAAACGCCACATATTTTTTTGTACCGAGCATGTTGACATACTTTGGGATCAAGATTCTCTATGCTGGTTGCATAAGTTTCACTAGCTAAGAATCCATGTTTTGCTTCTCATGTCCATCTTTTCAATATGTACTAGCTTGGAATCTTCATAACATTTGTCAGTGAAAAAGATTTCAAAATATGTGAACATAAAATTCCAGCAAACTCAAAATTTCTACAATTGCACTCAATTTGCCCAGATAAAGAATCATATGTTACAGTTTGGTGATGGAGTAATCTCATACTTCGTAAATGACCCAATCTCCTCAAGGATGATGGTACTAGAACTATGAGACTTACTAATCTGCACCATTATGCATGCTTTAACCAATGCATTTGACATAGTTATTATTTACTTTTGGTTGGCGGTTTGGAAACATTAGTTGATTTTACATGACAAGGGATTTGGACAACCATGTTCAATTTTCTATTCTAAATCCCACATTTTGTACACTTAATTAGTGATTATTGACATATCGTGTTCACGGGCTCCTTGGTCCTCATTATAACTACCTTTAGTAGGTCGCACGTGAATGGTATTTGTTACATTACATTCTTGTGAAGGCCTTTTGCTTTTAACGGTAGAAGATTTGAAGGTCATTCGCATTGAATGGTAGTAGATGAAGGCCATGCACATCAATGCACAGTAGAAGGAGATTGAAGCCAAGGATATGCGGCTTAGAAGTTCAAGACGACAAAATGTGGAAACGGTGAATCGTGGTCCAAGGAGTGTTGCCTTAGTCCAAGATTGATCCAGGAAGAATTAGCCTTCAAGAATGGTTCCATTGGATTCTTCTTCTGGAGTACTACAAAACTGACTACTAGAACTCCCAATTCAGACTAACGGTTCACCCGTGGCAAGCAAACAAAGTTTAGCTAACGAAGATCTAGTAGCCTGTGATAGCCCGCACTACACGAAGCATCAGCGTCCCATGAAGATGCCCATAGTCTACCCTAAACAAAGTAACAACGCATGTCCGTGATAATGGAGCAGGGCCATGAAGCATAGAAGGGAAGAGTTCAAGAAATTTGGCTAAGTATGGAGCTGGTCTGTGAAAACCTTCATGGACCATGATGAAAGTTCTAAGCAAACACCCATGCTGCTCACGGTCCGGGAAAAGGAGGTCGGGCCGTGAAAACTACTGAGTGGAAACTATGGTGCTGCTTGGGGTCCGTGAAAACTTTCATGGACTGTGGCACGAGCCCAGCTTCACGGACCGTGGCTTCCCGCGACTATGAATGTTCACGGACTGGCCAGATCTAGCGGTCCATGCTTGAAGGCTTCACGGACCGTGGCATCCAAGCCGATCCGTGAAAACTAGGCAGCTGACCTAGGGTTTTGGCCATTTTATCCTATTTTGGGCCTAATTTTAAGCCCAATCTTTACTACTATATATAGGACCCTAGTGTACTCATTTTCATATACGTTAGGAGAGAGAATTCATATATTGTAATTTGGAGAGATTTGGGAGAAGGAAGGAGTTCCTTAGTAGGTTTTGTACTTTTTCCTTTTCTTTTCTTCTTATTTCATCCCAAAGATGTGGAATTCAAATCTATATTTGAATTCCATGTCTAGGGAGCAGTTAGATTAAGCTTGGGACATATTTGGCACATGTGTATGTTTTGATACTTTATGAGATTCCTTAAATTTCATCTATCTTTGAGTTTATGATATTATTGTGATTGTTCTTGAATGTAAAAAATGCATGAACACTACACCACATATGAGCACACACTTTGGGCTATGTTCATGCATGGTGCACTTATTGATGCACCATTGGGAAGAGAAACCTGCATGTTTAAATGGGTGGGTGGGAATGATTATGCGTGAGTGTGTGCATGGGAGATTCAAGGTAACCCTAATCCGCATACCATCGTACCGATCTTAGCTAATTACTTAACCATTTTCTGATAGGTTACGGGTAGAGATAATTGATAGTAGCAAGCTAGGTGTTGTGTTGTGTGTTCATACTGACAAGGTGCCTACGAACCTAAGGCCTTGCATATAGAGTACCACTAGGAATTTGTGCATTCGTGGTGGAAGCCCAGGACGTAATAGCAAAATTTGGGAGGTCGTCGCCGTACCTCTCAAAGTTAATATTTATAAGCCCTAAATACTTACTATCTACAACTAAGTAGATAGCGGTAAGTCGGGGTCGTCCACGAAGAAGAGGGATCTTCCTAAGCGTTTAGGCACAAAAGGTTGATATTAGGCTAGAAGTAGATATATGTACACATATAAAAGCAAGTAAAAAGGGGGGTTTGGTTTTTTGGTTGTCCTAAGTTATGAAAGTTAAAAGACACGATAACTAGCAAGGTTAAATAACTATGCTAATCATCAAACAAAACTAAGAAAAAGGGTTTTAAAACTACAAAAGATAAAGCCTTGGGGGCAATTGATATCCACTTCCAAACCAAATGTAGATCATTGAACCATTCAATCATCCTGTCACATTTATTACCTATGGGGAATGCTAATAGAAGATTAACATTCATTCCTTATTAATAGTAATTTGCAAAGACAAACAACGACCATTTGCAAACCTCGTTTATGATCACCCTAGACAAACAACGACCATAGGGGTATTTCATCAATGGTATTAGACACGAAGGACCATAGATTTGATAACAACAAGCCTTCGACCAAAGACATAGCCGTTTAACCAAACATAACATTCATTAGGCTAAACCTAGAACAAACCACATTAAAGGTTCAACCTTTCATTGCATCTATAGGATAAGTATGAGAACAAATCACATTAACATACTCATCTAGCAAGGATTACCGCACATTATACTCAAGAAGTTCTAAGTTCATGCTTGTAGATTTTCATGCAAAGGAGCTAAGGAATTCGTCACTTTTCTAACACCCTAACACTTCAATCATGCAAACACTTCCTATTCTCAAACAACCCATGGCATAAATGAAGTAAAACATAGAATTAAGAACACATAAATGCTAAATAACAAAGGCTTCAAAAATGAGTGAAACAATCTATTCACTACTTCCTCTACTTGTTGTTAAGATAAATCTTCCATTCTTCTTAGATAGTAGTTTGCAAGAGTGAATTCGACATCTCTTGTCAAACCTCACCAATAACTCCCTTAATACTAAGAGTATCCCATTGATGGCATTTAGCACGAAGAATCAACAAGCTTGGCAACACTTATAAACACTACACCGTGCCTAAGCATTTAACCAATTCATGCATTTACACAAGATTAGTCAAGAACGATCGACATTCATAGACCTCTCTCATTTTCTACCTAAAACAAACATGACAATGGGTTCGACATCATCACATTCATCTAGCAATTATCAACACACCAACATCATTTAAGAAGCTCTAACTCATGCTCTTGGATTCCACATTAAAAGAGGGGAGAATTAGCTACTTTCTCCCAACCCTAACAAGTAATCATACAAGCAATTCATATACTCAAGCTTCCAACAACATCAATGCCATTAACAATTCACATTTAAAGCTCAATAAATGCACAATAGCAAAAGCACCAAATAGATATATATATATATATATATATATATATATATATGGTTCTTACTACATAGAAATTGAAGCTTCAATCCTTTGCTCCAAGATAAAACTAAGCAAGAAAACTAAAAGACATAATTAATCTATAAAAACTAAGAAAAGAAAAGAAGAGAAAACCTAGGGCTTTAAGCCCCAAAAATGTAGGAAGAAGAGAGGCCAAAAAACTGCTGAAGAGGAGAGGATAAGGTGAGTATTTATAGCACAAAAATGAAGAAGAATTTCAGACCACTCGTCCGTCGCGACTCGCAACGTGCTCGTGACGGACATCAATTTCAGCACCATTTCTTCTTTCTCCTTTTTATCTCATATCCTTCTCTTCTCCTCACTTCTTCAATTCTTCAAATATTCAAAAGCTCAAATACAAGTCTTCAAATATTTAAATCTTCAAAGGTATTCTTCAAAGTCTTCAAACAAATTACATTGTCACACAAAATTCTCTAAAAAAGTTATAAAAGCGTAAAAGTCACTTTTAACCCTCCTTAGAGAATTTCAAGGCAAAATTTCGCATTTAGAGCACAAAAGTGTACAAAAGTGAATCCTAAAAGTCCTAATATAACCGTATAAAATGGGCACATCAACGGGGGAGAAACAGAGCCACAACGGTCGGACCTTGTTGTGCTCTCCTAATTACGATGGTGGTGTCGATGGAGGGTTGTGTGCGCACCCACCGTGACAGGGATGAGGAAGTGTATGTCATCAGCCACACCACGTGTTGTGAACATACTGATAGGTATTTTGTATGTCTATATGTGAATGAATCGAGGATTGAAGCATTAGAACTACCATTTTGCTAAATTAGTCCCAAGTGCCTAGTATAAATAGCTTACTTGTTTGTTTATTTTATGCTTGTAGTTGTTAGTTGAAAATACCAACCCCCCAAGTTTACATATTTACATTAGTATCTATTCCTTTCACTCTTGCGGATTGAAGACCCGCACGAGGCTGTGTTTTGACTTTTACTTGAACCTTTGCATCTCTGTGGATAAACCCAGGACTTGCCGCTTTCTACCCTTCGGTAGCCTAGCAGCAAGAAACGGGTGCAAAATATAAATCTTATCTTTGACCATCCCACGGGACCAGTGCCTCGGCTCAGGTTAATTGATTGCGCTTCTGTGATTGTGTTAGCGACTCCGGGTCGAGGTGAGTCACTTAGTCCACTCATTTTTAAAACACTCGAACACCTCCAGAGTATAAATACGAGCTTCATGCTTGAGAATATCTACCAAAAAAGGTAGTGATAGAACGCTTGTTTTCATCTTAAAATCAGCCTTTACTCTTCATATCTACGATCTTTAAGCAGTCTTTCAAAATGCTTAAAAAAATCTAAAAATTTATGCTGATATGTGACATACCTCTTCACAATACTGTTCATGCTCTCACTTCTTTGAGTTTTTGTCAAATCTGCACAAAACATTTGCCGTCCATTCACCAAAGCTCATTTTTCCTTTATCCTAAACATACGTCGCAACCACTCTTTATCTTCAAGGTCATAATTCTTCAACATCTCATTCCATATATTGAAAAAGTCATCCTCCTCTTCAAAATCATAGATGCACGGGCTAAAATATTTAGAAAAATCTTTGAACTCGGAGAAAATGCTGCTTAAGTGTATGGCGGTATTCTAAAAAATGTGCCATATACACAAGCGGTAATGTGTGCCAGAAGATACTAACGATAAAGCTTTTTCCATTACAACATCCTGGTCTATAAGAATAGTTGTGTTGGAACTGAATTTTTCGGGCAAGATTCCAGTGGGCTTCGACCACCGTTTGCACTCGAATAAGGGGGTGTTGGCTTTGTCTCCATGAGTACTACAATATATTATACTCATACATTAAATTCAGGTTGCATTTGAATGAGAAACGAGGGCTCAAAATTGATTACTTAAAGTGTGGTATATTAGAAATACCACATTGGAAATGGGAAGGAAATATGGCTTATAAAAATACTAGTATGAAAACACTAGGAATATCAACTAGTAGTTTAGGCAACCGTGATCGGGTCAGGTCTCAAGTCTCGGGAATGTTCGGTTCAGGAAGATTATTTTGGAATTTTATTTTGAACCGGTCAACCCTCCTAATTGCAGAGGAATAAAAAGCTCTCCCTGTCTTCCTCCCCTTTCATTGCAGAGATGGATTGTTCTCTTCAAAATTGAAGAGGCGTGGATTGCTCCACGATTCCCTCCTAGCCGTTAGTGCATATTTGCCTATAAAACACACCAAGAATACAATCCTCCTCTCCTCTACTCCATTTGTTCTCTTTGTTCTTCGTGTTCTTCACATTCTTCGAGTCTGAGAGTAAGGCACTGAATTGGTTCACCAATTTCTGCTGCTGAGTTGTGCAGAGTAGAAAGTGTAGCAATTGTAACTTGGGATTCGGAACACCATTGAACCGTCACACACTATGGGGCATTTTAAGAATTAAGGATAGAGATCATCATCTCGCCTCTGCATCAAATTCAAACATTTACCTCTGTTGGTATAATTATCTACTCCTTTTTCATTTACTTAATTCTGTTATTTATTTTATGACTGATTGTTTAGCTAATTGAATTTTATGTTCTAACAATCTTAAAAAATAAATTTACCTATAATCCTCACAACTAATCAATCTAGTGTTGTGAAATTCATAATAGAAAGAATTAGTAGTACAAATTTATATATGTTGGTTCTAACAGAAATTAGGAATCACAGAAACTTCTAAATATGCAAATTTCTACTCTTTGGAATAGTATGGTTAAATGGTACATTTCATATGCTTTTTTCGATCCACAAATGGCAAATTATTTTGTTGAATGATGATACTTTTAAATACTGTATAAAAAGTAATACTGTAATATGTAAAATAAAAAGTATATAACTATTGTTCATAATGTTGTGACCTTTGCTTATTTTCTTTATTTTTTTTATTGACATTAACGTTACATTTGGGTAATTTATAATGAAAGAGGGAACGAATAATGCCAATTTGCCTTTATTTGCTTTTATTGACATTAGCGTAGTAATGTTCTTTCAATTAATTAATTTGGTCAATTTAAAAAAATTGATTATTTACGATTCTAATTAAATACTAATTTGTAATGTTCTAATTATTTTCAAATCTTAAGATTAAAACTTGAAGAGTTAAGTGCTCATATAACCCTATGTTTTGAGGGTTTGTACTAATATGACCTGGTGAAGTTGGAAAGTGCCATTGTAGCTCTGTGTTTTGCTAGAATGTGCTAATATAACCCTGGAGGCCTGAATTTGAACGGAATTTAGTAAAATGACCAATATACACCTGATTTTAAAAATAAATAAATAAATAGAAAAATCCTTTTTTTGCCCTTCCCACTCATTCTTCCCCGATTTGCTCCTCTCCTTCTTCCCCATTTTCCTTTCCCTTTCCATTTTCCAGACCAACTCGATTTCCTTTCCCTCTCTCTCTTCCCCATTTTCCTTTCCCTTTCCATCTTCCTTTCCTTTCTTCCCCATTTTTCAGACCTGTTACTTTGCCCCACCGATGGAGAAAATCTGCAGTGGACCTGGAAATGCAAAGCTGCAGTAGAGTAAATTGAGGTGGAAATGGTGGCGGAGGTGAGTCGAAGGCGGCGGTGGAGGTGAATTGAAGTGGCATTCCAATTGGGTTTCCTATCGGCGTTTTAGGGAGAGGTAGAGCGCAGTGATGGGGCTAGGCAAGGGGGAGAGGTGGAGCATGGTGGTGGGGCTAGGTTAGGGTTGAACGGTAGCGGTGATGAGGGTAGGGTTGAGCAGTGGTGGGGCGGGGCTAGGGTTGAGCGGTGGTTGGGACGAGTGGTGGTGGGGCTAGGGATGAGCGGTGGTGGGACTAGGGTTGAGCGGTGGTGGTGGTGGTGGTTGGGACCAGTGGTAGTGGGGCTAGGGATGAGTGGTGGCGGGACTAGGGTTGAGTGGTGTTGGTGGTTGTTGGGACAAGTGGTGGCGGTGACTGGGAAGAGTGATAACGGTGGCTGGTGGTGGCTGGCGGCAGTGATAATTGCAACAGTGGTGATAGTTGTGGTGAAGAGGAAGAAACCTAGGGTATTTTAGCCATTAGATTTGTAATTTGAAGATAAGGGGTATTTTAGTCATTTTGTTTTTGGTCAATGCCAAAAAGTACAAAGTCAACACTGGAATAGTGCCAAAAGGTCATATCGGCACTTCTGATGCAAAACACAGGGCTACAATAACACTTTTCAACTTCACATGGGCATATTAGCACAAATCTCCAAAACATAAGGGCATATTAGTATTTTACCCAAACTTGAAAGTTGAAATTAATTTTGAATTTTGTAATGGTGTTTGAAATAAGGATAATGAATTACGATTAATTATTGCTTGAATATTGAGTTTGGAAATTGAACATTTGTATTCCAGAATTAAGGAAAACTTTTGAAAACAATTTTAAAGCAACTTTTACTAAATAACCAACAAAAATTCTGTCTAAGTAGGCTGGAATTTTTAAGGAGGCATTTTGTCTAACCACATGCCTTTCCTAGGAATTTTGTGGAAATTCTATGAAATTGTTTTAATCCTATTATAAAACCATTAATAATTTGTTTAATTGTTTTGAAAACAGTTTTGTGAATAATGGAAAACGAGAATGTCATTACTAGAAACCTTGGTGAGCCGACGCCCCAAATTCAGTTTGGGAGTGGCTTACCACCAGTGGATTTGCCAGTGGGCTAACCCCCGGTAGTTTAGACCGAGAGTGTCAGACCTACGGTGGAGAAAGATGTTCATCAAATCAGGCACACGATGCTGGCATTGCCAAATGCTCAACATACAGAATTTTGCCCGACAGGTTTGATGGAACGGGATTCAAAATTTGGAGTCAAAAGATGCACTTCTTCTTGGACACACTGAATTTGGATGAGTACCTCCAGGAGGACAAATCTGTCATTTCTCCGGATAACACTGATGTGTACGCTCAGGCAATCCATGACAATTGGATTCAAGGGGACTATATGTGCATGGGCTACATAACAACACAAATGATTGACTCATTGTACAATGTGTACATTACTGAGAAAACGAGTAAAGATTTGTGGTTGGCACTGCACAAGAAATATAAGTCTGAAGATGCAGGCATAAAGAAGCATGTAGTGTCAAAGTTTCTGAACTACAAAATGGTAGACTCAAGGCCGATCATGGATCAGGTGGAAGAGTTGCAACTTATCACCCATGAGGTCATTGCTGAAGGCATGAAAATTTGTGAAACCTTTCAAGTAGGTGCCTTCATTGAGAAGCTTCCTCCAAAGAGGGAGAACTTCAAGCATTATTTGTTGCACAAACAGAAGGCAATGAAAGTCGAAGACTTGATTGTCAAGCTTCAAATTGAGTCAACCAACTGAAAGACCGATGGGGTGCAGGCTGAGCAGAAAGAAAATCTGGCAGAGAATAAGGGGAAGAAAATAAAGTTTCAACCCCAAAACTCGAGCAGCTTCAAGAAGCAACCCACCAAGAAGTTTAGCAGGAAATGCCACAAGTGTCACAAGATTGGGCACAAGGCAGATGAATATTGCAGCAAGGTTGACTTAAGGAAGGGAGAGGCTGTAGCCAACCTAACTGAAGGACAACTCTCGGATTCAGATCTGTGTGCTGTGATGACTGAAGTAAACATTGTTGGGAGTAATCCAAAGGAGTGGTGGTATGATACAGGTGCCACCAGACACATCTTCTCAGATAAGGGTATGTTCACAACATATCAGAAGAACAAGACTTAAGAGAAAATCTTCATTAGCAACTCGCCACTTCAATAGTTGAAGGTCAAGGGAAGTTCATGCTGAAGATGACTTCCGAAAAAGGAGCTGACACTCCTACATGTGCCAAACATTCGCAATAATTTGATATCATAAACTCTCCTCTCCAAGAACGGGTTTATGATCAAGCTCATGTCTGACAAGTTAGTTGTCTCTAACAATGGGGTGTATGTGGAAAAATGGCATGTAAAGAATGGATTGGTCAAAATGAATGTAATGACAGACATCCAAAAAACTGATGTACCCGAGTCTTCAATGAATAAGAATAATATTTTTTCTTATGTCGTTGAGTCTTTTAACATTTGGCATGAAATATTGGGACACGTGAATTATAAATCTATTAATATACTAATGAGTGTGAACATGATTCCAAAACTCAAAACAAGTAAAGACAAATGTGAAGTCTACGTACATGCAAAATTCATGAAAACACCATCCCAACATGTGGAGAGGACAACCGAACCTCTAGGCTTAGTTCACACAAATCTATGTGATTTAAAGTTTGTCAAAACTAGAGGCGGTAAAAAGTATTTTGTGACTTTCATAGGCGATAGCACAAGATATTTTTATGTGTATCTATTACGCAGCAAAGACAAAGCTTTAGAAAAGTTCAAAGAGTACATTTTGGAAGTTGAGAACCAACTCAGTAAAACAATTAAAATTATCCGAAGTGATAGGGAATGTGAGTATAATGAACCATTTAATGTGTTCTGTAGAGAAAATGGTATTGTTCATCAACCTATTGCTTCCTACACACCTAAATGAAATGGAGTTGCAGAATGAAAGAATCCAACTCTCAAAGAGATGATAAATGCAATGTTGCAAGAATCCAGGTTATCCCAGAAAATGTGGGGGGGGGGGGGGGGGGGTGGGGGAGGCTATACTAACCTCCAACTACATTCTCAACAAGATACCACATAAGGTGACTGGAAAGATGCCTTATGAGTTATGGAAAGGTAATGTACCTTCGTACAAATACTTGAAAGTGTGGGGGTGTCTGGCAGTACCACCTCCTAAAAAGGTCACAATTGGACCTAAAATCGGTGACTGTATTTTCATAGGGTATGCACACAATAGCCGTGCTTATCAATTTTTGGTGTACAAGTCTGATGTACCAGATATACACGCAAATACATTATGGAATCTTGAAATACACCCTTCTTTGAAAACGTGTTCCTGTGTAAGGACAAAGTAAGTCATAAACGAAATTGTGAAGAAGGAGAAACAAGTACTTCTAGCCAACAAACAGAAGAGGGCAGTGATGAACCTAGACGTAGCAAGAGAGCTAGAAAGGAGAAATCATTTGGTCATGATTTTGAAATGGCTTATCGATTAGAAAATAATCCTAGAACATTTAAGGAAGCCATGTCTACACCAGATGCACCTTCATGGAAGGAAGTTATGAATAGTGAAATTGACTCCATTATGCAAAACCATACATGGGAGTTAACAGATTTTCCATCAGGTTCAAAAGCTCTGGGGAGCAAGTGGATTTTCAAAAGAAAATACAAAACAGATGACTCTATAGAGAAGTACAAGGATTTAGGCAAAAAGAAGGCTTGGATTTCTTTGACACCTATTCTCCGGTTATGAGAATAATTTCAATTAGAATGCTAATAGCAATTATGGCTATACACAATTTAGAAATACATCAAATAGATATAAAATTAGCTTTTCTAAATGGAGAGCTTGAAGAGGAAATTTATATGAAACAACCTGAGGGTTATGTTGTCCCTAGACAAGAACACAAAGTGTGTAGACTTGTGAACTCCCTATATGGGTTAAAACAAGCACCTAAACAGTGGCACAAAAAATTTGACAATGTAATGATGTCAAATGGTTTCAAAATAAACAAATGTGACAAGTGAATCTATGTCAAAGATGCTCCAAATGGATACATTTTGTTGTGCTTATATGTGGATGGTATGCTCATCACATGTAGCAATAAAGACATGATCAAACAAACCAAGAACTTGCTTAAAGGAAAGTTTGACATGAAAGACTTGGGACTAGCAGATGTGATCTTAGGGATAAAAATCTTTAGACACTCTGAAGGAATAGTTTTGTCACAAGGACATTACATCGAGAAAGTACTTTATAGATTTAAGAACTATTCAAGTGGGATAGCTAAAATTCCCGAAGACCCTCCTCTCAAGATGATGAAAAACTCAAGTAATGGGATATTACAATTGGAATATGCCCGAGTGATCGGGAGTCTTATGTATCTGACAAATTGTACAAGACCTGATTTAGCACAGGCTGTTAATATATTGAGTAGTTATACAAGCAATGCAGGACATAGTCACTGGAAAGGGATAACTAGAGTTTTAAACGATTTGAGACATACTTAAAATTATTGGCTGCAATATGGATGATATCCAGCCGTTCTAGAAGGTTATAGCGATGCTACCTGGTTATTAGATTCAAAAAAGACAAAATCCATAAGTGGGTATGTATTTACACTTAGTGGTGCAGCGGTATCATGGAAATCCTCAAAATAAATTTTGTTTGCCAGATCCACAATTGAATCTAAGTTCATTGCTTTAGATAAAGCAATGGAAGAAGTAGAATGTCTTCGAAACTTTATGGAGGATATTCCACTATGGAAAAACCAGTGCCAACATTAAGTGTACAAAGTGATAGTCAATCGACTATACTTCAGGCACTGAGTTCCATATACAATGGTAAATCTTGTCACATAAGAAGGCAACATAAAACCATAAGACAATTGATCTCAATAGGTGTGATCTCAATAGATTACATAAAATCTGCTGACAACCTAGCGGATCCATTTACTAAAGGTCTGTCACAAGATCAAGTTGTTAAGTCATGTAGAGGAATGATTTTAAAGCCTATGACTACAGAGGATGCTTGATGGTAACTCTACCTATGTAATTCAAGATCCCAAGAAATAAGTTCAAGGGGAAAACAAAATCAAGTTGAATCAATGAAAGCACTTTTAGATTTCAAATCCTAGTTTCTATGATGACAGAAGTGCTACCTGTGCAAGTTAAGGTTAAACTTGGCTTTTAATGATTCCATAGTTTGGAAATAAAGTGGGGGGTATGACATGATATCCTTTATGGTCAATCAACTTATGAGTGTGAAATGGGGTCGTTTCTAGGAGAATTAAGAGAGGATGATTTCTCCAAGTTCACTCATGAATAACTAGGAATGTTCAAGGCCAAAATGAACACCGCCAGAGAACCTAGTTCTGTGAGAAGATAAAACTGTGTGATTGTCATTGTCTAGATTTACACAAAAGTCCAGGTAGTTCAAGACAGCATGTTCACTACCTGGTCGAGTAAATCCAATAACTATTCACTATAGGTTGTTCAAGGCTGAGAAACGCTATCTTTCCAAAGATAATTATTCTTCGCTCTTACTCTAAAAAGTCCATCTGTCTAGACCACACATGTGTAATAGAAGTCATTACTATTCATGTGGGGGATTGTTGGAACCGAATTTTCCGGGCAAGATTCCGGTAGGCTCCGACCATCATTTGTACAGGAATAAGGGAGCGTTGGCTTCATCCCCCCACGAGTACTACAATGTAGTATACTCATACATTAAATTTAGGTTCTGTTTGAATGAGAAATGAGATCTCAAAATTGATTACTTAAAGAGTAATATTTTGGGTTTGTGGTATATTAGAAATACCACATTGGAAATGGAAAGGATATATGGCTAGTACAAATACTAGTATGAAAACACTAGATAAATCAACTAATAGTTTAGGCAACCGTGATTGGGTCGGGTCTCGAGTCTCAGGAATGTTCGATTCAGGAAGATCATTTTGGAATTTTATTTTTGAACCGGTCAACCCTCCTAATTGCAGAGGCGTAAAACACTCTCATTGTCTTCCTCACCTTTCATTGCGGGGAGTGGATTGCTCTTTTCAATATTGAAGATGCGTGGATTGCTCCACGATTCCTTCCTAGCCTTTAGTGCACCCTTGCCTATAAAATGGTGTCTCAAGCCTCATTCTAAAACACACCAAGAATACAATCCTCTCCTCCTCTCCTCCATCTGTTCTCTTTGTTCTTCGTGTTCTTCACATTTTTTGAGTCTAAGTGTAAGGCATTAAATTGATTCGCCAATTTTTGCTACTGAGTTGTACAGAGTAGAAAGTGTAGCAGTTGTATCCTGGGATGTAAAATGCCATTGAATTGTCACATACTACGGGGCATTTTCAGAATTAAGGATAGAGATCATCATCTCGCCTCTGCATCAAATTCAAACATTTGCCTCTGTTGGTATAATTATCTACTCCTTTTTCCTTTACTTAATTTTGTTATTTATTTTATAACTGATTGTTTAGCTAATTGGATTTTAGGTTCTAACAAGTTGTAGGCCTTTTATCCCACATAGCTTTTACAAAAGTCTCAAACAACCATCAAAAGAAAGAGGCGTCTCATCATACAAAAGTGCAACACCAAAAACTGTTGTCTTTTTGTGATGATTAACCCCAACAAATATTGCAATTGGCCGGCCTTCATTGTTTTTTTAATAAGTTGTGTCAAAACAAACAACATCACCAAAATTCGAGTAAACTCTCATCTTTGCATCCACCCAAAAAATGTTTGTCATTAAATCATCTTCGTCAACTTGAATGGCATAAAAAATTGGGATCTTTTAATTGCATTTTATGCAAATATTCCAAGACTCCTCCGGTATCCCCGACCTTTGCATCTTTTGTTTATATATACCACAAGTAATTTTTATAGTCATCGATAATAAAGCCTAAATGTTCTCGCCGACCAACCTCTTTAGCCATGAGATCATAAGATCCCTTATGTCAAATTCCAACACCATTTGCCATTTCAATTTGTGTTGCCTTGCGGTGAGTTCTATACAGATGAGTTTTGTCCGGGCTTGAAAGATAGTGGTTGTGACCCTCCATAAATTTAACCACACGGAATTTTCCATCCAGTTGAATATTTATTTTCATTTCATCTTTGAAATCAGATCTTGTTTCAGCCCGAGCTGCTTTAACATTGACATTTTGTTTGTCTTTCCCTTCTTCCCTTTAGCACTGCAACAAAATAGTCTATCTATCCGTTTTCTTAATTTGTCGCAGTGAAACTTATCCCTCCTTACTCTAAACCCCATTTTTCCAGCATATGCTAAATAAAACTCGTACGCATCTTCTTCTGTCTCAAACTCCATCCCTATTTTTGGAACAAGCCTATCCGATAACAACGAGGGATTATCCTTTAAACCGCCATCGGTGATTTAACTCTCAACGGCTGTTTGCTCATTTCTATCACCTTCATCTATACTAACTTCATTGGAATTTAGTTGTCGACGTGAATTTAAATCCTCCATAAGAATGCCTGCAAATTAAAAATGTATGTTATTTAATTTTCTGAAAAGTTTTGCTTCAGTTCAATGGAGCATCCATAAATTATTTATACAAGAAAATACTACACAATGATTAATCTATAGTAACTAAAAACTAAATACACATACACCTAACTGAATGCATGATTAAACTATTATGCAAGCATTAATTCATTCTGGACGGTTTCCAAACAGTGTCTGCTCCAAAGGAATTTTTCAAAGTGCTTAACAAATTTCAAAATATCTTTTCGAATACATCTAGTTTCTTCAGCATAGCAAGCCTGAAAAACTATGATTCAAACTCAACCTGATAAAAAATTAGCAACACAACAACATTAACAGAGAAAGAAACTCAGCCTAGCTCAGATCTTTAAAAATCATACTAAACCCAGTTAAAATGATGGCAATATTGCACATTACTGTGAAAGAAACAAAGACATCCGCCATCACAAAAAACTATGGTTCAAATAACCTTATACCTATTGCCCAAAAAAATTAGTTCCGAGAATTTAAATCAATCACTCACTAGAGAAGAGGGCACGAAGGAGAAGAGAACGGTAAGAGAAGATATCCCGGCGAATGAACGTTGATAGCGGTGCAACGTGAATTGAGAGGGTAAAATACAAAATCAGATTCAATACTGTCAACGAAACGGAAAAGAAAAAATGAAAATTACCCATCGAATTGAGTAATGGAGATTTATATATGCTTTCGTGAGCAACAATTCCGGAAAATTGAATTGAGAGAACCGAGGTGACGGCACACTGAAATTTTGGTATAAAGAAAGTGAGTAGGGAAGAAGACGACGATTGGCTTAGCTCAGCTCAATTTCCTTAATTAAAGAAAGGCATGGTTTTTGGTAAATTAATCAAAATGGCGACATTTTAAAGGTTGGCATATGGTTGGCATTGATTGATTGACATAGCAAATCCAGACTGTTCTTTGCTAGTTTCACTCTACAGGGGTGACAATGCTTTATTTCAAGTGATGTTGGGCTGGCCTGAAGGCCCGGAAGTTCATGAGATGATTTTATTTAAAATGTGGGGTTAGTGAGGATTGAACTTGAACCATAAATTTAACTAATTGTATTAGACTTTTGTTTGGTTGTTTAATTATATAGTAACATTACATTAGCTGTATTTTAAAAATAAATCAAATAAATTATTTATTAATATATTTAATTCATTAAGCATGACAATATGACATGACAAAATGTAATGAATTGTAAGTTAAAATTGTTGTAAATTATAATCTGAAATTTTAACATACAGTTAATTAAAGTAAATTAATTGAACAATAATGAATACTAAAGCATTGATAAATGAATAAAATTACTTGAACTTTTATCTTATATTATTTTTATAATAATTCCAACTTACAATATCTTATATTTAAATATCTTATATTTAAATATCTTATTTTAAAATATCTTATTTGAGTTACTGTATGTGTATATAAATTTACACAAAGTCTTACTTTATGCAGGCTAAACTTTAAGCAAGGTATTTTGTGCAATTAATGGTAGTTTAAATTTGGGCGGGGTTCTTTTTAAAATAATTTAAGAAATTGGAGGTTATCTTGTGTAATTTACCAAAGTTTAGTGTTTGTATATATATATATATATATATATTAAATTGTGATTCTAGATTCCATTTATTCCCCACGCATTTTTATTTTCGGAATACCCACAGTAAACATACAGTAACCGCCAGGAAACCGCTCGCAACCTCTTCTTCCGCTGGAAACCGTCAAATTTTGCCATAAATTATCGTGATTTGGCGGAAATTGCTGCATTGCGATCGAGTAATTACACAGTAAGTTCAATTTTTGCATTTTTGTTTTATATTTTCCAATTTTTGTTTCACTGTGTGTATTTATTATGTGTTTTTCCCTAACAGCTGTATTTTATGTTTTTTTGGGAAGAATGTGGCCCGCACAAAGCGTGATGCAATTTCTCCTTCCAAATCGCCGTTGGAATATGTTTCAGGTTATTTTTCTGTTTTATTTTTTTATTTTATGTATGTGCGCTGCTGTTTTTAATGTTTCATGTTATGCTGTAATTAAGTTTTCCTCAGTTTTTGTATTCCTACTTTTTTTCTGGGTTTGTTGTGTCTGATATGTGCAATTTCATCTGTTTATGTGTAGTTTTGGCGGCTTTACATTGCAGTTTGAATGTTCTTCAATATTTTGTAATCTGCTGAGGTTCGACTTATGTGATTTTGTGATGATATTAATTTTTTATGTGCTGAGGTGTGCATTTTTTTTGTGAGTTGTTGATGAGGTTTTCTCTTCATTGTTTGACATTCATGTGAAACTATTGATTTTCATGATTTCAGTATGAAGATATGTTGAGGTTTATACTAAAATCACTGAGTTAAGTAATTTGAGATTTATTTTAATGACTGCAGGGATTGATTTATGTGAATTTATTATTGAGGTTCATGTACAGAATGACGAGGTGTTGTATTTGGCAACCTTTTTGATGAGGTTTACTCTTTGTTGTATGACATTTGTGTTTAGCTGTTGAGGTTCATGCTATATATATACATTGATGTTTGTCATCTAAAGTTGATTTATGTGAATTTAATTTTGAGGTTTTTGTCTAGTTTGTTGAGGTGTACTTTTTGGTAACTTTTTGATGAGATTTACCCTCTATTGTTTGACATTTATGTGTAGCTGCTAAGGTTCATACTCATTTTACTGATGTTTATCATTTGTGGTTCATTTGATTAATATTGAGGATTGATATATGTGAATTTAATTTTGAGGTTCATGCCTTATTTGTTGTGGTGTGCCTGTTTGATAATTTTTTGATGAGGTTTACCTTTTATGGTTTGTGATTTATGTTTACATGATGAGGTTTATGCCAATATTTATTTAGGTTCTCCATCTAATTTTTGTTTGTTGTTTTTGCTTACAACAACTTCTGAGTCACCACTTCCTGCACCTTGGCGTTCCACATGTACACGTACTTATATTGACACAATGCAAAGTCGTATAGGTAAATTGAATTTACCTCAGACTAGTTCATCAGACCCTGAACGTTGATGAGTATGTTTCGGTTGTGCATCAACAATCGAAGTGAAATGCAGCTGTTCGAAGAAGAAGAAGTTCTAAAGAAATCTTGCGCTTAATGTCAAGAATTTTAAAGTCTTGGAATATGCAGAGAATTTGTAAAGATGAAGGTGCTGATTTGAAAGAGTTGAATGCTGCATCAACTTTGGATGCTGGTTATAAGTATTTGATTTTCATTTTGATTTTTTTTTGTTGACGTTACCTTTTGCACTTTGTTCATGCTCTTATTTTACTTTTGATGTAGGTTCAAATGCTGGTGCTGAGGTTGATAAAGTTCAAGATGATGTTTCTAATACTGAGAATGAAGTTTTCCTTACTGCTCGTGACAAGGATGATGATGAGAATGGTTTTTTTAATATTTTAGGTTTAATTTTTTCTTGTGTTTATGTTACCTTTTTTTTTTGTTAATTTTTGTGTTTTTGTGTTTTGGTACATGTTCAATTGTTTTTGGGAGTGTTATGAGTTGTAATGAGGTTTAAATGGATGGTTGTGAATCTCTTGATGCTAGTGTTCCTGGTAATAAGGATCACAATGTGGCTTCTGATGTTCATGTGGAAGCTAATGATGATGATGTTGTTTCTATTGCTAATGAGAAAGATGTTGTTTTAGAAAATGTTGCAGAGGGTTGTAAGTCTTTTACGTTTTTTTTTTGTCTTTGTTTGTCGCTTTTTTCTTTTAGTTTATTGTGTTTTTGTTTTCTTACAGGTTCCAATGTGGCTGGTACCAAAAATTGTGATGCTCCAATTTTTCAGGTTTCAATGCCTGAATCTGTTGAGGTACCAATAGTTCATGTTGAGGTTCCACCTGTTCCTGTTGATGTACCACCAGCTCCAGTTGATATTCCACCAGTTCCTGTTGAGTTTCCACCTGCTCCTGTTGATGTACCACCAGCTTCAGTTGATATCCCACAAGTTCCTGTTGAGGTTTAACCTCATTCTGTTAATGTACCACCAGTTCCAGTTCAGGTCCCACCATTTCATGTTGATGTACCATCACATTCTGTTGAGTTACCATCTGTCTCTGTTGAGGTACTAGGTGCTTCTGCTAAAGGTCCTTTTGTAACTCCTGATGGTAAGGGTACTATTTTTTGTTGTTATTTGCTTCATTATTTAGTCAATTTATTGTTTGTTGATGTTATTGTTTTCATTGCAGTGGAGTATGTTGTTCCTGCTCCTTAAAAATTTTGTCATAAGTATGGAGCAGTTAAAACAGTCATTCCTGTGTTCAGGAAGAAGATGGTAGCCAACAAGGTTCTAGATGAATATGATGTTGTTTCCAAGAAGTTTTTTACTTGTCATGTGGTATTTTTCTGTCAATGATGTTGTTTTTCATATTATTTTCTTTTTGGTGTTTTTTTGTTCTTGATACATGTCCTGAACATGATGCTGGGTTGAATGTTGGTTCGAGAATGAAGTCTGGTACTGCAAATGTAGAATCCAATTGCAATGATGTTGCTAAGGATTCCAATGAGGCTGCTGAGAAATCTGATGAAATGAATCCTAAGCTAGCAGGTAAATTTTTGAATGCTGCTGTCAATGGTGATTTTTTATGTTTTCCCTTTTTGATTTATTGCTTTACTTTTATTTTCTAAAAGTTTGTTATTTTCTGTAATTACATTACTGATTGTGCTCTTTTCACGTTGTTTATTTTTTAGCTACGATGAATTTTGCAACTGGTGTGCATTTAGAGGACATTCCCTTTCCAAAAACTGGGAATGATGATGTAGAAGATGTTCCTGAAAAGGAAGCTGATTCTGATATTTGGAAGCGGCCTTTGTCTCGGTACTCACAGCTTCATCATAAAAAAAAAGAAACGTTATTCTATATTGAAGGCTAAAGAAGTAGTGAAGGAGTCAAAGGCTACATCTAGCAAGGGTAAAGAGAAGGTTTCTTTGAAGGGTAAGCAGTGTAATGATGCAGTTTTGATGAATGTGAAGGTGAAGATGAGGTCTTTAGTTTCGAAAGACCTGGACCTTACAAGTGTTGATGCTTCTTTGGGTAAAGTTGTTCAAAAATTTGCCGAGGAAAAAGGTTCTGCTTTGAAGAAGGGTGTGATAAAGAAAGGCGGTGGGAAGCGAAGAGCTTAGAAGTCTCTAGTTGTGGAGAATAAGTTGGAAAAGAGAGCAAAAATTGGTGTGGCTAATGCGGGGCTGGATGATATTCGAGTTTTCAGTTTTCTAGTTCAATTATCTAATTTTAGCTTTTCTTTCCGGGATGAGCTTCATGTGTTTTGATTATGAGGTTCATTGTTTGGATGTTGATGTTCTATGCTGAATATGTTTATAGATGTTTCTGAGTTTTCAAAATGTTTTATGAAGTTCTTGGGAATGAATTTTTAAGAAGGTGCATAGTTTATTTTTTAAATATTTTGTTAATGTTTTTTTACTTTCTAGATAAGGTTTAGGCTATGTATAATGAGGTTTACATTTAGTCATATTTAATTTAGTTGACTGGGGTTCTTCTTTTTCATTCTTTTCTCTCCAACTTGAAATTTAAGACTACCTGCATGGTTTCAAAATTTGTTGAGTTTTTGGATTTATGGAAACCATATCAGATTAAATTTGTTGAACAGATTGGGTTTGGTGGTTTGTTGAGATTTAGGATAAGGTATGTGCCTAAAGATCTGGTTCAAATTTGATGCAGAACTTCAATTCTACTGCTAAAGTCCAGGAGGTTGGTAGTGATAGATATTCTTTAGATAAGAATGACATATTTGACATTTTCCAACTTCCTATATCTAATAAGTCTGTTATTGAGTTGAGTCATAAGGGTTTAAGTAAGGCTGCTACTGCTACTGATAACTCTATTAGGCTTTGGTGGATTGAAAAATATGCGATCAAGGATGGGATTATTACTATTAAGAACATGTATAGTGTTAGTCCAGATTTGGTGAGGGAAGAAGAGATTCCTGAGTTTAAACGTGTGTTTGTGATGTTTGCCTTAGCCTATTTCTTAGCCCCTATTGCCCGTAGTACTGCAGATTTTCCGATAGTGAGCTCATTAGAAGATGTGGATAAGATTTCTAGCTTTGACTAGTGTGGGTTTGTGTGGAAGATGTGGATGAGATTTCTAGCTTTGACTGGTGTGGGTTTGTGTGGAAGAGGTTTTGTGGGAGTATTTATAGGGTTAAGCATTCACAAAAATTCAATTATGTGAATGTGTGTTTGATTATCCCATTGCTGGCTTACTTTTACCGCTATCTTGTTTCGAGAATTACTGATCCCATCACCCTTCCATTACACCAACATTGGAATACTGAGAATGTTAAGAAGCGTTGTCATATATATCATCGTGGGGGTTACATTGGTTTTCTTAGAACTAGTCGTCAATTTCCATTGAGTGAGAATGGAATGTTGGTTGGTGGTATTCCAAATAGAAAGAATCCTTCTTCTATTGCTGGAACATCGTCTTCGAAGAGTAGAAAGTGCTGCTTTATTGAGCTGGAGTTGCTTGTTGGCGTGGAGGATGATGAGGAAATTGAGCGCACTGTGAAAAGTGTAAGTTTTCTAATTTTTTTTATGTGTTGATGTACATATTTTTTTATGTTAAGGTTAGAAATGTATGCTGAGGTTTTTAACTTGTATGATTCTTGATGTTGATTTTTTTTCTGAGTTTCTTATTTCATTGAGGTTCAGTTTAAATTACCGGTGGTGCTGAGTTTGATTTTTGCGAAAAGGTTTTTTTGATGTTGTGCCAATGAATTAGAAGAAGTTCTGAACAATTGCATTGTTGAGGTTCTAATTTTTTTTTTTGATGAGGTTTACTGCTTCCATGTTAAGATTCAATGTTCATATGTTTCTGCTGATGATTGTGGGTTTTTTTTATGTATCTGATTTTTTTTAATTGTCCTCTCAGGTAATATGATGTTTTATGATGTTCTGCTTTTTTTATATCCCTTTTTTGTTTTGGTAACCTATGGAAGTTGCCGTGAAGAAGTTCAAGAGGATTGTTTCCATTGCAAGTGATCAGTTTGATGAATGTTTTTAGAAGAACAGTGAAACAGCCAGCCAAAATATGGACTGAAATAGGCAGCCAAAAAGAGACTGACATTGGCAGCCAAAAGGGCACTGAAGTTGGCAGCCAAAAGACCACTGAAATAGGGAGCCAAAAAGCCACTGAAAGTCCGGCTGTTCCTACGAAAGTTGTTTCTTCGGCATTTGAGGTTCTCCTAGAAGATTTTTGCTTTGTCTCGGCATGTGTTGAAATAAATGCATTAATCAAGGAAGTATTTGACAAGAAGGCAATGGCTGCTGGGATTGCCGGGGATGCTGATATGCCTTCATTTGACCTTTATAGGTTTATCAAATAATAGCCAAAATGATGATGGGATTTGTAATGTGTAGTTGATGATCATAAGTTTTTAGATTTTTATATGTTGAATTCGCTTTTGGTTGTTGAATTTGAAGAATGATGAATTGAAGTATGTATTTGATTTCCAGATTGTGTGTTTTATAACTGATGTTTTTATTTTGATTTTTTCTATTACCAAATTATTGTGAATTATTGACGCTTTTGTGTCAGGTAATGAGGTTAATTAATTTCATGATGACATTGTTTGATTTTAATGCTGAGTAGATTTACTGTTCAGTTTTTTTAGTGTTCAATTTTTGTTTATTTTTATGAACTTTTTTAGGTGCTACGTTTTTGTGTTAGGTAATTAGGTTGATTCATATCATGATGACGTTGTCTAATTTTAATGCTATGTACATTTATTATTCAATTTTTTTACTGTCCAAGTGTTTCTTTTTATGCATTTTTCTAGGTGTTGTAATCATTTCACCTAGCTAGTTATTTTTCTTTTTTCCAATAAGCAGCCTTTTCAAATTCCCTCTTGTTTATAAATAAATTTGATGTAAGACAAGTAGTTAATATTGTATGAGGTTGAAGTATTTTGTAACGAAGTTTATTATTATTTTAATGAGGTTTCTATTTTAGAAAATAAAATAAATGGAAATTGTAATAAAAAGGAACCCACTTTCATTCAACTTTAATGTTGTAATTCGAATGTTTGTTGAATGAAGAAGTTTTAGTTTTTTTATATATTGAGTTTCATGTGTAATGCATTGAGTTTCATTTATTACTGATTGATGTTCTTCTGTTGAGTTTGTTCATCTTTTTTTGAAATGAAGTTGTTTAAAAATGAATTTAAATGCATAAAAATAATTGGAAACATCAATTTCAAAAAATGTAACCTCAAATTGTAGTATTGAAATATCAGTAGAATTATTTAAACTGGTTTGTGAAATGCTATTGATGTTTCTCAAAATAAATAAATGCAAAATGTAATAAAAAAAAGGAACCCACTTCCCATGTTTTTTGGAAGTTGTGAAAGTAATGGAGGAGTTTAAAATGTGGCAATGGAAATCATGGGATAATCCATATTATTAGTAGTGAAGGAGGTGTGTTAGTGATGCTAAAAATAGGGGTTATTTTTTTTGTTGCTGAAATTTTGTACTCCATCCGTTTCTTTAATAGTGTCACATTTTCTAATTTGAGATGTTTCTTTTTATCTTAACACTTTCTATTAATGGAAAGTTTAAGGTTATTACATCCACTCATTTTACTTTTTCTTCTTTCAATTCAATTTCATCCACTCATTTAGCATCTCCCAAATTCTAACACAAAAAATGACGTGCCACTATTAGAAAAACAGATGGAGTATTATTTTTTCCAGTTTTTTTTTGAATAATTGACGTTTATGATAATGGTAATGGGGTTCGGTTAAATGTGATTGATGTTTCATGTATTTAATGTCCACTTATTGTTCTTCACCTTTTTGGCTTTTTCAATTTTATAGCTTTTTTTAATACAGTTTTACAGTTTTCATAATTATTAAACATTTCCATTTCCCTAAAAGGTTGTTTTAATGCATTTTTTTGTATTCTCAACAAGCAACCTTTAGTACTCCTCCTTCTATATAAGTTGAACCATTACTTTTTTTTTGTAGAAGTATAATTGTTTGCATTATAGCTTCTTCTTTTACATACTGAACTTAGCCAAAATGAAACCTCAGTGTACTTAAATATTTGATCTCGATCTTGAAATGATGTTCTAAATTGTTGTTCACTTGCTTCTTCTCAGCGATTTCATATCCATGAGAGGGGTGTGTAAGTACTGGCATACTGTTGTTGGCAAGAAATTATTCAAGGGGTGCAATGCCCCTTTGTTGATGGCTCTGACACATGTTAGTGGGGCTAAACATTATTTGTTTTGCTTGACGATGAGGAGAAAGGTAACGAGGCCTCTTTTTGCTGAAATTGAAGGAAGAAGTTTCATTGAGGTAGGTTATGGGGGGCTTCTAGTGTTAGATTAGTTAGGTGATGGTTTTCTGTTCCACCCATTCTCTAATTCTAGAATTTAGCTTCCTGACTGCGGAAATAATTTTTATAAAAATGGTGATTACACTAGAAAAGCTATTTTATCTCTTAATCCATCTTCTTCATCAAGGTTCCATCTTATGGCTCTTTGTGTAGACGGTAGTTTGGGAATATATAGGTCCGATGATGAGAACTGGACTTGGATTGACAATGGTTTATATCATGTTAATCTTAATTATTATGATGGGAAGTTTTTTGCTGTTTGTGAAGAAGAATGTGGTGTGGGAGGAGTTGTGTATTGTGATCCCTTTGCAGCAGATTTTGATGAGGTTAACCTTTTGTTTGATGACAATCCTGGATATTATTATGACTTTTTCTTTGCAGAGTATTTTCTGGCTGAATCCTCAAATGGAAGGCTGCTTTTAGTTAGCCATTGTTTAGCTTTGATAATGTTTTATATTTATGTGATGGATGTGTTGAATAGGAAGTTTAGAACTATCCGTAGTTATGGAAAAGATGCATTGTTTATAGGTAACAATGCATCTTTTATGGTAGATTCGACTTCAGTTTCCAAGGGTGCTTTGAAGTCGAATGCTATTTACTTTACTGGTGAAGTAATGTAACATCTTTTCTGGAGTGATGAAGAGCGGTTTGCATCTATTTATGAGTTTGAAGGGTCTACGTTAGAAGTTTTAAATGCCAGTATTCCCCGGTTCTTCCAGAGTTGGATAATTGTGGATTATAATTTCATCATATTAGATTTATGTATTTTCAGTTTAAAGTTGTAATTTGAATTGATTTTTAATGAAGAACTTTCAGTTTTTATTATTGAGTTTTATTTGTACTACATTGAGTTTTATTTATCCAGACCGATGTTCATCTTCTCCTTCCCTTTGTCCTTGTGTATTCTGGATTAAGAATAGCTGGTGCAAGCATGCTTTCTGCTTGTGTCGTTGTGCTGGTTTCGGAAACTGCAATGTCTTTGACGTGTGAGGTTAGGGTGTTGATGGTGGTTGATTGGCTATCAAATATTTCTTCCATTATTCTTCTTGCTTCCATGCTTTCCTCGTTCTTTAATACCAAATTGTAGAATTTCCTTGTCATCAGTAGAAGCCATGGTATTCTATCTCTCAGTCCTGGTACCTAGAAATCAAGGAGAAATAAGTATATGGTCAAGGTAGTGTTGAAGAATGTCAGCATTTAAAAAGGGAATATTACTGATAATCATGGAAACCTCACTCAGTATCATATAAACATCAATAGAAGTACGAAAAGAGGCCAGATTTTGATCATGCTACTATTTAATTATGCAAACATCCTTAATGTAAATATTAATCTCATTCAGAACATTAATAATATTGATAATTTTTATTACCTGTTTTGCGTATGTGCTCTTTGTTAAGTTGTTCAAGATTTCCATGTTTGCCATCTTAGTCCATCTCGGGGTTATGTACTCATCTGTGATTCTTGTTTCATTCAACATGTGCAATACACGTTGGCTGTGGCTACAGAGGAACCAAACTTCATCAAAGTGTTTGCAAGAGCATTTGACATTTACTTGTTGAGTTCTGTTGACTTTGTGTATAGAACCAATTCTGGTTTTGAGTTACTGCAAAACTTCATAAATGCACATGGTTCCTCCGTTCATTCCGAGATATGCTCTTGATGCTATTCCCATATCCCACTGTAGCTTGAAATCTTTGTAGATCCTATTGGTGTAGATTCTTGCTGCATTTTTTAGGATTGCTAGACCTTCTTCTTCTTTTGGTCTTGCTTTGGAACAGTAGAACTTCTTTCCTATTTCTTTGGTTCTCCAGTTATGAATTGTGGTACAGTAAATCAAATAAAATTTGACGAGTGTTGTAGTCTTTGATGCTTTGAAATTGATAGCAGCGCTTGTACTCTCACTTCTCTGTGAAAACAGTGTCCTAGCTGAGAAGTAGTCCCTGCTCAGTGCAGTGCACCATTTATCTCACAGCGTGATATTCTCTTGAACCAAGTATGATTTTGTAGTCGATATTTGTTGATCATTTATGCCCATTCTCTCTCAAATCCGTCCTTATTTGAGCAAAACATCAGGCACTTGTCAAATGCTCTGCTGAATTCAGAGTTGCTCCTCAAATGCCATAGTGGCTGATGGCATTTTGTTTCAGATTCCAAATACAAAGTCCGTGCCTTGTGCTGGGGTACACCTATAAATTTAAAAAAAATAAAAGCAAACTCAGATGAAGTTTGTCAAACATCATCAGTGGTAAAAAAATACTTTAGTTGATAATATTCAGATTTCATATTTATAGAGCAGTAGCAGGAAAAAGAAATCTCAATATGTATTATTGGCATATTAGCAACAAAAACAGAAACCTCAGTTCATATGATCAAGACAGTTAAAAGAAAACAGCAACCTCAACTTCAGTTTTACAAAACATTAGTTGGTAAAAGAACAACATTTATATTGGTTACACAACATCAGTAAAAATTGAAACCTCATCAGATATTATTGAAATATGAGTTAGAAGAAAAATGTATGTGTATTGTACCTCATGTATGCCTTTTTCCATGGCCTGATCCCGATCTATGAAAATAGTGATAGGTTAGATTTCTTGAATGTTTGCAGCAACCACACAAAAGTTTCTGCATTTTCATCATTGAGGAAGGCACATCCAAAAATGACATTCATTATGTGATTGTTAGGGCCAACAAAAGGAGTGTGTATGAGGTTGTATTTGTTGATTCGATAGGTCGTATCAAAAACCAACGAATCACCATATATCTTGAAATCTTCAGCCAGCATGGAATCCCTCCAGGACAGTTTTGACATTCTTCCCTTATTGTTTAGCTTAACCCTAAAAAATAAACCTTCTTTTTTTTCATTCTGTTCTGTGAGCAGATTGATCAAATTTTGAGCATCTCCAGCTTCTATTTTCTTCATTCTGAGTATGCTTACATAGTTGATGTGATCTCTCATGGTGTACCCAATTAAATCTTTACCTCCAACATCATTTAACATGTACATGTATCCATTTGTTATTGTCAGTCCAGTTTGTTCCATTGCTTTGATTTCTTTTCCCTTTCGAATGCTTATCTTTCTTTCACTTCGGTGCATATGTTGCCATTGAGGAAGGGTGAGTTCATGATTGTGAATTACGACATGCTAATGGACTGTGTACATGCCATCTTCAGTCGTTTTGATAAACATCTTGGCTCTGCAAGTCGTTCTTGTTAGAAAGCATTCCTTCCTCTTCCTATTGTTATTCTCAACTGCTAGAGTTACATAATTGTTTTTTTTGCCTTCACAAGAACAAGTATAGTATCTGCCCTTCAACTACTTGTTGTTTGTCATGCGTGTTGTTGATTTTATTATCAGCTCCAATGTCGACGGTTTCAGAATAAGATATTTTTGGAAGGAATTTTTGGAGGATGAGATTAGAGAGAGAAAGATAGAGGGAGAGAGAAACTGGTTTTTTGCCTGAATTAGATATTTTGTTTCTATATTTGTACATCAGTCCCTCTGTTTTCTTAACATTTTTAAATATGGCGCTGAAAACAAAATAATTATGCACGGGCCCCAAATTCTATAGGAAGGTGGTTTGCTTTGGTCCCTGTCTAAATTTTTGGCTGCCTCACAAGAGACCATCCCATAAATTTATATTTATATTAAAAAAAATCATCAGACAAAGGACTAAATATAGTTCACCGATTTTATCTAATCAGTTAAGCATGACACATTTCGACACATGGAACGATCACGACACAGCACAAAAAACATGAAGCACGTGGGTGGGCCCATAGGCCAACATTTATTTTGACAGCACGACACGAGGCACAAAGCACAATAGGCACGAGCACGACAATGTGCCTAAAATTATAGAAGAACCAAAATATAACACGAGCACAACATGAAACCAACTATATATTTGAAAGTGAACATGGGAATAAAAGTAGGCATGGAACATTTTGGAGGTACAAGTTTGTATTTCATTTGTTATGATTGCAGGGATTGACGGTTTTTGGGTGTACTGGTGTGTTCACGATTTACTGGTGAATCAAAATTCGATCGAAATTGAGTGTGGCTTCCAGGTTGGAATGGGGGTTGGCTTAGGGTCAGAATATGAGTTTTAGGGTGGATCAGTTCAAAATTAGATACTCCCTCCGTCCCACTATAAATTGCTTATATACTTT
The DNA here is from genome assembly GCA_037428765.1 of Rubia yunnanensis. Classification (NCBI taxonomy): domain Eukaryota; kingdom Viridiplantae; phylum Streptophyta; class Magnoliopsida; order Gentianales; family Rubiaceae; genus Rubia; species Rubia yunnanensis. The sequence continues at coordinate 21,936,564 of CM075066.1, forward strand.
TTAAAAGTCAAATTTTGAAAACTTTGACCCTAAATATAAATATAATATATAAATAATAGAAATATCATGTGAGATATTGTCAGATTTGTGTTAACATCTATTATCTAAATATCAATTTTTTATGTCGCATTATTGTAAGTAACTAGAGATTTTTATATTCAAATATGCTCATTAAAGACCCTGAAAAAGTAAATAAACAATTTTATAGTGAGACGAAAGAAGTATATTTTAAGGTTGGTTTGGGTCGTCTTTTAAGCACATATTTAAATAGTATATTAATGAAATTAGCTTAAATAGTTTTTAATTGGGATGGGTTTATTTTAGAAGAAGAAAATAACTTGAAGGACTATTAATGAAATTATGAAAAAATTGTTGATTTATTTTTTGAGATACCACTTTTCATCCATGGTGTCTCACAAAAAGGGGTGAGACTCCCTTTTGGCTCACACAACAAAGTGGGGTGAGCCTCCCACTGCAGCTCCACACTTGTGGAGGCTCCCCACACCTAAGACAGTGTATTAGGAAAATTGAAGTCATAATAATGTAACTCCAAGGAGGAACCGGGTTGCACTTGGCCAGGTATATGACCCTGACCAGTTGGACAAGCCAAGTGGTTATTTTTATTTAAAAGACTAAAACATAAGTAGAAGGATTGGGAGACCGTCGCTGTACCTCTCAAAGTTAAATTTATAAGCCCTAAATGCTTCATATCTACAACTAAGTAGATAGTGGTAAGTCGGGGTCGTCCACGAAGAAGATGGATTTTTTCTTAAGCGTATAAACATATAAGGTTGATATTAGACTAGAAGTATATATATACACATATATATATGTATACATATGTATATATATATAAGCAAGTAAAAGGGGGGTTGGCAATGGTAAAGAGAAGCAAGAAATTGATACATATCTATAAGCAAGAAAAAAGGACAAAAATTATCATGTCAAATGATCTAAGAAATTGGTCACTTTCCTAACACCCTAACATTTAAATCATAAAAACACTTCATTTTATCAAACAACACATGACATAAATGAATTAAAACATAGCATTAAGAACACATGAATACTAAATAACAAAAGCTTCAAGAAATAGTGAAATAGAGGTTCTTACTACATAAGTGTGGAAGATTCAATCAATTACTCTCAAGTACAAAATTAAGCTAGATAATCAAAATCCATAACATAGAACAAAGATCTAAAAAGAAAGGAGACGAAATGGAAGAAAATTGTGAAAAACTAGGGTATTGGAGCCCCCAAGTCGGGCTTGGGAAAATGGAGAAGAAAAGGAGGCTATTTATAACACAAGTTGGTCAAAAGGAAGGTCAAAATGCAGCAGGCTTCACCCGGGAAAAAATGCCATCGCCCGGGCGGTGGAGGCTTCAGCCCAATATTCAGATCCATCCGCGCAGGTGGATGATGATCCGCGCGGGCGAGCTACTATTCATGGCTTCTTGTTTTGCTTCCCACGGGTGAACCGTTGATCCGTTTTGGGAGTTCTTGTAGTCGATTTTATAGTGCTCAAGAAGATGAATCCAATGAAACCACCATTGTGGGCTGATTCTTCTTGGATAATTTTAAGAATTTTGTCCAAACTTTCGGGTGATAATTCATCCGCTTCTTTGCCTTCCTTCTTCGACCCTTCTATCTTCTATCACGTTTTGGCACGTGGCCTTCACTAAACCACTCCAAAGGGCTCATGAGACATCTACAAATGAAGCTCATAAAATGGAATCTAGATGCTCGTAAGGACCAAAAATTCATTAGACTAAACATATGTTACAAAATGAAGGATTTAGATATAAAAACCGAAAATGGTCATCTAAACTCCTTATCATGTAAACCTACCTAAGTCTAGCAATCTTACAATAAACATATGACAAAAAAAATGTTAAATGCTTTGGAAAATACATGCATTTGAAGTCTCATCAAATCCCCCCACACTTAAATATTACTCGTCCTAGAGCAAACAAGAAAAAGTAAAAACCAAAGCGTAAACTAGCATGTAAAAGTTTTTCCAAAACATTCAACATCATATTCCTAGACTACCCTAACCCCCAAGACATAAGAATCTCTCACACTTTCACATCCCAAAACCTAAGATAATCTAAACAACCAACAAACCATAACAAAAGTGAGGTATACAAATAATGCCAAGCTAACTTACTCTACCGAAAAAGCCACCCAATAGACAAATCAAGAGAAGCATAATTTTTTTTATTTCTCTCATTTTGCCTAGGAGCCCTCTCGGGTTTTCATCCTAGCTTCACACATTTTTCTTTTTCAATGCTCACCCTCACCTTTTCCCACACCATTTGGCCTCTCATTTTTGCATAGGCAGCCCTTTCGGGTTTTTGACCTATCCGGGCCTCCCACTTTTACCAAAGTTTCCCTCTCGAGTTTTCAACTTAGCGGAATTTTTTTTTCATTTTTCATTTTTTTTTCAAACAAAACAAATCAAAGTGGAGCATATGCACACTACAATACAATACAATGAGAAATATTTCTCTTTAATTCCCCACACTTGAAACACACATTGTCCTCAATGTGAAAATGAAAAGATAAAGAAATAAGGGAGAAAGAAAAAAAATACTCAGAACTAGGACCTTGGAGGTCCTTCCCGGTGATGGTGTTGCTCACTTCTCAATGAATGTTCTCTCCTCCATGTTCTTGAACTCTGCCCAACATGAAACTTTGATCCACCCCCCTACGAAGGCACAACTATGCAAATCCCGATCAACACTAAAAAAAGTCAACAACTAGTAGTACTCCTAGATGGTGGTTTTGGTAGTGGTTTTTGGTGTTGGTATTCTTGTGGTTTTGGGTAAGGGTTTGAGGACATAGTTGAGGGTTTTTTTTAAGAAAAGAAAAACACTAATCTAACTTAAAAGTTTGGGTTGCCTCCTAAGAAGCTCCGTATTTTTAAGGTCGATGGAAGGACCTAATGTAATCCATATGGTGAAGGTTTGAACCCCTTCACCACGAGCATCCAAAAATAGAGAGGTGGGGGTACAAAACTTTCAAGAGGAAATTATTTTGGAGGTGGAGATGGTTTAAAGGGAGTTGGGTGGTTAGGAGGCTTGGAATTGTCTTTTGGCTCCTCTCTTATCTCCCTCAAAACTTCCAAAAATGGTGGAGTTAGTTAACTAGGTTGGGGTTGGGGTAGGGGTGACGATGCTAATAAATGTAGCACAATCACCCCTTCGTCCATTTTTTCATTCTCAACAACCAACTCCTCTTCCCCTTCGAACTCAAACTCATTTCCCATGGTGACCTCACTCACCGAATTCTCAAGTTTGACTTGGGATGGTGTATTTTTGGAATCACGAGCTTCCATTCGGGCCAACGCTTCCAATATACTCATCGCATACCCCTCAATAACCTCAACACCAGATGAGAGCCGAGTGTCCGGTTCCTCACTAGTAAAGTTGTTCAAGTTTGCTATTGCATTCATGACTTCCTCACGTGTTGAACTTCCTTGTTGGGCTTGGTTTTGGGCTATGGTATAAGATGGTGATAGCCAACTAATTTGCTCGTATTGTTATTTTTTTGGCTCATTCTCATACCACCAATCTGGATTACCACTCCATTTCGGGTTGTAAGAATTGTGGTATGGATACCATTCTTGGGTTTCTTGCCCTTGAAAACCAACATCTCCCACCTCTTGGTAGCACTCTTCATAGTACTATTGGTTTTGGAAACCAAGGGTTATTTCCTCTTCATAATGTTCCTCTCTCAATATATAGCAAAACTCGGTAGGATGGTCAGAATGACACATCCTACAAAACCTTGCTTGTTGAGTCTCTCTTCTTATCATGAGTTCCCTCAAGGTGAGACGTTCCATTTTTTAAAAAGAAATCTCTTCTTCAAAAGTCCAGAATCATATTGCAAGGATTCTTGATAAAAATTCACCAAGAACTCAAGCAATACCTACTCCGAACAAAAACAACCACAAAGAAGTGAAAATAAAAACAACTAGCTAATATGCAACCAAATATGCCCAAACACTTAAAAATAAACGCCTCTTCCCCTGCAGCGGCACCAAAATTTGGGAGGTCGTTGCCGTGCATCTCAAAGTTAAATTTATAAACCCTAAATGCTTCCTATCTACAACTAAGTTGATAATGGCAAGTCGGGGTCGTCCACGAAGAAGAGGGATTTTCTTAAGCGTATAAACATATAAGGTTGATATTATGCTAGAAGTAGATATATATAGATGTATAGATATATAAAAGCAAGTAAAAGGGGGGGGGGGGTGGGTTGGTTTTTGGTCCTAAGTTATAAAATTAAAAGACAAGATAACTATGCTAATCATCAAACAAACTAAGAAAGTGGATAAGAGTTACAAAAGATAAAGCCTTGGGGGCAATTGATATCCACTTCCAAACCTCAAGTAAATCATTGAACCATTCACTCATTCTATTTGTTACCTATGGGGAATGCTATCAGTTCCCAATAGATCAATATTCATTTCTTCTTAAGAGTAATTGACAAAGACGTTCAACAATCATTTGCAAACCTCATTGATAATCACTTTAGACATTCAACGACCATAAAGATATTTCCTCAATGTCATTATACACGAAGAACCATAGATTTGATAACAACAATCCTGCTACCAAAGACATGACCATTTAACCAAACATAGCATTCATTAGGCTAAACGTATAACAAACCACATTCAAGATTCAACCTTTCATTGCATCTATAGGATATATATGAGAACAATCCACATTAACATACTTATCTAGCAAGAAACACAATACATTATACACAAGAAGTTCTAAGTCCATGTTCTTGGATTTTCATGTCAAATGAGCTAAGAAATTGGCTACTTTCACACTTCATATTCTCAAAAAACCTATGACATAAATGAAGTAAAACATAGCATTAAGAACACATGAATACTAAATAACAAAAGCTTCAAGAAATAGTGAAATAGAGGTTCTTACTACATAAGTGTAGAAGCTTCAATAAATTACCCCCAAGTACAAAAATAAGCTAGATAATCAAAACTCATAACATAGAAAGAAGAAGAAATGGAAGGAAATAGTGAAAAATAGGGTTTTGGAGACCCAAAGTTGGGCTTGGGCAAATGGGGAAGAAAATGGGCTATTTATAGCCCAAGTTGGTAAAAAAGAAGGTCAAAACGCATCAGGCATCGCCCGGGTGAAAATGGCGTCGCCGGGCAGAAATGTCCTTGCCCGGGCGGGTGGCGGCTTCAGTCCAATATTTAGATCCATCCACCCGAGCGGATGATGATCCGCGCGGGTGAGCTACAATTCGCGGCTTCTTGTTTTACTTCCCACGGGTGAACCATTGATCCTTTTTGGGAGTTTTTGTAGTTCATTTTATAGTGCTCGAGAAGACAAATACAATGACTCCACCCTTGTAGGATGATTATTCTCGGATAATTCTAATAACTTTGTCCAAACTTCCGGGTGACAATTCATCCACTTCTTTACCTTCCTTCTTCGACCCTTCTATCTTCTACCACGTTTTGGCACGTGTCCTTCACTAAACCAGTCCAAAGGGCTCATGAGACATCTACAAATGAAGCTCACAAAATGGAATCTAAATGCTTGTAAGGATAAAAAAATTCATTAGACTAAACATATGTTACAAAATGAAGGATTTAGATATAAAAACTGAAAATGATCATCTAAACCCCTTATCATGTAAGCCGGCCTAAGTCTAGCAATATTACAACAAAAATATGACAAAAGAAATGTTAAATGCTTTGTAAAATACATGTATATGACGTCTCATCAAGGACCAAAGCACCCAAACCCAGTGACCTCAACCCCTACTAAAGTAAGGAAAAACTGCCCATGTGTTCACCTAGTAGATGACCCGGTTTTATCGGACCAAAACCACATCAACCCCATTGGGAAGATCTGACCCACGGATGATCTTCACTGTATGCGACGCTTTCATCGATCACCAAAACAGAAGAACACCAAAATTTCCACCTCACAGACCCAGGACAAAGTTCCAGTAAGTTGGCCCCCTCCCGATTAGCAGAAACTAACTTACACTATACTAAAATTATGAAGCTGGAATCGGTGCAAAGTCACAAAATACCAAAATCGGAAAAACAAAAGAGAAGTCAGCCCAAATAAAGTAGGAAACCAACATATGCCTTAAAATGATGACCCGGTTCGGCCATTATAGATCTGAACCCGCCACCGCCCAAAATGAACGGATCAGACCCACAAATGCATCGTGGTATGTGACATTTCCACAGGTCATCATCATCAAAAAGTGTTGATTGAAGCCCTCTTTTCTCTCTCATTTCTCCATCACTCTCACGGTTTCCCATTTTCATCATCTCATTCAAGTTCTTTTTCTTTCTCCAGTTCTTCTTCATCCAGTTTTTCTTCAATTTCTTCACCATTAATCGTAGGATATGCTCCATTTCGTGATATTTAGAGGCACGATCCATCCTGCACGTTTGTTTGTTTTCTTTTTTCCCCAATTTTGTAACCCTGCTTTTTTTAATTTTCTTAATTATAGATTTGAAATCGATCGATTTCAAAAGATTGTGTTGCTTTTTGGATTCAAATTGTTTTATTGTGATTCAAAAGATTATTTCGATGGGGATATTATATTTTTCTATTGGATCTTTAATCTGTAATAGTACAAACAATCTGTCTGGCTGACATATAATTTAGATATCATTGCAATATATTGATTATTGCTAGAGGCTAGTTAGATTGGATGTTAATTCACTAGTTGTAAAAAAATGTTTTATTGAGATTTGGTTAGCTTTTGGTTGTGTTTTAACGGAATTATTGATGTTTAGTGTGTTTTTGTTGTAGTTGAAGATGAAACAAATAGTTTTTTACCTTTTCTACATATTTTCAGTGGATTTAACGTCATTGTACTGCATTTTTTTACAATTATAATATTTAGTACATTTTAGTTGATGTTTATACATATATCAAATTTGATGATGTTTATACAATTTTAGTTTATGTTTACGTGTGTTTTGTTGATGTTTCAGTTCCAATGACAATTAACTGATAATGATGAAGTTTTCGATTTTTATCATTAATTTGATCTTTTAACACTGAGTCAAATTGATATTTGTGTATACATGTTATTATACATGTTATTGCAATATATTAATTATTGCTGGAGGACATATAACTTGACGCTGAGTCAAATTGATGTTGATGTTGGAGAAATGTCAAGTTAAGAAAGATTTATTTGTTTGGTATTTGTGTATTTAGAAATATTTGTTATAGTTTTGCATTAGATGGTATTTTGCTAATGTTATTTTTTGTTGAATCGAGAATTACATGTATTATGATGAATGTTTGATATTATATTTATCAGATCCTTTACAGTTTTTTTTTCATTTTTAATGTAAAATTAAGTTATTCTTATGTTTTCTTGTTGATGTTTATGTGTTTTGAGTTGATGTTTATATAGATTTTATAGAGAGTTGTCTTGCGCCCAGAGAGGAATTAGAGAAGGTAGGAGAGAGAGTGTTCTTCATAAGTTTGTAATTTTTGTTGCAGGTAGGTCTTCATAAGTTTGTGAACTTCTTAAAGATGACCCCAAAAATAAAATAAGTACAAAAGTACCACATGTCTAGTCACCAACATGTATCACTTTTGTTTTTAATCCCTAGACTAACCGGTCTAACAAGATACTTTCTCAATTAAAATAGTTAAGCATCATATGAAAACACGAAAAATACACATTAAAATAAAATAGTTGAAACATCAAATAAAAATATTGAAATACACATCAAATTAAAAACACACTATAATATAAATCTAATTAGAATAGATAAACATCAAATTTGTACACTAAAACACATAAAATAAAATACATAAATATGTATAAATTTTAAAACACCTAATGTCACATCAAAATGTGACACCGAAATAAAAAATAATAATCAATAATAAAATTAAATAAAAACTAATTCATACTACTAAACATCATTCATCAAACAAAAATCTAATAGTAAAAATAAACATCAATAGTACTCCCTCCGTTTTTTTTCATTGGCACCTCTCTTTTGGTGTTAGAATTGAGGAGATGCTAAATGAGTGGATGAAATTGAATTGAAAGAAGAGAAAGTAAAATGAGTGGATGTAAAAACCTTAAACTTGCCCAAAATAGCAAGTGTCAATTAAAAAAAATACCACTTTTAGTAAGTGTGCCAATGAAAAAAAATGGAGGGAGTAATTATTAATAACGCTGAAAATAAAAATTGAAAATGACTAAATTATTTTTTGAGTAAGTCTCAGGAAAGGCGGTCTTTCCATAAGCTTATGGACAGTCCTCAGGGGCATTTGCCTTAAATGTTGTGATTTTTTTATAAAATTTAAATATTGCATTTTATAAGTTAAAACAAGTAATAATATGTATTTGAAGGTGAAAATATAAAAATATATCATATAAAAAAATATTTTCAAAAATTTTAAATTTTGTATGTAATTTAAGAAATGCAGTGTATAAGGTAAGAAATAAGTGGTCTGTCCATAAGCTTATGCACAGGCCGCCCGTCAGGAGACCCACTCTTATTTTTTTTATCCCCAACCTATGATGCAATGTCATGTTTTGGTCCCCAAGATCAATACCACGTTTGTTCAACAATCAATAAATTCAAAATGATTTGTTTGGTCCCCAAATGTTGTTTTTTAGGTAACGTGAGCGGAGAATTGGTAAAAAAATTGTAAAATGACCATTATGACCCTGATTTTGAAAGAAAAAGAAAAAAAAGAAATGGGTCTGCTTCTTTCTCCTCTCTGAAATTCCCAAATCCATTAGGGTTTCTGACTGCTGCCGCCGCTCTGACTTCGTCGCCGCTCTGAAGACGGCTCTGGGAGTTCTGCAGAAGAAGGGTGTCGAAGACGATGATGGAGATCGGCCACACTCCGAAACAGCCAACGCCGCCGTAACCTCTAGTCATGCCGTGGAAAGAGATAAGTCAGAGCACTCCAAACATTTCAACTGGACAAATTAAAGCACCTTCCAGAAAGCCTAAAAAACTAGCGCAAACAAACACATAAAAACACCAAATTCAGAAGCTTCCCGGTAACAAAAATGGAAAACCTTTGAAGAGGCAACATATACCTTCTACAAGAATTGGAGGTGACACGGCAAAGATCGTCAGTGGATGCACAAGTAGAAGAGGGCATAATTTCCAAATCGATACGCCATTGGACGTCTCTGAGATCATGAAAATGACGATGCACCGATGCCGTTTCAATCAATGCGCCGCCTGTAGGCTCCATCCCCACCGCCTTCGATGACATCTTTCCAGCTGGATGTGCTAAATCCGGTCAATAAAAATTCTCTGTATACCCATATGAATAAAACTCAAGAAAGGCGGAGGATTTGTAGATTGGAAAAAAAATCAGGGAGAAATTAGTGATGAAAAAAAGTGGAAATTCTGATGAGCTAATTTATTTATCTATTTTGTTTTGTGAAATTAAGGTTGGCTTGGTGTTTCCTGTTGTGATAGAATCAAAATTATAAGTTTCGACGATTGCAATCGTACGACAATTCTGGAGAGTGAAGCTCACTCCGTGCCGGTTTCTCCTAATGATATTGATGCCTGTCCGAAAGCTAAGGTAATATGATGTAGCGGGAGCCACCCATACGGCTCACTCAGAACTCCCGGAGGCAAATACAATTGGAAATCCAAGGGTTTGGAGCGGAGTGAGCTTTCGCGGCGGCGGAATCTCACCACAGGAGCCACCCCTGAGCTGCACTGTCGGCATCCGCCGCCACCCATCCAATCGCTAGTACCGGCTCCCCTTCTTCCAATACGCACCACAGACAGACGGCAGTTATTCGGTCCATTTTTGAGAGAGAGGGGAAACCTAACTACAAATATTTTTAATATAAAATAATTATGAAAATACCCATGTTTATATTAGAAAATGGTTTCAGTCTACTTGAAAATCACCTTTGGGGACCAAAAAAATCATTTTGAGTTTGTTGGTTGCTGAACAAACACAGTATTGACCTTGGGGACCAAAACATGGTATTGTATCACATGCTGGGGACCAAAAAAATAATTTAATCATTTAAAATTAAGATGTAAAATATCACAAACTAGTGCCCAAATAATTAAAGTGTGAAAAATTTAACATTTGAACGTATGATCTATATTAAAAGATCAGGATTTGGAGTCCGCCTCTAGAAAGATGGTCTTTCCATAAGTTATGGAAAGACAAGGGTGAAGGGACTCAAGTACAATTTTACCACAAAAAGATGAAAAATTTGCGGGTTAAAGCAATTAAAATCCGGATTAAATTCAGTTCATAAGCTATTTGGGTAAACTCAAATGTTTCACTTGTAGTTACTGGAGAGTATAAACCCATAATTTCATATTGTTCTAATTAAACCATATCTTTCCATATGTCTACTAAAAGATGGTCTTTCCCAAGACTTTGTCTAGGATTTAACTTTAAACACATAATTTTAGTAGAAAAAATAACTTCTCGAATGACATCGCAAGGTTTGATTGAAACATTAAGTACTGGAAATGAAACATCAAACCTGGTATTAAAAAAGTGCATTGTACGGAAATGGATAGAAAAATTAATCTGCAGGTTTCTCCAACCCAAAATTTTTACCCGCGAGATTCTTGTTATCCGGAATCATTAGTTCCCCGATTTTTTGTACCAATCACCCCTAAAAAGTTGTATTTGCACACACATCCCTCCTTGTTCTCCAAACTTTCTATAAATTACATCTGAATTTTCTTCCCTATTTAAACATCATTATATTGCATATTAATCCGAAGGTCTCGTCATGAGACGGTTTTATACAAGACTTTGTCATTTTTTAAATGTAAAAAATAAACTTTATATAAAAATACTATCAATTATTAACAATATATTAATAAACTATGAACTATATATTCACAATTAATCAATAATTGTATAACAAGTTTTAGTAAAATAATATTTTTATTTAATAAGAAAGTAGTAGGTATTTTTACTTAAAAAATAGAATAAAAATAATTGTATTTTTTGTTACTAATTGAATATTTTTGTAAGAGTTCATATCTTAACGGACGATCTTTCCATAAGTTATAGAAAGACCAAGGTTTAAATTGAAAATTAGAAGAAATCAAGATAAAATTTTGGGTTGCATTAATCTGGTCATAAACTTAACTACTGAACGTTGCATAATAAATTTTTAATATTGCAACTAAACACTTTTACCTTTCTATTTCAAATTCAACTCCGTCTTTCCATATGCCTATGGAAAGACGATTTTTCCCAAGACTTTGCCTTTCTGTAATTAAGTGAAACATAATTTTAATTTTAAATTGAATTTTATAATTTTATTTACTATACAAATATAGTAAAATTTCAAGAATACTCATTATATTTAATTAGATTACAACTTTCAACAACACACCACTTACTTCTAGAAGTTGAATTACGGTGGTCGGGTCATACTGGTTGGCATAGTGATCGAGTATTGTGTTTAAATGGATTGAATGGGCGAGATTGTTTTTTCACGAATGTTCAGATTATGTGTTTTTTATATATATAATTGGGCAGGATAAAATGGGTCTTTTATAATCTAAGCATTAAAATGGAATGTCTCTTATATTTGAATCATAACATATGTGTATACTTTGGACATTTTGAAAGGTTTATGGTAATTTTAATTGATCCACTTTGCTCTGCCTAGTTAAACAGTTAGACAGATTCACTTCGGTGTTCCAAAATAATTCTTTTGGAGCCTCACGTACACAAAAATATTTCGATACACCCACGAAACAATATTTTTTGTGATAATAAATGATCGAGTTAAGTTTCTTAGTTTAGTATGGTGATGTGATCGGGTGAAATGAAGATAAACCAGATATTTAGGAGAAGAGCAGTGTCATTACTAAGCTGTCATTTTGTTGATTGGAAATCGTAGTGGAATCAAATTTTATCTAATTGTCTTACCTCTCCATCAATATCGTAACTTGGCAATGAGAAATGTTAAGTTTGATAATTGCTAGTGTGATTGATTCATGTTATCTCGAGTTCGGTGGAGAATTTTTTAATGATTGAAGACTGTTCTATCATTATATCATTATTACTTTTTCCCATTTAGGTCATTGTTTATAAATTTATCTTTAGTACACAAATATGTATACATGGGTCTAACTCATATTTCGTCGTAACATATCACTCAAATTGTAGGCTGCTTTACTTGATCTGATTAAAATAATATAAAGAATTATATTTTCTAACATTTTCGCTAATGATGATTTAAATTTAAAAGAAAGAAAATTTAGAACAACAATTTTAAATTTTATGAACAACAAAATTTTATGATACAATTGACTCTGTGTTTTGAAATTTTAAGAGGACAATCAAATGAATTGAATAAAGAATTATTGAAAATCAAATTGGAATGATTGTAATCTGGGTGAAACGATGCCAAAAAAGAATTGGAATGTTTGTAATCAACACTTCAAGAATTCGATCGAAAAAGAAGAAGCAAAGTACTTATAATCGACAACTGATACCATAATGATTCAATGTTGACCTAGACGGTTGAATAAACAACAAATCCCTGTTTTAAAAAAATTTAAACAAAAAATCCGTTTAAAGACCCAATATTATGTTTTTTCATCTAATCCAAACTAAAATCATACAAACTAAATAATGGATTCTCTATCATTCATTTTATAAAAGGTTGTATTATAATGAATACTATACAATTCATTTTTAGAAAAGATTCTATTTTTATAAGTTACTAAAGGTTGTATTTATTGAATTCTCTATAATCCAAAGAGTTTATTTTCAAAAGGAGAAAGTCTCAGGAAAGAAGGCACTTGACATTGTTTCATGGGAATTCTTGGAAGATGTATTGATAGGACTAGGATTTCTAGTGATGCTAAAAGACAGAATAATTACTTGCGTCGGAACTTCACCATTTTCCATCCTAGTCAATGGAAAATCATGTGACTACTTCAAGGATGAAAGGGGGTGCGGCAGGGTTATCCATTATCCACATTATGTTTGACATGTGTATTGAAGATTTCTCTAGATTAATTAAGAAGAGGACGCAAGTTAGGCGATTCGGATACCACATGTTTTTTTTATGATGACTTGATGTTGTTTGCTACGGCATACAGGCATTTCAGAGGTATCCTGATGAAGGCTATGAACAAGTTTGAGCAAACATAGGATTTATCCATCAATGCAACAAAATCTAGTCTCTTTGGGGTTGGTATTAAAGAGGACTTAAACTTCACGGGGATTCCATTAACCACTTTCGCAATCAAATATTTGGGGGTCCCTCTAGATGCAAACAAGCTGAAGGTAACACAATTTGAGGGTCAGGTTGGGAAGATAAAATACCAAATAGGTAACTGGAATGGACAGTCACTGGCTTATGCCGGTAAAATAGAGTTGGTAAAATATAGGATTATGGCTCCACAATATGCAAATCCCAACCACTGTCATGGAAGAGTTAGAAATGCAATGCAAGGAGTTCATCTGGAGTGGTACTTAGAAGACGAGTGTGTAATGGGACAAGATATACACACCAAAAGAAAAGGACGACCTTGATTTGGGGGATTATTAGGCAATAGAGAATCGTCAGCTCATCATTTATGTGACTTACACACAAAAAAAGTCGTTATGGTATAGGTGGGTTAACACATTTTACTTAAAGAAAGAGAGCATATAGACGATCAAAGAAAAGCCAGTGCATTCAGATAATTTTAAAGGTTTGTGCAGAATAAGAGACTTGTTGCTTGATATATTCCACATATACTTGAATGCGACAAAGGCAGCAATGACCGACTGGCCGGGCTTAGGGAAGTTCACTACGAAATCTTATGATGTGATCCACTGACACAAGCATCTGGAGGTAAATGCTAAGCCAAATCTGGAAAAGAAAAGGCTACTCAAGAAAATATGGAACATAGATATACCAACTCGCCACTCATTTATTGCGTGGATGGCCTTATTTGGACATTTGAAGACGATGGACAGACATATAGAGATCGATTTCACCCCACTTAATAAAACATGTAAACTCTGTAGATGGAGACTGAATCAAGTAAGCATCTCTTCTTCAAATGTGAATTCACGAAGGTTATATGGAGCCGAGTTAGGAGATGGATTGGGCTGAGAAAACGCACTGACTCAATTTTGAGTCCGAACAAGTGGATGAGGAGGCAAGTCAGAGGTTCAAAGCCGAGGAAACTTCTTAGCTTGATGATGATCATAACCTCTACCTACCATATATGGATGGAGCAGAATAAAATTTTCCATGAAAGATTAATGCCAAATTCAGAGAGGGTTGTAAAGATTATTGTTTAAAATTGTTACATAGTTCTTAATCGTGTATTCCGAACAAAATTGACTTTTGAGGAAAATATTGCAATGGACTTTCATGGTTTGCGACATACTCGAGGTCATGACAAAATTGGTCTGGAGCTGGCTGGGTTTTCAGTATGATCGTTTTGGAAGGAAAAGTTTGGGAGCTGGCTGAGGGGATAGATTGTACTTAACGAGAATGTCTGGAAATTGTTGGCGTGTTGGGAAGTAGATGTCTCACGAACCGTGACCATAAACACGATCTATAAAGATGAAAATAATGGTTTTGAAGGTGGAATGGTGCGGAGCTCTACTTCCTGTGTTGCAAAGAGATGCTTGTACACGAAAGGGGACGAATGCACAACTTTTATGCCTTCTTGAAATTGTATACTTAATGATTTGACGACAAATATGATAAGAATGTGCAAAGGCATAATTCTTCATGACTTCTTGCAGTCAGATACTTAACAAATCAATGGAAAACAGGACTAGAATGCACGAAGTCATAATTCTTTATGTCTAGCTGCAGTTAGATACTGATTAAATTGACGGAATATTTGATGGAATGCAATGGCTAGCGTAATACCTTTATTAAGGTGCTAAATTGTAATATAAGCTAACCATTTGCTTTTAAAAAAATGGTGGGATGGTTGTAAGGACCGCCACGCGGGGCTTGCACATATAAGTTTCGTCCGGTCTCATTATCATCATGCATGTGCTTTTCAGAGAAAAGCCTTGGGGGGATCTGATAGAGTCACAATTATTCCTGACCTTCGAAAAATAACCTCGACACACCACACAAGATCATCATTGAAAGCCAATAGCACATTTATTTCAACACTTTAGATGTGCACATGGTAAAAGTTATTCCTCGTCTGAGATATACCGCACTCTAGCTGTAAACAAATTAGAGGCATACGATCCATATCAAAGACAAGCATCCTCAATTTCGAAGGCTTTGGTGTGAACTTCCAAGGTAAAACTAGCAACCAACTTGAAGATCATTATTGAAGGCCTTGACTACATTATCAAGGTAGAACCTACAGCTGAATGCCTTGGATTCTCATCAAGGTTTGTCACACTATGTGAAGAGTCGACATTGCGCCTGTCTTGGGCCATAGACCTCAAATTTTAATACAAACACACTTGAAGGACTGAGAGTCAAACCTTGGTCTACCATCAATAGGATGTCTCACTTGCTCGAGGTAGAAATGGGTAAAAAGGGAAGGTATGAGAACTCTACTTCTTATATCAATTCCGGTTCTGCATTCAAATATCAATTTAGAGGGTGAGATATGCACTCAAAAGTGTCAGATACACCATTGACCACAAGTATAGTTTAAGGCCTCACTTCCCTACTTTGAGGTAGAAGCAGATTCAAAATGGCCGAATACCATGAATCAGTTGTACACCTTTTCAGAAGGTCTCTTATGTTTTGAAGTAGAAGCAAATTGAATTGGGCATAAGAACATGTTCTCCTTCCCGCCGATAAAACTTTATTTGGTGTACTTGCCCCAAAACAGTATGGAGTTCGTATTTGGCCCTCACATGAAAATAAAGGAATTTGTAAGGAAACATTTGTATGGTAACGAGAGCAAGTGACTGATTTAGCTATCCATCCCCATTAAGCATCTCAACACATTTATCCTATTTACCACAGTCGGAAAGATCCGGGTTATCAAAACATTTTACCCAACCTTGCACCATTTCAAAAGTACCTACATTATTTAATAGACTAAATTATTTTTTTTAGTCCCCTACCAAGTATCTTATACCATATTTTGGTCCCCATTTGCAAATCAACCCTTAGATGGTACCCAACAAATTCAAAACAATATGTTTGGTCCCCAAATGTGGTTTTCCGGGAAAGTCAATGGTAAAATGACCAAAATATGTAAAATGATCATTATACCCCCGAGTTTAAAAAAAATATAAACAAAAGCTTCATCTTCTTCGTAAATATGTTAGAGAACCGCCGTTGCCGCCGCCTTTCTTTAGTGTTTCACCACCGCCTTCCACTGCCGCCGCCTTCCGCCATCGCCGTTGGAACCAGATCCGGGATTACATCCACGCCGCTTTGTCTTCTTCACTTCGTTTTCTTCGCTCATCTTCTCTGCCGCCGAGGAGCTTCTTCTGCCATCTTCTTCGCTCATCTTCTCCGCCACCGAGGAGCTTCTTCCACCGTTTTCTTCGCTATCTTCTCCGTTGCTGAGGAGTTTCTTTCGCCGTCTTCTTCGCTCATCTTCTCCGCCGTTAAGGAGCTTATTCCGCCATCTTCTTCGCTCATCTTCTCCTCTGGTGGAAACTGGAGGTGAAAAGCGGCGGAGGAAGGCAGAGACCAAAGTATCTAAAATTGGTACCTGACAGCAACGTCGATCGGGCTGCGATGCAGGAACAGTTGAGTGGCGGCGGCGGTGAAGTATGGTCGATGGGCGTGGGAGGAGGTAGGGTTCCGGAGATGGGGCTTGGAGGATTGGGAAATTAGGGTTTTAAGAATTGGGAAATTAGGGTTCCGGTGGGAAAATAGAAAATAAAAAATAAAAAATAGGAATTTTTAATTGAAAATACTTTTTAATTAGTAAAATTACCATTATACCCCTGACTATACCGGAAAATCATTTAGTCTTACCGAAAAATCACCTTTGGAGCCAAACAAATTGTTTTGAATTAGTTGGGTACTGTCTTAATGTTGATTTACAAATGGGGACCAAAATATGGTATAAGATGAGACTTAAAAAAAAAATTATTCTATTTAATATGCAGGTAACAGGGACGGGGAGATACGAATTCCCCTTTAATTGACTTGAATCCTCGGCAGCGGCAGTGTGGGGAGTTCTTGCTTTGCCAGGCTCCCTTGTGCGCACCGAGACAATGCCAAGCCCATGAATCCTGGTGCTGGGCTACCGTAATTTACCTCTCATACGATGACATGGGTGTGGGCTGGTATGGGCCGCTGAGGGCAAGCGGATTGATCGCCTTTTGCCCTTTAATTGACTTGAATACTCTTAGGCCAAAGAGATAAACAGCAACTACAGAGAATGACAGCAGCTTTGCTACATGCACCAATTTTGCCTTCACTTCTATTTCATGGCAATGCTAAGTCAAACCATCCAAAGGGTTTTGCCGGGCTTAAGTTTTTCACAGGTAGGCTTGCTTTTACCCTCTAGTTTTTGTTATTTCTGCATTCTAGCCAAAACCCAACTCCGAAATCACGTTAAATACAGGTCTGGATAAGAATTTGCGAAGTAAGATTAGCTGCCGTATTAGGTGTAGTCAAGCGGCAGTCAAGAAAATAGGGAAAGATGATGTAAAAGATAAAAAGAAAGGTATTGGGAGGTTGGTTTTGAGTGAAGGAAGAGAAGACGACGGGGATTATGGACCTATTTGTCCTGGTTGTGGGGTTTTCATGCAGGGTAAAGACCCTAATCTTCTTGGCTATTTTAAGGAAAGGAAGGTAGAAGTTAAAGAAATCTTGGAAGATGAGGGTGAGGAGGACAACTTTGAAAGTTTAGTGGCTGGTGAGGTTGAAGATTTCGATGAGGATGATGATGACTTTGAAGATTCCGATAATGATGATTATGATAATGATGATGATGAGGATGATGGGGATTTTGAAGATTTTGATGTGGGAAAACTAAAAGGGAAAGATGGGCTTTTTGGAAAATTTGTGGGTATGGATGGGGTTGAATTTGATTTAGAGGAATTGGAAGCGAAGTTTGAGAAGGAAGAGGATGAGTCGAAGGAGTTGGACGGATTTTGTCCGGCTGGTGTTGGTTATGGTAACATTACAGAAGAGACAGCGGACAAGGGGAAGAAGATAAGTCTGTCGAAATCGGAGAGGAAAAAGCTGAGTAGAGAAGCTCAGAGTCAGAAAGAGGAGGTGACTGTATGTGCGCGGTGCCATTCGCTGAGGAGTTATGGGCAGGTGAAGAACCAGACGGCTGAAAATTTGATACCAGATTTTGATTTTGATAGGTTGATATCTACTCGGTTGATGAAACCTACAGGTGCTGCTGATTCGACGGTTGTAGTTATGGTGGTTGATTGTGTTGATTTTGATGGTTCATTTCCTAAGCGAGCAGCCAAGTCCTTGTTCGCGGCTCTTGAAAGAACTAGACAAGGTTCCAAACTTGATAAAAGGATGCCAAAGCTTGTTCTAGTGGGTACAAAAGTTGATCTTCTTCCATCTCAGATTTCCCCAACAAGATTGGACAGGTGGATTCGCCGTCGCGCTAAAGCTAATGGAGCGCCTAAGCTTAGTGGAGTGTATCTGGTTAGCGCTCGTAAGGACATAGGGGTGAGAAACTTGCTGGCATTCGTTAAGCAATTGGCTGGGCCTCGAGGGAATGTCTGGGTCATTGGAGCACAAAATGCAGGTAAATCAACACTGATCAATGCACTTGCCAAAAAAGGAGGAGCAAAGGCCACAAAGCTTACAGAAGCTGCTGTCCCGGGGACTACACTTGGAATTTTGAGGATCGCAGGGATACTATCTGCCAAGGCAAAAATGTATGATACTCCAGGTCTCCTGCATCCCTATCTAATGTCTATGAGATTAAATAGGGAAGAGCAAAAACTTGTCGAGATAAGAAAGGAGCTACAGCCTCGAACCTACCGCATCAAGGCAAGTTATGTCTTTTTTTATTCTCTCGACATCAGGACCTGTTCATTTCTTTTTCCATTTCAGTATGTTGTGCTCACAAAAATAACTTCTGCAAGGTTTCTGGTTAGAGATTAGAACCTCATATTTGTCCCTCAAGTCTGGTGTAGACTGTTTATGGCACGTTGTTATATCTCTTAATGTGGTTTCTTAGCTTACTTATACACTCCTTATATGCAAAATTAATGGATAACTGAAAATAGATCTGCTGTGTTCTTATACTTCATTTTCAATTAGACTCAACCTGATTTGCAATCCATGTAATGGTTGTATAAAATTTGGTTTCAAGTTTGGATTAACTATTTGACATGTTATTTACCCATGAGATCCTGAATTCTTCTATTTCAGCTTATTCATTGAACTGAAGTAGCTTATCTTTCTTTGAATTGCTTGATACCTGTCACAAGTTGATGGTAGTTAGAAAAGCTGCTTCCTTGATCAAATAAGTTAGAGACCTGTCAATATAAAAGTACTTTTCTTCCATTCTATCAATTATCCTGCTGTAATTTTTGTTCTTTTCATCAGTGTTTTGTTTTATTTATTTATAATTACTCCGACCCCCTCTCCTGAGAAAGAAAAGATAGCAAAACCAAAATTCCTATCCCAGTGTCACTTTTCCAGTTTCATAGAACCTTTCTTGTAGAATTGCCGGTTGGTCTAAAATAGCATGTGATCTGTCCGTCCTATGTTGCTACTTCATGTCAAATAGCATATTAGACATATCATAGCACACATATCTCTTTTTCTCAAGGCTATTATTTTTTGTATCTTCATCCTTTGTGTTATATTTGATGAATAATGCTGTATATTCTCAGGCAGGTGAGACTTTACATGTAGGTGGCATGGCAAGATTGGATCTCAATCATGCTTCTGTGACAACAATATATGTCACAGTCTGGGTATCCTCCAGCATTTCTCTCCATTTAGGAAAGACAGAAAATGCTGATGAGATCAGGCAAAAACATGGGGGCATACGATTACAGGTAAGGCACCATTGCATTTGTGTTGATTTGCTGTCTTGTTGTATGACTGATATATGCATGAATATTCCCGGGATATCTAAATTTATTGTATGAAGATGTGTGACCTCTTTTGACGTCGACCTTTAAAATCTTCGTCCAAGTTTGTGCTCTACTTCCAGCTTAGTTCTTTTTGATGCATGGAAGATACATATGAACGTATAACACTCACAGAGTTCAACATTTGGAGGTTCTCAAAATGCCAACTGAAACCAATAAATATAACTGTAATGCACCATTTGAAACTTCTGTGTCGGTAATGTGAACTTACTCATGATAAAGGCTAACTATCGTTTGAAAGTAAAGTGTAATTATGTCATGATATTGACTGATTCATCCTGCAAATGGGCATAGCAGTTCAGTTTGGGGAAAAGGTAAAAGAAAAACCTAAAATGTTGGTTCGATATACCTGACTTCTTTTTGTATCCTTCTAGGGGAGAAATCACACTTGGATTGATTGTTCTTTAGTCCGTGTCCCTTGAAAGGCAGGTGTGGTTCCTGTTTGCACTTCTTAAACGCATAAAAGAAAGTCAGACTAAAGTGATTCGGTTTGAACTATTGTTCCGATCACAGTGAACCCTTTTAGTGATTGTATTTATATATTTTGCTTTCTCTATAATAATTTGAATCACATGCCACTGTTATCTAATCCCCTCAGAAAAAGAAAATGTTGGAAGAAATGATGTATGATTTGCTTCCTTGTTCATTTTCAGCCCCCTATTGGAGTTGACGAAGTTTGTCAGCTGGGTAACTGGGTAAAGAAAGAAGTAAAAGTGAGTGGAATAAGTTGGGATGTGAAAGAAATGGATGTTGCAGTAGCTGGCTTAGGTTGGTTTTCAATTGGTTTGAAAGGCGAAGCAAATTTGACGTTCTGGACTTACGATGGCATTGAGATAACATTACGAGAACCTCTGGTACTTGACAGAGCTCGTCATCTTGAGAGACCCGGGTTTTTGCTTCCAAAAGCAACATCAGAAGCAATCGGCAATCAAACTAGGATAGAAGCTCAAGCTAAGAAAAAGCTTGGGGAGACGAGCATATGACTTTTTCATATGAATGTTGGAACATAAAGGAACTTGAAGATGGAACATAAAGCAACTTGAAGATGGAATGTCGAGTATAAAGTGAGATCCAGAAACATGTCTCCGGAGCCAAGTAATTTGAATAAACCAGGTTCTTCATCAAGTTGCTGTGCAGCAGCTATTTCAAGTAGTAGATGATGGATCAAATGTCAGATAAAATTGGCCATTGGCAGTGGCATTGAATTTGGAACAATAGTTTGCATGTGAAAACCCTCCTGCGAGATGTTCTGGTTGTCTGAGATTCGGCACGGAGACTTCACTTTGGATTTACTGAGGAATTTATACTTTTGAACTGTTTACCCAGGATCAGAACTGTGTTATTCAGACATGAAACATGTATCCACAGCAAAATATGTACTGCTAGCGTCAACGAGTTTTATATTTCCTACAAATGCCGAATAAAGACAAAAGAAACATCCAATTTATAAAAATTAATATACAAATAACCAATGAAGGTGATAGGAATGTTTATGACCTCCCTTGTCATTTCAAAAGAAAGTAATGGTAAAAGTAGGTCTAAAATTTGTTCTAACCTGATTATCTATGCGAAAGAATAGGATTTGATTCCTCAAAACTAATTGTTTAGAATTTTGACATCAAAATATTGAGAAAGTCTACAGTTGGACAGTGTAAAACAATACTTTGTGGTAAAATATTTTATCAGCTTGATAGTTTATTTTCATTACTTTCCCACAATACCACTAAGCAAAGTACACCACACCTCCCAAATCTACTGAATCAGCAGACATGCTCCAACAAGGCCATGGCCGTGTGTCACGGGTCGCCTGCTAAGGGTGCTAATCGTGCAGCCTAGCCGTGCATTACCTTCATGACTACCGCTTTGTTCCCACGTGCGTCGCACTCAGCTTGGTTGCACACAGCACACCGAGCCTTTAGAGGGACATGGACGAGTGTGCAGCAAAATACACACGAGTTTAGAATAGGAACTTGACTCACACACACAAGCCAAATATACAATATAGAGCCCAACACTGAGGAACAGACGCTCGTAATTCAATCTATTGCAGAAAAGGTAACTGGGTGTGTGTAGCTCTCCACATCCGGTTACCGTTTTGTAATATAATGATTATAAGCATTTGCTTCCCTGTTGTTGGGCTTTATATTGCAACGTTAGCTTGTGTGT
This sequence comes from Rubia yunnanensis, assembly GCA_037428765.1. NCBI lineage: Eukaryota > Viridiplantae > Streptophyta > Magnoliopsida > Gentianales > Rubiaceae > Rubia > Rubia yunnanensis. Next base: position 21,958,784 of record CM075066.1, read on the forward strand.
GTGAGTCATACTCCCTCGAGTGTGTATATTCCGTTGCACGCTCGACCACATCTCTCAAAGGGCTCGGTCTGCTGCAAGCAATCGAGCGGTGTGCAACGCATGTGGGATCTAGGCGGTAGTCGTGGCACGGTTGTGCACGGCTAGGCAGCACGGTTCGCACCCTTAGCGGGCGACCCGTGACACCGTGTCTGTACTTCAGACAGTCGCCTTCCCCTTCAGATGCTTCCTTGAGCTCAGTTCCAGCATCTTCCCGTGCATCAGAAGTCCACAGTCAGATTGTCACTAAAATGTTGCAAGATAAGCGTACTGTCTTTGTGGAATTTATAACCAAAAGAGTCCAACTCGGAGAACACTTTGCCAGAGTGCAAGCACTGCACGACCAGGGGAGTTTACCAAGTCTTGTGGTGTTGGAGCTAGGTCAGCAAGGCAACCAAAGTGTTCTCAGGACCCTCTTTCCTCTTAGCTCCAGTTTTGAGCTCAGCCAGGTGTTCATCTTCAGATAGAACACATTGACTCGGCAGTAGGGCCGCAGGTGCAAGATGTGAGTCGGGCAGGCTCAAAGTCCCATCACATACCTTGCTGTGCTCAGCACCAATCTTCCCCTGTAGTCCTTAATAACTGACACGTGATCTTCATTCCTGCGACCCTCTTCCTTTTACCCAACAGATGAGAAAATCCTCCACGAGGCTCTTCTAGCTCCAATAACATTCTTATCATAAACAGAAAACAAGTTGCTCTCCTCCACAGGGAATTCCCTCAGATTCCAGCCCTGGCAACCTTTTCCATGAACACAACCATTTCCCTGTACCTCTCAGCCTACTCAGCCAACTTGGCCATGTAAACAGACTCCTCATACGACTGCGACGTGATTTCTCTTTTCGCAGTTCAGAAGGTATAAAGAGAAGTGGGGAATTCTTATTTCAGTGCTGGGGAGAAAAGGAGGAATGAGTAAATTCTTTCATTTGTATTCCCAAATCCCCTTTACCAACCTGGTTCGTAAAAGGACAATTATGAACAATCAAAGGAAATACCATGCTGCCTCTAGAAGGACCAAGTAATCAGGCTTCATGATCAAAAGGGATCTACACCACCAAGACTACAATGCCACACCAACTCACTCACACAGGACCCTTCTCTATTTATCTTGCTACATTTACAGCATAAAAAATATATCCACTAGCTATCGAGTTCAAGAAAGAACAACACTTATAACTTAAGACAGTTAATGGAAATTTTCAGATCCCTCCAATGTCAAAATAAGTAAAAAATGAAGCATAACCTCCATAAAGAGAATCGCTACAAGAACATCAACTACAGTTACAATAAAGTTTCCTGCAGATTTTTTCCTTTAATTTACTGGTTGTAGATCTCGCCAAAGAATCCTTTACAGGGCAGTGCAATGGTAAAATTCATTAAAACATACAAACAAAGGGGTCGATAATAATAATACAAGCTTTAATAGTATAAGATATCTAATCCCCAATTTCATGCTATTCTGTCAAGTTACAACTGTCAATGAAAAACCGTTTTAGATTTCTGGATTTTTTAAGTCAAGTGTTTTGCGATGGAACTGGAAGGAAAAGAACTTCATAAAAGAGCCAACCAAAGGGATTTGGAATAACAACAGACTAACATTTAACCCCAACTCCAAGTACCGGATAGTTACTATGTCTATGAAAGAGCTTTTTATCATCAAAGTATCTAGATTTGCATGTCACATACTATGCAGCAAAAAGTACAACCAAACCTGTATAACTACATGATGAGCTGATCTTTCAACTTCAAAGAGAAAACCAGATACCTGCATTTCAGAAACCTGCTTCCAAGAGGATGAATGACACCTACAAAGTATAATTTGACCTCTTCTCAGAATTCAGCAGCATCCAACGTTTCTTCATTTTCTTCTCCACCCTCACCTATTTTATCATTGTGATCCTCATTTGAGCTGCACAGAAGTTTATTTTCTCGTTGTAGGTTTAAGGAGGAAAGCTGATCGAGTGGAATAGCATTTCTCTTGTAATTCCAAACAAGCATCGAGGTATAATCCTGTGGCGATATAAGACCCTGCTCTCTGAGGCATCTTCGTTGCTCCTCTAATATCGCGGGATTATCAAGCATTATATATTCAAGCAATGCCTTCTCATGATCAGGCCGCCAACCAACCGGAAAAGGTGAGTAGTCCGTCTCAGGCACAAGAGACATTCTTGTATACTGAAGCCCATCAATCGATTCTGTTAGACCCATTCTGAGTAAATTATGGTACTCTGGAGATTGCCCTTTTCTTTCTTTCAAAGGACGACTTAAATTCCTTGAAGCTATAAAGTAGACCTTAGCTCGTGAACGTAGCTTGTACTTTGCGGCATATAGCTTTGCAAGAGAACCCCTAATGATATATGAGCAAAAGTTCACAATTTTCTTTCTATTGTCTGCATATCTATACCACTCAACAATCGTGAATAGCAACTTATTCATCTGAGCATTTGTATGAGCTTGAGTAGCATGGAACATTCTAAAACAAGGTTGTGGATCAGGATCTTTATCCCCCTTGAGAAAGCTTAGCTTTCTAAACTGCTTGATGCACTGTTTCAAGCTAGCGGTAACAGATAACAGAGTTCCAACACCTTTCTCACTGATAATCTTCCCCCCAGCAGCAGTGTATCGAAGAGTTGGATATACAACTCGACGACACAATACATGATCAAGGAACATAATTCCTTTCGTTATGTGCTCAATAGGAAGGCTTTCATTGTCAAGCTTGAGCATATATTTCTGATCACAAAACTCAATCAACTGCTTTCGCAATGTAGCTGCATCTGCCCTAGGCCCCCTAACTCCAATCAGAATATGGCCACCAAAGCGGATGTAATCAATTTTCCTAGTCTTATCCGGTCCACTTGTGGGAACGAATTCTGGCCAGGATGTATTTCCCTGCTCAATGTCTCCTCCGGGACTGTTCCAAATCACATCACTTTTAGATGGCCGGTAAAACTCCTTAACCTTACCCTCCATCCAGCGATCCAATTCATCAAGACACACATTAGCCAACAGAGGACTAAGGATACCACAATGCCCCCACGAAGGAACTTTTTCTGCCTCTTCAGGTGCAAACCCGAAAAAGGACTCCAACCAATAAGGATCAGGTTTTGGCTCATCATCTGCCAACAACCTCTTCTTTTGATACTTCCTCTTCTTCTTTTTCTTAGGTTCTTCTACCTGAGTAGTTATAACAGGAGTAGTCAGAGCTGCCTTTATCAAATCAATCACCTTCTTATCCCTAACATCCCTCATCAAAGCGCTTATTATGAATCCAACCTTCATTCCATCCAACACTGTGCTCAGATCCCCCTTTATGTACCACAGATAACCCGCAAAACTTCTCCTTATCGTCCGCAGCACTGTATGTGCAGTCCTCCCCGGCCTAAATGCAAATGATTTGTCTGAAAATCGAGCCTCATAAATGGGCTCCAAAATCATTAACAGAACTTCATGGACAATCCTATCCTGGAATGGAGATGGCTGTGTCGTGGTCATAATAGCTCTAATCTTCCTTTTGGACAAAGATGCATAATCAGTCTTATCCCTTGGGGACTTGATAAAGAAATCTAACCTAGCTCCCCACTTAAACCTATTATCCAAAACCGCATTCCTCAATGACAATAAATCTTCAAGGGTAGGCCTAGTTATCGTACTGCGTGGCACATATGCCCCGGTATCATCAGCAGCAACCTTCTGATAAGCCAGAACCCAGAGCTCAAATCTCCTCAAATAATCACTCAAATTGGTCACAGTTCTGTTGGGTTCGCGGAAATTTTCTATCCACATTTGACAGCATACAGAAACCCCATCTTCCCTCATCAAAGTGGCCGGGTCATTCGGGTCCTGAACGCGCCTGGTGTGGGCATGTGTGTACATAGACATTGTAAATGAAGTAAATCCATCATTCCTTTGGCTCCAATTTCTCAACTCAGTGCCTAGAATTCTACTTGTTCTGCTGTGCAAAAGTGACGTTTTTCGGAGTAGGCTGTGACTAAACAACACAAATGGTCGATGCATAATACCCCCAAACTATCAACGCAAAACGCCCATGCTCTTGAATTCTTGAAAGCCAAAATAGGTAAACAAGTGAAAGAGCAAAACAAAAAGATGAGAATTTAGGTCTTACTTGCGGATGGAAATCGGCAGCTTCAAAAACTGAGAATCTAACTTCTGTATGGATTTTTTAAAAACCCTTAAACCCTACCAAAATGAATTAAACCCCACTCGTTCGTTTTTCCCTCTTCCGGTCATTCGGTGACCTAATATTATACTCATTTTAAAAACACAAAATCTAAATGAAATTTCTAAATGCGGATAAAGTTAATGAAGATTTATTATATTACCCTTAATTAATTTTATTAGTTTTAATTTTAATTAATTTTTAATTATTTAACTTCAGTTTCATCAATAATCATTATTGAAGATCAATTCATAATAAAGATTATGTTTATATAAACACCTCAAATTAGATTAGCATAAGAATTCATGATCAAATTAAGTGCAGCAAACATCAGGCCACCGATTCTTCTTCTGCCTCTCGTATGTCATGGCCACTGACTGTCCATCTCCATCGCTGTGCTACACCACCTGAACTCACGGACTCACGGTAAGCTGTGTAATAGTGGAGCCGATGAGCACATAAGTATAATATGTCTCATTGGTGTCAAAATTGACTGTATAAGAAAATATTGGATTTGTTGTCAGATCTGGAGAGCCACTAAATCCTTGACCATTCCATTGTCCATTTCGGTACAACAAACTAGTACCATTTTAAAAATGTAGTGGATGTCCTGTAGGATCACAAAAGTATGTATAATTTCCTCGAGCTGGATCCCAGAACTCTTCCATGACAAGATAAAAACTTCTAGACCAGTAACAAAATTCTGACCCATCTTCATGCTCGGTAATAATGTGTCAGTGGGATAATAAAAGCATAGAAGGATTTTTCAATGTTTGTAAATATAAATAGAGGGTTTCTTTGGAATTGACATCAATTTAGGAAATGGAATCAGTGAAATTGGAACACGAATTGGCATAGAATTATGAGGTAGTTGATACAGTTTATTGAGATTATAGAAGAATATTTTAAGAATTAGAATTTGTTTAGGACTAAAATTAAATAGTTGAAAATATTTTTTAAATTCAGGTCCAAAACTCCTAAATGCAGGTAATATGGATAATGTAGTAATCCTCATTAAATTTACCTACATTTAGGAATTCTCAATCTGTATTTAGATTTTTCCTTTAAAAAAGTTAAATGCTAAAATAACCTTATATTTTGGTCATAAGTGATAATCGAACCCTGTAAAATTTGAAAATGTAATTCTAATCTTATTATTTGATCAAAAGTATCAGTCTAACTCTGGGAACATAAATTTGGCTGAATTATTTGAATTGACTATTATACCCCTATTTAATGAAATAAAAAAAAAATCAGAGAATTAGAAAAAACTGTGTTACCCCTGCAAATTCTATAGTTTGGTATAATACCCCTGCATTTTTTTCCATTTTCTTTCTCTGGAATCTGAACAAACTACAGGTACTCATGCTTCGACGACCCGGATTTGTGCTCCGAGATACTCTCCACCCGTGCTTGGGACCTCGAGCTCGCACATGGTTCAGAACCATTAATTCCACCAGAGCGCCGCCACCGCCAATTTTGCCAGAGCGACAACCCATTAATCACCACCAGAGCGACAATGCCGCCGATGGTCTTCACGACGATGAATCTGGCCTTGGCGGGAGTCCAAATCTGAAGGCCAATTGGACAAGGAGGCGGATGACCCTCTTACCGAAGAAGAAAATCGGCTCGGCGGATGAAAGCCTAGCAGTGGTAGCTCCAATCGCTGGTGAAAACTCAGCTACTATTAGCAGAAATAGAGCGTTGACTCCAGATCTTAGATTCCGATGACGGTGACGGAAACTCCAGATACTACTGGCGACAGTGGCGAAACAAAATGCTACTAGCGGAAACTCCAGATTCCGGCTGCCGCAGTGGTTTTGGAGATGACGAACAAGAAGAACCAAGAGGTATTTTTGTCATTAAATTTTTTTATTTTAAAACTAGGGGTATTTTAGTATGTTTAGGTTAGGTCAATGCCTGAAAATTTCAAGTCAATGTCGGAATAGTGCGAAAAGATTATATCGGCATATTTGCTAAAAAAACTTAGGGTTAGAATTACAATTTTAGATTTTACAAGTGATGAGACACTAGAAGCATGTGTTTCCTAATTCATTTAGCACATCTTTTAGCAGCTTTTGTATAGTGGATTGCTAGGTTTACGTGGGTTTACAGCACAAGGGGTTTAGATAGCCATTGTTGGTTTTCTTGTCTATATCCCTCGTTTTGTAGATTACTTTGATCAAATGGATACTATGTCCCTACGAGCATCTACATTCTATTCTATGAGCTTATTTGTAGATCGCTCTTAAACACTTCACAGTAGTTTAGTGAAGGTCATTCACGAGAATGGTAGAAGATAGCTGAAAGCTATTCGCAAGAATGGTAGTAGACCGAAGGCCACAAGCTAAATCGTGGTAGTAGATGAGATGCGCTGAAGAAAAATAGTCAAAGTCTGGAAGGAATAAAATACTGGCACAGCCTGTGTACATTTACACGACACGTGCCAAACTGATGGCTTTTAAGACTAAGTCCTGGCGTGGGCTGTGTACTTTTGCACGACCCCATGCCTCCATATGGTGAAGACATGGACCTCTAGTCCGCGGCATGCGACTAATTGCGCGGCCACGCCATCGGGAGCTGAAGATGACGAATCCGGATGGTGGGTCGTGAGATTCTGCACAGGCCGCATCGCTCAGACCCCAAAGAACACTCTCCAGTCAGCGGCTCATGTGACTTTGCGTGGGCTGCGCGATCAGTTTGGCCGAGGAATGCCTCAAGTCTGCAGCCCGTGTACTTTTGCATGGGTCGTGCGGTGCAGGTTGTATGCTTTTGCACGGGCCGTGCCAAAGTTCCTGATAGGGTTTCTCTTTTAGTTTGGGCTTCTTTAAGGCACATTTCCACCTACTTTACAAAAACACACTAGTCTACTAGGGTTTATCCATCTAAGTAGTTGTAATTTCACTTTCCTAGTTAAAGAGTAGGTAGAGAGAGAAAAAGATTAACTCTTCTCTTCTCATTTACTATTTCCTAGTTTATGCCTATGACATTGAATCCAATAATTAAATTGGGTTCAATTTCCACTGAGTAGTGTAATTACATGGGGATTTCATTTGTATTTATAATTAGATGATAATTTATGAGATTCTAGATCTTTCTATCTTTTATGTCTACGAATATTCATGTTTGACCTGTGCTTATTATTCTTGTAAGATGCATGTTATGTATATTCTATGATGCACCATAGGTTCATATGTGATATGTTATTGTGCTACGCTTGTTTGCATCCTTGGAAGTGTTGGGTTAGGAGTATTATAGGTTTGGAAGTACCAGCGATGTGAGTAATGCATGTATGATTGAGAGTACCGTTCCAATCGTTGTAGCCTAGTTTGATTGGATCATCATGTAATAATGTTCATGTTAGGAACAAGATCCCTAATATGGGTGTAAACCCTCGGTGTACCTCGATAGATTAAGCATGATAGTTTGTAGCAACTAGGGTGGTCGTGTGGCAACCATTGTCGTTTCAACCATAGAGTTATTGTGAGATGCCTATTCCATTGCTTCTATAGGCCTAGGGAAAAGCGTCCATAGTGGAGTGCCCAGGATGTATTTTCCTTACTCTTATACCTAACAATTGCTACCTACGTGAGGCAACTGCTCAGACACTTGATCCTTTAAGTGGGGGCGCATTAGCACTGAGAGTGATTTTTATGGGGAAGGAATTGCAGTATCCAAAGGTGTGATCGAAGACGGAGGTGGTGGTGATAGCCTATAAGATGTCTATGAACCTTTGTGTGACAAACATTGGGAATGACCGACTATCATCCACATTATGTGGCATAGGCATGCGATATGTTTATATGTCTTATATGTGATAGAATCTAGGATCAAAGTCATTCATCAGTAATGTTACGTAAATATCCACAATTCTAGTTAATATAGTTTAATCTCTCTGAATATCATGATTAGTAGTTGTTAGATAAAACCCCAATCCTAAGTTTTTAGTACTAGTCATTCTCGACACACAATCAGAGTGACGCCCGATTGTGAGTTGTGTTTAGTTAACTTTTGAATTCTACCAAATCTATGGATGACCAAGGACTTACCGCTAGCTACTTTCTAGTAGTTGGTAGTGAGCATACAAGAGCAACTTACAAATTCTATCTTCGTGAAGCGCCTGTGGGTAATTTGTTAAAAAAGAATGGCCTCACGGGTGCAGATCTGATTTATTCGCCGCTGCTGGGGACTCTAGTTTAATTTGATTGTTAGCTTGCATGACTAGTTGGTATTATTAGATAGTTTTTTCTTTTGTAGCTTTTGTTGGTTATTGTGTTAAGCTTTTCAATAGTTATTCTTGTTACTCCTAATTTGTTTTGCTAGTGTTCTCTGTTGGACTGGTAGTGTCTTGCTTCTTGTTTATGGTACACACCAATACCACAAACTTAGGAGTTCTATACTATCTATCAGAAAATGTATGTGGTCGAAGAAGGATGAGAATGAGAACTAGATGAGAGGTTCTGCAAGGGCCAACTGTTTGTGTAGATATAGAGAGAGGTGATGTGGCGAAAGATAACATAACGCTTAGGGAGTTTGTGGCTCCAAATTTGGAGAATCAACCCATTTTCATCGTCTTCCCGCCTTTATTGCCAAATTTCACTTACAAACTCAAGAGTGGAATGATACAGTGCTTTCTTACTTTTCATGGAATGACCGGGGAGAATCCCAAAAAACACCTCTTGGAGTTTCATTTGGTTTGCACCAACATGAAACTATCGGGGGGTGTCAAAGGAGGATTATAATTTGAGGTCATTTCCTTTCTCGCTGGGAGATGATGCTAAGGATTGGCTTTACTACCTCCCGCTAGGTTGTATCATCTCATGGATGTATATGAATCACATGTTCCTCAAGAAGTATTTCCCAGCTTCAAAGTCTGCGGAATTAAAGAAGTATCTGTTCAATATCTCGTGACTCCCAAATGAATCCTTGTATGGATATTGGGAGCAATTCAAGCGTCTTTTGGCTAGATGCCCCTACCATCCATTCAAAGAGGGAGATTTCGTATACTATTTCTTTGAGGGTTTGTGCGATGAGGATATGTGAATGGTGAATGCCACATGCAATGGTTCGATAGCGAACAAAATCCCCAAAGACGCTATGACCTTATTCGAGGAAATGGAAAATGGTACACGGCAATTGGGGACCCAGTCATGAGTGAAGACTTTGGAGGGACCCGCTCACTCCCCAAGCTTGAAGAGCAAGTCCAATTGCTTCAATGATTAAGGAATTCATGAAGGGGATGACACAAGTGAAAGTGTGCGAGATTTGCAGCTTTGATCACCCGATCGACACATGCCCACAAGTTGTGGACAACTTTGAGGAGGTGACGGCTTTGGACTTCAATGGAAGGAATAAATAGTTTGGCAGAGGGCATCAACAGGGTTTCCGAGGGAACCAATGTAGAGATTTCCAAGTTCCGTATGCAAACTCATTCAATCCCTGATGTTGCGACCACCCGTATTTCAAGTGGTGCGATGACAACCAAGGAGGGGATCTACCTCAACCTTACCCGAGGGGTGAAGGGCCTTCCAACAACAATGCTCTAATTTATAAGTTGGATCGGGAGGGGATTTTGGAGGTGATTGTGCAATTTACCAAGAAAAGTGACATCTTCACGGAGCGAACAAGAAGGGAAATTAAAGAGCTAGGCACAAAAGCTTTCTCAAGCATAAAAAACCTTGAGGTGCAAGTTGGTCAACTTGTCACATCAGTGATCTGGCTTAAGGAAAGACACTCCGGCAAGCTACCATTCCAACCCGAAGTGAATCCACAAAATGTGAGTGCACTAAAATTGAGAAGCAACATGATTGTGGAGTACAACAAGGCCACTTTTGAAGAGGAATAAGTAGTAGTTGAGGAGGAGTCAACACAAGAGCTTCCTACCGCCGAAGTGAGAGTTAACCCTCCACCAACGTTCCCTAGTGCTCTAAGGGGAAGACTAAGGGTGGTGTCCAATGAAGATCAAATCCGCCAAGTTTTCAAAAAGGTAAAGTTAGTATTCCATTCTTATAAGTGATAAAGATAATTCCATCACATGCTAAATTTTTGAAGAATGCTTGCTCTAAGTGAATTACTAAACCTATTAGAAAAGTAGGCCAATTGAAAATAGAGGAGTTGTCACTTTAGCCCATAAAAATATTCCTTAAAAGTGTGATGACCCCGACATATTTTCGATCCCTATTTCTCTGGGTGGTAGGTTAATAAAGGACGCTATGATTGACCTAGGAGCTCCCATCAATGTTATCTCATTTAGCCTACATGAGACTCTTGACATAGGTGAACTTAGGGACACTAGGGTGATAGTCCAACTAGTCGATCATTCCCAAGCAAGCCCTAAGGGGATAGTAAGGGATGTTATGGTTAGAGTGTGCATTTCTGGCGGACTTTTATGTCCTTGATGTGATGCACGATGGAGTTGCACCCCCCTATTCTGTTGGGCAACCATTTTTGAAAACATCAAGGACTAAGATACATGTTCACTTGGGAATATTAACCCTAGAGGATGACACTGATAAGGTCAAGTTTGACCATTCTTGTATGCAATGGTATAAGCTTATGTGATGGATTTGAAAATTTTGATGAATCTTGCATGAGTGATGGTGATGAGATTCTTGATATGATTGTTGAGTGGAAGCATTTTTTGAGCTTTGATTTCGATTAGAATGTTGATGACACCTATATCTTGCGTGATTTTAGTGATAATCTTTCTATTGTAGATTGCTTTTCTATAGACACTAACATACAGCTATTGGTGGAGAGTGGCAAGGCATTAAAACCTCCTAGACCACCTCCTAAACCTTAGGAAAAGGCTAAGGAGTCAGCATTAGCTAAGGATGATCATGAACACCTGGTTGTTGACAAGAAGTGTGAAGGCAAGGATAACGCTTTGTGCAGACCTCTCCACAAAGACATCATCATGGGTGTAGTCGCAAATGGCGACTCCGGAGACCCAATGGTAGGTTTATTCTAATTTGAATGCATGAAGAAGAAGTCATGAGAACGATAGTAAATATACAGTGTGTTTCTTTGCTTTTGGTATTTTTAGTAGTTGGTTGTTTGCATGTTTTTATTAATGCAAAATTTTTTTTTGTTGAGAATTCAGGTTGTTGAGTCTAAGATCAAGTCTTGTGGTTGTGATTTGGAGAACATAGGATTGGATGAAAAAGTGTTAAAAAAAAGAAACGAAGGTGCTGGGGAGCACGAGCCGTGTAAGGCTCGTTTGAGAAAAACTAGCACAAGGCCTTCACATGGCACGGCTGTGCCATGCCTCTTGCCAGCCATAAAGTACATCTAGAAAAAGTGCATAATTTTGGCAAACTTAAAACTTTGACAAAATAGGCATCCCCCCTGGGAGGTCGTCGCCGTACCTCTTAGAGTTAATATTTATAAGCTCTTTTTGCTTATTATCTACAACTAAGTAGATAGCAGCAAGTCGGGGTCGTCCACGAAGAAGGGAGATTTTCTCAAATGTTTAAGGATAAAAGGTTGCTATTAGGCTAGGAGTAGATATATATACATACATAAAAAAAACATGTAAATGAGGGGGTTTGGTTGGTTGTGGTCCTAAGTTATGAAAGTTAAAGGACAAGACAACTAGTAAAGTTAAGTAACTATTATGCTAAATCATCAAACAAAACTGAGAAAAAGGGTTTTAAAACTACAAAAGATAAAGCCTTGTGGGTAATTGATATCCACTTCCAAACCAATTGTAGATCATTGAACCATTTACTCATCCAATCACCAAACATAACATTCATTAGGCTAAAACTAGAACAAACCACATTCAAGGTTCAACCTTTCATTGCATCTATAGGATAAATATGAGAACAATCCACATTAACATACTTATCTAGCAAGAATCATAACACATTATGCACAAGAAGTTCTAAGTTAATATTCTTAAATTTTTATGTAAAGGAGCTAAAGAATTCATCACTTTCCTAACTCCCTAACACTTCAATTATACAAACACTTCCTATTCTCAAACAACCCATGGCATAAATGAAGTGAAACATAACATTGAGAACACATGAATGCTAAATAACAAAGACTTCAAGAATGAGCAAAACAATCTATTCACTACTTCAACTACTTGTTGTGAAGATAAATCTTCTATTCTTCTTAGGTAGTAGTTTGCAAGAGTGAATTCGACACATCTTGTCAAACCTCACCAATGACTCCCTTAGTACTAAGAGTATCCCATTGATGACATTTAGCACGAAGAATCAACAAGCTTGGCAACACTTATAAACACTACACCGTGTCTAAGCATTTAACCAATTCATGCATTTACACAAGATAGGTCAAGAACGATCGACATTCATAGACCTCTCTCATTTGCTACCTAAAACAAACATGAAAATGAGTTCGATATCATCACATTCATCTAGCAATTATCAACACACCAACATCATTTAAGAAGATCTAACTCATGCTCTTAGATTCCACATTAAAAGAGGGGAGAATTAGCTACTTTCTCACAACCCTAACAAGTAATCATACAAGCAATTCATATACTCAAGCTTCCAACAACATCAATGCCATTAACAATTCACATTCAAATCTCAATAAATGCACAATAGCAAAAGCACCAAATAGATATATATATATATATACATGTATATATATAGGGTTCTTACTACATAGAAATGGAAGCTTCAATCCTTTGCTCCCAAGATAAAACTAGGGCTTGAAACCACAAAAACGCAGGAAGAAGAAGCTGTCCCCAGCTGCTGAAGAGGAGAGGATAAGGTGAGTATTTATAGTGCAAAAAAGCAGAGAGGGTTTCTGACCCCTCGTTCGTCGTGAGTCGCAACGTGCTCGCGATGACCCCGCGACGGACTCCAAGTTTAGCACCATTTCTTTTTTCTCCTTTTTGTTTCATATCCTCCCCTTCTCTTCCCTTCTTCAATTCTTTAATTCTTCAAAAGCTCAATTACAAGTCTTCATATCTTCAAAGGTATTCTTCAAAGTCTTCAAGCAAATTGCCTTGTCACACAAAATTCTCTAGAAAAGTAATAAAAGCTTAAAAGTCGCTTTTAATCCTCCTTAGAGAATTTCATGGTAAAATTTCCCATTTAGTGCACAAAAGTATACAAAAGTAAATTCTAAAAGTCCTAATATAACCGTATAAAATGGGCACATCACCCCCCCTCCAATTAATTCCACAACTTTCTTCTTCCCCAAATTGGTTAGCGCTAGTGACACTAAACCAAGCATTAACACCTTCTCTGAACATGAATTTATTAAGCTTTTACTCAAAGAATTTCCATTTCTTTCCAAACCATTACTACCTTCTTTTTGTCTCTCTCCTAATCAACCCACTTGTGTAACATCATTGATTCTCTGAATCCGAATTCAGAGTACCTTCTACCATCAATATAGATCATTTTACCCACTCCAATTACTTAAAAAACATTCACCCCCATTTCACAATAAGAGAAATTCCAATTGGGCATTGTCTCTCAAGGGAGAGCACTCATTGTTTTTTCTTGGGTGATCTTTACCTCCTAGCCTTCAAATCAAGTAACTCTTTAAACTTTGTGCTTACTTGCTTTCATTGGCATGATTGTGTTATATGTAAGGATTTTAAAATTTTGAAAATTGTTAATGTTTTATGGGATTATGTGGGTTATATGCATGATGTTAGATTGAACTAAGTGGTGAGGGAGAGGGGAGATTATGATCCTTGAGTTTAGATGGCATGATTTGCTATATGTAAGGTGTTTAGGAAGAATGTTTCTTGCTAAGCGACCTTTGTGCATGGGTTGTGCATATCTTGCCATTACTGTTTTTTCTTGTGTTGCGATAGAATGGGTCCTAAGAGGAGTAGACTGTAAAAGGTACAACTTCCCGAGGTGATAAAGGGAAGGGTTCAACTAAAGTTGGGAGACAAGAGCCAAAAACTCCCATACCTTTTACTCCCACCATTGTTGATGAGTTCATGGGATACATTTCCGGGGTACGTGGCCTAGAAATGAAAGTTTCTCAATAGGCCAAGGAGGAAAATATTGGATACCAAGTTTGCGTGCAAAGAGACTTCGGTGGCACTAGGCTTACTTGAACCTGTCACCTACTTGTTAGGTCGGATAGGAATCGAAGGCCTCCTTGAGATGCACTCCAATACGTACATTAGGTGGACTTTGGAATTCTTGGTAACCGTGGAGCAAACATCGGGCAGTGACGGAAAGAAGACCATCACATTCCACTCGGACGAGCATTTGGAATCTTTTGGAGGAAATTGGCGGGTGTTGATAGGAACCACTCAGGCAAGAGTACCACAATAATCCCCCCAACTTTGTGGTGCATGCACCGACTTCTATCTAAGGGAGTTCTTTTCCACGCAGAGTTTTCTCAATGCCCTAATCGAGACGTGCAAATCCTTTGGGCTATGACTTCGGAAGGAAACTTATATCCCAACATGATGGAGACATTTGTGGAAGAGTGCACATTTATGGGGAAGACAGAGGCTAGAAAGATACCAATAGGAGGAATGGTTGGGCTTCTTGCACAATACTTGGGACATAATGCATCTCCTCATTTTTCTTTGGCAAATTTTGATCGTTCGGGGATGAAGTATACTATGGAAAAGTTTGCAAGAGCTTCCATGATCGCCACCACTATCACAGAGGATTGTTTCATTTGGTTATATGGTGATGTAATAGTTTGCAACTTTATGGTACTTCAGCAACCTAAGTGCACGACAATCAGTCATGACAGTGCATTACAGGATCTATTCATAGCTCCTGATCCAAGATTCAAGAAGGCTTTCTACAACACCTTATCAGCCTCAGATATAGACATCGAAGAAGAAGATGATGAGAACCTATCTAGAGTGCAACCTACCCGAACCAACCTGCTGGCGGACTTTTTTGACCAATTTTTCACATTTGGGGAACTCATAAGTTCAACCCAAATGGAGCAAGAAGTTAGTCATGTGGTAGGTGGGATGAGTTTACAAATGGAGGAGTTTGGGGTGAGGCTTGACTCTATGGATGGAACCATAAGGGCTTGGGGAACTAGACTAGATTCCATCAGAAGGAAGAGTTTGAAATTGTTGACGGGTGAGCCGATGTGCAAGAGGAGGTCATGGATCAATTGACTGAGATGATGCACACCTCGAAGCTTGAGGACTTTCGTAACCTCATTCCTTATGAAAGGCAAGAGCTGAGGCAAGAAGAGAGAAGAAGAAGGCGCTGGGCGAGGCGCATGAGAGAATGCCCTTTAGGGTCCCACGAGTAAGTGTTTACCATTCTCCCTACTCCACTTGTGATTTTATACTTTGTATGATGCATTGGAAACAATGCAAAGTTTAAGTGTGGGGAAGGGAGTAGTTAGGCACTAAGTAGAGTTCTAGCGAAATTCCTGTGTATTTGTTTGTTTTCCTTTATGTTACTCCGACTCGGATGTAGTGAAGTATCCAAGTAGGGATCGGACACGAAAACACTCAAAATTTCCATTTTTCACCGACACGGCGATTCGGTCAACTGAGTGTCTTGACTATTTTTTCTGACACGTCTATCATATAAAGTGTAGTAAAATATGTTTTGACACGCCTATATTTTATTATTTAATTAATAATAAATGAGATTAATTTAATTATTATTATATAATGGAGCATATATATATATATAACTTATTATTAGTCAATATTGAATTCGAGTATACTTAAATTCAAATTTTAAAAAACTATATATAAATAGACATAAAAGAATTTATTATTAGTCTATATTGAATTCGAGTATACTTAAATTTGAATTAAATTAAAACTATATATATATAAGAACTTATTATTAGAAGAACTTATTATTAGTCCATATTGAATTCGAGTATACTTAAATTCGAATTAAATAAATATATTTTCTGCGTGCGAAATAAAAAATAATAGAGGATGGCATTTATAGAGATTATGTAAAAGAAATTAGTCATTTATGTAATAATTTGAATTAGTCTGTTGGTGTTGTTGATGAGTTGGGAAGTAAAATAGACAACTATATTTACGATGGCAATGTCATATAATTAAGAATAAGAACGAGTCGTTGTACATTTTGTGCTGATACCCACACCCAATTTTTATTCGCTTATCGATAACTAACTCGGCTAGATTTTCAACGTATGTCATGCATTGTGTCGTGTCAAATCGATAAGCAATTCTCCACACATTGTCAAGTGTTGGGGTAACACCAGTTTTCCTTGTTCTCATTGTAGTATGAAGCCTACCTTTGAGGCGTTTTGTGCTACAAAAAAACCCTATCTAAGTCAAAAACTCGAAAGAGAGACTTAGGCAACAATGGGAAAGGCCCAGATAGGTTGAAAAATCTATGCAAAACTGAGAGGCCAAATGGTGTGGAAAAAGGTGAGAAGTAACCTTTGAAAAAGGAAAAAATTGTAGGAGGCTAGAATGAAAACCTGAAAGGGCTCATAGGCAAAATGAGAGAAATTGAAAGTTGTCCTATGCTTCTCTTGAATTGTCTTTAGGTAATTTCTTTCGGTAGAGTAACTTAGCTTCACACGTTCATATTTTGTGAACCTCACCTTTGAGTTGGTATGATGGTTGGATAGATTGTCTCAGTTTCTTTGGGATGTGAGAGTTGTGAGATTCTTATGTCTTTGGGGGACTAGGGTAGTTTATGAATAAATTTTGGGTGTTTTGGGTAATTCTTTGCATATTATATTTTGCTTAGATCTTTGCTCATTCTTTTTTACTCGAGGACGAGTAAAGATTTAAGTGTGAAAGATTTGATGAGACGCTAGAAGCATGTGTTTCCTAATGCATTTAACACATCTGTTAGTAGTTTGTTTTATAGTAGATTGCAAGGTTTAAGTGTGTTTACATTACAAGGGGTTTATATGGCCATTGTTGGTTTTCTTGTCTAAATCCCTCGTTTTGTAGATTACTTAGATCTAATGGATACTATGTCCTTAGGAGCATCGAGATTCTATTTTGTGCGCTTATTTGTATATCGCTCGTAAGCACTTCGGAGTGGCTTAGTGAAGCCATTTGTGAGAATGGTAGAAGATAGTTGAAGGCCATTCACGAGAATGGTAGTAGACCGAAGGCCACACGCTTAATCGTGGTAGTAGATGGGATGCACCGAAGAAAAAGAGTTGAAGTCCAAAAGGAATAGAAGACTAGAACGACTCGTGTACATTTACACGGCTCGTGCCAAACCGATGACATTTAAGACTAAGTCGCAGCGTGGGCCATGTGTTTTTTCATGGCCCATGCCTCCATATGGTGAAAACCTGGACCTAAATTCTGCGGGTCGCACCATCAGGAGGTGAAGATGATGACTCCAGACGGCAGCCCACAAGATTTTGCACAAGCAATGTCGTTCAGACCGCCAAGAACACTCTCCAGTCCGTGACCTGCATGACTTTGTGCAGATCGTGAGTTCAGTTTGGCCGAGGAACACATCCAGCCTGAGGCCCGTGTACTTTTGCACGGGTCGTGCGACGCGGGCCTTGGGCTTTTGCACGGGCCGTTCCAATGTGCCTGCTAGGGTTTCCCTTTCTGTTTAGCCTTCTCTAAGGCCCATTTCCACCTACTCTATAAAGAGGCACTAGTCTACTAGGGTTTATCTATCTAAGTAGTAGTAATTTCATTTTCCTAGTTCTAAGAGTAGATAGAGAGAGAAAGAGACTAACTCTTCTCTTCTTATTTACTATTTCCTAGTTTATGCCCATGGCATTGAATCCAATGGTGAAATTGGATTCAATGTCCATTAAGTAGTGTAATTACTTGGGGATTTATCTGTAGAGAAAGTCTCAGAAAAGACGGTCTTTCCATAAGTTTATAGACAGTCCATAGGGGATTTTAACTTAAATTTTGTAATTTTTATAAATTTGAAATGCTGAATTTTATAAGTGAAAAAAAGTAATAATATGTGTATGAAGGTGAAAATATAAAAGTATATGATATAAAAAAATATTTTCAAAAAGTCTAAATTTTGTATGTAATTTAACAAATGCAATGTATAAGGTAAAAAAATAAAGTGGCATGTCCAAAAGCTTATGGACTGGCCACCTGTTAGAAGGCCCACTCTTATTTGTATTCATGACTAGATGATGATTTTTTGAGATTCTAGATCTTGTTATCTTTTATGTCTATGAATATTCATGTTTGACTTGTACTTATTATTCTTGTCAGATGCATGTTACGTATATTCTATGATGCAGCGTAGTTTCACATGTGATATGTTATCGTGCTAGGCTTGTTTGCTTGCCCCAGAGTGTTGGGTTAGGCGTATTGTAGGTTCACGAGTACCAATGACGTGAGTTCATGCATGTATGATCGAGAGTACCATTCTGATCGTTATTGCCTAACTTGATTGAATCATCGTGTAGTAATGTTCATGTTAGGGACAAGATCCCTTAACGGGGGGTGAAAACCCTCAGTCTACCCCGATAGATTGAGATGGATAGTTTGTAGCAACTAGGGTTCTCGTGTAGCAACCATCATCATTTCTACCCTAGAGTCACCGTGAGACGCCGATTCCTTTGCTTCTATAGACCTAGGGAAAAGCGTCCATAGTGGAGTGCTCAAGATGTATTTTCCTTACTATCATACCTAACAGTTGCTACCTATGCAATGAGACTGCTCAGGCACTTGATCCTTTAAGCGGGGGCGCATTAGCATTGTGAGTTAATTTTATGGGGAAGGAATTGCGGTATCCAAAGGTGTGATCAAAGCGCCTTCCCTAATGATGGATGCGGTTGTGATAGCCTATAAAATACCGATGAACTTTTGTGTGACAGACACTGGGAATGACCGACTATCATCCACACTATGTGGCATAGGCATGAGATAGGTTTATATGTCTTATATGTGATAGAATCCAGGATCAAAGTCATTCATCCGTCATTTTACGCAAATATCCACAAGGCTAGTTAATGTAGTTTAATCCCATTGAATTGCATGATTAGTAGTTGTTAGATAAAACCATCAATACCATATTTTTAGCACTAGTCATTCCTGACAGACAATCAAAGTGATACTCGATTGTGAGTTGTGTTTAGTTAACTTTAGATTTCTAGCATGTCTGTGGACGACCCCAAACTTGCCACTTGCCACTAGCTACTTTCTAGTAGTTGGTAGTGAGCATAAGGGAGCAACTTACAAATTCTATCTTTGTGAAACACCCAAAGGTAATTTGGTAAAAAGAACGACCCCGTGGGTGCGGATCAACATGGCTAGATTAGCACTTTCTTTTTGTATTTTTCCCTTTAAAGAAACTTACACCCACGTTAATCTCTATTCTCTTGGGAAAAAACAATGAATACTAGATTATTACAGATGTGAATCTTAAAATTTGGTATATTACCCAACTGAAATTTTATGTGTACGTTTGATATCAATAAAAAAGTAAAGAGAAATGACAAAAATGACCTTATGCATTTTTAAAAAAGTGTTGAAACAATCTCAACATTTTTAAAAGTGTCAAAATGACCTAAACTTGTGTAAATAATAACATGATCTTCCAATTTTGGCATTAGTTTTGGCATCAGTTAGACAATGGTAATATCCGACTAGTATGTAGAGTTGTTTCAACACATTTAATGAACACTTAGAATTGTTTAAACACTTTCGATAAACTCTTTTTTTTGACATATTCACAAAAAATATAATTATTTTTATGTTTTACCCAAAATAATAATATCGGTAAATTATCTACCTTCTATTCATTATGTTCTCACTGTTAAGAGTGATAGATCTACAATGTATTCATTTTGTTCTTTTACTTTTACATTAATATATTTGTATTAATTTAAACATTAGAGAATTTCTCCCCACCACATATGGAGTTTTGTATTGTAGCTCACAGATTGGCATTCACATCATTATCACACATCATCTCCAAAAGTATACCGAGCACTTTAAATTATAAGAATGTGTATTTTTATATTTGATATTTATTAATTATTTTTATTTTATTTTTATTTATGTAATTGTTATATAATATTGTGATGCGTAAATACTATCATTAAAATACAAATAAGAATACATATAATGTACAACATAACTTGGAGTGTTATAAGTATGGTACTTTGAAATACAGTACTTCCTTTCTTCCAGGCTAAATTTCACCAGGCAAAATCAATACTTTTCTCTCTCTTCTTCTCCCTCGTTAACGTTCAGATTCCACCGGAAACGGTCTTAATATAGTTCCCCCATAGCATTACCACCGTCGATGGCGGAGGCGCCACCCCCTGAGGGGGTGAAATCCTTCCTTTCCGTCCTCACAGCCCGATCCCCTCCCCTAAACCCCACCCTACCACATACCCCTAACCTTACCCCGATCAAGGAATTCAAAGGAGAGCTTGCCTGCATGTATACTTCAGATCAGACCGCACAGCTATCATCTCACTATCAAAACGCTCTAATCGGCAAGTTCAACAATGGCTGACCTTCAATGGAGGTTCTGGAAGCGGCATTCAAAACTGTGGGATTCCAATCAAGATACCAACTTGGAGCAATAGACTACAAGCACCTGCTAATTCGTTTCCAATCGAAGCATGATTACCAACGTTGCTGGCTTAAAGCAAACTGGGTACTCGGAGGTCATCAGATGAGGGTTTTCAAGTGGACTTCTAATTTCTCCACATCAACAGAATCTCCTATTGCTCCGGTGTGGGTTACAATCAGGAATGTTCCGATATTCTACTATAATCAGGCAACAATTGAAGATGTCGGCAACCAGATCGGAAAATATATGAAGATGGATGCAGCTACCCTTGCTCTCATAAGACCATCAGCTATAAAAATCTGCATTGAGGTAGATGTCCGCTCCCCTCTTCCTACTTACTTAAGGCTAGGATGTCCTGAAGATAGTGAAAGGTGTGAAATTGAATATGAATATGTTCCTTTGTACTGTAATCACTGCAAAAAGTTGGGGCACTGTGTTTCAAACTGTAAAATCCTGCACCCAAACATGCCTCAACCTAGGCCCCTACAGGAAATTAGGAAACCTCCAAATGCAGCACAGATAGAGGATAAGGGTAGGCATCAAAATCATAGGAACAGACACCTAGCTGGTAACCCGAGATATCCTCTTTCACAGTCAGGAAATGCCATCGATAACAACCCTACAACCGCATGGAAAGCCACTAGAAGGACTATACAAACTGAGGCTCTGGACACTCTCAGTCAGGAAGTGACATTACAGATGGAGAAAAGTCAAAGCCAGGAGATGGTATTACAGAACCAAGAAAGACCGCAAGTTCTTCCCATTCAAATTCAGGCTCACTCAACTATTCCAACCTCATCTAACAGCTTGCTCAGTCACAAGGAAGATATACAAGATCTCGAACCAGAGATAGTCTCTACTGATATACCTATACAGAGTACTCAGAAGGTTTCAGAAGGTTTTGTGGAAGCAGAAATGCAGGAAGTTATTGCTCCATCTGAAAATCAAACACAAGGGTTTTTACACAAGGACCACTCATTAATGGTTGTTACTTCTCAAAATCTCACAGAAACAGAAAGACAACTGGGTGATGGCATTGATCTATTTCCACATCCTAAGCTACATTTTAGCCATGATGACCTCACAGGTAAGTTCACAAATCCCTCTCATCCCGAATTAGCATCTAATGTTTCTTCACCTCCACTGTCTCCAAAGGAGCAAATCCTGTCTCCGAATCGATTTGAGATACTGGGACAAATGATGGATAATGATGATGATGAGAGCAGTGAAGTACATATATCAGAGGAGGACAGGTGCAACCATCCAGCATCTTTGGAACCATCCAACTCAAAGAAAGATCAATTGACTCTAGACAAGGACTTGGAACTGAAGCTCAATAAAGTGTTATCATCTTCCAGTTCTGATCCATCAAAACAGGTACTTCCAACTTTTTTCAATCAGGTAAATTCGAGGTTTTTAAGATCCTCGACAAAAAGTTCCAAGAAATGTTATAAATGATTGATAAAATAATCATGCAGAAAATATTGATATGGAATGTTAGAGGCATGAACCCTGCAATGCTTAGATTAGAGAGACTCTTGAAAATACATCATATTGACTTTCTATGCATTATTGAACCTAAGCATGACAATATAGAGTGTACCAATTATATGCATGAACTTCATTTTGATAACTGCATGACATCGAGTTCAGGGAAAATCTGGTTAATGTGGAATCATAAAATGAATGTATCTCTGGCTATTGACCATCCCCAACACCTATCTGTTCATATTGAATGTTGCACACTTGATAGAAAAATGGAAGCATCTTTTATTTATGGTCTTCATAGTAGATCAGAAAGAGCTGCATTGTGGGCTGACCTTGGAAAGATTTGTAATTCAGAGAGACTGATTGTTGGTGATTTCAACTCAATCTCTTCTGTTAATGAATATAAGCAGTACACTAAAGACAGGTAGCATAAATGATTTTTCTGAGTTTATCACACACAATAATTTACACCACATCAACATGGTGGGAAACTTTTTTACCTGGACAAATGGTAGGAAAGTTCCAACTTTCAAAAAAATTGACAGGGGTCTGTGTACATTATCCTGGAGTTAAACCTTCCCAAACAGTTCTATTCACATCCTGAATAGACATCCATCAGATCACAGCCCCATGTTATTAACCATAGGATCAGATACTCCTTCAGTCCCCAAACCTTTTCAATTTCTGGAGATATGGCTCAACAGACATGATTTTCTCCAGGTACTGGCAGAAAATTGGAACCTCCCTCTACCTGAGGGAGGAATGTTAGGTTTCTCCATCAAATTAAGAAGATTAAAGCCAGTCCTAAAACAATGGAATAAAAATAACTTTGGCAATGTTCATGATAACCTCATCAAAGATGAGGAAAATCTCAAGCAGCAAGAATTAATTTACCAAGCAAATACCACAGAAACTGAACTCACTAAACTCAATCAAAAGAAAGCTCTGCTGACCAGAGCTCTTAAAGAAGAGGAAGGTTTCTGGAAACAAAAGGCAAGACTAAAATGACTCAAGGATGGTGATAATAACACTTCTTATTTCCACAAGGTGGTTCAGGAAAAAAGATCAAAAACATTAATCACGAAGATAAAAGATCTTCAAGGTGACTGGAAGAGTTTACCAGCTGACATTGAGGAGACTGCTGTAAATTTCTACAAAAACCTACTAATTGAACCATATGATCAAGAGGCTGGCCTATAGTTCCCACACTTCCTCAGTCAAATCCCAAGACTGATCAGTGATAAAGATAATATAAAACTGGTTCAAATTGCCTCCATGGAGGAACTAAAAAAAGCAGTTTTTGGTCTCAATAAGACCAGTTCTGCTGGATCAGATGGGTATTGTGGGGCATTTTATTGTGGAGCCTGGAATATTATCTGCCATGATCTTCTTCAGGCCACAAACGAATTCCTCTGTGGAGTTCATATCCCCAGAGCAATCTCTAGCACATGGATCACACTTATTCCCAAATCCAACTCCCCATCAAGTTTTTCAGAATTCAGACCCATCTCCCTCTCAAATTTCACCAATAAGATTTTTTCTAAAATTCTTGTTGACATAATTGAGCCTCTTATGCATAAGATTATTTCTCCTCAACAAACTTCCTTTCTAAAAGGAAGGGACATAGCGGACAATGTGATATACCTACAGGAGATGTTAAAATTTCTGAACAGAAAGTCAAGAGGCCAAAACTGCATTATCAAATTGGATCTTATGAAGGATTTTAACTGAGTAAACTAGGGGTTTTTAAACAACATTCTCTTAAAGTTTGGATTCCATGGTCACCTGGTTAAAAACAATTTAAATAACATTTCGGATGCATGGTTTTCAATACTTATAAATGGAAAACCAAACGGTTTTTTCAAAGCTTCCCGAGGCATTAAACAAGGAGATCCACTATCTCCATTTCTGTTTAATATTGTCTCCGAATCCTTCTCTAGGAGTTTGTCCTTTATCTTTCAGACAGGAAAGATAGATTATTACGAATTACCAAGGCATGCTATTCCTATATCCCATCTCAGCTACGCTGATGATACAATCATCTTTCTAAAAGCCACCAAGCTCAATCTCGTCAGAATAAAGGCATTCCTAGAAAAAATTGAGCTAACTACTGGCCAAAAAATAAATTACTCAAAAAGTGAATACTTTGTGAGTGATTCTGCTACTGTTCAGAGGAATAGAATCATCAAAATGACCCTTGGCATGAAAAAGGAGTGTTTCCTTTTAGATATCTTGGATGCCCTATTTATGTAGGAAGAATTAAAAAAATCTACTTCCAACCCTTACTGGAAACAGTGGCATCTAAGCTAGGTAACTGGAAAAACAAATGGCTATTAATGGGTGGAAAATTGACTCTGATTCAAACATGCTTGTACTCTATTCCCCAACATATATGGGCAACCATAAAACCCCCAAAAAAATGTGATTAAAGACTTGGAGAAGCACTTCTCTATTTTTTTCTGGGGGGAAAAAGGAAGGAAAAAGGAAGAAAGTTTGGAGAACATGGAGGAACCTGTGTTTTCCTGCAAATGAGAATGGTTTTGGTCTCAGAAATATTAACTCTATCATCAGAGCTTTCTCCATCAAGCTCTGGTGGAAATTTCAACAAGGGGAGGCCCCTTGGACCAAATTCCTCTGGTCTCTTCCACCAGCAACAAGGAAATCTAGAAATTGGGGAAGGATATGTAAGGTTAACCATCTTACAGAATCTTTCTCTAAAACCATCATTGGTGAAGGAAGCTGTAATATATGGACTGCAAATTGGTCACAGTTTGGACCTTTAGAGGATCTCCTACCACAAGATTTTCCACAGGAAATCATGGAATTGTCTGTCTCTCAATTCGTGGAGAAAAAACTCTCCCTGCTGCCAATACTCGGAACAATTTTGCCTCCATCCATTATCCACTTGCTGGAAAATCTCACAATCACACCCATAAGGGCGGATAGGATGATTTGGCGTCCTTCATGGAGCGGAATTTTCACTTTCAAGAGTGCATATAACCTCATCAGGGAATCCAGGCAAAAAGTTCTGCCACTCAGCAAAATATAGCACTCCAGAATCCCAAAAAAGCTAAGTATCTTCTTCTGGAGACTTCTAAATTCCTTACTCCCTTTCGATAATGTTCTGCAATTCATGGGCTTCCAAATTGCATCTAAATGTTGCTGCTGTCATTACTCTGATTCCTTGTCACATTATTTTAACAATTGCCCTTTCACATTGCATGTGTGGGATGAGATTAATAGATGGCTCTCTTTACCTGTGCTTCGTTTCAACACACCGTGGAATAGATTGTCCTATTACTGGTCATCTGCTGGTTTCACCACCACACACTCCACACTTATTAACCTACTACCATTACTTGTTTGCTGGCATCTGTGGAAGGCATGGAATAAATTTTTATTTGAAGAAATTAAACCGAACTATGTTACTATACTCTCTGAGATTAGGAAATCACTGCATGACATTGCTCATTCACCCACTATACCACAGTGGTGAGTTTGACAAAATATTGATTTCATCCAATCTACTTTCTTTTCCGAAAACACGGAAAAAGAGAAGAATAACAAAAGTAATATGGTATCCTCCAATTAATTTCTTCAAAGTCAATATAGATGCCTCCTGGGACTCAATATCCAATAAATGTGGAATTGGTTTAATTGTTAGAAACTCAGGTGGAGATTGTTTATTTGCCAAAGCTGTCAGCCAAAATGCATCTTCAGCCTTGCAAGCGGAACTGACAACTATTTTGTATGCTTTAAACCTGATGCATGAAAAGCACTTCACAATTTTTGGGATTGAAACGGACTGTCTTAATGCAATATCATGTGTGAACTATCCCTTAACTGCTCCCTGGAACCTATATGTCCTATCTGATGATATTCATAGACTTTTGGGTGCTACAAAACTTGCTCATGTTTTTAGGGAAGCTAACATGCCTGCTTAGCAAAGAGGGCTAGGAATGAAAATATCAATTCTCTTTTCCTGTTCGAGGAGCTTGATAATAAAACAAGAGGACTAATTGCTTTGGATAAAAGGGGTGTCCCTTCCATTAGAATTTCAAATGATTTTAATGATTAGAAACTACACAATGATTCTGCTATTCTTTCTTTACAGGTTACCTATCTTAACTAGGAGTTTTTTCTGGAGGCTGAGGACGGAGAAGGCCACCTTTCATAACTGCATGCAGTAACGCCAAACTTACCTGTCCGGCCAGCAGTGTAGGCAAGTCCGACAGTCTTCGAGGGGGCTTCGAGTCTTTGAGGTGGCTTCGAGTCATCAAGGGGGTTTCGAGTCATCGAGGGGGCTTCGAGTCATCGAGGGGGCTTTGAGTCATCGAGGGGGCTTCGAGTCCTCAAAGGAGCTTCGAATCCTCGAGGGGGCTTACTGTCCTCGAGGGGGCCTCGTGTCCTCGAGGGGGCTTTGAGTCCTCGAGGGGGCTTTGAGTCCTCGAGGGGGTTTTGAGTCCTCGAGGGGGCTTAGAGTCCTCGAGGGGGCTTCGAATCCTCAAGGGGGATTCGAATCCTCGAGGGGGCTTACAGTCCGTGAGGGGGCCTCGTGTCCTCGAGGGGGCTTAGAGTCCTCGAGGGGGTTTTGTGTCCTCGAGGGGGCTTAGAGTCCTCGAGGGGGCCTCGTGTCCTCGAGGGGGCCTCGTGTCCTCGAGGGGCCTTCGAGTCCTCGAGGGGGCTTCGAGTCCTCGAGGAGGATTCGAGTCCTCGAAGGAGCTTCGAATCCTCGAGGGGGCTTACAGTCCTCGAGGGGGCCTCGTGTCCTCGAGGGGGCTTAGAGTCCTCGAGGGGGGTTTTGAGTTCTCGAGGGGGCTTCGAGTCCTCGCGGGAGCCTCTTGTCCTCGAGGGGGCTTCGAATCCTCGAGGGGGATTGGAGTCCTCGAAGGGGCTACGAGTCCTCGAGGGGGTTTCGTGTCCTCGTGGGGGCTTCGAGTCCTCGAAGGGCCCCCTACTCCCCAAGGTGGCATCGAGCGCTCGGAGGGACTTCAAGCCATCGACGTGGCTTCGAGTTCCCGAGGGGGCTTCGAGTCTTCGGGGGGGATTCGATTCGACGAGGGGGCTTCGATTTCAAACTGCCTCTTAACAGCACCAGGAAGACATACTCAGCAATGGATTTTGGAACTTTACTTGTTCCTTGGGACTTTACATCAAATACCATCCGCTGAACATACCATGGACAAATAGGAGTTTCGTTTTTTCGATTTGCCGACATGTTCGGGGTTGTTCAGCCAGATGGTATATAAACAAAGTCCACTGCTGGATCATCGATGTACATTAACATAGTTTAGTCTGGTTTTAGGTGGAAACACCACTTTTGGAAGCAAGTGCTTTTTTGCTTCAAGAGCCTTTTAAGGTTTCTTGGATCATCAATTTGGATGAACTTTTGTGTATCTAACTATGCCTTCAGGGCCAGTTTAATTTTTTAATTTTCTTTTCGGTTCGGGGAGCCTAATATATTCCCTCCATCCTTGGATGGTTTAAAAAAAGGCTAAATTTTACACTTACTGTTTGACAATCAACATTGTCTAACTTTCACCACATATTTGAATATACATATACATACAAACTTTGACCACATATTTGAATATACAAATACATACAAGCTTTGACCACATATTTGAATGTACACATACATACTTTTTTTTGAATTAAACACCCTCGGGTGGGGGGATTATATATAAGGGTCCCCGAACCTTTGAAAATAAGATATAATTACAGAGAGATAGTTTTGCAAACTTTCTACTGAGGCAACCTCGTTGTCTTCAAAAGAATAGCTAGCATCTAGAGCCTATAGTTTGTAGTAAGAATTACATATTTGATAAGGAGAAAGAGATAGTAGTTGTGTTTCCAAAGCAAGAAATCTCCACCCCATGTGTTAATTTTTTACTTTGGCCAGGCAACTACCATTTGCCATTTAAAAATAGACATAAAATATGGGAGAAACAAAAGGCGGCAGTCTGATGAATAATACTGGGTAAGGAGTATTGGAATCAGGAACCCAGGTGTGAGGAACTACAACACAGTAACATTCATACAGCCTCTTGTTTAATCAGTAGGAGATGCTGGAGCAGTGGAGAAGTGGAGCAGTGGATGGGGTATGATGCTGGAGCAGTGGAGCATCACATACCATGCCATATTTGCATCCTGGAAGTGTAGAAAACTGCAAAGGTTCCTGAGACAAAGTATAAAAGGAAGAGGAAAACAGAAATCAGCATTATCAATCATCCTTAGAAGCATGCATATGAGTTCTAATGTAGGGGGTATGATTCCTATCTAGATTGATAAGGCCTCTGATGTTTGCAGGGGTGTTAGAAAGGTTCAAGCTGAAAACCTCAAGGTGAGTGGATTTGTGCTTAGCAATTGCATCAGCAACCGAGTTGCACTATCTGAAAACATGATTGAGGGTTGCATATTTTAATAGGGAGTGGACTTGAAAAGCTAAAGTATAGAGGGACCATTTAGCTCTTTTTGGATTGTTAATCATATTCACTGCAAGCATTGAGTCTGATTCAATTATGAAGTTGCAATTGCAATCCAGAGATGGGAGGACCAAACATGAAAATTGGATGGCTTTCATTTCAGCTTCTAGTGGTGATTTGGTAGGGATGTTTGTGGACTTGATAAGGCATGGATTTCCATTACTGTCTCTGGCTATAAGGCCAAGTGTTGAGTTTGTAAAAGACCAGGAAGCATCTACATTAACTTTTATAGTATAAGGTTCAGGCCTTTCCCAGTAGACAATGGAGATGGAAGGTTTTGGAGGTGGTATGAGGGGTGGGATCAGTGAGGATATGGGAAGGCTCATTTTGGGGTGTTTGTCTGAGAAGCAAGGCTTGGATGAAATGGATAGAAAGATTAGCTCTCTTACTTCTTTACAGATATGTGTTGCTGAAATTTTTTTGTTATCAAAATAGAAAGCATTTCTAGCTTTCCATAGAGACCAACAAATCAGAGAGGGCAGTAATCTACAAATGACTCTATGCACTCTAGATAGATCATTGTTGTTCCAGTATGCAAAGAATCTATCAGCTAATTTGTCTAGGGTGTGAAAGTTAAGTCCCATGATAATAGAAGTATCACTCCATATAGTTTGAGCCAGGTGACATGAAATGTAAAAATGTTCAAGAGAATCAGCTTGGTTGCATGCTGGGCATTTAGAAGCTAAGCTAAATCCACATTTGATTAAAACATCGTCAAAAGGAAAAAAAGGAGTTTAGCATTTTCCAGTTGAATATTGAAATTTTTTTCTGCAACCTAGGGTTCCATATCAGTTTAGTGGCAGGAAAGGTACCTGGTAATTGTGTGAGCGCCTTATAAGCTGATATGAAAGTAAAAACTCCAGTCTCCTCCGGTTTCCAGATCAGTTTGTCCTCTCTTTCCCTATTAATTTTTGCCTCCTGTAAAAAGATCAGAGTATCATGTTCTAGATAAGGAGAAATTTGAGTTAAGATATGACTTTTATCATTGATGAAATCAGCTCTGTGCTAGAGGAAAATGTAGATAGGGCAGTGGAAGGGACACAGTTACTGAGTGGTCCATTTGGGCACCAATTAGCAGTCCAGAAGTTGCAGTTACCTTGGCCATGTATAACCACAGAATTATTCCCAGCAAAAGAGTTAACAGTGCAGATTCTCTTCCAAGTTTGGGGTTTTCTGTGTGTTTAATGTAATGACCATATCAATTTAGCCCACATGGTGGTGCCCTGTTGGCTTTTCCACCATAGTTTGAGGGAACATGAGTCAATTATTGCCTGGATTGATCTGAAACCTAGACCATTCTGAAATCTATGTGCACCTAGGTCAGACCACTTTCTCCAAACTTTGTTCATTTTTCCTTCAGTTTCTCCCCAAAAGAATTTGGACATTTTCCTCTCCAGTGTCTTAATTACCTGTTTAGGGGGCTTTAGGACAAACCATATATGTTGTGCAATGGAATATATGCATGATTGAATGAGAACCAGTTTACCTCCTGGACTAAATGACTTGTTTTTCCAGTTCATGAATTTCTTATCTATAAGTTTCAGCAGTGGTTGAAAATATGTGTTAAGCCTTCTTCCTTTAAAAACTGGGCAACCTAGGTATTTAAATGGAAAAGACTCTTTTTTCATTTATAGGATTGTCCTAATCTGATTTATCCTTGCAGGTGTAGCTCTTTTACTAATATAGAAATTAGACTTTTCATAATTAATTTTTTGACCTGAGGTAAATTCAAAAGTTTCTAAAAAAGCTTTGATCCTTATTAGGTTTGGTTTTGAGGCCTGCATAAAAATAATGGTGTCATCGGCATAACTTAAATGTGAGGCTGGTGTGATGACAGAGGGGACCTGATAGTACTTAAGCCTGTTATTCATGAAGATGAAAGATAGACTTCTAGAGAAAGCTTCAGAGAAAATGTTAAGGAGAAAGGGAGATAAAGGATCACCTTATTTAATGCCTCGAGTAGCTTTAAAAAAGCCAACCAGGTTACCATTCATGAGCACTGAGAAATGTGCCTGAGAGAGGTTATTCATCATAGCATTCAAAAAGTTACCTGTAAAACCAAATCTACAAAGTATGCTTTTTAAGAAGTTCCAATTAACCCTATCAAAAGCTTTCCTAAGTTCCAGTTTAAGTACACAGTTAGGGATTCTATTTTTTAATCTAAAAACCTAATCATTTCTTGAAGATATAGTATATTATCAGAAATGTCCCTGTTCTTCATGAAAGCAGTTTGATTTGGTGAAATTAATTTTTCCATATAGGGTTTTGGCTTTTCCATTAGCACCTTAGAGCATATCTTGTTTGCTACATTTGAAAGACTGATATGCCTACAATCATCAAAAGAGGAGTGGGGGTTTTTTTTGGGATTAAGGCTATCCAAGTGCTGGTAATGCCTCTTGGCATATATGAGCCTAAGAGGAAATCATTAACTGCAGATTTCAAATCCTCTTTAATGAAATCCCAGCATTTGGTATAGAATTTACATGAGAAACCATCAGGACCTGGGCTACTATTTTTATTTAAGCTCATAACCACTAGTCTAAGTTCTTCTTCTGAAACTGGTTTAGACAGGGAGAAATTATCCTGTTCAGAGATTATGGCAGGTATTTGGCTAAGAAAATTAGGGTAGTAGGTGTTGTTAACTGGTAGGTTAGGCTCAAATAGGAGTTCAGAAAAGTAGTCAATGGCTTCTTTTTGGATTTCTGTGTGATTATTTAGCCATTGTCCCTGTCTGTTTTTAATTTTTGAGATATGTAGCCTGCAGTTTTTTTCCTTTGCAGTTTTATGAAAAAACTGTGTATTGTTATCTCCAAGTTTAATCCAATTAGTCCTTGATTTTTGTTTCCAGAATTTTTCTTGTTCCTTTAAAGCTCTAATTAATAAGCCTCTTTTCTCATTAAGTTTGATTAGGCCTGATTCTGAGTGGGTGGAATAATTGGCTTGTGGAATAATTGGATTGCTAGTATTAGTTGGGTTTATGTGACAAGGGGTTTAGACAGCCATGTTTGGTTTTCTTGTCTAAATCCCGCATTTTGTATACTTAATTTGTACTAATGGACATCTTGTATCCACGAGAACCTAGATCATCCTTCGTGATCATCCTTATTAGGTCGCTCATGGGTACTTTTCATTACGTTCTATGTGAAGGGCGTTCGCAAAGACGGTAGAAGATATTAAAGGTAATTGGCAAGGATGGTAGAAAAGGTCGAAGGCTATTCACATTAGAATGGTAGTAGATGAAGGCCACAAACATCAAATCGTAGTGGTAGAAGAATGAAGCCAAAGATATGCGGCATTGAAGTTCAAAACGGCCACGGAAGAAATGGAGAATCGTGGTCTAAGAATTGCACCAACTTGTGGGAATGATCCAAGAAGAATCAGCCTTAAAGGTTGGTTCCATTAGATTTTTCTCCTCGAGAACCATACAATCGAATATAAGAACTCTCAAAACGAACTAACGGTTCATCCATACTCAAGGAAAGAAGTTCAGCCGACCGAAGCATAAACATGTCGGCACATTTTTTGACACCAAGCAAGGCACCAACGGCTTGCACCAGATGATGCAGTTCGTGCCAAGGTTCTCTGGCTAGAGCCGTGCCAAGGCTGACCATGGGTCGCGCCAATCTCAACGGGTCGCATGCTGAAGTGCCCGTTTTCACTCCAAAACAGCTAAGTATGGGCAAGGACCATCCTAGTTTCTGCATCCCACACCATTTCATGTGCAAAACGTCGAGAACAACCAGTGGGATGTGAAGAATTAAGTGGCCCGCACCAAAATACTGAGCAAAATAAGGCATTTGATGACGGTCTGCGCTAAATAAGGTGTCAACGACCCCTTGACCAAGTTGATAGGTGATTGTGACGTAGTGCATTCGTGGTGGAAGCTCAAGATGTAATCGCACTGGGGAGAAATAGACCTACAACAATGGTCGGACCTTGTTGTACTACCCTAATTATGATAGTGGTGTCGATGGAGGGTTGCGAGCGCACCCAACGTTACAAGTCCGGGGAAGTGTATGCCATCGGCCACACCACATGTTAGGAACCCTCTATCAGGTTTTTCTAAATCTTACATGTGAATGAGTTAAGGATCGAAGAATTTAATCATTCATGTCTCACAATGATTCCCCGAGTGCTTACCTTTATAGATTAATTTTTCTGTTCACTTTTATGTTTCGTAGTTGTTAATATGAAAATCCAACCCCCTTTTGCATTTACTAGCTATTCCTGTCACTCGTATAGATTGACGACCCGTACGAGATTGTGTTTTCATTGATACTTAGGCCCTAGCATCTCTGTGGACATACCCATGACTAATCGCTAACTACCCTATAGGTAGCGTAGTTGTGATAACGGGTGCAAAATATAAAATTTATCTTTGACCTTTCCCAAACGCCTCCACTCGGATTAATTAGCTACAATTAACGACACAAGGTGGAAGCGGGTTAGATACCTTTTTCTTCGAGATCATAGAAGTTGGGGGGCTAATTGTCTTCAAGGTCATGATAATGCAAGTTGGTTGATTTAATTGCAGTTTATGTTCCTCTAGAACTAAGACAATTCTCATTTGATTTATGTACTAATTGTAAGGATATATTCATGAATACTATTTTTCTAATAATTTAGCCACCTTATTTGAACAATATATAATTTACTTTATGTGCGCTTTGATCTGTGCATCATTTTAAAAACCATTTTCAACCATACCATTCAACACCTTTTTCTAGAATTGTTTTAAAACCATTGAACAAATACTTTTGTAGACCTAAATCGATCATTTTCCAACAAGTTTAACCTCTAAAAGTTAACTGAGATAGAACAAAAGAAAAACATCAATCAAGCTGAAAGGGCATGGGAACTTACTGTGTGACAGTGTAAAGGAAGTGGTTTGGTATGAGTGAAGTGGAGTTAAATGTGGATGATTTTAAATGCGGTACTCAGTGGTTTTACTTTCATGTTTGTAGTTGATAACTGAAAACCACCCCCCTATTATAATATTGTCTGCTCCTAGCAACCCGTACAGATTGACAACCCGTACGTGGTTGTGTTTAATTGACTGTTAGGCCCTAGCATCTCTGTGGACATACCTAGAGCTTACCGCTAACTACCTTATCGGTAGCATAGTAGTGAGTTGGGTGCAAAATATACATTTAAATTTGACCTCCTTTGATCCAATGCCTTCGCTCGATTTTTAACGACATCGTGTGGAAATGGGTTAAATTTTAGCGCCGTTTCTGGGGATGCTAATCAGTCTAATTGTCAATTAGCATAACGCGTTAGTTGAGTAGCTAGTATTGTTCTTTTGTTTATTATTTTTGGGAGTAGGGATTGCTTGAGTTCTTGGTGTAAACCGAGGACCCTTGCACTGCAATTTGAAATTTTGAGTGTTTTCTTTGTTTGTGTTTGATTAAAAAAATGGGAAAGTACTCAATGGATTGCACTTTGTAGGGTGTGCCATTATGATCATCCTACGGAGTGTTGCCCAAGGTTGAGTGACTTTGGGAGAAGAGAGGCTCAGTGAGTGAGATTTTGTAGAATATGTCATTGCGACCACCCTATAGAGTCTTTCTCTTGGATGAAAAATAAGAGGGAGGTAGGAGTTGTTAGTTGCCAAGGCCAATGGGATCAAAATTGGTACTCATGCCACAATTCTCCAAATTCAAGGTTTAGTGGTAACTCGAATTTGTGGTATGGAAATGCTTCTGGAAACCAACACTTTGGGATAAATATTTGGATCTCACCAAGTTATCCAATTCCCAAAACCAATCTCTAGGATTGGTTCCCTAATCGTTTTATGGAGAAATTTTGCAAGCTATAGCTTATGTGACCAAGAGTAGTGATTTACTCCATTCACAAATGCTTAGTGAGATTAGCAATTTGGGAATTCAACTATTCTCAAGCATTGAGAAAGTTGAAAGACGAGTGCTTGATTTGAGAGAAAGGGTGAGCCAATTTGAAACTCAATATCCCAAAAATGAACCATCCCTAGTTGAATGTAAAATTTTGGTAGATGAATCCGAAGGGGGGGGGATGGTATATTGAGACTGAAGAAAGCGAGGAAGGGGTGATTATACTTAATTCACAATATTACCTATTTTTACCCCTACCTCCACATATAGAACCAACATCCACATTTTTTGAACCCTTAGAGGAAACCATAGAGAAGCCAATTGAACATGCTAAGCTTCCATACCACCTATTTCTTCTAAGGTTGATTCCTCCTCTACTATATCCTTTTGGAATATTCTTACCCCCATCTATTCATTTTTGGTTGTCTAAGGTGATGGGATACAAACCCACACCATATGGATAACATAGGGTCGTACCAATGACCATAAATATATGGAGCTTCTCGGGAGGCAACCCGAGCTTTGAAAATTAGATTAGTTTAGTATTTTTGGTGTGTTTTCCTATTTGTAGCTTTTTGGTTTTGGAATACTATCACACTTGGCGTGCATGTTGTTTTGTAGGAAACATATGATTTTTGGAGGAAGGTGAGCAAACGGGGAGTCCAACTCAT
Source organism: Rubia yunnanensis (assembly GCA_037428765.1). NCBI lineage: Eukaryota > Viridiplantae > Streptophyta > Magnoliopsida > Gentianales > Rubiaceae > Rubia > Rubia yunnanensis. The sequence goes on from CM075066.1 coordinate 21,993,959, forward strand.
GGACCATGTAGATGCACATGGTTCATGATGCTCATAATAGTGGACAAGGAGAAGAAAACCCCAAATTCATGGGGCGTGTAGACATGCATGACCCATGAAGCTCACATACTTTCCTACATCCAATCACCATTCCTTCCCTACCACCCCCAAAATACCACCAAAACCCATTTTCCCTCAAACCCTTGAAATACACAACTCGAAAACTCTCCATTGTGATTCAATTCTTTATTTTGAATTGTGGTGCATGATAGTGGGTAGATTGAACTTTCTTGATTAAGAGGTTAGGGGTAGTATGTTGGGGTGATGGTTGTTTGTTTAATACATTCCATGATTGTTCCATCAAGGGTAGATGTTAGTGTCCATTTTCATTGTTAGTGCTCTCCTATTTCCTTCCCTTGACATATGTTCTATAATTGTGTATATGCATTGAGGACAATGCAAACTTTAAGTGCGAGGGAGGGGGATTATATTACACTTATGATTTTTAGTTGTTTCTATGTAACTAATAGCTCTTCTATGAGCATTTTGGAGCATTGTGGAAAGAATTTGTAAAAAAATGATGAAAAAAATATACACGGCTAAGTTGGAAACCCGAAAGGGCAACTTAGGAAACATTAGGAAAAGTCTGATAGATCGAAAGACCTAGGTAAAACTGAGAGGCTTGGCCTGGCTAGGTTTACGAACCTAGGCAAAAATGAGAGGTCGTGTGGAAAAAAGTCAGAATGTTAGTACCCTCTGTGTGTTAAAGCTAGGATGAAAACCCGAAAGGGCTCCTAGGAAAAATGAGAGTAATAGATAGAAAACAAAAAACTAGGTTAACGATACATTTGCATCATTGGTTGTAACTTGGTTGAGAATACAGAGTTATCTATATGTTACAACCAAGTCAACGACTCTTAGATTTCCTTGGTGGATTATTTTTGGAGATGACTCTTTGATTGCTTTGGGGGAACATTTTGGGAAAATTAAGCTAGCTTGACACTTATCTTCTTTGCTTACCTTTTTCTACATTTTATTTTGGGTGGTTATGTTACTTAGGTTCTTCAAGGAGTGTGAGAGTTGTGAAATTCTTGCTATTTTGGGGGAAACATGGTAATCTAGGAATAAGTTGAATGCCTCAGTTAACTTAAGCCTGCATACTACATTTCGCTTAGTCCTTTTCTTGTCTTTATTTACTCGAGGACGAGCAAAAGGTTAAGTGTGGGGGGTCTAATATGCTTTATTATGCGTGCATCAACCATTGCATTCGGCATAATAATTGGCTTGTTTTATATGTTGGATTGCTAGTATTAGTTGAGTTTACATGACAAGGGGTTTAGACGGCCATGTTTGGTTTTCTTGTCTAAATCTCGCATTTTGTACACTTATTTGGTACTAATGGACATCTTGTATCCACAAGCACCTAGATCTTCCTTTGTGAGAATTTTTAGTAGGTCTTTAGTGGGTACTTTTTGTTACATTCTATGTGAATGCTGTTTGCAAGGGCAGTAGAAGATATTGAAGGCCGTTGGATGTGGTAGTCAGTTCAAGCAAACCACTGGTTGTTTACTCCTTGAACTCCTTCACTTGCAAAAATAGTCTCGGAAGTGATTTTGGGAGAACAACTCCGATGATCAAGTCAGTTCTCTTTCAAGAATTGAAATTTGTTAAGATAGTTACACTTACCTGTATCTGTGATCTCTTTGTTCCTTTTATAGCTTGCCCAGATCGTGGCTCTGGTTTTCTAGGGCTTCCTATCGTATACTTGATCGTGGCTATAAGAAATATGGTCTGTGGTTGACGTCTGGCCATGGTCTCCGCTTTTCACGGTTTGTGGATTACTCCTCTCACTGCTCGCATTGCGGGCTGGCCTTGGGCTTATTTGCAACTTTGAGCTTATGGCCCAATCTTTGGGCTAGGTATACACCATAATTAAGTCCCCTAGCCGTGAAGACTAAAAGAAATAGATTAATGGTGTTGCTTTGTTTTTAAAATGCAAACTGATGTTACTCGTTAACAGATTGCTCGTCATGTAATATTATCTTTATCGTCATTGCGAAGTGACATTAGCTTCTTGGCTATATCTTTGTCCTCGATCCTCCATTAAATTTGAAATTTTGAAATTTGAACTTCATGTGACAAGGCTATATTTGCGGAGGTTCTATTTCTAAAGGCCGAGATTTAATCCTCAATATCTGCTATTCCAGTCCGTATTTTCCTGATGTTTGTTCTCGCTGCACTTCTTAAATTGAGAATTTGAAACGAATATTTTAGTGTTGCCCTCATTATATGCGCAGCTTTTTCATATGCCACTGTCTCGATATAAGCAAAAGGTAACTTGTTTTGTGTGTCAGATCATCATTGCGTTTTCTGAAATGATTACCTTCCTCGATCTTTCTTTTTCTTACTGATATTTAAGTAACTTTTATCATTTGTCATTTCAATTCTTCTCCTCTGTTTTCCCAAGCTTTTATCTTCTCTGTGCACTCCTAGGTCTTCTGCGTATTATCTCTTTTCATCCTCTTCGCGAGTAATTTTTGCCAGTAAATTGATATCTAGTTTCTTTGTTCCATATTCCGGACATGATACATTGATGTTCTGCTTCAATTTCTGGAAATTTTAGCAGTAGTGTTTTAAACTATTTTCTGGTCATCTTCTCTGGTTTGTTCTCTATGAATCTTTGCCCTGAATAACTTGTTCGCGGTATTTTTCCCCCAATTAAGGTTGTTACTTATGCCTCTAGGACTCACACCCATCCATATATCGTCATCTAACCGCGTTGTGTCTCCCGTAGAAGATGCTCATTCCGACGGGGATTCCGGTCAGGCTACTGAATCCTCTACCATACGAAGTATGCTCTAGGGTTTGTATGAATTATTTCCCATTTCTATCTCCTTTCTCGCTTCACGATCCTGCGAATTCTAAGTGCGTTCGCACTCCTCCGCCTAGCTATATTTCATGTTATTTACCCTATCTTAAATTTGGCCTTTATTTTCCACTCGGTGAACCTGTAATTGTAATTCTTCGTTCATATAAGGTTGCGTTAACCCAATTTCTCCCCAAAGGCATCGCTATCATAATGGGGTTTCTTTAGGTTTACAAAAAAGTAGATATTCCTTTCTCGCTTGAGTTGTTTTGCAACTTCTATCATCCGTGAAAAGTTAAAAATATAATAGATGAATTCACCTTTCATCATGTGATTGCTGGGGTTGAGATTGTTAGTGGTTTCCTTAGTAATGTGGGTATGTGGCGTACAAAATATTTTTTCATAAAATTGAAAAACAAAATCCCGAATTGGCTGTGCCTTCTTAGAACTACAACGTTCCCAAGTCTAGGCGTCCTGGTTTGAGTGTCCATTTTAATGCTGAGATGGAAATTGTGACACACTTCGTGCTCATACCTATCATCTTCGCCATGCTGACTCTGATGCTGAAGGCTTTTTGTTTGTTTTTGTTTTGATATGCCTTATCTATAATCTTCCTTATTTTGACGAATTGTTATTTCTTTTATTTTTATCGTATGTTCATTTGATCCATGACGTTCAATCTGTTTCAGATATATGTGAACCTTATTAAAGGTGAAATTGATGGATCGCTCTTTGTTGACGATGAAGAGGAGTCGACTGAGGCTACTGTTCAGATTAATAATGCTACAGGGAGGAACACCCTCAAAGAAGGTGTTAATGAGATATGACCTAGTGGTAAGGGTAAGAGCACTGATGGAGGGGAGACAAGTGTTCGTCACCCCACTGTGCCAAAAGAAAAGAAACAAAAATGGGATAGGGGCAGCAGGCCTTTAGGACACTCAATTCCCCCTTTGAAAAAGGTGTGTGTTAACCCATCCAGTTCGCAAACTCTGGTGCAAACTGAAAATCCTTTGGTGGAGGGAATGATATCTGATATCCTTTCCAACCTCTCTTTACCTGATACATTGGTTGTGGTAAGTTTGGAGCTGAATCTTAGTTACCCTTTTTCATATCTTGATCTCTTGTTTGCCAAGTGTTGACTAACTTCGTTCTATGTTATTTAATTGTCTTTTAAGGTTGGTGAAAGTCTTCATCTTGCAAGTGAGCAACTTTCCAAGTTTTCTCCTGCTGACGAGTCACTATCGGATCAGCAAAAGGCACATGAAGCAAGATGTGTGGCTCTTAAAACTTCGCTTAAAGCCAGTGAGGAAAGGGCAAAGGCTGATGAGGAAAGGGCGAGCACTGCTGAGAAGTGTGGTAGGCTCGTAGAGATGGAGGTGACTCAACTTTGTTCTGAGTTGAATAAGATACATACCAATGGACATGCTTCTCCTCAATACCCCCAAATTCTGGTAGATCGACTCTGCAAGACCCAGTTGTTTTATAAATTCTTTGAGGATGTTTCCAAAGATGCTCGCATCGTTGGCTACTGCAACGCTTTGAAAAATCAACGTGAGTGGAACCCCTCTTGCAATTTGAAGAGTTTTCCTTCTTTGAAGAAGTGTGCTGAAACCCTAGAGAAGAAATGTGCAAAGCTGAACATGACTTTTATCCAAAAGATTGTTGATGTGGGACATCCATATGACCTACTTTTGCATCTTGCCAGCCTTCCTTCTGTGGCTGAGCTGAAGGAGTGTGAGGTGGATAATTTTGAAGATCTTACATTTAAACATTGCGTTAATATTCCACCTCCAAACCCTGATGCCAGCTTGACTAATGAAGGTAATGCAAGCACTGAAGCCCCTGTTTAGCAGCCAAGCAGAGAGGATCTCCCTCAACATCCAAGTCAGAAAGCCGCTGCTATCATTGTCCAACCTACGCCTACCTCTATCTCTGAAGTTGGTTGATTTCCAGTGTACTAGGTTTTCAGGATTCTTAAATTTTAAACTTAAGACAATATTTTGGTATTTGTCTGTACTATTTATGTGACTTCCTTTATGAATGTTGGTTTATTCTTCATGTTTTATATTGCTCATTCCCCTTACTTATATGTAGGGCTTCAATATTTTGTTTGATCATAAATTCTTGAAAAGACTTGATTTTATGGGATGTAGTGATCCTTTCCCTAAACCTATTAGCTTGTTTTGTGCCACTTGATCTTTCACTAAATAATATGAAGAGGTTGTTTCTTCTGATCGGTTTTTGCACATGGAATCCCTTCCTTTATGTCTTGGTTGGAAATTTCCTGTTTCCTCTCCATATCATTCTTCGTGTTCAACCTATTCTTGCATCAAGTTTGTTCATGATGGGTATAATGTCGAATTGCTTGGCAAGGGCACTATCTGCGTTTTAGTTGATCTTGAATCTGCTGGTGAGTCATGCGGTCGTTTACCTCCCTGCGCATGTCCAAGAGTGGGAAATAAGTTTGGGAATTCATTTAAAGTATATTATTCTGGGTATCAACGATCTTGAAAGGAAGTGGAATACGACTGTAAAGGAGACCCAGGATGTGTTGCGTGATTTACGTAGAATTTTAAGCGAACAGAATGGCCTTATCCATCGTCAGCAGTTGGCCATGACGAAGATTCTCCGACAACAGGAAGAGGCTAGGAATTATGCTGCTAGCAAGACTCGTGAGGCCTGATCATTGATAAGAAATGTGTTCGTGTTGATGACTTGTTTGACAAGTTGAAGAAAAAGCAGGGTGAGTGCAATCACTTAAGTTCTTCTGCACTTGGTAGGCAAAGTAAGATTGCAAGCAATTTGCTATAAACACATGAATGCAAAGTGAAAATGATTAATTTTGCGCTGAGTGCAATCGGCTTGATTTGTTAGTGCATCAACTCGAGCAAACATGTGTTGAGCTAAAAGAAAAACTCGGGCTCTCCCTTCCTCATATCGCATCGGTACTAGCCGTAGAGATCTTATTTTGGGAACCGGTGACCAACAGATCATTTTGTCTGAGTCTGTTCGAGCACATATTTGCAGCTTAGAGGAAGAAGTGTAGGGCTTAAGGACCAAAATGAAGCGGTATGAAGAGACCGTTAATGTGATGAGTATACAGCTAGATCGCGAGGAGTTTGGCCCTATCACCGATTTCAAGGTGTATTATGCTAGGTATCTTGGTCATATAGAGAAATGGGGTGTAATACGTCATTCTTCTTATTTACACATGAAATGGCGATATGACCATATGGTTAGCGAAGAGCGTGGGGTTGAAGAAAATTGGCGCAGGCTAAAAACCTCCATCGCAAAGCTGAGCATAGCCGTTGTTACAGTGGTTCTTCTTCTAGTTCATCTCCAGCGTCTAGGCGTAGATAGAATGTGATGATATTTCCAATGATATTATTTTGGTTGCATTTTTTGGATGTTGTGGTTGTCTTTTCTTTTTTATTCTGCCTTCACACATTTGAACGCTTTTGACTGCGTAGTTCTTTTATCTTTGTAGGACTTGTTTTCCGTACATGTAACTCATCCATTTTGAGTATTTTAGCTCTGTTTATTATGTATCCGCAAGATCTATAGCTTGCTTTAGTCGCTGTATTGTAGGCATATCTGCCAAGTAGCGAGGTCTATTGCTTGTTTTATTGTGCGAAGATGCAAGATCTATGGCTTGCTTTAGTCACAATGTTAGAGGTATGTTCGCCTAATAGCAAGATTTATAGCTTGTGTGTTAATGAGAGTGTGAAGCTGCTAGATCCATCGCTTACTTTTGCTTTGTTGTGGGCATATCTGCCCTATTGTCAAGTGCATGACTTTTTTTCGTTTATGTTTCATGAAGGATCAAATTGAGTGGCATTCATGATTAACATGTATGCCATGAACTCCATATACTGGTCTATTAGGAATGTGTAACTTAGTGTTGCAAATGCAAAGTATAGACGTTTAAAAAGATTCATACTGCATTAATACCACCTTCAACATAAACTACAGGAGCAAACACCACCAATGATCATTTCATGGTTTCTATGCATGGGAGCTAGGCTTTCCTGCCACTTTGCTAGTCCTACACATTAAACTTCCTTTATTTAACAATGTGCCAAGTGTAAGGAACATTGCTACCGTCCATTCTCTATAGCCCGTAGCAGTTTGATCTGTGCGCCTTCGTTATCTTGTACAACCCTTCCCACTTGGGGCATAATTTTCCACATTTTTCTGCCAGGCTAGCCTCATTTTTCCTCAGCACTAGGTCACCAATATGAAACCGCATTTTCCCCTCAACACTAGGTCACCAATATGAAACTGCATTTCTTTCACCTTATGATTGTAACCTCTCTCCATCCTTTCCTTGTACTTAGCTTCTGTTATCACTGTCAATGCTCTTTTCTCTTCGAGTTCATCCAAGTCTAACTTTATTGTCTCCACATTATCTTTCTCCATGTAACTGCATACTCGAATACTTGAATTGCCATTTTGTACTGATATCATTGCTTTGTGACCATAGACTAACTGTATGGTGTCTTCCCCGTTGGCTCTCGAATGGTTGTTCTATATGACCATAGGGTGCTAGGTATTTCTTCTACCCATCCACTTTGATTTCCTTCTAGTTGCTTATGAATTCCTTGAAAGATAGTCATGTTCATTACTTCCACTTGCTCATTAGCTTGAGGGTGCACCACAGAAGTGAATTTTTGGAGAATCCCGAGGTTTGAACACCAATTAGTGAACACATTACTTGTGAACTATGTACCGTTGTCAGTGACTATGGTATGTGGCACCCCAAAGCGGTACACTATGTTTTTCAAGACAAATTTCCTAGTTACTTCAGCTATTACTCGTCCTAATAGTTTTTCCTCCACCCATTTTGTGAAGTAATATACTGCTACAATTAGAAATTTGGCATTGCCTTCGCCTTTAGGGAATGACCCTACCAGGTATATTCCCCATTTATCAAAAGGCTAAGCTCCATATATTCCTTGCAAAACAGGCTATGACTTGTGTGACAGTGAAGTGTTGATCTGGCAACTCCTACATTTAAGCATGAAGTTGTACGCATCTTTGAACATAGTTGGCCAACAGTATCCTGCTTGGATAATCTTTCTTGCTACTGTTTCGGCCCTTTGATGTGTTCCGCACAATCCTTCTTGGACTTCTCTAAGTATTTCCTTTGCCTGTACCAACCCTGTGCACTTTATCCATGGGGAAAGAAAGCTCTTTTTGTATAAGGACCCTTCCTCATAAGTGTAGTTCTTGGCGCATAACTCCAACTTTCTGTCTTGCACTTTATCTTCTCAAAACATCTCCTTCGCGAGATACTATATCAGTGGCGTCATCCAACTTACATCTTTCATTTGAACTGTTGACACAATCATTGATACTGTGCTTCTGATTAGAACAACTTCTACTATCACGTCTCTGTGCTCGCCTAAAGATTCAAATCCCGTTGTTGCTAGTTTACTTAGTGCATTTGCTTTTGTGTTCTCAGTTCTTGGTATGTGCTGAATGTCAAAGTATTCGAGCTGGTTTATTAGCTGTTGGGCCTTCTTTAAATACTTCAAAAACTGCTTTTCTCGTATTTCATAGTCTCCTCGCAGCTGCTGGACTACAATTAGAGAATCACTAGATACCCAAAGCTCTTCACTTTCATTATGACTGTGAGGTCCAATCCACATGTTAGAGCTTCACATTCCGCTTCATTATTTGTGAGTGGAAACTTGAAGAGGAGTGAGTATCTGTGTTCACCTCCATTTGGATTTACCAGCAGTAATCCGGTACCACATCCTTCCTTGCTGGACTCCCCATCAACAAACAGTGTCCATGCAATGTCTTCCCACTTTGATTTTCCTTTGTCAGCTGTCGGATCCTGGTGCATCATTGCTACCTGCGCATTATTGCTACCTGCGCATTTTTGCTCGCATTTCTACAATGAAGTCTGCTAATGCCTAAGTTTTTATCGGTTTCCTTGGTTGGAATTGAATTTCAAATTGGCCTAGTTCCAGAGCCAACTTCGTTAGTCTGCCTGAAGACTCGGGCTTGTTGAGGATGTTCTTGATTGGAAATCCTGTGTAGACCACTATACAATGACTATGGAGCTACGTTTGTAACCGTCGTGCTAAGTATATTAAAGCCAAGGTTATTTTTTCCACGGGACATGTACGCCTTTTCTCCATTTTGAAAAATTCTGCTGATGTAATAGACTTGAACATGTTTCTGTCCTTCCAGATGGACCAAAGCTGAGCAGAAAATGTTCCGAGAGTTCGCTAAGTACAAGTATAGTGCCTCTCCTGGGGCAGGCGACTTTAAAATTGGTAAAGTTTGAAGCTGCTTCTTCAACCCATCATATGCTTTCTGACAATCCTCGTTCCAACTGGAATTTTTGGCATTTGTTAGTAATTCAAAGAGTTGAAAGTGTTTCTCCATTGCTTTCGAGGCAAAGCGGTTAAGCACTACTAATGATACTTTGTACCCTAAGAACTTTTTTGCGCCTTCTCCAATTACACACTTCTTAGGGTTCAGCTTCATCCCTATTGCTTCTAACATGTCTAGAGTTTCTTTTAAATCCATAGCGAAGCTAACCACCTTTTTGCTTTTAATCAGCATGTTGTCAACGTGTGCTTCGACATTCCTTCCTATTTGATGGCAAAATTCATGATTGACCACTCTCTGATACATTGCTCCAGCATTTTTGAGCCCAAACAACATCTTTACATAATAAAACGTCCCAAAGCTCGTTATAAAGGCCATTTTTCATAATCTTCTGGAGTCATCAAGATTTGGTGGTATCCCTTGTACGCGTCCAAAAACATTAGGACCTCATATCCTAAAACTGCCTCAACCAGTTGATCGACTTTTGGTAAAGGGTAGCACTATTTTGGGTGCTTTGTTCAAATTTGTGAAATCAATTCACATCTCCAGCCATCGTCTGATTTTTTTCACCATGAATGGGTTTGCTAGCCACTTTGGATATATAACCCTTTTTTAGTATACCAGTATGTAGTAGCGACGTGACCGTCTCTTCGATCGCTTTTTATCCATCGCTAGCAAAGCAACGTTGTTTCTGTTTAACAGGTTTGATATATCTGCTAATATTCAAAGAATGAGTGGCAATGTCTGGATCCACTCCTCCTGGCCAGCCCTCGACCCGCCATCATTTAAAACACGAGCCATGAGGCTTATTGGTTAAAATATGAGAGATTTATAATTCTGCACCCGTTCTTACTGCTAAGCTATCAAGGGTTTGTAAGCGGCAAGCCCTGGGTTTTCCACAAGGAAAACACAACCCTATGTGGGTCATCAATCCGTACGAGTGAAAGGAACAACTAGTAGTGTAGACGTGCAACTTGGGAGGGGGGAGGTCAGTATTTTCAACTATCAACTACTAAACATAAAAAGTAAAAATGCAAGAAACTAATTAAACTACGCTTCAATCATCGATTCATTCACATAAAGACTTACAAAATACCTATCAGTATGTTCAAAACACGTGGTGTGGCCAATGTCATACAATTCCCCATCCCTGTCATGGTGGGTGCGCTTGCAACCCTCCATCGGCATCGGCATCGGCATCGCAACTACGGGAGTATAACAAGGTTCAACCATCGTTGTAGGTCTGTCTCTCCCCCGTGCTATTACATCTCGGGCTTCCACTACAAATGCAACTACTCTTCCCGAGTCCTATATACGCTAGGCAAGAGGATCATAGGCACCTTATCTGTAATACTAGGGCTTCAACACAACACCTAGCTTTCTACTATTAGCTATCTCTATCTGTAACCTCTTGGACAATAGTTATGAAGTTAGCTAAGACTGATGCGATGGAAAATAGGTCAAATAATTCTCAAATCTCTCGTGCACACACCCACACAGACTCGTTCTCCCCCACCCATTCTAACATCCAGGTTTCTCAACCCAAGGGGCATCGATAATTGCACCTTACATGAATACATCCCAAAGTGTGTGCTTATATGTGGTTTAATATTCATGTATTTATAACGTTAAAAAACAATCACAATAATATCATAAATACAAAGATATGATGAATCTAATGAATCTCATAAAGCAAATAGAACATACCAAGTGTTAAAATAAAATCCAAGCTCAAACTCTACTCTACAAAGGTTAGATTCATGGAACATATTAGGTTTGATGCCATGGATCTTGAAAATAAGATGAAAATAAAAGGATAAGAAAAATAAGAAGAAAGGAAAAGAAGAACTCTCAACTTCCTTCTCTTTAAGCTAAAGAGAGAATCTACTCTACATTATGCCTACTTTTATTCTACTTCCCTAATTTACTTCCGAATAGTTTAGTAGAATACAAAGGCTTCTATATATATAAGTAGGAGATTTGGCCTAAACATAGGCCCAAAACAGGCCAAAATAGCAAAACCTTAGGTCAGCCTCCAAGGCTTCACGGACCGGCACGGATCTCATGGTCCGTGAAGCATTCAAGCACGGGGAGTGGGATCTGGCATGGTTCATGAACATTCATAGCCATGGACCGTGGGATCTGGTGTGGTCCGTGAAGCATATCTCATGCCACGGTCCGTGAAGATTGTCACAGACTGCACAGTTTCTTCTCAGAGTTTTCCCACGGTCTGTGAAGGTTTTCACGGACCACAAGAAGCCTGTGGTCTTTGCTCAAAACTTTTGTCATGGCCCATGAAGGTTTTCATGGACCGGCTCCATATATAGCAAAATCTTCAATTCTTCATCTCCAAGTTTCACAGTTCGGGTTCTTTATCACGGCCCGACGCCTTGTCCTCTTGAAGGTCTCGTGCATGTCTTCATGGAACCTCTGGAACCCTTTTTTAGTGTGGCTCGTGTGATTTTTCATGAACCGCTGGTGCTTCACCATGTGCGGTCTGTGAATGGCCGTCGGTGCTTTGTCGGCTGAACTTTGTTTGCTTGCTACGGGTGAACCGTTAGTCCGAATCGAGAGTTCTAGTAGTTGATTTTGTAGTACTTGAGAAAAAAAAATCAATGGAACCACCCTTGAAGGCTAATTCTTCGTAGATTGTTCTCAGACTAAGGTAACACTCCTCGGACCATGATTCACCATTTTCTCCTTTGGCCACATTGAACTCCGAAGCCGCCTTAGCTTCAATCTCCTTCTACCACACATTGATGTTCATGACCTTTATCTTCTACCATTCTAATGTGCATGACCTTCACCTCTTCTAGCGTCCTTGAAAATGACCTTCAATCTTCTACCGCCCTCTCGAACGACCTTCATGTAGAATGCAACTAAAAAGTAACCACGGGCGACCTACTAATGATGATCACAAGGAAGATCAAGGAGACCGTGGATACAAGATGTCCATTAGTATCAATTAAGTCTACAAACTGTGGGATTTATACAAGAAAATCCAACATGGCCATCTAAACCCCTTGTCACGTAAACTCAACTAATACTAGCAATCCACCAACTAAAAGTAACTAAAACTATGTCAAACGAATCGGTTAAGGCATTCGTAATGGTGCAGATCAGACTCCCCACACTTAAACCTTTACTCGTCCTCGAGTAAATAAAATCAAAGAAAAATGTTCAACCGGAATGAAGCATGCAAAATCAGCCAATGAATTCAACTTATTCCCAAGCTACCCTAGTCCCCCAAGAAGGTGAAAATCCTCACAACTCTCACACTCCCCAAAGTTCCTAACGTAACCTATCCACCCAAAATAAAATGTGGAAAATGGTAAGACAAAAATTTGAGTGTCAAGCTAGCTTACTTTTCCCAAAATGATCCCAAAGCAATCAAAGAGTCATCTCCAAAAACTATCTATCGTGGAAGCATGCATTCAACCTAGTTTTTTGTTTTCTCTCAATTTCTCTCATTTTGCCTAGGAGCCCTTTCGTGTTTTTATCCTAGCTTTAACACACAAAAGGTACTCACTTCTCACCTTTTTCCACACGACCTCTCACTTTTTCCTAGACTCATAAGTTTAGCCAGGCCAAGCCTCTCATTTTACTTAGGTCTTTCTATCTATCTAGGCTTTTCCTAATGCTACCCAAGTCGCCCTTTCGGGGTTTCAATTTGTTCAGGTTTTCATAATGTTTTTCAATTTATATCAAAATGCTCTTCAAAGAGCTATGAGCTACATAGAAAGAACTAAAAATCATAAGGGCTATCTAATCCCCTTCCCCACACTTAAAGCTTACATTGTCCTCAATGTATATACAAAATCAAAGAACACATGTCAAGGGAAAGAAATAGGAAAGCACTTATAATAAAAAAGAACACTAAAATCTACCCTTGATGACACAATCATAGAATGTAAAGAACAAACTGCCATCACCCTCAATATACTACCCCAAACCTCTAATAAATAAAGTTCAATCTAACCACTATCATGCATCACAAAATGAATAAGGAATTGAATCACAATGAAGAGTTACCTCTTAGGTCTCGATGTGTGTGTCTCAAGGGTTTTAAGGGTAGGTGGGTTTTGGGTGGTATTTTGGTGGTCGTAGGGAAGAAATGGTGATTGGGTGGTGTATGAAAGTATATGAGCTTCATGGGTCGTGCACGTCTACATAAACAATGAATTTGGGGTTTGGTTCTCCTCCTTGTCCACCATTTGAGCATCACAAACCATGTATGTCTACATGATCCATGAGTTGGACTCCCCGTTTTCTCACCTTCCTCCAAGAACCATATGCTTCCTACAAAACAAACATGCACACCAAGTGTAATAGTGTCCCAAAAACAAAAAGAAAGGTACAAATAAAAAATGCACACCAACTAATCTAATTTTTTTAAAGCTGGGGTAGCCTCCCAAGAAGCTTCATATTTTTAAGGTCGTCGGCACGACCCTAATGTTATCCATAAGGTGTGGGTTTGTACCCCATCACCTTACAAAACCAAAAATGAAGAGCACATGGTAGAATTTTCCAAGAGGAAGTTATAGTAGAGGAGGAGTCAACCTTAGAGGGAATAAGTGGTTTGGAAGCTTAGCATATTCAATTGGCTTCCCGGGTGCAAATATATAATATAGAAAATTAAGTATAGCTACCCCTTCCTCGACTTCTTCACTCTCAACAAACCATTCTCCATCCCCTTTAGATTCATCTACCAAAAATTCACATTCAACTAGGGATGGTTCATTTTCAGAAAATTGGGTTTCTGGTTGGCTCACCCTATTTATCAAATTAAGCACTTGCCCTTCAACTTTCTCAATGCTTGAGAATAGTTGAGTTCCCAAATTGCTAATCTTGCTAAGCACTTGTGATTGGAGTAAATCATTACTCTTGGTTACATTAGCTATAGCTTGCAAAATTTCCACACAATCCAATTTGGGAACCAATCCTAGGGATTGGTTTTGGGTCATTGGGTAAGTTGGTGAAATCCAACTATCTAACCCAACGTGTTGGTTTTTGGATACATTTCCATACCACAAATTTGAGTTACTACTAAACCTCGAATTTTTAGAGTAGTGGTATGGGTAAAAATATTGATCCCATCGGCCTAGGGAACCAACAACTCCTACTTCTCCATCAATTTCGCTCATCTAAGAGCAAAACTCTGTAGGGTTGTCGCAATGACAAATCCTACAAAATCTCGCTCTCTGAGCTATTCTTCTCCCATAGTCACTCAACCTTGGGAAACACTCTATAGGATGATCGCAATGACACACCCTGCAAAGTGCTCTCTGTTGAGTGCTTTCCCACATTTTTTTCTTTTCTCAATTAAACCCCAACAAAGAAAATACACAAAATTTGGAATCGTAGTGCAAGAGTCCTCGATTTTGACCAAGAAATCAAGCAATACCTACTCTGAAAAACAAACATAAGGAAAAGATAAAAGCAATACTAACTACTCACTAGCACAGTATGCTTAACTAATACTCGAACTGAAAAGCATCTCCGGCAATGGCATAAAATTTTTAACCTGCCATCGACCTGACCATCATTTAAAATAAGAGCCGAGGGGCTTATAGGTCAAAATATGAGAGATTTATAATTCTGCACCCGTTCTTACGTTTACGCTACCAAGGGATAGTAAGCGGCAAGCCCTGGGTTTGTCCACAAGGATGCTAGGGCCCAAGTACTAAATAAAAACACAACCTCGCGTGGGTCGTCAATCCGCATGAGTGAAAGAAATAGCTAGTAGTGTAGACATGCAACTGGGATTTGTTTTTGGTATTTTCAACTATAAACTACTAAACATAAAAAGTAAATATGAAAGCAACTAATTAAACCAAGCACTTGGGAATCATTTAGCAACATGGTAATTCTAATGCTTCAATCTTCGATTTCATTCACATAAAGACTTACAAAAGACCTATCAGTATGTTCACAACAAGTAGTGTGGCCGATGACATACACTTCCCTATCCCTGTCATGGTGGGTGCACTCGCAACCCTCCATCGTCACCTCCATCGTAATCAAGGGATTACAACGAAGTCCAACCATCGTTATAGTTCTTTCTCTCCTTCGTGCTACTACGTCTATGGCTTCCACCACAAATGCAACTACCCCTCCCGTGTCCTATATACCCTAGGCCTGAGGATCGTAGGTACCTTATTTATGATACTAGGGTTTCAACATAACACCTAGCTTGCTACTATTAGCTATCTCTACCCACAAATTCTCGGACAACAGTTACGAAGTCAGCTTAGACTGGTGACAAAAAATAGGTCAGAGCATTCTCGAATCTCCTGTGCACACACCCATGCAGACTCGCTCTCCTCCACCCATTCTAACATACGTGTTTCTTTTCCCAATGGGGCATCGATTGTACCATACATGAATACAGCCCAAAGTGTGTGCTTATATGTGGTGTAATATTCATGCATTTATAACATTCATGAACAATCAGAATAATATCATAAACACAAAGATATAATGAATCTAATGAATCTCATAAAGCAAATAGAACATACCAAGTGCCAAAATGAATCCCAAGCTCGAAACTACTCTACAAAGGTTAGATCCATGGAAAATAATAGGTTAGATGCCATGGATCTAGAAATAAGATGAAAAGAAACTGATAAGAAAAAGAAGAAGGAAGGAGAAGAAAAACTCTCCTCTTCCTTCTCTCTAAACTAAAGAGAGAATTTACTCTACATTATGCCTACTTCTATTCTACTTCCCTAATTTACTTCATAATAGTTTAGTAGAAGACTAAGGCTCCTATATATAGAAGTAGGAGATTGGGCCTAAAAATAGGCCCAAAATAGGCAAAAAAATAGCAAAACCCGAGGTCAGCCGCCAAGGCTTCACGGACCAGCACAGATGTCACTGTCTGTGAAGCATTCAAGCATGAGGAATGGGATCTGGCATGATTCGTGAACATTCATAGCTGGGGGCTGTGGGATCTGACATGGTCTATGTAGGAGATATCATCCCACGGTCCGTGAATATTGTCACAAGCCATGAACAGTACATGGTTTTTGCTCAGAGTTTTCCCATGGTCCGTGAAGGTTTTCACGGACTGCGAGCAGCTTGTGGTCTTTTCTTAGAAATTTTGTCACAGCTCGTGAAGGTTTTCATGCTCCGGCTTCATACTTAGCCAAATCTTCAATTCTTCATCTCCAAGCTCCACGGTCCGGGGTCTTTGTCACGGCCCAACGTCTTTGCCTTATGAAGGTCTCGTGCATGTCTTCACAGAACCCCTGGAACTCTTTTGTAGTGCAGCTTGTGTGCTTTGTCATGGACCGCTGGTGTTTCACCATGTGCGGTCCATAAACAGTCTCCGATGCTTCATTGGCTGAACTACATTTGCTTGCTACGAGTGAACCGTTAGCCTGAATTGGGAGTTCTAGCAGTCAAATTTGTAGTACTCGAGAAGATGAATCCAATGAAAATAGCTTTGAAGGCCAATTCTTCCTGGATCATTATCGAACTAAGGCAATACTCTTCGGACCACGATTCACCATTTTCTCCTTTGGCCGCCATGAACTCTGAAGCCGCCTATCTTTGACTTCAATCTCATTCTACCACACATTGGTGTTCGTGGCCTTCATCTTCTACCATTCTTATGTGAATGGCCTTCGCTTCTACTACCATCCTTACGAACGGCCTTCAATCTTCTATCTCCCTCATGAACGTCCTTCACATAGAATGTAACCAAAAAGTACCCACGGGCGACCTACTAAAGATGATCACAAGGAAGGTAAAGGAGCCCATGGATACAAGATGTCCATTAGTACCAATTTAGTCTACAAAATGCGGGATTTAGACAAGAAAACCAAACATGGCCGTCCAAACCCCTTTTCGCGTAAATTTAACTAATACTAGCAATCCACTAATTGAAAGTAACTAAAAACTAAGTCAAATGCATTGGTTAAAGCATGCGTAATGGTGCAGATCACCTCCCATATTCTGGACGCTTCATGCGAACACATCTTTGTGGCTTTGCAAAATTTCAAAAACCTTCGCCTTTTCCTCATCTAGAAAATGTTTTCCAATCTTCCCGCATTTTGAATTGTCTTTGCTATCCAGAATAACCGACTCCGTTTCTTCTCCAAAGTCTACTGTTGTGTCTGGCTGTCAGTAAAATTCCACCTGAAACTGTGCTAACCATCTTCACCTTTTCTCCTACCTTTCCTGCCTTCATCGCTATGACCATACACTGCATGATTGTTAGTTGGTTTCCCCTAATGGTCGCGATACCAGATGGGGTTGGGGATTTCATTACCAGGTGGTAAGGGGACCATATTGCCTTAGCTCTGTTCATCCATGACCTTCCAATGATGACGTTAAATGTACGTGGGGGATCCATGACCACGAAGTTGCACATGATGGTGCAATTTCTTCCATTTTCTTCAATAGTGATGGGCAGCTGTATATTCCCCAAAGGTGTTTCCGCTCGCCCTGTGAATCCTACCAGCGAAGATGTGGATTTTTTAGGTCAGCTCTCTTGAAACCCAGCCTGTCGAAGCATTCTCCTGTAGAACTCTCCCGATTGCTTTCCTCCTGTAATTTCTCCCAATGATGATTGAAATAACAAGTCATAAACCTACAAACTTTCCGTCATGAACCTACTATGATATTCTGCCAGACTTTCTTTACTTTGTTGGGCTGTGTTATTAAGATCTGCAATTATTTTTGTGAAACTTGGCTTCTGATAGAAGTGACCAAGGAATAGATCTGATAATGGTACCCATGATTTGATGCTTCCATTGGGGAGGTCTTCATACCAGATAATCGTTGTTCCTGACAAAAAGATGGGGAATTCTTTGCAAACTAATTCAATGTTCGCATCACAAAATCTCATGTTGTTTATGTATAAGTGTAGGAAATCTTCCAGATATGTGGTTCTGTTGTAGATTTTAACATGTAAAGGGAGTTTGAAATCCTTTGGCATCTTAAAATCCCACAGATGTGGTGCTAAGGGCAATTTGTCTCTGTTGTCCTCTGCCACGATATCATGTATCTCTTCTTCATACCTGAGATTTTCACGCTCATGACTCACCTTTTTTTTATAATTTTGGTTGTTTTTGCTTAAGAGTCTTCAAGAATTGATTGTAAAGACCTTCTTTGTAAGCTTCTAAAAAGGTCATGAACGCTCTATTTTCCTTAAAATGATTATTGTTCGAGGATTCTGGTTCCTCTTCTTCCTCCTCTGTTTCTTCTTTACTGTGATCTTTTTCCCTATTTGGAGTGTGGTCCTGATTATGATGCATTCCTATGTCACGTCCCAGTGTTTGTTCTTGAGACTGATGATTATGGCTCTTTTCAATGTTGGTGAATACCATTATTTACCTAACTGACTTTGAAACAAAAAAGATTTCTGGTCCCCACAGTCGGCGCCAAATAATGTGGAGGTCCGTTTAGGCAAACCCCTGGTTGTTCACTCCTTGAACTCCTTCACCTACAAAACTAGTCCCGTAAGTGATTATGGGAGAACATCTCTGGCGATCAAGTCAGTTCTCTTTTAAGAATTGGAATTTCTCTAAATAGTTACGATTACATGTATCTGTGGTTATTTGTTCCTTTTATAGCCTGTCCTGATCGTGGCACCATTCTTCTCGGGCTTGTTATCATATACTTGATTGTGGCTACGAGAAATATGGTTCGTGGTTGACTTATGGTCATGGTCTCCACTTTTCACGGCTCGTGGGTTGCTCATCTCACTACTCGCATCACGGGTTGGCCTTGGGCTTGTTTTCAACTTTGGGCTTACAGCCCAATCTTTGGGCTAGGTATACACCATCGTTTGCAAGGATGGTAGAAGAGGTCGAAGGCCATTCAAGTTAGAATGGTAGTAAATGAAGGCCACAAACGT
This sequence comes from Rubia yunnanensis, assembly GCA_037428765.1. Classification (NCBI taxonomy): domain Eukaryota; kingdom Viridiplantae; phylum Streptophyta; class Magnoliopsida; order Gentianales; family Rubiaceae; genus Rubia; species Rubia yunnanensis. The sequence continues at coordinate 22,013,014 of CM075066.1, forward strand.
CAAATCGTTGTAGTAGAAGGATGGAGCCAAAGATAGGCGACATTGAAGTTTAAAAAGGCCAAGGAAGGAACGGAGAATCGTGGTCCAAGATTTGTACCATGGGAACGATCCAAGATAAATCATCCTTCAAGTTTGGTTCCATTGGATTCTTCTCCTCGGGAACCATAAAATTGGCTACAAGAACTCCTAAAATCGGCCAACGGTTCATCTGTAGCGAAGGAAAGAAGTTCAGCAGGCTGAAGCATAAACGGGTCAACGCAGACCGCTCATGGATAGCACCAACGACCAGCACCAGACAACGCGGCCCATGCCAAGGGTCCTTGGCACGAGCCATGCCAAGGCTCAGCGCGGACCATGCCAATCTCAACACGCCGCATGCTCAGGTGCCCGTTTTCATTCCAAAATGGCTAAGTATGGGCACGAACCATCCCATTTTTTATGGATGACACTATTTCAAGTGCCAAATGTCGAGACCAACCAGTGGGATGTAAAGAATTGAGCGGCCCACGCTAAAATATTGAGCAATACTAGGATTCTGATGATGGTCTGGGCCAAATGACACGGCTCACAGATCAGAAGTGCAAAAATGACCATCCTGATGATGGACAATGTTAGACGCCATACATTGGGCCGGACACGACCTGCAGAAGATGCCACGACCCGCGCTATGGAGAAGGCACGTGTCGTGCCAGATCTCACAGTTTGCGCCGGTACGGATCAAACGGGCCGCGCTAGATTTGGTGCCCTGTGCCGACACGAGCCAAGGAGGCGGCGCGGACCGTGACTTCCGCAACGGCCAATGCCAGTGGCGGCTAAACTAGGGTTTTACACATTTTTGGCCTAATTCAGGCCTATTTTTAGGCACAATCCCCTACTACTATATATAGAGGCTTAGTCTACTAGGTTTTAAGACTTTTCATACTCTTTTAGTCTTAGTCTTGTAATTTGAAGTGCATCCAAGAGAGAGAAACATTCTCTCTTCTTTCTTTCTTTCCTTTTTATTTTGCTTTGATCCTATGATGTGGAATTCAAATCTATATTTGAATTCCATGTCTAGGGAGTAGTTTTCATAGCTTGGAGATAATTGTATTTATGTGTTGATTTATGCTTTTGTGAGATTCCTAATTCATCCTAATTATTGTACTTGTGATATTATTATGACTTGTTCTTGAATGTTATAATTGTATGAATAATACACTCCATTAGCATACACTTTAGTCTACATCCCTGTTGGTGTAAACATTGATACCCCCTGAGGAAGAGAAACCTCAGATGTGATATGGGTAGCAGGGTCTGGGTCCACGTGAGTGTGTGCACAAAGTCTTAGCTAACTATTTGAAGTGGTTTGGAGGGTTACGGGTAGAGATAGCACAAAGTAGCAAACTAGGGTTGTAAGAGGCCCTAGTGTCATAGATAAGGTGCCCATCTCCCTTTGCCTTGTTTATAGGCCTAGGTAGTAGAGCATCTGTGGTGGAGTGCCCGAGACGTAATTGTACGGGGGAGAAACAGACCTACAAGAATGGCCAGACCTTGTTTTACTCCCCTAATTATGGAGGTGATGCCAATGAAAGATTGCAAGAGCACCCGACGTGACAGGTACGGGGAAGTGTTGACCATCGACTACACCACGTGTTATGAGCACTAGATTAGGTTGTTAAAATCTCACATGTTAATGAATCGAGATTCGAAGCATTAAATTAACCATGTTACGCAAGTATTCCCCAAGTATCTAGCTAATATGTTTACTTGTTTTTTTACTTTCATGTTTGTAGTTGATAACTGAAAAACCAAATCCCCACCCCATGTTTACTATAATGTCTACTCCTAGCAACACGTACATATTGATAACCATGACGTGGTTGTGTTTAATTGACTGTTAGGCCCTAGCATCTCTGTGGACATACCCAGGGCTTACCGCTGACTACCCTATCGGTAGCATAGTAGTGGGTTGAGTGCATAATATAAATTTAAATTTGACCTCCTTTGATCCAACCAACGCCTTTGCTTAGTTTTTAACGACGTCGGGTGGAAGCGGATCATTAAATATATTAACGGTCAAAAGCTTTTTTTATTGGTTGGCAATATATTAAAGGTCAAATTGCATACACATAGATGGTTGGCAATATATACTATTGAAAGAGTGTAGTTGGAATTTACACATATTTAGAAACTAATAATTCTTGACCTTCATTCTCCTATAAATTTACTAATTCAAAATATTCCAGTATGATGCATACTACCATCCCAAGTCCTCACATACAAGTTGCATTTTCAACGCACATCTTGAAAGTGTTTAATAAGGTATGAGTTAAAAGGCCCAAGTCCTTGCATGCTTGATAATGTTTAAGACCCAAGAAGGTTTAAAATAATTGGCAATGGGGTGACTCAGTCACATTGCCAACATGCGTTGTATAATAAGGGGAATCTCTATATTTATAGGTAGGATACTGAACCTTCATCCATACACACGCAGCTAACAAAATCTAACTTGGGTATCGGAGCGGGAGACGAGTTTCCCTGCCTGACCCTTTTCTTAGGGCTTTGTGGATACTTGGAAGGAGGCCTTCAAACATTGCCTACCTATTAACAAAATCCAGATGTAACATTGGTGCTATTTGTAGGAACAATCGAACACCACCGCTCACGCGACTCTTATCATAACGGGAGAGGAATCTACAAGGGTTATAGAATTAAGCGGAACAAAAAACCGACTCACCCTCAATGGACACCATCGGCGCAACTATGACCTCACACCGACGATGAAGAAAGAGACAGTCGTCAGCCGATGCCTCACAGGTCACTATCGCCATACCAGCTCCCATACCCCCGCCACTTCGTAAGATAAACGAGAAGGGAAAAGATTGAGAAAGGTGTGAAATGGTTTACCTGAAAAGGAAGACACTCTGGAGCACAGTCGCATGTCAACCACTGCAAAGAGGAAGAATGGGTAGAAAAATGAATAAAGTGCGTGAAAAGAGAAATAAAGAATGCAAGCAAAGGGTTCATAGAGGAATGCTAAGAAATTGGAAAATGTACTCGGGAAGATGTGACTTCTACCCACTCGCCTGAGAGAGGTGATCCCACGCAGCCAATGATCAACACGATTCAAATTACCACCTTAGTAATGAGGCTAAGGGCATGGGCAGTGGTGATCTCATTATCAAGAGTCTCTTGCTAAGAGATCGTGCAAGAGACCGAATGCACTGACACACACATGGCCATTTTGCACGTTTATTTTTTTTGACCAAGTGGGACACGTGTCCCACTCAGCCGCACCTTTTTTTGAATTTTTGTTGCGGTCACGTGTCACTCAGGGATTGGACCACGTGTTTGCAACGATTTTTCCTTGTGTGGACGCTGGAAATTTTTTTGAATGAGACACGTGTCCCATTCTGGTGGTGACACATGTCCAATCGTATTTTTTCTGAATTTTTTTCCAAAATTTTTTATTTTTTAAGAATTCCAATTTTAATATAATTTTGATTTTCAGATTGTAATAATTGGTCATACTAGATCAATATTTTATTTAGTATTTTTTGTAATTTTTATAGTTGTTGTAATTGATTTTTGCAATTTTAATGATTTTTATATAATTTTAAAAACATGAAATTATCTTATTATTTATTTTTTAATTTAATTTTACTAATTATATTAAATTTTACATTCAACTTATTTTTTGTGGACAAATTTATTTAAAATAATATTTAATGGTCAAATTAATGAGCATGATAGAGAAAATCAAGTGAGTTCCATGAATAGTATATAGTGGTCTCTTAACCATTGTGGAGAAAAAAAGGGGTTGTCTCTTAAGTGGTCTCTTAAGCTGAGGTGGAAGAGAGAGAGAAAAAAAATATATTTAATTGGTAAGAGACCGCTAGCCGTCTCTACCACTGCCCATGGCCTAATCTCAACAACACCAAGCTTGACAGGTTCCCATTTGGAATAGACTAGGGAATAAAAGATCAGTTTTGTTTTCAGCTAGTCACATAGCCCCACACCCACAACTAGACCTGGCAAAATATAACCGAACCCGAAAATCCGGCAATAAATAATCGAACCGAATCGAACCGACATCCAAATAGTGAGACCCAATCAATAACCGAAAACCAAAATCACCCGATTGAACCGTACCCGAACTTAAATTGCCAGACCTGATGGGACCCAAACTCGAATAACACCTGAACCCGAATCGAACCTGAATCGAAATCCAAAAAGGACCCGCACTTGGACCGAACCTGAATCTGAACCCGACAAGGACCCGTACATGAAAGAACCTAATCATACCCAACTACTACTCAATTCGAAATGAACCAACTTGATGTTAATCCAAATTTGAAGACATCTGGATTAATGTTAACTCAAACCGAACAAGATCCGAATATGATTGAATAGTGTGTTACAATTGTTACTGTCTAAAATTTTGACTTGATCATATTTAGTTGAAAATAAGATTACGATTATAAACAGTGTTGATATGTTATTTAATATTAAAATATCACATAATAAATTAAATTTATAAATTTAAAATGTGTATTAATAGAATAGTTAGATGAAATTATTTTAAAAGTATATTATGTATTAAATAAAAGAACATTGTCAATTATTAATTTAAAATGATTTTATAAGCTAAAATTAATATTGATTAGTTATTTTATTTATTATTAGAAAAAATTTCATACAAAATTAACTTTTCGTTATTATTATTTTCTTTCGGAAAATTTATTTTCATTAAATTTTGCAAAAAAAATTTAAATCAATATTTTCAATCATCCAATTCTTTTGTAAGGATATAAAATTACATCTAAAATAATATTGCATTTACAATCTATTTTTCTCTAATGCTTAAATTTAAAATATGCTTAATTAGTATAATTACTCCTCCATAGCATATCAAAAACATAAGTATCATGCCATACGATAATATTATTGTTCATATATCTATTCAAATATATGGTTAAAGTTTGACAACTTTGAGTGAAAAAAGATTATGTGCATATTTGAATGAGATGGAGGGAGTAGTAGAAATATGCAAACTCTGCATTCTTAATTTGAATGAATGATTGTGCACAAAGTTGGCCAAGACTGTTTATGAGACTCATAATTTATAATTAGTAAATAGGGGATATTTAATTTCTATATAAAGTCGGCCAAGACTGTTTATGTAAAGTTAAATAGTTCTAAAGGGATTTATTGGTAATATACTAATATTTCACCTAATTAAGAAAAAATGAGCATGTCTTTCTATGAATATTTTCTTATCTTAATTTAATATGCTAATATTTTAAAATGTATCGCAAGCAATCATGAATTGTAAGTTTTTTTTTATAAAATTTAAATACTGTATAAGTTTATGGTCAGTTCACGGTGATTTTTACTTTAAATGTTGTAAGTTTTTTTTATAAAATTTAAATATTGTATTTTTAAAGTTAAAACAAGTAATAATATGTATTTGAATGTGAATGTATAAGGTAAAAAATTAATGGTCTGTCTATAAACTTATGGACAGACCGCCTGTCAGGAGAACTACTATATATGTATTAATATATTATAACTTGCAAGTTAGCAAAGTCTTGGGAAAGACGGTCTTTCCATATGCTTATGGAAAAATGAGGTTTAATTAGAATAATAAAAGGTAAAAGGTCTTAGTTGCAATATTAAAAATTTAGTATGCAACATGTAATAGTTATAAAATTTACAACCCGGTTCATGCGACCTGAAAATTTTATCTTCATTTCTTCTAATTTACACTTTAAATCTTGGTCTTTCCATGACTTATGGAAAGACCGTCTTTCAAGAGACGGACTCTAGGAGTTTTGTGAGTTATGATCGACAACATAAAATAGAAAAAAAATTAAATACAAACTATTCTATTTTGTTCTTACATACTAATATAATCTTTATGCGATAAGTTATACAGATCAATGTTTGCAATATGCATAAATGTCATATTCTTTACAGAAGAAATAATTTTTCATTTCAAAAAATTGAAAGTATACATTAAAAAAGTGACTAGTAAAATTATATATATATATATATATATAATAGATTAGTTCAGCTAAAGTATTTTTACAAAATTAATATATTAAAATTTTATGTTCATTATAATGACAATTTACTATATTTATTTGATTAAGACCTGGATTGAATATATTGGAATCCAACCAAACCCGACCCGAAGGAGAATGTACCCGAAAAGTACCAAAACTAAACTGACTCAAACCAAACCCGATCCGAACCTGATTAAAAAATGTAAAACTGAATTGTACCTGAAACCGAAACAACCTGAACCAAATTTGATCCGAACCCGATTCAAAAAAATTATTCCCGAATTGTATTGAAATTGAAACAACTAGAACCAAACCCGACCCGTTCAGATATTTTTCAAAACTACCGAAAGACATCCGAACCTAATACACCCGATCAAGACCCGATACCCGAAGATAAAACAATCTACTGAATCATACCCAAACCGATTGGGTCTCACCCATATCCGACCGAAGAGACCCGTTTGCCAGGTCTACCCACAACCACAACCGCCAAGCGATGTGTCCTCATATTTGCATGCCTGATAAGTTCATGTCAAATGGGTTAATTAGATCAACCCATTATCCAAACTTAATTAAATAAATTTTTATTCAATTAATTCATTTATTAATGGATCATAATGAGTTAGATGATAAATGTGTTGGGTCATTAAATGAATAGCTCATTGGGTAACTCATGAGATAACTCATGTGACCCAATGGGTTAATATATATTATCCAAATCATTATGTAACTAACTCAATAAGATATCATTCAATATTTTCTTCTGATTTGGGTTACAAGTTGTCATTATCCAATGAGATCGGGTATTAAATACTCATTAGTTTTTGGGATTGGGCGGGATGAGAATAATTATGTTAATGAAAAATTTTGATCTCAATGAGTCTAATATTATGTTAACTGAATGGGAACCTAACAAATACTCAATAATTATCCAAAATTACCCAATTAAATACATGTATAATATTTAACATAAATATTACTATAATTCACAAATTATACAAATTATAATTCACAAATTATTCGAGCTCAATCTCGTACAGTATTCGAGTTCGTACAATACTCGAGCTCGTACAGTATTCGAGTTCGTACAATATTCGAGTTTAATCTCATACGGTATTCGAGTTTATACAGTATTCGAGCTCAATCTCATACCGTATTCGAGTTCGTACCGTATTCGAGTTCAATCTCGTACAGTATTCGAGTTTGTACAGTATTTGAGCTCAATCTCGTACAGTATTCGAGTTCGTACAATATTCGAGCTCGTATAGTATTTGAGCTCGAGCTCAATCCTATTAGGGGAAAATTAAATCATTCGTAATCAAACCTATGAAAATTTAGTTATCTTGTAATATGAAATTATCCACGGGTCACCCATTACCCAACCCAACTCAACCCACCCATTATCCAACCCAACTAAACCCAATAACTACAACCCAATTGTATTCATTAACCCAATGGGTCATTATCCAATAAGCGAAAATAGTATATAGATAACGGTTATCCAACGGGTGACCCGATCCATTTGATGGGCTTAGGTGTGTGCCAAAAAGCCTAATTCCTATGCAGGATTGATCTAGTTCAAGGTCCAAGAAAGTCTAGAAAACTTGTGACGAGATGGCCTCGCCATATTGCCTACATGTGTGTATAATAGGGGGAAATCTCGGTTTGAATTGGCAGGATACCAAACTTTTTTCCATACATGCACAAACCACTAAAACCTAAATTGGGCATCAAAGCGGGTCTCGACCACACATTGCCTCCATCTAATCATTTTCTTCGGGCCTTGTAGGTATTTGGAAAGGGGCCTCGAAACATTGCAGCCCATCAAAAAAATCTGGATGTAAGAGTGTGTCAAACATATGGCTAAGCCATTGAAACATTGTGGTATAGAAAGGATATGTACGCAACCTACCAAACTAAGTACAGTGCAAGCGAGGTGATCACGCTAGCGAACCAATGACAGTACCTCGCTAGACCGCCCAAAACCAACAACTTGTAAAACATGCATCAGGCCACTTTCTCACACAACTATCACAATAACCACGATCTAAGAATCGAGGCCCACCATAGCCAACACGTTGATCCTTAGGAACATGCCCTAGAATATAGGAAAAATGGATCTATAAATAGATGAGGGATGAAAGAGCTCAGGTAGCAACAACAAGAAAATTAACATTGTCCATTGCTCCCAGAAACTTACTTTAGCATCAGGGTCTTTACCTTGAATTGAATACGAGAGTTTCTTGCAAGAGAAAACAATCAAACAGTTAATGCCAATGGGGGTCGCTGCTATCATACAGGGAGTCCAAACCACATCAGTGGCACCGTCTGTGGGGACCTTATCTCCTAGGTCAACCTTGTTCTCTTTGAATCATGGTGGAAACCAAAAGTAAGGCGAACCGCTAGAAAGTAAGACAAGTCCAGTATACCCACAACCGATCCACGTTCCTAGAGGCATTTTTTGGCTAAGGTAGAGGAAACCCAAGAATCTGGACGCAATACTGATCTGCACTCCACGAGGTCGCTAATAAACCCACGGAAGATCCACTAACCCATGAAGCACTAAGAATACCAAAGATAAGAATTTATATTGTTGCTCCCGAACTCACTACAAATTACCATATGGTAGCTAGTGGCAAGTCTGGGGTCATCAATAGAGATGCTAGGATTCAAAAGCTAACTACGCTAGACTCGCAATCGAGTCGTCACTCCAATTTCCATTCGGGAATAGTCAGCATTACAAACATGGTTTTTAGAGAGAGGGGGTTATCTATAAACTACAAAACATGCAAAACAAGAGATCAAACTATATTAAGCTAAGCCTTTGGGACATTTACATTACATGATCGGTAGATTACTTTGATCCTAGATTCTATCAAATATAAGAGGTATAAACATATCCCAATATTTATGTCACATAGTGTGGTCGATAGTCAACACTTCTCTTTTTCTATCACACAAGGTACCCACGTCTTATTTTATCGACACCACCTCCGTAATTAGAAAAGTGTGGCAAATGGTTCAACCGTTATGCACTCCTCTTTCCCATAAGCAATTACATTCCGGGCCTCCACTATGAACAATTCTCCCTAGGCCTATAGTGGAAAAGGAATTGACATCTCATGATAACTCTAGGGTTGCAACGACAATGGTCAATTTACTACAAATGTAGTTGCTACAAGCTATCACGCCCTTATCTATTGGGGTATATTCTTTCAGTCAACTAGCGTACACTTATCAGAGTGGTGCTCACGACCTACATGCATATACCCACATGGCCGAGGACTCTCACTCCCTCTAAAACCCTAGCGGACACTCCCAAGGGGACAAACAAGCCTAGGACCATACATGAAATATGTACTAAGGTGTATGCCAACATAGGATATCTAACATGCATTTAACAAGAATGTAAATGACAAATCAAGCATGATATTCATAAACAGAAAAGGATAGAGAGACCTATAATCTCACAAAATATCTACCAAATCATGAACACAAACTATATCCCCAAGAAAATAAACTAATCCCTAAGCATTGAACCTAATCTTTCCATTGCATTTAATGCCCTTGGGCAAAAATAGGAAGATTAAAAGAAGGGAGAATGGTTATTCCTTTTTTCTCTCTCTCTCTCTACCTACTCTTAATAACTAGGAGAATAGAAGTTACACCAGCTAAACTTAAACCCGAGTAGACATAACCTTCTTTATAGAGTAGGCAGGAAATGGGCCTTAAAGAGGCCCAAAAATAGTAAAACCCTAACTGGAATGGCAGCACAGGCCATTCAATAGCACAAGGCCCATGTGGCACGGCCCATGCAATAGTGCATGGGTCCTTGGCTGGAAGGGGTTTCCTGACCTTCTAAGCGGCAGGGCCATGTGAATCCCCATCGGTTGCCGACTGGAAGGGTCATTAGGTTATCTGAACAGCGCAACCCGTGCGAATCCTTGCGGGACGCGGGCTGGAGCTGAGCTTCTCATCCTCGGATGGCGTGGTCGTGCAAAACATTGCAGGATGTGGGCTGGCCTTCAGATTTTTGATCTTCAAGGTGCACATGTCGTGTAAAAGGATATGGCATGCGTTCATACTTAGCCGCCCAAGGTAGCTGAACGGCACGGGCCGTGCAATAACACATGACCCGCGAATATACTTAATCGCACCACCATTTTGGCTGGCAGGAGTCGTGCAGAAGGACACGGCTGTGCCAGTCTTTAATGTTGTCCGAGCTTCAACTCCTTTCTCCTATCCTTTCTCCTAGGTGCATTTCCATCTACTACAACGATTAAGAGTGTGGCCTTCAGACTACTACTATCCTTGCAAATGGTCTTCTACTTCGAAGCCCTTGCGATCAATCTACAATGAAGCTCACAAAATAGGATCTAGATGATCGTAAGGCCATAACATCCATTAGGTCTAAATAAATCTACAAAACGAGGGATTTAGGCAAGAAAACTAACAAAGGCTGTCTAAAATCCTTGTGATGCAAATCCAACTAAACCTAGCAATCGACCATAAAAAAATATTAATAATTGTGCTAATTGCATTGGTTAACACATGCTTCTAGGTAAAAATCATGTGCAGATGCACAATCCCCTTCCCAGTCTGAAATGTAAAAGAATGCCTTTGTAGTCTTTTTGTAAGCCAATAGGGAGTAACTCTATAAACAATTCGTTAAAACCAATAGAAAATGAAATAACAAGCCAGTGACCAGAGGAGGATGGGAGTTAGAGAAGCGGGTTTTTGAGAGTGATATGAATCCCCTTGCGAAGAAGTTAGATTGTGGAATTAAGATCTTTGACGAAACTAAGGAACTCGCAAGCTCTTATTGTGCCGCATCAAATTCAGATGTCTAGCCCGTGGGGTACGCCTAACTTCGATTTGCTCTCTAAGTAGCCCTCAAGATCAGATCACAAGGTTATTAGTACTCAACTAGCCCTCGAGGTTAAGCAACAATGGAATAGCTCGCACGAAAAGAGTATGAACTCAAAAGGTTGTATATTTGATTGATACACGTGTAAGGTAAAAATAATGTTGAAAAACACCCCATATTTATAGTACATAGGCATGGTCTTCAAGAATAAAAACAAGAAACTGAAAAGGATTATGGCAGCTTTATGGAGCTAAAATTATATTTAACTAGACTACCTAAAATAAATGTAGATATGGACGAATTCAATCAAGATAAATCTTGAATGAATATTGGTTTATCTAATCTTACCAAATCTAATTCTAATCAAATCAAAACTGATTATTATAAACTCAAAAATAAAGCATGGTCGAAACATTAATTCTTCCAAGGCCAACATGGCTGAATTAATGGGCCTTATTTAAAAATAAAAATAAAATAATTGATCACACTACCTCATTAAAAAATCCAGTGGGAAAAAGAGTTTAAAGTTATCTTCTAAAAACCCTAATTAATAAAAAAAAGGAAAACCTAATTCGTATCATTCCCTCCGAGGTCAAAAAGTTTCGTCCTCAAAATGTGAACAATCCTAAAAAATAAATGGAGATACACACCTCACATCATCCCTGCAAAATTATGCTAGTAAACATTGACTGGATGCTGACTAGGCAGTGACTCTGTACTGACTGGGATGCTAAAGTGGCACTAACTTGTGAGATAAAGAGAATGAGAGAGAAACTCGAGAAAAATTCAATAACTCACAAAAAATGCCAACTCGCGAGATATTGAGCAGCTTACGAGATGAAAAGATGGAGTTTTGAACTGAGCGTGTGAATTACACACCCCTTCAAAGGACGTGATTCAAGTGTTGTGCATGTGCATGCACGCACTTTTGAGTGAGCTCGCACATCAGATGCACGTGTCGACTTTCTTCTTCGATTGAAACCCTCTGTGCCGATTTCTCTTTCTCGAAGGTTCGCAGACCCTGTAGCGCCGAACAAAGAGTACTGACATCGAGGACTATTGGCTGCGAAGAATGAGGTTTGGAGAAAATAGCGGCAACAGAGCTACTCTGAGAAGAACAGTGACAAACAGAGCTGCGGCTGGCACCAGCTGCACGGTATGAGTCACCGGGGACAAGCGGTACAATGATGATTGGTAGTGTGGCAGCGGGGCTCTGATACCAGCTAATATGAATCCCCTTGCAAAGAAGCTGGATTGCGGAACTAAGATCGTTGACAAAACAAGGGAACCCACAAACCCTTACTGTATCGCACGAAATTTAGGTTTCTAGCCCTTGGGGTACGCCTAACTTCGACTTGCTTTCTAACTAGCCATCAGGATCAAATCACAAGGTTATTGGTACTCAACTAGCCCTCGAGGTTAAACAACAATGGAATAGCTTGCAAGCAAAGAGTAGGAACTCAAAAGGTTGTATATTTGATTGATAAAAGTGTAAGGTAAAAAATAATGTTGAAAATCACCCCCTATTTATAGTACACGGGTATGGTCGTCAAGAATACAAACAAGAAACTGAAAAGGAATATGACAACTTTAATGAGCTAAAACCATATTTAACTAGACTACCTAAAATAAATTTAGATATGGACGAATTCAATCAAGATAAATATTGAATAAATATTGGCTTATCTAATCTTACCAAATCTAATTCTAATAAAATCAAACTTGAATATTATAAACTTTAAAATAAAGCATGGTTGAAACATTAATTCTTCCAAGGCCTGCATGGCTGAATCAATGGGCCATATTCTAAAATAAAAATAAGATAAATGATCTCACTACCTCATTAAAAAAAACTCAGTGAGAAAAATAGTATAGTGCTATCTTCTAAAAATCCTAATTAAAAAAATAAATAAAGAAAACCTAATTCGTATCAGAGAGGTTCCACAAAAACTAACACGTGATTGAACATTACGATATCAAAGATAAAGGGGAACACTATGCTCTAGTAGAAGAAGTACAAAACCTTGCAATGCCTAAGAGGTTTAAACTGCCAACTAAACTCAGGGAATACGACAAGAAAACTGACCCAAAAGAATTCCTACATTTTTACAGAACCTGCATGAGGTTCCACGATGCACCTATTCGACTGGTATGAAAATCTTACCCTATTTCCTTGCAGGAACCATAGTAATTTGGCATAACAGCTTGCCTAAGCGAAGCATAAGAAGCTGGGTACGACTAGCAGAACAATTTGTGGGAAGATTTTACTAGAAATAGAATTTTACAAAGACATTTGTGGATCTGATGAACATTGCGCAGTGAAGCAGTGAGAGAATTTTGAAATATCACGACCACTTTGGTGTCTGAAAGCCTGGAAGTTAAAGATCTCACACACCAAATGTCGCTAGGGGCATTTATGAATGGTATGAGATCACGAGAGTTCTACAAGAAGCTCATAGAAGACATGCTAGACAACATAAAAGACCTCCAGAACAAGTTCATTAGCATGGAAGAGGAAAACAACAGGAAGTCAGAGAACGAGCAAGGAGAAAAAAAAGCAGGGTGAACACCCAAGGAAAAGACGCAATAAAATATGGGAGAGGCACTGCACTCGGAAGGGGAAAAGAACCAACCAATAACAACCCATCTTTCCCTGAGACACTCCTAACACAATCCAGACAGGAAATATGGAAAAATCACAAGGAATTGTTCAGGGAACCCAGCCCGATGAGAGCCCCAGTAGTAAAAAGATCAAAGGACTACAATAGTGATTTCGACAAAGATAATGACCATGACATGGATAGTTGCAACAATCTCAGGAGACACACAGAAGATTCACTCTGCTAGGGTCGGCTCACGCAATACAAGAAAAAGGAACACCAGCTGGGAAGATCTAGAAACTACAGCACGGAAAAGAGCCCATCCACAACCCAGGGACAAATAAAACCGAAGCAAAAAATGGCTGGAACAGTAGAACACATGGAAAATGTAAGGACGGCATCTCATAAATGGTGATATACTCAATCCACAGGTCAACTGAGCCTAAGTCCAACAACGCCTAGAAGACACAGGCAAGGTACATACCACCCCAAGCCTTGATATGAAATTTGTCGATTTCAAATAAGATGGTGTTCTTTTTTGGATTCATATTGTTTTATTGTGATTTAGTCAAGTATTGGTTTTGTTTTATCAGAATTATTGATGTATGTCTTTTCACTTTTTCTTCAGATGTTTTGCATTTTTAATTTCAGTAAATGGCATTTTATCACAGTGATTATGTTTAGTACATTTTAGTTGATGTTTATAGATATATCAATTTTTTTAATATTTATGCAATTTGAGTTGATGTTTACTTTTTTTTTTAGGTCTATTTTGTTGATGTTTCAATTCCAGTGACAATCAGCTGATAATGATGAGGTTTCAAATTTTCTTCATTAATTTGATCTTCTAAGGCTGAGTCAAACCAATGTTGGATGAAGTTCAATGGATGGGAAAGGTCAATCGTTGAAGGATTGGATTGTTTGATATTAGTGTATTTAGAAAGATATATGTATTGTTTGTTCTAGTTTTGTATTAAATGATATTATGTTGATTATTTTTTTTGAGTTGAGAACTACATGTATTCTAATGAGTTTTAATGTAATATCTATTAGATCCGTTTGTAAAATAAATAATGTTGAAGTTTTTTTCTTTTTCAAAGTAAAAGATATGTAGGCTTCTGTTTTCCTGTTGATGTTTTATGTGCTTCGAGTTGATGTTTATTTGGATTATGTTGAGAGTATTTCTTCGGTCAAAGAGGAATTTGATAAGGGAGGAGAGAGAGAGAGTATGTGTGTGTGTTCATTATGTTTATAAGTTTTTTGGCACATAGGTCGCTATAATTTTGTGAACCTTTTAAAAACCCCAAAAATAAAATAATTGCAAAAAGAACGTCATGTCTATTTACCACCTTGTGTAATTTATGTTTTATTCCTGGACTGAATGTTAGTCGGTTTAACAGGAGACTTCCTTGAAAAGTGACACATTTTTAACTTTAAAAAGTGAAAATGGAAAGGTTTAGGGAGACAGAAGAAGAAGTATAAGTTATATTGTATTGATGGAGGGAGCCTAAAATTTTATAATTTACATTTCAATTAAATTATTGCATTGCGCTGTCTAGTTCTTGCAGTGGAAAAAAAATAATTATGATAATATCAATAAAAATTAACTTTATATCAATATATTTTCAAAAAAAAACTATTGTACCAATACTAGAATAAATCCTGCAAATATGCATTTGCACATTCAAGTTTGGAAAAGTTTCAGTTTAACATTACATATGACAATAAAGTTATCTGTAGTATTGTACATAACTCAAGAAATATAAAGTTTAGAACCCAGTCTAGAAAAAAATGGTTTTACAGACAAATACGTTGAAGTCCATACAGATTCCTTTAAATCCTCTTTGCAACTTCAGGCGTTGTTCAGCTCATTTCGGATCTCACCTACGAAATACATACACGACATCAAGAAAGTACAAGAAACCATCGAGATCGATACTGATCAAATGGAACTTCACAAACACCAATAACATAATAAGTAAATTCTATACTGGGTTAGATGGTAAAATATTTCCTTGTTTCTCTATTAAGAAGTTACTTTATGTAAACTAGTCAAAGATTCATATGGTGCATCTTATAAAATCGCTAAGATGAAACATGTGAAACACAATAAAACCCATAAACCCGTTTAATTAAACAAAGCATTTTATGAAAGTGTTAGTTGCATACTAAGAAAGAAAATAACATCAAAGTGCAAAAGAGTTAGTGTGCGTGGACATGTATAATTTCTCACTCCAGTCCCAGCTTACAGAACCAGGAATTGCTCGATCACACACGAACGAATTTTATGTATCTCCTTGAATGATGTCTAGCCCGCCTCTACTCGGGGTCATTAAAATGAGTCGTAACTACCCGATCGAAGGCGTTCCAAACAAACAGAATGAGATGTCAAATTTAAATTTATAGTTCTGCTCCCAAACTCATTACTAAGCTACCTATAGGGTAGTTAGTTGTAAGACCGGGTTTGTTCACAGAGATGCTAAGGTCTAATATCTAACTAAACACAACCATGTACGTGTTGTCAATCCGACCGTGTGCTAGGAAGAGCTAACATTGTAAATGGGGGTTGGGTTTTTCAATTAAAAAATACGGACATTAAAGATAACACGAGATTAAACTATATAAAGACATATAAACCTATCTTATGCCTATGTCACACAGTGTAGAGATAGCCAGGTATTTTCCCCCGTCTGTCACACGTGGTACTCACCATAATGCCATATCTCACCATCTCTGTAAATTAGAGGATGCGATCTATTCCAGTGATGTTGCAAACCATTCCTTGTCACTTCACTCCCAATGCTAATGCGCACACGCTTAGAGGAATACAAACCCAACCTAAAAGGGCAATGCCTCACGTAGGTCGCAACCGTTAGATATTTAGTGAGTGCACTACATCTCGGACACTCCACTGTGGATCTCAATCCCTAGGCCTAGAGAAGCAACGGAAAAGACACCTTGTGATGACTCAAGAGTCGGCACAACTCTAGTCGCTACAAACAGTCATGCTAATCTATCGAGATAAGCCAGGGAATTCTCCCCATCGGGGTTTTCCAAATCGACAGGCCCACATGTTGATATCTCACACAACTAGCTAATTAGAATCATGATATAACACATATAAGGATTTTCTCTCAAAGTAAATCAATGCACTCATCTTCCCGATGTTCTTTACCTACTCCACAGTTCTAACACTCCCAAGATAGCAATGAAGCCTAGCACAATTTTATTCTACCACACATACATGGTTGCATCATTGTAATGATATAGCATAGATCTTAAAGTATTAGAAAGCACAAGTTCAAGCATAAATATTCACAGGACAACAAGATAGGAAAATCTAAATCTCAAAAAGTCATAATCAAAACATGAATACAAATCAACCCAAAGTTAAATTAACTACTCCCTAGGAAATAGATCCATGGAAACTATTGAGTTAAATGGCATAGATCTAAGAAAATAAGATGAAGAAAATAACACAAAAAGAGAAGGAGAAGAGAATGAGTACTCTAGAGATAGAGAGAACTCGCCTCTTCCTTCTACTTGCCTAGAGAGAAAAAAAAACTACACTATACCTACTAAGGTTTTTCTAGAAGACTAAAGGCTTCTATACATAGTAGTAGGGAGTTGGGCTTCAAAATAGGCCCAAAATAGGGTAAAAAACCCTAGCAACAGCAATTAGCACGGGTCGTGCTTCTTGGAGCGGGCTGTGCCTCGTGCTGACGCGGGGCATTTGTCTTGGTGTGGCATTTGCCAACCGATTGGCCTTGTACTGACACTGTGTGTCTTAGTGGGGGCTGTACCAACTGGTTAGCCTCGTGCTGACACAGGCCGTGTGTCCTGGTATGGTCCGTGTCAACCGGTGTGAGCCGTCGACTGGGGCTCCATTTTTTATCCTCTGATTCGCACCCCATGTCATTTGGCACAGGCGTCTACTGGTCTTTGCATGTTTTGAAGTTGAAACGACATGAAACGTGTAAAATGGCATGGTACGGGTCCGCACTTAGCCAATTTGGAGTGTTAACGGAGCAAAACTGGAAGCTAGAACGGGTACGGTCCGACCTGGAGACCTTAGCACTAGCCCCCATCATTGTGGAGCTTGGCACGACTTGTGTCTCATAGTATAGGCTATGCTAGAGGCTCTTGGCATAGACCCCCCCCCCTCGTGCCAAGCCCTGCTACTGACCCCTTTCATGCTGGTTGTGACTAGTTCGGCCGACCGACTTGTTTGCTCTGCTATTGATGAACCGTTGGTCCGATTTGAGTGTTCTTGTAGTCAATTTTATAGCGCTCAAGAAAAAAAATCCAATGGTTCCACTCTCAAGGAATGATTATTCACGGATATTTCCAGAAATTTGTGCAACTCTCGGACAACAATTTCTCCTTTACTTTCTTGGCCTCTCAGAACTTTGATCTGCCTTTCTTGGGCTCAATGTATCTACTACCACACTTTTGAGTATGTGGGATTCAATCTACTACCATTTTTGCGAATGACCTTTGATATCTTCTACGATTCTTTCGAACAACCTTCTATACAAATATTGTGAAAAGTGCCCACGAGCAACCTGCTAATGAGATCACAAAGGAAGACCTAGGTGCCCGTGGATACAAGGTGTTCATTATTATCAATTAAGTCTACAAAATTTGGGATTTAGACAAGAAAATCAAACATGGTTGTCGAAACCCTTTGTCGTGTAAACATGACTAACACTAGCAATTCAACAAGTAAAACAAGCTAATTATTTTGCTGAATGCATTGGTTAACGCATGCACTATGGTGCACATCAATGTCACTCCTTCCAAGAACCCACACAACGTTTTTTGGCACGTCACTAGATGAGGATGACTGCACTATTTCCTGAAGGCCTTCTCATGTAGGAAGTCTATTTATACAAATTAAGACACAACAATATATATATATATATATATATATATATAATTAGAAAAATCAAATAGTAGAAAAGAATATTTAAATCTTGATGATGCTACACTCACCTTAATACTTCAAGGTTGTCTAAACATCTGCGTGAGTGGCCTCTCCTTATTTGTCGCTTCTACATGTTTCTGAGCAGCAGGCAGTTACCAAAATTTATTACCACTTCCTAGTTCATAGTAGTATTGTACAAGAGAATTGGCATATACCATTAGTACTTGATGTAGGATGGCTTGCTGCGAAGATTGAGGACGCTATGGATCGCCGTAAAGGGCCGGCGCGATTTACAGCGTAACTTTTGCTGACGGAGTCAGAATCAGGCGATTTCGGTGGCGTTGGAACCGTCTCGACGAGGAGATCAAGGACACAGTCCAATGGACGGTGTCAGTAGCTCAGAAGTGCCATTTGAGGTCGTTTGAAGCCCCAAAACTGCAATTTTCTGTTTTTCCTATTCTTTTCCGAATTTCCTTTTATTTTTTTTATTTCCGAATTATGTTGGGTTTCGGATTTATTTCCGAAAAGTATTTAAAGACCTTTTTGTACTGTTTTGGGGATGCAATCAATAATATTATTTTCGTGAGTTTTGTGCTCAAAACCTAGGGCTTGTGCTTGCAGCCCCTTCTGTTCTTCAAGGATTCGTGCTTGCGATCCTTTTCCGATCTTCTGACTGCGTCAATTGGTATCAGAGCAGGCTTTTCCCTGACCTTTTCCATTGATTCACGATGGCTGATCAACCATTAACCAAGGCGGAAGGAGATGCGATTCTCGCCTCACTGGCTGCGGTGACTAGGCGACTGGAGACATTGTCGACGCAAGTGGAGACTCTGAGCAATGGCGAGCAATCGGCCAGGAGGAATCCGAGGGGTAAGAACGTCGTCGCGGATTCGTCTAGTTCGGATTCGGATGAAGAATTCGCCGAGGTGGAAGCTGAGGCAGACCGGGGAAATCGAAGGAATAATCCTGATTACCGGGTTAAAGCTGACATTCCGTACTTTTATGGATCCATGGGTGTAGAGGAGTTGCTGGATTGGCAAATCGAAGTGGACCGATTCTTCGAGGTCATGGAAATTCCTGAGGCAAAACACGTTAAGATGGTCGCGGTTAAGTTGAAGAGTACGGCTGCTGTTTGGTGGGACAGGCTGGTCGACTCAAGGCGCAAGCGGAACAAGAATCCGATCAGGTCTTGGAGGAAGATGAAGCAGTTGATGCTCGATCGATTTCTGCCCGCTGATTATGAACAAATATTGTACAAGCTGTACATTGAATGCTCCCAAGGAAGGAGGTCAGTTCAGGAGTACACGGCTGAATTCATGCGTTACAGTGAACGCAACGAACTGGGGGAGACTGAGAATCAGAAAGTGGCCAGATATATCAGCGGTTTGAAACCTTCAATTCAGGAGAAGATGGGATTGCAGACCGTGTGGACTGTGACCGAGGCTCAAACGTTGGCTATGAAGGCAGAGATGATGGAGAATTTCCCTCGTGGCGGAGGTGGTAACTATTCTGGTTTTCGAAAATTTCAGCCTCCGAGCAATTCTGAGTCATCCGGGAGTAAGGAGAAGACAGTGGTAGCCAAGGATTCTAATATAGGTACTACTGGAGGTGGTTCGGGTGGTGCGCAGGAAAAGAGGGTGTTCCCAACCAGGGCACCGATGCAGAGACAGCCTAACCCGTATGCTAAGCCACGTGGTGACAAGTGTTTCCGTTGTGGTGGCATGGGACATATGTCGAATGTGTGCCCATCACGGACTGTGGCTCTCCTGGAAGAAGATGGTGAGGATGATGCAGAGGAGGACGCGTATGAAGGAGCTGAATTTGCTGAAGAAGAGGCAGTTGAGAAAGTCAGCATCGTGGTGCAACGACTTTTGTTGTCATCCAAGGACGAGGGGCAGCGTAAGAACCTTTTCAAAACTCACTGTTCAATTGATAATAAGTTGTGCAATTTGATAGTGGATAATGGTAGTTCAGAAAACCTCGTTTCTGCTAAACTGGTAGAATATCTGAATTTACCTACAGTGGCTCATGAGAAACCTTACTCCTTAGGCTGGGTTAGTAAGGGTAACCAGGTTAAGGTGACATTGACTTGTAGTGTTCCTATTTCCATCGGGAAGTATTACAAAGAGAATGTTGTGTGTGATGTGCTGGATATGGATGTTTGTCATGTGCTGTTGGGCAGGCCTTGGCAGTTTGACAATGATGTTACTCACAAGGGTCGTGATAATGTCATGTTGTTTGCATGGGGTGGTCATAAGATTGCTATGGCGCCAGTTCATCGTTTTGACAGTGTTGCTAGAAATAAACAGTCTAATTTTCTTGTAATGTCACGAGATGAGGAAGAGCTTGACAAAGATGTTGTTGAAGCTGACTGTTTCTACCCAGTGGTGATGAAGGGGTTACTGACTGTTGAGAAAGAAGAGACTGTGATTCCAGCAGAGGTGAAGGCAATTTTGCAGGATTTTGAGCAGTTGACTGGGGAGGAGCTTCCTAACAAGTTACCACCAATGCGAGATATTCAGCATCAGATTGATTTAGTTCCTGGTTCGAGTTTGCCAAACCTTCCCCATTATCGCATGAGTCCGAAGGAGAATGAGATACTCAGAGAACAGATTGAAGACTTGCTGAAGAAGGGTTTCATTCGTGAGAGTATGAGCCCTTGTGCGGTGCCTGTTCTTCTTGTTCCAAAGAAAGGAAACCAGTGGAGGATGTGTGTTGATAGTAGGGCGATTAACAAGATCACTATCAAGTATCGGTTTCCGATTCCGCGACTGGAGGACATGCTTGATGAGCTGGCAGGTTCGAAGGTGTTTTCGAAGATTGATCTTCGGAGTGGATACCATCAGATTCGTATAAGGCCTGGAGATGAGTGGAAGACGGCTTTCAAGAGCAAGGATGGACTGTATGAGTGGTTGGTAATGCCTTTCGGATTGTCCAATGCCCCTAGCACCTTCATGAGGTTGATGAATCAGGTTCTACGCCCTTTCAGTGGGTCTTTTGTGGTGGTGTACTTTGACGACATTCTGATTTATAGCAGGACCAAAGAGGAGCATTTAGAGCATCTGAGACAGGTGTTGCAGGTTTTGCTCGAAAATCAGTTGTACATTAACCTGAAAAAGTGTACGTTCAGCAGCAACAAGTTGCTTTTTCTGGGTTTCGTGGTTGGGGAAGATGGAATTCAGGTGGACGATGATAAGGTGCGTGCTATTCGTGAGTGGCCAGCACCTACGTCTGTAACGGAGGTACGTAGTTTCCATGGCCTAGCTACGTTTTATAGACGTTTTGTCCGGAATTTCAGTGATGTGGCTGCTCCCATAACTGAGTGTTTGAAGAAGGGAAAATTTGTTTGGGGACCCGAGCAGGAACGGAGTTTTGCCTTGATCAAAGAGAAGCTGTGTACTGCACCAGTATTAGCTTTGCCTGATTTTGATAAGGTTTTTGAAGTAGAATGTGATGCCAGTGGCGTAGGGATTGGAGCAGTGCTGTCCCAAGAGAAGAGACCAGTGGCGTTTTTCAGTGAGAAACTCACGGAGGCTCGGCAGAAATGGAGTACTTACGATCAAGAGTTCTACGCTGTTTTCAGGTCTCTAAGACAGTGGGAGCATTACTTGATTCAGAGAGAGTTCATCTTGTACACTGATCATCAAGCCTTAAAGTTTCTCCATAGCCAGAAGATGATTAATAAGATGCATGCTCGATGGGTCAGTTTCTTGCAGAAATTTCCTTTCATTATTCAGCATAAGTCCGGGAAGTCGAACAAGGTGGCCGATGCTTTGAGTAGGAGAGCTTCTTTGTTAATGACTCTGGCACATGAGATAGTCGGATTTGACTGTCTGAAAGAACTGTATGCGGAGGATGCCGAGTTTAAGGAGATATGGGCCAAGTGCAATGAGGGCAACTTCCCTGGAGCAGATTACCTTGTTCGTGAAGGTTATTTGTTCAAAGGAGATCAGTTGTGCGTCCCTGACTCTTCGTTGAGAGAGAAGCTGATTCGGGATTTACATGGCGGCGGACTCAGTGGCCATTTGGGAAGAGATAAGACGATTGCTAGTCTGGAGGAGCGGTATTATTGGCCGCATTTGAAGAGGGACGTGAGCACCATTGTCAAGAAGTGTTATACCTGTCAGGTTTCTAAAGGTCAGTCTCAAAATACTGGTCTTTATATGCCATTACCTGTTCCTGAAGATATTTGGCAAGATTTGTCCATGGATTTTGTTTTGGGGCTGCCTCGTACCCAACGTGGGGTGGATTCTGTGTTCGTAGTGGTGGACAGGTTTTCCAAGATGTCGCATTTTATTGCGTGCAAGAAGACTGCTGATGCGTCCAATATTGCGAAGCTGTTTTTCCGGGAAGTTGTTCGTCTCCATGGAGTTCCTAGATCCATTACTTCAGACAGGGATACGAAATTCCTCAGTCATTTTTGGATTACTTTGTGGCGGATGTTTGGGACTGCTTTGAATAAGAGTTCTACAGCTCATCCCCAGACTGACGGGCAAACTGAGGTAACGAACCGGACATTGGGGAATATGATTCGTAGTGTTTGTGGTGAGAAGCCGAAGCAGTGGGATTTGGCTTTACCTCAAGTCGAATTTGCTTATAACAGTGCAGTGCATTCGGCTACGGGAAAGTCTCCGTTTTCTCTTGTTTATACTTCTGTTCCGAAGCATGTGGTGGATTTGGTTGAGTTGCCAAAGGCTTCTGGGGTCAGTAAGACGGCAGAAATCTTGGCTAAGGAGATTATGGAGACCAGAGAATCTGTTAAGGCTCGTTTGGAGGCTACTGGGAAGAAGAATAAGGAAACTGCTGACAAGCGTAGAAGACTCAAAGTTTTCAAGGAGGGTGATGACGTTATGGTGTTCTTGCGCAAGGAGCGATTCCCAGTCGGCACTTACAGTAAACTCCAGCCACGTAAGTATGGTCCGTTTAAGGTGGTCAGGAAAATTAATGATAATGCTTATGTTGTGGCTCTTCCCGATACTATGAGTATTTCCAATACTTTTAACGTGGCTGATATTTATGAGTACCATGAGGATGAGGTTCTTTATCCTGAAGAGAACTCGGGGTCGAGTTCTTCAGAGGTGGGGGAGACTGATGTAGGATGGCTTGCTGCGAAGATTGAGGACGCTATGGATCGCCGTAAAGGGCCGGCGCGATTTACAGCGTAACTTTTGCTGACGGAGTCAGAATCAGGCGATTTCGGTGGCGTTGGAACCGTCTCGACGAGGAGATCAAGGACACAGTCCAATGGACGGTGTCAGTAGCTCAGAAGTGCCATTTGAGGTCGTTTGAAGCCCCAAAACTGCAATTTTCTGTTTTTCCTATTCTTTTCCGAATTTCCTTTTATTTTTTTTATTTCCGAATTATGTTGGGTTTCGGATTTATTTCCGAAAAGTATTTAAAGACCTTTTTGTACTGTTTTGGGGATGCAATCAATAATATTATTTTCGTGAGTTTTGTGCTCAAAACCTAGGGCTTGTGCTTGCAGCCCCTTCTGTTCTTCAAGGATTCGTGCTTGCGATCCTTTTCCGATCTTCTGACTGCGTCAGTACTGTAAGACCAATATGTCGCAAATTTTATAGAAACATACTTTACCTAGTCGGTGTGGGCATATTTCAAGCCCTCTCTCTACGGAACCTCATCCACGACCGAGCCATCATAAAGGTTGTAGTGACTTTTGGTCGTTGTTCCTCAAGCAACCAAGGTTGCCAACTCACTTTCACACATTCCTTCCATGTAGTTAATCATCTGGAAAGGTAAACAACGGAATTTTATCTAAAGAGTTAAAAATAACATTTTCAATCATCAAGATGTTTCGATCGACATAACCACAACAACACGCTTATAACACTACATCAATAAAACCTTGAAAATTCATGTTCAATCACGAGCATATTTTGCACATAATTTGTGCATAATTTTCTCAAAATTTGCTTTACTATACATAAATCAATAGAAGCACATTTATCACACTCAAACACAATCCTAACACTTTCATGACCACAACCACACTTTTTTCACACTACAAAAACAGCAGCAAAAACTAGGAAATTTGCGCATAATTAACACATAATTAGCACATAATATGTCTCACTAAACAACAACATGTTTGCACACTTATTCAAACAAACAAAAAACTCAACTCATGCAACCACTCAAATTTGATTTTGCATATAATCTGCACATAATCTACACATAATCTGCCTCACTAAACAACAACATGTTTTCATACTTATTCAAACACAAAAATCTTAACTCATGCAACCACTCAAATTTGATACTAACAATTTCATAACCACAAAATTTTCATTCAAGAAACTTCAAAATTTTGGAAACACTTTAAACACCAAACCATCTTCTTTCATTTCCAATCCTGAAGCACTACATTTACAAAAATTGAAAACATACAAACGCTAAAATATAACAAGAAACAAGCTATTAATTTTACCTTCCCATTGAAGATTATCACCTCCCAGCTACAATCGGAGCCAGAACTAGAACCAGATAGTCGAGACATCTGCCAAGTCCAAATAAAAATAAAATCAATAAAAAATGAATCTCATAAGCTGGATTCATCACAAAGTAAAATAAAAATATGAAAGTGTACTATTTTCTAACTTTCCTTCTTAGTGATCATCCACATAAGCGTGAGTGGTTTCACAGAGAGATGCACTTCTTTTCCTTTCACATGCCTTTCTAGAGCTATCGATGATTGGAATTTTCACTCTGTCACCCGGTCAAAGAAGTTCAAATACTTACTGGATCTTTAACACCGCTCAACCGCTTCGTCTAAAAAATGGTGGAAAAACACTTGTTATATTTGATGTCTTACGGAAAGAATATAAGTTTTCCTGGATAGAGGAATGCGGCAAAACACATGACAAACTAAGAAAAAAGGACTTGCAACACATGCCTCTGCGATCAGCCCTCAAGTCAGGCAAAACCATATACCTATACCTAGTAGTTTCTATCCATGTTGTCAGCTATGTTATCGTATGACAAGAACATGACCGAAAAATGCATGTCTACTACGTCACCCGAAGCCTCCAAGGTGCAGAGAAGATTTACTCATCAATGGATAAGTTCATCCCCACGCTCATCCACTCAGCCAGAAGACTACGACCTTAATTCTAAGCACATAAGATCATGGAGTACACTGACAAACCTGTGAAGCAAATCCTTCGTAAGCCAGAAGTACCCGGTCACCTAATGAAATGGGCCATTGAGCTCGGGGAGCATGAAATTACATTCAGCCCAAGAACATCCACCAAGGGCCAAGAAGTAGCAAACTTCTCTGCAAAAATGATAGAAGAATAGCTTTTAGCATGAAATATCAAGTCAAGACAAAGGGAATGAGAAAGTCAACAAAAAATGCATGGATACTCTTCAATGATGGAGCCTCATCAAAAGAGAATTGTGGAGCAGGACTCATCCTGGTCAGCCTTGAAGGGACGAATATGAATACGCACTTCATTTCCAGTTTCCTCTCACCACCAACGAATCAGAATGAGCTACTCATTGGAGGATCAGACTTAGTTCTTAAGATAGACATACGAAGCGTCCACTTCCATAGCAACTCCAAGTGGTCGTCCAGCATGTGTTAGGCTACTACATCATCAAGGAAATGTAGTTGATTAAGTACCTGAACAAGACAAGACAACTCATTCTCCAGCTCAAATACTTCAAGATCACACATATCTCAAGTTTAGAAAACACAAAAGTGGATGCACAAAGAAAATTGGCGACCTCAGGATGTGCATTATTCCAAGAACACAAAGACATCATCACTGAGATGGCCTCGATCCATAGCACGACAACCACAACAGTAGCCCATATACAAGAGAGCAAACTTGGTTGGGGGGGACCCATCATACAATAACTTAACCATGACATCTTGCCCATCGAAAGAACCGAAGCCAAGAAAATCGAGCTCAAGGCTCCGTCGTACAGTTACTCCAACAACATCATCTACAAATGAGGGTTCCTCACACCTTGGCTCAGGTGCATAGGGCCATAAAAATCCGCACTCATCATCAGGGAAATGCATGAGGGATAATGCGGGTCACATTAAGGCACACAAACCCTAGCCAAAAAAAATCCCCCGCTCAGGATACTATTGGCCAACAATAATCAAAGAAACACACGCATGGTTCCAAAAAATGCAGTAGCTACCAGTGGAATGCCATAGTCACACAGAGACCCCAATCAGAATTGATAGTAGTCTATGGTGCATGGCTATTTAATAAATGGGGCACATACATCGTAGGCTCATTCCCACCCACCCAGTTCAGGTGGGGAAAATTCTTCATCGTACCAGTCAATTACTTCACTAAGTGGGTCGAGGCGAAATCGCTCAATAAGATAACATCCAAACCAACAAATACGTTTGTCTGGTAGAACATCATATGCTATTTTGACATACCGAAGGCGATCATCTCAGACAATGAAACACAATGCAAGCGAAGAATTCAACAGGTGTTGTAAATACTTGAATACAAACAAGAAGTTTACCTCGGTAGCACACCTCCAGGCCAACGTTCAAGTCAAGGTCACAAATCGAACCATAGTTCAAGGAAACAAGAAGCGGCTAGAAGGAAAACAATCAGGATGGGTGGAAGAACTACCAACTGTCTTATGGGCATACATATGTACCCCTCCTAGAACACAAACGCTTGAAACACCATTCATCTCGGTGTACAGTCATAAAGGAGTCATTCTCGTGGAAGTAGGCATCCCCAGACCAAGAACCATCAACTACGATGAGAAGGGCAACCAAAGGATATAAGAGCTAGCTTGGATATCCTTAATAAGCGAAGATGAATGGCTAACATTAGAGAGGCTTGGTACAAGCAGAGAATGGCGAAGTCATACAATGACAAAGTTCGCACAACTACATTCAATGTGGAAGACCTAGACCTACGCAAAAATGAAGCTAGTCTTGCTGAAAAGACAAGGAAGCTATGAACCACCTGGGAAGGCCCATATAAAATCACAGAGGTGTACATGTCCAACAGCTGCTCCTTGGCCCGGATGGACGAGACACCTATCCCAAATACGTGCCACTTGACTAACCTTAAGAAATACCACATGTATTCCTAGGGTTCCCACATGGACGTATTGTACATAGGTCTCGATATCAACGTCGACCAAGCTTTCCATATTCCAGCCACAAAATGATTGTGGATGTACATATATAAATGAAAATGTATTTCTAAAGGTAAAACAACAGGTACAAAAATAAGGGCAACGCTCCACCTCGTGACTTAAGCGGGAAAATCATACACGACTTCGCAAAATAAGGGTTATGCCTCACAGGAAAATCACATGAGGCTTCGCAAAATATGGGCAATGCCCCACCACGCAAATTAAGAAAAAGACACCCGTGGCTTTCTAAAACAAGGGCAAATGCCCCACCCCACAACTTTAGCAAGAAAATCACCATCGGGTTCGTAAGATAAGGGTCACTCCCCACCCCACGACTTAAGCAGGAAAATCACATGCGGCTTGGGAAAATAAGGGCAACGCTTCACCCCGTGGCTTAAGCAAGAAAATCATCCACGCCTTCGCAAAATAAGGGCAATGCCCCATCCCGTGACTTAAGCAGGAAAATCACCCCGTGGCTTCGCAAGATAAAAGAACAACTCCCTTCTCACAATTCATGTGCAAAGTTGATACACCCTAAACTCAAAAGACAAAACATGGGGTTGCAATAAAAATGAGAAATCCAGTACAAATATACAAAGGTAAGAGTCCTCATCCAAACCCCAAGCAATGGGGAAACCTAAGGTACAACCTCTCTACTACTACTAGCACTAGCACTACACATTTTCTCAACTTCCAAAATGTTGGTGAGTAAATAATCCATATGCCTATAACCGGGATGATTTCGCTGGCCCAACCGCTGCATCCTAGCGAATTGTTCTTAATATCTCAACTTCCAAAATGTTGGTGAGTAAATAATCCATATGCCTATAACCGGGATGATTTTGCTGGCCCAACCGCTGCATCCTAGCAAATTGTTGTTCTTAATAAACCTTCAAATTCTCGATTGGACCGTACTCCTCACAAACTTCTGATACCTATCCATGCATTGGCACAAAGCAGCACCATCATCCTTAAGCTTTATGATGTATGCCCGTATTTTCAAATGAATATCCAACAAAAGAAGGAACTACAACAGAGTCGGACACCCCAATTGACTCTCCACACAAAATGCACACACTCAAAGACGAAGAAGATGCATCAACAATGTGACTAACTTCACGGTTAACTATAGTAAGACTTTGATTCTCTTCAGCAGGCCGCTTATTAGTCTCTTCTAAACTCACATCGATGCCAACTGTGAATCATACTTAAACTGCCAAAGCAAAGCCGAAGCATATTATCCAAGATTCTACTTTTATGCTGCAATTAGTCAACAATGGACATCAAAACTCGCCTCCATTCCTCTTCTTGCTGAAGCAACCTAACCAGCTCCTCCTGCTTTTGAACACGGACAAAACCCAGCTCTGATAATCATCCTCCAACTTATTAATATGCGTCTAATACACAGTCTTCTTCTTGTTCCAAGAGGACACTAAGTCCAAACATCGGACTAATGCACCATATATGGTGATACCCACCATATTCACGCACTCTTCACGATGGGGAGTCGGGTAGAAAGACCCAACAAACCCCGATAATTACCTTAAGATCATAAAGACAATTTTGGATAATTGTCACCAACCCCACGAGGCAGAAACTCATTCCTAATAGACCCAGAGCCAAAAATAAGCCCTAAATCTGACAGCATGTTGTCCAGCCTTAGAAACCTGCGGCTTATGGAAAAGTTCACCCCACATCGGACGACTCATTCAACATTGTCTCGAACCAGGTCGTCATGGAACGTGCAATCCGAGCAACCTTCAAGAAGTCATAAACTGGCGGAGGCTCATGGGGCAAGCCCCCACCAACAATGTGGACTGAACTACCTCCTCCAGACCCAACCAACACATACGAGATAGCAGAAAACAACAAATCAAATACAAAGAAATGCCACAAAAGGGAAATCTATTCATAGTTCAACATGTATTTGGAAAAAACAAGTACAACCAATACACTAGTCCTATCTACACATGTTACTCAGCCACGAACTTGATCGGCAAGAGAAAAAGCCTCCCCATCGCCTGTCACAGCAATAGGTACACAAAGCGAACTAGGATCCTGCGTATTAACCACGTAGTTGAGAAGTTCCTCCATACTAGGTGGGTCACGCAAACCCTCCAAATAGTCAAGCAGTGAAAATGCAAGCCAAATGTTATCCACCCTCACTCGCTACAACCAATCCACCTCGCACTAACACCAGCTAAAACCTCGCTTTATCTCCAATGCAAGAGGAAGATTCTGCACTCGCCCAGGATTGCAAGATTGCAATCACTCGTACCCCATATACCTCCCAAACTTGCAAATAACTCTCACAATCTCTGCAAAAAAAGTCAAGGAAACCCCGAGTCTTCCAGACCCGGCGAACAAAAGCATCCGCATACCCGGGAGCATTAAGACCCGCAGTCCTTAGGTGCGTGTTCTCATCCCGCAGCCGTTGCACTTCTTCTTCGGATAAATGAAGATGATCACGAGCACTCTTCAACCCAGCCATAAGGCCACTGATATTCCTAATGGCAAGCAGCGCTCCAGAGCAGAAAAATCATCTAAAGCCTACGAACATCAAAGATAACAACAAATATTGCTACCTCGTCACAACTATTGAAACATCAACCCATTGTCCAAGTTCTGTGTTAATGACCCGGAAGCAGACAACTTATCAGTCGCCACAAGGACAGCTCCCGATGTAATGACTTGTTCAAAGTCTACAACATTGTCTGGTTGACAATCTGTTACATTATAGTTGTTGTATCCAATATTGTAGGAGCTGCACTTATCACTTCCTAGTTTGTTGCTGATATTTAGCTAGGAATCGTTGTACATTGCCTAGATATTACTGATGTAAAGTATCGGTAAACATGAAGATGAAGGAAAAGGCATCTTTCTCTCATCTTTGTTTAAGTTTATATGGTATCAGAGCCACATAACAATTTTCTTCTCTTTTCTCTCATACTGATCCATGGCTAACCCAAATCTATTATCTCTTACAGATAACACTACTCCTTCCATTAATTTCCAGATGTCATCCATTAGTATAAAGCTTGATAAGGACAACTATTCCCTATGGCGAACCACTATCATCTCAGCCCTTGAAACCTTTGATCTCGAGGCTTATATTTTGGCTCTGTCACCACCAATGGAGACCCTTTCTGTTACAGCTGAAAATAGAGCTGTGACTACTACAACAAATCCTGAATACACTGCATGGAAGAAGCGTGATCACTTTGTTCTCCTTTGGATCAAATCTACCTTGTCTGAACGATCTCTTGCCCTTGTAGCTCGTGCAAATTCTTCTCAGATTGCCTGGGTCGTAATTGAGAAGACCTTACAGGCTCAAACTCGGGCTCAGCGGCTGGCTATGAAAGTTCAACTTCAGACTCTTTCAAAAGGATCGTTGTCCATGATGGAGTATCTTGAACGTAAATGTTCGATTGTTGATTCTTTGGCTGAAAATCAACACCCTCTTTCCGATGAAGACTTAATCGGTCATATTCTAAATGGTCTCGATTCTTCGTATGGTGATTTTACTGCTGCATTTATGATGAAAATGGATGTTGTCACTATTGATGATCTTGCCGGACTGTTGCTCCAAGAAGAAGCTCGTCTTGAGCAGGAACTTGTTCGCCAGGCCTCTGTGTCATCTCCTATTATTCACAATCCCATTCCACCACTCAATGCTTCATCGGCGCTTACTGCAAATCGCTATAACAGTAGGGCTTTCTAGTCCAATCATAACACTGGTTCCGGGTCCTCTTATGCAGCTCGCAACTCTGATCAATGTCGTCGAAGGGTTCAATGTCAAATTTGCAGCAAACCTGGTCATGAGGCTATTGATTGTTGGCAAAGGTCTAACCAAATGGACTATCCTTCTAGTTGACCTAATCCACGGGAGCTATCCAAACAAGCCAATTTAACACAACACAGCAGCCCATCTTCCATTGATCCTTCATGGTACTTTAACTCGGGCGCCACTGATCATGTCTCTCCAGACATCAGCAAGCTTAACATTGCTAAGGACTACACTGGGGGTGACAAACTTCAAGTTAGAAACGATAACCATTTGTTTATTTCTCATGTTGGTTCATCTTCTTTAGGTCATCTCAATTTACCAACTGTGCTTATTGTACCTAAACTCACCAAAAATTTGCTCAGTGTGTCCAAACTAACCAAGGATAACAATGTTTTCATGGAATTTTGGCCTGATTATTGTTGTATTAAGACATTTCAGGGAAAAACCATCCTCCAGGGTGACGTTGTTGATGGCCTATACCGCCTCTCTCCCTCACTCAATAAGCCATCTTCTACCATGGCTCTGACTGGTGTCCGTACTTCTTTAGATGGTTGGCATCGCCGACATGCTCACCCCCATAAATCTATTCTAAAAAGAACGATTTCTTCTTTTCAACTTCCTATTACTTTAAATCAGTTTTCAAGTGTTTGTGAGTCGTGTCAACTTGGCAAAAGCCACCGTTTTCCTCTTCCTACTTCACATCTTGCTTCTAATAAACCATTTGACTTGGTGTACTCAGATGTTTGGGGACCTTCTCCTTTGTTTTCTATGAATAGGCATCGTTATTTTGTTTTGTTTATTGATGATTGTACAAAATTTGTGTGGATATATTTCTTGTCACAAAAATCTCAAGTATTTTCCACTTTTGTGCAATTTCGAGCCATGATCAAAACTCAATTTAATTGTGACATCAAAAGTCTTCAATCTGATTGGGGTGGGGAATATCAAAATGTTTCAACATTTTTAAAATCAATTGGTATTGATCATCGTCTCTCTTACCCCTATACTCAAGAACACAATAGTGCCGTTGAACGTAGAAATCGTATAATTGTTGAAAAAGGCCTCACTCTCTTAGCCCAATCATTCCTTCCAAAAGTTTTTTGGGAACATGCTTTCAAAACAACCACATATCTCCACAACCGAACAATAACTCCATTGCTCCAATTTCAATCTCCTTATCATAAACTTTACGACAAAACTCCTGATTATATATTCTTAAAAACTTTTGGTTGCCTTTTCTATCCATTCTTAGGCCTTATAACACTCACAAAGTGGATTTTTGCTCTCTTCCTTGTGTGTTTATAGGTTACAGTGCCTCTCACAAAGGGTACCTTTGTTTTCATAAACCCACCTCTCAGATTTATATGTCTCGGCATGTTATTTTTAATGAGGCTACATTTCCATATTCTACCATTCAGGCAGATCGCATTTGTCCTTCCCCTTCTCATGTAGATGCTGCATCACCAAATCTCCTTGAACAAGTTTCTACTATAACTACTCCTCCTCACTCTCCTCCTACAACTCCTCTATCCGAACCTTCCTCCTCTACTCCACATATTTCTCCCACCACCAGTCCACATTACCAACACCCCACAGTGAGTTCCCGAGCCAAACAAACCACTCCAGCTCCGTTGCATTACAGATCGGCGAATAAAAACCAGCACTCTATGATCACTCGAGTTCGCACCAACTCCCTGACGCCAAAATCCTTTGCCACTGACCTCACCAATGATCCTCATGTCAAACCTCGCACCTTTGCCCAGGCCATTAAAAGCACATGTTGGCAAAATGCGATGAAAATGGAATATGATGCCCTCATGCGAAATAACACTTGGTCTCTTGTTTCTCGTCCTGCTAATGTTAATCTTGTAGGATGTAAGTGGATTTTCAAGATTAAGAGAAACTCGGATGGTTTAGACGCTACAAAGCTCAGTTAGTGGCCAAAGGATTCAACCAAGAAGAGGGTGTTGATTTTTTTGAGACATTTAGCCCAGTTATCAAACCAACAACCATTCGGTTGGTTCTTTCTCTTGCTTTATCCAAGGATTGGTGCATCAAGAAACTTGATATCAACAATGCATTCTTGAATGGAGACTTGTCTGAGGAAGATACATGGAGCAGCCACGCGGGTTTGAGGATCCTACTCGGCCTACTCATGTGTGTCTCTTGCACAAGGCTATTTACGGCTTTAAACAAGCCCCTCGAGCTTGGTTCAACAAGTTTAAACAACACCTTGTTACTCATGGTTTTCGAGCTTGTCAATCCGACACATCTTTGTTTGTTCACATCTCTTCGGCTGCCATAATCTATGTCCTTGTGTATGTTGATGATCTTATAATTACAGGGAATAATGGTGCACTGATTCAGCGGTTTGTCGCCAACTTAAATCAAGTCTTTGCTTTAAAGGATCTTGGTGATCTGAATTTCTTTTTGGGACTAAAAATCCGAAGAACTCCCACTGGTCTCACTTTATCACAACAAGGCTACATTCATGATGTGATTGCTCGCAGCAATATGTCTTCCTCTACACCTGTTACCACCCCTGCTGATCCAACTTCTCGACTTACTCATCATGGTGACCTTTTTTCTGATCCTAAACTTTGTCGGCAAGTCATTGGATCCCTTCAATATGCAACAATCACTCGCCCGAACATTGCATATGCGGTGAATCGAGTATGTCAATTTATGCACGCTCCCACTCTTCTTCACTGGCAAGCGGTGAAACACATATTGAGATATTTGAATGGCACACTCCACCATTGTTTGCATTTTCAACCTACATCTGCAACTTCTCTTCTTGCTTTTTCTGATGCCGGGTGGATCTTGGATCTTGATGACAGTCGTTCTCAATATGGCTTTGCCATTTTTCATGGACCAAATCTCATAAGTTGGACATCTAAAAAGAAATGGGTTGTGGCTCGATCTAGCACTGAGGTGGAGTATCGGTCTCTGGCTTATACCACTGCTGAGTTATTGTAGATCAAACAACTTATTCAGGATCTTTGTGCTCCTATTTTTCAGCCTCCGCTGCTCTTGTGTGATAATGTTGGTGCTATATTTATGAGCAAAAATCCTGTGATCAGTACACGGTCTAAACATATTGCATTGGATTTCCATTTCATTCGGGAGCAAGTCGAATCTGGGGCGTTGCACATTTGTCATGTCTTTTCCATTGATCAGTTAGCGGACATCTTCACCAAAGCTCTCGGTAAAGATCGTGTCACTCATCTTCGCACCAAGCTTCAAGTTCGTCCCATCCTTGAGCTTTCCGGGGGGTAATGACTTGTTCAAAGTCTGCAACATTATCTGGTTGACAATCTGTTACATTCCAGTTGTTGTATCCAATATTGTAGGAGCTGCACTTATCACTTCCTAGTTTGTTGCTGATATTTAGCTAGGAATCGTTGTACATTGCCTATATATTACTGATGTAAAGTATTACGGTAAACATGAAGGAAAAGGCATCTTTCTCTCATCTTTGTTTAAGTTTATACGATGCAACTGCAAGAGGAGGAATACATAAGTCAGCAGTTCAACCTTGGGCCCCATCTTACTCCAATGAGCAGTGGCATGCCCAGAAATGCAATTCTAGAAAGACTCATTCCTGGAAAAAAAATCCAGAATGAAAGGGAAGCTGATAAAAACATCAGGGGCATCAACCAGAGAAATAAGAAGCACATACCTATGATCTAGGTAGAAAACACAAGATAAGGTGGCACCACCAGTTTGGACATGCAAAAAGCATCGTCAAATATCAAAGACAATATCCCCTACACAAAGGAAATCAGGGGAAACCAACACTTGTCATCTCAAACTATTTATATAGAAACACCCTTACAGAGGAAATTACAAATACACCCAACCGATGCAACTGGCATCATACCAGGGCGTTGCATAAAAACCGAAAAGGCATTAGACGAATGGCACCTTGAGAACGTCGAGACCATGGATTACAGATTCCATGTGATGATTCCAGCAACCACACAAATCCCAACTCAACTACCTCGATAAATACACTTACCTGCGAAGGGTCTCACAAGAGTCATCATACATAAGCTAAACGGTTGATCTACACATAGTTACCACCCCAACCCTCCATAGTTAGGGAGACTTATGGTATGGGAAGGGTACGTACACAACCCATCAAAGTAAGAAAAGCGCAAGTGAGGTGCTCGTCAACAACCGATGATAGCACCTCGCCAGATTGCCCAAAGCTAACAACGCATAAAACATGCATCGAACCACGACCACACAACTATCACGATAACCATGATTAAGGATCGTGCCCTACTATAGCCACCACGTTGCACTTCAGGAACACACCCTATGTGAGCAAGGGCGTTCTAGAATAAAAGAAGAATTGACCTATAAATAGAAGAGGGACGAAATAGTCCGTGTAAGAAACAACAAGAGAACGAACATCATTCATTGCTCGCAGACACTGACTTTAGCATCAGAGTCTTTACCCCCAGATCCAATCCAAGAGATTCTTGCAGAAGAAAACAATCGAATATTCAACGCCGACGACGGTTGCCGCTTTCACTCAGGGAGTCCAAACCACATCAAAGTGGATCACATCTTTCATTTTACTTCTAATAAGGGGTCCTTATGTCGTGCCTTGCTTCATGAAGATTAAGACGTCCAACCTCTTTCCTTTTCGGTAATTTGGCATATTTGGAAATTTCGGAACAGAGTTATTTGGGAAAAGAGTTCAGTTTCTGTCCTACACTATCCTCATTTTATTTGGATTGTGGCAAATGGAATTAATGTAAATTCCTCTTGATGCGGCATCAGTCCAGCAGACGGCAGGAGCATCCTGGTAAATCTCTCTTGCGGACAGCTTTCGCAATTCGGTTTGGTCTGGAGATGCATCAATCAGGAATGGATAGTTTCCATCATTTGATATTGATAAAAATATATGGGGGTAATATTCAAATATAACCTTATATATTGAAGAAAGTGCATATATAACCTTGAGTTATTTTTTTTAGTGCAAATATAACCCTAACTATTATACATATGTGTATATATAACCCTAAAACCATTATTCCAACATTGATTAGCCATTTCCTGCCATTGACCAACTAAAAATGACCAAATTGCCCTTCTAACCTACTCCCTCTATCTCAACTCAAATTGCACTGAATCTTTTTCACGCTAATCAAAAAACTTGTCTAACCATTCATATGTTTAACTACGTATAATAACGACAAAACAAAATGTTACTTTTGTTAAACTACTTTTTACGGTGAATCCAACCATATAACAATGATAATATTATTGTTTATAAATCTATTCAAATATGTGGTCAAAGTTGGACAGTGGATAGTGACATAAAGTGAAGTGTGCAGTTTGAGATGGGACATAGGGAGAAATAAAAAATTTTAAAGACAAATTTGCCCTTTGCTGCCACCACAGCCATAGTTCAACCACCAACTTGCCGCCACTCCACCACCACCACCACCACCCAGCCAGCCCCACCCATCCACCACCTTTCACTCTCGTCACCACCACCAGTCATCCCACCACCACTGCCTAGCCAACCCTCCACCTTCCACCCCCGCCACCACCACCAGCCGCCCGCTCAGACCCCAGCGCTGATCAACCAAGCGCTGGAGTTTCTGAACCAATCGTCACCATTTTTCTTAACATTCGTCACACTCAACACCAGCCCCATCACCGCATCCTACAAACCAAAACCCTAAATAAATTTTTTTAAAACCATTTTTTGATAAATTAACGAAATTCATTCAAAATTAAAGAAGTGATACTTGAGAGATTATCGGAATGATGTTGGTTAACTCGGCGGTGGAATCAGACCGTTAAAATAGTAAATGCATTTTTTTTCTTTTTTTCAGAGGGGTAAAATAGACTTTTCACTCATTTTCGACCTAAATCTGCCTGAAAAAGTTATACTCCCTCCCTCCCAACCCAAATTACAGTTCAATCATTGCAGGTCGTTCGAGAAACATGTTTGACCTTTAATATGTTTAGCTACGTATAATAACGAGAAATAAAAAGTTGCTTTCTAAAATCTACTCCCTCTATCCCAGGGGAATCTGCAGAGAAAATCTCTTTGCAATTTTTTCCCTGGTGAAAAGACTATTATGCCCCTATCTTCAACTTCTCTCCCCCCTCATGTTCTTCCTGTCTGCAAATCTAGTCCTCCTGCCTCAGCCCTAAATAATCCTTGTAAATAATATGAATGATTTCTACAACTCAAAAATACTTTTGTTTCCGTCCCTATACAGTTATAGGCAAGTAAAATCAAATATGTTTCCTCTCTTGCCTCACCTTCCACCATCATCGCCGCCGGCGCTAGCTCTTTCTGCGATGTTGTTTGCTCCAGTGCTATCCATGGCGAAGAAAATGCAACCGCAGTGGCTAGGTAGTTGGTGTAGATGTCCCCGAAGGTGGATTCGATGACGAACGCACCGTCGACCAAGAGGGGAAGCTTCTCTTGTAAAACGAGTGGTGAATCTGGAGTCTAAAGGAGAGGGCCGGTGGCGATGGGAC
This sequence comes from Rubia yunnanensis, assembly GCA_037428765.1. Lineage (NCBI taxonomy): Eukaryota > Viridiplantae > Streptophyta > Magnoliopsida > Gentianales > Rubiaceae > Rubia > Rubia yunnanensis. Next base: position 22,050,899 of record CM075066.1, read on the forward strand.
AAAAAATAGATGATGGTGGGGTAGAAAAAAAAGGAAAGATGAGGAGTGGCAATGGGGAGAGAAGAGAGGTGGCGGTGGTGAAGAGAGGCGGAGGCGAGCGATGGTGGAGGCGACGGGAGGGACAGTGGATCTAGAGGTAGCGGGAGGGGCGATGGTCGGAGGCAATGGATCTGGAGGCGGATGGTAGGTAGAAAGAGGGTTTGAATATGAAAATCTAGGGTTGAGGGAAGAAAAGGGTGTGAGGGAATGGATTGATTTTATTTAAAATGAGCAAAATGTAAGGGTAATTAGGTCTTTTAAATATCTGATTTTTATTAAAAGAAGAAATTGTTTAGATTTACATGAAACACTTATTTAAGAAAGATGTACAAATTCGACTGAGATGGAAGGAGTACTTGTTACAACGAATTCAATAATATCACATTTTATGTCTTATATATCTATTCAAATATGAGATCAAATTTTAATAAAGAATGATATCATAATGTAGAGGATATTTTGGGCCAAGACAGAATATTTACGCATAATCTAAATATCTAGAATTATATTTGTACGGGACAGAGAAATATATATAATTACACAAATATATATTCTCTTTGCTCAAAATACGAAAGAGGAGGAACCGAGCAGAGAATTTGACCGATTAATCCCGGAAAAGGAAAAAGATGCGGACTGGGCTAAAACAACTTGTTTTCATACCTTTTATCTATCTTCAGAAGATAGAAATCTTACATTCTTTTTCACCTTTCTGTTTCGGGTTACACTAAGGAAACAACTGTCAGAGAATATGAACAAGGCTAAATACAGGAAATGCAACCTTGCTCTATACAGAAAGTTACATAAACGAACGCTTCACCGCGGCTAAGTGCAGGCTAGTACCTAACAAGAAGCTCGTCTTCAGCGTGGCTGCTGGATGCGACGGGGACTGCCTTTCGGGTTCACATATCTTGCTGCCTTCTCCTGGAACTTGGCTTGGTCAACTGAATACCTCTGTGCTTTCTCAACAGGGAAGTTCAGGGGGAAGTTCAGGGTCTTGATCACTGTGTCAGACACCCTCGGAAAACCTATCGCACACAACAAAGGTTGAAGTACTCAGGAATATTACAACTCACAAGGCAATCACAAGATGCTATGCATTCAAGGCTACTTTTGTACTTGGGTCATCCCCAAAATTTTCAATTAGCAAGCTATATTTTTTCCAAGTGGATCTACCATACAAACAAGCCTACGATCTCTGCCAACTTTATACTCAGGTACCAGCTTACTGAATACTGAGTGCTAAAAACACCTATCCATGATTAATCCTCGGAACGCAATACACAAATTTTGTACTAACACATGAAGGAAGCTGGATTCATACCATTTGCATTCACTGACTTGACTTCAGGGTAGTAGGATGGGATACACTCAGGACCCGATTCAGAGGACCTGAGGAATTCCTCGAACTGAGCTTCAAAGTTGAGGTCCTCTTCATCCATACCAAGATCAATACTGTCCGGCAGCAAATCAACTACATCAGCTTCTCTAAAGCCATCCTCTTCATCGCCCACGAAATCATCGCCCTGGTGCTGACTGAGCCAGTAGTCATGGAACCAACTGGAGGTGGTCACCAAATTCCACCATTCAGGTGAAAAGTCCTCCACTTGCCGCATCGATGCAGGTACGTACAACGGCGCATTCGGATTCAGAGTAGACCTTCCTCCAGAGACTAGAGCCATGGCTCTCCAATTCCTTAGATTCTCGTAAACCCTGAATTGCAACAAAACAGTATTGCAATTAATTAATCACACATTTCCAACACCACAAGTACACACAAAGCAATCATTAATTCGTGTTCCCCACAAACTCAACTTTCCACTATTTGGTATAATTGATAGCACATCAAGCACAAAATTACAAACAGGTTAAGAATCTCAATCATCGGTACATAAATAAAGAAAAATCAATTACTATTATCTCACTACTTTACCAGTTTACTTCCTCAACCACAAGCAAATCATTCGAGTGTGTATTCACTTAAGCAACGTATTCATAATTAAATCTATTATTATCAACCTTTCATAAGTTCATAACCATCGATCTATCCAGCAGAAATTCGTTCAAAATTTTAAACTTCGGCCATATCGTTGACTCTTATCCATTCAACTTCAACCAAATAAAATTCAGTCGACAGTAATGACAAACTATTCGTAGTTCATCCGATGTAGACCTGGCGAATACAGATCGAAAACATAGCTCACATGAGTTTACCTTGGAAGCGAAAATATCTTCTCCAAGCGATAAGAGTTCAAGATTAGCGTACGTGGAATTTCACGGACAGAGTCGCTCCTTTATAGGCCGGACTTAAGTCCGAACCAACAGGTTCGGAAACCGAAGCTGAGGTTCAGCATAGACTATATACCAGCCCACTGATTGACTCGACTCTTACCGTGTCCAAAAAGGCCGCAGCGTATTGTACCTCGCGCATAGTAAAATGTACATTTGTTTTACGGGCTATAGCCGGTGGCTGCTAAAGCAGCCGGTGAAGAATGGACGTGCACAAGTGTTGAGAGAGTAATTGGTCGCCTCATTATGCGGGCCCACCACGCACGTCGCTTGCAAGCGCTGGACGGCTGAAGATGGAAGTTGAGGTCGATCGGACGGGTAATAATGAGGCACTGATTAATGATGATGGCCTGGATAACCGGGTGATGGGGCCAAAGTAGGTTCCCGGTGTCCTGTAATCCGCGTCCTTTCACATGGTGGGTAGGCCGGTGACCCACCTAAAATATAGTTTTCTTTAATATTGCATGATTATGTCTGATTTTTCATCATGCATTTGCTAAAGACTATAGTTAGTTTTGGCCTAACAAAATCACTAATAGAAAATAAATACCGTCTTATGTTTCCATCTCAATATTTTGTTGGATCAACGGGTCCCTTAATCGCACGTACTAATGTAAATCCTCTTCCTTCTTCAATCAAAGTTGAGGCCTTTCATCCTAGAGGGGCTTAAAAGGAGTGTTAATTAAGTGTCATATTATTATTTTAAATTAACTTTTAAAGTCCTTCTATTGAAAAACGGTATTTCCATAAAATATGGAAAGATCAGAATTCAAATGTAAATTAGAATAAATGAAGATAAAATTTTTGAGTTGCATTAATCGGTCATAAACTTTATAACTACTACATATCCATAATAAAATTTTAATATTGCAACTAAAACCTTTTACATTTTTATTATTTTAATTAAACCTCATCTTCCCATAAGCGTATGAAAAAACATTGTTTCTCAAGAGTTTGCCTAACTTTTAATAATGAATGGAGTTTTAAAGAGCTATTGTTTTTAGAGATTTTACTTCTCATTAGTTTTAACATTATTAATTTTATTATATAAAAAAATTAAGATAATTTACGACGAGGGATATATTTATATGATTAATCAATTTGAGAAAAAGAGATACTCACTTTTCATTTTGGGATGGTTCTTTTATATTAATTCCTTCCTTTTTTGGTAAATACTAGATTGTTTTCATCCACTCAATTTACTTTTTATTCTCTCAATACAACATACACCACTCATTCTACTTTTTAAAAAAAACTTTGTGCCAATTTAAAGGATGCCAATTATAGAGAACCAGATGGAATACTTTTTCAATGTATATTCAAAGCACTCCATATTAAAAAAATAAAAGGTAAAATATAGATATGACCATATGTTTTGGTCATATATGCCTACATGACCCTGCAAGATCAGAAAGTACTATTATAACTTTATGTTTTTTATCAAAAGTGTGGATATAACCTTTTGGCCATATTCCGACATTGAATTTGTAATTCCCGGTGTTGGCTTAATACAAAACGACTAAAATACCCCTAGTCTTAAAACTAAAAAATTAAAGACAAGAATACCCCTCTGCACCACCTTTTTCTTCATCATCTTTATCTTCAAAACAACATTTAGCACCACCTCCAGCTGTTCCGCCATCACCTCTGCCAGGTCACCGTCGTTCCACCACCGTCACCGGGTCACCGCCGTTCCCCCGCCGCTAGAATCTGGATTTACGTCGCTGCAAGAATCTGAAACAAAAAAGGCAGCCAAATACTTTATCACCTGTCCACACCTAATAGAAGGGGATCTCTAAGATCCAGACATACGTACACATACGTACAAACATACAATTCACAAAATGTAGATCTAATCGAACGGAAACGAACCTTGGAGGCAGTCTCAGTTCTCAGCCTTCTCCCGAACAACATCGAGAACCGAATGTATCTTAATTAGCAAATTTCAATTGAATATAAAATGTTTATTCAAATGATGAGGCTAGTGGTGTCCTCCATGACCACCGTTGATCACCTTTCGATCGTAGCATTCCTCCATGTCAAAGTGGCTGTTGTCGCTGAGACGGATGACGACGATAGGGCAGCGATCGGCGCGTACATCCACGTGCATGCGGCGGACAACGCCATAGTCAGATGCGTTGGAGGATTTCTGAGCGTGATGGTCCAGGAGCTGCGTGTCTACCTAGGGCTAATTTCCAGCCAGGGGGAGATTTTGGGCGTGTAGTAGTTCAGATTTTGGAACTAAATATGAGATTTGTGATTGAAATCTGAATTAGCGGCGATTTTGCATGAGAGGCTGGGGAAGATGACCACCCATATCTGGACTTAGATACATGCTTCCACCCGACCCAACTAATTGTTGAATAAGGGTATAAACGTCATCCCAATTTTGCTAATTTTTTTAATGAAGGGTATAATTGTCATTTCTGGTTTTTCTGGCCAAATTCGTGCTTTCATGGTTATATTAGCACATTTAAACAAATCATAGGGTTATAATAGCACTTTTTTATCTTGCAGGGTCATATTGGCACATATGACCAAAACATAGGGTCATATGGGCACTTAACTCAAAATAAAACTACCATTGTTGGCCAATTCTTAATAAGGAGTACCACTCGGTCCAAGATTAAGCTGCATATTAAATTTTCATTTAGTCAAAATGGGTTAACGTTGCTCGCAGTTTGAACATCAACAACTCATGCCCAACATAGTTTGGAAAACAAAGAAACCAACATTTGCCAAGAATTATCCCCACAACCTAGATGATACAACAATAACTTTCTCAATTCTTCCAATCCCCATTGGTCTAAAAGTGACGTATAAAAATGCTTCGTTGAGCATTGTACAAACACTAATCCATCTACTATGTCTTTGTAGGATTTCCACAAAAACCGAATCTCATGAAGTATGGTGATAACAGAGATATGACAGACTCAACAAACTCCGGAGGAAAACAGAGGAGAAAGACCATGTTCAATCACATAAACCTGGTTCATACCATGTTCCAGGAAAGTCCCTCTAAAACACTATTACAATGTTTGACAATTTGTGTGCATTGGTTGGAATGTTTATGGAATTAAAACTGCAGCAGATAGAATGGTCAGTGATGTGTATGAAATCCTAGAACGGTAGTGACTGTCTTGTCTTTGATGGAAGTTCTTGCAAGAAATCTCCTGATGGAATCTAGGGGGGACTCTTCGATGCTAAAGTTAGTATTTCTGGAATCGATATGTGAATATGTCTTAGCTTGTTACCCACCTTAGTTCTTTCATCTTGTTTTCTTTTATAGGGTCTGCTCCCCTATATTCCCAGCAATTTGTGCCAATGCTTAGCACCCATGAAGATTCCAACTCATTAACTCTAATGGTTTTTTATTCCTAAATCGTAGCCTTTCCGATGTGTTTGTGAAGTTATGACTTTGTGCGCTCCTTTTGGGGTGATTGCTCGTTCATTTCTATGAGGTAATCTCCATAGTCCCCTGGCTCTCACACTTTGCTGGTTCATCTTACCAGCGTACCTACTTCTCCTATACCATAAGCCCCCAAGTGTGGAGGATTGAGAGTATAAGAGTAAGAGATAACTAGTGTCTTGAAGAATATTGTCGTCGCGGTCTGAGCTCCGTAGTCTTGCAGCTTGGATAGGTGAAGTTCTTCACATATGTTTTTTTTATGTTGAGGTCGCTAGTACAAGCATATTTTATTGTTTTCCAAGGGTAGTGAATACCATTCACATTATGATTTTGGATTAGGCTCTTTGGTAATTGCACAACATCCAGATCCCTTCTATAAAAGTTCCCTGACTTGTGCAACATTTGACGTAGGTGACGTAGGTCTTAAGATCTCCTGATTGTGTTTCTAAACAATTAATACTGTTGAGCTTGAAATTTGCTTATGCCTTCTAGGTATGTATTGATCTTCCTTTTGTAATTCGATTACTCCAGTGATATGCGTGATTATAACAGATTTTTCTCCCTAGAAAATGGGCCTTTCAAGATATCATTTTATGGGCCTTCAGCAGCCATTCTCCAGAGTAAGGCAAGGCCTGAGGCTGAAGTGGTACATCATGATGTAGATCGCGGGGTAAAGCGGGGTTTCATCATACAAGTGTCGGTTCGACCAATTATAATAGCAGGAAGCCTAAGAAAAAGAATCGGTCTATATGCACCTCCATAGAAGGAGGCGATTCTGGTATGCATGTGAATTTCCACGTTGGTATGCTTGGTCGCTATGCTTCGGTACGTTTAATTTCAAAATGTTTAGTATGTGAGACTATAAGTTTTTTGCTGTAACGTTTCTTCTATCTTTAGGCTGTCGATGACTTGTCCGTATTAGCGAGTCATTGGAGGGAACTGCAATGCGTTATACGTGATGCTGGTAATGTGAAGTGATATGGGGAATTCCTTCTGGACCACTATTAGATCTAGAATTGGTACAGTGTTCCATGAAAGCTCCATAACACATGCAGAGCAAGGTCCTGGGGAGTCCCCGGGTCCTTCCTCTGATGCCTAAGTTAGTATATGATTAATAAATGAGTAATCTCTGGAAACATGTCATTACATGTTCTGTTGCTCAGATCACCTATTTATGACTGATGTGTTTTGCAATTCTAGCGAATCATGAACAATGTTCCTGGATCATGGTTTTAGTGGCATGGTTATAGGTGAGAATCATCCCATCTTCTAGGTTTGCTCAGGATGGTTTTCTATAAATTAGGTGAGGCTCTTAGCGAGGTTCCATTTCTTCTCCAGCGAACAGTCATTTACTTGGTTCATTGGGCCCAGGATGATATCTTTACTTCGAAATTCACATGACTAGGGAAGGTGTATACCATAAGTTCCCCCCTATCCAAGTGGTTAATACGTATGAAACTGATGTTATTTTTGGAACGTAGGAAAAGGACAAACAATCCTGGTAGCATGTTATTGGGTGTACTATTGACAAAGTAATAGGATATCAATGGAGTATGCATTGGCTGCTTGGATAAAAAAGTATAACTGTAATTCTAAATTTATATATTTTTTCCAGGAGGTCGATGTTAGTGGATAAAAATGTAGGGTAATTTTTCAATATATAAAGGTGGTTAAGAATTGAACTTATAAGTAGTGTGTTTGTCGTTAACCATTTGAAAATGTCATATTGTAATAGTGTTCCTACGCTAGATGATTTAGATATACTAAAAAGGTATTATTCTTGTTTATCTTTATGTGAGATTATGATTCCTCCTACTGGAGGGGTCGTGATGAGGCCACCGCCTGATATGTTTAGTGAATATCCATGTCAGTTGTAGTATGGTTTGTCACTCCCTGTACTAGATTATTTTATGAGCATTTTTGAGGTTATAGGTATACTCTCGTTCATATATATCCTCATGGAGTAGCTATACTGCCTGGTTTTGAACTTTTATGCTATGAAATAGCAATTGATTTCAGTGTGTCATTGTTTAGTGCTTATTATAGGCTATGTGAAATGAATGTTGGTGAGACTGTGGTATCTTTTAAGGCATTTATTGAAAGTATTGAAATTGTAAAATTTCTCATGAAGATTATATATGGAGATTGGGAAGATAAATTCATATATGTGAGACAACCTGACCAAAGAGCAATGCCAATGTGGAATGAGAACATTTACCTAGATCGAGGAATGAAGTGGAAGAAAATGCCAGGCTCCTAAGGGAATGTGAGCTAACATTGTAGAATTTGTGTGCCCTACTAGTTCTCAAGGTATCCGTTTGTTTCATTTTATAAATGTACACCTTTGTGACTATATTGATGGTTGGTTTGCCTTGTAGCCATAAGATTTTGTGTCTTAACAAAACCCTTATCTTACTATCAAGATGTGAGCACATATGTTATCTATCATGAAGTCGACCGCTTGATGGAGGATTGTGGAAGTACTAAGCGTAGGCTTGATGTGTAAGAGGGATCTAGGAAAGTGTTGTGGTATTCCCGATCAACCTAAGTGACTGTAGTTCACCGTGTATCATCTTCTACTGCAAAACAGATCCTGGAAGTAATTCCGGGGAAAATGCTCGGACGCTCAAGTCAGTAGTATCCTTTAGAGAATTAGAACTTCTCAGCTTAGTTTCACTTACCTCATTCATTGAAGTTGTCCTTGTATTTATAGGTGTTTACCATCGTGGTTCCACTGGGCCTAAAGGTTATCAGCCTCTAAGTTTTGGGTTAATGACATAGTCCATGGGCTAGGTATACACCATAACCTCCCCTAGCCATGACGTCTAGAAAATAAGAAGCGATGACTTCGTTGTTGAATGCATGCGAACTGTTGTTTTGCTAGTTTGTTTAAGGCATAATAACACGTTCGACATTGATGCAACCAAGAATGTCTTCGAGAAGTGTTGCTTGCTTCTTGGTTATACTTGCGATTTTGTTGGGGTTTCAAATTTTGAATTTTGAGTTTGAGTTTTCACTGTAGATGTCGTACTTCTACTAGACTTAGCTATTGCGATTTTGTTACAATGAACCGATATTCTCTCCTTATTCTTTATTGTTATGATTTTTCTTGACTTCTACTTATGTTTCTCTACTTAAAAAGGAATTTGAATCGATTGACTTAATACCGTTATAGTTTAGTGTACTATCTACTCAAATTCCACCGCCGGCTCGATTTGTGTAAAAGGTAAATTTCTTTTATGTATGACTGCAATCATTATGCTTCTTTGTTGATTCACCTCCCCCTCTTTTATATTTCCACTTGTTAAAAAATTGAAATTTATTGCTTTCCCTTTCCATTACTCCTTGAATCGATCTTCTGTCTTCCCCAACTCTTCCTAATCCCTCTTGGAATTATTGTTCTTCTTCTCCCTTAAGAGTAAGTTTTTCTGATTCTTTATTTCGTTTCTTTCTTAGTTGTACTCTTTTTTTTTTGCATCTATAAAGTGTCTTTCTTCTGCCATTTTGTTGTTTGCACCCGAAACATACATTTTTCGGTCATCTTCTCCAGCAATTTACCTTTTTCTTTTGCTTAAACCGTCTCCAAAATATCTATGACAGAGCTTTGTTACTGTCAAATTTTTTATTTCAAAATCTAGGACTCCTTTTTATCCAAATGTCTTCCTCCAATGGTACCGATAATCCCACTGAAGATGCTCCGATTGATGATATCCAGTCCAAAGAGGATTCCAATCATGCCTCTGGTTCTTCCACCATTAATAGCATTTTATCCAACCATTATTTGAAGGATTTAAAAACTTATTTCCCTTTTCTGTCTTCTTTTGAGCTTCGTGCTCCCGCCAACTCTGAGAGTGTTTGCACTCATCCTGTTGGGTAGATGTCTTGTTACTTAGCTTATCTTAACTTTGGGCTTTCCTTTTCTTCTCCTAAACATGACATAGATCTTCTTTCATCCTACCAAATTGCTTTGCCTCAGTTTCTTCCCAAAGGTATCACGATCATTGTTGGCTTCCACCATGTGTGAACTAAAGCTAGTGTCCCTTTTACCATCGATTTATTTTGCAGCTTGTACCAGCTCCGCAAAGTAAAAAGTTGTTTGAATGAATTTACATTCTATCCATTATTCCTGGCATTGAGTTTGTCAGCGATTTTCCTAGCAACGGTGTGTGGCATAAGAAATTTTCTATATAAAAATAACTTAAGAGTTTGAGGGTATTGTTCCGTCTTGGAATTATAATGTTCCAAAATTTAAGCTTCCTAGTCCAAGGGTTTGTCTTACCTCTAATTCTGAATTTGTGTTGATGCTCAGTGAACACAAAATTTGCCTACGCCATGCAGATTCTGATACTGAAAGTGCTATTTATGCTTTCTTATGAATTACATGTGTCATTTGTGCTTCTTGTCATTATCGTGTTGCTCGGATGTGTTTGTGTACTCATTTAACTCAAATTATGTGTGGACTGCTAGATATGAATCATTTGGGCACCAGATTAGACGGTCGTTTATTCCTGATGATGAAGATGAGGAGATGGATAATGCTTCTAACAAACCACATAGCACTGGTGCTGATGGTGATCCCAGGAGAACCTTGTTGTGGTAAACATTGAGTTGAAAAATATTGAATGCCAGGCACCGGGGGAGAGAAAGCTGGGCACAGTTGATATTAAGGAGGCAAAAAAGAAAAGAGATCGGAATGATGGTTCGTCAAGTGGATCAGGTCATTCTGAGAAACAGGGGAAAAATAGCCAATCCCGATCTAAGCCTTCTCTGCGAGGCAAAGGTTCTTTAGTGGAGAGGAGTATTTCTGCTAGCCTTTCTAAGCTTCCTTTGCATGAATCAGTTTTTGCGGTATGTTCATTTGTTCCTCCCTTTGTTGAAATGTTTTCATTGTATCCTAAATTGCTTTACTATGGTATGTTATCGGTTATGTTTGTTAGTTTTCTTTTCCTGGCAGGCTTTATAATTTTGGTGAGAGTCTTAAGCTTATTGGTGAGCGGGCTGCCAAAATCTCCAAGCCAAATGGTTCGTTGTAGGAGAAATATAAGGCTAGTGAGAAGCAACGTGAAATTATGAAACAGTCGCTTGAAGCCACCGAGAAGCGCGTAAAGGATGCTGAGGAAAACACCAATAAGTTACATGCTGGGTTGGAAGAGATGCGGACGACTGGTTCTTTTTCACCTGACTATCCTCAAATTCTTGCTGATAGATTGTTCAAGACAGTATTTTTTCAAACTCTTTGAGGAGATCTCTACTTCTCCTCACGATGTTGGTTTTTGCAAGGCTGTGATAGAGCTTCGACAAGAAAACCCTGGTTTGAAGGCAAAGAAATTACCTTCGCTAGCTAAGAGTGAAGAGATCTTGAAAAAATAGATGGCTGATCTTAACTCTTAATTTTTTTAGCAAGATCTCGGATGAAGGGCATTTCTATGCTTTATTGTCGCACCTCGCTAGTCTGCATTCTATTCCCTCTATTTCTAAGCTGCGAGAATGAAAATTTGATTATATTAAAAGCCTCCTTTATGCTTCTTCTAATCTTAAACCAACTCCCAATGTAGAGGATGATGGCCACGTGGAGAATCCTACTCTAGATGCGAACCAGGAAGAATATGCTCTTGCTGTCCAAAACACGCCTCCGTCTCAAACAAAGTTAGTTGATTTTTAGGGATGTGATGTGATTCCAGAAAATTTTAAATTTTTTCTGTAATATCTAATGGCACTATTGTGTGTGTTCGTACAATGTATTTTGTTTTACTAAGATTTGGTTTCTCTACTCTGATTTTATACTTTTGTTTCATATATGTTTGTATGTAGGCTTTGGATATTTTCATTGACCAAACATTTTTACATCTTCTTGGCTTTTCTGGATCTAGTAATCGTTTTGGGCACCATCCCATATTTATATCTTCTGATTGTTGGTGTCCTAGTAAGCTAATTGAGGCTACTAGTTCCATATCCCTGGAGCATCTTGAGCTGTTTTTTGGTGGTCGTTTGTCTAACTTTGGGAATTCAGATTTAAAATCTATCCCCTTATGCCTTGGATGGTACACTTCTACCCCCTTAGTAACTCCATCTTTTTCTAGAGATTGCCCGTGCAACAAATTTTTTCCTGATGGTCATAACCTTGAGTCTCTCGATAAAGATATCATCCGTAGCTTAGCTAATCTTAAATCTGTTGGCACTTATATCCATTCTCTTAAGCTTCCTAATCATGTTGAAGACTGGGCAATATCACTAGGTCTCCATTTGAAATATATGCCTCTCGGTGTGAACGATCTAAAGCTTGGATGGAAGAATACTCCTAATGAGACACAGGAGCATATTTTTGAATTAAAAAGATTTTGTTCGGAACAAAACAATCTTATTCATCATCAATAGCTAATTTTGGTTAAGATGGTTTTTTTCAAGAAGAAGCAAAGAATTTTGCTACAGGTAAAGCGAGCGAGGCTTATAAGAAAACCAGTATCATAGACAAACATTTTTCTCGTATTGATGACTTATTAGACTGGTGACCCACCTCCACCTGGGGTCATTAATTGTAGCTAATTAAACCGAGTGAAGTCTGAGTAAGGTCAAAGATAAAATTTATAGTTCTGCACCCAACTCACTACTAAGCTACCGATAGGGTAGTTAGTGGCAAGCCCGGGTATACCCACAGAGATGCTAGGGCCTGATAGTCAATTAAACACAACCACGAATGGGTCATCAATTCATCGTGTTGCTAGGAATAGATTGTATATTAAATGGGGGGGAGGGGGTTGGTTTTTCAACAAGTAACTACAAACGTGAAAGTAAAAAACAAGTAAACTATATAGCTATACACTTGGGGAATATTTGTGTAACATGGTTGATTAAATATTCTCATCCTTGATTCAATCACATGTAAGACTTCAACAACCTAATCTAGTGCACGTGGTGTGGTCAGTAGTTAGCCCTTTCCCATACCTGTCACGTAGGATGCTCTTACGCATCTTCCATTGGCACCGCCTCCATAATTAGGGGAGTGCAACAATCATCCAAACATTGCGCATATTTGTTTCTCCCCTGTACGATTACGTCTCAAGCACTACACCACATATGCTCTACCCTTTAGGCCTATAAATGAGGCAAAGAGAGGTAGGCACCTTATCGATGACACTAGAACCTCTTACAACCTTAGCTTGCTACTATTTGCTATCTCTATTCGTGACCCTTCAGACAAACTTGTCAGCTAAGATTGTTGTAGTGTAATAATAATAGTAAAACTCAAAAAAGACCTACGTGCACATACCCACATGGACTTGGACCCTGCTATCCAAATCACATCCAGGTTTCTCTTCCCTGGGGGGTATCAATATTTTTACCAACATGAATGTAGACTAGAGTGTGTGGTAATGGAGTGTATCATTCATGCAATTATAACAATTCAAGAACAAGCCATCATAATATCATAAGCACATAAATTAGGATGATCAAATAAATCTCACAAGAACATAATCAACACATTAATACAAATTTATCCCCAAGCTCAAGTATTTCATTGAATTCCACATCTTAGGGCTAAAGCAAAATAAAAATAGAAGAGAGAAAGAACCTAGAGAGAAGAGAGAGTGTTTCTCTCTCTAAGTTGCTCTTCAAAATCTAAAAAGTGAAAGAAGATATGAAACCTTAGTGGACTATGGCTCTACTTCTAGTAGTAGCGGGTTGGGCTTAAAAATAAGCCCAAATAGGCCAGAATATATCAAAACCCTAATAAATTGCCACTAACATGGACCATCGTGGATGGCGTGGTCTGTGCCACTAATGTGGCCTCGTGCAGACGTGAGACACCAGATTAGGCACGACTGTGCTGAGCGTGGTCCACATCGTCTGATACGGCCCGTCTTCAAGAAGATCATTTTTGCACTTCTAATCCGTGGTTGGTGTCGTTTGGGGTGGGTCGTCATTAGAATCCTCATTTTCTCAGTCTTTTGGCATGTGCCACTTCATTCTTCACATCCCGATGACTGGTCTTGATATTTTGGACTTGGAATGGCATGCACCGTGTGAAACGGGATGGTCGAAGCCCATACTTAGCCATTTTAGAGTGAAAAAGGCCGCTCGAGCACTCAGCCTATAGAGATTGGTACGGCCCGTGTTGGGTTTTGGTACGACTCCTACTACTTGGCATGGCTCATGCCAGAGATCCTTGGCACGGGCCATATGGTGTGGCACGGGCTGCTGGTGCTAAGTCTCGTGCCAGCCATGCGCGGTCTGTGCCAGCCAGTTGATGCTTCGCCCGATTGAACTTCTTTTCTCCGCTACGGATAAACCGTTGGTCTATTTTGAGAGTTCTTGTAGTTAATTTTATAGTTCTCGAGGAAATGGATCTAGTGGAACCAATCCCAAGGGCTGATTCTTCTTGGATCATTTCCAAATCTTGATGTAACTCTCGGACCAAAATCCTCCATTTCTTCCTTGCCCATTTTCAACTTCAATGATGCCTATCTTTGGATGCATCCTTCTACTACCACGATGTAATATCTGTGGCCTTCATCTACTACCAATCTAATGTGAATGACCTTCAACATCTTCTACGTCTTTGTGAACGACCTTCAATATAAAATGTAACAAAAAGTATCCACGCGCGACCTACTAAGGATGATCACAAAGGAAGATTTAAGTGCCCGTGGATACATGGTGTCCATTACTACCAATTAAGTATACAAAAAGCAAGATTTAGACAAAACATGGCAGTGTAAACCCCTTGTCACGTAAACTAAACTAATACTAGCAATCCAACATATAATACAACCCAATTATTATGCTGAATGCATCGGTTACTGCACGCATAATGAAGCACATCAGACCGGTTGAAAAAGAAGCATGATGAATGTGCCCATCTCTCTACCGTTCCGTAGGGTGAAAAAATAGGTTTGACGAACAGGTCACTTTGAACAACCAATTGCATAGTGATACTAATCACCTTTGCGCTGAGTGCGAACATCTTGATTCAAATGTTCATCAGCTTAAGCAAGTAATTGCTGACTATAAAGATGAGTTGAAGGCCATCTTTGCTTAGCCTCGTAGTTCCACTGGTCATAGTGATTTAACTATAAGTATTGGTGGTTAGCGGGTTAATCTATATGAGGCTGTTTAATTGCATATTCTCCAATTACAGGAGGAGATTCTCAATTTGGACGAAGCGAATAAGAGCTATGAAGAAATTTTTAACCTTATGAGTATGCATCTTGATCGTGAGAATTTTGACCCTATAACTGGTTTTAAAGCTTATTATGCTTGTTATGCTAGGATTTTAAGATTCAAGTTTGAATGTGGTTTGCTTGTTATGCTAGGATTTTAGGATTCTAGTTTGCATGTGGAATGTAGCTTTAGGAATTGGTGGTGTATTGGTTTGTTGCTTATCTTTTGTAGTATTGATGTGCCCATTTTATACGGTTATATTAGAACGTTTAGGATTCACTTTTGTACACTTTTATGCTTTAAATGTGACATTTTTCCTTGAAGTTCTCCAACGAGGGTTAAAAGCAAATTTTACATTTTTATTACTTTTCTAGAGAATTTTGTGTGCCAGGGTAATTTGTTTGAAGACTTTCAAGAATACCTTTGAAGATTTTAAGACTTGTAATTGATCTTTTGAAGATTTGAAGAATTGAAGAAGTAAAGAGAAGAGGAGGATATGAAACAAAAAGGAGAAAGAAGAAATGGTGCTGGACTTGGAGTCCGTCGCGAGCACGTCGTGACTCGCGACGGACGAGGGGTCAGAAACCCTTCTTGCTTTTGGCACTATAAATACTCACCTTATCCTCTCCTCTTCATGAAGCTTTTCCAGCCTCTTCTTCCTACATTTTTCTGGGTTCAAACCCTAGTTTTTCTTTCTTTCTTTTCTTAGTTTTTGTAGGTTAATCATGTCATTTAATTGTCTAGCTTAGTTTTATCTTGGGAGCAATGGATTAAGGCTTCCATTTCTATGTAGTAAGAACCATATATATATATATATATATATATATATATATATATATATATATATATATCGATTTGGTGTTTTTGCTATTGTGCATTTATTGAGCTTTGCCTTTAAATTGTTAATGGCATTGATGTTGTTGGAAGCTTGAGTATATGAATTGCTTGTATGATTACTTGTTAGGGTTGGGAGAAAGTAGCTAATTCTCCATTCTTTTAATGTGGAATCCAAGAGCATGAGTTAGAGCTTCTTAATGATGTTGATGTGTTGATTATTGCTAGATGAATGTGATGGTGTTGAATTCGTTATCATGTTTGTTTTAGGTAGCAAATGAGAGAAGTCAATGAATGTAGATTGTTCTTGACTAATCTTACGTAAATGCATGATTAGTGGAAGTAGTGAAGAGATTTTGTCATTCATTCTTGAAACCTTTGTTATTTAGCATTCATGTGTTCTTAATTCTATGTTTCACTTCATTTATGCCATGTGTTCTTTGAGAATAGGAAGTGTTTGTATGATCGAAGTGTTAGGGTGTTAGGAAAGTGGTGAATTCCTTAGCTCCTTTGCATGAAAATCTAGGAACATGAATTTAGAACTTCTTGTGCATAATGTGTTGTGATTCTTGCTAGATAAATATGTTAATGTGGATTGTTGTCATATTTATCCTATAGATGCAATGAAAGGTTGAACCTTGAATGTGGTTTGTTCAGGTTTAGTCTAATAAATGCTATGTTTGGTTAAATGGATATGTTTTTGGTAGAAGGCTTGTCGTTGTCAAATCTATGGTCCTTCGTGTATAATGCCATTGATGAAATACCCCTATGGTCGTTGTTTGTCTAGGGTGATCATCAATAAGGTTTGCAAATGGTCGTTGTTTGTCTTTGCAAACTACTCTTAAGAAGGAATGAATGTTGATCTTTCATTGGCATTCCCCATAGATAACAATTGTGATAGGATGAATGAATGGTTCAATGATCTACATTAGATTTGGAAGTGGATATCGATTGCCCCCAAGGCTTTATCTTTTATAGTTTTAAAACCCTTTTTCTTAATTTTGTTTGATGACTTAGCATAGTTGTTTGAATTTTCTAGTTGTCTTGTCTTTTAACTTTTATAACTTAGGACCACCAAACAACCAAACCCCTCCCCTCCCCTTTTACTTGCTTTTATATATGTATATATATCTACTCCTAGCCCAATACCAACCTTTTGTGCTTAAACGATTGAGAAAATCTCCCTTCTTCGTGGACGACCCCGACTTGCCGCTATCTACTTAGTTGTAGACAGTAAGCATTTAGGGCTTATAAATATTAACTTTGTCGGGGAAGAGGCATTTATTTTTAAGTGTTTGGGTATATTTGATTGCATATTAGCTAGTTGTTTTTATTTCCCACTCCTTAGTGGTTGTTTTTGTTCGGAGTAGGTATTTCTTGAGTATTTGGTGAATTTTTATTGAGAATCCTTGGAATATGATTTTGGAATTTCAAAATTTTAAAAATAAATAAATAAAATAAATTTATGAAGCATCTCACCTTGAGGGAACTCATGATGAGAAGAGAGGCTCAACAAGCAAGATTTCGTAGGATGTGTCATTTTGACCATCCTACTGAGTCTTGCTATTTGTTGTGAGGGGAGCACTATGAGGGGAAAAGAACCCTTGGTTTCCAAAACCAAGGGTATTATGAAGAGTGCTACCAAGAGGTAGGAGATGTTAGTTTTCAAGGGCAAGAAGCTCAAGAATGGTATCTATACCACAATCCTTACAATCCGGAATGGAGTGGTAATCCGGAATGGTGGTATGAGAATGAGCCGGAAAACCAACAATACGAGCAAAATAGTTGGCCATCACCACCTTATACCATACCCCAAAACCAAGCCCAATAAGGAAGTTAAAGTTTGACACGTGAGGAAGTCATGAATACAATAGCAAATTTGAACAACTTTACTAGTAAAGACCTAGACACCCGGCTCTCTTCTAGTGTTGAGGCTGTTGAGGGGCATGCGAGGAGTATATTAGAAGCGTTGGCCTGAATGGAAGCTCGTGATTCCAAAAATACACCATCCCAAATTGAACTCAAGGATTTGGTGAGTGAGGTCACCATAGGAAATGATCTTGAGTTAGAAGGGAATGAGGAGTTGGTTGTTGAGGATGGTAAAAAGGAGGAAGAGGTGATTGTGCTACATTCATTAGCATCGTTACCCCTACCCCTACCTATTGAACCAACTCCACCATTTTCGGAAGTTTTGAGGGAGATAAGAGAGGAGCCAAAAGACTACCCCAAGCCTCCTAACCACCCAACTCCCTTTAAACCATCTCCACCTCAACAAGACTTTCCTCTTAGAAGTTTTGTACCCCCACCTCTTTACTTTTGGACACTCATGGTGAAGGGGTTCAAGCCTTCACCATATGGATATTATTAGGGTCGTGTCGACAACCTTAAATATACGGAGCTTTGTCATGCTGACGACGTAAATAAACTCGGCCTTTTATTTTGATTTTTGTTGTTGTTTAGTTTTTGTTATTTTGTCTCGTTCTTTTTACGGTGTGTTTTTCTGTGATTTTGTAGAAAAGTGAAGTGCATTGCATTGGAGGAGATGAAGGAATGAAATCTATGAGAAAGGGAAGAAATCTTGGAATGTTGGTGAGAAAAGATCGAATTCTTTCTAAGTGCTGGGAGGGCTTGTGATCGTGAGTCACGACTACCTTGCGATGGTCTTGCGAGGGACCATCATGAGTTGCAATGTGATCAGAATTTTCGTGCTAAAAATCAGTCCCCATCCACCATTTTCCGCAAGTCGCGATGAGGTGTCGCGAGTCACGACCAATAGGTCTTTGAGACATCATCCACTCGAGACCTCGAATCAAGCCGAACGCAAAAAGCAATCAGTCCTCGAGGTCACAGGTCATCGAATCGAGCTGAAACCTTCGAGACATCATTCCCTGGAGACCTTGGGTCCTCGAGGCCAAAATCCTTCAACTTGAGTAGAAGCCATTAAGGCTAGTAAAGCTCTCGAAACCTCGGGTCCTCGAGGCTGCAAGCCTCGACTCAAACTAAAGCTCTCAGGACTTCATACCCTCGAGATATCGAATCCTTAATGCTAAGGCCCTCGAGACCTAGAGTCCTCGAGGCCACAATCCCTTTAAAGCCCTCGAGATAGAAGTTCTCGACTCGAGCAGAACTTAAAAGTCCATCAGCCCTCGAAACCCCAGGCCAGTTCTTGAGGCCAGTTCTCGAGACATCATCCCCTCGAGACCTTGAGGAAGCAAGCCCTCGACTTGAGCAGAACTTAAAAGTCCATCATCCCTCGAGACCTCAAGGCTGCATTCCCTCGACTCGAGCTGAAGTCTTCGAGACCTTGGGTCCTTGAGGCCACAAGAACTCGATTCGAGCAGAACCCAAAAGTGCATCATACCCTCGAATCCTCAGGTCCTCAAGGCCAAAAAGCTCTCGACTCGAGATGATGCATCGCGAGTCACGACCAGTGCTATCGCGATGAAAAATCCAACTTTTCAGCTAAGCTTAAAGACTGCATAATCCTTCCTTCTTCTCCATCAAATACTCCTAAGAACCCACACATATCCACTCATTCCTCCACCATCTCGCATATATTGACATATGAAAATTCTTGCATCTTTATAGTATCTTTGTTGATTGTAGTGTGCCGACTACATCATTGAGTCTTTTATTGCTATGTTCTATAAAGATTCTTGGATATGTGTCGATATATGTTAGATATTTTTATTGGACAATCTTATAGTGGTGATTACATGATAGATTGGTTGTTCTTTGATAATAATATAGTTATTTACTCTTGATGCTAAACCTAGTATTACAAATCCTTATGTACTTGTGAGTTTGATGTTGTTCTTTGTGGTGTTAGTCTTGATCAAATGGCGCCAAGGAGACAACGTTTTGCTAGAGGTGTGAGTTCTTCTACGGCACTTTTACTCCCCCTTCTAGCTCCGAAGCCAATTGCAGGACCGAGTCTATACAAGTACATTTGGTTACACCATATCACCGGCAACTATGCGGAGAAGCGGGTGTCACTCAACCTCTTACCTTGAGTTTTATTATTCTTGCCTTACATGTTTACATTGAGGGCAATGTATTGTTTTAAGTACGGGGAGGGGTTAGAGGACTCACATGTATGCTAGCTTCATTTGGATTTCTTTTTGCTACTTTTGATTGGAAAAACATGAGAAAATGAAAGGAAAAATTGAAAATTTGAAATTTTTGAAAAAAATAGAAAATTAAAAAAATAGAAAGAAAAGAAAACCCGCTAACTTGAAAACCCGAGAGGGAAACTTAGAAAACATTGGGGGCTTGGATATGTCAAAAACCCGAGAGGGCTACTTAGGCAAAAATGAGAGGCCAAAATGTGTGGAAAAAGGTGAGATGTGAGCCAAAGAAACATGATGTGTGACTAAGATGAAAACCCGAAAGGGCTCTTAGGAAAAATAAGAGAAAGAGAGAAAAAGAAAAATAAAAATGCCATGATTTCACTTATTTTCCGGCGTTGGAGTCATAAGGTTGCGGTTGTCATATGGATAGATTGGGTAGCTCAACATCTTTAGACATCTTGGGATTGGGTAACTTAGTGGGTTGAAAAACGAAGTATGTGTATGGAATTCTTGATTCTTTTATATTTCATTTTGGTTGATATATTGGAATTGGGTGAAGTATGTGTTTAAACCTCCTCTATGGTTTTGACTTCATTTTATGTCATTGGATTTTGGTTGATATATTGGTATGAAGTGAAGTATGTGCTTGAACCTCCTAATGGTTTTAACTTCATTTTGTGTCATTGGACTTTGGGATTATCAATTCGGAACTTTGAAACGTTTTTGGGGTACTGAATTGATAAGTGGTAGGTTTGGTTAGATTTAGGAATTGGGGTTGTGTGTATGAAAAATTCTCATTTGAGCTTTAATTTTGGGATTTATGGTATTGAGAGTTTTTGTGAAGTGTTGATTGGGGGAATATTATTTAGGATATGGACATATGAATTCTTTCGTGTGCTTAAATCTTTTCTTACTCGAGGGCGAGTAAGGTTTAAGTGCATGGAGGTTTGATGTGACCATTTTATACGGTTATATTAGGACTTTTAGGATTCACTTTTGTACACTTTTGTGCTCTAAATGTGGCATTTTGCCTTGAAGTTCTCTAAGGAGGGTTAAAAGTGACTTTTACATTTTTATTACTTTACTAGAGAATTTTGTGTGACAAGGTAATTTGTTTGAAGACTTTGAAGAATACCTTTGAAGATTTGAAGATTTGAAGACTTGTAATTTATCTTTTGAATATTTGAAGAATTGAAGAAGTGAAGAGAAGAGGAGGATATGAAACAAAAAGGAGAAAGAAAAAATGGTGCTGGACTTGGAGTCCATCGCGAGGCCGTCTCGACTCGCGACGGACGAGGGGTCAGAAATCCTTCTTGCTTTTGGCACTATAAATACTCACCTTATCCTCTCCTCTTCATGAAGCTTTTTCCAGCCTCTTCTTCCTGCGTTTATATGGGTTCAAACCCTAGTTTTTCTTTCTTTCTTTTCTTAGTTTTTGTAGGTTAATCATGTCGTTTAATTGTCTAGCTTAGTTTTATCTTGGGAACAATGGATTGAGGCTTCCGTTTCTATGTAGTAAGAACCACACACACACACACACACACACACATATATATATATATATATATATTTGGTGCTTTTGCTACTGTGCATTTATTGTGCTTTGCCTTTGAATTGTTAATGACATTGATGTTGTTGGAAGCTTAAGTATATGAATTTCTTGTATGATTACATGTTAGGGTTGGGAGAAAGTAGCTAATTCTCCCTTCTTTTAATGTGGAATCCAAGAGCATAAGTTAGAGCTTCTTAATGATGTTGATGTGTTGATTATTGCTCGATGAATTTGATGGTGTTGAATTCGTTATCATGTTTGTTTTAGGTAGCAAATGAGAGAAGTCAATGATTGTCGATTGTTCTTGGCTAATCTTATTTAAATTCATGATTAGTAGAAGTAGTGAAGAGATTTCGTCATTCATTCTTGAAACCTTTGTTATTTAGCATTCATGTGTTCTTAATGCTATGTTTCACTTCATTTATTCCATGTGTTGTTTGAGAATAGGAAGTGTTTTTATGATTGAAGTGTTAGGGTGTTAGGAAAGTGACAAATTCCTTAGCTCCTTTGCATGAAAATCTAGGAACATGAACTTAGAACTTCTTATGCATAATGTGTTGTGATTCTTGCTAGATAAATATGTTAATGTGGATTGTTCTCATATTTATCCTATAGATGCAATGAAAGGTTAAACCTTGAATGTGGTTTATTCTAGGTTTATTCTAATGAATGCTATGTTTGGTTAAATGGCTATGTCTTTGGTAGAAGGCTTGTCGTTGTCAAATCTATGGTCCTTCGTGTATAATGCCATTGATGAAATACCCCTATGGTCATTGTTTATACAGGGTGATCATCAATGAGGTTTGAAAATGGTCGTTGTTTGTCTTTGTAAACTACTCTTAAGAAGGAATGAATGTTGATCTTCCATTGGCATTCCCCATAGATAACAGTTGTGATAGGATGAATGAATGGTTCAATGATCTACATTAGACTTGGAAGTGGATATCGATTGCCCCAAAGGCTTTATCTTTTGTAGTTTCAAAACCCTTTTTCTTAGTTTTGTTTGATGACTTAGCATAGTTGTTTGACTTTGCTAGTTGTCTTGTCTTTTAACTTTCATAACTTAGGACCACCATTCAACCAAACCCCCCCTTTTACTTGCTTTTATGTGTGTATATATATCTACTACTATCCCAATAGCAACCTTTTGTGCTTAAATGCTTGAGAAAATCTCCCTTCTTCATGGATGCCCCCGACTTATTGCTATCTACTTAGTTGTAGATCGTAAGCATTTAGGGCTTATAAATATTAACTTTGAGTGGTACGATGATGACCTCCTAAGTATAAAGCTCACTTTTGGGGAAATTTTGTACTACACCCAACAAAATTTGGAAAATTGAAAAAAAATTAATAAATTAAAACCTGGACAAGTCAAAAACCCAAAAAGGCGACTTCGGTAACATGAGGAAAATCCCGGATGGGTTGAAAGACCTAGGTAAAAGTGAGACACTTGGCCCGACTAGACTTACGAGTGTAGGCAAAAGTGAGAGGTTGTGTGGAAAAAGGTGACAGGTGAGCACATTTTGTGGGATGAAGCTAGGATGAAAACCCATAAGAGCTCCTAGGAAAAATGAGAGAAATTAAGAGAAAAAAAGAAAAAAGAAAAAAGAAACTAGGTTGATGATACATTAGACTCCTTGGTTGAAACTAGGTCGAGAATCTTGAGTTATCCCTATGTTGCAATCAAGTCAACGGCTTTTGGATTTCCTTGGTGATTTTTTTGCTTGAGGATTTCTCTTTGATAGCTTTTGGGACTACTTTTGGGAAAAATAAGCTTGGATTTATTCCGATCATTTGTCACTTATCTTTTTCCATACACATTTACTTGCTTTGGGTGGTTTGGTTGCTTTAAATACTTTCGGGAGCGTGAGAGTTGTGAGATTTTCACCTTCTTGGGGGAACTAGGGTAGCTTGGGAATAAGTTGAATGCATTGGCTATTTTTGCATGCTTCTTTCTGCTTGAACCTTTTTCTTTAATTTTATTTACTCAAGGACGAGTAAAGGTTTAAGTGTGGGGAGTCTAATATGCACCATTTCACATGCTTTTACTAGTGCATTTGACATAATTTTTAGTTACTTTTGGTTGGCAGTTTGTCGACATTAGTTGAGTTTACATGACAAGGGGTTTATACAACCATGTTGGGTTTCTATTCTAAATCATGCCTCTTGTATACTTAATTAGTGATTCTTGACATCTCGTGTTCATAGACTCCTTGGTCTGCATTATTAGTACCTTTAGTAGGTTGCCCGTGAATGCTATTTGTGACATTACATTCTTGCGAAGGATGTTTGCTTTTAGCGGTAGAATATTTGAAGTTCATTCACATTTGAATGGTAGTAGATAAAGGCCACAAACATTAATGCGTGGTAGAAGGAGATTAAAGCCAAAGATAAGCGGCTTCGAAGTTCAAGGCGGCCAAAGGAGAAAATGGTGAATTGTGGTCCGAGGAGTGTTACCTTAGTCCGAGAAAATCTCAGAATGAATTAGTCTTCAAGGATGGTTTCATTGAATTCTTCTTCTTAAGTACTATGAAATTAACTACTAGAACTCCCAATTCAGACTAACGGTTCACACGTGACAAGTAAACAAAGTTCAGCCAACGAAGCATCAGCGGCCGGTCACGGACCGCACATGGTCAAACAGTAGTGGCCCACAACAATCTTCATGGCCTACACTACACAAGAATTTAGAGGTTCCGTGAAGACTTACACAAGACCAGCACGAGACCTTCACGAGGCAAGGCAACAGACCATGACAAAAGCACCGGGCCATGAAGCAAGAGCATGAAGAGTTGAAGAATTTAGCTAAGTATGGAGCTAGTTCGTGAAACCATTCATGGACCGTGAGAAAACTTTTGAGCAAGACCAAAAACTGCTCGCGGTCTATGAAAACCTTCATGGACCGCAAAAAAACTCTGAGAAAAAAATGCTTGCTGCTTGTGGTTCATGAAAACTTGTAGGGACCGTGACACAATCCCAGCTTCACGGACCACGCCAGATCCCATGGGCCACGGCTATAAACATTCATGGACCGTGGCAGAGCTGGCATCTTGTGGCTATGCATGCTTCATGAACCGTGGTATCTATGCCGGTCCGTGAAACCTTCACGGCTGACCTAGGGTTTTGTTGCCTTTGGCCCATTTTGGGCCTAAGTTTAGGTCTAAGATCCTACTACTATATATATGACCCTGTTCTATTCATTTAAAAAGGTTGGAACATATTTGGAAAAACATTTGGAGAGGAGAGAGCTTGGAGAGAAGGAAGGAGCTCCTTTTGTAGGTTTTGTAATCTTTTCTTTCCTTTTCTTCTTGCTTTTTTCCAAAGATGTGGAATTCAAATCTATATTTGAATTCCATACCTAGGGAGTAGTTATATTAGCTTGGGGTTTATTTTTGTTCTTGGTATGTTCTAAAAGCTTTATGAGATTTATTAGATTCATCATATCTTTGTGTTTATGATATTATTCTGATTATTTTTATTTGTTATAAATGCATGAGTATTACACCACATATAAGAACACACTTTAGATATACTCATGTATGGTGTATTTATTAATGCCCTCTTGGGAATAGAAACCTGGATGTTAGAATGGGTAGGGGAGAACGAGTCTGTGTGGGTGTGTGCACGGGAGATTTAAGAATGCCCTAACCTATTTACCGTTGCACCAGTCTTAACTGACGTTGTAACTATTGTCCGAGAGTTTACTGGTAGAGATAATGAATAGTAGCAAGCTAGGTGTAGTGTTGAAACCCTAGTATCACAGATAAGGTGCCTACGAACCTTGGGCCTAGCATATATAGGACCCGGGAAGAATAGTTGCATTCGTGGTGGAAGCTCGAGACGTAATAGCACGGGGGAGAAACAAACCTGCAACGATGGTCGGACCTCTTTGTACTTCCCTAATTACTATAGTGGTGTCGATGGAGGGTTGCGAATGCACCCACGGTGATAGGGTTGGGGAAGTGTATGCCATCGGCCACACCACATGTTGTAAACACACTGATAGGTCTTTTGTATGTCTATATGTGAATGAATCGAGTATTGAAGCATTAGAACTACAATGTTTCTAAATGATTCCCAAGTGCCTAGTATAAATAGTTTACTCATTTGTTAATGACATGCTTTGTAGTTGTTAGTTGAAAATACCAAACCCCCCTCCTAGTTGCACATCTACTCTACTAGTTGTTCCTTTCACTCGTGCGGATTGACGACTCGCACGGGGTTGTGTTTTTAACTAGTACTTGAGCCCTAGCATCCTTGTGGACAAACTCCAGGGCTTACTACCCCTTGGTATCTTAGCAGTAAGAACGGGTGCAGAATATAAATCTCTCATATTTTTTACCAATAAGTCCCTGGGCTTATGTTTTCAATGACGACCGGGTCGAGGGCAGGTCAAGCACAAAGTTATAAGCATAGTTAAAAATGGTTGGGCAATAGTATCCTGCTCGAATGATCTTCTTCGCCATTGTTTGAGCCCCTTGATGCGTTCCACATAATCCTTCATGCAATTCCTTCAAGATTTATTCTGCTTACAATGGTCCCACACACTTTATCCATGGAGACAAGAAACCTTTCTTGTATAAGATCCCTCATTCATAAACGTAGTTGTGAGATTGCAATTCCAACTTCTTGGGTTGTATTTTGTCTACTGGCAACTTTTCCATTGCAAAATAATCAATTAATTGTGTCATCCAGTTTACTTCTTCTGGCTAGACTGTTAACACGATCGTTATTACTGTACTTCAGACTGGAATGATCTCCACTTTCACATCTTTGTGTTCGATCAATGACTCGAACCTAGCTGTTGCCAGCTTGCTCAAGGCATTTGTTTTTGTGTTTTCACTTCTTGGTACATGCTGAATATTGAAGTATTCGACTTGAGCGATGAGCTGACGAACTCTCCTTAGATACTTTATCAACTGCTCTTCTCGCACTTTGTAATCTCCCCGTACTTGCTGGACTACTATATGTGAGTCACTAAATCCCCGAACATTTTTTACCTTCATTTTGATTATAATATCTAAGCCACATATTAATGCTTCATATTTAGATTCATTGTTGGTGAGTGGGGAAATTGAAACGAAGTGAATATCTGTGCTCTTTTCCTTTTGGATTGACCAATAGCAGTCATGCACCGCAACCTCTTTGCTAGATGCCCTATCGACAAACAATTTCCATGCGATGTCTACCCACTTGGATTTTCCTTTGTCATTTCAAATATTGTTTTTATGTATTTTCCTCTCATGCATCTGCACTTATCATCTCCGCAATAAAGTCTGCTAAGGATTATGCCTTGATTGCAGTTTTCGATTGGAACAGGATCTCATATTGCCAAAATTCAAGAAACCACTTGGTCATTCTAAAAGATTACTCAAGCTTGCTTAGAATGTTCTTGACTGGGTACTCAGTATAGACTAAAACTTCGTGACTGTGAAAATAGGTTCGCAGTCTTCTGCTGAATACACCAAAGCCAGAGTTCATATTTCAACTGGCGAATATGCCCTTTGTGCATTCTGTAGTATTCTGCTGATGTAGTACACTAGTACTTGTTTCTGGACTTCTCAACGCAACAAAACTAAGTTTACCACATTTTTCGAAACCGCCAAGTACAAATATAATGTTTCTCCAGGGATTGGTGGTTTCAGTGTTGGTAATGCCGGAAGCTGGTCTTTGAAGGATTCATATGCTCTCTGACTTTCCTTGCACAAGCTAAACTTTTTAACCTTCTTAAGGACTTCAAAGAGTAGGAAGTGTTTCTAAGATGCCTTTGAAACAAATTGACGGGCGGGCGGTCGTCGCGCCCGCCGTGCAAAAGATAATTTATAAGCCCTAAATGCTTACTTTCTACAACTAGGTAGATAGTGGCAAATCGGGGTCGTCCAAAGAGAAGAGGGATCTTCCTAAGCGTCTAAGCACACAATGGTTGATACTAGGCTAGGAGTAACTATATTTACACACACTTAAAAGCAAGTAAAAGGGGGGGGGGTTGGTTGGTTGGTTTCCTAAGTTAACAAAGATAAAAAGACGAGATAACTAGCAAGGTCAAGTGACTATGCTAATCATCAAACGAAACAAAAGAAAAGGGGTTTTAAACTACAAAGATAAAATGCCTTGGGGGCAACAGATATCCACTTCCACATCTAATGTAGTTCATCGAATCATTCACACATTCCATCATATAGCATTCATGACCCAACACTAGAGTTCTAAGTTCATGCTCATGGATCTTCATGCAAAGGCGCTACGGAATTCGTCACGTTCCTACACCTAAACAATTCAACCACACAAGCATTACCTATGCTCAAACAACTCATGGCACACATGCAGTGAAACATACCGTCAAGAATACATAAACGCCAAATAACAAATGCTTCAAGAATGAATTTAAATCATCTATTCAGTACTTCAACTACTTGTCGTGGAGACTAAACTCCTATCCTTCTTAGTTCGTAGTTTGCGAGAGTGAGTTCCACATCTCTCGTCAAACCTCGCCAATGACTCCCGAGTCGAGACCACGACTCAAGGTGTCATTGGTGGCATTTAGCACGAAGGACCAACAAGCTTGGCAATGCCTATGACCACTACACCGTGACTAAGCATTAAACCAATTCATGCAATTACACGAGATTGGATGAACGTGCAATGCACATTCATCCACGAGCATATGACTCTCTCGTTTGCTACACAAACGAACATGACGAAGAGTTCAACATCAATCACATTCGTCTAGCACATTGTCAACACACTAACACAATCAAAAGCTCTAATTCACACTCATACATTCCTAACAAGAACAGGGGGGAAATTAACCCAAATCCCCCAAACCCTAGCTAGCAATTCATACAAGCATTTCATATCATCAAGCTCTCAACAACATTAATGGAATCAACAATTAACATTCAAAGCACAATAAAAGCACAATAGCAAAAACACCAAATAGATAGATAGAAATGAGTTCTTGCTACATAGATAATGGAAGCTTCAATCCTTTGCTCCCAAGAACAAAAACTACTCTAGAACAACAAGAGACATAATTAAACTACAAAAACTAAGAAAGAAAGAGAAGAAAACAAAGGGTTTTGGAGCCCTAAAACCCAGAGAAAACGGGCTGAGCAAAACTGGAGAAGAGGAAGAAAGAGAGTAGTATTTATAGTGCAGAGAAGATAAAGTTGGTTTCTGGCCGCCCGTTGGTCGCGACTCGCGACGAGTTTCGTCACGACTCACGACGGTGCCCCGATGGTCGCGATGGTGTCGCGACGGGGGTCGCGACGGGAGCCAGAGTTTTGCATTGTTTCTTTGTTTTCTTCATAGCCATCCCTCTCAATCTTCAAGTCTTCAACGGCTCCAAAAATGGTCTTCAACGGCCTCCGGTCTTCATGTCTTCGAAGTGAGTATCCAAAAGTCTTCGAAAGTATAGTCTTCAATGTCTTCCGGTCTTCGTTGTATCCGTGTTCTTCCCTTGTCACACAAAATCCACTTAGAAGAGGTAAAAGAGCATAAAGTTGCTTTTACCTCTCCTAAGAGAATTTCAAGGTAAAACACAAGCTCTCAATAATAAAAGAGCACAAAAGTGATCCTAAATACTACTAAATAAAGCATCTAAAATGGACACATCAATGTGGAACTCACTCTCGCAAACTACGAACTAAGAAGGATAGGAGTTTAGTCTCCACGACAAGTAGTTGAAGTACTGAATAGATGATTTAAATTCATTCCTGAAGCATTTGTTATTTGGCGTTTATGTATTCTTGACGGTATGTTTCACTGCATGTGTGCCATGAGTTGTTTGAGCATAGGTAATGCTTGTGTGGTTGAATTGTTTAGGTGTAGGAACGTGACGAATTCCGTAGCGCCTTTGCATGAAGATCCATGAGCTTGAACTTAGAAATCCTTGTGATGTGTGTGTTGTGGTACTTGCTAGATGGGTGCGTGAATGTTGGGTCATGAATGCTATATGATGGAATGTGTGAATGATTCGATGAACTACATTAGATGTGGAAGTGGATATCCGTTGCCCACAAGGCATTTTATCTTTGTAGTTTAAAACCCCTTTTCTTTAGTTTCGTTTGATGATTAGCATAGTCACTTGACCTTGCTAGTTATCTCGTCTTTTTATCTTTGTTAACTTAGGAAACCAACCAACCAACCCCCCCCTTTTACTTGCTTTTAAGTGTGTGTAAATATAGTTACTCCTAGCCTAGTATCAACCATTGTGTGCTTAGACGCTTAGGAAGATCCCTCTTCTCTTTGGACGACCCCAATTTGCCACTATCTACCTAGTTGTAGAAAGTAAGCATTTAGGGCTTATAAATTATCTTTTGCACGGCGGGCGCGACGACCGCCCGCCCGTCAAAATGGCGCCGTTGCCGGGGAAGAGGCGTTTATTCTTAAGTATTTAGGTGTATTTGGTTGTGTATTGGCTAGTTGTTTTTATTTTCCACTACTTGGTGGTTGTTTTTGTTCGGAGTAGGTATTGCTTGAGTTCTTGGTAATTTATTTTATCGAGAATCCTTGCACTATGATTCCGAACTTTTGAAAAAAAAAATAATTTTAATGGAGCGTCTCACCTTGAGGGAACTCATGATGAGAAGAAAGGCTCAACAAGCAAGGTTTTGTAGGATGTGTCATTTCGACCATCCTACCGAATCTTGCCCTTTGTTGTGGGAACAGCACGATGACCGAGAAAGAACCCTTGGTTTCCAAAACCATGGGTACTATGAAGAGTGCTATCAAGAGGTAGGAGATACTGGTTTTCAAGGGCAAGAAGCTCATGAATGCTATCCATACTACAACTCTTACAATCCGGAATGGAGTGGTAGTCCGGATTTGTGGTATGAGAATGAGCCGGAAAACCAATATTACGAGCAACCTAGTTGGCCATCACCACCCTATACCATACCCCAAAACCAAGCCCAACAAGGAAGTTCAAGTTTGACACGTGAGGATGTCTTAAATACCATAGCAAACTTGAACTCCTTTACTAATGAGGAGCCGGATACCCAGCTCTCCTCTAGTGTTGAGGCCATTGAGGGGCATGTGAGGAACATATTAGAGGTATTGGCCCGCATGGAAGCTCGTGATTCCGAAAACACACCATCCCAACTTGAACTCGATGATTCGGTGAGTGAGGTCACCAATAAAAATGATTTTGAGTTTGAAAGGGATGAGGAGTTGGTTGTAGAGGATAGAAAAATGGAGGAAGAGGTGATAGTGCTACATCATCCATTAGCATTGTCACCCCTTCTCCCACCTAGTGAACCAACTCTAATATTTTCGGAAGTTTTGAGGGAAACGAGAGAGGAGCCAAAAGACTATCCCAAGCTCCCTAACCACTTAATTCCCTTTGAACCATCTCCACCTCCACAAGACTTTCCTCTTGAAAGTTTTGTGCCCCCACCTCTCTTATTTTGGATGCTCATGGTGAAGAGCTTCAAGCCTTCACCATACGAATAACATTAGGGTCGTGCCGACGACCTTAAAAATACGGAGCTTCGTCGTGCCGACGACGTTAAATAAATTCGGCATTTCTTTTAGTTTTTGTTTCTTTTAGTTTTTGTGTTTCTTAGTTTTTGTTGTTTTGTTTTGTTCTTTTTATGGCTTGTTTTTCTGTGATTTTGTAGCAAAGTGAAGCGCATTGCAATGAAGAAGATGAAGGAACGAGATCAATGAACGAGGGAAGAAAGCTTGGACAGTTGGTAAGAAAATGAAAAAATTTTAAGCCTGGGATACCCTGCCGTCGCGAGTCGCGATGGGCTTCGTCGCGAGTCGCGACGAACAGGGGAGAAAAATCACTCCCAGCGCCAACTTTCCGTGAGTCGCGATGACATCGCTAGGCTCGTCGCGAGTCACGACACACCTCGTCGCGAGTCGCGACACACCTCGTCGCGAGTCGCGACACACCTCGTCGCGAGTCGCGACGAGCTCAGAAAATTTTGAGCTCTCGGACTTACCTTTCCGCGAGTCGCGATGACTTCGCGAGGCTCGTCGCGAGTCGCGACCCACTTCGTCGTGAGTCGCGACGAGCTCAGAAAATTTGGAGCTCTCGGACTCACCTTTCCGCGAGTCGCGATGACTTCGCGAGGCTCGTCGCGAGTCGCGACGAATCTCGTCGCGAGTCGCGACGTGCTCAGTAACTGTTGAAAATTTTTTGAGCCCGGATTTCAAATTTCCAAGCTTCCAAGTTTCCAAATGATTTTAAACATTGCATGATCCTACCTTCTTCTCCACCCAACACTCCCAAGAACCACCACATACCCACTCATTCCTCCACCATCCTACACATGTTGACATATGAACATCCTTGCATCTTTATAGTACATTTGTTGATTGTAGTATGCTGACTACATCATTATGATCGTAAGTGCATATCCTATAATGATGCTTGTATACATGTCAATATATGTTGGATATTTTTCATGATTATTCTTATAGTGTTGGTTGAGTGTGATTTGGTTGTTCTTTGAAAATACTATGGTTATTAACTCTTGATGCTAAACCTAGTATTACATATCATTATGTACTTGTGAGTTTAATGTGTTCTTCGTGGTGTAGTCTTGATCAAACGGCGCCATGGAGACAATGCTTTTCTTGAGGGGTGAGTTCTTCTACGGCATCTTTGCTCACCCTTCCGGTTCCGACACCTATCTCGGGACCATCCAAGTACTTGGATATCGCCATATCACCGGCGAATTTGCGGAGAAATGGGTGTCACTCTAACTCCCTTACCTTGATTTTTATTGTTCTTGCCTTACGTGTTTACATTGAGGGCAATGTAATGTTTTAAGTGTGGGGAGGGGTTAGAGGACTCATATGCATGCTAGATTGTTTTGGAATGCTTTTTGCTACTTTTCATTGGAAAAACATGAGAAAAAGAAAAAAAATAGAAAAACAAAAAGAAAAAAATGGAAAAAGAAAAAAAAGGAAAAGAAAACCCGCTAAGTTGAAAACCCGAGAGGGCAACTTAGGCAACATTGGGGGCCCGGATAGGTCGAAAACCCTTAAAGGGCGGCCTAGGAAAAAATGAGAGGCTAAAATGTGCGGAAAAAGGTGAGATGTGAGCTAAAGAAACATGATATGTGGCTAGGATGAAAACTCGAAAGAGCTCCTAGGCAAAATGAGAGAAATTGAGAGAAATTGAAAAAACAAATGCTATGATTTCACTCACTTGCCGGCGTTGGAGTCATAAGGTTGCGGTTGTCACATGGATGGATCGGGTAGCTCAATATCTATAGACCTCTTGGGATTGGGTAGCTTAGTGGGTTAGGAAACGAAGTGTGGTTATAAAATTCCTTATCTCTTTCTACTTCGTTTTTGGTTGATATATTGGCATTAGGTAAAGCATGTGTTTAAAACTTCCTCTATGGTTTTAGCTTCATTTTGTGTCATTGGATTCTGGGAATATCAATTCTGGGCTTTGAAATATTTTTATGGGTAGTGAATTGATAAGTGGTAGGTTTGGTTAGATCTAGGATTGGGGATGTGTGTGTGAAAAAATTCTCATGTGAGCTTTTATTTTGGGATTTTTGATATTGAGAGTTTTTGTGAGGTTTTGATTGGGGGATTAGTTTAGGTTTTGGATATATCATTTACTCCGTGTGCTTGGTTCTTTTCTTACTCGAGGGCGAGTAAGGTCTAAGTGTGGGGATATTTGATGTGTCCATTTTGTGTGGTTATTTTAGGGGTTTTAGGATGTGGATATGTCATTTCCTCCGTATGCTTGAATCTTTTCTTACTCGAGGGCGAGTAAGGTTTAAGTGTGGGGATGTTTGATGTGTCCATTTTAGATGCTTTATTTAGTAGTATTTAGGATCACTTTTGTGCTCTTTTATTATTGAGAGCTTGTGTTTTACCTTGAAATTCTCTTAGGAGAGGTAAAAGCAAATTTATGCTCTTTTACCTCTTCTAAGTGGATTTTGTGTGACAAGGGAAGAACACGGATACAACGAAGACCGGAAGACATTGAAGACTATACTTTCGAAGACTTTTGGATACTCACTTCGAAGACATGAAGACCGGAGGCCGTTGAAGACCATTTTTGGAGCCGTTGAAGACTTGAAGATTGAGAGGGATGGCTATGAAGAAGACAAAGAAACAATGCAAAACTCTGGCTCCCGTCGCGACCCCGTCGTGACACCATCGCGACCATCGGGGCACCGTCGCGAGTCGCGACGAAACTCGTCGCGAGTCGCGACCAACGGGCGGCCAGAAACCAACTTTATCTTCTCTGCACTATAAATACTACTCTCTTTCTTCCTCTTCTCCAGTTTTTCTCAGCCCGTTTTCTCTGGGTTTTAGGGCTCCAAAACCCTTTGTTTTCTTCTCTTTCTTTCTTAGTTTTTGTAGTTTAATTATGTCTCTTGTTGTTCTAGAGTAGTTTTTGTTCTTGGGAGCAAAGGATTGAAGCTTCCATTATCTATGTAGCAAGAACTCATTTCTATCTATCTATTTGGTGTTTTTGCTATTGTGCTTTTATTGTGCTTTGAATGTTAATTGTTGATTCCATTAATGTTGTTGAGAGCTTGATGATATGAAATGCTTGTATGAATTGCTAGCTAGGGTTTGGGGGATTTGGGTTAATTTCCCCCCTGTTCTTGTTAGGAATGTATGAGTGTGAATTAGAGCTTTTGATTGTGTTAGTGTGTTGACAATGTGCTAGACGAATGTGATTGATGTTGAACTCTTCGTCATGTTCGTTTGTGTAGCAAACAAGAGAGTCATATGCCCGTGGATGAATGTGCGTTGCACGTTCATCCAATCTCGTGTAATTGCATGAATTGGTTTAATGCTTAGTCACGGTGTAGTGGTCATAGGCATTGCCAAGCTTGTTGGTCCTTCGTGCTAAATGCCACCAATGACACCTTGAGTCGTGGTCGCCCGCCCGCCCACCCGAGTCGCGACCACGACTCAAGGTGTCATTGGTGGCATTTAGCACGAAGGACCAACAAGCTTGGCAATGCCTATGACCACTACACAGTGACTAAGCATTAAACCAATTCATGCAATTACACGAGATTGGATGAACGTGCAACGCACATTCATCCACGAGCATATGACTCTCTCGTTTGCTACACAAACGAACATGACGAAGAGTTCAACATCAATCACATTCGTCTAGCACATTGTCAACACACTAACACAATCAAAAGCTCTAATTCACACTCATACATTCCTAACAAGAACAGGGGGGAAATTAACCCAAATCCCCCAAACCCTAGCTAGCAATTCATACAAGAATTCATATCATCAAGCTCCCAACAACATCAATGGAATCAACAATTAACATTCAAAGCACAATAAAAGCACAATAGCAAAAACACCAAATAGATAGATAGGTATGGTTCTCAATACATAGAAGTGGAAACTTCAATCCATAGCTCCCAAGTACAAGAACTACTCTATAACAACAAAAGACATAATTAAACTAAGAAAAACAAAGAAAAGAAAGAAGAGAAAAACCTAGGTTTTGCCCAAAAACCAGAGAGAAAAACGGGCTGGAAAAGCTGGAGAAGAAGAAGAAAGAGAGTAGTATTTATAGTGCAAAGAAGATAAAGTTGATTTCTGGCCGCCCGTTGGTCGCGACTCGCGACGTGTTGGTCGCGACTCGCGACGTGTTGGTCGCGACTCGCGACGGTGTTGGTCGCGACTCGCGATGGTGTCGCGACGGTGTCGCGATGGGAGCCAGAGTTTTGCATTGTTTCTTTGTCTTCTTCATAGCCATCCCTCTCAATCTTCAAGTCTTCAACGGCTCCAAAAATGGTCTTCAACATCCTCCGGTCTTCATGTCTTCGAAGTGAGTATCCAAAAGTCTTCGAAAGTATAGTCTTCAATGTCTTCCGGTCTTCGTTGCTTCCGTGTTCTTCCCTTGTCACACAAAATCCACTTAAAAGAGGTAAAAGAGTACAAAGTTGCTTTTGCCTCTCCTAAGTGAATTTCAAGGTAAAACACAAGCTCTTAATAATAAAAGAGCACAAAAGTGATCCTAAATACTACTAAATAATGCATCTAAAATGGACACATCACAAATCTACAAAGCGATGCCAATAATCTAATCAATGTTTGCACTTCCTTAACTGTTCGTGGTTGAGGAAGGTTAACTATCACTTGTATTTTTTCTGGATTAGCTTCAATCCCCTTGGAGGATACCTTGTATCATAAGATTTCCAGCACCTACTCCGATTATGAATTTCTTGGGATTAAGATTCATGCCAATCGCACTCAGTGTATCCAAATTTTCCTTCAAATCTTGTGCGAAGTTGCATATCCTTTTGCTTTTTATAACCATATTATCGACATATGCTTCCACATTTCTTCCTATTTGATTGCGAAATGCATTGTCAGCCACTCTCTGATATGTTTCTCCTGAGTTTTTTTAGGCCAAATGACATCTTCACATTATATTTCGAAGCTTGTTATGAAGGCCAATTTTTCTGCGTCTTATGGTTTCATCAATATCTGGTGATATCCCTTATACGCATCCAAGAAAGTTAGGACCTCGTATCAAGAAATTACTGTAACTAGCTAATCCATTTTAGGAAAAGGATAACAATCCTTTGAGCATGCCTTATTTTGATTAGTTAAGTCGATACAAATTCTCCGCCCCGAGTCTACCTTCTTTACCATCACTGGGTTTGCTAGCCATTTAGGGTAGATCACCTCCTTTATAATACTAGCCCGCAGTAACACTGTTATTTCTTCAATCACTTTCTGTCTGTCACTAGCGAAGCTTCGTTGCTTTTGCTTAACTGGTTTAACCAAATCACTGATGTTCAGTGAATGGATAGAAATTCCCAAGTCAACTCCTCCCATGTTCTGTACACCCCATGCAAATGTATCTTTGTGATTTTGCAAGATTTGTATCACCTTTTCTTTCTCCGGGTTTGGAAGATGCTTTCCTGTTTTGATGCAGTTAGATGTGTCTTCATCATCCAAAGTGACAACTTTTTATCTTCTCCTAGATCTATTAGGGGATCCAATTGGTTGAGATAGTCACTATTTGTGATAGTGCTAACCATTTTTTATTGCTCCACTTTCTTTCCTTCCTTTATCGTGATAACCATAGATTGTCTTGCTTTTTGTTAGTTTCCTCTCACTGTCATGATTCCTAATAAAGTTGGGAACTTCACGACCAAATGGTATGGAGACCCTATCACCTTTGCTCTATTCATCCATGGCCTACCGATGATAGCATTAAATGAGCTTGGTGTGTCCATGACAAAGAAGTCGCAAATGATATTACAGCTTCTATCATATTCACCAATTGTTACAGGCAGTTGTATGTTACCCAAAGGTGTCTCTGCTTGCCCCGTAAATCCTACAAGCAAGGATGTGAACTTCTTTACTCCAGTCCGCTTGAATTCCAAACTATCAAAGCAATATGCAAATAGGATTTTGACTGCGCTCCCATCATCTACAAACACCCTATGAAACGCTGCATTTCCAATCCTAGCGATAATGACCATTGGGTCATTTTTAGGTGAAGCATTAGGAACTGCATCCTCTTCGCTAAAAGTGATTATTTCGTTCACACAAAATCTCTTGTCTACAGGCTCCTGTGGTGGCTAATACTTGGCCTTGGCTTTCCAAGCATTATTTGACAGAGACTCGGTTAATCCATGTATCGATAGGAATATTCTTTCTGGAGCCTCATTCGCCATGTTTTCTTCATAATCTATCACTCCTATGATCTTCTGATACTTGTTCTGTGTGTTTGCTATGGCTTCATTCTTGGCCATGAAGCTTCCTTCTTTATTAGCTTCATTGTGTCGATTTCCTCCATATTCTTTCTTATACTGGCTTAGATAGCCATTCCTTGAATTCTCCTCTATCTGTCTTATCAAGTCAATGTAATATCCAACGCCATGCCCATGATCCTTGTGGAAGGCATAATAGTACTCTCTTGATCTCTTGTTTGGAGGTGCTATCATTGGTGCTGATTCATGAAATAGCTCTCTATTTGCTTGCTAGATTTATTTTCATGACTTTTCAGAGGTGTTTCTTGGGAAAATGGGCTTTGCATTCCCAATTCTCTTCCTTTGAAAGGGAGATTTCCTTTTCCCTTATTACAAAAATTCTTTGTGAGTCCTCCATCATTCTCTTCTTCCTAGCTCCCACTCTATCTTGCGGTTATTTGCTTCTTTGGTTTGCACATATTGTTCAATCATTTTTTGTAACTCCCTTGGGTTTTCGGGCATGTTCTTTGTGAGTTTCTTGTAGAATTCTCCTGATAACATACCTCTTCTGAATGCACCTAATGAGGATTGGAACGACAAATCACGAACTTGCAGACTTTCTGAGGTGAACCTATTATTGTACTCTTCGAGACTTTTGCCACTTTGCTAAGCTATATTGTTTAGGCCTGCTATTGTCTTGGTGAACTTTTGTTTCTGGTAAAAGCCCCCCAAGAACAAATCCGATAACTGTGCTCAAGACTTAATGCTTCTGTTTAGTAAGTCTTCTGATTTGCACTGTATTGCATGCGTTAACCAATGCATTCAAAAAAAATAATTGGCTTGATTTACTTGTTGGATTGCTAGTGTTAGTTAGGTTTAAACGACAAAGGGTTTAGACTGCCATGTTTGGTTTTCTTGTCAAAATCCTGAGTTTAGTAGACTTAATTGATACTAATGACATCTTGTATCTACGAACACCTAGATCTTCCTTTGTGATCTCATTGGTAGGTTGCTCGTGGGTACTTTTAATCATCATTGTATAGAAGGCTGTTCGCAAAGACGGTAGAAGATATAGAAGGTCATTCACAAGAATGGTTGAGACTGAAGGCCGCGGACTCTAAATCATTGTAGTAGAAGGATTGAGCAAAAGAAAGGCGGATTTGAAGTTCAAAGAGGACAAGGAAGAAACAGAGAATTACATTCCGAGAGTTGCATAAAATTCTGGAAAATATCTTAGAAGATCAGCCCTTTAGAGTGGCACCATTGGAGTTTTCTTCTCAAACGCTATGGATTTGACTACAAGAACTCTCAAATCAGACCAACAGTTCATCCGTAACGGAGCAAAATAAGTCAGTCGGCTAAACTAGTCCTGGGTAGTACAGCGTTCATGGCCATCACGAGGCTCAACCACGCAGGCTCCATACCATGCAACATGCCCCGTGTCACACGAGTCATGCCAACCAACATGGGCCATAGCAATCCCCAGCATGGACCGTGCCAATCTCGGTTGGTCGTGTCCACAAGTCCTCTTTGCACTCCAATATTTGGCTAAGTATAAATGCGAACCATTTTGTTTCACATGGTTTATGACGTACATTGTAATAATTAGCTTATTTATTGTGATGGATTGCTAGTATTAGTTGAGTTTACGTGACAAGGGGTTTAAACGGCCAAGTTTGGTTTTCTTGTCTAAATCCTGCATTTTGTAGGCTTAATTGGTACTAATAGACATCTTGTATCTATGGGCTACTATATCTTCCTTGTGATCATCCTTAGTAGGTCGGTCATGGATACTTTATCATTAAATTCTATCCGAAGGCCGTTCGTAAGGTCGGTAGAAGATATTGAAGACCGTTTGCAAGGATGGTAGAAGAGTTCAAAGGGAATTCACAATATAATGGTAGTAGATAAAGGCCACAGACATCAAAGCATTTTAGAAAGATGTTGGATCCAAAGATAGGCAACATTGGAGTTTAAGGCAGCCAACAAAGTAACGGTCAATCGTGGTCCGATGAGTTGTACCAAAGTATGAGAATGATCCTAGGAGATTTAGCCTTCAAGTATGATTCCATTGGATTTATCTTCTTGAGCACTACAAAATCGACTACTAGAACTCTGAAATTGGACTAACGGTTCATCTGTAGCGAAGGAAAGAAGTTTAGCCGACCAAGGTACAAATGGGTCGGCGTGGGCCATTCATGGATGGCACCAATGGCCCACGCCAAAGAAGTTGCCCCCCACCAAAGGGATCAACACAAAGGCACGGTGTGACCCGACCCAAACACCATAGGCCACAAGAACGTATCTCAAATTTCTGCTCCAGGTTAATCATTTTCAACGGCCCGCACGACTCCAAGTCCAAAATGCCAAGACCAGCCAACGGGGTGTGGAAAAACATGTGGTCTATGCCAAGTTTCTAAGCAGATTGACCCTTCTGACCCGTGCCAAAGGCCGCGCCCGCATATCAGAAACTCAAACTCAAGGTTGCTGACGACGGCTTGTGCCAAAGGCCACGGTCTGCGCCAGATGATGCAATGCAGCCCGCACCAGATCCAACATCCTGCACTAGATGATGCCACACGGCTTATGCCAGGTCCTACATCCAGCGCTAGCAAGAAGAAAAGTACACACACAGGCCGTGCAATCTACGATGGCTGAATTAAGGATTACTCATTTTTGGCCAATTTTGGGTCTATTTTTAGGCTCAATCCCCAACTACTATAAATATAGCCTTATTATACTAGGTTAAAGGAGGTTAGATAATTATTTTTTCATCATATTGTATTTGGAGAGCAACTCTTAGAGAGAGAAACACTCTATCATTTTCTCTTCTTTCCTTTTATTTTTGCTTTTATCCTATATGTGAAATTCAAATTTTTATTTGAATTCCATATCTATGGAGTAGTTTTCATAGCTTGGAGATAAGTTGTAGACATTGATTGATTTATGCTTATGTGAGATTCACTAGATTTAGCCTAATATTTATGTTCATGATATTATTGTGACTTGTTCTTGAATGTTAGAATTGCATGAATAGTACACTCCATATAAGCACATATTTGAGTCTATATTCATGTTGGTGCAAATATTGATGCCCCATTGGGAAGGAAAACTTGGATGTTTGAATGGGTAATGGAGTAAGTATCCGCGTGGGTGTATGCATGGGGAATCCGAGTATTACTCTGAATTATTTGTCGTTGCACTAGTCTTAGCTGATTACGTAAAGTAGTCTGGGAGGTTGTGGGTAGAGATAGTGAAAAGTAGCAAGCTAGGGTTGCAAGAGGCCCTAGTGTCATAGATTAGGTGCCTACGACCCTTTGCCTAATTCATAGGCCATTTGGAAGTAGCGCATTCATGGTGGAAAACTGAGATGTAATCACACCAGGGATAAATTGATCTACAACAATGGTCGGACCTTGGTGTGCCCCTAATTATAATGGTGGTGTCGATTGAGGGTTGTGAGCGCACCCGATATAACAGGTACAGGGAAGGGTATGCCATCAGCCACACCACATGTTATGAATACTCTATTAGGTTTGTCTAAATATTATATGTAAATGAATCAAGGATCAAGCATTTAATCATTCATGTCTCACAATGATTCCCCAAGTGCTTAGCTAAATAGATGGGAGGCCGTCACTGTACCTCTCAAAGTTTATATTTATAAGCCCTAAATGCTTACTATCTACAACTAAGTAGATAGCGGCAAGTCGGGATCGTCCATGAAGAAGAGGGATCTTCCTAAGTGTTTAGGCACAAAAGGTTGATATTAGGCTAGGAGTAGACATATATACATACATATAAAAACATGTAAAAAGGTGGGGGGGGGGTTTGGTTGGTTGGTTTTCCTAAGTTATGAAAGTAAAAATACAAGATAACTAGCAAAGTCAAGTAACTAGGCTAATCATCAAACAAAACTAAGAAAAAGGGGTTTAAAACTATAAAGATAAAAAAAGCCTTGGGGGCAAGGGATATCCACTTCCAAATCTAATGTAGGTCATTGAACCATTCACTCATTCTATCATATAGCATTACATGACTCAACATCAACCTACCCATCTAGCAAGAATCACAACACATTATGCACAAGAAGTTCTAAGTTCATGCTTGTAGATTTTCATGCAAAGGAGCTACGAAATTCATCACGTTCCTAACACCTAACCAATTCAATCATAAAAGCACTCCCTATGCTCAAACAACTCATGGCACAAATGAAGTGAAACACACCATCAAGAATACATAAATGCTAAATAACAAATTCTTCAAGGATGAATTAAAATCATCTATTCAATACTTCAACTACTTGTTGTGAAGATAAATATTCCATCCTTCTTAGTTCGTAGTTTGCAAGAGTGAATTCGACATCTCTTGTCAAACCTCACCAATGACTCCCCTATTGCTAGGAGTATCCCATTGATGACATTTAATCACGAAGAACCAACAAGCTTGGCAATACTTATGACCACTACACCGTGACTAAGCATTTAACCAATTCACGCAATTACACGAGATTGGATGAACGTGCAACACACATTCATCCAAGAGCATATAACTCTCTTGTTTGCCACACAAACGAACATGACGAAGAGTTCAACATCAATCACATTCATCTAGCACATTATCAATCCATCAACACAATCAAAAGCTCTAAATCATACTCATACATTCCTAACAAGAAAAGGGAGGAAATCAACCCAAATCCCCCAAACCCTAGCTAGCAATTCATGCAAGTATTTCATATGCTCAAGCTTTCAACAACATCAATGAAATCAACAATTAACATTCAAAGCATAATAAATGCACAATAGCAAAAACACCAAATAGATAGATAAAATGATTCTTACTACATAGAAGTGGAAGCTTCAATCCTTTGCTCCCAAGATAAAAACTACCCTAGATAAACAAAACCCATAACATAGAGCAACAATCTACAAAGAAAGAAGAAGAAATGGAAGAAAATGGTGAAAAGTAGGGTTTTGGAGCCCCAAAGGCGGGCTTGGAAGCTGTGGAGAAGAAGGGGTGAAGAGGTATTTATAGGGGAAGAAAAAGGGGAGAAAAACGCTGCTGTAGGGCTGAATTCACGCTGTCGTCGCGACTTGCGACCAGTTCCATCGCGAGTCGCGACCAGATCAGTAAACTCCAGCCCTGTTTTGTTTTGCTTCCTCCGGGTGAACCGTTGATCCATTTCGGGAGTTCTTGTAGTCGATTTTATAGTGCTCGAGAAGAGGAATCCAATGGTACCACTCTTGAAGGCTGATACTTCTCGGAAAATTATGAAAACACTGGACCATCCTTCACCCGTTGCTTTGCTCTCCTTTCTTCACCTCTTCACTTCTTCAAATCTTCAAAAAGCCCAAGTGTAAGTCTTCAAATCTTCAAAGATATCTTTCAAAGTCTTAAAATCTTCAAAGTCTTCAAACAAATCACCTTGTCACACAAAATCATCTAAAAAGTGATAAAAACGTCAAAGTCGCTTTTATCCCTCCTTAAATGATTTCAGGGCAGAATGCCACATGTATAGCACAAAATTATACAAAATCCAATCCTAAAAACCCTAATATAACTGCATAAAATGGCCTCATCAAACCTCCCCACACTTAAACCTTACTCGCAAATCCCCCAATCAAAGATCCAAGCACACGGAGGAATTCGTATGGTCATATCCTAAACTAATCCCCCAATCAAAGACTCACAAAAACTCTCAATATCATAAATCCCAAAATAAAAGCTCACATGAGAATTTTTCACACACATCCCCAATCCTAAATCTAACCAAACCTACCACTTATCAATTCACTACCCATAAAAATATTTCAAAGCCCCGAATTAATATTCCCAAAGTCCAATGACACAAGATGAAGTTAAAACCATTTAATAGGTTTAAACACATACTTCACCTAATGCCAATATATCCACCAAAATCCAATGACATAAAATGAAGCTAAAGCCATATAAGAGGTTCAAACACATGCTTCACCTAATGCCAATATATCAACCAAAAACGAAGTAGAAAAGGATCAAGAATTTCATAACCATACTTCGTTTTCCTAACCCACTAAGCTACCCAATCCCAAGAAGTCTATAGATGTTGAGCTACCCGATCCATCCATGTGACAACCGCAACCTTATGACTCCAACGCCGGCAAATGAGTGAAATCATAGCATTTTTCAATTTCTCTCATTTTCTCTCATTTTGCCTAGGAGCTCTTTCGAGTTTTCATCCTAGCCACACATCATGTTTCTTTAGCTCACATCTCACCTTTTTCCGCACATTTTAGCCTCTCATTTTTTCCTAGGCCTTCCTTTTGGGTTTTCGACCTATTCGGGCCCCCAATGTTACCTAAGTTGCCCTCTCGGGTTTTCAACTTTGCGGGTTTTCTTTTCTCTTTTTTTTCTTCTTCTTTTTTTTGTTT
The DNA here is from genome assembly GCA_037428765.1 of Rubia yunnanensis. Classification (NCBI taxonomy): domain Eukaryota; kingdom Viridiplantae; phylum Streptophyta; class Magnoliopsida; order Gentianales; family Rubiaceae; genus Rubia; species Rubia yunnanensis. Next base: position 22,094,329 of record CM075066.1, read on the forward strand.
TATTTTTTTTCTTTCTTTTTCTCATGTTTTTCCAATGAAAAGTAGCAAAAAGCATTCCAAAACAATCTAGCATGCATGTGATTCCTCTAATCCCTCCCCACACTTAAAACATTACATTGCCCTCAATGTAAACAAGTAAGGAAAGAACAATAAAAATCAAGGCAAGGGGGTAGAGTGACACCCGTTTCTCCGCATAGTCGCCGGTGATATGGCGCAATCCAATGTAATTGTATGGTCCCGAAATCGGTTTCGGAACCGGAAGGGGGAGCAAGGATGCCGTAGAAGAACTCACCCCTCGAGAAAAGCATTGTCTCCGTGGCGCCGTTTGATCAAGACTAACACCACAAAGAACAACATTAAACTCACAAGTACATAAGGATTTGGAATACTAGGTTTAGCATAGAGAATTAATAACCATAGTATTCTCAAAGAACAACCAATCCATCATGCAATCACAACTATAAGATTATCCAATAAAAATATCCAACATATAAATCCACACAAATTCAAGCATCACTATAGAACATAGCAATTAAGTCACAATGATGTAGTCAGCATACTACAATCAACAAAGATACTATAAAGATGCAAGAATTTCATGTGTCAATATATGTAAGATGGTGTGGAAATGAGTGGATATGTGGTGGTTCTTGGGAGTGTTGGGTGGAGAAGAAGGAAGAATCATGCAATGTTTAAGATCAAATGAAAACTTGGAATTTTCATCGCGACTCGCGACTGAAGTGGTCGCGACTCGCGATGCTTCGTCGCGACTCGCGACGGGACCGTCGCGACTCACAAAAAGTTGAGGCCGAGAGCAGTTTTTTAGCAAAATTTTTCTGATCACGTCGCGACTCGCGACCTCTATGTCGCGACTCGCGATGGCTCGTCGTGACTCTCGACGAGTCCATCGCGACTCGTGGAAAGTTGGTGCTGGGAATGATTTTTCTCCCCTGTTCGTCGCGACTCGCGACGAGGCCATCGCGACTCGCGACGACAGGGTATCCCAGGCTTAATTTTTTTCATTTTCTTACCAACTGTCCAAGCTTTCTTCCCTTGTTCCTTGATCTCGTTCCTTCATCTCCTCCATTGAAATGCACTTCACTTTGCTACAAAATCACAGAAAAACACGCCATAAAAAGAACAAAACAAAACAACAAAAAACTAAGAAACAAAAACTAAAAGAAATGCCAAATTTATTTCACGTCGTCGGCACGATGAAGCTCCATATTTTTAAGGTCATCGGCATGACTCTAATGTTATCCGTATGGTGAAGGCTTGAACCACTTCACCACGAGCTTCCAAAATAAGAGAGGTGGGGGTACAAAACTTTCAAGAGGAAAGTTTTGTTGAGGTGGAGATGGTTGGAGGAAAGTTGAGTGGTTAGGAGGCTTAAGATAGTCTTTTGGCTCCTCTCTTATCTCCCTCACAACTTCCGAAAATGGTGGAGTTGGTTGACTAAGCGGGAGAATGGGTGACGATGCTAATGAATGTAGCACTATCACCTCTTCCTGCATTTTGCTATCCTCTACAACCAACTCATCATCCCCTTTGAACTCAAAATCATTTTTATTGGTTACCTCACTCACCGAGTCATCGAGTTCAAGTTGGGATGGTGTATTTTCGGAATCACGAGCTTCCATTCGGGCCAACGCTTCCCTTATACTCCTCACATGCCCCTCAATGGCCTCAACACTAGAGGAGAGCTGGGTATCCGGCTCCTAACTAGTAAAGGAGTTCAAGTTTGCTATGGTATTGAAGACATCCTCACGTGTCAAACTTGAACATCCTTGTTGGGCTTGGTTTTGAGGTATGGTATAGGGTGGTGATGGCCAACTAGGTTGCTCGTATGGTTGGTTTTCCGGCTTATTCTCATACCACCAATCCGGATTACCACTCCATTCTGGATTGTAAGAGTTGTGGTATGGATAGCATTCATGAGCTTCTTGCCCTTGAAAACCAACATCTCCTACCTCTTGGTAGCACTCTTCATAGTACCCATGGTTTTGAAAACCAAGGGTTCTTTCTCGGTCATAGTGCTCTTCCCACAACAAGGGGCAAGATTCGGTAGGATGATCGGAATGACACATCCTACAAAACCTTGCTTGTTGAGCCTCTCTTCTCATCATGAGTTCCCTCAAGGTGAGACGCTCCTTTAAAATTTTTTTTCAAAAGTTCGGAATCATAGTGCAAGGATTCTCGATAAAATAAATTACCAAGAACTCAAGCAATACCTACTCCGAACAAAAACAACCACCAAGTAGTGGAAAATAAAAACAACTAGCTAATATGCAACCAAATACACCTAAATACTTAAGAATAAACGCCTCTTCCCCGGCAGCGGCGCCAAAATTTGGGAGGCCGTCGCCGTACCTCTCAAATTTAATATTTATAAGCCCTAAATGCTTACTATCTACAACTAAGTAGATAGTGGCAAGTCGGGATCGTCCACGAAGAAGAGGGATCTTCCTAAGTGTTTAGGCACAAAAGGTTGATATTAGGCTAGGAGTAAACATATATACATACATATAAAAACATGTAAAAAGGTGGGGGGGGGGGTTTGGTTGGTTGGTTTTCCTAAGTTATGAAAGTAAAAATACAAGATAACTAGCAAAGTCAAGTAACTAGGCTAATCATCAAACAAAACTAAGAAAAAGGGGTTTAAAACTATAAAGATAAAAAAAGCCTTGGGGGCAAGGGATATCCACTTCCAAATCTAATGTAGGTCATTGAACCATTCACTCATTCTATCATATAGCATTACATGACTCAACATCAACCTACCCATCTAGCAAGAATCACAACACATTATGCACAAGAAGTTCTAAGTTCATGCTCGTAGATTTTCATGCAAAGGAGCTACGGAATTCATCACGTTCCTAACACCTAACCAATTCAATCATAAAAGCACTCCCTATGCTCAAACAACTCATGGCACAAATGAAGTGAAACACACCATCAAGAATACATAAATGCTAAATAACAAATGCTTCAAGGATGAATTAAAATCATCCATTCAATACTTCAACTACTTGTTGTGAAGATAAATCGTCCATCCTTCTTAGTTCGTAGTTTGCAAGAGTGAATTCGACATCTCTTGTCAAACCTCACCAATGACTCCCCTATTGCTAGGAGTATCCCATTGATGGCATTTAATCACGAAGAACCAACAAGCTTGGCAATACTTATGACCACTACACCGTGACTAAGCATTTAACCAATTCACGCAATTACACGAGATTGGATGAACGTGCAATGCACATTCATCCAAGAGCATATAACTCTCTCGTTTACTACACAAACGAACATGACGAAGAGTTCAACATCAATCACATTCATCTAGCACATTATCAATCCATCAACACAATCAAAAGCTCTAAATCATACTCATACATTCCTAACAAGAAAAGGGAGGAAATCAACCCAAATTCCCCAAACCCTAGCTAGCAATTCATGCAAGTATTTCATATGCTCAAGCTTTCAACAACATCAATGAAATCAACAATTAACATTCAAAGCATAATAAATGCACAATAGCAAAAACACCAAATAGATAGATAAAATGATTCTTACTACATAGAAGTGGAAGCTTCAATCCTTTGCTCCCAAGATAAAAACTACCCTAGATAAACAAAACCCATAACATAGAGCAACAATCTACAAAGAAAGAAGAAGAAATGGAAGAAAATGGTGAAAAGTAGGGTTTTGGAGCCCCAAAGGCGGGCTTGGAAGCTGTGGAGAAGAAGGGGTGAAGAGGTATTTATAGGGGAAGAAAAAGGGGAGAAAAACGCTGCTGCAGGGCTGAATTCACGCTGTCGTCGCGACTCGCGACCAGTTCCATCGCGAGTCGCGACCAGATCAGTAAACTCCAGCCCTGTTTTGTTTTGCTTCCTCCGGGTGAACCGTTGATCCGTTTCGGGAGTTCTTGTAGTCGATTTTATAGTGCTCGAGAAGAGGAATCCAATGGTACCACTCTTGAAGGCTGATACTTCTCGGAAAATTATGAAAACCCTGGACCATCCTTCACCCGTTGCTTTGCTCTCCTTTCTTCACCTCTTCACTTCTTCAAATATTCAAAAAGCCCAAGTGTAAGTCTTCAAATCTTCAAAGATATCTTTCAAAGTCTTAAAATCTTCAAAGTCTTCAAACAAATCACCTTGTCACACAAAATCATCTAAAAAGTGATAAAAACGTCAAAGTCGCTTATCCCTCCTTAAATGATTTCAGGGCAGAATGCCACATGTAGAGCACAAAATTATACAAAATCCAATCCTAAAAACCCTAATATAACCGCATAAAATGGCCTCATCAATGGAGTACTTGCTTTTACTTTCATTTTTTGTAGTTAGTTGAAAAAACCAAAAAACCCCCCTTGTTTGCTTTACTAGTTATTCCTATCACTTGTACGGAGTGATGACCCATATGAGGTTATGTTTTAATTGATTCTTAGGCACTAGTATCTCTGTGGACATACCCAGGGCTTACCCTAACTACCCTATCGGTAGCGTAGTAGTGAGTTGGGTGCAGAATATAAATTTTATCTTTGACCTTTGATCCCTCCAATCTCAGTCTCTGCTCGGGTTAATTAGCTACAATTAACGACCCTGTGGAGGTGGGTTAGTTTGTGACATTTCAAGTCACAAATGTCAAGATTAACCCATGTGGTGTGAAGAATGATGTGGCTCGTGCCAAGATACTAAGCTAAAAGAGGATCCAGTTTATGGCTCCCACTAAATGACACGGGGTGCGAATCAAAAGGTTAAAAATGGAGCTCCATCCAACGACCCACGTAGGATGACACAGACTGCACCAGAACAGCCATGCCAGGACTAATGGTTCGCACTAACACAAGGCCACGTCGGTCAGCACGAGCCATGACAGACACTGCCCCTCGTACCAACTACGGCTGCTAGGGTTTTTGGCCTATTTTTAGGCCCAATCTCCTACTACTATATACATGGACATTTGTCTGCTAGGGTTTAGCTACTAGATCGGATTTTGGATTTCAAGAGTGGCTTAGAGAGAGAAAAACACTCTTCCTTCTCTCAAGGTTCTTTTTCTTTCTTATCTTTATTTTGCTTTTGCCCAAAAATGTGGAATTCAATGCAATACTTGAATTCCATGATAAGGGAGTAGTTTAATAGTTTGGGGTTGTATTTGTATTCATGATTTGAACTTGGCCTTTTGAGATTTAGATTTTCTTATCTTTATGTCCTATGAATATTTGTGCTTGAACTTGTGCTTTCCAATATTTGAGATTTATGCTATGTCATTATGATGATGCACCTATGCATATATGGTAGTATAAAATCATGCTAGGCTTCATTGCTATCTTGGGAGTGTTATAATTGTGGAGTAGGTTAAGAACACCAGTGAGATGAGTGCATTCATTTCCCTGAGAGAATATTCTTATTTGTGTTATAAATGATTCTAATTGGCTAGTTGTGTGAGAAATCATATGTTGGGCAGTAAAATCGGCATATACCAACAAGGACAATTTCTTGGCTTACTCCGATAGATTAGTGTGATTGTTTGTAGTGATTAGAGTTGTGCCGACTCTGGAGTCACTTGAGGTGTCTTTTCCTTTGCTTCTCTAGACCTATGGATTGAGATCCACAGTGGAGTGTTCGGGATGTAATGCACTCACTACATATCTAACGCTTGCGACCTACGTGAGACATTTCATTAAGCGGACTTTGTATTCCTCTTAGTGGGGGAGCGTTAGCATTAGGAACGAAGTGACAGGGAATGGTCTACGGCGTAACTAAACTGGAGCTAATTCACTAATTATGGAGACACTGAGATACAGCATTGTGGTAAGTACCACATGTGATAGACTTTGGGAAGTACCTGGCTATCTCCACACTGTGTGACATATGCATAAGATAGGTTTATATGTTTATATGTGAATGAATCGATGATAGAAGCCATTTATTAATCATGTTATGGTGCCTATCTATGTAGTTTAATCTCATGTTATCTTTTGTGTTCGTAGTTTTAATTGAAAAACTGGAAAAAAAACCCCATTTTACATATTAGCTATTTCTAGCAGACGGATTGACAATGTATGTGGTTGTGTTTAGTTGGCTATTAGACCTTATCATCTCTGTGGACAAACCCGGTCTTGCCACTAACTACCCCATAGGTAGCTTAGTAGTGAGTTTAGGAGCGGAATATAAATATTTATCTTTAAATGCCTTCACTCGGGTTAATTTAGCTATGCTCATTGAACGACCCCAAGTGGAGGCAGGTCAAATTTTGGCAGTGCTGCCGGAGATTCTAGTTTAAAAGTTTAATTATCAATTTGCATAACACGTTTGTTGAGTAGTTAGTTTTTTTTGTTTTGTTGCTTTTTGTTGTTGAGCCTTTGTGATAGTGATCTTGTTACTTCTAATCCTGTTCGTTAGTGTTGCTTTTAGTTGGGTAATGTTGATTCCTAGTTTAAGGTACACACCCGTGCCACAAAATTAGGAATTTTACACTATCCGACTGAGAACGCGGGTAGTAAGAGAAGGAGGAGACAAAGAACTAGAGTTGGGGTTCTACCTGGACCAGTTTTAGTAGTAGAGGAGCTGCTCGAGATGGCGGAAGACAGCAGGACAATAAGGGAGCTTATGGCTCCAAGTCTGGAGAACTAACCTTTGTGTATCCTCTTCCCTCCACTGCCACCCAACATGAATTGTGAATTGAAAAGCGGGATGATACACTGTCTCCCCACTTTCCACGGGATGGCAGGGGAAGATCCCAACAAATATCCGCCACGGTTCCACCTTGTTGGCATGAATATGAAGCCTCACGGGGTCTCGGAGGACGACTACAACTAGGGGTGGAAATCGGGTCGGTTTAAGCAGTTTTTTATTTATTCTGTTAGGGTTATTCAGTTTTTCCCTAAAAAACTCAAAACTAAAACCGGTCCAAATAACCCAAAAAATTGAATTATCCGAACGAAATTTGAAATTTAGTTTTGGTTTGAATTCAGTTTCAAACCGAATAAACCGAACATGAGATTTTAAAAAAACTAAAAATATATAAATTAATTTAAAATTCTGTAAAAATATGTAATTTAATTTCTACATCATCAAACTCAAGTGTTAAAATGAAAATCAAAAATCTACAATACAAATTCAACAATAACAATTTTAGATTTTTAAAATTATATTATTAATATATAAAATTTATTTAGTTTTTAATTTCAATTCGGCATTCGAGTCAATTTTTGGATTGAGATGCATTATTCAAAACCCAACCAAAAACCATACTCAAGAATCGGTTTACTCAATTCAGTTATCCAAAAACTGTATTTCAAGCTGTGAGTTATTCGAATTCGGATTATTCAGTTTTTGGTTTGGTTTTCGGTATTTTTGCCCAACCATAACTATAATCTGAGGGCATTCCCCTTTTCACTTCAAGACACCGTGAAAGATTAGTTGTACTAGCTCCCGCCCGGATGCATCACTTCATGGATGGACATGAAGAGGCGATTCCTCGAAAAGTATTTCCTAGCCTCCAAGTCTGCCGGATTAAAGAAGAAGCTATCCAACATCACCCAGGGAACAAATGAATCATTGTACGATTACTGGGAGATATTCAAGAGACTGTTGGCCAGCTGTCCATACCACCCGTTCAAGGAAGGGGACTTGGTTTATTACTTTTTCAAGGGATTGTGCGACAACATGAGGATGATGAACACTGCGTGCAACAGATCAATTGCCAACAAGATTTCAAAAGATGCTATGGCCCTTTTTGAAGAGATGGCCAATGGGATTAGGCAATTTGGTACGAGGTCAAGGGTGAAGACTTTGGATGAACCATCTCAATACCCCCAAGTTGGAAGAGCAAGTCAAAGCTCTTGCTTCAATGATGAAGAAACTTTTAAAAGGGAAGATTCATCAAGTTAAAGTTTGCAGCTTATGCATTCTCGACCATCACAATGAGGCTTGTCCATAAGTAGCGGAGGACTTAAAAGAGGTGAAAGCACTAGAGTACAACAATGGGAATATAAAACAATTTGCTAGGGGGAACTACAACAAGTGTTCCGAGGAAACCAAGGAGATGCAATGCAAGACCCCTATGCAAACTCTTTCAGCCTAAGGTACCAGGACCATTCCAACTTCCGTTGAAGGGAGGAAAACCAAGCTTAAGGGTACCGAGGCAGACAAGATCCACCTCAACCCTATCCAAAGGGTGAGGGTTCTTCTAACAACCACACTTCTCTCTATAAGTCAGACCGGGAAGAAACTTTTGAAGCCATCGGCCAATTGGAGAAGAAGCATTAGGTGTCCGCGGAAAGAACAAGGTATAAAATTGAAGATCTTTGTAATAGGGAATTTTTTAGCATAAAAAATCTTGAGATCCATGTTGGGCAACTCGCCACCTCGGTGATCTAACTTGAGGCCAAAGAGTCCAGCAAACTTCCTTTCCAACCGGAGGTCAATCCAAGGAATGTGAGTCCACTAAAGTTGAGAAGCAGGAAGGAGGTTCGTGAGTCCGAGAAGGAGATTTTGCAAGAATATGATAGGATCTTGGAGGCCAACATGAATAATTTTGAGGAGCATGAGATTATTGTCGAGGAAGCACCCTACGAGGAGCTTCCACCACCCAAGGCAAGAGTAACCATTCTACCGCCATTTTCGAATTCATTAAGGGGGAGGCCAAAGGTAGCGACAATGGATGCAAGCATCTGGAGAGTCTTCAAGAAGGTTGAGGTAACCATCCATATCGTGGGTGGAGTTGTTAATGGTGACTCCGGAGACCCAACGGTAGGTTATTTCAATTAATATGTGTGAAAAAGAAATAAGTCGTGAGGGCGACGATAAAAATGTGACGTTTTTCCTGCTCTGGTTTCGTGATTTTTAGTGGATTGATAGATTTTGCATTCTTTTGTGTTGTGATGAGGATTTTGAGATAAAACTCTTGTTGATTTGTAAATTTGAGTTTAAGTTTTGTGATTTTGTTTGGATGGAAATAGGGCTTGTTGGGTGACAAAGATTTTCAAAAAAGAGGGAAAAACTAAGCAAAAATGGGTCAAAATGTTTGCAGCCACGTGTCAGGGCTCAGCACGGCCCGTTCCACGGGATACAGCTCGTGTCACAGAACCTCAACACAAGGGGGTCCATGCGGGTGCTCTCAACACGAGGGTACATGTTTCGGCTCCCCATTTGAGCTGTCAGATTAGACCAAAATGCAGATTTTTGAAAAATCTAAATTTTGAGCTTAAAAAAATGCATTTTTGGTTCATAATTTTTGAAATTCCCTTATTCCTTATGATTTTTTTATGTAAATAGTACTTCAAATATCTCTTGTGATTAAATAGATTGGTACTTTTATCCCCTAGATTTGCAATTTTCAAAATTCCATCCTTATCTTAATTGTACCTCCCCTCCTTATCACTCCTTAGCTGAAATTTAAGATTCTTGGTACATTCTTCCACCTAGTTGAGTCATTTAACACATTCAAGCTTTTCAAGAAATACTCACTCACACACTCTCTTGGTGAACTCAAAAAATTGGAGCTTCTCTCAAAAATTAGCATTTTTTGCTTCTTCTTGTGTGGATCTTTCAACTCTTAGCTTCAAATTCCGGTTAATCCTTTGAACTTCATGTTTACTTGCTTTATTTGGCATTTTGGTGATGTTATATGAAGCTTAAATCTTGAAAGTGAGTATGTTTTTGAGAAATTGTTTGGGTTATGTGAATGATCTTGTGTTGAAGTAAGTATGGGTGAATTGATCTGCTATTATGCTTGGATGATATGATCTTCATGTGTTGCGGTGATTTAGGAAGGATGATTCTTGATTGCATGATCTTATTGATGGTTTTATATTATTTTCCATGACTTTATTGCTTAAAGAGAATGGTTCTTGATTGAATAGCCTTTATGATTGAGAATAGCATGTTTTGGAATGACTAGGCTATTTAGGAAGAATGTTCCTTTTAAATAATATTGTGGGCATTACCACTTGCATTACCACTTTCTCCTTGATTGTGATAGGATGCCTCTAAAAAAGAATGGTTCGGAGAAAGGGAAACCTTCTCAAGGTGAGAAAAAGAAAGAAGCTGGCTAAAGTTGAAAGAGATGAACCAGCGACTTCCCTTCCTCGCAACCCCGCCTTTGTGACGGAGGAGCTCATGGGGTTGACTACCATTTCCAAGACTGCAGCCTGGAGGTAGAGATACTTAAATAGACCAAAGAAGAACATTTTGAAGACATGTTTGTGTGCAAAGACACTACTTGCAACTTCATGGTCCTTCACAGCCGGAGCGCACCGCCATCAACCATGAAATGTGATTGGAAGATTTATTTCTAGAGCCCGACCCACAATTCGAGAAGGAGTTCTATAGGATTCTATCCAACCCAGAGATAGAGATTGATGAGGTGAATAGAAGGACTTCATCTAGAGCATCTCCTAACTGCACTCAATAACCCATAAACCTCCTTGGCCAATTGTGCACTCTTGGGGAGCAACTTGCAAGCTCTACCCAAGTTGTGCAAGAGGTAGGTCTTGCAGTTGGGGGTATGAAGTCATAATTGGAGGAATTAGAAACTAGGTTGGTGGGAAGTTATCGCCATACCTCTCAAAGTCAAAATTATAAGCCCTAAATGCTTACTAACTACAACTAAGTAGATAGTTGCAAATCGGGTTCATCCACGAAGAAGAAAGATTTTCTTAAGCGTTTATACATATAGGGTTGAAATTAGGATAAAAGTAAATAAATAAATAAATATATATAAGCAAGTAAATTAGGGTTTTGGTTGATTGGTTTTCCTAAGTTATATAATTAAAAGACAAGCTAACTAGCAGAGTCAAGTAACTATGATAATCCTGCAACAACTAAGAAAAAGGGGGAAAAACTACAAAAGACAAAGCCTTGGGGGCAATTGACATCTACTTCAAAACCAAATGTAGATCATTGGAGCATTACTCATTCTATCACATTTGTTACCTATGGGGAATGTTATCACTTCCCATTCGAAGATCAACATTCATTCCTTCTTAATAGTAATTTGCAAATATAAACAACGACCATTTGCAAACCTCATTGACAATAACTCTAAGCAAACCACACCATTGAGGTATTTCATCAACGACATATCACACGAAAGACCATAGATTTAAAACAACAAGCCTTTTACCAAAGACATATCCATTTAACCAAACATAGCATTCATTACGCTAAACTTAGAACAAATCACATTCAAGGTTCAACCTTTCATTGCATCTATAGGATAAATATGAGAAAAACCCACATTAACATACTTATCTAGAAAGAATCATAACACATTATGCACGAGAAATTCTAAGTTCATATTCTTAGATTTTCCTGCCAAATAGCTAAGGAATTCATCACCTTCCTAACACCCTAACACTTCAATCATACAAACACTTCCTATTCTCAAATAAAACATGGAATAAATGAAGTAAAACATAGCCTTAAGAACACATGAATGCTAAATAACAAAGGCTTCAAGAACGAGTGAAACAATCTATTCACTAAATTCACTACTTGTTGTGAAGATAAACCTTCTATCCTTCTTGGATAGTAGTTTGCAAGAGTGAATTCAACATCTCTTGTCAATCCTCACCAATGAATCCCTTAGTAAAAAAAAAGACTAAAAGTATCCCATTGATGGCATTGAGAACAAAGAATCAATAAGCTTGGCAACCACTATAAACACTACACTGTGTCTAAGAAATTAAACAATTCAAGCATTTACATAAGATTAGTCAAGAACGTTCAACGCTCATAGACCTCTCTTATTTTCTACAATAAACAAACATGACAAAGAGTTCAACATTATCACATTCATCTAGCAATTATCAACACATCAACATCATTTAGAAGCTCTAACTCATGCTCTTGGATTCCATATTAAAAGAGGGGAGAATTATCTATTTTCTCCCAACCCTAACAAGTAATTATACAAGCAATTCATACCAAACATCCAACAACATTAATGCCATCAACAATTCACATCCAAAGCTCAATAAATGCACAATAGAAAAGGCAATAAATAGATAAATATGATTTTCAAGGCATGGGTTTGGAAGTCTTAATCAATTGCTCCCAAGATTAAACTAACCTAGATAATGAAAATACATGATTAACCTACAAAAACTAAGAAAAGAAAGAAAGGAAAACTAGGGTTTTGAACCCAGAAAATTGCAGGAAGAAGAAGGGTTTTTCTAGGAGAGGATAGGATTTAGTATTTATAGTACAAAAAAGTAAGAAAATTTCCGGCCACCAATCTGTCGTGAGTCACGACCAATCCATCGTGAGTCACAACCGAGCCCAGTTTCAGCATCTTGATTTCTTTCTTCTTTTTGTTTCAAGTCCTCCCCTCCCCTTCACTTATCTTCAAACCTTCAAGTCTTCAAAAGCTCAAATACAAGTCTTCAAGTCTTCAAATCTTCAAAGGTATTGTTCAAAGTCTTCAAAAAAATTTCTTGTCACACAAAATCCTCTAGAAAAGTAATAAAAGCGTAAAAGTCGATTTAACTCTCCGTAGAGAATTTCAAGGCAAAATGCCACATTTGGAGCACAAAAGTGTACAAACGTGAATCCTAAAAGTCCTAATATAACCATATAAAATAGGCCCATCAAACCTCCCCGCACTTAAACCTTACTCGCTCTCGAGTAAGAAAAGATTCAAGCACACAAGGAATTCATATGTCCATACACTGGCGGAACTAGGGGGGCGAGGGGGTGCTAGCACCTCCCCTAAGATCCGGCGGCCCGGAATTTAGGCCTAGAGCCACCGGAAGCCACCGGATTCCGTTCCCCCTTGAGTTGTCGTCATTGCCGGAGCGAGGAAGTGGCGTGAGAGGCGGAGGCGCGCAGCGGCACAGAGGAAAGAGACCTGAAGAAGATGGAGTTTTTTTAATTTTTTTTGGTATAACTAAACAAAACGACGTCGTTTTGGCTAAGTGAAACGACGTCATTTTGCTTAGCGGGTGGGGAAAAAATAGAAGGCCAATTGGGCTCAGCCCAATTGGCCCAAACAAAATTCAACTAACCTAACTAACTAACTAAGGCACGTTTGGGCAGCAGCAAGCAAAGGCAAACCACATTTGCCTCTCCAACTCATCTGCCGCTCGGCCACTTCCGCCAGCCACCTTCCGCTGTCGCTGCCTGCCGCCGCCGCCACCTGCCGCCGCCACCGCCTGCCGCTGCCACCGTCTGCCGCTCCTTCCCTTCTACAACCACTATCAGCAACCAACCAAGGGAAAGGTATCAAGGGACTAATATATTTTTGTTATGTAATGTTGAATAACTTGAATTTGTATGAAATTGTGAATATTGAATATAGATATGAATAATTTAGTGATTGTGTTGAAATTGTGCTAAATATAGATTTGAATAATTTGACATATTTTTGAAATATTTAATTAGACATATTTAATTAGACAGTTGTCTCCTACGGTTAGTGTTTCTAGTTCTAGCAACCCAAGTATTGGAACATAGTTTTTTATGCAGTGGTAGTTCTTTGTTGTAAAAATCTAATTATTATGTATTCATATTATTATGTAAGTGTTGTTTGTTAAAAATTATTTTATTTAGCGTTGCAAAAAAATTTAATCTCATTTTTGCCCCCCCTAAAATTTACTCCTTGTTCCGCCACTGTGTCCATATCCTAAAATAATATTCCCCCAATCAATACCTCACAAAAACTCTCAATATCGTGAATCCCAAAATCAAAGCTCAAATGAGAATTTTTCACACACACAACCTCAATTCCTAAATCTAACCAAACCTACCACAATTCACTACCAATAAAAATGTTTCAAAGTCCCAAATTGGTAATCCCAAAGTCCAATGGCACAAAATGAAGTCAAAATCATATGAACAGTTCAAGCACATACTTCACTTCATACCAATGTATCAACCAAAATCCAATGACACAAAATGAAGTCAAAACCATATAGGAGGTTCAAACACATACTTCACCCAATGCTAATATATCAACCAAAAAGAAGTATAAAAGAATCAAGAATTTCTTAACCATACTTCATTTTTCAACTCGCTAAGTTACCCAATCCTAAGAGGTCTCCAGGTGTTGATCTACCCAATCCATCCATATGACAACCATAACCTTACGACTCCAATGCCGGCAAATGAGTGAAATCATAACATTTTCCCTTTTTTTCTCTCTCTCTCATGTTTCCTAGGAGTCCTTTCGGGTTTTCATCCTAGCCATACATCATGTTTCTTTGGCTCACATCTCACCTTTTCCACACATTAGCCTCTCATTTTTGCCTAGGTCTCCCTTTCGGGGTTTTGACCTATCTGGGCCCCCAATGTTGCCTAAGTTTCCCTATTAGATTTTAAACTTAGCGGGTTTTCTTTAAAAAAAATTTCCTTTTCATTTTCTATTAAAAAAATCAATTTTTCAATTTCCCTCCTTTTTCTTATGTTTTTCCAATCAAAAGTAGCATAAAGCATTCCAAATCAAGGTAGCATGCATTTGAGTCCTCTAACCCCTCCTCGCACTTAAACATTACATTGCCATCAATGTAAACATTGAAGGCAAGAACAATAAAATTTAAGGTAAGAGGTAGAGTGACACCCGTTTCTCCGCATAGTCATCGGTGATACGGTAGAATCCCATGTATTTTATAGAATTGGTCCCAAAATTGGTTTTGGAGCCGGTGGGGAAGCAAAAGTGTCGTAGAAGAACTCACCCCCCGAGTAAAATGCTATCTCCTTGGCGTCGTGTGATCAAGACTAACACCACAGAGAACAACATCAAACTCACAAGTACATAAGGATTTGTAATACTAGGTTTAGCATCAAAAGTTAATAACTATAGTATTCTCAAAGAACAACCAATCCATCATGAAATCACCACTATAATACTGTCCAATAAAAATATCGAACATATATCGACACATATCCAAGCATCATTATGGAATATAGCAATTATAGTCACAATGATGTAGTAGGTATACTACAATTAATAAAGGTACTATAAAGATGCAAGAATCTTCATATGTTAATACATGTAAGATGGTGGAGGAATGAGTGGAGGTATGGTGTTTCTTGGGGGTATTTGGTGGAGAAGAAGAAACAATTATGCAGTGTTTAAGCACAGTTGAAAAGCTGGTTTCTCTATCGCGACTCGCGACAGTACCTGTTGCGAATCACGATGCCTTGTTGCCACTCGCGACCAAGCCATCGTGACTCGCGATATCTTGGATCTATGAGATCAATTCTTCCAGAAATTGTTCTGATTCCATCGTGACTCGCGATGGCCATGTCGCGACTCTTGAAAAGCTTGTACTGGGAGTTCATTTTTACTCCCCTGTCCGTCGCGACTCGTGATAGAAAGGGTTTCCCAGCACTTAGACAGAAATTTTTTCTTACCAACTTTCCTAGCTTTCTTCCTTTTCTTATTGATCTCATTCATTCATCTCCTCTAATGCAATGCACTTCACTTTGCTAGAAAAACCCACCGTAAAAAGAACAAGACAAAATAACAAAAACTAAACAACAAAAATTAAAATAAAGGCTGAATTTATTTACGTCATCATCATGACATAGCTCCGTATATTTAAGGTCGTCAGCATGACCCTAATGTATCGATATGGTGAAGGATTGAACCCCTTCACCATGAGCATCCAAAATTAGGGAGGTAGGGGTACAAAACTTTCAAGAGGAAAGTCTTGTGGAGGTCGAGATGGTTTGAAGGGAGTTGGGTGGTTAGGAGGCTTGGGATAGTCTTTTGGCTCCTCTCTTGTCTCCCTTAAAACTTCCAAAAATGTTGGAGTTGGATCACTAGGTGGGGGTAGGGGTGACGATGCTAATGAATGTAGCACAATCCCCTCTCCCTCCACTTTTCATCCTCCTCATCCCATTCGAACTCAAGCTAATTTCCCATGGTGACCTCACTCACCGAATCCTCGAGTACGACTTGGGATGGTGTATTTTTGGAATCACGAGCTTCCATTCGGACCAATGCTTCTAATATAATCCTTGCATACCCCTCAATAGCCTCAACACTAGAGGAGAGCCGAGTGTCTGGTTCCTCACTAGTCAATCTATTCAAGTTTGCTATTGCATTCATGACTTCCTCACATGTCAAACTTGAAGTTCCTTATTGGTCTTGGTTTTGGGGTATGGTATAAGGTGGTGATGGCCAACTATTTTGCTCGTATTGTTGGTTTTCCGGCTCATTCTCATACCACCGATCCGGATTACCACTCCATTCCGGATTGTAAGGATTGTGGTATAGATACCATTCTTGAGCTTCTTGCCCTTGAAAACCAACATCTCCTACCTCTTGGAAGCACTCTTCATAATACCCTTGCTTTTGGAACCAATGGTTCTTTCCCCCACATAGTGCTCCTCCTTTAACAATTAGCAAGACTCGGTAAGATAGTCAAAATGACACATCCTACAAAACCTTGCTTGTTGAGCCTCTCTTCTCATCATGAGTTCCCTCAAGGTGAGATGCTCCATTTTTTTTATTTTTTTTCAAAAGTCTAAAATCATATTTCAAGGATTCTCGGAAAAAAATCACCAAGAACTCAAGCAATACCTACTTCGAACAAACACAACCACCAAGGAGTGGAAAATAAAAACAACTAGCTAATATGCAACCAAATATGCCCAAACACTTAAAAATAAATGTCACTTCCCCGGTAGCGGTGCCAAAATTTAGTAGATCATCGCCGTACCTCTCAAAGTTAAATTTATAAGCCCTAAATTCTTACTAACTACAACTAAGTAGGTAGTGGAAATCGGGGTCATCCACGAGTAAGAGGGACTTTCTTAAGAGTTTAAACATATAGGGTTGATGTTATGCTAGAAGTATATATATATATATATACGTATATATATATGTATATATATAAGCAAGAAAATGTGGTTTGGTTGGCTGGTTTTCCTAATTTATGAAATTAAAAAGACAAGCTAACTAGCAAATTCAAGTAACTATGCTAATCCTGCAACAACTAAGAAACAAGGGTAAAAACTACAAAAGGCAAAGCCTTGGGGGAAATTGACATCCACTTCCAAACCAAATGTACATCATTGAACCATTCACTCATTCTATCACATTTGTTACCCATGGAGAATGTTATCACTTCTCATTTGAAGATCAACATTTATTCCTTCTTAATAGTAATTTGCAAAGACAAACAACGACCATTTGCAAACCTCGTTGAGAATCACTTTAGGAAAACCACTCCATAGGGGTATTTCATCAACAAAATTTCACACGAATGACCATAGATTTGATAACAACAAGTCTTCTACCAAAGACATAGCTACTTAACCAAACATAGTATTAATTAGGCTAAACCTAGAACAAACCACATTCAAGGTTCAACCTTTCATTTCATCTATAGGATAAATATGAGAACAATCCACACTAACATACTTATCTAGAAAGAATCACAACACATTATGCACGAGAAGTTCTAAGTTTATGTTCTTGGATTTTGATGCCAAAGAGCTAAGGAATTCGTCACTTTTCTAACACCTTAACACTTCAATCATACAAACACTTTCTATTCTCAAACAACCCATGGAATAAATGAAGTAAAACATAGCATTAATAATGCATGAATGCTAAATAACAAAGGCTTCAAGAATGAGTGAAAAAATCTATTCACTACTTTCACTACTTGTTGTGAAGATAAATCTTCTATCCTTCTTAGATGGTAGTTTACAAGAGTGAATTCGACATCTCTTGTCAAACCTCACCAATAACTCTCTTAGTCAAAACATGACTAAAGTTATTCCATTAATGGCACTGAGCACGAAGAGTTCAACATTATCACATTCATCTAGAAATTATCAACACATCAACATCATTTAGAAGCTCTAACTCATGCTCTTGGGTTCCATATTAAAAGAGGGAATAGTTAGCTACTTTCTCCCAACCCTAACAAGTAATCATACAAGTAATTCATATACTCAAACTTCCAACAACATTAATGCCATTAACAATTCACATTCAAAGCTCAATAAATGCACAATAGCAAAAGCAATAAATAGATAGATATGATTCTCAACACATGGATTTGGAAGTTTTAATCAATTACTCCCAAGATTAAACTAACCTAGATAATGAAAAGACATGATTAACCTACAAAATCTAAGAAAAGAAAGAAAGGAAAACTAGGGTTTTGAACCCAGAAAATTGCAGGAAGAGGAAGGGTTTTTTTAGGAGAGGATATGATTAAGTATTTATAGTACAAAAAATTAAGAGAAAGTTTTTGGTCACCCGTCCGTCGTGAGTCGCGACCAATCCATCACGAGTCGCAACCGAGCCCAGTTTCAGCATCTTGATTTCTTTCTTCTTTTTGTTTCAAGTCCTCCCCTTCACTTCACTTATCTTCAACTCTTCAAGTCTTCAAAAGCTCAAATACAAGTTTTTAAGTCTTCAAATCTTCAAAGGTATTCTTCAAATTCTTCAAAAAAAATTGCCTTGTCACACTAAATCCTCTGGAAAAGTAATAAAAGCGTAAAAGTCGCTTTTAACTCTCCTTAGAGAATTTTAAGGCAAAATTCCATATTTAGAGCACAAAAGAGTACAAAAGTGAATCCTAAAAGTCCTAATATAACCATATAAAATGGGCACATCATTTGGATTCTATGGAGGCCACCATGCAAGCTATGGGATACATTGAGAAGGACGAGATGAGGCAAGAGAAGGAAGACCCTTCGGGGCCACAAGACTAAGTGCCAATATTTTCCCTACTCCACTTATGAGCTCCATTTTTCATGATGCATTTAGGACAATGCATATTTAAGTGCGGGGGGGGGGGGGGGGGGGAAGTAGTTGGGCACTTAGGGAGTTTTGATCTTGAAATATTCTTTGTGCTTTTGGTGTTTCTTTGGTTTTTTTGTTGATTGATTTGTTTTGGGGTGTTTTGAATGCGAATTTTGGTGTGACATACTTAGTAGCATTCATAGTTTGTCTTGAGATAGTTGTTTTAGAAGCTTTGGTGGTGTAATATTTTGTTTTTCTTATATTCATGTAGTATGAAGCCCAACTTTGGAGCATTTGTGCTACACCAAAATTTGTTTTTGAATTTTTTTTTAAAAAAACCAGCTATGTTGAAAATCCGAAAGGGAAACTTAGGCAACAATAGGAAGAGCCCAGATAGGTCGAAAGGCCAAGGTAAAAATGAGAGGCTAGACCCGACTAGGTTTATGAACCCAGGCAAAAATGAGAGACCGTGTGGAAAAAGGTGAGAATGTGAGCTCAACATGTGTGAAAGATAGAATGGAAACCCAAAACAACTCCCAGGAAAAATGAGAGAAATTAACAGAAAACAAAAACTAAGTTGATGATACTTTGGCATTTTCCTTGGTTGTAGTTGAGTTGAGAATCTAGAGTTATCATTGGTTAAAATCGAGTTGAGGATCTTTAGGATTTCCTTGGAGGTTTTTTTTGGCAACGACTCTTTGATTGTTTTGGGGAACTATTGGGAGAGTAAGCTAGCTTAGCACTTATCATTCTTTCTTACCTTTTTCGTCACTATATTTTGGGTGGTTAGGTTACTTTACGATCTTCGGGAAGTGTAATAGTTGTGAGATTCTTACTTCTCTGGGAAAACTAGGGTAGCTAGGAAATAAGTTGAATGCATTGGCTAACTTATATTTGCATGCTACACTTCGCTTAGACCTTTTCTTTGTTTTTATTTACTTGAGGACAAGTAAAGGTTAAAGTGTGTGTGGGAGGGGGGGTGATGGGCACCATATTGCATGTGTTAACGAATGCATTCAGCATAATAATTGGTTTGTTTTACTTGTTGGATTGCTAGTGTTAGTTAGGTTTACACAACAAAGGGTTTAGAAGGCCATGTTTGGTTTTCTTATCTAAATCCCGAGTTTTGTAGACTTAATTGATACGAATGAACACCTTGTATCCACGGACATTAGTAGAAAGCCGTTCATGGGTACTTTTCATCATATGTGTATAGAACGTTATTCGCAAGGACTGTAGAAGATATCAAAGGTCTTTCACAAGAATGGTAGTAGGCTGAAGGCCACAGACCCTAAAGCATGGTAGTAGAAGGATTGAGTTAAAGAAAAGCAGATTTGAAGTTCAAAGATGCCAAGGAAGAAATGAATGATTGTTGTCCTAGAGTTGCACAAAGTTCTGGGAAATATTTGAGAAGAATCAGCCCTTGAGAGTAACACCATTGGATTTGTCTTCTCAAGTGCTATGAGATCGACTATAAGAACTCTCAAATTGGACCAACAGTTCATCCTTAATGGAGCAAAGAAGTCAGCCGACCAAACCAGCCATGGGCAGCACAGACCGTTTATGGACAACACGAGGCTCAAACACGCATTGCCCGTACCATGCGACACGGCCCATGTCATGGGCCTTGGCACGACCCGTGCCAACCAACACGAGTTGTGCCAATCTCCATCACAGACCGTGCAATCTCGGATGGGTGTGTGCACAAGTCCTATTTGCACTCCAATATTTGGCTTAGTATGGGAGCAGACTGTTTCATTTCACATGGTCCACGTCTTTTCAATTCACAAATGTCAAGACCAGCCCACGGGTGTGAAGAATGATACGACTTGTACCAAGGTACTGAGCAAAACTAGGATCCCGTTGCCGGCCCGATTGGAGAGTTCTAGTAGTCAATTTTATAGTGCTCGAGAAAAAAAATCTAATGGAATCAACCTTGAAGGCTAATTCTTCTCGTATCGTTCTCAGAATTTGGCTTAACTCATCGGACCACAATCCACCATTTCTCCCATAGCCATTTTGAACTCCAATGTCGCCTATCCTTGGTTCCATCCTTCTACTACCACGATTTGATGTATGTAGCCTTCATCTTCTACCATTCTAATATGCATGGCCTTCGACCTCTTCTACCGTCCTTGCGAACAACCTTCAATATCTTAAACCGCTCTTACGAACGGCATTCACATAGGATGTAACCAAAAAGTACCCACGGGCAACCTACTAAATATTATCACAAGGAAGATCAAGGAGCCCATTGATACAAGATGTCCATTAATATTAATTAAGTCTACAAAACACAGGATTTGGACAAGAAAATCAAACATGGGCGTCTAAACCCCTTATCACGTAAAATCAACTAATATTAGCAATCCACCAAATAAAACTAGCAACTAATATTATTACACCAAATGCAACGGTTAACACACGCATAATGAAGCACATAAGCCAATATAACTCTTAGCTCATCCCCATACTTAAGATCATCATGCTTTTGACTTGTTTTTTATTTTATTTTTGGGGATTTTGGTTTGAGAGTGGCTAACAATTAACTGTACAATTGTTCTCTATTTTCTTCTAGAAATGATGTGAATGCTCTCCTTTCTTTTTCCTGATTTGCCTTAGGAGACTCTGCTTCCTCTTCATCATCTTCCGTATTTTCTTTATTGTGTTCCTATTCTCTACTAGGGACATAATCTTGATCTTGGTCGGGATGCATGCTCTTGTTACGTCCAGCTGTTTGTTCTTGTGTATGATGGTTTTGGCTTTTCTCACTTCTGGTGAACACCATTGTCTACTTCGAAGGGAATAAAAGAATGGGAAAAAATTCTCGTCCCCATAGACGATGCCAAATGTTATGGTATTCCCGATTAGCTAAAGTGACTGTAGTTCACCTTATACCCTCTTCTCCTGCAAAACAAATCCCAAAAGTGATTCCGGGAAAAATTCTCTGACGCTCAACTCAGTAGTTTCCTTTAGAGAAAAAGAATTTCTCAGTTTAGTTTCACTTACTTCATTTAGTGATGATGTCCTTGTATTTATAGGTGTTTACCATCGTGGTTCTGCATTGTCACCATTAGAGATTGGGGGTTACACCATGGTCCCTACAATCCCAGTTCGTGGCTTACCCTTTAGACATGGTTCCACTTTTATCAGTTTGTGGCCACGTCTTCCAGACAAGGCTTCGCCTTTCTTAGTATGTTCACCATGTTCATATTTCTTTCTTGGGTTGTGCCTAAAGGCTATCGGCCTCTAAGTTGTGGGTTGATGACTTAGTCCATAGGCTAGGTAAACATCAGAAAGGTTCTCCTAAATTGATGAAAATGCAAGACAACGTGATTAAGGCTTCTAGTGGTGTAACTGTGACTGATGGTTATGCAAGGGAGGTATGGTGTTTTCCTAAACAATTGTTTTGGGATCTGAATCCTATATTGTTAACTTTTAATTTAGTAGAGTAGGTTGAGGGAGGCATTAACCAAGGCTGCTCAACTTGTTGATTGTGTCAGCAAAAGTGAAGAAATTGAAGAGGCAATTGGGCTCAATAGATTCGCCAAGGGCATTATTTGACAATAAGTCAAGAGATAAGATAAATATGTTGCATACTGTTTTTAAGGAGAAAAAGGGTATTATTGTATCACTAAGTGAGGAAATTAGGGATCTAAAAGAGAGGGGTCCTGCTTGTCCAGGCTATCCCACTGCATTGGTTAACAAACTTGTGGGTACTAGGGATTTTCATCGTTTATTCCCGGATATGTATGTTAAAATGGTTGAGACTATGGAAGCTGAGGTGCGGAGTGCTGGTCTTGGTGATAACACTACAAAAAATTGCATCATTTACCTCGGATCTGCAGGGTTTTTTACTTTGTTTTTAGCCCATAAAAAATTGAAGTAAATAGTGACAGAGTAAAACCGCAGTTCACAACTGAAGTAAAAAATACTTTTACCTCATTTTTTAATTAAAAAACTGAGGTAAATAAATCCTACCGACACCATGATGTGTGCAACATCAGTAAAGAAAATTGAAGTAAAAACATTTAGCGACAGCAGTGTAACGTTGGTAGGTGTGTTCTCAAAATTTTTTAAAAACTACCGAGAGCGGGACAAACGTTGGTTTTGCATTCAGTAGTTCATAACCAATGACCTTTTTCCGGTGAGACTATCAGTACCCTAATAATCATTTATTACAATGTGATTTTGATACATTATACCCATTAAACAGAAACTGTTAATCACAATAATCACCCAGTAGTTAAAGGTAACCCCTTCAACCCAACCCAATGAGATTTCAAATAGATCAAATTAATTCAATCGAAATCTAAAACAATAAATCAAATGAACAAATGAACACTCTATAGCTTCAATTAACCGTGGTGCTAGGCAGCAGGGAAGCGGTGGTGTGGTGCTCCGATTGGCAGAGTGCACCAGTCAAATGAATACTCTATAGCTTCAATCGACAGGTGTGGTAGGCGGCGGAGAAGCACTGGTGTGGTGCTCCGATCGGCAGAGTGCTCCAGCCAAGTAAGGTGGCAGTGGTGCTTGGGTTTTCGGTGGCATTGAACGGCGGTCGAGGCTGGTGGGCGGGCAGAGAGGTTAATGGAGAATGAAACTGGAACGGCGGGGACTAAAATCGTTGTGCGCCGAGACTGAAGTGGTGGCACCGGGACTAAAGCTTTGCGTTTGATGGAGTTTGGTGGTAGTTGTGGCGCTTGTTGGTGGTGGCGTCTGTTGGTGTTTTATGAAACACAAAGTTATTTAAGTATCATTGGATTCGAGTAATTGTAAACTCATGACGTTAAAACAAGTTTGGTGGTGTGAAGTGCACACTTGTATAAGCTATCTACGAGTTTACAATTGAAATGATAAGGATTAATTATGTTGGTGATAACTAATGCATCTTGTCCTGGAGTGTGGAAAGATGTATCACTTCAGAATTTTTTATAATTCTGACGGTGGTGGGGTGTAGTGTATAATTCCTTGACTGAAAGGATAAGGAAGGATTAAGAATTTTCTACGGGATGCAGTGTTGGTAGCATGCTTAACTCCTCTTGGAAGTAAACGAGTTTACTGCATTATCCTGGGATGTGAAAAGATACATTGGTACAATTCTGATAACTATGCAAAAACAGTTGCATTGTTTCATGACACTTGTTCTCTATATATACATGTGCACAGTACTAATGCAGAGGAAGAAAAATAGACAAACAAGAAAACACAAACATGACCAGGTAAAAAGACAAGATTTTCCCAGAAATACATAGCAACAAAAAACACGGGTACTCAAAAGCATTCTCCTGATTCAAGCCTAGAAGAGGAGAGATTCTCGATTATTTTATCCTCGAAGGGAATTCGTGTAACCCAAAGCTGTAATAGGGTCGAATTACTCTTTAAGGAAAGCGTACGTAACGCAACTCACATCGATATCCATGAAAAGTTTTACCACAATCATCCAAGCGTGATTTTGTCATTCCATTGGAATGCATTATTACAGCATCTACCCCAACAATCTTAAAGAGTAATTTTTTTAACGTATTGGATGATGAGTTTTTTGGTGCATGTGGCGCATGCATGGATGAATATTGGACGAGGGATGCTGCTTGTAGCATGTGGTGTAATTCCTTAAGGATTAAGGTAGATGGATCTGATTAAAGACGATGTGATTGGGATGGATGTCATGCGTAACTCCTCCTGTCAACTTTCAGAATCATCTCGGTTAGTTTTAAACTTTCAGAATAATCTCGGTAAGTTTTTGAGAATTTATAAGTTGAACTATGTTGTTGGCTGTCCATTTTGAATGGAGTAATTATTTATTTTTTGTCAAAACCAATGAAGAGAGATGACCCGTATACATGCAATACTGACGAAGAAACTTTCTTTGGTTCACAGTAGTAGTACGCATGCAATAAAGTAGTGAATCAATTGCATATGGAAAACAGTTAGAAACAGGAGAAAAGTAATAATAAAGGCCAGAAAATTTTTGACATTGTCAGGCGGCTCAGCTGAAACATGATCGCAATGATGGAATTTTTATGAAATACATAGCGGTGTATTTTCTTGAAAGGTTAAGGATGAGTATTCAATGTATTGGTTCAAATTGTGAGAATTTTATTTTTAATTAATAGAACTGATGAAAATAATTCTTAAATTTTTATTTATTTATTGTTGAATGGATCAGAACACAGTATTCTAGAATTTTGTATTACGAATGTGTTGGCTATTTTTGTAGAATTTTGTAATATGATGGGTTGACTCTTGTAAAATGAAAGGAAACAAGAGTTATCAGGTAACCATTCCTTACTTAGGAAAAAGTGAAATTATGTTGTGACATAAGTCAGTGGGTGGCTAAGACTTATGGTGAAGTGTTTAATGGAAAATGTAGACACTTGGGTGCTAGGTATAGCGTGAATCATGAGTTAATAACTCATGGTGTGATTTCATTTGATTTTGTGAGATATCAATGCAATCTAACGGAACACTTGACGAAGTGACTAGTTAGGAACTTGATAAACAAGTCGGTGATCGGGATGGATTTAAAGCCTATTTAAATCTTTGATAATGGGATACCCAATTTTGCTCTGATACGACGTTAGAGTAAAATTCAATGTGGAAGACCTATTGTTTGAGATTAAAACATATGATTTCATATCCCGAATGTAATATGTTTAGACCTGCATGGAAGTTAGGTTGAAGTTTTAACTTCTTAATGGATTCTTTGACAAAGTACATTTGCAGGTGTACAATTAAAGAGATTCACCTATATGAAGTGTGAAGTGTAGCCACTTCAATAAGCCCAGACTTGGCTTTGTATGCACTCATGAATGGATAGGGACACATGGCTTTTATAGTGTCAAGTTTAAGCTTTTAAGTTGTATTTGAACTTGTGTGTGGATTATCTTCAAGTGTTCAAATGGGTTGAAGGGTTAAATCTTTAGAGACACCCCGATTCTCGAATATTTGGAATGTGTAGTTCACTAATATGAAAATTTAATCTTCAAGATATTTCATTTATGCACTTGTTTGGTTTGGTTGTTCAATTTTCTGAATCAAGGATAATACTTAAATGAGGGAGGATTTTTGGTGTGTTATGAAACACAAAGTTATTTAAGTATCATTGGATTCGAGTAGTTGTAAACTCGGGACGTTAAAACAAGTTAAGTGGTGTGGAGTGCACACTTGTATAAACTATCTACGAGTTTACAGTTGAAAGGATAAGGATTAATTGTGTTGGTGATAACTAACATATCTTGTCCTGGAGTGTGGAAAGATGTATCACTTCTGAAATTTTTATAATTCTAACGGTGGTGGGGTGTAGTGTACAATTCCTTGACTGAAAGGATGAGGAAGGATTAAGAATTGTCTACAGGATGCCGTGTTGGTAGCATGCCTAACTCCTCTTGGAAGTAAACGAGTTTACTGCATTATCCTGGGATGTGGAAAGATACATCGGTACAATTCTAATAACTATGCAAAAACCGTTGCATTGTTTCATGACACTTGTTCTCTATATATACATGTGCACAGTACTAATGCAGAGGAAGAAAAATAGACAAACAACAAAACACAAACATGACCAGGGAAAAAGACAAGATTTTCCCAGAAATACATAGCAACAAAAAATACGGGTACTCAAAAGCCTTCTCCGGATTCAAGCCTAGAACAGGAGGGATTCTCGATTGTTTTATCCTCGAAGGAAATTCGTGTAACCCAAAGCTGTAATAGGGTCGAATTACTCTTTAAGGAAAACGTACGTAACACGACTCACATCGATATCCATGAACATTTTTACCACAATCATCCAAGCATGATTTTGTCATTCCATTTGAATGCATTATTACAGCATCTACCCCAAAAGCGTCTATATTGGTTGAACGAGGTGGAGTCCCTGAGAGGGGGTGGTTGGCGTATGAGGGGGTGATCGACATCGGCGTCGACGTCTGAGAACAGATGGGGTACTGGTCTGTTTGAGAAGAAGGAATGGGAGAGTAGGGTCCCTTGATTAGGGTTTAGGGTATTTAATTAGTGGTAGGGTTTGGGCTGAAGTAGTGGTGGTTATAAGGCATTGGACTGAAATAGTGATAGGAAATGGGCCATTTCATTAATAATTATTATTGAATAATTAAAATTTATACAATAATTAATTATTATTGTAGAGTTCGTTGCTTGAAAGACGGTTTTTCCATAAGTTATGGAAAGACCAAGGTTTAATGTGCAGATATGAAGAAATGATGATAAAACTTTTGGGTTGCATGAATCTGGTTATAAACTTTATAACTACTACACGTTGTATAATAAAATTTTAATATTACAACGAAGACCTTTTACCCTTTATTATTCTAATTAAACTCCGTCTTTCCATAAGCATATGGAAAGACGGCCTTTCCCAAGACTTTGTCATTATTGTATCATTGTATAGTTAATATTTCATAATAAGAGTAGGTCTTTTGACAGGCGGACTTTCCATAACCTTATGGATAGGCTGCTTATTTCTTACCGTATATACTGCATTTGTTAAATTACAAACAAAATTTTAAAATATTTTTTATCATATATTTTTATATTTTCACCTTCAAATACATATTATTACTTATTTTGACCTATAAAATGCAATATTTAAATTTTATAAAAAAAATTACAACATTTAAGGTAAATGCCCTTGTGGACTGTCCATAAGCTTATGGAAAGGCCGTCTTTCCCGAGTCTTTCCCTAATAATAATTCATTTTTCCATTCCGAGCTATCATTTTCCCTTTGTATTATTAAATATTATTAATAAACATTGGGCTGAAATAATGCCTTTAAATTTACATTTTCATAGTTTTCAAAATTAAAATTTTATTTTATAAGTTCAAATTTTTGAAAAACTATGTCAATAATAAAGTTCTAAAATTACTATAATTATATTTATATGGAAATATTTCGTTAGTGTTTATACATGGAAAGTCAAGTAAAAGTTGACCTTTTATTAGTTAAGGTTATACATTTTCATTAGTTTTTAAATATGGAAAGTCAAGTAAGAGTTCATCAATGATTAGTTAAAGTAAAACTATTTTATTAGTGTTCATATACGGAAAGTCAAGTAGGAGTTCATCGTTCATTAGTGAATGTCAAATCATTTTATTAGAGTTCATATATGGAAAGTCAAATAAGTGTTGATCGTTCATTAGTTATGGATAAATAATTTTATTAGCGTTAATATATGGAAAGTCCAGTAAAATTTGATCGTTAATTAGTTAAGGTCAAACATTTTCATTAGTGTTTATGTATGGAAAGTCAAGTAGGGGTTGATCGTTGACTAGTTACGGTAAAACCTTAGTTATTAATGTTTATATGTGGAAAGTCAAGTAAGGATTAACCGTTATTTAGTTGAGTTATAACCATTTCATTAGTGATTATGTATGGAATGTCAAATAAGGGTTGATTGTTGATTCCTCATGGTCAAACATTTTCATTAGTGTTTGTGTATGAAAAGTCAAATAAGGGTTGACCGTTTGAATAAATAAGGTCAAACCTTAGTTATTAGTGTTTATTTATGTAAAGTCAAGTAAGAATTAATCGTTGATTAGTCAGGATCAAACATTTCTGTTAATATTTATGTATGGAAAGTCAAATAAGAGTTGACCATTAATTAGTTAAGGTCAAACCTTAGTTATTATTAGTGTTTATATATGGAAGGTGAAGTAAGGGCCTGCTTATTCATTAGTTAAAGTCAAACCATTTTATTTGTGTTTATTTATGAAAAGTCAAGTAAGGGTTGACCGTTGATAAGTTAACGTCAAACCATTTTATTAGTGTTTACATATGGAAATTCAATTAAGGGTTAACCATTGATTAGTTAAAGTTAAACCATTTATTGTGCTCATATATGAAAAGTCAAGGATTAGCCGTTTATTAGTCAAGGTAAAATATTTTCATTAGTATTAATGTATGAAAAGTCAATTAAGGGTTTACCAATGATTAATTAAGGTCAAATATTAATTATTTGTATATATATATGTAGAAAGTCAAGCCTTAATCTATGCATCTTTCCAAGCACCCTATAATAGATATTGTTTGTTTTCTGTCTGTCAACAGAGGCTACTTGAGTCATTTTGAATTCCCTTACTAAATTAAATGACGTCATTTTCTGATTTCTTCTTAATGGCACTCTTTGTTCCCAAATTTCTTCTTTTCGATTTTGCAGTCACCTCAGGAACATTGAATAGTCCGGCATATCTTTTCAATCTGGTACTCTTCCCGAAGATCCGTCGATTCCCGCCGCCGCCTTTTCCTGCCGCTGAGAGGCCTTTGTGCTTGTTCGTTGGACCTATTGAGAGCGCCAGCAAGGTAACCCTCAAAGCTCTTATTTGTGGAGATTATACCCTTTTTAAGACGTGGATGAATTTGCCTATGGAAATTGGGTTCATATTACTGTACACGAAGGTGGAAAATGTGCTATTGAAAGAGGCTCGCTGAAGAAGCTTTGAGGGATTGGAGTCATCTGATGGAGCTATTTTCTATATGCAAGGTAGGAATTTTTCACACGTATGATTGTGCTACGTTCTATAGGGTAACTGTCTAATTGACTTTTAATTTTTCTGCAACCAAAGACAAGTTGACGAGACCTCTTTGAATGAAACAAGCTCTAGGTTACATCAAATACTTTTATTGGTACGTATATTCCTACTAGAGCACTCTTCCCTTGGTTATTTTGCTTCTATTATTATGAGGGAAATTTCTTAAGATCACCTTTTTTCATTTACCTCAAACAATTGAAAGTTCAGCTCGTGAACTTACTGGGAGGGGCAACTTAACCACTCTTGCTGCCAGTGTGGTACAGATCTAACACTTTCTAAACACAATATATAGATGTACATATAGATAGATATATAGTTATTACATAAAAAAACTCATGGGAGTGGTCAGAAGAATCCATTATACAAGATGCTTTTGAAGAGCAAGCTAATAAGACTTGATGTGCAGAAGTTTGTTGACCTTTGCCAACTTATTGTGCTGCACCTGTACATTAGGCACACTGTGAATGCTAGTTTATCAGTATAAAAAATTATTTGCAACTAACTTGTACTTGTCTTCTTGTAGAACTAAAAGGTATACCATAGAAGAACCTTGGGCTAACAGTGTAATTTGGCATCAAGGTGTACTATTTTCCTCTTGTTGCTTTTGTTGTTGTTCCATCTTTTTAATTGGGCATGAATATATTTGCACTCTTGCTAAAATAGGAAACCTTCTA
The DNA here is from genome assembly GCA_037428765.1 of Rubia yunnanensis. Lineage (NCBI taxonomy): Eukaryota > Viridiplantae > Streptophyta > Magnoliopsida > Gentianales > Rubiaceae > Rubia > Rubia yunnanensis. The sequence continues at coordinate 22,124,263 of CM075066.1, forward strand.
TCGGATAATTCTTGGAAGGATACTTTAAAAGGAGTAACATCTGTTGTATGACCTATCTTTTTGTTCTTTATCATTTAAAATCAACTTCTAACTGATGTATTGGGAAAGGAGTAGAAATCATGAAATACTTACTGTGATTTGAAGATGCAATTCATCGACATCCTATTTGTTTTACAATAAATTAGCCATTGTGGGATTCACTTTTTATTTGATCAGTGAAGTTTCTTGGTCCCTTTCCATGTTTTTGAATGACTACATTAATTTTATAAGGCAAGGTTGTTTGAATGTTGTTGGTTATAATCTTTCTTTTTGTTTTATTGTTGTTCTAAATGGAGGTTCATCAGCTTTTCTGTTCATTGAGCTTGAAATTTTTATAAGTGTGATAAGCTTACCGTTTGTGAGTTTGGTTCTTGTTGTTTGTGGCCCTTGTGCGAATTACTACATTTAGCATAAGAGTATGGTTCTTGTTGTAGTTCCTTATGCAAATTATTACATTAGCCATTACAGCTTGGGTCTTATTTTTAAAATATTTTCAGAGTCTAGTTCTAGTGGCTGGAAATAGGACTGGCTTTGGTTGCTTGTATAGGTTTTTTTTGTTTGAATGTTCTATGGCAGATATTGTAACCTCCATTGCTCCGCCTTATGTTGAATTCTTTATTTAGGTACGTCGGTCCAATTCATATGTTGAAAATATGAATCATGTTAGTATCATATATCAATTATATTCTCCAAATCACATGTATTCAAAGTTTGGTCCAAAGTAGATGTTGGCATTATCTTAGTTTTGATGTTGATTATAGGTTTGATCAGATGTCGGCGTAACAAAGTTTGGTCCAATGAATATGTGATTTTCCCCAAAAACAAGTCCACTTTCTGTAGTTCTTGTAGTTGCTCTTTCAATTATTTTTCTAGAATATCACATAGTAGTTTATTGTTAAAGTTTTGCATCTCTCTGTTTTTTGTTAATGGATTACTGAGGGAGCATTTTTCTGTTGTGAATGGTTAGTAGCCATACAAACGTGTGTGAACGATGATTTTTCCTGAAGAAGCTGGTAATATCGACCCCTCTGTCATCTACCTTATGTGAATGTATTTTTTGGTGCTATGACAGTCGGATACTTTAAATATCTATGGCGAAATTCGAATCTCAAGGACCTTTGGGCATGTCAGATGAAAAGCAAACTAGCTTTGAGCCGTACCTATGAAATTATTCAATCTATTTCTACTTGTTATGGTATTCATAATTCCAATTTTTTTTGTAGGTGTTCTTGCAAGAGTTTTGGGGCCAGGATGGGTAGAGTTTTAAGAAGAAATTGGTTTCTAGGTACCACCTGAAGTCACTCATAAAGAGCATGATGACAAACCCAAGGGCATAGAAGAATTTGGTAACTGATACTAGCTCTCTTCTTTTACTCTTTTCAACGTGCTTTACTGCTAAAATTTAGGGTCTATAACATAACGTGAGACCTACTTGTGTTGTTTATGAGCTCTGTGGAAGTGTTGAGGATGATCCCGCTTTGAAAACTAGAGCAACTGAAAAGATTAATGAAAATGATACCTTAATGAAGAATGAGATTGGAGGCCTAAGTACTCATCTCAAGCACCCTATAATAGATATTGTTTGCTTTCTGTCTGTCAACCGAGGCTATTGAAGTTATTTGTTGACATTCTTACTTTGTAAAAACAGAGAAGATTTTTGTGAGGATTTTGTTTAATCATCCTTCATGTTTAGTTTGCCAAGGTGTGTATTGGGTTTGAAGTACATTGTTTCAAGTATATACCCACACATTTACGATTTTTGCATTTATTTAGAATCGTGTTTCCAGTAACTATGATGTTGTTGCTTACTTTGTGTATTTTCTAAGATGGACACATGGGATTTCGGTATTAGATTCATAACGTTTTGCTATCTTGTATTTCACTGTTTCTTTCTCCACTTCTTCTACATCACAAATTTTCCCTCTTTCTTCTTCACCAGAGTTGCTTTTCTTCAAGAAGACTTTTTTGGTGCTTGAGGGTGATGCTAATGGCGGTGAAGTTTATGTTGCTAGTGAAACAGTGGATGGTAGATTTATGGATTCACAGTTGTTGTATTGTGATAACTACATCATTTTCGATGCAGCGGGGGAGATTTTCAGGCCCTTATTGGTATGGTTCAAGTTAGTTCGAGGAATTCTTCCAGTTCCAGGCCGTTGCTATATTCTTCCAAAGATTTTTAGGCCGTTGTTATATTCTTCCCGTTCGAGTTCGCGATTGAATATGATGCCATTAGCGGGGAAAGCTTTGGCCTCCCTACCTTATCTTCAACAAAGTTTGGTATGTTGCGTTATTTTGTATTGTTTCTCCATTTTTACTACTTTTTCTTTTGTGCATTGTGTTTGATAGAACTTTTATGCTGATCTGCAGTCAATGAGTATATAGTTGTACTGGATGCAGTCCCGTAATCTGAGAGTGTATGTAACAAATTGTTACAGGTACCTTCTTGAAGTGTCCTTTCTTAAAACATACATGCCCGTGTGTAAAACCCAACCTGGTAAATAATCAGTATAATGTGGAGTGGAAAATTTAAAGGCTTTAGACTACTTATGGAATTATTGCAGCTTAGCAACACTTAGGTTGAATCTATCTGGGTTTAAAGCGATACAACATCAAGTTAAGGAAGTGAAATAATTACTCAAATACCCTCGGTTGCTCTCCGACCCTTATCGGCCATAGTGCACAAGTATTTCCAAGGGGATAGAAAAGTTTTGTATAGCCACCCAAGAAAGGCTGCTCTCCGATCCTCATCGGCCATAGTGCAAAAGTATTTCCAGGGGGATGAAAATGGCGAGGACTTTTATTCGATATTGCATTCAACCCAACCATTATGTGAGGGCTTTTATTTTCTCTGACGATCGCTCAGAACCTAAATAGAGAAAACAAAATCCCAGAAGAAAACAAAGCACCGGCGACATGAGAAAAGGAGGAAAAGAAAAAAGGAAAAAGAGGGAAAAAAGAAAATGGGAAAGAAAAGGAAAAAGAAAATAAAAGTGTAAAATTACTACTTTGCCCTTAAAGTTAACCTGTTTAATTGAACTTAATGCTTTGACCAGACATAAGGACCACGATCAAACAAGTTTGTTAGTTGAGGGGTCAAAAGTATTTAAAAAATGGGGCAAAAGGGTAAGATGGAGGGAGTATATTTAATAAGGTATGATTGATTATATATACAGAGTATTGAATAATTAAAACAAGTAATAAATTATAATATTATTATGTTAACAAATTATAATAGTATATAGTAAAGAATTAAAATCAGTAACATATTAAAATATTAGTATGTTATTTTTAGATAATTTCATGGGTTTAGTTTAATTAAAATGACTTCAATATGTTCAATTGAAGAAACATCCAAATTATATGGTGTTTTGGATGAAAAGAAAACAAATTTAAGTGTACAAATTAAAATTTGTAAATACTAAAAATATATTTTTATTTTATTCATTAAATAATGATTTATAACTAAATTAATTATATTACTTCATAATTTATATAATTTTTTTATGACTAAACATTAAAATTTAATAAAATTATTTACTTTCAATTTATCTGAAGTTGCATTTTGTTTTTGTTGCTTTACTTATGTTAACAACCAATTTCACAGATTTTATTTGATTAAAATTCTTATTTCAGTGTCGGTTTTATCTCATCAATTCACATGTTAGTATTTACATTTGTATGCCACTTTATCTATCCTTGATTGTTTAAAATGATATAGCATATGTTATTATGTTGTTTAGTTGTAAGAGTGACAATATCATATTTATAGTATTTTCTATTAACACATGCTCTGCCACCTTAGTAGTTTTAGTCATAACATTTGTGGTTGATGTTGTTTAGTGACTTTAGTTTATAGAAACTTATGTTAACTGTCACTTTCTTACTGTTTAAACAGTTTTTCTCTTTTGTGTATTGTTTTAATCTGCATATAGTATTATTGTTAATGCGTCATGTGCAGATGAATTTTCATTTACTTTGATTGAAGTGTGAAAGTAGTCAAGTTGTTGCATTATTTTGTTGTTGAAGGGGCAAAGACTTCTCGCTTCTTTCTTTTCTTGGATAGACTTTGCATTGTTGTTTTTATGGTTACTTTTTATCTTTTGGTTGAACAAATCTGAAATAATGTTAAGAAATTGGTACAAAACTTAGGATCATTTTCTAGTAATTTTATTACACTCGACTTTATATTATTGAGTTTATGGAAGATCACGGTAACAATCCTTGTTACAATGGTGCATAGAAAAAGACCTTGTGCTTGTATGGGCTGCATGTGGAAGAGATACTTCTAGGGCTTCCAGAGCCTGCATTAGATAACAGTATTGTTAGGAATGATATACAAGAGAAGGATTGATGGTCCATGACTTCTTATGTTGCATTTTATTTTACAAACTATCGTTTAAATGCAATTTGGTTATATTATGATCGAAGGGAAACCTTAGAATGCAAGATATCCATCAAACTAGCCCCTGCTTCTCTAAAATTTGGTTTGTTAGCAAAGAGTAAATCGTCTGCACGTTGATTACTTTCACAAATCATAATGGTGAATATATTCAAAATTGGATTTTGATAAAATCCTTTCTTTATAATAAGTTCCACCTCAATTGATTACTTTTACTTTATAACTCTTATAGTTACTATTACATGAAGAGCGGGTCTCATGATAGCTGACATGTCCATAAGATTATGGACAGGTCACTGTATTTGCATTTGTTAAATTACATACTAAATTTAGAATATTTTCTACATTATCACTTTCAAATGCACAATACTTCTTGTTTTAACTTTTAAAATATAATATTTAAATTTTACAAAAAAATTTACAACCTTTAAGGTAAAAGATTAGGGTCATTTTCATAATTTTATGGATATGCCACATTTCCTGAAACTTTTTCTTACATGAAATAATTTATAATTTTATTTTTTTTCATTTTAAATATGAAATGTAAATACTACATTTCAATTAAGAAAATATTTTTAATCAAAATCCTGCGAACGTGCGGTGGGACTCCATCTAGTACTAAAAGAATAATTATTGGCCACATGTAACCCCCACATTTGGTCATGCCACCTTTGCCACATATCACCCTTGGTATTCAACTTCGAAATTTTATTCCGTGAAAAAATAAATTTTATTAATTTATATTTTATTTCGATTATATATTACTCAAACTCTACGTTTAATTTATTTCAAAATATAAACATAAAGTCATAATTAAAAGAATAGTTATAAAATCTTTTCAAAATTCAAAAGAAATGGAGTAGCATAATAATATTACAAAATTATATTTTAGTTTTGTTTAAAAATAAATTATATTATTAATATATATTTACTTATTTTATATCGTGCATCACATGGGTGCTATCTATTTATTCATATAATAATAAATAAAATAATAATATTAATAATACCATACTAAGGGTGAATGTGAATATGGCAAACGTAGGAATATGACCCCTCGAGAGGGACATGCGACATTGGTTACCAAGATAAACCAACGTTGGTCATTCATGTATGCAAGAGGAAAGTACGTCGGTTAGAAGAAGGCCAGTGATTCATTCTCCGTGATTGGTCAGTTGAAGGCAAGAACTACCACACTGTTAGCTGCATACTATGGCTACCATTTTCGGTTTGTTGAAGGCCAGAGTCACTACACATCTAGCCGCACATTTGGCTAGCGATTCCGATTTGCTAAAGGCCGATGGTTTTTTCTACTATGCCATCGGTTAGTTGAAGGGTCACTTGCTGGTTGATTTTAGGCCAGAATTTTCATCCTTTCGGTCTTGGAAGCCAATTCACCACCCATTGGTCAGTATCACTTGAACCGAATCTCCACTTGTTCAGTTGTATTGAAGACATTGTATGTTAAAGGTTGAAGTGGACTTATTTTGAGATTGGTCTAGTGAGGTTTTCTTCATGGCCATTCATGTTTTTCATACTATTTCTTCTCTCCTTATCATTATTTGGGAAATTGTATTTTGATCTCTTGGTTGTAGCATCATTTTGTCAAGAGATATGTATATCAAACTCATTGTATACACAGGGCGTATATGCGTCCACGTTGACACTCATGGTTTCTTCTATTTACCATATGATTCGAAAGAGATGGTCGTGCAACATCGGTCACAAAGATAACCAACGTCGGTAAGCGAGAAAGACGTGCAACGTCGGTCATTTCATTTCTGCGAAAGGGTCATGCAACTTCGGTCACAAAAATAACCATCATCAGTAAGCGAGAAAGGCGTGCGACATCGATCATTCATATCTGTGAGAGGGTCGTGTGACATCGATCACAAAGACAACCAACATCGGTAAGCGAGAAAGGCGTACGACATCAGTTATTTCATGTTTCTGAGAGGATTATGCGGCATCGGTCACAAAAACAACTAACGTTGGTAAGCGAGAAAGGCGTGCAGCATCGGTCACAAAAACAACTAACGTTAGTAAGCGAGAAAGGCGTGCAACATCGGTCATTTCAGACTATTTAAATTAATTTTTTAAAACCGAGGTAAATAGAAATAAATAAACTTTTTACTTTGGTTATATGACCTAAGCCAAAAACTGAGGTAAAAAGGAGCATTAATAGGTCATTTTTCTTGTAGTGTAAGTCTGTTGAAGAATATAAATTCTCTTATTCTAAGGTAGGGTATATTGCTATCCTAGGTTTGGTTGGACTTCTATGTAACCTCAATGAATCTATATTATTTCTCTTACTTTGGTCAATCCTTATTTTTTCTGTTAATGGTATATAGGTAGGGTAACCTTCTGCAATGGACAATGCATCTCGTGTTCATCCTAAATCATTGGATTTATCTACTGGGTTACCTTGAAAGAGTCCTAAAAGTGTTCCTTGTGTGGATTAATCTTATACTGAACTAACTATTGAAATAACTCTATGTATGTTGGATTTCGATAGATTCTATAGGGTTCTTAATGGTTCAAGGATATCTATTAAGGTTGAGGGAAATGTAAGGGCTTTAGGTTGTTAGGTAAAGATTTGTTTTCTAAGAATGTTGGGGCTATTTTGGGTGGGAAGCTACAAAAGTGACATAATTTTTCATTTTTATACGAGTAAGATGTGAATCTATCTGAGTAAGAGTTTCACACTCAAAGGCAGAAGAGAGAGCTAACAACTGTTATGCGACGTGAAGATGAGTGATAAAAATGCTTAACAAAGAAATGTCGGGAAAGTGATAGGTTGGAAGATATACTATTGAAGCAGACTGATTATCCGTATGAGATCACCATCAGAGTGGAAAACTAGAGGATGAATTCCACCGATTGAAGAATGAAGTAAAAAGTATAGAGGGTACGTTACATGAAGAACGTGATTCCTCAATTTTTTTAATATGGCCTTGCTTGTAACTGGAGTGTATAGCTTCATTTTGTCGAATATTTCCATCATTTTTATTTGAAGAAGAGCCTTCTCACACTCCAAATTTTGAGACTTACTTAAATCTAATAGGTTTTCCAATGTTAAATGATATTTTTTGTAAGAGAAGAGAAAAATTGGAAAGAAGAAAGAGAACCATTCATGTTCTATCTTTTACCTTTGTATTGAAAAAAGATCAAATATTTCCTTTGAAATGTGGATGATTGTGATAGACTTGGAAATGATATTATGGATGGATAGTGAAATGGTTTAAGTTAAGATGAAGGTTTTTATTATTGGATACTTCATTGTTTGGACGGAATGAGGGTTTAATTTTGCAAGAATATTTGGGACAAGAGTTGCATCTTGGATGGAGGATTTGAGTTGAGAATCCTGCGTTTTAAGTTTGGAAGAAGAATTGTGATATGAGTTTTGTTTGGGATGAATGATTTAAATTTGGAATTCTGCGTTTTAAGTTTGGAAGAAGTGTAATATAAGTTGCTTTTGGAGATGACAGATTTGAATTGGGATTTGGGGTAGGTGTGGATTGATCTGCATGTGAGTAGGGAAACGAATGAATTGAGTTGCACTTTGCCACTTTGGAAATGTTGTGGACTGTGCATGAATGATTTTGAGTTGGGATTTGAGGTGTGAAATGACTTCTCTGTAACGCCCCAGTCAAAATATGAGTACTTTATCAAAAATCTAAAACTTATCAATTACTATCACAGTGGAAGTTCACAATATCAATATAAAGCTAATTCATAATCAACTAAAATTCTTCAAATCAACTAAATAAAACTAAGAGAAATGGCTTCGAGCATCTGTCACACTTTATTTTTTGCGCACACACCATATCTAGCACTTAACCTAAAAGATTTTAGAAAAATGCAGGGTGAGCTTTCGCCTGTGAGGGTTCCAAGTTTCAAAACATTTCATGTCATGTCAATAACAATATGCAATGAACAAAATTTCTATAAAACATTATGCAATAAGTTGCAGTAGTCAATAAACAATTAGTGTAAAATTCATTTATTTAACAAAAATAATACAGAAAACGGTGAACAGTAACAGTCTCATGGGTCAAAGAGTAATCCCATGGTATCAGTATTCAGTTACAGTTCGGTCTCATGGGTCATAGTGTGATACCATGGTATCAGTATTCAGTAACAGTTCAGTTTCATGGGTCACAGGGTGATCCCATGGTATCAGTATTCAACAAAGTTCAATCTCAAGGGTCACAGATAATCCCATGGTATCCGTATTCAGTAACAATTCTATCTCATGGGTCACAGGGTGATCACATGGCATCAGTATTCATTACAGTTTAGTCTCATTGGTCATAGGGTGATCCCATGGTATCAGTGTTCAGAAATAATTTTATGCAATGCTATTCAATAATTGAAAAGTAAGCCAAACTAAATCATTCGGTAAATAAAATATAATTAAATATGAACAAATTATTATAAAAATATTTATGCACTTCACTACATAATTAAGTAACAAAATTTCAAATATACAAATGAGATTTAATTGGAATACTTTTTAAAATGAGAACTATTTCTAAACGGAATCTTATGCACTTAATAAATAAAATTTAAATAAATAAAAAGTCAATTAAAATTTGTAACTAAGTAAATAAATATAAATTTAATTTCTTGTAACTAGTTTAAGCAATTCGGTAAATGGTTTAGTTAAATAACATATTAAGTAACTAAAATACGTTTATGCAATTCCAACGATAGAAATAACGAAGTAAGTAAATAAAATATATTTTCTTGGTGAAAATTTCTTAAAATTATTTTTAAAAAGATTTAGTTAAAATTTAGAAACTCCCACCTTTTTTTGCGATTTAAAGTGTGTGAATTTCTTTAGTAAAACCTACAAGTATGTTTCCATAATCTATCGTTATTAATTTATAAACGGATTTGTCGATACATCTATTCCTAAATTAAAATTGACTTCACTTATCCAATATCTCTTAAATTCTATACATATACTAATACCCATATTTTAAGTATATATTATCTTATTTCTTTAACTCACAGTTTCATTTTCTTCCTCATGTTACATAGATACATCACAAGAATTATTCCAGTGTGTGTTGCCTATGTCATACCTACTAATCTCTTTTTACACATATACACTCACGGTTCGTTCATACTAATCCATGTGATCAATACACTAACTACCTAATCACACATTACTTCCCTCTTTCATGTTTAAACTCAGTAGCCTTATTCCTAATAGTCAGACTTCATGTTTAAACGCAAGAAGATCAGACAAACATTGCTTAAAATTTCCATTCTTCATGGAATGGGGAATTTAGGAGAGCATACGCTAATGTACTTATCCTTCATAATTACCATCACCTATGTGATGTCTTATTCTTTCCTCAAATTAAACAACTGAATTAATCAAATATGGTCAGAATTCATGCTTCAATCATACTTTCGAGACATCATTAATGACAACTATAATCTGCACCCTGAATCATTCTTCGACAAAGCATTAGACGAGGACACTGATTAAGATAATCAAACTTAGACGAAACAAAAACCTATGCAATTGACTCCCGGTTTGTCACCGTAATATGAAATATTATTGCAAGGACGATCTAAGCAATCCGCCGAAAACTGAAACTAATGTAGGAATTCATACACATCTAAACAAATATAAGCTCAGAGATTTTATTTGTATAATCTTAAGAACTTAATGTTGACGATCGAGGCCTACGGAACCCGAAGGAAAATTTAAATTCAGAGAAAAAGGAAGAACAAAGGAGGTTATGTTTCATTCCATATGCATTCGTACTACCCAACAAAAGAAAAACATCCAAGCCTTAAAGGAAGAAAATAGGAAAGCCAAATCAGAGCACGACACGTGTCTAGGCTATTAAAAATAAAACAGAAAACCAAAACTCAAAAGCTTAATGTCGTTTCATCCATTTCAATCTTGAAACCTAAAGTTGGCGCCATTTTTCGAGCTGCTTCCAACCTCAAGCTTGGCACCATTTTCCAAGCTGCATAATTTCATCACCCCCTCCTCAAGCTCAGATTGGAGAGAACAAAAACTGAGCTTGGACAAGTTGGCAAGAAAAGAAGCAGCAGGCAGGGATTTGGTAAGCACATCGGCCAGTTGCAAGCGAGAAGAAACAAAAGAAGGGAGGAGACACCCCTCAAGATAGTAGTCACGGACGAGATGGAAATCGATAACCAAATGCTTAGTTCTTTCATGAAACATTGGATTGGCAGTGACTCACAGAAAAGGGGAATAGGAAATTGCACCTGTAGGCGAAGATCTCGAGCAATGAAGCTTATCCATTTTAGCTCACAGGAAGTCATGGAGAGACTCCTATATTTAGCTTCAGCAGAGGACTTGGATACAGTTGATTGCTTCTTAGATTTCCAGGAGATCAAAGCAGATCATAAGAATACTGCATAACCTGTGACTGATCTTCTGGAAACTTTACATGTTGCCCAATCAGCATCACAATAGGCATGAAGCTAAAGATCATTTGCTGAAGAATAGAATAGGCCATGATGTGGATGATGATTAAGGTATCTAACAATGTGTAAAGCTCCATTAAGATGATGATGAGTGGGAGATTGCACAAACTGACTCAATTGGTGAACATCAAATGTGATATCTGGCCTGGTGTAGTTGAGATACAAGAGTCTGCCAATGAGTCTTTGAAAGGCACTGGGATCAGGAAGAAGAACTGAGTCCTCATCATGAATAGTCCAAGAGCTAGGAAATGGAGTAGCAGCAGGTTTACTATGAAGAAGACCACAGTCTGACACTATGTCCTTGATATATTTTTGCTGATGAAGATGAATACCAGAAGAGGATTTGTGCAGCTCCAAGCCAAGGAAGTAGTGAGCAGGCCCCAAATCTTTGATGGTAAATTTCTGATGTAAAGATGCCTTAACTGCAGCAATGACATCAAGGGAATCTCCTATGATCAGAACAACATCAACATAAACAACCAAAGCCAGAAAAGAAGAAGAAGTAAACTTCAAAAAAAGACAGTGATCATGGTAAGATTGATTAAAGTTCAGGATCAGAAGATGTTGTGTAAAGTCCTTGTTCCATTCCTAGAAGCTTGCTTTAATCCATAGATTCTTTTAGTAAGCCTACAAACCAGATGGGGATCTATGGCATGATATCCATCAGGAAGTTTCATGAATACCTCCTCATCTAAATGCCCATGTAAAAAAGCATTGTTGATGTCAAGCTGATGAATATGCCAGTGGGAAGCTGAGGCTAGAGCAAGATGGATTCTGATGATGACTACCTTAGCCACTGGTGAAAAAACTTCAAAGAAGTCTATGCCTTCTATCTGGTTGAAACCTTTTGCAACTAGCCTAGCTTTGTGTTTTTCTAAACTCCCATCTACATTATATTTCAACCTATAGACCCATTTTGAACCAATGGCCTTCTTTCCTGGTGGCAGCTTTACCAAATCCCAAGTATGGTTTTGCTCAAGGGAAGTGAGTTCCTCAGTCATAGCCTTAACCCATTCATGTGAAAGCTTTGCTTGCTGATAAGTGGATGGTTACTAAACCTGTGAAGCATCAAGAATATGTGCAGAAATATTTAACTGAGGATGAATGGTAGAGGATACAAAATCTTTGGCCCAGACAGGTGGCCTGATAACTCTAGTGTTGTGTCTTGCTCCAGTGTTGGATGTTGGAGAAGGAATAGAAAAAGTAAGTGAGGGATTAGAAGACTCTGGGGAATTAAAAGGAATTGTGTCTGTGAAGGGAAGAGGAAAAGAGAAGGGAAGTGCTGATGAATAAGGAAAGATGGATTCATGGAAAACCACATCCCTAGAGATGATCAACCTATGATTCTGCAAGTCAAATAATTTGTAGGCCTTTTGACCTGCAGGATAGCCAATGAATACACAAGGATATGCTCTCTCTGAATACTTATCCTTGTGTGGAGAAGTATTAGTTGCATAAACCAAACAATCAAAGGTTCTGAGAATCCGCAGATTAGGTTGTTTATGAAATAACAATTCAAATGGTGTTTTCCATGAAAGAGTAGGAGTTAGGAGTCTATTTATTAAAAAGGTGGCAGCTAAAACTGCATCTCCCCAGAAAACTTTTGGTAGATTTGATTGGAAAAGAATGGCTCTAACTATTTGTAAGAGATGTTGATATTTCCTCTCCACTACACCATTTTGTTGTGGAGTGTAAGGACATGATTTTTGATACAATATGCCTAAATCTGTAAACAATTTCTCACACTCAAAATTGACAAATTCACTCTGATGTGTCCATTTTAGATGCATTATTTAGTAGTATTTAGGATCACTTTTGTGCTCTTTTATTATCGAGAGCTTGTGTTTTACCTTGAAATTCACTTAGGAGAGGCAAAAGTAACTTTATGCTCTTTTACCTCTTCTAAGTGGATTTTGTGTGACAAAGGAAGAACACGGAAGCAACGAAGACCGGAAGACATTGAAGACTATACTTTCGAAGACTTTTGGATAATCACTTCGAAGACATGAAGACCGGAGGCCGTTGAAGACCATTTTTGGAGCCGTTGAAGACTTGAAGATTGAGAGGGATGGCTATGAAGAAGACGAAGAAACAATGCAAAACTCTGGCTCCCGTCGCGACACCATCGCGAGTCGCGACCAACACCGTCGCGACGAACATGTCGCGAGTCGCGACCAACGGGTGGCCAGAAATCAACTTTATCTTCTTTGCACTATAAATACTACTCTCTTTCTTCTTCTTCTCCAGTTTTTGCTCAGCCCGTTTCTCTCTAGTTTTTGGGCTCAAACCTAGGTTTTTTCTCTTCTTTCTTTTCTTTGTTTTTCTTAGTTTAATTATGTCTTTTGTTGTTCTAGAGTAGTTCTTGTACTTGGGAGCTATGGATTGAAGCTTCCACTTCTATGTATTGAGAACCATTTCTATCTATCTATTTGGTATTTTTGCTATTGTGCATTTATTGTGCTTTGAATGTTAATTGTTGATTTCATTGATGTTGTTGGGAGCTTGAGGATATGAATACTTGTATGAATTGCTAGCTAGGGTTTGGGGGATTTGGGTTAATTTCCCCCCTGTTCTTGTTAGGAATGTATGAGTGTGAATTAGAGCTTTTGATTGTGTTAGTGCGTTGACAATGTGCTAGACGAATGTGATTGATGTTGAACTCTTCGTCATGTTCGTTTGTGTAGCAAACGAGAAGAGTTATATGCTCGTGGTCTATGAGTGGTCGCTCTTGACTAATCTCGTGTAATTGCATGAATTGGTTAAATGCTTAGTCACGGTGTAGTGGTCATAGGCATTGCCAAGCTTTTTGGTCCTTCGTGCTAAATGCCACCAATGACACCTTAAGTCGTGGTCGCGACTCGGGAGTCATTGGTGAGGTTTGACGAGAGATGTGGAACTCACTCTCGCAAACTACGAACTAAGAAGGATAGGAGTTTAGTCTCCACGACAAGTAGTTGAAGTATTGAATAGATGATTTAAATTCATTCTTGAAGCATTTGTTATTTGGCGTTTATGTATTCTTGACGGTGTGTTTTACTGCATGTGTGCCATGAGTTGTTTGAGTATAGGTAGTGCTTGTGTGGTTGAATTGTTTAGGTGTAGGAACGTGACGAACTCCGTAGCGCCTTTGCATGAAGATCTATGAGCATGAACTTAGAACTCCTTGTGATGTGTGTGTTGTGGTACTTGCTAGATGGGTATGTAAGTGTTGGGTCCTGAATGCTATATGATGGAATGTGTGAATGATTCGATGAACTACATTAGATTTGGAAGTGGATATCCGTTGCCCCCAAGGCATTTTATCTTTGTAGTTTAAAACCCCTTTTCTTTAGTTTCGTTTGATGATTAGCATAGTCACTTGACCTTGCTAGTTATCGTGTCTTTTTATCTTTGTTAGTTTAGGAAACCAACCAACCAACCCCCCCATTTACATGCTTTTATGTGTGTGTATATATAGTTACTCCTAGCCTAGTATCAACCATTGTGTGCCTAGACGTTTAGGAAGATCCCTCTTCTCATTGGACGACCCCGATTTGCCACTATCTACCTAGTTGTAGAAAGTAAGCATTTAGGGCTTATAAATTATCTTTTGCACGGCGGGCGTGACGACTGCCCGCCCGTCACACTCCCCTTATCTGTCCTTATTGTTTTGACTGAGGTATTAAATTGATTTTGAACCATGGCAAGAAACAGTTTAAGAATTGAAAACACTTGATCTTTGGATTTTATCAAATAAGTCCAGGTAGATCTAATATAATCATCCACCACAGTTAAGAAGTATTTGCAACCATTAATGGAACTTATTTTGTAAGGTCCCCACAGATCCGAATGAATCAACATAAAAGGTGACTGAGTAAAGCTAGTATTGAGTGAGAAAGGTAACTTATGCTGCTTAGCCATAGGACCAATTGAACAAATACCATCGGTACTAGACAAAGAAGTAGTTTCAGAAATGTGTTTCATTACATCATGAGAAGGATGCCCTAATCTAAGGTGCCAAGACTGAAAAGGCAGTGAAGTCTGATTAGTAACAGCTCCTATTACAGTGCTTTTGGAAGGTGTATTTGAAATTTTTCAATGAAGTTTCTGCTTGATAATCTCTGGCTAAAATGATTGACTGTCTAAAATGTATAGGCCATTTACTTCTTTGGTTGCTGCAAGAACTCTGTTAGTTCTGAGGTCCTACAGCACACAAAGACCAGAAGAGAATTTGAAGTTGATAGGCATGGATTTAGTAAGCTTGCTCAAAGACAGAAGGTTATATTTGAAATCAGGAACATGTAGACAATCAACCAGGGTGACTGAGGGATTCAATATGACTGATCCTACAGCTGTGACTAGTTTAGTTGTGTGATCTGGAAGATAAACAGGTGTAGGATTTTGCATATCAGTAGTAGTATTAAACACTGACATATTTACACACATATGACTTGATGCCCCACTGTCAACAATCCATTTATCATCAGTCAAAGTAAAAACATTAAGGGAAAAGTTTGTGACCAGGCTACCTGCAAAATCATGATAATGTGCATAATTCACTGCTCCATATTGATCTGGAATATATTCTTTCCCTTTCCGCTTCTTATCCAGCTGAGCTTCCACCAATTTTGCAACCAAGGCATGCAGCTTTGCATTTGGATCACTAAGTGGTGTATCCTTTTCTTCCATAGCCACATGTGCTACATATTTCTGATAATTTTGACCTGACTGAATAGGTTTCTGATAAGTTTGAGAAGCAAATTGAGGCTTGACAACAACGTCCCTATATCCGTCCCACCATTCAGGATATCCCTTAATCTTGAAGCAATTTCTTTCACATGTCCCAGTTTCCATAATGATCACATTTTAGGCCTGGTCTTCTAACATTTCTTCTTCTGAGAGCATCTGATTCTTCGAACTAATCAGCACCTGATTCCTTGATCTGATAAGGCAATTTTCTATCCCTATAGATCCTCACAGCCATAGCTGAATTGCTTTGGACCTCATGATAACCACATCGAATAGCCTTTTGCTTCTCTATTCTAGTTATCATGGAATATGCCTTCCTAATACTGGGGAAATGATCCATCAATTAATCTGATGACTAATGGAACTGCACTCTTCATTTAGCCCCATTAGAAATTGATGTAACTTGTCATCTTCTTCTTCTGCAGATAAGCAAGTGTAATTAATACAGTCTAGATTGCATCTCTTTCTTGGCCTTAAGCATGCATACTTATCCCAAAGGCTTTTTAGTTTAGTAAAATACAATGTAACAGAGTCATTCCCTTGTTTCAATTCACATATATCCTTTCTCAGTTTGTGAATCAAAGGGAAATTACTCTCTCCAAATCTTTCTTTCAGCTCATTCCACAAAGCATAAGCATCTTCACAGAACATAAAACCCCTGGCAATTTTTTTGGAAATGGAATTCACTATCCATGAAATTAAGGATGAGTTTACCTTATCCCATCTATCATAAAGTGGATCATCCCGATCTGGTGTTTGAATCTCACCAGTCAAGAACTTCAGTTTTCCTCTGGATTTGAAGGCTATCACCATTGACCTGCTCCATGTTATGTAGTTGAACTCATTCAAGGGTTCTGCTACCAATACTAGGCTCAAATTGTCTGCACTTTGTAGATCAAACGGATCGTTATTTCTTGGCCTTCCTCTGTGCGAAGTAGACCTTATTGAATGATGAACATAGTCTACTAATTCAGCATCAGAAGACATATTTTGGAGCTCCAAATGCTCAGAATTCAATGAGGATTAAAACAAGAAATATCACTGGAGGATCTTTCCTGGTTGCTCTGATACCATGAAGGAAGATTTAAATCCAGAGAAAAAGGAAGAAGAAAGGAGGTTATGTTTCATCCATATGCATTCGTACTACCCTGACAAAAGAAAAACATCTAAGCCTTATGATGTGGCCATTTCATGCGGATATTTTAAGGTTTTTAGGATTGGGTTTTGGACAATTTTGTGCTCTGAATGTGGCATTTTGCCTTGAAATCATTTAAGGAGCGATAAAAGCGACTTTGGCGTTTTTATCACTTTTTAGATGATTTTGTGTGACAAGGTGATTTGTTTGAAGACTTTGAAGATTTGAAGACTTTGAAAGATATCTTTGAAGATTTGAAGACTCACATTTGAGCTTTGTGAAGATTTGAAGAAGTGAAGAGGTGAAGAAAGGAGAGCAAAGCAATGGATGAATGATGATCCAGGGTTCTCAGAATTTTCCAAGAATAATCAGCCTTCAAGAGTGGCACCATTGGATTCCTCTTCTCGAGCACTATAAAATCGACTACAAGAACTCCCGAAACGGATCAACGGTTCACCCAGAGGAAGCAAAACAAAACAGGGCTGGAGTTACTGATTTGGTCGCGACTCGCGATGAAGCTCGTCGCGAGTCGCGACGACAGCGTCCAGTCAGCCCTGCAGCAGCATTTTTCTCCCCTTTTTCTTCCCCTATAAATACCTCTTCACCCCCTTCTTTCCACAGCTTTTGGCCCCTGTTCTTGGGCCAAAACCCTAGTTTTTCTCTTCTTCTTTTCTTAGTTTCTATGTCTTTTGTTATTCTAGAGTAGTTATTGTACTTGGGAGCAAGGATTGAAGCTTCCATATCTATATAGCAAGAACTCATTTTATCTATCTATTTGGTGTTTTTGCTATTGTGCATTTAGTGTGCTTTGAATGTTAATTGTTGATTTCATTGATGTTGTTGAAAGCTTGAGCATATGAAATACTTGTATGAATTGCTAGCTAGGGTTTGGGGGATTTGGGTTGATTTCCCCCCTTTTCTTGTTAGGAATGTATGAGTATGATTTAGAGCTTTTGATTGTGTTGATGGATTGATAATGTGCTAGATGAATTTGATTGATGTTGAACTCTTCGTCATGTTCGTTTGTGTAGCAAACGAGAGAGTTATATGCTCTTGGATGAATGTGCATTACACGTTCATCCAATCTCGTGTAATTGCATGAATTGGTTAAATGCTTAGTCACGGTGTAGTGGTCATAAGCATTGCCAAGCTTGTTGGTTCTTCGTGATTAAATGCCACCAATGGGATACCTTGAGTCGTGGTCGCGACAATGGGAGTCATTGGTGAGGTTTGACGAGAGATGTCGAACTCACTCTTGCAAACTACGAACTAAGAAGGATAGGAGTTTAGTCTCCACAACAAGTAGTTGAAGTATTGAATAGATGATTTTAATTCATCCTTGAAGCATTTGTTATTTAGCATTTGTGTATTCTTGATGGTGTGTTTCACTTCATTTGTGCCATGAGTTGCTTGAGCATAGGGAGTGCTTGTATGATTGAATTGGTTAGGTGTTAGGAACGTGACGAATTCCGTAGCTCCTTTGCATGAAAATCCATGAGCGTGAACTTAGAACTTCATGTGCATAACGTGTTGTGATTCTTGCTAGATGGGTGTGTTGATGTTGAGTCATGTAATGTTATATGATAGAATGAGTGAATGATTCAATGACCTACATTAGATTTGGAAGTGGATATCCCTTGCCCCCAAGGCTTTTTATCTTTGTAGTTTTAAAACCCTTTTTTCTTAGTTTTGTTTGATGATTAGCATAGTCACTTGACCTTGCTAGTTATCTTGTCTTTTTACTTTCGTAACTTAGGAAAACCAACCAACCACCCCCCCCATTTTACTTGCTTTTATGTGTGTGTATATATTTTATCCTAGCATAATATTAACCATTTGTGCTTAAGCGCTTAGGAAGATCCCTCTTCTCCTTGGACGACCCCGATTTGCCGCTATCTACCTAGTTGTAGAAAGTAAGCAAAAAGGGCTTACAAATTATCTTTTGCATAGGGGTGCGACGACCGCCCGCTATCACCTTAAGGCTGTACAGTAAAGGAAGAAAATAGGAAAGCCAAATTAGAGCACGACACGTGTCTAGGCTATTAAAAATAAAACAGAAAACCAAAACTCAAAAGCTTAATGTCGTCTCATCCATTTCAATCTTGAAACCTGAAGTTGGCACCATTTTTCGAGCTGCTTCCAACCTCAAGCTTTGCGCCATTATCCAAGCTGCATAATTTCATCAGAACCTACTAATAATGTGTTGTCGGCTGTGATTTGCTCACCCCCTCTAACAATTTACACCTTTTTCCTAAGTCTCCTGAGTTTCCCTTTCTCTCTGACAGAATGGTTTTACTTTTGGGGTGTAGAAGTTGACTAAGAATTCTGTCGATGAACTTGAAACTTATCTTATTTCTAGGGTACATAATGAAGAACTATCTGCCATACCTTCGGTAAGTTTTGTTGAGATTGAACTCCTATTTGGTTTGAACTCGTATAAGTAGATTTCTGCAAGTTTCAAATGTTCATCGTAACTAATTCGATACCCAATTCCTTGTTTATTGCCGCAGGTAACCTAATGGGCTTAAGCCCATGTATTTCATTTTATTTTGATTTGTTTTTAATTCCCTTTTTTATTGGTTAATTGTTCATTTTATTTCTTCCTATTATCTATTTTAAATGCTTCTAATTCCTTAACCCAATAAACTATTAACATTTTTTTGAAAGTCCTATGAAAATAACTAAATAATTTGACTAGAAATTTGGGTATTAAATTCACCTCTCCTTAATAAAATTTTGTCCCAAAATTTAAATTGAATTACCAAATAGTTGAGGATAACTTTCCTTCATCTCTTCCTCTACCTCCCAAGTTGCCTCTTCGATCCCGTGATGATCCCATTTTATCTTGACTAGTACTATTTCCTTGGTCCTTTAGCTTCTGCACTTGACAATCCACAATTCACTGAGGAGTTACCTCATACCCAAGAGTCTCGTCAATTTACAAATCTCCCACATTGACCACATGGGTTGGATCAAGATAGTTGTTCCTAAGCATAGACACGTGGAAAATAGGGTGTATATTAAATAGGGTGTATATTTCCCATGGTTGTGGATAAATCCAATCGATAGACTACCACTCCTACTCGTTGTGTGATATGAAAAAGGCCTACATATCTTGGGCTTAATTTTCCTCTTCTTCCAACTTCACTATTCGAGTATATGGTGTCACCTTTAAGGACACTTTATCCCTCACAGAAAATTCTAAGTCTTTCCTCCGCGTGTGTGCATAACTCTTTCGTCAACTTTGTGTCGTGAGTAGTCGGTGTTGTTTTATCTGCACATCCTGGTATGCTCTTTCTACTCATGGTATCAAGTTGGTGGCCATTATAATCCTAGTGCCAACCTCATCCCAATATAATGGTGACATTAATTTTCTCCAGTACAACGCCTCGTAAGGTGCAAATTCAATGAGAGGTGGATGTTTATCCCAGTTACAACCAAACTCCATCCTACACGCCCTCAACATATCTTCCAAAGTGTGGATTGTCCTTTAAGATTGGCCATCAGTCTATGGATGGGCCATAGTATTGAAGTTTAATTTTGTTCCGAGCGCTTGTTGTAATTGCTTCCAAAAGCGAGATGTGAATCTTGGGTCACGATCTGAAACTATACTGAGTGGGACATTATGTAATCATACAATCTCACGAATGTACAATTGAGTTAGTTTCTCTAGTGAGTACTTTACGTTGACCGGTAAGAAATGTGCAGTATTTGTCAGTCTATCCACTGCAACCCAAACATCAACATGATTACACTTTGATGTCGGAAACCCCGTCACAAAATCCATCGTAATGTATTCCCACCTCCACTCCAGTATCTCTAATGACTGCAATAATCCAGATGGTCTCTGGTGCTCTACTTTCACTTGTTGGCACGTAAAACATGAAGCCACAAACTTTTCCACAACTCTCTTCATATTATTCCAACAATAATTTGACCACAAGTCCCTATACATCTTTGTGCTACCGGGATGCACAGTATACCTTGAGCGGTGCGCCTCTTCTAGTATTTCCTGATTCAGACCATAATCCTGAGGTATAAACATCCAATCCATATGCCATAATATCCCATCATCCCCTATCTTATACTCCGGGTGGTTAGCTTGTCCGGCCAACTCCAATCAGTGTCTAAGTGTTGAGTCATTCTGTCAAGCTTCCCAAATTCGTTCAGGTAACAGCGAGCCAATCTTTAGGTTTGCAAATATCACTCTCCCTTAATTACCATTTCATTTCAATTCAATCCATCCATTTCTCCTTGCTCCCTATCAACCCTGAGTGCAGTTCTAGCCACCCGAGACTTCCTACTAAGAGCATCAGCTACTATATTTGCCTTCCCCGGGTAATAACTAATCGTACAATTATAGTCTTGTTAAAAATCCATCCATCTTCTCTGTCTCATGTTCATGTCCTTTTGGGCAAACACGTATTTTAGATCTTTTTATATCTGAAAACACCTCAAAGGTCACACTATAAAGGTAGTGCCTCAACTCCTTAAGTGCAAAAACTATCGCTGCCAATTCTAAATCATTTCTAGGGTAGTTTTGCTCATACAGTTTCCTCTTCCGTGAAGCATAAGAAATCAACCTCCCATTATGCATTAATACACACCCCCACCTTCCTTTGACGCGTCTGTAAAAACTACAAAATTCTCCCTACCATTTCGTAGAGTTAACACAAGTACAGTAGTCAACCTCTTATTCAATTCCTAGAAACTCGCCTCAGGCTTACTATCCCATATAAACTTAACTTGCTTTTAGGTGAGTTGCATCATCAGACTGGTGACCTGCCTCCACACGGGGTTGTTAATTGTAGTTAACTAACCCGAGCAGAGGACAGTAGGTCAAATATAAAATTTATATTATGTACCCAATCTCACTACTATGCTACCGAAAGGGTAGTTAGAGGTAAGCCCTGGGTATGTCCACAGAGGTGCTAGGACCTAAGAATCAATTAAAACACAACTTCGTACGGGTTGTTAATCCGTACGAGTGATAGAAATAATTATAGTAGTAAACAAGGGAGGGGGTTGTTTTTTCAATTAACAACTACAAAAAACATGAAAGTAAAAAGGAATTAATCTATTTAGCTAAACACTTGGGGAGTCATTGTGTAACATGGTTGATTTAATGCTTTGATCCTCGATTCATTCACATATGAGATTTAAATAACCCCAATAGAGTGCTCATAATATGTGGTGTGGTCGATGTCATACACTTCCCCATACCTGTCACATCGGGTCCGCTCACAACCCTCCATTGACACCGCTATCGTAATTAGAGGAGTACAACAAGGTCCAACCATTTTTTAGATATGTTTCTCCCCTGTGTGATCACGTCCCCGGCATTCCACCATGGATGCTCTATTTCCCAAGGCCTATGAATTAGGCAAAGGGTTGTAGGCACCTTATTTATGACACTAACCCTAGCCTGTTACTTTTCACTATCTCTACTCGCAACCTATCAGATTACTTTACGTAATCAGCTAAGACTGATGTGATGGCAAATAATCAGAGTATTACTTGGATCCCCTATGCACACACCCACGAAGACACGTACTCCATTACCCATTAACACATACGAGGTTTCTCTTCTCAATGGAGCATCAATATTTGCACCAACATGAATATATACTGAAGTGTGTGGTTATATGGAGTGTACTATTCATGCAATTATAACATTCAAGAACAAGTGACAATAATATCATAAGCACAAATATTAGGATGAACTAAGAAATCTCACAAAACACTAAACAACTATGAATACAATTTATCCCCAAGCTATAGAAATTACTCCCTAGACATGGAATTCAAATGAAGATTTTTAATTCCACATCCTAGGATTAAAGAAAAATAAATAGAAAGAGAGAAAGATGAAAGAGTGTTTCTCTCTCTAAAATGTTCTCCCAATTACAAATGAACTAACTAAAAAATGATCCAACTCTTCAACCCTAGTAGAATAAGGCTATATTTACAGTAGTAGGGGATTGAGCCTAAAAACAGGCCCAAAATAGGCCAAAAATGAGTAAACTCCTAAGTGAGCCACCGCCTGGCGCAGACCATCGCGTAAACAAAAAATGAGTAAACTGTGATTTAGACAAGAAAACCAAACATGGTCGTCTTAACCCTTTGTCACATAAACTCAACTAATACTAGAAATCCACCATATAAAACAAGCCAATTATTATGCCAAATGCAATGGTTAATGCCCGCATAATGAAGCACATCAACTGGCTAACCTAGAAAATTTTTGAATAGACCTCCAATAATAAACGATTAGTCCAAAGAAACTTCTAACTTCCGTTAGACCTTTTGTAGTCTTCTAGTTCATGATTGCCTTCACCTTTACAGGAGCTACTACAATTTCTCCATGCAAAATAATATGCCCGAGAAACGCCACTTTACTTAACCAAAATTCACACTTGCTAAACATTGCATACAATTCGTGTTCTTACAACTTTTGTAAGACCAATCTTAGATGATCTTGATGATCTTCAGTTGATTTGGAGTATTCAGTAAATATGACCACAAAACTATCTAAGTATGGCTAAAACACTAGGTGCATTAGATCGATGAATGCTTCCAGTGCATTGGTTTGCTCGAAAGCATCACGACAAATTCATAATGACCATGTCTGGTGTTAAAAGCAGTCTTTGGTATGTCTTCAACTTTGATATGTAGCTGGTAATATCCCTGTCGAAGGTCAAGCTTTGAAATACCATCGCTCCTCGTAATTGGTCAAATAACTCATCAATAAGGGGTAATAGATATTGATTCTTAACTGTCTAATTTTTAGTCCACGAATCAAACAAGACTGGAGATTCCCATGATGAGGTGCTCGGTCAAATATATCCCTGTAATAGAAAATCTTGTAACTGCAATTTTAATTCCCCCAGCTTTGCCAGAGCTATTTTGTAGGGAGTGCGAGCATTCGATATGGCACTTGGAACTATATTAATAGTAAACTCTATTTCCTTCTTCGAGGGAAGGGTGGTCAATTTTTCAGGAAACACATCTGAGAAGTCTTTAGCGACATGTACCTCATCCACCCATAATTTATCCTTAGGCTTGTTAATTATTACAGGCAAATACCCTTGTGCTTCATTTTTCATAAGTCTTATTTCTTTTAATCCTGATATTAACCTCGTCGATGCTAACCTACTCACCACTTTTGCCTCCACTTCAGTTTTCTCTAGTAAGCATAGTTTCAAAGTTTTAGTTTTACAATTCAAATAAGCATAATACTTAGACATCCAGTTCATTCCTAGTATGGCATTGTAACCTCTTAGTTCTAACTCCACCTGGTCTGCGGGATAGTTTCTCCTTATATCTCCACTCCACAACTTTGGTAAACAGTGGTACTAACTTCTAAAACTACAATAATGTTTTTTGGGCATGTCATCCCTTATGTACAAAATGGCATGAAATATAGGAATGAGTGGAACCATGATCAAACAATAATTTATCTAAGAATTCAAGTACTGGAATGGTACCTTTGATCACTTCAATTAATGGCTCAAATTCAGTTGTTCGATTGCAATTACCTGAGTGGGAACCTTCAGTGTTCCTCCATTAGTTATTGTTATCTGAGAGCTCATTTCCTTTGGTTTAGAAACATCACGTCGCTAGGGACATTTGGAAATTTGATGATCACTACTACTATATCACAAACATTGGTGTAACTTGTACCAACATACGTTCTCCATATGGTCAAGCCTCTTACAAAAGTTACATGTAATGGGAGCCCTAGTACCCTGGTTCAAGTTAACACTTACTGGCCTTTTATAGTTATTTTTTTCCTTTTGTATATCTCCAATAATTTGAAGACTATTATTTATTCCCTCCCGACGGCATACTTGGTAAGGAGAAAGTTCATTCTGAGTCTCTTCAATTCTCTGCGTCTTTTCTACCGAAATTGCGTAGCTTGCTAAGTCACATGCTGCCAGTGCATTCCTAATCTCCACCTTAAGACCTTGCACATAACATTTCTTCTGCTTAATATTTGTATTGACCATCCCTGGAGTGTATTTGGACTATTTAGCGAAATCTTCCTTGTATGCCGCCACCGTCTTGCCATTCTGCTTAAGGTTAATAAAAGCAACTTCCTTCTTTTCTGCCAATACCGTGGGAATATACTTACTTCAAAACTTTGTGATATGTCCATTTTATGTGCATATTTCAGGACTTTTTGGGATCACTTTTGTGCTTTTTTTTATCAAGAGCTTGTGTTTTACCTTGAAATTCTCTTAGGAGAGGTAAGAGTGATTTTTACCTTCTTTTACATTTTCTAAGGGGATTTTATGTGATAAGGAAAAAATATCAAGAATTAAAGACCGGAGTCTATTGAAGATAATCTGTTGAAGACTTTGAAGATTTGAAGACTAGCTTTGAAGATTTGAAGACTTGAAGATTTGAAGAAAAGTGAGATGGAGTGGAGGCTAGAAGACAAGAAGAATAAGAAAATGAATGTTGTTTCTGGGTGCCTGTAGCGACTCGCAATGGACACTATCGTGAGTCGCAATGAACGGGTGGCCAGAATCTTGGTTCCTGTTACTTGTACTATAAATATCATTCTATCTTCTCTCTCTCCTCACTTCTTTTCCAGCCCGACTTGGTACTGTTTTAACCTTAGTTTTCTTCCATTTTCATCTTTGTTGTAGCTTGATTAATGTTTAGATTGTTGTCGTTGATTAGCATGGGTTTTAGTAGCTAAACTTAGTACTTGTGAGCAATTGACTATTATGTCTTAAGAATACTTTGTAGCCTATTTAATGCTTTTACTATTATGCATTTATGGAGCATTGAATGTGTGTTGTTAATGTCATTAATGTTCTTGAAATTTTGATTATATGAAGTACTTTTATAATTTCTTGTTAGGGTTTGGGAAAAGTAGCCAATTTTCCCTTCTCTTGATATGAAATCCAAGAGTATGAATTAGAACTTTTGATTGTGTTAGTGGGTTGATAATTTCTAGATGAATATGATGATGTTGAACTCTTTTTCATGTTTTTTTAAAGTAGTAAATGAGAGAAGTCTATGAACGTCGAGCGTTCTTGACTAATCTTGTGCAGATGCATAAATTGGTTCAATGCTTTGACACAGTGTAGTTTTTATAAGTGTTACCAAACTTATT
This sequence comes from Rubia yunnanensis, assembly GCA_037428765.1. Taxonomy (NCBI): domain Eukaryota; kingdom Viridiplantae; phylum Streptophyta; class Magnoliopsida; order Gentianales; family Rubiaceae; genus Rubia; species Rubia yunnanensis. The sequence goes on from CM075066.1 coordinate 22,150,171, forward strand.
GATTCTTCGTGCTTAACTCCATCAATGGGATACTTTTAGTCATTTCTCGACTAAGGGAGTCATTGGTGAGGTTCTACAAGAGATGTCGAATTCACTCTTGCAAACTACTATCTAAGAAGGGTAAAAGATTAGTCTTCACAATAAGCAGTGAAAGTAGTGAATAGGTTGCATGTTCAATGATTAAAAAGAGGCTTGGAAGTGGAAGTTAATTGCGCCCAAGGTTCCGTAATTTGTGATTTAAATCTTGTTCTCATAGTTTGTTGCATGCTTAAGAGTGTTACATTCCTTTGCTAATTACTTGTCTTTCAATTTCATAACTTAGGAAAACCAACCAAAAACCTCCCCATTTAAATTATTTTATATGTACCTATATATGTCTATATCTAGTATGTTTTTCACTTTATATGCTTGAACACTTGAAAATATCCCTATTCTTGTGGACGACCCCGACTTGCCATTATCTACTTAATTGTAGCTAGGAAGCATTAGGGATTTAAAATATTAACTTTGAGAGGTACGCGATGACCTCCCACTTTGTCAAAAAATTCTCCCAATTTTGATCAGTTCCCGCTATTGCCCATTTTCTTTGAATCATGCACCACCAATCTTTTGTAGCTAGCTCCAAATGGAATGTTCCGAAAGCCACCTTTCTCTCTTTGGAATACCTTAGAAACTCCAAGATATCATTAATCCCATCCAACCAAGCCTCGGCTTTCTAGTCACTTGGCTCTCCATCAAACTTTGGGGGTTAAATTTAAAGAATCGTTCCAACGCTTGATTTTCTCTTGGTCCTTGACTTTGTTCCATCCTTTCAATTGTTTACACCCTCCAATTGTTTACTTATTTCTCCAACTTTTTATTCAACTTTGAGTTGTTTGATGAGAAGTCTATTGTTATCTTCACTACTCATGCAGGTCAGTTTCAAAGCCGACAATATTTCCTTCCAAGTCAGCCACTTGCTTCCTCAGGGTATCACATTCCCTAATTAGGGGGTTAACCACATGGTTAGGGTAACACTTAGCTTTAGGTCCACTCCTTGTCACCAGATTCCAAATCATCCTACGGCTCGTACACGTTCATCTTAAGGGGCCATAATTCCTACATCATGTTAGAACATAAAGTTAGTCACGTTCAACTTCCTCACCATAAATGTTTTATGAGAATGTTAATCCCTACAACCTATTTACCCTAAATGATATAATAGTATTTTACGATTTCTCTTATGTCCAGAACCTTCGCTCTGATACCATTTGTAACGCCCTAGCCAAAGTATAGGTAGTTTTAATACAATTCTAAAACTTATCAATAACCAATACAATGGAAGTTAATAATCTTAACATAAAGCTAATTCATAATCAACTAAAATTCTTCAAATCAACTAAATAAAACCGAGGGAAATGGCTTTGGGCATCTGTCGCACTTTATCCTTCGATCAAACACAAGGCCTAGCGCCTAACCTAAAAGATTTTAGAAAAATGTGGGGTAAGCTTTCGCCCGTGAGAGTTCCAAAGTTTAAAAATATTTCATGTCATGTAAGTAACAATATGAAATGAAAAAAAAATTTATACAAACATTATGCAATCAATTGCAGTAGTCAATAAACATTTCGTGTAAAATTCATTTATTCAACAAAAATAATGCAGAAAGTAGAAATCTGAAAATAGTGAACAATAATAGTCTCATGGTATCAATATTCAGTAACAGTTCAGTTTCATTGGTAATAATGAGATCCTATGGTATGTATTCAGTAACAGTTCAGTCTCATGGGTCACAGTGTGATCCCATGGTATCAATATTCAGTACATTTAGTCTCATGGGTCACTACGTGATCCCATGGTATCAGTGTTCAATAACGGTTCAGTCTTATGGGTCACAGGGTGATCCCATGGTATCAGTGTTCAGTACAATTCAGTCTTATGGGTCACAGGATGATCCCATGGTATTAGTGTTTAGAAATAATTTTATGCAATGCTATTCAATAATTGGAAAGTCATTCAAAGTAAATCATTTGGTAAATAAAATATAATTAGATATGAATGAAATATTATAAAAATATTTATGCACTTTAGTAAAGAATTAAGTAACTAAATTTTAAATATATAAATGAGATTTCATTAGAATCTTTTTAAACAAAAACTATTTCTAAAAAGAATCTTATGCACTTAATAAATGGAATTTAAATAAATGAAAAGTCAACTAAAATTTGTAACTATGTAAAAAAATATAAATTCAATGTCTTGTAACTAGTTTATGCATTCGGAAAATGGTTTAGTTAAAATAACATATCAAGTAACTAAAATACGTTTATGCAATTCGAACTATTGAAATAACGAAATAAGTAAATAAAATAGATTTTATTTGTGAAAATTTCTTAAATCACTTCCAAAAAGATTTAGCTAAAATTTAGAAACCTCCACCTTTCTTGCAATTCACAGTGTGATTTTCTTTAGTAAAACCTGCAAGTATGTTTCCATAATCTAAGTTAGTAATTTATAAACGAATATCACCATATATGTATTCCAAAATTAAAATTGACTTCAGTTAACCAATATCTCATAAATTCTATACATATACTAATACCCATATTTTCAATATATACCGAATATGTTTTTGTCTTATTTCTTTAATTCACAGCTTCATTTTCTTTATTATGTTACATAAATACTTCCCTTTATATATATATATATATATATATATATATATATATATATAAATATATGTATTCACGGTTTGTTCATACTAATCCATGTACAATCTAGACAACTCATGTACAATCTGGTTTTTTTGTTATAGGGCATGGGGAACCAATACATAACTCCCCCACCTCACGGGTGTTTTCAATTAAAAAAAAAAAAATACTAATCCATGTGATCAATGTAGTAAATACCTAATCAGGTGAATTAAGTAGATACTAACAAAAATGTGCAATTCTTTGACGCTGATGTACTCATCCTTCATAATTACCATCATCTATGTGATGTCGAATTCTTTCCTCAGTTTAAACAACTGAATTAATCAAATATGGTCAGAATTCATGTTTCAATCATACTTCCAAAACATCATTAATGGAAACTATAATCAACACCCTAAATCATTCTTCGACAAAGCATTAGAAGAGTACGGTGATTAAGATAATCCAACTTAGACAAAACAAAAACCTATGCAATTGACTCTTGGCTCATCACCGTAACATGAAATATTACTGAGAGGACGAAGCTAAGCAATCCGCCGACAACTGAAACGTAGGAATTCATACCCATCTAAACAAATATAAGCTCAGAGATTTTGTTTGTATAATCTTAAGAACATACGGTTGACGATCAAGGTTTATGAAACCTGCTAATAATGTGTTGTCGGCTGCGATTTGCTCACCCTCTTCGACGATCTACTCCTTTTTCCTAAGTCTCCCGTATTTCCCTCTCTCTCTAAGGTTAAGAAGTTGACTAAGATTTCTGTCGATGAACTTGAAACTTAGAGCATTTCCAATGCGGGTTTCGTTAGATTAAACTTTAATTGCCACGTAAGATTTACTAACGCCTATTATTAAATTTAATCTCCAATCTAGGAGTCGGAGGTGAACGTTTATATTACATGGTTAAAAATATAAGTAATCCCGTCGAAATGGACTTCTATTCTCCGAGGATGATACCGAAGGCCGCGCTTTGCCAAATCAGCCACACAAAAAAAACAAAAACGCCTTAGATACTTTGGTGTTTTGATGTAGTTTTGTTTGGAAAAATTCTCAAATTCACGTTTACCATAATTTTGTACCCCACTAAAAATAAACCAAACTACATTGAAAAATGAAATGGCAAAATTAATTTTAAACGTTGATTTATTTTTATATATAAAATAAAATAATAATTTAAAGAGATTTAAAAATATTTTCAATATATGTGGTCATATATATATATATATAAATTTATACTCAAAAAATTATAAGTATTAGTCTATTAACATTAGAATTCAATTTTTTTTTTCAAATTCTAAAAAGTAACTATGAATTTATAGGTTATAAAATAATTGAATGATGTATTTTAATAATAATGAAAAATCCACATGTTAAGTGCTAAATATATTCATTTATATTTAATAATATATAAATAATAATGATGCATATATTATAGATTGGCAAAAATAAAAATTAATTTCAATTAATTTTTATTTTTTACTCTTTCTCCATAAAAGTAAAATTGAGACATAAATTAGAAAGTTTCTTAACTCATTGTCTATTTAATAATTAGTTAATTTAATTAGAATAACAAATTAATTTCTAGAATAGAATCAATTTTATTTTAAACATGAACTAAAAATAAGTTAGTGCCGATTAATGTTATACTCGAGTTCATAAAAACTATTTTATTGAACCAATATAATTATTTATTCTCCATTATTGCTCTTGTCAAATAATTAGATGCATCCAAAATATAATTAATTGTATGAATATAATATTTGTTGAGATCAAATATAATATTAAAATACAATTTCAATATTATATATATACACGTCACATAATAATGAGAAGTTGGTAGCATATTCACGTTACATAATAATTATTCACGTTACATAATAATTATTCATTTGAAGTTTGGATTTGAGTCGTAATATTTAATATTACATCAGACTGAAGGTCAATCAATATTCTAATCAAATTCTATCATTTGTACCCGTTAAATAAGAAAAACCAATTTCGTGGCTCGCTATCCTATAACAAACAGTTTATGCTCTTATATTACAGAATCAAGAATTATCTACCGTAACTTCAGTAAGTTTGGTTGGGATTGAACTTCTATTTGATTTAAACTCGGATAAGTAGATTTCTGCTCGTTTCAAATGTTCGTTGTGACTAACTCGATAATCCTTGGTTTATTGCCGCAGGTAATCTAGGTATTTCATTTTGTTTTGTTTTCAATTTCCCTTTTAATGGTTAATTAATAGTTTTATTTCTTTCTATTATCTATATTAAATACTTATAATTCCTTAACCCAATAAACTATTAACATATTTTAATTTTTTTTAAAGTCCTATGAAAATAATTAACTATATGACTAGAAATTTCAGGTGTTAAATACTCTGTGCGGAAGGTAAGAATATTTATTATTCTCCCTCTACACTTTTGACTCTGCGTGAATGACATCGTGTTGTCATTGTTCAATTGGTGCCACATGACTCATGCACAATTCTGCACAATTCTGCACAATTCTGCACAATTCTGCCCAATTAAATAATTAATTAGATAACACTGTACTTTGCAATGAAGTGAATTTGAATATTATATATTGTTTAATGTAATTTTGAGTTAACTGCTCATAAAACTTTATGTTTTGATTGAAAGTGTCAATATGATCTTGTAAAGTTTGAAAGTGCTATTGTAATTCTGCTATTTCTTTAAAAGTACTAATATGACCCTGAAGTCCTGAATTTGATCGGAAAAACTTGAAATGACAATTACACCTTTTTAATCAAAAATACAAGTGAGCCAACCGGAAAGGCGTTTATACCCTCATCAAGATTGCTTTATTCCTTTAGAAACCAGTTGACTTTATAAATGATGATTATTCCTTTATTCCATTTTACCCACCGACGGGTTATAGATTGAACGACGGGAATCCGACTCCGTTCTCCATTTTTCGGTGCTTGGTTGAACGGCGCCAAAAAATGGTGGCGGATGGATGGTGGCGTGGGGCTGTGTGAGTACAGTATGTATGGTGGCAGATCCACTCGAGGGAGCGCTGATGCTGGAGACCTGGCGCGATGAATTCGTCGGCGTGGGGCTGTGTGAGTACACTATGTATGGTGGCAGATCCACTCGAGGGAGCGCTGATGCTGGAGACCTGGCGCGATGAATTCGTCGGAGGTCGCGAATGTTGAAAGATATATCCCACATCGGTTTCTTACAAAGTTAATGACTTATATATAAGGTCTTGGGTCACCTCCACTTAGTACCAATTGGTTTTAAGATGGAAGCCCAAGATACCTTGAAATTTAACATGGTATCAGAGCCCGGGTTCGGTTATTGGGCCGATGTGTGGATCCCCTGTGGGTCGTGGAGTGTTTCCACGTTGCACGTGAGGGGGCGTGTTGAAAGATATATCCTACATCGGTTTCTTACAAAGTTAATGACTTATATATAAGGTCTTGGGTCACCTCCACTTAGTACCAATTGGTTTTAAGATGGAAGCCCAAGATACCTTGAAATTTAACAGCAAAGCCACCAATTCTTCTCGTCTTTCGTCTTCCTCCGCTCATCGCCGACGATGACTTGAGGGTGTGTTCTCTCCTCCACCGATGAATCGTCGGTCTAGCGGTGGTGGTGCCTTCAACTCGTCGGTCTCGAGGGTGGCAGATTTGGGGAGGGATTTGGAGGAGGCGTCGATCTGGTGGGTGGCGGAGGTTGGAGGAGGTGTCGATCAACTCGTTGAAGGGCTTCATCTTCGTCGGCGGCTGGGGGGGCTAGGGTTCTCGGCGGGATTCAAACCTATTCTTGAAAGAGCAGAGAAGGAGCAACAGCAGAAAGATCAACTTCTTCTTCAGCAACAGCAACAGCAACAACAAGAAGGATTTGAGGAGAAAGCATCTAAAGAATTCTTTGATTGAAAATCAACGGAGAGGCGCTTTTTATTTGCCCTCTTCTTGTTCTGTTGGTGATTTATTTGAAGAATCTGTAATCTAGGGATTTTATTTTTACCTTTTGCCTCCTACTATCAGAAAACTGGAGTTCGATGGATTGTTATGTGAAAGATTCGTGCTTTATGCTTATTTGTTAAAAGTGTCATTGGAGATGTTTTATGATTTTTAGGTCTGTACTCTGTAAACTGTAAGCATCAAAAGTTTGAATCTTGTGTATGTTTAGGGCAGATTTCTCAAATGGGATTTTTGATTAATTTGAAGTCTAAAAAAAAATGAAGAAGATAGGGGTATTATTGTCTCTAATTTTTTAGTTTTAACACTAGGGGTATTTTAGTCTTTTTGTATTTGGTCAATGCCAAAAAATACAAAGTCAATGACAGAATATTGCCAAAAGGTTATATCGCAAATGATAGGGTTATTATAATAGCAATTTCTAACTTTACAAGATCATATTAGCACTTATGACCAAAACATACGGTCATATTTGTATTTGTCCTGTGATTTAAGAAAGTCTTGGGAAAGACCGTCTTTCCATAAGTTCATGGAAAGATGGGGTTTATTTATAATAATAAAAGGTAAAATGTTTTAGTTGCAATATTAAAAATTTAGTATGCAACGTGTAGTAGTTATAAAGTTTATAATCTGATTCATGCAACCCGATGATTTTATCTTAATTTATTCTAATTTGCACTTTAAACCTTGGTCTATCCATAACTTATGGAAAGACCGTCTTTCAAGAGATGGACTCGTGATTTAATCAGGTGATAAAGATATGAGTATATCACTTTAACAGAAGAACATTATCTGTATCAACATTGCATGCATACAGATTCCATAGAATATGAAAAATGATCAAAGTTTTGAAGATTTGACTGTAATATCATGCCATATAGCATATATATAATGTGGGATTCTTATAATAGTAGTCTTTTTTCTTTCTTTCATCCATTAAGGCTGCATTAATTCTTATAATTAAGACTACTTTGATTCTTACCATATTCACTTTTCAAGAGAATACATTGTAAACTAAACTTTTTTAGTTGTAACTATAGATTACATTTTCAATTAATTTTTTAAAGCTGGCATGTAATTTTGTATGAATGACATGTGGCAACAATGGCATCTTTTAATATATGCTATATATTTTTTTAATTATTAATTTTCGTTTTTAATATTTAATTTATTATTTCCTTTCCTCTTTTATTTTTTTATTATATAGCTTAATAATAATTATTCATTATTTTATTATTTAATTGTATATATATAATTTATAGACATGTTTATTATCATTATCAGTTGCATTTTTTTAAAGCTGTCAAATAATACTAGTAATATACATAATATATTTACAAAATGAAATTGACCAAAATAAACTATTTCATTTGATATGATAAGATTTTCACCTGTTGTATGTGGATGATATCTTTCTCACCCTCATTGATCCTGTCTCTATTTGTCAGTTTGTCGCCCTTACTAATGAGGAGTGTCTTATTAAAGATTGAGGTTCATTAAACTACTTTCATCGTTTGCGGGTGTCCCATAGTCAGCATGGTCTTTTCTTGAGTTAGGCTAAAATGCTCATATATTTTGCGTCGTACTAGTATGCTGCTCCAGTTTCTACATCATTTTTTCCCAATACTCTCAACTCTATAGTAGTACCAGTTCACCCTTTACGAACCCAAGTTTTATATTGCTTTTTGATTGGTGCTCTCCAGTATCTTACCATTACTTGGCCTCATATTGCCTTTGCGGTTAATTTGATGAGCCATTATAACCAGAACCCTCGTGAAAAAAAAAATCATTTTGCAGCTCTTAATTGCATTCTTCTGTGTGTGGTGCACTCCTCTATGGTCATCATTTGATTCCAATGGCTCTTCCGAGGTGCTTGATCATTCTGATGGTAATTGGGCTCGCTATCTCAAGATACATCACTCAACCTATTGTTATGCTGTATTCCTTGTGGTAATTTTATTTCATGGAATGCAAAGAAGGAGCCCATTGTCTTTTGTTCGAGTTCTAAATAGTATTATGTTCTCGCTAATACTGTTGCCGAAGTGTTAAGGTTATCCAACCATTACCACATGTTAGTAAAAATCACGAAACAACTCAAGGGTGAAATTGGGGTGAACTTGGGGTGAAATTGGGACAAGGCTACTTTATACGAGCACATAATATCTACCACATGTTGGGGAAGAGGAAAATAGAGGCCAAATGTCAGATAGGCTAGGTAGCAGGATATATAACCAGGCGGTGGAATGCGAACACACTCATTGTTCGCAGAAGCACGGGGTTAAAAGGACTTAAAAAAGAGAATTAATTCTTTAATTCTTCTAGATATGGCCCAGACAACATACTGTGTGTAGAGGAGGAATCCACATCTTCTAAGGGAGATTCAAAATTGTTATAGGTAGACATGGCAATAAATAATGAGCCTAGATTTGGAAACAACAAGAACCTCATCAGGGGAATTGACATCGATTAAAAGTTCGTAGGAACAAAATTAAGGGAAATTCGTCGAAGGAAATGACCGGCCAAGCACATAACAACCAAAAATTATGTTAAGTTGAAGAAGAGAGATATGTCACCAAGTTCAGAGCATACAATAAGTGAGGAGGAGATTGAAACAAACCTTACTCTTTAGAAATATGGCAAAAAGTGATGCACATAAACCTAGAATTGCCTGGAGGAAACAAACATTCTACCGGAGGAAAAAAGTGAAACTGAGAAAATAAAAGGGTCTAAGTATTTATATTAAAGAAAGAAAGCAGCAAAATCAAGGTAGAGGAATAGTTCTTGAAATGCAATGATGGAACTCTGACACAAAAGTGTATTATTTTTCACAAATATCAAAAAGACAGCAGAAGAGTTAGTAGATAGAGGGTTACTACAACCATGAAACTATTAGCACTTCACAATTCCTACGAAGGTAAAGTTGAATGACAAGTTTTAAGAACTCGGTTCGCATCCAATCACTTCGAAGAATTTGCTTCATGACACTCAGTCTTCATGGCTTTGGGGGGGGGGGGGGGGTTATGGTCCATACCTAGTCCAAACAAGTAGTAAGCACAAACCACGAGCAAAGCTCAAACTAAACTAGCGAAGCAAGTTTGGGTCAAACGAATGCAGAGGGAACGGTGCTAGCCCAGGAGCAGAGAGTAGCGTAAGGCTTGATCGGTCGCTAGCCACGAATCAGGTTTCTCGGCCCCACGATTACACACATTATGACATCTCCGAACAAAGATGGAGACAAATCTAGGTAAGTGCAACTAAACTAGAGAAGCCTGATTCTAGAAAGAAAGCTACTGAATTGAGAGACATAGTTGTTTCCCCGGAGCCACCTCTGGAATCTCTTTGCAGGCGCATCTTTGGTGAACCACGATCAACCAAATGGAGAGGAGTAGACCACAACAGTTTCCGAAGTGGTTTGGCTATCCAACCATCTTTGGGATATTCAAGTTCTCTTTCTGCTTCATCTCTCATTCTTCATGACAAAGACAATGCAATTTTCCTTGCTCAAAATCCAATTTACATAAAAGGGCAAAATATATTCACAATGATTATCATTTTGTTTATGAGTTGGTGACTTCCTACAAGTTTAAAGTACATCACATGCCTTTGCCTTTTCAACTAGCATATATTTTCATAAAGGGCTCCCTTCATTCTATGTTTAAGTTTTTTTTAATCCAACCTTTGTGTTTCTGTTCATCTGACGTTTCGCTTCAAAATGTGGTGATAGAGATAAAATGACTTATGCCCTCTCCAGCTGGGTTTAATTTCAACATATTTCAGCACCAATAAATTAAGTTTAGTGCTAATAATTTAAATTTAACATTAATAAACTAAAATCATAACCATTAAACTAAATTCAGTACCAATAAATTAAACTCAGCACCAGTAAACTAAATTCAACACCAATAAACTTACCACTGAAAAATAAAAATTAATAAAAAATATTTATTTGGGTTCTTAGCTATTTCAAAATTAAAATGTGTAAATATTGCAACATCATTTTAGGAATGATACAAACATTAATCATCATTTTTCTCAATCACTTTAATCCACAGAATCATTTTCCTCATCGTCATTTGCACTTCATCATTTCCACTTCATCATTTCCACCAGCTGAGCTCCAAATTTGTAAAGTTATATCACTACGAACTTCTGTCATGGTATCCTTTCGAGATTGATCAATCATATGTAAGTCCATAACTCTATTATGATCATTTGGCTCATGATCTAAGATAGGTATACCAAACTCGTGCATCATAATGAAGTTATCAAGCGTGAAAGAAGCAACAATTATTGCCATTTGATCTTTGGGTGACATTTGCGGCATAGATTTCATCACCTTCCAAGTACTCTTCAATTGACCAAATTCACCTTCAACTTTCATTCTTAATGATGAACATCGATGGTTGAAACGTTCTGCGAAGCCTGCGAGTAGTGCTCTAATTTTCTTTCACGTCACTACTGACCTCAATTTGACCCTATGAAAACAGAAGCTGACTTTGACAGTAATTTCCACATATATGACTCCCTTGTTTAACCCTTTGACTGGAGTATTGAAGGTTGCGTTGGAGATGCTCTAAACCGAACCGTTGATCATATTCATTTATGTTTATGTATTTTAATTTTATTCTTCAATCTTTTGATTCACATCCAACATTTTAATTACTATATATTGGATCCAAATTTTTCTTGAAACATCATCGTTTCCACTTTCATAATGAGTGGGTTTTTTATTTAACTTTTTTTAGTATTGTTTCACATAGTTTGAGGTTGTCTTGTTTAGTTTGACCAAACATTTTTTATATTAGTTGTGTCTGGTTTGAGTATATCCCATCTAGTTCAATTTAATGAGTTTATGATATGAATTAGGTTTATTTATTTATTTTTATTAATTAGGATTTTTAGAAGATAACACTATACTCTTTTTCCCATTGGGCTTTTTAATGAGGTAGTGTGATCATTTATTTTATTTTAGAATAAGACCCATTAATTCAGCTATATTGGCATTGGAAGAATTAATGTTTCGGTCATGCATATATTTTAGGTGTTAGAATATTCAGTTATGATTTGATTAGAATTAGATTTGGTAAGATTAGATAAGCCAATATTCATTCAAGATTTATCTTGAAGAATATAGTCATTTATTTTAGGTAGTCTAGTTAAATATGGTTTTAGCATCATAAAGCTGCCATAATCCTTTTCAGTTTCTTGTTTGTATTTTTGAAGACCATACCTATGTACTATAAATAGGGGTGGCTTTCAACATTAATTCTTCCCTAACCATGTTTATTAATCAAAATACAACATTTTGAGTTCAAACTTGCGAGCTATTTCATTGTTGCTTAATCCTGAGGGCTAGTTAAGCATTAATAAACCTTGTAATCTGATCCCGATGGCTAGTTAGAGAGCAAGTAGAAGTTAGGCGTACCCCGAGGGCTAGACTCCTGAATTTCGTGCGAGATAGTGCGGGTTTGCAGATCCCTTCACTAGATCAAAGATATTAATTCTGCAAATCGTGAGTCTTCCCAAGGAGATTCATATCAGTTGGTATCAAAGCAAAGCAAAAGATCCTTGGACGAGTTCACCAACAAGGATTTCGAGTTTTGTTTGAATTTATTATTCAAAAAAAAATCTTCACGCAACTTCCGCCGCCAGAGATCCACCAGCCACTAGAATCCTGACCGCCACCACTCCGTTCACCTTCGATCAAACTGGCGCTTCCATCCACTGGCCAACTCCATCTCCAACCGACCATCTGAAGCCGACGTCCGCCAGAAGCTACCGTTTCCGATCTTCTCAGTTTCAGCATCTCCAATCTTCTTCGGCGAGCTTCTCCAGATATGATTTCATCTTCTCCGATTGGATAGCTTCCTCTACGAGGAGTTTCTGATCTTCTTCTCCATTTTATCGGTAGTCTTCAGGACCTTCAAGAGCTAGCTTCCACTTCGGTGAAGAGACAGTGCGGCGAACAGAAGTTTAGTGCAAGGAAGAAGGTCGGCGCGTGTCCATCACGCGTCAGTTCACAGCCAAAACACGAGGGAATCATGCGCACGTCACCTGAGGCACATGTTTTACACGCGTGAAACAACTAGCCATCTTTTCTTCTCGCGATCTGATCATTTTCTCTTGACATTTTCAATTTCTCGTGGTTTGATTGATTTTCTCGGCAGCGGCTTTTTATCTCGAGTTAGTGCCACATCAGCATCCAGTCACTACCTAGTCAGCGTTTTGTCACTGATTTATTAGCAGTTTTTCACAGGGATGGCTTGGGACGATAATCTACAATTATTTTTGAAGATCGTTCACATTTCGAGGACAAAAATTTTCAACCTAGGAGGGAATGATACAAATTAGGTTTCTTTATTTATTTTTATTAACTAGGAATTTTAGAAGATAACACTATACTCTTTTTCTCATTGGGTTTTTTAATAAGGTAGTGTGATCATTTATTTTATTTTATAATAAGGCCCATTAATTCAACTATGTTGGCCTTGGAAGAATTAATGTTTCGGTCATGCATTTATTTTAGGTGTTAGAATATTTAGTTCTGATTTGATTAGAATTAGATTTGGTAAGATTATATAATGCAATATTCATTCAAGATTTATCTTGAAGAATATAGTCATTTATTTTAGGTAGTCTAGTTAAATATGGTTTTAGCATCTTAAAGCTGCCATAATCCTTTTCAGTTTCTTGTTTGTATTTTTGAAGACCATACCTATGTACTATAAATATGGGTGGCTTTCAACATTAATTTTTACCTAACCATTTTTATTAATCAAAATACAACATTTTGAGTTCATACTCTTTGCTTGCGAGCTATTCCATTGTTGCTTAATCCCGAGGGCTAGTTAAGTATCAATAAACATTGTAATTTGATCCTGAGAGCTAGTTAGAGAGCAAGTCGAAGTTAGGCGTACCCCGAGGGCTAGACTCCTGAATTTCGTGCGAGATAGTGTGGGTTTGCAGATCCCTTCACTAGATCAAAGATATTAATTCCGCAAATCGTGAGTCTTCGCAAGGAGATTCATATCACCATTTCATATCTAACTCTAATGTTTCTAATTAATTAACTATCCAATCCCTTGAACTGTCCATTTATGAATGAAAACTCTTAGACTCTTATTAATTACACTTTTGAAATTTAAAAAGATTCCCAACATAATTATCGAAAAATGAATTGCAGCATAGAATAATCTGTCTCAGTTTTTATTTTCCAGTTTCTTTCCTTTTTTGTGACGTGGGAGCATAGCCAATCCCAAGGTATCATCTAGAACAGAGTTTTCTGTGTGTGCAAATTTTCCTCTCAAGTTATGACAAGCTAGAAGCTCAAATCCGTTTTGTCATATGTTCATTGGACAAATATCGCTTTCAAAACTGTAAAGTAAGTAAATATTTTATTGGCAATTTTGTGTGAATTAATTTTGAACAGCAAATCAGACCATGTTAGAACATGCTGGTGCAGCAGAGTTACGCCAAAGTTTTTATGGAAATCAAAGTCAGAATATTGCAGTAGTTTGGTATAGATGGAATTCGTATATCTGACTATATATATCAGGCGTATGAAGCATAATTGGTTTATGGAAAATCCCTACTTATATGGAGAAGATTTATTCGAATATATAGGATAGAATGAGATAAGGTAAATCCCTTTATTTATGGGATTTGGATATGCTTCAAGAATCAGATTTGGAATAGGAATATTGTGGAGATAATCAAGGAGTATTCAAGTCTGATTCGTGGATATAAATTGGGGACAAACATGGCTGCATACTCACGGATTTAACAGAGCAAAAAATCTGCACTCAGGTTTTTGAGACTTTCAAGAAGTTGCAAAGAGTCAGAACACTGTGTTCCAACACACTGACCTGCCGCACTAAGTTAAGAATCGTAAAACTTAATTCCTCGGGAGGAGGAGATCCTGCGTCGACGGAGTTCGAGATCAGAGGGAGTCTGATTAAGGCGGACCAGTAGCTAGGGGAGCTAGCAGAGTCCACACGTTATAGTTAGTAAAGATAAGTATTTTGTAAATTGTACTTTGTACTGTATCTTTCTAATTAGTGGATTCATTCTGAACTGGGCCAGGTCCCGCAGATGTAGGTGGATTACACCGAACTGCGTAACCAAGTAGTGTGTCTTTTACGTATTACATTATTATGCACTTGGTTAAATTAGGCATGTTGGAACACACTAGTAAAGACTAGAAAAATTGGTAAAACTAAATTTTAATTGGTATCAGAGCTGAGTCACTTATCGTTCCCTTTGTTGTTTCAAGGAAAGTGAGATCCAGTTTTACCATGACGACAAGAGAAGGAGCGTCAGTCTCTCGACCACCTCTACTAGAAGGCAGCAACTACAACTATTGGAACGCATGAGGGTCTTCATCAATTCGCTGGATGAACTGGCATGGTTTTATGTTGAGAATGAATGGAGTCATCCTACAGAAGATGCTGATACAAGCTCTAAGGCGGTAGAAGGGGAGTCAAGCCAAAGGATTCAGAAACCCAAAGACAAGTCTAGATGGACTCCAGATGACCTTAAAGAATCTCTGGCAAATTCAAAGGCACTTAATGCGATCTTCACTGCTGTTGATGAAAATCAGTTCAAGCTTATATCTACGTGTCACCAAACAAAGAAAGCATGGGATATTCTACAGACTGTTCATGAAGGAACCAGTCGTGTGCGTGAATCAAAACTACAGATGCTGGCTACCAAATTCGAAGAACTCAGAATGGAGGAGGACGATACTATTGCTACCTTCAACGGAAAACTCAGGGATATCTCCAACATGGCCTATCAACTTGGAAAGGTGTACAAAGAAACTAAGCTGGTGAAAAAGACCTTGCGATCTCTTCCCAAAAGGTTTGCAATGAAAGTAGCAGCAATAGAGGAAGCAAGAGACGTGGCCACCATGAGTCTAGATGAACTAATGGGCTCATCACAAACATATGAGATGACATTCCAGCAACCTACAAAGAGAGTTTCCAAGGAATTGGCATTCAAATTTTCTCCAGCTAAGGAAAGTCATGAGTCTGACAGTGATGATGAGATTGAAAAACTGGCACTTATCACAAAGAATTTCTCAAGAATGCTAAAGAAGGTGGTCAACAAGAAACCTCTGGAAAGGTTTGGCGGAAACAGACAAAAACAACAAGATTCGAGCAATAATCATGGAATGAGATTTGAACAAGGGAATATGCAGTTCGGGAGAAATCAGAACAACGATTCAAAACAGTCTGGACAAATTCAATGCAGAGAATGTGAAGGATATAGTCATATTCAGGCTGAATGTGCTAACACTCGCAAGAAACAAGGAAAATCATATGTCACATCTTGGAGTGAAGATGAAGATGATGAAAAAGACGAAGAGGAACTCACCAGTAATTATGTAGCGTTTGGAGCAAAAGTCCATGATACAACAGAGGATCAGTGTTCCAACACACTGAACAAAGGGAAAGCTATATGTTCCAACACAGATCTAGACGATGCACACAACGACGAAGATGATGATCTATCTGTGAGTGATGAAGAAATCTATAGCACATATGAACAAATGTATTCCATGTGGATTCAAGTAGCTGACAGGAACAAGGAACTGAATGAAGAGAAAAGAAAGCTGATGGAAAGCGAACAAGAACTACGATCCACGGTTGTAGATCTTGAAAAACGTAATGAAGAACTGAACAAGAAACTGGTAGCTGCAGTCAAGAGAGCCGAGATGTCTGAAGCAACTATCTGTAAATTGAATTCCGGAAAGGCAAAACTTGATGATATTCTGGATATGGGAAGAAACTTTGGTGATAGACACGGGATTGGATACAGGAAAGAACCCGAAACTGAGTTGCGTGAAAAACCAGTAACCCTCAAAGCTAGGATCCGAGAAGTAAAGCGGAAGTATGGGATGCCGTATCAAAGGAAGCCACTCATATGCAGATACTGTACGTACTAAGGACATACTGAACAGCAGTGCAGAAAACTGATCAGAGATCAAATGACAGGAAGACAACCTCTGCTGTGTTCCAACACAGGCGATACTCATACGGGAAAAACGATCAGAAAGATGTGGATTGTTAAAAAATCCAGTATGTGTCTAGTAGCACACACTTCCCTAACAGCTTATTCCAGTGATTCGTGGTACTTTGATAGTGGTTGTTCTCGCCACATGACTGGCACTCCAGAATATCTCACGAACATTACTCTATATGATGGCGGATATGTAACCTTTGGTGATGGAAAGAGAAGCAGAGTAATTGGAAAGGGAAAATTGAAAATTGAAGGCTTTCCAGTATTCACAAGTGTATTATTTGTTGAAGATCTAAAGGCAAACTTGCTAAGTATAAGCCAACTGTGTGACGACAATATGGTAGTGGAATTTCATAAGGACAAATGTATAGTGAAGCATGGAGAAAACAAGGTTCTTTCTGGAATAAGATCATCAGACAATTGTTATCTGCTAGAACAAGGAGTTCGATGCATGATCTCAAAACAGGATGAAGGAATTCTTTGGCACAGGAAGCTCGGTCACATCAACTATAAAACACTGGTGAAAATCACAAATGTGAAAGCTGTACGAGGAATGCCTACCTTAACCAGCAAGGATGGAATTGTATGTGGACCATGTCAACAAGGTAAACAAATTCGATCTCCTCACTCTTCAGTTCAGTATATTACTACATCGAGAAATATGGAATTACTGCATATGGATTTGATGGGTCCGGTTAATACACCTAGTATAGGTGAAAAGAAATATATATTTGTATGTGTTGATGACTTCTCTAGGTTCACATGGGTAGCCTTCTTGAAAGAGAAATCCGATACAATAGAAGTATTTAGAAGTCTTGTAGTGAAGTTACAAACTAAAAAGGGAAGTCCAGTAGGAAAGATAATCCGAATTCGAAGTGATTATGGTAGAGAGTTTGAAAATGAACAATTCAGTTCCTTCTGCTATGAGCTAGGGATCCAACACAAGTTCTCGACTCCTATCACCCCTCAACAGAATGGCATCGTCGAACGGAAAAATAGAACTCTACAAGAGATGGCTCGAGTTATGTTGGCATAAAAAGATGTTCACAAGAAATGGTGGGCAGAAGCTATCAATACAGCTTGTTATACAATCAATAGAGTGTATCTTCGACCATTCACTAGCAAGACATCCTATGAGATCTGGAAGGGCAGGAAACCAAATGTCTCATAATTTCATGTGTTCAAAAGCACTTGCTATATTCTCAGAGATAGAGAACAGTTGGCAAAATTTGATAATCGGAGTGATCCAGGAACTTTTCTCGGGTATTCCATCAATATCCGTGCCTATAGAGTTTTTAATCATCGAACCAACTCTCATGGAATCCATAAATGTTATTGTGGATGATTCAGAAAAGGAACAACATCCAGAAGGTGTAGAGGAAGAATCTGTCAATACTCATGTTCCAACACAGTCTCAAACTTCAGACAAAGAAAAGCCATCAGTTGACCTTCACCAACGTGCTGAACCAAATGAGCAACAGGATCCTAACCCTGTCGAAGCTGACCATGTTGGAACACAGTCCCCTACTACTGACGACCATGTTCCAACACACGACCAACCTGGTTCCACCATGAGAAGTACTCGATCAGTGCCTCGAGTTGATTATCGACGACTGGGTGGACTACACTGTTTTGTTTCTCTAATTGAACCCAAGAACTATAAAGAAGCCTTACTTGATGAGTATTGGATTGCTGCAATGCAAGATGAACTCGGTCAGTTTACAAGGAATGATGTTTGGTATCTTACTCCTTGCCCCAAAGGCATGAATGTTATTGGTACGAAGTGGATCTTTAAGAATAAATCAGATGCAGATGGCTTAGTCACCCGCAACAAAGCAAGACTTGTTGCTCAAGGCTATACACAAGTGGAAGGTGTTGATTTTGATGAAACCTTTGCGCCAGTTTCCAGGTTAGAATCCATTCGAATTCTACTAGCTATTGCTTTCTCTATGAATTTTACTTTGTATCAAATGGATGTCAAAAGTGCTTTTTTTAACGGAGTGGTGAATGAAGAAGTCTATGTGGAACAACCAAAAGGTTTTGAAGATCCTCATTATCCTCAACATGTATATCGTCTCAAAAAGGCGCTATATGGACTCAAGCAAGCACCCAGGGCATGGTATGAATGACTTACTACCTTTCTTCTTCAGAAAGGTTATCGTCGAGGGGGAGTAGATCGCACCTTGTTCGTGCTTGACAAAGCTTCAAGGTTTCTGATTGCTCAAATATATGTTGATGACATAGTGTTTGGTTCTACCTCACAATCTATGGTACAGGAGTTTGTCACCACTATGCAATCTGAATTTGAAATGAGCATGGTTGGAGAGCTAACTTACTTTCTTGGACTGCAAGTCAAACAAGGACAGAATGGCCTATTCATAAATCAAAGTAAGTATGCCTTGAATTTGGTTAAAAAATTCGGACTCAGTATTGCTCGATCAGTTTGAACTCCTATGGGAGTGTCTGATAAACTGGTGAAGGATGAAAAAGGAGTTTCTGCCGATCAAAAGTTATATAGAGGCATGATTGGAAGTCTATTATATCTCAGTGCTAGCAGACCAGATATATGTTTTAGTGTTGGAATATGTGCGAGGTTTCAAGCTGATCCTAAGGAATCTTATCTCACTGCAGTTAAAAGAGTTATTTGATATGTAAGTGGGACTTCTGAGTATGGTGTTTGGTATTCTAAGAATCAAGACTCAGAGTTAGTTGGGTATAGTGATTCTGATTGGGCTGGTAATGCTGATGATCGCAAAAGTACCACAGGTGGCTGTTTCTTTATTGGAACAAATTTGGTGTCTTGGTATAGCAAGAAACAGAATTTAATCTCTCTATCTACTGCAGAAGCGGAGTATCTTGCAGCAGGGAGTTGTTATGCACAACTATTATGGATGAAACAAATGTTGAAAGACTATGGAATTCATCAAGGCCCTTTGAAGATTCTATGTGACAACACAAGTGCTATTGATATTTCAAAGAATCCAGTTCAGTACTCAAGAACCAAACATATTGATATAAGGCATCATTTTATAAGAGATCTGGTGGAAAGGAAAGAAGTGGAAGTAGTCTATGTTCTAACACACGAGCAATTTGCAGATATATTTACAAAGCCGTTGGATGCCACCACTTTTGAGAGTTTTCGACAACACTTAGGTGTTTGTCAAATCTGAGGTAATTTGTACCTTAATTACTCTGTCTGTAAATATTTCTTTTGGCTATTTTCATTTTGCAAAATCAGAAAAGAACAAAAAAATTATGAAAGGAGCAAAGGTGTACAAAAATAGGAGTTGGTAAGTATGGTGTGTTGGAAGTTATTTAAGAAAGACAACGTGATGTGATAAGAAGAGAAAGGGCCATCATTACCATTTGTGGGAAATCTAAAAAGGAACTTCGCGGGAAAAGAGGTGAATAAGATGAAGAGTTAAAGTGGGATTCAAATACATCCGTCCGTATCTCTCTCTCGGCCAAATATTTTTCTCCCCAAAATCCTTGCCGGAAAAATCTTATACTCAACACTCCTCTTCATCTCGGCATTGTGCCTAAGAATGTCAAACCCAAACTCTCCAATAGTGGAAGCTGCGGTGCCAGAATTCATAAGGGGAGATCAAAGCTCAATGAATTTGGATTTGGTGGTGGCTACTGAGATGAGAAAATATGTTGAACAAGCTGAGGAAGATAAACAAGCTCAGATCGAAGGTAGCATAGAGAATGCAGAGACTCTGGATTCGGGTAACAATGGTGACATTCAGGAAGAACACCTCGGAGCCAAAAGGAAAGGTGAACATGGGAAGGAGTTCAGATCCTCGTCCTCTAAAAATTTTGGGTATGGAGTTCAGAACTGTTGATGAGATATTTGAATGGTTAGAAGCAAATCGTTATTCTGTAGACCTAACCAAAATCAGAAGTATAAAGAAGGATATGGAATTCTTGCATGTTAAAATTGAAGAAATTGTCTTGGGTCATTTTACGGATGTTTGGGATATAGAAACCAAGAAAGTGAGTTATTTGAGGGGGATGTATGGTAGGCTAAATCGAAAGGGAAAGGATAAATTCCATATTTTCTGTCGCATGTCTAGTCGAAGCTATGTATGGTTAAGGGAGGTTAGCGAGGAAGAAGCTGCTGGAAGGGAGATTGTGAAGTATGGAGATAGGTTACAGGTGAGTTTTTATGATTCAACTGTTGTCAAAAGGATGGAAAAACTCAGGGAACCTGTGATCATCGAACTGTCAGACAGTGATGAGGAAGACAGTGTTCCAACACAGCAGCATGAACTTGCAAATTCTATGGATATGGATTCTGATGCTGATCTGGGAGGTGAAGACCAGAGTGATATGTATGATTGTGATGTGGAATCTGATGAGGATATGACTGAACCAAAGGACATGAATCAAGATGAGGAGTATGAAAAAGAATCTGAGAAGGAGGATGAAGCTGGAGGCTCAGAGAGTGTTCCAACACAGGATATTCCTGATCTGGAATATTCAAGTGATGAGGTATTGGATGAGTACTATCAGATGAAAAAAGGCAAGAGAAAGGCTGACAAAGCCAAAGACTCTGCTCAAGCGAAGAAGAGCAAGAGAAGACATGACAGGAAGGAAAAGAAGGTTTTACCTCCACCCTCTGTTAGCAAGGCATACTCTGCTGTTTATTTTGATGAAAAAGGTGCAGAAATGGAGAGTTTTTCTCAGAGAAAAAGTTCATAGCAGAAAGGCCACTGGATCTAAAAACCTATAAGGAGAGAGGCTTTACAGATTTTCTGAAGCTGACGGGCATGACAACAGCAGCAACAATCCAACTACAGTATAACAGACAGGTTGTACTTGAGGTATATTCAAATCTTATGCCTGGTAATTTAGAGGTTAACTCCCCATGGTTTGGTAGAGTATATGTTAGGGGGAAAGTCATAGATGTATCTGCTGCTAGGATTAACATGTTGCTGGGTCTGAAAACACCTGAGACAGGGGGAGTGTTTCCTGAAAATCTGGGATTGTCTCCTGAGACAGGGGGAGTGTTTCCTGAAAATCTGGGATTGTCTGATGATGAAATCTTAGGTGTGATATCTGGTGGATATAAGGTAGAATGGCCAGCAACCGGGTATTCACAAGCATCCTGCTTGACATCAAGATTTTTTGGTTTATATCAAGTGGCAGTGCACTGTTGGTTGCCCTCGAGAAATACAACATCCTTGACAAGAGAGATGACAAAACTGCTGTACTGTGTTGGAACACAGAAAGAAATTAACCTTGGTCTTCTCATTCAGTAGCACTTAGTCAGACAGGCTACAACTCCAAAAGTCAATGATACTGTTATCTATCCTGCCTTAATATCTGCCCTAGCAAAGAGTGCCAAAGTGAAGGGAAAGACTTCAGATATGGTAATTGATACTGAGTTTCTACGGCCCAACAAAAGACTTTCGGGCTGAGACAGGTTCATGATCTCCCGTGGAAATCTTCTGGATCAACCTCGTCATCAGCAGCAGACAAGAAGGCTCGACTGATGCTTCTCAATGCCATACTTGGAGCTTTAGGTATACAGATGGCTGTTTTGCAGGCAGAGAAAGCAAGTTTGGAGGCAGAGAAGTCCAGATTGGAAGATTGAATTTGTATGCTTAATGCAGGGGGAGTACTACAGACTGATGTTTTTCTAATTTTGATGATTTTGTTTGATGAATCTGCGGTACCTTTGGCCTATGTGTAGTCCCATGGGGAGAAATTTTGGATTTGAATGATTTTGACTTTGATTCAATTTGGCTGTAATTTGTTTGTTTTGGATTTCTGACTACTGGTTTATGCTTTTCGAATTTTTCCGTCTAAGGGAATTCTGGAATTCTGGTATCTTGTTGATTATTGGTTTACAAGTTTATGTTCGGGAATTACAGTCCAAAATATTATGGGTCCACAAAAATGCCAAAGGGGGAGATTGTAAAGTCAAAGGAGTTGCAAGTAAATATTTTATTGGCAATTTTGTGTGAATTAATTTTGAACAGCAAATCAGACCATGTTGGAACATGCTGGTGCAGCAGAGTTACGCCAAAGTTTTTATGGAAATCAAAGTCAGAATATTGCAGTAGTTTGGTATAGATGGAATTCGTATATCTGACTATATATATCAGGCGTATGAAGCATAATTGGTTTATGGAAAATCCCTACTTATATGGAGAAGATTTATTCGAATATATGGGATAGAATGAGATAAGGTAAATCCCTTTATTTATGAGATTTGAATATGTTTCAAGAATCAGATTTGGAATAGGATATTGTGGAGATAATCAAGGAGTATTCAAGTCTGATTCGTGGATATAAATTGGGGACAAACACGGTTGCATACTCACAGATTTAACCGAGCAAAAAATCTGCACTCAGGTTTTTGAGACTTTCGAGAAGTTGCAAAGAGTTAGAACACTGTGTTCAAACACACTGACCTGCTGCACTAAGTTCAGAATCGTAAACCTTGATTCCTCGGGAGGAGGAGATCCCGCGTCGACGGAGTTCGAGATCAGAGGGATTCTGATTAAGGCGGATCGGTAGTTAGGGGAGCTAGCAGAGTCTACACGTTATAGTTAGTAAAGATAAGTATTTTGTAAACTGTACTTTGTACTGTATCTTTCTAATTAGTGGATTCATTCTGAACTGGGCCAGGCCCCACAGATGTAGGTGGATTACACCGAACTGCGTAACCAAGTCGTGTGTCTTTTACGTATTACGTTATTATGCACTTGGTTAAATTAGGCATGTTGAAACACACTAGTAAAGACTAAATTAATTGGTAAAACTAAATTTCAAAAACCATCCTCAATGGTTTAACGAGTCATTTGCGTACAATTTTCCACAAACGATTAGCATCGTGTTAGTCTTTTTCTTTAAACGTACAGTTCATTAGCGTCATGGTCTCAAGAATGTGTAGGGAAGTAATACAATACTGTGAATACGTGCTTGTTTACATAAATTCAGAGGCATCGAAATGGAACTGAGACTGCTCACTGTAGAAATTTCTGCCGTTAGCCGTCTCAATTCCATTTGGATACTTTGGAGTCTATGCAAACAAAGGACACTGAATGGATTTGTTTTAATCAAAGAAAACGCCGAGGATAGGTAATAATTTGACAGAATATCTAGTTATACATAAGATATATATTGCCATGGTTGGTTTTTATTAGAGTCGGCCAATTTCAGAGTACATATTATAGGAGATACAAGCGTCCTTAATTTTCTTGCACGTTTGGTTCTTCAGTTAATCCAGTTATAGAGAGACTGATTGGGTACTTGAGCTGTCCATTTGCTGAAAACATCCCAAAATGCTTCTCATATTCTGGACTCTTCTGATCCTCATCAAACAGTGCAAAAATGTATGTTTCGATGTTTCTCCCAGGCCTTTTCGGGGTCCCTGATCCGCTATTGGCATGCCTCATTAAATTGTTGTTGTAGGTCCTCGCATTATCCACCGTAGTCGCCTGTCCTCCGGTCGATGGCCACCCGCTCTCTGACACAACAATTTGCACAGATGATCCCCCGGCCTTTTCCAGGGCGGAGTATACCGCATCAAGTAGGGCGTCGAAAAGGCTTCCATACCTAACACCATCTGGTGTAACAATCCCAGAAGATGTAAATAGAGCATACTGGATACTAATGTCCCTGGGATTGCCGATGTACGCAAAGTATGGGTACACATTCACTAGTAACGGGGCACCGGTGCTAGCCAAAAATTGAACAATGGGGTTGATATATGATCGAACATCACCCCGAAAACTGCCAGCTGATGGAGGGTAACCGTTTTCAACTAGCCCGGTTTCGACAGCCGTGGAGACTCTGATCTGGTTGCCAAGTCCAGCTGCAGAGATTGCATTGAAAATGTTTCTCATGGCGGGGAGGACAAAGTCTCTGTACTGAGCGGTGTCTCCTCGGATTGGGCTGACTTCATTTCCGACCGCGATGTACCTGAATCTGACGTTGGCGTAGTTCCTGACGTTGTTCTGGACCCAGTTGTTGGCGTTGCCTTGGCTTGCAGCAAGGTTCTGAAGATCGGTGTTGGGTACTCCCAGGATGAGTTCGATGTTTGAACCCCTGAGGGCCTGCAGAGTTGGCTGATGGGGATCGTAGATTCTCATCCTCCTGATGTTGTTTTGGTTGCAGATGGATACTACGTTCGCTGGCGATGGCAATCCGTTTCCATTCCTTCCGTAGCAAACTCCAGTTTGAGCTCCTGCATAAATCAGGGATTAGGAAAAAATGCTCACCTTATCATCATCTGATGAAAATCCGACACGGAACATGAGTTTAACGTGTAGTGCATGTCATGTCAATTAGAAAGCAGAAGAGAATTAATTTGAAATTGTAATCCAGGATAAAAATCAAGACCTGTGATATCCACGGTGGCGATTAGCAGTAGCCCAAGTAGAGCCAAAGTAGCCATTGAATGCTGGTTAGCAGTAGTCATTGGTGGTAAATATTGATGGTTTTAGTAGCTCTGGGATTGGGTCTTTATAGGGAATACGTGTTGGATTTGAAAGTAATAGTTGAGTTTAAACTATTATAAACACTTGATAAGTCTAATGACACAGCAGGCTAAAATAAATAAAATTACTGTGATGGCTAATTTTAAGCACACGTGTAGAAAGTCCACTGTGAATAAAGTTTAATTAGCTCCAACTTGCCCTTCGTGAAAATGACTTAGTCCCTCCGGTTCTCTAATATTGACTCTATTTTTTTTTTGGGAAGGTTTTTTAATATTGGCTCCTTTCCATATATGACAAATCTTAGATTGTTTCATCCACTCAATTTACTTTTTGTATTTTCAATACAATCCTCACCATTCATTTCACTCTTTGTAAAAAAAAGTGCCCAAAAGTAGGAGCCAATGTTAGAGGATCAGAGGGAGTAATTGAATTGTTAGCAGCCTCGTACTGGGGGCACCCTAAAATTGCCTCTCTCTCTCTGGTATCAAGAAAGAAAATGATTGTATTAAGAAAGAACATTTATGCTAATGCTTTTTTAATCGAAACCGCAGCGAACGGTGATTTTCGGTAATCCAACACTATGTTAATTTGAATGGATTAATGAATGGATTAAAGACCTTATACAATTTTGTAAAGTCAACATCAAAGAAGGAATTTTGGTGAAATAAGGAAATGTTGAAGAATGAATCCGAGAAGGATACATCTAGTCCAAGTTGTATTTGAGTTGAAGAATATATCCGTTCATATATATGTGAGATTAGATTAATATAATCAGAATATTATGTGGAGAAGGAATTACATTTGCACCAAGATGATATTTACGCCAGAAGTTGTTGATTCTCCAAGAGCATATTTACGCCAAAATGTATACGGAAAAAGAAGACAGAATATTATGGTATTTGTGATTTATGGAAATCTGAATATTCTGCTATATATAAGGCGTATGGAAGCATAGTTGATTTATGGAAAATCTCTATAAATATGGAGTTGTTATTATCGAATATAGGGAGATATTGAGATAAGGAAAATTCCTTTATTTATGGATTTGGATATGCTTCAAGAACCAGATTTGGAATATGAATATTATGGAGATAATCATGGAGAATTCAGATATGCTTATAGACTATATATAGAGGACAATCACATTGCATTATTTACGGACTTAATAGAAAAAACCTGCATACAGATTTTTTATCTTCAGAGAAGTGCAAAGAGCCAGAATTCTATGTTCCAACATACATAACCCGCTGTTCAAAGTTCAGAATCATATGGCTTAATTCCTCGGGAGGAGGAGATCCAGCGTCGATGAGTTTCGAGGTTAGAGGGAGTCTGATCAAGGAGGACCGGTAGCAAGGGGAGCTTGCAGGATTCACGTTATAGTTAGATAAGATAAGTATAATTGTATGGTGTACTTTGTACTGTATCTTTCTGATTAGTGGATTCATTCTGAACTGGGTCAGGCCCCGCAGATGTAGGTGAATTTCACCGAATTGCGTAACCAAGTCTTGTGTCTTTTATGCTTTATTTTATTGCATACTTGGTTAGATAGGTTATATTGGAACACAGTAGTGATAATTGAATTAATTAGGTAAAATCAAATTTCAATTGGTATCAGAGCTAAGTCACTTGTTTTACCTTGGTTTTGACAAGGAAAGTGTGATCTTTTACCAATGGCGACCAGAGAAGGAGCTTCTGTGTCTCGGCCACCACTGCTGGAAGGAATAAATTACAACTACTGGAAGGCTCGCATGCGGGTGTTCATAAATTTACCGGATGAATTGGCTTGATACTATGTTGAAACAGAATGGAAATCCCCTGTTGTTGGAAGTTCTGAAGGAGGAGAATCTAAACCTAAAGAGTCGTGGACACCAGGTGAAAGAATGGGAAGCTTGGCAAACTCCAGAGCATTAAATGCCATATTTACTGCAGTAGATGAAGATCATTTCAAACTAATCTCTACGTGCCAACAAACAAAGAAAGCATGGGATATCCTACAAACTGTACATAAGGGGACAAGTCGTGTACGTGAATCCAAACTACAGATGTTGGCTACAAAGTTTGAGGAACTGAAGATGGAGGATGATGATACTATTTCTATAATCAATGGGAAACTCAGAGACATCTCCAATATGACGTATCAACTTGGGAAAGTTTACAAGGAAGAAAATTTGGTGAAAGAGGCCTTTAAATCTCTTCCTAAAAGATTTGCTATGAAAGTAGCAGGAATAGAAGAAGCAAGAGATATAGCCTCCATGACCTTGGATGAACTAATGGGATCACTACAGACCTATGAGATGACAATGCAACAGCCTGCAAAGAAAGTCCAGAAGGAGTTGGCCTTCAAATCCTCTTCATCTAGGGTCATCAATGAATCTGATAGTGATGATGGAAGTGAAGAACTTGCTCCTATCACCGAGAATTTCTCAAGAATGCTGAAGAAGGTGGTAAACAAGAATTCATAAGAAAGATCTGGTGGAAACAAAACTCATCCTCAAGATTTTGGTAATCGTAGAACTCGGATGGAACAAGGAAGTCAGCAATTCTCTAGAAACCAAAGTGGTGAAGGAAGACAGTCTAAAAGAATTCAATGTCGAGAATGTGGAGGATACGGTCACATCCAGGCTGAATATGCTAATAACCTAAAGAAGCAAGGAAAATCATACGCCACCTCATGGAGTGAAGATGATGAAGAAGACGTAGAGGAACTTATAAGCAATTATGTGGCATTTGGAGCAAAATTTCACGGTGGATCAGATGAGGTATGTTCCAACATGTCAGAGAAAGACGAAGCTGTATGTTCCAACATAGGTTCTGATGACACGTCCAGTGATGATGGCGGACTAGTGTGAGTGATGAAGATATCTACAGTACATATGAGCAGATGTATACCATGTGGCTTCAAGTTGTTGATACAAATAGAGTGTTGAAGGAAGAGAAAAATTATATGGGCGAGAAGGAGAAGGAGTTGCGAGTTTTAGTTGATGAACTCAGAAGAGAATTGAAGAGTTAAATTTGAATCTAAGCTCAACAACTAAGAAAGCTGAGATGGCCGAAGCAGCTATTACCAAGTTAAACACTGGAAAGATGAAACTTGATGACATTCTGATCATGAGAAAAAACTTTGGAGATCAACATGGAATCGGGTTTGAAAATTCATCAGATAGCAAGGTCAGTCTCAAGTCGAAGATTCAAGATGTAAAAAGAAAGTTTATCAAGACCCATCAAAGGAAACCTCTCATCTGTAGCTACTGCATGTATCAAGGCCAGACAGAGGAACAATGCCAAAAACTACTCAGAGATATCATGACAGGGCAAAAACTCTCAGTATGTTCCAACATAGACGATGTCCAGCGATAAAAAATGGCCAAAAAGGTATGGGTTGTTAAACGCACAAATACTTTCCTTGTTGCTCATACGTCTCCTATTGCACATTTTAGAGACTGTGGTACTTTGATAGTGGTTGCTCTTGCCACGTGACTGGAACTCAGGAATTACTAACAAACATCCAGCCATATAATAGTGGTTTTGTTACGTTTGGCGATGGAAAGAAGAGTCGAGTGGTTGGAAAAGGTGAACTGCATATTGAAGGATTTCCCATATTCACTGTTTTTTTGTTGGTGGAAAACCTAAAGTTTAATCTCCTAAGTATCAGCCAGCTATGTGAAGATAATATGACCGTGGAATTCCATAAAGAAAAGTGCATAGTGAAACATGGCAACAACAAAGTGATTACTGGTATTTGGTCATCAGACAAATGTTACTTATTGGAAAAAGAAGTGAACTGCTACAGTGTCAAATGTGATGAAGTAGATCGCATGGCTGACCATGTTCCAACATCGGTTGATTTCTCAGATTAGGGACGTAATGATGTTGGAACATCGGATGAGACAGATCTTAAAGATGAAGCTGGTGACTCTTATATCTTCAACAATGTTGGAACATCGTCCTCTCCAGAACTCTCCCATGTTCCAACATCAGTGCAGGCTGAATCAAGCAGAAGAAGGACTCGATCGAACCCTCAAATTAATTATAGGGAACTTGCTGGCCTACAATGGTTTCTCTCCCTTATCGAACCCAGTGATAATAAAGCAAGATTAGTTGCTCAGGACCACACTCAAGATGAAGGAGTTAATTTTGATGGGACATTCGCATCAATTGCCAGGTTAGAATCTATTCACATTCTCCTTGTTATGGCGTGCACTATGAATTTTGTGATGTACCAAAAAGTTGTCAAGAGTGCTTCCCTACATGGTGTGGTTAATGTGGAAGTATATCATTAACTCAAGAAGGCTTTGTATGGATCAAAACTAGCACCACGGGCGTGGTATAAGCGACTCACAACCTTTCCTATTCGGAAAGGTTCTCGTCGAGGGGGAGAAAATCGCACCTTGCTTGTTTTTCGAGAATCACCAAATACACTGATTGCTAAAATCTATATTGATGATATTATCTTTAGGTCTACTTAACCATCCTTGGTACAAGATTTTGTGACTTTGATGCAAGCTGAATTGAAGCTGAGTAGGTGATGTGTTGATTCTGAAGCAATGAAAGGATCTTATGTTCCAACATAGAGAAAGCGGGTGAAGCTGAGAGCTGTTATGTTCCAACATCGGTGACTGATGTTCCAACAGAAGGTGAACAGATTATTAAAGGCACTTATGATCAAACTTCCATGAGAGATATAATTTTAGCCGAAAGGACAACTGATCTGGGTGTATATGAGGAATGTGGAGTTACAGCTTAACTGGACTATTTGGATCTCAAGACTGCTACCTCAATCTACAAGGAGTACAACCAAGAAATTGTAGAAGAATTATATGGGAGGCAACATTGATCCAGATTTTGAGTGGTACAATGGTGTGAAGTTGAGAGCTCAATCCATTTAGATGGTAGATTTGGAGGTAGAAAATGCCAAATTAGATGAGGCACATATAGCTGCTCCTGAAGAGGTTTAAAGGTTCCGTTATGGCTATGTTCCAACATAGGCCAGATATTTGCTTTAGGGGGAGCTGCATTTAATGGAGATTCTGGTTTTCTGTGTCTATTGAGTTTGGCATGCTTATGTTCCCAAGGGGGAGATGTTTTGGATTTCTTGGATGACTTTATTGACTCCGTTAGGTTGATGTTCCAACATGATCATTATTCCTGGATGTTGAGGGAATCTGGAATTTAGGGGGAGATGCTATGTTTCTATGTTCCAACATCCATAGTGGTTTTCAAGGTTGATGTCTTTATTTGCATAAGCTCTTGTGATGAAATGCCAAAAGGTGATTGGTCCACAAAATGCCAAAGGGGGAGATTGTAAATTCTATATTTATCTAGTTGACAATTTGTGGGAATCATGCAAATATGGTATTATTGAGTTGCAATATCAAAGAAGGAATTTTGGTGAAATAAGGAAAGGTTGAAGACTGAATCCGAGAAGGATAAATCTAGTCCAAGTTGTATTTGAGTTGGAGAATATATCAGTTCCTATATATGTGGGATTAGATTAATGTAATCAGAATATTATGTGGAGAAGGAATTACATTTGCACCAAGATGATATTTACGCCAGAAGTTGTTGATTCTCCAAGAGCATATTTACGCCAAGATGTTTACGGAAAAAGAAGACAAAATATTATGGTATTTGTGATTTATGGAAATCTGAATATTCTGCTATATATTAGGCGTATGGAAGCATAGTTGATTTATGGAAAATCTCTATAAATATGGAGTTGTTATTATCGAATATATGGAGATATTGAGATAAGGAAAATCCCTTTATTTATGGGATTTGGATATGCTTCAAGAACCAGATTTGGAATATGAATATTATGGAGATAATCATGGATAATTTAGATATGCTCATAGACTATATATAGAGGACAAACACGATTGCATTATTTACGGACTTAATAGAAAAAACCTGCATACAGATTTTTTATCTTCAGAGAAGTGCAAAGAGCCAGAATTCTATGTTCTAACATACATAACATGTTGTTCAAAGTTCATAATCATATGGCTTAATTCCTCGGGAGGAGGAGATCCAGCGTCGACGAGTTTCGAGGTCAGAGGGAGTCTGATCAAGGCGGATCGGTAGCAAGGGGAGCTTGCAGGATTCACGTTATAGTTAGATAAGATAAGTATAATTGTATGGTGTACTTTGTACTGTATCTTTCTGATTAGTGGATTCATTTTGAAATGGGCCAGGCCCCGCAGATGTAGGCCGATTTCACCAAACTGCGTAACCAAGTCTTGTGTATTTTATGCTTTACCTTATTGCACACTTGGTTAGATAGGTTATGTTGGAACACAGTAGTGATAATTGAATTAATTAGGTAAAACCAAATTTCAAATTTTATATGGGATAGATCCAATTACATTTATAGAAAAGTAATGAACTTAAAATTCTAAAACAAAAGGTGTAAGAGCATTTTCAATGCAATCTTCAAAATGAAAAATGCCATTTGTCATATGGGATTGATGGGTTTTAAAATGAAAATGATCTTCAATCCAAGAGTTAATTAAAGAATCAGTATGACATGGATGGCCCCCTGAGTGGACGAGAAAGAAAGGATTTATCTGCCCACCTGAGATGAATGCCTCAATTAGAGGTTTCGTTTAGAGCATCTCCAATGCAAGCATCACATAGGAGAATCTCTCTAGCCACGTCGTACTAATTGACCCTCAACCTCAGAAATTATCTCTAATGTTGGGGTCAACTATGGGAGTCAATGTGACGTGTACGAAAATCAAAGAGACCCCCTCTAATTGAGTCTCTGTTTTCAGAAGGCCAACTTGAGACCGTCAAGTATGGCTAGTTAGCAAAGTTACCAAAACCATCTGTATTAACTACTCTAAATTCATATAATTAAATTTTGTTAGGTAAATATTCATATTAAAACTAAACTATAAATTTAGTTATTTTAGATATTATTTCAATTATAGTATATTATATTTTTATTAAATAAAGAAAAAATAAATTTGAAAATTTAAATATTCATACAATTATAAAAGAAATATTTAAAGATAATATTCATAGATTTATATAAAAAAATAATAATGTATATTATTGTGCAAAATTTAGTCCAGAGTAAATGTGGTTGTGTATAAATATATGTATGTGTGCATTATTTTAAGATTATGGATTAAATCACAAATTCTTGTTTTAAATCGCCTAAATTTTAGATGTGATCATTTTATAATTAAAATATAATTAATTGGGTAGTTTGATTTTTTTTTTTCATTTGTTGGAACGAGGTTACCGTAATTTTAAACATATTTTAAATATATCTTGAAATATAGATAATTATAATCTGAATTTAAAAATAATAGAAATGAGATTTTTCATGATTTTTGTTACGACTGTTAGGCGATCTAACTAGAAACCTTCTCTAGTTAAATAGTTATAAAATGTAAAATAAAATTTGGTGTTTTACTATTTGAATATGAATATAATAA
The DNA here is from genome assembly GCA_037428765.1 of Rubia yunnanensis. Classification (NCBI taxonomy): domain Eukaryota; kingdom Viridiplantae; phylum Streptophyta; class Magnoliopsida; order Gentianales; family Rubiaceae; genus Rubia; species Rubia yunnanensis. The sequence continues at coordinate 22,182,728 of CM075066.1, forward strand.
AGAGTGAATGGAAATAAATATAACTCTTTAGTAGTTAATAATAAAAAAAATATTGTGACACGTCACCATGAAACTTGACTTACAATGCTTGCATTGGAGATCAAAACTTCACTAATCCCTATCATCAATACTCATATATCCACATCACAATGACGCCCTATGATAATCTGCCAAATGACTCGTACTTTTGTGGATGACACTCCAAGCATTAAAATGCAGACCCTCACATTGATGCCGCTAGTTTGTCAAGTTACCACATTTAGGTATCTTAATTTTACTTTTAATCATTTTACTATTCCAAATTTAGAAGTAATATTTAGATTCCATTATTAATATACTATTTAAATTCACATTAAAATTTTTTATTAATTATATTACATTGATTTAAAATATTAAAATACATTCACAAATTATATCTAAAAAATCTTTAATATTATTGTAAAATAAAAGGTAAATTATATACATTAAGTTTATAAATAGTGTGAACTATTATTTTATAATAATAATTTATTAAGAGTGGGTCTTCTAACAGGCGGCCTGTCTATAAGTTTATGGACATGCCAGGAGCCAATTTGCAATTAACACAAATTAAGTAAAATTCGCAGGTTGAATATGCAAATTCGGGTTATAACTCATCTTCCTCAAATTGAAACACAAAGCTTTCTTCAACCTTTTCCATTCTCCATTCCTCTTCCTTCTCAAACATCATCTCCTTCCCAAACTTCAATCTCTTTAGCAGAGTCACCTTACGATCCACGTCACTTCGTTGAGCCAAGGCACAGAGGAGCTGTACCACCACCGTCGAGCCCTGAATCTCCGGCGTCGACATCGACGTCGACATCGAGAGCACTTGGAGGATCAAAAATTTTGCCCACGTCTAGAGAAGAAGGAAGGGCGAGTTCCATATCTGATTGAAACAACTTGATTCCAATTTGATTTAAACTGGATTTCAACTATATTGAATTTTTCACATCCGATGGAGGTTGTGTTATTCAATTGCGTTTGATGTGAATGATATTTTTGTTGAGAGTTCTAGATGTATGAATTCTGCTACTATAAACATGTTAAAAACATGTGGCAAATATTCAAAAAATGAACTAAATGCTGCTGAAATATTTTTTATAGACTATGCAATGTTGGCTTACAATACGTTTGTTTGTGTTAAAACATGCATCTGTTTTAAAAACCGTGTATATAAATTATGAAACTTTTCTAGGAGATCATGTATAAGTTAAGTTAAAATTTAACAATTTAAAATTGTCATATTAACTCTGCATTAATTACTTTACAACATGTGTTGTTTAAATAAATATACGCACCTGATTTAAAAATGTCAATTCCTTTTATGAAAAGAAAAAAAAATTATCATGAGGTAGTGAATAATTTACCTTATGAATCGTTTCTATTTTGTTAAAATATGCATATGCTAGCCTACAACTAGTACTTCTTATAGTATACATAACAAATCTTACATAATTTTGTAGTTTTTCAAATTTTCATATGAACTGCATTTAATGCCTCACAATATATACTGTTTACATTAAAACATGCATTATTTTTCAAAAACATGAGCAGATTTCCCGGAATTAAATCAAAGAGAGATCACGGAAAGTCTTGCTGATATGAAAGCAAAACATATAAAGCATTGCATACTTTGTGTAAAAAATAGGCAAATTTTGTCAATTTCAAACATGAGATGGGCTCTTAAAATCTAAATAAATTGGAAGATAAAGTACTCGTGACAGTATTCTTCCATTAGGGAACCTACAATTATAACAACATTCCTATCTAGATTAACTAACAGTCTTTACTACAATGAATCAACTATTAATCTTCAAAAGTGGATTATCTTTGAATCTTGAAGTTCATCGTCATTTTCATTTGAATCCTTCTCGTGTGGGAACGTCTTGTGGAGTCCAATGTTCAACATTATCTGATTCCTTAAAAGTTATAACCACTTCAAGTGTTGACCCAACTCCTGCAAAAAGTCATACACATTGGATATTAACAGTTGCAACATATAAGCAAACAGACACAATTTATAATTCAAAATGAACAATAATCAACAATGAAAATAAAAGTCAACCGCAATAAAAGTAATAAGTACATACTAGATTATAACAAATGCAATATATAAGCAAAGAGATGCAGTTCCTAATTCAAAACGAACAACCAACAATAAATATTTTTTTGAAAAAAGTCAAACACAATAAAACTAACAAGTACATATTGGATACTAACAGATGCAACATGTATGTAAATAGGTGCAATTCTTAATTCAAAATGGACAAGCAACAACAAATTAAAATAAAAAGTTATACACAGTACAACTAACAGGTTAACACTGAATACTACTAGATACAACATATAAGTAAATAAATGCACCTCGTAATTCAAAACAAACAATCAACAACAATTGTAAAAAAGCCATTCGCGGTAAAACAAACATGTACATGTTGGATAATAACCGTAACACCCCAAATCCACGACCTACTAGCTTAACACTAGTATTGGGTCAGGTCCGGCGTGCTACCGGGAATTCCAGCATTAACGAGCATATAGAGTTTATGCGGAAGCAAATTTAGAAAAACAATTCAACACCTAAATTACTATTACAGTGAAATTGTTAATACAAGTGTTAATCAAGAGTTTCAACTAAATATCTTCAGATAAAATTTCTAAAAGATCCGATAAGTATCAGTTCATGTTAATATTTTACATCCTGGCATGTCCTTTAAATGAGCTCGGAGAAGAGCGGAATAGAAGCAAAAAAAATGAGGCAACAAAGAAGTGGAGGAGAGGCGGCAAAACAAGGCGGAGAATAGGAGGACAACGAGAGAAAATGAAAGAGTCGGAGAAGAAAGATGAGAGAAAAAGTGAAACTAAAAATGAGGAAGAAGAGATGGTTCAGGAGAAAAATAAGGAAAATTAAAAATTAAAATAAAATCATTATGTATAATTAGTACCCAATTTCTGATTAATTACAAGCTGAATCCCATTTCTCAATGTAGTCACTGGCATTTCCGGTAAATAAGCGTGGAGAAAAGTGGAATAGAAGAAGAAAAATGAGGCAACAAAGAAGTTGGGGAGTGGCGGCGAAACAAGGCAGAGAATTGGTGGAAAATAGGAGGACAACGAGAGAAAATGAAAGAGGCGAAAAAAAAGATGAGAGAGAAAGTGCAGACTAAAAATGAGGAAGAAGAAAGGGTTCAGGAGAAAAATAAGGAAAATTAAATATTAAAATGAATTCATTATGTATAATTAGTACCCAATTTTTGATTAATTTAAAACTGAATCCCAATTCTCAATATAGTCCTTGGCATGTCCGGTAAGCGAGCGCAGAGAGGAGTGGAATAGAAGAAGAAAAATGAGGCAACAAAGAAGTGGAGGAGAAGTGGTGAAACAAGGTGGAGAATTGGTGGAGAATAGGAGAACAACGAGAGAAAATGAAAGAAGCAAAAAAAAGATTCGAGAGAAAGTGCAGACTAAAAATGAGGAAGAAGAAAGGGTTAAGGAGAAAAATAACAAAAATTTAAAATTAAAATAAAACCATTATGTATAATTAGTACCCAATTTCTGATTAATTACAAACTGAATCCCATTTCTCCATACAGTCTCTGGCATGTCCGATAAACGAGTGTGGAGAAGAGCGGAATATAAGCAGAAAAATGAGGCAACAAATGAGTAGAGGAGAGGCGGCAAAACAAGGCGGAGAATGGGTGAAGAATAGAAGAACAACGAGAGAAAATGAAAGAGGCGGAGAAGAAAGATGAGAGAGAAAGTGAAGACTAAAAATGAGGAAGAAGAAAGGGTTCAGGAGAAAAATAAGGAAAATTAAAAATTAAAAAAAAATTATTATGTATAATTAGTACCCAATTTATGATTAATTATCCCATTTCTCAATGTTGTCCAAGGCATGTCCGGTAAACGAGCACGGAGAAGAGCGGAATAGATGCACAAAAATGAGGCAACAAAGAAGTGGAGGAGAGACGGCGAAACAAGGCGGAGAATTGGTGGGGAATAGGAGGACAACGAGAGAAAATGAAAGAGGCGGAGAAGAAAGATGATTAAGAAAGTGTAGTCTAAAAATGAGGAAGAAGAAATGGTTCAAGAGAAAAATAAGGAAAATTTAAAATTAAAATAAAATCATTATGTATAATTAGTACCCAATTTCTGATTAATTACAAATTGAATTCCATTTGTCAATATAGTCCCTAGCATGTCCGGTAAACGAGCGCGGACAAGAGCAGAATAGACTAGAAAAATTAGGCGACAAAGGAGTGGAGGAGAGGCGGCGAAACAAGGTGGAGAATTGGTAGAGAATAGGAGGACAACGAGAGAAAATGAAAGAGGTGGAGAAGAAAGATGAGAGAGAAAGTGCAGACTAAAAATGAGGAAAAAGAAAGGGTTCAGGGGAAAAATAAGGAAAATTTAATATTAAAATAAAATTATTATTTTTAATTAGTACTCAATTTCTGATTAATTACAAACTGAATCCCATTTCTCAATATAGTCCCTGGCATGTCGGATAAACGAGCAAAGAGAAGAGCGGAATAGAAGCAGAAAAATGAGGCTACAAAGAAGTAGAGCAGAGGCAGCGAAACAAGGCGGAGAATAGGAGGACAACGAGAGAATATGAAAGAGGCGGAGAAGAATGACGAGAGAGAGAGTGCAGACTAAAAATGAGGAAGAAGAAAAGGTTCAGGAGAAAAATAATGAAAATTAGAAATTAAAATGAAATCATTATGTATAATTAGTACCCAATTTTTGATTAAAACGAATCCTATTTCTCTGTATAGTCCCAGGAAAGTCCGGTAAACGAGCGCAGATAAGAACGAAATAGAAGCAGAATAATGAGGCAACAAAGAAATGGAGGAGAGGGGGCGAAACAAGGCGGAGAATTGGTGGAGAATAGGAGGACAACGAGAGAAAATGAAAGAGGCGGAGAAGAAAAATGAGAGAAAGTACAGACTAAAAATGAGGAAAAAGAAAGTGTTCAGAAGAAAAATAAGGAAAATTTAAAATTAAAATAAAAATCATTATGTATAATTAGTACCCAATTTCTGAATAATTACAAACTGAATCCCATTTCTCAATATAGTGCCTGGCATGTCTGATAAACGAGCGCGAAGAAGAGCGGAATAGTAGCAGAAAAATAAGGCAACAAAGAAGTGGAGGAAGGGCGGCCAAACATGGCAGAGAATATTTTGCTTTGTTCTGATACCAATTGATATGAATCCCCTTGCAAAGAATCTGGATTGCGGAATTAAAATCTTTGACAAAACAAGGAAACTCGCAAACCCTTCAATGCCGCACAAAATTCAGGTGTCTAGCCCTCGGGGTACGCCTAATCTCGACATGCTCTCTAACTAGCCCTCATGATCAGATTACAAGGTTTATTGATACTTAACTAGCCCACGGGATTAAGCAACAATGGAATAGCTCGCAAGCAAAAAGTATGAACTCAAAATGTTGTATTTTGATTAATAAAAATGGTTAGGTAAAAATTAATGTTGAAAGCCACCCCTATTTATAGTACATAGATCTGGTCTTCAAAAATACAAACAAGAAACTGAAAAGGATTATGGCCGCTTTAAGAAGCTATTTTTTTTAACCATCAAAAGATGGGGGAATATGTATTAGGCCTCCCCAAGCCATGTAAAAGACAGAACTTAAACAAAATGAGAAAATGAAGCCATTGGCTTAGTTGATATATACATGAGGGAGCTAATAGCTCTTGAAGCAACATTAGTTGCTTCCAAAATGAAGTAAGGTATGTATCTAATAGTAAGAGGATTACAAAAACTCTTAGTAAGTTGGGAAGAGTATCGAACTTATTAGTGAATCGAAGCATCGACACACAAGTCAGTCAGACACAACCCATCTATACCAAGAAGCCTATCCTCTTCATGAAGAAATTGGCAGAAGAGAAGGCCTCGGTGAAGCCGGCCAGCACTAGTGCACTCTATCCATAAGTATTCACAGCCAGTGAGCCGTCACTTGATGTAGACACACCTGCAAGTAATAGAAATAATCAGTAGCATCCGATCAATTAACCACCCTTAATGTAGGTGTACCTATTTGATCTAACCTAAGTAGACCCTGGATGTTATTGGTCAGCACATTAAACCTATACATAGATGAACTGTACTCAGCTTGTATACATTCTTTAGCAAGGGCATCAGCCACCAAATTGGCCTGTCTCTGAGTATGCAGTAGCATAATATCACCCAACAATTGTTTTGCATCATCAACCAGTTGAAACAGAGTCCAAGGTGCATTCAGGGGATCATTGACATATTTAACCGCATTTATACAGTCAGATTCTAAGCAGACAGGAGTATAGCAACCTTCAGTTTTCTCAATGGCTAACTTAATTGCTTTCATTTCAGCCTCCAGAGGGGAGTTAGCATTTGTAAACTGAGTATGAGCAGCAATAAAGGCACCCCTACTATCTCTTATAATCACACCAATCCCACTCATATTAGATTGCCTACACCATGCAGCATCAACATTAGCTTTATATCCCCTACATGGTTTAGACCAAGCTATTTTGAAGATTTTAGGCTTTGGAGGCTGTTTGATTAGAGGAAGGAAAGAGTGATCTGCAATGCCTAAATCAACCTTAGATACTATGAAAACCGGTTTAGCAGTAAACATATAAAAAATTTGATCCCTTATCTGATTTAAAACTACTCCTATTTGTGGAAAGACATAATCATATAAAATTTTGTTCCTCATTTTCCACAAGTTCCAACATGTTATGACAGCAGCAGATCTGATGATTATTGTGTGTAAAGAGCTCAAACTAGAATAGGTCAAATAACAAGAGAGTCTATCCCATATAGATGGGTAAGCCCTATGTTTAATTCCCATAAATGCATGTACTACCCTCCACACTTGTACAGCAAATGTACAAGAATTAAAAAAGTGATCCAAAGATTCCTCATGTTTATTGCACATACAACACTTAGAAGGCATCGAAAATCTCAGTTTGCGCAAGACATTATCGAAGGGAAGGTATGAGTTCATCATTTTCACATGAATACTGAAACTTTTTTTTCAATTCTTGAGCTCCAGACAGATTGAGTAGAAGTTACAGTACCTCCCTGATTCCTGAGCAGTAGATAAGTGGATTTGAAAGTAAACTCACCATTAATACCCGGTTTCCATATGAGTCTATCATTTCTGTGTGTTGATAGAGTAGCTTCCTGCAACAAAGTAATAGCATGAGGGGGTAGCAGTGGGGAATTTTTTTGTAGTAGAACTGATTTATTTGATATGAACTCTGCAACTGAGCATGAATCAGAGATATCAACAAGGTTTTGATCACATAGATCTTCTATGGGTCCAATATCTAACAGTTTGTTGTCCAGAAATTGCATTCTCCTTTACCTACTATCACCCTGGAGTTTGATTCTGCCCAAACATTAATAGAGTTAATCCTCTTCCAGTTAGGAGAGGATCTAGAGGAGGGTGGCAGTGATGCTACTAGATGTGTCCATAAAGCCTCGGCCTTTTGATATTTCCACCATAGCTTTACTGAGCATGTATTTATTATGGTGGTTAATGATCTGAAACCTAGACCATGTTGGTTTATAGGATAGCAAAGTGCATCCCATCTCCTCCTTGTTCTTTTAGGTTTCAGATCATTGGACCCCCAAAAAAATTTACTCAGTATTTTTTCTATGGTAGATATGATCTCCTTGCTAGGTTTTAGAACTGACCATATATGTTGAGGGATAGAGTATATACAAGACTGTATTAGTGTGATTTCCCCCCCAGTAGATAGCGACCTATTCTTCCAACCTCATATCCTACTATCAATCAGCTCAATTAAAGGTTGAAAATAAATATTTCTACTCTCCCTGTGAAAATGGGAACACCCAGGTATGTGAATGGAAATCTCCCAATTTTCATCCCTAGTATCCTCCTTATGTTACTGACTGTATGTACACTAGCATGTTTGCCAATGAAGATGCCACTTTTACTATAGTTAATCTTCTGGCCAGTAACACTCTCAAATTTTGTCAGGAAAGCCTTTAATCTGATCAAAGTCTGATTATTGGCTTTTAAAAAGACCACAGTATCATCAGCATAAGATAAGTGTGAAATTTTAAGTGCATTACCTGGGAGGTCATAGTATGCCAATTTACCATTCTGAAAAATGAAAGCTAAACTCCTAGTAAAAGACTCAGAAAAGATGTTAAATAGAAAAGGGGAGAGGGGGTCCCCCTGTTTAATCCCCCTAGTGGACTGGAAGTAACCCACAGGCTTACCATTGATTAAAATTGAGAACCAAGCCTGTGATAGGTTCTTCATAGTTGTAAAGATGAATTTAGGGGAAAATCTAAACTTAGCCAGCACAGAATAAAGAAAGGACCACTTAAATCTATCAAAGGCTTTCTTAAGATCCAGTTTAACAATGCAGTTAGGGTCCCTTTGTTTTCTATTAAAAAACCTTACCATTTCTTGCAGGTAGATGACATTATCCGATATATCTCTACCATTTAGAAAAGTTGTTTGTTGTGGTGAGATAATTTTTGGCATAATAGGCTTGAGTCTTTCCATTAATATTTTCGAAAATTTTTTATTAAGAACATTGGAAAGACTTATTGGTCTGTAATCATCAAAAGAAATGGGAGTTTTGTTTTTTTGGAATAATGGCAATCCAGGTGCTTCCAATACCCCTTGGAATATCATTAACAGCAAGGAAGCCATTTACAGCAGACAATAAATCATTAGCAATTATGTCCCAAGATTTAATGTAGAATTTAGCTGTGAATCCATCTGGCCCCGGACTACTGTTCTTATTCAGACTTAGTACTATCTCCCTAAGTTGAGACAGAGAAACATGTCTCAGAAGTTTTTCATTGTCTTCCTGAGTGATCAACTAAGGAATCTGACTAAGGAAATGTGGCTTGAAGAGATTGCAGTCAGAGGAGGTGTCATCTGTTAAAAGATCACGGAAGTAGGTAATGGCATCGTTCTCAATGTCATCTATATTATCTAGCCACTGTCCATTAGTACCTTTAATTTTTGTGATCTTTAATCTACTCATTCTTTCCTTAACCGAATTATGGAAAAAACTAGTTTTATTGTCTCCCTCCTTTAGCCATTTAACCCTAGGCTTGTGTTTCCAGAAACATTTTTGCTCCACTAGAGCCCTAACTAACCTAGCCTTAGCTTCCTTTAGTTTCACCATGTTTCCAACAGAAGCATAATGATCGTAAATATGTTCCTGAGATTGTAGAGCAGCTTCAGCTTGTAAAACATTGTCAGTTATGTTGCCAAATTTTTCTTTATTCCAAATTTTCAATTCTTTTTTCAATCTTATGAGTTTGAGGAAGAAACCTAGCATTCCTGATTTATGATGAGGCAATTCCCAGTTTTTTTAATAACTTCACTGAATTCACTCCTCTTGTACCATGTATTTAAAAATCTAAATGGTCTAGGAGTAGATGGGATGTCACTGCCAATAGTGAGTAACATTGGGTTATGATCCGAGGAGATCCTATTCAAAATTTGGATAGAAGAGTTAGGAAAGGTAGCTGACCAAGAAGGGGTACATAGGCCTCTATCTAATCTCTGTACAGTGGGGTTCCTTAACCTATTGTTACTCCAGGTAAAAAAGTTGCCCACAGTATTAATCACTTCCAAAGCCATAACATTAATAAAATCATTAAAGTCCCTCATACTACCTAATTTAGGAGTAGAAAGACCTTTGTATTCATTCATAGATGTTATGGCATTGAAATCCCCTATGAAAATAGAATCTAAATGATTAAGTGACCTAAGATCAGACCACAGACTTTTCCTGCCATTTCTATTTCTGAGACCATACACAAAGTAGGCATCCATATTTTTATTCAATGTTAGACTATTTAAAGAAACAACTAAGAATTGGGGGTTATCACATTTTACTGATACAGATATGCTGGATTTCCACTAAAGCCAAATCTGGCCATTATTAGCCTGCACACAATTATCAAAATGCAACACTTGTCTATATGAATCACATTGCAAATTTCCATGTTTAGGCTCAATGAAGCAGAGAAGCTCAAAGTTGCGCCTATTTATCAAGTTATGAAGTCTTATCCTCGATGTATCCATTCCCCTAAGATTCCAAACCAAAAACTTTATCTTAATTGTCGAGCTATTCATAGGGAAACATTGTTAGAGCTTTTTGACCTAGTCATGATAGTATATAACTGAGTTAAATAGGTCTCATTCCTATGATTAGACATTTTGTCAGTTTGTATCCCTTTTTTCAACTTGTTTTGTCTAGAGTGTAGAATAGAATAACTTACCTGGCTTACCTGAGTATCACCAATTTCATCACAAGTGTCAGAAGAAGCAGAATTTGAGTTATTCTTTGGAGTAGCAATATCTGTGGATATGTCTTCATCCTCCAAAGGCTGAAATCTGTTTTGCCTATGTTTCTGCTGGGGGAAAATAAAGTTTTTTGCAGCAGTAATAGGATTGAAAGGAGAGAAGGGCTTACCCCGTTTACAAGGAATGGCATCCTTAGCAAAACCTGTCTTAGTATATAGAAGAGGTGGGGCAGATAATGATTGCTTAGTCAAATGCATAGGAGATTGAGAAAGAGAGGCTGAAAGCACAGCATTCTCCTCTTGTCTCACTATAGGGAATTCTGTATTAGCTACCATATTATTATTCTCAAAAACATTATTCTGATTGAGGACCTGAATTTGATCCCCAGCATCGCAGTCTTTTCCAACTTCAGAGTCCAGAAGGATATCATCAGACCGATCAGTAACAAGATTAACAGAATTATCCACCATATGTGGAGTAACCATATCCTCTTTATGATCAACATTTGTTACTGACTGAACATTCGTTACTGAGACTACTTTCTATTTTGGGACATATTTAAGATTCTATGAAGACAGGGTATTGAGTTTATCAGAAGCCGAAACACCTGAACCCCCAGCCTTGTTTAAATCATCATTCATTCTGCTAACTCCAGCCTGAACCGGTTCATCAGAAACCCTTTGTTGATCATTAGTTTGAGGAGCTATCTTTCCTTCTCTTGGTTCATTATGAATAGGGTTCCTTTTATCCAGGTTAGAGGTCTTTGGTTTCCTAAGTTCTGGATGTAAGTAAATGCATAAATTATCGTCATGTCATATAGCTTTGCAGTGATGACAGTATAGGGAAAGATCCTCAAATTCTATAGGAAGTTTAACCACGTTGAACTCTATTCCATCCTCCTCTATGCCCACTCTAATGTATGATGGCTATTTTTTAAAAAATCAATCTCAATGCACATCTTAACAGCAAAAGGTCTAGTCAAACCAGCAGTTGCAGAATCCATTTTAATGTAATTGCCTATCTGATTTCCCATGGATTCTAACATAGCTATGTTGTAGAAAAAAACTGGAACATGATGTATGGTCACCCAGACAGGGACTATGGACGATTCCACCTCAGGGGAGAAGTCAGTGGTCCATTTAAGCACTTTCATCGGGACATGATTAAAGATCCACTGACCTTTGATCCAGAGCCTTTGGTAATCCTCCTTGTCCTGGAAACGGATGAGGACATGCCTGAAATCGATTGAACCAATTTGGAATTTTCCTCTGAAACCGACGGAGTTGAAAGCCTCGTTCAGTGCCGCCATCGTTGGTTTGCCTCTTGCAAACTTACCAACCAGGGCATTTTGATAATACGAGGCGAGAGTTTCTGCCTCCTTTCTGGTTACTAGACAAGCTATTTCTCCTTTGTAATTGGTTTTGGGGATGATTTCGGGATTAGAGGGAAGGGAAGTGTTTAACAGGGGGGATCGATTTCCTAAAGCCTGTAGGAAGGTTTTGGCCGGCGCGATTCCGCCGTGGCCTAGCGGAGGAGCCGCCATGTCAGTAGAGAAATATGATTAGAAAGTGACCGTTATTTTTTTTTAGATTAAACCATCCTAATAGATGGGGGGAATATATATGGCTCCCCAAACCGTAGAATTACCCCCGAGGGTATCAAAAAGAGTTACATCTGAACAATATCAATCATGTGATGATACAAACGGGGAAGCAAAGTATAAATAACATCCATGTCTCTCGGATTGTGTAAATCTTCTACCATTACTAGAGATTAAACCAAGATAAGGGAACACGAACAAGTCAGGGAGATGATAATTCAAAACCCTTATCAGTCAATGTCCCTTTACCTAGCATTTGATCTCATAGAATTCCTCAACTATGAAGATCTCGTGCTCCTTTGTGCTTGAACCTCTCATCCTGAGCATTTCCAATCTGCAAAAAGAAAAGAGAAAACAACAGCAGTCTCTGACCAAAAAAAATATTGTGTAAAGCCGGGAAAAGAATTCAAACTAGAAATCCATCCGTTGTGTGATCTGTGTTCCCTTTTGCTGTGCCTATTCTTACTCCGTGAACTCCATTTTTATCTAGCAAAATCAAACCTCTAAGGAAAGATGGGGAGTTTCTGATATTTAAGTCTCCGTTTAGGGATTTCTCCCTTGCATATTTTGCCAAAAAATCAGCCACTGTATTAGCTTCCCTAGGAGCATATTGGATTGGATTTTCTTTATGCAACATATTCAGATGACAGGTAAGAGAAAAAAGTCTCCATGAACCAACATAAGGATCTTGTATTGCTTTAACTGCTGGTTTGCAGTCAGACTCAAGGATACTACCTCTAATATCCAGTTCTAAGCAAAAAACATAAGCAAAAAGAATACCTTCCAACTCTGCATGTAGAGGAGATTCTGATCTAAAAGTTTTGACTCTCATGTGTTTCACATCTCCCCTCCAGTCTCTAACTACTACAGCACAAGAAGAGTCACCTTCATTTACCCATGATGCATCTGTGTTAATTTTAAAACCAGTTGTTGGTTTTTCCCATCTTACTGCAGTTACTGTGGTTACCTTCTTTTTTTGATTTATATGAGGTATGATTCCAACCTGAACTAGTTTCTTATACTTTTCAAGATTACCTTTCACTGGATTAGCAGAAAAAATTAGGAGCATCAGATCCTTGATATTCTAAAAACATGTATCCACTGAAAAGGGAAGATTGTCATAGAGTGTTTTGTTCCTATAAGTCCAGAGAGACCAAATTGTGACAATGAGAGCAGCAGTATACACATGATTGAGAATCTTTGAACCTACCCTGATGGAGAGATAATGTTCAACTAAATGTCTAAAACTCCTGAAGGCAGGTGTTTGCAGATTCAGAAGGCTGTTAACTTTATTCCATACTGCAGTTGCCTTATTACAGGAGTTAAAAAAATGGTTGATGGAGTCTGAGTGATTAGAGCATATAGGGCATTTAGAGGCTAGTGAAAAACCAAGCTTGCACAGAACATTTTCAAAAGGTAGAATTCCATTCAGAGCTCTCCATATAAGTACTGACATTTTAGCTAGTATGAAATTTGCCCATACCTTGTGCAGATGTCTAATTCTTGTTCCCTTCTGCCTCAGGATCTTGTAGGCAGAACTGACTGAAAAGTTTCCATCCATTGAAGATTTCCATATCAGTCTATCCTCATGTGTGTTCTTGATGGTCACATCCTTCAATATTGAAACTATATTGGTAGCCAAATATGGCTCCACAAAAGGAAGATTAGAGTCTTTGTTCAGGATAAAGGTGCTCAGTGAGATATCAGGGAAAGGAATTACCACATCATCAGGCCATTTATAGTATAGTGCACCTTCTCCTGACCAGTTTGAGTTCCAAAAGGAACATTCACCTTTTCCATGAATTACTCGAGTTAAACTATTAGTTTTTTCAGTTATGTTACAGATTCTTTTCCATACCTGAGATTTCTTATAAGACTCAGGTAGAGTCCACAAATGCTGAGACCATTGAGTGGTGTTCATTTGAAGCTTCCACCATAGCTTACAGGAGAATGAATCAACTATGGCCTGAAGATCTCTAAACCCTATCCCATTCTCTTGTACTGGAAAACTCATTTTTCTCCAGGCTCTCCATTTTTTCCTGGCCTCTGTACTATCATTGGCTCCCCAGAACAGACCAGCAGCCAGCCTTTCCATTTTCCTCAGTACTATCTTTGGAGGTCTTAAGACAGCAAACAAGTGGGTTGGGATTGAAAGAAAACAGTGGTTTATTAGGATAATTTTACCTGCAGTACTCAACCATCTGTTTTTCCAGTTATTAATGCTTTTTTCCATTCTCTCCAATATAGGGTAGTAATATCTCTGAGTGTTCCTTCCTGTAAATATGGGGATCCCTAGGTACTGAAAAGGAAACTCACCTCTAGCCATTCCTAAATTCCTGCTCAAAATATGGATTCTTTCTACTGAGGTGTTTGGAGCAACATAGAAGTTGGATTTAGAAAAATTTACTTTTTGTCCCGTAGTTTGCTCATATGCACTGAGAAATCTTTTAAATCTTTTCAGATTTTTCTTATTACCATCTGCATACATTAGATGAGTATTATCTGCATACATTAGATGAGTGATCTGTGGGCATTTTTTAGGTAAACCAAAAAATTGCAGATATCCCATGTTAAACAGTTTTTTTAAACCTCGGGAGAATGCCTCTGATAGGATATTATACAGAAATGGAGACAGAGGATCTCCCTGTTTAATTCCTCTATTTGATGCAAAGAATCTGTTGCTACTCCATTAATTAAAACTGAAAAGTGAGCTGAGGCTATGTTCTGCATTATCCGGTTTACAAAAATACCATGAAAACCAAATTTAAGGAGGATTGAATTAAGAAAAGACCATGAGACCCTATCAAAAGCTTTCTGCATGTCTAATTTAATGATTAAATTCTGCTTTTTTGATTTTCTTGATAAAATTCTGGTCATTTCTTGCATCAAAATTATGTTATCAGAGATATCCCGCCCTTTCATAAAAGAACTTTGTTCAGGGGATATAAGTTGAGACATGAAAGGCTTAATTCTTTCCATCATCATCTTAGAGAATACCTTGTTCACAAAATTAGAAAGACTTATTGGTCTGAAGTCAGAAAAGGTAACAGGTATAGTTCTTTTGGGAACTAAAGCTAGCCAGGTACTGGAAATTGCCTTTGGAATATTTCCACTTTTTAGAAAATCATTTGCAGCTTCAAGTAAATCTACTTTAACATATTCCCAAAAGGTAGTGTAAAAAAACCAGAGTATCCATCAGGTCCAAGGGAACTATGTTTGTTGAGGTCAAAAACTGCAAACTTAAGCTCTTGGATCAGGAAAAGAGACAGCAGTAAGTTATTTTCTTGTTCAGTTATTACTCTAGGAATTTCAGATAGAAAATGACTTATATAAGTTCCCTGTTTCTGGGGTTCATCCTCATTAAATAAAGCTTTATAATACCCCACTGCTACCTCTTTAATCTGGGTTGGATCTGTGATCCAGTTTCCATGTTCATCCCTAATCTTACTGATTCTAGATTTAGTCCTCCTTTCCCTTATTGAGTGGTGAAAATAACTCGTGTTTGCATCACCATATTTAAACCAATTCAACCTTGCTTTTTGCCTAAGATAGATTACTTTCTCTTTTTGAGCCCTCATCAAAAGATGTTTAGATTTATTCAAATCTGACAAGATTGAATCATTTGGAGTTTGTTGAAATGAGATTTCTAAATCATTAACCTTGTTCTCATATTGTATCAGGTTCTGATCAAGATTACCAAATTGTGTTTTGTTCCATTGCTTTATTTCCATCTTAAGCCTTTTCAGTTTAAATACTAACCTATACATTCCTCTGAAAGGAGATTCCAGGTTCCAGTTAGAAGCCACTAAGTTTAGAAATTCCTGTCTACTAGTCCACATCTCTTGAAATCTAAATGGTCTAGGGGCTTGTTCCTCAGATGTTTGTACAGATATGAGAAGAGGAGCATGATCCGAAGACAATCTATTAAGAACATGGATTGAACTGTTAGGAAATAAATCAAGCCAATCTAATGAGCAGATTCCCCTATCTAACCTTTGGAACATCAAATCTTTGCATCTATCCTTAAATCTATTGTTGCTCCAAGTAAAAGAGTTACCTACTGTAGGTATATCATGCAAATCCAGGTCATTTAAAAATTTATTAAATTGCATCATGCTCTTTTTTGGGGTTGACTTCCTCCCTTTATACTCTGATACTGACGCTACAGTGTTAAAGTCTCCAATAAATGGAAGGAAGAAGATTAGCTGCCTTTAAATCACTCCATAAAGACTCTCTGACTTGTCTATGAACACTTGCATAAATAAAAACACAGTTCCAGCTCAGAGAAGATAATGAATCAGTTATATTCACTTGTACAAACTGATCAGTCTCGCTTATAACAGTAATGCTAAAAGACTGGTTCCAAAATAACCAAATTTTAGCACTATGAGCAGAGTAGGCATTCTGAAAACCCAAATCATATTTAAATTTTATGAGCTTCTGATTTTCTTGCCATGGTTCTATTAAGCACATTATGTCCAACTTGTGTTTAAGTTTCAAATTCTTAAGTCTGTCAATTGAAGTGCCAATTCCCCTTATATTCCAAACTAATACATTCCCAATTATGGTGTGTTTAATCATTTAAAAATTTTGGGATTGGTTTTTTGTGATGATCTTAGGTTTCTACTAGTCTTTGCTGAGTTTTTGCCTTTTTCTCCTGATTTTCCATTACTATGATCAGAATTCCCTGCTAACAGATTTTGGAATGAAAGGTTTACCTTATCCTGCTTTCCTTCTTTTTCCAGAATGCTTAGATCAGAGGTTGTTGTAGATTGTTCTTTCAATGTTTCCTCTTTGCTGGAACTTTGCTCTGTAGGACCTATTTGATCTTGCTCTTTAAGCTCCAATTGTGCTTGTTCTTTTTGGGAAACAGAGGAAATAGATTTATTAGCAGAAACATCAGAGATTATGACAAGTGGTACTTCCTGCGATTCAACTGTTTTATGAAAAATCTCTACTATCTCCCCTTCCTGCTCTTCCTCACTATCTTCTAGGGATTGAAAGGCATTAGATATTGTCACCGTGTTCGTGTTTGTTTCCTTATCCATTATGGAAGATTTTTCAGGGTTCTTTTTTCTCCAGATGGATGTGGTTATTGGCTTAGATATATCATCGAGTGAGTAAAATGGGCCATTCCTTTTTTTATGACTTACCTTGTAGAAATCAAAATTGCTATCATTTTGGATTCCTATATTAATTATTTGTTTCTGGACATCCTTTTCCTTTTGTGATACAGTTAGAGCAGATGTTCCTTCAATGTTTACTACCTCTGTTGGGTGAGAATCTGATCCTAGTTTGTTCTTATGTGTAATATTCTCAACCTTATTACTAGTTGTTTTCCTCAGATTAGGGTGTAAAAAATTACAATTTGTGTTGCTATGCCCAATTATTTTGCAGTGAGTACAATATGTTGGCAAATCCTCATACTCGATTGGGTATTCAGCAACCTTGTTTCCTATGCCTACCATAATTGACTTAGGAAGCTGAGCTAACAGATCAATTTCTACACATACTTTAATAGCTGAAGGTCTGGTTAAGGCCATGGTTGCAGCATCCATTTTAAGAAACCTACCTACCTGGCTACTTATACCCATAATTGCAGAATTGTTATAGAAATGAATTGGTATTTTGTGAAAAGTTACCCAGACCGGGACTATGGAGGATTCCACAGACGGAGAGAAATTTGGTGTCCATTTCTGCACTTTCATTGTGTATCCTTGTATTGACCACTGGCCCTTCATCCAACACCTTTGGTAATCTTCATTTTCCTGAAATCGGATCAAAACGTGTCGATAATCAATAGAACCTAATTGAAATTTCGATTTAAAACCTATTGATTTAAAAGACTGTTGAAGTGAATCCATGTGAGGTTTCCCTCGGATGAACTTTCCGACGAGGGCGTTCTGGTAGTGCGAAGCTAGGATTTCTCCTTCTTCAGGGGGGAGTATGTATGCTATCTTTCCCTTAAATTCTGTTATTGGGTGAAGGTTTGGGGTATCTGGGAGGGTTGATAGGAGGGGGGGTTGTTTTGTGTTGAGTGCTTGGGCAAAACTTCTGATTGCCAGGGGCTTAGAGTGAGTTGGATCCGGAGGTGGAGGAGACGTCGGCGACGCCATGATCAACCACCGATGCTGATGCAGAGGATCAATAATATGACCGTTGAAGAAGAAATGGAGGAGACGAAGTGAAGAAAGAAGAGTAGTGTGTTTTTCGCACTATTTTTCGCACATAGACACAGTAGAAAGAAGAGTATAGTCCACTTTAGCAAGGAAGCAGTGACAAAGAAAAAAGGGGAAGAAGACAGTGAATAGTAGTGTGTGTAATCGCACCAAGAATCGCACCAAGTCCGCTTTAAGAAGCTAAAACCATATTTAACTAGACTACCTAAATTAAATAACTATATTCTTCAAGATAAATCTTGAATGAATATTGACTTATCTAATCTTTCCAAATTTAATTCTAATCAAATCATAACTGAAAGAGGCTGAGAAGAAAGATGAGAGAGAAAGTGCAGAATAAAAATGAGGAAGAAGAAAGGGTTCATGAGAAAAGTAAGGAGAATTTAAAATTAAAATAAAATCATTATTTGTAATTGGTACCCAATTTCTAATTAATTACAAACTGAATCCCATTTATCAATATAGTCCCTGGCATGTCCGGTAAACTAGCGCGGAAAAAGCAGAATAGAAGCAGAAAAATGAGGCTACAAAGAAGTGGAGGAGAGGCGGCGAAACAAGGTAGAGAATTGTTGGAGAATAGGAGGACAACGAGAGAAAATGAAAGAGGCGGAGAACAAAGATGAGAGAGAAAGTGCAGACTAAAAATGAGGAAGAAGAAATGGTTCAAGTGAAAAATAAGGAAAATTTAAAATTTAAATAAAATCATTATGTATAACAGTACCCAATTTCAGATTAATCACAATTCGAGTACAACTTCTCAATATAGTCCCTGGCATGTCCGGTAAACGAGCGCGGAGAAGAGCAGAATAAAAGAAGAAAAATGAGGCAACAAAGAAGTAGAGGAGAGGCGGCAAAACTAGGCAGAGAATTGGGGGAGAATAGGGGGACAACGCGAGAAAATGAAAGAGGCAGAGAAAAAAGATGAGATAGAAAGTGCAGACTAAAAATAATGAAGAAGAAAGGGTTTAAGAGAAAAATAAGGAAAATTTAAAATTAAAATAAAATCATTATGTATAATTAGTACCCCATTTCTGATTAGTTACAAACTGAATCCCATTTCTCAATATAATCCCTGGCATGTCCGGTAAACGAGCGCGGAGAAGAGCTGAACAGAAGCAGAAAAATGAGGCAACTAAGAAGTGGAGGAGAGGTGGCAAAACAAGTCGTAGAATTGGTGGAGAATAGGAGGACAACAAGAGAAAATTAAAGAGGCGGAAAAGAAAGATGAGAGGGAAAGTGCAGACTAAACATGAGGAAGAAGAAAGGGTTCAGGAGAAAAATAAGGAAAAATAAAAATAATATCATTATGTAAAATTAGTATCCAATTTCTGATTAATTACAAACTGAATCCAATTTCTCAATATAGTCACTTGCATATCTGGTAAATGAGTGCGGAGAAGAGCAAAATAGAAGAAGAAAAATGAGGCTACAAAGATGTTGAGCAGGGGTAGCGAAACAAGGTGGGGAATAGGAGGACAATGAGAGATAATGAAAGAGGTAGAGAAGAAAGATGAGAGACAAAGTGCATACTAAAATTGAAGAAGAAAAAAGGGTTTAGGAGAAAAATAAGGAAAATAAAAAATAAAACAATTATGTATAATTAGTACCCAATTTCCGATTAATTACAAACTGAATCCCATTTCTCAATATAGTCCCTGGCATGTCTGGTAAACGAGCATGGAGAAGAGCGAAATAGAAGCAAAATAATGAGGCAACAAAGAAGTTGAGAAGAGGCGGCAAAACATGGCGGAGAATAGGAGGACAATGAGAGAAAATGAAAGAGGCAGAGAAGAAAGATGGGAGAGAAAGTATAGAATAAAAACGAAGAAGAAGAAAGGGTTCATGAGAAAAATATGGAAAATTAAAAATTAAAATAAAATCATTATGTATAATTAATACCTAATTTCTGATTAATTATAAATTGAATCCTATTTCTCAACATAGTCCTTGGCATGTCCGGTAAACGAGCGCAGAGAAGAGCGGAATAGAATAAGAAAAATGAGGCAACAAAGAAGTGGAGGAGAGGCGACAAAACAAGGCTGAGAATTGGTGGAGAATAGGAGGAGAATGAGAGAAAATGAAAGAGGCAAAAAAAGAGAAGAGAGAGAAAGTGCAGACTAAAAATGAGAAACAAGAAAGGTTTCAGGAGAAAAATATGGAAACTTGATAATTAAAATAAAACCATCATGTAAAATTAGTACCCAATTTTGGATTAATTACAAACTGAATCCCATTCCTCAATATAGTCCCTGGCATGTCTGGTAAACGAGCGCAGAGAAGAGCATAATAGAAGCTGAAAAATGAGGCAATAAAGAAGAGGAGGAAAGGCAGCAAAACAAGGCAGAGAATTGGTGGAATATAGGAGAACAACGAGAGAAAATAAAAGAGGTGGAGAAGAAAGACGAGAGAGAAAGTGTAGATTAAAAATGAGGAAAAAGAAATGGTATTAGGAAAATTCAAAATTAAAATAAAGTCATTATGTTTAATTAGTACCCAATTTCTGATTAATTAAAAACTGAATCCCATTTCTCAATATAGTCCATGGCATATCCGCTAAACGAGCATGGAGAAGAGCGGAATTAAAGAAGAAATATGAGGCAACAAAGAAGTGGAGGATAGGCGGCGAAACAAGGCGGATAATTAGTGGAGAATAGGAGGACAACGAGAGGAAATGAAAGAGGTGGAGAAGAAATATGATAGAGAAAGAGCAGACAAAAAATGAGAAAGAAGAAAGGGTTCAGGGGAAAAATATGGAAAATTAAAAATAAAAATAAAATCATTATGTATAATTAGTACCCAATCTCCGATTAATTACAAATTGAATCCCATTTGTCAACATAGTCCTTGGCATGTCCGATAAACGAGCGCGGAGAAGAGCGGAATCGAAACAAAACAACGAGGCAACAAAGAAGTGGAGGAGAGGCGGTGAAGCAAGGTAGAGAATTGGTGGAGAATAGGTGGACCATGAGAGAAAATGAAAGAGGCGGAGAAGAAAGATGAAAGAGAAAGTGAAGACTAAAAATGAGGAAGAAGAAAGGGTTCAGGAGGAAAATAAGGAAAATTAAAAATTAAAATAAAATCATTATGTATAACAGCACCCAATTTGTGATTAATAAAATACTGAATCCCTTTTCTCAATATAGTCCATGGAATATCTGGTAACCGAGCTCGGAGAAGAGCGGAATAGAATCAGAAAAATGAGGCAACAAAGAAGTGGAGGAGTGGCGGAAAAACAAGGCGTAGAATTGGTGGAGAATAGGAGTACAACGAGAGAAAATGAGAGAGGCGGAGAAGAAAGATGAGAGAGAAAGTGCAGGCTAAAAATGAGGAAGAAGAAAGGGTTCAGGAGAAAAATAAGTAAAAATAAAATAAATATAATATCATTATGTATAATTAGTACCCAATTTCTGATTAATTAAAAACTAAATCCAATTTCTCAATACAGTCACTGGCATGTCCGGTAAATGAGCGCAGAGAAGAGTTGAACAGAAGAAGAAAAATGAGGCAACAAAGAAGTTGAGCAGAGGCGGTGAAACAAGGCAGATAATTGGTGGAGTAGGAGGACAACGAGAGAAAATGAAAGAGGCGGAGAAGAAAGATGACAGAGAAAGTGCAGACTAAAAATGAGGAAGAAGAAATGGTTCAAGAGAAAAATAAGGAAAATCCAAAATTAAAATAAAATCATTATGCATAATTAGTACCCAATTTATGATTAATTACTAACTGATTCCCATTTCTCAATATAGTCCCTGGCATTACCGGTAAACGAACGCTGAGAAAATGGAATAGAAGCTGAAAATGAGGAAACAAAGAAGTGGAGGAGAGGTGGAGAATAGGAGGAGAACGAGAGAAAATGAAAGATGCGGAGAAGAAAGATGAGAGAGAAATTACAGACTAAAAATGAGGAAGAAGAAAGGGTTCAGGAGAAAAATAAGAAAATTTTAAAATTAAAATAAAATCATTATGTATAATTAGTACCCAATTTTTGATTATTACAAACTGAATTCTATTTCTCAATATAGTCCATGGCATGTCCGGTAGAAAGAGTTCAAGAGAAAAATAAGGAAAATTTAAAATTAAAATAAAATTATTATCTATAATTAGTACCCAATTTCCGATTAATTACAAATTGAATCCCATTTTTCAATATAGTTCTTGGCATGTCCGATAAACGAGCGCGGAGAAGAGCAGAATAGAAGCTGAAAAATGAGGCAACAAAGAAGTGGAGGAGAGGCGGCGAAACAAGGCAGAGAATTGGTGGAGAATAGAAGGACAACGAGAGAAAATGAAAGAGGTGGATAAGAAAGATGAGAGAGAAAGTACAGACTAAAAATGAGGAAAGGGAAAGGGTTCAGGGGAAAAATAAGGAAAATTAAATATTAAAATAAAATCATTATGTATGAATAGTACCCAATTTCTGATTAATTCCAAATTGAATCCCATTTCTCAAGGTAGTCTCTGGCATGTCGGATAAACGAGCTGGGGAGAAGAGCGGAATGGAAGCAAAAAAATGAGGCTAAAAAGAAGTGGAGGAGAGGCGGTGAAACAAGACTGAGAAT
This sequence comes from Rubia yunnanensis, assembly GCA_037428765.1. Classification (NCBI taxonomy): domain Eukaryota; kingdom Viridiplantae; phylum Streptophyta; class Magnoliopsida; order Gentianales; family Rubiaceae; genus Rubia; species Rubia yunnanensis. Next base: position 22,205,401 of record CM075066.1, read on the forward strand.
TGGTGGAGAATAGGAGCGCAACGAGAGAAAATGAGAGAGGCGGAGAAGAAAGATGAGAGAGAAAGTGCAAACTAAAAATGAGGAAGAAGAAAGGGTTTAGGAGAAAAAAAAGGAAAATAAAAAATAAAAAATAAAATCATTATGTATAATTAGTACCCAATTTCTGATTAATTACAAACTGAATCCCATATCTCAATATAGTCTTTGGCATATCCGGTAAACGATCATGGAGAAGAGCTTAATTAAAGAAGAAAATTGAGGCAACAAAGAAGTGGAGGATAGGCGGCGAAACAAGTCGGATAATTAGTGGAGAATAGGAGGACAACGAGAGGAAATGAAAGAGGTGGAGACAAAAGATGATAGAGAAAGTAAAGACAAAAAATGAGGAAGAAGAAATGGGTCAAGAGAAAAATAAGGAAATTTAAAATTAAAATAAAATCATTATGTATAATTAGTACCCAATTTCCGATTAATTACAAATTGAATTCCATTTGTCAATATAGTCCCTAGCATGTCTGGTAAACGAGCGCGGACAAGAGCGGAATAGAAGCTGAAAAAAGAGGCAACAAAGAAGTGGAGGAGAGGCGGCGAAACAAGGCAGAGAATTGGTTGAGAATAGAAGGACAACGAGAGAAAATGAAAGAGGTGGATAAGAAAGATGAGAGAGAAAGTGCAGACTAAAAATGAGGAAAGGGAAAGGGTTCAGGGGAAAAATAAGGAAAATTAAATATTAAAATAAAATCATTATGTATGATTAGTACCCAATTCCCGATTAATTACAAATTGAACCCCATTTGTCAATATAGTCCTTGGCATGTCCGATAAATGAGCGCGTAGAAGTGCAGAATAGAAGCTGAAAAATGAGGCCACAAAGAAGTGGAGGAGAGGCGGTGAAATAAGGCAGAGAATTGGTGGAGAATAGGAGGACAACGAGAGAAAATGAATGAGGTGGAGAAGAAAGATGAGAGAGAAAGTGCAGACTAAAAATGAGGAAAGAGAAAGGGTTCAGGGGAAAAATAAGGAAAATTAAATATTAAAATAAATCATTATGTAGAATTAGTACCCAATTTCCAATTAATTACCAACTGAATCCCATTTGTTAATATAGTCCTTGGCATGTCTGATAAACAAGCGTGGAGAAGAGCGGAATAGAAGCTGAAAAATGAGGCAACAAAGAAGTGGAGGAGAGGCGGCGAAACAAGGCAGAGAATTGGTGGAGAATAGGAGGACAACGAGAGAAAATGAAAGAGGTGGAGAAGAAAGATGAGAGAGAAAGTAAAGACTAAAAATGAGGAAAGAGAGAGGGTTCAGGGGAAAAATAAGGAAAATTAAAAATTAAAATAAAATCATTATGTATAATTAGTACCCAATTTCTGATTAATTACAAACTGAATTCTATTTCTCAATAGAGTCCATGGCATGTCCGGTAAACGAGCGAGGATAAGAACAGAATAGAAGCCAAAAAATGAGGCAACAAAGAAATAGAGGAGAGGCAGTAAAACAAGGCGGAGAATTATTGAAGAATAGGAGGACAACGAGAGAAAAAGAAAGAGGCGGAGAAGAAATATGAGAGAGAAAGTGCAGACTAAAAATGAGAAAGAAAAAGGGGTCAGGAGAAAAATAAGGAAAATTAAAAATTAAAATAAAATCATTATGCATAATTTGTACCAAATTTCTGATTAATTACAAATTGAATCCCAATTCTCAATATAGTCCTTGGCATGTCCAGTAAACGAGCGCGGGGAAGAGCGGAATTATAGAAGAAAAATGAGGCAACAAAGAAGTGGAGGAGAGGCGGCAAAACAAGGCGGAGATTAGGAGGACAATGAGAGAAGATGAAAGAGGCGGAGAAGAAAGATTAGGGAGAAAGTGCAGACTAAAAAGGAGGAGAAGAAATGGTTCAGGAGAAAAATTAGGAAAATTAAAAATTAAAATAAAATCATTACGTATAATTAGTACCCAATTTCCGATTAATTACAAATTGAATCCCATTTGTCAATATAGTCCTTGGCATGTCCGATAAACGAGCACGGAGAAGAGCGAAATAGAAGCAGAAAAATGAGGCAATAAAGAAGTGGAGGAGAGGCGGCGAAACAAGGCGGAGCATTGGTGGAGATTAGGAGGACAACGAGAGAAAATGAAAGAGGCGCAGAAGAAAGACAAGAGAGAAAGTGCAGACTAAAAATGAGGAAGAAGAAAAGGTTTAGGAGAAAAATATGGAAAATTAAATATTAAAATAAAATAATTATGTAAAATTAGTTCCCAATTTCTGATTAATTACAAACTAAATTTTATTTCTTAATATAGTCCATGGCATGTCCGGTAAACGAGCGAGGATAAGAACAGAATAGAAGCCAAAAAATGAGGCAACAATGAAATAGAGGAGAGGCAGCGAAATAAGGCGGAGAATTGGTGAAGAATAGGAGGACAAAGAGAGAAAAATGAAAGAGACAGAGAATAAAGACGAGAGAGAAAATGCAAACTAGAAAAGAGGAAGAAAAAAGGGGCCAGGAGAAAAATTAGGAAAATTAAAATAAAATCATTATGCATAATTAGTACCCAATTTCTGATTAATTACAAATTGAATCCCATTTCTCAATATAGTCCATGGATTATCAGGTAAACGAGCATGGAGAAGAACAGAATTAAAGAAGAAAAATGAGGCAACAAAGAATTGGAGGATAGGCGGCGAAACAAGGCGGATAATTAGTGGAGAATAGGAGGACAACGAGAGGAAATGAAAGAGGTGGATAAGAACGATGAGAGAGAAAGTGCAGACAAAAAATGAGGAAGAAGAAAGGGTTCAAGAGAAAAATAAGGAAAACTAAAAATTAAAATAAAATCATTATGTATAATTAGTACCCAATTTCCGATTAATTACAAACAGAATCCCATTTGTCAATATAGTCCTTGGCATGTCCGATAAACGAGCACAGAGAAGAGCAGAATAGAAGCTGAAAAATGAGGCTACAAAGAAGTGGAGGAGAGGCGGCGAAACAAGGCGGAGCATTGGTGGAGATTAGGAGGACAACGAGAGAAAATGAAAGAGGCGCAGAAGAAAGACAAGAGAGAAAGTGCAGACTAAAAATGAGGAAGAAGAAAAGGTTTAGGAGAAAAATATGGAAAATTAAATATTAAAATAAAATAATTATGTAAAATTAGTTCCCAATTTCTGATTAATTACAAACTAAATTTTATTTCTTAATATAGTCCATGGCATGTCCGGTAAACGAGCGAGGATAAGAACAGAATAGAAGCCAAAAAATGAGGCAACAATGAAATAGAGGAGAGGCAGCGAAATAAGGCGGAGAATTGGTGAAGAATAGGAGGACAAAGAGAGAAAAATGAAAGAGACAGAGAATAAAGACGAGAGAGAAAATGCAAACTAGAAAAGAGGAAGAAAAAAGGGGCCAGGAGAAAAATTAGGAAAATTAAAATAAAATCATTATGCATAATTAGTACCCAATTTCTGATTAATTACAAATTGAATCCCATTTCTCAATATAGTCCATGGATTATCAGGTAAACGAGCATGGAGAAGAACAGAATTAAAGAAGAAAAATGAGGCAACAAAGAATTGGAGGATAGGCGGCGAAACAAGGCGGATAATTAGTGGAGAATAGGAGGACAACGAGAGGAAATGAAAGAGGTGGAGAAGAACGATGAGAGAGAAAGTGCAGACAAAAAATGAGGAAGAAGAAAGGGTTCAAGAGAAAAATAAGGAAAACTAAAAATTAAAATAAAATCATTATGTATAATTAGTACCCAATTTCCGATTAATTACAAACAGAATCCCATTTGTCAATATAGTCCTTGGCATGTCCGATAAACGAGCACAGAGAAGAGCGGAATAGAAGCTGAAAAATGAGGCTACAAAGAAGTGGAGGAGAGGCGGCGAAACAAGGCTGAGAATTGGTGGAGAATAGAAGGACAACGAGAGAAAATTAGAGAGGCGGAGAAGAAAGATGAGAGAGAAAGTGCAGACTAAAAATGAGGAAGAAGAAAGGGTTTAGGAGAAAAATAAGGAAAATAAAAAATAAAAAATAAAATCATAATGTATAATTAGTACCCAATTTCTGATTAATTACCAACTGAATCCCATTTCTCAATATAGTCCCTGGCATATCCGGTAAACGAGCATAGAGAAGAGCTTGATTAAGGAAGAAAAATGAGGCAACAAAGAAGTGGAGGATAGGCGGCGAAACAAGGCGGATAATTAATGGAGAATAGGAGGACAACAGGAGGAAATGAAAGAGGTGGAGAAGAAAGATGATAGAGAAAGTGAAGACAAAAAATGAGGAAGAAGAAAGGGTTCAAAAGAAAAATAAAAAAAATTAAAATTAAAATAAAATCATTAAGTATAATTAGTACCGAATTTCCGATTAATTACAAATTGAATCCCATTTGTGAATATAGTCCTTGGCATGTCCGATAAATGAGCGCGGAGAAGAGCGGAATAGAAGCTGAAAAATGAGGCAACAAAGAAGTGGAGGAGAGGCGGCGAAACAAGGCAGAAAATTGGTGGAGAATAGGAGGACAACGAGAGAAAATGAACGAGGTGGAGAAGAAAGATGAGAGAGAAAGTACAGACTAAAAATGAGGAAAGAGAAAGGGTTCTGGGGAAAAATAAGGAAAATTAAATATTAAAATAAATCATTATGTAATTTTAGTAACCAATTTCTGATTAATTACAAACTGAATCCCATTTCTCAATATAGTCTCTGGCATGTCGGGTAAACAAGCATGGAGAAGAGCGGAATAGAAGCAGAAAAATTAGGCTACAAAGAAGTGGAGGAGAGGCGGCGAAACAAGGCGAAGAATTAGTGGAGAATAGGAGGACAACGAGAGAAAATCAGAGAAGCAGAAAAGAAAGATGATAGAGAAAGTGCAGTATAAAAATGAGCAAGAAGAAAGGGTTTAGGAGAAAAATAAGGAAAATAAAAAATAAAAAATAAAATCATTATGTATATATAGTACCCAATTTTTGATTAATTACATACTGAATCCCATTTCTCAATATAGTCATTGGCATATCCGGCAAACGAGCATGGAGAAGAGCGGAATTAAAGAAGAAAAATGAGGCAACAAAGAAGTGGATGATAGGCGGCGAAACAAGGCGGATAATTAGTGGAGAAATGAAAGAGGTAGAGAAGAAGGATGATAGAGAAAGTGCAGAAAAAAAATGAGGAAGTAGAAAGGGTTCAAGAGAAAAATAAGGAAAATTTAAAATTAAAATAAAATTATTATCTATAATTAGTACCCAATTTCCGATTAATTACAAATTGAATCCCATTTTTCAATATAGTTCTTGGCATGTCCGATAAACGAGCGCGGAGAAGAGCAGAATAGAAGCTGAAAAATGAGGCAACAAAGAAGTGGAGGAGAGGCGGCGAAACAAGGCAGAGAATTGGTGGAGAATAGAAGGACAACGAGAGAAAATGAAAGAGGTGGATAAGAAAGATGAGAGAGAAAGTGCAGACTAAAAATTAGGAAAGGGAAAGGGTTCAGGGGAAAAATAAGGAAAATTAAATATTAAAATAAAATCATTATGTATGAATAGTACCCAATTTCTGATTAATTCCAAATTGAATCCCATTTCTCAAGGTAGTCTCTGGCATGTCGAATAAACGAGCTGGGGAGAAGAGCGGAATAGAAGCAAAAAAATGACGCTAAAAAGAAGTGGAGGAGAGGCGGTGAAACAAGACTGAGAATTGGTGGAGAATAGGAGCGCAACGAGAGAAAATGAGAGAGGCGGAGAAGAAAGATGAGAGAGAAAGTGCAAACTAAAAATGAGGAAGAAGAAAGGGTTTAGGAGAAAAAAAAGGAAAATAAAAATAAAAAATAAAATCATTATGTATAATTAGTACCCAATTTCTGATTAATTACAAACTGAATCCCATATCTCAATATAGTCTTTGGCATATCCGGTAAACGATCATGGAGAAGAGCTTAAATAAAGAAGAAAATTGAGGCAACAAAGAAGTGGAGGATAGGCGGCGAAACAAGTCGGATAATTAGTGGAGAATAGGAGGACAACGAGAGGAAATGAAAGAGGTGGAGACAAAAGATGATAGAGAAAGTAAAGACAAAAAATGAGGAAGAAGAAATGGGTCAAGAGAAAAATAAGGAAATTTAAAATTAAAATAAAATCATTATGTATAATTAGTACCCAATTTCCGATTAATTACAAATTGAATTCCATTTGTCAATATAGTCCCTAGCATGTCTGGTAAACGAGCGCGGACAAGAGCGGAATAGAAGCTGAAAAAAGAGGCAACAAAGAAGTGGAGGAGAGGCGGCGAAACAAGGCAGAGAATTGGTTGAGAATAGAAGGACAACGAGAGAAAATGAAAGAGGTGGATAAGAAAGATGAGAGAGAAAGTGCAGACTAAAAATGAGGAAAGGGAAAGGGTTCAGGGGAAAAATAAGGAAAATTAAATATTAAAATAAAATCATTATGTATGAATAGTACCCAATTTCTGATTAATTCCAAATTTAATCCCATTTCTCAAGGTAGTCTCTGGCATGTCGGATAAACGAGCTGGGGAGAAGAGCGGAATAGAAGCAAAAAAATGACGCTAAAAAGAAGTGGAGGAGAGGCGGTGAAACAAGACTGAGAATTGGTGGAGAATAGGAGCGCAACGAGAGAAAATGAGAGAGGCGGAGAAGAAAGATGAGAGAGAAAGTGCAAACTAAAAATGAGGAAGAAGAAAGGGTTTAGGAAAAAAAAAGGAAAAAAAAATAAAAAATAAAATCATTATGTATAATTAGTACCCAATTTCTGATTAATTACAAACTGAATCCCATATCTCAATATAGTCTTTGGCATATCCGGTAAACGATCATGGAGAAGAGCTTAATTAAAGAAGAAAATTGAGGCAACAAAGAAGTGGAGGATAGGCAGCGAAACAAGTCGGATAATTAGTGGAGAATAGGAGGACAACGAGAGGAAATGAAAGAGGTGGAGACAAAAGATGATAGAGAAAGTAAAGACAAAAAATGAGGAAGAAGAAATGGGTCAAGAGAAAAATAAGGAAATTTAAAATTAAAATAAAATCATTATGCATAATTAGTACCCAATTTCCGATTAATTACGAATTGAATTCCATTTGTCAATATAGTCCCTAGCATGTCTGGTAAACGAGCGCGGACAAGAGCGGAATCGAAGCTGAAAAAAGAGGCAACAAAGAAGTGGAGGAGAGGCGGCGAAACAAGGCAGAGAATTGGTTGAGAATAGAAGGACAACGAGAGAAAATGAAAGAGGTGGATAAGAAAGATGAGAGAGAAAGTGCAGACTAAAAATGAGGAAAGGGAAAGGGTTCAGGGGAAAAATAAGGAAAATTAAATATTAAAATAAAATCATTATGTATGATTAGTACCCAATTCCCGATTAATTACAAATTGAACCCCATTTGTCAATATAGTCCTTGGCATGTCCGATAAATGAGCGCGTAGAAGTGCAGAATAGAAGCTGAAAAATGAGGCCACAAAGAAGTGGAGGAGAGGCGGTGAAATAAGGCAGAGAATTGGTGGAGAATAGGAGGACAACGAGAGAAAATGAATGAGGTGGAGAAGAAAGATGAGAGAGAAAGTGCAGACTAAAAATGAGGAAAGAGAAAGGGTTCAGGGGAAAAATAAGGAAAATTAAATATTAAAATAAATCATTATGTAGAATTAGTACCCAATTTCCAATTAATTACCAACTGAATCCCATTTGTTAATATAGTCCTTGGCATATCCGATAAACGAGCGTGGAGAAGAGCGGAATAGAAGCTGAAAAATGAGGCAACAAAGAAGTGGAGGAGAGGCGGCGAAACAAGGCAGAGAATTGGTGGAGAATAGGAGGACAACAAGGGAAAATGAAAGAGGTGGAGAAGAAAGATGAGAGAGAAAGTAAAGACTAAAAATGAGGAAAGAGAGAGGGTTCAGGGGAAAAATAAGGAAAATTAAATATTAAAATAAATCATTATGTATAATTAGTACCCAATTTCTGATTAATTACAAACTGAATCCCATTGCTCAATATAGTCTCTGGCATGTCGGATAAACGAGCATAGGGAAGAACGGAATAGAAGCAGAAAAATAAGGCTACAAAGAAGTGGAGGAGAGGCGGCGAAACAAGGCGGAGAACTGGTGGAGAATAGTAGGACAACGAGAGAAAATGAGAGAGACGAATAAGAAAGATGAGAGAGAAAGTGCAGAAAAAAATGAGGAAGAATAAAGGCTTTAGGTGAAAAATAAGAAAAATTAAAAAATTAGAATAAAATTATTATGTATAATTAGTACCCAATTTCCAATTAATTACAAATTGAATCCCATTAGTCAATACAGTCCTTGGCATGTACGATAAACGAGCGTGGAGAAGAGGGGAATAGAAGCTGAAAAATGAGGCAACAAAGAAGTGGAGGAGAGGCGGCGAAACAAGGCGGAGAATTGGTGGAGAATAGGAGGACAACGAGAGAAAATGAAAGAGGTGGAGAAGAAAGATGAGAGAGAAATTGCAGACTAAAAATGAGGAAAGAAAAAGGATTCTGGGGAAAATAAGGAAAATTAAATATTAAAATAAAATCATTAGGTATAATTAGTACCCAATTTCCGATTAATTACAAATTGAATCCCATTTGTCAATATAGTCCTTGGCATGCCTGATAAACGAGCGCGGAGAAGAGCGGAATAGAAGCTTAAAAATGAGGCAACAAAGAAGTGGAAGAGAGGCTGCGAAACAAGGCAGAGAATTGGTTGAGAATAGGAGGACAACGAGAGAAATGAAAGAGGTGGAGAAGAAAGATGAGAGAGAAAGTGCAGACTAAAAATGGGGAAAGAGAGAGGATTCAGGGGAAAAATAAGGAAAATTAAATATTAAAATTAAATCATTAAGTAAAAATAGTACCCAATTCCTGATTAATTACAAATTGAATCTCATTTGTCAATATAGTCCTTGGCATGTCCGATAAATGAGCGCGGAGAAGAGCGGAATAGAAGCTGAAAAATGAAAGAGGTGGAGAAGAAAGATGATTGAGAAAGTGCAGACAAAAAATGAGGAAGAAGAAAGGGTTCAAGAAAAAAATAAGGAAAATTTGAAATTAAAATAAAATCATTGTGTATAATTAGTACCCAATTTCCGATTAATTACAAATTGAATTCCATTTGTCAATATAGTCGTTGGCATGTCCAATAAACGAGCGCGGAGAAGAGCAGAATAGAAGCTGAAAAATGAGACAACAAAGAAGTGGAGGAGAGGCGGCGAAACAAGGCAGAGAATTGGTGGAGATTAGGAGGACAACGAGAGAAAATGAAAGAGGTGGAGAAGAAAGATGAGAGAGAAAGTGCAGACTAAAAATGAGGAAAGAGAAAGGGTTCGGGGGAAAAATAAGAAAAATTAAATATTAAAATAAAATCATTATGTATAATTAGTACCAAATTCCCGATTAATTACAAATTAAATCCTATTTGTCAATATAGTCCTTGGCATGTCCGATAAATGAGCGCGGAGAAGAGCGGAATAAAAGCTGAAAAATGAGGCAATAAAGAAGTGGAGGAGAGGTGGTGAAACAAGGCAGAGAATTTGTGGAGAATAGGAGGACAACGAGAGAAAATTAAAGAGGTGGAGAAGAAAGATGAGAGAGAGTGCAGACTAAAAATGAGGAAAGAGAAAGGGTTTAGGGAAAAATAAGGAAAATTAAATATTAAAATAAAATCATTATGTTTAAATAGTACTCAATTTCTGATTAATTCCAAACGGAATCCCATTTCTCAAGGTAGTATCTGGCATGTCGGATAAACGAGCACGGAGAAGAGCGGAATAGAAGCAAAAAAATGAGGATACAAAGAAGTGGAGGAGAGGCGACGAAACAAGACTGAGAATTGGTGTAGAATAGGAGGGCAACGAGACAAAATGAGAGAGGCGGAGAAGAAAGATGAGAGAGAAAGTGCAGACTAAAAATGGGGAAGAAGAAAGGGTTTAGGAGAAAAATAAGGAAAATAAAAAATAAAATGATTGTGTATAATTAGTACCCAATTTTTTATTAATTACAAACTGAATCCCATTTCTCAATATAGTCTTTGGCATACTCGGTAAACGAGCATGGAGAAGAGCTTAATTAAAGAAGAAAATGAGGCAACAAAGAAGTGGAGGATAGGCGGCGAAACAAGGCGGATAATTAGTGGAGAATAGGAGGACAACGAGAGGATATGAAAGAGGTGGAGAAGAAAGATGATCGAGAAAGTGTAGACTAAAAATGAGGAAAGAGAAAGGAATCAAGGGAAAAATAAGGAAAATTAAATATTAAAATAAAATCATTATTATAATTAGTACCCAATTCCCGATTAATTACAAATTGAATCCCATTTGACAATATAGTCATTGTCATGTCCGATAAATGAGCGCGGAGAAGAGCGGAATAAAAGCTGAAAAATGAGGCAACGAAGAAGTAGAGGAGAGGCGGTGAAACAAGGCAGAGAATTGGTGGAGAATAGGAGGACAATGAGAAAAAAATGAAAGAGGTGGAGAAGAAAGATGAGAGAGAACGTGCAGACTAAAAATGAGGAAAGAGAAAGGGTTCAGGGGAAAAATAAGGAAAACTAAAAATTAAAATAAAATCATTATGTATAATTAGTACCCAATATCCGATTAATTACAAATTGAATCCCATTTGTCAATATAGTCCTTGGCATGTCCGATAAACGAGTGAGGAGAAGAGCGGAATAGAAGCTGAAAAATGAGGCTACAAAGAAGTGGAGGAGAGGTGGCGAAACAAGCCTGAGAATTGGTGGAGAATAGAAAGACAACAAGAGAAAATGAGAGAGGCGGCGAAGAAAGATGAGAGAGAAAGTGCAGACAAAAAATGAGGAAGAAGAAAGGGTTTTGGAGAAAAATAAGGAAAATTAAAAATTAAAAATAAAATCATAATGTATAATTAATACCTCATTTCTGATTAATTATAAACTGGATCTCATTTCTCAATATTGTCCTTGGCATATCCGGTAAACGAGAATGGAGAAGAGCTTAATTAAAGAAGAAAAATGAGGCAACAAAGAAGTGGAGGATAGGCGGCGAAACAAGTCGGATAATTAGTTGAGAATAGGAGGACAACGAGAGGAAATGAAAGAGGTGGAGACAAAAGATGATAGAGAAAGTAAAGACAAAAAATGAGGAAGAAGAAATGGGTCAAGAGAAAAATAAGGAAAATTTAAAATTAAAATAAAATCATTATGTATAATTAGTACCCAATTTCCGATTAATTACAAATTGAATTCCATTTGTCAATATAGTCCTTGGCATGTCCGATAAATGAGCGCGGAGAAGAGCGGAATAGATGCTGAAAAATGAGGCAACAAAGAAGTGGAGGAGAGGCGGCGAAACAAGGCAGAGAATTGGTGGAGAATAGGAAGACAACGAGAGAAAATGAAAGAGGTGGAGAAGCAAGATGAAAGAGAAAGTGCAGACTAAAAATGAGGAAAGAAAAAGGATTCAGGGGAAAAATAAGAAAAAATAAATATTAAAATAAAATCATTACGTATAATTAGTACCCAATTCCCGATTAATTACAAATTGAATCCCATTTGTCAATATAGTCCTTGGAATGTCCGATAAACAAGCGAGGAGAAGAGCGGAATAGAAGCTGAAAAATGAGACTACAAAGAAGTGAAGGAGAGGTGGCGAAACAAGCCTGAGAATTGGTGGAGAATAGAAAGACAACGAGAGAAAATGAGAGAGGCGGAGAAGAAAGATGAGAGAGAAAGTGCAGACTAAAAATGAGGAAGAAGAAAGGGGGTTTTGGAGAAAAATAAGGAAAATTAAAAATAAAATCATAATGTATAATTAATACCTAATTTCTGATTATTTACAAACTGGATCCCATTTCTCAATATTGTCCTTGGCATATCCGGTAAACGAGCATGGAGAAGAGCTTAATTAAAGAAGAAAAATGAGGCAACAAAAAAGTGGAGGATAGGCGGCGAAACAAGGCGGATAATTAGTGGAGAATAGGAGGATAACGAGAGGAAATGAAAAGGTGGAGAAGAAAGATGATAGAGAAAGTGCAGACAAAAATGAGGAAGAAGAAAGGGTTCAAGATAAAAATAAGGAAAAATTAAAATTAAAATAAAATCATTATGTATAATTAGTACCCAATTTTTTATTAACTACAAATTAAATCCCATTTGTCAATATAGTCCTTGGCATGTCCGATAAACGGGCGCGGAGAAGAGCGGAATAGAAGCTGAAAAATGAGGTAACAAAAGAGTGGAGGAGAGGTGGCGAAACAAGGCAGAGAATTGGTGGAGAATAGGAGGACAACGAGAAAAAAATGAAAGAGGTGGAGAAGAAAGATGAGAGAGAAAGTGCCTACTAAAAACGAGGAAAGGAAAAGGATTCAGGGGGAAATTAGGAAAATTAAATATTAAAATAAAATCATTTTGTACAATTAGTACCCAATTCACGATTAATTACAAATTGAATCCCATTTTTCAATATAGTCCTTGGCATGTCCGATATATAAGCGCGGATAAGAGCGTAATAGAAGCACAAAAATGAAAGAGGTGAAGAAGAAAGATGATAGAGAAAGTGCGGACAATAAATGAGGAAGAAGAAAGGGTTCAAAAGAAAAATAAGGAAAATTTAAATTTAAAATAAAATCATTATGTATAAATAGTAACCAATTTCCGATTAATTACTAATTGAATTCCATTTGTCAATATAGTCCTTGGCATGTCTGATAAACGAGCGCGGAGAAGAGCGGAATAGAAGCTGAAAAATGAGGCAACAAAGAAGTGGAGGAGAGGCGGCGAAACAAGGCAGAGAATTGGTGGAGAATAGGAGGACAACAAGAGAAAATGAAAGAGGTGGAGAAGAAAGATGAGAGAGAAAGTGCAGACTAAAAATGAGGAAAGAAAGAGGATTCAGGGGAAAATAAGGAAAATTAAATATTAAAATAAAATCATTAGGTATAATTAGTACCCAATTTCCGATTAATTACAAATTGAATCCCATTTGTCAATATAGTCCTTGGAATGTCTGATAAACGAGTGCGGAGAAGAGCGGAATAGAAGTTGAAAAATGAGGCAACAAAGAAGTGGAGGAGAGGCGGCGAAACAAGGCAGAGAATTGGTGGAGAATAGGAGGACAACGAGAGAAAATGAAAGAGGTGGAAAAGAAAGATGAGAGAGAAAGTGCTGACTAAAAATGAGGAAAGAAAAAGGATTCAGGGGAAAAATATGGAAAATTAAATATTAAATAAAATCATTATGTATAATTAGTACCCAATTCCCGATTAATTACAAATTGAATCCCATTTGTCAATATAGTCCTTGGCATGTCCGATAAATGAGCGCGAGGAAGAGCGGAATAAAAGCTGAAAAATGAGGCAACAAAGAAGTGGAGGAGAGGCGGCGAAAAAAGGCAGAGAATTGGTGGAGAATAGGAGGAAAACGAGAGAAAATGAGAGAGGCGGAGAAGAAAGATGAGAGAGAAAGTGCAGACAAAAAATGAGGAAGAAGAAAGGGTTTAGGAGAAAAATAAGGAAAATTTAAAATAAAAAATAAAATCATTATGTATAATCAGTACCCAATTTCTGATTAATTACAAACTGAATCTCATTTCTCAATGTAGTCCTTGGCATATCTGGTAACCGAGCATGGAGAAGAGCTTAATTAAAGAAGAAAAATGAAGCAACAAAGAAGTGGAGGATAGGCAGCGAAACAAGGCGGATAATTAGTGGAGAATAGGAGGACAACGAGAGGAAATGAAAGAGGTGGAGAAGAAAGATGATAGAGAAAGTGCAGACAAAAATTGAGGAAGAAGAAAGGGTTCAAAAGAAAAATAAGGAAAATTTAAAATTAAAATAAAATCATTATGTATAATTTGTACCCAATTTCCGATTAATTACAAATTGAATTCCAGTTGTCAATATAGTCCTTGGCGTGTCCGATAAACGAGCGTGGAGAAGAGCGGAATAGAAGCTGTAAAATTTGGCAACAAAGAAGTGGAGGAGAGTGATATGAATCTCCTTGCGAAGACTCACGATTTGCGGAATTGATAACTTTGATCTAGTGAAGGGATCTGCAAACCCGCACTATCTCGCACGAAATTCAGGAGTCCAGCCCTCGGGGTACGCCTAACTTCGACTTGCTCTCTAACTAGCCCTCAGGATCAGATTACAAGGTTTATTGATACTTAACTAGCCCTCGGGGTTAAGCAACAATGGAATAGCTCGCAAGCAAAGAGTATGAACCCAAAAGGTTGTATATTTGATTGATGAAAGGTTGTTAAATTCGTCCATAAGGCCTCCCCTTTTATAGGGTTATAATCTTGCCTCAAACCCTAATCACAAATGGAAACGGAATCGACTTATGGCAGCTTTAAGAAGCTAAAACCATATCTAACTAAAATACCTAAAATAAATGGTAATCTAAGGTAATCAGGTTGAATTCTTCAAGAAGTAACCTTGAAGAATATTACCTTATCTAATCTTACCAAATATAATTCTAATCAGAATAAAACTGAATATACTAAACCTTAATGGACTGTATTTTCGAAATTCAGCTCTTCAAAGCCCACATGGCCGAGCTATCAGTCCAATAAACCCAAAATGACATTATTTTACAGTGATCACACTACCTCATTAAAAACCCAGTGGGAAAAAAGAGTATAGTGTTCTTCATGATGTCTTCAGTTTGTCGACAATCTTGAATAATGAATCCAAGATGTCGATGGTGACTCCTTCTTCAATTCTTCATCATAAAGGCGATCAATCAAAGCATTTAAAGTAGCATCTCTAAGCTTAGTCCTTGACCTAGTCATAGGTCCTGCCATGTCACTTAGAGGATCTCGAACATATCCTTTAAATGTTTGATCAAGTCGTGGAATGTCTTCATTTATGGTGGTAGTCATCTTGGCATCTCCATCATTCCCTCCATGGTCGAAAGGTTTCGCCCTCGAAACTGAATCGTCTTCAAATGTAAATGGAGATAAATCAGCAATATTGAAGGTCGCACTAACACCATAATGATCTGGTAACTCAATCTTGTAAGCATTGTCGTTCACACGAGCCAACACTCTAAAAGGACCATCTCCACGTGGACTCAACTTAGATTTCCGAGCATTTGGAAACCTCTCTTTCCGCAGATGAACCCAAACATAATCTCCCACGTTGAACCTCATCAACTTGCGGATTTGATTACCTTTATCAGCATTCTGTACATCAAAGCATTTGATATTCGGATCATTCCCTCCCGGATCGAAAAGTTTCGTCCTCGAAACGGGAAGCATATAACCTGTAAAGACATCTTTGAATTCCTGGAACAACTTAACAAACTGTGAAAACATATCTACAGGAATATCTTCTTTGGAATAGTAACTTTCTTTAAAGGACATTATAAGAACAAAAGAATGGTTATTCAAAGATCGATTCACATCTCTCATTGAAGCATAAAATGATTTATCAGAATTAGTAGATAGTTCATGCCTCATCAGATAAATAGAAAGTAAAGGACTAAGATGTGAAGACAAGAATTTATGTGACTTTTCATTAGCATTCTGCGACTTACCTGTCTTACCTACCTTAGGATCGACCTGGAACTTGTCTATGGTGACATCTACTGTAATTTTGGCAGAATTGACACTATTTTGGTCGAAATTACTTGCTCCATTTGGGGGAGTAATTTCGGCAACATCTGTGGAATACGCCTCAAAAACATCTTGTATTTCAGGACTTTTCTCACCTCTGTCAAAAATGATGATTTCATCATCTATTTGTTCTTCTTCGGTGTCATACTGTGCAGGCATATCATCATCTCCCTCCTCCTCCATTGTTGTTATAATTCGTTCATGGGGACAGTTATTGTGAACATGTCCTTGTTCATTACAATGAAAACATGTAGGAGTGTTAGAAGAAACTGTATCTGACAAAGTAGAAAATGATTTACCTGTATCTTGGCTAAGAGACTGATTGGTTGCGATCATTCTTCGATCAGTTGGTTCCAATGGTGGATTTGAGTAGGTTTTGGTTGAAATAAGGTTTCCTTGGCCACCCAAGTTCAAATTGCTACAACCCCTGGTCGAATTTGGGCTTCTGAAATCAGAGAATTGCCTTTGACTGTCATAGCCAATATTAGAGCTTCCACTGGGCCTTAATGTTGACTCAACCAACCTGGCATTGAACAATAAATCTTGCATGGAAACATAATACTGGAGCTTAACCGGAACTTGAAGATTTTCTCTTAAACCTTCAATAAACTGATTCTTTATAAAGTCATCATTTTCTTTCATGCCAACTCTTCTCATAGCTAATTCAAGATCTTGCCAGTATTCATCTACACTGCGATTTCCTTGCTTCATATTGCTGAGATACGAATGTTGCTCCATCAAATATGTTTGTGGAACATGATGTAATCGAAGCTTTGTCCTCAATCTCTCCCAGGTGGAGATAGGTTTCTTTCCGGCAAGATATCTTGATTCTTTCAAATCCTCCCACCATTCTGTGGCATAATGGGTGAAAGAATATTGTGCGATCTTGATCTTCTCTTTCTCACGGTAGTTGTAAAGATCAAATAGGTTCTCGATCTGCCTCTCCCAATCCAAGTATTTCACAGGATTGTGTCGACCATCAAATCTAGGAATATCATACTTCAAACCTTTGATGTCACAAGCAGATTCAACTTGTCTTGAAGAACGAGGTGTCGTTAGATTTGATAACTCATCTACCTTCCTTGACAATCTCTGAACCTCGCTCATTATGGCATTTATGACATTCATGGAATTATTTTTAGGTTTATTGTTGGGATAGCCAACAAATGGCAGGACGAATGGATCGTCTGCCATCCCTGCTAAGAAGAAACAAACCGTCAGGAATAAATGTCCCCCCTTCCCCTTTGTTTAGTAAGGTCACTCACCAAGTGTATAACACTCACAACTCACAAGGCGAAGGCTAATGCGAGGGCAACTGATCAATTCACCGCAATTCAAAGCACACTATGGAGATGAGTACTGCAGAATTTATTTCGAAATTTAAAAATATATAAACTCAAAATTTGGCTCTACGATCTAGAATTCCAAATTCTACAAAGAATAAGGAAAAAAACACAATTTGAATGGCACGAATCGGAGCTGTATTGAATGAATTATGACCAAAACAAGATTGCTTTATATAGGCTACAAATAGGTTCCGAAAATTCAAGAACAAATTGGAATAGGAATTTAAATCCAAATCACTTGTGGAAAAGGATTTTAATGACTTACTTGTCCCCCAAGTCAAAAAATTCAGATCAAAACCCCTCTCACAATTGGCTTTTATTTCCTTTTTCTCTTCCGGATATTGACTTTTCTTTTCCTTTTTCAAACCGGATTCCTTTTCTTTCCTTTTTTTTTTCAGCCACAATTCATTTTTTTTTCCTTTTTTTTGTACTATAAAACTCACAAACAGAATGTTATTCCCCAAGAAAAATTTTGGTCACAATTACCAAAATTTTTGGAAATTGCAAATCTGCCCCCAAACTTTTGAAAATTGCAAATCTGCCCCAAATTTCAGATTTCAAATCCTAAATTCCGATTTTGAAACCTAAAATCTGCTACCTTTTGGTTTTTGATTTTCAAAAATTTTTGGAACAAGAATCGCCTATATAAAACTTAGAATAAGAAAACTGCGACAACTTCCTCTTGATTCAAATGAACTTCGAGGTATTCAAGATCGTAAGGATCAAGAATATGACACTATATATATGGAAAACGACACAAGACTCTTTTTTTTTTGAATAAGGTGTAATCAAGAATCAAAGAACAATTCTAGATCACGGAATCAAAGAACGATAAAGAAAACAAATAGGATTATGAGCATGCAATAATTTTCAGAAGAGTTGACGAAAATATCACAAGCACATAAACTGTTTAAGCTACTTAAAACTACGAAACTGACCGGGAGGTGAAGGCGGATAATACTTGTTAACGCTCAGACCCTTCGACGTCCTCCTGACTCGATTGATGAAGGTGAAGGCGGATAGTAATACCGAAGTATTCTAACTCTCAGACCCTTCGACGTCCTTCGACTCTAGATTCAATCCTCCTGGTAAGAAAGATCAAACAAACACAGTTAAAACACGACACGAAAGAGTATATATATATTAAAAAAAATCGAAAATAAATTAATGCAAACTCGAAACCCTTTTTTTTCTTTTTCTTTTTTTTTTGGCCTCAGTCGATCCTTCGCTAAGCTCTGATATCAACTGATATGAATCTCCTTGCGAAGACTCACGATTTGCGGAATTGATAACTTTGATCTAGTGAAGGGATCTGCAAACCCGCACTATCTCGCACGAAATTCAGGAGTCTAGCCCTCGAGGTACGCCTAACTTCGACTTGCTCTCTAACTAGCCCTCAGGATCAGATTACAAGGTTTATTGATACTTAACTAGCCCTCGGGGTTAAGCAACAATGGAATAGCTCGCAAGCAAAGAGTATGAACTCAAAAGGTTGTATATTTGATTGATGAAAGGTTGTTAAATTCGTCCATAAGGCCTCCCCTTTTATAGGGTTATAATCTTGCCTCAAACCCTAATCACAAATGGAAACGGAATCGACTTATGGCAGCTTTAAGAAGCTAAAACCATATCTAACTAAAATACCTAAAATAAATGGTAATCTAAGGTAATCAGGTTGAATTCTTCAAGAAGTAACCTTGAAGAATATTACCTTATCTAATCTTACCAAATATAATTCTAATCAGAATAAAACTGAATATACTAAACCTTAATGGACTGTATTTTCGAAATTCAGCTCTTCAAAGCCCACATGGCCGAGCTATCAGTCCAATAAACCCAAAATGACATTATTTTACAGTGATCACACTACCTCATTAAAAACCCAGTGGGAAAAAAGAGTATAGTGTTCTTCATGATGTCTTCAGTTTGTCGACAATCTTGAATAATGAATCCAAGATGTCGATGGTGACTCCTTCTTCAATTTTTCATCATAAAGGCGATCAATCAAAGCATTTAAAGTAGCATCTCTAAGCTTAGTCCTTGACCTAGTCATAGGTCCTGCCATGTCACTTAGAGGATCTCGAACATATCCTTTAAATGTTTGATCAAGTCGTGGAATGTCTTCATTTATGGTGGTAGTCATCTTGGCATCTCCATCAGAGAGGCGGCGAAACAAGGCAGAGAATTGGTGGGGAAATGGAGGATAACGAGAGAAAATGAAAGAGGTGGAGAAGAATGATGAGAGAGAACGTGCAGACTAAAAATGAGGAAAAAGAAAGGGTTCGGTGGAGAAATAAGGAAAATTTAATATTAAAATAAAATAATTATGTATAATTAGTACCAAATTTCTGAATAACTACAAACTGAATCTTATTTCTCAATATAGTCTCTGGCATGCCGGATAAATGAGCACAGGGAAGAGCGGAATGGAAGCAGAAAAATGAGGCTACATAGAAGTGGAGGAGATGCGGCGGAACAAGGCGGAGAACTAGTGGAGAATAGGAGAACAACGAGAGAAAATGAGAGAGACGAATAAGAAAGATGAGAGAGAAAGTGCAGACTAAAAATGAGGAAGAAGAAAGGGTTTAGGGGAAAAATAAGAAAAATTAAAAATTAAAATAAAATCATTATGTATAATTAGTACCCAATTTACGATTAATTACAAATTAAATTCCATTTGTCAATATAGTCCATGGCATGTACGATAAACGAGCGCGGAGAAGAGCGGAATAAAAGCTGAAAAATGGGACAACAAAGAAGTGGAGGAGAGGCGGCGAAACAAGGCAGGGGTGGAGAATAGGAGGACAACGAGAGAAAATGAAAGAGGTGGATAAGAATTATGAGAGAGAAAGTGCAGACTAAAAATGAGGAAAGGGAAAGGATTCAGGGGAAAAATAAGGAAAATTAAATATTAAAATAAAATCATTATGCATAATTAGTACCCAATTCACAATTAATTACAAATTGAATCCCATTTGTCAATATAGTCATTGGCATGTCCGATAAATGAGCGTAACAGAAGCTGAAAAATGAAAGAGGTGGAGAACAAAGATGATAGAAAAAGTGCAGACAAAAAATGAGGAAGAAGAAAGGGTTCAAGAGAAAAATAAGGAAAATTTAAAATTAAAATAAAATCATTATGTATAATTAGTACCCAATTTCCGATTAATTACAAATTGAATTCCATTTGTCAATATAGTCCTTGGCATGTCCGATAAACGAACGCGGAGAAGAGCGGAATAGAAGCTGAAAAATGAGGCAACAAAGAAGTGGAGGAGAGGCGGTGAAACAAGACAGAGAATTGGTGGAGAATAGGAGGACAACGAGAGAAAATGAAAGAGGTGGAGAAGAAATATGAGAGAGAAAGTGCAGACTAAAAACGAGGAAAGAAGAAGGATTCAGGGGAAAATAAGGAAAATTAAATATTAAAATAAAATCATTAGGTATAATTAGTACCCAATTTCCGATTAATTACAAATTGAATCCCATTTGTCAATATAGTCCTTGGCATGTCTGATAAACGAGCGCGGAGAAGAGCGGAATAGAAGCTGAAAAATGAGGCAACAAAGAAGTGGAGGAGAGGCGGCGAAACAAGGCAGAGAATTGGTGGAGAATAGGAGGACAACGAGAGAAAATGAAAGAGGTGGAGAAGAAAGATGAGAGAAAAAGTGCAGACTAAAAATGAGGAAAGAGAAAGGGTGGGTTCAGGGGAAAAAGAAGGAAAATTAAATAGTAAAATAAAACCATTATGTATAATGAGTACCCAATTCCCGATTAATTACAAATTGAATCCCATTTGTCAATATAGTCCTTGGCCTGTCAAATAAATGAGCGTAACAGAAGCTGAAAAATGAAAGAGGTGGAGAAGAAAGATGATAGAGAAAGTGCAGACAAAAAATGAGGAAGAAGAAAGGGATCAAGAGAAAAATAAGGAAAATTTAAAATTAGGGTAATATGCAAATATAACCCTATATGTTGGAGAAAGTGCAAATATAATACTGGGTTGTTTTTTAGTGCAAATATAACCCTAACTATTATACATATGTGCAAATATAACCCTAACTATAATACATGTGCAAATATAACCCTAAAGCCATTATTTCCGGGATTGACTGACCAGGGTTATATTTGCACTTTCAATTATCGCAGTGTTATATATGCACTTTCATTATTGCGGGGTTATATATGCACTTTCATCAATTATATAGGGTTATATATGCACTTTTCTCTTTAAATTAAAATAAAATCATTATGTATAATTAGTACCCAATTTCCGATTAATTACAAATTGAATTCCATTTGTCAATATAGTCCTTGGCATGTCCGATAAACGAGCGTGGAGAAGAGCGGAATAGAAGCTGAAAAATGAGGCAACAAAGAAGTGGAGGAGAGGCGGCGAAACAAGGCAGAGAATTGGTGGAGAATAGGAGGACAACGAGAGAAAATGAAAGAGGTGGAGAAGAAAGATGAGAGAGAAAGTGCAGACTAAAAATGAGGAAAGAAAAAGGATTCAGGGGAAAATAAGGAAAATTAAATATTAAAATAAAATCATTAGGTATAATTAGTACCCAATTTCCGATTAATTACAAATTGAATCCCATTTGTCAATATAGTCCTTGGCATGTCTAATAAACGAGCGCGGAGAAGAGCGGAATAGAAGCAGAAAAATGAGGCAACAAAGAAGTGGAGGAGAGGCGGCGAAACAAGGCAGAGAATTGGTGGAGAATAGGAGGACAACAAGAGAAAATGAAAGAGGTGGAGAAGAAAGATGAGAGAGAAAGTGCAGACTAAAAATGAGGAAAGAAAGAGGATTCAGGGGAAAATAAGGAAAATTAAGTATTAAAATAAAATTATGTATAATTAGTACCCAATTCCTGATTAATTACAAATTGAATCCCATTTGTCAATATAGTTCTTGGCATGTCCGATAAACGAGCGCGGAGAAGAGCGGAATAGAAGCTGAAAAATGAGGCAACAAAGAAGTGGAGGAGAGGCGGCGAAACAAGGCAGATAATTGGTGGAGAATAGGAGGACAACGAGAGAAAATGAAAGAGGTGGAGAAGAAAGATGAGAGAGAAAGTGCAGACTAAAAATGAGGAAAGAAAAAGGATTCAGGGGAAAAAAAGGAAAATTAAATATTAAAATAAAATCCTTACGTATAATTAGTACCCAATTCCCGATTAATTACAAATTGAATCCCATTTGTTAATATAGTCCTTGGCATGTCCGATAAACGAGCGCGGAGAAGAGCAGAATAGAAGCTGAAAAATTAGGCAACAAAGAAGTGGAGGAGAGGCGGCGAAACAAGGCAGAGAATTGGTGGAGAATATGAGGACAACGAGAGAAAATGAAAGAGGTGGAGAAGAAAGATGAGAGACAAAGTGCAAACTAAAAATGAGGATGAAGAAATGGTTCAGGAGAAAAATTAGGAAAATTAAAAATTAAAACCAAATCATTATGTTTAATTAGTACCCAATTTTTGATTAATTAAAAACTGAATCCCATTTCTCAATATAGTCGATGGCACATTCGGTAAACGAGTATGGAGAAGAGCGGAATTAAAGAAGAAAAACGGGGCAACAAAGAAGTGGGGGATAGGCGGCGAAACAAGGCGGATAATTAGTGGAGAATAGGAGGACAACGAGAGGAAATGAAAGAGGTGGAGAAGAAAGAGGATAGAGAAAGTGCAGACGAAAAATGAGGAAGAAGAAATGGTTCAAGAGAAAAATAAGGAAAATTTAAAATTTAAAATAAAATCATTATGTTTAATTAGTACCCAATTCCCGATTAATTACAAATTGAATCCCATTTGTCAATATAGTCCTTGGCATGTCCGATAAACGAGCGCGGAGAAGAGCGGAATAGAAGCTGAAAAATGACGCAACAAATAAGTGGAGGAGAGGCGGCGAAACAAGGCATAAAATTGGTGGAGAATAGGAGGACAACGAGAGAAAATGAAAGAGGCGGAGAATAAAGATCAGAGAGAAAGTGCAGACTAAAAATGAAGATAAAGAAAGGGTTAAGGGGAAAAATAAGGAAAATTAAATATTAAAATAAAATCATTATGTGTAATTAGTACCCAATTTCTGATTAATTACAAACTGAATGCCATTTCTCAATATAGTCCCTGGCATGTCAGATAAACGACCACAGAGAAGAGCGATATTGAAGCAGAAAAATGAGGCAACAAAGAATTGGAGGAGCGGCGGCGAAACAAGGCGGAGAATTGGTGGAGAATAGGAGGACAACGAGAGAAAATGAGAGTGGCGGAGAAGAAAGATGAGAGAGAAAGTGCAAACTAAAAGTGAGGAAGAATAAAGGGTTTAGGAG
Source organism: Rubia yunnanensis (assembly GCA_037428765.1). Taxonomy (NCBI): domain Eukaryota; kingdom Viridiplantae; phylum Streptophyta; class Magnoliopsida; order Gentianales; family Rubiaceae; genus Rubia; species Rubia yunnanensis. Next base: position 22,228,702 of record CM075066.1, read on the forward strand.
AAAAATAAGGAAAATTAAAAATTAAAAATAAAATCATTATGTTTAATTAGTACCCAATTTCAGATTAATTATATATTGAATCCCATTTCTCAATATAGTCCTTGGCATATCCGGTAAACGAGCATGGAGAAGATTGGAATTAAAGAAGCAAAATGAGGCAACAAAAAACTGGAGGATAGGCGGCGAAACAAGGCGGATAATTAGTGGAGAAATGAAAGAGGTGGAGAAGAAAGATGATAGAGAAAGTGCAGACAAAAAATGAGGAAGAAGAAAGGGTTCAAGAGAAAAATAAGGAAAATTTTAAATTAAAATTAAAATAATTGTGTATAAGTAGTCCCCAATTTCCGATTAATTACAAATTGAATCCCATTTGTCAATATAGTCCTTGGCATGTCCGATAAACGAGCACGGAGAAGAGCAGAACAGAAGCTGAAAAATGAGGTAACAAAGAAGTGGAGTAGAGGCGGCGAAACAAGGCAGAGAATTGGTGGAGAATAGGAGTACAACGAGAGAAAATGAAAGAGGTGGAGAAGAAAGATCGGAGAGAAACTGCAGACTAAAGAAGAGGAAAGAGAAAGGGTTAAAAGGAAAAATAAGGAAAAATAAATATTAAAATAAAATCATTATGTATAATTAGTACCCAATTTTTGATTAATTACAAACGGAATACCATTTCTCAATGTAGTCTGTGGCATGTCGGATAAACGAGCACGGAGAAGAGCGGAATAGAAGTAGAAAAATGAGGCTACAAAGAAGTGGAGGAGAGGCGACGAAAGAAGGCGGAGAATTGGTGGATAATAGGAGGACAACGAGACAAAATTAGAGAGGCAGAGAAGAAAGATGAGAGAGAAAGTGCAGACTAAAATGAGGAAGAAGAAAGGGTTTAGGAGAAAAATAAGGAAAATTTAAAATAAAATCATTATGTATAATTAGTACCCAATATCTGATTAATTACAAACTTAATCCCATTTCTCAATATAGTCCTTGGCATATCCGGTAAACGAGCATGGAGAAGAGCAGAATTAAAGTAGAAAAATGAGGAAACAAATAAGTGGAGGATAGGAGGAGAAACAAGGCGGATAATTAGTGGAGAAATGAAAGAGGTGGAGAAGAAAGAGGATAGAGAAAGTGCAGATAAAAAATGAGGAAGAATAAAGGGTTCATGAGAAAAATATGGAAAATTTTAAATTAAAATAAAATCATTATTTATAATTAGTACCCAATTCCTGATTAATTACAAATTGAATCCGATTTGTCAATATAGTCCTTGGCACGTCCGATAAACGAGCGCGGAGAAGAGCGGAATAGAAGCTGAAAAATGAGGCAACAAACAAGTGGAGGAGAGGCGGCGAAACAAGGCAGAGAATTGGTGGAGAATAGGAGGACAATGAGAGAAAATGAAAGAGGTGGAGAAGAAAGATGAGAGAGAAAGTGCAGACTAAAAATGAGGAAAGAAAAAGGATTCAGGGGAAAATAAGGAAAATTAAATATTAAAATAAAATCATTATGTGTAATTAGTACCCAATTTCTGATTAATTACAAACTGAATGCCATTTCTAAGTATAGTCCCTGGCATGTCCGATAAACGAGCACAGAGAAGAGCGGAATTGAAGCAGAAAAATGAGGCTACAAAGAAGTGGAGGAGAGGCGGCGAAACAAGGCGGAGAATTGGTGGAGAATAGGAGGACAACGAGAGAAAATGAGAGAGGCGGAGAAGAAAGATGAGAGAGAAAGTGCAGACTAAAAAGGAGGAAGAAGAAAGGGTTTAGGAGAAAAATAAGGTAAATTAAAAATAAAAAATAAAATCATTATGTATAATTAGTACCCAATTTCTGATTAATTACTAACGGAATCCCATTTCTCAATATAGTTCTTGGCATATCCAAGGGTTTAGCATCTCTTTGCTTCATGGTAGTAGCATCTAGACCAGGGGTAGTTTTATTAGGTATCATGTATTCAGGGAGTGGGCCAATGTTCCCACTCCCGTACACACTCCCGGTTCTCTTTTATTTACCATTAACTCCGACTAAGGGTATTGATGGAATACTCCAAAAATGATGGACGATTACCCCAGTTTTAGGATGGGACCTTTGCCATCTCCCAGTCGAACTCATGATCACCATTATTCATAACAAAGAAACTGGAATGATCCTACCGAGAATTCCACAGGTTCATCCAGAATGAGCCTTGTATACTTATAAGTAATCATCTACAATTTACTCTACACGATATACTAGCATTTTTTAAAACTTAATGGACGGAATTTTGTAAGCTTTTAATTTTGTAAAAAACCTAGAAAATTAAATTTCATTTAGTTCTACGTGGTGGATATGATCTTTCTCATAACACTTATATTAAGGGTATTAGTGGAATACTAAAACAAATACGAACAATTACCTGGTTCGGGGATGGGACCCTTGTCACCTCCCCGTAAAACTCATGATCACCGCTAGTTATGACAAAGAAACTGCCATGATCCAACAGAGAATCCACATGTTCATCCAGAATGAACCTTGTATACTTATATGTAATCATCTACAATTTACTCTACACGATGTACTAGAGCTTTTTATAATTTAATGGAAGTAATTTTATTAGCTTTTAATTTCATAAAAAACATAGAATATTAAATTTCATGTGATTCCATGTGGTGGAAATGATCTTTCTCGTGACACATATAGTAAGGCTATTAATGGAATACTCTGGTTCGAGGACAGGACTCTGGCCACTCCGTAACAAAACTCATAAGCACTGTTAGTCATGACAAAGAAAGTGGTATGACACCACAGAGAATCCACAGGTTCATCCTGAATGAACCTTATATACTTATAAGTAATCATCTACAATTTACTCTACATGATATAGTAGTGCTTTTCATAATTTAATGGACAGAATTTTATTAGCTTTTAATTTCCTAAAAAACCTAGAATATTAAATTTCATGTGATTCCATGTGGTGGAAATAATCTTTGTTATGATGCTAATAGTAAGGGTATTAATGTAATACTCTAAAATGACGGACGATTACCCTAGTTTGGGGATAGGACACTTGTCATCCCCCAACAAAACTAATGACTACCATTAGTCTTGCAAAGAAAGTGGCATGATCAAACAGAGAATTTCACAGGTTCATCCGGAATGAACCTTGCATACTTATAAGTAATAATTTACAATTTCTTCTACATGATGTAATAGAGCTTTTTAAACTTAGATGGATGGAATTTTGTTAGCTTTTAATTTCATAAAAAACCCTAGAATATTAAATTTCATGTGATTCCATGTGGTGGAAATGATCTCTCTCATAACGCTTATAGTAAGGTATTAATGGAATGCTCCAAAAGTGACGGGCGATTACCCCAGTTTTAGGATGTGAACATTCCCATTTCTCAGTCAAACTCATGATCACCGCTAGTCATGACAATGAAATTGGCATGATCCAATAGAGAATTCCACAGGTTCATCCTGAATGGGGCTTGTATACTTACAAGTAATCATCTACAATTTACTCAACACGATATACTAGCGCTTTTTAAAATTTCATGGATGGAATTTAATAATATTTTAATTTCGTAAAAAACCTAGAATATTAAATTTCATGTGGTTCTACGTGGTGGAAATGATCTTTCTCATAACGCTTATATAAAGGGTATTAATGGAATACTCCAAAAATGATAAACGATTACTCGGTTTGGGGACGAGACCCTTGTCACCTCCTAGTAAAACTCATGATCACCGTTAGTCATGACCAAGAAACTAGCATGATCCCACAGAGAATCCACAAGTTCATCCTATGTGAACCTTGTCTACTTAAGTAATCATCTACAATTTACTCTACATGATATACTAGCGCTCTTTATAATTTAATGGACGGAATTTTATTAGATTTTAATTTCACTAAAAACCTAGAATATTAAATTTCATGTGATGCCATGTGTTGGGAATTATCTTTCTCCTGATGCTTATAGTAAGGGTAATAATGGAATACTCTAAAAATGATGGTTGATTATCCAGGTTTGGGAATGGGACCCTTGCCATCCTCCAGTCAAACTCATGTTACCAATAGTCATGACAAAGAAACTGGCATGATCCCACAGAGAATCCATAGGTTCATCCTGATTGAACCTTGAATTTTTATAAGTAATCATCTACAATTTACTCTACATGATGTACAAACGCTTTTTATAAGTTGATGGGAGGAATTATATTAGCTTTTAATTTCTTAAAAACCTAGAAATTAAATTTCATGCGATTGCATGTGGTGCAAATTATCTTTCTCATAACTCTTATAGTAAGGGTATTAATGGAATACTCCAAAAATGACGAACGATTACATCGGATTAGGGATGGGTGTGATCCCACCGTCAAACCCGTCCACACCATTAGTCATTACATGGAAACAGGCTTGATCCCACAGAGAATCCACAATTTCATCCTAAATGAACCTTGTATACTTATAAGTAATCATCTACAATTTACTTTACTTGATATACTAAGGCTTTTTATAATTTAGTGGATGTAATTTTATTAGCATTTAATTTCATAAAAAACCTAGATTAGTAAATTTCATGTGATTCCCTGTGGTGGAAATAATCTCTCTCATAGTGCTTATAGTAAGGGTATTAATGGAATACTCCAAAAATGATGGACGATTATCCCAGTTCTAGGATGGGAACTTTGCCATCTCCCAGTCAAACTCATGATCACTGTTATTCATGACAAAGAAATTTGCATGATCCCACCGAGAAATCCGCAGGTTCATCCTGAATGATCCTCATATACTTTTAGGTAATCATCTACAATTTACTCTACACGATACACTAGCATTTTTTAAAATTTGATGGATGAAATTTTGTAAACTTTTGATTTCATAAAACCCTAGAAAATTAAATTTTATTTGGTTCTACATGGTGGAAATGATCTTTCTCATAACACTTATATTAAGGATATTAATGGAATACTAAAAAAATAACGAACGATTACCTGAATCGGGGACGGAACTCTTGTCACCTTCCAGTAAAACTCATGATCACCGCTAGTCATGACAAAGAAACTAGCATGATCCCATAGAGAATCCATAGGTTCATCCAAAATGAACCATATATACTTATAAGTAATCATCTACAATTTACTCTACACGATGTACTAGTGCTTTTTATAATCTAATGGACGTAGTTTTATTAGCTTTTAATTTCATAAAAAACCTAGAATATTAAATTTCATGTGATTCCATGTGGTGGAAATGTTCTTTCTCGTGATGCTTATAGTAAAGGTATTAATGGAATACTCCAGTTCAGGGACGGGACTCTTGGCACTCCATAACAAAACTCATAAGCACTGTTAGTCATGAAAAAGAAACTAGCATGATCCCACAGAGAATCCATAGGTTCATCCTGAACGAACCTTAACTACCACGCTAAGACACCTCTAGCACCGGTTGTTTTGGTTCCTAGCACCGATTTTTGGGTGGCTAAAAAACTGGTGCCTAAGTAAGCGATGTTAAATTATCTTGCAAATTAATATGGTTAGTGGAGAAAATATAATTATACTTGTATCTATGAATAATGAAAGCATGCATTTCTTACGATGCCCATATATCAAGTTGGCACCAACTGATCCACTCCATTTCATCATCTGCGTCCAAGCTGTTCATGAACAGTCGTATCTTGTTAGTAAATATGGCTGCGTAGACTTCTTCGGATCCGAACACCTTTTGCGCTGAAATTGATGCAGAATATTTTGTCTGGTCCACATATTTGTGAAGATAGCCGTAAAGCATCATTAATCTGGTGAACAGCAGCGATGCATTCTTGGTTTTCCGTGGCTCCCTAATCATTACATTCAGAATCTAATAATGTTAGTTGAACAGTATTTCTATGTAATTCAGTAGTGGATGATGATAATGTAAAGGCTGAAATGAGTTCTCACGAATATGTACTGTGGAGAAATCGACAAGGGAGGATTTGGTTGTCCATTCTCCGGTGATGTATTTTCTTTTGGTAGTAGCTAATGGGTAAAATGTTAGTGATGCGTAGGGGAAAATTAGTCGGAATGAAATAGTATGGGGGTATGTACCTCTCCTTTTACCGGTCGAGCGGCCACCTCTCCACGAGGAGTATCTTCCTTAGCAGCTGGTGTGAGGTTTGTTTGAGGACTTCCAATTTTGTCGACCACCATTTCCTGCGGAGTTGGTTGCTGCTCATTCTCCTACGTTCGTAAATGGATAACACATCATGTCATTGTATTAGCAAGAAAGATATGTATGAGCACCGATGAGAAGAAGAATACATTTATCACACCTCATCATCCTGTTTCTCTATGACACTTATCAGCTTCCCCGGCCATAGAATGTTATATCCAATGGCCTGAGTGACAAACTAAAATTCTTCGTGTTCAATCAGCAAAGGTGCCTTTGGTATGATCACATGTCCTTTTAGATTTACCCGCTCCCACTTAATGGGTAAGTCCGCTTCTGCTTCCTTTGGAAATAATATACCGAATGTAGCTACCTCCCTTTCTCCATGATGGTTCAAAACATATAGGCAGCATTTATTTCCTGTCTGAGAGATGAACTTAGAGATTGGGTAAATACATCGGTCGGGCAATAACTAAGTATTCTCTATTGAAGGAAAATATATAAATTCGGAAGTGCAAGCGATAAATGATAAGAAGTAATGAATTGTACATGTAGCTGCTGAAGGCTGCAGTGCGCTGCAGCTTTCAGTGCCCAGCTGAGACTGAGAGCTACAGCGCGCTGCAGCTTCCAGCGTTCATCAGCAACGAACTGTATCCCCACAACATCAATCCAAATCATGAAATGGAAATCCATGTACTACAAATCACATAGCAAGAAAGGAACAAATTCGATTGCAGTTCACGGTTTGGACTACCTTGTCATCCACTGCAGTTCCTTGTGGGTCACTACATCCCGATGCTGAAGGAATGAATACCCGGTTGTCCTTGTTCGTGGGGGTGGAAGATGCAGCAAGGAAATTACGGGCATCTAAGTGTGGGGGAATAGCTTTACCCAATTTCCCAGCTAGCCAATTTGTTTAGGCCTCAAGTAAAGCAACAAATGTTTCCCTGAGCTCGATAACATCTGTTGGTTGTTTGTTTGAATTTGAAATTTCCTCAGATGGCTTCGTGTTTGTGCTCCCGCATCGACTAGATGCGTAACGGGTGGCAGTCATATGTGGTAGGGCCTCGTTCACCTTAGAGGTTGTGGAGCAACCTCTCCAACGACCCCCGTGATCCTTCCTACCCGTTGCTTGAACTAGAATATCTTCTTTTCCATGTATAACCAATTCTCCCTTTTGCTTCTTATCCAAAAGGTTTTTCTAAGAAACAAAGAAAATAGAAGCCCTTTGATCGGGATAACATCAAAGAATATCAATAGAGATAGATTCAATTATGAATTATGCTCACAATAGTGGGGGCTGCTCTTCGAACGGAGTCGTTGGTGTAGGTTGATAATTTATTGTCCCAGTTAGTGGCAAGGAACACTTCCGAGCGGTCCGGTTTGAAATCCATGCTTTGAACCAAAGCCTCTGCTTCTTCTATACTCTGACCTTCATCCAGAAGTGCCTCAATTTTAGCATTTCTTTTCCTCTTCTCGAGTTCTACTGCAACCCTACGGTTCCCTCCACTCCCCGTGTGATGGATGTAGTCTTTCTGTGAGGCGCTTAATTTTGCTGCTTCACATACCGCCTGTTTGGACATCAGTTTGTAAACTGCCCTCATTGTAAAGACTAGAGAAAATTTATATTGAAGGAAGTACCTTGAATTCATGGGTTGACCTGTGTTTCACAAACAACTCCCACTCATTTTTCTCCATCCAGCGATAGTCTCTCCATGCACAACAGCCCGGTTTTTTTTCCACAATGTATTTGTACGCCACCTTAGTCTTCCAATTCCTCCACTTTTCTCCTGCATAAATTGTTCATTTATTTCGGAACTTATTCATCTCATTGAAAGTCATTTTCGTTTGTATATCCCAGCTAATCTGGAGGATAAGGAGACATGTTGTTAGTGCGACATGTAACGAAGTTGACATAAACAATGGAGGATTAGCAGACACTTACGAGAATGTCTTCCCATGCGTCCTTCTTCACATGGTCTGGGACTGATCTCCAATTATGCCAAGTCCCGAAGCGGATTCTGCGCCAGAAAGCATAGCCAACATACATTGAACATCGGCTGCGCATAACTAGGGGTTCGAAGTCATCATCGAAGAATAGTTTCAGAGGCTTCTTTTGTTTCGCAAGCAACACGGACTTGCACGTGGCTGTTCCTCTGCGCTTGCAATACTCTCCAATCTCAAACTTGTCGAAGCTCCCACTCATGTCTTCTTTTACCATAGTTTCTTCTTCTTCTCCCGACTTCTCTGATCCCGAGCAATATATCGGTGCATCAGCCCCTTCCTCGCTATTGTCGTCAGTTAAAAATTTCTTCCTCGGCGGCGCCATTGAATCTCTTCTAGGAGTAAATCAAACACAAGCAAAACATTGTTCCAACACAGCCCTTTGTGGATTTCCACGAAAATCCAACCGAGTTCAACAATTTCGTCAATTTCGTATAGGGGGCATGTGGGTAGGGAAAAATTATGACATAACAAGCACGCATATCATGTATGAGCCTGAAACAACACCCACAATAGTATAACAAGAAACGTCAACACAAACTCACATTCAAAGAGACCAACCAACATATAACTACTCATTAAACTCGGGAAAGATGGAAACTACCAATGGGTGTTACCTTATTCCGACAATAGCCGGCCATCTTGGTTACCCCCTCCACTGTGAAGATTCCGACCTGGGTATGAAATTTGTGGAGTTAAATGTCAACAAAATTGGTGTATTTGGTTTGCAACCAGGATTGAGAGGTTGAAGCCCGACATAAATGGTGAATGGAGGGACACTGTTTTTGGGGGAAATCTGGACGGGGTTACGGTGGGAAGAGGGGGAACTTGGGATTAGGGATGTGGTGGGTGGAAAGAACTCGGTTCAATGTGGTGGGGAGGGAAGGGTACGGAAACCGAGGGTGAAGGATATGGAGGGAAAAGGGAAACATTTGGAGGGAATGAAAATGAAGCTTTGTTGGCACATTTTGGTGTCTATAATTTCAAATGCTTTAATTTTAAAAAAATAATCCATACGAATGTGAGGGATACGTATTATATTCCCCAGGACCTAGAAAAGATTGTAAAATCTTTAAAATCTTATATTCCCCCCGTCCGAAAATAAATGGTGTGTGAGAGACTTCCACATTCATAAAGAAACCTGTCTAACCGCTAATGCGTTGAAACCATGTAGCAAGGAAGTTACAGATACTCTCTACCTCTCTCCATTACCTCCTTCCCCTGCTTCCCAACTATATTTCCTAGCCTAAGTTTTCAGTTCCCTTCTGCTAATGTTTCCCCCCAGACCACCACCAAAGCCAACTACTTCCACAGTATACTGGGAATCTCCAGATCACAGTTCGATCAAGGTGCACGTGGATGCATCCTGGATTTCTTCCTCTGTTTCATTTGGATTTATTGCTCGCAATCACCAAGGTTTACCAATCCGACGTTGATCAGAGACCATAACAGCCACATCTCCACTGGAAGCTGAAGTTAAGGCAATTCTTATGGCCTATCAGATCTGTCTGGACATATTTTCCAACCTCATTATTGAATCTGACTCGCTACAGGCAGTAAATATGATTAATGATCCTTCAGTTTCCGAATGGACCCTATACCCTCTAGTTTTTCGAGTTCACACTCTTTTATCCCATGCTACCCTCAAGCACACATACATATAATGTAATTCAGTTGCGGCAGCCATTGCGATATATCAAGCATCCTCTGCAATGGTTTCTCCTTTGTATGTGACCAACATTCCGGCACATATTAAAGGCTTAATCTATATGGATAGTATTCATACACCTTATATTAGAATCCATAGGCAAGCCTTTTAATAAGATTGATACTGCTGATCTGTCCTCTATTCTGTCTTAGGTTATGGACTACTTCCCTTCATGGAATTGGATTTTTTCCCTCCTCTTTTGCGATGGCCGCCATTTTTCACAGTCTTATTTGTGCTTTCACCGTCTCATTTGCGCCTTGGAGCACTCAAGCACTGGATACCTCGAACACTCAAGCACTCGAGCCCTCGAGCCGAGGAGGCCTCAATCCCTGGATCCCTCGAGCACTCAAGCTCTCGAGCCATCCCGCCCTCGAGCCATCAAGAACTCGAACCATCGAACACATAAGCACTCGGCCCTCGAACCATCAAACCTCGACCCCTCGAACATTCGAGCCATCAAGCACTTGACCATCAACCCCTCGAGTCTAAAACTTAATATTCAATTGGTCTAACATTCATCCCAAAAATCAAATGTAAACTTCAGCCCAATTAGTATAAGGTGTTAGTGTGTTAGTTTCTGGCCCACAACCTCTGCTCTTCCATCAACTATATTCCCGCCGTTCCCAAGGCCATTCCTCCGCCATTCCCAAGCCCCATCCTCCGCCGTCCCCAAGACCCTTCCTCCGCCGTTCCCAAGCCCTCCGCCGTTCCCAAGCTCTCCGCCTCCCCCTGCTCCCTCCACCGTCCTTGACTCTCACGGCGCCGTCCCCTGCCACCTCCACCGTGCCCTGCTCCCTCCACCTCCCCCTACTCCCTCCGCCATCCTCTACTCTCACGGCACCGTCCCCTGCCACCTCCGCCGTGCCCTTCTCCGTCCACCGTCCCGGCTCCGTCCACCGTCTACTTGTCCAGTCGCGCCCCTTCATCGGCCAACCTCTGTCCGACCATCGTCAACTCTACACTGAACACCACTCGTCAACAACCCGTACTCTAAATTAGGTAAGGGGATTATTCTCCTAAGGTTTGCACAACTATATTTTTTCTTCCTCACGGGTAGATTTCATGATAATGCCTCATTGTGTCAATGCCCTCATTGTGTCAATGCCCTCATTGTGCTCTTGTTTTTGGCATTGGTGAAAAATATTTTGCCCAACCCGATTGTTCATGATATGTGATTCTGGATGGCATAACCCGTGCTCCGATATGATATGATAATTTTGTGCATAACCTGATTGTTCATGAAGTTTGTTCTTGCTCAAGGGTTGATTTCATGATAATGCCTCATCGTGTCGATGCCCTCATTGTGCTATAGTTTTCGGCATTGGTGAATAATTTTGTGCATACCCTGATTGTTCATGACATGTGATTCTGGGTGGCCCATTGATTCGTCCCAGGAATATAGAATGTCCATCTAGTTTAATTATTTTGCTTCTGTTAATATTATCTAAAATTGGGATTCACTGTGAATAAACATTATTCCATATTCAGCCTACGAGAAAAATTGCTTCATTTAGAATAAGTTGATTCCGTATTATTTACCTTTCTAATTGTGTATTATTTACCGTTTTGCATTCTGGCTTCTATTACACATTTAGTTTAACAGAAATGGCCCCCAAAAAAGTTGCAACCAAGAAAAAGAAGAACACCCATAACCCAGCCAAAAAGGCTAGAGTGGTAGAGGGGGAGGATGCCGAGCACGGGACTCAGATTGTTCCGTCGACTGAGCCCATACCAGCCGCAGAGGTGGACTGTACTGAGCAAATTACTGTGTACAAGGACTTCATCTCGAGGGGCCTCATCCTTGAGAGAGGATTGAGGCTAGAAAAGCCCTTCAGGAACTATGTGAATGAGCACGGCTAGGAAGGCTTCATCCCACAACCGACGCGTGCAAACCAGACCATGACGTGTGAATTCCTGTCGCTCATGAAGTACAAGAATTCTGCAACTGTTTTCCTCCGGGGTCATTTGGTCGAATTATCTTCGGATTTGATCAACTACAGGATCCCACTAAAGCCCTCGAGCTTGTACGAAGTCGCTGACACTGCCGTTGAACAAGCTTCATGGGAGGACATCATCACAGGAATCTGTGATGACAACGACGTAGTAATTCGAAATCTACCACAAGAATGGTCAAGCATAGAGAAAAAGTACTTGAATGAAGACATGAACGTGTGGTACAGTTTCATAGCTGCCCGGCTACTCCCCGTGAAATTGAATAGCGAGGTTCATTGGTCTCGTATGCTGCTGCTCTACAAGATAAAGAAGAACATGAGCATCGATGTTAGGAGTACAATAATGGCATACATCTGGGATTGTATCAATGCCCATAACTGCATAGGCTTGTCCTCACTCATCACTGCAATATGCGTGGAAGCAGGTTGCAGATACAAAGATTATGATGTCACAATGATGCCTAAGCTCCCCATAAACCCTCTCATATTCTCGAAGAAGAAGAACGTTGCTGAGTCATCTAGGGCCGCAACAAGTAAATCATCGAATGAGAACTCGGATGGGGACTTGGCTGCATTGCAACTGAAGGTGGATCATTTGGTACGCTGGACATCGCAGGTTAGAAAGATCCTCATAGCCATTTGTGGCGAGAGAATCAATTAATTGGGTCCAATCCCTACCTTTGATTCGCCAAGGCCCAACACGGTGGAGAAGAGGGCGCGGAGGAAATGACTGCCCACATTGAGCTCACATCTTCGTATCATCAGGTTGTTTCATTTGCTAGTTTAATTTTGCTGATCTGTCCTCGTACATTAATTTCTTTCGAAACATACATTGCTCCTTTGTTGGTACTGTTTGGATGTGGTTTTGGAATGTTAGCTTTCAAGCCACATAACGTATTTGTGCTGTTGTCTTAAACGTACTGCATGAGCAGTTCGTTTCAGGTTCATGTGTGTGTAAAATTGCTGCAGCGCGCTGAACCAGAAGAGCTACAACGCGCTGCAGTGGCCAGAACCTACCATAGGAATAGTAAGCCAATTTTTTTACCAGCATTTACCAAAAGCGCTGGAGTACGCTACAGCAGACAGTACTGCTCGAAATGGCAACAAATTGGGAGATTTTCTTACATTAGTTGCTAGGGGCAACGACCAACAACAAAGTACAAATAGTAAATAAATTTTAACTTCGACATCATTGTTCGACCCCCCTAGTCTACAGCCAACTTCATCTTCTTGGATTGACTGTCTCGAAGTTCTCGGCCATCGTCATCTATCCAAATGCCATCTTTGTGTTTCCTCCGTATGACTCCCGCCTCAATCCCGTTGTCAATGGGTAGAGGGGAAATAGAGGGGAACTCTAACCTTCCACTTGTAACCTCAAAATCAATTTCATCTCGAAAAGAGAATTTCCTACCTTGTACCACAACAGACCAACTACATTGCACGGGTCATTTACATAGAAAACTTGTCTTGCTTGTTCGGCCAAAATAAACTGATCATTTTCATATGCCACACGAGTCTGGTCAACAAGGGTAAATCCCATTGGATCATCATTTCGAACCCCAGTTGTTTTATCAAACCATTGGCACTTGAATACCAAAATCTTGAATTCTCCATAGTCAAGCTCCCAAATCTCATCAATAACACCATAGAACGACATCACAACTAGGACTGGTTTTTTGTCTTTCTTACTTGCATGCCACATAGTCTCCGACTCAATGTATACCCCACTATTTTGTGTTGTGCTCTTCAAATATTGGTCCCTAGTAGCGAAAAAAACCGTTGATGTCATATTCAGAATACCTCAAAACCGTGCAGTTAGGCTACCTCGCAAATGCCCTAATTTTTGGGTCGTAAACAGCAACATTGCATCGATCATATAACCAATTCACAAACTTGTCATTGTGCTCCAATTGATCTTTATTAGGGGGGCACGTGGGATGACACTCTGTTATCGAATTAAGGTGCTCGGTCACATAAGCAGTAGTCTCCAAACAATTCCTTAACACATACAAATGAACTGACATCAGATCACTATTTAATGGAGTAAATAACATTCCCCTCGACCTCGGCTTGCCCCCTTCCTCCCAACATGTCGATTCAGGGGCACCCCAAATTTTTTGTGTCCCTGCAAATAGCAAGAGACAAATTCAATCACTTCTTCGGTAACATACCTTTCAACAATACTAGCTTCTGGCCGACTCATACATTTCACGTACCCCTTAAAGACTTTCATGTGACACTCGAATGGATACATCCAACGCAGGCCAATTGGACCGCATATCTTTACCTCCCGCACTAGATGGACGACCAAGTGAACCATTATATCAAAAAAGGATGGAGGGAAATACATTTCCAACTTGCAGAGCACAAAAACAACATCTTTTTGTAGGACATCCAGATGGTCCCGCTCAATAGACTTTCGGCATATAGAGGCAAAAAATATACAAAGTCTAGTGATTGAGTGCCTTACGTCGGTCTCCATTACCCCTCGAATAGCAATAGGTAAAAGTTGTTGCATCAAAACATGACAATCATGAGATTTCAACCCCGTCATCCGACAATCCTTCGTAACTACCCGACTCACGTTCGATGAATAACCAATGGGGACCTTGACTTATTTCAAACTATCACAAACTGAGATTCTCTCCTCCTTAGACAAGGTACAAGGTGCAGGGGGCAAGTACGTCCTCTTACCCTTCACTTCTGGGGCGAGGTCATTTCTGATTCCCAAATAACCAAGTCCAACCAGGCATTCAAACAATCTTTCGTCTTCCAAGGAATATTCAAGAGGGTGCCTATCAAAATTTCACAAATATTTTTATCAATATGCATCACGTCTAGGCAATGCCTAACCTCAAGATGCTCCTAATATGGTAGATCAAAAAATATTCACCTTTTCTTCCAAGGCCCACCACAATGTATTTTGTCCTTGCCTTTGTACTTTCCCAACACCACTCTCAATTTCTTAACCTTACTGTGAATCTACACACCAGTTAGTGGTGTAGGGGATTTCCTTCGTTCTTCCCCGCCAACAAAATTGATGACATCATTCGGGTATTTATGGTTTCCGTGGAGCCATTTTCTATGGCCAAGATACACTGTCTTCCTTCCATGTCTTAGCTGTTTGAATTCAGTCTTCTCCTCACAAATGGGACATGCTTTGTACCCCTTCACAACGTACCCCGACAAATTTCCATAGGCTGGAAAATCATTGATCGTGCAAAAAAGCATGGCACGAAGTTGAAACTCCTCATTCATATGGCCATCAAATACCAACACCCCTTTATCTTCCCACAATATCTTTAAATCATCGATCAATGGTCTCAAATACACATCAACCTCATTCCTAGGTTGTCTAGGACCTGAGATTAACATAGGCATCATAACATATTTACATTTCATGCACAAATATGGGGGCAAAATGTATATAACCAACATCACGGGCCACGAACTATGCTTCGATGACATATTACCAAATGGATTCATCCCATCAGTACACAATGCAAGACGGAGATTTCTAACCTCCGAAGAAAAGGAAGGATATCGCTTGTCAAAATTTCTCCATTGTTCACCGTCCGCCGGATGTCTTATCTTCTCGTCATGTAGTCTTTCACGCTCTCCATGCCATCGCAAGTTCCTCGCATCTTCTGAATTCGTGAATAACCTCTTCAGCCTAGGAATTATAGGAAGATACCACATACACTTCAATGAGACCTTCTTCTTCTTCTTAGCCAAACACCCATCATCATCATTCGTCACACCCTTATATCTTGCATTTTGGCACACGGGACATTCAACAGCATCTATCAAATCACCGTCATACAATACACAATCATTTGGACATGAGTGTATTTTCTTGTATCCCAAACCAAGTGGACACAATATTTTCTTCGCCTCGTAATAGTTTTTCGGAATTCCATTCCCATCCGGAAACTTATCCTTCAGAATCTTTAGTAGTGAATTGACACTTGCATCACTCCAAGAACTTGTAGCTTTCAAATTGAAAACCTCCATAAAAAAAGAGATTACGGTATCCTTACTTTTACATCCCAGATACAATGGCTTCTCTTTCTCGTAGAGCAAAGAAATCAACATTATAGGCTTCCCCTCAAAATCTCTCACAATGTCATCGAACATACCATCAACTGTACATTTGTCTCCATCTACCTTGTCAAACCCACCGTCATGTCCTTGCTCAACCTCTCCATGAAATGTCCATACAATGTAACCTCCATCAAATCTGCTCTTCAACAAGTGAAATCTAACAACCCCACGATCATCAAACCATTCACGACACAAGCATCTTTTGCATGGACAAAGTATCCTCTCCTCCCGACCAAAGGCATAATCTAGAAACAAATCAATAAATGCAATATGTTCACCACTCCCTCTAGCTACACTTGGACAGTTAACCATTTTTTCCCTCCACGCAAATATTGATTCTCGGTCCGTTCGATCTAAACAAGTCAAAACACACCATTACACATATTTTCATTGGTCAAAAATACGAAAAATGAACACGATCTTTTTGCTACACAATACTAAACGTGTCATGTCCGTGTATAAGTATGCGAATTGATCAACTGTATATTCTCGGGAAACATATAAATATATATACCATCTACCAAAAGAAACACAAATATGTTCACATCAGCACTCATTAATTTACACTCTCACAACATGATCGATACTGAACCAACATAAGCTAGGCATAGAGAACCAATAATAAATACGAAAAAACTACCTCCAATCATGCATTTATGGTTCTAGTTGATCGAAATTTCAAAAAATTAATTAATACTTACTTCATGAGTCTTCATTTGTTTGAGTTATTGCACACCTTCCCAAGAAATCTACCATCTAATAATGGATAAGGTTCAAGTTCAGAACTAATTTAAGAGGGTAAGTTTGGAGCATTAAATGCTCGATTTAGCACCAGTTTTTGTCAATAGTACACAAAACCGGTGCCAGTTTTCCCGCCTTTTTCCACGAATGCATTCAGCACCGGTTTCTACATCCCATAACACCGGTTCCTATAACCAGTGCCAAAAACATACATCACGCCAGTTTTCTAGGATTCTTTGCACCGGTCTTCAAACCGGTGCGAATATAACACCGGTTATTGTTGTTTTTAGCATCGGTTTCTTGACCGGTGCTAAACTCTCAACGGTTTTCACAAAATCTAGCAGCGATTTCCCGACTGGTGTAAAAATAACACCGATTTTTATTTAAATTACCGGTGTAAAAATATTTTTAACCGGTGCCACAATAACATCGGTTTTACAACCGGTGCTAACATAAAAAAAACCGGTGCTAAAACATGATTTGCACCGGTTTTCATAACCGGTGTTAAAAAACCGGTTCCAGAGGGGGGTCTCTGTGGTAGTTCTTATATACTTATAAGTAATAATCTACAATTTACTCAACATGATATAGTAGCGCTTTTCATAAAATTTGGTGGACGGAAATTGTTTGGCTTTTAATTTCTAAAAAAACCTAGAATATTAAATTTCATGTGATTCCATGTGGTACAAATTATCTTTCTCATAACGCTTATAGTAAGGGTATTAATAGAATACTCCAAAAATGACGAAAAATTACCTCGGTTCTGTGATGGGATCCTTGCGATCCCCCAGTCAAAATCATGATCACCATTAGTCATGACAAAGAAACTGGCATAATCCCACAGAGAATTCCACAGGCTCATCTGGAATGAACCTTGTACACTTATAAATAATCATTTATAATTTACTCTACACGATGTACCAGCACTCCTTCAAATATGATGGATGGAATTTTATTAGCTTATAATTTTATGAAAAACGTAGCATAATAAATTTCATGTGATGCCATGTGGTGGAAATGATCTTTCTAATGACGCTTATAGTAAGGGTGTTAATGGAATACTCTATAAATGGATGGACGATTACCTCAGTTCGAGGATGGTACCCTTGCCACCCCCTAATAAAACTTAAGATCAACATTAGTCATGACAAAGAAACTGGCTTAATCCCACAGAGAATCCACATGTTCATCCTGAATGAACCTTATATACTTATAAGTAATCATCTACAATTTAGTCTACACGATATACTAGAGTTTTTCATAATTTAATGAACGGAATTTTATTAGATTTAAATTTCATAAAAAACCTAGAATATTAAATTTCACGTGATTCCATGTGGTGGAAATTGTCTTTCTCTTGACCCTTATAGTAAGGGTATCAATGGAATAATTCAAAAATGATTAACGATTACCCCGGTTTGGGGACAGGACCCTTGCCATCCCTCATTAAAACTCATGATCACCGTTATTCATGACAAAGAAACTAGATTGATTCCACAGAGAATCCACAGGTTCAACCTGAATGAACCTGATATACTTATAAATAATCATCTACAATTTACTCTACGCGATAAACTAGCGCTTTTCATAATTTAATGAACGGGATTTTATTAAATTTTAATTTCCTAAAAAAACCTAGAATATTAAATTTCATGTGATTCCATGTTGTGGAAATGATCTTTCTTGTGACCGTTATAGTAATGGTATTAATGGAATTCTCCAAAAATGATGAACGTACCCAGGTTTGGTGACAGGATCCTTGCCATCCCCCAGTCAAACTCATGATCACTATTAGTCATGACAAAGAAACTAGTTTGATCCCACATAGAATCAACAGGTTCATCCTAAATGAACTCTATATACTTATAAGTAATCATCTACAATTTACTCTATACAATATACAAGCGCTTTTCATAATTTAATGAACGGAATTTTATTAGATTTTAATTCCATAAAACCTAGAATATTAAATTTCATGTGATTCCATGTGGTGGAAATTATCTTTCTCATGAACCTTATAGTAAGGGAATCAATGCAATACTCCTAAAATGACAAACGATTACCTCGGTTCAGGATAGACCCTTGCCATCCCCCAGTCAAACTCATGATCAATGTTAGTCATAACAAAGAAACTGGCTTGATCCCACGGAGAATCCACAGGTTCATCCTGAATGAATCTTATACACTTATAAATAATGATCTATAATTTACTATACATGATATACTAGCACTTATCATAATTTAATGAACAGAATTTTATTACATTTTAATTTCATAAGAAACCTAGAATATTAAATTTCATGTGATGCCATATGGTGGAAATGGTCTTCCTTATGACGCTTATAGTAGGGGCATTAATGGAATACTCTAAAAATAAGGGACGATTATCCCCATTCGGGGATGGGATCCCTGCCATCCCCCATTCAAACTAATGATCACCGTTAGTCATAACAAAGAAAATGGCATGATCCCACAGAGAATTCCACAAGTTCATCCTGAATGAACCTTGTATACTTATAATTAATCATTCAAAATTTACTCTACACGATTTACTAGCACTTTTTCTAATTTAATAGATGGAATTTTATTATATCTTAATTTCATAAAAAACCTAGAATATTAAATTTTATGTGATTTCTTGTGGTGGTAATGATCTTTCTTATGACGCTAATAGTAAGGGTATTAATGGAATACTCAAAAAATGACGGACGATTACCCCGGTTTGGGGATAGACACTTGTCATCCCCCTACTCAAACTAATGGTCACCGTTAGTATTGACAAAGAAACTGGTATGATCCAACATAGAATTTCATAGGTTCATCTAGATGAACCTTATATACTTATAAGTAATAATTTACAATTTACTCTACATAATGTACTGGCACTTTTTAAAATAGGATTGACGGAATCCTATTAGCTTTTAATTTCATAAAAAACCTAGAATATTAAATTTGATGGGATGCCATGTGGTGGAAATGATTTTTATCATGACTCTTATAGTAAGGATATTAATGGCTCTAAAAATGATGGATGATTACCCCGGTTCGGGAATGGGACTCTTGCTATCCCCCAGTTAGACTCATGATCACCGTTAGTCTTGACAAAGAAACTAGCATGATCAGATAATTCCTCAGGTTCATCTTGAATGAACCTTTTATACTTATAAGTAATCATTTACAATTTACTCTACACAATGTACAAATGCTTTTTTAAATTTGATAGAAGGAATTTTATTAGCTTTTAATTTCTGAAAAACCTAGAATATTAAATTTCATGTGATCCACGTGGTGCAAATGATCTTTCTCATAACGGTTATAGTGAGGGTTATAATGGAATATTCCAAAAATGACGAACGATTACCTCGGTTCGGGTATAGTACCCTTGTGATCCCCCATTCAAACTCTCGATTACCATAAGTCATGACAAAGAAATTAGCATGATCCCATAGAGAGACCACAGTTCCATCCTAAATGAACCTTGTATACATATAAGTAATTATCAACAATTTACTCTACACGATATATTAGCAATCTTTATAATTTAATGGACGTAATTGTATTAACTTTTAATTTCATAAAAAATCTAGAATATTAAATTTCATGTGATTTCATGTGGTGGAAATGATCTTTTTCATAACGCTTATAGTAAGGGTATTGTTGGAATATTCCAACAATGACTGACGATTACCCCGATTTGGGGATGGGAGATTTGCTAACTCCCAATCAAACTCATGATCATTGTTAGTCTTGAAAAAGAAATTGGCTTGATGCCACAGAGAATTCCACAGGTTTATATAGAATTAACCTTGTATACTTCTAAGTAATCATCTAAAATTTACTACACACGATATACTATTGTTGTTTTCAATTTGATGGATGGAATTTAATCAGCTTTAATTTAATAAAAAACCTAGAATATTAAATTTCATGTGGTTCTACGTGGTGGAAATAATCTTTCTCATAACGCTTATATTAAGGGTATTAATGGAATACTCCAAAATGGCGAACGATTAGCCAAGTTCGGGGGTGGGACCCTTGTCACCGCCCAGTTAACTCATGATCACCGTTACTCATAACAAAGAAATTGGAATGTCCCACAGAGAATCCACAGGTTCATCCTGAATGAACCTTGTATACTAATAAGTAATAATCTACAATTAACTCTACACGATATACTAGCGCTATTTAAAATTTAATGGACGGAATTTTATGAGATTTTAATTTCACAAAAACCTAGAATACTAAATTTCATGTGATTCCATGTGGTGGAAATGATCTTTCTCATGAGGCTTATAGTAAGGGTATTAATGGAATACTCTAAAAATGATGAATGTTTACCCCGGTTCGGGTATGGAACCCTTGCAATACCCCAGTCAAACTTATGATCACTGTTAGTCATGACAAAGAAACTGTCATGATTCCACAGAGAATTCCTCACGTTCATCCTGAATGAATCTTGTATACTTATAAGTAATCATCCACAATTTACTCTACACGATGTACTAGAGCTTATTAAAATTTGATGGACGGAAATTTTTAGCTTTTTATTTCATAAAAAACCTTGAAAATTAAATTTCATGTGGTTATACATGGTAGAAACGATTTTTCTCATAATGTTTATAGTGTGGGTATTAATGGAATACTCCAAAAATGATGAACGATTACCTCGGTTTTGGGACAGGACCCTTGCGATCACCCAGTCAATCTCATGTACACCATTAGTCATGAAAAAAGAAACATGCATGATCCCACAGAAAATTCCACAGGTTCAACTGGAATGAACCTTGTACACTTATAAGTAATCATTTACAATTTACTCTACACGATGTACCAGTGTTTTTTCTAATTTGATGGAAAGAATTTTAGTAGCTTTTAATTTCATGAAAACCCTAGAATTTTAAATTTCATCTTATGCCATATGGTGGAAATGATCTTTCTCATGATGCTTATAGTAAGGGTATTAATAGAATATTCTATAAGTGAAGGACAGTTATCCCAGTTTGGGGATGAGACCCTTGCCTCCCCCTAGTAAAACTCATGATCACTATTAGTCATGACGAAGAATCTGGCATGATCCCACAGAAAATCCACAGGTTCATCCGAAATAAACCCTGTATACTTATAAGTAAGCATCTACAATTTACTCAACACGATATACTAGCACTTTTTATAATTTAATGGAAGGAATTTTATTAGATTTGAATTAATAAAAAAAACCTAGAATATTAAATTTCATGTGATTCCATGTGGTGGAAAGATCTTTCTCATGACCCTTATAGTAAGGGTATCACTGGAATACTCCAAAAATGACAAACGATTACCCCGATTCGAGGACGGGACCCTTGCCATCCCCAAGTCAAAATCATAATCACCGTTAGTCTGGGAATCGGGGATGGAACCCTTGCCATCCCCCAGTCAAAATCACGATCACTGTTAGTCCTGGCAAAGAAACTGGCTTGATCCCACAAAGAATCCACATGTTCATCCTGAATGAACATTATATACTTATAAGTAATCATCTACAATTTACTCTACACGGTATACTAGCGCTTTTCATAACTTAATGAACGGAATTTATTTAGATTTTAATTTCATAAAAACCTAGAATGTTAAATTTCAGGTGATGCCATATGGTGGAAATGATCTTTCTCATGATGCTTATAGTAGGGGTATTAATGGAATACTCTAAAAATAACGGACGATTACCCCCATTCAGGGACAGGATCCCTGCCATCCCCTATTCAAACTAATGATCACCGTTAGTCAAGACAAAGAAAATGGCATGATCCCATGGAGAATTCCACAAGTTCATTCTGAATGAACCTTGTATACTTATAAGTAATCATTCAAAATTTACTCTACATGATTTACTAGCGCTTTTTATAATTTAATGGACGGAATTTTATTAGATTTTAATTTCATAAAAAATCTAGAATATTAAATTTTATGTGATTTCATGTGGTGGAAATGATCTTTTTTATGACGTTAATAGTAAGGGTATTAATGGAATACTCGAAAAATGACAGACGATAACCCCAGTTAGGGGACAGACACTTGCCATCCCCCAGTCAAACTAATGATCACCGTTATTCTTGACAAAGAAACTGGTATGATCCAACATAGAATTTCACAGGTTCATCTAGAATGAACCTTATATACGTATAAGTAATAATTTACAATTTACTCTACATAATCTACTGGCGCTTTTTAAAATTTGATGGACGGAATTCTATTAGCTTTTAATTTCGTAAAAAACTGAGAATATTAAATTTGATGTGATGGCATGTGGTGGAAATGATCTTTCTCTTGACTCTTATAGTAAGGGTACTAATGGAATACTCTAAAAATGATGGATAGTTACCCCGGTTTCAGAATGGGACTCTTGCCATCCCCTAGTCAAACTCATGATCACTGTTAGTCTGGACAAAGAAACTAGCATGATCCCATAGTGAATTTCATAGGTTCATCCTGAATGAACCTTTTATACTTATAAGTAATCATTTACAATTTACTCTAGACAATGTACAAATGCTTTTTAAAATTTGATGAAAGGAATTTTATTAGCTTTTAATTTCTAAAAGACCTAGAATATTAAATTTCATGTGATTCCATGTGGTGGAAATGATATTTCTCATTACCCTTATAGTAATGGTATCAATGGAATACTCCAAAAAAGATGAACGATTACCCGGTTAAGGGATGGGACCCATGCCATTCCCTAGTTAAACGCATGATCACCATTAGTCATGACAGAGAAACTAGCTTTATCCCACAAACAATCCACAGGTTCACCCTGAGTGAACATCATATACTTTTAAGTAATCATCTACAATTTACTCTACACGATATACTAGCGCTTTTCATAATTTAATGAACGGGATTTTATTAAATTTTAATTTCCTAAAAAACCTAGAATATTAAATTTCATGTGATTCCATGTGGTGGAAATGATCTTTCTCATGACCCTTATAGTAATGGAATACTCCAAAAATGATGAACGTACCCCGGTTCGGGGACGGGACCCTTGCCATCCCCCAGTCAAACTCATGATCACTGTTAGTCCTGGCAAAGAAACTGGCTTGATCCCACAAAGAATCCACAGGTTCACCCTGAATGAGCCTTATATACTTATAAGTAATCATCTACAATTTACTCTACACGGTATACTAGCGTTTTTCATAACTTAATGAACAAAATTTATTTAGATTTTGATTTCATAAAAAACCTAGAATATTAAATTTCATGTGATGCCATATGGTGGAAATGATCTTTCTCATGACGTTTATAGTAGGGGTATTAATGGAATACTCTAAAAAATACGGACGATTACCCCCATTCAGGGACAGGATCCCTGCCATCACCAATTCAAACTAATGATCACCGTTAGTCAGGACAAAGAAAATGGCATGATCTCACAGAGAATTACACAAGTTCATTCTGAATGAACCTTGTATACTTAGAAGTAATCATTCAAAATTTACTCTACAAGATTTACTAGCGCTTTTATAATTTCATAGACGGAATTTTATTAGATTTTAATTTCATAAAAAACCTAGAATATTAAATTTCATGTGATTTCATGTGGTGGAAAGTATCTTTCTTATGACGCTAATAGTAAGGGTATTAATGAAATACTCAAAACATAACGGACGATTACCCCAGTTTGGGGACAAACACTTGCCATCCCCCAGTCAAACTAATGATCTCCATTAGTCTCGACAAAGAAACTGGTATGATCCAACATAGAATTTCAAAGGTTCACCTAGAATGAACCTTATATACTTATAAGTAATAATTTACAATTTACTCTACATAATGTACTGACGCTTTTTAAAATTTGATGGACGAAATTTTATTAGCTTTTAATTTCGTAAAAAATTGAGAATATTAAATATTATGTGATCCCATGTGGTGGAAATGATCTTTCTCATGACCCTTATAGTAATGGTATCAAAGAAATACTCCAAAAATTATGAACGATTACCCCGGTTAAGGGACGGGACCCATGCCATCCTCTAGTCAAACTCATGATCACCATTAGTCATGACAGAAACACCTCGATCCCACAGAGAATCCACAGGTTCATCCTAAATTAACCTCATATACTTATAAGTAATCATCTACAGTTTACTCTACCCGATATACTAGCGCTTTTCATAATTTAATGAACGGGATTTTATTAAACTTTATTTTCCTAAAAAACCTAGAATATTAAATTTCATATGATTCCATGTGGTGGAAATGTTCTTTCTCATGACCCTTATTGTAATGGTATTAATGGAATAATCCAAATATGATGAATGTACCCCGGTTTAGGGACAGGACCCTTGCCATCCCCCAGTCAAACTCATGATCACCGTTAGTCATTACAAAGAAACTGGTTTGATCCCACATAGAATGCACATGTTCATCATAAATGAACCTTATATACTTATAAGTAATCATGTACAATTTACTCTACACAATATACTAGCGTTTTTCATAATTTGATGAACCAAATTTTATTAGATTTTAATACCATAAAACCTAGATTATTAAATTTTATGTGATTCCATGTGGTGGAAATTATCTTTCTCATGACCCTTATAGTACGTGTATCAATGGAATACTCCTAAAATGACAAACGATTACCCTGGTTCGAGGATGGACCCTTGCCCTCCCCCAGTCAAACTCATGATCACTGTTAGTCATGACAAAGAAACTAGCTTGATCCCACAGAGAATCCACAGGTTCATCCTGAATGAACATTATACACTTATAAATAATGATCTGCAATTTACCACACATGATATACTAGCGCTTTTCATAATTTAATGAACGAAATTTTATTACATTTTAATTTCATAAAAAACCTAGAATATTAAATTTCATGTGATGTCATATGGTAGAAATGATCTTCCTCACGACGCTTATAGTAGGGGTATTAATGGAATACTCTAAAAATAACGGATGATTATCCCCATTCGGGGACGGGATCCTTGCCATCCCCCATTCAAACTAATGATCAGCGTTAGTTATGACAAAGAAAATGGCATGATCCCACAGAAAATTCCACAAATTCATCCTGAATGAACCTTGTATACTTATAATTAATCATTCAAAATTTACTCTACACGATCTAGCACTTTTTATAATTTATAGATGGAGTTTTATTAGATTTTAATTTTATAAAAAAATCTAGAATATTAAATTTCATGTGATTTCATGTGGTGGAAATGATCTTTCTTATGACGCTAATAGTAAGGGTATTAATGGAATACTCAAAAAATGACAGACGATTACCCCGGTTTGGGGACAGACACTTGTCATCCCCCAGTCAAACTAATGATCACCGTTAGTCTTGACAAAGAAACTGGTATGATTCAACATAGAATTTCACAGGTTCATCTAGAATGAACCTTATATACTTATAAGTAATAATTTACAATTTACTCTACATAATGTACTGGCACTTTTTTAAATAGGATTGACGGAAATCTATTAGCTTTTAATTTCATAAAAAAACTAGAATATTAAATTTAATGTGGTGCCATGTGGTGGAAATGATTTTTCTCAACACTCTTATAGTAAGGGTATTAATGGAATACTCTAAAAATGATGGATGATTACCCCGGTTTGGGAATGGGACCCTTGCTATCCCCTAGTCAGACTTATCATCACCGTTAATCTTGACAAATAAACTAGTATGATCCCACAGAGAATTCCACAGGTTCATCCTGAATGAATCCTTTATAATTATAAGTAATCATTTACAATTTGCTCTACACAATGTACAAACGCTTTTTTAAATTTGAAGGAAGGAATTTTATTAGCTTTTAATTTCTAAAAAATCTAGAATATTAAATTTCATGTGATTCCACGTGGTGCAAATGATCTTTCTCATTACGGTTATAGTGAGGGTTATAATGGAATATTCAAAAAATGACGATTGATTACCCTGGTTCGGGTACAGGACCCTTGTGATCCCCCAGTCAAACTCGTGATTACCATAAGTCATGACAAAGAAATTAGCATGATCCCACAGAGAGACCACAATTCCATCCTAAATGAACCTTGCATATATATAAGCAATCATCTATAATTTACTCTACACGATATACTAACACTCTTTATAATTTAATGGACGTAATTGTATTAGCTTTTAATTTCATAAAAAACCTAGAATATTAAATTTCATGTGATTTCATGTGGTGGAAATGATCTTTTTCATAACGCTTATAGTAAGGGTATTATTGGAATATTCCAACAATGATTGACGATTACCCCGATTTAGGGATGGGAGATTTGCCAACTCCCAATCAAACTCATGATCATTGTTAGTCATGAAAAAGAAATTGGCTTGATGTCATAGAGAATTTCACAAGTTTATCCAGAATTAACCTTGTATACTTCTAAGGAATCATCTAAAATTTACTACACACGATATACTATTTTTTAAAAAAATTTGATGGACGGAATTTAATCAGCTTTAATTTAATAAAAAACCTAGAATATTAAATTTCATGTGGTTCTACGTGGTGGAAATGATCTCTCTCATAACGCTTATATTAAGGGTATTAATGGAATACTCCAAAATGGTGAACGACTAGCGAAATTCGGGGGCGGGACCCTTCTCACCCCCCTAGTAGAACTCATGATTACCGTTACTCATAAAAAAGAAATTGGAATGTCCCACAGAGAATCCACAGGTTCATCCTGTATGAACCTTGTATACTAATAAGTAATCATCTACAATTTACTCTACATGATATACTAGCGCTATTTAAAATTTAAGGGATGGAATTTTATGAGATTTTAATTTCATAAAAACCTAGAATACTAAATTTCATGTGATTCCACGTGGTGGAAATGATCTTTCTCATGACGTTTATAGTAAGGGTATTAATGGAATACTCTAAAAATGACGAATGTTTTCCCCGGTTTGGGGATGGAACCCTTGCAATCCTCCAGTCAAACTCATGATCACTATTAGTCATGACAAAGAAACTGTCATGATTCCACAGAGAATTCCACACGTTCATCCCGAATGAACCTTGTATACTTATAAGTAATCATCCACAATTTACTCTACACGTTGTAATAGAGCTTATTAAAATTTGATGGACGGAAATGTTTTAGCTTTTTATTTCATAAAACACCTTGAATATTAAATTTCATGTGGTTATGCATGGTGGATATGATCTTTCTCATAACGCGTATAGTAAGGGTATTAATGGAATACTCCAAAAATGACTAATGATTACCTCGGTTCGGGGATAGGACCCTTGCGATCACCTAGTCAAACTCATGTACACCATTAGTCATGAAAATGAAACATGCATGATCCCACAGAAAATTCCATAGGTTCATCCGGAATGAACATCGTACACTTATAAGTAATCATTTACAATTTACTCTACAGGATATACCAGCGCTTTTGCTAATTTGATGGACGGAATTTTATTAGCTTTTAATTTCATGAAAACCCTAGAATTTTAAATTTCATCTGATGCCATATGGTGGAAATGATCTTTCTCACGATGCTTATAGTAAGGGTATTAATAGAATACTCTATAACTGATGGACAGTTATCCCGGTTCGGGGATGGGACCCTTGCCTCCCCCTAGTAAAACTCATGATCACTGTTAGCCATGATAAAGAATCTGGCATGATCCCACGGAAAATTGACAGGTTCATCCTGAATAAACCTAGTATACTTATAAGTAATCATCTACAATTTACTCGACACGATATACTAGCGCTTTTCATAATTTAATGGACGGAATTTTATTAGATTTTAATTTAATAAAAAACCTATAATATTAAATTTCCTGTGATTCCATGTCGTTTAAATTATCTTTCTCATGAACCTTATAGTAAGGGAATTAATGGAATACTCCAAATTTGACAAACGATTACCCTTGTTTGGGGATGGTACCCTTGCCATCCCCTAGTAAAACTCATGTTCACCGTTAGTCATGACAAAGAAACTAGCATGATCCCATAGATAATTCCACAAGTTTATCCTGGATGAAACCTGTATACTTATAAGTAATCATCCACAATTTACTTTACACGATGTACTAGCGCTTTTTAAAATTTGATAGATAGGAATTTATTAGCTTTTAATTTCATAAAAAAACCTAGAATATAAAATTTCATGTGATGCCATATGATGAAAATGATCTTTGTCATTACGCATATAGTAAGGGTATTAATTGAATACTCTTAAACTGATGGACGATTACCCCAGTTCGGGGACGGGATCCTTGCCATTCCACATTCAAACTCATGATCACCGTTAGTCATGACAAAGAAATTGGCATGATCCCACAGGGAATTCCACAAGTTCATACTAATGAACCCTGTATACTCATAAGTAATCATTCACAATTTACTCAACACGATTTACAAGCGCTTTTTATAATTTAATGGATGGGATTTTATTTGATTTTAATTTCATAAAAAACCTACAATATTAAATTTCATGTGGTTCTATGTGGTGAAAATGATGTTTCTTATGACGCTAATAGTGAGGGTATTAATTGAATACTCTAAAATGATGGGCGATTACCCAGGTTTGTGGACAGACCCTTGCCATCGCCCGGTCAAACAAATAATCAACGTTAGTTATGACAAAGATACTTTCAGGTTCCAACAGAGAATTTCACAAGTTCATCCGGAATGAACCTTGTATACTTATAAGTAATCATTTAAAATTTACTCTACACGATGTACTAGCATTTTTAAAAATTTGATGGACGGAATTTTATTAGCTTTTAATTTCATAAAAAACAAAAATATTAAATTTCATGTGATGCCATGTGGTGGAAATGATCTTTCTCATGACACTTATAGTAAGAGTATTAATGGAATACTCTAAAAATGATGGACGATTACCACAATTCGGGTATGGGACCCTTGTCATCCCCCAGTCAAACTCATGATCACCATTAGGCTTGAAAAAGAAACTGGCAGGATCCTACAGAGAATTCCACGGGTTCATCCTATATGAACCATTTATACTTATAAGTAACCATCTACAATTTACTTTACACGATGTACAAATGCTTTTTAAAATTTGATTTTTAAAAAGCATAGAATATTAAATTTCATGTGCTTCCATGTGGTGCAAATTATCTTTCTCATATCGCTTACAGTAAGGGTATTAATGGAATACTCCAAAAATGACGGACGATTACCCCGATTTGGTGACGTGATTCTTGCAATCCCCTATTCAAACTCATGATCACCGCTAGTCATGACTAAAGAAACAGGCATGATCCCACAGAGAATCCACAGGTTCATCCTGAATGAACCCTATGTACTTTAAGTAATCATTCATAATTTACTCTACACTGTGTACCAACGCTTTTTAAAATTTGTTGGACAGAATTTTATTAGATTTTAATTTCATAAAAAAACCTAGAATATTAAATTTCATGTGATTCCATGTGGTGGAAATGATCTTTCTCATAACGCTTATAGTAAGGGTATGAATGAAATACACCAAAAATGCATACGATTACCCCGATTTTGGGAATGGGACATTTTCCATCCCCCTGTCACGCTCATGATCACCGTTAGTCATGACAAAGAAATTGGCTTGATCCCACAAGGAATTCCGTAGGTTCATCCTAAATGAACCTTGTATACTTATTAGAAATCATCTACAATATACTATATAATATATACTAGCGCTTTTTAAATTTTGATGGACGGAATTTAATCAGCTTTTAATTGCATAAAAAATCTAGAATATTAAATTTCTTGTGGTTCTACATGGTGGAAATGATCTTTCTCATGACGCTTATACTAAGGGTATTAAATGAATACTCCAAAAATGATGAACAATTACCCAGGTTCGAGGACAGGACCCTTGTCACCCCCCAGTAAAACTCATGATAACCGTTAGTCATGACAAAGAAACTCGCTTGATCCCACAGAGAATCCACATGTTCATCCTGAATGAACCTTGTATACATATAAGTAAGCATCTACAATTTACTCAACACTATATACTAGCACTTTTTATAATTTAATGGAAGGAATTTTATTAGATTTGAATTTAATAAAAAAACCTAGAATATTAAATTTCATGTGATTCCATGTGGTGGAAATGATCTTTCTCATGACACTAATAATAAGGGTATTGATGGAATTTTATTATATTTTAAAATGGGGGATGACAAAGAAATTTGCATGATCCCACATAGAATTCCACAAGTTTGTCCTGAATGAACCTTGTATACTTATAAGTAATCATTCACAATTTACTCTTCAAGATTTACTAGCTCTTTTTAAAATTTGATGGATGGAATTTGATTAGCTTTTAATTTCATAAAAAACCTAGAATATTAAATTTTATTTGATACCATGTGGTGGAAATGATCTTTCTTATAATGGTTATAGTGAGGATATTAATGGAATGCTTCAAAAATTACAAACAATTACCCAAGTTCGTGGACAGGACCCTTGCAATCCCCCGGTCAAACTACTAATCACCGTTAGTCATGACAAAGAAACTAGCATGATCCCATAGATAATTCCACAAGTTTATCCTGGATGAAACCTGTATACTTATAAGTAATCATCCACAATTTACTTTACACGATGTACTAGCGCTTTTTAAAATTTGGTAGATAGGAATTTATTAGCTTTTAATTTCATAAAAAAACCTAGAATATAAAATTTCATGTGATGCCATATGGTGAAAATGATCTTTGTCATTACGCATATAGTAAGGGTATTAATTGAATACTCTTAAACTGATGGACGATTACCCCAGTTCGGGGACAGGATCCTTGCCATTCCACATTCAAACTCATGATCACCGTTAGTCATGACAAAGAAATTGGCATGATCCCACAGGGAATTCCACAAGTTCATACTAATGAACCCTGTATACTCATAAGTAATCATTCACAATTTACTCAACACGATTTACAAGCGCTTTTTATAATTTAATGGATGGGATTTTAATTGATTTTAATTTCATAAAAAACCTACAATATTAAATTTCATGTGGTTCTATGTGGTGAAAATGATGTTTCTTATGACGCTAATAGTGAGGGTATTAATTGAATACTCTAAAATGATGGGCGATTACCCAGGTTTGTGGACAGACCCTTGCCATCCCCCGGTCAAACAAATAATCAACGTTAGTTATGACAAAGATACTTTCAGGTTCCAACAGAGAATTTCACAAGTTCATCCGGAATGAACCTTGTATACTTATAAGTAATCATTTACAATTTACTCTACACGATGTACTAGCATTTTTTAAAATTTGATGGACGGAATTTTATTAGCTTTTAATTTCATAAAAAACAAGAATATTAAATTTCATGTGATGCCATGTGGTGGAAATGATCTTTCTCATGACACTTATAGTAAGAGTATTAATGAAATACTCTAAAAATGATGGACGATTACCACAATTCGGGTATGGGACCCTTGTCATCCCCCAGTCAAACTCATGATCACCATTAGGCTTGAAAAAGAAACTGGCAGGATCCTACAGAGAATTCCACGGGTTCATCCTATATGAACCATTTATACTTATAAGTAACCATCTATAATTTACTTTACACGATGTACAAATGATTTTTAAAATTTGATTTTTAAAAAGCATAGAATATTAAATTTCATGTGCTTCCATGTGGTCCAAATTATCTTTCTCATATCGCTTACAGTAAGGGTATTAATGGAATACTCCAAAAATGACGGACGATTACCCCGATTTGGTGACGTGATTCTTGCAATCCCCTATTCAAACTCATGATCACCGCTAGTCATGACTAAAGAAACAGGCATGATCCCACAGAGAATCCACAGGTTAATCCTGAATGAACCCTATGTACTTTAAGTAATCATTCATAATTTACTCTACACTGTGTACCAACGCTTTTTAAAATTTGTTGGACAGAATTTTATTAGATTTTAATTTCATAAAAAAACCTAGAATATTAAATTTCATGTGATTCCATGTGGTGGAAATGATCTTTCTCATAACGCTTATAGTAAGGGTATGAATGAAATACACCAAAAATGCATACGATTACCCCGATTTTGGGAATGGGACATTTTCCATCCCCCTGTCACGCTCATGATCACCGTTAGTCATGGCAAAGAAATTGGCTTGATCCCACAAGGAATTCCGTAGGTTCATCCTAAATGAACCTTGTATACTTATTAGAAATCATCTACAATATACTATATAATATATACTAGCGCTTTTTAAATTTTGATGGACGGAATTTAATCAGCTTTTAATTGCATAAAAAATCTAGAATATTAAATTTCTTGTGGTTCTACATGGTGGAAATGATCTTTCTCATGACGCTTATACTAAGGGTATTAAATGAATACTCCAAAAATGATGAACAATTACCCAGGTTCGAGGACAGGACCCTTGTCACCCCCCAGTAAAACTCATGATAACCGTTAGTCATGACAAAGAAACTCGCTTGATCCCACAGAGAATCCACATGTTCATCCTGAATGAACCTTGTATACATATAAGTAAGCATCTACAATTTACTCAACACTATATACTAGCACTTTTTATAATTTAATGGAAGGAATTTTATTAGATTTGAATTTAATAAAAAAACCTAGAATATTAAATTTCATGTGATTCCATGTGGTGGAAATGATCTTTCTCATGACACTAATAATAAGGGTATTGATGGAATTTTATTATATTTTAAAATGGGGTATGACAAAGAAATTTGCATGATCCCACATAGAATTCCACAAGTTTATCCTGAATGAACCTTGTATACTTATAAGTAATCATTCACAATTTACTCTTCAAGATTTACTAGCTCTTTTTAAAATTTGATGGATGGAATTTGATTAGCTTTTAATTTCATAAAAAACCTAGAATATTAAATTTTATTTGATACCATGTGGTGGAAATGATCTTTCTTATAATGGTTATAGTGAGGATATTAATGGAATGCTTCAAAAATTACAAACAATTACCCAAGTTCGTGGACAGGACCCTTGCAATCCCCCGGTCAAACTACTAATCACCGTTAGTCATGACAAAGAAACTGGCATGATCTGAATGAGAATTTCACAGGTTCATCAGGAATGAACTTTGTATACTTATAGGTATTCATTTACAATTTACTCTACACAATGTACTATCATTTTTTCAAATTTTATTGACGGAATTTTATTAGCTTTAAATTTTATAAAAAAAAACCTAGATTATTATATTTCATTTGATGTCATGTGGTGGAAATGAGCTTTCTCATGATGCTGTTAGTAAAGGTATTAATGGAATATTCTAAAAATGACGGACGATTACCCATGTTCGGGAATAGGACCCTTGCCATCTCCTAGTCAAACTATGATCACCGTTAGTCATGACCAAGAAACTGGAATGATCCCAAGAGAATTCCACGGCTTCATCCTGAATGAACCCTTTATATTTATAAGTAATCATCTACTATTTACTCTACACGATGTACAAACGCTTTTTAAAATGTGATGGAAGGAATATTATTATCTTATAATTTCTATAAAAAAATATAGAATATTATATTTCATGTGACTCCATGTCGTGCAAATGATGTTTCTCATAACGCTTATAGTAAAGGTATTAATGAAATACTCCAAAAATGATGAATGTTTATCTCAGTTCGGGGACGGGACTCATGTGATCCCCTAGCCAAACTCATGATCACCATTAGTCATGATAAAGAAACTGGCATGATCCCACAGAGAATCCACAGTTTCATCGTAAATGAACCTTGTATACTTAGAAGTAATCACATACAATTTACTCTACATGATATACTAGTGCTTTTTATAATATTATGGATGTAATTTTATTAGCTTTTAGTTTCATGAAAAACCTAGAATATTAAATTTAATATGATTCCATGTGGTGGAAATGATCTTTCTCATATCGCTTATAGTAAGGGTATTAATGGAATACTCCAAAAATGACGGACGATTACCCCGGTTTGGGATGGGACCTTTGTCATCTCCCAATCAAACTCATGATCACTGTTAATCATGAAAAAGAAATTGGCATGATCCCACATAGAATTGCACAGGTCCATACTGAATGAACCCTTTATACTTATAATTAAAAATTTAATGGACGAAATTTAATCAGCTTTTAATTTCATAAAAAAAACCTAGAATATTTAATTTCATGTGGTTCTACGTGGTGGAAATGATCTTTCTCGTAACGCTTATATTAAGCGTATTAATGAAATACTCCAAAAATGACAAACGAGTGCCCCGGTTCGGGGATGGGACCTTACCACTCCCCAGAAAAACTCATGATCACCATTAGTCATGACAAAGAAACTAGCATGATCCCACAGAGAATCCACAGGTTCATCCTAAATGAAACTTTTATGTTCTTAGATATATTAACGGTCAAATATGATCATTGAAGACCATGAAAAAACAAATGGGCAAGAATTAGTCGGACAGAGGGGGTGGTTGAAACAATTAGGATGGATATTCTATACAAATTGTAGCCTACTGTATATTGCAAGGCTAGATGAATAGACATGCAAAGTGAGAGAAATAAGAGTATAAATGAAGGAACACATTTAGGCGAGCTTTAACAGGGAGAAACAATTGTCCAAGTTGCTCCTTACTTATTTTCCAACATGTATTACGGAAAAAGAAGAATGCCAACTAAAGAAAAAAGATAAATGAAGCAGGACAGTCCAAAAAGGATTCTCACAACCTTCTCTTGGCCCTCATAAGTCCTTCCGGTAAGCAATCTCTTCGCTGGGCTATTTTCAGTGCACATTTGAATGTAATTTAAGCTAGAGTAGCAATTCTGTATCAACAATTCTGCTACTATTTAGCACATTTATCCAGAACAAAGTACTAAAGCTGGACCTCTTGGATTTCAGTAATAAAGAAACAAGCATTGCGCTCCAGCATGCTTGGATACTGAAAGTCTTGCAATGCAATTTTTTCTCTCACTAAATATACCTACATCCTATCTATAGAAACTCCATCACAGATAACCACATTCCCTTCTCTTGCTGTATTTGCAAATGTTTAAGCATTATTATTCTCTTCTTTTACTAAAATACACTACTGGTATAGGCATCATTAGAATGGTCCTACATCTTATTCCATCGTTGTATTTTACAAGTCAAACGATAAATAAATTTCAAATAATAAAAAGACAGTAAACTATAACTTTGGTGGACATAACATGTGAGCATTCACAACCAACAAACTATAGTCATTCTACGAGAGTAGTCTCAACAAGCTCATATCAATGCACATAAAAAATTACAACATACACTTGGTATGTACATACAAAATAGAAGTCAGAAAAAAAATAAAGATCCAAAAACTAGAAAGTTTGATTATACGAACTTGCTTTAATAAAATAGGTAACTCATAGGCTCTAGAAGGAACCTCATGATTTGCAATGGAAAAATCAATTCCCCTGCATTCAGACATTATCATGTCAGAAGTAAATCATGTCCATTATTCCTAACACATGCTAGGCATTAAACCATAAAAAGCTACTCATCTTACTTTCTCTTCCTACGTCACCAAGACATGCATAGATACAACACGAGCTCAGCGTAAAAAACACACCACCAAGTGTTGAGGGTTATGAGTTTATAATGATACTGAACAAATCAGTAGAAACTACTGATAAAGCTTTGAGAAAACTGTAACATGAAAAACACACAATGGAGGTGCAGTTTGGTGCAAAATATTTCGTTGATTAACTTACTGAAATGATTTACAAGCTGTACATTTATAGTGTTGTCAAATCAGCTAACAAACTACCAACAAACTAACAACAAATCTCTAACTAAGGCTAACTAACTAACTACTTCTAGTCTAGAATCTGCTGTAAAATGAAGTGCAGTGCTGCTTTTTTTATGCTATTGCTGAGCTAAAGATGAGACTGAGTGTGATACATAAATCCATTACCTCCCCACCCCCTTCAAAATGAGGCTATTGCAAGAATCGTAAAAGCCCATTTTGAACAAAATAGGCAAAACTGAGTGGATTTTGGTGAAAACATCTGTAAGCTGGGATGAAGAACTGACATGAAGAAGAGTAATAAAGCCATCTTTATATGCATCTCTAACAAGGTGGCAATCAATCTCAATGTGTTTGGTTAATTCATGAAAGACCAAATTCTCAGTGATGAATTGCAGCCTTTTTATTACAATAAACATGTATGGGAAGAGAAAGTTTCAACCTAGAATCCTTGAGAAGATAACTGAGTCATTCAGTTCACAGAGAGCCATAGCGAAGCTTCTATATTCAGACTCAGCAGAGGATCTTGATACAGTAGATTGTTTCTTCAATTTCCAAGAGATCAATGAGGATCCTAGAAAAATGGCAAAACTAGTCACTGATCTTCTTATTTTTTTACAGGTTCCCCAATCAGCTTAACAATAGTAGCAAAGATGGAGTTGTGATTGAGATGGATAGAATAGGCCAAACGAGAGATGATGTTTCAATTATTTGATAGCATGGAGAGCACTAAGCCAATGATGTTGAGTAGGCTAGTGGACAAATTGACTCAGTTGATGTACCGTAAATGTGATATATGGTCTAGTAAAATTTATATAAACCAAATGGCTAATAAGTCTACGATAAGGACCAGGATCTAGTAGCATAGGAGATGATTTATCAGTGCAAATCAAGTCCACATGAAGGGGAGAAGCTATAGCCCTAACTTGATCAAGATTCAGGTCTGAAACTAGATTTGAAATATACTTGTTCTGAGTGAGGAACATTCCATGTTTTGATCTGGCAACTTCAATTACCAAAAGGTATTTAGCATGGCCAAGGTCTTTTATAGTAAAAGCCTTATGTAAAGAATCTTTCATAGATTAAATAGCCACCTTTGAATTTCCAGCAATGAGAACATCATCCACATAGACTATATAACTAACCTAGTGAATTTGAGGAATAAGCATGAAACATTGTAAGACTGATGAAATAAACGATGCTTCAAATGCTTGGTAAACTCATGATTTCACTCCATAGAGGCTTGTTTAAGGCCATATAAGGACTTCATTAGTTTACAAACAGTACCTTTCTGAGCCAAGATAACCAACAGGTGGCAGCATGTAAAGCTCTTCATCAATATAGCCACATGTAAAAAGGCATTGTTCACATATACATTGATGAAGAAACCAGTTCTGAGTAGCAGCTAAAACAAGAAATAACCTCATTGTGACAGTTTTGGCAACTAGAGAGAAGCTCTTATAGAAATATCCACCTTCAATTTCACTGTAACTTTTAGCCACTAATCTGGCCTTATATCTGCTAACTGATCCATCAGGGTTGCATTTTATTTTGTACACCCATTTACTGCCTATAGTCCTCTTTCCTGGTGGTAAAGAAACTATGACCCAAGTTTGATTGTCTTCTAAAGCCTGCAATTCTTCATTCATAGCAATGATCCATTTAGGATAAAGAATGGCTTCTTTATATGAAGATGGTTCTAGAATCTGAGCTATAGTGATGAAAAAAGCAATATGTGTAGCAGAAAAAATAGTTGTATGTGAGGAATCATGAACTGAATTAGTAACAAAGTCTTTCAGCCAGACTGGTTTAGTTTTAGGTCTAGTATTGTGTCTAGGCTGAATTGGTTGAAATGATGGATATGAATCAGGAGATGGTATAATAGGCTCAATCTCAAAAGTATGATCTGAAAGCCTAGTATTAGAGTGTTTATCATAATCAGAATGATGTATAGGAGCAGTGTGAAAATTTTGGTAAAGATCAAGATCAGAAGGATCAGTTGTGTGATCAGAAATGTTGGCTTCGTGAAGAATATTTTGATTAAGGAAAGTAGGTGGAAGAATATCAGAAGAATTATCAATGTATTCGAACAAAGAAGTATTGGGCGAGGACTTATAAGTAGGACATGGTGTGAAAGACTTGTGAACTACATTATTAGAATTCATCTTATATGGAAATGTTTTCTCGGGAGAAGAAACATCTCTAGACACAATTGATTTCACATTTATTGTATCAAAGAGATTGAAAACTTTTTGATTTAATGGATATCCTAAAAAGATACAAGGAAAAGCTCTTGGTGAAAACTTATCTTTCTGTGGTGACAGATTAGAAGCAAAAGCAAGGCAGCAAAAAACATTTAAGTTTGTTAGATCTGGTTTTCTGTTTAAAAGGATCTCATATGGAGATTTCCATCCTAAAACTGATGCAGGAAATTTTTTTTATTGTATATGTAGAGGCTAAAACAGTATCAGCCCAGAAATGCTTTGGCAAACCAGATTGAAACATAAAAGCTCTAGCCATCTCTAGCAAATGCATGTGCTTCCTCTCAACAACTCCATTTTGCTGAGGAGTGTAAGCAAAAATCGTTTGATGAACAATTCCTAGTTTATCAAAAAAGGTTATGACATTTTCTATGTGTTTTGATCATTTGTATAAAACTTTGCAAAGAATCACATACTCTATCTTTTGTCCTTAAAAGAATGGTCTATGTAGATCTGCTAAAATCATCTACTATGGTTACAAAGTACTTGTATCCACATGTAGATTCCACCTTGTAGGGACCCCAGAGATCCAAATTCAAATGTTTTAATTTGAGATTGTGGAAAGCTGAGCCTAGTTTGCTTAGCCAAAGGACATATATGACACTGAAAATTGTCTTTATTTTTTATATCAAGATGTTTCATGATTAAATTAGATGCATGCCCAAGCTTTAAATGCCATATGTCTGAATATTCTACTGGGACTTTATTTGCTACTACATATGTTTCTATCCTTTTTAAAAACAATGAATTGAAGGATTGAATACAACGTGAAATAAAATTATGATTAAATGAAGCAGGAGTAATGAGATATAGTCCTCTGCTAGCTTTAGCCACCCCAATGACTATGTTAGTCTTGAGGTCCTAAGTGAAACAGATAGATGGATGGAAGTTTAAATGGACATCTCCTGACTGAGCAAGCTTATTCACAAAGAGCAAATTGTATTTGAAGCTATCAACATACAAACTATCATAAAAAATGAGAGATGGTGTGAGATGAACAGATCCTATGGCAGTGACAAGTTGTGAGGTATTGTTCGGCCAATGAAGTGGAATAGGTACTGAGTTTGGAGTACATGTTTGGAAAAGATTTTTATTGCTACACAAATGAATTGATGCACTACTTTCTAGAATCCATGTATCATCATCAAATTGAAAAGCTAAGTTTATCTGTTGAGTTAGAACACTACCTAAGAAATCATAAAAGTGAGCTAGGTTGACAACCTCTCCTGGTGATGATTCTACACTTTTTTCCATTCTGATGTTTGTTCTCCATCATCTTCATGAATGATGCAAACATTGCCTGCATATTGTTCCCATTTTGCATATCAGAAACATCAAATAGAGTTCATCTTGCTCTTGTGTTATGGCCATATTAGCCACAACATTCTTAGGTCTAGGTTTTCCTTCCTGCCAACAATCAGGATAGCCATGGATTTTGAAGCAGAAATCCTTGACATGTCCAGTTTTATAACAGTGATCACATTTCAAGAGCTTCTTGTATTGAGAATCCTTTTTCTTGAAACTCCCTTTTCCTCAATAATTATGACCTGCAGTATCAGAATTTGACCTAACAAACATGGCAGAATGTTCAGTTGAAGATACACAACTGCTGATTGTGTGTATCTTACTCTCAGCCTTTGCAATGATTGAACAGACCCTCCCAATTGAAAGAGTAGGCTCCATTGTTAGGATCTGATCCCTAGCTACCTCAAATTCTTTATTCAAACCAACTAAGAACTGGTGCCTTTTGTCTTCATTTGCATCTTGTGCAATAGCCTCATCATATCCACCTTTGCAGGCTACTGTAAGGCATAGACATCTCCGATTTGGCCTTAAACAATCAAGTTCATCCCAAAGACCTTTCAAATCTGAGAAGTACAGATTAACTAAATTTTGACTCTGCCTGAATTTAGCAATCTGGTTCCTGAGTTGATATAGCATTGGTCCATTGATTACCAAAAATCTTTCTTGAATCTCACTCCAAAGATTTTTTGCATTATCAATAAAAACAAAACTTCTAGCTATCTCTGGAGTCATAGAATTCATGATCCAAGAAACTAAAGTGGAATTCACCTTCTCCCATTGTTTGAAGATCGAAGACTCGGGTTGAGGAGTTTGAAATTTACCAGTGATAAACACCAGTTTATCCTTTGCCTTCAAAGCTCTAAGTATAGCTCTGTTCCAGATCAAAAACTTCTTCTCGTTGAGCAGTTCTGCAACAATACTCAGATTTGAGTTATTTGCAGCAGTTAGATAAAGAGGATCCTCCACTCTAATCTTGACAAATCCTTCCTCATCCACAACATATTTTGGCTGTGGATTTCTAGGACTTACAGAGTTTGAAGAAGAACAAGAGAACTCCATTTAGATCAAGAAAACAAGATTCAAAAGGAGGAAAAACAAGATTCAAAAGGAGGAAAAACAAGATTCAAAAGGAAGACAAACAAATCATAGATCAAAGAAACACAGTTCTGAGTTTCGGGTTTAGCAATCCTGAAGCTCTGATACCATGAACAAATCAGTAGAAACTACTGACAAAGCTTTGAGAAAACTGAAACATGAAGAATACACAATGGGGGTGCAGTTTGTTGGAAAATATTTTATTGATTAACTTACTGAAATGGTTTACAAGCTGTACATTTACAGTGTTCTCAAATAAGCTAACAAACTACCAACAAACTAACAACAAATCTTTAACTATAAGGGTAACTAACTAACTACTTCTAGTCTAGAATCTTCTGTAAAATGAAGTACAATGATGCCTATTTGATGATATTGCTGAGGGTTTCTGAAGATGAGACTGAGTGTGATACATAATCCATTAGTTACACATTTTGAAATCACTGTAAGGAAAATCATCTCTCCCATTAACAACAAAAGCTTTAACAAACACATAGTTCTACCTAAAAACATTAGAGGATAATTATTCCTAAGAAAAAAGGCAAAACAATTGTAACCCTAACACTACCACCCTTACATTAACACAGAAAACAGGTGGAAATCCTTCCTAGTTTCACCAAAATCCTAGAGCTCACACATTTCTCTATATTATAAGACAGTACACTCAAACAGATATTTTAGAGAGCGTTACCGAGAGAGCAAGATATAGAGATTGGAGGTCTCCACGATGTCGTTCTTACTAAGGATCTTCTACAGTTGCTTAATCATATACATGTTAGCACCTAATTGATCGATAACTAATCTGACACGGATAGCATTCACACTCGAAACCTTTGAGAGGTTGCTCACTCCACTGTCGCCCACCGCCACAGATGGCGTTAGAATCCTCTGGGTTATTCACCTACGCATGCGATATCTTTTTCACTTCTATAGCCGCCGGTAATTAGCTTCACCACTATATTTATAAATACTGGGAAACACTATATTGAAGGAGCAGAAGCGGAT
This sequence comes from Rubia yunnanensis, assembly GCA_037428765.1. Taxonomy (NCBI): domain Eukaryota; kingdom Viridiplantae; phylum Streptophyta; class Magnoliopsida; order Gentianales; family Rubiaceae; genus Rubia; species Rubia yunnanensis. Next base: position 22,270,767 of record CM075066.1, read on the forward strand.
GTCGTGCCTGATCTCAACCCCTTTCTGAATGGCCTTATAGCGTCAGCGGAAGCAATAGTTTCTTTGTTCTCGTCGGAGAGCGATAGGTTTAGTATTTCCGTGATACCATAGTCCCTGAGTTGCGCATCCGACGAGGATATGATTTCCACAAATAGCTTGATCATGCCAGCCCTAGTCATCTTACCCAACGACAACGATAAGAAAATCTCACTCTCACACCGAATTCTGAATATATCATTCCTACTTTACGAAAATTTGCATTGAATCGAATTTTAACGAAAAGAAATTATTAAAAAGCAGACGAAGGAAGTTTGTGATTGAAAACAGGGGAAAGAAGTGTTGAATCAAAACTGCACCATTTTTGTAAAGCAGGATGTCAAAATGACAATCTATACCCTGATTGACAGACAGAAAGTAAATAATATCTATTATATGGTGCTTGGGAAAAGTCAAATAGGGTTGAACATTTATTGAAAAATTACATAATGGCCCAAAATTGTGTATAAATTCATTGCTCCAAAATACATAATTTTTGTAATTCTTTCATAAATATAGAAATATGAAATAGATGAATTTTTTGGTGAAATATTTGAAAATGCTAGTACATGTTCTAGAGTAACTTAGAGTTGATTACATAGAAGTAAGAAAGGGAAATCGAAAAAGATTTAAAATATATTCTTGTGTGTTTTTATTGATAAATACCATGTTATGGACTTGAAAAATACAATTCGGGTGTATAGGGAAGTATCACATTCGAGCGGATTTCAATTTAGAGTTACGAGTAAAGTTTTTACTTTTTGCAGTTAGGTACCTCCAAGAAAGTTGGAGTTGTTGAACTGCGAAATTGGCAACACCAAAATGCAATTCAATAATATAAAGTTGCAATTTTCCAATTTGGGTATGTATAGGTGAACGAGAGGATCTTGAAAGTCAACATTGATTACTTCTACACAATCTTAAAAAATTACACCCTGGCTCAAAATTGTGTTACTATAATCCATTGCTCCAAAATATATGATTTTTTATTCTTACATAAATATAGAAATATGAAATAGATAAATTTTTTGGTGAAATGTTAGAAAACACTAGTACATGTTCTAGAGTATCTTAGAGTTGGTTACATACGAGTAAGAAAGGGAAATCGTAAAAGATTAAAAATATATTTTTGTGTATGTTTTTTGATAAAATACTATGTTACGGACTTGTAAAATACAGCATGGGTGTATAGGGTAGCATAGTTTGATCGAATTTCAATTTGGAGTTACGAGTAAAGATTTTCCTTTTTGCACTTAGGTGCCTTTAAGAAAGTTGGAATTGTTGAATCACGAAATTGGCAACATCAAAATTCAATTCAATATTATATAGTTGCAATTTCGCAATTTGGGTGTGTATGGGTGAACGGAAGGGTCTTGAAAGTCAATAATTGATTACTTCCACACAATCTTTAAAAATTCTATTATGGCCCAAAATTGTGTTACCCTATAATCCATTGCTCCAAAATATATGATTTTTGTTATTCTTGCATAAATATAGAAATATAAAATTGATGAATTGTTTGGTGAAATGTTGGAAAGTGCTTGTACATGCTCCAGAGTAACTTAGAGTTGGTTACATAAGAATAAAAAAGGAAAATCGTAGACGATTACAAATATATTCTTGTGCATGTTTATTGATAAATACTATGTTAAAGACTAGTAAAATACAATTTAGGTTATAGGATAGCATCACATTCGAGCGGATTTGAATTTGGAGTTACGAGTAAAGTTTTTACTTTTTGCACTTAGGTCTCTCCAAGAAAGTTGGAATTGTCGAATAACGAAGTTGGCAACATCCAAATTTAATTCAATATTATACAGTTGCGATTTTCCAATTTCAGCATGTATGGGTGAACGGAAGGGTCTCGAAAGTCAACATTTATTACTTCTACACAATCTTGAAAAATTACACTATGGCCCAAAATTGTGTTACCCTATAATCCATTGTTCCAAAATATATGATTTTTATTATTATTGCATAAATATAGAAATATAAAATAGATGAAATTTTTGGTGAAATGTTGGAAAGTGTCAGTACATGTTCTAGAGTAATTTAGAGTTGGTTACATAGGAGTAAGAAATGGATTAGCCACGTGTTAATGGAAAATACTAAAAGAGCAACGTTTAGCCACATCACCTTTGACACGTGTCACCCTTGGAATTAGCCATGTGTCAAACCGAGCCAAGTGGAGCATGCATGAAGTAATTAAATGAAGTGTTCGAATCATAAGTGATCGAAGTCGAATATTAATAAATAAATTCTATATTTACCGAATAAATAAAATTTTATTCAGTGAGAAAATAAAGTTTATTTATTTACATTCGACTTCAATCATGTATTACTCTAACTCTACGTTTAATTTATTTCATTTGAAATATAAATAAATAGTCATAGTTTAAAGCATAGTTATAAAATCTTTTAAAATTTAAAAGAAATGGAGTTGTATAAAAAAAATAAAAATTATATTTCAGTTTTGTTAAAAAAAAATTACATTTTTTATGAAGATGAATATATTAATTGAAGAACAAAACAACATCATCTTTAGGATATCCCTCTAATCCAATACACATCAAACCCAAAAATAAACAGCCCATCCAACCCCTATATTTGGCCCAACATTCCAGTTACTTTCCTTAACATTAAAAAAAGCCAATACACCTAATTTTAACACAAACAGATGCAGCAGAACTTCTTTACTGCTAAAAGATGTCATCCTCCGGCATCTTCAATCGACATTTTCAGTCCTTTTGAGCCGTCCATTCACATTCATTTTCCATCTAAAAATTAATAGTCTCTACTTTCGGTTCCTGTTTCTTGAAGATTCTTCGATTTTTTCCACCCACACATTGTATAGAGCAGTTGTTAGCACTCCCAAATTCTTCCCAGTTCTGTTCTTTGCTATCATAAAACACCATTTATCCAACTCCCTTTCTGATATGTATAGTTTCAAATTTAGACCCTTCAATACATCTTGCATATAGTGGCAGCAAACAAACAAGTGGTAAGAAGTTTCTGGCTCTAGGCCACAAAGATAGTAATTAGCTTGTGCTCTAAATATACCAAACCTCTGCAATCTATCACAAGTTTCAAGTTTCTTGTTGATCAACATCCACATGAATAGCTTTTGCTTGGGATGCACTGCTTTATGCCAAATAGCTACTGCTACAGCTTTTGCAATTATGTCTCCTTTCATCAAAGCATAAACCTCCTTAATCACTAACTTCACCTGCCTGTTCACACATTCCGCCAGTTTATCATACATCCTGGTTCTTAAGGTTAACAGTACCCTCCAAGGCCAGATTTGAGACTCATTTCTTCTACAATCCATCAGAGCTTTCCCCTTTAGATAATAGACATTCAGCCATTTCACCCACAATATGCCCTTATTTTCAATATCTTATAAGTGCTGACAAAGGGCAGCCTGATTCCACAAACCTGGATCCCTAACTCCCATTCCACCTTGTTTTTTCCCTCTACAAATTACATCCCATGAGACTGCAGTAAAGCCTCTCTGATCTTCATCCCTACCCCAGAGATAATTCCCACAGATTTTCACTATCCTGTCATTCACACTTTCAGGAATCTTAATCATTCCCCCAATAATCAACTGTAATTTGCCAGCATAAGACAAATTTTTTTAACCCCAACATTTTACTCTCTACCTAATCTTGTCAATAAGCTTCTCACAGTCCTCCTTATCCAACCTTACAGTTGACAAAGGGAGCCTTAAATACTTTACTCGAAACTCCCATTTCTGCACATGTAGAATAGCAACCAAGACAAACTGCTCACCTTCATCCATTTTTAAAAATGTCACATTTTACTTATTATTATTTATCCCAAGACATGTTACCTTTTGAAAAACCTCCAAAACTCTCCTTATAGCATCCATAGATCTTTTGTCATCACCACAGAACACCAAAAAATCATCAACAAACAACAATGACTGTACTCTTGCTTTACTACATCTTTGATGATAGTCAACCATTTTACATCTAATTGCTCTTGATAACAATATAGTTAAGTATTCCATGCAAATAACAATCAAAAGAAGGGACATAGGGCTTTCCTGCTTCACACCCTGTTTAGCCTTAAATAACTCAGTATATCTTCCATTGATTGACAAGCAAAAACCAGAACCTCTTATGCATCTCATAATCCAATCAACCATTAAACCAGGAAATTTTAAAGCTACCAGCCAATCCTTTAGAAACTTCCAGCTAACATTGTCAAAAGCTTTAATAATATCTAACTGCATCATACAACTTGGTTTCATACTAACATTATTATATCTATGCAATAGCTCATGTGCAAGTAATAAATTATGTGCAATGTATCTACCCTTAAGTAAAGCACTCTGATTAGCACTTATAATTTCAGGTAGCACCTCTCTCACCCTAGCACATATTATTTTTGTGATCGGCTTATAGATAACAGAACAGCAAGATATGGGCCTGAAATCATAAGCTACCTAAGGTAATGTTACCTTTGGCAGCAGAGCTAGAACAGTACTAAAGCTCTCTAGAATATCTTCACTAGAAAAGAACCCTTTCACTGCCCTCACCACATCTTAACCCAATATGCTCCACAAATCTTTTAAAAAAAACATTGTATACCCATCTTTTCATGGGCTTTTGGAGAATTGAATACCCTTCAAAGCTTTTTGTATTTCTTTTGAACTGACAGGGAAAATCAACCTTGCTTGCTGCTGTATACTCAACACTTCCCCATACTCTACCACACTTGCATCCAATTTCAATGTCTGGTTTTCACTGCCCAACTCGGCTTTGAAATGTCTGACCAGTTATCATTCAATACACAATTGGTCACTAACTTGAACTCCCCCAACATTCAATGCCATAATGTTGTATTTATACTGCATCTACTTGACAGCATCATATAACAACTTAGTGGACCTGTCTCCCTCACTCGGCTATTGTATTTTAGCCTTTTGCTGTAGGAATCCATACTCAGCCTCCTACAATACCTCCAACTCCTTTCTAGCATTACTTTTAGCTTGCTGCTTTAGAATTGATAGTGGTTCTGCATTTAAATCCTCCTGTGCCTGCACCTATTCCTTCATATATTTTTTCCTCAACCTTTCCACCTATTGTCCAAAACTCTCTCCAATCGAGCTTCCTTAAAGGTCTCTCTAGTGCCTTCATAACTGGCGCTAAATCTGCCAATCTTAGCACAACTCTACTCTACCAAACCTGTTTCACAGTGCTCTCAAATATAGGAGATGGGGAGATCATATTACAGTATTTAAAAAGCTTCTTAAACTTCACCATATTTTCATCATATCTCACCAAAATTGGCAGATGACCTGACATAGGCTCATTTCTAACTTCACAAAACACATCTCCCAATTCTTTCCACTAGATTTTGTTAATTAAACCCATGTCAATCCTACTCATAACTCTATCCATTCCCTCCCTTCTGTTGCACCAAGTATAGTGGCAACCAGTTGTTTTGATTTCCACCAAGTCTAATGCTTCCATGACTTCCTGAAAATCCTTTTCCTCTTTGACATCCACTGGGGCACCACCTATTCTGTCTTGAAGCTCCAGGGGAGAGTTGAAATCACCAGCAATAATCCAAGGAAGTTCCTTATCCCCACAACCTTTCAGATACTTCATAAACTATCTCTTTTTTTGCCAGTGTTAAAACCATATACCACAGTACACCAACATTCCACTTTTTTTTGTAGATATGAATCTTAAAGTCTATCCACTGATCCCCCATTGTTTCTATGCTAACTCCAAGAAAATCACTTCTCCACAACACCCATATTCTACCACCAGTAACCACATCAGTATTTGTTTCCAAATCCCGGACTAAACCAATACTTCTCCAAACCTTGTTTTCATTATCTTTTCTGATTTTTGCTTCCAGCAAACACAATAGACCCACATTGTTCTACTTACAAAACTTTTTGACTATACTATGCTTGTTGGTTTTATTCAAACCACGTACACTCAACAAGAGCCAATTACAATCCATCAGGTGGTATATCTTTCAAGGTCACATCATCATTCGTACTCATCCTCACAATCTCTATGCTCTAATTAGCATCCATTTTTCCTTTTTCTTTCATCTCCTTTTCAGTCAACACTGTATCTTTTCCCCCATCAGATCTCCTTTCTCTTATTATCTTCTTGATTCCTATTTTTTTATGCCATGCCTTAACCACGAATGCCAGAATATCTCTTGTATCCCTTTTCAGCACCACACTCACTCTCAGCTTCCATTCCTTTCTGTCATGCTTTCCCAGTAACTTTCACTGGCACATAGACTTGCAATCCCTTTTTTCCAGCATCGGTTTTCTCTTCTTTTTCCCTTCTACATACCTCCAGACTCTGCTCCAATAGGCAACATCCACTACACTTAACAGGTTTCCACTCAACGTAAATTTTTTGTTACATGGTTACTTTATACTCATTCATATACAATACCATATCAGGCACTTTATCAGCTTTTCTACTTCCACCTTGACTTTGGCATAGGTTAACCTATCTTTTTGTTAGGTAGTTCTGTCTAAACACACTGGTTTTCCAATAGGGCTTATGATCTTGCTAATTATCTTCGGATGCCAGTAAGCACTGGGAAGGCTAGGCATCGGAATCCATACAGGATTTTTCAAGGTTCATAGTAATCTAAATCCACAGACCGGGTTTTAACTACAATAGGCTAGCTATCAAAGAAAACAATGTCATTCTCTACAATCTCATACCTATGATCAACTGAAATAAATTTGACCATACTAACCATTCATACCTTGTAGATTTTTTTGCTCCATATTCTGTGGAAAAATCCTTCCATCACTTTGAATGGAAGATTGAACCCAAGCGTTTAGCATACAAACGTTGAGTTCCACTTCTTGGCGCTCTCCTCAACTTCATCTATTTTGAGTTCACCCATAGACATCCTTTCTATCCCAGTTGGCTCATAAAACCTGACCTCATCCTTTTCTGCCTGAAACAATTTACTCCAGTCCTTCTCCTCTTTGTTTTCCACTTGATAACCCTATAAGAGCCTCTTGCCATCCTTTTTAGCCCTAGAACTTTCCCCCAGTTCAACTTTAATTGGTTTATTTTTTACAGGCGGAAGCAGCCCTATTGATTCAAGATCATCCTGTTCCCTACCTGTCATACCTTCTACCACAATCACCGATTCCGAAGTAGTATTGTTGCTACTCCCTTCTTCGATCAAAACCCATTTTAAACCCTTCACTCCAACAGACGATTCCGCCCTGAGTTTCTCACCTACGGCACTGTTAGACAATCTAACCATGTTTTTCTTTGTCAATTTCTTCCCCCCTGATCTACCCATGGTGACGATGATTCAAGAATCACGCTTAATCATAATGGAAAAAATTGGTGAATGAAACACATAGTTGATGGTGTTTTTGCCCACACTGTCAGAGCACAATTTCTATAAAAATAAATTTACATTATTAATATATGTATATATATACTCCTTGTGTCCCGGCTGTATTTGCACAAGCACTATTCATTTAGTCAAAATTGGTTAATTTGAAAAGTAAAAATCGAGTAATATATAAGATAGTATACTATCATGTGGGATCTTTTTATAATCTTCGTAAAACCTATTTTCATAATATCAATTTTTTATTTTTAAATGTTCACAAGTAAAGATATTAACGGTCAAAAATAGTTTTGATCAACTTGCAAAAGTCAACATATGCAAATACAGCTGAGACGGAGAGAGTATATATATTTAGTTATTGTAAATCATGCATCGCAATGGTTTTATTCACATACTCATAAGTATCATGTCTACAAGAGTGACTTGCGACGTCGGTCACAAAAACAACCGACTTAGGTAAGCTAAACATACGTGCGACGTCGTTAATTTATGTCTGGGATAGGTATGTGTGACCTCGGTCATAAAAACAACCGACGTAGGTAAGCCAGACATGCGTTCTACGTTGGTCATTCGTGTCTAGGATAAGTATGTACAACCTCAATCACAAAAACAACCGATGTGGGTAAGCCAGACATGCGTGCAACATCGGTCATTCATGTCCGGGATAGATTAGTGCGATCTCTGTCCCAAAACCAACTGACGTAGGTAAGCCATAAATATGTGCAAGGTCATTCATTCGTGTCTGGGATAGGTACGTGCGACTTTGGTCACAGAAACAGGCGACGTAGGTAAGTCAGAATGCGTACAACGCCGGTCATGTCAGACTATTTACCTCAATTTTTTAACCAAGGTAATAAATAGTTTTTACTTCAAAAAAACCTCCAAGGTAAAGAACTTTTTAACTCATTTTTTTAACCGAGGTAAAAAAATAGTTTTTACTTCACATGTGCAAATACAACTGGGAAGGAGAGAGTATATATATTTAGTTATTGTAAATCGTGCATCGCAATGGTTTTATTCATATACTCATAAGTATCATGTCTGCAAGAGTGACTTGCGACGCCGGTCACAAAAAAAATCAACTCAGGTAAGCTAAACAGGCGTGCAACATCGTTGATTCGTGTCTGGGATAGGTATATGCGACCTCAGTCATAAAAACAACCGATATAGGTAAGCCAGACATGTGTGCAACGTTGGTCATTAGTGTCTGGGATAAGTATGTACAACCTCGATCCTAAAAACAACCGACGTAGGTAAGCCAGACATGCGTGTAACGTCGGTCATTCATGCTTGGGATAGGTTAGTGCAATCTCTGTCACAAAACCAACTGACGTAGGTAAGCCAGAAATATGTGCGAGATCGTTCATTCGTGTCTGGAAGAGGTACGTGCGACTTTGGTCACAAAAATAGGCGGCGTAGGTAAGCCAAACATGCGTGCAACGTCGTTCATGTTACACTATTTACCTCAATTTTTTTAACCGAGGTAAAAAATAGTTTTTACTTCAAAAAAAACAACCGAGGTAAAGAAATTTTTACCTTAAATTTTTGGGGTTAAGAAAAAAACCGAGGTAAAATGGGCGAAGTAATAAGTCATTTTTATTGTAGCATATAACAAAAAATTTTGTGATGCCCTCCATGCGAAGAACCATGGACTATGACAACCACCACCCATGCATAAGTCATCTCTCCACGACCAGTCTCATAATGATCCTCAATCACAGGACCTTACTCAGTGGTTCCTACACCTCGAGTAGCAGAATGTTCTAACGACCAAGTAGTTGACTACCGTTAACAGGCATCTCACTTCCATGCACCAGGAGTGGAAGCCGATGGTACACCAGCACCATCAGGTCCATAAGCATGAATGAGGGATTTTCAATCAGTGCTTTAATGTTATTGAGGAGGGCCTTAATTCTATTATCTCCATGTTCCATTCATCTCATATGGACGATGACCCATCCTTGGACCCGAAGCCCAGATGCTGACACAGGCAGGAGGAGAGAGCGAGGAGGCATGCCAACCGCCATGGATCAAGGAGGCATGCCGGCCACATTTATGCTTTGATCATTTAAATGCATTGGGGACAATGCTAAATTTTAAGTGTGGGGTGGCAGAATTAGTTAAGCTCATTACTAACATGTGCTTAATATGATATTGCTCAATTTCCCATTGTAATTAATAACTTCTTATGAGGTATTTAAAAACACAAAAAGAAGAACAAAAAAATTAATCTCACTAAGTTGAAAACTTGCTCGCGGATAACTTAGGAAAATATGAGGAGCCTGGATAGATCGAAAACCTGAAAGGGAAATATATGCAAAAATAATAGGCCTAAACTGTGTGAAAAAAGGAGAGGCGTGAAGTAAAAAGAATGAGAAGCCAGGATGAGAACCTGAGAGGGCTCCAAAGCAAAATGATAGAAATACAAAGAAATGAAAAAAATTTGAAGGCTTACTTTGCCACTTCGGAAACTTATAGATAGATTAAACCTCTTTTACCTTATTTTTGAATGATGATCACCTCACTTTAATGCAATAATTTTTTTGGTAAGTTTGTTGGGTAGAATCCTTTAGGTACAAATATGGGGATGGGTAGTGATGTAGTAGGTACTATAGGAAAGATGAAACGCTAGAATTTTCAACATAAATGTTGACTTTTATTATTCATAATCAAAACAAGCATGAAAATTACATAAGAATGCCTCCTATATAGGATACTAAATCTTCTAATGATAAAGGAAAAATAAACTAAATCTCCTAAGGGAAAAGGAAAAAGGAAACTAAATCTCCTAAGAGAAATGGAAAATGACTTAACTAAAGAAAGCAAACTAGACTGCCTAATTAAGGGAAGGAAACAAAATACTTAAATCAAAGGAAGAAAACAAAATGCCATCTACGCATGTCTCACTTATCCCTAAATGCCAACCCTAATTCCACATCATTTCCCGGGGGTCGGAAAAATTTGTCCCTAATTATTCTGGTGCGTCTGCGTCCAACTCATCAAATTCTAACACTAGAATCGACAATTTAGAAACTACAAAAATTCTTTGAATGCACCAACTTCTGCAGGCAAGTGAACACCATTTTCCCGCATCATTCGGTCTTGGGTAAAAAATATTTGCACTAAAATGAGGCTCGACATCATCATCAGAAGAAGAATCGTATACTAGAGTTGTTTTCTTCTTTACCTTCTTATATTTATTAACCTCCACCTTTTTTAACGTTACATCAATTGCCTTAGTTCCTCCAAATAGTTTATCTTTTGTGCCAAGTATTGATTTGGGCATTGGTTGTTTTCTCACTTTCTTATTTGTCTCATAAAAATTAGATGAATGTAAAGGAGATGATTTCTCATTATCCTTTTCATAACTAAATCTCCTTTGCTGCACATCCCTTGCTTTCCTCTTGTTCTCAAGTACTTTTCATTCCCCTTCCTCTAATCCTTGTCGATCATGAGTATGATTCTTGGCTGGACTTTGAGTGTTCTACTTATTCTTCTTAGCACCCTTCTAGGATTGTCCTTGTGGATTCTCTTTATCATTTTCCTTGTTCTTAAGCCACCACTCTTTTTGCCATTTTTCCACTCCTCACAATCGAAAGTATAATTCCCCACCTTATTGCATGTTTCACAATATCTTGTCCAGCTCTCCAGCTTTACTGGTTGCTCAATCCATGTACAATTCTCTCGTGTAATGGTAATCATCGTCTTATAAATCGTTGAAGTATCCATGTTCACCAAAAATCTTGCAAGATTACCCTTCCTATCACATGTGTGGTTGTGCATGTATATTGGGTCTCCTAAAGCTTAAGCTATTTTCCCTAATGCATTTGGGTGCCAACAAGGTGGTGGTAAATAAATCAACATCATCCATACCATTAAAATAGCCAACATCTTCCTTTTGACTCTTCTATGTTTTGGAACATTCATCAAAAATACTTTCCTTCCAAAGATATGACAATCACATCCATCAAATATAGAATCTTGATCCTGTACTGTACTTAATTTGAATTTAACGAAACCATTCCCAACCATGGTTATGGTACAACTTTTATTCCAAGTATCAGCAAGCATTTGAAAGTTATGAACACCCAAAAAATTCCCTGGGCAGCAACCCAGAAAACCGTAAAACTTACTCTCTTTCACCTCAAATTCTTCCACTTGCTCAAGAACAAGGTTATCAAACTTCTCAATTTTTAGGTTTGGATGGTTAATGGGCCGGGCACCTTTGTTCAAATTTTTGTTCCATTACAGTTTCCATCTCGGCATTGGGGCATTTGACCGAGTGGGCTGCACATTGTCATTGGCAATCGGATTTCCCTAAGGTGGATTCTAACAATTATCCATGATTACTTAAAAATTTGACATGCAGCCATGTAGAATTGGTGTGGCTCTAATAACAACTGATGTAGCACTTAATATAGGAAATTCTAGGGTTTACAACATTAACATCGACTTTTATTAATCAAAGTCAAAACAATCATGAAACATACATAAGAATGCATCCTATATTTATAGGATACTAAATAACCTAATGAGAAAGGGAAAAGGAAACTAAATCTCCAATGGGAATAGGGAAAGGGAAATTAAATATCCTAAGAGAAAAGGAAAATTACTTAACCAAAGAAAGCAAACTAGATTACCTAATTAAGGAAAGGAACAAAATACTTTAATTAAATAAATTAATTAAAATATCATCAATGCCGGTCCCACTTATCCATAAATGCCAACCCTAATTCCACATCAGGTAGTCTTTTATGTTTCGGTGTAAAGGAATTCTCAAGGAAAATATCTTGAATGTGTTATGTGGTAGAAAACCTAGGAACCACCTTAGGCCTTTATCATATTTACTCTAGAACATGTAAAGTTCTAAGAGTGAGGTATTTGATGTCTTCAATTTATATCGCATTTTTAACACATTCGAAGTCTAATTGTGTAATAGCCTAGGAACTTAATTGGAAGGAAATTGACATTTATCAATTAGAGGGTTAGGATGATTCATATGTTTTATATCCTAATTCTTTAATTTATGAATTGTTTTAGATCATATTGAAGATTTCCATTTGAAGTATTCGGGTTTTGAAGAATTTAATTTGGAAAAAGCAAGAAGACCTTGAAGAGGAAGTGAAGAAGAAGGCCAAATATTGAAAATTTGGTAGAAGTTGTCCAGAAGCTTTTTCGTGGACCGCAACTTATAGTGCGGGCCACGATGGACGAGCCACCAGCCTCTTATTTACTTTTTGTTCTCTCCTTTGGGGACCATTCATACTGTATCTTCTTTACATTTACTCCTTCAAAATTTTCCCCTCCAAAACCCTAGTTTTCATTTATTTCTTGTCTTTAATACTATGTTTACCATGGACTTTTACTCTTTTGTTATGGGTTTAGCTGATCTAGGCTAAATATACTCTTGGGAGAAATTGGTAAGCATTTCTAGTGTGAATTTATGAAATTTGGTTTATCCTATTTTGTGCTTTAACTGTCAAGTATGTTTTGTACTTTCTTGTGTGATTATTGCATGATTTAGACTAGAATGATTAACTAGTTGATGATTGCTAGGTTTTCGGTCAAACCAAGAAAACTTTGTCTTTTTATTCATGTGATTATCGTTGGTTATTGCTAATGAGATACATGCTAAAACCTTGTGGGATAAGTTTGAGACTTTTTATACTTCTAAGACCACAAACAATAAATTGTACATGTTGAACCAAATGCGTAATTTAAAGTATAGGAAATGTACTTCAATTTTTGATCATACGAATGATTTTTAGGGAATTGTTTTACCAGTTGGCTGGTTTGGGCATTACATTTGAAGATGAGGTTCAAGCTTTATTTTGGGTTAGTACTCTACCTAATTCTTAGGATACTTTGAAGGTTTCTTTGGCTAATTCTGCTCCCAGAGGTAGTGTTATTTACTACATCAAGAGTCATTTTTTTAACAAAGAGATGAGGAGGAAATTACATGCTTTATTGTCACAGCCAAAAGTTATATATGTTAAAGATTCGGGTAGAAGCAGAAGAAAAGTTAAGGGGAAAAGCATGGTGAAAAGTAGAAGCAAGTCAAGATCACGCCACAAGAATATCTCATCATTGTGCACTAGTGCAGGAACAAGGCATCAACGACAGTTAAAGGGGCTATATGATGACATTTATGGAACGTCATCCCTGGAACTGCAGTTGCTCGGCGTACCACAATTCACGCTCTTGTGTAACCGTTGTGTTATAGTGAATACCATGACGTTGTGTTGCGTCGTGGTACCCTTTTTAATACCGTCCAATGTTACAACACTAGAAATTCCATCCTTTATGCTTCCAATGTGGGACATTGTTTTAGAAATTGTTATATCACTGGAATGGCTATACGAGTGCATTCAATGTCGAAATTCAATTTGGTAGGAGGAGAACAGATCTCAGAGGGGTAATCGGTTTTTACAATGTGGTTCTAGTTTCCTTTTAAAATGTGCATATGAAATGTCCATTTGAGGTTAGTAAAGATAAGGGATCAAATATATAAAATTTAGTCATTTTCCCAATTTATGAATCAGAAGTTGTGTTTGTCTACAAAGATGTGGCTATAAGCACATGTTCATCTCAAAACTAAAATAATTTCCATAACACTCGGTGCATGGAGGAGAAGGCTAAGGAACTACAAGGTAACCAAGAGACTTACATATAATATGTATATTTAATGAGAATGTAACTAGGCCGTACAGACTGTGGGTTTATTGTTGACTGTAAGTTCTACTACGTGAAGCACATGAGGTGGGTGAAGGCTGTTAGGGATACACGCAATGAGGTATATCAGCAAATGCGTTGGAGGTTGGAGGTGATCTTACGAGATGAAGAGAAATTTGGAGTGGTTTTGGCATTTTATCCTTCTTATTGATGTGGTTTTTGGAGGGCTAATACATCAAGCGGCCATCTTGGCTAATGGGATAGTTGGGTAGTCTAGAATTTTAGCCTCGTAACGTGATAAGTTTTCTTTTTCAAAGTGTATTCCCTTAATAAGGGCATCATTTATTCTTTATGGATAATTGATGGTTTAATAAGAGAATTATGTATCTATTCTTGCTAATTTTTTAGTTCTGGGAACGTTTTATGTTGTTATGCATGATTATAATTTATATGGTGTTATTATATATTTTACAACTAAGTGAGTAAGATGTGTATTTTCTTAAAAGTGTTGAGTAGTGTGATGGGTTATTAGGAGCATCCGGCCAGTGGGTGTGGTTGAGTTAATGGTAGACTGAAAGAGACCTAGAACATTTTATTAAGGTTTCATATTAGGTGCTGCTGTAAAAGGAGGTGGTTTAGTGTGTATATTTCCTGGCTATGTAAGAGGATAGGTACATTAGAGGAGAATATAATTTAGTAATTAATAGGGGCTTTATGTATTTTGGGTGGGACTAAAGTGTTGTAGTAAAACTGTAGGATTATCTTCTGCTTGTGTTGCTGGATAAGCGATTTTCCCATTGTGTGCCAAACTTTGGATTATTTTCCTTTGTTTTTTTTGTTGGTTTATGTCATGTACTATGTGAAGTCGTAGATGATTTGCCTACTTGTATCACATTAGTGATGAGTGGTTGTATGGAATTGAAGTTCTTAGTGTGGGTGATGTGATCTACCAAGGTTAAATGTTGATTAACCGTGTGGTCTATGGTTAAAGGGATAGTAAAGCCAGATATCGTTAGAAGTTGTAAAGCTAAGATCGAGAAGTGTGTTTATGATTATTAACATTATTGTTGTTGGACTGTTTGGAAGATTCTAGAATATTATTTGTAGTGTATGCCCTTGTAATCAATTTACCTTTTTTAGATTAGGGTAGATGTGCATGTGTTAGTGCATGGGCCCAAAGTAAATGATTTTTCAAACATCTTGGGTGGTGGGCCTTTGAGTGGACAAGTATTTTACGTAGACGTAGGCTTTTTGGTTACTTTGCATATGAATGTGCGGAATATTTTGGGGTTCCATTTTCCAAGGCTTTAATAAGTGGTTTTCTAGTGGGAGGTCATCGGCGTGTCTCTCAAAGATAGTATTTATAGGTCCTAATTGTGGATAACTACTAGAAAGCAGCTAGTGGCAAGTCGGGTTCATCCACGAGGAAATATGGGTTTTATCGTGTGTTAAACGTGGTTAAAAGAACATGAAGATGTCACTCTAAGTGTGTGGTAACAAAGTGGGGGGGTTTGAGTTTAGAAAGCACTACGACCACTTTAAAAACTATATTAACAAACAATTAGAACAGACAATGTAAACACGATCACAACTAGTATGACAGATGTAACTAAGATTATAACGAGTCTTAGGCGCAATTGTTTTAAATTTTTAGTTATCCTTTGATCATCGACTAATTGTCATATTTTTATTCATTAACCACATATAGGGTAGACCTTGTCAACGCCTTTCGAGTGAAGACATTTCTTTCCTCTCCTTGGTTATAGTTAGCCTGGGCGATTGGCGCCACACAATAACCCTTACCCTCAGGTTACTCTACACTATCGGAATCATAGACTTCCCCGAGAATAGCTATAAATATGGAGACCCAATACAACTAACACAGTGTCCTACAAGCGAGAAACACATGGATAGCACAATTATGTTCCCTTATAATGAGTACGACCTAACTACAAACTTTTTGGTGCTCAAATTCCCAATCGACATCACTATAATGTGTAGGTTTAGCAGAAGCAAATATGGGTGAATGCATCTTCTTTATAAACAAAATATCTTTCATATTTTGTTTCCATTTGTGGTAATTGGTGTCTCAAACAAGTCATCTTTCCTACATTTGTTTCCATCATTCAAACAAATACTAAACAAGCCAACATCCAGAAAAACCAAGTAACAATGCTCTTATTCCACTTTGATGGGAAAATAAGAAAAACCATCCTTCCATGTTTTCTTAAATCTATGAGGAGAAACAATATGATATGATGACAACAACAAAAATAAATCAAACATACACATGACACGTGGAAAACCCCTCGAATGAGAAGGGTCACTAGCAGAGAGTGTTTGATTAAAGGCAGCATTCAATGGCGGCTCCATCATTTTTCAGAGGAATCACCTTCCTAGAGGGGTTCCAAAATTGGAACCTATGTAAATTAGGCGTATAAATTTTGGGAAGGCAGTTAGACAAACTAAGAAGTCGGTTATCCAAGAACCACCTTCTAGTGGTTCTAATTAAAGACATTTGTGAACAAACCACCTTTAATTGGGTCTCATTGAAGGCGGTTGTGTCTAACTACCTTCTATTGACCAAACTTCTTAATTCGGATGTACCAACCAAGGCATGTTAAAAATTTGCAACATGTCCTACACTGTCTTATTAAAGGGTATATTTTACTTCCGGGAGCGGAAGTTCATCTGGCCCATGGTTCCAAATCCGTAAGTTCATCGATTTTGAACTTAGAGGTTAGTGACCCAGTTCCAAATTTGGAACCTTGTCCAATGGATATAAATGCAACCTTTTTTGTCATTTTTGTTTAGAAAGCTCATTTTTGTAAAAGGAATTTAGCTTTGGGCTTCATGAGGAACTAATGAAGTATCTCTTTGTCATTGGAAAATGTGTGAATAATTCTAATACGTTAATGTAAGAAAGGTGAAAGTGTTTGAAATATTTTGATAGTTATGGATTTATTTATGAAATTGGTTATGATTTTTTAGTTGAGATGATGAATGTAAATGTATTTTTTTGTTGTATCATTCTTACGGGGTTGTAAATGTGATTATAATATAGTTAGTTCAATATAGATTAAATTAAGTTTATTGGTAGGGACTTATGAAAATCACCTGATTACATCCAGTTCGTATAATCCTTTATTGTGGTTGCTTTTGAACACAGTATTAAAGAATGGTGTGGTGCGAGCACGTTTCCCATGTAAGGATTGTAGGAATGATGTATTTTTGGGTAGGAAGAATATACGTGAACAATTCATCATGCGAGGGTTTCAAACTAGTTACACTTCTTGGGTATGGCACATGGAGGTTGACACGGGTAGGGATGAAGGTGCAAACTATATAGAATTTGATGATTTAAATATGAATGAAGTATTTGAGGAGATGGTGGACAATGTTTCCAGATAACTCCATGGTAAACCGGGGGTCTTAGAAGCTTTGCATAATGATAAGAATACGACATTCTATAATGGATCTAAACATTCAATGTTGAACGCCACTTTGCGAATGATGAATTTGAAGAAAAAATATGGGTGGACTGATAAAGAGATGACAGAGACTCTTGAACTGTTTCGAGAATTGCTTCCAGAAGGTAATCTTTTGCCCAGCAGATTATATGTCGCGAAGAGAACTATCTGTCCAATGGAAATGGAATTTTTAAAATCCATGCATATATGAATGATTTTATGTTTTATAGGGGGCGGGAGGATGAGGACTGAAAATTGATTCCGGATTTGTGGTGAGTCTTGGTATAAGTTGAAGCGTGGTGGAATTGCCATTAGTGTGGAAGCAGAGTTGACTTTGAAAAAAATGACACTGGATAAATTTTTATCGTATCTCCCTATCATACCTCAGCTGAAGAAGTTGTTTTGCTTGCAAAGAAAATGAAAAGTTGTTTTGATGGCATGTCGAAAGAGATCGACCGGTAGGTTATGTGATTAGTCTTACGTCGGATGATGAGCAGCAAAAGAAGCTTGATAGTATGTACCCAGAGTTTAGTGCGGATCTGAGACATTTGAGACCAAACCTTTCTACTAACAAAATGAATCCATTTGGTAATATGAGTAGCACACACTACTTTTTCCCTTTTGTGATGGTGATACAATCTTCCATTCTGGTTGACAATGAAAAGGTAGTACATATTGTTATCTATGATAATTTTGGGGCCTAAGCAACCCGGTAACGACATAGATGTCTACCTTGCTCCTCTAGTATATGATTTGTTGATGTTTTTCAACGCAGGTGTTTGCACATACGATGGAAGTGCAGAAGAATCGGTCACATTGAAGGCTTTGTTGTTTTGTACCATAAACTATTTTCCTGCATATGGAAATTTTTTAGGGTACTCGGTAAAACACCACTTTGCATATCCAGTGTGTGATAAAAAAACATTTTTTCAACTAAACCATGGTTGTAAAACTTCTTAGCTAGGCCACAGACGGTTTCTTCCAGAAGGGCTCCCATATCGATCCACAAAAAATTGGTTTAATGGGCAAGTGGAGAACTGAGGCCCACCTTTACCACCGATGGGTGTTGACTTTTATGAGAGAGTTAGGCAATTTCCTAACGATTTGGGGAAGAGAAAGCATGAATCTGATTGTGAAGGAAGTTGGAAGAAATGCTCTATTATTTTTGGACTCCTTTATTGTAAGCACATGGGCATCAGATATTGTCTTAATTTAATGCACATTGAGAAAAAAATGTGCAATTCTTTGGTGGGTACATATTGAATACCCTGGGTAAAATGAATGATGGCTGAAGTCTTAGGTTGACCTAGTCAAAATGGGAATTAAGAAAATTTTGGGGCCTGTAAAAAAAGATGATGATTGTTATCTCCCTCCTGCTTGTTATTCAAAGTCTCATTTATAGAAGAAGTTGTACTGTGTTACCCTTAGTAGTGTGAAGGTGCCGATGACTTACTTTTCCAACATATGTTCATGAATTTCTCTTGATGACATTACTGCCACAACTTGATGCAAGAATTGGATGCCATTGAAATTAGGTCGTCTTTACAATCTCATGTAATATTGTGCATTACGAAGATTTATTTTTCTTCAAGAATGTTCCAAAACCATTAGTGTTTCCAAGCTAGACTGGTTGCAAGCAATGATAGTTAAATTTTTGTGTTTGGATGGAGATGTACTTTTCCCCCTCATTCATCAATATGATGGTCTACTTGGTAATCAATTTGGTTAGGGAGATCAAGCTTTGTGTCCCGGTATTTATGAGGTGGATATACCCATTCAAGAGGCATATAAATTTTTTAAAATATTTTGTGAAGAATCGATATAAACTAGATGCAAGTATTGTGCAGTGTTACGTGGTGGAGGAAGTAATTGAGTTTTGCACGGAATATTTGAAGGAAATTAATTATGTATGCGTTCTGAAATTGTGGCATAGAGAGTGGTTATAGGGCCAAGTGGCCATTAAAATTAGATTGTCCTTACAATCTCATGTAAGATTGTGCATTACAAACTTTTTTTTGTTCTTCTAGAATGTTCCAAACCATTAGTGTTTCCAAGCTAGAATAGTTGCAAGCGATGATAGTTATTTTTTGTGTCGGAAGGAGATGTAATTTCCCCTCTCATTCATCGATATTATGGTCCACTTTGTAGTCCATTTGGTTAGGGAGATCAAGCTTTGTAGGCCGGTATTTATGAGGTGGATATACCCACTCGAGAGGCATATGAAATTTTTTAAACATTTTGTAAAGAACCGATATAAACCCGATGCAAGTATTGTGCAGCATTACATGGTGGAGGAAATAATTGAGTTTTGCACAGAATATCTGAAGGAAGTTGATTATGTTTGCATTTAGAAATCGCAGCATGGAGAGCGATTAGAGGGCCAAGTGGTCATGCAAGGTAAGCTATTAAACCCTAGTCTAGAAGATTTATATTTAGCTCACCTTTGCGTTCTTTCACTTAAAAAATGATTTTTTACTTCTCCCCATTTACCTCAGTTTTTTTTTCTTAACCCTAAAAAATTGAGGTAAAAAGCTCTTTTACCTCGATTATTTTTTTCGAAATAAAAGGTATTTTTTACCTTGGCTGTAAAAAAAATGAGGTAAATAATTGGTTTTTTTCCTCAGTTAATAAAAGAACCGGAGTAAAATATTTTTAAAAAATGAAGTAAATAATCCTACCGAGTAGCCTGCGATGTCGATCTTTGTTGTGTTAGAAGTAGGGCCAATTTTGCTTAACACATCATATCTAGCGATATAATTGCGAATGACATTGTAAAGTCGCAAACACAAACTTTACGGTGATAGAAAAGAAACCTTCCCTAATTCGTACACGACCAGTACCCATTTTGTTCAATGTTTTTAAATCACAGGACCAACAAATGATTTATAAAATAGTGCTCACATGAAGTCACACATATAAACACGTAGAGTCAATTACATAATGTTTAAATAAGATAATTAATTAAAAAAACGTAGGTATAAGATTATCCTTAATAGTACATAAATTTGAAAAAACATTGTCTTAATTAACACATAACAAAAGTTACAATAAACTTAATCAGCTCGGACAATGATGCCCTTGAGAACGATTGGTATCCCAGCTTCTATCATCTCAAAGAACGAGGTGTCCCCGATGCATAGGTTGTTTCCTTATGGAGCTCACCAAAATCCCTTTAGGGAAGGACATTCATCTTTCCACCCTCCGAGTAGTTTATATGCCAGTCTATCCCGTAGTACATCAGCACTAGATGGGTCTTCTCAATCGGTAGGAGTGGTAAAATCTCCCACAGGATGTACTAAGTCATCGTAAAAAATATTTATTAGAAATATAAATGTATATATATATATGTGCAATTGTCAACAAATAAAATTTATTCAAACACTTTACCAAAGTTGGTATTTTTCCAATGTTGAGTTTCTTCAAAGTGCAGTCTAAATGTAGTATATCAATATCCATGGCATGATGTTCAATGTCGAAGAAAAGAGCCTCTGGGTGACTCTGTTGTGCAGTGAACTGTACAATAACCAAAACGTATTAGTTGTTACGGTGTGAAGTTGTGTTAGTATATAAATATATATATATATATATATTTTTAAATAAGTGAAATACCTGAAAATAGGGTCGATTAGACGATCTTTTGCCAGCCATCATTCCTGCATCATATGTGGAAATGTTAAGTGCAAAACTAGTGTATAAAAAGCAATGTGTGACATCGCACCATCTATTGATGGGTCATGTCGGTCCAAATCAGTGGGTTAGTAGACATAGAGTGTGATCTCACAAACTTGTCGGTCAAAGTGAATTAAAGGCAGAGACGTAACCAAAGTCGCAAATTGTGGAAAATGTGTTACTAAATAAATCAATATGCGATGTGTCTTTATTATTGCATTGACCAAAGTTGTGAGTGATGAGTTACCAATGTCGCATAATTCAGAGGCACCAACGAAAAGAAACCCATGAAACCGTAAAAAATGAGCTTCATACACATCAAAATAAAGTTAAACCCTTTGGAGACATACCAAAATATTGTTCAACCGAATTGTAAAGTAAGAATTAGAAAACATATTCACAGACCATAGATAGAACTTGCAAACTAAGAATTACAAAACATATGTGTTAGGAGATTAGAAAATCCATACCCATTTCCAACGAAGAAGAGAAGAAATGGGAGAAAGCTGGAGACCGTAGGAATGCGCGAGAAATTTGTGGATAGATATTTAAAGTCTTTTTTAGGGTTCCCCTATTTACACTTGTTTAGTAACGATGTCATTTTGAACTGCCTCGATTTGTGTGACATTGCAAACATAATCGCTTTGGACGACATGATGCCAACCATCGATCGACGTTGGTTTAAGCCATTGTGTCCTCCATCAACTAGTACGACTTCGCACCCCAATCAGACTAAGCAACATGATTTTGACGACTTAGCGACTTCGCATCATTACATAGGCCTAACAATTATAGCCCATCAAGCAGGTGGTCTAAGGTTCAACTTCCGTTACAATATTTGTTACTAAGAGGGGGAAGGAGTTACATATTTTGAAAGAGGGAGAGGACCGGAGTTACATATATATGAAGGATTCAATAACATTGAAGTAAAATTCAATAACTAAAATTCTTGATATAAAATTCAAGAACTATAAAAAATTCAAGAAATGTTGTTCTGAATTTGAATACATTTGTTTTAAACAAATGTTTTAAAGTTAATAATCAGTCAAATCAGCGAGGAAGAACCGTTACATTAAAAACTACGGGCCCGACACCATTTACCACCTCAAAATACAACGTGTCTCAAATCACAAGTTCCTCCTCAATAAGAAACTTGCCAAACCCATAAGGGTTAAGGGTCTCGTACTTCTTGTCCCCCGGGTAGTGCATCTCATACACCCTTCCATTACACCGCAGCACCGAGGGAGTCTTGTACGTCGGTAGGACCTCTGAAATTTGGTCTGGGACGTATTGATTTATAAACAAAGAACCACATTTAGTAAATATGACATTAACTTATAGAGAAAGTGAATTGAAAATATAATACATTATTTGTAACAAGGGAGGACTTACCAAAATCAGAATTGAACCGAAGTTTGTCCTGGTAAGTATATGGACAAAGTGTGGAATGACTTCCCTGAATGTGGTATGGGACGACGATCCTCATCAAAATTGCTAGGGATCTGCATTTTGATCATTGAAACTGTAAATATTATTATTAGAAAACAAATAGAAAATGAAATGGAATTTAAATCGGAACAAGAAATGACTTACCTAAATCGGGGCACGTCTACTCGAACTAGCACTGTTAGACATGATTCGTAAAATTAGATGTAAATTGGTGAATTTAATTTATTGTGGGGCCCACAAAAATTACATAGCCAACATTCATAAGCGATGTCGCTGACACATCGTGTCTATATAGTATTAAAGTCAACCTATCACAGCGACGCCGACACCCAGTTATTAAAACTAATATGTTAAACGAATAGAATGTGGTATCACATGCTACTAGGTTTGAGAGAGAAGAGTATAACCAACGTTGTGAACGGTTCGACCCAGAAGAAGTATAACCCATGAACCAGCAATGTCGCATTTCAGCCTAACATGCGCATTCTCAACAGCCAAAAATCAGAGCAAAGAATGGTCATAAAAAACAAATTATGGCCGGTTGACAGATGAGAACTTCAAACCCAAACTCCTACTACCTAGAGCGAACATCCATGGAAATTTAATTTTTAAAAAAACAACACTATGGAATTTCCACCGTATGCATATCAAATTTAATAACTAATACAAAAAAGAAAGTAATCTAGGGAATCTAGAGAGCATACCTTTGAGAAGAAAGGGTCAGAGACTGCAGATATTTGCCGAGAGTTGAATGTTTGAAGTGATGTATGAGTTGGCCTCTATATATATTGTTACGGATTGTTTGGTATTCTGCCTCCTGTATTGCAAGGTTGCACATAAGTCGATAACAATAACAGGGAAGCGAGCCATGAACGACATCCAAAGTCTACATGTGGGCCTTATCATTTTAGCCCATTAGCATAAGTCAAGGCCTATGTCAGTCTAACTGCATATGTGATGTCGCAAGTTCATCGAGATTACAGATTTTGGTTCGACATAAGATCGACATCGAACCCTAATAAGTGGGCCTCAACATTTTAGCCCACTAGCAATACAAATGGGCCCATGTTTGACCAAAATAAGCATGCTTGACCTTAATAACAGTTAAGTGTTGGGGTATGATCTTCTTCATTATGCGTCCGTTAAGCGTTGCATTTGGCATAGTTTTTAGCTAGTTTTATTTGGTGGATAGCTAGTATTAGTTGAGTTTACGTGAGACATGTTTGGTTTTTTTTTGTCTAAATCCCGCATTTTATAGACTTACTTGGAACTAATGGATATCTTCTATCCACGGGCTCCTTGACCTTCCTTGTGATCATCTTTAGTAGGTCGCCTGTGGGTGTTATTTGTTTACATTCTATGTGAAGGCCGTTTGCAAGGGCGGTAGAAGATATTGAAGGTCTTTCGCAAGGAAGGTAGAAGAGATCGAAGGCCATTCACCTCTAGAATGGTAGTAGATGAAAGCCACAAAAATCAAATCATGGTAGTAAAATAATGGAGCCAAAGATAAGCAGCATTGGGGTTCAAAGCGGTCAATGAAGAAACGGTAAATCGTGGTCCGATGAGTTGTGCTTAAGTTTGAGAATGATCCGAGAAGAATTAGCCTTCAAGGCTGATTCCGTTGGATTTTTTTCATGATCACTAAAAAATCAACTACTAAAACTCTCAAATCGGACTAATAGTTCACCTGTAGCAAAGGAAACAAGTTCAGCCTGCCAAGGAACAAACGGGTCGATGCGGGCCGTTCCTAGTTGGAACCAACGACCCGTGCCAAAGGATTTGTCCCACACCAAAATGATCAGAATGAGGCCATGCTGTGAGGAAAAGGTTTGTGCCAAAATGTTCCGCACGAGGAAAAGTTTCATGCCAAGATGTTCCGCGCGAGGCACTGGCTCGGCCCGCGCCAAAGGCCATGGGTCGCAAGCATATATCTCAAATCCCCTTCTAAGCAACTACGTATGGGTGCGAGACATCCCATTTTTTATATCCCACTCCATTCAATGTCCAAGATGCCAAGACCATCAAGCGGGGTGTGGTAAATCACATCGCATGTGCCAAAGTTCTGAGCGGATCAACCTTCCTGACCACGGCCCGTGCCACCGGCCACAGGTGCATATCAGAAACCTTAATTTTAGCACTCTGATGGAACCCCACGCTAGACAATGCGGCCCATGCCAAAGGAACAATGTGACCCGCACCAGACTTTGCGCCTCATGTCAAGGACACACCATGGGCCACACCATCCGTGACGGCCCGCGCCAGATGGCGGTTTCTCACTATTTTGGTCATAACTCTCTCAATTTTCATCCAATTTTCCTTTACCATATATAGAAATATTCATGTTTCCAAGATCTATCCAACATACTAAAATTTAGCTCCAGAAGATTGAAGGATTGGAACATTTTCTTAGAGAAAGATTCTGTCACAAGAGGGAAAGGGTGACTAGGGTTTTGACCTAACTTTGGCCTATTTTGGGCATATCTTTAGACCTAATTCTCAACTAATATATATAGGAGACTTATTCATCTAGTAAATCCTAAGTAGGCAAAATGTAGATTTTTCCTCTCTCTAGTTTAGATAGAAAGAATAGGAGAGTACATCTTCTCCTTCCTTCTCTTTTTCTTTTCTTTTATCTTTCATCTTATTTTCTTAGATCAATGGAATCTAACCTAATATTTTCCACGGATATATCCTTTATAGAGTAGATTCATAGCTTGGGGATAAATTGTAGGAGCATGTTCTAATCTATTTACTTTTTGAGATTCTTTAGTTCTTCCTAATTTTGTGTTCATGATATAATTATGATTGTGCTTGATTATTTGAAATGCATAAATAGTATAAAATTTATAAGGACACACTTTGGGCTATATTCATGTATGGTGCAAATATCGATGCCCCTTGGAAAGAGAAACCTGGATGTTAGAATGGGTAAGGGACAACTCATCTGTGTGGGTGTGTGCACAGGGGATTCGAGAATGCTCTGACTTATTTTACATCGTACCAGTCTTAGCTGACTTCATAAAGTTTTCTGAGAGGTTCCGGGTAGAAATAGCAAATAGATACAAACTAGGGTTGTAAGATGCCTTAGATCATATATAAGGTGCCAACGACTCTTGGGCATAGTTGATAGGACCCAAGGGAACTAGTGCATTCGTGGTGGAAGCCCAGGACGTAATCGCACGGGGGAGAAATATACCAAAACAATGGTTGGACCTTGTCATACTCCCCTAATTATGATGGCGGTGTTGATGGAGGTTGCAAGAGCACCTGCGTGACAGGGACGGGGAAGTTTATGCCATCGACCACACCACTTATTGTGAACACTTTATTAGGTTTGCCTAAATATCTATGTGAATGAATCGAGTATAGAAGCATTAGACTGACCATGTTGCTCAATGATTCCCCAAGTG
This sequence comes from Rubia yunnanensis, assembly GCA_037428765.1. NCBI lineage: Eukaryota > Viridiplantae > Streptophyta > Magnoliopsida > Gentianales > Rubiaceae > Rubia > Rubia yunnanensis. The sequence continues at coordinate 22,296,862 of CM075066.1, forward strand.
CTTAGTTAAATAGCATACTGTGTTTTTTTACTATTATGTTTAGTAGTTGTTAGCTTGAAAACAACCCCGCCCCTTTTTACATGTTTGTTTTACTATCTATTCCTTTCACTCGTACGGATCAACGAATCGTACAAGGTTGTGTTTTGGTTGATATTTAGACCTAAAATCTCTATGGACAAACCCTGGGCTTTCCGATAACTACCTTCTAGGTAGCATAGCAGTGAGAACAGGGTGCAGAACTATAAATCTCTTATCTTTTGACCACTATCCTCCACTCGGGTTAATTTGCTACGATTAATGACCCCGGGGGGAGGTAGGTCAATCACCCCCACAACCACTTTATTTAGGGTGTTCAACCACTCGATTAGGATGTTGTTGGATTGGTGTCATTTGAAATTCCAATAGGATAGTGTGAAGCGACTTGTGGGACTTCTTAATCAGGAGGAATGTACGAACCATTTTGTGTATGTTGACTCTAAGTTATTGATGGGGGAAGAGGCCCATTGTGGACGCTTCCCAGCTAGCCCGTCCCGGACACGGGCTGCACAGCCCAGTGTCGAAGAGATGGCAGCCAATTCACTACAACAAACATCACCTTTTGTGACATGCAAAATGTGTCATTTATCTCTTATATAGTGTTGCAAATGTAATTCCATGACAATGTTTGCATCAATTTTAATTATGTCATGTAATCCCGTGCAGTATTTTTGCTACACAAATTTTCAATTGTGACAAAAATTAAACGACACTTTTATGTCAAAATATTTTGCTGCATTTAAATTTAATGGCACATAGATGTTTGTGATACATTATACTCCAGTTACATTTAGTAACGCAAGACTTTTTTGCCACAGACAATAAATCATTTAAATTTTGTGATGCATGATTTCTTCCCACACATTATGCATCATTTAAGTCTACTGATGTATGTCTATTTGCAACACATTATGCAACCTATATACATAAGCAGATTCACACTATGAGCTTTCATCGAATAGGTCAAATTAATGCTTTTTTATGCCAAACTACTCGCATGATGAGCGAACCTATTTATCATATCCAGTAGCTTTCACCAAGAAATAAATTTCAACACCAATTAAAGATAAAAGATACCTAAAGTCCCTATAATGAAGGAATTTCATACTTTCATTTGAACCAGGCAGAAAAAAAACATATAAAAAAATTTGATGGTAAGGATCTTGTAAGTAATTTAATGGTGGTGCTTTAGAGAACATTAACCAAATTCTGTTGATGCGTCTCCAACAACCGACCGGTTTGTGGGCTTGAGTTTTTCTCGGATCAACCTACAATAAAACACTCCCTGGGGGTTCCAGGGGTCAGCACTCTGATGCCTAAGTTAGTCCAAGCGTCTAATATGATTAAGACATAATGAATGATAAGTAAATGAGTATCTTGTATTTATACTCCATGTCCTAAATAACGTTCTCCTTAATTATTGACCTTAATTACCCATGAATATGGTAATTACATTAGGGTATTAAATATTATCCTAACTTGGCCACCACATCTCAGCTCAATGGCCTTCTCGGGCTTAACCTCTATCAAGAGCCCCTAGAAAAGCAGGTTCTCGACCACAGAAGGCTGGAACAATACAAAGGTTCTTCGAGGCCTCTAATGTATGGGATAGTTTGAGGACTATAATGACTTGAAATGAACCTTGCACTTCGTTGATCTTGCCTTCGAGGGAGGGATGTTGGTTTTCTAATCAACTCTCAGCGTCAGGATTCCAAAAGGCATGCGTGTGAAGTACAATCGCACGTGTCACTGCTCCCCAAACAGCGCATTGTCAGAAGACAAAAAAGCAATTTCATTTTTCCATAATATTTATATTTCCAAGGCAGGTATTAATTATCCGCCGTTTCAGCCCCCATTATTACCTCTTAACTGTTCTTCCTTCTTTCACTTTTCTCATTTGCAGGAACTTTCTTACAAGCATTCTTTCTCTACTTCTCTCTCGAGCGATCTAACTTTCATCACTTTTCCCAGAAAATCAGTAAGTACTTACATATCTACCCTTATTCTAATATTTTTGTTTCCTCACCTTTCAATCATGCCTCGCTTTGATGAGGGTTTCGCTACCGAGAAATTTCCCTGTGAGATAAGGGTAGGAGAGACGAGGGTTAGTACTCTAGAAAGAGCTATTAGAGACTCAAAATGCACACATTATGAAGAACTCTGATAAGATTCAGATGCCAGAGAAGGTATGTCTAATCAGATTGCTAACAGTCCTGGGGAAAAGAGGGTTTTCCCAGTGACTGATATGCCTACGTAAGGAGATCCCCTGCTAGTGGGAAAATTAGCTTCTACCCTCCTCTGAACCCAGAGCTTGAATTTGAAGGGGGGGTCAAATACATCTCTGGCCTGCAAGGAAGCCTCCTTTGAGGCCATAGAGGAGGAGGAGGATGAAGCTCTTTTGAGAGATAGTCGAGGATGAGAAAGCACCCTCGAGAGCACCTCATGTATCTTCTCTCGCTAAACCCTCTAAAAAGAAAGAAAATGGGACTTCTCGAAGGATAAGGCTAAGGGACTTGGGAAGGAGCCCCCAACCCTAGTAGTGGGGAAAGCTATATCAACAACATTAGACTCGATCCCTCTTGGCCAACGAATAGCCCCAGATGCTGATTTTCAACCCTTTCAAGAGGATGATACCCCCTCATTACCTCCCCGAGGGAAGATCAGTCATTTCCCTCAGACATCTTCGTTGCAGGCTTACCTTTCCCTTTCCGCCCCATTTTTCCAAACTCCTTAAACAATTTCAGGTGAGCCCTGCACAAGTTCATCCCAATGTCTTGGTAATCATCATGATGTTCTTGACACAAAGTGACAAGTTCGGCATCAAGCTAAGGTATAAGTTGCTTTGCTTGTTGTACTTCGTGTCTATAGTGGGCGATTCACCGACATAATTTTCAATTTAATCATTCGGGAGGCACATCACAAGGTTTTTTGATGTTCCTAGTAATTTGGGTGATTGGAGAAGCTGGAAGAAAGGGATCTCGTTTGACAACAGGAGGTATCGAGTTCCCCCGTGGAATTGGAATGTACGAGTCTAGTCTCCTAAACTCGGGGAGTATATTTGTCCAGAAGCCCTCGAGTGGGATAGACCAAAGTTGATGTCCAGCTCCCTTGATTTTAGCTACTTCAACAATCCTACCTCCCAGATTGGCAGCTTTGCATTCCCCCTGAAATCTACGAGGATTATGTGTATAAAATACTCCGGAAGAATATTAAGAAGAGGAGAAGATAACTTGAGGGCCCCAAAGAAGCCCCCCCCCTCGAGACCCTTGTTAGTGATTTTAGGCACTAAGAAGCCTCTGAAGGTGCCTTAATAGGATGAAGTAATCAAGATCGATGGCCTTCTTTTTGCCCTGATGGATTTCATTAAGTCTAAAGGGCAGTTCTTCATTAATGAGGGGATTCGAGCTATCCCCCTTCCAGAGACCATGAAGGCCTCTCCCAAGCAGAATTCAACATTCGGCTGAGTGGAAAATTTGATTGCATCCACCTCAAAAGAAGATGATTCTAGGGTTTGTCCTTGATTGTAAATTTGCCAATTAGAGCCCCCAATTGTAATTTTTTTTTCTTTTGAAAATTCAATATAAGAATATATCTTTTGCCATTTTTATGACTTATTAATTTTTCATTTGTTCTCTTTTCGTAGTTTCTTTCGTTAAAGAGAGTGTTAAAAGGCGCTTGTGAGAAGCTTTCGAGTGCTCATAAAGAGTTGAATGAGACACACAAAAAGCTATTAAAGGTCACACAGGATCAATCTGATTGTAATCGAGAGAAGGAGTCCTTGAAGGACAAGTTCCACCAACAGGAAGCTGAGATGAAGTTGTGGAAGTCTAAAGACCATCCAACCTTTAATAGGTTTGTTAGGGATTTCTTGAGCAAAGAATTTAATGGTACCTATCTTTTAGAGGTGGATGAAGGTCGTGATCCCACAGATAGAGGTTTCAAAGAGCTGGTGCATCAAATGTATTTAAATTTTGGTTCTCTGAAGTCATGTATTGATACTGCAACTAGGCTTCCAGTAGTGAAAGGGAACCTAATTGGATGTACGGGAAAAAATTGCAGGCTAGTGGCCCAAAGGGAGGTAATTGTCGAGCAACATCTAGTAGCTCAGTGCAAAATAACTAGCCTTGAAGAAGAATTGCTCGCTTGGAAGATAGCTAGTGAGGACCCCCATTCTCCAAGCGAACCTCATACAGTCTCTCGAAAGAGCCCCCTGGTTAAAGATAGTTCTTTGGTAGATTCCCTCTTGTCCAAGAATGCACGACTTACAGTGGAGATTGAGGCCTGGAAGGCACAAGCCAAATAAGTGGAGGGGCATATCACTGATTTTGAAGAAAAAATTGATGCACGCGAAGTAAACCTTCGTTCCCATATGCTTACTCATGGCATTCTTTCCTCATATTTAATCAGCAATTATCAGCTCCTGAAATTTCTACTCAAAGTTGCTCAATACTGGATGGATGAAGTTAACGTCAATGAGAATGGAAATCCTCAGCAGAAAAAAGCCATTGACCTTATTCTTGATTGATTGGCGGAGTTGAAGGTAAAGGGAATCACCTCCTTGAGTTATTGTTCTGCTTCTCGTTCACAGAGATTCGCCATTAAAGAAGCTGACAAGCATTTTTCCCCCTCAAGCAAAGTTACCAAGGGATCCTCCACAAAATTCCGCAAAAGCATTGGATCCTCCTCGAAGGGCCTGTTCAAACCTTTCACGAAGAAGCGGTGTAAGACCATTGCTCCCATTGATCCTTCCAAATATCGTGTGGAAGAAAAATTGAAGGATATTCGGAGAGCTGTAGGTATAAAGCTTAAAGAGCTCGAAGAAATTGAAGCAAAGGTGAAGGGGCTAGGAAAACCTATTTCCACAGAAGATTTGTTTCGGGCAGGATTTCCTCCAACATGATGAATACATTTAGACGAATAAGTTCATGTACCTTTTAGTATCAAAATTGTAATTTTGATAATTGACAAAGTTTGAATAAATAGCTTGTTTTTACTCTCACTCTTAGAAAACACAAATCGGGTTTGGTTAAGATATTGTATCACAGATTCACGTTGCTCCTGCTTATACTCCTTCAAATGTTTTACCCCTAAAATATAAATGCCACGTCAAACTTCTTTAAGTTATCATAGAATAAATATCTTCGATAAGTAGGAATTAAAAAAGTTCAGATACACAAGCATTTTACTCAGGTTTCGTGTTTCCAACTACATCCCTCCAATCTTGTCCACTAGTTCATCATTCCAAGATTACAAAAGTAGCCCTCGAGTGCCGCTTAAAAGCATACCACCCGAAAATTAGCCATAGTTGGAAATATCATCTAGAGCGCCGCTTAAGAGCAACCCGCTCAAACATCAACTAGAGTGCCACTTTAGAGCAAACCACTCAAAAATCATCTAAAGTTCCGCTTTCGAGCAAACCACTCCAACTTGAACTAGAGTGCCACTTTAGAGCAAACCACTCAAACATCTTCTAGAGTGCCGCTTTAGAGAAAACCACTCAAACATCATCTAAAGTGCTGCTTTATAGAAAACCACTCGAACTTCAACCAGAGTGCCTCTTTAGAGAAAACACTCGAACATCAACTAGAGTGCCGCTGTAGAGCAAACCACTTGAACATCAACTAGAGTTCCACTTTAAAGCAAACTACTCAAACATCAACTAGAGTGCCACTTTAGAGCAAACCACTCGAACATTAACTAGAGTACCACTTTAGAGAAAACCACTCAAACATCAGCCATGGCCGGATGTACCATATAGAGCGCCTCTTTAAAGAAACTCGCTCGAACATCAGCTAGAGTCCACTCATCATAGCTGGTAGTACTTTCTCAGGTTGGTGATGTTCCACCTCCTTGGCACTCGAACCCCATTCATCTCTTTAAGAACAAAGCTTTCTCTCGGGTGTGATTCAATCACCTTATAAGGTCCTTCCCCATTGGCTGCTAACTTCCCTTCAGGTTCCTTTCTTCTTTTCTCGTTTTTCCTCATTACCGATTCTCCCGGATTAAACAACACCTTCTTTACCCTTCTGTCATGGTATCTTCTGACTCATTCTTTGACTTTAGCCGCATGTAAAGAAGATAAATCTCTCTTCTTCTCCACCATATCCAAGTTTAGACATCGGTTATGCTGATTGGTTGTCTCATCTGCTGCAGCCATCATCCTTAGGCTAGGAACACCTATTTCCGAAGGGACTACCGCCTCCGAGCCATATACTATGCTATAAGACATTTCCCCAGTAGTTGAAGACTCAACTGTCCAATAAACCCACAACACATTGGGTAATTCCCATATCCAATTACCTTCCGCCCCCTCGAGGCGTGCTCATATTCCATTTACTATCATTCTGTTGGTCGCTTCCACTTGTCCATTGGCTTGGGGTTGGTAAACTGATGTCACTTTTTGCTTGATTTGATATTCCTTGCACCACATCTTGAAGGGATCATAAGCAAATTGTGTTCCGTTGTCCATCATAATCGTCCTTTGGATTCAAAAATGGCACACAATGTCCTTCCAAGAAAAGGAGATGACTTTTTTTTCTCTTATGTTCGTCAGGGGATCAGCCTCTACCCACTTCGTGAAATAATCAATGGCCTCTATTAAGTATCTGAATTTTCCTGGTGCTTCTGGAAAAAGGTCCACCAGATTGATCTCCCACTTGTCAAATGGCCGCGAACTATAGATGTTTCTCATCCCATCCTGTGGAACATGCATTATAGAGGCATGTCTCTTACACTGGTGGAAAGCTTGAATGTATCGATTTGCATTCTCGAACATTGTCGGCCAGTAAAATCTCGCTTGAATAAGCCTCCTTGCCACCGATCTAGCTCCCTGGTGGTTGCCGTATACCCCCTCGTGGACTTCCCTTATGAGATAATCAGCCTCAAGAGTGTTAAAGCATCGAAGCAATGGCTGCAAATGACCCCTTTTTTGAAGAACTTCTTTCTTCAACACATACATTGGAGCTTTCAACCTTACCTTTCTGGCAACCACTTTGTTATCTAGCAGGACACACTCTCAAAGATATGCCACAAATGGTTTCATCCAGGAGTAATCGGCTTTCACCGCCATAACCACAGGTTCCTTGAAACTTCGTTTGCTCAAAATTTCCATAAGTAGTTGCTTCTTGGATTAGGTTCCCAAATCCGAAGAAGCGAGTTTGCTTAGAGCGTCTGCTTTATGATTTTTTTTTCCCTCGGAATTTGTATTAAAGTGTAAGATTGAAATTTTTTAACAGGTTCTTCACTACCTCGAGGTATATTTGCAAGTTACGCTCTCTGGCCTCATTTCCACATTCACCTGTTGAACCACAATTTAGGAGTCACTGAAAACCTCTAGTTCCTCCACCTGCAGCTCCCTTGCGAGGCACAATCCAGTAATCAGTGCTTCATACACAGCCTCATTATTTGTTTCTTTGAATGCAAAGTTCAACGCATAAGGGTAATCTCTGCCATTGGGGCCAGTTAACAGAATCCGGCTCCACTTTCTCCTGAATGTGACAAACCATCCATATACAGCTTCTATACCTCTTTTTGGCTCGGTCTCACCTTTCGAATGGGATCCAAACATACCTCAAAGGGCTCTGTAGTTTCCACTATGAAGTCTGCCAGCCCCTATCCCTTAATTTCTACTCGAGGTTGATATTGGATATCATGCTCTCCCAATTTCACTACCCACTTCATCATTATTCCTGAAATCTCTGGCCTCAATAGGATCTATCGAATGAGATGGTTCGTGAGCACCATTATTTTGTGTCCCTGGAAGTAGGGTCTCAACCTTCTAGCTGCATGTACGAGTACTAGAATCAACCTCTTGAGGACTGTATACCTCATCTCTAGCCCTTCCAAGGCACAAGTGACAAAGTTAATCGTATGCTGAACCTTCTCTTTTTCTTTTACCAGGGCTGTGATGATTGCCAATGGCGACCCATAAATATACAAGTATATCGTCTCATCCTTATCTGGTTTCATCAAGGTAGGTAGTGTCCCCAAGTGTTCCTTCAGCTTCTTGAATGACTCGCCGCACTTTCCATTCCACTCAAATTTATTTTCCCTTCGAAGGACATCGAAGAAGGGTAAGTGCTTCTCTGCCCTTCGATAGGAACCTGCTCAATGCTGCTAGAGACCCTGTAAGCTTTTGTACCTCCTTTATTGATTATGGGGTTTTCATAGTCTTTAAAGCTTTAACCTTTTCCTGGTTTACATCAATCCCCCTCTCTGAGACCATGAATCCGAGAAAATTCCCTGCCCCTACACCAATAACACATTTAGACGGGTTCAACTTCAAATCAGCCTCTCAAAGCCTACTGAATGTTTCCTCCATATCTTTTAATAATTTGTCATAAATTTTTCTTTTGACAACCATACCATCCACATATATTTCCATGTTCTTCCCTATGTGCCCCCTGAGTAGTCTATCAACCAACCTTTGGTAAGTAGCCAAAGGGCATATTCTTATAGCAGTTTGTGCCTACATCCATAATAAACAATGTTTTTCCTTGTCTTCCTCAGCTATGAGGATTTGGTGATACCCCTTATGGGCATCAAAGAATGCAAAAATCTGAAATCCAGTAATGGCTTCCACTATCTTGTCGATTGGCGGCAACGGGTAACTATCTTTGGGGTTGCATTTATTCAAATCAGTAAAGTCTATACACATTCTCCAGGTTCTATCATGCTTTGGAACCATGACCGGGTTAGCAATCCTGTCGAGGTAGAACACCTCTTCAATGAAATCTTCCTTCAACAACTTCTCCTCATCTTCTTTAGTTGTTTCAGCTCTTTTCAAAGAAAATTCCCTTTTCTTCTTTTTCACTAGTTTAATCGAGGGGTCAATGTTCAGCCTATGCAGTGCGAGACTAGAAGGTACTCCCGTTAGGTCAGAGGTATCCCACGAGAACACGTCTCCATATTTTCCTAATAAGTCTCTCAGTCTCTCCTTGACATCTTTGGGAATTAGCTTCCCAACAGCTACTGACCCCATATCCCGAATAGGCATCAATATTCTATCAATCCCACATTTGCATGTATTGTCGCTGCATCCCTTTGCCTTCTCTACTCCCGTACTACCGTAAGGTTACATTTTCGAGCCATAGTTTGATCTCAATGAATGGATACCACCCATTCTCAATTAGGAACTTCATCGTTCGGTGACAGGGTTACCAGACTGCCCGAGCCTGGCACATCCACGGCCATCCTAAAATCACATTATAAGGGGAACGGGCATCCACAACTGCAGAATTACACCTGATAGTCACCCCTTTGTGTTTTGGTTAATATTTAGACCTAGTATCTTTGTGGACAAACCCAGGGCTTTCCGCTAACTACCCTCTGGGTAGCATAGCAGTGAGAACATAGTGCAGAACTATAGATCTCTTACCTTTTGACCACCATCCTCCGCTTGGGTTAATTAGCTATGATTAACGACCCCGGGGGGAGGCAGGTCAATCACCCCCACAACCACTTTATTTAGGGTGTTTAACCACTCGATTAGAATGTTGTTGGATTGGTGTCATTTGGTACGAAGCGACTTGTGGGACTTCTTACTCGGGTGGAACGTAAGAACCATTCTATGTATGTTTACTCTAAGTTTGTGATGGGGGAAGAGGCTCACTGCGAACACTTCCCAGCTAGCTCAGCCCGGACACGGGCTGCGTGGCCCAGTGTCGAGGAGATGGCAACCAATTCACTACAACAAACATCACCTTTTGTGACATGCAAAATGTGTAATTTATCTCTTATATAGTATTGCGAATGTAATTTTGTGACAATTTTTGCGTCAATTTTTATTAGATCGTGTAATCCCGTGTAGTATTTTTGCTACACTAATTTTCAATTGTGACAAAATTAAAGGACACTTTTATGTCGACATATTTTGTTGCATTTAAATTAATGGCGCATAGATGTTTGTGACACATTATGCTCCATTTACATTTAGTAATGCATAACTTTTTTGCGACAAATTATAAATCATTTAAATTTTGTGATGCATAATTTCTTCCCACACATTATGCATCATTTAATTCTAGTGATGCATGTCTATTTGCAACACATTATGCAACCTATATACATAAGCAGATTCACAGTATGAGCTTTCATCGAATAGGTCAAATTAATGCTTGTTTTTACGTGAAGTTACTCGCATGATGAGCGAACCTATTTATCATATCCAATAGCTTTCTCCAAGAAATAAAGTTCAACACCAATTAAAGATAAAAGATACCTAAAGTCCCTATAATGAAGGAATTTCTTACTTTCATTTGAACTAGGCGGAAAAAAAAGACATATAACAAAATTTGATGGTAAGGATCTTGTAAGTAATTTAATGGTGGTGCTTCAGAGAGCAATAACCAAATTCTGTTAATGCGTCTCCAACAACCGACCGGTTCGTGGGCTTGAGTTTTTCTCAAACTAATCTGCAATAAAACTGTCTATGGAGCTTCCAGGGGTTAGCACTCTGATGTCTAAGTTAGTCCAAGCGTCTAATATGATTAAGACAGAATGAATGATAAGTAAATGAGTACCTTGTATTTATACTCCATATTATAAATAACTTTCTCCTTAATTATCGACCTTAATTACCCATTAAAGTGGTAATTACGTTAGGGTATTAAATATTCTCCTAACTTGGCTGCCACATCTTCAACTCAATGGCCGTCTTGGGCTTAACCTCTATCAAGAGCCCCTAGAAAAGTGAGTTCTTGACCTCAGAAGGCTGGAACGACACAAAGATTCTTAGAGGTCTCTAATTTATGGGACAGTTCGAGGACTCTGAAAACTCAAAATGAACCTTGCACTTCGTTGATCTTGCCTTCAAGGGAGGGAAGCTGGTTTTCTAATTAACTCTCAGCGTTAGGATTCCAAAAGGCGTGCGCATGCAGTACAATCACGTGTGTTACTGCTCCCCAAGCAGCGCATTGTCAGAAGACAGAAAAGCATTTGCGTACTAGCTCAACAATGCTCCGCTGAAGTCACAGTACGATCGAAGCGAGCCTCTTGGAAACTTATTGAACCACTTATGTGTTTTTCCCCGCAGGTAGCCATCTACTAGCTTGCATGTCAATTTCTCATCAAAATTCCTCGAACTCATAAAGCCCAGGAATGTCTAGATGAACTCTTAAGGTTCAGTCTCACCACTGTACATGGGAAGTCCTTCCGAAGGCATCACTTCTATTGACCATCGAACCCCAATGATCACCAAGCTAAAAGGTAACCCTGCAGCCTGACCCAAGGGTCCGATCAACCAATCCAATTCCCTTCTCAACGATTTTCTTGCATCCGAGGGATGTTCCTGTTGCTCTCCTGGAAGGTTCTGCCCCCTTTCATGGCCACCTAACTGTGGCATATAAGGAGGTTGGGTCGCTCAGTATCTGGGGTTCATCCAAGGCTGTCCGAGGCTCGGGTATGCTGGTGGTGGTGGTGGTTGGACATAGGGATTGTAAAGCCCCTGACTAATTCTCATACTTCCGTATCCTTGCATGGAAAAGGGGTCATTACTTCATATGCTGCTCTTGGACTAGCCAGGTTGAGGGTAGGAGCAGATAGGACTAGCAGAGGCAACGAATATACTGGACCCTGGGAATAACCAGGAATAGAAGGCCGAAGCCTAGCTTGTAGGGATTCTCCAGCATATGCGTGATAAGGATAAGCTATTAGAGGTTGAGAGGCCCACCCAGTAGTAGTTCTTCCCAAAGGTGAGGGCAGTAATACCCCGTGTGTGACCCCATCATCCCTTGGAAGAGGGGTGACTCGATAGCCAGCCGTAGCCATGACATGAACTGCTTGTTCTACATCTTGATTCGGGGTGGCCCTCCCCGCATTTTGATTTCCTTGCCCGTGCTGACCATAGGCTTCCATATATGAATCTCCCGAAACCTCCGTAAACATTCCGTCCCTCAGATCGGCTACCCCTTCGAGCAAGGAATCAAGGTTTCCTTGTTCTTGCTCCCCCGTCATTTTCGACATCCTCGAGGGCCTCGGCACATCGTTCTGGATTGGTGCTAGGGTATTTGCGCTAAATTCCATTGAGGTTTTCCCCCCCTACGTGGCTTACGCCTGTAACAGGCTCTGCACGCAACTCCATTCCTAACGTTTGGAAGTTAGCCATTTTGATGTCCTCGACATAGGCGTCGTTTCCTTCTCTTGAATTCTCCGTTGTTAACCTTGGCGGAGATCCAGCCCCATACCTATTAACCTCAACCTTTCACTCCTTCGAACAACCGTGCACATAAACTCTTAAAACCCTTGATCCGGCTTAGTCGTCCCCACAGTCGGTGCCACTTGATGCATTTCCAACAACCTACCAATTCGTGGACTTGTGTTCTTCTCGAACTAACCTGCAATGAAACTGTCACTGGGGGTTCCAGAGGTCAGTACTCTGATGCCTAAGTTAGTCCAAGCGTCTAATACGATTAAGACAGAATGAATGATAAGTAAATGTATACCTTGTATTTATAGTCCATATCCTAAAGCTTGTATTTATAATCCATGTCCTAAACAACGTTCTCCTTAATTATCGCCCTTAATTACCCACGAATGCGGTAATTACATTAGGGTATTAAATATTCTCTTAATTGGACCGCCACATCTTCAGGCCAATGGCCTTCTTGGACTTATTGGAAAATAATAGTATAACAAAGTGCAGTAACCCAACAAAGAAGTGAAATTTATATGAATGTAACCGTGAAATCAATGAAGGGGAGCTGTCGAAGAATACTATCTTAGGGCAGCGTCCTTTTTCTCCATGCAACTTTTCTTGAGCAATAGCCAACTGTAATGTGAATATTCTGCACTGGACTCATAAAACACAAATCAGATGAGATACTTTAACAAATCCAACTACAATTAAATGGATTTTAGAATATAAGTGAGATAGCAATAAAAAGTGCATAGCAAAGAAATGACATAAAAGTGTCCCAAATAAATGGTACAATTGCATAAGCGTGACAAATATACGACATTTAAATATTGATCACATGCATATGTGTTGCAAAAGATCCACTTTATTTCAGTGCAAGGGACTGAGAGTTTCCTTATTATCACCTTCTCTGTTAACTAAGACTTCATCTATCGTGACCAACCCTATGCACTGTGGGCTCGTCTTAGCTTCCAGTTGGTGTATCCACCCTGTTTTCCGCAACCACTTTCTCTCATACTCTATCCATTCCACCGTCAATGATATGTTTATTTATTTTTACAATATTCAATAATTATGTTTGACCGTCAATATTCTAGCTATATATAACAATTTTGAATTAAAAAATTATATTTAAAAATATATGTTAAAATGAATATAACAATATCTCACATAATATTTTTATTATAGATATATTAATTTAATATATCAACAAAATATGTAATAATGGTGGGAGTATAGGGTTGCTACTGTGTTTTCTTTATTATTGTCGGTTTCTTTCTTCTTTTTTCATCTGTATCATACTCTGTTTGTAGGATGTTGACTCTATTTTTGCAATCATTTATTTTCAAGTGTGTCGATTACAATCTCCATCGGTAATCAATCTCCATCGGTAATCAGTCTCGATCTGCTAACGTTGTCCCCGAGACTCCACCGCCACCATTCGTGTTAACTCCCATCCCAGAAACTCATTCTCTTGTGATTCAAATGTCAGTACTCCCCCTAACATTAGTGCATCTTCTTCTCGAGCATATTCAAACTTGGAGTTTTTAAGGAGCGCTAGTTCCCGATTTGAGCTCCTCTCTCAAGCTGTCCCACTTCGACACTTCGAGGCGTGGCTCCGAGAGAGGGTGATCAACGTGGCCTGTTCTTCCAGCACTTCTAACTGCAGTGCTTCGGCGGCTTTGGAGGCAGTTTGAGCTATTTCACAGTAACTTGCATTACTTTTTCCATTTTTCGACGCTTGTGCTTTGTAGAACATGTGTGTTACCCCCCTACCGTGCAGATGTGATAGAGTAGATAGAATATCTTGATTGATTTTTGGATTAATTAGGATTGATACTGTACATATATAGAATAGTCTAGGTTCAATGTAATTAGCTCATTATAGTCTATTTATTCATCTATGATACACACACCAAATATGGTGAATTACACACTTTCATCGTATCAGACATGTAACGATTTGTTGCTTCGTCCTTCTCTTCCGCCATTTCAAAAAATCTTGAACCTTCTGAAACTTCAATGGCCGACAACCCATTAAGCTACTCTACCCTCATTCATATATTGTCAATTGAACTAAATTCCAGAAACTATATGATGTGGAGGTCGCAAGTTCAAGTGCTCCTCGAATCTGAGGGTTTCTTTGGCTTTCTGGATGGCTCCAATCCAAATCATGTTATCTTAGTCAAAGGTGCATCCTCGGCTGGTTCCTCTTCCCCGACCACCGACGATGACATCACAAAATCCTAGGTCGAGTACAATTCCTGGGTGGCGCAAGACAAAAGGTTACAAGCGCTGCTTCTTTCGTCGCTCACCAAGGAGGCTATGCATGAGACGATCGGTTGCAGCTCAGTGAAGGAGATGTGGGACTCCTTAGCACCAGCATTTGAAAATGCCTCCATTTCTCGTGAGTTAAAAATCAGGGACGAACACCATACAATCCATCGTGGCTCCTCGTTAGTGATGGATTTCCACCGCCGCTTCCAGGCCAATATCGACAGACTCGCCGCCATGAATGCTCCGGTCTTGCCCAGAGATTAAGTTATGCTATTTCTGCAAGGTCTCGGCACCGGGTTCACTGAATTCACAGCATTCAATTGGTTCAATCTCCACTGCCGACATACTCCGACGTGGTCGCACGAGCCTGCAACCATGAGATCTTCAACCAGAACTCCCTCAGCGCAATATCAGGTTAAGACTCAATTCCAGTACCCTTTGCTATCTTCTCCGTATCTTCTTTTGAAAACCAGGCCTTCTACTCGCTGGCGCGTGAAGCCCACGCGCAGCCCTCAGGTGCGTCGACCACCACGCGCGGTCGTGGCATCACTTCCGGCTGGCCAGTATGTTCCTCAGGTGCTGCGGGTTCTGGTAGCAGGAAACGCAAAAACCCAAAGTGCCAAATCTGACACAATTTTGGTCAAACAGCTCCGCAGTGCTCCAAACTCTCGTCGGCAGCTCGTCACTCTGAGTTGACTCATCTTGCTGAGGCTTTCCAGTCCTCCGTCTCCCTTGACGATTCAGCCTCCGACTAGTATTTGGCTTCTGGCACAACGATTCATATGGCTTCCACTTCCTCTGGTGGGAGGTCATCTTCGTACCTCTCAAAGTTATAATTTATAACCCCTTTATGCTTACTAAATACAATAAAGTAGATAGTGGCAAGTTGGGGTCATCCACAAAGAAGAGGGATTCTCTTAAGCGTTTAAATATATAAGGTTCAAATTAGGCTAGAAGTATATATATTTTTTTTATAAACAACTAAATGGGGGGGTTTTGGTTGGTTGGTTTTCCAAAGTTATGAAATTAAAAGACAAACTAACTAGAAAAGTTAAGTAACTATGCTAATCATCAAACAAACTAAGAAAATGGGGTAAAAACTAAAAAAGGTAAAGCATGGGGGCAATTGATATCCACTTCCAAACCTTATGTAGATCATTTAACCATTCAGTCATTCACTATGGGGAATGTTATCACTTCCCATTTGAAGATCAACATTCCTTCTTAATAGTAATATGCAAAGACAAACAACGACCATTTGCAAACCTCGTTGACAATCACTCTAAGCAAACCACACCTTAGTGGTATTTCATCAACGGCATTTCACACGAAAAACCATAGATTTGATAACAACAAGCCTTCTACCAAAGACATAGCCATTTAACCAAATATAACATTCATTAGGCTAAACCTAGAACAAACCACATTCAAGATTCAATATTTCATTGCATCTATAGGATAAATATGAAAATAATCTGCATTAACATACTTATCTAGCAAGAATCACAACACATTATGCACAAGAGAAGTTCTAAGTCCATGTTCTTGGATTTTCATACCAAAGAGCTAAGGAATTTGTCACTTTCCTAACACTCTAACACTTTAATCATACAAACACTTCCTATTCTCAAACACCGCATGGAAAAAATGAAGTAAAACATAGCATTAAGAGCACATGAAAGCTAAATAACAAAAGCTTCAAGAACGAGTGAACCAATCTATTAATTTCTTTAACTACTTGTTGTGAAGATAAATCTTCTATCCTTCTTAGATAGTAGTTTGCAAGAGTGAATTCGACATCTCTTGTCAAACCTCACTAATGACTACCTTAGTCGAAACACGACTAAATGTATCCCATTGATGGCATTGAGCCCGAAGAATCAACAAGGTTGGAAACACTTATAAACACTACACCGTGTCTAAGCATTTAACCAATTCATGCATTTACACAAGATTAGTCAAGAACGATCAACAATCATAGACTTATCTCATTTTCTACCTAAAAAAAACATGATAACGAGTTCAACATCATCACATTCATATAGAAATTATCAACACATCAACATCATTTAGAAGCTCTAACTCATGCTCTTGGATTTCACATTAAAAGAGGGGAAAATTAGCTACTTTCTCCCAACCCTAACAAGCAATCATACATGCAATTCATATACACAAACTTCCAACAACATTAATGCCATTAACAATCCACATTCAAAGCTCAATAAATGCACAATTGAGAAAGCAATACTCGTCCTCGAGTAAACAAGAACACGCAAAGATCAAATCATAAACTAGCAT
The DNA here is from genome assembly GCA_037428765.1 of Rubia yunnanensis. NCBI lineage: Eukaryota > Viridiplantae > Streptophyta > Magnoliopsida > Gentianales > Rubiaceae > Rubia > Rubia yunnanensis. Next base: position 22,313,606 of record CM075066.1, read on the forward strand.
GTAAAAGTTTTTCCACAACATCCAAAATCATATTCCTAGACTACCCTAACCTCAAGACATAAGAATCTCTCACACTCTCACATCCCAAAGCCTAAGATAATCTAAACAACCAGTAAACCATAACAAAAGTGAGGTATACATATAATGCCAAGCTAACTTACTCTACTGAAAAAGCCACTCAATAGACACATCAAGAGAAGCATAAAATATTTCAATTCCTCTCATTTTCTCTCATTTTTCCTAGGAGCCCTCTCGGGTTTTCATCCTATTTTCACAAAATTTTCTTTTTCAATGCTCACCCTCACCTTTGTCCACACCATTTGGCCTCTCATTTTTGCATAGGTTGCCCTTTCAGGTTTTCAACCTATCCGAGCCTCCCACTTTTTCCTAAGTTGCTCTCTTGGGTTTTCAACATAGCGGGAAATTATTTTTTTTTCTTTTTTTTCAAACAAAACACGTCAACGTGGAGCATATGCACTCTACAATACAATACAATGAGATAAATATTCCTCTTTACCTCCCCACACTTGAAACATACATTGTCCTTAACGTGAAAAGGACAAGATAAAGAAATAAGGGAGAAAGGAAAAATAATACTCTCAACTAGGACCTTGAAGGTCCTTCCCAGTGATGGCAATGCTCACTCCTCAATGAATACTCTCCTTCATGTTCTTGAACTCTGCGCAACATGAAACTTTGATCCATCCACTACGAAGCCACAACTATGTAAATCCCGATCAACACTCACAAAAGGCAACTAGTAGTACTCCTAGATGGTGGTTTTGGTAGTGGTTTTTGGTGGTGGATTGTGGTGGTATTCTTGTGGTTTTGGGTAAGGGTTTGATATCATGAGGATTTTTTTTCAAGAAAAGAAAAACACTAACCTAACTTAAAAGGCTGGGTTGCCTCCCGAGAAGCTCTGTCTTTTTAAGGTCATCGGCACGACCCTAATGTTATCCATATGGTGAACATTTGAACCCCTTCACCATGAACATCCAAAAGTAGATAGGTGGGGGTACAAAACTTTCAAGGGTACTCCCCGCATGCCCCTTAATAACCTCAACACTAGAGGAGAGCCGAGTGTCCGGTTCCTCACTAGTCAAGTTGTTCAAGTTTTCTATTGCATTCACGACTTCTTCACGTGTCAAACTTGAACTTTCTTGTTGGGCTTGGTTTTGGGGTATGTCATAAGATAGTGAAGGCCAACTATTTTTCTCGTATTGTTGGTTTCCTGGCTCATTCTCATACCACCAATCCAGATTACCACTCCACTCCGGATTGTAAGAATTGTGGTATAGATACCATTCTTGAGCTTCTTGCCCTTGAAAACCAACATCTCCTACCTCTTGGTAGCACTCTTCATAATACCCTTGGTTTTGGAAACCAAAGGTTCTTTCACCATCATAGTACTCCTCTCTCAACAAATAGCAAGACTCGGTAGGATGGTCGGAATGACACATCTTACAAAACCTTGCTTGTTCAGCCTCTCTTATCATCATGAGTTCCCTAAAGGTGAGAAGTTCCATTTGTTTTTGTTTTTTATTCAAAAGTCCGGAATCATATTGCAAGTATTCTCTATAAAAATTCACCAAGAACTCAAGCAATACCTACTTCGAACAAGAAAAACCACCAAGAAGTGGAAAACAAAAACAACTAGCTAATATGCAACCAAATATGCCCAAACACTTAAAAATAAATGTCTCTTCCCCAGCAGCGGTGCCAAAATTTGGGAGGTTATCGTTGTACATCTCAAAGTTATAATTTATAAGCTTTTTATGCTTACTAAATACAATTAAGTAGATAGTGGAAAATTGGGGTCGTCCATGAAGAAGAGGGATTTTCTTAAGCGTTTAAACATATAAGGTTTATATTAGGCTAGAAGTGGATATATATATATATATATAAATAAGTAAATGGGGGGGATTGGTTGGCTGGTTTTCCTAAGTTATGAAATTAAAAGACAAACTAACTAGCAAATTTAAATAACTATGCTAATCATCAAACAAACTAAGAAAAAGGGGTAAAAACTACAAAAGATAAAGCCTTGGAGGCAATTGATATCCACTTCCAAACCTCATGTAGATCATTTAACCATTCACTCATTCAATCACATTTGTTACCTATGGGGAATGTTATCACTTCCCATTCGAAGATCAACATTCATTCCTTCTTAATAGTAACTTGCAAAGACAAACAACAACCATTTGCAAACCTCGTTGACAATCACTCTAAGAAAACCACACCATAGAGGTATTTCATCAACGGCATTTCACATGAAGGACCAAAGATTTGATAACAACAAGCCTTCTACCAAAGACATAGCCATTTAACTAAACATAACATTCATTAGGCTAAACCTAGAACAAAACACATTCAAGATTCAACCTTTCATTGCATCTATAGGATAAATATGAGAACAATCCACAATAACATACTTATCTAGCAAGAATCACAACACATTATGCACGAGAAGTTCTAAATCCATGTTCTTGGATTTTCATGCCAAAGAGCTAAGGAATTTTTCACTTTCCTAACACTCTAACACTTTAATCATACAAACACTTCCTATTCTCAAACACCCTATGGAAAAAATGAAGTACAACATAGCATTAAGAGCACATGAAATCTAAATAACAAAAGCTTCAAGAACGAGTGAACCAATCTATTAATTGCTTTAACTACTTGTTGTGAAGATAAATCTTCTATCCTTCTTAGATAGTAGTTTTCAAGAGTGAATTCGATATCTCTTGTCAAACCACACCAATGACTCCCTTAATCGAAACACGACTAAACGTATCTCATTGTTGGCATTGAGCACGAAGAATCAACAAGCTTGGAAACACTTATAAACACTACACCGTGTCTAAGCATTTAACCAATTCATGCATTTATACAAGATTAGTCATGAACGTCGATATTCATAGACTTATCTCATTTTCTACCTAAAACAAACATGATAATGAGTTCAACATTATCACATTCATCTAGCAATTATCAACACATCAACATCATTTAGAAGGTCTAACTCATGCTCTTGGATTTCACATTAAAAGAGGGGAAAATTAGCTACTTTCTCCCAACCCTAACAAGCAATCATACAAGCAATTCATATACTCAAACTTCCAACAGCATTAATGTCATTAACAATCCACATTCAAACCTCAATAAATGCACAATAAAGAAAGCAATAGATAGGTAGAAATGATTCTCAAGACATTAGAAAGAAAGTCTCAATCAATTGCTCCCAAGTACAAAACTAAGATAGATAATCAAAACCAATAATATAGAAAAAATATCTACAAAGAAAGAAGAAGAAATGGAAGAAAATGGTGAAAAACTAGGGTTTTGGAGCCCCCGAGTCGAGCTTGGGAAAATAGGGAAGAAGGGGGGCATTTATAGTCTAATTTGGTCAAGAAAACCCAAAAACAATCAGCAGGCTCCCACCCCGGTGGAAATGGCGTCGCCCGGGCGGCGGACATTTCAGCCCAAAATTTCAGAAATGGCCTCGCCCGGGCTTCTTGTTTTGCTCCCCATGGGTGAACCGTTGATCCGTTTTGGGAGTTCTTATAGTCGATTTTATAGTAGCCAAGAAGAAAAATCCAATGGTACCACCCATGGAGGATTATTCTTCTCAGAAAATTCTAAGAACTCTGCTTCAAAACATAGATCATTCTTCACCCTTTGCTTTTCTCCTGTCTTCACTTTATCTTCTACCACTTTGTGAACGGTCTTCCATCTTCTTCCATCCTTTTGAATGGACTTCACTAAACCACTCCTAAGTTCTCATGAGCAATCTACAAATTAAGCTTACAAAAAAATTGAATCTAGATGCTCGTAAGGACCAAAAATCCATTGGACTAAACATAGGTTACAAACTGAAGGATTTAGCTATAAAAATCCAAAATTACTATCTAAACCCCTTATCATGTAAACCTACCGAAATCTAGCAATCTTACAAGAAAAATATAACAAAAGATATGAATGTTACAAAAAAATCTGCTTTCCATTAGTAAATTGACAAAGGATATGAATGTTGTGATTTCTTTTAATGAGGATTTTCTTGTGATTCCGAACCAGTCCACAAAGGAGGTCTTGGACCAAGGTCGATGTGATTATGGCCTTTATGTGCTTAAGAAGGGTGGTGTTGCTTTTGTGGCTCATGTTAAAACTAATAAACATAGAGCTTCTTTTGATGTCTGGCATGCTAGACTAGGTCATACTTCCATTTCAGTTATTTCTTTGTTAAATAAACTGTGACTTGTGAAAATATTTGCATCATGAATGGGTGCATCATGAATGTGAAACTCTTTGCAAGAAAAATGCTGGGCCCTTTGCTGACTTGACACGTTATCACAATCGGGCCCTTTCTACAGAAGGGAACTAGATCTAGGATATGGCATGGCCAGTCCCACCGTCTACAAGATGAGAAGATGAAGGCTAAGATCCTCGCCTTGAAGGCTCATCTTGAATGGGTGTTCACTTGTGGCTTTCCTCTACTTTATTCCAATTGCGTGTAGAGCCACCTTATGTCAAAGTTGTTTGTTGAGGCCTTGTATGGTGTGTTTCATTTGGTTGAGCATATCACCGACCAGGAGGAGTTTCACCCGCTCTGGGAAAGTACTTCTCATAGGAACAAACTTTGCAGAGTATTTTACTCACATACACCCTACTATGAGCGGATATCAACAGTAAAATTGGGAGCCAGATGCTTAAGGGGCAAATATTTCTCCACTCATGGGTCAGTAAAATTTGGTTTTACCTAATTATCTTAATTATTACTGATATGTTCCAACATAACCTATCTAACCAAGAATATAATAAAGTAAAGCATAAAGACACGAGACTTGGTTACGCAGTTCGGTGAAATCCACCTACATCTGCGGGCCCTGGCCCATTTTAGAATGAATCCACTAATCAGAAAGATACAGTACAGAGTACACCATACAATATACTTATCTCTACTAATTAAACATGTGAATTCTGCTAGCTCCCCAAGCAACCGATCCGCCTTGATCAGACTCTCTCTAACTCGAAAATCGCCGACACTGGATCTTCTCCTCCCGAGGAATTAAGGTATAGGATCTTTGAATGGCATGTCACGTATGTTGGAACATATAGATCTGGCTCTCGCAAGACTCTCGGAATACAGATTTTTGCAATTAATTTTGTGAGTATAATGCAGTCGTGATGTCCCCTTTTAAAGCCATGAGCAGATCGAAACTCTCCATGATTATCTCCATAATATTCTTATCTTCTTCATATGTATATCCAAATCCCATAAATAGAGGGATTTTCCTTATCTCAAATATATCCCATATATTCCATAAATCTAATTCCACATTTGTAGGAATTTTCCATAAACCTAATATGCCTCTACCACCACCTAATACATTGCATAATATTCAGATTTTCATAAATCAACATAATCACAATATTCTGTCTTTCCGTAAACCCTTGTAGGCATTTGTGGCTGATGTCCATATGTTCCAACATGAAACATTTTTCGTTTCCAATATTAGTTCACAAATTGCCAATTAACAATCATTGAAAACCACTTGACTTTACAATCTCCCCCTTTGGCATTTTGTGGACCCAACCATTTTGGAAATAAGAACTAAAAGAAAAACTTCCAATCATACACATACGTTTTCCAGAAGTCCACCTAGGTTGGAACATATGCTTAATACTGGATCTTATTATATAAGAATACCATCAGAATGCCAGAATTTCAGGAAAAAAAACTAAACTAGATTACAGTCATCCAATCAAAAATAATATCCAAAATATTCCCCCCCTGGGGCCATGTATTCCAAAGGCAATAAAGCACATAAACAAAATAAAAAAAGATAATGAAGTCAGCTCCCCCAGAACTCATCATGTGATCTATGTTGGAACATAAACACTGTAGGACCATCAATCCTGTTCAGAGCAGCATCATGTGCTTCCAAAAGAGCCTCCCCCCCCCAATCTTAGCCTTTTCTGCTTCAATGGTCGCTATTTGGATGGCTATAGCCCCCAACTTTGAATTCATAACCACCAACTTAGCCTTATCTCAGCATCTGTAAAAGTGGAAGCCTCTGGATTCCAAGGAAGATCATGCACTTACCTTATCCAAAAGGTCTTCTTATTTGGCCGAAGGAACTCAATATCAATAATGACATCCTTTTCCTTTCCTTTCACATTTGCACTCCTAGACAATGCAGAAATCAAACAAGGATAAACCAGGGCATGCTTAGCCTTTGGAGCAATAGCTTGCCTAACCAGATTCTGCTGAAAGAAAAACCCCAGGTTGACTCGTTTCTGTGTTCCAACACAGAACAGCAATTTTTCCATCTCTCTTGTCAAAGTTGTAGTGTTGGAAGACGGCATCCAGCAATTCACAACCACCTGATACAGTCCAAAAAATCTAGAAGATAGGTAAGATGCATGTGAATACCCTGTGTCTGGCCACTCAGTCTTGTATCCACCAGAAATCACCTCCAGAATTTTGTTATTAGCCACATTCAAATCATCAAAAAAGACACCTTCAAAGTCTGGAGTTTTCAGCCCTAATATCTTGTTCATCTTGGCAGCAGAGAAATCTATCATCTTTCCCCCATACATAAACTCTATCACACCACGGGGAGTCAACTTCCAGGTTTCTAGCCATCAAGTTTGAGTAAACTTCAGTAACAACCTGCTTGTTATACTGAAGTTGAACGGTGGAAGCTCTTTTCATCCCAATCAACTCCAAAAAATTAGTAAAGCCACTAGGCCTATAAGGCTCTAAGTCCACTGGCCTTTTTCAGAAATTATCTTCATCTCCCCAAAAATCCTCACAATTAATATCAAAGTATGTATCAGACAAAGCATCACTTATAGAAGGAGGTAGCAACAATTTCTTCTTTTTCTTTGAAGCAGATTGGGTTATCTTTTTGGACCTCTTGGCTAGTGGAGAATCATTAACAGCAGACATCTTTCTCTTAGCCCTTGCAGTCTGAAAGAATTTATCCAACACCTCATCATTGGAGTAGTTTAGGTTTGGCTCCTGTGTTCGAACACTCTCAACATATTCAGCCTCTTCCTCCTGCTCAGTATCTACTTCACCATGTGTTCCAACATACTGTTTATCGCTTGATTCCTCATGCATCAAGTCAAACCCACCTGTCTTTCCTCCTTCAGAATATTCCAGATCATCATATGCATTCCCAGTAACATCAAACTGGTCTTAACCTCCCATATCAGCATCATCAACCTCCATATCTTGAGTAGTATCTGACTCTGCCCTCTGTGTTGGAACATACCCAACACTTCCTCCCTCTTCACTGTCTGTAATCTTAATGATCACAAGATTTCTAAGTTCTTCAATTCTCCTGGCAACATCAACATTATAAAACCCTAGGGGCATTCTATCAGTGCATTTAATTTTGGCCTCAAGATCATTGATTTCCTCAATTCTAACATTATTAGGGCCAGAAATAGATGAATACACACGGAACCTATCCTTCCCATTGTATACACCATATTTGCCTCTCAATAGCCGATTATTATAGTTTTCAATATCCTCAAGATCTCCTATATCACCCATAAATAGCTCCTTAACATTCACATTGAAGAATTTCCCTTCTGAATTCTTAAACTTGGACAAGTCTATGGTGATCCTATTAGCTTCAACCCATTCAAAAAAATCATCAACGAATTTAAACTCCATGCCATGCAACTTCAGGGTTGGGGGATCTGGACCAGTTACCTTTTGGAAGGGAGATTTGCCCTTGTTCTTGAGTTCTTCATTCTGACTATTGTCGCCAGTTGAATTCCCATCCATGGTTTCTTCCCTCTGTTCATTCTTCCCATTGATATTCTTCAAAGGGCAAGAATTTTTTTGGGTCTCTTTCTCGGCCATAGAAACTTTTGGGTTTGAAGACATTTTTCGGCAAAGGTTTTTATGAAGAGAAGGAATTCAACTTCAATTCTTCACATACACTCACAAAAATTTTGGCAATATGTAATATGAAATTGCCAAGGAATGTGGGAATGTATGCCGAAAATAGAGGGAGATAGAGAGATGGAGACAATTTTGAGCCAAAACAAACTCTTCACTCTTTACCTCTTTTAACGCTCAAGCATTTTCCCTTTCCAAGAAGAGTAATGATTTCACTTTTCTCACTTATCAACTCAAGTCACACCTCCTTGAACTTCCAACATACCATGTCTTCACAATTTCTATGTTTGTAGCATTTTTCTTCTTTCAATTTTTTGTTTTTCTGATTTTCTGAACAAAAATAAAGCATGAAAAATATTTACAGCTTAAATAAAAGCTATATACAGAAATAACTTAAATTTGACAAACACCTAAGTGTTGTCTGAGAAGCTCAAATGTGGCATTATCCAACGATTTTGTGAAGATACCTGCAAATTGCTCATATGTTGGAACATAGACCACTACCAATTTCTTCCTTTCAACAAGATCTCAAATAGCAATTATCTGATGATCAAATGCATGAAAGGACTTTGGTTTCACCGTGTTTCACTATACATTTATCTTTCTAAAATTCCATGGTCATATTGTTGTCACACTGTTGGCTGAGGCTTAGCAGATTTGTCTTTAAGTCTTCAAAGAACAAAATGCTGGGGAAAACTGGAAATCCTTCAATTTGTAGTTCTCCTTTTCCAACTACTCAGCTCTTCTATCCATTGCCAAAAGTAACAAAACCACCATAATATGGTGTGATGTTTGTAAGAAATTCCTGAGTGCCAGTCATGTGGTGAGAACAGACACTATCAAAGTACCACAAATCTTTGGAATGCGCTACAAGAGACTTATGTGCAACAAGGCAAGTACTAGAGCTTTTTACAACCCATACCATTCTGACCATCTTTGGTCTCTGAACCTCGTCTATGTTGGAACATACCACGAGTTGTTGTCATGTCATGATGCCTCTGAGAAATTTCTAGCATTGTTCCTCTATGTGTCCTTGATACAAGCAGTGGCTACAGATGAGGGATTTCCTTTGATTGGGTTTTCCAAACTTTCTCTTTAACTCTTGAATCTTCGACTTGAGTGTGACTGTGTTCCTAGGAGGGTTGTCATACCCAATCTGTGTCGATCTTCAAAGCTCTTTCCCATGATCAGAATATCATCAAGTTTTGCTTTTCTAGTGTTCAGCTTGGTAATAGCTGCTTCAGATGTCTCAGCTCTCTTAGTTGCTGAAATTAGCTTCACAATTAACTCATAATTCTCTTTTCTGAGTTCAGCAACTAACACTCGCAACTCTTTTTCTATCTCAACCAGATGGTTTTTCTCTTCCTTCAGTACTTTGTTTGTATCAACAACTTGAAGCCACATGGCATACATCTTCTCGTATTTACTGTAGATTTTTTCATCACTCACAACAAGTCTGTTATCATCACTACACACATCATCTGAATCTATGTTGGAACATACAGCTTCAATTTATCTGACATGCTGGAACATTCATCATCTGATCCACCATGAATTTTGGTCCAAATGCCACATAGTTGCTCGTAAGTTCTTCTTCGTCTTTCTCATCTTCTTCATCTTCACTCCATGAGGTGACATATGATTTTCCCTGTTTCTTCCGGGTATTTTCACATTGAGCATGAATATTACAGTATCCTTCACATTCTCTACATTGAATTTATCCAGGCTGTTTTGATTCACCACTTTAATTTTTGGGGAACTGCTGATTTCCTTGTTCAAACCATGTCCCACGGTTATTTCCAAATTCTTATGGCCTTGGTCTATTTGCACCAAACCTTTCCTGCGATTTCTAGTTTACTACTTTCTTCAGCATTCTTGAGAAATTTTGTGATAAGCGCAAGTTTTTCAAATTCATCATCACTGTCAGATTCGTGATTGTCCTTTGATGACGATGTTCTAAATGTTAACTCCTTTTGAACCCTTTTTGTAGTCTGTTGGAATGTCTTCTCATAAGTCTATAGCAATCCCATCAACTCATTTAAGCTCATGGTGGTTACATCTCTTGTTTCTTCTATTGTTGCAACCTTCATTGCAAACCTTTTAGGAAGCAATCTCAAGGTCTTCTTCACCAATTTTGCCTCTTTGTAATATTTTCCATGTTGATACACCATATTGGAGATGTCTCTGAGTTTCCCGTTGAACATAACAACAGTGTCATCTTCCTCTATCTTTAGTTCCTCGAACTTTGTAGCCAACATCTGTAATTTGGATTCTCGAACTCGACTAGTTCCTTCATAGACAATTTACAGAATATCCCAAGCTTTCTTGGCCTGATGGCATGTTGAGATGAGTTTGAGCTGATTTTCATCAACTTCCGTGAAGATAGCATTCAATGCTTTTGAATTTTCCAGTGAGACCTTAAGTTCATTCGGAGACAAAGTAGATTTGTCTTTGATTTTCTGCTCCCTCTGACTTTGCTCTCCTTCTTTTTCCTTAGAGCTTGTTTCAGCATCTTCAGTAGAGTGATTCCACTCATTCTCAACAAAGTGCAAAGCAAGTTCATCTAGTGAGTTGATGAAGACTCTCATGCGTGCCTTCCAATAGTTATGGTTGTTGCCTTCCAGCAGAGGTGGCCGAGACACTGAAGCTCCTTCTTCGGTCTCCATGGTAAAACAGGATCACTCTTTCCTTGACATAACCAAGGGAAAAATAAGTGACCGTACTCTAATACCAAATGAAATTTGGTTTTACCGAATTATCTTAATTATTAGTGTTATGTTCGAACATAACATATCTAACCAAGTATGCAATTAAGTAAAGCATAAAGACATGAGACTTGGTTACGCAGTTTGGTGAAATCCACCTACATCTGCGGGAACTGGCCCAGGGTGGAATATCCATAATATTACTATTCCTTATCTACTTCTGAAGCATATCCAAATCCCATAAATAAAGGAATTTTCCTTATCTCAAATATATCTCATATATTCCATAAATCCAATTCCATATTTGTAGGGATTTTCCATAAACCTAATATGCTTCTAAAACTGCCTAATATATTGCAGAATATTCAGATTTCCATGAATCAACATAATTACAATATTATGTCTTTCCGTAAACCCGTGTAGGAGTTTGTTGTTGCTGCCTGTATGTTCCAACATGGGACGTTTTTCGTTTCCAATACTGCTTCACAAATTGCTAATTAAACAATCAATGAAAACCACTTGATTTTACAGTCAGGATAGGGCGGCTGGGAGGTCATCGCCGTACTTGTCAAAGTTAATACTACTAAGCCCTAAATGCTTCCTATCTACAATTAAGTAGATAATGGCAAGTCGGGGTCGTCCACGAGAAGAGGAATCTTTTTAAGGGTTTTAAACATATAAAGGAGAAAACATACTAAGCACATACATACATAGATACATATAAAAGCATTTAAACAGGGGGGGTTTGGTTGGTTTGATCCTAAGTTAACAAATTAAAGTGCAACAACTAGCAAAGCAATAGAACAATGCTAATCATGCAATACAACTAAAGGTAAGATGAAAATAACAATTTACAGAACCTTGGGTACAATTGACATCCACTTCCAAACCTCTTATCCATCATTGAACATGCAACTTATTTACTACTTTCACTACTTGTTGTGAAGGCTAAACTTCTATCCTTCTTAGATAGTAGTTTGCAAGAGTGAATTCGACATCTCTTGTCACAATGACTCCCGTAGTCGAAACACGACTCAAGGTATCCCATTGATAGCATTTAGCACGAAGAATCAACAAGCTCGGCAACACTTATAAACACTACACCGCGTCTAAGCATTTAACTGATTTATGCATTTACACAAGTTGGTCAAGAATGCTCGACATTCATAGACTTCTCTCGTTTGCTACAAACGACATACATGACAAAGAGTTCAACATTATCATATCTACCTAGAAATCATCAATCCATCAACACAATCAAAAGCTCTAAATCATACTCATATATTCCTAACAAGAAAAGGGGGGAAATCAACCCACTTCCCCCAAACCCTAGCAAGGAATTCATACAAGTATTTCATATGCTCAAGCTTTCAACAACATTAATGATATCAACAAACACATTCATTGCTCCATAAATGCATAATAGTAAGAGCAATAAATAAGCTACAAATAGTTCTTAGGACATGGGTTTGGAAGCCTTAGTCCATTGCTCCCAAGAGATAGATTAGCTACAAGAGTTCATGCTAAACAACTAATCATAAAAACAAGAGAAATCAAGGATGAAAAATGGAAGAAAAAGGGTTTGAAACAGTACTATAATCGCAGCTGGAAGAAGGTATGAATGAGAGGAAAGAGAATGGTATTTACAGTACAAAGAAGATAAGGTGAAATTCTAGCCACCCGTCGATCGCGACTCGCGACGGTCATCGCGATGAGGCCATCGCGACTCGCGATGGGTGCCAGAATTTTGCATTGTGTCTTTTTCTTCTTCTTGTGGCATGCAGTCATCTTCATAGTCACCCCTCTCAATCTCCAAGTCTTCAACGGCTCCAAAAATGGTCTTCAATGGCCTTCGGTCTTCATGTCTTCGAAGCGAGTCTTCAAAAGTCTTCGAAAGTGTAGTCTTCAATGACCTCCGATCTTCATTGCCTCCGTGTTCTTCCCTTGTCACACAAAATCCACTTAGAAGAGGTAAAAAAGCATAAAGTTTCCGTTACCCCTCCTAAGAGAATTTCAAGGTAAAACACAAGCTCTCGATAATAAAAGAGCACAAAAGCGACCCTAAATAGTACTAAATTATGCATATAAAATGGACACATCAAGCCTCCCCACACTTGAACCTTACTCGCTCTCGAGTAAGAAAAGATCCAAGCATACGAAGGAAATGATATATCCACATCCTAACTACTAATCCCCCAAATCAATACCTCACAAAACTCTCAATATCACACATCCCAATGTTAAAGTCAAATGAGAAGTTTCCTACAACCCCTATTCCTAAATCTACCCAAACCATATCATCCCATCAATTCATTGATTTCCCTAAGACATCTCCAAATCCCGAATTGATAATCCCAAATCCAATGATAAAAGATGAAGCCAAAAGTGTATATAAGGTTCAAAACACATGCTCCACTTTACATCAATATACCAACCTAAAAAAATGAAGCATCTTAATGATCAAGATTTTCATAACTTACTCCGTCTTTTCCCGCTAAATTTTTCATTCCCAAATGGTCCTCAAGATGTAAGCTACCCGATCCATCCGTGTGGTCACCATAACCTTATGACTCCATCGCCGGCAAATGAGTAAACACTTATTGTTTTTTTTTCAATTTCTCTCGCTTTCTCTCATTTTGCCTAGGAGCTCTTTTGGGTTTTCATCCTAGGCACACATCATGTTTCTTTGGCTCACATCTCACCTTTTTCCACACATTTAGCCTCTCATTTTTGCCTAGGCTTCCCTTTCAGGTTTTTGACCTATCCGGGCCCCCAATGTTGCCTAAGTTGCCCTCTCCGGTTTTCAACTTAGCGGGATTCTTTTTTTTTCTTTATTTTATTTTATTTTATTTTTCACGTGTCTCCAATCCAAAAAATAGCAAATTGCTTTCCAAATGTGAAGGTTAATAAAAGTATCAAAACCAACATTATCCAAGTACATCAAAAGTAAAACAATATCCAAAACAAAAAGCAAAAGTATCTCCAACCCTAATCGCCTAACAATAGTAGATACCCCTCCCCATACTTAGAACACTACATTGCCCTCAATGTAGACTAGGGCAAAACCGTACAAAAAAAGTATGGAAAGGGGTAAAGTGTGATGCTCACTCAATCAATGCTGTGATGAGAACGGGCCACCGCCGGAGTAGCGCTGCTGGTACTGTGCTAGCCACTCCGTGCTCCTCTGCCTCCGTGCCCTCCGCCTCTCTGCTCTCGGCTCTCGGATCGGGGCCTGATGCACCACCCGACTGGGACTGCAACTCATAGATGTGAGCTGACAGTTGGTCAATCTCCTCATCCATATCGATCAAAGCCTGGGAGATAAACACGTTGTGCTCCAAAATTATGTTGTCCTGGCGGTGAAAACCATCGTACATGGTCTGCATCATCGGCTCATAGAAATCCAGCGGAGGCTGGGAGTAGTGAGGTGTAGCATCATCCTCCTGCATAGGATCCATCTGTGCTGGAGGCTGTGGAGAGTAGTACTGCTGCTGCTGCTTTGAGGAATGTAGGGTGCTATCGTCATGCTGGAGAGGGGCTGGCCCGAGGTCGCGGAGCTCACGCTGGAACTCAGCTGTACATGAGGAGTCTGGGGAGATCGCCAAATCTCCCAGTAGTGTGTCGAACTCCAGCTTCGTCTTGCTCTGCTAAGGAAGTGACATTAATGTGACCTTCCTCGCACCGTATAACCAATGGAAGAGCCCAGTGGTCTGGGTGACACTGAGCAGCTCAAATCGAACAAGCCGCTCAACGGTGATCAGATAAGACGTCCGCCTCCCCAAACCTGGAAAGTTGGCCGGAGGGACTAATTCTAAGTACTCTGCTAGAAGGCCTATCATCCCTCCGACCATGATCTTCCCCTTGGCCTTTCCTGCGACTTCCACAATTCTCTTCATCCACAGCTCTGACCACAGCCCATATCCTGGCCCCCCACTCGTTAAGTGCCATAGGAAGTGAATGTCATTGTCTGGCACATTCATCGGCTCCGCGAAGCAAAAGACTGTGCCAGCCAAGAGTCGGTGCACATAGCAGAGTGCAGGCTGAATGATGGCGCTACTCTTGTCATGGGAGTTCTTCGGCCTCATATTGATGACATTCCAAAACTGTATGTCATCCTAAATTGACCGCTCTTAGGCCTGTGGGTCCAGTCTGTTCCGTATCTCGGCGGTGTCAAAACCAAAGGCCTCCTCAACCTGTGAGACGGTCAGTTGCCAAGATAGATCATCTAGGTGAAAGGCAATGTACCTCTCACAGGGTTGATCACCCCTCACGCTGCTCATATGGACAGTGGACAGGAACTCCAACGTGTACCTCCGGTAAGAGGGCGCGCTCTTGCTCATAAATCTCTCCATTCCCCCTTTGGCAAGGAGACATCTGGCAGGCAGCGCGAGGCCGAGGACATCCAACGTGGGCACATCAACAAAACTGGTCTCTTTAAGCAGGCACCTCTCTAGGGCCTCCCATCTGTCCGCATAGTTCCCAGTGATCCGGGTCAAGCCCATGTACCTATCTGGAGGGGAAGGTATAGGGCCCGATTCCAGAGCCGGTGACGGAGGTGGAGGTGAAGCGGCAGTGTGCTCGTCTTGCGGGGGAGCCCTAGATCTCCTCTTGAGGGCCATATCTATCAATCACAGCAAACAGGTCAAATGCAAAGGAATATATGTATATGCAGTATGGCAAATCTATAACCAATCTTAAACTAGTTCATCATCACAGGCCGGATCAAAATCAACTCAACTAGTTCAAGTTCTAATTGCAATTGCATATACAATCTACATTATGTCCAACAAGCCCATACCATCAAATCCATGAAGTTCTCACAGTCTAAATCAATATGCTATATTTTAAAATCACAATTATGCTCAACTAATTTAGCCATCATTAGTACAGTGACAATGTCAACCTCTACGTTCCATGGCCAAACTACTCTAAACCAAATAGCATTCCAAAGCACACTAACACTTTATTCCAATAACAACTATGTTTACTCAAGGGCTAATATGCTTCAAATACAGTATAAGTCACCATTTACTCTCCAGCCAAAACAACACGAATGCACACATTCTAAAACCAAGCAGGCATAATACAGTCAAAACCGCACTAAGAAAATATACCGTACAAACTGCACTTACAAAATATGCACACAATACCCATCAAATAAAATTGGAAGCACAACATATTCACCACAATCAACCAAGATCAATGATTTAAATTCCAAACACCATAACACACAATCTACACAATATCCAATAAGTAGCATATACATTCGTAATCACAATTAGGGCCCAATAGAGTGAAGAAGTGTACCAATAATACGCTTAGGACGAAGGAAAATGGGAGCCCACGATCAATTCGGGTTTGAATTGCCTAAAGCTTCAAAACCCCCAAAATCTAGGGTTTGGGTTCTTCATAATGGTGATGGTGATTTGAGATGAGGAGAGTGTGGAGGCTTGATAGGCGGCGGCAACGCGGCGGCGCGGTGGTGTGGGTGGAGGGGGATGGAAGATGGATGGGTGGATTGGAAGAGGAAGATAGAGACGAAGGGGCAGAGATAATGGGGGAGAAAAACTGTTCAGCTCGCCTCTTAAATCTGATTTTGCACAACCATCGCTACTCGCGACATTTTAGTCGCGACTCGCGATGGAGCACCGCGAGGTCATCGTGACTCGCGACGAGGCGTTGCGAGGTCATCGCGACTCGCGGAAAGTTGGATCCGGGGGTTGATTTTTTCCCAAATTTTTCTGAGCCCGTTGCGACTCGCGATGTGTTCATCGTGACTCACAACGAAGCCTCGCGATGTCGTCGCGACTCGCAGAAAGTTGGATCCGAGGGTTGATTTTTACCCAAATATTTCTGAGCCCGTCGTGACTCACGATGTGTTCACCGTGAATCGCGACGAGGCCTCGCGATGTCGTCGCAACTCGCGGAAAGTGGGAGCTGAAACCCTAAAATTTGACAAAAGTTTTCTGAGCCCGTCGCAACTCGCGATGGTTTGGTCGCGACTCGCGTCGGGCCACTAACCTGGCACTTAGAAAATTTTTCTGCTTCTTTCTCTTGTCCAAGTTCTTCCTTCTCAAATCCAAGTATTTTCCCTTTCCAAAATCCAATGCCTTGGCTTCAAAATTGCTACAAAATCATGGAGAAAACAACCCGTGAAAAGCATAAAGCAGAACAATGAAGCTTAAGGATAAAAGCTCAAAACTAAACAACATCAACAGAATGTCACGAGTGACGATCCAGATGATCAAAACCAAGTTTATTTAACATTGTCGGTATGACTCACTTCCCTCCTTAGAGCTTACTCACAAACCGGATCAAGGAGATCAACGTCCTCTCCTTTTTTCGGTACAAAAGTCTCGTGGTAAGGTTTCAAGCGTTGTCCATTAACCTTGAAGGTATTGGACTTAGCTCGATCTAGAATCTCCACCGCACCATGTGGGAATACCTTAACCACCTCAAAAGGACCGATCCATCGGGACCTTAACTTACCTGGGAATAGGCGGAGGCGAGATTGAAATAGGAGGACCTTTTGACCAACGTCAAAATCCTTCCCAGTGATCATTTTGTCGTGCCATGCCTTTGTCTTCTCTTTTTAGATCTCGGCGTTCTCATAGGACTCCCTCCGGATCTCATCCAGTTCATCCAATTTAACTTCCTATGCAAGCCGGCTTCATCTACATCAAGATTAAACTCTTTGACCGCCCAGTAAGCCTTGTGCTGAATTTCCACCGGTAGATGACAGGGCTTACCAAACACTAACCGGTATGGGGACATACGGATTGGTGTCTTGTAAGCTGTCCTATACACCCACAAGGCATCATTAAACCGAGAACTCCAATCCTTCCGGTTAGGGTTAACCATTTTTTGAAGGATGGACTTGATTTCCCGATTGGAAACTTCGGCTTGCCCATTGGTTTGTGGGTGATAGGCAGTGGATGTCTTGTGAGTGACGACATACTTCTTCAAGAGTGCCGCTATGGTCCGATTGCAAAAATGGGTGCCACGGTCACTAATCAAGGCTCGGGGTACCCCAAACTTAGAAAAGATATTATCTTTCAAGAATTCTGCAACCACTTTAGAATCGTCAGTCCTAGTGGGTTTTGCTTCAACCCACTTCGACACATAATCAACAGCAAGAAGAATGTACATAAAGCCATAAGAACTAGGGAAAGGCCCCATAAAGTCAATAGCCCAAACATCAAAGATTTCACAATATAAAATAGGCCTTTGGGGCATTTCATTCCTAGTGGAGATATTTCCTACTCTCTGGCATTCATCACAAGATTTGGAAAATGTGTATGAATGCTTATTCAACGTAGGCCAATAAAACCCACTCTCTAAAACTTTCCTAGTGGTTCTCTTTGCTCCAAAATGACAGCCACATGTATGAGAATGACAAAATTCAAGAATTGAGTGTACTTCACTATCAGGGATAAATCTCCTAACAACTTGATCTGCACAATGTCTCCACAAAAAGGGATCATCCCACACATAATACTTAGCATCACTCTTTAATTTATCCTTTTGGGCCTTAGAAAAATGAGGAGGGAACTTACCGGCAACAAGAAAATTTACAATGTCGGCATACCACGTTTAGAGATCCCTAATGGTGAACAATTGTTCATCAGGGAATTCCTCCCGTAGTTGCTCCTTTATCGCGGGGCTTACCTCAATGTCTTCCCTCGGAGTCAACCGGCTCAAATGATCGGCCACAAGGTTTTCCGCACCCTTCTTGTCCCGCACCTCCAACTCAAATTTGCTCAAAAGCAGGACCCACCTGATCAATCTTGGCTTGGCCTCTTTCTTCGTCATTAAATGACGAAGCATTGCATGGTCAGTGTACACAATAACTTTTGTACCAAGCAGGTAAGATCAAAATTTTTCTAAAGAGAATACCACTGCTGGCAACTCCTTTTCAGTGGTGGAGTAGTTCCTTTGGGCTTCATTTAGGGACATGGATGCGTAGTAGATGGCATGAGGCGCTCTCCCCATCCTTTGACCAAGAACAGCTCCAACGGTGTAGTCACTCGCATCGCACATTATCTCAGAAGGCAACGACCAATCCGGGGGTTGTATGATAGGGGCCAAGACTAACCTTCCCTTCAATGTATCGAAGGCCCCTTTACACCCCTCATCCATCACAAATTCTACCTCCTTTTGTAACAATTTGCATAGAGGAGATGCTATCTTTGAGAAGTCCTTGATGAACCGGCGATAGAATCCTGCATGGCCAAGAAAATAGCGCACTTCGCGTACATTAGTAGGATAAGGCAAAGTTTGAATTGTGTCTATCTTTGCCTTGTAAACCTCAATACCCTTAGAGGAGACAACATGGCCTAAGACAATACCTCTCTCTACCATAAAGTGACATTTCTCATAATTTAGCACCAGATTAGTTTCAATGCAACGTTTAAGAACTTGCGCTAAATTTGCTAAACAATTATCAAAGGAATTACCATGAATGGTGAAATCATCCATAAACACCTCGACAAAATTTTCAAAAAATTCTGAGAAAATGCTTACCATACACCTTTGGAAAGTTGCGGGGGTGTTACATAACCCGAAAGGCATGCATCGGTAAGCAAACATACCAAAGGGGCACGTGAAGGTGGTCTTCTCTTGGTCTTCCGGGGCGATAGCCACTTGAAAATACCCCAAGTACCCATCCAAAAAGCAATAGAAGGGGTGGCTTGCTAACCTCTCAAGCATTTGATCAATGAATGGCAACGGGAAGTGATCCTTCCGGGATTCCGCATTCAATCTCCGGTAGTCAATGCAAACTCGCCACCCATTTTGAACTCGGGTGGGCACCATTTCACCCTTCTCATTTTCGACTACCGTTATCCCACTCTTCTTGGGTACCACCTGAGTTGGGCTCACCCATTTGCTATCCGAGATTGGATATTTCATGCCCACTTGAAGCAACTTGAGGATTTCCGCCTTCACCGCATCCATCATAGGCGGGTTCAAACGACGTTGGGGTTGTCGGACGGGTCTCGCATCTTCTTCCAACAAGATTTTGTGTATACAAGTGGATGGACTTATACCTTTGGTGTCGACAATAGTCCATCCAATTGCTTCCTTGTTCTCCCGCAACACCACCATCAACTTTTCTTCTTGCTCATTGGTGAGCTTGCTCGAAATGATAACCGGAAGCGTCTCCCCTTCCCCAAGAAAGGAATACTTGAGGTCATTTGGCAAAGGTTTAAGGACAAGCACCGGGGCTTTCATAAGTAAGGGGAGGAATTCCAGTTTCTCAGGTTCCTCTAAGAGTAAAGGAGGAGGTTTTGAGACACTCGGTCTCATTTCTTCAAGCAGGTTCAAATCCTCAAAGCTTTCCTTCAAGTTAGTGCTCATAGAGTATACATTGCGGGCATCATTAATATCACATTGCAAAGCAACTAACAAAGAATCGTCACCACTTAGTTCAAAAACATCTTGCACAACTTCTTCAACAACATCTAGGGCATGGCAAGCATGTTCTTCACTAGGATACTTTATAGAGTCATTTATGTTAAACTCTACTTTTATTCCATCAAAATTCATGGTGAGGGTACCCTTATGCACATCAATCATTGTCCTCGATGTTTTCAAAAATGGCCTCCCCAATAAAATCGGGACAGCATGTTTATCATGCTCCATGTCAAGGACATAAAAATCCACGGGGAAAACTAAGAAATCCACCTTAACCAACACATCCTCGACAATACCCTTAGGGTATGCACGAGAACGATCGGCCAATTGGATTACCACCCCGGTTTTGTGCAATGTACCCAAATTGAGGTTTTCATACAAAGAGTAAGGAATCACATTTATGGATGCACCTAAATCAAGCATAGCTTTTTCAAATTATGCATTTCCTATTATGCACGGGATCGTGAACATGCCGGGATCACTACATTTAGGAGGTAGCTCTTTTTGACACAAGGAGGAAACATGCTCACTTTTTCCAGTTTTCAACTTATTCTTGGCCCTTTGTTTTCTATTCACAACACACAATTCTTTAAGAAATTTAGCATATCTAGGAATTTGTTCAATGGCATTCAAGAGTGGAATGTTTACCTCACATCTACGAAAGACTTCGTAGATGTCTTTGTTGTCCTCCTTCCTCCTTTTGTCTTTCAAGGCTTCCGGAAATGGGGGTTCCGGCACATATGGAGGGGTCTCCACCATCTTTGCTCTTTTGTGTGGAGGAGATGAGGGTTTCGAGATGGAGGTTGACTTCAATCTTGGTGGCAATGTCTCCAACTCGATTTCTTCTTCCTTGCCCTTGTTGGATAACTCTTTGGTATTCTTCTCATGAGCTTCTTCCTTCTCAACTTCTTTTTCAAATACCTCAATCCTCTTGGGCTCCTTTTCCACAACTTCATAACCCGGTGGGATACCGGCCTCTCTACCACTTCTCAAAGCGATAGCACTTGCATTGTGCCTAGGATTGATTTCCAGTTGGGAGGGTAGTTTACCCTTTTCCTGAGCTTCCATCCGGTTCACCATTTGGGCTATTTGGCTCACTTGGGTTTCCAAGTTCTTGATGCTTTCTTTGGCCTCATCTTGGAATTTTTTGATTTTTTCCGCGCTCATGCCCAACCGGTGAATGGCTTGCAACACCTCATCCTTGGATAGCCCCGAGCCCTCCCCTTGGTCTCGGGGTTTGTCTTGGAGCCTTTGGAATTGTTATTGAGGTGGCCTATATTGTTGTTGAGGGGGCCGGTATGGTTGAGAGTTTTGGCTTCCTTGAGGGTTCCCATACTGGAGGTTTGGGTTATCACGATTCCCCAAATTGTATGACCAATTTTGGTACCCTGGATACCCTTGGTAGCCTTGGTTGCCTTGATATCCTTGATTCCCGTGATACCCCATGGCACTCACTTCTTCAACGTAGTCCTCTTGGAAAATGGGGCAAGTGTCTGTAGGGTGCGCCATGTAGCAAATTTCACATGATTTAACATGTGGCGCATTTTCCCCGGGCTTTGTCATCAAGGTTTTCACCATGGATGTGAGGGCCGAGACTTGATCCTCTAGCTTCCCACTATTGGAAAAATCACTCGTGGGCATCGGGTTTCTCCTTCTCAAATCGGCCCTTGAGCTAAAGTTTTGGGATTCTTCCACTAGCTCCTCGTACAATTGCATGGCCTCGGTGGATGTTTTGTTCCCAAGGGTGCCACCACAAGAACTTCTAACCAACCTTTGATCCTCATCAAAAAGGCCATTATAGAAGTAATACACCAAATCTCCCTCCGAATAACCATGGTAGGGGCAACTTGCAAGGAGCGTCTTGAACCTCTCCCAATAGTCGAAG
Source organism: Rubia yunnanensis (assembly GCA_037428765.1). Taxonomy (NCBI): domain Eukaryota; kingdom Viridiplantae; phylum Streptophyta; class Magnoliopsida; order Gentianales; family Rubiaceae; genus Rubia; species Rubia yunnanensis. The sequence goes on from CM075066.1 coordinate 22,335,531, forward strand.
AGAGACTCTTCATGCCACTGAAGAATATTTCTTATGTCCTTCTTCAAGGCGGTGGACCTCGAGGCCAGGAAGTACTTGGCTAGAAACTTTGTTTTCATATCAAGCCAAATCTTAATGCTCTTGGGCGGTAGGTAGTGGAGCCAATCTCTTGCACCATCCCTCAGTGTGAAAGGGAATGTCTTCAATTTATAAAAATCTTCATCCACTCCATGGGGGACCGTACCACCACACAAGAAGTGAAACTCGGTGAGGTGCTTTTTAGCATTCTCCCATTGCCTACCAAGGAAGGCTGGTAGCATGTTGATGAACCCGGTCTTTAGCTCAAAATGCCCATTTGGTCCAACCACGGGGTACTCGATACACATCGATTGTTGATCGAGGTTGGGAGCCATAACGTCTCTCAACAAGGGCTGCCCCAAGGGGATCTCTCTTTGGGGGAAAGGAGGATGGCGAGGTTCCCCTCTCGGATGCTCATCTTCGTGCTCGATTTGATGTTCCATTGATGAAGATGTATCCGTAAAATGGTCACTAGGAGGGGTGTTATTCACACTTTCCAAAGAAAGCCTCCTAGCCCATCTCAAATTCAACTCCAACTCGGGGTCGTAGTGTAAGGGTTCTTGTGAAGAGGATTGCGTGCGAACCATACACCAAGAACTCGAACAATACATCTCCAAGCCAAGCGAAAATGGCAAATCAACTAAGAAATAAAAATAAAACCAAACTAACAAATATTTACAAATAGCACATAATCACACATAATATGCCTAAACACTTAAAAATAAACGCCTCTTCCCCGGCAGCGGTGCCAAAATTTGGGAGGTCGTCGCCGTACCTCTAAAAGTTAATACTTCTAAGCCCTAAATTCTTCCTATCTACAATTAAGTAGATAATGGCAAGTCGAGGTCGTCCACGAGAAGAGGGATCTTTTTAAGGGTTTTAAACATATAAAGGAGAAAATATACTAAGCACATACATACATAGATGCATATAAAAGCATGTAAACAGGGGGGGTTGGTTGGTTTGATCCTAAATTAACAAATTAAAGTACAACAACTAGCAAAGCAATAGAACAATGCTAATCATGCAATACAACTAAAGGTAAGATGAAAATAACAATTTACGGAACCTTGGGTACAATTGACTTCCACTTCTAAACCTCTTATCCATCATTGAACATGCAACTTATTTACTACTTTCACTACTTGTTGTGAAGGCTAAACTTCTATCCTTCTTAGATAGTAGTTTGCACGAGTGAATTCGACATCTCTTGTCAAACCTCACCAATAACTCCCGTAGTCGAAACACGACTCAAGGTATCCCATTGATGGCATTTAGCATGAATAATCAACAAGCTCGGCAACACTTATAAACACTACACCGCGTCTAAGCATTTAACCGATTTATGCATTTACACAAGATTGGTCAAGAATGCTCGACATTCATAGACTTTTCTCGTTTGCTAGAAACGACATACATGATAAAGAGTTCAACATTATCATATCCACCTAGCAATCATCAATCCATCAACACAATCAAAAGCTCTAAATCATACTCATATATTCCTAACAAGAAAAGGGGGGAAATCAACCCACTTTCCCCAAACCCTAGCAAGCAATTCATACAAGTATTTCATATGCTCAAGCTTTCAACAACATTAATGATATCAACAAACACATTCAATGCTCCATAAATGCACAATAGTAAGAGCAGTAAATAAGCTACAAATAGTTCTTAGGACATGGGTTTGGAAGCCTTAGTCCATTGCTCCCAAGAGATAGATTAGCTACAAGAGTTCATGCTAATCAATGCTAAACAACTAATCATAAAAACAAGAGAAATCAAGGATGAAAAATGGAAGAAAAAGGGTTTGAAACAGTACTATAATCACAGCTGGAAGAAGGTATGAATGAGAGGAAAGAGAATGCTATTTATAGTACAAAGAAGATAAGGTGAAATTCTGGCCACCCGTCGGTCGCGACTCGCGATGGCTCGTAGCGATGGGTGCTAGAATTTTTCATTGTGTCTTTTTCTTCTTCTTGTGGCATGCAATCATCTTCATAGTCACCCCTCTCAATCTCCAAGTCTTCAATGGCTCCAAAAATGGTCTTCAATGGCCTCCGGTCTTCATGTCTTCGAAGTGAGTCTTCAAAAGTCTTCGAAAGTGTAGTCTTCAATGGCCTCCGGTCTTCATTGCCTCCGTGTTCTTCCCTTGTGACACAAAATCCACTTAGAAGAGGTTAAAGAGCATAAAGTTGCCCTTACCCCTCCTAAGAGAATTTCAAGGTAAAACACAAGCTCTCGATAATAAAAGAGCACAAAAGTGACCCTAAATAGTACTAAATTATGCATATAAAATGGACACGTCAGCGACCAGTTTGATCAAGGCAAGGGGCAAAATGCGGCTGGTGAAGGTGTGGCTCTAAATGACTGAAAGATGATTGGTTGAGAATAATTTACTTTTCACTTTTGTTTTCTTTTTTTTGAATTTGATGTAGAGGTGGATATTGTCAAATTTCTTGTCTCTGAGTCCCCATTAGGGCATACATTTACTTCTTTTCAGGCCGTGTGAGGGTCGTATTATTTTAGTGCAACAACTTAAGCTATTAATGGATTCTGGGAGATTCTCTCCCTTTTTTCTCGTTTGATCTACTTGTTGGGCACATGTGTTTGCCAAGGGTACTAGAACTCTTCGCTTTGGATTTGGTGTGCGTAGTTTCCATCTGCCCCCATGTGCCCAGGGTAAAACGATATGTTTCACAAAATTTTGTCCCCAAACTATTTTTCTACTTAGAAGTTTATCGGCTTGTATTTGGAAAACTGAGCTGAGCCACTTCAATTATTTTCCTCTTCTGTTCAGTCACTATCTCTGATCACAAGCACTCCCTCGCACGCTCTTCACCAGTGAGTGTTTATTTTTGTTCTATGAATAAGGTGCAGGTTCATTTGAACGTTTGTCGTACTGCCTTCTCTAATTCCCTTCTTCTCCCTCGCATCCTATTTTATGTCAATAGATTTGGATAGTCTTGCTATTTTGATTCTGGATGAAGCAGATCATCATCTGGATTTGGGATTCAGTACTGAAGTTTATGAGCTGGTACTTTGAATAAACCTTTACAGCTTTGCGCAGATCCACTAACAAAGCGACCAGCATCTTTAAATGAAGGAGAAAATGACAATTTAGGTGCTCACTTTTAAGTAAAATTACAGGTTTCGTTCCTCTTTTTGCATCATGTTTCTAAAAGGTTCCTAGATTATTATGAAATGTTCTTAATTGGTTCCTTTATCAGACATAACACATTTTAATTAAGTTAACGGACATTCAACTATTGGTGAGATTTAAAAAAATTATAATTCAACAATTTTTTAGATTAAATTAATTAATTTTTAATTTTCTCCTTTTCTAGTTATTTCTTCACCACTCCCTTCTCCACCATGTTCCGAACAGCAGCAATTCAACCATACTCATTTCTCTACTTTTGTCCTTGTTTTCCATGTCTTCTTCTTCCTAATGGCGACACTATCATCATTGGAAAGGTTGACTCAATCTTGACTGATTTAAACTGGGAATATATTGAGAACATTTCCTAATAATCTGGGAATGTTTTGAAAATAATTAGCAAAAAGAGGAATGAAACCTGTTATTTTGCCTAAAAGTGGGAACCAAACCTTTCATTATCTCTTAAATGAAGAGTAAGTCGTACATACCTTCATACTTAAGTTTAGAATTGGGAGAGGTTCAAGACTATCACCGATAGAGAAAGAAAGAAGTGAAACTCAAGTTTAGAATAAATGAGGAACTTGAGAATGGTGCAAAATTTTCCGACTGATTTAGAGGCTCTATTTATACTGCTCTAACATACCCTAATCACGGAAACGTGATATTCCAATTTTCTGTAATTAGATAAGAATATTCTCCAATCCCCAACTCGTCAAATCCGAGACATTCCATGAATACTCTAATCAAATCTGCTGGAAAAGGAAGAAATATTTGCTCAAATATTCTTCATCGTATTAAACATGGTAAACTACATATTTATTTAAGACAAGATATCTCACAAAATATGAAAATATTTTGTTCTTATATCTTAAGAATTACACACAAGCAATTTCATATGTACTATGCGGTTGGGCCTTCCAGAGACTTCCATGCGGTCTATCCGCATTTTGGACAGTCCATAGAAAATTACTCGTGGCCAATTTTCGCCTAATTTTTTTCTCTTTCAAGGGTGACATATCAAACATCCATATCTCATTCACTCTTGATCCGTTTTGAGAGTTTAAATAGTCGATTTTATAGTACTCGAAGAGGAGAATCCAAAAATGACATCCACTGACCCAAAATATGTTTGGGTCCCACTCAAAACGATGCCCAAAATTTGACAAATTTTAACATTTTAACCATCATTTTCCAACAGTCCCCCACATGAATATATATTGATGTAGGAATCAGAACAATCACGTTAGACATGGAGTTTGACTTGGTGATAGATTCATTTCGATGGCATAGATGCTGCATATGATAAGTAGGTGTCACCCTTTGAAATTTCCCTTGAGAGAGTACACTTAGCCCACTGGTTAGGAAGTAGACGCGATGTCCTTGAACTTCCCATACCGCTTGTGTGAACGGCAATGCACTTCCTAGAGACATCTTTCTTAGCCCTTGTGCTTTCCTCGATTGTGTCCATTAATCAGGTCATGGCACATGCCTAGTTCTGTAAGGTTTCTAAAGAATTGCGTCACAACAATTCCCTTTCGAAGCGGCCACACTTCTCACTTACGTAGGTGATTCTTGGCGTAAGAGTAGTTCCGGAAACTATGCGCTATTTCAAGTACTACACACTTGATGCCATGAATCATTAAAAGAAACTTAATGCTTAACCTCCATTCATCACTGTTTCTTCATTGTAGGAATAAGACAGGCGGTATGAAACCCCCACAGTGATCGCAATGGGTCTTTGGAGTTTAGTTGTCCCTTTGAACCTAGATCTTGGGATCTCCAGTCACATAGGTTGGGTGTCCACATACGTAACCCATCATTTAATGGACTTCAGTCCCATTCCTCTCGATGTTGTTTCAACTACCTATGGATTCAACCCTTTAGACAAGGGATCGGCTATGTTGTCATTCGACCTTACATAGTCAATTGTGATCACTCCAGTTGAGAGAAGTTGTCTTATGGAACTATGTCTTCGTCGAATATGATGAGACTTCCCATTATAGAGCATATTCTGAGCCTTTCCAATAGCAGATACACTATCACAATGTATACATATGGCTGGCACATGCTTCGGCCATCTAAGAATGTCCTCTACAAATTAAAGGAGCCATTCGGCCTCCTCGCCCGCCTTGTCTAAGGCAACAAACTCGGATTCCATTGTGGATCGAGTAATAACCGTTTGTTTAGAGTACTTCCACGAGACTGCTCCTCCACCTAGTGTAAATACATACCCACTAGTGGATTTCAAATCCTTTATATTGTGTATCCAGTTTGCATCATTGTATCCTTCAACTACAGTTGAATAACTCATATAATGTAGACCATAATCACGAGTAAAACGTAGATATCTTAGTACTCTAGTAATCGCTTTCCAATGAGTCATACTGGGGTTACTCGTGTATCTACTCAGCCTACTTACAGTGTAGGCAATGTCTGGTCTAGTACAACTCATTAAGTACATCAGAGTCTCAATGACTCTCGAGCACTCCACCTAATTAATAGCCTCCAATTTGTTCTTTCGTAGATGCAAATTCGGATCTATTGGAGTCATCGCCACCTCTGAGTCATTCTTGTTGAATTTCTCAAGGATTTTTATCTACATAATGAGACTGGATTAAGGTGATACCATCACATCTTCGGATGATCTTTATCCCCATGATCATATCCGCCAGTCCCATATCCTTTATATCAAAACGAGAATTCAACATGTCCTTGGTAGATTTGATCATCTTTTCATTACTACCCACAACGAGCAAGTCATCTATATATAAACACATATCAATTTTCCATGTCTTTCACGTAGACGCATTTATCACACTCATTTATTTTGAAACCATTGGCAAGGATGACATGGTCAAACTTCTCATGCCATTTCTTTGGTGCTTGTTTTAGACCATACAATGATTTCACCAACTTGCAGACTTTTCCTCCTTGACCGGGAGCCGTAAACCCCTCAGGTCGCTCCATGTAGATTTCTTCCTCTAAATCTCCATTCAAGAAGGCAGTCTTTACATCCATTTGATGAACCTCAAGCTTATGCAATGCGGTGATAGAAAGTATCATTCTAATGGAGCTTATTCTCGTGAGTGGAGAATAAGTATCAAAATAGTCAAGACCTTCCTTTTGTCTATAGCCTTTGATTACAAGTCTGGCTTTATACTTGTCAATCGATCCATCTGCTATCATCTTCTTCTTGAAGATCCATTTGTATCCCAATGGTTTACACCTCGGAGGTAAGTCCACTAGCTCCCAAGTATTATTATGTAGAATCGAGTCGATTCACTTTTAATTGCTTCCTTCCACATAGGCCCCTCAGGTGAATTCATAGCTTCTTTATAGCTTTGTGCCTTGCTTTCAAGCATAAACATTAGATAATCCGGACGAAGTGACTTTTTGGTCCTAATCCGATTACTTCGTCTAGGTTCATCCACTTCTTCCTCTTGATCCTCGAGATCGTCAGGAATCACTATGCCTTCATCTAGTGACTCAATGGTCCTCTTCGACGATTTGGCCCTTTCCTTGGTGGGGAACACATCTTCAAAGAAATTTGCATTTCTTGATTACATGATCGTGTTCTTGTGAATCTCAGGAAGATGAGAATTATGTACAAGGAAGCGATAAGCACTACTCTCATGTGCATATCCTATAAAGATGCAATCAACCGTTTTAGGTCTGATCTTTAACTTCTTGGGGGTGGGATCAATACCTTCGCAAGGCACCCCTACATTTGTAAGTACGTAAAGGACGGCTTCATACCTTTCCACAACTCATGGGGAGTTGCTTTCTCATCCTTACAGGGTATCTTATTCAAAAGATAGTTGGCCATCAAAATAGCCTCCCCTCACATGCTCTGTGGCAACCCAGAACTTATCAACATCGCATTCATCATCTATTTAAGAGTGTGATTCTTACGTTCAGCCACACCATTAGATTGAGGCGAGTGGGGGAAGTAACCTCGTGAATAATGCCATGTTCAGAACAATAGTCCCTAAATGGCTCTACATATTCACCTCCACGGTCACTTCTAATCACCTTGATATTCTTATCAAGTTGATTTTCAACTTCCATTTTGTAGAGAAAAAATTTCTCAATTGCCTCATCTTTGCATTTCAGCAAGTACACATAACATTATTTCGTGCAATCATTCACGAAGGTGATGAAATACTTGTTACCTCCTCTTGTTTGCACGAACTTGAGATCACAGATATCGGTATGTATCAACTCAAGAGGTTTCGTGTTTCGTTTAACTTGTTTGAAAGACGTTCGAGTCATCTTAGCTTTAACACAAGTTTCACACTTATGATTTGCATCAATTTCCATGTTAGGTATGTTCTCCATTTTAATTAATTTTCTTATCGAATCATAATTAACGTGTCCTAGTCTACCATGCCATAAATTGGAAGACTCGATCATGTAAGAAGAATAAAAGGCATTCATTTCATCTTTCTTAGGAGGTACAACCATGGTGTTCAACTTGAACATGCCATCTAGCTCAAAACCTTTGCCTACAAACATACCTTGCTTTGACAAGACTAACTTATCAGACTCAAACACTAGCCTGAAGCCATGCTTGATCAACACAGAACCGGACACAAAGTTTTTGCGAATGTCTGGCACATACAAAACATTCTTCAAAGTCAACTCGTTCCCAAACGCCATCTTCAGCACCACAGTGCCACGGCCTTTCACCATGGAAGTTGCAGAGTTGCCCATGTTAATGGTCTCTCCATCTTCAATTGCCTTGAAGTTTGAGAATACTTCCTTGACAAAGCATATGTGCTTAGTAGCACCAGTGTCAATCCACCATTCCTTTGGATTGGAGTCCACCATGTTGACTTCAGAAATCATAGCACACAGATCAATGTTATTCCCATCTCGTGCAAGATTTTGAACCATGTTGGCCTCATTCTTGGCATTCTTTGGCTTTTTACACTCGGAGGACTTGTGGCCAACGAGGTTGCAGTTGTAGCACTTGCCAGTGAACTTCGACTTCTTCGAAACTCCACGCTTAGCTCCCAACTTAGATCCCTTCTTTGCCTTGGGCTTCTTCGACTTGGAGCTCCCACCAACCTCCACGAGATTGGCCCTTGCCATAGGCATAGATCCATTCATCCTCTTTTCAGATATGTGGTTATCCTCCTCAACACAAACTTTTGGATCAGATCCCTCATGGTCATCACTTTTCGCTTTTGTTTCAGATAACTCCTGAAGTCCTTCCAACTTGGAGGTAGCTTCTCGATGATGCAATAGACTTGGAGAGTCTCACACATTGTCATCTTCTCGGCTATCAGCTCATTGATCATCATTTGAAGCTCTTGAGCTTAACTGACCACAGACTTGGCATCAACCATCTTGCAGTCGAGGAACTTGCCGATGACCCACTTCTTGGATCCAACTTCCTCATCCTTGTACTCTTGGTCAAGAGTTTCCCAAAACACCTTAGAAGGCTCCTTCACTTGATACACATTTCAAATGGCATCGTGAAGGCTATTCAAAATGTGGTTGCGACAGATATACTCCTTAGAGTTCCACTCCACCGCAACATCTTGAACTTCCTTAGTGCTTTTCTCATCCACAACGGGATGATCTTCGTGAACGTAACGTTCCAAACCCATAGTGGACAAGTAGAAGAGAATCTTCTATTGCCACATCTTGAAGTTCATTCCATTATTGAACTTCTCGGGTTTCTCAGCATGAGGAACAGCCACAAGAGGCGTCGCTCCAGGGGTAGCCTTTGCAGCGTCATTGCTCGACATGGTTCTGGGATTCATCAATGTGTACATACAAAATTATTCATCATCAAATATAAGTACCCATTAAATATCGTAGTATAATATTTTAAATAATTATACATAACAAATTGCTCAATATGATTTTGTTGTAAATAATCAAAACCATTAGCATGCAATCAGATTCTCACAATTATCTTTCCGCATGCATGTGCATCTTTCTGCATGCAGTGCACAATTATTTTTCCCCATGCACTTAAGCATACCATCTTTTGCATGTACGGAAAACATGTTTCCGCATGCATATGCAATTTAATGATGAATATGATTATACATAACAAATGCAATTTACGTGCATTTACGGAAAACATGTCAACATGCAATTTCTTAAGCATGAATGCAATCCGTATGTAGGCATGCAATATATATGGTAAATATGGTAAGCATAATTTCGTTTGCAATTTTCGAATCAATATAATTCAACAAATGTCATTCGTTTCAAGACTGTTGGACATATATTGATTATATCATGCGAAAAATTAAATAACAAAAATTGAACAATTTATTAACATATGCAAGAATAATAAAGTTTTATTAATTATTAAAAATACAATCGAAAAGATTAAATTACAAATAATCAAAGCATAAATCATGTTTCAAGTAATCACAAAGTGATGGAGTCACGAGTAACACTTGCTGCCCTTGAAACGAATGAGTCTCGTCGTGGACATCGTTCCCTAGGATAAAACCATCGCAGATAACAATTAACATTTAAGAGTTATCTGAGATTCACGCAAGACCCAAAGGACTATCACCGATGGAGAACGAAAGAAGTCAGACTCAAGTTTAGAATAAATGAGGAACTTGAGAATGGTGCAAAATTTTCTGACTGACTTAGAGGCTCTATTTATACTGCTCTAAGATACCATAATCATGGAAACGAGATATTCTGATTTTCACTAATTAGAGAAGAATATTCTCCAATCATCAACTTAACGAATCCGAGACATTCCATGAATACTCGAATCAAATCTGCTGGAAAAGGAAAAAATATTTGCACAAATATTCTTCATCGTATTAAACATGGTAAACCACATATTTATTTAAGACAAGATATCTCACAGAATATGGAAATATTTTGTTCTTATCTCTTAAGAATTACACACAAGCAATTCCATATATACTATGCGGTTAGGCCTTCCAGAGACTTCCATGCGGTCCATACGCATTTTGGACAGTCTAGAGAAAATTACTCGGGGCCAATTTCCGCCTAATTTTTTCTCTTTCAAGAGTGACATTTCAAACAACCATATCCCATTCACCCTTGATCTGTTTTGAGAGTTTAAATAGTCGATTTTATAGTACTTGCGGAGGAGAACCCAAAAATGACATCCATCGATCCAAAATCTGTTGGGTCCCACTCAAAACGACGCCCAAAAGTTGGCAAATTTTAACCTTTTAGCCATCATTTTCCAACACTCTAGGCATTCTACATCCAAAGTTATCATTTTCAGGTCTGGTTTCTATTTTTCAAGCTTAGTAATACAAATAATAGGTTACTTGAATTCACCATGACACGTAACATTCAATTTCCTTGCATGACTTGAAGGAATATGTAATAGTTGACAAGAAAAAAACTTTCATGCTATTTCTCTACAATCAGAAACTTTGATAACCACAATTTAATATGATGTTATGGAACTTCATGTACATTGGCGGAACCACGTTTAGGCGGGGGCAGGCGCGCGCCTTCCCTGAGATCCGTCGGCCAGGCGGGAATCACTGTTCCCGGCCGACGGAAGGGGGGTTTTCGCCTACGGCAGCGTAGGCGCAGTGGTGAGAAAGCTTCGCCGGAGCCCGGAAGCCTACTGGTCTGGAGAAAAAGCCTGCTGTGCCACTGGTTTCATCCTACCCTCCAAATTCTCGCTGGTTCCGCCACTGTTCATGTATATACCTCAGGGATTTGACATCATAGGTGTTCAAACAGTTAGAAATTTTGCATGCATCGTGATCTTACCAGGTAAGTTATAAGTCATAAAGTTTACACTCGTTTCTTTTGGAACTATGCACATAATAAGATGTCTGTTTTGTGGTGATTTTGTTTTATTTACTTGTGTAGTATACCGCACATTTGTGAAGGTTGTTGGCAATTTTAACAACTTCATTAGACTCATTTTATGAATGCCATAGTCATTTTTGTTTCATATATTTTGCTCACCTATGTTCATCGATTGGGTCTAACTGCTAGAGTCGGCCGAGCGGGGTATGCTGTTACATTTCTCACTGACTGTGATCGTTCACTTCAGAAAGCTATTGTAAGAATCACGCTGTTTTCTTTTGAGCTTCAATTATTTCATGCATATGTTGCTATTTTGGCATGCTTATAGCTTCTTGCTTTATGAGAAGTTTCTTCAATTGTGTCTCTCTCTATCCTCTAGTGTAGTGTTACGATGGATAGTTATAACTTTCTGATGACGCATGTGCAGTAAGCAGTGGTCGTATAGTAAGTCCATCGTATTTTGTTTCACCTTCCACAGTTATATACTTTCGAACAAGAGCTCGCAACTTCTTTCTTAACAATTACTAAACTTTGTGATAGTGCATTCTTGTCTCTAAAGAGGATGAACTTGCCACCTTCGTGGAGCCATCCTTGAACACGAGCTTGTGGATTACATAAGATGATCTCTCCAGGACCTCTAGATTATGCAACATCGAGTTACACGCGAAGAAAATCTGCCATATGATGTTGGAGATAAATTAGAAGCAATGATAAATGTTTTGTCTCCTTATTTTTTTAGCAAGAAAAGTTTTATGAACTTCACTCCAAATCCAATAGACTACGACATATGAATACGTGTTTAAAAGCTATTCTCATTGGAAAGTTGTAGGTAGTAATTTCTTCTGACTCATTCACCATCTTCTCGCCAAAACCTTATACCTATGATGATTATAACAAACTAATATCATTGGTACAAATTTATATAAAAATATAATGATCATATGAAAATAGAAAAACTACGGTACCAAATTAAAATCTCTTAAGCCCATCAAAGTTGGACTACTTTTAACGAAACATCGTTCACTAAAATAGGCCAGTACAACCAAAAATTAGAATATTAAAAAGAAATAAGTAACTTTTATATCATAAAAGCATATCAAAGATCAAATATCTTAAATAAAAATGTATAACGTACCGGATGAATGTTTTGGACAAAATGATACGGTTGATAGATTCAACCATGTGCAAACTATCAATTGAACCAGTAACTTGCCAAACTGATTTGTATAATGGAAAAAAAATATAATTAATTGATATAATAATTATAAGTGATTGTATGTTAAGGTATGTTAAGGTATGTGACAAACCTCAAATTGACTCGTTACATTATATGAATTCTGAAATATAGCGGATGAATCTTGAAATTATTTTTCTCTATCCCGTTTAATAAAAAAAATTATCACAAATCAGTTGAGCAAAACTAACTACACAAAAAAGCTCTGCACAAAAGTTATATTAATCTAAGGCATGAAAAAAAAATATATATATATATATACATATATATATATATCTAATGAAACCTGATGAAGCAATGGTAATGTTGGGGCATCATCAATTGTAACTTTTTTTTTGACTTTTGAGTTGTTTTGGATGAGTTCTCTTCCTTTATAAAGCTTTCTTCAATCCACTCTTGAATCTCTTATCTGAAACAAGTTTCTTCTTCATTTTGGTCCCTTTTACTCTAAGAGTGTTATCGTCACTACCTCCATCTTCTACATAATTAATAGTTGACTGTTGAGCTCAACTGCTGATTTGCCACTTGTGTCTTGTCCTCTAGATCTATTACTCTGTAATTTGACATCAATGTCCGCTAGCATCTTCAAGACACCATCTTTCACAATATTATAAGTGTCTTCACTCTCAACTACTTTTGTAACCAACTGAATATCAAGTCCACGTAGTTCCTTGTGAAATTCTGGTTTTATCATTATCCACTTTAATCCAATTATTCCATTCCAACTAAACCAAGTACATTAAAATATAAAAGTTGACACACGAAATTTGGTTACGCAGTTCGATGAAATCACCCACATTTATGGGTTCTTGCCATGTTCAGAATAAATTTACTAATCAGAAAGATACAATACAAAGTACACCATACAATTATATTTATCTTATCTAATTACATCTGTGGATTTTGCAAGCTTCCCTCGCTACTAATCCACCTTGATCAGGCTCCCTTTATCCTTGAAACTCATTGATGATGGATCTTTTCCTCCTGAGAAATTAAGGTATATGATTCTGAACTTTATCAACCGTTTAAGATCATGTTGGAACATAGCCAAATGGCTTTAGAGTACTCTTGATCTACACCATTTTGCATGTTTTAGCCAATGCACTTGACATAGTTTTCAGTTACTTTTGGTTGGCGGTTTGGCGATATTAGTTGAGTTTACATGGCAAGGGGTTTAGACAATCATGTTTGGTTTTCTAATCTAAATACCGCATTTTCTATACTTAATAGTGATTCTTAACATCTCGTGTTCACGAGCTCCTTGGTCTTCATTACGAGTACCTTTAGTAGGTCACCCGTGAATCCTATTTGTTGCATTACATTCTTGCGAAGGCCGTTTGCTTTAAACGGTAGAATATTTTAAGGTCATTCCCATTTGAATGGTAGTAGACGAAGACTAAAAACATTAATGCATGGTAGAAGGAGATTGAAGCCAAAGATAGGTGGCTTCGGAGTTCAAGACGGTCAAAGGAGAAAATGATGAATCGTGGTCCGAGGAGTGTTGCCTTTGTCCAAGAACAATCCAAAAAGAATTATTCTTTAGTTCTGGTTCCATTGGATTCCTCTTTTTGATTACTACAAAATTGACTACTAGAACTCCGAATTCAGACTAATGGTTCACCACTGCCAAGCAAACGAAGCACCAGCGGCCTGTAAAAACCTTCATAGCTCTTACTGCACAATAATCTAGGGGTTCCATGAACACATGCACAAGACCAGCACGAGACCTTCATGAGGCAAGGCATCGAGCCGTGACAAAAGCACTGGGTCGTGAAGCAAGGGGATGAAAACTTGAAGAATTTGTCTAAGTATAGAGCCGGTCCGTGAAAATCTTCACAGACCGTGAGAAGACTTCTGAGCAAGACCAAAAACTGCTCATGGTGTGTGAAAACCTTCACAGGTTGTGACAAAGTTTTTGAGCATAAGCCATAAGCTGTTCGTGGTCCGTGAAAACCATCACGGACCATGGAAAAACTGTGAGCAAAGATGCATGCTGCTTGCGGTCCATGAAAACCTTAACAGATCGTGGCATGATTCTAGCTTCATGGGCCACTCCAGATCCCACAGGTTGTGGCTATGAACATTCACGGACAGTGGAAAATTTGGCGTCATGTGGCTATGCATGATTCACGGACAGTGGAAAATTTGGCGTCATGTGGCTATGCATGATTCACGGACCGTGGCATCCGTGTCGGCCCGTGAAACCTTGGCGGCTGACCTAGGGTTTTGCTACTTTTGGCCTATTTTGGGCCTATTTTTATGTCCAATCTCCTACTACTATATATAGGACCCTATTCTACTCATTTGAAGGAGGTTGGATCCTATTTGGAAACACATTTAACGAGGAGATCTTGGAGAGAATGAAGGAGTTCCTTTTTTATATTTTGTAATATTTTCTTTTCTTTTCTTCTTGCATTGTCTCAAAGATGTGGAATTAAAATCTATATTTGAATTCCATTTCTAGGGAGTAGTTAGATTAGCTTGCAATTCATTTTGGCACTTGGTATGTTCTAAATGCTTTTATGAGATTCATTAGATTCATCTTATCTTTGTGTTTATGATATTATTGTGATTGTTCTTGAATGTAATATATGCATGAGTAGTACACCATATATAAGCACACACTTTAGGATATACTCATGTATGGTGCAATTATTGATGCCCCCTTGGGAAGAGAAACTTGGTTGTTAGAATGGGTAAGGGAGAACGTGTCCACGTAGGTGTGTGGACGGGGGGATTCGAGAATGCTCTAACATATTTGTCATCACACCAGTCTTAGTTGACTTCATAATTGTTGTCTGAGAGGTTGCAGGTAGAGATAATGAATAGTAGCAAGCTAGGTGTTATGTTGAAACTCTATTATCACAGATAAGATGCTTACGAACCTTAGTCCTAGCATATATAGGACCCGAGGGGGAGTAGTTGCATTTGCAGTGGAAGCCCGAAATGTAATAACACGAGGGAGAAACAGGCCTAGAACTATGGTTGGACCTCATTGTTCTCCCATAATTACGATGGCAGTGCCGATGGAGGGTTGCAAGTGCACCCACCGTGACAAGGTTAGAGAAGTGTATGTCATCTGTCACACCACGTGTTGTGAAAACATTGATAGGTCTTTTGTATGTCTATATGTGAATGAAGAGGAATGAAGCATTAGAACTGCCATGTTGCTAAATGATTCCCAAGTGCCTAGTATAAATAAATTACTTGTTTGTCAAACGCATGTTTGTAGTTGTTAGTTGTAAACACCAACCCCCCAGTTGCATGTCAACGCTACTAGTTGTTCCTTTCACTCGTGCGGATTGATGACCCACACGAGGTTGTGTTTTAATTAGTGCTTGAACCCCAGCATCTTTGTGGAAAAACCCAGGGCTTGCTGCTTACTACCCCTAGGTAGCTTAGCAGTAAGAATGTGTGCAGAATATAAATCTCTATCTTTGATCTGTAAGCCACTCGGCTTGTGTTTTAATGACAACTAGGTCGAGGCAGGTCAAAATTTTGGCACCGTTGTCGGGGATGCTTTTCAATTCAAGTATTAGTTGAGCATGACATGTTAGTAGAGTAGTTAGTAGTGTCTTTTATTATTATTGTTTAGTTTGTTTTGTTTGTTGGGAGTGGAGTTTTGGTCATAGTTTACTTGTTACTTTGATTCTGTTTGCTGTTGTGATGTTGGTCATACACGTACCACAAATCTAGGTGTTTTGCATTCTCTAACTAATTCCATAGGTAATCGAAGCAGAAGAAGAAAGAGAATTAGATTGGAGGCTCAACCTAGGGGTTTGAATTTTGAGGAAGCATCGCACAAGATAGCAAAAGATAATCGTACTTTGAGAAAGCTTATGGCCCCAAACTTAGAGAACCAACCCTTATGTATCACATTTCCACCTTTGCCATCAAATGTGACTTGTGAGCTGAAAAGTGGGATGATACATTGCATTTCTACTTTCCACGGTATGGTGGGAGAGGATCTCAACAAACACTTGTCAAAATTTCATTTGGTGCGCATGAATATAAAGCTATCGGGAGTGTCGGAAAATGATTGCAACTTGAGATCATTCCCCTTTTCACTGCAAGATAGAGCAAAAGGTTGGTTGTATTATCTACCACCGGTTGCATTGGGTCGTGGATGGATATGAAGCGTTGATTCTTGTAAAAATACTTTCCAGCATCTAAGTTGGCCGGGTTGAAGAAGCAATTGTCCAACATTACTCAAGGAGCGGCCGAGAGCCTATATGATTATTGGGAGAGGTTTAAAATACTCCTAGCTAGTTTCCTCTACCACCCATTCAAGGAAGGAGATTTGGTCTATTACTTCTTTGAAGGCCTTTGTGACGAAGACATGAGGATGGTAAATGCCACATGCAACAGTTTTATAGCCAATAAAAGCCTGAAGAATGTGATGGCACTTTTTCAAGAGATGGCCGGTGGGATGAGGCAATTTGGTAAAAGGCCTAGAATTAAGGTCTTGGATAAACACACACACACACCAAAGTTGGAGGAGCAAGTCCAAGCTCTTGCATCTATGATGAAAGAGCTTTTGCAAGGAAAGGTGCACCAAGTCAAGATGTGTGGGGTTTGCAACCTCGATCACCACTCTGAAAAATGCTCCAATGTTGTTGGTGATGCACAAGAAGTGAACGCCATGGACTACAAAAATTGGGAGAGACCTCAATTTCCTAGGGATCAACAACAAGGGTTCTGAGGGAATGCAAAGCAAGACCGGACCCCTGTGTAAATACATTCAATCCAAGGTATAGAGATCACCCTAATTTCCTATGGAGGGATAGAAATTAACCTCAATGATATAGGGGTGGACAAGCACCACCTCAACCTCATCCTAGGTGTGAAGGTTCATCCAACAATCATACCACACTTTACAAGTCGGATAGGGAGAAGATCTTGGATGCCATTTGTCAATTGGGGAAAAACATGAGATCTTCGCAGAAAGGTCTAGGGGGGAAATTGAAGACCTTGGTACTAGAGTCTTCTCAAGTATCAAAAACCTTGAGATTCAAGTTGGAAAACTTGCCACCTCGGTGAGCCGACTTGAAGCAAAAGAGTCCGGAAAACTACCTTTCCAACCGGAGGTGAATCCAAGAAATGTGAGTGCACTCAAGCTAAGGAGTGGGAAGGAAGTTCGTGAAACCAAGAAGAAGGTGACACAAGAGGATGACAAGTTAGTGGAGGCCACCAAAGCACATTTCAAAGAAGAAGAGATAGTTGTCAAGGAAGCACCCTCCAAGGAGCTCCCACGACTCGAGGCACAAGTTGCTATTCCATCTCCATTTCCATGTGCTTAGAGGGGAAAGCCAAAGGTGAAGACAAATGAGGCCAACATTCAAAAATTCTTCAAAAAAAGTGGAGGTATCTATCCCTATCTTGGAATTATTTAACAATGTGCCTTCATATGCTAAATTTCTTAAGGTTGCATGTACTAAGAAAAGGCGTAGACCTAAGAAGTTAGGGGAGCTAAAAATTGGGGAAGCCACCAATTTGAATCATAAAATTTTTCCTAAGAGTGATGACCCCGGAATATTTTCTATCCCGATTTCTTTAGGTGGAACACTTGTTGAACATGTCATGATAGATTTAGAGCTTTTATCAATGTGATTCCATATATTCTATTTTTATGTCTTGAAACTGGTGAACTTGAAGAGACTAGAGTGATTGTTCAACTCGCCGATCACTCCCAAGCTAGCCCTCGTGAGCTAGTGAAGGATGTGATGGTCCAAGTAAGTAAGTTGGTTTTTCCGGCAAACTTTTATGTCCTAGACATAGCGCACAATGGAAATGCACCCCCAATCCTTTTGGGGAGACCTTTTCTAAAAACTTCTAGGACTAAAAATGATTTCCACTAGGGAATCTTGACTCTAGAGGATGAAATAGATAAAGTGTACTTCAACATTTATAAATCTAGGCATGATTCAACAAAACCTTCTCTTATGTGCAAAGGTGTGACACTTTTTGATGAGCATGATATTCTTGAACCCTCTTGTGTTACCAATGAGCATGAATCTCTTGTTGATAAGTTTGTGGAGGAACCTGATGAATTTCATGATTTGGTCAAATATATGTCTGTACTAGATTGTTTTTCTATGATAACCCAATTTTAGCAGGAAAATGGAAGCATCGAGGATTTGATACCTCCTCGACCTCCCCCTAACCCCAAAGTGACATTCAAGGAGTCAATGTTGGAAATTCAAGGAGAGACATTTCTAGGTGCCAACAAGGGCTACAAAGGTAAGGATGGCCCGTTGTGGAGACCTCTTCACAAAGATGTCATCATGGGCACAGTCGCCGATGGCAATTTCGGAGACCCACTGGTAAGTGCTTCAAATTAGAATACGTGAAGAGGAAATAAGTCATGATGACGACAACAAAATATACTTGGTTCTTTTGTTTTCTTGTTTGAAGTAGTGACTTGGTAGAATTTGTATGTCTTTCTTGAAATAAAGGATCATTTGAATGAAATTCTTTTTTGATTTGGAGATCTAGATGTGAAAATGTGTGCTTATGTGTAGGTGGAATGGATTTTGATGGGTGACATAATTTTCTTTCAAAAGTTGAGAAAAACTAAGGAATAGTGAAAAATCTGGCGTTTGCTTCGTAACAATGCTTGTCATGAAGGGCAAGTCTCGTGCTATGATGATGGCCACAAGACTCTGTCTCCTGAAGGTGGGAAAACTTGGCAGAAAATTCTTTTTGTCAATTTTTTATTTTCCACCCCTCAACTTGTCTAAAAAATGTAACTTTTCGAAAAGAAAGTTTGGATTTCAAAATTAAAATGCATTTTTGATTCAAGAAGTGAGATTTCCTATTTTCTTAGGATTTTTTATGCAGTCAGTACTTCCAACATTAATTGATTGTACTACTTGTCCCCTAATTTGAAATTCCATCTTTATCTACATTGTACTCTCTCTCTCTCTCTCTTTCACCTATGCTGAAATTTCATTCTCATGGTACAATTCTCCACCTAATTTCATCATCTACACACTCTTTCTTCTCAAGAAACACTCAATCATAGACACTCTTTGGTGAACTCGAAAAAAGTGAATCTTTTCCCCCAAAAATTAGCAATTTTTACTTCTTCTTGTGTGGACCTTACACTTCTTGGCTTCAAATTTTTGGTAACCCTTTGATATCTTTGTATATATGCTTGATTGACATTGTGGTGTTGTTATGAAAATCATGATTTTGAAATGATCGTGTGTTGATGTGATGTTGTTTGAATTTGTGTGTCCAATCTTGTGATGATGAATTTATGGGAGTCTTGAATGTGCTATTGATCTTGAATGATGTGTTATTCATTTTTGGGTGATTAGAGAGAGAATAAATCTTGTTTGCATGAATCTATTGATGGGTTGGTTAAAGGCATACATGGTGTTGTTGGTTGATGAGGAATATTCTTGTTTTAAATGGCTTTTATGCTTATACCATCATGCTTTGAATGTTTGATCTTTTGGGAGAATGTTCTTTATTGGATAACATCATGAGCCATGCATTGTTTATTATCACATTACCATTCTTATCCTTCATTGTGTTAGGATGCCTCTGAAAAGGGGTACTTTGGAGAAAGAGAAGTCTTCGTGGGGTGAAAAATGGAAGAAGCCGGTAAAGGGTGCAAACCCCTAAACCGGAAACTCCCATTCCTCACAACCCCAAGTATGTGGCCGATGAGTTTATAGGTTTAACCAACATTGGTGGGACTGCAGCCCGGAGATGGAGGAATTTGAGGGAACTAAAGAGGAGCATTTTGGAGACTAGTTTTGATTGCAAGAGCACCTTGATGGCTCTAGGCTTACTTGAACCAGTTACCTTTCTTTTGGATCAGGTAGGCCTACGAAGGTTTTCTTGACATGCACTCAAAAACCTACATAAGGTGCACTTTAGAGTTTCTAGCTACTATTTGGAAGGTCACAAACGAGGAGGGTCACAAGGCGATTATGTTCAACTTGGATGACAAGGTGTACCAAATGACCTATAGAGAGGTGGCATTAGCTTTTGGCTGGAAGATCGGTCGGGACATTCCACGGACTTATCGCCAAGGAATTCCATTCTCCCTTGGAAATTTTCAAAGACAACTAACTGGGACCGACAGGAAGAATCTGAGCAAGAGCATGACTGTAGTCTTCCTGGCAATACGTTATGTTCATCAACTCCTTTCCATAAGCGTTCTATGCCACGGTGAATTGACGCATTGTCCGGGCTCCGATGTACACTTTCTTTGGGCGATGACACCGGAGGGGAACATCTACCCGGACTTGGTTAGTGTTTTTGTTCAAGAATGCATAACTATAGGAGAGCAGAAGAGTGGGAAGATATAGGAGGCATGGTCAGCCTTTTGGTGCGACATTTGAGGCATCCTTTCTCGCATAAGGCGTTGGCCAATATGGGTAGGTCAAGATCGACCTATACAATTGAGAAGTTATCTAGGGAATTCATTGTGGGAACTACAACTTCGAAGGATAGATTTGTGTGGCTTTACTGTGGAGCACCTACATGCAAATTCATAGTTCTTCCACAACCTGAGCACACCTCTATTAACCTTGATACGAGCCTAGATGACTTTTTCATTAAACCCTATCCACGATTCAAGAAGGACTTTTATAGAGTATTTGCCAACCCAGAGATAGACCTAGAAGAGGCCAAAGGGGAGATATCTTCGAGAGCACTTCCGAGCCAAGCTCATCTTCCCACGAGCATTATGGATCAACTACACCCACTTGGGGAGCAACTCTCAAGTTCTTCCCAAGTGCTTCATGAGACAGTTCAAGCAATTGGAGAAGTGACGGCACAAGTTGAGGAGGTAAACACGAGGGTGGATTGCCTTGAGACCACAATCCAAGCAACGGGATTCATTGAGAGGTATTTCACTAGCCACAAGAAGGTCGAGCCTTCGAGGCAGGAAGCATAAGTATCAATAGTTTCCCTACTTCACCTCTAATTTGAAATGAGAATGCATAAGGGACTGTACATTGTTTAGGCGTTGGGAAGGTATTAGTGAGTACTTGGGAATTCTCATTCATGGATTTATTTGTGCATGCATGCTTTGTTTGTTTTTCTTGGTAGATTTTTAGTTACTTGTGGTTGAGATGCTTTTGGAAACTTTTGGTGGTTTGCATGTTATGCTATGATTTTAGGATTCTAGTTTGCATGTGGAATGTGGATTTAGGATTTGGTGGTGTATTGGTTTGTTGCTTATCTTTTGTAGTATGAAACTCGCTTTTGGGGAAATTTTGTACTACACCAAAAAAATGGAAAATTGAAAAAATGAAATTAATTAATTAAAACCTAAACAAGCTGAAAACCCAAAAGTGCGACTTGGGTAACATGAGGAAAAGCCCAGATAGGTCGAAAGGCCTAAGTAAAAGTGAGAGGCTTGACCCAGCAAGACTTATGAGCCTAGGAAAAAGTGAGAGGCAATGTGGAAAAAGCTGAGAGTTGAGCACGTTTGTGGGATAAAGCTAGGATGAAAACCCGAAAGGGCTCCTAGGCAAAATGAGAGAAATTGAGAGGAAAATGAAAAAAGAAACAAGAAACTAGGTTGACGATACATTAGACTCTTTGGTTGCAACTAGGTCGAGAATCTTGAGTTATCCCTATGTTGCAACCAAGTCGACGGCTTTTGGATTTCCTTGGTGGATTGTTTTTCTCGAGCATTGCTCTTTGGTTGCTTTTGGGACTACTTTTGAGAAAAGTAAGTTTGACTTTATTCCGATCTTTTGTCACTTATCTTTTTCCATACACATTTACTTTCTTTGGGTGGTTGGTTGCTTTAGGAACTTTGGGGAGTGTGAGAGTTGTGATATTTTCACCTTCGTGGGGGAACTAGGGTAGCTTGGGAATCAGTTGAATGCATTGGCTATTTTTTCATGCTTCATTCCACTTGAACCTTTTTCTTTGATTTTATTTACTCGAGCGAGTAAAGGTTTAAGTGGGGGAGTCTGATCTGCACAATTTCGCATGCTTTAACTAATGCATTTGACATATTTTTTAGTTACTTTTGGTTGACGGTTTGGCGACAGTAGTTGAGTTTACATGACAAGGAGTTTAGACAACCATGTTTGGCTTTCTATTCTAAATCATGTGTTTTTTAATTAGGGATTCTTGACATCTCGTGCTCACGGGCTCCTTGGTCTTCATTATGAGTACCTTTAGTAGGTCTCCTGTGAATGCTATTTGTTACATTACATTCTTGCGAAGGTTGTTTGCTTTTAAAGGTAGAATATTTGAAGGTTATTTGCATTTCAATGGTAGTATACAAAGGCCACGAACATCAATGTGTGGTAGAAGGAGATTGAAACCAAAGATAGGCAGCTTTGGAGTTCAAGACAGTCAAAAGAGAAAATGGTGAATCGTGGTCCGAGGAGTGTTGCCTTAGTTCGAGAATCATCTAGGAATAATTAGCCTTGAAGGCTAGTTCCAATGGATTTGTCTTTTCGATTACTACAAAATCGACTACTAGAACTCATGATTGGGACTAACGGTTCACCTATGACAAGTAAACAAAGTTCAGCCAACAAAGAACCAGCAGCCCATGACAATCTTCATGGCCTGCACTACACAAGAATCCAGGGGTTCCATGAAGACCTTCACGAGGAAAGACACAGGGCCGTGACAAAAGAACCTCACCGTGAAGCAAGGGGATGAAGAGTTGAAGAATTTGGCTAAGTATAGAGCCAGTTCGTGAAAACCTTCACAGACCGTGAGAAGACTTCTGAGCAAGACCACAAACTACTCGTGGTCCGTGAAAACCTTTATGGGCCGTGAAAAATTTTCTGAGCAGAAGCCACAAGTTGTTCGCAGTCCATGAAAACCTTCACAGACTGTGAAAAAACTCTGAGCAAAAACCACATGCTGCTTGTGTTATGTGAAAACCTTCACAGACTGTGGAACGATCCCAACTCACGAATCGCGCCAGATTCCATGGGCCGCGGCTATAAACATTCACGGACTGTGCCAGATCTGGCATCCTGTGGCTATGCATGCTTCACGGGCCGTGGCATCTGTGCCGGCCCGTGAAACCTTGGCGGCTGACCTAGGGTTTTGCTACTTTTGGCCTATTTTGGGCCTACTTTTAGGCACAATCTCCTACTCTATATATAGGACCCTAGTCTACTCATTTGAAGCAGGTTGGATCATATTTGGAAACACATTTGGAGAGAAGAGCTTGGAGAAAATGAAGGAGTTCCTTTTGTAGGTTTTGTAATCCTTTCTTTTCTTTTCTTATTTCTTTGTCCCAAATATGTGGAATTCAAACTAAATTTGAATTCCATATCTAGGGAGTAGTTAGATTAGCTTGGGATTTATTTTGGCACTTGATATGTTCTAAATTCTTTCTGAGATTCATTAGATTCTTCCTATCTTTGTGTTTATGATATTATTTTGATTGTTCTTGAATTTATAAATGCATGTGTAGTACACCACATATAAGCACACACTTTGGGATATACTCATGTATGGTGCAATTATTGATGCCCCCCTTGGGAAAAGAAACCTGGATGTTAGAATGGGGGGAGAATGCGTCTACGTGGGTGTGTGCATGGGGGATTCGAGAACGCTCTGACCTAATTGTCATCACACTAATCTTAGCTGACTTCGTAATTGTTGTCCTAGAGGTTGTGGGTAGAAATAGTGAATAGTAGCAAGCTAGGTGTTGTGTTGAAACCCTAGTATCACAGATAAGGTGTCTACGAACCTTGGGCCTAGCGTATATATGACCCAGGGGGAGTAGTTGCATTCATAGTTAAAGCTCGGGACATAATAGCACGGAGGAGAAACATACCTGCGCTGATGGTTGGGCCTCTTTGTACTCCCCTAATTATGATAGTTGTGCCGATGGAGGGTTGCGAGCGCACCCACCATGACAGGGTTGGGGAAGTGTATGCCATCGACCACACCACGTGTTGTGAACACACTGATATGTCTTTTATATGCCTATATGTGAATGAATCAAGGATTGAAGCATTAGAACTACTATGTTACTAAATGATTCCCAAGTGTCTAGTATAAACAGTTTACTTGTTTGTCAATTAGATGCTTGTAGCTGTTAGTTGAAAACATTAACACACCCCCCCCCCTAGTTGCATGTCAACACTACTAGTTGTTCCTTTCACTTGTACAGATTGACGACCCGCATGAGATTGTGTTTTAATTAGTACTTGAACCCTAGCATCCTTGTGGACTAACCTAGGGCTTGCCGCTTACTACCCCTTGGTAGCTTAGCAGTAAGAACAGTTGCAGAATATAAATCTCTATCTTTGATCTGTAAGCCCCTCGGCTCGTGTTTTAAAGACAACCGGGTTGGGGCAGGTCAACTCTCGAAATATATGAAAATCTGGATGCAGATATTCTTTATGAATTTGTATATAGCTTAGCCGAATTGTATTCAATTTATATCAGATGAAGCAATCTTTGTTGAATTGTAATTTGTCACGTCAATACTCTCCCAAAATATTCCAATTGCAATTCTGATTTCTTAGCATATCCAATCCCATGATATATGGATTTTCCATAATCCCATATCGATAGAGATTTTCTATAATAAATCCAATTTCGTAGAAGTAGGGATTCTATCATAATAGATATGCTTAAATCCCCAGCGGACTAAATATTTCATTATCTTCATTTTCCTTGTTCCACCACAAAATCAATATTATTCACACGCAATATTCCTTTCCTTATTCTTTACACACATGAAGTCTTGTGCGAAAACAATTCCCACTTCATTTCCAATTGTGACAATCAAATCCCATGATACTAGGAATTATCAAATCCAATCCCTTGAAATAAGGAATTAAAATATTCTCATCCAATCAAACCAAATCCCATGCGAAAAGGGATAATTTCAAATCAATTCCAATTTCCTTAAATCCAACCCAATCACATAAATATAGGAATTGGAATCTCAAGCACGGATGGAATATTTTTACCACCTCAGATTTCCTTTTGCCGCATATTATTCCATATTGATGTTTCAACATATACTTTCCATATTTGCATAACTTCCGCAAATTGTCAATTATCTGAATAAGGACTTTACACCTTGTATCGTATATGTTGACATGCTTTTAGATCAAGCTTCTCTATATTTGTTGCAGTTATTTCACCACCTAAAAATTTATCACATATCCATCTTTTTAAGATGTACTCCCTTGGAATCTCCATAGCATTTGACAATGAAAAAGTTTTCAAAACATGAGAACATATAATTCCAGCAAACTTAAATTTTGTACAACTACACTTGACTTGGCCGGATGATGAATCATATGTTGTCGTGTGATGAAAGCTTTTCTCATACGGAGTAATCTCATACTTTTTAAGTCATCCAACCTCCTCAAGGGTAATGATACTAGAACTGTGAGACTTATACCACTCCTTTTGAAAGCACTCGGACACCTTAAGAGTAAAAAGATGGACTGCGTGTTTTAGAATATCCAACAGAAAACGTAGTGAAGGAAAACTGGTTTCATCTTGAAATTGGCCTTTAACTCTTCATATCTACGATCTTCATGTAATCTTTCAAAATTATTTTTACAAATCCATAATTTTATGCTAATATATGTGTACCTCTTTATAATAGTATTCCTGCTCTCACTTCTTTGGGTTGTCATCATACCTGCACAAAACATTTTTTGTCCATATACCAGAGACATTTTTCCTTTATCCCAAACATGCGTCTCAACCATTCATTATCTTCAAGGCCATAATTCATCAACATGTCATTCCAAGCATGAAAAAATCCTCCTCTTCGTCAAAATCATATATACATGAGCTAAAATCCTTAGAGAAATATTTAAACTCAGAGAAAATGTTGGTCAAATGTATCGCTGTATTTTGATAAATGTGCCAAATACACAATCCATAATTTGTTTCAGGCAATCTTATTGATAAAGCTTTTGCCATAGCTGCATCTTGATCTGTAGGCCTTTTATCTCTCATAGCTCTAGCAAAAGTATCAAACAACCACTCAAAAGTAAGACGCATCTCATCATATAGAAGTGGAACACTAAAAACCTATGTCAACTTGTGGTTAACACAAATAAAAATTGCAATCGGTCGACCTTGATTGTTTTTAGGGTAAGTTAGTCAAAAGAAACATCACCAAAATTGGTGTAATCAACTATCAATCTTTTCATCCACCCAAAATTTGTTGGTCAGTAAATCGTCTTCATCAATTTGAATTGCATAAAAAACTTAGGATCCTCAAATTGTATTTTATTAAAATATTCCAAAACTCCTCCTGTTTCCGCAACTTATGCATCTCTTGTTCTTTTAGAACGCAAGTAATTTTTGTAGTCGTCTGGAATAAAACCTAAATTATCTTGCCCGCCAAACTCCTTAGCCTCATGATCATAAGATGTCTTCGGTTGAATTCCTACACCAATTGCCATCTCAATTTGCATAGTTGTAGCTGAACTTATCTTCTGGTGAGACCTGTATAAATGAGTTTTGGCCAGACTAGTAAGATCGTGGTTGTGGCCCTCCATAAACTTAATCACACGCAGTTTTACACCCCTTTGAATGCTAATTTTCACCTGAGCTTCACAATCAAATCTTGTTTCCATATGTGTTGATGTCATTTCAATACTTTTATTCTTTCCCCTCCGTTCTTCAGCACTACAACAAGATATTCTATCTCTTAACTTTCCTGATTTGTCATTGTGGAAGGTACTATTTCTTACTCTGAACCCAATTTCCTTGCATATGCTAAATAAAACTCGTATGCATCTGTTTCTTTCACAAACTCCATCCCTATTTTTTGAACAAACTCTTCACGTAACAATGATAAATTACTCCTTGAATTGTCATTTATTCCTAAACTTTCTACATCTGTCTGCTCATTTCTTTTACTGTTATATATGGAACACTCATCCAATATTAATTGCCAACGTGATGTTAAATCCGACATAACTCTACGATCCGTAGCAATGAAATAAATGAATTGATAAGAGACGAGAATACTACAGAGAATTCACATGAAAGAATACAGATAGAACATCTTTTTTTTGGATCAATCTACTTGCGATATGGTAAAAAAAGCATTATCAAGAAAAAACTTATAACTAATTATGCTCGAACTTTAAACAATCAACCACACTTCAAATAAAATAAAAATTAAATAACAAGAGCATAGTGCAGTGCTACTCAAATAGTGCAACCCAAATAATTCTAAACCTTGAAACATTAACAAAAGTGCAAAGTGCTTAGAGATATCAAGCCAATCAATTACACTATATAATTCTTCGTTATCATCTTCAATTTCCATACCAGTGACTGAATTCCTTTGCCATCATTACAGTCTTGCGAGTTTGAACTTAGTTCCTTAGCTACTTCAAGAATAGATTTAAAGCCATGTTAGCCATAAGTATACATTTTCCTTAAAGAATACATCATGCGAACAAGTTTTATATATGTTATCAAGAAAGATCTTATATAATTATGCCACTACATCAGACTTTTAGTCTCTTGACTTTCAGTTATATGCTGGTAAGTTTAGTACTACTAAACAATCTAAATGGCTATTGACTTTCAGTTAGATAAATATCATGTATCCTATATGTTGCACGATGCAATCTTGAGACAAAGACTTTGGGGGGAAAATTGAAATTAGCTTAATAGTATTTACAAACAAGCCTATAATCATTTTCATTCCCCATATTAGACATCAACTTACATACAAATACTAGCAATCTATAATATTGTAAATACTGCATGCATTCCTGGTGATCTATATGCTACGAGCATAATCACAATTTACCTAAAATGGTTGTACCGTACTCATGAAGTTGCATGAGTTGCTTCTTATATGTAGTTATATTATCTATAGATGAACACGGAAGCACCAAATAATAGAATCGAATAGGCAATACGAGAGCAACAATGATACCATTTAAAGAACATAATGAGACTTGTAGACTAAGACCCAAACACTGATAAGACTACAGAAAATACTCAAAAATTTTAGTTCTTCAATTAAATGATTTATATTTAGCAATGTAATTATAACCATCAAGTTCTTAAAAATTCCCACAAATTGTTATGCAGCAAAGCGTAATTTTTCTGATGGGGTTTTGTTTCTAAGAAACTAGTGCATAATGGCACAAGTTCTTAAAGGATTTCATTGTTATCCATTGATGCAATACATTAATCCAACAATGATACACTAATGGCACAATTCCCAAGACACAGGCCATTTAAATCCACATCGACTGTGCCAGAAAACTCGGCACGACCTGTGACGCCTATTGACTAGGGTTTTGACTAGCGGGTTATTTCCTTCTCTCTCTTCCCACTATAAAAAAAGCCTTTATCCATTGGGTAAAGGGGGATCTAAATTACTTTTCATAGGGTTTTCCCCTCATCCTTCATTTATTTCATCCCATTATGTCTTTTCAATCCAAAAGTGTTATGATATTTGTTAGATTAGAGGTGTTTAATCACTTTTGCAAACATGTTTGACTAACAATTTGTGATATTCTTAGAATCATTTATCTTATTCCTTTATTATCATTTTTACTTGAATTTAATGCTTATGATTATGCATGATTAATGTTAGTGTGTGCAACTAACTAAGACTATTGCAGGAAAAAGTGTTAGGCTCTGGAATGAACCTGTGAGTATTTTATTTTTATTTCGGGTTTGGTCAAAGGTCAATGTGAAAGTTGTGTTTAGGAGTGACAACTAGGCATAATTGTTTGTTCTTGGATTGAATTAGGCTAGGGGAAATAATTGAATTAGGCTATGAATGATACATAAGTTACGAGCGATTAGGTTGGTAATTTAAATCACTTTGGGGGTGTAGGCTAATTCTTAAGGCCATATCCTGTTGTTTGTGGTAAACTAGGTCGGATAAACTCCTAGGGGGTAATCAATGAGATGTCAATACTCTAGGTTGTAACTTATGCACCGTAGAGTGGGTGTTCGTGGTGGAATCACGGTGAGTCATGCTACTCGTATGTTTAAACTGCACGCTGTGAGCGTGCTTATTAACCACGGAAGTGAGGACTAGAGGTGGTCATTGATAGCACACATTTATCTATATTGGGAAATAGTGGGAGTTTTCCGAGGAGGCAAAACCGGGATATTGTCATCGTTGGAGTTCTCAGTGAATCAACATCTCCACGTCGTGTGATAAAGCATAGAGTAGTTAAATTTTTATTAGGTGAATAGGAATCGAGAATCAAATCTAAATGTCAAATTTGTGACGCAAATGCCCCCAAGACTCGTTTATATCATATTTACATCATTGTTTAGTTTTGCAAGCTATTTATTGGTTGATTAATTACAGGAACACCCTCCCCCCCCCGAATACTAACACACTTGGTGACACTTGTGTGTGGGATTAGCCCAAACTATCCCTTAAACCCCTTATTCTCTGTGGAGGGCACTCGAACCGTACCACTATCTACTATCTTTAGTAATTAGGAGTAAATTAGGGGCAACATATAAATTCTAATCTTTGACTTGTATGCACCCAGATTTTCCAACGATGCCCAGGTGCACGTCAAAAGCCTATTCCAACTCACAAATCAATAATCATGCCTACTAATCACTTATAAACATGATCTTCACATTGACCATAAACCAAACCGACAAAAAAATAAAATATTTCTGGGTTCATTCCCGAGCATAGCGCTAAATCATGGCATAATTGCAAGTCGTATATCCTAACCTTAATCATACAATAGTCATAAGCAATAAACACAAGCGATAATGATAATCAAGTAATTAAATATGAGGAATCTAAAATCTCAAGAATTACAAACTAAACATATTTAACAAATGCTCCCAAGTGCTTATTTAGCCTAATGTACTAAAACCCATAACATTAAACATAATTAATGCAACAAACATGGAGAGAATTAGAGAAAAACTAAGAAAAATTAGAGTTTGGAAACCCAAAATTCAGGCTCAAGTGAAAAGGGAGAATGGGGCAATTTATAGGTGGAAGAGAGAAGGAGAAGTCAGCCGGTTAAATCCTTGTCAAAGGAGACTGGCACATTCTGTGTTGGGAAATATGATCCATGCCCCGGGCATTGATTTTGGCCTACGGAAGCTTTCTGAAAAAGACATTCCATGCTTGGAATTACGGTCGTATTTTTCAGCATGACTTCACCCTCAAACTTCTTTTCACTGCAACGGGTGAACCGCTAATCCGTTTCGAGAGTTCTTATAGTCGTTTTTATAGTACTCGTGGAGATAAATCCAACTATGTTATCCATGGAGACCAATTCATATCAGATTATTCTTAGAACTCAGTTTCAAAACTCAATACTCCTTATGTCCCAATAAAACTTGCTTATTTGCTTTTTCAAAGTCAATTTTAAAATTTTTGACCATAAATTCAACTAATATAGTATGCATAATAAAAATATCATGTGAGATTTTGTTAGATTCATCTGATATCTATTTTCTAAATATTAATTTTTTATTCGGAATTATTATACCTAGTTAGAGATATTGATGGTCAAACATGATCATTGAAGACCGTAAAAACGTAAATACACAAAAATTAGTGGGACGGAGGAAGTATCATTCTTCACCCGCTGCTTTTGCATTCTATTCACTCCTACTTCAAACCATCTTCGACCAATTTGGAAGTGACCTTCCTTCTTCTGTCATTCTTGCAAATGGCCTTCTCCGCTAAACATCCATATTTTCAATTCTCGACCCAATCATGGAGGCAACTAAACTAACAATCAAATGTTTAACAGAATAGGGGAATTAGGTGAATTACCACACAAGATAACTCTAGCCCCCTATTTGGTAAAACATTTAATTTTCTAACTAACAAGACACAAAACATAACAAGACACAAAACATAACAAAAGTGAGTGTCAATTGTGTTAAAAAGATAGCATATTTGTGTCTCATCAAATCCTCCATATTCAGACATTTACTCGTCCTCGAGTAAGAACGAAAAATATTCCAAGGTGGTAGACTCTACCCCATAACACAATTGACTCCTCTTATTCGAGAACTCCCAAAAATCCAAAAGGATCATCATCCTGCATATTCCGACCTAAGAAGATCTACCCATCAAGCTAAACAAAGCATAACAAAACTAAGAATGAGGCATATAAGACTAAAAGTAGCTCAAGATGAGACTTAATCTCCCAAGAGTTTACCAAAGTGGCGAAATGAACCTTCAATTTCTTTTCAATTTATCTCATCTTATCTAGGAGTCCTCTCAGATTTTAATCCTAGCATCTCGTTACTTTCAATCCTCACACCTCACCTCTACCTTAAGATTTAGGCCTCTCATTTTTTTTCATAGATCGCCCTTTAGGATGTTCGACCTATCCGAACCACCAACATTGCCTAACTTGCCCTTTTGAATTTTTAACTTAGCGGGATTATCTTTATTCTTCTTTTTTATTTTTTCAATTTTTATTTTTTTAATAAAAATACTCCCAAAAAAAGTTCCTTACCCAACTAAAACAAACATCTAATCATAAATATCATCTAATTCTCCTTCCCATAGATCTTGCTTTGTCCCTAATGCATATAAATTTTCTATAACAATTGTCAAGGAAAGGAAATGAGAACACTAACAATGAGGGTAGAACACCAAAAACACGCTTAATTACAAAAATAAGATCTAATGGTCAAACTGGAGTAGAAGAAGAAGCAGTTGCCTGGTTCTTCTGAATTTCCCTGTATCGTTTTCTTTTTTCCCTTTTTAAGTTTCTGACTTATGTGCTCTGCACTTTTCATTGATATGGTCAAAATTTAAACCATTGCCATAATTCACTAGGAAATTGAAACCCCTTACAAGTAATTGCTCATCATATACTATCAGATGAACATCTATTTCTGAGGTGAGCAGTAATAAGAGGGTCTATACTTCCATTTAATACAGAATTAATACCATTCAATTGGATACCAGTTTTCACATCATCCACGAGCTTAGCTGGGTGAAGTACATATCTTCTGGTCTCCTGACTCCACACGTCGACAACAGCATCTTTATCGATGTCTTCTATGCTCGGTATCCTTTGGTTCTTCAGGACAGCCAGAAGTTTGGCCTTCAGGCGATTCATAGCCTTCATCTTATTAGCAAATGGACTTCTTTCACCTACAATCAAAAGCAACTGGTCACCATGTGCAGAACTTCTTGTTAAGCATTCTGATCTTGAAGGAAAAATAGATCTATGAATACAAACATCCAATTGATTTAGGAAGAGTGAATTAACTTTTAAAATGTGAAAATTCAGCTTACTGAAACAAGTACTCAAGTTTGGGGGTTTGAGATTTCATGGTTATATTCATCCACTTGAAAAGACAGAAACAGCAAGATGCTTGAACAGCTCAGTACTATGTGGTTGAAATTACCCGTTGATTTAACAGTTAAGCCAGATGGAATATGCCGTATGTGAACAGACGGCCCTGCAAAAGACTGATCCTCTTCACCATCCAACAAGGATGAGATGAGAAGGTCATTCTCATCAATAAAGATGTTGGGAGCTGACTCCAGAAAGAAAGGAATGACATCCACACTAGCCAAACTAGCCTTCACTACATTAAGAACAAATGTTAAAGAGCTGATGTTCTCATTGAAGGGATATATTGTTTTAGGAGTACCATCCTTCCTCAATCTGAGTGCATTAAGAACCCCTTGAAGTTAATAATTGAATTACAAAAATTCAAGCTAAAACATTTGTGAACAAATAAAGTGGACCGAGAGAAAACACAGTAGCATGCAGCTTTATGATGAAGCTTAGATTGATAATGTATCATGGTGAAGAGAATAAAACGTCCAAACGAAGTTGTGCCTGATAAAATAGTTGCATACCTCTGAGGAGTTATGTCGTAGGGTTGTTATCAAGTGGTGAGTACCTCTTTCTCCCATTAAATAGCCATAAACAAATTTTGATTCAAACTCAATGGTGGCAAACTTGATACCAACACCTTTGGAAGGGAGTCTTTCAACTATTCTGCACTTATGACCCTGCTTTTCAGCCCACTTTACATACATCTGTACTAATTTCTCCGCCCATCTCTGCAATAGATAAAAAAAATTAGCGAAGTGATTCATCTAGCAGCTATACTGAACTATACCATTGTATAAAAATCAAGATGCAAACACATATCTGGAATACATCACGGAAACATATATATAACACAAGAGTATGTTAATCCAAGCTCTTATAAGACATTATTAGAAGCAAAATTTGCTAACCTTTCCAAAGCTTCCAGCAGTTAAAGTTCTTAAACATGATATGCAGAAGAGAGAGATGAAAGCTTTCCAAAGTTTCCGTTGTTATTTTGCTCATTT
The DNA here is from genome assembly GCA_037428765.1 of Rubia yunnanensis. Classification (NCBI taxonomy): domain Eukaryota; kingdom Viridiplantae; phylum Streptophyta; class Magnoliopsida; order Gentianales; family Rubiaceae; genus Rubia; species Rubia yunnanensis. Next base: position 22,369,050 of record CM075066.1, read on the forward strand.
GGTCATGCTAAGCATATAGAGAGTCAGAGATTCTTTTCAAACATTGATTAACTGAGCTAAACCATGTAATTCCACCATATCCAGAACTAGTGTGCGTAGATAAGGTATTTCAGAGACCTGATCATGGGTTCCCCCATCTCCGGATTCAATGGTAAGGCAGGCTCCCTCCCTATCATACGGCTCCTTAAGATACTTGAACATTTCATACCTCTTCAGAAACTTGCTTACATCAACAGATGAGGTGTATGCCTGCTTAAATAGGCCATCGTTTATGATGTCAGTCTCCGCTAATTCCATGATCAGCTTAGCCTCCTCAGCCTGCAGAATTACGGCATGTCAAACAGGCTAAGCGCTAATTATGTCAGGCAAAGCCAATAAGCATGATAGGATCAAACAATTGACAAAATTACATGTAAGCAACAATGTAATAAGTGAAAAGGAAAACATATCACCTTAAATCTCAAGTCCTTGAGACAATCAACCATGTTATCACTTTCAGCCAATCTGACAAGTATCTCATCTGTGTTGGGTAGGTCCCACAAGTTGCGCTCCCGAATAACTTGCTGCTGTTCGATGCGCCTCACTTCTTCCTGTTCTATTGCAGTGGGTGCCAATATCTCAGCAGAAAGAATCGAATCTTCTATCTTTTTCCTCAATGCAAACATACCTATAAAATCAAGAGTGTGTTTTTTACATGTATGGTATACTGATAATGGTAGTTAAGTTGGAGAAGTAAAACGAACCCATCTGTTTGTAGAAGCTGCTGTTGTGATTACGAGGCTGAGAAGCTCGAATCCTTGAACACTTAAACCGCACGCCGGATGAGGAGGAAGCTGCTTCTCGGACACACATGGGCTCACTCATAACGTTAGCCATTTCAGTTAGTTACTCACCCACAAAATACTTCAATATTGGAGTTGTGAGTGAGAAACAGCAAAAGGTGGCATTTTGAAGCTGCTTCTGTTCTATCCGAATTCGGGCACTTCATCCAACTACTCCCTGGCCTTACCAACTTGATCCTTTTTTTTTTCTTTTCAAAAAATAATTAGCTTTTTATTTTTATTTTTATTTTTTAGATAGTCTCATGAGCCCGTCTAAACTTTGTGTACGTCTCTTGAAAGACGGTCTTCCATAACACATGGAAAGACCAAGGTTTAAAGTGCAAATTAGAAGAAATGAAGATAAAATTTTTGGGTTGCATGAATAAAGTTATTGCATAATAAATTTTTAATACTGCAATTTAGACATTTTACCTTTTATTATTCCAATTAAACCACATCTTTCCATAAGTTTATGGAAAGACCGTCTTTCCCAAGACTTTGTCCTAAACTTTAGGCATGTCATTTATGCAATTCTAAATATATTCTAGTTTCAATGACATATCTCCAATAATTTTAGAATAAATTATTTTTTTAGACCCCTACAAATTACCTTATACAATGTTTTGGTCCCCGTTTGCAAATCAACCCTCCAAAAGTACCCACAAATTCAGAACGACTTGTTTGGTCCCCAGAGGTGGTTTTCAGGTAAATCGAAACTGTTTTCCGATGTAGCCATGGGTATTTTTGTAAATTTACATATAAAAAAATTATTTTCAATTAAATTTTGGGTTCATTTTCAAAGACCATACAGAATGTGAGGGACTTCATTGCAAAGAGCAAATCCCACCCATCGATTAATCTCTTCTCCTTCTCCCCACCTTCACTTACAGACCACCCGACACCACCAGCTACACCACCAGCCGTGCCACCGGATGCCACCAACTGCGCCACAAGACGACACAACTCCTCCACACCTCGGTTCTCTACCACAGTGACTCGTTGTTGTCCTCGCAGCTCCACTAGTCGTGAGTCGTTGTCGTCCCGGCCGTTGTCTTCGTCGCGCCACCTACCGCTGCAAGCATATGGCGAAGAAAACGAAGACCTTTTGTGCATGCTCGTGGATCTGACACGATGTAGCACTCGCTGCGAAGTGGGGATGAGAACTGCCGTCCGAGAAGTCTCTGATGAAGTCGTTGGGCCCGTAGGAGATGAAGGATCAGCAACGCTGGGGACAGATGCGGAATGGGTGGTGGCCCTCTCGGAAGGAATGCAAGATGCTGGAGCCGAGGCAGAGACTGTAGTGGGAGCCGATGCAGATGAAAGCCACCGCCGATGGAAGCACAAAAAATCGAGCAGATGGCCGCCGGAGAAGAAGACCGGGTTGCTGTCCCGGCGAAGAAGACGAATGCCTTTTCTTTTTATTTTATTTGTTAAAACTCAGGGGTATAATGGTCATTTTACATATTTTGACCAATTTTACCATTGACTTTCCCTGAAAATCACCTTTGTGGACCAAACAAATCATTATGAATTTGTTTGGTACTGTCTGAGGGTTAATTTACAAACGGAGACCAAAACATGGCATAAGATACTTTGTAGGGGACTAAAAAATTATTTAGTCATAATTTTACAGGGACATATCTCTAATTATTTTACAAGGACCTATCTCCAATTTTACAAGGGCTTTTTTGTCTAATTTTTTCCTATCATTTTCCAGTCATTTGCAATCTGCAACAAAAATTCAAAAAATAATTTTAAAATGTTTAAAAATGCAAAAAATCAATATGATCAGCGAACTGAAATTTATAAATGTCAGTAAAAAATAACAAAACATCAACGAAAAATCATAAAATATCAACTAAAAAATTACAGCAAAAAATATACTACAGCAAAAAATCCTCGACCACAACGAACCAATAAACCAACTGAAAATAATAAAAATCAACAAAGTAAAATTATCAATTTTTTAAAATAAAAACAACAAACATCAACCCATATCACCCAAGAGCTTTTTTTTAATAGGTTGGGGGTACATTAGGGCTCCCTATGCCGAAAATAAATAGAGCATCATTACATAAACCTAATCCGAGAGCCATCTTTGCTCATGTAATTACATGTAGAGACTACATGTACAAAAAGAAATATGAACATCGGATCAACTAAGTCATCTGAAACCATACCATGTGATTCCATGTCATAAATCTCTCTTTGCTCATGTATACAAAAAGAAATATGAACAGCAGATCAACTAAGTCATCTGAAACTGTACCATGTGATCCCATGTCATAAATCTCCACCCCACATGTTAATCTATGAATGGTCAGACATGGTAGAGTTTCAGATATGAATGGTAGAGTTTCGGGTGTGAAGAAGCCAAAAATTTCTTCAGGAATTGGTTACTCGTAAAAACACCAATTCCTATCATCTAAACTTCACTCGTAAAATGAAACACGACAACATAAGGAAAAAACACTATAAAACATCAAGCATATCACCAAAAAAGTTGTAAACATCAACCTCTATCACCTAAAACTCATCTAGAAAATGAAAAACATCAACATAAGAAAAAAAACTAAAATATCAACTCATATAACCCAAACAAAACTAAAAAATCATCGACTCATATCAATTAAAACTCACCTGAAAAATGAAAAAACATCAACGTGAGAGGAAAAAAAACTAAAAACATCAACATAAAAGCTACAGTACCTCAAGAGTAGAAATTATTCACTCTGAAAATCATAAAACATCAACAATTTTTTTTATTAAAAACATTGCAAATATCAACCTATATCACCCAAAAACTACAAACATCAACTCCTAACACCTGAATCTCATCCGAAAAATCAAAAACATCAATATAAGAAAAAGACACTACAAACATCAACTCCTATTACAAAAAACCTCAGCCGGAAAATAAAAAAAATCAACATGAGAAATTTTTTTAAAAAAACTATATATTTTAATCCATATCACCCAAAAAAACTACAAAACATCAACTCATATCAATTAAATTTCATCTGAATAATGAAAAACATCAACCTAAGAAAAAATAAGCTACAAACATCAACAAAAAAACTACAATAACTCAAGAATAAAAATTCTTTAAAAAATAGGACCTAGTGGGATTTGAACTCAGGTTTATAACCTCAAAGCCTAGAGCAATAACTACTACACCAAAGATTATTATTGAACATGCACTCAGTCAAATAATATAAAACCTCAACATGTACATCAAGAATATAATGTCTTCAAAATAGAAGTCATGGTGAGATTCGAACCCTAGACCTCTAACCTCAACAACAAGAGCACTAACCACTAGACCAAACATTTTTTGCTGATAATAAGCTCAGTCAAGTTAATAATAAACCTTAGAAAAGCTTTGAAAAAAATATATAACACAAAATTAAACCTCACCTCTCAAACGCTGAAACTCAGTCGCAGTCCGTCTGTCGTCGTCGCTGTCGTCCATCCGCCGTCGTTGGTCTCGCACGTGGATGCACGTACACGTCTTCTTGTCCACAAAGAGCGTTGATCTCAGGGGCCTGACGTAGCAACTGCTCGTCATCGCCTGCTCGCCTCGCCGTTGCCTCACCGTCACTTTGCTTGCCTCACCTCGTCGTCGCATCGCGGTTGCCTCGCCGGCGGAGCTAGGGTTGAGTTAAATTGCAGAGGCATCGCGGCCGCCGGGAAGTTAGGGTTTCAACCCAGTGGCAGCACGACGGAACTATGGCACAAAGGAGTCGCATCGGATCGCCAACGAAGAAGAATCAGATCGCCAGAGGAAGAACTGGACCAACGGACAGAGAAGAGCAGTGGAGATAGGTGATTTTCGGTGAATTTTTAGCGTTAATCCGGTAAAAAATTGGCGGTAACCGTTGGCCGGTGGTGGTTCCCGATCGGCTAGAGGTTTCCGATCAGCGAGAGAAAAAATGAAAAATGAAAAATCTAATTTTTTGTGTGATAGATATAGTATTTTGATAATTGCACAGAAGGTCCCTAAATTTTGCAGCATATTTTTTTTAAAAAACTCATCCCAAATGAAACTTCTTTTAATTGCTCAATGATCTCTGGCCTAATGTTTAGGCTACCTAAAACAAGACTGTGTTTGTTTTAGCAGAGTTTTTTTTATTGTACTCCTTCTATCCCATTTCAAGCTGCAATTTAACCAATCATTCAATCAAAATTTTGTAACGTTGACCGTAAAATTGAATTAGTGTATAAGTATAAATATTGTTGAATAATACTTTTTTAGATTCCTTATAACATATAGTTTCAGAAGAGTCCGTCTCTTGAAATACGGTTTTTCCATAAGTCATGGAAATACCAAGGTTTAAAGTTCAAATTAGAAGAAATGAAGATAAAATTTTTGAGTTGTATGAATCAGGTTATAAACTCTATAACTACTACACGTTGTATAATAAATTTTTAATATTGCAATTAAGACCTTTTACCTTTTATTATTCTAGTTAAACCATGTCTTTCCATAAACTTATGAAAATACCGTTTTTCCCAAGAGTTTACCTTTTCAGAATATCAACTTTTATAAGTTATAATTATCATTAATAAAAAATATTAATGATCAAGTATTTTTTTAGTCAACTGCTGAAAGTTAAAGTGTGTCACTTAAATTGGGACAGATGGATCATATATAATGAGAAAGTCTCATATAATACCGTCTTACCTGAGTAATAATGAGACCAGGAGCTAATATGAAATTTTCTACAATACTCCTAATAAAACTCGCGGGATAATCAAGCTAAGACGCAGACTCTCATATTCCCTAAATATATTATTCCCCTAAATATTCCCAATTCCTTCCGGTCTCCATCTCCACCTCCTCCAGACTCTCATGTCATCCGAGATGCAGCTTGAGTCCGATTGCGATGCAACATCGCCGATGTCGAGATTCCGATTGTTCTCAATTCTGGATTATGTCCCATTTATGGTAGATTTAGTTGAATCTACCCAATTGCTGCCTAGTTTTTGTGTTGGTTAGATATATATATTCCTTTTCTTTAAAGTGGTGTTGATTGAAATCGAAAGCATTTGAACGGTCTAGATCTATATATTCCTCTTCTTTTCCGGCTCGATCCGAAAGTGCAGGAAGAAAGGCACTGTATATTTCCTGCTCGATCCGTCTCTATTTTTCTCATCTGGCAATATAGCGGTGGCCGATTGGAGTATTCTAGCTACTATTGCCAGTTAATGCGTTGGTCAATTGGTCAATTGGTCAATTGGTCAATTGTCTTCTGCATCCTTACAAGAGATTTGATTGACTATTGCGCTCAGTCGGTTGATTTAATCATCTAATTCCACTCTTGTTTTGGTGCATCTTTACATGGTGTGAAAGGTGAACTAACGAATTGTGATGCATGCCTCTTCCTTTTACTATATAAAAGGAACACTTGGAAATGGCACGCTTGTGTCAACTGTCGTTCGGGGCATAGTGGTCATTTTCCAACAAAGTCGAACGTGTGGGTTTCTATGTACTATCAAGTGGCTGCCCAAAATGACTTCATTTTGGGCACCACTTTTTTCATTTTGTGCACCCAATTTGTTAAAAGTTGTGGCGCCGTCATGTGCGTGTACAGGTGCTGCCAAGTGGCAGCACAAAACAATGTCGTTTTAGACATTGGTTCCACCGTAGGGCTTCGAGGGGTACCCATTTGAGAGGTAAATTTTAAGGTGGAGGGGTTCCATTGGGCGTGTTAGAGGGGTACTCATTCGAGACGTACCCATTCAAGATGTGAACTTTCAGTTGGAGAAGTTCGATTAGATGGGTTCGAGAGGTACCAATTCGAGACGTACCCATTCGAGATGTGAACTTTTAGGTGGAGGGGTTCCATTGGATGGTTTCGAGCGGTTCCAATTTGAGAGGTACGCATTCGAGAGGTGAAGTTTCAGATGGAGGGGTTCTATTGGATAGGTTCGAGAGGTACCGATACGAGAGGTACGCATTCGAGATGTGAACTTTCAGTTGGAGAAGTTCGATTGAATGGGTTCGAGCGGTACTAATTTGAGAGGTATGCATTCGAGAGGTGAACTTTTAGGTGGAGGGGTTCCATTGGATGAGTTTGAGAGGTACAAATTCGAGACGTACCCATTCGAGATGTGAACTTTCAATTGGAGAAGTTTGATTGGATGGGTTCGAGCAGTACGAATTCGAGGGGTACGCATTCGAGAGGTGAACTTTCAGGTGGAGGAGTTCGACTGAATGGGTTCGAGAGGTACCTATTCGAGAGGAACCTATTCGATATGTGACCTTTGAGTTGGAGAAGTTCGATTGGATGGGTTCAAGCAGTACCAATTCAAGAGGTACCCATTCGAGGGGTAGATGGGGGATCCTCGAAGGGGTGGTTCTCGGCCTCGAAGGGATGAAATCTTCTGTCATCGAAGAGGTCGAGTTCCAGGCCCTCTGAGGGATGGAGTCTTCTGGCCTCAAAGGGGTTGACTTCTCGGCCGTCAAAGGGATGAAATCTTCTGTCCTCGAGGGGGTCGAGTTCTCGGCCCTCGAAGGGATGAAGTCTTCTGTCCTCGAAGGGGTGGTTGTCGGTCTCGAAGAGATGGAATCGTCTGCCTTTGAAGGGGTCGAGTTCTAGGCCCTCAAAGGGATGGAGTCTTCGGTCCTCGAAGGGGTTGTGTCCTCGGCCCTCGAAGGGATGATGACTTCTGTCATCGAGGGAGTCGAGTTCTCGGCCCTCGAAGGGATGAAGTCTTCTGTCCTCGAAGGGGTAGATGGGGGATCCTTGAAGGGGGGTCGAGTTCTAGGCCTTCGAAGGGATGGAGTCTTCTCTCCTCGAAGGGGTCAAGTTGTCGACCCTCGAAGGGGTCGAGGTCTCGGAACTCGAAGGGATGGAGTCTTCTGGCCTCGAAGGGGTCGGGGTCTCGGCCCTTGAAGGGATGTAGTCTTCTGTCCTCGAAGGGGTCGAAGTCTGGGCCCTCAAAGGGATGAAGTCTTCTATCCTCGAGGGGGTCAAGTTCTTGGCCCTCGAAGGGATTGAGTCTTCTGTCCTCCAAGGGGTGGTTCTCGACCTCGAAGGAATGGAATCTTCTGTCCTCGAAGGGGTCGAGTTCTAGGCCCTCGAAGGGATGGAGGCTTCTGTCCTCGAAGGAGTCGAGCTCTTGGCCCTCGAAGGGATGGAGTCTTCTGGCCTCAAGGAGTTGATTTCTCAGGCCTCCAAGGGATGAAGTCTTTCATCCTCGAAAGAGTCAAGGTCTCGGCCCTTGAAGGGATGGAGTCTTCTATCCTCGAAGAGGTTGAGGTCTCGGCCCTCGAAGGATTGAGTTTTCTGTCCTCGAAGGGGTCGAGGTTTCTGCCCTCGAAGGGATGGAGTCTTCTGTCCTCGAAGGGAGGGTTCCATTGGACATGTTTGAGAGGTATCCATTCGAGAGGTGATGTTTGAGGTGGAGGGGTTCCATTATATCCATTTAAGAGGTACCTATTTGAGACGTACCGATTCGAGAGGAACCCGTTCGAGAAGTTAAGTTTCTGATTGAGGGGTTCCATTGGACATGTTCAAGAGGTACCCATTCGAGATGTGAACTTCCAGGTGGGGGGTTCGAGACATTGATGATTCGAGTGATGGATACTTAGCGTGCATGTGCCAATGGAATCTTCTATCCTCGAAGGGGTCGAGTTCTAGGCCCTCGAAGGGATGGAGGCTTCTGTCTCAAAGGGGTTGAATTCTCGGCCCTCGAAGGGATGGAGTCTTCAGTCCACGAAGGGGTATAGTTCTCGGCCCTCGAAGGGATGGAGTCTTCTGTCCTCGAAGGGGTCGAGGTCTCTACTCTCGAAGGTATTAAGTCTTTTGTCCTCAGAGGGAGGGGTTCCATTGGACATGTTCGAGAGGTACCCATTCGAGAGGTGATGTTTGAGGTGGAGGGGTTCCATTCGATCTATTCGAGCGGTACCTATTCGAGACGTACCGATTCGAGAGGAACCCATTCAAAGATGGAGGGGTTCCATTGGACATGTTCGAGAGGTACCCATTCGAGATGTGTACTTCCATGTAGAAGGTTTCGAGACATTGAGGATTCGAGTGATGGATACTTAGCATGCATGTGCCAATGGAATCTTCTGTCCTTGAAGGGGTCGAGTTCTAGGCCCTTGAACGGATGGAGACTTCTGTTCTCGAAGGGGTCGAGCTCTCGTCCCTCGAAGGGGTTGAATTCTCGGCCCTCGAAGGGGTGGAATCTTCTGACCTTGAAGGGGTCGAGGTCTCTGCCCTCGAAAGGATGGAGTCTTCTGTCCTCGAAAGGAGGGGTTCCATTGGACATGTTCGAGAGGTTCCATTTGATCCATTCGAGAGGTACCTATTCGAGATGAACCGATTCGAGATGAACCCATTCGAGAAGTTAAGTTTCAGATGGATGGGTTCGAGAGATACCCATTCGAGATGTGAACTTCCAGGTGGAGGGGTTCGAGACATTGAGGATTCGAGTAATGGATACTTAGCGTGCATGAGCCAATGGAATCTTTGTCCTCGAAGGGGTCGAGTTCTAGGCCCTCGAATGGATGGAGGCTTCTATCCTCGAAGGGGTCCAGCTCTCGCCCCTTGAAGGGATTGAATTCTCGGCGCTCGAAGGGATGGAGTCTTCAGTCCTCTAAGGGGTAGAGTTCTCGGCCCTCGAAGGGATGGAGTCTTCAGTCTTCGATGGGATAGAGTTCTCGGCCCTCGAAAGGATGAAGTCTTCTGTCCTCGAAGGGGACGAGGTCTCTGCCCTCAAAGGTATGGAGTCTTCTGTCCTCGAAGGGAGGGGTTCCATTGGACATGTTCGAGAGGTACCCATTCGAGAGGTGAACTTCCAGGTGGAGGGGTTCGAGACATTGAGGATCAAGTGATGGATACTTAGCGTGCATGTGCCAATGCAGGGGCGGAACCAGAAATTTTTTTCTGGGGAGGCTGAAAAATTTTCGGTGTCTGGCGTGCCGAGGTGGGGGGACGAGGCAGCTTCCGGTGGCGTCGCGGCGGAGACCTGGTGGCGAAGGGCTCTCGGCTGAGGAGGGAATTGACGGAGGGAAGAAAGGGTGATAAATATTAATGACATATAAATTTTAAAAATTCAACTCAACAATAATAAAAAATACTACATAATATAATAAATCAAGTAGCATACAATAATATTTTTACAAGTTCACTAAACTACTAAAATAACTACTTTCTAACGCTCGAATTACTAGAAGTAGAACTAGAAAAAGGTGGGGGCAACAGATATCTACGAGACTCCATGGCTTGATAACGTTGCATAATCGGTTCATTCTCAATCTTAACAAAAATATCCTTTTCAATATATACCGTCATAACATCGTTCAACCATTCATCTCCCATTCTATTACGAAGATCGATCTTGATATTCTTCATGGCAGAAAAAACTCGCTCAACTGAAGCAGTTGCAACTGGTAGAACTAATGCTAACTCAATCAGACGATATACCAATGGATAGAGTACCATGCTACGTGATCGAACCATATGCTGAGCAAGACTTCCAAGATCATTGATGGCCGAATAGGCATCATCATCTCTCACATCATGAATGAAGAAATCAAGTTGTTGCTCTAGTTCTAAACGATTAACAAGGGAGAAGTCATCCGGATAAAGTTCAGCAAGGCGAAGCAACTTACCAACATCAAACATGGAAAATCTTTCTCTCGGATCAAGGCATGCAATACAAGTGAGTAATTCCGAGCTTGCTTCGCAAAACCGATGATTCATTTCAAGAATCATCTTGTCAACGGTCTAGTATTGAAACAATAAAAAATATAACAGTAAGATAAAAAATACATATAAAATATTATAAACAAAATAAATTAAACTATGTAAATATTAAAGTAGTACCTGAAGAAAAATATCAACACGGTAGAAATCATAATTGGTTGACATTTCTCCCCGTCGTCTAGAACGGTGATGAATTTTCCGTTGTGCTTCCATCACGTCTAATGTGATCTCATGCTTCACACAAAATGTGTTGACTCCATCCAATAATTTATCAAAACCACAATCTCTGAATTCTTGCAATTCAGTCTTCATTCTATTCATCATTCGCACAGCCATCGAAATATTTTGATCTCTTTGTTGCAAGGCAAGGGACAATTGATTTGTAGCTCCCAACAAATGCTTCATCAAAAATATAAAAAACACAAATTCATAGCTCTCCATTCTATCAATCAAACCCTTTGTTGTAGAGGCATTTTCAACTAAATTGCCATGCTCACAGATATTAAGAAGCACTTGAATAATTGAAGACCACATAGCCTCAAAGCGAAGAATAGTACTGTAATGTGATCCCCAACGTGTATCACCAGGCCTTCTCAAACTCATTTCTTGATTTTTGCCTCTTCCACTAACCTTGTCCCCACTCTCCAATGCCTCTACAAGTCTAGCATGTTCTAATTGCACAAGCATCTCTTTTCTAACACATGAACCTCCAACCAGATTCACAGTTTGAACAAGATACCCAAAAAATTCACCCACGGATAGAGTACTATATGCAACAGAAACAACAACCAATTGAAGTTGGTGAGAGAAGCAATGAATATACCTTGCAGAAGAGTTTTCTTTCAATATCAAAGCTTGCAATCCATTGAACTCCCCTCGCATATTTGAAGCCCCATCATATTCTTGGCCTCTCAACTTTGACAAGGACAATTTCTTATCTACAAACAGTTGCTTAAGAGCCTCCATCAAAGTAATAGCTTTAGTATTGGAAACATGCACAAGAGCAAGAAAACGCTCAAGAATACATCCTTGTTTGTTGACATATCTCAAAACAACCCCCATTTGCTCTTTTATTGATGCATCTCTAGCCTCATCAACAAGAATAGAAAATACACCATCTCCAATGTCATTAACAATAGCATCAGTTACCTCGCCAGCACAAGCACTTGAGAGCTGTTTCTGAACTCTGGGGGATGTCAACTTGCAATTTCCGGGAGCATTTTCATTCATTACCTTAGCAACATCTTCACTTCGCTTGCAATACCATTCAACCAATTCAAGATAATTACCCTTGTTGAGGGAATCCCAACCTTCATCATGAGCACGAAAAGCCAAACCTTGATTTAACAAGTATCTTGTCACACCCAAAACCGCATTCAAACGTGTGCGATATGCCTTTTTTGCTTCGGTAAAATGACCATCCAAACAATGTGAGATACTTTGCTTTTGAAGGCTAAAATTTCTCAATTTGATTGCTGCACCATGATGAATTCCATCCACATTCTTAGCATGTTTCCTAAATACTTTAAGGGCATTCTTCCAATTCATCACCCCATCCACAGTATATGCCGTCCCCTTTGCTGAATTCTTAAAAAGATAGCAAGGAAAACAAAAGGCCGCATCCTTTGAAACACTATACTCCAACCAATTAAATTCATCAAACCAAGCCTTTTTTGAAAACTTCTAAATTCATCATTGAACACTGTCTTTGGAAAAGTATGATTCTTAGGTTGGCAAGGACCTCTTAATATATATTCTCTTAACACTTCATCTCTAATAGAAACATCAATCTCTTCAATAGGTTTACGTAGCCCGGGATCACTTAAACATCATTCTGATTGAATTCCACATGAGATTGTTTTGTACTACTACCCTCTTCATTGTGCCCTTGTTCATTAGATTCATTCGATCTCTTTAATCCGCTACTTCGAATTAAAAATTTATCCATAACCCATTAAATATCAAATAGGAAAAATATGTAAATTGATTTATTTTTCATCGATTCAAATTCAATTTAATAAAATATCCCTAATTGATAATTAACAAATGAAAATAAAAATTTATAAAATCATATTCATCTAAATTCAATTTAACAAATATCCCTAATTGATAATTCCATAAACCGATTATGACAAATTGACAATTTCATTTTCACATACAATTATACAAAATAAATCAAACAATTATAATTTCAACTAAATTCCAACTAAATATGCAATTCAACATTTCAACTAAATTCGAATATGCAATTCAACTAAATTTCAACAATCATATATAATACAACCATATAAATTCAATTCAACATCCAATCTAAAAATCATGTTCACATATATTTAAGTTTTGAAGAAATAAATAAAAAAGAGAATAAACCCTAAAATTAATAAATCTTCGCATAAAGAGAAGAAGTATACCGGTTGTGGTTGGTTTGGAGATGCGACGGACGGCTCGGCGGTGGCGCGGTGGCGGACGGGCGCTGTGAGCAGGGGCGGGAACTGGAGGCTACGCCTTGCTGTTTCTCGCCTCCAGCTAATATAGAAGGATTAAGTTTGGGTTATTGGATTGGGCTCAGTTTTGGCCCAATCCATTTCACCTTTCGAATTTTTTTTTTTCATATTACTAAACAAAACGACATCATTTCACTAACGTGAAACGACATCGTTTTAGTACTTAGGTATTAAAAAAGAGAAGGCCGAATGAAACGATGTTGCTTCACTAACGTGAAACGACGTCGTTTTATTACTCAGGAATTAAAAAAAAGAAGGCCGCAGCGCGGCCTTCTTCTCCGACGAGCAGGCTTCGAACTTGGCTGCCGCCGCGCCGGAGACGCACTCCCGCCTCCTGCTACCTCTGGCCGGCGCTCTAGGTAGGGCTGGAGCCCTACCTCGCGTACCATTGGTTCCGCCCTTGTGCCAATGGAATCTTCTGTCTTAGAAAGGGTCGAGTTCTAGGCCCTCGAAGGTTTGGAGGCTTCTGTCCTCGAAGGGGTCGAGCTCTCACCCTTCGAAGGGGTTGAGTTCTAGGCCCTCGAAGGGATGGAGTCTTCTGTCCTCGAAGGGGTCGAGGTCTCTTCCCTCGAAGGGATGGTGTCTTCTTCCCTCGAAGGGGTTGAGTCTCGGCTCTCGAAGGGATGGAAACTTCTATCCTTGAAGGGGTCAAGCTCTCGCCCCTCGAAGGGGTTGAATTCTCGGCCCTCGAAGGTATGGAGTCTTCAGTCCTCGAAGGGGTAGAGTTCTCGGCCCTTAAAGGGATGGAGTCTTCTGTCCTCAAAGGGGTCGAGGTATCTGCCCTCGAAGGGATGGAGTCTTCTGTCATCAAAGGAAGGGGTTCCATTGGATATGTTCGAGAGGAACCCATTCGAGAGGTGATGTTTGAGGTGATCCATTCGAGAGGTATCTATTCAAGACGTACTGATTCATTCGAGGGGAACCCATTCGAGAAGTTAAGTTTCAGATGAAGGGTTTCAATTGGATGGGTTCGAGAGATACCCATTCGAGATGTGAACTTCCAGGTGGAGGGGTTCGAGAAATTGAGGATTTGAGTGATGGATACTTAGCGTGCATGTGCCAATGGAATCTTCTGTCCTCGAAGGGGTTGAGTTCTAGGCCCTCGAAGGGATAGAGGCTTCTTTCCTCAAAGGGGTCAAGCTCTCGCCCCTGGAAGGGGTTGAATTCTCGGCCCTCGAAGGGATGGAGTCTTCAGTCTAGAGTTCTTGGCCCTCGAAGGGATGGAGTCTTCAGTCCTTGAAGGGGTAGAGTTCTCGGCCCTCGAAGGGATGAGGTCTCCTGTTCTCAAATGGGTCAAGGTCTCTGCCCTCGAAGGGATGAATTCTTCTGTTCTCGAAGGGAGAGGTTCCATTGGATATGTTCCAGAGGTACCCATTCGAGATGTGAACTTCCAGGTGGAGAGGTTTGAGACATTGAGGATTCGAGTGATGGATACTTAGCGTGCTTGTGCCAATGAAATCTTCTGTCCTCGAAGGGGTCGAGTTCTAGGCCCTCGAAGGGATGGAGGCTTCTGTCCTCAAATGGGTCAAGCTCTCACCTCTCAAAGGGGTTGAATTCCCGGCCCTTGAAGGGATGGAGTCTTCAGTCCTCGAAGGGGTAGAGTTCCCGGCCCTCGAAGGGATGGAGTCTTCTATCCTCGAAGGGGTCGAGGTCTCTGCCCTCGAAGGGATGGAGTCTTCTTCCCTCGAAGGGGTTGAGTCTCGGCTTTCGAAGGGATGGAGTATCTGTCCTCAAAGGGGTTGAGCTCTCGTGTATTATTTGTTCATCTCATTACTTTCGTTGAAGATTCTGCATAAGTAGACTTGTGTTTGTTTGATGATATTTTGAGAACTAGTCAAACGATAAATTAGTGTAGTGCGATTTGCAGTTTTTTAACTAGTTTTGAATATAGATGTAGGAATGAAGTATTGCATAGTTAGAATGAGTACGAATTAGCATAAATGTACAGTAGCCGAATAATACGGGTGAAATGTAATGCAAATCAGTGTTCAATGGCATGCACCGTCCTAATGACGATCTCTACAAAGCTTTCCGCCCGTTCCACACGGTGGAGGACGTATGGTCCTGGATGTTCGTTGTGGAACAGCCATCTGTGTAGGTACATGCACTTTCTCATGTGGAACTCCCTCTAGTATTTTGTCCTCCATTTCGTCTCCTGCCTCCTCACAATAGGCATGTGGAACACTACCTGTATGTAATGGAGCGGCAGGCGACATGTATGGATGACTGGCTGTTGGAGTGACATATGCAGTGTCTTCTGATGTAGTCATGTCGTAATGTGAGGGTTCACCATGTGATGGTCTGCCAATCGGTGGACTCGCATGAGAGGGTCCAGCTTGTGATGAACTAACGTGTTTTGTTTGGCCCCTAGCATGCGGCCTTCGACCTCCCTGTCGACCAGGTGGAGCCTGACGGTGGCTTCTGAGCTCAGTATATCTCACACCAAGGAAGGATCCTCACAGTGCATATATATATATATGTATATATGTATATATATATGTATATATGTATATATATATGTATATATGTATATATTATATATATGTATATATTTATATATATATGTATATATTTATATATATGTATATATTTATATTTATATATATATGTATATATTTATATTTATATATATATATTTATATATATATGTATGTATGTATATATATATATATTTATATTTATATATATATATATATGTATATATTTATATTTATATATATATCTATATATTTATATTTATATATATGTGTATATATTTATATTTATATATATGTATATATTTATATTTATATATATGTATATATTTATATATATATATTTATATTTATATATATATATATATATTTATATATATATATATTTTTATATTTATATATGTATATATTTATATTTATATATGTATATATTTATATTTATATATGTATATATTTATATTTACATTTATGTATATTTATATATAAATTTGACAGAAAACAAACCTTACACAATAAAACAAGAGAAAAATGGTGGATTATGAAATAATAGCTACACTACCGGATCTTGTGAACAAGAAGAATGGCGGAGGAGAATGGTGAAATGCCGGTGAACAAGCGGCGCAATGGCAGAGGAGAGGGGTGGTGAAGTCTCGGGAAGGAAGAACGGAGGTGAAATGAAGAAGAAAAATGGAAAATGGCCGATTGAGAGGATGAAGAAAGGAGGAAAAGAAGAAGAAGATGGGAAATAATGCTGGAATTCTAGGGGATGAGAGGACGCATGCAGAGTAGCAGAATAGGCTGAAGGTGCATTGGAGTTTTACCTTCTTTTTCTACTTGCTGAAGTTTGGTATTTTTTTCTCTCAGGGACTATATCTCTGAACCACAAGAAAATAATGGTTAACATTGAGACCAACAAGACAAATAACAGAGAGAAAGAACATGTATGAAACTTATGGTTGGATATTGTTTATACAAGCCTCTGATTATGTAATGTTTACCTGTAAATTGATTATCTTTCCAAATACTTCTCATTTGCAGAAAGGTGGTTTTCTCTTGAAATGAAACATACCATTCTTGAAAATGAAGCACAAAGTCCCTTGCTAGGTGAATTCTGTTTCCTAACTATGTTTTTCAAAGTCAATGTTTAGAACTGTTATAGAGTTTGATCAGAAAACTTTTATGTATCGGTAAATTATAAAGGTCCCCATTAACTCTTGAAACATTTTTAGATTGCATGCCTTCGAACATTAGCTTATAAATAATGCTGCTAAGTTTGGTCTTTGTACAAAAAGGCATTTGATTAGTTTAGAATTTGTCATGGTTTTGAAAAACTGATTAAGGCTAAACTGATTAACGCTTTGAAAATGACTAAAACTAGTTTCGTATTTTTTTGTATGCCGCGTGATAACTACTATTGTGAGGAGTATGACGTGGTTTTCATGCTTAAAAAAGAAAACGATTTTAGTTGTTTTAGTGGGAGAAACGAAGTCTAAAGAAGACAGTTAGTGACTTGAGTCCGGTGCAAATCTCGGTTAGGTATTAAGCTTCAGTGTGAAGGAGTTTATTCAGTTAGAAGTTCTCATGAAGGACACAGTCATTTTCTTTACACCTCAAGCACCAGAAAATTTAAGAAGCAAGGCCGGAACTTGACAATATTATACAAGAAGATGATAATCGACACTTCAGAGCTAAACATTGGACCGACAACCAGTTTTAGAGGTATTAAAGAGCATGTTGGTGGATATGATAATGTAGGTGTTTCAAACCAGGATTTCAAGATTATATTGAGTTTAAAGCGTAGGTACTTCTACTTTTTTTTGTAGGTGTTTCAAGTTAAAAGTGTGGGTGCTTAAAATCAAATATTTGGTGCTTTAAAAATTCCGTGCAAGTTTGTGTTTTAATTATATTGAGCGTAAAGCGTAGGTGATTCTAATTTTGTTTGTAGGTGCATTAAGTTAATGGTGTGGGTGCTTGAAAATGGTATTTTTGCGCTTGAAAATAATATTCCTTTTATGGCAAAAACTGGATCATTTTGAACCACTCAATAAACTTTTTACACTATACATTCAATTTTCTCCACACATTTTAACTTACAAAAATAACAACACGTAAATCTACGGTGCCAAATATAGCAAAACAGAGGGAGTAGAACTTATATTATTAGTTTTAAACAAATTAACTTGTATGTTAAAGGTGCTTCACTAATAACTTGTAGGCACTTTAAGTATAACTTGTAGGTGCTTGAATAAATACTAGTAGGTACTTTAACATTTTAGTACTGTATAAAAAGTTTGACATTTAAAATATAAATATATTATTAATTTTAAAGAAAGTAATATTTAAATTGAAAATTAGAATACTTAAAATAAAATGTACGATTGTTATTCCATAAACTTATGCATATAGGTGCTTCAACTTTTGTTTGTAGTTGCTTCTAAGTTGTGTTGAAGGTGCTTCAACCTTTATTTTTTGTGGCTTTAAGTGTTTCATGAAGGCGTTTTGAGTTTTTTATTCTTTGGCCTTTCACTACAAGAAACAGGACCTTTTACCTCTGTTCTATAGGATTTTTTACCTCGGTTTTTAGTCGTGAAAATACCGAGGTAAATACAGTTGTAGTAAAAGGTACATTTTTACCTCAGTTTTTTATCAACATCGATAGGTTTTACGATCGACGTTGGTCCAAGCAAGAAGGTCGACGATAGGAGACCATAGCTACGACTTTGTTACAATCAACGTCGGTATCCACATGTATGCAACGTTAGGCATAGCAAGAAGGCAGACGATGGGAGAGAAAATGCTACGACGTTGTCAAAGTCGACATCAGTCTAAATAAGAGCAATGTCGTAGACCATGGTACGTGACATTGCAGACCATGGTAAGCGACATCACGCGCGTTGGGGGACCAACGTTGTGTGCCAGCTGACGTGGAATGCTGATGAATATGACATCATTTTGAATGGACGACATTGCAAAAGAAATGACGCCGGTATATGTGACGTCGGTAAGGTGTTGTTTGGGGACCGGTTCGTGCGACGTCACAGTTTAATTGGTTAGACATCATTTTTCGTACAATGTTGTAATATTTAATATTTGATGACACAAACAACTGTTTGTCGATAGCCGTTACATGTTATTTAAAATGCGATAAATCGTGAACTGGTTAAACATCATACAACAATCAATTGTTGTTCAATAACCATGGGAAAGAATCACATATTAAGACCAACAAAACTATAACATATATTACAAATACATGTTACAATATATTAAAATACTTAAGGTTGATATAAAATTGAAACATTAATTGTATTGGACCTCCATTTTCTACGTTGTATGACATTAATACTGTCAGGGCGACTAGAGAAATGACAAGTCCGTCCATCTACATGCTGAAAGTCCATCGATAACTCCCCTTGGCTCTATTACAACCAATACACAGGAAACAAAATTTATGTTACAATTGGGCAGTACCCAGAAATACACATAATAGAGTAATACGTAGACGACATTAATCTCAATATGGAAATAGTAACTGATCTGATTTGAATCGACGTCGTACACATAAGAAACCAATGTCGCTAAGTATGAGTAAAGAGCGACTTCATACATTCATAGATATTTCAACACTTCCTAGACCTATATGACGTCGGTCCTTGTTCAGTACCATATCACATCTACTGATTAACTGTGACCGATGTCGCACATTCAAATTGTGTTCATACGAATCTAAGCCTTTTTTCTCATTCTTTACAAACATGACATCATCTTGGAAACAAAAACAACATACAATATGTAACATGTAACACAATCATCATACTTCATGAAACTATTCAATCTTTGATCAATGATGAAAAAAACATAGAAGGTATGGTAACAAAATTGCTAAATGAACATGGAATGGATGGAAAACTACCTCAATTAATTTGAAACCGGAGATGCTCCATCCTTGGATACTTGTTGATGTTTGAAATAAGCAATTTGATTGAGCCCTTAGATTGTTGGAATGGTGTGAATAGATATGATGGTGTGGAGTTGGGTTTGTAGGATTTGTGTTGGAGATGGTAAATGAGTGTTTGTGCTGAATTTTATTGACATGAAATAGGGTTGGGGGGAAATTTTGTTTCAAATTTTTGGCAGAAATTCTCGGTTCCCTTTGGAAATTTCAGATTGACCGACGTCTGTGGATCTTTGGTTTTAGTTTAGTTCTATGCGGCACAATTGTGATGTCGCACATAAGGGCCATAGTATAATTTTCAAAATTTGTCGTAAAATACTACGTTTTAAGATTGCGGCCCCTTCTGTCGACCAGTTTATGCCCAAATCGGAACAACATTGTCGTCAAAATTTGAATAAAAAATGTTATCTCCAATTCGGTAATTAAATTATTTGGGCCCAGATTTTTTATTTTGGTCTAATCTGTCCATAATCCATTTTGTGACATCGCTAAAATATCAGAATATTTTCAGTAAAGATGTGTTAATGCGACATCGGGCATTTGTGGTTTCAGTCCACCACTGACCAGGTCGAAGATATTTTTGGTTTGGGTCGGTTGTCTAATTCGACCCAGTCATCATTACATTTGAATTTGCTTATGCGTCGGTCATCCCTCGGATTTGTAAATTTTGGTTCGTGACTTCGACTAATATCGATTCGATTCCCTATGGTCCAAATTATACAAACAACAACGTCACACTTTATTTCTGTTTGTGTCTTTCTACGCGACAAAAACTGCGACGTCGGACATCTGTTTAAATGACGACATTTCAAGATGGGTATATAAACAACCCACCAACCACCCCATTTGCATTCCAAACCAACGGCATCGCACCAAAACCTCCCACCTGGAAAAAGAATGGTCGGATAACCTTCAAATCCCAATGCAAAACCACCTTCTCATACCAATATAGCCCCAAAATTGACATTTATTTCGGGTTCAACATAGTACATTGTCAGATTTCATAAAAAGGGAAGAGTATAAAACCCTAATAAAGTTAAGGATTTTCCAAAAATTTGATGGTTTTTTCGGCTTTGAGGGACTTCTTTTGTTGCCCATTTCATGTTTCATAACATTTACAATGAATGAGTTGTTGAATTTCGTTATGTGATTAGGTTTTGGGTTTATTCATTTTCGTTTAGGATTTCCTTACAAGTTCTTGGCTAGGGCTAGGGTTTAGAAAACTGTTATGACACTCATTCTTGTTACTTATTAATAGCATGTTACCTATTTATGTTGTGACATTGATGTTAGTTGGGATTATAGGTGTTTTAGGACCATTCGTATTCTAGTCAAACACAATTTTGGCTTAGTCGACTGGGCGTGCGATGTCGCATGCATATTCATACACATGAATATGCAATTTTGCACGGAGCACATCGGTCTAACCAAAATGTCTGTGACATGCATGCAAATTTGGCTGAAACCCATAACCTTAATTAAGTTCTTGGCCATTGCACTAACTGTTCTACTTCCCCTTATTTCTCAGATGGCTCCAATTAAACAGACAACCAAGAGGTTAAGGGGCAAAACCACGAGAGCAGCTTCATCGCGCACCAACAAGGCAAAGACAACAACCACCTCTCCATCGCCAACATGGGACAACATACAATTCACTGATAAGGACGCAGAGAAGCGTTTCAAAATGATGTAAGACTGAAGGATAAAGGAGGCCAGGGTGATTAATCCCAAGTACATGGAGCAACTCCACCTCGATGTTTTCCTCAAACCCTTCAAACCGTTAGGAATGAAGGGATTGATATGCCTGGACAAACCATCGTATGATACGGAGGTCAAGGAGTTTTATGCCAATTTCACTCGGTAAAAAATGAACCTTATAGTTGAAGAGTGAACGGGATGACGTGGAGATGATGATGGGGTTCATCAATCAGGTGATTGGGTGCACAATCGGTGAGGAGGATCAGCCGAAGGTTGAGCCTCTATAGCTATACTCTCAGGACAATTGGCCTACACGGGCCAACCCAGAATGACCCATCTGGGGTGCTAGACCCCAACTGATTGGTGGAGAAGTACTTCAAAATTGAAGTGGGGAACAGGCTCATCCAACCGAGACAGATCAAGATTGATATCCTTAATCTTGAGGATAGAATGATGTATAATGTAATTGTACAAATACTGATGCCGGTCGAACATCCTTTGGAGTGCATGGTCAACTGGGTCGTCATGTACTACCACTTTGCAGAGAAGAAGGTAGTCGACCCCGGGTACACCATCATCCAAGAGATGCACCAAATGGCCTTTGCACCAAAAAGTCGGACACTCCCCTACGAGAACGTTATCAGCGCCATTCTGGAGAAGAAAAAGGTTTCCATCAAATCAAAAGTGAAGACCTAACCTAAGTACTACGATGTGAACTACTCTAGGCAGAAACATTGTTATTGGGATACAGGGATGTGGATTGATTGCAACATCCCTAAGGGAAATCTGGATGTGCCTCCCACACCTGGGCTCGAGGCGACTCCATTGGCTTTCACACCAGAGGATCCTACCCCCACCAGTACTCCTGGCCCGCAATCGGGTATGAAAGTTTCTAAGTTTTATGGTTATTCCAAAATTTCGTCATTGAAATTTTATAATTTAAATTTAATCTAACCTATTTTTTCCCATAGGACTTAAATGTAGCGCCTGGAGCATCCTCCTGAAGGACGTGGAAGGGACCAAGAGCCCGACGCAGCGCATAGACCACAACCTGTGTAAGCTTATGGAAGAATTAGCGGGCATGACATTTATGATTGCTGGTGCGATCAATGCACCTAGGGATGAGGGGTCTGGGGATGACGAGGGTGGGCCTAAAACCACAGATGATGAAGGAGGGTGTAGCATCGGCGATACCGAGTCTTCCACCAAAGAGTTTGAGGCTAACTCTCAAGAAGATGGAAATAGTTCATCGGCATAACATGTTATCCCACCTCTTTCACCACCCCATTGATTTCCATGGATGTTAGTTTGTCATACATGATGATAATTGTTTTTTTGGATTTTATTGGGATATTTTATCTTTTGTTTAAATTTTAATTTGACGAGATGTTTTCTAGATTGTATGGTAGCATTATATGTTTTGGATAACCTAGCTTTAGTCTTACCAATTTAGCTTGATGAAATTTTAGACCGGCTGTTGTGAACTTAGAATGAGACCTTTAGATTGTACATTCCAAGTTCTGGTTGTATTGGTTAACTATTGTTGATTTATTAGGTATGATAGAGTAGTGCGGTATCGCACTTCATTTGCACACATGATGTTAGGTTTATTAACATGTTACCGACTAACATGCGAAATGACATGAATTAATTGATTTTAGTGGATTTAGCACTGCTTTGGACCGAGGGGCATGTGCGACATCGCATGAGGGAATTCACATTAGCACAAACCACAACTCGATTTCCCACCTTCAACAATGAGGATTTGGACTTTGTGCAGCCATATTGGAATGGTGATGAAAATTTAGGGCATTATGGTTGAATCTGGTCAAAGGACCAAAAGATACTAACTAAATCCCGTCACATGCGACACCGCTCCTTTACGTCATGAGCAGTTCGGTCAAACCAACCAATGGTGCGAAGTCGATCATCTCATGATTGACTATTACTGCTAGGTCATATCCATGTTGCCACGTCACACCTACGTCGGTTATACTTTTTACTTTGAATTTGAAAAATATTTACCATGATTATCATAGAACTGCATGTAAAAATCCTATTATTTACCTCATTTTTTAAATTGAGGTAAAAGAACTTTTTACCTCGGTTATTTGACCTAAGCCAAAAAACGAGGTAAAACGGGCGAAGTAATAGGTCATTTTTCTTGTAGTGTCTGTGATGAAGGTGCTTCAAGTTATTTGTGCAGGTGTTTAAAGTTAAAGGTGTGGATGCTTGAAAATGGTATTTTTGGTGCTTTAAGAATTTCGTGCAAGTTTGTATTTAAATTATATTGAGTATAGGTGCTTCTACTTTTGTTTGTTGGTTCTTTAAGTTAAAGGTGTGGGAGTTTGAAAATGGTATTCTTTGGGCTTTAAGAATTTTTAGATAGTTTGATTATTTTTTTTAAATTATATTAAGCGTAAGGCATATGTGCTTCAATTTATGTGCATAGGAGCTTTAAGTTAAAGGCGTGGGTGCTTGAAAATGGTATTTTTGGTGTCTTACGAATTTTGTTTAAAATTATATTGAGTGTAAAGCGTAGGTGCTTCTATTTTCATATGTAGGTGCTACAAGTTGTGATAAAGGTTCTTCACCTTCTATTTGTTGGGGCTTAGAGGGTTTGATGAAGGCTTTTTTTTAGCTAAAATGTATAAATTATATTTAGCGTAAAACGTTGGTTTGTGTTTAAATTATATTTAGCATAGAGTGTAGGTGCTTGTACTATTATTAGTAGGTGCTTTAAGTTAAATGTGTGGGTGCTTGAAATGATCCATTTGGTGCTTTAAGAATTTCGTGCAAGTTTGATTATTTGTTTAAATTATATTAAGCGTAAGGTGTAGGTACTTCAAGTTATGTGCGTAGGTGCTTTAAATTAAGGGTGTGGGTGCTTGAAATGATATTTTTGGTGCTTTAAGAATTTCGTACAAGTTTAATTATTTGATGTTAGCTGATGTGTTGATAAGAATTGACTTCATTGCTCCTGGGATCATGATAGAATTTATATCAACAAATTTAGGGCACACATTCTTCGGCCCAATTTGGACCGAAAATGATGTAGGTGGGAAAAGTCTTGCGCTTCCCAGCGGGTGTAGCCTGGAAAAAATTGTATCAATTTAGCCCATAATATATAACTAGTAACTAGTTGAAATTGTGCCATGAATACATCTTTCTTCGCTCGTTGCGGAGTTCACAATTCAACGAGGAAATGACAGCTTAAAAAAAGTACTTCAAAAAATAATCCCAACTTCTGTCCTATAAAAGAGCCCCATCCAGTCCTGAATTTTCATATCACACAAACCAAGAACTAAAAATGAGATCACCTGATCACCAACTCAGCCAAAAAAAAAGACCCCACCCTACCCAAGGGCACATAAACAAACCCCGTGCTTAAACTAGCCAAGATCCTACACCACAGGGGCTTCTTCATCACCTCTGTCAACACCGATGGAGGCTCGCCGGAAAAAGGAACGAAACGCCAATGGACTGAGAACGCCGATGCGTAGAGAACGCCTGAACAATGAGGAGGAAAAGACGCCGGAGGTCACCGGAATATGGCCGGGAATTTGCGTTGATTTTTGGTCGGAAAAGGAGAGGAAGAGAGGCGACCAAAAAAATAAAAAATTAGGGTTTAGAATTTAGGATCAGAACTTGCTCTGATGCCATAATGAATTGTATTATTGATATCTGAATATATAGATAGTACAATAGAGGTGTAATAAGAAAAAAATATTAATCATAGTAAATCATAATCTAATCAGGAGTATGATTTATTTTAACACTAAAAATATAAGTTATGATGACTTTATCAATATACTATATGATAATTTTTACATTTATATATTTATAAAAAAAAATCAATTTGCATTGGATCAACTTTATTGATAAATAGTAGAGTAAGACACGTAGGTAGATAGGGACAAAGGGGAGTATATAGACAGTCAAGAACCTGGAGACCTATCTCAAGCGCCTATGCACTCAACCTATCACAACCACACTAAAACACACATTCCTTATGCCTTTTTATTTAAGATGTATTACAGATTTAAGTAAGGATGTTAGGACTGTATATTTGTAAGATGCTACCAAGAGTAGAAATGAAGAATATAAAAACCCTTCTCTCTTTCACGCACTAAACAATACAGAATAACTACTGCAAGTGAAGAACTAGAGAAGCATTATACTAATTCAGAAGTTAACAAACACAAGTATGACAGTAGTTAACATTGAGTTCAGCATTAACGGTTTAGAAGGACTGTTCCCATGCTGAAAGAGTAATACAACTGTTGTCTGAAATTCCTAGTGGCATGCAATTAGAAACTTCACAAAAATTTCACATTATTTGAAGTAACAAGCCAAACAATGCTTTAAAAAATAGTTTCCCGGCCACATTATAACCGCAAACTACAGTCGAGATTCAGAAGTTTTCATGTCACTGTTTGAACAGTCATCCAACACACCACAATAAACATTAATACTACACACATTTCATGCAATAGAGCACAACGTTTTTTTGCATACCAAATATCCAATCACAATACACAACTATAAGAATTTGAATGTGCACCTTTTTTGACTGTTTAGAAGAATCTGAAGGATCTTTGTCTTGCAATTACAGTCAGCAATAGCAGGCGGTTCCATTAGAATTTTGTAAGCAATAGGAGGCCTCATTACAGTCAGCAATAGCAGGCGGTTCCGTTAGAATTTTGTTAAACCGCCATCCTTGAGCAGTTCCGAGCTCGGAAGCTTGTTAGACGGACCCCCTGAATTTTCAAAGGCGGTTGTTGAGCATTCAAAGGTGGTTTGTTTGTAACCGCCTTTGAATGATGGAGATGGAAGGCGATTCTATTGGTGTGACTTTGAACGCTCCATTTACGAACTTGGAACATGGATCCGATTGACGTTCCGAACTCGGAACATGGATCCACTTTTTGTTCCGGACTCGGAATAGGTATGTATGCTGTGTGATTGAAACAATGATTAGTGATCCGAGTTCTTAACGTATATCGTTAAGTTGTTTCGAATCCGGAACGTCGTTTGGCTTTAAGTACCATGAATTTTGGAAGGTACAATCGTAGTTTCGAGCTTGGAACACTATGAAGATAGCAATAAATACAGACGACCAACTTCATTTTCATTTGGAGAAATAAGTTGAAAATTTTTAGGGCACTCTTTGGGAGCAAAAGGCTAAGGTAATTGTACATATACAAATATTCTTACCCCTTTGAACTAATTATTTTCTTATTGAAGGAAGTTTTGTAATGCTTTGAAAAATAGGTTTTTGATTTGATATGTTGCTCATTGGAATTTTGTTGCATATATGATTGAATGTGTCTGGATGTTATTTTCATGTAGTTAATGGACAAAATCAGAGTCATCGAGAGAGACATTAGGACATCACCCGATTATATTTGTTAGTAAATTCATTTATTGTGGTGGCTTTTGAACATGCGGCCAAAAACATGTCGTGCGTGCACATTGCAGGAATGATGCATATTTAGGGAGGAAGAAGTTACGTGAACACCTTATTTTATGAGGTTTCCAAAAAAGTTACACTTTTTGGATATGACATAATGAGGTACCGATGGATATTGGTAGAAATAGTGGAATGAAGGAAGGGGTTGAATTAGATTGTGATGATTGATTTGATGAGATGGCAGAGGATGTTGCGAGAGAATTCCATGATAAACCCGAGGTCTTAGAGTCGTTGCTTAATGACAAGAATTGCCCATTGTACGTGGGGTCAAAACATTCAGTTTTGAGTGCGACATTGAAAATCATGAATTTGAAGGCCAAATTTGGTTGGACTGAAAAGGGGATGATAGAAACTCTGCAATTGCTTCGAGAATTTCTTCTCGAAGGAAATCATATGCCTGAGAAATCCTATGCTACCAAAAGAGTTATTTGACCTATGGGTTTAGAATTAGAAAAAAAATTCATGAATGTCCGAATGATTGCATGTTGTTTAGGGGAAAGAAAGATGAGAAATTTGAAACATGCCGGGCATGTGGTGAATCTCGGTACAAGTTAAAGCATGTTAAAATTGGAGTGTGTACGGAGGTGAGGACCGTTTCAAAGAAGAAGACACCCGCTAAGGTCTTATGGTATCTTCTGATAATTCCACGGTTGCAGAAGTTGTTTGCTTCCAAAGAAGATGCAAAATTACTACAATGGCATGCAGAAATAGATCGTTCGACGGATGATGTCATAAGGCATACGTCTGATGGTGAGCAATGGAAAAGGCTTGATGGCATATACCCGGAGTTTGGATCGGATTTGCGACATTTAAGGTTAGGATTGTAAACCAATGAAATGAATCCATGGCAACATGAGCAGTGCATATAGTTCTTGGCCCGTAATGTTGGTGATCTACAATCTACCGTCGTGGCTGATAATGAAAAGAAAATACATTCTCTTGTCCATGATGATTTCAAGCCCCAAGCAACCAGGTAATGTCATTGATGCATTTCTTGCGCCCCTATTGGAAGATTTGTTGACATTGTTCAGTCATGGAGTCTGTACTTACGATGCCATGGATATTTTCATGATGAAGGCCCTTTTGTTTTGCACCAGAAATGCTTTTCCTGCTTATGGAAATTTGTCGAGCCATTCTGTGAAAGGACACTATGCATGTCCAATTTGTGAGAAAGAAACCTCCTTTTTTCAACTTAAGCATGGTTCTAAAACTGTTTACCAGGTTATCGACGATTTCTCCCCGAGAGGCATCTGTGGCGTTTCGTAAAGATTTTTTTCCATGGCAAGATAGATTTGCGAGGTGCACATGTACCACTAACTGGCGCAAAGGTATTTGAAAAAGTTAGAGGATTTCCTAACAATTTTGGTAAGGGGAAGCAGAAGTTGTCAACTGAAGGTAGTTGGAAGAAAGGCTCAATCTTCTTTCAACTCCCTTATTGGCAGGATATGGATGTCTGACACTGTCTCAATGTAATGCACATAGAGAAAAATGTATGCGATGCTTTAATTGGCACACTTTTGAATGCTCCTGGTAAAACCAAATATGGATTGAAGTCTTGACTTGATTTGGTTGAGAGGGGTATCAGGGAAACTCTTGGTCTCGTTACTGATGGAGATACTTGTTATCTCCCTCACGCTTGTCATTCAATGTCTCAGATGGAGAAGAAGTCGTATTGTGAGACGGTGAGTAGTGTGAAAGTGCCTGGAGCTTATTCTTCGAATATTAACGCTTGTGTATCATTATCAGAATTAAAATTGGGTGGATTGAAATCCCACGACTACCACAACTTGAAGCAAGAATTAAATGCCATTGCAATTTGGTCATTGCTGCCGTCCCATGTACGATTTTGTATTACTAAGCTATTTTTGTTCTTCAAGTCTATATGTTCAGCGTTGCAAAGCTTGATTGGTTACAAACTATGATTCTAGAAGTATTGTGCCAAATGGAGATGTACTTCCCACCTTTGTTCTTATACATAATGGTTCATTTGATAACTCGCCTGGTTAGGGAGAGGAAGCTCTGTGGTCCTATATTTTTAAGATAGATGTATCCCTTCGAGTGGTACATGAAAATATTCAAGCATTTTGTAAAGAATAGGTATATGCATGATGCAAGAATTGTGCAATGATATTGTGCTGAGAAAGCTGTTGAATTTTGTACTGAATATATTGATGAGGTTGAATCTATAAGGGTTCCCAGATCCAGGCATAAATGGCAGTTGGATGGTGTAGAGGTTCGAAAGGGTAAGCTATTTAGCCCCAGTGCTGAGGATTTGTGCACTGCTCATTTGTATGTTCTTTGGAATCATGAGGATGTTGTCCCATACATTGAGATTCACATGGATGAAATTCGATTTTTGCATCCCACTTTCAACAAAGCACGAGTTCTTCAACAAGACACTAGAACTTTTGCTTCTTGGATACGATCTCACATTACCAGGCCGCATCCAGAAACAGTCAAATGGTTGTCTCGGAGACCGTTGGGTACTGTTTTATATTTTGGGGGTTATGACGCAACGGTCTTACGTTTGGTACAAAATCAATGGATGATAAAGGAGTCTCTCAGAATAGTGGGGTTTCACTTGTTTCCGAAGCTTTGCATGTTGGTAGTATGACCGACAACAATCCAATGTATGCCCATACTTGCTACTTTGGTATGGTTATGAAAATTTAGGAGCTCGATTATGTTACAATGAGAGTACCTATTTTCAAATGTGAATGGGTTGATTTCAACAATGGTCAAAGAATGAAAGATTTGGGTTTCACACTGGTGGATCATAGCTGGACAGGTTGGAGAGAAGATCTATTCATATTGGCCGGACAAGCTCATCAAGTTTTCTACTTAAAATATTTTATTGATTCTCAGTGGGAGATTGTAGTTGAGGGAAAAATGGCTTTCGTGAAGGATTTCGAACAAGAGGATTTGATTGGTTTTGGTACAAATAATGGGATTGGGTCAAATGAAGAATATTTTCTACTCCAAGAGGATGACGCTAGTTTGCGTGAGTTTGTGGGTTGCACGAACCATAATGAAGTCTTATGGGTCGACAACCACGGAAAGATGACCAAACGGCAAAAAGCACCATAAGGGAAGTTGAAAAAAAGAAAAATATGTGTAAGGTAAACATTTAGCGTTGTTTTGAAATTTATTTTGAAGTTGACCATTGGCAAAGAACCACTTCCAAGCTCGAAACCTCTTCTGGAGCTATGGTCAATTGTAATTTTATCCATCATTCATAGCCTGCTAACATTTTCATTACATTGCCATCCCAACCGCTTGTTTAGGATTCAGAATACATTAAAAATGCAAGTTTGTACATGGTAAATACTAATCAAAATAGCTCGGAATGTCAACATGTTTAGGATTCAAAACATAAGAGTTAACAAATTCAACATCAAAATCAAGAAGCTAGAGTATGATAAAGTTCAACAACTAAATTTAGAGGTTCTAGAGTAGAAATCAATAAGATGGGTATTACAAGGAATATGTTCTCTTAAGTGGTGGTTCATGGATTCTTTGAGGGCTCTCTCATATGCTCTCTGCTTCCACTCAAGTGTCCATAGAAAAGATTTGTGATTTTTGACTACATTATTAATTGTTATGTTATCCTAACAGCTTATCAATCAATCTTTTATAGATGATTCCGGTCCTCAATTTATGAAGGCCATGAAGACACCTCATCACGAACCCACATGTAAACTCTTTTCATGGCCTTCATAAATTGAGGACCGAAATCATCTACAAAAGATTGATTGATAAGCTGTTAGGATAACATAACAATATATGCTGTAGTGATTTTTTTAATGAATGTAGTGTAATTATATTACCTTCTTTGATTCTGCGCCTCTTGCTCAGTTCAGCAGCTTCTGGTGTCTTATGATACCACTTGTGATCCAGTAATACCTATGTTTTCTTCAAAAAATATTGTTTGTCGAAGTACTTGCAGGGTTTTCCTCCCACTTAACTCCAACCCCTCCACTTTCTTCAAAATAGAGGTAATCAAGTTCCCATACAGGAGACTCTTGATTATATTCTTCGAGGTACCAACCGATAACATATGTGACAGAATAGCCGACCCATGATTAATTCTATGACCCTCCCCATTATGTAGTAGAAAAATATAAGTGTTGCATAGGTAGGTTTGGTGATGTGATCGTCGGGTACTAGGTGTTCCAAACTAAAAGACTCCGACCTTCCTAAATCATATGCATTACGGTGAAAATACCACACACTACATTCTACGTAGTCTATCCTAAGATACTCATCAACCAAAAGCCAATCACCCCTATGGTAAACATATCTAAAAATACCATTCTCTTGTTGTGGATATAAATCCTTGGGACCCTTATGGGGACAATCAATTATTTCATTTATAATCCACAGGCTAAGCTCCAAATTGAAACTATTGACCTTAGTCCATTACGCACTGACCCCCTCAGTCTCATGCAAGTTGCTATAGAATTTACAAACTTCATCAAAGTAAGACGGTTCATTCATCGTCAATAGTTTTAAGACATGTTAGCATTCTAATTTTTGTAAGGGGTTGGCTAACCCTATGCCATGGTGAACATTGAGGTATAGCACTTAAAAATCCATCAATTTGCCACTACTTCTTAAAGCATTGTACCTGTTTTCTGATTGAAGAGATACTAACCTTCTCATTTCATAGTCAGGGTTCGTGCCACGCCCACGTCCGCCTCTAGTTGATTTCAACCTCCTTCCACAAATAGGAGCATCGGCATTTGATGTTGACATTGTCACCCGCTAAAATGTGAATTTGAAACTCACTATTTTCTACTTTCGCCTTCGGAAATGTATCTAGGGTTTATAATTTGTGTTTTGAAGAATTTTAATCGCATTTTTTATATGGGGGACCAGCTTCCGAGCTCGGAACTCTATCTTACCTTTGTTAAATAATTTCAAAACGGGGATAAAAAATGAAAATAGAGTTCGAAGCATCAGTTCCAAGCTTGTAACGTATTCTGTCAGTAAAAAAAAGGAAAACCAAGAGTCATTCTCACAGTTTGGAACCGAAATATACTAAGATTTCAGAATCGGTGTTCTGTGCTCGGAAGCTTGTCTGTGAGCAAAACAAATTTACTTGCCCAAAAAGGTCAGCATTACAGTTCAGGATCAGATATCACAAAAGTTTTTGGAACTTGTGTTTCGAGCTCGGAAGCTTATCTGTGACCAAAAAAATAAAATAAAATGTGTTATAAAGGTCAGCATTATAGTTTAGGATTAGATAGAACAAATCTTTTTGGAATTCTTGTTCCGAGTTTAGAAGCTTGTATGTGACCAAAAAATTAAAATGTCAAATCAATTTCAGCAATGCAGTTCTGGTACAAAAAACACTAAAGATTTTAGAACGGTGTTCCGAGCTCGTAACACCCTCCGTGACTAAAAACAAATATGTGGCTTACCAAACTTTGACTTCCAATGTTGGATCAGAAAGGATAAAAGATTTCTGAATGTTTGTTCTGAGTCCGGAACACGTTCGGTTAAAAGTGTACCAAATTGAAAGACATAGTTCCAACTTCCAAGCTCTGAAATCTGAACTTTGTCTTTGGACATTATTTGCAAAGACAAGATTATGTTCCGGATTCAGAACTTGGTCGGAAACTATAGTAACATAAACTGGTTTGCCATTACATCTAGTTCTATTCCACACATACACATCATTCAACTCCCTGACACCAATAATCGATTTGCCAAATATAATTAACATAATCATGTCCATATATCAAACTCTACAAACTAAAAACTTAGTTCAAATCAGTCAAGTAAAACTAGTACAAATTCATAAAATTCACGATAACATCTCAAAAATTACATGTCCACGGAAATCATGCTATCACATTACAAACTAGTCATCATATTCTTCAATGTCGTAGTCCATCCCACCAATTTACGGACTAGAAGGCTCATCACCATTACCACTGTCCTCGAACTCCTCCTCCTCCTTATCATCACTATCACCACTAGAGTACTCTAGTTTGAAATTTGGCATGGACCTATCATCGCTAAGTTCGATATAGAGGCCTGTGGAATCAACAAGTTTTGAGTGACGTGCTTCCACTGCTGCAACTTCATTTTTAGCCGAACTAACATCCTCCTTGATGAGGCCAAATATTTTTTAATGTCGCCATCCAACCCCTATTCTCACATGCAACATTAAATATATGAGTACAAAAATAATACTTTTATAACCATATAATAAAGAGAAGGTGTACAAGCAAGTTAATAAAAGGATTTATTTTCAATGTACTTACGTGATGAAGATCCATCGGCCTTATCCATTGATGCTTCCCTTGCTCGCTTAGCAAATTTGGCGGCTTTCCCTGGAATGTTTCAAACTTTCCACTCGTTGTATTCATGCAACACCAGATGCTTGTGATCAAACCAAGCCTCATCGTAGTATGTCAAACGGAATGGCTTGTCGACAGAGATCACTTTCCATTTCTTAATCAAAGCGGTTGTAACTGCCATATGGGAGATTTTTCTTCTTCCCCGCAGCCTCCTTAAGCATGTACATCAAAATTGTATACCCATGATTTAATTTCACCCCCTCTAAGATATAGTAGAACAACATCAAGTTCCCTATGGTTGGCTCACAAGTATAACCACCCGATGGGAAAAATATTCTGGCAGATCCACTCAAATACTAACCTATGCTCAACACTCAAAACCCCCACATCATACTCATCAGCTCGCCCTGCCACTTCCCCCGTACGACCAAAATATTTGTGAGCCATTTCAGTTGGGCATAGAGGGGTGAGTTCACTAACAACATGCCAACTTTGTTGGTGAAATATCTCAATTGAACCCTTACTCCCATCATTCGGTACAAGTTTGTTAGGTTTAGTGTACTCGCAACCTAAGGCTTTATTTATGGTAAATTTCGTAATGGGAATCATTACGCCATTTACCATAGTGAGATATCTATTGTTTCTACTCTTCCCTAAATTAGTGTAGAATTGCAAACCTTGTCATAATGGGCGGCTTCTTCTAACTTCACTAATTTATCGAAACAAGAGGGCTTCAAAGATTCAATCAGATAACCAAGCCCTGGGGGTTGAATGTCTGCACTAGCAATGGCCCTAGGATTGCTACATTTCCTAATTTGAAATTGAACATACCTTGCCTCCGCATTGGTATTCAAGATTAGGGACGATTTTCCCAACTCTTGATTTAGATTATGACTCGGTGTAGAAGCGTCCCTATTACCACCGAACGTCCACCTCTATACCTTGGCATGCTTGAATTTGGATTTTGGTTGATTGGAATTGTAGGGTATGGGAATTTGAGAAGTTGGGATGTTTTAGTTGGGGACAATTGAAATGATTTGGCCGTTGCAAACTTTTTATATACTCAGACTGAGTTCCGAGTCCGGAACTTGTTCTTTTCATGGTATTGAAGTACCGACCCTCTTCCAAATGTGTAACCCAATTATGAGATTGGAACACCTAATCTGCCACAACTTCTAAATTTCATTAAAGGTGGTTTTCAAATGGGCATTTAATATCCATTCCAGAAAACCGCAAATTCCCTCCCATTTTCCCTCAAAAACCCTCTTCCCTTCTTCTATCTTTGATCCGTTCAAAAATTATTCCCCCAATTTTCATCTATGCTCATAACTACATAAAACCATACTAAATGTGTGATAATCACATCCAAAGTCCTAGAGTTTTATAAAAGCAAAGGCAATCCATGGGTTAGGGTTTCCAAGTTCATGAGTGTTCTTTGGTAGTCAAAGAAAATTTCACATCCAACTTTGAATTGTTTCAATGAAAAGGTAAACATATCACCATTTCCTTTGCTCTACTATATGAATTCTAGCTAGGGTTATTATACTTGAAATGTATGTATTCTTTGTAAGTTTAGATATATGTTATAAGCATAAAAGTTAGATTTCCATTTGTAAACAATGAAACCCTAGTTTTTTGATTGTGATGTATGTTGTTAGATTGTTTAATGTCATGGAAGAGGACTCGTGATGAACATGTGGATCCAATAGGTGGAGATTCACAAAACCTAGGAAGTGATGATGATGAGGAGGAGGGGTCGGAGGTGGGATGTTTTGTTAGAACACATTGTAGAACATTAGAAAGGAGAATGGCTAGAAAAGAATTAACTTTGTTGATTTTTAACAAATCTGGAAAGTGTGTATCAGAGGAACGAGCTAAATGGTCTAGTTGGGTAGGGAAGGTTGGTAGAACAATGGTAGACATCAAGTACGATAGTTGGCACGAGGTTCCAAAAGAATATAAAGATGTTCTATGGACGGAGTGCAAGATAACTAAAGTATTTGAAATTATTTAACTAACTAAATAATATCCTACATTAATATTTAATTATTAACTTTGATTTCAATTCATGTAGAGACCATTTGAGTTCGATGCCCCGGATATGGATGATTCAAAAAAGAGGGCAACGACCATGATGGCAAAGAATTAAAGGGAGCGGAGCACAAATATACCTTATCGCAAGATTACATGTTTTCTACTAGGAAAGGAGATCGTCCATGGTTGATTTATACACATATTCAACCCAAAAGTTGGGAGATCTACAAGAGGCGGGTTTTGGAGAATGGTGAAAATGTGAGCCCAAATAAACATTGCTTATTTGTATTTTGACACAATATATTTGATTTATTTTAAATAAAAACTGTTGCCTACAAATGTAGGGTACGGGGAGTGAAAAATTACAGTTTT
Source organism: Rubia yunnanensis (assembly GCA_037428765.1). Lineage (NCBI taxonomy): Eukaryota > Viridiplantae > Streptophyta > Magnoliopsida > Gentianales > Rubiaceae > Rubia > Rubia yunnanensis. Next base: position 22,404,408 of record CM075066.1, read on the forward strand.
CCAAGGAAAACAAAACCCCTCATCGTCAGAGCCGTGGTGGATATGGATTGGCGGCTCTACAGTTAATTAAGGAACATTTTGAACGGGATGTCCAAATAGAAATTAGCAAGGGAAAGACCGAGGAGGAGGCAAGGTCATCGGTGATACCCATGGATGAGGAAGAGATTGACCGATGCGATCTATTCCTGATTAACCATCAAAATAGTAAAGGTGAATACGGCAAGGTTCCCGAGCGTGAAATTGCCGAACGAGTAGTAAGCACCGTTAATATCTTTTGCATTTAAAAATAGATGTCCAACAAAACATACTAAAATGTTTTATTTAAAAATATTTCTTAGGCTAAATTAATTATCGAGAAATTGGAAGGGAATTTCATTGCCAAGGGTAAGCAAAGAATCCTCCGCGAGGCTACAAAAAAATTAGATCACCCAAGCCGTGCAAGAGGTGTTGGATCATTATTATCACAAAGAGATGCGTTCAAAATTCTCTGGTTATACAAGAAGGCTAAACCATCCCGGTTTCACGTCTTGCAAGAGGAAGCGCTTGCATGAGACAAAAAGATTGAGCAACAAGATATATTGATCCGCAAGTTAATTGAACACCGGTCTCCCCGTACCCAAAAATTTAGTTAATTTAACACCGGATTGGACTGCACATTCTAGAGGATCGTGTCACTCACCGGGAGATGTTAAGATTAACCACAAACTTATTCTACCTCCACAAGGAGATGAATTCAATAATATTGAACTCGTTATCGTGTCCGTAAAAAAAGTTCAAATTTTTATATTTGTAATAATATTGATTTTCAGTTACCTTATTTGTTTGACTTACTTTTTTCTGTCATAGACATCACATTTGTGTGAGTTGTACATTTATCAAATGGAGAATGTTAGGACGATCCACGTTACTGATGGTATTTTGCACGAGTCAATGCGACATCATCACTCCGTATCAACTCGAGATGAGATATGTAGAGTCTCACTAGAGAGTGCTCAATGCCTATTGCCAATTGCATATGGACAATACAAGCACGTGGGAATTGCGAAGGACGTTTTCTCCTATGGCCTCGCCGCCTAATCTATGTGGACCTTAAAAATGATGGTCATTTGAAGGCCAAGCCTAAAACAGCACCTATCATAGTTTTTTTTAACGTTAAAACACCTGGAGGTGGGGGATATTATTAAGGACCCCAATTCTTTAAATAATAGTAGAAACATTCAGTTTGAAGCCAAAACAGGTGGCTAAGGAAACAATATTGCTTCCAAAAGGAGAATTGGAAACCTAAATGCAAAGTTTGAGGAGCTATGAACTATTTAGTACACATAGGATCAGCATATGTGTTTCCAAGGATTGTAATCTCCACCCTACGTGCTAATTACTATCTTCGGCCGGGTATCTCCTAATTACCTAGGATAAATGGAGTTCCAGGATAAAAGCATATGGACAAGTGTAACTTAGAGGCTTGTCGAGCAGTTTTGATCATCTGCTGCATGGTCTTCATTTGAAACTGTAATGTGAGTGTGAAGACCTGAGAAAGAAATTGGCAGTATCAATCGTCATCATAAGCATGTCTATGAACTCGAATGTATGGAGTTTGAGTCCTATCTAGGTTAATAATTCTTCTAATGTTACTGGGAAGATTAGAGAGACTCCATTCCTTCTCTGAATGTAAAGGAGATGCTAACTTAGCAATCTCATCCGCATCCGTATTACATTCTCTGAACACATGGATTAGGCCAGCCTATTTTGCAAAGTGTGAATTTGGAAAGCAAGGGTGTAAAGAGACCATCTTGCCTTTATAGGGGTCTTAATCATTTTAACAACTAAGAGAGAATCAGATTCGATGGTGATTTTGCAAACATATGTTGAAAAAGAAAGACATGCAAAAAGGATGGCTTTCCGCTTCAAGGGTAGAGGCTGCAGTGATATTAAATGTCTTAATTATTATGGGGTTGCCTTCTTTATCTCTAGCTATCAGGCCAAGGCTTGATTTTCCAGAGGACCAGGGTGCATCCACATTGAACTTAATACCATTTACTTCAGGTTTTTCCCAATGCACAATGGTGAGAGAGGGTTTTGGGGATGTATAAAAGGTGGGATTGAACCTGCAACTGATAACCTAAGGTCAGGAGGATCATTAGAGAAAATTGGCTTGGCCATGAGGGAGACATACACTCTTTGTCTAACTTCCTTGGTTATTTGAGGAATGGAAAAATTAATCCTCTAAAAAAGAAAAGCATTTCTAGTTTTCCACAAGCACTAGCAAACAGAGATGGAAGAATGTTGGAAATCAGCTTACGAATTATTGATAGACCACTATTATTCCCATATGCAAAGAATCTATCTGTGAGATTTCTAAAATCCTGGTTAGTAAGAGTAATTAGGTCTGCAGTATGATTCCATATAGCTTTAGCAATCACACAAGAGTTAAAGAAATGGTCCAAAGAATCTGATTGAATGCTGGAAGGAAATTTAGAGGTAAGACTAAAACCACATTTAATTAGAACATCATCAAAAGGCAGAAAGGAGTTGAGCATCTTCCATGTGAAGACGGAAACTATTTTTTGCAATCTAAAGTTCAAGATATTTTTGGTGGCTGGGAAATTACCTGGTACTTGACTAAGACTTTTGTATGCTGACCTAAATGTGAAGAATCCATTCTCTTCAGGTTTTGCACCCAGAATAGTTCATAAAACACCGAAGAAGGCTAAGCCCACACTCACAAGGGCGCAAGTTTTGAAGGATTTGCCGCACTTTGTTAGAGTCTTGTATGATTTGATTAGTGGACACCAAGTCAACTCAACCTACACACTTTCAGGCAATGAATGCATATTTGGTCAAAAAGGGGATATAATTGCTGCACGGGGTGACTTCGAAGACTTGTGGAGGTGTAACCTAGTCAAGCAAACCATAATGTCCTTATACATATTGTAAGTACTATATATTTTCATAATTCAAAGGAATATTTTACTAGCTTTACTACTTATACAATTAAGGTTTTCTCATTCTATTTTAAAGGTACATGTATTATTTTGCTAACCAAAGAGAGAAAGGGTGGATAGGGTATTTGTGCCCGGTGATGACACACGAAATTGGCAACACGGTCAAAGAGCGGGTCGACTACATCCGCAAAATTCTTGGATGAACAAATAAGAAAATATTTGTCTCCTCATACATTGAGAGGTGATGGTTAAATATCAAATCTAATTAAAACATATTTTAATTTTGGATCATTTTTATGTATCACATTCTTGTAGGGGCCATTGGAAATTAATATTTATTATCCTGGAGAACAACCACGCCTATTGTATGGATCCTCTACATTATCAACCTTCCAGGTGATTTATTAAGATTTTGGACGCTTCCATCAATTTCCCCACCAAATCCAGTACAAAGAGTTTGGAGATAGTTGAGATCAAGGTGAACCTTTTTTTCATGTTCACAATTCAATTAGATTCTAGAATTATAAAGTTTTGATATGATTATTTTATTCTTTTCTAATAAATAGTACAAGAAACAAGCGAAGAATTGGGAGTGCGGCTATTACGTAATGTTATATGCGGCGGAGTGTCTACAACAAATCCGTATAGATTTATTTAAATAAAAAAGTAAGATTTGAATTATATTTTCTTCCATTGTTTCAGTGTTATAGGTTGATTACACATATTAATAACATTCCCAAATCCACAGATTTTTAAAGAGGATGAGAAGTCGTATTCGCAAACTGATATCAACATGACAAGAAATTGCTTGGCAAGGAATATTGTCAATGCCCGTTCCAATTCCATTGGAAATCCCAACGTAGGAGTGGTATAAGTAGCTAGTATATATGATGACATTGCCATTGGAATATATTTTGTTAGATTTCTATTCCTATATATATATATATTGTTTTTGCCCTAGCTTAGTCTATAGATTTTTTTATAGATAGTGTGGAAATGACAAGTTATTTTAGTGTATCTTAACCTGGCATATGAGGCTTTCATATAGTTGGACTGTATTGAAACCGTACTATTTTTACCATACTTACCGATTGGTGTTCCGATCTTGGAATAGATTTTGTTGCATCGTTGTAAAATTATCAAAGAAAAGATCCAGTGTTCCGGTCTCGGAACAAACGATCCGAAATCTATTTCGTGTTTGGAACATAATATCCAGCATTCAATGATCCAAAACCTAAAAGGCACAGATTAGGAACAGAAAATACATCCGAGCTTGGAATGCACGCGAGTTCCGAGCTTGTAACAAGTATACAGATCAGACAAAGTGGCTCCCATTCCGAGTCTGGAACAAAACATTACATCCAAAGGTTTTGTGCTTGTTCCAAGCTCGTAACAACCCAAAGATCCGACTGTGTGATTTACGTTACAAGTTTGTAACAAGAGGCATGGTCTGAGGGACAATAGGCTATTACAAGGTCGGAACTATTAGAAGGCGGTTCCACCGCAATGTTAGAAGGCGGTTTTGAACTGCCTTCCAGTGGTGCGTTAAAAGGTGGTTCTAGGAACTTCCTTCTAACGTCATCAATGGAAGGCATGTCCAGAGAAGTCACCCCCTAAGTGACTTCTAATGTCCAAAGGAACCGTCTTCAATAGAAGCTCCTCCACTAGTGATATGTCAATAATTAAGCATGGTCTCACTTATCCTTCCCCGTAGCCATGAGCAATTTTTTCTCATAGGCATACGTCTCGTGAATCTCTTTCTTATCCCAACAACACAACAATGTGAATCTCCTCTCATTGGAAAGTCCCATAAAGTAATTCGATCAAGATAGAATATTTGGGAAAAAGGGAAGTGTAATTAATATAATTGAAATTCAAATAGTATATATGTGATGAAATACTTTTACCATAACTTACCACAAGAGATAACGCTGGTCCCGTAAACCTAGAGACACCATTTGATTTCCACCACTCTCTCGAACAATCGTTCAAGCATTCAAGGGCATACTGACACCAGTAGAAATGGTCTATCACATCAACATTAGCAAGACATTTCAAAATCTTTAGATTTAGAGTTCTTTTCTGATTACTTTTCAGCAGTGTGGAGACCACCATGATTACAAAGTTTATCTTGAAATCATCTCCTCCACTCTTCTACTTCCTCAGTCTAACTCCTATATTAGGTTTGGTGACTTTACTTCTGGCCTTTTGAATTTGTAGCCCCTGTGCATTTGCTAGCTTCTCAAACTCCAAATTTGGAACACCTCTCGCTACTTCAGTCACTTTATATCCAATTTTGGGTAAACCCAAAATTAGATAATAGTCTTCTGCTCCAACTTCCATACTTTCTTTACCCAATTCCAATCAACTCTGAACGGGGTTGTAATGATTCAGCAGCCTCCTACATAGATCAGATCGATACGCGTCTGTCTTCAAGTCCAACAACCACTGAAAACTGATACTTTCACTGTCTTTTCTCTGCTTCAAAGTAAATCCCTAAGTATACATGTATACATATATATGACATATATATATGTATACATATGTATGACATGTATACATATATATGATATATATATATATATATGTATACATGTATGTATGGCATATGTACATATGCATGGCATATGTACATATGTATATATATATATATATATATATATATATATGTATATATATAGTTGTCAATATGTCCGTGTATTGGGAATAACTAACTATTGCATAGCAAGTTTTGGGGGGGTTTTTTCAACTAACATCTATAAACATGCGAGATCACAAGATAATTAACTATATAAACTAGCACTTAAGGGGTATTTGTGTAACACGATCGATGAATGACTTTTATCCTTAATTTATTCACATACAAATATATAAACCTATCTTATGTATATGTCACATAGTGGAGAGATAGCCAGACATTTCCCTTCATCTGCCACACAAAGGTATTTGCCACCAGTACAAGCATATCTCACTGTCTCCATAATTAGGGATGCGCTCTAGTCGATAGACGCCGTAGTCCATCCCCGTCATCTCTCTCCCAATGCCAATGCGCCCCCACTTAAGGAAACAAAGATGGAGCAATGCCTTGCGTAGGTCGCAACCGTTAGATATGAAAGTGATGGCAATACGTCCTGGACACTCCACTATGGAACCAATCTCTAGGCCTAGAGAGGCAAAAGAATTGGTATCTTGTGATGACTCTTGAGTCGGCACAATTCTAGTTGCTATAAAAAATCATGCTCATCTATCAGGGTAAGCCAAGGGTTTCCCCTTGTTAGGATTTGCCGAATCGATAGTCCAACATGTGATTTCTCAACAAAAATATCCAATTAGAATTTAACAAATCGGAAGATATACTCTCGAGCTAATATGAATGCACTCATCTTCCCAGTGTTCTTGAACCTACGCCATAATCTAACACTCCTAAGATAGCAATGAAGCTAAGCATGATATTATACTACCATACATGTATGGATGCATTATAACAATGACATAGCATAAATCTTACAAGAGTAGAAAGCATAAATCAAGCACAAATACTCATAGAACATATAGATAAGAGAATCTACAAATCTCAAAAAGTAATATCAATTCACGAATACAAACACCACGGTCATGCTAGGCACCCTTGGCACGGGCTTTGCCGGCTGACAAGGGCCATTGGCTGGTACTCGATCCTGGCCTTCTGATCATACGCGCACACGTCGTTTGACGCATGCCATTGACTGGGAGCGGTGTCTCAACCAACTGAATGACACTAGCTGTGTGGAATTCATGGGACGTTGGCTGAGACTCGATTTCTGAGCAAAACATTGGTATGGGCCATTGACAATTTCATACCTCGTCTGCTGGTCTTTGAATCTTTAGTTGAAATGACACAGGCTGTTTGACGTGATACAACCTGCATCCATACTTAGATGAATTTGGGATGTTAGGTGACATGGGCCGTGCTGAGACCGATGGCTCATACCAGAGGAGGCTGGCACAGACCGTGCTGATTCGAGCATCTCGTGCCAAGAGGTGATGGCACGGGTCGTGTTGATCCGGATGGCTTGTGCCAAGGGGTGCTAGCACGAGCCGTGCTGGACCTGGCGCCTCGTGCTGATACCCTCCGACATAAGCCGTGATGCTCCTTGTGGCTCGTGTTGGTGCCTTCTGGAAATACACCACCAAAGTGTTCCCAAAAGAAAACATGCCCCAAAACACAAACAATATAAACTACCAAACAAAAATACACCACCAAAATGTTTCCAATACTTCCCCCAAACATAGACCATAAAAAGGTGCCCTCATACCTAAAATAAACAAAACAACCAAGAGTTCAACAATCCAAATTAGGGAAAAAGAAAACAAAGGAAAAATAATAGTCATTATTTCGAACTTGCAAATCAAAAGGAAAATTAGATAAAGTGGAAATTCCACCACGGCGGTATTCCAACCCCTCCCCCACACTTAGTTCATATATTGTCCCCAGTGTATGTGACCAAGGAGAAAAATAGGGTTGGAAAATTGAAGAGTAATCAGTGTTGTCTGCGACGTCTGGCCACATGCCTCTGCCCGTGTGGATCCTGCTGGTAGTACCTCTCACCGATACCTATAGTTCTCAACTTTTAAGTGATATCTATTATGCCATCATGCAAAAAACCCATGCCTACCCTCATATACTGGAGCTGACCATTCACTCGGTCAAACATGTTGGTAATTTTCTCCCGAGGGTAGTCTAACTGTGCTCCTAGACGGTGCACATCCTGCCTGACCTCGAAGATAGAGTCCCCCAAAGACTACATCCAATTCTGCTTGTGTCTTGGCAATTGAGTCCACATGTGATAGGAAGAGGCTAACTGGTACCCTGGTGAACTGTGCTCCCAGAACGGGCTGAACTATAGGTGAGGCCATGGCTCAGCCTCATGCTGTGAAAGGATCGAGACGTTGTGCCTGTATGAATCAGTACTCATACTAGGTGGAGGCCCATGACTACCACGCCTAACAGACTCTACAAAATTATCAAAGTGGGAGGAAATACTGCACCTACAAGAGTCACTAGCACTACACCCTGTGGAATGATACGACTCCTCACAAATAATAAGTGGCCCCTGATATGGGGGTGGTCCTCTGAATACTTGATCAAAATGGGGGTGGTGGCACTATGGGATTCTCACAAACTGGTGGTGACATAACCCAAGGAAATGTTGGTTGTGGCTTGATGAGCTAATGTTCGATGGGAACAGGCTGTGCGGGATGCACCAGAACTTTCTCTTGATGCATCGACTCCTGATCCTACTCCTCATGCTACTCGCCATCCTCATCCAAGTAGTGGGCTCCCAAAATCACCTCTGGACCCGCATCCAGCTGGATGATAAGATCCTACAGTCGCACGTCTTGCCCAGAGCGGTCCTCGTGCACTGGGCCAATCTCATGAATTTCTTACCCTTGCACATCAAATGGACAATCCCCGTATCCACTTGTATCATCTTCACATCTGCCATGTCTGGGAGAGTGAGTGTATAAGGAGAGCATGATTTCACCCACATCTCATCATTCATCTCGGAAGGTGATAATGATCAACCAAAAGCGATATCATTCCCCCAATTGCTATCTTTCCAGTATGACTCTTAGAGAGCTCAACACAATGACCAATGAAATTGCCCACCAGATCAGGGCAGGCTTTCCTAACACAAATCAACCAGAGTCTCCTTCAATCCCTATCAGAAGCATTAGTGGTCTCCCCATGGCAACTGACCACCACATTCAATAGCATGGCAACATACCTCAGGTTCGGATGCACTATGTTGGTCTTCTTTCTCTCTCTACCCCACAACTGTCGTGTGATGGTGCCCTTGAGCGCATACAAATCATAACCTGCATCGGACTCATTGTGCCCCTTAACATCTCTCTTTGCCTTCCATCAGAAGACTCTAGCCAGCTGAGCATAAGTCAAAGCACGAGGCACATTCCCCAAATGAAATCTCACAGATTTCCCATGTGTCTATTGGCATCCATCGTGACAGTTGACAATTATTCCTGGGTATACCTAGTGTAGGTGGGTACCAACACTGTAGTAAATTCCTTCATGCCAATTCTCTGTAGGAGCACCCTGATAGGTTTGTAGAGCTTAAGATTCTTAAGGGTCTCCTCGTCTGCAAACTTCATCTCTTGAATAGGGTGCCCTACAAGACGGCCCCTCCTATCCTGTTGTTCCTCGGTGAGTGAGGTCAACACCATAAGGGTACTAGCCCCCCCTCTCTAACTTCGAGGCATGATAAATATAGCAAAAACAACATCCCAACAACAAGAATATACTAAAACTACTCAACCAACTACTCCAAACTCTCCCACAAGTCTCCAATAATCAAAATATGTTCCTCACTATCAAAATGTACTAAGCATGTAGACACTAAGAACTTCCAAAAATTTCAAATTTCCAAACTTTGAAGACAAACTCGGCCGAGGTACCTTTGGAGAGATTGGAGCTGAATTTTTACAAAATTGTGCTTGAGAAGCGTGCAGGACTCCTCCTAGACCAATTTGCAGTAACTCCTAACACCCAGAATTGACCAAAAATTGAGTTTTTGGGTATGGCCAAACTGTAATTCGGATTTTCTGGGAAAAATCTTGATGTTTTTTGGAAGGAGTAATAAGTTGGTTTTGTTAGGCTCAGAAAAAGGAAGATTTGGGACAAGTTTGTGGCAAATCGGATGAGAATTAAGCAAGTTATGAGCAAAATTCAGTTGGGAAGGAATAGGTTCAGGTATGGCTGCTGACAAAAGAAGAAGGTGATGGACACGAGGTATTTATAGGGGATAAGGGCTTTGTTGATTGGTTGGATAGGGTGGCATAGTGGTGCGCCCGAGGAAGGTTTGTGCTGATGTGGATAGCCTCGTGCTGGCACGGGTTAGCCTCATGTTGGCATGGGTTCACTGCGCCACCCCCTTAAATCCTGGTCTCCATGTCACGCCACTAGCTTCATGCTGATGCGGCCTGGCATGACCCGTGATGTGACACGTCCATGCTGGGCTGCTTTAGCACGAGGCTGAATGGGATTTTCTCCTTCAAACATTGTTTTTGCAAATCCTGCAAAAACATTGAAAACCGAGATTAGTATTGTTCCAAATAAAATTGATGACTAAAATTTCCTTAAAACACCACCCAATATCAAACACATCCTCAAAGATTCGCTATTTTTTTTTTGAAAAGACTACTACTTGAAATAAAACACCATTTCTTTATTGTCGTCCTCATGACTTATTATCTCATGCAATTTTTTGAAAAACTAAGAAGAGTGGATTTATGGGACACCGAAATCACCATCCTTGACACCACCAGTGACCATGTCCTTATGGACGGGTCTTCATATCATTCTCGGTTTGCCCTTTACCTTTGCAGAAATGAACCAAAGGAATCCATCTTTTTCAATAGTGGATACATTCTTTTTTTGTTTAGGAGTAGGAAAGGGGCTTAGAAGTTTTTAATTCCTTAGCACACTTCTTCATCCATTGTATATTAGTAGTGAAAATCGGAGGGAAAACATCCTCACTCAAACTAGGTGAAACATGCTCAGCACAAATTGTATCACAACAATGATTATTCAAACAAGATAGTACATGTAAGGCTTCAATATCAGGCAACACCTCATCCAAATCGTTTTCAAAGATTTCACCTTGGTATTCTTTTTCATACATCATGCAAGAGTTTTCAAGTTGAACATGTTCATCACATAAGGTTACGACATTGCACACAAAATAGCATATAGAAGAACCATGCTTAGACTTATAGATATCAAATTCCACCTTATCAATGTCATTCTCTTGGGTTAGCATTCCCAAGTGGACATCGGTATTTGTCCTTGACATTTTTAGAAATGGTCTCCCCAATAAGATTGGGGGTGCACATCCATCGTGCACTACGTCAAGGACATATAAGTCCATTAGAAACACTAACTTGCCCACTCTAACCATTACATCCTTCACTAACCCTCGAGGGCTAGCTTGGTAGTGATCGGCGAGTTGGACAATCACCCTAGTGTCCCTAAGTTCACCTATGTCTAGGCTTTCATAAAGACTATATGGAATCACATTAATAGATGCTCCTAAGTCAATCATGGCATTTTCCACTAACTTCCTACCTAAGGAAATAGGTATCGAAAACATCCCAGGGTTGTCATATTTTTTAGGCAAATTCTTATGATTCAAAGTAACGACTCCCTTTATTTTCAATTGCCCTACTTTCCTAATTGTTTGTTCCTCTTTTTAGTGCATGCATTTTTCAAGAATTTATCATAAGACGGAACATGCTCAATCAACTTCAAGATATGAATGGTTACCTCAACCTTTTTGAATATCTTAAAAATGTTTGCATCATTTGTTGCCACCTTTGGCCTTCCACTAAGTGCACTAGGAAAAGGTGGCAGAAGGGTCATTCTTGCCTTGGTGGTTGGGAGCTCTTTGGAAGGCTCCTCCTCAATAATAATCTCACGCTCTTCAAAGTTCGTATAGTCGATTTCCACAATTAAATCATTCTCTTGCACAATGTTTTTATCAGACTCTTGCGCCCCCTTCCCGCTCCTTAGCTTCAATGCGCTCACATTCCTTAGGATTCGCCTTGGGTTAGGAAGGTAGCTTGCTGGATTCCCTAGCCTCAAGTCGGATCACCGAGGTGGAAAGTTTCCCTACTTGGATTTCTAGATTCTTTATGCTTGAGAATGCCCCAGTGCCAAGTTCTTAAAATTCCCTTCTTGTCCACTCCGCAAACACATCGTGCTTATTTTCCAACTGCCTAATGGCATCTAGGATTTCTTCCCTATCCAACTTGTACAAGGCGGTGTTGTTGTTGGAAGACCCTTCTTCCCTAGGATATTGTTGAGGTTTTGGACCTTGGTTGTACCCTTGACATTGATTCTCCTCGTTCCAACAAAAGTTAGGGTGATTGCTATACATAGGCTTGAAGGTATTTGTGTACGGATCTTGCCTTTCATTTCCTTGGTTCCCTCGGAACCCTTGTTGTTGCTATTGTTTTTGTCCCCTTGTGAATTTCCTACTACCTCCGTTGAAATCCAATGCATTCACCTCCTTCACATCTTCGACCACTTATAGGCACATGTCAGTGGGATGGTTTAAACTGCATATCCGCACACTTTGACTTGTTGGATCCTTCCCTTCATGAATTCCTTCATCATAGAGTCAAGTGCTTACACTTGCTCTTATAATCTGGGAGATTGATTCGGCTAATCCAATGTTTTCACTTTTGATCTTTTGCCAAATTGTTTCGTTCCATTTTCCATTTATTCGAACAAAGCAATCGCGTCCTTCACACTCTTGTTGGCGATGGAACCATTGCAAGCTGCGTTAACCATCCTCATGTCATCATCACAGAGGCCTTTGAAGAAATAATATACCAAGTCACCTTTCTTGAACAGGTGATAAGGACAACTAGCCAAGAATCTTTTGAATCTTTCCCAATACTCATATAGTGACTCATTTGCATTCTGAGATATGTTGGACAATTGTTTCTTCAACCCCGCGGATTTTGAAGCTGGAAAGTACTTTTCAAGGAAGCTCCTTTTCATATCCATCCATGATGTAATGCATACCATCGAAAGATAGTATCACTACTGGAAACCTCCCCCTTTAGCGGCGGTTCATAGCAGCTATTTTTAAAAACTGCTGCTATGTAAGTGAGTAGCAGGTATTATTTATTTTTAACAGCTATTATTTAATAAGCGCTTTGATTACAAATTGTTAAGCAGCTAATTATTGAAAACCCACTTCTAGAGTAAGATATTTTTGTATTGGCGGAAAATCATCGAAGCTATTTCCTAAAAATCGCTACTATATTAAGTTAGACGGGAAAACATAACAGCTGTTATTGAAAAATAGCTGCTACGTTAAATAGGTCACAGCCTTTTGAACATTGTAGCAGTTATTTTTGTGTAAACATAAATAACTGCTTTTGTATTAGAAAATCTTGTTTGTTTCAAAAGGATGTTGGTCTCGGCCATTCATAAAAAAATATTTAAGTAGTAATAGGTCACAACCTTTTGAAATTGTTGCATCTATTTTTGTGTAAACGTAAATAGTTGCTTCAGTGTTAGAAAATCTTACATGTTTCAAAATGACGTTGGTCTCGTCCATGCATGAAAATGAATTTAAGTATTAATATGTCACAACCTTTTGACATTGTAGCAGCTATTTTTGTATAAATATAAATAGCTGCTTCGGTGTTAAAAAATCTTTTTTGTTTCAAAAGGACGTTGGTCTCGTCCATGCTTGAAATATAATTTAAGTTGTGATAGGTCACAACCCTTAGACATTGTAGCAACTATTTTTGTGTAGACGTAAATAGCTGCTTTGGTAGAAAATCTTACATGTTTCAAACCGACGTTGGACGTGGCTATGCATGAAAACTAATTTAAGTAGTAATAGGTCACAACTTTTTGACATTGTAGTAGCTATTTTTGTGTAAACGTAAACAACTGCTTCGGTGTTAGAAAATCTTACATGTTTCAAGAGAACATTGGTCTCAGTCATGCATAAAAAAGAATTTAAGTAGTAATAGGTCACAATCTTTTGAATTAGACACATTAGGTTACAATGTGGGCATTTGAAACTTGGGTTGATATGCCCACACTTTTGGTATATGGACTTTTCTGCCTTGGAGCCAAATTCAATCAATTTGTAATAAACAATTGATAGTTAAATATAATAATTATATATATATATGAAAATAATAAAAATATCATGTGAGATATTATTAAATTTATCTTCAATGAGGGAGTATAAAATTTTAGTTAAACTTATCAAAAATTTGAAAAATATAGTTACAATTTATTTTTTCTTCAGTATAGTTACAATTTTATTAAATATTGTTAGAGGTGCTTCCATTCACCATTGTAAGCACACAATCGTCTATAATTTATTTTTTCTACATACTTCACTCAATTCAAGACTAATCATAATTTATAAAATTAAAAACCTTGCACTATGGCCCAATATTGTATTACCTGAAATACATGATAAACAAAATTGTAAACACGCATCCGATGATGTAAACAAAATTGTATTACAATTGTTAACAAAATTGTATTACCCAAAATTGTAAACACGCATTCATTAACCGAAATACATGATTTTTTTTAATTCTTACATAAATTAGGAAATAGAAAATAATTTTTTTTTTGTGATATGTTGAAAACGCTAGTACATGTTCTAGAGTAACTTAAAGTTGATTACGTAGAGGTAAAGAAAGAGAAATCGTAAAGGATTAAAAATATGTTCTTGAGTCTGATTATTGATAAATATTTTGTTACGAACTTGGAAAATACAATGGGGTTGTATAGGTTAGCATCACGTTCAAGCGGATTTGAATTTCGAGTAATGAGTAAAGTTTTTACTTTTTGCACTTAGGTCCCTCCAAGAAAATTGGAGTTGTCGAATCACGAAATCGGCGACACCAAAATGCAATTCAGTATTATACATTTGCGAATTGCATTATTGGGCATGTATGGATGAACGAAAGAGCATTTAAAGTCAATATTGATTACTTCTACACAATCTTGGAAAATTACACTATGGCATAAAATTGTATCACCCTATTATCCCTTGCTCCGAAATACATGATTTTTGTTCTTTTTGCATAAATATAGAAATAGAAAATAAATATTTTTTGTGTGTGATATGTTGAAAAACGCTAGCACATGTTCTGGAGTAAGTTAGAGTTGATTACTTAGAGGTAAAAAAAGAGAAATCGGAAAGGATTACAGATATGTTCTTGAGCATGATTGTTGATAAATATTTTGCTACAGACTTGGAAAATACAATGGGGGTATATAGGGTAGCATCACATTTGAGCGGTCAACCCTTACTTGACTTCGTTTATATAAATATGAATGAAAATATTTGACTTTTAAAATATTTATTCATCATATTTTAATAAGGAATAAACAATAAAATAAGAGCACGTCTCTAAAAAGACAGTTTTTCCATAAAGTTTAATATTAAAATTAAAATATTTTACCTTTTTATTATTATAATCAAATTCATCTTTCCATAAGCCTGCGGAAAAATTGTCTATCCCTAGACTTTTCCAAAAAGTAATAAAAGTTAAAATATAAGTTATAATATTTCAATAATTATATAAATTTGAAAGAAAATAGTTAAATTTAAATAAGTTAATTTAAATAAATCTGAACAGTGATTGCTTTTGATAGATTGAATTTTAATCTTTGAAATCTTCTCATATATATATATATATATATATATATATATATATATATATATATATATATATATATATATATATATATCTAAAACCATAATCCATGTAACATTAGATTCAACCTCCCTTGCCATTTTCTCTCAAGCCTAACCGAGGCTCGTCGCCATCCCTCGCTGCCGCTCAATTGCCGCCCTCACCATTTTTCTAGGAAACATACTCGGCCAAATCCCTCCCGCCGTCGGCGACTTCCCATATCTTCAGGTATTGGTGTTCTGACACCTCACCAATCTCAAATTGTCGAAGTCTTTCGTCTTGTACTCTCATTATTTCCATGATTTTTCTGTTGCTTTCTGTTTTGACTGTCGGCTCCGGCTCTGGCTCCGACACTTGCTCCAGCTGGGACACATGAATGGGTTCAATTAGTCTCTGCAAGAAACTCTCGGCAACATCTCCTGACTTCCTCTTAGGCATCAGATTCTAAGCTACATCGCAGAGGCTTGTATCCGTGTTCTCCAGCAATTTCCTAACTTGCTAAAAAAGAGGATGCAAATCAATCCCCAAGTAATTCTTTGCCAGCACCTTAAAGGTGTTGAATTTGCAGTACAACATCTCAATGTGCATATCCATCATGCCTCATCGGATGAGTGCGAGATCAAGCTTCTCGAGGTGGTTGGTGGTGAATATGATGATCCTTTCTTCTCCACAGGTGGACCATATCTCGTCAATGAAGTTGAGCATACCGGAAAGAGTGACTTTACTCCCCTTCATATGCTCCCCATCACTCTGCTTCATGCTTTCCTCTTCCCCGGAATTATTCTTCAGGTTATATTGTGAGTAATGAGTATGATGGCGGATTTGACATCCCAATGGGCAGAAGCTTTGCGTGAAACATGGGGTCGTCTGGTAAGGCTTTGAGCTATGGTGTTCTAAAGTGTCCATCAGATCTAATTAAGTCTAGGATTTAGGTAAGAAAACCAACAATGGTCATCTAAACCCTTTGTCTCGTAAACCTACACTTTTTACGAATGTGCTAATATAACCTTATAAGTTTTAAGAATGTGTTGATATAACCCTATCCGTTTTCATAATGTGCTTATATAACACTACTTGTTACGACGACGGTGCAACAGTGGTCCCGTGGCGGTCCGGCAAACTATAAAGGTAAAATTGTCCACTCAATTTCATATTTTTCTCCAAAGGGTATTTTGGTCAATTTACATATATTCGACGCCGGAAATTCAAAGTCAATGTTCAAAATGGGGCCTGAGTGTTATATTGGCACTTTCATTAACTAGTTAGGGTTGATTTTGCACTAAAAATTATCCGAGAGTTATAATGACACTTACTTAAATAAGTAGAGTTATATTTATATAAAAATCAATTAGGCAACAGAGACAACTCATGACATTATATATTGAGTTATAACATGCTTACAATTTTAACAAATGCACAAGCACTTTGAGGTTATGAAGTGAATTAGGTGAATATTTGCTAACTACTCTGTAACGAAACTTAAGATTAGAGTAATTAGGAAGATTCCAAATTTATTGAATTGTTATGTCTGTTCTTTGTTAAAGTTCCGTTTTTCATAATTAAAATGACAGATAAATATAATGATTTCATATGAAAGAGGAAAAATAAAAGAGACACGGCGAATAGTTCCATGTCATCTCTAAACATGAATTATATGGTATTTTCACGTATAATAGTGCATTTAAAACTCCCCCCTCTGTCCAATTTTGATCTTCGCATATACTTTTTTACAATTTTCAAGAAACATGTTTGATTGTTAATATCTTTAACTACTATAATAACGATACCTAAAAATTTGATATTTAAAAAATATTTGTTATGAGGAACTCAAAATTGTCATATACGATTTTTTTAAAAAAGTGAATAAAAAATAATTTATTATTATACATAACAAGTACCTCTAAATAAGGGCATTGCTATATCACGCCCTGTATTTTAAATATATATTGTATATACATAGTATAAATACAGGGCGTGGATAGTAAAATACAGGGCGTGATATAGCAATCCACCTAAATAATGGGAACCAACTAGTTTACAATATTTATCAAGCTGACTTTTGATGACTAAAATAAAATGCACCATCCGTTCCCATAACATCGATACAGCGGTAGTGGGGTATTAGCTGACATGTATAGTGCAATGAAATGATTACAATTAAAGATACCCATACTCATGAATTTTGTTGAAGGTTCTTCAATGAAACGAGTTTCCAGTGGCAAAAATGTGACATTTGAATTATAACCCCAATATGTAAAAATCCTTTGATTCATTTTGACAACCACTTGTCCAAGACATACAACTTCATACCAATTTTGAAGAGGGGAAGGAGATGCATGCCACTTGAATATATTAAGCACTTCATCATAGACTCGCATACATCCTAAAGCTTTTCTTATTTTATGCAACTCCTTTTGTTTGGTCAATTCTTCGGTTAAATCCATTCTCATGCTTGAGCATTTGTTTTCATCACCATACAAAATACATCAACTACTCTAAATCCACAATTTCCATTAAACCTTACATCTCTGTGTTCTTCAATATGTTTCAGGATGAGTTATGGCACAACCTTGGAATAGGGAAACATATTTTGGTTTGAAGTATGTCCAGACATTTCATCTGCATCACGATCATTTAGTCATGTACATGTCACCTTAAAGTACATAATTATGAGGTGAGAACTATTATGAATGACAAATATACCTTGTGATTTATATGAGGTGACAATTAGACTTCTGAGTAGATTTTTTTCCTACATCTTGTTGACTAATATGTTTTGTACCTATCAACATACATCACATATTACTTACGCCAATATATAAATATAACGAAATAAAATAGGTCAAAAATATCAAGGGTGACACGAGTACCTTTTGATTTATTTGGGATTGCTTGCTCAAAATTTAACTCCTGAGTTAAATTGTCTTCACATTGTTTTTCTTTCATGGTCACATGTACAATAACTTGTTTTCAATGTGTAGGTGAATGTAAACTAAAAACATAATATAACCGGCTAAATGTGCATGTTTTTAAATAAATCACATTATACACTCTTTTTATGCACGTGTTAATTTATTTATGATTACAAGAACAAAATTATAAGCATACGTCACATGACATTGCCAAAATCTATGTACCTTATGAAGCTTCTTTTCATAAGTTTCCCATGCAGATGGCCCTTTTTGTTGAACTTGGAAGCTTATTTCTTGGTCAACCTCTATGTGACCTTTGAATAGGCTCCTCCAAGTTAGTAGATTTGGGATAAAGCATCTCATATAGCCCACTGGCATAGTAGTATATTAGCGCATTTGAATGCTTCCTCTCTTCATCACACAATATATTAAACCATTGTAAAGTTGTTCATTTTTTACGTTGATGCTCGCAACTTTCTCGAGGCTCTATATTGAGAGTCTTCCACAAATCATTGATGTCAAGTAAATCAATCAGAATTTTTTACCCCAATTTCATTCAACTCGAGAGCACAAGGAAAACCAAAAATATTTCTCATCTCGCATCCACAATTCTCAACATCAATGCTAGTATAACGAAGTCCCCTCCTATATTCGGTATCAATTATAGAAATGACACAGTGACAAATTTAAAGTTGCAAACGGCTGAGCAAATGACAATCACCGATGTAATGATGACTTGTTGTCCATGATTTTTCCATTTGACCCATGATCTCATTAATTTGTAACTCAACTAGATTATGAATTTTGGGAAATATAACTTAAAACGCACGTGTGGCAGTTCCCAACCAATTCTTCAATTGAGAGTGTGCGCTTTCAACCCTGGAAAAAATTATTATAGACTAAAGTTGTAGTATGATAAATAAATAGAATATATAGCAGTAGATATTTACCTATTTGTTGTACGGGCACAAAAATGAATTATTTTTTTGTCCAAAATGGTACAGATATCTTATGATAAGGCGTCAACCATGTACTATAATCGGAATCAATAACAGGCTTAGGTTTAGGACTCCATGCTTCCAACATTTCTTCAATAGCTTTCTTATAATCATTCCCTGTTAAAGAATGAACTATTTTGGCCCACCTTATCAAAAGCAGCAGCAATTTCTTTCTTCTTAGTTATGTCTGTACATACTTCTCCACATCTTTTGCAATGTGCCTCTTGCAAAGAAAATGTGCTACACTAGGAAAAACATGTTCAACGACATTCAGAAGGGCCAACTCTTTGTTAGTGACGATCACTCCCAGGCTACTGCCAGGGCCAAATAATATATGAACTTTACACATTTTTCATAAATAACTTTCATATTTTTCATGCTTAAGAAAGCCAAACACAACATGAAAATTGTGTCCCGTGGGAGACACACTAATGATCTCTAACAAAGGTAAGTTGAACTTGTTTGTCCGATAAGTTGCATCCATGAGAACCATATGAGGAATAAACAAAGCAAATTTGTTGCTCTAGGGTGTGCAAATAACACATCCCCTAAATCATTAGTCTCTACATCCTCTCGATGCCAATGATAATATTATCGCTTCTTAAATAATTTGAAAAAATTCTGCATAGGAGAATAGCAACCTATCTGATTTCTTTTGATTTTCTACAATGCATTGTCAACATGTTTCCTGTTGCTAACATTATCTGGATTTTCTATCTTCAATTACTTCAAAATCTGCTTGGGCTTTACATTAGTTTTCCTCAAATTTTCAATCTTGACAACTTCTTTTTCGTTCAACTTAGTTATTAATGAATGCCATTGATAGTAGATACCTAACTCATGACTATGTCTACTCCATTTCCAGTCCACGACCAACTTCCATGTTTTTCCACTCTGTTCATTTCCATTGAGTTTGAATTGACACTTATTATTCTTTGTTTTTGTATGCTTTCGAGTTTTAATTTCTTTGGAGATTGAACACAATTTGCTCCTGTACCAACCGCCCTATTCACATCCAATAGTAACTCGACCCTTTCCCTTAGAAGACTGGCCTTCTTAGAAGACTGAATGGCAAAATACATGTTTTTTTGTTTACCCATGTCGGTCACCCATTCAATCAACTCCTTTCTATCACCAAATCTTTTGTTCGTGTGAAAAATATGCCAAAATCAGGAAAATCTAACAAATTTTCATTTTGGAAAACATAATAATCTTTTAAAAATGATATTAGCATTAAATGAACATTAATATATTATTTCATCCAAATATTTTAATGGAAAAACTTACACTTTAGAAGTAATTAATTTTATAATTACTACTATAAGAACACAAACAATTTCATTATTCATGTAAATTTGTTATTATTATATTAAATATAAAGAACATGAAAAACATACATGAAACTTTTATAATTACTACCATAGATCCATCAAGTTGAACCTGTAATTTGTTGTAGCCTGTAAATTTTTAACTATTAACAGTTTATGTACCATAATTATAAATGTTGGAAAATGATTGTAAAATAAGTTGAATTTCGTCAACTTTTGGGCTTAGTTTTGAGTTGGGCTCGAACTGAATTAGAGTCAGTGGATGTCGTTTTTGGATTCTCCTCTGCGAGTACTATAAAATCGACTGTTTAAACTCTCAAAACGGATAAAGGGTGAATGAGATATGGTGCTCAAAGAGTCACTCTGAGAATGGAAAATTAGGCGGAAATTCATTCGCACGTACTAAGTGTTCTGTAATTTTTTGACTGTCTAAAATGCGTTTGAATCGTGTGGAAGTCTCCAGAAAGCCCAAACCGCGTAACAAATATTCTAAGAATCACGTATGGAATATCTGAGCGGTTAATCATGATAAGGAATATGATATTCTTATCTTTTCAGAATCTGTTGGTTAGAGAATATTTTCTCTGATTACGGGAATCAGATCTTTCACGTATCTTCCCATAGGGTTTCTTAGACATCTATAAATAGAGCCTTTATGTCAGACAGAAAACTCGCACCATTCTCAAGTTCCTCCCTACTTCTAAACTTGAGTCTTATCTTCTTTGTCTTTCTTTGTTGGTGATAGTCCTTCGGGCTTTGTGTGACTCCGAGGTAATTTTTACTCGTTAAAATTACCTTCGATGGTTTTATCCTAGGGAACGATGTCCACGACGGGACTCATTCGTTTCAAGGGCAGCGAGTGTTACTCGTGACTCCATCACTTTGTGATTACTTGAAACATGATTTATGCTTTGATTATTTGTAATTTAAGCTTTTCGATTGTATGCTTGAATAATTAATAAAAGTTTATTATTCCTGCATATGTTAATTGCTCATTCAATTTTTGTTATTTAATTTTCGCATGATATAATCAATATATGTCCAACAATCTTGAAACGAATGATATCTGTTGATTTATATTGATTCGGAAACTGTATGCGATGCATGATTGTTACTGTATGTTGCAAACGAAATTTGCTAGTATGCATAATTTGTTTGAAATTGTTATGCTAATTGCATGCATGATTGTAACGTAATTTTTCCACGAAATTGATTTGCTTGCATGCTGAATTTCCCAAACATATATTCCAAATATGAGATTGCATGCTGGAAATTGAGGTGCATGTCTGCGTAAATATTGATATGCTC
The DNA here is from genome assembly GCA_037428765.1 of Rubia yunnanensis. Lineage (NCBI taxonomy): Eukaryota > Viridiplantae > Streptophyta > Magnoliopsida > Gentianales > Rubiaceae > Rubia > Rubia yunnanensis. The sequence continues at coordinate 22,426,139 of CM075066.1, forward strand.
GTCGGAATGATTAATACGCATGCTAATTGCGTAAATATGCATGCTAATGGTTTTGGTTATTTACAACAAAATCATATTGAATCGGGATCTTTTGGCTCAACTTTATCCGAGTTTTGCCGAAGGGGCAACTCTATTTTTTACCTTGAATTGGTCAAAATATACGGACTTTCTTACTTTTCGGGGAGGATTAGAACAAAATCATATTGAGCAATTTGTTATGTATAATTGTTTAAAATATTATACTACAATATTTGATGTGTACATATATTTAACGATGAATATTTTTTGTATGTACACATTGGTGAATCCGAGTATATACGGTGGTATCTCTTGTGGAAGGAAAACTTGGCATGGAGATACAACAGGATTTGCTTGACAACATGAAAGAGTTAAGAGTTGAAACCACGGTTTTGCAAACTATGGTATGTATACACGTGAATCATGACATATGCTTTATATACATATATTGCTTGGATTATATTTGGTAACCATTTGCGTGAATCTGGAAGTGAACAAGACTTTGTTACAAAGAGTGTTATGTGAATAATATGTGCACATATATGTCCAGTACACTAAGACTATCTAATTTGATAGTTAATGGATTTGGTTATATTAATCACTTGATTATGTGGGAAAATGAGTTGAGCATGTATGTTAAATTACATGGCGTAATTATGGAAATATTCTAATTCCGTGATATTCATGCTTATGAGATTAAATGTTGATATGGTAATAAATCAAAGTTGATTCTTTGCATGAATAGCTTAAAGTTAGAAAAAAAATGTCATGAGTTTGGAATATTGAATCGAGCATTACTATTCCTTTTAATTTTGAAATTACATGAAAGCAGTGCATGTGTGTTTGGAAATTATGAGACATTAAAATTTCCTAAGCCCTCAAAATGTTATAGTATTTGTTTAAATACTTGATCAAATGTTGAAATACCTATTATGCATGGTATAGTAATTTGGTTGTGTGGGCTGCTCATGTTGGATAAAAGATTTAAAACCACATTTTGTATGAGAATGTGCTGCTAGTGATTCATGACTTTTATCTGCTTGGTCTGAGAATCGCATGCAATAAAATGGTAAACTTCATTTGCACGTAAACATGACATCTCTCGGCAAGAGTGTAATATATTCGTGCATGAATGAAGTATGTGACATTGGGTTATTTGATCCATGATGTATTCTCGTTCATTTAGGGACTTGATTTAGCTGCATAAACGAAAATTTTAGATCTATGATGTGTCTAAAATTGTGTTGCTTTTATATGCTATGATTATATTAATTGTTTGGGAAAGTGCCTTTTGATGCAATGAAATATTTGACAAGACTATTCCCAATAATTGGCTATCTTGATTGATCGCTTACGAGCATATGGCTCACGAGTGACAATTGTTAGATTGCACAGATAGAGCATATGGGCTCGAAGTTCGACATATTCTGGTTATTTTGTATGACCTGATAAATGTGAACATGAAGACATTAGTTTACGACTATGTCTAGGGTATTGGTTCTTGTGAATCATGGTATAAACCCTAAAGCATGAGTTATCATGACTATGCTAAAAACCTTTGATTGTTTGTAATCAAAGAATTGAGGAGAAAATCTCAAGAATTTGGTTGAGAAAACTAAGAATCCTGAGAATGGGAATCCCGAGACTTTTGGTCAAATCTCTTGATTTATGGTTGAAAAATCTAAGAATCATGAGATATGGAATCCCAAGACATTTGGTCAATTCTCTAGATTTTTGGTTGGAAAGCCTTAGAATTCTGAGATGAGGAATCCTAAGACATTTGGTCTAGGAACCCCAAGACACAAGGTTTTGAGAAACTTAACACATGTGGGGATGTTTAATAAAACCAGCCCAATGTGGGGGGTAGACGAAAAACCTAAAAATTCAACGACCATATGAATTTTGATAGGTACTTGAGATGAAAAGTCGTCACGAGAGACTTGAATCAAGTTGTTCAAGTCGGGAGGAATTTAACTCGAACCAAAAAGGGTAAACCCGTAATTGAGTCAAGCAATGCACTCAAACTTGAGTCGAGCAATGGACTTGAATGTGTTTCGAGCATAAAGGCATTCAAATTTAATTTGAGTAGTTTGAAAGTAAAGTACAGTTGTACTGAAACTTGGGTTTAAAATGGGCATGAAATTGTGTGGAGTTGGTAAACTCACACTGCGCCCTAGTGAGAGTTAATCGAATCCTCGATTGATTGATACTACATCGGTTGTGGTATTGGTCATGCGAGGAAGAACGATTAATTGAGATCGGGAAGTTTAGTTATCTCTAATCCCAAGGGAGTTAAAGGAATAAGAGAGACTTTCAAGATAAAAGGTCAATACATGAAGGTGTTTTGATTGTTGAAAGGATCTAGCCCTAAAAAGAAACTTTATGGGTAAGAACCTAGTGTTTGATTCATTATTGAACACACAGACTTTTAGTAAGTTGGGTTTATATATTAACGAAACTACTTACGTGATGCACAGAAAACATATGAGGTTATCTGTGACCATGATGTGAATACATAGAATCCTTTGGGGGATGTGATTCACAATGTAGACATTTGCAAGGTCATTTGGTGATTGAAGGAAATTGCTAGAAATGATCAAGCGTTGTGGGGGAGCCTTTAAGTTGGCTGGAGATCTTTTAAATAAGATACCCCAAGAAGGAGGAAAATAAAGCTCCTCATAGGGCCATCCTAAAAGTTCTTTCGAATGTGTGGGTTGGCATATTGCAAATGTAGTAAAAGGAATACTTAAACAGTATCTTTACTAGATATGCACAATGTTGAAGTGCTATCAATTTCTTGAAATTCACAAGAAATAATATGCAGAAACTAGAAATATATCTTGATGGAAAGTGTATTTTGTGGAAGTTTCTGTTAAAGATCCTGATTTATCTTAAATGGACTTAAGAGTCAATAGATGGAATCATTCAGGATCGGAGATAAACCAACGAAGGAAACGAGATTCCATGAAATAATTTTTGTGGAAAGTGGTGATCAATAGAGAGATTGATCTACCATGAGTGCAAATCACTAGAGTACTAGTAGATTTGAACAATTAGTAAGTATATTTGTGTACTTGATGGGTGTTCTCTAGACGTGAGAATGAGTCCAAGGGTGATGGTACTTGCTATCAAGGCTTTGTGAAAGCTAGAAGTACATCTAATGGACCTAAATGGTTATTTGGAGATTTAGATATTAAAATCTGAATAGAGCAAAATGAAAAGCTCAATGCTCCTAAATGATCCATCATGTGACCAAACTAATTGTTGTAGCCAATGATATTAAATCAATGAGTTTGATGAAGGCAGATACGCTAAGAGACACGGAAAATGACCATGTCATTTATGTCTTTGAATTGATACTTTCTCATTGATAGTCAAATTGATACAATGATTGAGTCTTTTGGAGACATGTCGTATTCAATGGAATGACTCTAAACATTATGAGTTACCTTTTTGTAAAGGTGAGGTGTCTCTTAAGGAGAGAACTCAAGAGTCATTGATAGTCTGTTGTACTTATTAAAGTGCACATTAGACAATTCTTACAATGGATAGTAAGATGATACACGAGTTATCCAAAAATGATCGCTGGCAACAAGCTGTGTGTGAGACTCGTGGATATGGCTTGAGTTGTGTAGAGAAATGATTCTCTCTTGCTAGATTCGTAGAGGAATCTCTGTCCATTGTGTTGGACAAAAATTGGGAAAGATATACCCTAGGATGACCAAAGCACTTGTATGCTTATTGGTGTAGCGTAAAGCCATATCGATGATGGTGTGTCTTGACAGAGACACTTTACCATTGGATGACTACTCTCTACGAGAATTATCGGTGTTGACTACGTAAGGTCAATATGATAAGAGTTGTGATTCTTTGACGAAAGGATTGAATTAATTTCTTGACGAAGAAATTGAATCGAGAGTTAGTTGAGAACTCATCGAAAGGAATATAACTAAGTCCAATAAATGGTGGGTTACGTACGTGGACACCCAACCTATGTGATCTAGGTTCAAAGGGACAACTAAACTGCAAAAACCCATCGCGATCACTATAGGGGTTTCATACCTCCTGTCTTATTCCTATGATGAAGAAACAGTGATGTGAATGGAGGTTAAGCATTAAATTGCTTTTAATGATTCAAGGCATCGAGTGTGTAGTACTGGAAAGAGTGCAATAGTTTACGGAACTACTCTTACGCCAAGAATCACCTATGTAAGCGAGAAGTGTGGCCGCTTCGAAAGAGAATTGTAGGGACGCAATTCTTTAGAAACCTTACAGAACTAGGCGTGTGCCATGGCCTGATTAATGGACACAACCGAGGAAAGCACAAAGGCTAGGAAAGATGTCTGTGGGAAGTGCATTGTCGTTCACACAAGCGGTTGGGGAAGTTCAAGGACATCGCGTCTACTTCCTAACCAGTGTGCTAAGTGTACTCTCTCAAGGGAAAGTTCAAAGGGTGACACCTACTTATCCTATGCAGCATCTATGCCGTCGAAATGAATCTATCACCAAGTCAAACTCCGTGTCTGGCGTGATTGTTCTGATTCCACATCAATATCTATTCATGTGGGGGATTGTTGGAAAATGATTGTAAAATAAGTTGAATTTTGTCAACTTTTGGGCTTAGTTTTGAGTTGGGCTCGAACTGAATTAGAGTCAGTGGATGTCGTTTTTGGATTCTCCTCTGCGAGTGCTATAAAATCGACTGTTTAAACTCTCAAAACGGATAAAGGGTGAATGAGATATGGATGCTCAAAGAGTCACTCTGAGAATGGAAAATTAGGCGGAAATTCATTCGCACGTACTAAGTGTTCTGTAATTTTTTGACTGTCTAAAATGCGTTTGAATCGTGTGGAAGTCTCCAGAAAGCCCAAACCGCGTAACAAATATTCTAAGAATCACGTATGGAATATCTGAGCGGTTAATCATGATAAGGAATATGATATTCTTATCTTTCCAGAATCTGTTGGTTAGAGAATATTTTCTCTGATTACGGGAATCAGATCTTTCACGTATCTTCCCATAGGGTTTCTTAGACATCTATAAATAGAGCCTTTATGTCAGACAGAAAACTCGCACCATTCTCAAGTTCCTCCCTACTTCTAAACTTGAGTCTTATCTTCTTTGTCTGTCTTTGTCGGTGATAGTCCTTCGGGCTTTGTGTGACTCCGAGGTAATTTTTACTCGTTAAAATTACCTTCGATGGTTTTATCCTAGGGAACGATGTCCACGACGGGACTCATTCGTTTCAAGGGCAGCGAGTGTTACTCGTGACTCCATCACTTTGTGATTACTTGAAACATGATTTATGCTTTGATTATTTGTAATTTAAGCTTTTCGATTGTATGCTTGAATAATTAATAAAAGTTTATTATTCCTGCATATGTTAATTGCTCATTCAATTTTTGTTATTTAATTTTCGCATGATATAATCAATATATGTCCAACAATAAATAGTTGAAAATATTAACAATCAAACATATATATGTATTTTCTGGCGTTTTGTTGTTTCTGGAATATTAAGATTCCGGAGTACTATGTTTTATTGTTTTGTCTACGATTTAGTGCATAATTATTTTCCATTCGGCATTTTTAGTTTAATATATTACCTTTGTCTAATTGAAAATTTTTGTTTGGACAGTATTATTGGTCTACTGACTAAAGAATCAAAGTTCAATAGGCTTAACACGAACTCTATGAACTTTTCATACTCAAAAATAAATTAAAAATCTCTGATTAACAAAATGAAAATCTGGGCCTTAAAAATATTACGAATTTAAAATATGTGATGAGAAAAATTAAAATCAAAATATAATTAAATATAGTTAGTTTATAATTAATAGGTTTCATGATATTGTTAGAATTAAATGATAATTTATAAAATATATGTTAAATATTACACCTATTTAGATGATAAAATTCTAAATGAATTTTGATAATAAGTTCGAACGGCAAATGGGAAAAGGAATTTTAATATAATAAAATTTAAAGAATCTATATTACTTATACTTGTTTGAGTTAAATTTGAAAATAATGATTAGTACGCAATAGAGTGAAAAAAAACTAAATTAGCAATATGATACATAGATTAATTACTAAAGCACATATTAGACCGAATCATACTCCGTGGACTAAAAACATAAGCAACATTCTCGGAGGTGGGGGCACGTGTAAATCCGCCATTGTACATGAACATGTTGACGAACAATACATGTACCATATATTTGAATAGTAACTATGAACAATATATTTGTACAGTAATCATGAACAATATCGACAAACAATAGTAAAGAATAGTATGTGAACAGTAAAAAATATGTACCATAAATAATCAACTTGGCATAGTTGATAATTATTTGCATGCGATCGATCATCATCCATATGCGATCGATCATCGTCCATATGCGATCGATCATCGTCCATATGCGATCGATCATCGTCTATATACAATCGTCATCATCCATATGTGATCCATCATCATCCATAGTTTTTTTTTCCAGAATTTTACATAAAAATAAGATGTGTGAATTTGTAATGAAATAATTTTTTATTCATAAAAATTAGATATTCAGAATTAGAGTTTGATTATGATTAATGTTATATAAGTAGAGTTTAATTATGTTTATATTAGATATTAATCCCTATCTAATTTAGTGAAAATTAGATATTACTATCCAATTAGGATTATGAAATTTGGTTTTACCACTTTCTCTAACTTACTAGTGTGTTCCAACATGCTAAGTTTAACCAAGTGTAAAATAACGTAAAACGTAAAAGACACACAACTTGGTTACGCAGTTCGGTGTAAACCACCTACATCTGCTGGGCCTGGCCCAGTTCAGAATGAATCCACTAATTAGAAATATACAGTACAGAGTATAGTTTACAAAATACTTATCTTTACTAACTATGACGTGTGGACTCTGCTAGCTCCCCTACCTACCGATCTGCCTTGATCAGACTCCCTCTGACCTCGAACTCTGTCGACGCAAGATCTCCTCCTCCCGAGGAATTAAGGTATACGATTCTGAACTTAGTGCAGCAGGACAGTGTTGGAACACAGTATATTGGCTCTTGCAAGTTTCGTAAGATCTCAAAATCTGGGTGCAGATTTTGCTCTGTAAAATCGTTAGTTTTGCAGCCGTGTTTGTCCCATATTTATATCCACGAATCAGATCTGAATATCCATGACTATCTCCACAATATTCCTATTCCAAATCTGATTGTTGAAGCATATCCAAATCCCATAAATAAAGGAATTTACCTTATCTCAAACTCTCTCATATATTCGAATAAAATCTTCTCCATATAAGTAGGGATTTTTCATAACTAAATATGCTTCACACGCCCAATATATAGCCTGATATACAGATACCATAAATTCTAAAACACATCAATGTTTTCAGCTTGAATCCGTTAAACCCTATGGCGTGAAACCTGCTCCAGTTCTGCTCCAGCACCATGTTCCAACATGGTCTGTAGTTCACAAATACTTAACACAAAATTGCCAATTAAATAATTCCTTGACTTTACAATCTCCCCCTTTCGCATTTTTGTGGACCCATAATATTTTGGACTGCAATCACATAATCAACTACATTCAACGAGCAGAATACCAGAAAAATTCAAATAGTGAAAGCCGAAATCCAGAATGCCAGAAATCCAAAAATTATACAACCAAATTGAAAGCCAAATATCCAGGATCCAAAATTACTCCCCCTGGGACCACACAGAGGCCAAAGAAACATCATCACAAAATCATAAAAAATGAAACATTGTCTTTAAAACTCCCCCTGACATGCTCAACCTTCCAGACTAGATTTTTCCTCTTCCAACCGTGCTTGCTCTGCTTGTATGGCTGCAATTTGGATACCCAAAGCTCCTAGTCTGGCATTGACAACCAACAATCGAGCCTTCTGATCTGCTGCTGCTGATGAGGAGATTGAGCTTGAAGCTTTCCACGGAAGGTCATGCACATGTCTGAGTCCGAAAGTTTTCTTGTTCGGCCGCAGGAACTCAGTGTCAACTATCATGTATGAGGCCTTCCCCTTCACTTTTCCACTTTTGGCTATCGCTGAGATCAGACATGGATATATTACTGCATCATTCACTTTAGGCGCTGTGGCCTGTCGAACCAGATGTTGCTGAATTAATAACCCGAGATTGATTTCCTGCTGTGTTCAAACACAGTAGAGCAGTTTGGCCATTTCCCTGGTCAATGCAGTAGTATTGCTAGATGGTAACCAGCAGTGAACAACTATCTGATACAACCCGAAGAATCTGGAGGTCAAGCATGATGCTTGCGAATATCCTACTGCCGGCCACTGCTTCTTATATCCTCCAGAAATCACAGCCAAAATTTCATCATCCATCATCTCCAAATCGTCCGGAAACACTCCCCCTATCTCCGGAGTTTTCAGCCCAAATAACATATTGATTCTAGTAGCAGACAGTTCTACAATCTTTCCACGAATATATACTCTACCGAACCACTGAGAAGTAATATCTAGATTCTCAGGCATGAGATTAGCATATACCTCGAGAACCACCTGTCGATTGAATTGCCTTTGAATTGTGGCCGCCTTCATCATCCCCATTGCCTTTAGGAAAGTTGTGAACCCACTCTCCTGATAAGCCTTCAAGTCCAAGGGTCTCTCAGCAATAAACTTCTTCTCAGAGAAGAATTCTTCCATCTCAGCTCCCTTCTTGTCAAAATAAACTGCAGAAAAAGCCTGAGTGACAGATGGGGGTGGCAGAGCCTTCCTTGGCTTGCTATCCTGTCTCTTCTTACTTCTTTTTGCTGCCTCAGTATTCATGGCAGAGCTAGCCTTCCTTTTTTCCTTTTGTCTTCTTGAAAAATTCATCCAGGACCTCGTCACTGGAGTATGTCAGGTCTGGGGCACCCTGTGTTGGAACACTGTCAGCTCTTCCTACCTGTTCTTCTTCTGACTCAACACCTTGATCCTGCAGATCTTCTTCAGCTTCTTCATTCTCCTGATTCCCTTCATCATCAGATTGATCAGGGACTCCATCATTCAACTCTTCTTGAACCTCTTCACCCTGTGTACCCCCCAGATCAGCATCAGATTCTTCCTCCATATACACAGATTCTTCCTCCTGTGTTGGAACACTGTCATCATCATCAGACAGTTCAATAATCACTGGTTCTCTCAGTTTCTCCATCCTCTTTGAATTCTCCCCATCATAAAATCCAACCTGTAGCTTGTCTCCATACCTTACTGTCTTCATCCCAACAGCTTATTCCTCATTAATTTCTCTTATCCACACATAACTATGAGCAGTCATACGACAGAAAACATGAAATTTGTCTTTCCCTTTACCATTCAGCTGACCGTACATCCCTCTCAGATACTTCACAGTCTTATACTCAATATCCCAGACATCAGTAAAGTGACCAGACACAATCTCCTTAATTTTGACATGCAACACTTCTAAATCCTTTCTTATACTCTTGATTTTGCTTAGATCCACGGAATATCTATTAGCTTGTAACCACTCAAAAATATCATCCACACTTCTACTTTCAAAACCCAAGAATTTCAATGGTCGAGGGTCAGGACCAGTTACCTTAGGTTTTTCCTGTTTCTTGCCTCCAGACGCTTCCTCTTGAGCATCAGAATCTTCACTCTGTTTCTTGACAGAAGCCTCTTCCACTTCCTTTTCCTCTTTAGCTTTATCAGGCTCTGCTTCAGCTATCTCCTCATCCTCTTCATGGTTAGCATTTACTTTTTTCTGATCTTGAGTTTGTGACTCACCCAATTCAACATATCTTCTCGGCTCATCAAACACTACCAATTCCGAATTCACTGAGCTCCGGTCTTCTTCCATAATTTCCGGCACTGAAGCTTCTTTTATCAGAGAATTTGGGTTTGACATTATTTGGAACAATGCCGAGATAGAGGAGAGTTTTGAGTATGAGATTTTTTGGCAAGAGTTTTGGGGAAAAATCGGGCCAAGGGTAACAGAATGCGAATGGGATTTTAGAGTTTGAAACAACTTTCAACTCTTCATGAACTTACCTCTTTTCCCGCAAAGTCCCCTTTTTAGATTTCCCAAAAATTGCAATGATATCCCTTTTTCTTCTTGTCACATCACTTTGTCTTCCTTCATTAACTTCCAACACACCTTACTTAACTATTCCTATTTTGGTAAGTCTTTTACTTCCTTCAGATATTTTTTTTTCTAATTTTTGACGTAAATAACAGAAAGCAAAATTATTTACACGAAAAACTAATCAAAGGTAAAAGTTACCTCAGATTTGACAAACACCTAAGTGTTGTCGAAGGCGCTCGAAAGTGGTAGCATCAAGTGGCTTTGTAAATATATCAGCAAGCTGCTCGTGTGTTGGAACATAGACCACTTCCACTTCTTTTCTTTCCACCAAATCTTGAATAAAATGATGCCTTATGTCAATATGTTTGGTTCTTGAGTGTTGAACTGGATTCTTTGAAATATCAATGGCACTTGTATTGTCACATAAAATCTTCAAAGGTTCTTGATGAATTCCATAATCCTTCAACATTTGTTTCATCCATAGCAGTTGTGCACAATAGCTCCCTGCTGCAAGATACTCTGCTTCCGCAGTAGATAGAGAGATTGAATTCTGTTTCTTGCTATACCAAGACACTAAATTTGTTCCAATAAAGAAACATCCACCTGTAGTACTTTTTCGATCATCAGCATTACCAGCCCAATCAGAATCACTGTACCCAATCAACTCTGAATCTTGATTCTTAGAATACCAGACACCATATTTTGAAGTTCCACTTACATATCGAATAACCCTTTTCACTGCAGTAAGATGAGATTCCTTAGGATCAGCTTGAAACCTCACACATATTCCAACACTGAAACATATATCTGGTCTGCTTGCGGTTAAATACAATAAGCTTCCAATCATGCCTCTATATAACTTCTGATCGACTGAAACTCCTTTTTCATCTTTCACTAGTTTATCAGAAACTCCCATAGGAGTTCAAACTGCACGAGCACTACTGAGTCCGAATTTCTTAATCAAGTTCAAAGCATACTTACTTTGATTGATGAATAGACCATTCCGTCCTTGTTTGACTTGTAATCCCAGAAAGTAGGTCAATTCTCCAACCATACTCATTTCAAATTCAGATTGCATTATGGTGACAAACTGTTGTACCATATACGGTGAAGTGGAGCCAAATACTATGTCATCAACATATATTTGGGCAATTAGAAACTTTGAGGACTTGTCAAGCACAAATAAAGTGCGATCTACACCCCCTCGACGATAACCTTTCTGAAGTAGAAAGGTAGTAAGTCGTTCATACCATGCTCGAGGTGCCTGCTTTAATCCGTATAAGGCATTCTTGAGACGATATACATGATGCGGATAATGGGGATCTTCAAAACCTTTAGGTTGTTCCACATAAACTTCCTCATTCACCACTCCATTTAAAAACGCACTCTTAACATCCATTTGATACAAAGTAAAGTTCAAAGAGCAGGCAATAGCTAGCAGAATACAGATAGATTCTAACCTGGCAACGGGTGCAAAGGTTTCATCAAAATCAACACCTTCCACTTGAGTATATCCTTGAGCAACAAGTCTGGCTTTGTTTCTGGTGACTAGGCCATCTGCATCGGACTTGTTCTTAAAGATCCATTTCGTACCAATGACATTAATGCCTTTGGGGCGGGGAGTGAGATACCAAACATCATTCCTGGTAAACTGGCCGAGTTCATCTTACATTGCAGCAATCCAGTATTCATCAAGTAAGGCTTCTTTATAGTTCTTGGGCTCAATCAGAGAAACAAAACAGTGTAGACCAGCCAGTCGTCGATAATCAACTCGAGGCACTGATCGAGTACTTCTCATGGTGGAGTCAGAGTGATTGAGTGTTGGAACATGGTCGTCAGTAGGAGGTGACTGTGTTGGAACATGGTCGTGTGTTGGAACATGGTCATCTTCAGTAGAGTTAGGGTTTTGGTGATCATTTGGTTCAGTAGAATCTGCTGAAGATTTTGCTTTGTCTGAACTTTGAGACTGTGTTGGAACATGAGTGTTGGCAGATTCTTCCTCTACAACTTCGGAAGGTTGTTCCTTTTCTGAATCATCCACAATAACATTTATGGATTCCATGAGAGTGTTGGTTCGATGATTAAAAACTCTGTAGGCACGGCTGTTGATGGAATACCCGAGAAATGTTCCTGGATCACTTCGATTATCGAATTTTGCCAACTGTTCTATATCTCTGAGAATATAGCATGTACTTCCGAACACATGAAAATACGAGACGTTTGGTTTCCTGCCCTTCCAGATCTCATAGGCTGTCTTGTCAGTGAATGGTCGAAGATACACTCGGTTGATTGTATAGCACGCGGTATTGATCGCCTCTGCCCACCATTTCTTATGAACATCCTTTTCTGCCAACATAACTCGAGCCATCTCTTGTAGAGTTCTGTTCTTTCTTTCAACAATGCCATTCTGTTGAGGAGTGATAGGAGCCGAAAACTCATGTTGGATTCCTAGCTCATTACAGAAGGAACTGAATTGTTCAGTTTCAAACTCTCTGCCATGATCACTTTGAATTCAGATTATCTTTCCTACAGGACTTCCCTTTTCAGTTTGTAACTTTACTACAAGGCTTCGAAATACCTCAATCGTATCAGATTTTTCTTTCAAGAAGGCTACCCAAGTAAATCTGGAGAAGTCATCAACACACACAAAAATATATTTCTTTCCTCCTATGCTAGGTGTATTAACTGGACCCATCAAGTCCATATGTAGCATTTCCAGATTTCTAGAAGTAGTAATAAACTGAACTGAAGAATGAGGAGAACGAGTTTGTTTACCTTGCTGACATGGTCCGCACACAATTTCATTCTTGCTTGTCAAGATAGGCATTCCTCGTACAACTTTCATATTAGCAATTTTCACCAGTGTTTTATAGTTGATGTGTCCAAGCTTACTGTGCCAGAGAATTCCTTCATCCTGCTTTGAAAGCATGCATCGAACTTCTTGTTCCAACAAGTAACAATTGTCTGACGATCGTATTCCAGAAAGAACCTTGTTTTCACCATGCTTCACTACACACTTGTCCTTCTGAAATTCCACTATCATGTTGTCGTCACACAGCTGGCTTATACTAAGCAAGTTTGCTTTTAGATCTTCAACAAATAGTACACTTGTGAGTACTGGAAACCCTTCAATCTTTAATTCACCTTTGCCGATTACTCTGCTTCTTTTTCCATCACCAAAAGTTACATATCCACCATCATATGGAGTAATGTTTGTAAGGTATTTTGGAGTCCCAGTCATGTGGCGAGAACAACCACTGTCAAAGTACCAAGAATCACTAGAATAGGCTGATAAAGAAGTGTGTGCCACCAGACACTTACTGGACCTTTTAATAACCCATACCTTCCTGATTTTTTTTATGAGTATCGACTGTGTTGGAACACAGTTGTCTTCCAGTCATTTGATCTCTGATCAGTTTTTTACACTGATGTTCAGCATGACCTTGGTATGTGCAGTATCCGCAGATTAGAGGCTTTCTTTGATATGGCTTTCCATACTTCCGTTTTACTTCTCGAATCTTAGCTTTGAGAGTAACTGGTTTTTCGAGGACTTCAGTCTTTATTTCTTCCCTATATCCAATCCCGTGTCTATCACCCACGGTTCTTCCCATATCCAGAATGTCATCAAGCTTTGCTTTCCCGAAATTTAGTTTAGAGATAGTTGCTTCAGACATCTCGGCTCTCTTGACTGCTACTATCAATTTCTGACTCAGTTTTTCATTTTGCTTTTCAAGTTCTGTAACCGTGGATCGAAGTTCCTTTTCACTCTCAATTAGCTTTCCTTTTTCTTCATTCAATTCTTTGTTCTTGTCAGCTACTTGAATCCACATAGCATACATTTGTTCGTATGTGCTATAGATCTCTTCATCACTAACAGATAGATCATCTTCATCACTTCGAGCATCATCCAGATTCTTGTTGGAACATACAGCCTTACCTTTGTTCAGTGTGTTGGAACACTGACCTTCTGATGTATCATGTACCTTTGCTCCAAAAGCTACGTAATTACTCGTAAGTTCTTCTTCATCCTTTTCATTATCTTCATCATCACTCCAAGAGGTGACATATGATCTTCCTTGTTTCTTACGGGTGTTAGCACATTCAGCCTGAATATGACCAAATCCTTCACATTCTCTGCATTGAATTCGTCCAGCCTGTTTTGGTTCGTTATTCTGATTCCTTCCGAACTGCATATTTCCTTGTTCAAATCTCATTCCACGATTATTGTTCGAATCTAGTGGCTTTTGTCTGTTTCCACCAAACCTCTCCTGAGATTTCTTGTTAACCACCTTCTTCAGCATCTTTGAGAAATTCTTTGTAATAAGTGCCAGTTTTTCAAACTCATCATCGCTATCAGACTCATGTCTTGCCTTGACCGGAGAAAATTTTAACGCTAAATCCTTGGAGATTCTTTTCGTAGATTGCTGGAATGTCATCTCATAAGTTTGTAACGAACCCATCAGTTCATCTAGGCTCATGGTGGCTACGTCTCTTGCTTCCTCTATTGCTGCTACTTTCATTGCAAATCTTTCGGGAAGAGATCGCAATGTCTTTTTCACTAGCTTAGTTTCCTTGTAAACCTTTCCCAGTTGATAAGCCATGTTGGATATATCTCTTAGCTTTCCATTGAATGTAGCAATGGTGTCATCCTCCTCCATTTTTAGTTCTTCAAACTTGGTAGCCAGCATCTGTAGTTTAGATTCCCGCACCCGACTGGTTCCTTCATGAACAGTTTGTAAAATATCCCATGCTTTCTTTGCCTGGTGACATGTAGATATAAGCTTGAACTGATTTTCATCAACAGCAGTGAAGATTCCATTCAGGGCCTTCGAATTTGCCAGTGATTCTTTAAGATCATTTGGAGTCCACTTAGCTTTGTCTTTGGGTTTTTGACTCGACTCTCCTTCCACCGCCTTAGAACTTGTGTCAGCATCTTCTGTAGGATGATTCCATTCATTCTCAACATAAAACCACGCCAGTTCATCCAGTGAATTGATAAAGACCCTCATACGTGCCTTCCAATAGTTGTAGTTGTTTCCTTCCAACAGTGGTGGTCGAGAGACTGAAGCTCCTTCTCTTGTCGTCATGGTAAAACCGGATCTCACTTTCCTTGAAACAACCAAGGGAACAATAAGTGACTCAGCTCTGATACCAAATGAAATTTGGTTTTACCACTTTCTCTAGTACTTACTAGTGTGTTCCAACATGCTAAGTTTAACCAAGTGTAAAATAACGTAAAACGTAAAAGACACACAACTTGGTTACGCAGTTCGGTGTAAACCACCTACATCTGCGGGGCCTGGCCCAGTTCAGAATGAATTCACTAATTAGAAAGATACAGTACAGAGTACAGTTTACAAAATACTTATCTTTACTAACTATGACGTGTGGACTCTGCTAGCTCCCCTAGCTACCGATCTACCTTGATCAGACTCCCTCTGACCTCGAACTCTGTCGACACAAGATCTCCTCCTCCCGAGGAATTAAGGTATACGATTATGAACTTAGTGCAGCAGGACAGTGTTGGAACACAGTATATTGGCTCTTGCAAGTTTCGTAAGATCTCAAAATCTGGGTGCAGATTTTGCTCTGTAAAATCGTTAGTTTTGCAGCCGTGTTTGTCCCATATTTATATCCACGAATCAGATCTGAATATCCATGACTATCTCCACAATATTCCTATTCCAAATCTGATTGTTGAAGCATATCCAAATCCCATAAATAAAGGAATTTACCTTATCTCAAACTCTCCCATATATTCGAATAAATCTTCTCCATATAAGTAGGGATTTTTCATAACCAAATATGCTTCACACGCCCAATATATAGCCTAATATACAGATGCCATAAATTCTAAAACACATCAATGTTTCGGCTTGAATCCGTTAAACCCTATGGCGTGAAACCTGCTCCAGTTCTGCTCCAGCACCATTTCCAACATGGTCTGTAGTTCACAAATACTTAACACAAAATTGCCAATTAAATAATTCCTTGACTTTACATATTATGTTTAGCCGGAGATTTGAATGGCGGAGCTGATCATGAGATAGGGATTATTATCCTAATATAACCTCTGGATAATTGATATGATGATTGATGCAGAAACACAAAATTCAATACTCTACAACAATTTTTGAACACCCTATACTCTGAGGCAATAGAGAAGTATCATAAAGTTGGATAAAGTTAAAGTATCTAACTTGAATTAAAACTGAACTGTTACAAGTAACATTCACTCAAGTGATGTGTTAGTAATTTATTCCTTACATTTTTTATAGGAATCTCCTTTTTTTAACTTAAGGCGTGATCTTCGTTTTTTTGAAAATGATTCCACTCACACACATATATATAATATCGAATTTTAGAAGGTAGTTCTGTTTTATTGGTGTTAAAAAAGAAAGAGACAGTCGATAAAGTTTATTAAGATTATGGGGGAATATTTTAAGGATTAGAAATTGTTTAGAACTAAAATTATATAGTTAGAATCAATTCTTAAATGCAGGTCCAAAACCCCTAAATTTTACTCATAAGGATAATATAGTAAATCCTTCATTAAATTTTATTTTGTAAAAAAGGAAAAAAGGAAAAATTTTGGTTGAATATGCATACGTGCAAAGCGGGGCCTCGATATGGAGGTCTGAAAACAAAAACTCTTTTTGACCGTGTTAGTTGAAGTTACATCCACATCAGAGTGAAAGCTTCCAACAACTTTCGCATTGTAGCCATTTTAATCTGGACAGTTATCCTCCTCAGTAATTATCCTAGGGATATAATATAAACACTGTGCCAATGCCTCTCCTGTAATGTTCGAGTTGGTTTGGCTAAAGAGTTCCTTGTAAAAGGTTGCTGCATCCTACATCGACTTGTTCAGTTAGCCACTGATTGATTCATTTATGATTTTATTTATCTTTAACCTTGAGTGCCTATCCCTGACAGAGTTATGAAAGGATTTTGTATTAATATCAGTTCCCTGTAGCCATTTTTATGATTAAAAGTCTCCTCCCTTTGTCCCACTAAAAATTGCTTATTTGCCTTTTCAAAGTAAAATTTTGTAAACTTTGACCCTAAATTTCAACTAATATATATGTAATAAAAATATCATGTGAAACATTATTAGATTGAATCCATCTATTGAACGATGGTCTTTCCATAAATTATGAAAAAACCAAGGTTTAAATTGCAAATTAGAATAAATAAAGATAAAATTTCTAGGTTGCATTAATCGGACCATAAATTTATAACTAGGGGTGTTCATGAACCGGTCCGGGCCGGTAATGAATTGGACCGGAATGTAAAGACCAGAACTGGATATATAATATAGAATTCCGATTAGGCCTTCAATCCAAGATTTTTTAGAATTTTGGGTTCCGGTACTGTCCGGTCCAAGACCGAATTTTTCCATTTTGGACCAGATGGACCGGTAACTTACTCTTATGCATTTTTTATGTACTTATGATTTAAATTTATATACTACTCCTCCGTCTCAGCTGTAATTGAACAAATACTATTCATTTAGTCAAAATTGGTTAATTTAAAAAGTAAAAATCGAGTAATATATAAGTTAATATACTATAATTTGGGATCTTATTAGAATCGCCGTGACATCTATTTTGATAATATCAACTTTTTATTATTTTTAAACGTGCACAAGTAAAGATATTAACGGTCAAAAATAATTTTGTTCAACTTGCAAAAGTCAACATTTACAAATACAGCTGAGACGGAGGGAGTACTTCCAATGGGCTAGTATTCTTCATATTTTGAGGTAATATGTTTTCTATCAACTTATAGTTTACTATTTTTTTTAAAAAAAATTTCAATTAAATTTTTTCCAATACCAAATATCTTTTTGTAAAACAATAAAGTTTACTAAAATTCGGTCCAACCAATCCATACCGGTCCAAAATTAGAATAATTATGGTCTGGTCCCGGTTCTAAATAATCACTAACATGTCCAGTTTTCGATCCAGGCTTTTTTTATGATTCCAATTTTGGTCTGGTCTTGGACCGACGAACACTCCTACTTATAACTACTACACGTTACATAATATTTTTTTAATATTGCAACTAAAATCTTTTATATAATAATCAACACTGGTGGAGCCATAAGGAGGTTAGAAGGGACTTCAGTCCCACCAGAAAGAAAATTAGCGGAAATTACCGAGGGTAATTTTGAAAAATTCCCCCTTCTGATATCGATAAAACTTTTGGGTTAAATATTTTTCTAACCCTACCTTAGCTTGAAAGTGTTAATATAGCTCGGTAAAATCAAAAAGTGCCAAATAACCCCAACTTTACAATAAATTGTGCCAATATAACCTTACGACCATATTCCGACGTTGACTCACATTTGAACAATTGATCGAGCATGAAATGACAAATTTGCCCTCAAGCATTTCAAGTTAATTTTTTCCCTACTCACCCTCCCATTGCCACCATCATCCACCTCCCGTCGCTAACTGCCACCACTAACCACTACCACCCGTCACCACCTGCCGTCTCAACCTTAACCACGCTCGCCGCCAATACCCACCACCTCCTCCTGCTCGTCATTTTCTCCGCCATCTTCTTCCTCCCCTCCGCCAGCACCCCACCACCTCTTCGACTCATCATTTTCTCTATCTTCTTCCTCCCCTCCGTCAGCACCCCACCACCTTTTGACCCAAACTTGAAAGCGGAGACCCCAGCACCTCTTGACCCAAACCCAAAAGCAGAGATGGCTTCCACTCGGGTCGGGGCGCAGCCCGACCCACCCGCCATGGACTTCAACGTAGCTATGTCGGGATAGGTCAAACGACGGGAAGTTGTCACCTCGATGTCAGAATATGGGCAAAATCTAGGCCGGCGGAATCTGGGTACTCCATCCATTTTTGCAGCCGCCACTGGCGACAGATTCATAGAGCAGGACCTCACCATCCAGAACGTCGAGAGTGCATGAGTTTACTGTGGAGAAAAGTAGAATTTTGGCCCAAAATGTGGTAGTTTTTGGGTTTGGAAGTGGAGGGTTGAGGACGCATTACCATAATGCGTCCTCCCTTTTTTTTTTATTTCTCCTCCCTCTTTTCTAATTCTCTCCTTCCGCAAGTTTGTCACTTTTTTTTTCTTTTTTCGAATGCCATTAGGCTGCACAATTTTTTCTTTTCGAAAATAGTTAGGATTTATTTTATTTTTTTTAAAATCAATTAGAGGACTCATGTGGCATTATTTTATTTTATTTTTCTAATGTGGCATTATTTTATTTTTTCCGAAATGATTTTCGTAGCACTCATTTTTGAAACGACTCCTCGGAACAGGTGAATTGTTTTTTTGAAATTTTTTTTTCTGGAAATTATTTAGAGGACTCTAATTTGAAACATAAATATAAACATATATATAAGTATAAATATAAATATAAATATAAATAAATATAAATAAAAAATATAAAAATATATACATATACGGATAAATATATAATATATATATATGGATATATATATATATATATAAATATACATAAATATAAATATATATATATATATGAATAAATATAAATATATAAATATATAAATATATATAAATATGTACACACGTAAATGTGTGGATGTACACACGTAAATGTGTGGATGTACACACGCGTAAATGTGTGGATGTACACACGCGTAAATGTGTGGATGTACACACGTAAATGTGTGGATGTACATACATACATATATATATATATAAATAAATAAATGTATATAAATATAAATAAAGATATATATAAATATAAATATATACATATAACAAAATTTAAACGGATAAAAAATTTAAACGGATATAAAATTTAAATATAAAAATATACATAAATATAAATATAAATATAAATAAAGATATGTATACAAATATAAATAAATAAATATATATACATGTAAATGTGTGGATGTACATACATGTAAATGTGTGGATGTATAAATATAAACATAAATATATACATAAATATAAATATAAATATAAAAATAAAAATAAAAATAAAAATAAATATATATATATAAATAAAAAAGGATATATAAAAATATAAATATATATATAAAAATATAAATAAAGATATATATAAATATAAATAAAGATATATATATATATATATAAATATAAATAAAGATAAATATAAATATAAATATATACATATATATCAATATAAAAATAAAAATAAAAATAAATATAAATATAAATAAGGATATATATAAATATAAATATATACATATATATAAACATAAATAAAGATATATATAAATATAAATAAATATATATATATATATATATGAATAAATATATATAAATATATAAATATATAAATATATAAATATATAAATATAAATATATATGAATAAATATATATAAATATATAAATATATAAATATATAAATATATAAATATATAAATATATAAATATATAAATATATAAATATATAAATATATAATTTTATAAATATATAAATCTATAAATATATAAATATATAAATATATAAATATATAAATATAAATATATATATATGAATAAATATATATAAATATATAAATATATAAATATATAAATATACAGTAAATGTGTGGATGTACATACATGTAAATGTGTGGATGTACATACATTTATATACATAAATAAATATATATAAATATAAATATATACATATATATAAATATAAATATATACACATATATAAATTTTAAAAAATTTGACCAGAAATTTTTTACCAGAAATTTGACCAGAAATTTTAAAAAAAATTAAAATGGCTTAGAGGACGCATTATCATAATGCGTCATCGCCACGTGTCGCGACGCTATGCGCCGCATGACATTTTTGACCAGAAAATGGAAAAAAAAAGAAAAAGGAGAGGACGCATTACCATAATGCGTCCTCGCCACGTGTCGCGACGCTGTGCGCCGCATGACATTTTTGACCAGAAAATGGAAAAAAAAAGAAAAAGGAGAGGACGCATTACCATAATGCGTCCTCCATAAGAAGTTGCCGTTTGTGGCTACTGTAGCCACAAACATAGCAATTTCTCGAACGTCGAGCACCAAGTCATCGCTCACCGCATCGGCGTCGATAAGTTCGTGATCAATTGGTGCAAGTTCGACGCTTACCAGCGCAGCTCCGTCGAGAATCCAGGGCGGCGGTGGATGGGCAAGAATTCGTCGTCGCTGTCGTCATTAACCAAATCGATGTGCAAGTTGACAATTAGGTTTGCTCAAGGAAAGAAGGATAGAGAGAAGGGCAATTCCATCTTTTTCATTTTTTATTTTTCCTGTTTTTTATTCAGGGGCAATAAGGTTATTTTAGTAAATATTAGCCAAATTTTCCATTGACAATTGAAGTCAACGATATCCAGGGTTAGATTAGTACATATATCTAAAAGTTATGTTTATTTTGACACTTTATCATTATACAGGATTAGATTGATACTTTCAACCTAAAGTTAAGGTTATTTTGACACATTACTCAAAATTTTTTTAAAAAATTAATAGATTTCCTTCCGATCCCCGCTGTAGATACTTGCCTCCGCCTCTGGCAATCAATGTCATCCAACAAGTGAATCCAGCATTGGAGATGATCGGACGCTCCCAAAATTTTATGTGAACTTCATATTTCGGCATGATTTAACTAGGCAACATACATATATTAGAAAAATCGATTGAGATTAATAAAAGAATTAAAGTAAAATTTAAAAGAGGAAGCGGCTGGAGTACTGCACTTTGATGGAATCTAGGTTTACATTATAAAAATGAAAAGTATCATCCGTTGACCATCTATAAGTCATAAAAATTGTTGAGATCTGAGGAATTTTATTTTTTCAAGATTTGTGAGCAAACATATTTCCAAGAGAAAAGCAGGTCAAAATGGTTGGGGCAGATTGTGATTGTGTTGTTGAAGAGTTGGGAAGGCTGGAAATTATATCCGGATTGATGCTTCCTCACCAGGAGTTGAGATTCCTGAAAAAGTTTATGTGCTGTCTCTCTAAATGTGGGGAGGTAATTAAAAATGATAATTTGACTTCTGCAATATCCAGTTTCGAAGCAGCATTGAAACACATTAAGGGAGATGATTTGGCTCCTATTCTGCTGCAGAAATTTAAGGCAGAGGTCAGTAAAATGTGTGCTGTATTGTTAGAATCTTTCAATTTCATGTCTTGCTCAAGTGATGAACTCCTGGAGTTTGTTGATTGTGTGGTCGGGAATGTGAAGGATCTGGCAACCTTGGAAGCTGATGTTTCTGTGAATAACCAGATCATGGTTCTTGATGAGAAGCTAAGTTTCTTGAAAAATTTTGTTGATTACTCTGCCAAAAGATGCACTGAGCATCCCAAATTGGTGCTTCTCTTGGATTTTGTCAAGGTTTTCGCGCAGGATGCAGCATGTTTGTCTCTTCTGTGCTTACTGGGAGGGGAGGATGAAAGTATGGCTGAAACATTTGAAACTATGCTTTCTGATTTACTGCAAAAAATCAAGCATTGCGCTACTGATGCTATTGGAATGTTTTTTGGGATCTTGAAAGCTTCAAAGTCATCAAGATCGGACAAGCATCTAGTGGGTGAAATTGTTGCAGGGCTTGCTGATTTTCTACTGGATGATTTTGTTGACCCTTTGAAGGGCTATGTTCATGTCCTGAAAGAGGGGCTCATATTCATGATTACCTTCTCTCTGGATCCTGCTGAGGAAACTGAAACAAACGCTGGAGATGAAATTTTGTGGCGGATTAGCGAAGGTGTCCAAGTGGTACAATCTTTCATTTCCTCCCTCTACATGGATCCATCAAAAGTAGAAATCTCTAGTGTCCTCATTATGATTGCTGAAATTAAGGTAGAGGTTAGAAAGGTTTTTGTTCAGGTTCCAAACCCATCAGACTTCAACTTCTCAAAGACAAATGGCATGGGGTTTGTTGATTTCTTCTTGGAGAATCTGATGGAAATGCAGAAACGTAATCCCAGAAGAATTGCTTTTGCAAGGGGCCAAGTTATGGTAGTTCAAAAGGAGCTTCTTTTCCTTAAACCATTTCTGAAAGATATCATGGAGCTGCAGAAAGAGGAGGAGGACCTCAACCATCTTTGGAAACGGATCATCAACACGGTGTTCTTGGCTGAACATGCCACTGCTTCATGTTTAATTACAGACCATCCTATTTGGTATGATATGTTACATCTTTCCAATGTCATACAGGAGATTAAACTCATCCAAGTTGAGGTCAAGACACACATGAGTAGTAGTTATGTGCTGCACAGCAAAATGACCAGCTTTAGCCATTCCGTGGTTAAGCAAGCAAATCCTTCTAGCCTCCAAGAAACTGTGGTGGGTTGGAAAGATGAGTCGGTGGCAATAATGGACAAACTCACAAGAGGAACGACACGCCTTGAGATTGTCTCTATTGTGGGCATGCCTGGCCTAGGCAAGACTACGCTAGCTAAAAAGGTGTATAGCGACTCATCTGCCATATATTATTTCAATCGGCGTGCATGGTGTTGTGTTTCCCAAATGTACAAGCCTAGAGATCTGTACTTTGACATTTTAAGCGATGTTACTGGTGCTGATGCTCGTCAAACTGATTTTCATAGCAATGATGATGATTTGGCTGAAAAGCTTCGCAAGTCTTTGAAAGGGCGAAGATATCTCATTGTATTGGATGACATTTGGAACGTTGAAGCCTGGGAGAGCATAAAAGGATCATTTCCAGATGACAACAACGGAAGTAGAATGATTTTTACCAGCCGAATTCATAATTTAGTGTCACAAATCAAGCACGACTGCAGGCCTCATCCTCTTCGCCCTCTTTCTGATGAGGAGAGTTGGGAGTTGTTGCAAGATAAGCTTTTCCAAAAAGACAGTTGTCCCCCCGATGATCTAGCAGAAATTGGTAAGAATATTGCTAGAAACTGCAAAGGTTTACCTCTAGCAGTGGTTTTGATCGCAGGTATCCTGGCAGGGAAGGAGATTGATTTTTGGGAGACAATTGAAGAAAGGACTAGTTTACAAGTTGTGAGTGGAGGGTGCATGGATGTTCTTGACCTAAGCTACAAGAATTTACCAGAATATTTGAAGCCCTGCTTTCTTTATTTTGGAGCATTTCCTGAGGACAGAATAGTTGGAGCCCGAAAGCTGATGAGTCTATGGATTGCAGAAGGACTAGTGCCAAAAGTTAAAGGAAGGAGCCAATATGAAGTGGCAGAAGCTTACTTGTCTGATCTAATTGATCGAAGTTTGATAATCCTTGCAGCCAGAAGCTCCAATGGCAGCATTAAGGCCTGTCGCATTCATGATCTACTACGTGATCTGTGCTTGGTGAAAATTCAAGAAGATAATTTCCTTCAATGTGTGCATGACAAGGGCGTTTCTAATGATCCGGGTTTCTTTGACAATATCCGCCTTTGCATTCATGCTGAGTGGCCTAAGTTTGTTGATACAAATCCTGCAGGCTCATTTGTCCATTCTCTGATTCTTCTTGGTAAGTATCCAGGATCGAAGAAATTTCCATGCCCTTCGGCCCTATTCAACAGCTTTAAGCTTCTGAATGTGTTGGATTTGGAGTGCATTCTGATAGTTGGTCCTTTTCCTGAGGAAGTAACACTGATGGTCCATTTGAGATACTTAGCGATTTCGTGTGGGGCTACAGAAATTCCAGATTCCATTGCAAATTTATGGAATCTCGAGACTTTAATTCTGATAGCTTCAGCTGCTGAAATTCACTTGCCAAGAACCATTTGGCAGATGAAAAGCTTAAGGCATCTGCACATTCCCTCGCTGTGGCCAACAGGGCTCGCGGATCATGACCAGTACTGTCAGTTAGAGCACCTGGACATCTTCTCAGTCCCACGTCTAGATTCGGGAAATGACACGAAAGAGCTGCTGAGAAGGCTACCTCGTCTTCGAAAGCTCAACTGTATTTTTCTTGAAAGACATTCTGGAGGGAAGCCTTATAAGTTTCCAGAATTGAGCTGCCTGACTGACCTGGAGTCACTGAAGGTGTTTAGCTATGGATTAGTATTCTTCGGTGTGAAATGCAATCAGTTTCCGGCTTTCGATTTTCCCAGTAGTCTCAGGAAATTGACACTGGGAAGGTTCGCCCTGCCATGGACAGCAATATCAGTCATTGGACAGTTGCCTAATCTGGAGGTGCTCAAGTTACGAGCGCGAGCATTTTCAGGGAAGATATGGGAGGTGGAAGAAGGCGAGTTCTTGAACCTCAAGTGGCTAGAATTATGGCAAATAGAATTTGAAGAATGGAGTGTCCCTGATGAGGCATTCCCAAGCCTTGAACAGCTTATAGTGAAACACTGTTACAGCCTTGAAGGGATTCCGTCGAGCTTGGGATACATTCCTACATTAAAGAAGATAGAGATGCATTGGTGTTTCAAAGCCTCAGCATCTGCAAGGGAAATTCTTCAAGAACAGAGAGACATGGCGAATGAGCTCCTGGAAGTCATTGTCTTTGATTAACCCACCCCATTGTATGAAGTTCCATGTTCAAATTGCAGTCTGGAGTTCCCAGATTCTCTGTTATATTTCCTTCTCAAAATGTACAAAGATGTAAGGATGAAGAGATGAGCAAGTTATTTCTGTATATCCCTAACAACGTATACTCCCTTTGTCTTATAGTGTTTTTAACCAAGCAAAAAGTTCAAAACTTTTGAAAGACTTTGTTAGTTCCGAAAGATTTTGTTTAGTTTTCACGTAAATGTGCTCCTCACATCATTGAAAACAAGAGTTCGCCTGAAAGATGATCTTTCAATAAGTCATGTAAACACCAAAATTTAAAGTGTAAATTAGAAAAAATGACAATAAAACTTTCGAATTACATAAATCGAGTTATAAACACGTTGCATAACAAATTTTTAACATTGCAACTAAAACATTTTAATTTTTATTAAACTATTTTGGTTTTCCAAAACTTTGACTGAAAACAAACAATAAATTATAAAGTTTATTTATTTAAAAGAACTACTCCCTGCGTCCAGGGGTTTCCGCAGAAAGAGAAAGTGGGTGATAAATTTTGGACATGTGAAAAAATTGAAATGCCCCTGCCTTTAACCTAGGGAGACAGGTGGACAGTTTGACTGGTGGACAGTTCGAGGGATCGAGATGGATGGTTCGAGGGGTAAGATGGTTCGAGGTGGATGGTGGGTGATTCGAGAGGTGAACAGTTCGATAGGTGGTTGGTTCGAGGGGTGGATGGTTCGATAGATGGATGGTGGATGGTCTGAGAGGTGGGCACTACGAGGGATGGATGGAAAGATGGTTCGAGAGGTGGATGGTTCGAGGATTCGAGGGGCCGAGCTGCCGAGATGAACGGTATAAGGGATGGATGGATGGATGTCCGACAGATGGAAGGCTTGAGGGGTCGAGGGGTAAGATGGTTCGAGGGGTCAAGTGGAGGTTCGTGTACCGTGGCTCCGAGTGGTGGATGACATACCTATCATACTCTCGAGTGGTAGCTCTTGTGGTGGATGGAATACTCTCGAGTGCTGGATGGTTCGAGAGGTGAATGGTCCGACAGGTGGACGGTTCGCAGGGTAGACGATTCGAGAGGTAGACGGTCTTCTTCTCTCGAGTGGTGTACCCTCTCGACTGGAACACTCTCTCGAGTGGTGCACTATCTCGAGTGGCTCATGTATTCCGCTAAAAGAGGCGGCCGGTTAAAAAAAATTGGCCTTCTCTTCGAGCGGAAATTGTATTAGGCGGATGTACGAAACTTTTCCATCCCCTTGGAAATAATTGTGCACTATGGCCGATGAGGATCAGAGAGCAACCTTTATTGGGCGGATGTACGAAACTTTTCCATCCCCTTGGAAATACTTCTGCACTATTGCCGATGAGGGTCGGAGAGCAACTGGGGGGCATTTGAGTAATTATTTCACTTCCTTAACTTGATGTTGTATCGCTTTAAACCCAGATAGATTCAACCTAAGTGTTGCTAAGCTGTAATAATTCCATAAGTAGTCTAAAGCCTTTAAATTTTCCACTCCACATTATGCTGATTATTTACCCGGTTGGGTTCTACACAAAGTCTTGCAAAGTTATCAAGAATCCAACTTGTCTTCACTTAATACAGACACAAATACATATCTCAAAAGTCATCACACCCACATGCCTACTTTATATTAGCAGTTAAACTTTGATGTTTGAGCAAAACTAAACGCTCAGTCATCTAGGCAATTATAAGTTGCATATTAATGCTCGTCATGCTATTTACATGTGTTTTACTTACTAAAGAATGAGCACCCACACTACCTGAAATTCAATGTGTCTTGGATTTTGTACATACTTCTCCAGATAAACACCATCATTTTCGAAAGCAGTTGATGCCTCACTCTTAGTTTGCTGTAAAAACAAGAGCAATCAAAGCTCACGTGAGGACTATCGCCAAATCATTTGAGCTAGCAGATTCATTGGCATTAAGTGATCAACAAATGCAACATACTTAGAATTTTAGTGCCCTAGAACTATGGACAAATTGTGTGACAACTGTAGAGTTGTTCAAA
This sequence comes from Rubia yunnanensis, assembly GCA_037428765.1. Taxonomy (NCBI): domain Eukaryota; kingdom Viridiplantae; phylum Streptophyta; class Magnoliopsida; order Gentianales; family Rubiaceae; genus Rubia; species Rubia yunnanensis. The sequence continues at coordinate 22,453,714 of CM075066.1, forward strand.
TTGTAGTGTTTAGAACTCTAGCTGACTGTAATAAACTAAAATCTTGCACACATGCATGCATGTTTTGAGGAAGGACACTTCAAGAAGGTACCTGTAACAACTCGTTACATACACTCACAGATCACAGGACTGCATCCAGTACAACTATATACTCATGGACTGCAGATCAGCATAAAAGTTCTATCAAACACAATGCGCAAAAGCAAAAGTAGTAAAAACAGATTAACAATACAAAATAACACAACATACCGAACTTTGTCGAAGATAAGGTAGGGAGGCCAAAGCTTTCTCCTCTAATGGCATCCCATTCAATTGCGAACTTGAACAGGAAGAATACAACAACGGCCTGAAAATCTTTGGAAGAATACAGCAACGGCCTGGAACTGGAAGAATTCCTTGAACTCTAACTTGAATCATACCAGCAAGAGCCTGAAAACCTCCTCTGCCGTGTCGAAAATGACATAGTTATCACAATACAGCAACTGTATATCCACGAATCTACCGTCTGCTGCATCGTTAGCCATGGAAACTTCACCGCCATCAGTAACATCCTCGAGCACCAAAAAAGTCTGCTTGAAGAAAACAACTTCGGTGAAGAATAAAGAGGGAAAATTTGCGATGGAGAAAAAGAGGAGAAAGAACGGTGAAATAGAATATAGCAAAACGGTGCCATTTTTGCAAAGTAAGAATGTCAATAAATTACTTGAATAGCCTCGGTTGATAGACAGAAAGCAAACAATATCTATTATAGGGTGCTTGAGATGAGTACTTAGGCCTCCAATCTCATTCTTCATTAAGGTATTATTTTCATTAATCTTTTCAGTTGCTCTAGTTTTTAAGCAGAATCATCCTCAACACTTCCACGGACCTCATAAACAACACAAGTAGGTCTCACTTTATGTTATAGATCCTAACTTTTAGCACGAAAACACGTTGAAAAGAGTAAAAGAAGAGAGCTAGTATCAGTTACCAACTTCTTCTATGCCCCGGGTTTGTCATCATGCTCTTTATGAGTGACTTCAGGTGGTACCCAGAAACCAATTTCATCTTAAAACTCTACCCATCCTGGCCCCAAAACTCTTGCAAGAACACCTACAAAAAAATTGGAATTATGAATACCATAAGAAGTAGAAACAGATTGAATGATTTCGTAGTTACGGCTCAAAGCTAGTTTGCTTTTCATCTGACATGCCCAAAGGTCCTTGATATTTGAATTTCACCAAGGATATTTAAAATATCTGACTATCATAGCACCAAAAAATACATTCACATAAGGTAGATGACAGAGTGGTCGATTTTACCAACTTCTTCAGGAAAAATCATCGTTCACACACTTTTATATGGTTATTAACCGTTCACAACAGCAAAATGCTCCCTCAGTAGTACATTAACAAAAAATAGAGAGATGCAAAACTTTAACAATAAACCACTATATGATATTCTAGAAAAATAATTGAAAGAGTAACTTCAAGAACTACAGAAAGTGGACTTGATTTTGGGGAAAATCACATATTCTTTGGACCAAACTTTGTTACGCCGACATCTGGTCAAACCTATAATCAACATCAAAACTAAGATAATGCCAACATCTACTTTGGACCAAATTTTGAATACATTTGAATTGGAGAATATAATTGATATATGTTACTAACACGATTCATATTTTCAACATATGATTTGGACCTACGTAACTAAACAAAGAATTCAACATAAGACGGAGCAAGGGAGGTTACAATATCCGCCATATAACATTCAAACAAAAAAAACCTATACAAGGAACCAAAGCCAGTCCAATTTCCAGCAACCAGAACCAGACTCTGAAAATATTTTTAAAATAGGACCCAAACAGTAATGGCTAATGTAATAATTTGCATAAGGAACTACAACAAGAACTATACTCTTATGCTAAATGCAGTAATTCACACAAGGGCCACAAACAACAAGAACCAAACTTACAAATGGTAAGCTTATCACACTTATAAAAATTTCAAGCTCAATGGAACAGAAAAGCTAATGAACCTCCGTTTAAAACAATAATCAAACAAAAAGAAACATTATAACCAACAACATTCAGACAACCTTGCCTTATAAAATTAATGTAGTCATTCAAAAACATGGAAAGGGACCAAGAAACTTCACATATCAAATAAAAAGTGAATCCCACAATGGCTAATTTATTGTAAAACGGATAGGATGTCGATGAATTGCATCTTCAAATCACAGTAAGTATTTCATGATTTATACTCCTTTCCCAATACATCAGTTAGCAGTTGATTTTAAATGATAAAGAAAAAAAAGATAGGTCATACAACAAATGTTACTCCTTTTAAAGTATCATTCCAAGAATTATCCGATAGAAGGTTTCCTATTTTAGCCAGAGTGCAAATATATTCATGTCCAATTAAAAAGATTGAACAATAACAAAAGCAACAAGAGGAAAATAGTACACCTTGATGCCAAATTACATTGTTAGCCCAGGGTTCTTGTATGGTAGACCTTCCGGTTCTACAAGAAGACAAGTACAAGTTAGTTACAAGTAGTTTTTTATACTGATAAACTAACATTCAAAGTGTTCCTAATGTACAGGTGCAGCACAATAAGTTGGCAAAGCTCAACAAACTTCTGCACATCAAGTCTTATTAGCTTTCTCTTCAAAAGCATCTTGTATAATGGATTCTTTTGACCACTCCCATGAGTTCGTTATGTAATAACTATATATTTATCTATCTGTACATCTATATATTGTGTTTAGAAAGTGTTAGATCTGTACCACACTGGCAGCAAGAGTAGTTGAGTTGTCCTTCCTAGTAAGTTCACGAGCTGAACTTTCAATTATTTGAGGTAAATGAAAAAGGTGATCTTAAGAACTTTCCCTCATAATCATAGAAGCAAAATAACCAAGGGAAGAGTGCTCTAGCAGGAATATACGTACCAATAAAAGTATTTGATGTAACCTAGAGCTTGTTTCATTCAAAGAGGTCTCTCCAACTTGTCTCTGGTTGCAAAAAAATTAAAAGTCAATTAGAAATTTACCCTATAAAACGTAGCACAATCATACGTGTGAAAAATTCCTACCTTCGCATATAGAAAGTAGCTCCATCAGATGACTCCAGTCCCTCAAAGCTTCTTCAGTGAGCCTCTCAAGAACAGTCCCTTGAGTTATAAGGAGAAAATGATGGTATAATAAGCGCATATTTCAATAGAACATTTGCCACCTTTGTGTACATCAACATGAACCCAATTTCCATAGGCAAATTCATCCACGTCTTTAAAAAGGGTATAATCTCTACAAATCAGAGCTTCGAGGGTTACCTTGCTGGCGCTCTCAATAGGACCAACAAACCAGCACAAAGGCCTCTCAGCAGCAGGAAAAGGCGGCAGCGGGAATCGACGGATCTCTGGGAAGAGTACCAGATTGAAAAGATTTGACGGACTGCTCAATGTTCCCGAGGTGACCGCGAAATCGAAAAGAAGAAGTTTGGGAAGGAAGAGTGCCATTAAGAATAAATAAGAAAATGACATCATTTAAGTTAGCAAGGGAAGTCAAAATGACTCAAGTAGCCTTGGCTGACAGACAGAAAACAGACAATATCTATTATAGGGTGTTTGGGATTATCTCGGTAACAAATGGGATATTGGGCAAACACAATGCAATTAACTGCTATGTTGGTCCACGTTATAGTCCACGCGAGCAAGAGGGGGGAAATTTATTGTGCGCAGTTGGAGTAAGCTATTTTCTAAAAAAATACAAATTTTACCCCGTATTTTATTTTAGAGTTAACTACTCATATAACCTTATATTTGAGGGTTTGTGCTTATATGATCCTGTGAAGCTGGAAAGTGCAATTGTAGCCCTGTCTTTTGTTAGAATGTGCTAATATAACCCTGCCGTCCTGAATTTGACCGGAAAGATATGAAATGACTATTATACCCCTATTTAATTTTTTTTAGAACAAGTGAAAGGACAATTATGTCCTCATTCATTTTCCCCTTTTCCTCATTCTTTCCGCTCTAGTTCAGATTCTTCTTCTTCTCAATTTCCATTTTTCATTCTTCCACCCATTCTTTCCATCCTTGCTGATTCTTCTTCTTCTTCTCAATTTCCATTTCCATTCTTCTTCTTCTTCTCAATTTCCATTTTCCTTCTCAATTTCCATTTTTCTGCCCTGGTTCTATTTCCATTTTCCATTCTTCTTCTTCTCTCAATTCTCCACTTTTTGGCGCTTGGCTGAGTGGCGTCAGAAAATGGTGGTGGTGAGAATTGGGTTGTGAGGCTAGGGTTATGTGTTGGCGGTGATAATCAGGCATCGTTTACATTCACGTTTGGTTCGTCAAAAATTGGTGGTGGCAAGAGGAGGTAGGTTAGGTGGTGCTGGAGGTGACGAGAGTGGTGGTTGCAAGGGGGAGGTGAGGTGGTGGGGCGGTGAGGTAGGGTTTTGATTGGTGGTGACAGATCAGTTTCTGGGGTTTCTTGGTGGTAGCAATGGGGAGGTGAGGTAGGTTTTTGAGAGGTGTTGGTGAGGGGAGGTAGTTGAGGTGGTGACAGATTGATCAGTCGGTGGTGGCAACAAGATTTTGGTACCAAACACCAGATTCTGGTGGTGATGGAGCAGAATTCTATATTCTGGCATCCCGATGGAGAGGCGGCAGTGGAGGCGGCAGTAGAGGTGGCGGAGCAGTGGTCGTGTTATGGAAAAGAAGAAAAAATAGGGGTAATTTTGTCTTTACATTTTAACTTTTAAGACTAGGATTATTTTAGTCCTTTTAGTTACGGTCAATGCCGAAAAAGGCCAAGTCAATGTTGGAATAGTGCCAAAAGGTTATATCGGCACTTCTGATGCAATACACAGGGCTACAATAGCACTTTCCAACTTCACAGGGTCATATTAGCACAAACCACCAAAACATAGGGTCATATCAGTATTTTTCCCTTTATTTATCTTTAAAGAATTTCATTATACTCCTCGTCTCACCATAAGTTTGGGTAAGATGGTCTCACCATAGTTTTTGTAAAACATAAATGCTCTAAAAACTAACCTCAGACGATAGCTTCCTTTTATCCATATACAAGAAAGTTGAAGCTAATGTTACCAGAGCAAATGCATGGGTAATAGGGCAGTAGGATACATCGGTACCATGAATATTATGAAGTGTAGGAAAAAAGGGTGTAAAGTTGTGTGTGTATTCATGCTTTGGGGTACATTATATAATGTTACAAGAGTTCTAAGTAATTAAGGAGAATGTATACTTAATCTAATACACGTATTATTGACAAAATATTTCTTTTCCTCAATACTCTTCCTCAAGTTGGAGCATGTAGATCAAGAATGCCAAACTTTCCAAGTGTTAGCTGAAACTGGCTACGTCCAAGAGCTTTCATTAACAAGTCCACAGGTTGATTAGAAGTGTGGATATGATGAATAACAATAGTACAAGACTGTACCAAATCTCTAATAAGTCAACCTCTATGTGTTTCGTACGTTCATGAAAAACATGATTAGCAGCAATATGAGAGCATATTGACTATCACAAAACAGTCGCATGGGGGCAGAATGCACAAAACCTAAGTCCCGAAGCAAATACTTAAGCTATAATAACTCACAACAAGTAACTACCATGGAACGATACTCCGCTTCAGCAGAAGAACAAGAAACTGTAGGTTGCTTCTTGGTCTTCCTTGAAATCGGAGAATTAATGATCATCACAACATAACCAGAAAGTGAATGCCATGTGATTGGGCAAGCAACCCAGTCATAATCACATATAGCAGTTAACTGTAAAGAACTACGTGAAGAGAGAAATAAGCCTTGACCAGGATGACTCTTTAAGTAGTGTAGAACTTGTAGTGCAGCTTGCCAGTGAGGAATACACGGTGACTTCATGAACTAAGCAAGTGTATGTACCAAATAACTAAGCTCCAAATGTGTAATGGTAAGGTGAATAAGACAACTTACTAGATGTCGATACTGCTCCCGATCGTCGTAAAGTGGCCTCTCCACAAGTGCAAGGTCATGATGTTGCTCCATCAGAAAGTCTATTGGTTTTGCAGCCAAAAAACCAGTATACGATAAAATGCTAAGAGTGTATTTCCGTTCTAAAAGAAACATCCCATCTGATCTTTTAGCAATCTCTATACCCAAGAAATACTTAAGTGCACCAAGATCCTTCATGTGAAAATAAGAGCTCAAGTATTTCTTGAATTCAGAGATGAGCGACGAAGAACTACCATCAATCACCAAATCATCCATATAAACCAGCATATGCAAAGAAAACAATCCACGAGAGTGAACAAAAATAGATTAATCAGCCTTACTCTGAACAAAGCCAAATGCTCGTAGAGCCTGAGCCAACTTGGCAAACCAGTTGCAAGGAGCTTGTCGCAACCCGTAAAGAGATTTCTGAAGTAAAAAAACCATACTGGAGGGTTTAGTATATCCAGGAGGAGGGCATAGAACACCTCTTCGTGGAGATCACCATTTAGAAAAGCATTGTGAACATCCATCTGATGAAGTTCCCAAACAAGTATGACTGCAACAGATAAGAATAGGCGAACAAAACCCATTTTTGCAACAGGAGCAAATGTCTCTGTAAAGTCTGTTCCTTCAATCTGATGATTACCCAAAACCACCTGACGATTTTTATGCCATTCAATAGTACCATCAGCCTTAAAATTGGTATGATAAACCCATTTGCATCAAATTGCAATCTTATCCGCAGGAAGAGAAACCATAGTCCAAGTCTCATTGGTTTTGAAGCAAGCCAAAAAGAAGAGTGGGTTATACAATAAAGCAACACATTTATAGCACGATAACATTTCAAGTGAACAAGAATATACCACAACCATTGTTTAAAAAATGGACAATTTAGAAAACATAGAATGAATGGTCCCTTCAACAATCAAATCACGCCTAAGCATATGATGGTGCGGAGGAGGATGGTTAACATGCCATTTCTTCTTAACAAGCTCCAATGTCGTGGAGATACTGTCAGTTCGTTCCTTATGCCGCCTACAATGAGTTGTTTCATTGGAAGACCGATCACCACCTCCTTTAGTTTCTTCAATAATCGACCTAGAGGCTATGGGCTGAAGGACGGCTCCAGTAACCACTTCTTGAGGGATTATATCCTCATAATTGTTAGTAGCCTCAGTAGCCAAGGTCTCCACATCATCGTTCTCATCCTCAGAATGGAAGTTTCTCTCAATGGAGTATTTGCGTTAGATCCATATATGCACCATAACACACAAAGAGAGCTAGGCGAACATGCAAATGGAAGCAAAATAGAAACAAACATAATCAAGCTGAGCATGGCAGAAACAACCAAATAAACGACAAGTAAAACACCTTTGCTTAAATAAGTAGCATGGTGTCTTTAAGCAAAGGTGTAGTGAGATAGAATGCTGGCTAAGTGATGCTACAACCTTAGACTCAGCATTCAGACGAACTCTAGCCTTAGGATGTTTAGATTTAGGAACGCCATGATTCCAAATCGAGAAAGATGGCCTACTATCATTACCAAGTTTTATATGGAATTTTTTTTTGCGCCACACTCCCCAATTATTTGGGAACCCGCTAACGAATTTAATAGTGGGGATCACAGGATACAGGGTGAACTCATCAGAGCATTTTTTTACTTTGCGGAGATGGTAAAGGTTGCAGAATAAATCAATGGAAAAAGGAATGCCATCCGCTATGCGTACATGATAGAAGAAAACAAAAATAGACACAACTTTAGGGTGTAGTTGACATAAAGAAACTTTATAGTGAGAAAGAATATCCAACACATATTGGGGTAAGGGAATGGGAAACCCAAACTTAAGGTAATCTAAATAACAGGAAATGTAACCAGATGGATGAGTGCGAACACTCTAAGAGGCCGTAAGTGCCTTAAGGTCATATGAACGTAAAAAAGGGAAACCATTTTTCGTATCCTCAATATAAGAATAAGTGAGGAGGCTACTGATAATTGAAGAACCGGTAAGGTGGTCAGAATTCTCCCCAGAATCAACACCTGTTTCACGGGTGATTGGCGCAGAGACTCCAACATTGTTATAAGCAGACATTGAAGATTTTAAGATCCCTAAAATCTAGACGAATGCAACATTAATTAAAACAACAGAGGCTAGAATGGATAATGTCGGCCAAAGTGCAGAGCATAAATAGAACGCCGGAGAAGAAAAATAGTTGATCACCTCAACTACAGGGAAAAAAGTTACACTACAAAATTAAAGCTCTACAGGTTGAGACCTATACAAATCAACTAATAATGGACAAAGAAGGACACATGAAAACTTACAGATTTAGAGCTGAAGATGAGGAAAATTTGGAGCAATGAAGAAGATGATAGAAGACAAAGCAGTCGGATTCTATTTGAGGTTTTAATTAAATAAAATAAAGAGCCAAGAGACAAAGAGGGGACTAATACGCAATCATGATAGCCTGATAAAAATTAATTTACCTTTTTGGGAACCCGAGAAGGCGACGGCAGTAGTACACTGAATAGGGGCCGCTTTCAAAGCACAAGATTCAAGGCAGTTATAAGAAAGGTAAACTAAACTGACCGAGGAGTGAATTGCGAACTGAACAACGAATACAAAAAGCAAATCTCGAATGCAAGATTGTAACAACTAATCACCCGTGTGACACGAAGTCATTCAAAAGTCTGAAGTTCAAATGAATGCGTGATTTATCAAAATTAGAATACACAGCCAAGAAGTATACAACACTTTGCAAAATCAATTCACATCGCAGATGAAGGGAACATACTATTATGCATGGCTTTGGGGCAAAATAATAAGTTCAAAGGCAGCTCATGAACGGTTTAAGCTTTGTGTAGTATTTACTCTATGGCTGGGGGGGGGGGGGCGCTTATGGTGTATATGTAGCCCAACAATCAAGAGACTGATGGCCACTAGGCCTAACCCAATTCCATTCCCGTAAAAAGGCAAAGCCTTTTCAGCCCAAGGCGCTAATTAGCTACGTGTGAGACTTCCAATCATTACAGGGAATGTGGGCCGATAAATGTGGAACAAACGATGAACACAAAATCCATGAATACATAACGTGGTGATCGTGGTCTGACCCATGATCTCTGTTCTTTATTTCCCTTCTTTTTCTTTCCTTTTCTTTTCTCCCTTTCTCCTCTGCTTCTTTTCTATCGTCTCTATCTTCTCCATAGCATCGCCACCATACTGTGCCCTAGCACCGCCGCTACCACTAAAATTCTCAAGCCCTAGCGCTGCCACCACTGAGGCACTCAAGCCCTTGTGCTGCCGCCTTCAAATCCCTAATCGAAGAATGTCTTCCATACCGCTCCTCCTCCCGCCGCCACCATAATGCTCCTCCTCCCGCCGTTCCAATTAAGCCGCCGGATGAACATCTTCCATGAACTTCCGGTAACGGAATCTTCTGCATCAGCGATGGGTGATCACTCCATTTTAATATCTGGCATTTCCCAGATGATTTAATCCTCTTCATCCTCTCCAGATAGCCCGTAAAATCCCTTTTCACAATCAAGTGCGTCTGTAAATCATGGTACGCATTTGTTTCCTCAAACTACATCAAGCTCATGTACAACACATTCGTTTCCCCATGGTACTCGTTAAAGTAATTGATGCATCATTCTCTCAGTCAAGATTAATCTGTGTTGATAATCGGAGGGGTGTTTTTGAATTTTCTTTGGATTTATTGAGGGATAGATTTATGATTAGGGCATCTTTTTGTGGATTTGTGCTGTTCGAGTATCCCAGATAAGGCAAAAAGCAATTAGCAAAGAATTCCTTTTGATAAGTGCTTTCTCTTTTGGCCATAATTGATCAAACTGATCTGAATTCTTGTTCATTCTCTTTTGTCAAAACCATTATGAAGAAATCTGACAGTTCTTAGGATAATCAGATAGCATAAAGTTTGAGTTTTGGTAAGAATCTTGATGAAATGAAGGTTTTGTTGACCAACTTTTAACAGGATGGCCTCTTTCTAAGTTATAGGTTTTTTTTTGTGATCCAGATTCCAGAGTTATGAATTTTTCATGGCACATCTTAAAGTAATTCTTTGCTAATTGCTTTGTGCCTTCATTTCATTGTTAGGGTGTTTTTTATATGTGTAATCCTATGAGTAGGGCAGATTTGGGGGAGAGGCGGTGGCGTGGGAGCGGCGGAAGACGGAGGTGGATGATCGGAGAAGAAGAAGCCAAGGGATGGATTGTAATCAAGAAAAATATTAGTGGTTGGGTTTTAATTACTAAAAGATGGGGGAGGGGCTGGTTGTAATTTGTATAGATAGGAGCTTAGTTGAAATTAAAAGTAGATATAGGGGGCTGGATTGTAAATAAAAATGATGAAAAGTCATTTTTGCTCTCAATTAATAGGTAAACTTCATAATTAATATTTTGACCAGATAGAAGGGCCACGATTCAGTATTTTTGTTAGTTGAGGGGCCAAAAGTATTCAAAAAAAGGGGGCTAAAAGGATAGGATTGAGGGAGTTCAAGGGCCCGTGAAGTCGTTCGTCATTTTATATATTTGGTCAATAAAGGTTCATCGTTAATTAATTTAAGTCAACTTAGTTATTAGTTACAGACGATTCTGAAAGTTAAGAAAAAAATTGTTAGCTTAGAGCGGCTGCATGCAGCTGCTCCCAGCACATGAAATTTTTGGCAACATTTTTTGAAATTTTTGGTGAATTTTTTGAAATTTTTGGCGGTAAGATTGAATTTTAAAAATTTTTAGCACCAATTTTTTAAAGCCTATGCTATTTTTTCTTTCAAGCACAGATTTTGGCACCGATTTTTACTAGACCGGTGTTAAATTAACACCATTCTTTAAATAAAACCGATGTTTATTTAACACCGATATTTAAAAAATTGGTGTTAATTTAACACAAATTTTTGAAAAACCAATGTTAAAATTAAATAAAATGGTGTCCATACATTTAGGGTACTGATTTTAATAATCGATGCTAAAAAATCAATTCTAGAGAGGAGTCACTGTGGTAGTGAAGTTCCAACTTTACTCAAGAATTATAGAGTTTTAACAAGGCTCATGTGCATTATGACGTTATTGTCCGACAGCTTCAGTGAAACGGAAGAAACTAATTACTTCTTAACATCAGGCATATTGTGAAGAAATGTGTGGTCTTCACCCAATTGTCCATGAACATTCATTTCTTTGGAGGATAGCAAAGACAATCATTCAAATCATTAAATTGCAACACTATTCTCATCCCATGCTTAGCAAGTTGAAGCATTATTTCTTTGACTATTGGGGTTCAACTATCATGGTTTTTTGGCAAGAACCATCTGGAAATAATGTTCACAACCCATGCTTGAAGCAAGAAGGAGGATTTCTTGGGATATTGGGATAAGTTTTGTTTGAGAGCTCTTGGCCATTGGTGAACTTGGAGTAGTATAAATAGGGGATGAACTTTGGAGTTCAAACACACTTCAAGCATATCATTCCTTTGCTACTTGCTTTCTTCTCCCCTTTAGCTCTCCTTTTGTAGTTGTAGAAGTCAAAACCCTCATCTTTATATTTTGCCACATAATTCCTTCATAGGTGGTAGGCAAAGCTTTGTAATACTTTCTCCAAATATAGTGAAGCTTCCGGTCTCTTCCGGCCGTGGATGTAGGTCAACTTGACCGAACCACGTAAATCCTTATGTCCATTATTTCCTTTATTTTCTTTACATTGTCTTTGTTATCCAATTTTGGGCTAATAGATATCTCGTGGAATTCGTATTCCTAACAAATTGGTATCAGAGCCATATCTCATTTTTGATCTATTAGCCATCATGACGGTAACAAGGACTTCTATTGAAAAATTTGACCGGAGTGTAAACTTAGGTATGTGGCAAATCAAGATGGAAGCCATCCTAATCCAGGATGGATGTGAGCTAGCCCTTGAAGGATTGGAGGAAAGGCCAGCAGATATGTCGCCGGAAGATTTTGGTGATCTAGATAAGAAGGCTAGATCGGCCATTATTTTAAATCTCTCTAACGAGGTTTTGCAGGAAGTTGCTAGTGAGAGAACTGCCAAATGTATGTGGGATCAGTTGAAATCTACATACATGAAGAAGACAATGGAGAATCGCCTCTATTTGAAACAAAAGTTGTACATGTTGAAAATGGCGGAAGGTACATCTATACTCTCACATCTTGATAAATTTGATTCCATCATTTTGGATTTGGAGAATGTAGATGCTAAAGTTGATGAAGAAGATCAAGCCATTTTATTGTTATGTTCCCTTCCCATGTCTTGTAAGCATTTTTGAGATACTATGATTTATGGGAAAGAATCGGTCTCATACAATAGTATAAAATCTGCATTAAAATCTAAAGAGCAGATTGATAGGGACATTACAGGGGAATCGAGTGGAACTCATGCTGAGGGTTTGTTTGTGAGGAGTAGAGGTGAAAATAGAGAGTCTGAAGGTGGTAGATCCAAAGGGAGGTCGAAGTCTAGATACAGAAATAAAATTTGCAACTATTGCAAGAAAAAATGGCACATCAAGGCTGACTGTTTTAAATTGAAAAATAAAGAAAAATATAAAAATGAGCAGAATAGCAGCAATGCTGGTGAAGCTAGTGTAGCAGAAGATGAGAGTGATGGAATCATATTTGTGGCCATGGATAATAAATCAAGGTCTTCTAATGAGTGGCTCTTAGATTCGGGTTGTTCTTACCGTATGCGTTATGATAGGGGGTGTTTTTCCGCTTATGAAGAATATGATGGTGGAATTGTTTTGATGGGTAATAATGCTCCTTGTAAAGTTGTTGGTAGAGGAACAATTCAAATCAAAATGTACGATGGCATTATTAGGACAATCACTAATGTTAGGCATGTTCCTGACTTAAAGAAAAATCTCATCTCTCTTGGCACTCTTGATGCTCTCGGGTACAGATATTCAGGTGATGGTGGAATACTGAAAATTTGTAAAGGTGCTCTTGTGCTAATGAAGGCTTGCAGAGTTGGAACTTTGTATGTTTTGTAGGGATCTACAGTAACTGGGGCAATGGCTGTCTCTACTTCCTCAGATGAAGACATCACCAAATTGTGTCATATAAGGTTGGGACATATGGGTGAGAAAGGCTTAACATTGTTAAGCAAGAGAGGTCTACTTTGTGGTCAAAGTACTGGTAAGTTGGACTTTTGTGAACACTGTATTTTTGGAAAGCAGAAAAGAGTTAGCTTTCGTTCACCTGCAGTTCATAAAACAAAAGGTACTTTGGACTACATTCATTCTGATATTTGGGGGCCATCTCGTGTTCCTTCTAAGGGTGGTGCAAGATATATTCTTACTTTTATTGATGACTATTCAAGAAAAGTTTGGGTATATTTTTTGAAGCTTAAAAATGATGTTTTCCTAACATTTAAACAATGGAAGACTTTGATTGAAAAACAGACAGGAAAACAAATTAAGCGACTGAAGACTGACAATGGGTTGGAATTTTGTGGAAATGAATTCAATGAGTTCTACAAAATGAAGGAATAGCTCGACATCGTACTGTTAGAATGACGCCTCAACGGAATGGTGTGGCAGAGCGGATGAATTGTACTCTTTTGGAAAGAACTCGGTGTATGATCTCAAAAGACAAGTTGACATTTGACTTTTGGGCAGAAGCCATATCTACGGCTTGTCACATCGTCAACCGTTCTCCATGTGCACCTCTTGATTTCAAGACTCCGGAGGAAGTTTGGTCAGGTACTCCTACTGATTGCTCTAATTTAAGAATATTTGGGTGTCCAGCTTATATGCATGTTAACGAGGGAATGTTAGAGCCTTGGGCTAAGAAATGTATTTTCCTCGGTTATGCTTCAGGGATGAAAGGATATAGATTGTGGTATCTTGATCCTAAATCACCCAAATTTGTAATTAGTAGAGATGTTACATTTGATGAATCTTATATGTTACATCCTAGAAGAGTCTTGTAATCCTTGTGATTCTTAAAAAGAGGATAGTGCACAAAAACATGTAGAGTTAGAGATTAGTGGTTCTTCTGGGAGAAACCCAACCCAAGAAGTGGTTGAAGAATCTGATCATGAACATGCTGAAGATCAACCGGGAGATGAGGATTATTCCATTGCCAGAGATAGACTGAGACGTGACATTCGACCACTATTGAGGTATGCAAATTTGGTTGCATATGCTTTATCAGTGGCACAGGAAATAGGTGGAGACGAGGAACCTTCCACATATTTTGAGGCAGTTTCCGGTGCTAATTCAGACAAATGGTTGGTGGCTATGAATAAAGAGATGGAATATTTACACAAGAATAGAACATGGGATCTTGTGGTGCCACCAAAAGGAAAGAAAATTGTTGGTTGCAAATGGGTTTTCAAGAGAAAGGAAGATACTTCGGGTGTTGATAATGCAAGGTACAAAGCACGATTGGTCGCAAAGGGTTACATTCAGGTACAAGGTGTAGATTTCAATGATGTTTTCTCACCTGTTATGAAACATAGCTCTGTTCGTATATTGCTTGCTTTGGTTGCCATGTATGATCTGGAGTTAGAACAGCTGGATGTCAAGAAAGCTTTCTTGCATGGTGAATTAGATGAACATATCTATATGAGTCAACTTCAAGGTTTTGAAGTTCAAGGTAAGGAAGACCGGGTTTGCTTGTTGAAGAAATCCTTGTATGGATTAAAGCAGTCTCCAAGACAATGGTATAAGAGGTTTGATTCTTTTATGTTGGGTCATGGTTTCTCCAGGAGCATGCATGATAGTTTTGTTTACTTCCGGAAGTTACAAGATAACTCATTCATTTATTTGCTATTATATGTTGATGATATGCTCATTGCGGCTGAGAATCTTGCAGAAATTCATGAGTTGAAGGCCTTGTTGAATAGTGAATTTGAGATGAAAGATTTGGGTGCAGCTAAGAAGATTCTTGGTATGGAGAAAAGAAGAGATCGAGGAGTTGGAAAGTTGTACTTGACCCAGGAGAGTTATCTTAAGAAAGTTTTGGAGCGATTTGACATGCATGAAGCCAAGCCAGTTAGCACTCCTCTTGGTAGCCATTTCAGGCTATCTGCTGCCCAATCACCAAAAATAGAGGAAGAATAAGATTATATGGCTAGAGTTCCTTATTCAAATGCAGTTGGGAGTATAATGTATGCAATGGTTTGTACTCGCCCTGATATCTCACAAGCTGTTAGTGTTGTTAGCAGGTAAATGGCCAATCCGGGAAAATCACATTGGCAGACTGTGAAGTGGATTCTTAGATACTTAAAGGGTACTTTAAACATGTGTTTGGAGTTTAGTAGAACCAATAACACTCTGGTTGGTTTTGTAGATTCAGACTTTGCCGGTGATCTTGATAAGCGCAGGTCTCTTACAGGTTATGTATTTTGCATTGGAGGTTGTGCAATTAGCTGGAAAGCTACTTTACAACATGTAGTTTCTTTATCTACTACTGAGGAAGAATATATGGCAGTCACAGAAGCAATCAAAGAAGCTTTATGGTTGAGAGGTCTCTTCGGCGAATTCACTCTACAACAAAGGGTTACTACCATTCAATGTGATAGTCAAAGTGCAATTTACTTGACTAAACATCAGATGTATCATGAGCATATGTTCACGAAGGCTCTTCTCTATTTCAAGTTCAAGCAATGCTTAGACTTGATTGGTGTTCATTGTTGGTGATTCGGCCCATTAGGGCCATGCCGGAGGAGGGTGAGTAAGCTATTACTTTTGGGGTTCAGAACAAGGTGGAGATTTGTGAAGAAATGTGTGGTCTTCACCCAATTGTCCATGAACATTCACTTCTTTGGAGGATAGCAAAGACAATCATTCAAAGTATTAAATTGCAACACTATTCTCATCCCATACTTAGCAAGTTGAAGCATTATTTATTTGACTATTGGGGTTCAACTATCATGGTTTTTTGGTAAGAACCATCTGGAAATAATGTTCACAACCCATGCTTGAAGCAAGAAGGAGGATTTCTTGGGATATTGAGATAAGTTTTGTTTGAGAGCTCTTGCCATTGGTGAACTTGGAGTAGTATAAATAGGGGATGGACTTTGGAGTTCAAACACACTTCAAGCATAACATTCCTTTGCTACTTGCTTTCTTCTCCCCTTTAGCTCTCCTTTTGTAGTTGTAGAAGCCAAAACCCTCATCTTTATATTTTGCCACATAATTCCTTCATAGGTGGTAGGCAAAACTTTGTAATACTTTCTCCACATATAGTGAAGCTTCCGGTCTCCTCCGGCCGTGGATGTAGGTCAACTTGATCGAACCACGTAAATCCCTGTGTCCATTATTTTCTTTATTTTCTTTACGTTGTTTTTGTTATTCATTTTTTGGACTAATAGATATCTCGTGGGATTCGTATTCATAACATATATGTATGTGACATGGAATCGGAGCAAAGTTCACTAAGAGCAATAAACCCGAAAAGAAACTAAGGACAAAACTTACCAGATTCCCTAGATAATTAACCTCTACACTCAACCCGTAGACTTCATCCTGAAATTATGTAGAGAAATATTTTTAAAAAATTTATATTTTATATGTAATTTAACAGTATATAAATTAAAAAATAAGTGACATATTCATAAACTTATGGATAGACAGTCTGTCAGGAGGCCCCCTTAATTATATAAACATTGTACCTAATGAACATAACAAACCATATTCCCAATGACAGCACAATAGATCCTCCTTACAACACAAGCAAACAGATACTCAAAACCGAAGAGCTGCAAGACATACAACGATCAATGCATAATGTAGCATTCAATATCACGAATTCATTGCCCACTGCAGATTGACTTCTTACACAAGAAAATTAAGAATCATCACTTGATTAGTAGTTTGCTAATTACAACTATTTACTTTCTCATTTCAGGACAACTTTTTGAGTACCATATTTGTAGACCTTCCAATAACATCTAATCATGAACCACTGTTGCGCAAATAAAAAGGCATCTAATAACAATACCAAGCAAGGTAGATGTGAAACGAAGAGCGGAACGGAGATGTGAAATCGAGCTGAACGGAGCAAGAGAGCTATCTAGTGATCCAGTGGCAGCGGAACGAAGATGTGAAATCGAGCAGATGTGAGCTAAGAGATCAATCGAGCAATCGAACGGGGTGAGTGATTCGTGGCTGGCGTGATAATTGACAAGGAAAAAATGACTCAGGTGGAAGAAGAAATAGAGCCCACTTCAATCCAAAGTCCAGTAGAACTTGGAGGAGGAAGACCCAAAAGAGTAAAAAAAGGTCCAACTTGGCTGGAGGATTTTATGAAGCAATAAAGGTGAGGTTGGTAGTTTTCAGTTACAAGTAGTGGAGAGAAACATCCCGCACTCTTTTATGCTTGTACTATTTTTATACTTTCATCATGATCTTGGGAGAGTGGTCCTCTCAAATTGACCGTACTGGGAATATAAATCTCTTTTGCTTGATTTTTCTATCACTGTTGCTTTCATCCTTCGTGAAATTCCGTTTCACCTGAATTCTAAACCTTTATACCAAGTTGTTTAACAGTTTGGTGTTGGAACACCAAGATCAGTTTGTTGTTAAACGGCAAAACAAAATACGCAGTGCACACACAACTTGGTTACGCAGTTCGGTGCAAATACACCTACGTCTGCGGGGCCTTGCCCAGATCAGAAACCATTCACTAGAAAGCAGTCTTTAGTACAAGAAACTTAACTTAAATACTAATCCATTGCTAACCTACAGAGTGAATGTTGTGAGCTCCCCTCACTGTCGATCCTACGTCGTTGAACCCTCAAGATCAACACGTCTCCCTGGATCTCCTCCTCCCGAGGAATTAAGACTTCCTTGTTTCTGATCTTTACGAACTTGGTCGGTTGTTTACGAACCTTCAAAAACACCACGGCAGATCGCTCCAAAGCTCTCACGTAGAGATTGAATCTTGGTCGCGTCAATTGATTGCGTTGTAATCGTCTTCTATTTATCCCATCGCAATCCTGCCTTGAATCAACTTCTTTCCTTGTCTAACTCTACCACAAATAGACTTCTAGACTTAGGAAAGATCTAATGCTAATCTGGTATTTAACTGAACAATCCTGTTATCAATAGGACTTGTTCCATAAATAAACTACTTAACCAATTCCTAACTATTACAGGAATATTCGTTTACCAGAATTAGATGACCACGAAATCAATCATTTATCTTCACAATATTCTGATCAGATCGCACAATTATATCCCATAATACACTCCATAAATCGTGGACATCAACCATACTGCTGCTGGAATGCTGCTGGAATACTGCTGGATAGCAGTGGTGTTAAAACACCATATCACCAGAATTCACTCAGCGGTGTTAAAACACCAGATCACCAGTATTCACAATATGCCATACATAAGTCCAACTCCGGAGGACTTTACACTTCGTACTCAACTTGAAGAATGAAGATGTGGTGGCGCTAATTCAATCCATGGAGGCCAAATTCAGAGAGATTTTGCACACCCAGCTCCAAGAATAGGATAACACTTCAAGATGTTGCTGGAGAAGCACCAGTCTTTGACAGCAACCCAGATTTTGCAACTCTCTTCTCCACAGCGGTAGGATCGCGCTTAAGTCAGCTCTACGCCTGCAACGAACCTGTTGTCGCCGATGGTCGATCATCCCTCGCTGGTTGGTCACCAACACCAGCTGATCATTGATCCTTTGAGCCCAAATCTTCATTCTCTCATGCGGGTTAACATGCCCCATTTTGATGGCTCTTCGGTGGACGATTATATTTACAAGATCGAGAAATTCTTCGATCTCTATCGCATCCCTTCGGCGACACATCTGTCCGTCATCTCTTTCCACCTCGACGCGGAGGCATCGACTTGGTTCCATTGGTTGGAACGTGGTGGTGGACTCAACACATGGGACTTGTTTTGAACTCATCTTCGTGTTCTATTTGGTTTGTCAGTTTACGAGGACCCTTTGGGTCGAATTGCCAAACTGCCTCAAATAGGTACGGTCGCTCAATTTTGTTCTAAATTTGATGCACCCATGTTGCGTATTTCTGGGATTTCTAATTCGTTGTTCTTTAATTTCTTGATTTGGGGATAGAAACCCGAGATTCGAAGAGAGCTGTTACTAAATCTTCCGTCCTCATTGCTGGATACAATGATGAAGCCCCTGTTATTTGAAGAATGCAGGAAGGATTGGCTGAGTATCTCATGCCGTGATTTGTTTCAAACCCCCATCGGCGCTCTAGGTAGAGGTGGGGATCCGGGACTTGTGAGCGGCATTCGCCCCTCACCATCTCCCGTTGCGGTGAGTTCACCAAGTGGTACTCATAAATCTTCTTCAACTCCAGCCTTTGCAGACCCAGCTCATGCAGCGGTGGCTGAACAACGCCTTCTCGTTCACCGCTTAAGCCCAACGGAAGTCAAGGTAAAGCGTGAGCAAGGTCTCTATTTCACTTGTGTGAAAATAAAATTTCAACCACCGTTGTAAGAATAAAGCTCTTCTAATATTCATTGATACCTTGTTGGAGGTTGAGAAGATCCCAGATCTTATTCTACCTGCAGCTTTGAATGATGAAGATGAGCTCGAAGTAAGCCTCAACACTTTGAGATAGCAGGATGATCCTGTATTTTTTTGCATTCATACGTGTTGGTATGCCTTGAATACGTATTAGCCGCTTCAACAGGTTGTTATGGGGGTCTCGCTGCCCGGTCAGTGAGTCAGGGGATCCAGGGGGGCAGAGCGCACCCTGGCCTGGGGGTCCGGGGGGACGGAGACGCCCCCGGCCCGACGGTATAACATTTCCTCTGTTTGGGCTGTTATTGGCATTCTGTCTCCTGTTCTAGTTTGGGCCAGATTATTTCTGGGCCCAAAGCCGTTAGGGTTTAAGGTGGAGAGGACTATATATAGTGCCTCGTCTTTTATTGTAACTCTTAAGAGATAGGATTGATAGAGAGTAGGAAATCTGTAATTCTGACCTTTTCTCTCTAGTGGAATCCAATCTTGGCCGGCCGTGGATGTAGCCAATTGGTGAACCACGTAAAAATCTCGGTGTCTTGTTTTTCATTTTATTTTCTTTGCTTGTTCTTTTTTGGGTATTCCGCACAACAAACTGGTATCAAAGCTTATGGTTAGATCCGCGGTGGGTCTATTGGATTTTGGGTTTATCGGAACTAGGGAGGTCGGATCTCTAACCTGATCGGAGAAAAAGATGGCTGCGCTGAACGTGAAGGTAGGCAAGTTTACTGGGAGGAACAGCTTCAGTTTATAGCAGATCAAGATGCGAGCTTTGTTAAAGCAACAAGAGTTGTGAACGCCGTTGACAAAGGACTTCTCGGTCGTTGGCACTTCGAACATGGTGGGTCTGGAAGAAAAGGCGCATTCAACAATTATGTTGTATCTCGCGGATGAAGTCATCACTGGGGTCTCGGATCAAGAGACTGCTGCGGAGCTGTGGTTGAAGTTGGAGAGCTTATACATGACGAAGTCTCTGACGAACAAATTGCTTCTGAAGCAACGTCTATTCGGTCTCCAAACGCAGGAAGGTACACAACTCAGAGATCATCTAGAGCAATTGAATACTTTGTTATTAGAATTGCGAAATATAGATGTGAAAATTGATGATGAGGATGCTGCTTTGATGTTGTTAGTATCTCTACCTCTTTTATATGAGAACTTTGTTCAGTCATTTATTGTTGGGAAAGATTCTGTGTCTTTGGAGGAAGTTAGATCCTCTCTTCATAGCAGGGAGTTGCGTCATAGTGCTAGCAGTTCAGAAACAGATAATCAGGCACATGGTTTATTTACTAGTTGCGATAAGGGAAAGGGAAATGACAGTAAGAAGTCAAAGGTTCCCAAGCCCGGTGATATCTGTAGGTACTGTAAGGAGAATGGACATTGGAAAAATGAGTGTCCACAGAAGTTGATGATGAGGCAATCAGGAAACAAATTGGGTTTTGCTGCTTTAGCGGAAGGAGACGCTGATTCAGAAGAGGATATTGCTCTGGTTGCTGCTGGACACACTCATCACTCCGACGTGTGGTTCCTAGATTCTGGGGCATCCTACCACATTTGTCCAAGGAGAGAATGGTTTTCGACTTACAAGCAGGCAGGGGGTAGCATTACTACGGCTAATGGTACTGTCTGTGAGGTAGTTGGGACAGGTTCGATCAAGATCAGGACACATGATGGTAGTTTCTGTACTTTGAACGAGGTTAGGCACGTTCCATCGATGACAAAGAATTTGATTTCTCTTAGTCAGCTGGATAGAAAGGGTTTTGTCTATTCAGGGAAAGATGGAGCTCTAAGTGTCTGCAAGGGTTCTAAGCTGGTTCTGAAAGGTCTTCTGCATGGTACTTTGTATCTTCTACAAGGTTCCACGGTTATGGATTCGGAAAATGTTGCATCTTCAGAGGTTCACCATGAGGATATGACTAAGTTATGGCACATGAGGCTAGGTCACATGGGTGAAAGAGGGATGCAGATTCTGTCGAGGGATGATCTTCTTGGTGGCCACAAGGCCAAGGGTTTGGAGTTCTGTGAGCACTGTGTCTTTGGGAAACTATACCGCATCAAGTTTCCAGAGGCTATTCATAGAACGAAAGGCACGCTAGATTATATCCACTCCGATTGTTGTGTCTACTATAGCAAGTTGAGAGATGAGTTATTCATTTATCTGGTGCTTTATGTAGATGACATGTTGATAGCCTCAAAGAGTAAGCATGAGGTTCAGAAGCTGAAGGGTCTTCTTAGTGCTGAGTTTGAGAAGAAGGATTTGGGTGCAGCTCAGAAAATACTAGGAATGGAGATTCTCAAAGATAGAGGTCAGAGGAAGCTTTTCTTGTCACAGAAAGGCTACATTCAGAAGGTGTTGGCTAGGTTTGGCATGTTTTCAGCCAAGCCTATTGACACTCCCAGTGCTGCAAATATCCATCTCACTTCCATATTTGCTCCTCAGTCAGAAGAGGAGAAGGAGTATATGTCTCGAGTTCCGTATGCTAGCGCTGTGGGGAGCTTGATGTATGCTATGGTGTGTACGAGGCCAGACTTAGCACAGGCGGTCAGTGTTCTGAGCAGGTTCATGGGGCAACCAGGTAGAGAACATTGGAAAGCTGTGAAAAGGATCTTTAGGTACCTTAGAGGTACGTCTGATGTGGGTCTCATTTATGGGGGTGATACTGAGTGCCTGGTTAGGGGTTATTCTGATTATGATTATGCTGGGGATGTTGGCACGAGGAGATCTATGACCGGCTATGTCTTTACCTTGGGTGGTTATGTTGTTAGCTGGAAGGCGACTTTGCAACCTACAGTGAATTTGTCTACTACGGAAGCAGAGTACATGGCTCTGACGGAGGCTGCGAAAGAAGGTATATAGCTGAAGGGGCTAGTCAGTGACCTTGGTCTACACCACGATCAGGCTACTGTGTATTGTGATAGCTTGAGTGCTATCTGCTTAGCCAATGATCAGGTCCATCATGAGAAGACCAAGCACATTGATGTCAAATATAATTTCTTGAGGAGTGAGAGGAGAATCAGGGTGAAGAAAGTGGGAACTGTTGATAATCCTGCTGATATGTTCACCAAGCCTGTTCCACATAGCAAGTTTCAACACTGTTTGGACTTGCTTAACATCAGAGATCAGTAGTTGCCCGGTGGGGTAGTCCCAGGAGTGGAGGGATAAGTCTGCTCATCTGGCACTGTAATGGTGCGTCTGGAGTTTCTGCTTTGAGGATTCAAGTCAAGGTGGAGATTTGTTGGTATGCCTTGAATACGTATTAGCCGCTTCGACAGGTTGTTACGGGGGTTTAAGGTGGAGAGGACTATATATATAGTGCTTCGTCTTTTATTGTAACTTCTAAGAGATAGGATTGGTAGAGAGTAAGAAATCTGTAATTCTGGCCTTTCTCTCTAGTAAAATCCAATCTTGGTCGGCCGTGGATGTAGCCAATTGGTGAACCACGTAAAAATCTCGGTGTCTTGTTTTTCGTTTTATTTTCTTTGCTTGTTCTTTCTCGGGTATTCCGCACAACAACGTCGTTTCATTTGTCATAAGGGGAAAAAAAATGAAATATGGGTTTTAAGATGTATTGGATTGGGCCAAATTCCCAATCCAATACCATTTCTTTCTCCCAAAATTCGAACATGGAAGAAGCTGAAGAGAGGAAGTAGCGGCCAAAGAAGGAACTCAGCTCTCTCCCGCCACCGCCACCGCAACCAGGTGTCCGCCTCCTGAATTTGGACACCGCCGCCGCAGCTGACGCCGCCCTGGTTTTCTACTTCTCTTTATGCTAAGGTAATTTAATTTTAGGGTTTATTCTCTTTTTTATTTTTTCATTCAAAACTTAAATTTATGTGAACATGATTTTTAGATTGGATGTCGAATTGAAGTTATATGGTTGTATGATTGTTGAAATTCAGTTGAATTGCATGTGTATGAATAATAAATTATAATTGTTTGATTTATTTTGTATGTGAAAATGAAATTGTCATAATCGATTTATGGAATTATCAATTAGGGATATTATGCAACGTTATCAAGCCATAGAGTCTCGTAAATATTTGTTGCCCCCACTTGTTCCTAGTCCTACTTCTAATAATTCGAGCATTAGAAAATAGTTATTTTAGCAGTTTAGCGAACTTGTAAAAACGTTATTGTATGGTACTCGATTTATTATATTATGTAGTATTTTTTATTATTTTTTAGTTGAGTTTTTAAAATTTAAATTTAAGTAGTATTTATCAGCCTCCCCTAAAAACTTTTTCTGGTTCCACCACTGCTCGGAATCATTACTTCCACGGCGGAAAAGTTACAACTCTCGGCCGAGATTCCTAAGGTGGTATTGGACTTATTGGTTCAGTAACGTGAGGTGTTCGATCCACCTCATGAATTACCTCCTACACGGCTGGTGGACCACAAAATATTCTTACAACCGGGATCTTCTCCTATCAACATCTGCCCATATGGTTATCTCTACTTTTAGAAAGACGTTATGGAGAAATTAGTCAAGGAGATGTTGAATGATGGCTTCATCCGCCCAACACAAGCCCGTTTTCGTCACCGGTGTTACTGGTTGAAAGGAAGGATGGAACTTGGCGATCTTGCATCAACTACCGAGCACTCAATGCCATCACCATCAAAGATCGATTCCTTGTTCCAACCATTGATGAGCTTCTCGGTGAATTGGGAGAGGCTACTATATTTTCGAAGTTGGATCTGCACTCCGAGTATCATCAAATTCGTATGGACCGATGCGACAACCACAAGAAAGTGTTTCGAACGCACAAAGGCCATTACGAGTTCCTTGTTATGCCTTTTGGTCTTTCGAATGCTCCTTTGATCTTCTAAGCGGCCATGACGGATCTATTTCGACCATTCCTCCGCCGCTATGTCATTGTTTTCTTTGATGACATACTCATCAACATCAAGGATTCTCTCACTCATTAAAGCCATCTTGAAGCTGTTTTGAAATGCTTTGCATCAGGTTCTCATATCGCAAAGGAAAGCAAGTGTGAGTTCTTACAGCGCTCGATTGATTATCTTGGACATGTGGTTTCAGCTTTGGGTGTTAGCATGAATGCTTCAAAAATTAATGCTATGCTGCAGTGACCTCAACCTAATAATATCAAACAACTCTGGGGTTTCCTTGACTGATTATTATTGCCATTTCATGGCTCACTATGCCACCATTGCTGCTCCTTTAACTGATTTTATGAATCACAATAGCTTTGATTGGAAAGTTGAAGCTTCAGTGACTTTTGACTCCCTGAAGAAGGCTATGACATGTACACCGGTGTTGCAATTTCCGGATTTTTCACAACTATTCGTCATCGAAATTGATGTTTCCAACACAGTGTCGGCGATGTCCTTATGCAAGGAGGTCACCCTATTGCCTACTTCAGCAAAAAGCTAGGTATGAAGTTGTTAAGACAGTTCGACATATGTACGGGAGCTACGAGAGATAGTCGAGGCAGTCGCCAAATAGCTCCAATACTTGTTGGGACCCTTTATCATCAAAACCGATCGCAAGAGTTTACGGGAATTACTAACTCAAGTGATTTAGACACCAGAACAGGAACATTATGTATGATAGCTGATGGGATTCAAGTACTATTGAGTACAAAATTGGAGCCGAGAATGTTGTGCCTGATACATTATCGGGCCGAATGGAGCTGAATTTTGCATGGTGATTTCCTCAGGTACGTACCGCTTCATTGACCCTCTGCGAGTTGAACATGAGAGTTGTGAAGAAATACAGGCTATTATGCGGAAACTTGAGGCATCTCCAGGTGAAGTAACACCCTTCTCTGTCCATGATAGTATGTTGTTTCACCAGGTACGTATATTTGGGAGCTTCTTCAACTCTTAAGGTACCTTTGATATGTAAGTTTCATGATACTCCATTGGGCGGACACGCAGGTGATTCATTGTTGTGCGGAATGGAGAAAGAACAGAAAATATGAACGAAAATAACAAGACACAAGATTTACGTGGTTCACCAATTTGGCTACATCCACGGGAGACGGATTCACTATAATAGGTAGCAGGTTACAGACGTCAAGAAATTGGCCAGATTTCTACCTATCTAAGTGCAGAACAGAATTAATGTTTACAGAGAGAAGAGAGACACTTTATATATTGTCTCCACTAAACCCTAACAAACTGGGATTGGAACAAAACACAATTCGGCCCAAATCAACATCAGTCCAAATTGGAATTGGAATTATATTCTTATCATAATTGTAGATGTAGTTGTATTCCAGGCCAGGGTCGCAGAAGCGGCTATTACAGTATTCAAGGCATACCAACAAATCTCCACCTTGACTTGAATCCTCAAAGTAGAAAACTCCAGATGCACCATTACAGTGCCAGATGAGTAGACTTCGCCCTCCACTCCCGGGACTGCCCATAGAGCACTTAATCAGCTCTGATGTTCAGCAAGTCCAAACAATGTTGAAACTTGCTATGTGGAACAGGTTTGGTGAACATATCAGCAGGGTTGTCAGCAGTTCCCACTTTCTTCACCCTGATTCTCCTCTCACTCCTCAGGAAATGATATCTGACATCAATATGCTTGGTCCTCTCATGATGGACCTGATCCTTGGCTATGCAGATTGCACTCAAACTGTCACAATACACAGTAGCCTGATCATGATGTAGACCAAGATCACTAACCAGTCCTTTCAGCCATATTCCCTCCTTTGCAGCCTCTGTCAAAGCCATGTACTCTGCTTCCGTAGTAGACAACGTCACTGTAGGTTGCAAAGTCGCCTTCCAACTAACCACAGAACCTCCCAAAGTGAATACATAACCAGTCATCGATCTCCTCGTGTCAACATCACCAGCATAATCAGAATCCGAGTAGCCTGTAACTAAGCACTCGGTATCACCTCCATAAATGAGACCCACATCAGACGTACCTCTAAGATACCTGAAAATCCTCTTCACAGCTTGCCAATGTTCCTTTCCCGGTTGCCCCATGAACCTGCTCACAACACTGACTGTCTGTGCTAAATCTGGCCTCGTGCAAACCATAGCATACATCAAGCTCCCCACCGCGCTGGCATAAGGAACCCGAGACATATACTCCTTCTCCTCGTCTGACTGAGGAGCAAACATAGTGGTGAGATGAATATTTGCAGCACTAGGAGTGTCTATAGGCTTAGCTGTAGACATGCTAAACCTAGCCAACACTTTCTGAATGTAGCCTTTCTGTGACAAGAAAAGCTTCCGCTGACTTCGATCCCTAAGAATCTCCATTCCTAGTATCTTCTGAGCTGCACCCAGATCCTTCATCTCAAACTCAGCACTAAGAAGTCCTTTCAACTTCTGAATCTCGTGCTTACTCTTTGCGGCTACCAGCATGTCATCTACATAAAGCACCAGATAGATGAATGACCCATCTCTCAACCTGCTGTAGTAGACACAACAGTCATAAGCACACCTCGTATATCCCAGCTGAAGCATGTAACTGTCAAACTTCTTGTACCACTGCCTCGGAGACTGCTTAAGTCCATATAAGGACTTCTTCAACTTGCAAACATACTTTTCCTTGCCAGGAACTTGGAAACCATCTGGCTGAGTCATGTACAACTCTTCCTCCAACTCTCCATGTAGAAAAGCGGTCTTCACATCAAGTTGCTCGAGCTCCAAATCCTGATGTGTCACCATAACTAGCAACACCCTGATGGAAGTGTGTCTGACCACTGGTGAGAAAATCTCATTGTAATCTACTCCCTCTCTCTGACTGAAACCTCTAGCAACAACTCTAGCCTTGTACTTGACTCCCTCTGTAGGTGATATCCCTTCCTTTTTCTGGAAAACCCATTTGCAAGTGATAACCTTTCTCCCTTGAGGCTGTTGAACCAAATCCCATGTCTAATTCTTCTGGAGAGACTCCATCTCGTCTCCCATTGCAGCAAGCCATTTGTCAGCATCAGTACCTGAAACAGCTTCTCTGTAGGTGGATGGCTCATGAGTATCCACCTCCTCAGCAACCTGTAGTGCACAACCCACCATATCCTCAAACCCATATCTCTTGGGCGCCCCAACTCCAACCCTCCTGGGTCGATCCTGAGCTAAACTGCGGACTGTAGCTCCTGATGGTTGAGAATCTGGTGGTGGAGATTCCGGTATCTCAGATTCGGTCTGTGGCTCTTGATTCACCTCAAATTGTTCCAATCTATTTTCACCTTGAGTGACTTCAAGCTCCACCTGTTTATCAACTCCACTAGTTTCTGGCACAACTGTGGGCTTCACCATAGATCTAAGCAAAGAATTTTCATCAAAGACAACGTCCCTGCTCAGAATAACCCTCTTCTCAGATGAAGACCATATCCTGGAGCCTTTAACTCCATCTCCATAACCCACAAAGACACCCTTCTTGGCTCGGGGCTCTAACTTACCATCACTAACATGATAATAAGATGTACAACCAAAAACTTTTAACTTGGAGTAATCAACAACTTTACCTGACCACAACTCCATAGGTATTTTGCACTCTATACCTGTGTGAGGCCCGCGGTTGATCAGGTAACAAGCTGTACTCACCGCCTCTGCCCAGAATCTCGTTTCCAAACCAGCATTAGAGAGCATGCACCTCGCTCTCGCCAGCAATGTCTGATTCATCCGCTCAGCTACGCCATTCTGCTGTGGCGTATTCCTGACTGTATGATGACGAGCAATCCCTTCATCCCTACAAAACTGATCAAACTCAGACGAGCAGAATTCCAGCCCATTATCAGTTCGAAGCCTCTTGATCTTCTTCCCGGTCTGATTCTCCACCAAAGCTTTCCACTCCTTGAACTTTGAGAAAGCTTCACTCTTATGTTTCATCATGATAACCCAAGTCATCCTTGAGTAATCATCAATCAGAGAAACAAAGTACCTGTGACCTCCCAGTGACTCAACTCGGGAAGGTCCCCAACAATCAGAATGGATGTAATCCAATGTGCCATTTGTTCTATGAATCGCCTTAGGAAACTTGCTGCGGTGATGCTTCCCAAAGACGCAATGCTCACAGAAGTCCAAGCTTTTGATCTTGTGGCCACCAAGAAGATCATACTTCGACAGAATCTGCATCCCTCTTTCACCCATGTGACTAAGCCTCATATGCCATAACTTAGTCATATCATCCTGGTGAACCTCCGAAGGTGCAACATTAACAGAATCCATAACCGTGGAACCTTGTAGAAAATACAAAGTACCATGCAGAACACCTTTCAGAACCAGCCTAGAACCTTTGCAGACACACAGAACTCCATCGCTCCCTGAGTAGACGAAACCCTTTCTATCCAACGTAGGAAGAGAAATCAGATTCTTTGTCTTCGATGGAACATGCCTGACATCGTTCAAAGTACAGAAACTATCATCATGCGTCCTGATCTTGATTGAACCAGTCCCAACTACCTTGCACACAACACCATTTGCCGTAGTAATGATGCCCTCAGCTTGCTCATAAGTTGAGAAATAATCTCTCCTTGGGCATATATGGTAGGATGCCCCAGAATCAAGAAACCACGCATTAGAATGATTATTTTGCCCAGTAACAGCTAGAGCAAAATTATCTTCAGAACTGAAATCCCCTTCAGCCACAGCAGCAGTACCAGATGTACTCCCAGATTTACTAGCCTTCTTCGGACACTCCTTTTTCCAATGCCCCTTCTCCTTACAGTAGTTACAAACATCATTGGCCTTAGGACCCTTTGAAGATGACTTCTTGCCCTTCTTCTTATTGCCGGTTTCCTTGCCTTTTGTGTTTCCGTCACTAGCAAACAAGCCAGTGGCCTGACTTTCTGTACCTGTACTGTTTGCCTTACGTCGCAACTCTCTACTATGGAGAGAGGATCTTACTTCCTCCAGAGACACAGAATCTTTACCAACAATAAATGACTGAACAAAATTCTCATACGAAAGTGGTAAAGAAACTAGCAAAATCAAAGCAGCATCTTCATCTTCAATTTTCACATCTATATTTCGCAATTCTAATAACAAAGTATTCAATTGCTCTAGATGGTCTCTGAGTTGTGTACCTTCCTGCATTCGGAGACCGAAGAGGCGTTGTTTCAGAAGCAGCTTGTTGGTTAGAGATTTTGTCATATACAAACTCTCCAACTTCAGCCACAGTTGTGCAGCAGTCTCCTGATCTGAGACCTCAGTGATGATTTCGTCCGCGAGACAAAGCATAATCGTCGAGTGTGCCTTTTCTTCCAGACTCACAACATCGCCAGAACTGCTCGCGAAATCCTTCGTCAGCGGAGTCCACAAACCTTGCTGTTTCAGCAAAGCTCGCATCTTGATCTGCCATAAACTGAAACTGTTTCTCTCGGTAAACTTGTCGATCTTCACGTTCAACCCAGACATCTTTCTCCCCGATCAGCCCCGATCTGATGAGCCCAGAATCCGATATACCCACTACGGATATCGCCAAAAAAAGAAACCGCTCTGATACCAGTTTGTTGTGCGGAATGGAGAAAGAACAGAAAATATGAACGAAAATAACAAGACACAAGATTTACGTGGTTCACCAGTTTGGCTACATCCATGGGAGACGGATTCACTATAATAGGTAGCAGGTTACAGACGCCAAGAAATTGGTCAGATTTCTACCTATCTAAGTGCAGAACAGAATTAATGTTTACAGAGAGAAGAGAGACACTTTATATATTGTCTCCACTAAACCCTAACAAACTGGGATTGGAACAAAACACAATTCGGCCCAAATCAACATCAGTCCAAATTGGAATTGGAATTATATTCTTATCATAATTGTAGATGTAGTTGTATTCCAGGCCAGGGTCGTAGAAGCGGCTATTAAGTATTCAAGGCATACCAACATTCATCTTGAACGATCGACTAGTTCTTGGGATTGAATTCCTCTCGAACACACCTGCAATAAAATTTTTCCCGGGGGTTCTAGGGATCAGCTCTCCATTGCCTAAGTCAGTCCAAGAGTCCAATATAATTAAGATAGAATGAATTATAAATAAATACTTACCTTGTATTTATATTCCGTGTCCTAAATAACGCCTTCCTTAATTATCGCCCTTAATTACCCATGAATACGGTAATTATGTTAGAGTATTAAATAAACCCTAATTGGACTGCCACATCTACAGCCCAATGCCCTTCTTGGACTCAATCTCTATCAAGAGCCCCCATAAAAGCAGGTTCTCTACCTCGAAGGACTGGAACGGTACAAGGGTTCTTCAAGACCTCGAATGCATTGGATAGTTCGAGGGCTCTTAAGACTCAAAATAGATCTTGTACTTTGTTGCTCTTGCTTGCGAGGGAGGGAATCTAGTTTTCTAACCAACTCTTAGCGCTAGGATTTCAAAAGGCGAGCGCGTGCCATACAACCACACGTGTCACTATCTCCCAAACGGTGTGTTGTCAGAAGGCAAAAAAGCAGTTGAGTATTTCTATAACTTTTTACATTTCCAAGACGGTTATTAATCATTTCGCCATTTCAGCCCCCATTATTACCCCTTAGCCTCTCCCATTTCTTTCACTTTTCTCATTTGCAGGAGTTTCTCACAAGCATTCCTTCTCTCCTTCTCTCTCGGCAATCTAATTTTCGTCGCTTTTCCCAGAAAATCAGTAAGTACCTTCGTTTCTCTCCTTATTCTACTCTTTTCCTTTCCTCACCTTACAATCTTGCCCCGTTCTGATGAGGGTTCCGCCTCCAAGAGATTTCCCGGTGAGATTAGGGTAGGTAGGGTAGAGATTAGTACGTTAGAGAGGGCTATTACTGACTTGGAATGCACTTATTCCAAAGAATCCCAATGTGATTCTGATGCAGGAGGAGGCGTGTCTGATCACATTACTAACAGTACTAGGGAAGGGAAGGTTTTTCCGATAACTAATATGCCTTCTTGAGGGCCCGTTGAGAACTAGCCACCAGGCATGGGCAAGCCTTATATAAGGAGATCCCCTACCAGTGGAAAAATTGGCTTCTACCGTACTCCGAATCCAGAGCTTGAGGCTCTAGGGGAGGCAAATACATCCCCAAAAATTGAGGAAGTTTCCCTCAAAGCCATAGAGGAGGAGGAGAATGCATTTGCTTTGGGAGAATGCATTTGCTTTGAGAGAAATGATGTCCCTCGAGAAGGAGGAAGCACCCTCGAAAGCACTATATGCACTTTCTTTGGCTAAATCCAATCAGAAGAAGAAAGAGAAGATATCTCGAGGGGTAAGATTGAGGGTTTTTGGGAAGGGGCCCCGGCCCCAGCAGTGGGGAAAGTTATCTCAAAATTTTTGGACTCGATCCCTCCTGGCCAACGAATAACCCCAGATGCGGATTTTCAACCCTTTTGAGAGGAAGATACCCCCCATAACCTTCCCGAGAGAAGGTTGGCTATTTCCCTTAGATATCTTCGATGCGGGCTCACCCTTCCCTTTCCGCCTCTCTTTTTCAAACTTCTTAGGAAATTCCAAGTGAGCCCTGCACAAGTTCATCCCAATGTCTTAGTGATTATTATGATGTTCTTAACACGATGTAACGAGTTCAGTATCAAGCCAAGGTATAAGCTGATTTTCTCGTAGTACTTCGTGTCTTATAATAGGCGATCCATTGACATGATTATCTCTTTTACCATCCGAGAGGCACATCACAAGGTTTTTGCTATTCCTAGAAATTCGGGTGATTGGAGAAGCTGGAAGAAGGGGATTTTGTTTGACAGCAGGAGATATCGAGTTCCCCCGTGGAACAAGGATGTGCCTAGTTGAGTCTCCCAAACCAGTGGAGTATATTTTTCCAGATGCCTTCGAGAGGGATAGCAAAAGTTGTTGTCCAGCTCCCTTAACTACAACCGCTTTGGTAGCTTTGTATTTCCCCTTGAAATCTACAAGGAGTATGTGTATAAAGTACTTCGAAAGAATATCAGGAAGAGGAGAAGAGAACCTGAGGGACCCAAAGAAGGCCCTCTCCTCGAGACCCTCATTAGTGATTTTAGGCACTCGGAAGCCTCCAAAGGTGCCTTAATAGAATTCTATTTCTTCTATCTTTTGTGCCGTTGCATTTACCTTTACTGATGTTATTCCTCTCTTCCTTTTTTTTCCACTGGGTCTCGCTAGCGACTTAAGGAACAAGAAGCCACACCTCCTACCCACTCGAACCAGGCCTCCACACCTCCAGTAGGTGGTGGAAGGCCTACTTAGATTGTGACTGATGGCTAGCCCCCCATACTAGGAATGTTCGCCAGATTACAGTGGCAGATGGTGGCAATATTGGTAACGCCCCTCAACCACCGTTAATAGGAGCACATGATGGTGACTGTGACAACGCCCATCAACAATCGGCATCCCCGACACCACTTTCGAGTGATGCACTGTCTATATCCAGCCTTGAGCATCATCTAACGAGCAAGGTCTCTAACCCCCAGGTTTTCATCTGTTCTTTTGAAAAATTCATTTTAGTATGCCTTTTTCTAGCATTTGTTTAAGTTTAACTATTTTTCTAGGTCTCCCAACTTTTCCGTGAGGCCACTCAGAAGATAGATGCTTTTGGCCATGCTTGTACTTCTAGCCATGGTTTCTCAAAGAGAAGTTAGGCAAAAAAAATGCTGATATTTTTGGAGTTGAAGAGAGTGCTCGAGGAGAAGAACATGGCAATTGAGGAGAATAAAAAAACCTTGGAAGAAGAGAGGCCAAGGATGGATAATTTTGATGCCGAGAAGCGTATGGACACTAGAGAAAGATACCCTCGAGAAGATGGTTCAGGCTGCTGAGGACCTAACCTCACAGGTTCAGTTGCTCAAGGCATTTAAAAGTAAACTATTGAACAGCTATGAGCTGCTTCAATTGTTTGTCGACCTCCTTGAGGTGGCCAAGCATCTCGATTGTAGCGATCTAGCTGAGGAATTCTTGAAACCTCAATTGTCCGCCTCTCTGTCTGAAAAACTCGCTATGCAGGTGGACGAGCTAATCAGGCCAGAGCTCGAGGCTACTCTAGATGAAAAATGGGATGAGGCGATCAAGAATGATGGCCTTCGCTTTGCCCTGATGGATTTCATTAAGCCCAAAGGGAAGTTCTTCATTGCTGAGGGGATTCAAGCGACCCCCCTACCCAAGGCCATAGACACATCTCCCGAGCAGAACTCAACTGACGCCCGAGTGGAGGGAATGATTGCATCCACCTCAAAGGAGGATAATTCTAAGGTTTTTCCTTAATTGTAAGAGAAAAGTGCAAATATAACCCTATGTAATTGAAGAAAGTGCAGATATAACCCTGCAATGTTCGAAAGTGCAGATATAACCCTATCTATTCAGGTTATGTGCAAATATAACCTTTTTAGCCGGTTTGTGGCTGGAATGAAGTGAAATGACGAATTTGTCCATGACGGAATCTTTAAAAAAACTGGATCCTTTAACAATTGAGGCCCTACCAATTTTGCCATTATTCTCTTCTTCCTCCGCTGCTCCTCAATTCTTCTTCCTCCGCCGCTCCTCCATTCTTCTTCCTCCACCGCTCCTCCATTCTTCTTCCTCCGCCGCTCCTCCATTCTTCTTCCTCCGCCGCTCCTCCATTCTTCTTCCTCCGCCGCTGCTCCATTCTTCTTCCTCCGCCGCTCTTCCATTCTTCTTCCTCCGTCGCTCCTCCATTCTTCTTCCTCTGCCGCTGCTCCATTCTTCTTCCCGCCGCACCCTTTTCTTTCTTCCACCCCGCCACCCTCTCTCTGGCCACCACAATCACTCCTTCCGCCGCTATCCCTAAATACACCCTCGATTTCCCCCAATTTATCAAATTAGGTTTCCAAAATTGAGCAACAATTCCCAGAACACTACCCGTCTCATCATCATCTTCACTACTTATCCAAAAGCCCACCAATCGATCTTCCTCCAGTTTGAACCCGGATAATCAAGCCACTCATTTTCTCGGCCAAAAGCTTTCAATTTTCTTCTCAAGTTCATGTCCCGGTATCGGATGGACTGTGGTGAAGTGAAGTCAGGGGAAGGTGATGAAGTGACTGTGGCTCATTTACTTCTTGGAATCTGGGCACAAAAGGAGTCTGCAGGTCATCGATGGAAGGGGAGGGATTGGTGGTGGTGGGAATGGTTGGTGGTGGTGGCGGGGTGAAGGTGATGTGATGGAAGGGGAGGGATTGGTGGTGGTGAAGGTGAGGTGATGGCAGGGGAGGCAAAGGAGCTTCGGTAGTGGCTGGTGGTGGTGAGCCAGGTGGTGGCGGCGGTGCTAGCTGCTGGTGGTGTTGGTGGCGGGGTGAAGTTGAGGTGATAGCAGGGGTGGCTGGTGGTGGTGAGCCAGGTGGTGATTGGGGGGCAATTTTGTCCTTTTAATTTTGTAATAGGTTAGAAGGGCAATTTGGTCATTTCCGGTCGGTCAATGGCCGGAAATGGCCAGTCAATGCCGGAATAGTGGATTCATGGTTATATTTGCACTTATGTGTAATAGATAGGGTCATATTTGCACTAAAAAACAATTGAGGGTTATATTTGCACATTCCTCAACATATAGGGTTATATCTGCATATTACCCTAATTGTAACTTTTCCAATTAGGTCCACCAGATGTAACTTTTTTGAAACTTCAATATAAGAATATCTTTTGTAATTTTTATGACTTATTTATTAATTTTACCTTTGTTCTCTTTTTGTAGTTTAACTCGTTGAAGAGAGTGTTAGAAGGCGCTTGCGAGGAGCTTCAGAGTGCTAAAAAATAATTGAGTGAGATACACAAATGACTATTGAAAATCACACGTGACTTATCTATTTGTAACCAAGAGAAAGAATCTTTGAAGGACAAGCTTAACCAGCCCGAAGCTGAGATGAAGCTGTGGTAGTCCAAAGATCACCTTTAAAGGGTTTTTTAGGGATTTCTTGAGCAAAGAATTTAATTGTACATATCCTTTAAATGTGGTAAAAAATCGCGATCCCACAGATAAAAACCCTGAAGAGCTGATGCACAAATATATCTAAAATTTGGTTCTCTGAAGCATGCATTGCTAATGCGAGTATGCTTCCAGTAGTGGAAGGGTGCCTAATTGGTTGCATGGAAAAAAAATCGCAGGCTAGTGGCCCAAAGAGAGCTGATTGCCGAGCAACATCTAGTGGCTTAGAGCAAAATTACCAGCCTTGAAAAGGAATTGCTCGCTTGGAAGATAGCTAGCGAAGACCCCCTTTCTTCAAGCGAGCCCCAAGCGAGGACCACCCCGACCGAGGATAGTTCTTTGGTAGATTCTCTCTTATCCAAGAATACTTGACTCGCGGGGGAGGTCGAGGCCTGGAAGGTACATGCCAAAGAAGTCGAGGAGCGCATTGTCAATTTTGAAGAAAATATTGCTGCCCATGAAGTAAGCCTCCATGCCCATATGTTTTTTCACGACATAGCTTCCTCATATTTAATTGGAAATGATCAGCTTCCAAAATTTCTACTCAAAGCCGCTCAATAATGGATGGAGGAAGTTAACGTCCATGAGAATGGAACCCCTCGCTAGAAAAAGGCTTTCAAACTTATTCTTGATTGGTTGGCGGAATTAAAGGTAAAGGGATTCACCCCCTTGAGTTATCATTCTGCTCCTCGATCACAGAAATCTGCTATTAAAGAAGCTGAAAAGCATCTTGCACCCTCGAGCAAAGCTACCAAGGGATCTTCCACAAAGCGTCGTAAGAGTGTTGGGTCCTCCTCTAAGGCTCATTCAAACCCCCCACAATGAAGCGGGGTAAGACCATTGCTCCCCTGGATCCTTCTGAATATCCCGTGAAGGAACAAATGAAGGATATTTGGAGAGCCGCTGGTATCAAGCTGGAAGAGCTCGAAAAAATAGAGACAAAGATGAAGGGGCTAGCTCTTTCCAATGAAGATTTGCTTCGGGAGGGGTTTCCTCCTATTTAAATGAATGCATTAATGTCCTTTTTGGCACTATAATTGTACTTCTATTTATTGGAAAAGTTTTTGCCTGTTTAACTCTCGCTTTTAGAAAACGTAAGATGAGTTTCTCAAACCCCTGTTGTTACCGTCAGTGAGGTTTTAAAAATTGTAACAGGATTTGAGTTGCTTGTGCGTATACTTCAAACATTTTATGCCCCGAATATTAGTGCCACACACAACTTTCTTAAGCAAATACATTATGAACATCTTCAATAAGTAGGAATTAAAAAGTTCAGAGACACATGCATTTTACCTAGGTTCGGTGTTTCCACCTACATCTTGCCAATTTTATCCACTAGTTCATCATTCAAGATTACAAAAGTAGCCCATGAGTTCCGCTTAAAAGCATACCGCTACAGCCTCAGCCATAGTTGGAAATATCATCTAGAGCGCCACTTAAGAGCAAACTGATTGAACATAAACTAGAGTGTCGCTTAAGAGCAAACCACTCGAACATCATCCATAGCAGAAAATATCATCTAGAGCGCTGCTTAAGAGCTAACCACACGAACATCATCTATAGTGCCGCTTAAGATCAAACCACTCGAACATCAGCCGTAGCTGGAAATATCATCTAGAGCGCTGCTTAAGAGCAAACTATATGAACATCATCTGGAGTGTTGCTTAAGAGAAAACCACTCGAACATCAGCCGTAGCTAGTAATATCATCTAAAGCGCCGCTTAAGAACAAACCACTCGAACATCATTTAGAGTGCCGCATAAGAGCAAACCACTCAAACATATGTCGCAACTGGAAATATCATCTAGAGTGCCACTTAAGAGAAAACAGCTCGAACATCATTTAGAGTGCCACTTAAGAGCAAACCACTCAATCATCTGCCGGAATTAGAAATACCATATAGAGCGCCGCTTAAGAGAAAACCGCTCGGACATCATCTAGAGTGCCGCTTAAGAGCAAACCACTTGAATATCAGCCATAGCTGGAAATATCATCTAGAATGATGCTTAAGAGCAAATTGCTCGAACATCATCTAGATTGCCGCTTAAGAGTAAACCACTCATCATAGTCGGCAATGCTTTCTTAGGTTGGTGATGTTCCGCCTTCTTGGTACACAAACCTCATTCATCTCCTTGAGAACATAGCTTCCTCTTGGGTTCAATTCAATCACCCTGTAGGGTCCTTCCTAATTTGCAGCTAACTTCCCTCCAGGTTCCTTTTGCTTTGCTCATTTTTTCTCATTACCAAGTCCCCTGGACTAAAAATTTTTTTCTTTACCCTTCTGTCATGGTACCTTCTGATCCGGTCTTTAACTTTAGCCTCATGTAAAGAAGCTAACTCTCTCTTTTATTCCACCATGTCTAAATCTAGACATCGGTTCTGCTGATTACTTACCTCATCTACAACAACCATCATCATTGGGCTAGGAAAACCTATCTCTGCAGGGATTACTGCCTCCAAGCCATATACTAGGCTATAAGGCATTTCACCAATAGTGGAAGACTCAGCTGTCCGATACACCCACAATATGTTAGGTAATTCCTATATCCAATTACCCCCCGCCCCCTCGAGACGTACTCGTATACCATTTACTGTTGTCCTGTTGGTCACCTCCACCTGCCAATTAGCTTGGGAGTGATAAACTGATGTCACCTTTTGCTTTATCTGATATTCTTCACACCACATCTTGAAGGGATCTTGAGCAAACTGCGTACCGTTATTCGTGATGATCGTCCTTGGGATTCCAAAATGACATAAAATGTTTTTCCAACAAAAGGAAATGAGCACTTTCCCCCTTATATTCTTCAGGGGCTCGGCCTCTACCCACTTCTTGAAATAGTGAATGGCCACTATTAGGTACCTGAATTTTCTTGGTGCTTCTGGAAAAGTGCCCACCAGGTTGATCTCCAACTTATCAAATTGCCACAAACTATAGATGCTTCACATCTCCTCTCGGGGGACATGTGTTACAGTGACATGTCTTTGACACTGGTGGCAAGACTGAATGTATCGATTCGCATCCTTGAACATTGTCGGCCAGTAAAATCCTTCTCGAATAAGCATCATTCCAAAAGATCTAGATCCCTGGTGGCTACCACATGAGGGTTAACACACCAAAGCAACGACTGCAAATAACCCCTTATGTATAACACTTCTTCCTGTAACACATACATTGGAGCTTTCAATCTTACCTTTCCAGCATCCACTTCATTTTCTGGTAGGACACCCTCTCGAAGATATGGCACAAACGGTATCATCTAGAAGTCTTCCACTTCCACCACCATAATTACAAGTTCTTCAAACTTTGTTTGCTCAAAGTTTCCATGAGTAATTTCTTCAGGGATTAGATTCCAAAATCCGAATAAGCGAGCTTGCTTAGAGCATCTGTTTTATGATTTCTTTCCCCAGGGAACTGCGTTAAAGTGTATGATTTAAAACTTTTCAATAGGTTTTTCACTACCTCAAGGTATCTTTGTAGGTTACGCTCTCTGGCCTCATATTCCCCATTCACCTGTTGAACCACGATGTGAGAATCACTAAAAACCTCCAATTCCTCCACATGCAGCTCCCTTGCCAGGCGTAGTCCAGTGATCAATGCTTTGTACTCAGCCTCATTGTTAGTTGCTTTCAATGCAAAGTTCAATGCGTAAGGGTAATCTTTGCCATTGGGGCTAGTTAACAAGACCCCGGCTCCATTTCTTCCTGAATGTGATAAACCATACACATACAACTTCCATAGCTCCTTTTGGCTTGCTTTCACTTTTTGAATGGGGTCTAGACACACCTCGATGG
Source organism: Rubia yunnanensis (assembly GCA_037428765.1). Classification (NCBI taxonomy): domain Eukaryota; kingdom Viridiplantae; phylum Streptophyta; class Magnoliopsida; order Gentianales; family Rubiaceae; genus Rubia; species Rubia yunnanensis. The sequence continues at coordinate 22,492,790 of CM075066.1, forward strand.
GCTTTATAGTTTCCACTATGAAGTGTACCAGCGCCTGACCCTTTTGCAACTCGAGGTTGATATTGGATATCGTGCTTTCCCAATTCCACTGCCCACTTCATCATTCTTCCCAAAATCTCTGGCTTCACAAGGATCTATCGAATGGGGTGGTTCGTGAGCACCACTATCTTATGTCCGTGGAAGTAGGGTCTCAGTCTTTTGGCTGCATGTACGAGGGCTAGAATCAACCTCTTGAGGATAGTATACCTCGTCTCCAGCCCTTGCAAGGCATGATTGACAACGTAAATTGGATGCTGAACATTTTCTTTCTCTTTTATTAGGACCACACTGATTGCCAACGACAACGCAAAAATATACAGATATAGTGTCTCATCCTTATCTGGCTTCATCAAGGTGGGTAGTGTCCCCAAGTGCTCCTTTAACTACTTGAATGCCTCGTCACATTTTCCATTCCAATCGAATTTCTTTGCCCTTCGAAGGACATTGAAGAAAGGTAGGTGTTTCTCCACCCCTGATTTTGGGGTTATTATTCTTTTCAAAGCTTCGACATTTTCTAGTTTTACATCAATAACTCTCTCCGAGACCATGAATCTGAGGAACTTCTCCGCCCCTACAGTGATAACACATTTAGACGGGTTCAACTTCAAATTAGCCCCTCGAAGCCTACTAAATGTTTCCTCCAGGTCCTTTAAGAATTCTTCAAGACTTTTGGTTTTAACGACCATAGCATCAACATAAATCTCCATATTCTTCCTTATCTGTCCCTTGAACAGCTTATCAACTAGCCTATTGTATGTAACCCTAGCATGTTTTAAGCCAAAGGGCATATTCTTTTAACAGTACATACCCACATCTGTATTAAACGATGTTTTTTCCTTGTCTTCCTCCACCATGAGTATTTAGTGATACCCTTTATGCACATCAAAGAAGGCCAGAATCTGATATCCAGTGATGGCTTCCACCAACTTCTCGATTGGTGGCAACGAGTAGCTATCTTTGGGGCTGCATTTATTTAAATCGGTAAAGTCTATACACATTCTCCAGGCCCCATAATGCTTTGGAACCATGACTGGGTAAGCAATCCATTCAGGGTAGAACACCTCCTTGATGACACTTGCCTTCAACAACTTCTCCATCTCTTCTTTAATTGCTTCAGCTTTTTTGGGAGAAAACACCTTTCTCTTCTGCTTCACTGGCTTTATCGAGGGGTCAATGTTAAGCTTGTACAGTGCAAGACTCGAAAGTATCCCACGAGAACACACCCCCATATTCTCCCAATAAGTCTCTCAGTCTCTCCTTAATGTCTTTAGGAATTAGCTTCCCCACAGTTACTGATCCCATATCCTGAATAGACATCTGTATTGTATAGACTAATCCCACATCTACGTGTACTGTTGCTACATATCTTTGCTTTCTCACTTCTCGTACCGCAGTAAGGTTACATTTTTTAGCCACAGTCTGATCTCCTTGAATGGATGCCACTATCTTTTCAGTAAGGAACTTCATCATAAGGTGATAGGGTGACCAGACCACTTGAGCCTAGCACATCTATGTCATTCCTAAAATAACATTGTAAGGGGAAGGGGCATCCACGTCAGCGAAGTTACACATGATAGTCACCCTTTTGTTGCCATCCGCTATGCGAACGGGTAGTGTTATCTCTCCTAGGGGGAAAAGCAGGGGTCCCATGAATTCAGATAAATAGGAAGCTGACTTTTTCAAGTTGTCGCGCCCTATATCCAGCTGATTAAAACACTCAGCAAACATCACTTCTACCCCATTTCCATCATCAATGAATACTCTTCTTATCTAAGATGTTCCAATAATTTCCGATATTACCATAGGATCTGCATGAGGTGTTTGGTCTGGCACTGCATCCGCCTCCAAGAAAGTGACCATTTTGTCCGGTTGAAACCTCTCGTGGTTGGGCTCTTCTGCAGGGAGCCTTCGAGCCTCTGCTTTTGCTATAGCATTCAAAGATCTTTCTCCCACCATGTCATAGATGACATTAATCACTCTTTTAATGGGTGGGTTTTCCCTATTTTGGTTATCTTGATTTCCTCCTTGTTGCTCTTGGGGTTTATCCTGCCTTCCTTCGTGCCCCCTATCTCGAACTGCCTATTCTCGAGGCCTTATATCTCCTATACCCCCATTATTTTGATTGTTGATTCTATAAGGTTGCCATTGTTTCATCCGAGGCCTCAGGGGAGCCTGGTTCTTGAGTCATTTCCATCGAAATTATCCTTCCCGGGCACATGATATTTATCTTCATCCTCAACTGCATGCAATCATTTGTTTCATGGCCATAATCCCTGTGATGATCGCAATACCAATTTGTTGCCCTCCAGGCCACTACCGAGTTATAACAACTATGCAAAGGTGGGGGTGCTTGGAATAACCCTCAATGTATACTTAAGATGTGTTCATGAGTTCTCCCTCCGAGTGTTGGTGGCAATTGAGCATATCTCTCGAATGGTGTTCTTATGGGTTCGACTGGCCTTTTCTCTCCATGTTCTACATTTCTTCCTATTTTCACTGTAAGGCTATCTCTTTCTTTTCTGGTTGCTTCCTCTACCCTCGAGTATTTCTCTACAACCTCCTAAAGTTTTTGCAAAGTCTTAGGGGTATTAGTACTCAGCTTCTTGTACAATTTCAAGTCATGCATCCCCAAAAGGTACCCCTGGATTACTTTGTTCTCTGTTGTTTCTATCACTCCCAAGCTATCGTCCACATACTGATGATAGAAAGCCTCTATGCTCTCCCCTATCTTTTACTTTATGTGATAGAGTTCTAATAGAGTTTTTATGAACTTCTTCTTCTGCACATACTCACTCTACAATGCTCCGCTGAAGTCTTGGTATGATCGAAGCGAGCCTCTAGGAAACTTGTTGAACTACTCTTGTGCTTTTCCTCATATGTAGTTTCCTACCAGCTTACACGTCAACTTCTCATCGAAATCCCTCAGACTCATCGAGCCAAGGAACATCTGGATGAATTCTTGAGGGTTAGTCTCATCACTGTACATAGGAAGTCCTTCCGGAGGTTTCACTTCTATTGGTCATTGAATCTCGACAATTACCGAGTGGAAAGGAGACCCTGCTACTTAGCCCAAGGGTCTAATCAAACCATCCAACTCCATTTTTAACGATTTGCTTGCATCCCAGGGGGGTTCCTATTGCCCCTCTGTCAGGTTTAGCCCCCCTTTCGTGGCTCCCTAGCTTTGGCAGATAAGAAAGTTGAGTTTACCCATCCCAGGGTTCATCCAAGGCTGTCCAAAACTTGGGTATGCAGGTGGTGGTGGTGGTTGACCATAGGGATTGCTGAGGCCTAGCTTGCAATGGCTCTGCAGCGTATGAGTGATAAGGATTGGCTATTGCAGGCTGAGAGGCCCATCCCATAGTTATTCTTACATGTGAGGGTGACAGTCTTCCGTGCGTGACCCTGTCATCCCTCGAAGGAGGGGTAACTCGATAGCTAGCCGCAGCCAGGACCTGCGCTGCCCATTCTACATTTTGGTTCAAGATTGCCTCCCCGCATTTTGATTTCCTTGCATGTGCTAGCCATAAGCTTCCATATACGGATCTCCAAAAATATCCGTAAACCTTCTGTCCATCGGGCCGGCTACCCCCTCGAGCAAGGAATTAGGGTTTCTCTATTCCTGCTCTCCCATCACTTCTAATCTCCACGAGGGCCTCAGCACATCATCCTAGATTATTTCCAAGGTATTTACGATGAATGCTACTAATGTTTTCCCCCCTTCGTGGTCTACGACCGTAACTAGCTCGGCATGTGACTCCGTTCCTGACATTTGAAGGTTATCCATGCCAATATCCTAGACACAGGCTTCATTTCCTGCCTTTGAATCCACTATTCTTTACCTTTACGGAGACCTTGCCCCATTAATTATCAACCTTAACCTTTCACTCCTACGAATAACTGTGGACATAAACCCTTAAAACCCTTAATTTGGCTTGGTCATCCCCACAGACGGTGCCACTTGATGCATCTCAAATGACCGATCAGTTCTTGGGTTAGAGCTCTTATCAACACACTTGCAATAAAACACTCCCTGGGGGTTCAAGGGTTCTGCACTCCGATGCCTAGGTCAGTCCAAGATTCCAATATGATTAAGACAGAATTAATTATAAATAAATGCATACCTTGTATTTATACTTAGTGTCCGAAATAACGTCTTCCTTAATTATCGCCCTTAATTACCCATGAATATGTTAGATTATTAAATAACACCCTAATTGGGCCGCCACATCTACAACCCAATGCCCTTCTTGGGCTCAATCTATATTAGCAGACATCAACCCCACCTTGGCACTCATTTTCACAAATTTGTTTTGGAAGGGTGTGCGAAAGGATGTTACAGACTTTTTGGAGCATTGTGTTGTTTTCCAAACTGTTAAGTACTCAACATCACCTCCACTCGGTCTCTTACAACCGGTTGAAATACCATAATGTGTTTGGGTTGATATCGCCATGGACTTCATTATCGGCCAGCCCTCGTCCTTGTGTCTCTGAATGTGTGGTTTTAAAACTTGTAACAGGATTTGTGTAGCTTCTGCGTATACTTCTTCTAACATTTTATGCCCCGAATATTAGTGCCATATACAAATTAGTTAAGCAAATACATTATGAACATCTTCGATAAGTAGGAATTAAAAAGTTCAGAGACACAAGCATTTTACCTAGGTTCAGTGTTTCCACCTACATCCTGCCAATTTTGTCCACTTGTTCATTATTCAAAATTACAAAAGTAGCCCATGAGTGCCTCTTACAAGCATACTACTAGAACCTCAGCCATAGCTAGAAATATCATCTAGAGCGCCACTTAAGAGCAAACCGCTTGAACATCAGCTAGAGTGCCACTTAAGAGCAAACCACTCGAACATCAGCTGTAGCTGAAAATATTATCTAGAGCACTGCTTAAGAGCAAATTGCTTGAACACTGAGGCTAGTTAACAAGACCCCGGCTCCATTTCCTCCTGAATGTGATGAACCATCCACATACAACTTCCATACCTTTGGCTTGCTTCCACTTTTCGAATGGGGTCCAGACACACCTCGAGGGGCTCTCTAGTTTCCACTATGAAGTCTACCAGTGCCTGACCCTTAATTACAACTAGAGGTTGATATTGGATATTGTGCTCTCCCAATTCCACTGCCCACTTCATCATTCTTCCCAAAATCTCTAGCTTCACCAGTATCTGTCGAATGGGGTGGTTCGTGAGCACCACTATCTTGTGTCCCTGGAAGTAGGATCAGAGTCTTTTGGCTGCATGTACGAGGGCTAGAATCAACCTCTTGAGGATAGTATACCTCGTACCCGTCCTTACAAGGCATGATTGACAAAGTAAAATTGATGGTGCATCTTTTCTTTCTCTTTTACTAGGTAGATATAGAAAGCCTCCGTGCTCTCGTCCACATACCGATGATAGAAAGCCTTCGTGCTCTCCCCTGTCTTTTGCTTTATCTGATAGAGTTCTAATAGAGTTTTTTTAACTTCTTCTTCTGCGCATAGTTGCTCTAGAATGCTCTGCTAAAGTCTCAGTACGATCGAAGAGAGCCTCTGGGCAGCTTATTGAACTACTCTTGTTCTTTTCCTCGTAGGTAGCTTCTTACTAGCTTACACGTCAACTTCTCATCGAAATCCCTCAAACTTATAAAGCCCAGGAATATCTGGATGAATTCTTGAGGGTCAGTCTCACCACTATGTGTAGGAAGTCTTTCCGGAGGTTTCACTTCTATTGGCTATCGAATCCCGACACCGAGCTGAAAGGAGACCCTGCAGCTTGGATCAAGGGTCCGATCAACCTATCCAACTCCATCTTTAACGATTCACTTGCATCCCAGAGGGGGTTCCTGTTGCCCCCTATAAGGTTCAGCCCCCCTAACATGACTCTCTAGCTCTGGTAGATAAGGAGGTTGAGTTTCCCCGTACCCAGGGTTCGTCCAAGGTTGTCCAAAATATGGGTATGCTGGTGGTGGTGGTGGTTGACCATAGGAAATGTAATCATCATTTCTTGAATTCCCATACTTTCGTATCCTTGCATGGAAGAAGAAGCCATCATCCTATATGCCACCCTAGACCGGCCATGTCGAGGGTATGAGCGGATGTGGCTATTGGAGGTAACAAATATATTGGGCCCTGTGAGTAACCAGGAATAGAAGGCTGAGGCCTAGCTTGCAATGACTCTCTAGCATATGCATAATAAGGGTAGGCTATTGCAGGCTGAGAGGCCCACCCTATAGTTATTCCTACAGGTAAGGGTGACAGTACTCCATGCGTGACCCTGTCATCCCTCGAAGGAGGGGTAACTCGATAGCCAGCCACAGCCAGGACCTGAGCTGCCCATTCTACATCGTGGTTTAGGGTTGCCCTCCCCGCATTCTTATTTCCTTGCATGTGTCAGCCATATGCTTCCATATACTAATCTCCCAAAATATCCGTAAACCTTCTTTCTCTCGGGTCGGCTACTCCCTCGAGCAAGGAATAAGGTTCTTGCTCTCCCATCACTTCTAATCTCTTCGAGGGGCACACCATCATGGATTGGTGCCAGGGTATTTGTTATGAATGCTACTGAAGTTTCCCCCCCTTTGTGATTTACGACCGTAACTAGCTCTGCATGCGACTTCGTTCCTAACGTTTGAAGGTTAGCCATGTCGATATCCTTGACACGAGCTTCGTTTCCTACCCCTGAATACTCCGTTCTTGACCTTTACAGAGACCCAGCCCCAGTACCTAGCAACCTTAACCTTTTACTCTGGGAGGCCGTCGCCGTACCTCTCAAAGTTAATATTTATAAGCCCTAAATGCTTACTATCTACAACTAAGTAGATAGTGGCAAGTCGGGGTCGTCCACAAAGAAGAGGGATCTTCCTAAGCGTTTAGGCACAAAAGGTTGATATTAGGCTAGGAGTAGATATATATACATACATATAAAAGCATGTAAATGGGGGGGGGGTTGGTTGGTTGGTTGTCCTAAGTTATGAAAGTTAAAAGACAAGATAACTAGCAAGGTTAAGTAACTATGCTAATCATCAAACAAAACTAAGAAAAAGGGGTTTAAAACTACAAAGATAAAGCCTTGGGGGCAATGGATATCCACTTCCAAACCAAATGTAGATCATTGAACCATTCACTCATTCTATCACATTCATTACTTGGCTTAACATTAACATACCCATCTAGCAAGAATCATAACACATTATGCACAAGAAGTTCTAAGTTCATGTTCATAGATTTTCATGCAACGGAGCTAAGGAATTCGTCACTTTCCTAACACCCGAACACTTTAATAATAAAAACACTTCCTATTCTCAAACAACCCATGGCATAAATGAAGTGAAACATAGCATTAAGAATACATGAATGCTAAATAATAAAGGATTCAAGAATGAGTGAAACAATCTATTCACTACTTCAACTACTTGTTGTGAAGAGAAATCTTCTATCCTTCTTAGATAGTAGTTTGCAAGAGTGAATTCGACATCTATTGTCAAATCTCACCAATGACTCCCTTATTACTAAGAGTATCCCATCGATGGCATTTAGCACGAAGAATCAACAAGCTTAGCAACACTTATAAACACTACACCGTGTCTAAGCATTTAACCAATTCATACATTTACACAGGATTAGTCAAGAACGATCGACATTCATAGACCTCTCTCATTTGCTACCTAAAATAAACATGACAACGAATTCGACATCATCACATTCATCTAGCAATTATCAACACACCAATATCATTTAAGAAGCTCTAAATCATACTCATATATTCCTAACAAGAAAATGGGGGAAATAAACCCACTTCCCCCAAACCCTAGCAAGCAATTCATACAAGTATTTCATATACTCAAGCTCCCAACAACATCAATGCAACTAACAATTGACATTCAAAGCTCAATAAACACACAATAGCAAAAGCACAAAATATATAGATATAATGGTTCTTACTACATAGAAATGGAAGCTTCAATCCTTTGCTCCCAAGATAAAACTAAGCTAGAGCACTAAAACCCATAACATAGAACTAAAATCTACAAAGAAAGAAGAAGACAATGGAAGAAAATGGTGAAAAACTAGGGTTTGAAGCCCCCAAGTCGGGCTTGGAGAGTTGGGAAGAAGTGGGTGAAGAGGTATTTATAGTACAAGAAAAAGGGGAAAAAAACGCAGGCTGCAGGGCAAAATTCACGAGGCCGTCGCGAGTCGCGACGAAGCATCGAGAGTCGCGACCAGATCAATAAAATTTAGTCCTGTTTTGTTTTGCTTCCTCTGGGTGAACCGTTGATCCATGTTGGGAGTTCTTGTAGTCGATTTTATAGTAATCGAGAAGAGGAATCCAATGGTACCACTCTTGGAGGCTGATTCTTCTCGAAAAATTCTGAAAACTCTGCTTCAAAACGTAGATCATCCTTCACCCTTTGCTTTGCTCTCCTTTCTTCACCTCTTCAACTCTTCATATCTTCAAAAAACTCAAATGCAAGTCTTCAAATCTTCAAATCTTCAAAGATATTCTTCAAAGTCTTCAAAGTTTTCAAAGTCTTCAATCAAATTACCTTGTCACACAAAATTCTCTAAAAAGTGATAAAAACGTCAAAGTCGCTTTTAACCCTCCTTTGATAATTTCAAGGCAAAATGTCAGATTTAGAGCACAAAAGTGTACAAAAGTTAATCCCAAAAATCCTAATATAACAGTATAAAACTGGCTCTGTATGCGACTTCGTTCCTAACATTTGAAGGTTAGCCATGTCGATATCCTTGACACGGGCTTCGTTTCCTGCCCCTGAATACTCCGTTCTTGACCTTTACGGAGACCCAACCCCAGTACCTACCAACCTTAAACTTTTACTCCTTCGAATAACTGTGGACATAAGCCCTCAAAACCCTTGATCTGGCCTATTCATCCCCACAGACGGTGCCACCTAATGCATCTCAAACGATTGACCAGTTCTTGGACTTGAGCTCCTGTCAACACACTTGCAATAAAATAGTTCCTGAGGGTTCTAGGGGTCAGCTTTCCGATACCTAAGTCAGTCCAAGAGTCTAATATGATTAAGAAAAAATGAATTATAAATAAATGCGTACATTATATTTATACTCAGTGTCCTAAATAACGTCTTCCTTAACTATTTCCATTAATTAACCATGAATACTGTAATATGTTTGAGTATTAAATAACACCCTAATTGGTCTGCCACATCTACAACCCAATGCCCTTCTTGGGCTCAATCTCTATCAGCGGGCATCAACTGTACCTTGGCGCGCCTTTGTCCAAATTTCTTTTGGAAGGGTGTACAAAATGATGTTATAGACTTTGTGGAGCATTGTGTTGTTTCCCAAACTGTTAAGTACTCAACATCACCTCCTCTCAGTTTCTTACAACCGGTGGAAATACCGTAATGTGTTTGGGATGATGTCTCCATGAACTTCATTATCGACCAACCCTCGTCCTTGGGATTTACAGCCTTATTGGTGATCGGTGATCGACTATCTAAATACACACACTTCGGCCCATTACCGACCCAACACTCTGCCTCCTAAGTTGTGGAGCTATTATGTTCCATGGCTGTCAAGCTCCATGGTGCTCCCAGAACCATCATCTCTGATTGTGATCCTATTTTCACAAGCCAATTCAGGCGGAAGCATTTTGAGCTCATAGGAACCACTTTAAAAACTATCTCGGCGTACTACCCAAAAATAGATGGCTAGCCAGAGGAGCTCAATCTTTGTCTTGAAATATCTACGGGTTTCACTTCTGAGTATCTCAAATGGTGGGCATCATTTCTAACTTGGGTAGAATATCACTACAACATAAGCCTCCATTTAGCCATCGGTATGTTTCCTTTTTAAGCTCTTTATGATTGCCTTCCTCCAAAAATTCTGGTATACTCCACTGGTATAGCCGCGGTGCAAGCAATGGATAAAATATTAAGACTGCCAGGGGCTTTACTTGCACGAAACTGTGAAAACCTACAGCGAGCTCAAAACTAAATGCAACAAGTGGCGAATCGCAAGTGCCACAGAGACAGCTTCAAGGTTGGCGACCTTGTGTTAGTGAAGCTCAAGCCTTACTGATGATCTAAATTTACTCGACGTCTCAACTCCAAAATTTGCAAAAGGTATTTTGGTCCTTTTTTGGTGATTGCTACTGCAAGATCCATGGCTTATACACTTCAACTACAATCGGGATGTCAAATCCACCCTACATTTCATATATCTCTTCTCAAGCCTTTTAATGGCAATTATCCATCCAAGAGTTTTCAACTGTTGGAAGTTAGAAAAGGTAACACACATTTCTTACCCCGATGTGGATCATCTTCACTTGCACTTTGACAAAAACCATAGAGCAATGACTTCAAGTGTTGGTTTAGTGGTTTGCAAGTTTGTTAGAAGACACCACCTGGGAGGAATGGCCAGAGTTCTGCTCACTTTACAACTTGGCTGACCTTGCGGACAAGGTCATTTATAGAGGGGGCGGGGGAGGATTGATATGTGGCTAATGTGATAATTGACAAGGAAAGAATTTCTAGTTGGGCTCAGGTGAAAGAAGAAATAGAGCCCACTTCAATCCAAAGTCTAGTAGAACTTGGAGGAGGAAGGCCCAAAAGAGAAAATGATTGTCCAACTTAGCTGAAGGATTTTGTGAAGCAATAGTGGTGAGGTTGGTAGCTTTTGGTTATAAGTAGTGGCAAGAAACATTATGTACTCTTTTATGTTGGTTCTATTTTTGTATTTTCAGCGTCATCTTGGGAGGGTGTCCTCTTGGATTGACTGTATTGGGAACATAACTTTCTTTTTCTTGATTGTTCTATCAGTGAGTAAGGAGGGTAAAACTCCGCATACCATACTCTTCAATTGAACCAAACACATCACAATTAACAACAACTACTTCAGCCATATTTCACCAATAAAAACTTCAATTCAACTAGCCATGAAACATTTCAACAAAGATCATTTAAAGAACTTATCACAAATTGGATAAATATTGCAGTGGGATAGGATATATATAAAGAAGATAGAAGATAGGGAGGTGAGTGGAAAAGAATGAGATGTTGGATTGGCAGTATAATTCTTTAGAGAAAAGGAAGGACGAATGAGGGAGGAAGAGGTGGATCTTAAGAGTTGTTGAAAGAAGAGAACTGAGCATGTGGTTTAATCTTTTTTTTCTTTTAACCCGACTTCATGACCCGCAAATTGTAATAATTTACGTATAAATTGCATTCCAGTCGCTTGTCTCATTATAAAATACAGTGAGGCGGTCTCACATGAGACTTTCTCATTCCAGTAATACATAATAGTAATTGTGCCCTATCTTTTTCCAGTTTCAGAATATCATGGATTACCTTTTAGGCATCCCCCCGGGATATGGTTTTGTAACAATCTTTGTTTGATACATCCATTTAAGGCGAAGATAAGTGCACTTGCTTCCGCAATCTTTACTGAATAGACGTGTTTAACTCGAATGAATTCTCCATAGATCCAATTAATTTATGTAGATTTAATAAACTATCCAAAGCAAGTACAATTCGGGGCAGTAGCAGCGTCAAAATATAATGACAGTCATGGGTTATTAGAAATCACAGATCGTTGTAAATTATCTCTATCTATCATCCCCAAAGGGATATCATATTGTGATTTTCTTCTCTTTATTGCCTCGATCTGTTGTAATGAGTGTTGGACTGTATGTGTCGGGTTAAGATCATGAACTTCACCATGAAGTAATTTATTTCTATTGTACTATAGATGATTAATCACTATATCATCCAAAGACATTGTGTCATCTTCAAGCCCCATATTTAGGTCTTATACCCATAAAGATAAGTTGGTTGATGGTATTTATAAATCTCAACGTGTAAATCTGCCGTGAACCATAGTTGATGGTCGAGGGGACAATGGAAGAAAATGTGTTCTAGAGATACATTTTCTGATGTGCATGTGAGACACTGTTGTTCTACTAAATTCAAGCATCTTCTTTAAATGTGGTTTCTGGTTGTAGGTAGTTGGTTCTTGAATAGTCTCCATATGAAACAAAAAATTCTCGTGGATACTGTTAGCTTCCAAATCTGCTTCCAGTGATGTGATGACCATTACTATTGCTCACTTCATGGCCTGTTACATCCAGATAAATTGAATTAATAGACATACTATATCCTGATTTAACTGAGTAATTTATGTCAGTGGTCTGATTCCATATCCACGAATCATTATATTGATTTTGTGGCCTAGGTATTGAGAGGATTAGAGAAGATTCTTCTTCACTGAATATTGATCTAATCATTTTTTCATTCCATTGTGTTCCATTGTTCTCCATGAGCTTATCTACTGTAATATCTCTTGTATAGTCATTTGGTAGAGAGATTGGTTTCGCTGAATTAAGTCCTGGCAGCCAAGGGTCAAATTTGATCCTTTTGTCATTTCCCCTCCCTATTTTTCTCTTAATTCCTTTTATCACTAGATCTCTACCCTCAAGAATAGATCTCCAAGCAAAAGATGGCTGATAACCCAGTTTTGCTTCCATGATAGATGTGTGTGGGTGATATTTTGCCTTTAAAAGCAAAGGAATACTTGATGTTGGTTTTGTAATTAGATGCCATGCTTGTTTCCCCCAACAATGCAAATTGAAGTGCTTTAAATCCTTAAAGCTAAGTCCTCCCATTCCTTTTGGAGTACATAGGTTTAGCCATTTAGTCCAATGAAAATTTTGTTTTGTTTTAGTACTGCCCTACCAGTAATTAGCATATAGTAGTGGATTTCATCTACTAATTTGTCCGGTAATTTAAAGCACGACATAGTATAAGTCGGCATGGATTGCAATACTGCTTTTATTAGGACTTCCTTTCCACCTTTAGAAAGTTGTTTATTTTGCCAACTCTGGACCTTTGACCAAAAATTTGACTTAATGCACTCCAAGGAAGTGTTTTTTATCTTTCACAAGTGGTTGGTAAACCTAGACATTTGCCTAGTCCTCTTGACTAATTCATTCCCATTATAGCTAGGATATTTTATTTTTTATGATCATCCATATTAGGAATAAAAGTTATAGATGATTTGTCAAAATTTACTTTTTTTCTTGATATTACTTTGTATTTCTCCAATTTTTGCTTCAGTTGAATGACTCAGTTGTATTTGGTTCCCTAAAATCAATATATCATCAGCGAATAGCTAATGAGATAGCGTCGGTGCTGATTGAGATATCTTTATCCCTGAGATCTGCTTTGTTCTTATTTTCACCTGAAGCATAATTATAATACTTCTCCATAGATGATGAACATATATGGTGATAACGGGTCACCCTGTCAATTTCCTCTTGATGGTTGTAGATTTCCAAATATCTTTTCATTAAGCATAAAAAAGAAGTTGACTGATGATATACATTGTTCGATGAGGTTAATAAATTGAGGGGAAAAATCTGTAGCTTCCAAAACCTATGTTAGGAAAGGTCATTCCACATCAAAGGCTTTCCTCATGTTTAGTTTAATAGACATATATCTTTTTATCTAGTTGTCCCGCCCTTAATGTAATGATGTGCCTCATGCACAGTTAGAATGTTGTCTGATATTAGTCTATTTGGCACAAAAACACTCTGAGATTCTGATATAATATTTCCCATGATACTTTGCACTTTGTTCGAGATGCATTTTGAAATGATGTGATAACTAACATCGCATAGACTAACTGATCTGAACAATGACACCATACTTGGTTTCTTGACTTTTGGGATAAGGGCCATTGTTGTGTCATTTATTGATTCCATCGATTGTTCTTGATTCAATATTTGTAGAGCTGATGTAGAAACTTTCAAACCCACAATACTCCAGTATTTTTGGAAAAAGGATGGTGGCATCCCATATGCACCTGGTGCTTTTTTTGGAGCCATTTGTTTCAAGGCTTGAAACACTTCAGATTGTGTGTATGTTCTTCATAGTATAGTATTCATTTGACCAGTGACTCTCTGTTAAATCTTTGAGGTCACTTCTTGCAAGACCTCTAGTTGTGGGTTACTGGAAGATAATAATGCATTGAAATTTCCCGTAGTTATGTTTTCTATATCCAGAGTATCTGTATACCATCTCCCCTCAGTATCTTTTAAACCATGTATACAATTCCTGCTTCTTCGTTTATTCATGAAAGAATGAAAAAAATTCAGTGTTTCTATCCCCATGTTGTAGCCAATGTTGTTTCGCTCTTTGTCTCCACTTGGTATCTTCTATGTCCGACATTATTTCAATTTTGCATTTGAGATTTGCTATTTGCACTTGAATTTGAGCTATAATGATGCCTGATTGTAAGGCTTGAACTTTTTGGGTTAAAGACATAAAAATTTCTCTCATTATTACAAAATTCACTACGAGTCCAAACTGGTAATTAAGATGCACAATTTTTTTTATTGTTTTCTGAAGATTTGCCTCCTCACTATTTAAGATAGCATTGATTATATCCTCGCAATTTAGGGAGTGCATCCAATAGTTTTCAAAATCGAAGAAATGTCTATGCCGATAGTTAGATGATAGCGGATTATTTTTCCTTATTTGTAGAAGAATTGAGAAGTGATCCGATCGGTGGCTAAATAAATGTTTAAGTTGAGAAGCTGGATAAAGATTAATCCAACTTTGTGTTGCTACTTATCTGTCTAATCTTGCTCTGACTGTGTGTGGATTTTTCCAACTTCTACTCCATGTGAATTTATTCCCGGATTAGCCTAAGCTCTTGAGATTGCAATCATCAAACACTTAAAATTTCCAACCCGGTCTTCTATTTTTATTATCAAATTCATGTTGATGGAGGATTTCATTAAAATCTCCAATACAAAGCTATGACAAGGATGATATCGTATGAAGATTTGGATATTGTTGACAAAATTGCTTTTTCTTTATTTGTGTCTGGTTCTCCATATGTACCTGTGAAACGCCAAGTAAATAATGTAATCGGGTCTTTAATAGTAAAATCAATAAAGTGACAACAGTAAGACAAAATTAAAATTTCGATGTCTTTATTCTGAATTAAAGCTAGACTGCTCAAATTTCCATTGCAATCAACAAAAATTCATGAACATCCAATTGATCTTTTATTTTTGACTAATCAAAAGCAGAACACTTAGTCTGAGAAAGAAAAATAAAGTGGGAGTGAGATTTGCCAATTAGGTTTTTTAAGTTTCTAACTGTGCAAGGATTGGACATTCCTCACAGTTCCAACTTAAACAATTCATTGGTATCGACAGGATCCCAATCTTCTCCGTTGGTCCATGTGGGGAAGATCCCACGTTGATGGTCAATCCCGAAGGAAAGAAAAAATCCGCTTGCTCTTTTTGGTCGCTTTTATGCTTTTTTGCTTCATTAGATTCCACTTCGTCAAATTCCTCCATCTTTCTTTTGAATCCTTCTCATGTGAGACCATCTCATGGTGGGACCAGGGGTCATTTACAGATAAAACAAACATAAAATAACAGTAGCTAAAATATTGGGGTCAATAAAATAATATTTGTTTTTTGGGGCCTTTATTGAATAACGGACGGAAGTTAGGGACCTTAGTGCAAATTATCAAAAATAAAAAGCCCTCAGCTTTCCTTCAAGATTCGCTGTTGCAGCTATTTTTCCCAGATTCAGCTCGCCTCCACCGAAAATGGAGGGTTTCGGTGGCAATTCGCCGTGATGGTGATTGTGTGATACGAATCCATTGAAGATGAAGGCTTTCATTGAAGACTAGTATGCAACAACGATGATGAAGATGAATCCACGATGGCGATGATGAAAACGAGTAAGCCCGTTAAATGGATCGGGTCACCCATTGGATAACCGTTATCCATGTACTATTTTCACTTATTGGATAAGACTTATTGGATAATGACCCTTTGGGTTAATGGATATAACTGGGTTATAGTTATTTGATTTAGTTGGGTTGGATATTGGGTTACCCGTTGGATAGTTTTGGGTGGGTTGAGTTGGGTTGGGTAATGGGTGACCCGTGGATATTTTCATATCACAAGATAACTAAATGTTCACAAGTTTGAATACCAATGATTTAATTTTTCTCTAATATATAATCATTTATTATATTATGTAATATAATATTATGTACATTATATTATATTTAATAAAAATAAAAAATATATAATATGTTGGCCTTTTAAACTCAACGAAATTAACGAACAGTAGTAGTTGGGATCAAGCTCGAGCTTAAATACTCTACGAGCTCGAATACTGTACGAACTCGAATACTGTACGAGATTGAGCTTGAATACTGTACAAACTCGAATACTGTACGAGATTGGGCTTGAATATTGTACGAACTCGAATATTGTACGAGATTGAACTCGAATACTGTACGAACTCGAATACTGTACGAACTCAAATACTGTACGAGATTGAACTCGAATATTGTACGAACGTGAATACTATACGAGATTGAGCTCAAATACTTTACGAGCTCGAATACTGTACGAGATTGAACTCGAATATTGCACGAACTCGAATACTGTACAAGATTGATTGCAAATTTTGTACGAACTCAAATACTCTACAAGATTGAATTCGAATACTGTACGAACTCGAATATTGTACGAGATTGAACCCGAATAATTTGTGAATTATAATTTGTATAATTTATGAATTGTAGTGAATATTTATGTTAAATATTACACATGTATTTAATTGGGTAATTTTAGATATTTATTGGGTATTTGTTAGGTTCTCATTGAGTTAACATAATATGGAATCCATTGAGAATAAAATTTTCCATTATGATAATTATTGAGTTAAGTGCTTATATAACCCTATGTTTTGGTGGTTTGTGCTAATATGACCCTGTGAAGTTGGAAAGTGCTATTGTAACCCTGTGTTTTGCGTGAATGTGCTAATATGACCCTAGAGGCCTGAATTTGGTCGGAATTACATGAAATGACTATTATACCTCTGTTTTTATGTAACCCTGTTGTTATGTAACCCTGGTGTTTTCCCGCGTCGTGCCAATCAACTATTCCCAGTGATTTCGGGTCAATATTTTAACTTCGAGTTAAAATCAGGTTTAACTATTTTGGGCCTAACTATTTGGGTCCTGTTTCATGTTAGGTCTAATTCTTAAATTTCATGAATAAATAATAATTCATCAAATTAAAATGGTAAAACTACAAAATAAAATTAAATAGATATTTATTTAATTAATTAAATATAAAATATAAATATTTAAAATAAAATAAATTGAAATTAATAAACATCATTCAAAACCCTAAAATACATCGAATTAAAATAATTAAACATCAAATAAAAACACTAAAAATTACAAAATAAATTGAATTAATTAAACATTAAATAAATATTAAAGGGAAAGTATCAGGAAAGTTGGTATGTCTAGAATCTTATGGACAGGCCAGAAACATGTTTGAAATTAAAATAAACTTCAGATCTAGAATCTTTTTCGCGGGCCAAGCCTATTTAATTTAGACTTCAGATCTAAAATTTTCCTCCTCCTCCCAGCGTCACCTTCTCCTAACCCTGTACAATATCGTCACCAAGCTTACCGTGCTTCCCTTCGAACTGTGCACGCACCAGATCTCCACCGTCGACTGCCAGTCCGCCGGAGGCTGCTCTTCTTCGTCTCCGACATCCTCCCGCTCTCGGGCGAACAACACCCTCAAGTTCTGTTAGGTATACAATTAGTTTTTGATTATTCGGCTTTGGTTCAATTTTTTCTATTTTGTGTGGCGGAATTTAGGTTTTTTGTTGTGATTGACAAGAATCTGGCTGAATTTAGTGTATTGGTTTAGTGAGATTGTGTATTCCTGATAGGTTATCTGGTGTGTGCTTTGTATTTGTTGGATTTTTCTCTGTTTTGATGAGAAGATACATCGTTCTGCTCTATCTCACTTCTCTCGTCTGCTTGATATACACTAGAGAATGGCGAGGAGAAAGTATGTTGTGAGGATATGAACCCTTGGCATTTGGTATAGTATGTTTTAGTGTCGGGTTTACGGTTGAATTCATGTTGTTTGCTCTTGCTCCATCACTTCTTAGGAAAATTTCCTAATGAAATTAAAGGGGATTGTTTGATATGAAGTAAAAAATGAACACTGTCCATTTTCGTGTTTTTGTTGTTGAAATTTGAGGTATTTGAGGTGTTTCGTGTATAATATGAAAATAAAAGAATGAACTTATTCTCTATTGTTTATTTTGAGTCATGATACCAATTCTATGTTTTGTTTTCATTGTTCTTGGGCAATCTTGATTTTGTTTGGACTCTACTTCGTGCAATGGGGGAAATACAAAGAGTACAAGGATAAGGAAGCAGAGATGATTTCGAAGCCAGTGAAGCAATCGGGTGTGAAGAGCATCGAAGATATAGAAGCAAACATGATTGAATTGCAAAAGACGTTATAGTAAGCATGTGTTTAGTTATATGTTGCAATTGTTAATATTTAGTGTGTAATAGTTAGTTTATTGTGTAAGATATTTTATTTTCATTTATTTTTTAATGTTCATCTTGAATTAGGATCTGCATAGTTATATGTTGCATTATTTAGTATTCAACGTGTACAAATTATTTGTAATGAGTATGACTTTTTCTTTTCATTTGTAGTTGATTGTTCATTTTAAATTTAAACTGCATTTGTTTAGTTATATATTGCATTCGCTAAAATTCAGTGTGTACTAGTTTGTTGTACTGTGTATGACTTTTTATTTTCATATGTTGTTGATTGTTCATTATGAATTAGAAACAACATTTGTTCACTTATATGTTGCATTTGTTAGTATTTAGTGTGAAATTGTAGTCGTACAGTGAATGATTATTTTTTCATTTGTTGTTAGTTGTACGTTTTGAATAATGAGTTGCATATGTTTACTTTTTTCATCTATTAGTATCTCATGTGCACTTGTTAGTTGTGTCTGTATGATTTTTTTTTATAAAAAATATGTTGTTGATTGTTCATTTTTTAATTAGAAACTGCATCTGTTTACTTATATATTGCATATGTTAGGATCTAGTATGTACTTGTTAGTTTTATTACGAGGTGCATTAGTTTTCCTATATGTTGCAGCTATTATTATCCAACGAGCACCTGTTAGTTGTACTGTGAATGACTTTTTTTCCCTTCTTTTATTTCTCTGCATTTGTTAGTATTTACTGTGTACTTATTAGTTGTATTGTCTATGACATTTTGTTTTCATTTGTTGTTAGTTGTACATTTTGAATAGCGAGTTGCATCTGTTTACTTATATGTTGCATCTGCATATATCTCGTGTGTACTTGTTAGTTGTGTCTGTGTGACTTTTTTATAAAAATATATATTGTTGGTTGTTCATTTTGAATTAGAAACTGTATCTATTTACTTATATATTGCATCTGTTAGAATCCAATATGTACTTGTCAGTTTTATTATGAGGTGCATTAGTTTGCTTATATGTTCCATCTTAATGCATTTGCAAGATGGAAAGATAGCAGAGGAAGGTTCAACAAATAAGAAGTCAAAATGTGAAAATTGTGAGATATTAGCCAACGCCTTCGTCTTTGTATTTTGAAGGGTGTCAAATTTCTCTAGGCCTCGGTGACCATCTGCTTACAACAATTGATACCAAGCAGAAATGCATATACTTTCAAAGAAAAAGAAAATTGCACGAGGTAGGACTGGAAAACCTAGTTTAAAATGAGGAAAAATGGGGTTTCGTTTGGCATAACTTACACTGTCAAGTTGGTCAATATAGAAAAAGGGTAGGACATGAGACCAACTATTACATTGATAGAGGAAGAAGCATTCTTTGCCTCTTTTTGTGCTAGTCTTACTTGCCCTGCAATTCTCATGCACAAAAGCAACAACAATAAGATGAAAGCAAGCCTCAGATGTCTAAAATATACTGAAATAGATAAGAAAACCAGAAATGCTAATACGGTGAGCTCCTATATTAGGAATACTACAATGTCCACCCTGTAGAAAAAAAAAGAAAGAAAAGGATTTCATGTAAGGAAGTAGGGAAACCCAAAAAATAAACTATAACTGAAGCAATAACTTTCTACAGACACGGCAACTCAAGCACCGAGTAAAAGAAACACAATGACTTGACATACAATTGTAAAACAAAGGTTATTTCAGAAGCCTTAAAAGAAATGTCCTTTTACAAAATCACATCCTATGATAGTCCTAGAACAATAGATATGCAGAAACACGTACACAAGTCTTCCCTAATCCTTAAAAGCTCACAAGATTGTAAACATATCACCTATGTCCAAGAGTGTTTTCAACTGTTCAAACTGATCATCTACTAGCTTTTCATTCTCACAGAAAAGCTAAACCAAAACCAAACGTCCTCAGCAATGTGAAAGGAAGGCCACACATAAAACAAGTATCATAAGGAGATGAGAGGAATCAAGTAATGTTCCCAAGGACAAAGAAGTGGCATCAAGTATCATCATGCAATTACATCTCTAAGCCATCTATAGTATGGATGAGAATGAGAGACCTGAATTGTCCCAGAATCATCCCCGAAGGAAAAAAATCCAACTTTTCCAAATGCTCACCGGGCTACAATTCTTCCGGAAACTTTGAGAAGGTAGTAACATTTCTATCCTCTTACAATGATAAAAAAATGCGTGAGTAATATCACAATTTTTTCAACACAAGCTTCAGGTTTTCATTTCAGGTTTTCGTAGATTAATACCACATCTTAATAGGTAAGTCAAATTCTCTATTGTCTATGCAAAATTCTAAGGAATAAAACAGTGCTCTGTAGACATCTTCGAGTAATACTGCAATAAAAAAGACTTCCTGATATTTGCAGCATGAGAAGGGATGCAAAGGTTTCTTATTAGCCCTCATGACACGGTTAAAAGCATGGAGATGAATCCTAGAAGCTTCAATTTTGCAAAAAATCAACCACTTATCATCAACACCAATGCATTCCAAATCAAATCACCATTTCAAATACTCCATAAAAATTACAAATCATGTTTTACAATATGAATTTGAACTCTCGAAATGGGTAAGGTTCATTTGTTATCATCACACACATGCCTTGACTTTCTCCAAGGCTTTATGCAACACGTCTTGCTTCTTATGCTTGAAAAACTAGTGAATGATTAGGTTCAACCATGCATAAACAAAATGGAAAGCAGAAAGATCAACACTTCTTATAAAATAGAACGCTTTGAATACTATTTTTTGGATTAGAAACAGAAGCTGAGTGCCCGTACCTTGCCAAGTCGGTGGAAACTCCAGAGAAGTGCGGTCGCGAAACAAATCGCGAGAAGCGTTGGAATTCCTCACCGCCATTACAATGTGGCCACCGGCCTTGGCCAATTAGTGAGCAATTTCGCGACCAATGCCGCTGGTGAAGTCGTTGACTATGAAGGTCTGATTACATGAAATTGGTCTATTCGAGTACTTACTTGTATAGTGTGTGAAACCCCGACCTTAATGAAGTTAGTGTGCATGTAATAACTAGATGTTAACCAAAATTCATAATCTCTTGTTAATTTTCTTCGACCATTTCCAACTTTAACTCAAAACCCTACAAGAAATTTTAACATAAAATAAGATAAATAAAATAAATGAATAAAATTTATTAAATTTTTTTATGTCACTCTATATTCTATGTTTAAGTTATAGACTATTTCATATTCATTAAATTTTATATGTGAGTATTTATGTTAATATTATAATAAAATAATATTTATACATACCTATATAGGTGTCGAGCATTACAATATGGAATTCAAATACTAGAAATTAATCAGTTAAAATAAATAAGTTCTCATTTCTAACATTCTTTTGATTTCAAGGAATATAATTGTATTTAATATATATATATATATATATATATATATATATAAAATTGATTATAAGTGTTATAAATTAAAAGAAGAAAAGCCAATAAAAAAAGAATTAAAAGGGACTAAAAAGAAGTTAGAAAATAAAAGAGAAAAGGAAGAAAAAAAAGTAAAACGAATTAAAAGAAAGAAACGGATAAAAATGAAACAAATGAGATAAAAGGTGAACAGAAGTGATGATTAGTGTTGTGTCAGGAAAAGGAAACAATAGAATGTAAACCTAGGGAAAGGTAGGGCGAGCTACGTTTCTTGTCAAAGAAGTTGCTCCCATGAAGCCAGTGGCAAGGATGAAGATTATCTTCATCAAAATCAATAAAGCCACATGTAATTAATTCACATGGGATCGGTAATAGTTAAAAGAAATCAGTTTCATGCCACTTCTACTATAAATATCAGCCACACCAAAAATAAATAAATTAAAACATCACCCAAATCAACATAATGGCAGTAAACAATACCAAACCCGAGGATCAAGGAGAATGCTATCACTTCTCATTCAAAGATCAACATTCATTCCTCCTTAAGAGTAGTTTGCAAAGACAAACAACGACAGTTTGCAAATCTCATTGATGATTACCCTAGACAAACAACATCATAGGGGTGTTTCATCAATAGCATTTCACCCAAAGGAGCCTTCTACTAAAGACACGGTCATTTAACCAAACAAAATAATCACTAGATTAAACTTAGAATAAACAACATTCAAGGTTCAACCTTTCTTTGCATCTATATGACAAATATGAGAATAAACCACATTAACATACTCATCTAGCAAGAATTACCCCCACATTATACACAAGAAGTTCTAAATCTATGCTTTTGGATTTCCATATCAAATGAGTTAAGAAATTTGCAACTTTCCTAACACCCTAACATTTCAATCTTACAAACATTTCATATACTCAAACAACCCATGGTATCAATGAGGTAAAACACAACATTAATGGCATCATAAATGCTTTACAATTTCATAAATGAGCAAACATAGAATCTTACTACATAAGCTTGGAAGCTTCAATCAGTTGCTCCCAAGAACTAGATTTAGCTACAAGAGTTCATACTAATTAATGCTAAACAACCAAACATAATACAAGAGAATTCAAAGATGAAAATGAAAGAAAATAGGGTTCTAAACAGTAACAAAAATGCAGATGAAGAAGATGTGAATAAGAGGAAAGAGAGTGCTATTTATAGTACAAAAAGGATAAGGTGAAATTCTGGCCACCCGTTGGTCGCGACGGGCTCATCGCGACTCGCAACGGTCTCGCGACGAGGCCATCGCGACTCGCGACGGGTGCCAGAATTTTGTCCTATTTTATTTTCTTCTTCTTGTGGTACACATTCATCTTCATAGCAATTCCTCTAATTTTTCAAGTCTTCAATGTCTCCAAAAATGGTCTTCAATGGCCTCCGGTCTTCATGTCTTCAAAGCAAGTCTTCGAAGCAAGTCTTCGAAAATGTGATCTTTAATGTCCTCCGATCTTCATGCCTCCATGTTCTTCCCTTGTCATGCAAAATCCACTTAGAAAAGGTAAAAGAGCGTAAGGTTGCTCTTACCCCTCCTAAGATAATTTCAAGGTAAAACACAAGTTCTTGATAATAAAAGAGGATGAAAGTGACCCAAAATAGTACTAAATTATGTACATAAAATGGATATATCAAACCTCCCCACACTTAAACCTTACTCGCCCTCGAGTAATAAAAGATCCAAGCATACGAAGGAAATGACGTATCCACATCCTATCTACTATTCCCCCAAATCAATACCTCACAAAACTCTCAATATCACACATCCCAATGTTAAGGTCAAATGAGAAGTTTCCCACAACTCCTATTCCTAAATCTACCCAAACCATATCAACCCATCAGTTCATTGATATCCCTAAAACATCTCCAAATCCTGAATTGATAATCCCAAATCCAATGATACCAGGTGAAGCTAAAGACATGTATAAGGGTGTTAGGAAGCATATTAAGCTAAAGACATGATACAAGGTGAAGCTAAACATATGCTCCACTTTATATCAATATATCAACCTAAAAATGAAGCATATTAACGATCCAGAATTTCATAACTTACTTCGTCTTCTCTCGCTAAATTTTCCACTCCCAAAAGGTCCTCAAGATGTTAAGCTACATGATCCATCCGTATGGTCACCGCAACCTTATGACTCCAACGTCGACAAATAAGTGAACACTTAATGTTTTTCAATTTCTCTCGTTTTCTCTCATTTTGCCTAGGAGCCTTTTAGGGTTTTCATCCTAGCCACACATCATGTTTCTTTAGCTCACATCTCACCTTTTTCCGCACATTTAGCCTCTCATTTTTGCCTAGGTAGCCCTTTCAGGTTTTCAACCAATCCGGTCCCCCAATGTTGCCTAAGTTTCCCTCTCAGATTTTCAACTTAGCGGGATTCTTTTTATTTTTTCCTTTTTTTATTTTATTTTTTACTTTATTTTTTTTCAATTTTTTAAAGCATTTTTCACGTGTCTCCAATCCAAAAAGTAGCAAAGAGCTTTCCAAATGTTAAGGCTAAGAAAAGTATCAAAGCAAACATTATCCAAGTATATCAAAAGAAAAACATCCCAACACAAAAGGTATAAATATCCAAAACCAATCAAAAGAGTTATGCAAAAGTGTCTTCAATCCCAATCCTCTCAAAGTAGATACCCCTCCCCATCCATAGAACACTACATTGTCCTTAATGTAGACAATAGGTCAAAAACCTACAAAGCAAAGTATGGAAAGGGTAATGATATCGTGCTCACAAAATCACTGCTGTGATGAAGAATGGCCACCGCCAAAATACCGTTGCTGATACTGTGTTAGCCATTCCATGCTCCTCTGTCTCCTAGCTCTCTGCTCCCGGATCAGGGCCAGAGACACACCTGCCTGGGACTGCATCACATGGATGCGAGCTGACAAGTGGTCAATCTCCTCATCCATGTCAATCAAGGCCTGGGAGACAAATACATTATGCTCCAATATCATGCTGTCCTGGTGGTGGAATCCATCATGCATAGTCTGCATCATCCACTCATAGAAGTCTGGTGGAGGTTGAGAATAGTGAGGTGGCACATCGTCCTCCTGCATCGGCTCTGTCTCTGGTGAAGGCTGCATGGAGTGCTGCTGGGAGTGCTGCTACTGCTGTGGCTCAGAGGGAGGTAGACTGCTATCATTATGCTAGACAGGAGCTGGGCCAAGGTCACGGAGCTCACACTGGAAATCATCTCTACATGAGCAGTTAGGTGTAATCGCCAAGTCTCCTAGAGGTGTGTCAAATTCCAGCTTCGTCTTATTGGGCTGAGGAAGTGCCATGAACGTGACCTTCCTCACACCATACAACCAATGGAAGAGCCCTGTGGTTCATGTGGTACTAAGCATCTCAAATCTAACTAATCTCTTAGCAGTGATAAGATAGGACGTGTGCCTCCCTAAGTGTGGAAAGTCAACCGGATGGACCAATCCCAAGTACTCTGCTAATAGGCCTATCATGCCTCCGACCATGATCTTCCCCTTGGGCTTTCCTGCCACCTCCACAATTATCTTTATCCACAATTCTACCCAAAGCCCGTATCCTGGTCCCTCCCTTGTTAAGTGCCACAGAAAATGAATGTCATTATCTGGCACATTCGCCGACTCTGCGGAGCAAAGTACTGTGCCACCCAACATACGGTGCACATAATGGAGTGCAGGGTGGATAATAATGCTACTTTTATCATAGGAATTCTTCAGCCTCATGTTGATGACATTCCAAAAGTGCATGTCATCCTCAATTGATCGCACCTGGGCCTGTGGGTCCGTCCTGGCCCTTATCTCTGTGGTGTCAAATCTAAAGTCCTTCTCAATCTACGAGATGGTCATTTTCCTAGATATATCATCTAAGTGAAAAGCAATGTACCTCTCGCATGGTTGATCTCCTCGCATGCAGCTTATACGGACCGTGGACAAGAACATCAACGTGTACCTCCAGTAAGAGGGCGCGCTCATTCTCATAAACCCTTCCATTCCCCCTTTTGCGAGGAGGCATCTGACAGGCTGAGTGAGCCCAAGAGCATCTAATATAGGCACATTGACAAAGCTTGTCTCCTTGAGTTGGTGCCTTTCCAGGGCCTCCCACCTTTCCGCATAGGACCCGATGATCTGGGTCAAACCCATGTACCTATCCGGAGAGGGAGGTTGAAGGCTCAATTCCAGAGCTGGTGGAGGAGTCGGAGGTGGAGCGGCAGTGTGCCCGCCTCTGGGGGGGAGCCCTAGGTCTCTTCGTGGCGGTTATATCTAACAATCACAGCAAACAAGTCAAACACATAGGAATATGTGTATATGCAATATAGAAAATTCATACTCAACCTTAAACTAGTTCATCATCATAAGCCGAATCAAAATCAAGTCAGCTAGTTCAAGTCCTAATCACAATTGCATATACAATCCATATTATGTCCAACAAGCCCATATTCTCAAATCCATGAAGTTCTCACATAGTTGAAATCAATATGCTATATCTCAAAACCACAGTTGTGCTCAACTAGTTAGCCATCGTTAGTACATTCATAATTTCAACATTCACGCCCCATGGGTAAACTACCCTAAGTAACATAACACTGCAAAATGCAATAACATTTCATCCAAATAACAACTATGTTTAATCAAGGGCCAACATGCCTCCTATCTAGCATCAGGCACAATTTATTCTCTGCCAAAGCAACACAAATGCACACAATCCAAACTCAAGCAAGCACAATACAATCCAAACCGTAACCACAAAATATGCACACAATACCCATCAAATTAAATTGCAAGACAATTTATTCACCAAAATCAACCAAGATCCAACAATTCAATTTCCTAAGGCATCACACATAATTTACACAATATCCAAAAAATAGAGTAGACATTTGTAATCACATTTGAAGCTCAATAAAGTGTAGAAATGTACCACCAAGATGCATAGGAAGAAGAAAAGAGGAAGCCCACAATCAATTCGAAATCAAATTGCCCACAGTGACAAAACCCCCAAATTCTAGGGTTTGTGTTCTTCAAAGATTTTTTTTTTGTGATTTGTGGGTGAAGGTTGGGAAGAAAGGATGAGGTATAGAGTGGTGGTTGTCAGTGGTGGAGGGTGGCTTTTAGCGACGGCGAGCAGCGGCACTTGGTAGAGGGAAGGTTGCGGCGGTGAAGAGGAGCGGGAGAAGACAAAGAGCAGCGGTGGATTGTGGATGTGTTTGTGGCAAAAAAATAGGGTTTAGCCCATCATTTAAATAATATTCGTACGACCGTCGCGACTTGCAGTGTGTTCGTCGGGACTTGCGACAGGTGGTCTTGAGGGGCGTTGGGTCTAGCTAGGCTCGAGGATTGAAGATGACACCTTGAGGGCTCTCAGCTTCGAGGTCTCGAGAGGCTAGGCTTGAGGATGAAAGATGACACCTCGAGGGCTCACGGATTTGAGGTCTTGAGAGGCTAGGCTTGAGGATGACAGATGACACCTCAAGGGCTCGCGACTTCGAGGTCTCGAGAGGCTAGGCTTGGGGATGAAAGATGACACCTCGAGGGCTCGCAATTTTGAGGTCTCGAGAGGCTAGGCTTGAGGATGAAAGATGACACCTTAAGGGCTCATGGCTTCGAGGTCTTGAGAGGCTTGCAGCCTCGAGGATGAAAGATGACACCTCGACGACTCGTGGCTTCGAGGTCTTGAGAGGCTTGTGGCTCGAGGACCCGAGGTGATGATGTCTCAAGGACTGGTCTCGAGAGGGTGATGAACTTTATGGTTTGGCTTGAGTCGAGGGCTTGCTGCCTCGAGGTCTCGAGGGGATAATGTCTCGAGGACTGGCCTCGAGAGGGTGATTAACTTTCTGGTTCGGCTTGAGTCGAGGGCTTGCTACCTCGAGGTCTCGAGGTGGTGATGTCTCAAAGGGCTGGTCTCGAGAACTGGCCTCGAGAGGATGATGGACTTCAGTTTTGGCTCGAGTCGAGGGCTTTTTGCGTCGGGGTCTCGAGGGGATGATGTCTCAAAGGATTGGTGTTGAGAACTGGCTTTAAGAGAATGATGAACTTTCAAGTTCTGCTTGAGTTAAGGGTTTAGGGCTTCGAGGTCTTGAGGGGATGATGTCTCAAGGGTTGGTCTCGAGTCGAGGGCTTGCTACCTCAAGGTCTCAAAGGGATATGTCTCAAGGGCTCGCGATGAGGCCCTTGCGAGGATATCGCGACTCGTAAAAAGTGGAGGCTGGGAGCTGAATTTTAACACAAGATTTCTGATTACATTGTAACTTGCGACCACTCCGTCGTATGGCCATCGTGGATCGTGACCATTTCTAACCTGGTACTTAGAAAATTTTTCTGATTCCTTCTCTTGTCCAAGTCTTTTCTTCTTGACTCCAAGCCTTTATCCCTTCAAAATTCCAATGCCTTGGCTTCAAAATTGCTACAAAATCATGGAAAAAAACAACACATGAAAAGCATAAAGTAAAAAAATGAAATTTAATGATAAAATTCAAAACCAAACAACATCAACGGAAAGTCACGAATGACGATCCAGATGATCAAAACCAAGTTTATTTAACATCGTCGGCATGACTTACTCCCTTTTCTTGGGTTTTACTCACAAACCGGATCGAGGAGATCAACGTCCTCTCCTTTTTCCGGCATAAAATTCTCGTGGTAAGGTTTCAAACGTTGTCCGTTAACCTTGAATGTATTGGACTTAGTTCGATCTAGAATCTCCACAGCGCCATGCGGGAATACCTTAACCACCTTAAAAGAACCAATCCATCAGGACCTCAATTTACCTGGGAATAGGCAAAGGAAATATTCGAATAGGAGAATCTTTTGTCCAATGTTAAAATCATTCCTAATGATCATCTTGTCGTGCCACACTTTTGTCTTCTCTTTATAGATTTTGACATTCTCATAGGAATCCCTCCGGATCTCATCAAGTTCATCCAATTGTAAGTTCCTATGCAAGCCGACCTCATCTATATCAAGATTGAATTCTTTGACCGCCTAGTAAGCCTTATGTTGAATTTCCACCGGTAGATGACATGGATTACCAAACACTAACAGGAATGGTGACATACCGATTGGTGTCTTGTAAGCCATCCTATATGCCCACGAGGCATCATTCAACCGAGAACTCCAATCCTTTCGGTTAGGGTTAACTATCTTTTGAAGGATGGACTTGATTATCCGATTGGAAACTTCGGCTTGCTCTTTGGTTTGCGGGTGATAGGTAGTGGATGTCTTGTGAGTGATGCCATACTTCTTCAATAGTGCCGCTATGGTCTTATTGCAAAAATGGGTGCCACGGTCACTAATCAAGGCTCGGGGTACCCCAAACCTAGAAAAGATGTTATCTTTCATGAATTCTGCAACCACTTTAGAATCGTCAGTCCTAGTGGGTTTTGCTTCAACCCACTTTGACACATAATCAATGGCAAGAAGAATGTATGTAAATCCATAAGAACTAGGGAAAGGTCCCATGAAGTCAATACCCCAAACATCAAAGATTTCACAATATAGCACAGCTTTTTGGGGCATCTCATTTCTAGATGAGATATTTCCTACTCTTTGACACTTGTCACAAGCCTTACAAAATATGTATGCATGCTTATTCAAAGTAGGCCAGTAAAAAAAACTTTCCAAGACTTTCCTAGTGGTCCTTTTAGCTCTAAAATTACCCCCGCATGCATGAGAATGACAAAAAGTGAGAATGGAATGCACTTCATTATCGGGGATGCATCTCCTAAGAACTTGGTTTACATAATGCTTCCACAAAAAGGGATCATCCCACACATAATATTTAGCATCGCTCTTTAGCTTATCTTTCCGTGCTTTAGAAAAGTGAGGACGAAATTTACCAAAGACAAGAAAGTTCACAATGTCGGCATACCATGGCTGAAGGTCCCTGATAGCGAACAATTGTTCATCAGGGAACTCCTCCCGTAATTGCTCCTTCATTAATAGATTTACCTCACTATCTTGGCAGGGTGCCAACTAGCTTAGGTGATCAGCCACGAGGTTCTCCGCGCCTTTCTTGTCTCGCACCTCTAACTCAAATTCACTCAGGAGCAGGATCCACCTAATCAATCTTGGCTTGGCCTTTTTCTTTGTCATTAAATAATGAAACACGGCATGATCAGTGTACACAATAACTTTTGTAACAAGAAAGAAAGATCGAAATTTTTGCAAAGAAAATATAACTGCAAGCAACTCCTTTTCGGTGGTGGAATAGTTTCTTTGGGCTTCATTGAGAGACATGGGTGCATAGTAGATGGCGCAAGGCACTTTCCCCACCCTTTGACCAAGCACTGCTCCAACGAGATAATCACTAGCATCACACATAATCTCAAAAGGCAACGACCAATCTGGGGGTTGTATAATAGGGGCCAAAACTAACCTTCCTTTCAATGTATCAAAAGCCCCTTTACAACCCTCATCCATCACAAATTCAACCTTTTTTTGCAACAACCTGCATAAAGGGGATGCTATCTTTAAGAAGTCCTTGATGAATCGGAGATAGAATCCTGCATGGCCAAGAAAAGAGCGCACTTCGCACACATTAGTAGGATAAGGCAAAGTTTGAGTTGTGTCTATATTTTCCTTGTCAACCTCAATACCCTTAAAGGAGACAACATGGACTAAAACAATACCTTGCTCTACCATAAAATGACACTTCTCAGACTTTCACACTAGATTAGTATCAATGCAACGTTTAAGAACATGTGCCAAATTTTCTAAATAGTTATCAAAAGAATTACCATGAATGGTGAAATCATCCATGAATACCTCAACAAATGTTTCAAAATATTATGAGAAAATTCCTAACATACACCTTTGGAAAGTTGCGGGGACGTTTCATAACCCGAAAGGCATGTGCCGGTAAGCAAACGTACTAAAGGGGCATGTTTAGGTGGTCTTTTCTTGGTCTTCCGGGACAATAGCCACTTGAAAATACCGCGAGTACCTATCCAAAAAGCAATAGAAGGGGTGGCTTGCTAACCTCTCAAGCATTTGATCTATGAATGGCAATGGGAAGTGATCCTTCTGGGTTTCTGCATTTAGCCTCCGGTAGTCAATGCAAATGCGCCACCCATTTTGAAATCGCGTGGGCACCATTTCTGCCTTCTCATTTTTTACCACCATCACGCCACTCTTCTATGGTACCACTTGAGTTGGACTCACCTACTTGCTATCCGAGATTGGAGAGATCATGCCCGATTAGAGTAACTTCAGGATTTCTGCCTTCACCACCTCTATCATCGGTGGGTTTAAACGGCATTGGGGTTGCCGGACGGGTCTTGCATCTTCTTCCAACAAGATTCTATGCATGCAAGTGGATGGACATATGCCTTTGATGTCAGCAATAGTGTTTCCCATTTCTTCCTTGTTCTCCTGCAACACCACCATCAACGTTTCTTCTTGATCCTTGGTGAGCTTGCTTGAAATGATGACCGGAAGTGTCTCCCCTTCCCCAAGAAATGCGTACTTGAGGTCATTTAGAAATGGTTTAAGATCAATCACCGGAGCCTTCACAAGTGATGGGAGGAATTCTAATTCTTCGGGTTCCTTTAAGGCTAGAGGGTCGGGACTTTGCACCACTTCCTCAAGAATGCTTAATTCCTCAGTGCTTTCCTTCAAGTTAGTACTCATTGAATACACAAGACATGCATTTTCAACATCATTTTCCAAAGAAACTAACAAGGAATCATCACCACTAAATTCAAAAACATTTTTCACCACATTGTCAATAAAATCGATAGCATGGCAAAAATACTTTTCAAGAGGATACTTCATAGAGTCATTTATGTTGAACTCTACTTTAATCCCATCAAATTCCATGGTGAGGGTACCGCTATGCACATCAATGATGGTCCTAGAGGTCTTAAAAAATGGCCTCCCCAAGATTGAGGTGGCATGTTTATCATGCTACATGTCTAGGACATAAAAATCCGTGGGGAATATTAAGGAATCCACCCTAACCAACACATTCTCAACGATACCCTTAGGGTACGCACTAGAACGATCGGCTAGTTGGATCACCACCCTGGTTTTGTGCAAAGTACAAAGATTGAGGCTTTCATACAAAGAATAAGGAATCACATTTATCGATGAACCTAAGTCAAGCATTGCTTTTTGAAAATGTGTATTTCCTATCATGCAAGGGATTGTGAACATGCCGGGATCGCTACATTTAGGGGGTAACTCCCTTTAGCACAAAGCGGAGACATGTTCACTTCTCCCATTTTTAAGCTTGTTCTTCATTATTTTTTTCCTATTTTCTACACATAATTCTTTCAAAAATTTTGCATAGCTAGGATTTTGTTCAATCGCATTCAAAAGAGGGATATTTACCTCACACTTACAAAAGACTTCGTAGATGTCGTTGTTGGATTCCTTCCTCCTTTTGTCTTTTAGAGATTCTGGGAATAGTGGCTCCAACACATATGGAGGAATTTCCACAACTCTTTCCTTCTTATGAGGAGGGGATTACGGTTCGTAAATGGAGGTTGATTTCTCAATAGTGATCTCCTCTTCCTTCCCTTTTCCCTTCCTTGCTTGCTCATTGGCCTCTTCCTTGTTCTCCTCTTTCCCTTCTTTCTCAACCATTTCAAGCTTCCTATGTTCGTCCTCAAAAACTTCACCAACCATGGGAGAGTCAACCACTTTACCACTTCTCAAAGTGATAGCACTTGCATTTTGTCGAGGGTTGATCTCTGGTTGGGAGGGTAGCTTACCCTTTTCCTGAGATTCTATCCAATTCACCACTTGATCTATTTGGTTCACTTAAGTTTCCAAGTTCTTGATACTTTCCTTGGCTTCATCTTGGAATTTATCACTTTTTTCCGCGCACATGCCAAACCAGTGAATGTCTTGCATTACCTCATTCTTTGTTAGCCCCGAGCTTTCCCCTTGGTCTCGGGGTTTGCTTTGGAGCCTTTGAAATTGTTGTTGAGGTGGCCTATATTTTTGTTGAGGAGGCCGATATGGTTGAGGGCTTTGGATTCATTAAGGGCTTCCTTACCGGAGGTTTGGGTTATCACGATTTCTCGAATTGTACGACCGGTTTTGGTACCCTTGATAACCTTGGTAGCCTTACCCACCTTGATATCCTTGGTTGTCTTGGTATTCTTGGTTCCCTTGATAGCCCATGACACTTACCTCTTCAACATAATCCTCTTGCAAAGTGGGCAAGTGTCCGTAGGATGCGCTAAGTAACAAATTTCACATGATTTGACATATGGCGCATTCCCGGGCTTCGTCATCAACAATTTGACCATAGATGCAAGGGCCGAGACTTGATCCTAGAGCTTTCCACTATTTGAAGAATCACTTGTGGGCATTAGATTTCTCCTTCTCAAATCGGCCCTTGAGCTAAAGTTTCTCAATTCTTCCGCTAGCTCTTCATATAATTACATAGCTTTTGGAGGATGTTTTGTTTCCAAGGGTGCCACCACAATAACTCCTTACCAACCTTTGATCTTCATCAAGAAGGCCATTGTAGAAGTAATAAACCAAATCCCCCTCCGAATAACCGTGATAAGGGCAACTTGCAAGAAGCTTCTTGAATCTCTCCCAATAGTCGAAGAGAGATTCTTCATGCCATTGGAGGATGTTGCTTATGTCCTTCTTCAAGGCGGTGGATCTAGAGGCTGGAAAGTATTTGGCTAGAAACTTTGTTTTCATATCAAGCCAACTCTTAATGCTCTTTGGTGGTAGGTAGGGGAGCCAACCTCTTGCACCATCCCTTAGTGTGAACCGGAATGCCTTCAATTTAAAGAAATCTTCATCCACTCCAGGGGGGACCGTACCACCACACAAGAAGTGAAATTCGGTGAGGTGTTTATTGGCATTATCCCCTTGCCTACCAAGGAAGATGGGTAGCATGTTGATGAACACGGTCTTTAGCTCAAAGTGACCATTCGGTTCAACCACGGGACACTCGATGCACATTGGTTGTTGATGGAGGTTGGGGGCCATGATGTCTATTAACAAAGCTTGCCCCAAAGGAATCTCTCTTTGGTGGAGAGGAGGAGCTCACCCTCAATTTGATGCTCCATAGAGGAAGATGTATCCACAAAATGGTCACCAGGAGGGGTGTTATTCACACTTTTCAAAGAAAGCCTCCTAGCCCATCTCAAATTCAACTCTAACTCGGGGTCGTAGTGTAGGGTTTCTTGTGAAGAGGATCGTGTACGAATCATACACCAAGAACTCGAACAATACATCTCCAAACCAAGTGGAAATGGCAAATCAACTAAAAAATAAAAATAAAAGAAAATTAACAAATATTTACAATTAGCATATAATCACACATAATATGCTCAAACACTTAAAAATAAATGCTTCTTTCCTGGCAGAGGCGCCAAAATTTAGGAGGTCGTCGCTGTACCTCTGAAAGTTAATACTTTTAAGCCCCAATGCTTCCTATCTACAATAAAGTAGATAATGGCAAGTCAGGGTCGTCCACGAGAAGATGGATCTTTTCAAGTGTTTAAACATATATAGGAGAAGACATACTATGCATACACATACATAGATATATATATAAAAGCATGTAAACAAGAGGGGGGGAGGGGGGAGGTTGGTTTGATCCTATGTTATCAAATTGAAGTACAACAACTAGCAAAGCAATAGAACTATGCTAATCATGCAATACAACTAAAGATACGATGTAAATGATAATTAACGGAGCCTTGGGGGCAATCGATTTCCACTTCCAAACTTCATATAGTTCATTGATTCATTCACTCATTCAATTATATTTATTGTCTATAGGGAATGTTATCACTTCTCATTCAAAGATCAACATTCATTCCTCCCTAAGAGTAGTTTGTAAAAACAAACAACAACCATTTGCAAACCTCATTGGTGATTACCCTAGACAAACAACATCATAGGGGTGTTTCATCAATGGCATTTCACCCAAAGGACCATATGTTTGATAATAACAAGCTTTCTACCAAAGTCATAGTCATTTAACCAAACAAAGCATTCATTAAATTAAACTTAGAACAAACAACATTCAAGGTTCAACCTTTCTTTGCATCTATATGACAAATATGAGAACAAACCACATTAACATACTCATATAGCAAGAATTACCCCCACATTATACACAAGAAGTTCTAAATCCATGCTTTTGGATTTCCATATCAAATGAGTTAAGAAATTTTCAACTTTCCAAACACCCTAACATTTCAATCTTACAAACATTTCATATACTCAAACAACCCATGGTATGAATGAAGTAAAACACAACATTAATGGCACAATAAATGCTTTCCAATAAATGTTCATAAATGAGCAAACATAGAATCTTACTACATAAGCTTGGAAGCTTCAGTCAATTGCACCCAAGAACTATATTTAGCTACAAAAGTTCATACTAATTAATGCTAAAAAACCAAACATAATACAAGAGAATTCAAAGATGAAAATGGAAGAAAATAAGGTTCTAAACAGTAACAAAAACGCAGATGAAGACGATGTGAATGAGAAGAAAGAGAGTGCTATTTATAGTACAAAAAGGATATGGTGAAATTTTGGCCACCCGTTGGTTGCGACTAGCGACAGTCTCGCGACGAGACCATCGCGACTTGCGACGGATGCCAGAATTTAGTCTTGTTTTCTTTTCTTCTTCTTGTGGTACACATTCATCTTCCTCCCATTTTTCAAGTCTTCAATGTCTCCAAAAATGGTCTTTAATGGCCTCCGGTCTTCATGTCTTTGAAGCAAGTCTTCAAAAGTCTTCAAAAATGTGATCTTTAATGGCCTCCGGTCTTCATGCCTCTGTGTTTTTCCCTTGTCACGCAAAATCCACCTAGAAGAGGTAAAAGAGCGTAAAGTTTCTCTTACCCCTCCAAAGATAATTTCAAGGTAAAACACAAGCTCTTGATAATAAAAGAGCACAAAAGTGACCCAAAATAGTACTAAATTATGCACGTAAAATGGACATATCAGTACTCGAACCCTCTCTACTCAAACCCCACTAGAGAGGGTACTCAAACCCTCTCTACTCGAACCCCCCCTAGAGAGGGTACTCGAACCCTCTCTACTCGAACCACCACTAGAGAGGGTACTCGAACCCTCTCTACTCGAACCCCAATAGACAGGGTAATCAAACCCTCTCTACTCGAACCACTATAGAGGGGGTACCCGAACCGTGAGTACTCGAACCCCACCATAGAGGTTAATACCTGTTAAATTTAAATATGTTAGTTTAGAATATATATATATATTATGCCAGTTAAATTTAAATGTGTTAGTTTAGAATTTTATATGTTATATAAAATGGTTAAAATATTATGTTCTAATCATGTATATTATTTGGCTTCATACTAATTAAACACAGTGTGTACTTTCTCACACTATGCTTAATTATTGTGAAACTGAGTGCATTAACTGCTCTGATATATTATGTGGATGCCTGACTTGTACTTTATCTTGTCATGTCAAACATGAATTATGTGCTACTTGATTACTTGTCTATGCCTTTTGAGGTTCCCGACGCGATTGTAGTTCAGTCGAAGTTGGCGGGGAATGGTATAGACCAGACCGTCTGCTTAGACCTGCTACACGTGGAATTTCTTGTATGCTAGCATAGCCATCAGGTTTTCTGATATGAGCTCATCATTAAATATATTGAGCGTGGTTGACGAGTATGGTTTTCTGGATTGTGATAGCCTTCGGGCATTATTGAGAGGGTTACGCCCTGATGTCAGTCACAGTGACCATATAGGCACTTGACTGCATCTTGGCATAGCCCACCCGTATACTTTTACTATGTGCTAGGTCTTATATGACTATCTGCTTTATGTGACCACTAAATTTAACTTGGTAAATGTTGACGATGGAACCTCACTAAGCAAGGAGCTTACCCTAGTTAAACAACTCCCTCAGGTGTAGATAAACCGTAAGAGAGAAGTGCACTGGTGTCTTTACTTCTTTTGAGGCAGGATCCCGGTGGACCTTTAGAATCTTTTGGTTAGTTTGTAAAATAGTTATGTAAAATATTAACGTGAAATGAACCTTACCAGATCCTTTAGAACCTATGTCCGTACATTTTAGTTAAAACTCTTGTTTAATACCTGTATTAATACTTCCATTGTAATAGTAAGTTAGGTTTTAAATTTGTCTAAATTGCTTCCGCATAAACTTTATTTGCTCGTTATTGCTTTTGAGTAATCCAACTCGTGGGATTCTTGGTGGCATGCCCGAATCCGACCCGATACTTGTGTTGAGCAGGTAGGTCACGGGTTTGGGGTGTTACATAGTGACCACGGGAGAAATTGTTGGCAGCGTCCTCCTTGTCGGAGATGAGCTGCTTAGGGTAGAAGAGCAAGTCCCGTGCCACCTCCGCCAACTGTATCTGGGATTCCGCCTGCTTCCCGGAGTAGCCACATAAGAGTTTGGTATAGATTTATTATTGTCGATATTTGCAATTAAACCTGGGATTTTTTTAAATTTCCGCTGGCCTGTCCATAAGCTTATGGATAGGCCGCCTGTCAGGAGACCCACTCAATATTAAATATGGACATCAAATAAACATAGTGAAACATCATATAAATACACCAATATCAAAATTCAAAACTTAAGCATGGAATATATATATTACAAGATACACATCAAATTAAATAATGAAACATCAATAAAAATATTAAAACACACATAAAAATATAAAATAGCAAAAAAACAAAATGCATCGAACTAGAATAGTTAAAATCCAACCAATAGAATAAATAATATATAATTAGAATAGGTAAATATCAATATAAACATATAAGAACAGGGGTACACTACCACGGAGACCCACCTCTAGCACCGGTTTTCTAGCACATGTTTTTAAAACCGGTGCTAAAAATTTAATAGCACCGATTTTTAAATTTTTAACACCGATTTTTAAAACCAGTGTTAATTTAACACCAGTATTTTAATTTTAACACCGGTTTTTTATAAACCAGTGCTAATAGCACCGGTTTTGGATACAATTAGCACCGGTTTTTAAAAATTGGTGCTAAAAATTTGAAAATTTTATTTTTCCCGCCAAAGAAATAGCCAAAAAATTTAAATAGCACTGTTTTTGAAAATATTAGCACCGGTTTTTCAAAACCGGTGCTAAATATTTGTAAAATTCTATCTTCCCGCCAAAAAAATTAAAATAGCACCGATTGTAGTAAAAAATAGCACCGGTTTTAAAAATTGGTGCTAAAAATTAAATAATAGCACCGGTATTTACAAAAAAATAGCACCAGTTTTAAAAACTGGTGCTAAAAATTAAAACTTAGCACCGGTTTTTGTGAAAAATAGCACCGGTTTTTAAAAACCGGCGCTAAAAATTTTCGAGACTCATTTTCCCGCTAAAGAAATAGAAATTTTTTTTAATATAGCACCGGTTTCTAAAAATCGGTGCTAAATATTTGTAAAATGCTATCTTCCCACCAACAAATTCAAAATAGCACCAGTTTTAGTAAACAATAGCACCGATTTTAAAAACCAGTGCTAAAAATTAAAGAATAGCACCGGTTTTTGCAAAACAATAGCACCGGTTTAAAAACCAGTGCTAAAAATTTAAACTCAGCACTGATTTTTTGTAAACTTTAGCACCTGTTTTAAAAACCGGTGCTAAAACATAAATAGTTGCACCCATTTTTTAAAAAATAGCTGCGGTTTTTATAAACCGGTGCTAATAAATTTTCTATAATTGTTTTCCCGCCAATGAAATAGCCCAAAATTTTAAAATAGCACCGGTTTTGAAAAATTTAGCACCGGTTTTGGAAGAAAATAACACCGGTTTAAAATTTTCCCCCCAAAGAAATCACCAAAAAAGTTTCCCGCTAAAGAAATTGCCAAATATTTTTAAAATAGCATCGGTTTTGGAAGAAAATAGTACCGGTTTAAACCAGTGCAAACAAATTTTAAATTTTTCCCGCCAAAATAGAAATGCCAAACACTTCTAAATATTTTTCGAAATTTTTAAAATTTCATTATTTCCGCCCAAAGAATTCAAAAAATTTGCTAAAAATTTCAAATAATCTTCCCTGAAATATCATGAGCTGGGAGCAGCTGCGCAGCCGCTCTAAGATATTTTTTTTACTTTCAAAATCGTTCACTTCTTTTGTTGACTTTAACTAATGACTAAGTTAAGTTAAATTAATCAACGATCAACCTTCACTGACCTCATATATACAAATAGGAATAAAATTTGTTTACATTAAATAATTAACGTTCAACCCTTAATTGATTTAGTACACTCTCTCCGCCCCGGATTAAATTGCACAAGATCAAAGATTCAGTCAAAGTAAGAAAACTTTGACTACATATTTGAATAAATATATAAAAAATCGTGAAAACTTTACTTGACTTTCTATATATAAACACTAATAAGTGGGTCTCTTGACAGGCGGCCTGTTCATAAATTTATGGACAAACCACTTATTTCTTACCTCATAAACTGCATTTCTTAAATTACATACAAAATTTAAAAATTTTGAAATATTTTTAGATTATATATTTTTATATTTTCACCTTCAAATACATATTATTACTTGTTTTAACTTATAAAATGCAATATTTAAATTTTATAAAAAAAATTACAACATTTTAGGCAAGTATCTCTGAGTACTATCCATAAGCTCATGGAAAGGCTGCCTTTCCTGAGACTTTCCCAACACTAATAACCAGCTAACTTTGACTAATCAACGGTCAAACTATACTTGACTTTCAATATATAAACACTAATAACTAGGCTAACTTTGACTGATCAACGGTCAAACTATACTTGACTTTCAATATATAAACACTAATAACTAGGCTAACTTTGACTAATCAACGGTCAAACTATACTTGACTAATCAACGATCAAACTATAATTGACTTTCAATATATAAACACTAATAACAAAGTTGACTTTAACTAATTAACGGTCAAAATTTATTTGAATTAGTATATAATAAATACTAATAAAAATGTTTGACTTTGTCTAATCAACGGTCAAACCTTACTTGACTTTCTATATATAAACACTAGTGACTAAGCTGACTTTAACTAATCAACGATCAAACTTTATTTGACTTTCTATATATAAACACTAGTGACTAAGCTGACTTTAACTAATCAACGGTCAAACTTTACTTGACTTTCAATATATAAACACTAATAACAAAGTTGACTTTAACTAATTAACGGTCAAACT
Source organism: Rubia yunnanensis (assembly GCA_037428765.1). Lineage (NCBI taxonomy): Eukaryota > Viridiplantae > Streptophyta > Magnoliopsida > Gentianales > Rubiaceae > Rubia > Rubia yunnanensis. The sequence continues at coordinate 22,532,801 of CM075066.1, forward strand.
TTATTTGAATTAGTATATAATAAATACTAATAAAAATGTTTGACTTTGTCTAATCAACGGTCAAACCTTACTTGACTTTCTATATATAAACACTAGTGACTAAGCTGACTTTAACTAATCAACGGTCAAACTTTACTTGACTTTCAATATATAAACACTAATAGCAAAGTTGACTTTAACTAATTAACGGTCAAACTTTATTTGAATTAGTATATAATAAATACTAATAAAAATGTTTGACTTTGTCTAATCAACGGTCAAACCTTACTTGACTTTCTATATATAAACACTAGTGACTAAGCTGACTTCAACTAATCAACGGTCAAACTTTACTTGACTCTCTCTATACAGAAACAGTGGAGACTAAGCTGACTTTAACAAGTTAATGGTCAAACTTTACTTTACTTTCAATATATAAACACTAATAACTAGGCTGACTTTGACTAATTAACGATCAAGCTATACTTGACTTTCAATATATAAACAGTAATAACTAGGTTGACTTTGTCTAATCAACGGTCAAACTTGACTTGACTTTCAATATATAAACGCTAATAACTAGGTTGACTTTCTCTAATCAACGGTCAAACTTTACTAGACTTTCAATATATAAACACTACTAACTAGATTGACTTTGTCTAGTCAACGATCAAACTTTACTAGACTTTCAATATATAAACACTAATAACAAAGTTAACTTTAACTAATTAATGATCAAACTTTATTTGAATTAGTATATAATAAATACAAAGAAAAATGTTTAATTTTGACTAATCAATGGTCAACCCTTACTTGACTTTCAATATATAAACAGTAATAACTAAGTTGACTTTAACTAATTAACAGTCAAACTTTATTTAATTTTAGCTAATGAAAACTTTAATGGGCTTAAACCCATAATTTTGGCCCAAACCTCATGTCTCAAATTTTCATATACTTAGCCTTCCTTCTCCCTTGCCCCAATTTAATTCGATCGAACCCACACCTCACCGTCCCTCTACCTCCTCTGGCTTTCTTCGCCGATCAGCCACCGGCCACACATCACCTGAAAAAGTTGAAGGAAGGGGAGATGACACCGGCGCCGGTGAGGGAGAGAACCTTCTCGCTTGTCTTCCTGCTCAAGGCCTTGTCCCTTTTCCTTCGACGCAAAGAACCTAAGGTTTCTCCACTGCCGGAGGGTTACGCCATCACTGGAGGGTTCCGCCACCGCTGGAGGTGCCCCGCTAGTAAAGGGTTCTTATTCCCTATTTTTGCTAGAGGGTTCCGCCACCGTCGCTAGAGGTTCTTCCGTCGGAGAAGGAGCCCCACCACCGCTGGAGGGTTCCGCCACCTCTTCGTTTCCCACCACCGATGACGATGCTCTCTACCACCTCTGCACCGCTCCCCTGTGCCGGAGGTCCCATCGCTGGCCGCGCTTACCAATGCACAGGTGAATCTTTGATGAAGTTCCATTCTAGTTCGTTTGAGTCGATGTCAATATACATATTGCTATGATAATTTTTTGAAGCACATGATGTTAGGTTAGTTATTGATTATGCTTGGTTTTGGATCTGTTTTCTGTTTTTCTTCCTTCTAGTTGCTAAAAGTTTGTATCTTTAAATTTACTTGCAAACTGGGATTGTGTGGTTTCATTATTTCGAGCTGGTTCTCCTTGTCTGCTGTTCTTTTTGTCTTTTGAGCTCAAGTCCTTTACATCAAAGAACCAATCAGTTTCTTGCATGAATTTCAGTATTAAGAAAGACATGGGCAATGTTTTTTTCCAGCTATGCTTTCAAATGGTGTGCTCGTCTTGTGTTGTTTGGAAGTTGAAGAGTTTATTTATACATTTTGTGTTAGCTTTTGTCTTGTAGTGTTGTCTGCTTTAATCCCCTTGTCCTGTCAATATACTTTTTAATGTATTGTCTTACATTTTTGTTACATTCTTAACTCTTTTCTTCTTCCAGCAAGAATAATTGCGGGTTCCCTTCCTCGAGGACTACATATCCTGAACTTGTCCAAAAATAAAATTTCCACCATTGAAGTTTACGAGAACTCACTCGCCTCCGCGTTCTTGACCTCAGCTACAACCGCATACTGAGAATTGGGCATGGTATGTATTCTCTTTTATTGGGTCCTTTCATCAATCACTATTCGGTTGAATGTCTTTGTTGAACTAAGGGTAAAAATTCTTGTAGACTATATGAAGTTCAAGACAATATCAGTTTTCTATAGATTTTGCACTTGCTTTTAGAAGAAATAATTTGCAGTTTCGACTGTACAGCATATATAGTACGATCAGTTTATTTTTTGTATGCTGATAGAAGAATAATATGTTGAACTTTGTTTTGGAATTTTTGGATTAATTCAATTATGTCACATGTACTGGTACATGACTTGAACTCAGGGCAACTTTTTGCACATGTAAATTTAGTTCGACCAGTTTCTGCTGCTTTGATCCAAGTCTGCTATTTTTTAATGAAAATAATGCGGCATGATTATATTTTGTATACTGTCAATAGAATAATATGTTGAACCTTGTTTTGGAATTTTAAGAAGAATTCAATTATGTCGCATGTAAATGACTTTAACTCAGCACTCCCACTTTGTTTACGGAAAATCGTGTTCTGGTGTAGTTTGTAGTGCTGTCTGTTTTGTTGGTGGTAATAGTTTTCTTCTCTTTCAAAACTATAATTTGATGATGGTTTTAAACTTATAAATTTTTTAATGTTTACAAATAAAAACAAAGCTGAACTTTGTGATTTGTCCATATTAATGTTTGATTCTTTGTTTTACCCGTGCTTTGTTGTCACTACTTCAAAGAATGGAGTTTGGCAACTGAAGATGGAAATTATTATGTTGCAAGTTTGCCATCTTTAGTTTGGTTTTAAACATCTGGTGTTTTCTTGTTCATATGGTTATAGATAGCCTTGATTTTGGGATAGGATGGTGGAGATTTGATTGCATTAACCATAATCAAGGTGGGGACGTTGTTGCACATAATCAAAAGTTCTCTTCTATATGTTTTATTTTTCCATGTTTGCTTTTTTTGCTGTGTTTACGTTTTAAATCAATCGTGAAAAGTTAAATTGTGTAACTTAAGTTCGGATAGAGGGAGTAACAAATGCACTTCTTAGGCTAACTGACAACTTGTTGGTTGGTGTGATGGTGCACTTGTTGCTTTTTAATGGAAAGCCCTCGAGTAACTATGATATTTGTATCTTGTTTGAACTTTCGAGTGAGGTCTAGTGTGCTTGAAAGACGCAAATATTAAGACACCGTGTATGCTCTCATAACCTTTTTTGTGTAGAATCCATGTTTTTTTTTCTTGTGAAATGAGTGTCGGTTCTCATTCACTGCATGTTGTCAAAGGGCTGGATGCTTTCGCTTTAAGCCAGTTATGGTATGTTTGTTTGACATTTGCAGTAAAACATGCTATCTTCCCCTTGTTAATATCCGAAACTCAGTAGTTGATTCACGGTTGTTATCTTTGACACAGAGGTTCTGTTAGATTTCTAAGAATGGATGGCAATATGAGCTGCAGGTGCTACATCTGTTTATCTGAGTACGAGGAAGGAGACAAACTAAGGGTGCTTCCTTGCCCACACGAATACCATATATCATGCATTGACAAATGGCTTAAAGAAATAAATAGGTAATATATCTACAACATCGATTCTCACAGATGCGTTCCTAATTCAACATGATCGATTTCTTCTAGCTGATCATCTTTTATGCTTTTTATCAGGGTTTGCCCTCTCTGCAGATGCAATGTATGTGAAGATGTGCATGATTCTGCCCCAAGTTCTGAAATATCCTTGCAATGATGCAAAATGTACATATGAACACAAGTATAAACGTAGTTTGTTCCGATCCTTTCCAATTGGGCTGAATGCTTAGCTTTTGGTTTCCTTTGGACAGGTAGGCCTAGGGGTGGGCAAAAAAACCAAAAACCGAATCGAGACAAGGTGTTTGTACATATTAACGTGGAAATAAATTATTAATTTTGTGAAGTTTATTTTATTATTAAATTAATGTGGAATAAAATTGTTAATTTTGAGTCTTTTTCCCTTTCTCTGAAAGCGGCAGTGCGCTGCAGCTTTCAGAGGAAGGAATTTTTTTTCAACGTCGTAAATAGATTAGCACCGGTTGAAAAACCGGTGCTAACAAAAACAATCGGTGCTAAATTATCACCGGTTTTTCAACCGGTGCTAACAAAAAACAGGTTTCAACCGGTGCTAACAAAAAAAATCGGTGCTAACAAATAAAAACCAGTGCTAGTTTAGCACCGGTTGAAAAAAAGAACCGGTGCTTAATGGTTACTTAGGCACAGTTTTTTTAACGAAAAAACCGGTGCTAGAACATAAAAAAACCGGTGCTAGAGGTGGGTTGTTGTGGTAGTGGTATTTTTATCTTTACGGTTTTAGTATTAAGTCTAGAGTTATTTTAGTCTTTTTAGCTATGATCAATGCCCGAAAATGCCAAGTCAATGCCGGAATAGTGTCAAAAGGTTATATCGGTACTTTTGATGCAAAAGTTATGGTTGTAATAGCACTTTCTAACTTCACAAGGTCATATTGACACTGATGACTAAAACATATGGCCATTTCGGTATTTTGCCCTAAGAATTTTTAAACATCATGTGTTGCACCAATATGTGACACTGATATCAGAAAAAAAAAATATTTGTACTAGAATTTTAAAAAACTAATTCGCACCATTGAAACATCAAAGGGTACTTTAAATAAAGTAATAATATTCGGAAAAAAAGAAACATCAATGTTCATTTTTAAAAGGACCCGCTGAAAAACTAACATATCAATCATATATAATTATAAATTATAATTAAAACTTAAGATAAAATACCACTAACTAGTGTGAAAATGTATAAAATTTAAAACTTTAACAAATAGACACAAGAATTACATTAAAAGGTCAAGGTTTAACTTTAAACACATGATTTTAGTAGGAAAAAAAATACTTTTGGTATAACATCAAAATGTTGGCTTGAAACATCATGTACTAGAAATGAAACATCAAATCTGGTACTAAACACCTGCACATTGCGTGGAAATGAGGGAAAATTGATCCACGAATTTGTCTGACCCGAATTCTTGACCCGCGAAATTCTTATGACCCAGAATTATTAATTCTCCAATTATTTATACCCAACACCCCCCTAAAAGTGGTATTCACATCTAGATCCCTCCATCCTCTCCCATATTTTGTTAAATTATGTTTCGAACCCATCTCTAATTAAACTTCATAATATTATATATTAATCCTTGATCGTAGTATGAGACGGTCTCGCAAATGACTTTGTCTTACATAAATGACATAAAAGCAAAATGAGAAAAATAGGAAGTTCTCGGGTGTATATATTATCAGTTTCACCATTTATCACCATTCAATTGATATCCTACTTCCAACCAAATCACGCTCTGCTCTTTCATTTCTAAAAAATGGAGGTATTCTCGGCTGCCCTCATCCTTTTTATCTTCTTCATCACCCTGCACGTACTCCTTAAATCCAAAGAAACAACAAAAAAAGGCTTCAGGTGTTACCCTATAGTTGGTGCTTTACCAGACTTTCTCCTGAACCGCCACCGTTTCCTCGATTGGTCCACGGAAATACTGTCGGCATCCCCAGCAAACACCTCCGTTTTCCGTCGCCCTGGCGGAATCCATGGCATCCTAACAGCGAACCAGCTAAACGTTGAATATATGCTCAAAGCCAACTTTGAGAATTATCCTAAAGGAAAAGCATTTAACGGGCTTCTTGAAGATTTCTTGGGTACGGGGATTTTCAATTCCGATGGCGAACTCTGGAAAATCCAGCGAAAAACTGCTAGTTATGAGTTCAACACGAAATCCCTCCGCAACTTCGTTCTTGAAAATGTTAATTTTGAGTTGCAAACTCGCTTGATAGTTCTTTTGGAACTCGCCTCGAGAACCCGCAGGGTAATGGATTTGCAAGATGTTTTGGAGCGGTTTGCGTTTGATAATATCTGCAAACTAGCTTTTAATGTTGATCCAGGATGTCTAGGCGGGGATGCAACAGAGGGAGGAGAGTTCATGCGGGCGTTTGAGGAAGCTGCAACTCTTAGTTCAGGTAGATTTATGTACGCTCTTCCACTCTTTTATCTATTCAAGAAGTTTTTCAACATAGGCTCGGAGCGAAGGCTACGGAAATCAATTTCTGTAGTCCATCAATTTGCTGATAATATCATAAAATCGAGACTTGAACAAAGGGACGACAGAAAAGACGAAGATCTATTGTCAAGGTTTATTGGCAACTCTGATAATTCTGCAGAATTTTTGAGGGATATTATTATTAGCTTCATTTTGGCTGGCCGTGACACAACTTCATCAGCTCTTTCTTGGTTCTTTTGGTTGCTGTCAACACGACCGGAAATCGAGAGAAACATACTAAACGAGCTCGAATCAATTGGACGCAAAAATGGGAAAGTTGTTGGAGAAGCGTATGATTTTGATGAAATAAGGGAAATGCATTATCTTCATGCTGCCATATCAGAGAGCATGAGACTGTATCCTCCGGTGCCTGTTGATACTAAAGCTTGTTCAAAAGATGATATTCTTCCGGATGGAAGTTTCATCGGGAAAGAGTGGTTTATTACTTACCATACATATGCAATGGGAAGGATGGAAGGCATTTGGGGGAAAGATTGTTGTGAATATAAGCCGGAAAGATGGCTTGAAAATGGTATTTGCAAACTAGAAAGTCCTTACAAGTATCCTGTATTTCATGCCGGACCAAGAATGTGTCTCGGCAAAGAAATGGCGTATATTCAGATGAAGTGCATTGCAGCTTGTGTCCTGCAAAGATTTAACATTGATGTAATTTCAGAGGATGGCAAGTGTCCTATGCATTTGTTGTCTTTGACCCTTAGGATGAAAGGGGGGCTCATGGTGAAAGTCAGGGAAAGATGAATGTCTGGCTCACTTGGTGGTGTTTCGTTACGGCTATCTTTTGTTTGAGAAGTATTAGGATAAATCAGATTACTGATTAGATTATTATTTATTATGATTAGATTTCTTTCCTTATTACACATCTACTGTACTCTCTATATATTCACTTATCAATAATACAATTCCTTACGGCAAATCATTCTGTCTTCGTATCAGAGCAAGTTCTGATCCTAAGCCCTAAATTTTAATTTATTGTTTAGAGCCTCCCTCCTTCTCTGTTTTCCGGCCCTGAACCCGGCGAAGTTCCGGTCAAATTCCGGCAATCTCTGGTGGCTCTTTTCCATCCACTGGCAGTAACCCTTTTGGCGTCGTCATCTTCCGGCTTCCTTTCTTCAACCAGCGGCGGTATTCATCTCCGGTGTCCTCCCAATTTTCCTTTGCTTAGTCACCGGCGAACTCAAGTCACCGGCGCTATGTGTAACCCTTTTGGACAAGGGCTCGATTTTTCGGCGAGTTCTTGCCAGCAACGCTTTCTTCCAATGGCGAAGTTTCCATCTTCGTTGTCATTCTCTTCTAGTAGAGCCGCCGACGTCTTCATCAGCAACATCCGCCACCTCGTCTTCCAGCTCCCGCGACGAGATCCACATGCCTGTCTTCCAGCTCGGCCGAAGAAGAATCCTCTAGCGCGTGACAGCTACATGCGAGTTGACTCGCGCAGCAAGGGTGTTTCTCGCGTCCTTCAATTTCTCACGAGTTGAACCTGTTTCTCACGAGTTGAACCTATTTCTCACTGATTGCTCAAATTCTCGCGAGTTAAGGCGCTTTCTCACTAGTTGCTCAAATTCTCATTAGCACCCAATTAATTTCTATGCAATTCAGTCTTTTGCTATGGTTTATTTGGGCTCTATATCTCGGGAATATTGCTCTACTAATTGGATTGTGGACAAGGTATTGTTTCAGGCCAGTTTGAATGGTCCCAACCGTCATTCTTCGTCAACTCAGTGGATCGTTGATTCAGGTGCTACATCTCATATCACTGCTCGCACCAGTCATCTTGATATGGTACAATGTTATTGTGGTTCTGATTCTATTCTTGTTGGAAATGGCGAATCATTATCTATTTCTCACATCGGCCAATGTCATTTATCTGGTTTCTCTGTTAATGATGTCCTTGTGGTCCCTAAGATTACTAGAAGTTTATTGTCCATTAGTAAGCTTACTCGTGATTTACATGTCCGTGTTATATTTGATGCCAATGCATTTTCCATTGAGCACAAGCATACATGGAAGATAATTGGTGAAGGCCGTCATAGTTCATGTCTTTATTTTCTTGAGATTGTTGATTCCAACTTTTTAGGCGAATTACGCTCTGGAAAGCTCCAAGCTTCTTTTGAACAGTAGCACTCTTGCCTTGGTCATGTGTCTCATGATACTGTTCAGTTGTTAGGTCGACATGGCCATATTACTGTCACTTCCGCTATGCCGACATCTATTAGTTGCTCTCCTTGTCAGGTGGCCGAGATTAGTCGTTTACCTTTTTCCACTAGTGACCAGGTGCGCTATTGGATTGTTGGATAAGGTGCATTGTGATTTTTGGGGACCATCCCCTGTTTTATCGGTATGTGGTTTTTCTTATTATGCCATTTTCATCGATGACTTTTTGCGATTCACATGGTTTTTCCCGATGCGGTATAAGTCGGACTTCTATGGCACATTTATCCAGTTTCAAAAATTCGTTGAGACCCAGTTTTCTACTAGGGTTAAAAAATTGTAGACCAATGGTGGCACAGAGTTTACTAATCATCAACTTCAGGCTCACTTCATATCATGTGGAATTCATCATCAGATGTCATCGCCCTATACACCTGCTCAGAATGGCCGAGCTGAGTGGAAGCATCGTCACATCATAGAGACTGGTCTTGCCATGCATTTTCACTCTTCTGTGCCACACTATTATTGGGTGGAAGCTTTCTCCTCTGCAGTTTACATCATTAACCGTCTGCCTAGTTCAGTTCATGGTGGAAAATCACCTTTTGAGGTTGTTTTTGGTCATGTGCCTGACTATACCCTCTTTCACCCATTTGGCTGCCATGGTTTTCCATGTTTGCTTGCCACTGCTACTGATAAGTTTGCACCGCAATACATTCCGTGTGTTTTTATTGGCTACAACCCTCGTCACAAGGACTTCCAATGTCTCGACTCCACTTCTAAGCGTATCTATGTTTCTCGTCACGTTCACTTTGATGAAACCTTATTCCCTTATGTCTCTTCTTCCACGGACAGTCATTCTATTTCGGATATAGAAATTTCATCTTTTATTGATGGAGTTGTTACTTCACCAATTGGAGCCACCACGTTTGTGCCTGTTCCAGCCGCCTCTCCTTCATCCCCATGCTCCATCTGGATGGCTGACCCAAACCCAGCTCCTCGGCAACTGGCCTCCACACCTCAGCTGCCGGCCATCACGCCTCAGCCACCGGCCACCACGTCTTAGCAAGTATTGGCCATCCTTTCTCTGGTCAATGCAGCTCGATCTTCTTCGGCGTCGTCAGCTGGTTAAACTCCTCCAGCTTTGCCGCCCTAGCTTCATACCCATCGGATGGCTACTCAGTTTTCTACTGGTGCCATTCAGCGCTGGGATTATTCGGATATTATTGCTCATGGTCTCAATGCAGCACTCCTCTCTCAGACAGAGCCCACTGATTATAGCTCTGCCTTTCAGGATCTAGCCTGGGTTTCAGCCATGGATGATGAGATGGCCACTCTTCGTGGTCAGCACACTTGGGAATTGGTGCCCCAACCTTTGAACGTCAGCACTGTTAACTCCAAATGGGTCTATAGGCTTAAATATCAACCAGATGGTACTATTGAGCATCACAAAGCTAGACTTGTGGCGCAGGGTTTCTCACAGATTCCGAGTTTTGATTTTGATCACACTTTCAGTCCTGTGGTCAAAGCCTCCAATGTTTGGATGGTTCTCGCCATAGACACCATGTGTTCCTGGCCACTTTATCAATTGGATGTCAAGAATGCTTTCCTTAATGATGTTCTTGATGTTCTAGTCTACATGAAGCAGCATGTTGGTTATCAGGATTCTGCTCATCCAGACTATGTTTATTGACTGTGAAAGGTAATTTATGGTCTTAAGCAGGCTCCTCGGGCTTGGTTCCGATGTTTCAGCAGTTATCTGACACAGCTTGGTTTTCGGTGCAGCTCAGCTGATACTTCTTTATTTGTCTATTCGAGAGGGTCGTCGTTACTGTACCTACTTGTGTTTGTGGACGTTATCATTCTTACAGGCAATGACTCGACTCTTCTTCACCAGTTCATTGTTCGGACACACAGAGAATTTGCAATCAAGGATCTTGGTGCTCTTCATTACTTTCTTGGTCTTGAAGTTTCGCCTACCTCCTCAGGGTTATTGCTTAGCCAAGCTAAATATGCTCGTGATATTTTGAATTGGGCCGGTATGTCTGACAGGGCCCTTGTTTCTACTCCATTTGTGGCTGGTTCTCAGCTTCACAGCTCTACCAGTCCTCCATTCCGGGATTCTACACTTTATCGTTCTCTTGTTGGTGCTCTCCAGTATCTCACCATCTCTCGCCCGGATATGGCATTCTCGGTCAACACGGTGAGTCAGTATCTTCAGGATCCCAGAGATGACCATTTTGCTGCTGTGACACGCATTTTGCGGTATGTTTGTGGTACTCTTCATTTTGGTCTCAGTTTTTGTTCTGCTAGTACTCCTGATATGTTAGGGTACTCTGATGCTGATTGGACTCACTTTCTGGAGACTCATCGGTCCTCTTATGGTTATGTGGTTTATCTTGGTGGGAATCTAGTTTCTTGGAGTGCTAAGAAACAACCCACTGTTTCTCGCTCTAGCACTGAGTCTGAATACCGTGCTCTCGCTAACACTACTTCAAAAGTGGTATGGCTCACTCATTTGCTTCGGGATCTTTGGTTTCCGCTTTCTAGTTCTCCACTGCTGTTATGCGACAATAGTAGCGCTCTCTTCTTAGCTCGGAACCTGGTGGCGCACAAACGGGTGAAGCACATCGACATTGGCTATCATTTTGTCCGTGAGTTAGTGACATCTAGAAAGCTGCGCGTTGCTCATGTTCCGACTTCTCTTTAGATTGCAGACATCTTCACCAAGGGGCTCTCTCGTCTGCTGTTTGAGTTCTTCAGGTCCAAGTTGTGCATCGGCGAGCATCTGACACTTCACTTGAGGGGGGTGTTAGGATAAATCAGATTACTGATTAGATTATGATTTATTATGATTAGAATTCTTTCCTTACTACACCTCTACTGTACTCTTTATATATTTACTTATCAATAATACAATTCCTTACAGAAAATCATTCTGTCAAGAAGGAGCATTAATAAGTCAAAATAGGTGTAAAAAATAAACTTTACTGAAATTTTATTTTTGAAGTGCTAGACATGAAATATATTTTAGTAATTACGTCTTAGGTTTCATTCAATAAGCCATAGGAATGGGTTTAATTGGGTTTTACAATAAAGGCTAATTAGTAAATCCAACCGTTACAATTAGGGATAACAATGGGTTGGGGCAGATACGGATTATGGTACTTCCATACTCATGCCTAACTAACATTTTTATACCAATACCCGCCCCGTTAACCATAGTGGGTACAACTTTAAAATTCACCTCCGCCCCAACGAGTATTATACAAAATCCATATCCGCCCCATCACCCACTTGGGTCTCCCTACCCACTTCATACCCATTGTACCCATTCCACTTACTCATAAAATAGGTAAAATCCACTTTTTTAATAGTAACTTTTATATTAAAATTACTAAATGTATTTACATGAAAACATTATGGTAAAGTCTTGGGAAAGACATCTTTCCATAGGCTTATGGAAAGACGGGGTTTGATTGAAAAAATAAAAGGTAAAACGGTGTATGTGTGCGATTGTGGTGCGATTTTGTGTGCAAATTCCGAACACTATTCTCCTTAACCTTACTACTTCCATCTCCATCCGATCCCAATCCTCTCTTCTATCTGATTAATCCTCGTCTCCCTGGTTCTTGCCGGATCTCCTCGGCCGTTAGCGGCTTTTAGCTGTTAACGGCTACCGCAATGTCGGGTTTTGTTGATCCGGCCGATCTGGACCCCAACATGGTCCACAACTTCCTCCTCCTCCTATCTCTTTCACCGCGGTGCTCAAAAACAAGGCCCCCCCTTTATCAAAGCTACTACCGAATAATCCTGAGCTTATCCCTAAATCTGAGCACCTCGGCGAGGCAGCTTGCCTATACTCAGATGAGCAAATTGAGAAATTATCATCGCACTATGCGAATGCCCTTGTAGGCAAGTTCACCAGAGGCAGATGCCCAATGGAGAAACTGGAGCAAGTTTTCAAAACTGCGGGCTTCACAGGTAAGTACCAACTGGGCTCCCTTGACTACAAACATGTTCTAATTAGATTTGAATTGTTGAATGATTACCAGAGAGCATGGATGACAGGAATTTGGAACTTTAATGGGATACTGCTTAAAATTTTAAAATGGACCTCTGATTTTTCAGTCCATAAAGAGTCACCTATAGTTCCTGTTTGGTGTAGAATAAGGGAAGTCCCCTTGTATTACTATAATTCGGCAGCCATTGAATCAATTGGAAATAGCTTAGGCAGTTTCATTAAAACTGATATGGCAACATATATGCTCACTAGGCCTTCGGCCATCAAAATATGCATAGAAATTGACCTACAAAAACCTATCAGTACTCACATCAGGTTAGGTTCAGTGACAAATAACAGAAAATATCAGGTTGATTATGAGGATATACCTTTATATTGTGACCACTGCTCTAAATTGGGCCATTCCAAACCTAAATGTAGAGTTTTCCCACCCAATGCTATTGCTATTAATGATGAGAATGTAATACATCAGACACAGCCCCTCTGGAAAGCCACTGGGAAAAAATTTGAAGTCCCTCCCATGTTAGCCCCTGAAGATCAGTCTGACTTAGAAATTACTGAATATCCATTGGAAGTTAATACTGATCCCAAGCCTGTATTCCCTCTTCATATGGATACTAATACCTATTCAGAGGCTCCTAACCTACTTCGGCAAGTTACAGACAATCCTGAGATCATACTAACTAACCCCCCCTCTCAGGCTCCACTTGACAATTCCATAACCAAACTCTTAGAGAAAACTGTTTTCAGAAGTTTTACTCCTATAACCTATGCTTCTGATGATATCCAAGTTGCAACCTCCATTTCCAATCTGTCTAAGAAGAAGGAGACATCTCCCTCTCTTCTTGACAGATTAGGGAACAGGTTCTTGGTTTTGCAGGAAGATTTTGATAGTACTGCTCAAGAACAGGACCAGGATGATCAAAACCTTCAAGCTAGCTCGAGCTCAACTCCACTTCAGGGAAAAAATCAGCAGTCAGGTAAGGCTAAAGGTAAAAAGACTAATTATTTCAGTCAAATCAATAAAATGATGCTGAGATCTTCAACAAAAAGTCATAAGTCTAGTGAACAATGATAGGTTCTCTTTCAATAAATTTTTTGGTCTGGAATTTAAGGGGTATGGAAACATCGATGTTGAGATTACTAAACCTGATCAGGATTAAGAGGATCCAATTCTTATGTATTATTGAGCCTATGCATGATAACTCAAAATTTCAATCTTAAAGGGAAAAACTTAAATTTGCTGATGGACTAACTCTTTTTAATGGCAAAATATGGCTGATGTGGTCTAGTTCCTTTTCAGTTAACCTTATCTCTGCCCATGAACAGTATCTGCATGTTAATATCCTCCATGGCTCTCTAAACCTTCTTATGGAAGCTGTATTTGTTTATGCTATTAGGAATAGAGAGGGTAGGAAGATATTATGGAGAGATTTGGCAGCTGTAAGTCAGAATGATACTATTTATATTGGTGATTTTAATTCTATTACCTCTGTTTCTGAATATAGAGGACCTAGCACTCCTGCTAGAGGTAGTATCAGTGACTTTAGTAATTAGATAAATACCTTAGGAATACAGGAAATTACCACTGTGGGAAACCTATTTACTTGGTGTAATTCTAGACTTAGAAATCCCACTTCAAAAAGGTTAGATAGAGAACTTAGCACAATTTCTTGGAATCAGAAATTTCCCTCCTCTTCTATACAGATTTTAAATAGATAAACCTCTGACCATTCCCCTCTTCTATTAAATATCTCAAATCTCTCTAATCTGAACCCAAGACCATTCAGATTTCTTGATGTTTGGCTTAACCGACCTGATTTCACTATACTAGTTCAAACCTGTTGGGATAAACACATTAGAGAAAAAGGAATGTTAGGCTTTTTCCTCAAATTGGTTAGGTTAAAAAAGGAAATTAAAATCTGGAACAGGGAGTGTTTTGGCAATATTGACTCTAATTTACTACATGCAGAGGAATCACTTAGAATTCAGGAAATAGTCTTTGACCTAAATCCCTCTCAAGCTGAACTCATTAAGTTAAACCAGAAAACAGCTTTACTACTTAGGGCTCAGAAAGAAAAAGAAAAATTTTGGAAACAAAAGGCAAAAATGAAATGGCATAAATTAGGTGATAATAATACACAATTTTTTCATAAGGTTGTACAAGAGAAAAATTGTAGATTGAGGATTCTAAAAATTAAAAATAGGGCAGGCCAGTGGTTAAACTCTCAAACTGCAATTCAAACTGAGGCCATTGCTTACTATTCAGATCTGTTATCTGAATCTGATCAAGATCCCAATCATACATATTATGCTCATTTCCTGAGTCAAAGCCCTACTGTAATTACTGCTCAAGATAACTTAGATTTAGCAAAACCAGCCTCTGAATCAGAGGTTGAGGCAGTAATAAAGGGATTAAGCAATAATAGTAGTCCAGGACCTGATGGATTTACCAAAAAGTTTTTTTCTAAGTGCTGGTGTATAATAAAAAAGGACCTGGTAGATACAGTTAATGATTTCATTCAGGGCTCACCTATTCCTAGAGGTATATCTAGCACATGGATTACATTGATTCCAAAAAAACCTACACCGAGCACATTTGATGATTCAGGCCAATTAGTCTTTCTAACACAATTAATAAAATATGCTCTAAGGTATTAATGGAAAGACTAAGACCCTATATGGCTAACCTAATCTCCCAAAACCAATTGGCTTTTATGAAAAACAGGGATATCTCGGATAATATTCTCTACCTACAGGAATTGGTGAGATTTTTAGATAAAAAGGCTAGAACTCCAAACTGTATCCTTAAACTAGACTTACAAAAGGCTTTTGATAGGGTTAGTTGGGATTTTCTTAGAGGTATCCTTAGGAAATTTGGCTTTGATGGATCTTTTTCTGAATGCTATTTTTTCAAATCTTTCTCAAGCTTTTTTCTTAGTCCTAATAAATGGGAATCCTGTGGGTTTCTTTCCAGCTACTAGAGGAATCAAGCAAGGTGATCCACTCTCCCCTTTTCTCTTTAACATTTTCTCAGAGGCATTTTCCAGAAGTTTGTCATTTATTTTTAATACTGGGAAGATTTCTCATTTTCAAATGCCATCAGCAATTCCTCCAATTTCACATCTCATGTATGCTGATGATACAATTATTTTCATGCAAGCCTCTAAACCTAATTTGATTAAAATTAAGGCTTTCTTAGACATTTTTGAACTCACCTCAGGCCAAAAATTCAATTTCCACAAATTTGATTTTTATTTAAGCAAGAGAGCCACTAGTGTTAAATTAATTCAGATGAGATCTATACTGAAGATGAAACAGGGAACCTTTCCTTTTCAATATCTTGGCTGTCCAATCTTTAAGGGTCGTACCTTAAATAGATATTTTCACCCTTTAATGGAAAGAGTTGATAACAAACTGAAAAACTGGAAAAATAAGTGGCTAAGTTCAGGGGGAAAGTTAATCTTGATTAAAAGTTGTTTATACTCTATACCTCAGCATCTTTGGGCAGTGACTTACCCCACAAAATATATTATCAGATTGTTTGAAAAAAAATTGGCTAGGTTTTTTTGGGGAGAAACTGATGGGAAGAGAAACAAAACATGGAAAAAATGGTCTGAGCTTGCTAAGCCAACATCACTAAACGGCCTAGGCTTTAGATCTATCAGTGGCATAATAGATGCTTGTTCCCTTAAGCTTTGGTGGAAAAGCCAGTTAGGTCTAACCCTATGGTCAAAACTGCTTTGGTCTCTACCTGATTCATACAGAACCTCTACTACATGGAAAAGAATTTGCAACATCAACTCCATTGCTGAAGAAAATTCTTTAATCATTCATGGTAAAGGTGCTTGTAATGCTTGGACATCTAACTGGTGTCCCTCGGGACCACTGATTAATATGATCCCAAGCAATTTACTACAGACCTTTATGCATTACTCAATATCTGATTTCATTAGAGATAAACCTGATATTCTAGGGCCATTTTTACCATATCTGGACAATGATTCTGCATTATTTTTGCAGGATGCTGTACTGGTAGAAGATAGGGAGGACAGGATCATTTGGAAACCTAATACCACGGGGGCATTTTCCTTTAAATCAGCTTACTTCACCATCATGAACTATACAGGTAACTTCCCGGTCTCCAAAAATGTGTGGAATATAATGCTGCAAAAAAAGGTCTCAATTTTTACTTGGAAGCTGCTACATTCTTTCCTTCCTTTTGATAATGTTCTGATAACCTGTGGATATAGCTTGGCTTCAAAATGCCCTGTGTGTTGCCACTCTGATTCTGTTGATCACTTCTTTATTTCCTGTACACTGGCAAAATCGATATGGAGTAAAATGACTTCTCTAATAGACCTTGATTTCTCTGAGCACCAATCTCTGTCTCAAAGATTTTACTCCTGTTGGTACTGCCCAGATTTAACCAAGAGCATGCAACTGATCTGTAAAATGCTTCCCTCTCTTATTTGTTGGGGGCTTTGGAAGGCTAGGAATAGATATTTATTTGACCAGGTTCCATTCTCTGCTGATCTAATATGTAAAGAGATATCTGAGCTAGTCAAACTCTCATTATACTCTTATCCTGCTAAGATGAACCATTCTACTGTAATCCCTTTGACCATTAGATATATTTTTCCTCCTCTCAGACCTCCTCCCAAGCCAAACCTGTGCTCAGTCTGGTGGGAAAATCCTATGGTTAATTCCATAAAAATGAATACTGATGCATCTTGGTTTCCTCATACGTCTGCTGCTGGGATTATTGTTAGGGATAGTACGGGAAGCCCTCTCCTAGTTAAGTCCGTCTCTATTGAGGCAGAGTCCCCTCTCCATGCTGAGCTTCAAGCCATTCTGGTTGCTTGCCATGCTTTTCCACACAGACACAACCCCTTAACAATTGAATCGGGCTCACTCTCTGCCATTAAAATGATTCTAAATCCATACTCAACAAACTGGAACTATTTCAATTTGGCTTACAAGATCAATAAGTTACTACAGGGAGCTGATCTAAGACATATATACAGAGAGTGTAACTCTGTGGCGAATGCAATTGCGAAACATCATTCTTCTCATAACCAGCCTCTTAACCTGCATAGTTTGCCACCATAGATTAGGGGACTCATTTCCTTGGATATGCAGCAGGTTCCTCATATTGGAAGTATAAAATAGGGCTTTCAAAGGACATGATACTGCTGATTGTTATTACATTTTTATGCAGATCTGTACACCACATGAACTGTACTCCTGCGGAACCAGTTTACATCGAAGTGGATTCTCACAGCCTTGCAGCAAACCTGTACAAGAACTTCATCACATTTTGTGACTTTTACACCACAGCCTAGATGCTGCTAGAACTATTCAGCTCTAAGTTCTCTTTTTCTCTGATCTCCGAAAGATTCAAGTTCTCTTTTGGAATTCCTTGTGGTTGCCTGGCCAAAGGAGAGAATTAACACGAGGGGTGGAGATTCTCCCCTTTGGATCGCAACTACAAAACAGTTAGGATCTTCGTTGTATAGTCATACGTAACTATAGTTAGTTCTTAGGACGTTTGGAGGCAACGATGCTGCCTCAATGGACACGAATCAAACTCTGGATGTAAAAATTGCTTTTGCAGTTGTTCAAAAGGCCTGGGGAACCTAATATAAATCCCCCACCTTAGGGTGCTCATTATTTTTAAAAAAAAGGTAAAAGGTCTTAGTTGCAATATTAAAATTTATTATGCAATGTGTAGTAGTTATAAAGTTTATAACCCGATTCACCCAACCCAAAAATTTTATCTTCATTTCTTCTAATTTGCACTTTAAACCTTGGTCTTTCCATAACTTATGGAAAGACCGTCTTTCAAGAGATGGACTCAAATATTATAGGTAAGATATGTGCAATATTGATAAATAATAATTTATTTTATATTAAATTAGCAGGTATATAACGGGTTTCAGGGGTCAGGCGTGAACTAATATCCATGCTCGATCCACTACCCATTGCAGGTATGATTTTTGATGGATATGTCAAGATGACTACCACCATAAATGATAAAATTCCACGAGTTGATCAAATATTTAAAGGATATGTTCGGGATTCTCTAAGTGACATGGCGGGACCTATGACTAGGTCAAGGACTAACCTTAGGGATGCTGCTTTAAATGCTTTGATTAATCACCTTTATGATGAAGAATTGAAGAAGGAGTCACCATCGACATCTTGGATTCATTATTCAAGATTGTCGACGAACTGAGGACATCATGAAGAACACTATACTCTTTTTTCCCACTGAGTTTTTAATGAGGTAGTGTGATCACTGTAAAATATTATAAAATTATTTCATTATTAGGTTTATTGGACTGATAGCTCGGCCATGTGGCTTTTGAAGAGCTGAAGTTCAAAAATACAGTCCATTAGGGGTTTAGTATATTCAGTTTTATTCTGATTAGAATTAGATTTGGTAAGATTAGATAAGGTAATATTCTTCAAGGTTACTTCTTGAAGAATTCGACCAAATTACCTTAGATTACCATTTGTTTTAGGTATTTTAGTCAGATATAGTTTTAGCTTCTTAAAGATGCCAGAAGTCAATTCAGTTTCCAGTTGTGATTAGGTTTATGGCCGAAATCTACCCTATAAATAGGGGAGGCCTTTGGATGAATTTAACACCACTTTTATTAATCAAAATACAACCTTTTGAGTTCATACTTTTTTCTTGTGAGCTATTTCATTATTGCTTAAACCCGAGGGCTTGTTAAGTATCAATAAACTTTGTAATATGATCTTGAGGGCTAGTTAGAGAGCGAGTTAAAATTCAGTGTACCCCGAGGGCTAGACCTTGAATTTTGTGTGGCATTGAAGGGTTTGCAAGTTCCCTTATATTTTCAAAGATCTTAATTCTGCCATCCAGATTCTTCACAAGGGGATTCATATCAATTTTCATACTCATACCCACCCACCCACCTCTTTCACCCCCAAAAAATCCTCCATGCTCGCCCCATTGGGGCGGATGCGGGTCGGACCTCCACAAAACCCTGACCCACTGCTATCCCTAGTTACAACAAACTCGCTCAATCTGCAAGTTTGTAAGTACTCAAACTACTGGAAAACATGTACATAGGCACCGATATAAAATCTTGAGGAAGCAATACCAGTGTAAGTTACATTACATGCACCGGTAGTAGCACGTAATTGTGACAATACCGATGCCATTGATAACTAGAGCAACAGTAAATTTTATACTGGTGCATGAAATGTGAAACAATTGGAAATTGATTGTGAAAAAGCACTGGTACCGAAGATACCAGTGTATATCACTGGTTCCAATGTATGAAAATGGAGCAAAAAATATATTTCACGCACTGGTTTTTAATTGTACCAGTGCATATGTTATTAAAAAAATAGAAATGAACCATTTTATCAAAACCGATAATATGTGTAGAACAAGATACCGGTGCCTATGTTATAAAAAATGGGAAAGGAAAATTGTATCAGCAATGGTACTATGTGTAGGACAGAGTACCAGTGCCTGTGTTATAAAAAATGGGAATGAATAAATTTATTAGCACCAGTTCTATGTGTGAAACAAGGTACCAGTGCAAGAAAAGAATTATCTTAATGATAATATGTAATCGCACAGGTATTTTGGCTAGTTTACCAGTGTGTGGCTGGATACTGGTGTTAGTTTTGGCTTTTGTTTTTGAAATGAAAAACACAGATTTTTTGGTTGAAAAACTGGTGAACGTTGTGCATTTAATGCTCACCTATCACTTTTGTTTTGCAAATAAAAAGTGGGGTTTTGAGGTTGATGAGTTCATCAATGGGCTTTTTGGGTGGATGAAAACATTGAATGCTCCACTATGAAGACCCAAAAAGGTACCATTTTTTAAAAATGTTGATTGCTATTAATGATGGATAGTGTTGATTTTGGTTTGTAGACACACACACACACACACACACACACACACACACATATATATATATATATTATCTGTTTCATCATGTTAAGGTCATTGGGGTAGCATTGTTGATATTAGTTTGTGATATGTTTTCAAGGTTGAGGTAGTTAATGCCATGGCTATGATTGTCATATTGTAAGATATGTTTTGAATGTGCTAATTTTACTGTTGAATGGTATATATGGTGCAATGAGCTTGCATGGTCTGAATTATGCCCTAGCATAGGATTGTAAATGGTGTGGAACTTTAATTTTTTCACATTTATTCGTGTGTAGAGTTGTATCGTTCCATCGAGAGGCATAAGCATGCATATGCCAACGTTAGTAGGGTGAGCAAAAAATATTTTGGTTACCTGGATGAGTTTTTGGAGCATGCTTTTAGTCGCAAGAAGCGAATATTATGTCCTTGTCATAATTGTAGAAATCAAAATTTTAGTGACAATAAGGACATGTTGAAACTCCATTTGTACAACAGGGGGGTTTTCAAAAGATTATGTGGTGTGGACATTTCATGGAGAAAAATCACCGTCGGAGGTGGTAGTTAGTAGTGAGGGAGAGTGTTTTGAGGATATAAATTGGATGACATGTGTGAGGAGGTAGTTGAAAATTTTAGAGGGAGGCCCCATTTTTTACTAACTCTTTAGGTGAGAAGGATAGGCCATTGTATCCCAGTTGCAAGAAGAAATATATGATCATGTCATGTTTGACGAAGTTGTTTAATTTGAAAGGTGCTGGTTTGTGGAGCAATACTAGCATGAATAAATTCCTTAAGTTTTTGAATAAGAAGCTTCCGGCTGGTAATGGTTTATTGAACAACATTTAAGAGGCTATGAGAATTTTGTTTCGATGGAAATGGAGTATGAAAAGATACGCGCTTGTCCGAACGATTGTGTCTTGTATATTGGTGACTTAAAGGATAATATTGCTTCCCCGTATGTAATCTTCCCCTTAATAAGGAAAGGAGAAACGTGGTTTTCGATGGAGAGCATGTTGTGTTTGTGAGGAAATGGGTGCTTGCCAAATGTATGGGGTACCTTCTGATTATTCCGAGGCGGAAAGGTTATTTAAGAATGCAAAAAACTTGACATGGTACATGGATAGGGGGGGTCTAAAGATGATGATATGACCCGACATCCGCTAGATGTAGATCATTAATAGAATTTTGATAAAATGTGTCTGAAGTTTGCTTTCGAACCTAGAAATTTTAGAATGGCTTTGTGTACTGGTGGTATGAACCCGTTTGGTAATATGTCCTCGAAACAGAGTTTATGGCTGATTATGCTCGCCATTTAAATTCTCCCCTCGTACTTGTGCATAAAGAGGAAATATGTGATGATGTCCCTGATGATTTCTAGTCCCAAATAGCCTGGAAATGACATTGATGCTTATCTTTCTCCTTTGACAGAAGATTTGAAAGTGCTGTGGTCCACATGATCTGTAATGTTTGATGGTTTTTGTAGAAATGATTTTACCTCAAAGGCTATGCTTTTTTGAACCATAAATGATTTTCCGGCATATGGTAACTTTTCGGGTTATGTAGTGAAGGGCTACAAGGCTTGTCCCATTTGCGAGGATGGGACAGATTTCTATCAGTTGAAAAATGGTCGGAAGACTATATATTTGGGTTACCAAAAATTCCTCCGGTTGAAGCACAAGTTGTGAGAAAACACGGTGCAATTTTTCAGTGTGAAGGAGAGGAGAAAGACACCTAAACCATCGACTCGTGTTGTCATTCACAACAAGTTGAAGAAATTGAATGTCGTGCTTGGTAAGAAGTTATCAAAGGTTGGTGGGGCGGTAGAGGGACCATGGAATAAAAGGTCTATTTTCTTTGATTTGCGTTACTAGGATAATTTGGAGATTCGACATTGCTGGAATGTTATGCTTATCGAAAAGAATGTTTGTGAGAGTATAATTGGCACGTTACTTAACATTCTCGAGAAGACAAAGGATAGCTTGCATGCGAGGAAGGATTTGGTGGAGCTTGATATTCGATTGAATCTAGCACCGAAGGTCAGAGGGAAGCAAACTTACCTGTCTCCCGCTCCTTACAATTTGTCAGTTGCTGAGAGGAGATTGGTGTGTGAGAGCATTCAAGGCATGAAAGTACCATCTGGCTACTCTTTTAATGTTAGTCGCTTTGTGAATGATGAATTGCATCTTAATACTTTGAAATCAAACGATTGTCATGTCCTTATGCAACAACTTTTCCCGGTTGCAATTTGTTGTTGTTTGGAAAAGGAGGTTAGATTTTTTTTATTATGCGCATGTGTTTCTTCTTCAACTCGATTTGCAGAACGAATATAAATAGGCAACAGTTGGATGAACGGAAGCTGGAGGGTGTTGTACTTTTATTTCTTTTTGAAAAGTACTTTTCCCCATCTTTCTTTGACATCATGGCTCATTTTGTGTTACACTTGGTCAGGGAAATACGTATATGTGGTCATGTTGAGATGCTTTGGATGTACCCCTTTGAGCGTCACATGGGTGTTTTTAAGGGTTATGTTCACAATCGCAGTCGGCCAGACTGCATTGTGCAGAGGTACGTCACTGAGGAGATCATCGAGTACTGTACTTCCAACTTGGTTGGAAAAAGAGTGGTTGATGTTCCCGGTACAGTGCATTGCAGTAGAAAGAATGGGACTCCATGGTCTAAGGGTGCACTTTATACACCCTTGAACGTTGAGTTGAAGACAGTTCACCTATATGTTTTATGGAATAGTAGCAAGACTAAAATGTACATTCAAGAGCATGTTTCTATGTTAGAAGAGATTCATCCCAACTAGCCAGCGAATAAAATACAGGTAGAGCATTATTTAAAGTTTTTTAGTTGGTTTTACAAGCGTTGCAATGTGGAAAACATGCCTAGTAAACTATGTGTGTTTGCAAGGACACCAAACAGCACCGTCGGATGATACTAAGGTTATGACATCAATGGCTGTAGTTTCTCAACGGTGGAGAAGGATGAAAAGAGCACGACGCAAAACAATGGTGTTTATATTGAATTTGAATCCATATGGCAGGTTAGTAAGAGAGAAAAACAGCCTGTTCTTGCTGGGATGCCATTTTATGGGGTGATTGGGGAAATTTAAGAGTTGAATTATATAGAGTTCAAAGTTGTCGTGTTCAAGTGCCAGTAGGTGGAACATGGTTCCGGTGTTATTGTAGATTCCCTGATACAGTGAAAGCCGTTGAAGATTTCCCACCCTACCGCAAATGCAATGTGAAGGACGTGGATGTTGGCACAAGTACCCATGGTGGGGACGATACATCAGAAAATTGTGAAGTATGACCATTTTCTCGTTACTATTCATGAAATACATGTATTATTCGGTTAACCTTTGAATTTTCGTAAGAATGTATTGTATATTACGTCAGACTGTCAGAAACTACCTTCCTTATTTAAAAATGATTCATTCCATATAAATTAATTTGTCATTTCATGCTAGGGAATACAGAAATATTTCTAATACTTAGTGTACTTTTGAGGGGTATATAGTGTAATTTAGGAATGTTTGGCCTTTTGGGTAAATTCGCATATAAAATTACACTACAAAACACACCAATTAACTCTATAACGTATGGTACCACTTCTTTACATGTCATTACCATAAATGAAACATTCATTATATGACACATTTGGTTAGAATAACAAAAACCAGCCAATTTGGAGCTATGTATGGCGCCTTATTAAATATTGGGGCTATATTACGATTCTTGGGAATATAGTACAACCAACCAATGTTGAATTTTGAGTTCATTCAGTACACCTATTACAGGTGGAAATGCAGGGTCATGATCGTCTTGAATTAAATTGCATTTTAGTCACGCCAATTTTATATTTTAATGCTTCCAAGATTCTTGGAGGTACTAAAGTGCAAAAAATAAAATGTTTACCTGTACCTTGAAATGGAAATCCGCTTGAACAGGATGGTACTCCAAACATTCCCAATGTAATTCCAAGTTATACAACTGAGGAAATAGTCGGATTCGGTGACTAAAGTAATGTAGTAAGATATTCGGATTACACATTGTAACTTCAAAGAAAACCATTACAAGTTACTCTAAAACATGTACTAGCACTTTGTGAATTTTTACTAATGGAATAAAAATCTTTTCCAATTTGAGTATAAGGCTAGAATATTGAAATATATATTTTTCGGAGTTATGGAAACTATCGTAATCGCATTGCACATTGTGAGGACTTAACTGCAACAAACATAGATCAACAATTTCTACAGTCATATTAACCCTCTGGGATCGTACATTAACTCATATAGTATGGTGTATTATAAGGTCCCATTCGGGTGCGTGGGGTTAGTGGTAGACTGGGTGAATGGAAATGTTTGGGGTCTATAATGCAATTTTACAATGATGTAGAAATACATCTTATTTTATTTTTTGGGGCTGGGGTTTGCCCGAATAAGGTTCAAATTGTTAATTGTCTAGTTAATTATATTATTGAATCAACAATTTGTCTATTTAAAGGTAAAAATAAAACCACGAGGGAGGTGAATGTATGCATCATAAAATTTAATAAAGGAAACAATATGTTACCTACACCAATATAATACTTCAGAAATACCGGTTTAAAGACTCAAGGTTTTGGCGGGATATGAAAATAATTTAAATTTTCATTTTTCAAAAAGGGGGAAAATTAATTGCACCGGTAAATTAGACATAGGCACCATTGTTTTATACCGGTGCTAGTTACTTAGCCAAAAAAATCACACTAGCTCTTGGGTTAGACATCGTTTAATAAAGAAGTATTTAAAGAAGCCTTAGGTAGCTGCATCGGTTTGAAACATACACGAGTATACTTTTCGTAGGCATAGGTAGTGGTACCTGTGCTAGGTACTTAGCCAAAAATTTACACTTTCCTCTCGGGTTCCAACAAAATATTACAAAACATAATTAAAGTAGCATTGAGCAGCTGTGTTGTATCATCATACACAACGGTACTTTTATCAAAGGCACTGGTCATTTGCCAGTGCTATTTACTTAACCAAAATTTAACTTATAGAATATAAATTAGAAATACATAGGCACCGGTATCTTATCTTTTTACCGGTGTAAGCCAGCGCCATATAATATTTTTTGAACTCAAACGGTTCAAATCCACATTCGTCACTACCCCTCCCCTTCTTCCTTCATCTTCTACGAAAATTAACCTACATAACACCCAAAAATTAACATCCAAAACTCCTTATCAATCCCCGATGAGACGTGATTTTGATGTTTTCTTGGTATGATTAACATCCCCTCTTAGTTTGTTTTGTTGGTAGTCAGTTAGATTATTAAGTGTTTTACAAAATAGGGGTTTAGAATCGCCTTGTGTGGTTATTTTCCCTAATTTTTATAGTTTGTTATCATTTAGTGTATAACGTGTTCTACCTTTATGATTTGGTTGATTCATATGTATTTTGTGAGAATATTTGAAGACCATCATGAAGAAAGCCATTCTCAAGAATGGTAGCATATAGAAGATGGCCATTCACAAGAATGGTAGCATATAGAAGAAGGAAGGCCACTTACAAAGTGGTAGAAGATAGATTTAAGAAGGAAGGAAAAGTAGTGGAGAAAGAATGATCCGAGTTATTGGAGCTGATTTCTGAGAATGACCCAAGATGAATTGGTGTCATTGGATAGCATCATTGGATTTGTCTTTGTGAGTACTATGAAAACAACTACAAGTATGATGTGCACTGTATTGCATACGTTAACCAATGCATAAAACACAATAGTTAGCATGTTTTACTTCGTTGATTGCTAGTTTTAGTTAGGTTTACACGACAAAGGGTTTAGACGACCATTATTGGTTTTCTTGCCCAAATCCCGAGTTTGATAGACATAATTGAAGCTAATGGACACTTTGTATTCATGGGCACCTAGATCTTCATTTGTGATCTCATTAGTTGGTTGCTTGTGGATATTTTAGCATCATTGTCTAGAAGGCCATTCGCAAGAATGGTAGAAGATACCTGAAGGCCATATGCTATAATGGTAGTAGGTATGAAGGCCACAGACTTAAAATGTGGTAGTAGATGGAATTGAGCCAGAAAAGGGTGGAATTGAAGTTCAAAGAGGTCAAGGAAGGAAGATGACAACAAATGGCCAAAGCAGCAAGCATGAAGCCAGCCTAGTACGGCCCGTGCCAGGGGTGTTTGGCATGAACCATGCCAGCAACATGGATTGTGCCATAGCCCCCAGTACAGACCGTGTCAACTCCTGCAGCCCGTGTCTCTTTGCTCCAAATCTACTCCAAAATGGCTAAGTATTGGCACAGATCGTGCCGTTAACACAGTCCACACCGTTTTGAAGTCCCAGATGTGAAGACTAACCCATGGAGTATGAAGGATAACACAGACTGCGTTGTTTTACTAGAGCAAAATGAGGCTCTAACCAACGGCCTGTGCCAAAAGACATGGGACGTGCGATTAGAGGCATCATAACGAAGCTATAGCTAGCAATCCATGTAGGGTGACACGGCCCACTCTAGCACAAGGAACACAGCCCATACAAGACTAGGAAGGCAGCGCTAGCACAAGGCACACTACCCTTGCAAGACCAGGCAGGCTGTGCCAGCACGAGGCATACAACTTGTGCCACACCGAGCGAGCTAAGCGAGCCGCGCTAGCACGAAAGGAACCTGACTGGCATGGACCATGTCATTTTCCACTGGCTGTGTCCATTGCATCCGCTAGGGTTTTAAGAGGTTATAGTGCCATTGAAAATGTGCCTATTTCCCTTTGCCTCTTTATAGGCCTAGGGGTAGAGCATTCGTGGTGTAGAGCTTGTGCCGTAATTGTACGGGGGAGAAACAGATCTGTACAATGATAGGGCCATTGTCACACTCCCAAAATTATAGAGGTGGTACCAATAGAATATTTCAAGAGAATCATACTTGACAGGTATGGGGAAGTGATGATCATCGTTCACACCACGCATTACGAGCACTAGATTAGGTTGTTGAGGTTTAATTTTTGATAGGATCGAGGATCGGAATATTTAACCAACCATGTTACACAAATACTCCCCAAATACCAGTATATATAGTTGTGTTTTACCTTTCGTGTTCGTAGTTGATAATTGCAAAACCCAATAATCCTCATTTTACTATATTAGCTATTACTAGCAAACAGACGGATTGACAACCTGTACATGGTTGTGTGTAATTGATTATTAGGCTCTAACATCTCTGTGGACAAACCCGGACTCTTCACTAACTACCCATAGGTAGCTTAGTAGTAAGCTGGGTGCAAAACTATAAATTTTATGTTTGACCACCCATTAATCCTGTTTGGAAGGCCTTTGTTCAGGTTAGCTACGACACCAGTTTAACAACCCCGAGCGAAGGTGGGTCAAATTTTGGTGCCGCTGCTGCGGATGCTAGTTTAAAAGTATAATTTTCAATTAACATAACGTGTTATAACCCACCTCCACTCGGGATCGTTAATTGTAGCTAATTAACCAAGCATAGTATGGTAGGACAAAGATGAAATTTCTATTCTGCACCCAACTCACTACTACGCTACTGATAGGGTAGTTAGCGGTAAGCTGTAGGTATGTCCACATAGATGCTAGGGCCTAAGAATCAACTAAAGCACAATCTCGTACGGGTCATCAATCCGTATGAGTGATAGGGATAGTTAGTAAAACAAACAGGGGGGTGGGGGTTGATTTTTCAATTAACAACTACAAAACATGAAAGTAAAAAGACAAGTAATCAATTTAACTAAGCACTTGGGGAATCATTGTGTGACATGAATGATTTAATGATTCGAACCTCGATTCATTCACATGTAAGATTTTAACAAGCCTAATCGAGTGTTCATAACATGTGGTGTTGCAGAAGGCATACACTTCCCCGTACTTATCACGTCGAGTGCACTCACAACCCTCCATTGACATCGCCATCATAATTAGGGGAGTATAACAAGGTCCAGCCATTGTTGTAGATCTGTTTCTTCCCCATAGTATTACATCCTGGGCTTTCACAAAAAATGGGCTACTTACCAAAGTCCTATGAATTAGGCAAAGGGTCATAGGCACCTTATCTGTGACACTAGGTCCTCTTACAACCCTAGCTAGCTACTTTTCACTATCTCTATCTGTGAAGTCTAGGAATACTTCATGTATTCATCTAAGATTGGTGCAATGGGAAATAATTCAGAGTAATACTCGGGTCTCCCGTGCACACACTCATGCAGACCAATGTACCCCATTACCAATTCAAAAATCCAGGTTTCCCTTCCCAAGGGGTCATGAATAATTGCACCAACATGAATATAGACTAAAATGTGTGCTTAATGGACTGTACTATTCATGAAATTCTAATATTCAAGAACAAGTAACAATAATATCATGAACACAAATATTAGGAAGAATCTAGTGAATCTCACGAATGAATTTAATCAAAACATGTCTACAACTTATCCTCAAGCTATGGAAACTACACCATAGATATGGGATTCAAATAAATATTTGAATTCCATATCTAGGGTTAAAGCAAAAATAAAAGGAAAGAAAAGACAAGGAGATAGTGTTTTCTCTCTCTAAAGTTGCTCTCTTAATACAATATGATGAATAAAAAAGATCCAACCTATATAACCTAGTAGACGAAGGCTATATTTATAGTAGTAGGAGATTGGGCCTAAAAATAGGTAAAAAATGAGTAAACCCTATGTCAACCGCCACCAAGCACGGGCCGTCGCGAATGGCGTGGTCCGCATCGTGTACTTGTCGCAGGCCGCTGGATCTAGCATGGTCCATGCCAACGCCTTTGGCATTGGGGCACTGCTTCTGGCATGGGCTGCTGGTCCATGCTCTTATGGGCTGCCAGATCTGGTGTGGTCTGCGCCAACACCTTTGGCACATGCCATCGTTTGGAAGGCTTGTTTTGAGATTTTAATCATGCGAGATGCGGCCCTTGGTGTGGACCGCCATCTGGAGACTTGATTCACTAAGAAACTTGGCATGGGATGCCTAATTCTCCATACCCCACCAGCTGGTCTGCACATCTTGGACTTGGAACGGCGTGGGCCATCATAAATGGGATGACCCACACCCATACTTTGCTGATTTTGAGTGAGGATTAGAATTTGTGTGCGTGGTCCGTAGCATTTGGTGAAGTCCACATCATAGCCTCATGCTAAACACTATTGGTAGGAACCAATCCTTCAGCATGGGCCATTGGCTCCAACCATGAACGGTCCACACTGACACGTGGTACCTTGGCTGGCTGAACTTGTTTCCTTTGCTACAAGTGATTTGTTAGTCCAATTTCGGAGTTTTAGTAGTCAATTTTATAGCACTCAAGATGAAAAATACAATGGAATAAGCTTTGAAGGACAATTATTCTTGGACCGTTCTTGGACTTTGGTGCAAGTCATCAGATCACGATTCCCCACTTGTTCGTTGGCCGCTTTTGAATCTGTTTCCACCTATGTTTGGCTCCAACCTCCTTCTACCTCACTTTGATGTTCGTGGCCTTTGTCTACTTCCATTCTAGGTGTGAATGACCTTCGAACTCTTCTACCATCCTTGTGAACGACCTTCAATATCTTCTACCACTCTTACGAACGGCCTTCACATAGAATGTAATAAAAAAGTACCCATGGGAAACCTACTAAAGATGATCACAAGGAAGATCTAGGAGCTCGTGGATACCAAATGTCCATTAGTACTAATTAAGTCTAAAAAATGCGGGATTTAGACAAGAAAACCAAACATGACTGTCTAAACCCCTTGTCACGTAAACTTAACAAATACTAGAAATCAACCAAATAAAACAATCTAAAAACTATGCCGAATGCAATGGTTAATGCACACATGATGGAGTCGCCAGACTTCCCACACTTAACCCTTTACTTGTCCTCGAGAAAATAAATACAAGAAAAACAATTAAGCGAAATGTAGCATGCAGGCATAAGTTAACCGAGGTATTCAAATTATTCCTAGATTATCCTATTTTCCCCAAAAAGAGTAGGAATCTCACAACTCTCACACTCCCTGAAGAACATAAGCAATCTAACAACCCAAACATAAAATGTGGAAAAATTTAAGCCAAAAAGTTAAGTGTTAAGCTAGCTTACTTTTCCCAAAATGATCCCCAAAGAAATCAAAAGGGTCGTCTCCCAAAAACAACCCATCAAGAAAATCCAATAATCATCGACTTGGTTGTAACATAGGAATAATTCATGGTTTTTAACTTAGTTACAACCAAGGAAGCAAATGTATCGTCAACCTAGTTTTTTTTGTTTTCTCCCAATTTCTCTCATTTTTCCTAGGAGCCCTTTTGGGTTTTAATCTAGCTTTAACACACAAAGGGCATTCACTTCTCACATTTTCCCACACGGCCTCTCATTTTTGCCTAGGCTTGTAAGCCTAGACGGACCTAGCCTCTCACTTTTACCTGGGTCTTCTGACCTATCTTGGGTTTTGCCAATGTTACCCAAGTCGCCCTTTTGAGTTTCCAACTTGTCCGGGTTTTTGTATTTGTTTTTTCAATTTTTTAAAAATGCTCTTAGAAGAGCTATTAGCTATATAGAAACAACTAAAAATCATAAGTTCTATCCCTCCCCCACACTTAAAGCTTACATTGTCCTCAATGTATATGCAAAATCAAAGAACATATATCAAGGGAAAGAAATAGGAAAGCACTTATAATGAAAAATGAACACTAAAATCTACCCTTAATGGCACGATCATGGAATATAAAGAACAAACTACCATCACCCCAATATACTACCCCTAACCTCTAATTAAGAAAGTTCAATCTAACCATTATCATGCACCACAAATTGAATAAAGAATCGAATCACAATGGAGAGATACCTCTTAGCTAGGTCTCGATGTGTGTGTTTCAAGGGTTTTGAGGGTGGTTTGGATTTATACTTTGGTGGTGGTAGGAAAGAAGTGTTGATTGGGGTGTAGGAAAGTATGTGAGCTTTATGGGTCATACACATCTGCACTCCCCATGAATTTGGGGTTTAGTTCTCCTCCTTGTCCACCATTTTGAGAATCATGAACCATGTACGTCTACATGGTTCATGAGTTGGACTCCCAGTTTGCTCACCTTCTTCCAAAAACCATATGCTTCCTGTAAAACAAACATGCACACCATGGTGTAATAGTGTCCCAAAAACAAAAGGATACATATAGGAAAAAACATAAAAAATATTAAACTAATATAATTTTTTAAAGCTTGGGCTACCTCCCGAGAAGCTTCATATATTTAAGGTCGTTGGCACTAACCTAATGTTATCCATATGGTGGGGGTTTGTACCCCATCACCTTGGACAACCAAACATTGAGAGGTGGGGGTAAGATACCGCCGCCACTGCACCGCCGTCCGTAGCCATAATCAGCAAGACAAAGACCCCAGAGGTGTTCAGGGGAAGAGGCTCCGACGGCCAAGTAAGTAAATAGCATTCCAAGGGTGTAATTAGGAATGGATAGTTGAGTGTGTAGGGTTACCTTTAGCCTGTATATAGGTAGGAAAGTAGGGAAACTATTTTGTTTTCTTGTGGAGCAAGTACCCCTACCTTTGGGCCTGCCCTAGTCATTATCCAAAGGGTAAAGCTATGGACCAAAGTTTGGCCGCTATTAGGCACTTGGCCCAATACAGATTTACATATTATCAATAAGCCCCTGGAAAGTTGAGGGTTTGGCCTTTGAATTTTAACTGCTTCATTATGCGTGCATTAACCATTGCATTTGGCATAGTTTTTAGTTAGTTTTATTTGGTGGATTTCTAGTATTAGTTGAGTTTACATTACAAGGGGTTTAGATGGCCATGTTTGGTTTTCTTGTCTAAATTTTCATTTTGTAAACTTAATTGGTACTAATGGACATCTTGTATCCACAGGCTCCTTGATCTTCTTTGTGATCCTCTTTAGTAGGTCGCCCGTGGTTACTTTTTGTTTACATTCTATGTGAAGGCTATTCATAAAGGTGGTAGAAGATATTTAAGGCTGTTAGAAAGGATGGTAGAAGAGACGTATGCCATTCACACTATAATGGAAGTAGATGAAGGCCACGAGCATCAATACGTGGTAGAAAGAGATTGAAGCTAAAGATATGAGGCAACAGAGTTCAAAGAGGCCAACGAAGAAATGGGGAATCGTGGTCCGATGAGTTGTGCCATAGTTTGAGAACGATCCAAGAACATTATCCTTCAAGGTAGGTTTCATTAGATTCTTCTTCTTGCGCACTACAAAATTGACTACTAAAACTCTCAAATCGGACTAACGGTTCACCCGTAGCGAAGGAAACAAGTTCAGCAGGTCAAGGCACAAACAGGTCGGTGCAGGCCATTAATGATTGGCACTAACGGCCCACGCCAAAGGAGTATCCCCACACCAAGAGGACCAGCACGAGGCTATGGTGTAGTCCGCAACAAATGCCATGGGCCACAAGCACGAGACTAAGTCCCACTCCACACAGCTAAGTATTGGCTTGGAATGTCCCATTTTTTATGTCCCATATCGTTCCAAGTATAAAATACTAAGACCAGTCATCGGGGTGTGGGAAATCATACGGGATGCTCCGATGTTATTAGCGGAGCATCCTTCCAGACCATAGCCCATGACACCGACCACAGACGAGGATCAGAAGCCCCAATTTCAACACTCTGATGAAGCCCCACACCAGGCTCTACGCCCCTGTTCCACTTGAAGATACGCCCCATGCACCTAAACAGGCATCCCACGCCATATGAAAAGGCACGACCCACTCCAAATCTCGCGGCCCAAGCTAAAGACATGCCACAGGCTACACTATCTGTGATGACCCATGCCAAGCGGCGGCTGAGCTAGAGTTTACCCTAATTTGGCCTATTTTTAGCTTATTTTTAGGCTCAATTTCCTACTACTATAAATATAGCCTTAGTCTACTAGGGGTTTATATCATATCATTAGTTTATATCATACCTTTAGTTTTTGTAGTTAGGAGAGCAACCCTAGAGAGAGAAAAACTCTCTCATTTTCTTTTCTTTATTTTGCTTTGATCCTAAGATGTTAAATTCAAATCTTTATTCGAATTCCATATCTATGGAGTAATTTCTATTGCTTGGGGATAAATTGTAGGACCATGGTTTAATTTACATGTTTTGTGATTCTTTAGATTCATTCTAATATTTGTGCTCATGATATTATTCTATACTTCTAGTTATAACATTTATAACTCAATGTATTAGCCTTGGTATAACCCCTAGCTACGAAATTTTTAGATCTTTGTACTATATCTCTGCTAGCAGACCCATGGTGCATATAGCCGGTGGCAAGGATATAAAGATTAGTGGGATCGCCACCCTTAGTATCAAGTTTCCAGGCCACCCCATAAAAAATTCCTTGAACTTTAAATTATGGTACCAAACCCCCATATACATCTTTGAGAGTGAGGGAGAAGAGTACTTCGAATCAGGGGTGAAATTATAATCTAAAGAATAAGAATCCTACCAACTACATTGCTCCGGAGAGTGTGGTGGTAGACAGCGATTGGCTGTTAGGTGAACCACTTAATATTATGAAGAACTGTGAGGTTTATGAGTGGATCTACAGTCCAAAAGCTGTTTTGATTAAGCCCTTCCCTCCGGCAGAGTCTTCGAAGACCCTTTCGGGAAAGGAAAAAAAAAGTGGTTCAGGGTGATTACCCTAATAAAACTAAGAGGAAAGCCCCTTGGGTGATACCTGATGGGCTCCCACTGAGCACATTTCAAGGGTTATCAAAAGTGGCTCGGAACCCTTATGGGGAAATGATGCCAAAGAGGACCCCCCCAGGAGTTCCTTCCCACCTTGCAAAGATGTTTGTGACATAATAACTTTTTAATTTGATTGCTTTAAATTTATCTTCCCCCCTTTTGTTTCTAAACCTAACTTATCCTTTTTTTGCGTTATTTAGTGGACTTCGCTGAGTTGCTTAGTATCAGGAATGGGGAGGAAGTGAAGATGGTTTTGAAGAAACCTATTTGGAGGCTCACTCTGAACCCCCAGTCCAGGTTGTGATCCGAACGAAGGACATTCCAGAGGTGCAAATGGATGATCCCAAAAAATCCATAAACAACAAGCAGCATCAGAAGGGTGCTTCTTTGCAGAGCCCATCCCCCCAGGAGATACCAAACTTATAAGGTCATAATCATTAATCACAAGTTGATGTCTCTAAAAATTTCAAGTCCCGGGCTGAGCATCTTCCCGGTGATGGTAACCCCACCCCCTGGATGCGACAGATCGTACCCTGGCTATTGTTCTAGAGTCGGCCACCATCATTTCTGCTCCGAAATCCATTTTCCAGACCTTTGTGGAAAAGTCCAAGGAGGCCCAAGTGGTTGTTGCCAAATCCAAGGCCTCTGAGGCCAGGGTAATTGAGCTTGAGGAAGAGCTGAAGAAAGTTTCCTCCGATTATAAGGGAGATTTGGAGAAATTGGCCTCTGATCATGAGGTAAAGTTGAACAAGGTAGCCTCTAATTATGAGGCAAAATTGATAAAGATAGCCTTTGAGCACAAAGAGGCATTGGAGAAGGAGGGCCTTAAAAAATAAGGTCTTTTGAAAGGTGCTTCAACTCAAGCTTTTGGAGGCCCAAGCCTTCAATAAGACTCTGGCTAGCAAAAACATCAAGCTGGCCAAACTTTGTTCTCCCGAACATCAGGCCTCCATTCTTGATGCCTACACAAACAAACTGATGAAGGTGTGAGACTTCTTCTCGTCTATGTCCAAGGTCTTGATGGGGCTTATTTGGAAAAATTTTGCTCACTCTATCTGCAAGGAGTTCCCATCGATTATGCCACTATGCTAGATGTACATAAAAATAACACTGAGCCGAAGCAGCTAAACCAGCTCCAGTGGAAGTCCGTCTAAGATGGGGGCGTCAAACCCCTATTTATGGACCACTTGAAGGCCTTCGAAAAGTATTTCTTAGTGGAGGAAATCCACCATTTGGAGGTGGATGAAGATTGGAAGTGGAGCAAACTGAACACTCTGACCATTTCAAAGCCCAGACGTAGGCCTACCCCTTTGGGTTTTACCCAGGCCGAGTATAGCATAGGAAAAGATGTATGAATTATTTCCATTTTGGGACTTCAAATGCACTTCCTTTCTTTCAATATTAATGAAAGTATTTTATTTCTTTACTAACTAGTTTCAATTTTTGGTTACTTGTAGACATTAGACTTGGTACCTTATCGTCCCCCCATATGCAAAGGAGTACCTATTTTGACTTCTTTTTCCAAGTCTTGAAAGGATGGTATAACCGGATTGAAGAGTGGGCATGTGAGCATCGAATTGAGGCCCCTTAATTTCGGTATAAATCTGTCCAGCTCAAAGTGGAGCTTCGAGTTGCCTATGAAGAGCTTAACTTATGGCGCAATGGCCTTCATGAGAGGCAAAAAGAACTCCCCAATGCACTTAGTCGTTCGGAGAAGGAAAAGGACTCCTTAGCCACGATGAAGAACAATATTTTGGGAGACTATTGCTCCCTCGAGGCTCAACACAACGAGGTCCTTGAAGAGATTACCGCCAGGGTTGACTTCACTTATATTCACGAGTGCATCGCCACTGCCAAAGATTTTAAGGCAACTAGGGGAATCCTCTTCTTAGCCCAACAAGACCATTGTGCATTACCACCGCGAGGCTCAAGTGGCTCGAGTGGCCATTATAACTGCCACCGCTAAATTAGAGGAATGGGAAACATGGAATAGGGAGTACGAATGAGGTCTCATTCTTACCTTAAAGAGGAATATGGGAGAAGCAAGCCCTCATTTGGGTTGCCTATAAAGATAAGGATAAAGCTGAGAGGGAGAATGCTGAGTTGCATCAGACTTATATAGCGACTGCTAATAGTGTTCGAGCGTATGGCCGTTCAGTAAGAACTTTTGATACGGCCTTAATTGATGATTTTGAAACATTTCTCCAAGATACGATCAGTATTTGTGGAGAGAAAACATATCACAAGGGATCCCAAGTACCAAGATGCTTATGAAGATGCTAAGGGGTGGCTAAAGGATTTGCAGACAAACAAGAATATGAGTGGGGCTTCGATCTCCCACTTTTCTCATGGAATGAGTGGGTTTTCGAACCTTGGGGGGAGTGGCCCCTGTGGAGCTTCTCGCGGAAGAAGGGGTTCCATCTCCAGCCACCCACCTAGGGTCCCTGCTTTGCAACCAGATCCCTCTCAAGTATATACCCCCGGGTCTCGATCAAGACCTTCCTATCCTCCATTTTGCAGACAAATCCTTCGAGTAATCAGGTTGGTTCCTCCATTTGAGTGAGTGGTCCTTATTTCCTCTAGAGGGACCTTCTCTAGATGAGGAGGCAACGTTGCTGGCGGTAGGGGTCGGACAACACCTCCTAGTTCTAGGGGCACCGATGATGTTCTCTTTTTAAGAAGACCTCGAGTATCTTACCGCAAATCTTCAAACTCTGCTCAAAGACATGAAGCGAGGGACTAGGAAGGATATTTTTCTCTTAGTTGAGTGTAGATAGTTGTTGTAACACCTTAAACTTTACTTGTAAGCCTTTATGGCCTTGTATAATTGAAATAAAATTCTCTGATGCTTTTTTGAGCATTCAAATTTTTTTTCCTTTTGAGATAGATTAATTCCTTCTAGTGGAGTTAAATTTTTTAACTCCTTTTCCTTGCAAAGCCTTACTATGCCTATAAAGCGTTTTAAGAACTATGGTGGTCCTTCGAATGCACACAAGGTCAGAATCTACCCAAACAACTTAATGCTTGTTAAGGGAACTTCGGTCCCTAATCAATCAACCGGCTATGTTAGCCCTTCAAATGTATACAAGGTCTATGCCTTGGGGTGCTTGATAATATTTAAGGGGGTTTCGGCCCCCAAAGTGTTCGATGGGCTGTGTTGTGCCTTCAAACGTTTGTAAGTTCCGTGCCTTGGGCACTTGATGCGCGTTGAGGCAATTTTAGCCCAAAATTGTCTGATGGGCCATGTTGGCCGCACGAATATTTGCAAGGTCAGAGCCTTAGGTGCTTGATGCACTTTAAGGGGAATTCAAACTAAAATGTTCGATGAACTGTGTTGGCCCTTCAAATGTTTGCAAGGTCTGAGCCTTGGACACTTCATGCACCTAAAGGGGAATCAACCTAAAATGTTTGATGGGATGTGTTGGCCCTTCGAATGTTTGCAAGGTTTGAGCCTTGGGCGCTTGATGTGCTTTAAGGGGAATTTGACCCAAAACATTTGATGGGCTATGTTGGCTCCAATTTGAGGAGAATGGGGAATTTTAGTACCCCTGTGGCAAGGTGTGTTTTAGTTCAACAAGTGATTATAGGAAACACACTTTGATAAATTATTTGACAAAAATAAAGGAGCCCTATCAACTTACAACAACATCTTGTCGAGGGCATCCTCCAACCCACAGCTACTTTTTTGGTGAGCTTACCTCTTAACCTAAGGTTAGAAATTTTCCATCTGCATAGAATCAGTTCACCTTGGGGGGTTTCAAGCACGTAGCTCCCCCCGGGGCCCATTTCAACGGCTCGGTAGTGTTCTTTCCCAGTTTGCTGACAGCTTTTGCCTGGCTCTCTTTGGCTTTTCTTGTTTTTCCACATTACATGGTCTCCTGGAGAAAACTGGACTTTTCAGACCCTTCGATCATGATACCGCTTGATTCTTTCCTTGACCTTGACTTTGTGAAGGGATGCCTTCTCTATTTTTTCTTCGAGAAGGTCCAAATCCATGCAGCGCTGCTCGTCATTAATGTCTTCCTGCTTACTTCTTATATCAAACCTTCAAAAGGTGGGAAGCTTTATATCTGCAAGAATGACCACCTCCAAACCATAGGCTAGGCCATAGGGGTTTCGCCCGTGGAAGATGACTCTGTCGTTTGAAATGACCAAAGAACACTGGGTAACTCATTGATCATGTTCCCATCTGCTCTTTTGAGCTTCGATCAGATGTCATCGACAGTAGTTATAACCTCAACCTGGCCATTAGCTTGGGGTTGGAAAATGTTGGTGACTCTCTGACAGATCTGGTACTCCTTACACTATCTTTTAAATGGGTCATTGATGAACTAGGCACCATTATCACTTATGATTGTTTGAGGGATCCCGAAAGGGTATATGATGTTCTTTCGGCAAAAACTAATCACCACTTTCCCTTTCACACCGGTTATAGGTTCGGCCACGACCCACTCCGTGAAGTAGTTCACAACTACAATCAGGTATCAAAAGTGGCCCGGGGCCTCCGGGAAAGGTGCTACAGATTGATCCCCCATTTTTCGAATAGCCAAGAGCTATTAATATTCATCATTTTTCCTTGGGGAACATGGGTTATTTGCGCATACCTTTGACACTTGTGGAAAGCCTAGATGTACCTATTAACATCATCAAACATCTTGGCCCAATAGTATATAGTAGAAGGAGCTTCTTTGCTATCAATCGATCTCATTGGGGACTTCCGCAGACCCCTTCATGGGTTTTGGGAATTAGGTTGTCAGCTTCGTGGGGGGCTACACATCGGAGAGGTGCTTGTAGGTGGCCCTGGAAATAGAACACATCTTCGTGGATCACATATTTGGGCACCTTTACCCTGATATTCCTTACTTTGATGGCATTATCCGGAAGAGTACCATCTTAAAGGTAGCTAATAATGGGAATTATCCATGACTTCTGTTCTTCTACTATCATCACCGTTGCTTCCTCCTCAAAGCTATGTTTACTCAACATCTCTACCATTAAGTGCCCTTAGAATTGCAAGTCCAGGTTCGACGGGACCAGTTTGCTCATGGCATCAGCCTTATGGATTTTCTCTCAAGGGACTTGAGTAAGGGTGTAATGGTGGAAATATTCAAGGAGAGGATTCACCACTTCCAAGTAATGTTACACACTTCTTTCCCTAGCCTCATACTCCCCCTTGACTTGAAGGAACACAATTTGGGAATCACTAAATATGTCCATCCTTCAAACTCCTAGGTCTTTGGATATTCAAAGGCATGTGACTAGCGCTTCGTATTCCACTTTGTTATTCATGGACTTGAAGTCAAAGTGCAGGTAATGGGGATAGTTCTTTTGTTTAGGCCTCGTGAATAAGACTCCAACCTCACTGCCTCCAAAGTGTGATGATCCATTGACGTACAACTGCCATATTTATTTGGATTCTTTTTCATCATTGACTACTATTGGTTCATTAGTTTCCACAATGAAATCCTCTGAGGCTTGGCACTTGATGGCTATTCTTGGGTGAAACTAGATGTCATGCTCTCCCAATATCATTGTCCATTTCATCATTTATCCCGAGGTATGTGAAAAATGATCTTGTGATTTTGGAAGTACGACAGGAAGCATCTTGCCACATGAACTTGGGGAAAGAATAACTTTTTGTGGGAAGTGTATCGAGTTTCCAGACCATGCAATGCTCTTCTTACAAAGTAAATTAGTTGTTGGGCTTTGTCCATTTCCTTTTCCAAAACCACACTTATCGCTAAGGGGGTGCGGAGATGTATACATACTGATTTTACCCCTTGTCTAGTTTCATCAAGGTAGGCAGACTTCGTAAAAGCTCCTTTCACTGTCGAAAGGCTTTGTCCCACTCTTGTGTCCATTCAAATTTTTTGACCTTTCAAACCACATCAAAGAATGGAAAAAATTTTTGTCCTCCTTCGAAAGGAATTGACTAAGCGCGGCCAACAATCCTATTAGCCTTTGAATATATTTGACCATTTGGGGGGGCTTCATGCCCATTAATTCCTCAACTTTCTCAGGGTTCGCATCGATCCCCCTCTTCGAAAACATAAATCCCAGGAATATTTTGGCTCCAACTCCAATCACACATTTAGCTGGATTCAGCTTTAGATTGGCCTCTCAGAACCTCTAGAAGATTTCTTCGAGGTCCAGCAGGAAATGGTCGAAGCCTCTACTTTTGACTACTATGTCATCCACATATATTTCAATGTTTTTGTCGATATGTTTTTCAAAGTGCTTATCAACCAGCCTTCAGTAGGTGGCTCCAGTATTCTTTAAGTTGAATGGCATTTTCTTATATCAAAATGTCCCTACATCTGTTACAAAAGAGGTTTTTGCTTATCCTCCGATGCCATAGGTATCTAGTGGTTGCCTTTACGAGCATCGAAGAAGGGTTGTACCTTATATCTTGTCATTGCTTCGACCAGTACATCAATAGAGGGTAGGGGATAGCTATCTTTGTCGCAACATTTGTTAAGATCCGTGAAGTCTATGCACATCCTCCAAGCTCCAACATGCTTGGGGACCATAACCGGATTTTCTATTCATTCAGGGTAAAATACCACTTTGATAACCTCAGCCCGAAGCAGTTTTTGAACTTCTTCTTTTATGGATTTGGCCCTTTCGTGGGCGATCATGGCATACATTTAGTCTGTGAGGTCGAAGGTGTCCCGTGAAAACACTTTGACATAGTCGTCTAGGAGGTCCTTAAGCTTCTTTCCCGTTGCGGGCAGTATAATTTTCCCATGGGCATCGTGTCCGTAAATTTCATTTCTCCATTGACTCAAACCATCTGGTCCTCCTTTTCACCTTCTTTTAAAGCTATAGCCAAACACCTCCTAGTCGCAGTTTGGTCTACCCTTATGACTGCTATCCTCATCCTCGTGGGGAACTTTATTGTCAAGTGATAGAGGGAACATATAGCTCGCACCTATCACATCCAGGGCATTCATTGTATAACATTTTAGGGGGATACAACATCAATTACCATGAAGCTACAGTCAATTATGACTTCCTTGTTTCCATCAGCTACTTTGACCGGGAGGGTCACAAACCCTAGGGGTAGCACTATTTTCCCGGTGAAACCAGACAAGGGAGATGTTTTTCTTCTCAAATTCTTGCGTATGAGCCCTAGCTGATAAAAAAAATGGCGAACATTACTTCCACACCGCTACCATAATCTACGAACACCCTTTTGATGTAACAGTATCCAATGGTGGCACGGATTACCTTTGGGTCTGTATGGGGGGTCCGGCTTGGCACTAGGCCAGCTTCCGAGAAGGTGATTGCTTCTTCTGCTCATAACTGCTTTTGGCAGGGTTCTCTAGGGGGAAAATATCGGGAATGAGCTTTGCTGATAATGTTTGAAAACTGGTGACCTACCACTCCTATGATGAAGCTCATCACCCAATTAGCCCCGTCCCTCCGGTTTCTATCCAGCCGAGCATCGGCATCGGGTTGGGCACCTGCCCAGTTTCCATCTTGCTCTCTATCATTTGTCTGATGTTCTCCACCACCTCAGTTAGCTCTTTCCTTACCTTTCCAATGGCACTTTCCTCGTCCCCTCGATGAGGTTTCTCCTCTCGTTCTTTCGACGCAGTCTGGGAGCAAACCTTCTCTTGCGCACCTTTTGATTTCCTACTTCAAGTGAGTGTATTCTTTTATATTGTGGCATTACTTATTGTGATGGTTACAAAATTTGGGTGAATCTCTTTTTCCAGGGTAGTCTCTTCCGGGATGTGGGGTTCAAAAAAGCCTCTTATTGATGAAGTGTATTTCCACCAGGGACTTGGTCAAGGGAACATAGCCCTTGAAACCTGTTTTTGAAAGGTCGGTCCTTCTCGACCTCGATTTGGAGGTCTTAGGACCCTTTTCATCCCATCTATCCCCCTCACACATCCTCTTCGTGGCTTCTTCGATCTTCAAATATTGTTCCACGATATCTTATAGATGTTGCAAGGTTTCTGGCTTCTTCGAGACCAGCTTGTTTTACAAGTCAAGGTTGGACATCCCGTTCATATAACAAAGGATCACTCCATCCTCAATACAATTAATCACACTTAGGCTCTCATCCACGTACCGATGATAGAATGCCTCTATGATTTGACATACTTCTGCTTGTTCTGGAAGAATTGTCCAAAAAGGGCCCTTTTGAAGTCTCTATATGAATGTAGCGACCCCCTGCCCAGCTTGTTAAACTGCTCATGTGCTTTCCCTTGAAGGTAGCTTTCGATTAGCTTGCATGTCAGTTGTTCCTTGAAGGCCCTCAAATTGATTAGAATAAGGAAAGTTTGTACAAACTCACAGGATTTCGAATCTCCACTATACGTGAGGAGTCATTTGGGTGGCTTCACCTCGCTGGGCAATTAGGTGGCCACTATTGCAGGACAGAAGATGGAGGCTACGATGTGACCCGAAGGCCTAATCATTCTATCTATCTCTCGCATCAAAGCATCGCTTAATCCCCTTCCATCCACATATCTCCGTATTGATTTGGCCATAATTGAGTGTTAAAGCTGGGGATATGGTTCGGAGCTATGTACCGGGACCGTGGTCCTCCCACCGACGAGCTGTAATATAGCTTTAGGCGATAGGGATAGTAAGTGGGAACCTCCGGTTGGAGCCCTGAGTACATCTGGCTCTCAAAATGAGTACATCTGGCTCTCAAAATGAGTACATCTGGCTCTCAAAACGAGTACAGAACCTCATCTGCCCGGCTATCAAATGAGGGATCATTTGGTTTGAAACTGGAGGTATTTAAATGGGCATGGAATATGGAAACGTTTAGCTCATGCTAGGGAACGTTGGTTTGGGCCGGGCTTACGCCCCAATGTCTGCTTGTTAAGATACTCGGAAACTCGGTTGCAACACCAGGGGCATCAAAGGTGGGCGCATCACCCGCTGCTGGACCATTCTTTGATAAAGCATTGGGGGCTTCACCTGATAATCAGTGGATTTGAGGGTTTGAACTAGTTGCGCTAGGTCCTGGTGTGACGAGGGGCATGTATTGTCTGTGCCCTTCATCGCTTGAGCAGCCCCTCT
Organism: Rubia yunnanensis; assembly: GCA_037428765.1. Taxonomy (NCBI): domain Eukaryota; kingdom Viridiplantae; phylum Streptophyta; class Magnoliopsida; order Gentianales; family Rubiaceae; genus Rubia; species Rubia yunnanensis. The sequence goes on from CM075066.1 coordinate 22,575,844, forward strand.
CATGGTTTCTGTTTATGAGTCCCCAGTTGTTTCCGTGAACTGCTGCTCATCCTTCCTTGGATGGCGCACTTGGCTTTGTGACATAGGGGCTTCGACACCTCCTGCCTAATGCTCAAAACTGACCTCCATACTTCTTGGAGGTACATCAGCTGCAATTCGAGAGCCCTCCAGCCCTTCTATTGCTGAGATCTGGTCTTGGAAAACCTTTGGGAGCTTATTATCGATACTTGATGGGGTAGGGTCCAGTTGCATGTTCGACCTACGCCATCTCCTTCTCTGGTAAGGGGATTGTACTTCTTCGCCGGTGCCTAAAGTATTTCCTTTTAGTCGCTCACTTCTACGTAAGGCACTTTCCATAGAAGTGGACATAAAATGCAAGGAAACACAGGTTTGACTAAAGAACCCATCGGGCATGCCAACTTGATGCACCCCAATATACCGCCATCGCTACGCCGCCATCCGTAGCCAGAATCTGCAAAACAAAGCCCCTGGAGGTGTCTGGGGGGAAGAGGCTTTGACAGTCAAGTAAGAAAACAATATTCTAAGAATGTAATTAGGAATGGATATTTGAGTGTTTAGGGTTACCTTTAGCCTTTATATAGGTAGGCAAGTAGGACAACGTTTTTGTTTGCTTGTGGAGCAAGTACTCCTATCTTTAGGCCGTCCCAAGAGTCATTACCCAAAGGGTAATGCTATGGATCAAATGTGGGCCTCTATTAGGCACTTGGGCCCAATACGGATTTACATATTATCAAACGTAGGTGTTTGCACAAAGGTCTTTTTCAGGTTTTAGCATTACAATGACAACACACAAGTCTTAGCTGGAAAGTTGGTCCAAAGGGTTACGAGTAGAGATAGAATTTAGTAGCAAGCTATGGTTTTAAGCGATCTAAGTGCCATCGAAAAGGTGCCTATTTCCCTTTGCCTCTTCATAGGCATAGGGGTAGAGAATTCATGATGTAGAGCCTGTGAGGTAATTGCATAGGGGGAGAAATAGATATGTGCAATGGCGGGGCTGTTGTCACACTCCCTAATTAAGGAGGCTGTGCCGATGAAAGATTGCAAGAGTACCCTATGCGACAGATATAGGGAAGTGCTGACCATCGACCATACTACGTGTTAGGGGCACTAGATTAGGTTGTTGAGGTCTTATGTGTGATAGGATCGAGGATCGGAACATTTGATCAACCATGTTACATAAATATTCTCCAAGTGTCTGTTTATATAGTTTACTTGTGTTTTTCCTTTCATGTTCGTAGTTGATAATTAAAAAACCCAATAACCTCCCCCCCCCCAAATTTTACTATATTAGCTATTCCTAGTACGCAGATGAATTGACAGCCTGTACATGGTTCTGTGTAATTGACTATTAGGCTCTAGCATCTCTGTGGACAAACCCAAACTTGCCACTAACTACCCCATATGTAGCTTAGTAGTAAGTTGGGTGTAGAACTATAAATTTTATCTTTGACCACCCATTCATCTTGTTTAAAAGGTCTTCGCTCGGGTTAGCTACGACACCTTTGTAACGACCCCGAGTGGAGGAGGGTTAAATTTTGGCACCGTTGCCGGGGATGCTGGTTTAAATTATAATAGTCAATTAGCATAACATTTTATGACCCGTATCCACTCGAGGTTGTTACTTATATCTAATTAACCAAGCAGAAGATGGTAGGTCAACGATAAAATTTATATTCTACACCAACTCACTATTACGCTACCGATAAGGTAGTTAGTGGTAAGCCCTGGGTATGTCCACAGAGATTGTAGAGCCTAAGAATCAATTAAAACACAATCTTGTACGGGTCATCAATATGTACGAGTGATAGGAATAGTTAGTAAAGCAAACAAGGGGGTGTTGTTTTTCAACTAACAACTACAAGACAAGAAAGTAAAAAGACAAGTAATCTATGTAACTAAGCACTTAGGGAATCATTGTGTGACATGAATGATTTAATGCTTCGATCCTCTATTCATTCACATTTAATATGTAGACAAGCCTAATAGAGTGTTCATAACACATGGTGTGGCCTATGGCATACACTTCCTCGTACTTGTCACGTCGAGTGCGCTCACAACCCTCCATCGACACCGCAATTATAATTAGGGGAGTACAACAAGGTCTGACCACTATTGTAGATATGTTTCTCCCTTATGCGATTATGTCCTGGCCTTCCACCACGAATGCGCTACTTCCCAAAGTCTTATGAATTAGGCAAAGGGTCATAGGCACCTTATCTATGACACTTGGTCCTCTTATAACCCTAGCTTGCTACTTTTCACTATCTATATCCATAAGATCTCAGACTAATTTACGTAATTAGCTAATACTGGTGCGATGACAAATAATTCAAAGTAATACTCGGGTCTCTCATGTACACACTCAGGCAGACAAACGTACCTCACTACTAATAAAAACATCCAGGTTTCCCTTCCCAATGGGGCATTAATATTTGCACCAACATGAATATAGACTAGAGTGTCTGTTTAATGGAGTGTACTATTCATGCAATTGTAACATTCAAGAACAAGTCACAATAATATCAAGAACACAAATATTAGGATGAATCTAGTGAATCTAACAAAAGCATTTAATCAAAACATGTCTACAACTTATCCCCAAGCTATGAAAAATACTCCATAGATATAGAATTTAAATAAATATTTGAATTCCATATCTAGGATCAAAGAAAAAATAAAAGGAAAGAAAAAGAAAAGGAGAGAGTGTTTTTTCTCTAAAGTTGCTCTCTTAATACAATATGATGAATAAAAATGATCCAACCTTTTTAACCTAGTACACTAAGGTTATATTTATAGTAGTAGGGGATTGGGCCTAAAAATAAGCCCAAAATAGGCAAAAAAGAGTAAACCCTAGGTCAGCCGCTGCCAAGCGTGGGCCGTCGCGAATGGTGCGGTCCGCACCATGAACTTATCACTGGCTGCTGGATCTAGCATGGTCCGTGCCGATGCCTTTGGCATGGGGCACTACATCTGTCATGGGCCGCACTGTCTAAACATCCAAAATAATTATCCAAAATAATCATCCTTTGAGGTTGGTTTCGTTGGATTCATATCCTCGAAAGCCTTAAAATTGACTACAAGAACTCTCAAAATTGGCCAACGGTTCATCTATAGCAAAGCAAAGAAGTTTAGCAGGCCAAAGCATCAACGGGTCGGCGCAGACTGCTAATGGTCAGCACCAAAAAAGACACCAGCAACCTGTGTGCCATGGGTCACCCTCTGAGGGGGTTAACCATGTGGCCTAGTAATGCTATAGTGTCAGGACTACTGCCAGATTTCCCACATGCATCGCACTCAGCTTGGTTGCTCTCAGCACACCAAGCCTTTAGAGGGATGTGGTCAAGTATGTAGCAGAAATACACACACGAGTTTAGATTGGGAGTAAGGCTTCACACAGACAAGATAATAATGCAATTCAAGGCCCAAAAACTTGGGAACAAATGCTCATTTTCAATATATTGCAAAAAGGTAACCGGATGTGGGTATCTCAATACTCCACATATATATGCTGTACAAACGTTATCATGAGTACTAGGTACAAAGACAAAAGAAGGTAAAAGGAAACAAGGTACGTAGGCCTGGACCTTAAGTAAATAAACTAAGCTACACTACTAGCTAAGCTATTACAAGCAAAAAGAGAAGACTTCTGGGATAAAGAGCTTGGGACATGTCTTTTTGCACCGTGACTCAACACTCAGTGCTGGCTTGGAAGGTAATCGGGCACTGCACGCACGACCTTTGGGCACGAATGGCTCGAGCATTGTGCACAACGTGTCGTGGGTGCAGAAGGGGGACATCAAGTGCCATGAGTGGTTAGGTGGTAAGCACTGGATGACCCAGAGGCATGTGCGGCGCGGTTGAGGGAGACCGTTTCGCATGTCCGCATTGAGTAGCATGGGACTGCAACATAGTTGTGGTGTGCATGTAAGAATGGGGTTACATTGAGGTTGGGTGATAAGCCCCGCCCCTTAAGATTCTTCCCCACTCAATTCAGAAAACATCCCCAGAGCCATAAATTCTCCAAGGTGATTTGCCACCCATATTTTTCTCGTACACTTTTGCCTTAAGAAAGGGGTTGGTTCAATTGCTGGAACTGGTGTAATCTAGTTTAGCCATGGTCCTTGGCTTATCTTCCATTCCGGTTTGAGTTGGCTTGATTTTATAGCACCCACTCCTTGATCGATGACCGAAGGAATGTCCAACTCTGGATGCTGTCCAGTACGTATCACCACCCGTTCACGTTTCTGCCTTCTTCCTTATGGAACAACAAGGGGTTGCTGATGTGAATGATGACTCATCTTTCCCCATTGAGATCTACAAGGTTTAGCTTGCTTGAACGACTCGAAACTGTAAGTTTGATGGTACATGCCAGCCGATAGATACACCTTGGGAATCCAGATCTTCTTGGCAACCAACGAATGCTTTCTGTTCTCCTTGCTTAATAAATTGTCGTTTCTCTCAGTTGGGGAGCCACAATATGCTTAATCCTTGGACTTTCTACACAAATCTTCTCAGATCTGTTGGGCAAACCCATTGTTGGTGTAAACCCTTCTGATCCTTCATTCCTGTTCTCCCCACTGGGATCTGCTGAACTGCGGTCATCATCCTGTCTTATGCATATGACGAGCAGCAAAGCATAGATTTTACCCCTGGGTGAACTCTTCGCAGTTTCTTTAACTGTGCACGTATTGGTGCCTAAGACGTAAAGGTAGTTTCCACATGAGTATACAACAATTCATGCATATCTCAGAAATTCCATACCAAGGACTAAACCGAAGTCAACCATTTTAACGACATGGAAATCCACTGTTGTCTCTATGGTTCCAAACTTGACCGAGCATCGCCCCGCAACACCCAGCACTAGTTAGGCTTCACTGTCAATGGCCTTCATCCTGGCCACAGCTTTCTCCAACTTGAGCTGCAATCTTGATGCCTCTGATCTGAAGATATACACATAGCTAGCTCCAGTGTCGACCATTGCTCGGATGGGTTTTCCATTCATGCACACGTCCATGTACATCAATGCTCTATCGCTTCGAAATATTGGTTTCACATAGACATTCTCAAGTTTGTCAAGTTTAGGTGCGGCCTTCTTCGCTTTACTTGACTGAGTCACAGCTGTCTTTGCTCGCACAGTAGCAACCACCCAGTAGATATCAGGCTCCGTTAATGGATTCAACCACCCTAGCTCTATTGATCTCACCGTGGAATTACACCGCAGATTCAATGCTCTCATGGAGCAAGGTTCTTCCTCATCGGTCCCAGATTCTTCAGCTGAATGCTCCTGAACTACCTCGCTCAGTGCCTCCCTAATTTGCCTTGAGTTCTCGAGCAACATAACAATGATTCTCTGCTCTGTTAGACAATCAACAAGGGTATGATTCCCTTTCCACATTCTACTCATGAGATGCGCCTTCCCGGTTTGTCCAGCCCACATTTGTTTAGACCCAACTGAACTAGCTGCACTTGCACTGGGGTTTTCCCTATTCTTTCCTGCACCTGAATTGGGCATGTAGCTACCTCCGCCGCTCAGACAAGGTCTAAAAATACTCCCCACTTTCGAAGAACTTGAACACGCATCATTTCCCACCTTGGAAAGAGTAAAACCATCCACCTCCCTAACAACTCTTTGCAATCCTCCGCCCCTATAGTTATCCAGACTTTTGAGGAATGCCATCGGTGAGTTACAGTCTGTACAACAAGCTCTCCGTAGATCGAGTCTAGCCCACAGCTTCAATCCCTGGCTAAATTCTTGGAGTTTTTACTCCTCTGGATGGTCATGCAAGTCGAGCATACAAGCCTAAAAATTTGAAATGTACCCCATAATACTGCTGGTCTGCACCAGGCTCATACGTCTCAACAATGCATGTTCCTTCAGGTTGGTGGGCATGAATTGTTGCTTCACCTTGAGCTTCAAGTCATCCCATGTGTTAATGGCCAGGCATCTTTCCTTTATCTCCATGTCTTGGGATTTCCACCACATCATAGCAGAGCCCTCCAGGTACATCGTGGCAATAGTGACTTTCTCACCTTTAAAAATCTGTTCCGGCTACCTTAAAGTATTGACCCAATCAATCTCTCTCACATCAAGTGCCCTGTCATATCTCTTAGGCTCAGGGACTTTCCTTTTGAGCACAACATACACACCACCGCCACCACCCCCACCTTGGGACAAGTTGGCCACATCTTGCATAAGTACGTGCATGTCTCTGCAACCTACATGATGATGCCTCTCAATTCAGCAATGTATGACTCACGAGATGTCAAAGCTTCCCTTAGCTGTGTTCTCCTCATTCTGACGTACAACCTTCGTGTTGGTCACCTTGATATATCTACTGATAATGGAAACATCTGATTCCATCTTATCCACTCGGTCAGCTAGGCTCCTGGACCCTTGTGCCTCACCAAAGAGATCCCTCTCAATGTTCTCCAACCAATCTGTCTTCTTTGACATAGTGATTTTCTTTCACTATGTGCTCAAGGACTGCTTGAACTCTGATCCCAGCTACCATAGGTCATCCTCTGAGGGTGTTAAGTGTGCAGCCTAGATATGCTAGAGTGTCACGGCTACCGCCTGATTTCCCACGTACATCGCACTCAACTTCGTTGCTCTCAGCACACCAAGCCTTTAGAGGGACATGGTCAAGTATGTAATGGAAATACACACACAATTTTAGATTAGGAGCAAGGCTTCACACACGCAAGATAACAGTGCAATACAAGGCCCGACAACTGGGGAGCAAATGCTTGTTTTCAATAAATTGCAAAAAGGTAACCGGATATGGGTATCTCAGTACTCCACATATATGTTGTAAAAATGTTCTCACGAGTACGGGTTACAAAGATAAAAGAAGGTCAAAGGAAAAAAGACACGTAGGCCTGGACCTTATGTAAAGAAACTATGCTACACTAGTAGCTAAGTCATTACAAGAAAAAAGAGAAGACGTCTAGGACAAGGAGCTTGGGACATGTCTTCTCGGGTTGTAACTCAACACTTAGTGTGCTGGCCTGGTGGGAGATCGGGTGCTCCGTGCATGGGCATTGGGCACAAATAGCTCAAGCATTGTGCACAATGCATCACAGGCGTAGACAGGAGATATCACGGGTTTTGGGCGGTTAGGCAGTCGACATGAGATAACCCAGAGGCGTGTGCGGCACTATTGAGGGAGACCGGTTCACAAGCACGCATAGAATGGCACGACACCACGACACAACTGTGGCATGCATACAGGCATAGGGTTGTATTGAGGTTGGGTGCTCCGTGCATGGGCACCGCTCCACTCCATATGGCCCATGCCAAGGGTGTCTGGCACAAGCTGTGTTAAAACCTAACACGGGTCGTGCCAATCTCAATAGACTGCGTGCTCAAGTGCTCTTTTCACTCCAAAATGGATATGGGCAAGGACCATCCTGTTTCACATGGCCTTCATTATTCCATGTGCAAAATGTCAAGACCAGCTAGTGGGATGAGAAGAATTAAGCGGCTCGCACCAAAAAACTGAGCAAAATTAGGATTATGATGACGACTTGCGCTAAACAACACAGACCAAGGATCAGACGTGCAAAAATGACTATCATGATAATGGGTCATGCCAAACGATGCAGGCCATGTTAGATCTTGCACCGCTCGCTGGCATGAAGCAAATAGCCCGCACCGGCATGAGCCACGTCAGTGGCACGGAGCGCGCCATCCACGGCGGTCCGTGCCAGTGGCTTCTGACCAGGTTTTTAACCTATTTAGCCTATTTTGGGCCTTGTTTCAGGCCTATATCCCTTACTACTATAAATAGAGCCTTAGTATTCTAGGGTTAGGGACCTTTTGGTACGTTGGATCACATTTTGTATTTTGGGAGAGCAGCTTAGATAGATAAACTGTCTCTCTTCTCTCTAGGTTCTTTCTCTTTCCCTTTTTATTTTTCTTTAGCCCTAAAATGTGGAATTCAATGAAATACTTTAATTCCATGTTTCTATAGCTTGGGGAGAACTGTATTCATGTGTTGATTAATGCTTTTGTGAGATTCTTAGTTCATCCTAATTTTTTTTTCTTGTTATATTATAATGTCTTGTTCTTGAATTTTATAATTGCATGAAGTATACACTCCATTAGCATACACTCATGTTAGGGAAAATAATTATTCCTCACAGGGAAGAGAAACCTGAATGTGATATAGGTAGCAGGGTTCGGGTCCATATGGGTGTGCGCACGTAGGTCTTTTCCAAGTTTTATTGTTACGATGAAAACACACCAATCTTAGCTGGCAAGTTGGTCTGAAGGGTTATGGGTAGAGATAAAAATTTTGTAAGCCATGGTTGTAAGAGGCCCTAGTGTCATCGATAAGATGCCTACCTCCCTTTTCCTTGTTTATATGCCTGGGGAGTAGATTATTCGTGGTGTAGTGCCAGGGATGTAATCGTACGGGGTAGAAACAGACCTACAATAATGGATGGACCTTGTTGTACTCCTCTAATTATGGAGATGGTGCCGATGGAAGATTGTAAGAGCACCCTATGTGACATGTACGGGGAAGTTCTGACCATCGATAACACTGCGTGTTACGGCACTAGATTAGGTTATTGAAATCTTACATGTGATTGAATTGAGGATCAGAACATTTAATCAACCATGTTACACAAATATTCCCCAACTTTTTATCCAATATAGTTTACTTTCTTTTTCATGTCCTTAGTTGTTAATTGAAAAACTAAATCCCCCCCCATTTTACCATACTATCTATTCCTAGCAACAAAGACTGGTGAACAACCCGGACGTGGTTGTATCTAATTGACTATTAGGCCTTAACATACCCAGGGCTTGCCACTAACTACCCTATAGGTAGCTTAGTAGTGAGTTGGGTGCAAAACTATAAATTTAAATTTTTCCTTTGATCTAGTGCCTTTGCATGGGTTAATTAGCTATAATTAACAACCTAGACTGGAGGTGGGTCAAATTTTGGTGCCTTTTCCTTGGATGCTAATCAGTTTGATTGTCAATTAGCATAATGTGTTAGTTGAGTAGTTAGTATCGCTTCTGTTATTATTTGTTTATTTTGGACATTTTTGTTGATTGACTCTGTCTGTTAGTGATCTTGTTGCCTTTAATCTATTTTCTAGTGTTGCCTCAGGTAGGGTATTGTTAACCCTAGTTTATGGTACATACTCGTACCACAAACTTAGGAGTTTTGCATTACTCGACTGATAACATAGGTAGTCAGAAACGAAGAAAGAGGAGAGCTAAGGTAGTGGTTCAACCTAGACTGCTTTTGTTAGTAGAAGACCCGTGAGAGATGGAGAAGGATAACAAAACACTGAGGGAGCTCATTGGCCCCTAATTTGGAGAGTCAGCCATTATGCATCGTGTTTACCCCATTGTCATCGAATGTGGTCTACGAGTTGAAAAGTTAAATGATTCATTTTCTTCCCACCTTTCACAGTATGGAAGGGGAAGACTCAAACAAGCACTTGTCCGAGTTCTAATTGGCATGTACAAACATGAACCCTCTGGTTGTTTCGAAGGATGACTATAACCTTAGAGCATTTCCATTCTCTCTTAAAGATGAAGCTAAGGATTGGCTGTGTTATTTACTTCCATGTTGTATAGGCTTCTTGATGGATATGAAGCGGATATTTCTATATAAGTACTTTTCGACATCCAAATCCATCGGACTGAAGAAGAAACTATCTAATATCACCTAGAAGCTACTGAGTCACTTTATGATTATTAGGAGTGTTTCAAGAGCTTGATAGCAAGAAGTCCATACCATCATTTCAAGAAGGGAGACCTAGTATACTACTTTTTTAATGGTTTTGTTATGAAGATGCGGATTGTGAATTCCACATGTAATGGATCAATCTCCAATGAAAACCCGAAGGATACGATGACTCTCTTTGAAGAAATGGCCAATGGAATGCGACAATTTGGGACACAATCAAGGGTTAAGGTCTTGGATGAACCCTCACAAATACCTAAGTTGGAGGAGAAAGTCCAAGCTCTTGCTTCCATGATGAATGAGCTCTCAAGAAGGAAGATTCATTAGGTCAAAGTGTGTGAGGTATGCAATCTTGACCACAACACCGAGGCGTGTCCCGGAGTAGTGAAAGACTTACAAGAGGTGAAGGCCATGGAGTACAACAACAACGAGAATATGAAATAGTTTGCTGGGGGGGTAAACATAAGGGTTCTGAGGGAACCAATGCAAAGAAAAGAAAGATCCCTATGCAAACTCTTTCAACCCGAGGTACCAGGACCATCCAAATTTCTGTTGGAGGAATGAGAACCAAGCTTAAGGGTATCATGGAAGACAATCTCCACCTCGCCCATATCCAAGGGTAAGGGCCCTTCCAACAACCACACCTCTCTCTACAAGTCGGACCAGGAAGATATTTTGGATGCCATCGGTCAATTGGGGAAAAAGCTTAAAGTTTTTGCAGAGAGGACAAGGCCTGAAATTGAAGACCTTGGCAATATGGCCTTTTCAAGTATCAAGAACCTCAAAGTCTATGTTGGGAAACTTGCCACCTCGATGAGCCAACTTGAGGCCAAAGAGTCTGGAAATATCCCTTCCCAACAGGAGATCAATCTACGAAATGTGAGTGCACTCATGTTGAGAAGTGGGAAGGAAGTTCATGAGTCCTAGAAGAAGGTGAAGCAAGAAGACGATGGGGTATTAGAGGCAAACAAGGCTAATTTTGAAGAGGATGAAATTGTGGTCGGGGAAGTGCCTTCCAATGAGTTTCCACTGCCCGAGGCACAAGTGACTATCCCACCTCCATTTCCAAATGCTTTGAGGTGAAGGCCAAAGGTGCGACCAATGAAGAAAGCATTGGAAGGACCTATGAGATAGCCAAGGTAACAATCCCTATCATGGAGCTAATTAAAAATGTTCCATCACATGCTAAGTTTCTTAAAGTTGCATGCACATAAAAGAGAAGTAGACCAACTAAGAAGGTGGGACATATAAAAATGGGGAGAGTCACCATTTTAAACCACAAAAAATTTCTTAAAAAATGCAATGACCCCGAAATGTTCTCTATTCCTATCTCCTTATGAGGAAAGCTTATTGAAAATGCCATAATAGACTTAGGTGAATCCCCAAATGTGATCCCATTTAGTCTTTATGAACGCCTACAGATAGGTGAACTTAGGGAAACTAGGGTGATTGTCCAACTCACCAATCAATCCCAAGCTAGCCCTCGTGGGCTAGTGAAGGATACGATGGTGTGGGTTGGTGAGTTGGTATTCCCCAGGGACTTTTATGTCTAAGAAGTGGCGCACGATGGAAGTGCACCCCCAATACTATTAAGGAGACCATTTCTTCAAATGTCTAGGACTAAAATTGATGTTCATTTGGGAACCCTAACCCTAGAAAATGATGTGGATAAAGTGGAATTTGATATCTATAAGTCTAGGTATGGTTCAATTGATTCATATTTTGTGTGCAAATGTGTGACCCTATGTGATGAGCATGATTTATCTGAAACTTCTTGCATGACAAATAAGATAAATGTTTGGATGAACCCCTTCTTGATGATGATACTGCTAGAAAGTTATTCATATTCCATGATTCTATTGATGATAACTCCACGTTAGAATGTTTTTCCAAGCTAACTAACTTGCAGCGGGAAAGGAAGAGAGCCGAGGGCTTAAAACATCTTTGACCTCCTCCTAAACCCAAAGTGGTGTTTACAGACTCAACTTTAGCAAGGCACAATGATTCATTTTCTATGGAGGATGAGGCTTTCAAAGGTAAGGGTGGCCCGTTGTGAAGACCCCTCTACAACGATATCTTTGTGGGTGGAATCGCTGATGGAGACTCTGGAAACCCAAGGGTAAGTTGTTCTAAATAAAATTGTATGAGAAATAAATAATTCGCGAGGATGAAAATAAATATACGGTGCTCCTTTTTGCTATGATTTCATGATTTTGAGTACTGATTAGATAGATTTTGCGTTTATTTGACATGAAACAATTGTTTGATTTGTAAATTTGAGTATGAGTCTCGTGATTTTGTTTGGATGTAACTAGGATTGATGGGTGACATAGATGTTTCAAAAAAGAGGGAGAAAAAAAGGAAATAAGGTAAAAATTGTGGCAACCTCGTGCCGGATTATAGCACGAGCCATTCTAAGCGACACAGCTCGTATCACAGAAATGGCACGAGGGGCCTCGTGCCATGATCTGGTAGGACCATGCCACATGATATAGTCTGTGTCACAGGAATTGGCACGAGGCGGGGGTTCCATGCGGTACCCTTGACATGAGGGTATACTTATCGACACCCCATTTGCGCTGTCAAAATTGTTCCAAAAATACAAAATTTTCAAAAAAATGAATTTTAAGCTAAAAATTGCATTTTTGGTTCATAAATGTTGAAATTCCCAAATTCCTTAGGATATTTTATGAAAATAGTACTTCCAACATCCCTTGTGATTTAATTTATTGGTACTATTGTCCCCTAATTTGCAATTATCAAAATTCCATCCTTGTCTTAATTGTACCTCTCCCCCTTATCACCTTGGCTGAATTTTTAAATCCTTGGTACATTCTTCCACCTAACTGAGTCATTTGACGCATTCAAGCTTTTCAAGAAACACTTACTCACACACACTCTTGGTGAACTTGAAAATTTGAAGCTTTTCTCTCAAAAATTAGCAATTTTTGCTTCATCTTGTGTGGATCTTGCAGCTCTTAGCTTCAAATTATGGGTGATTCGTTGAACTCCTTGTTTATTTCCTTCATCAACATTGTGGTGGTGTTATGTAAAGCATGATTCTTGAATGAGTGTATGTTGTTGAGAAATGTGTTTGGGTTGCATGCTTAATCTTGTGTTGAATGTTTGGGTGGTTTAATGTGCTACTATGCTTGGATGATATGTTCTTCATGTGTTGGGTGGTTTAGGATGGGATGAACCTTGTTTCATGAACTTGTTGATGGGATTGTATGAATCTAAATAAGTTTGATGATGAGAATGTTCTTGTTTAAATAGCCTTCATACTTGGATTATCATGATTTGAAAGGATTAGGGTATTTAGGAGGAATTGTCTTGTTGAATGATATTGTGGGTCATGCCATTATTTATGATCACATTACCAATTCTTTCATTCATTGTGTTAGGATGACTCTGGAAAAAAATGTGTCGGAGAAAGGGAAGTCCTCATGGGGCAAGAAAAGGAAGAAACCAGCAAAGGGTGCAAACCACGAGCCGGTGACTCCCCTTCCTTGCAACCCTGCATTCGTGACTAAAGAATTCATGGGATCGGCCATTATCTCTGGGACAGCAGCCCGGAGGTGGAGGTATTTGAGGGAGACGGAGATGAGCATATTGGAGTCTGGATTTGCGTGCAATGACACATTGAAGGCTCTAGACTTACTCGAGCCTGTTACCAATCTATTAGGATGGGTAAGCCCAGAGGGTTTCTACGAGAAGCACTTTAGAGTTCCTAGCTACTCTCTAGCAAGTCACGAACGAGGATGGACATCGGGGAATCAAGTTTCATTAGGAGGAAAAAGAGTATACAATGACACACATGGAGGTGCCTCACGCTTTCGGGTGGAGGTACAGTAGAGGCATTCTGAGGACACATCAACAAGGGATACCATTCTCCCTTGGAACATTTTGGAGGTAACTGACAGAGATGGATTGGAAGAATTTGTGCAAAAGCAATGCCTTGGTTTATCTAGCATTGCATTGTGTTCACCGGTTACCGGCAATGGGAGCATATTGCCACAGTGAGCTAACGCAATGCCCGGGTTTGGATGTTCATTACCTATGGGCAATGACTCCTAAGAGTAACTTCTACATGAACCTAGTAGGGACTTTTGTACAAGAGTGCATGACAATAGGGAGAGAAAAAGGTGGAAGATTCCTATGGGCAGCATGGTAGGGATTTTGGCGCAGTGTTTGGGACATCCAGCCACTCAACGTGCATTGGCCAACTTCAGGAGATCGGGAACAAAGTACACCATTAAGAAGTTGGCCAAGGCATCAATGATAGCACCTACGAATTCCGAGGACCATTTCGTGTGGCTTTATGCTAGGGCGGGTTCTTGTAGTTTCATCATACTTCCTCAGACGGAGCGTACTACCATTGCACACAACTTTGGAGACTTTGTGCTGCACAAAAAAATTGAAAAATGAAAAAAAAAAAATATATATATATATATATATATATAGCCATCTAAGTTGAAAACTCGAAAGGGGTACTTAGGCAACATTGGGAAAAGCTCGGATAGGTCGGAAGACCTAGGTAAAAATGAGAGGTTAGGCCCAGCTAGGTTTACGAACATAGGCAAATACGAGAGGCCATGTGGAAAAAGGTGAGAATGTGAGGACAAGTGAAAGCTAGGATGAAAACCCGAAAAGGCAAAATGAGAGAAATTGAGAGAAAACAAAAAACTAGGTTGACAATACATTTTCATCATCCTTGGTTGTAACTAGGTCAAGAATCTAGAGTTATCCCTATGTTACAATTAATTTGATGACTCTTGGATTTCCATGGTGAATTTTTTTGGAGACGAATCTTTGATTTCTTTTGGGGATCATTTTGGAAAAAGTAAGCTAGCTTAGCACTTATCTTTCTTTGCTTAACTTTTTCTACATTTTACTTTGAGTGGTTAGATTGCTTTAGGTTCTTCGGGGAGTGTGAGAGTTGTAAGATTATTGCTTCTTTGGGGGAAACAGGGTAATATAGGAATAGGTTGATTGTCTCGGTTTACTTATGCCTGCACGTTACATTTTCTTTAGTACTTTTCTTGTATTTATGTACTCGAGGTGGAGTAAAGGGTTAAGTTTGGGAGGTCTAATGTGCTTCATTATGTGTGCGCTAACCATTGCATTCAGCGTAATAATTGGGTCGTTGGTTTGCTAGTATTTGTTGATTTTACGTGACAAGGGGTTTAGAAGGCCATGTTTGGTTTTCTTTTCTTAATCCCGCATTTTGTAGAATTAATTGGTACTAATGGACACCTTGTATTCACAGGTACCTAGATCTTCCTTTGTGATCATCCTGATTAGGTCGCTCGTGGGTACTTTTTGTCACATTCTATGTTGAAGGCTGTTCGCAAGGATGGTAGAAGATGTCAAAGACCATTCACATTATAATAGTAGTAGATAAAGGCCACAAACATTACATCATGGTAGTAGAAGGATGGAGCCAAAGATAGGCGACATTGAAATTCATAAAGGTTAAGGAAGAAATGGAGAATCGTGGTCTGGGAGTTGCACCAAGACCAGGGAGCGATCCAAGAAGAATTACCTTTTGAGGTTGGTCCATTGGATTTATCTCCTCGAAAATCCATAAATTCGACTACAATAAGTCTCAAAACAAACCAACGGTTCATCCGTAGCGAAGCAAAGAAGTTAAGCCGGCCAAAGCATCAAAGGGTCAGCGTGGGCCGCTCATGGTCAGCACAAAACAAGGCACAAGTAGCCCTCCTCACTCCAAGCGCCTCGTGCCAAGGGTCTTTGGCACGAGCCATGCAAAAAATTGGCACGGATCGTGCCAATCTCAACTGACTGCATGCTCACGTGCCCATTTTCACTCCAAAATGGCTAAGTCCCATTCTACATAACCCACGTCGTTCCAAGTGCAAAATTTTAGGACCAGCCAGTGGCCTTTGAAGAATTGAGTGGCCTGTGCCAAAAGACTGAGCAATACAAGGATTTCGATGGTGGCCCGCACTAAAAGACACAGACAGTAGATCAGAAGTGCAAAAATGACTCTCCTGACAACCAGCCACGCGAGACGATGCAAACCATGCCCAGCATGGCCAACGCCACATCCTGCACCCCAAGAAAATGATCCACGCCTGATTTTGCACCTCATACCAGCAGAGCCACATCAGCTGTGTGGACTGCGCCATCTGCAGTGGTCCGTGCCAGTGGCGGCTGACTAGGGTTTTTACCTATTTTTGGCTTATTTTAGGCCTATTTTAAGGCTCATATCCCTTACGACAATAAATAGAGCTTTGGTCTATTAGGGTTAGGGACTTTTTGATAATTTAGATCATATTTTGTATTTTGGGAGAGCAACTTAGAGAGAAAAACACTCTCTCTTCTCTCTAGGTTCTTCTCTTTCTTTTTTTATTTTTCTTTAGCCCTAAGATGTGGAATTCAATGAAATACTTGAATTCCATGTCTAGGGAGTAGTTTCTATAGCTTGGGGATAATTGTATTTAAGAGTTGATTAATTCTTTTGTGTGATACG
Organism: Rubia yunnanensis; assembly: GCA_037428765.1. Classification (NCBI taxonomy): domain Eukaryota; kingdom Viridiplantae; phylum Streptophyta; class Magnoliopsida; order Gentianales; family Rubiaceae; genus Rubia; species Rubia yunnanensis. Next base: position 22,592,068 of record CM075066.1, read on the forward strand.
TAGTTCATCCTAATTTATTTGCTTGTGATATTATGATGGTTTGTTCTTGAATGTTATAATTTCATGAATGATACACTCAATTACCACACGCTCTAGTCTAAATTTATGTAGGTGCAAATATTGATACACCCCCAGGGAAGAGAAACCTAGATGTGATATGGGTAGCAGGGTCCGGGTCTATGTGAGTGTGGGCATGTAGGCCTTTTCTGAGTTTTACTACTACAATGATAGCTAAGTAGTCTTTGTTGATGAGTTGGTCTGAAGGGTTATGAGTAGAGATAGCAAAAAGTAGCAAGCGAGGGTTGTAAGAGGTCCTAGTGTCATCGATAATGTGCCTACCCCCATTTGCCTCGTTTATAGTTCTAGGGAGTAGAGCATCTGTTGTGTAGTGCCCAGGATTTAATCATATGCATGAGAAACAGACCTACAACAATGGTCGGACCTTGTTATACTCCCCTAATTACAAAGGATTTGCCGATGGAAGATTGCAAGAGCACCCTACGTGAAAGGTACGGGGAAGTGCTAACCATCGACCACACCATGTATTATGAGCACTAGATTAAGTTATTGAAATCTTACATGTGATTAAATCTTGGATTGGAACATTTAATCATCATGTTACGCAAATATTCCCCAAGTGTTTCACTAACATAATTTACTTTCTTTTTATCTTTCTTGTCCTTAGTTTTTTATTGAAAAACCAACCCCTCCCCATTTTACCATACTATCTATTCCTAGTAACACAGACATATTGACAACCCTGGCATGGTTTGATCTGCACCATTATGCATGATTTAACCAATGCATTTGACGTAGTTTTTATTTACTTTTGGTTGGCAGTTTGGCAACATTAGTTGTGTTTACATGACAAGGGGTTTAGACAACCATGTTCACTTTTTTATTCAAAATCCCATGTTTTGTACACTTAATTAGTGATTATTGACATATCGTGTTCATGGGCTCCTTCGTCCTCATTATAAGTACCTTTAGTAGGGCGCCAGTGAATGCTATTTGTTACATTACATTCTTACAAAGGCCGTATGTTTCAATGGTAAAATATTTGAAGGCCATTCACATTAAATGGCAGTAAATTAAGGTTATGAGTATCAATGCATGGTAGATAGAGATTGAAGCCAAGGATAGGTGGCTTCGAAGTTCAAGATGGCAAAAGGTGGAAACGATGAACCATGGTCAAAGGAGTGTTGCCTTAGTCCGAAACTATCTAGGAATAATTAGCCTTCAAGGCCAGTTTCATTGTATTTTTCCTCTCGAGTACTACAAAATCGACTACTATAACTCCCAATTCGGACTAACGGTTCACCCGTGGCAAGCAAACAAAGTTTAGCCGACGAAGGACCAGCGACCCGTGACAGCTTGCACTACACGAAGCATCAGCGGCCCATAAAGATTCCCAAAATCTTCCCTAAACGAAGAAACAGTGTTGGTACGTGACAATGGAGTCAAGCCATGAAGCATGGAAGGGAAGAGTTGAAGAAATTTTGTTATGTATGGAGCCGTTCAATGAAAACCTTCACAGACCATGACGAGAGTCTTGAGCAAACACACATGCTACTTGCAGTCCGTGAAAAGGAGGCTGGATCATGAAAACTATTCATTGTAAATCATGGTGCTGCACGCGGTCCATGAAAACCTTCACAGACCGTGGCATGAGCTCAGCTTCACAGACTGTGGTTTCCCACAACTATGAATGTTCACACAATGCACTAGATCTGGCGGTCCATTCTTGAAGGCTTCATTGAACGTGGCATTTGAGCCGATCCCTGAAAACTAGGCGGTTGACCTAGGGTTTTGGCACTTTTGGCCTATTTGTAGGCCCAATCTCCTACTACTATATGTATAAGACCCTAGTCTACTTATTTTCATATACATTAGAAGAGAGAATTCATATCTTGTAACTTAGAGAGCATTTGGGAGAAGGAAGGAGTTCTATAGTAGGTTTTGTACTTTTTCCTTTTCTTTTCTTCTTGCTTCATCCCAAAGATGTGGAATTCAATTCTATATTTGAATTCTATGTTTAGGTAGTAAGATTAAGCTTGGGATATTTTGGCATACGTATAGCTTTTGATCCATTATGAGATTTCTTAAATTCTATCTATCTTTGTGTTTTTTATATTATTGTAATTGTTCTTGAATATGACAAATGCATGAACATTACACCACACATGAGCACACACTTTGGGCTATGTTCATGAATGTGCACTTATTGATGCCCCTTGGGAAGAGAAACCTGGATGTTTGAATGGGTGAAGGGGAACGATTCTGCATGAGTGTGTGCACAGCAGATTCGAGGTAACCCTAATTTGCATACCATCGCACCAGTCTTAGCTGATTACTTAAACATTTTCTGATAGGTTACGGAAAGAGATAGTTGATAGTAGCAAACTAGGTGTTGTGTTGAAACTCTAGTATCACAAATAAGGTGCCTATGAACCTAAGGCCTCGTGTATAGAGGACAACTAGGAATTAGTTTGTTCGCGGTCAAAGACCGAGATGTAATCGTACGGGAGAGAAATAGAACCACAACAACAGTCAAACATTGTTGTGCTCTCCTAATTATGATGGCGGTGTCGATAGAGGGTTACGAGTGCACCCACCATTACAGGGATGGGGAAGTGTATTCCATTGGCTACACCACATGATATGACCACATTGATAGATTTTTGTATGTCTACATGTGAATGAATCGAGGATTGAAACATTAGAACTAACATGTTGCTAAATTAGTCCCAAGTTCCTAGTATAAATAGTTTACTTGTTTGTTTATTTATTTCATACTTGTAGTTATTAGTTGAAAATACCCAACCCCCCCCCCAAGTTTACATGTTTACATTAGTAGTTATTCCTTTCACTCATGCGGACTGATGACCTGCACGAGGCTGTGTTTTGACTTCTACTTGAACCCTAGCATCTCTGTGGACAAACATAGAGCTTGCCACTTACTACATTTTGGTAGCCTAGCAGTGAGAAATTGACGCAAAATATAAATCTTATCTTTAAACATCCCACGGTACTAGTGCCTCAGTGCGGGTTAGTTAAATTGTGCTTGTTGAACTGTGTTAACATCCCCGGGTTGGGACGGGTCAAATGTTGGTGCCGCAGCCGGGGATGCTTTCTAGTTCAAGTATTGGTTGAGCATAGCGTGCTAGTAGAGTAGTTAGTAGTGTCTTTTATTGTTTGTCTTTTTTTGTTTTGTTTGTTGTGAGTTAAGCTTTGGTTATAGATTTGTTGTTACTTTGATCATGTTTTCTATTGTATTGTTGGAAGGATAGTGCGACCCTAGTTTATGTACATACCCGTGCCAAGAATCTAGGTGTTTTTCATTCCCTAACTAATTTCATAGTTAAGAGGATGAGAAGGAAGAAGAGAGTTAGATCAAAGGTTCAATTTAGAGCTTTGAGTTTTAAGGAATTACCCATACGAAATGGCGAAGGACAACCATACTTTGAGCAAGCTTATAGCTCTTAACTTGGAGAACCAACCACTATGTATCACATTCCTGCCTTTGCCTCTGAATGTGACTTGTGAGCTGAAAAGTGGGATGATACACTTCCTTCCTACATTCCACTGTTTGGCCAAAGAGGATCCAAACAAACATTTGTCAGAATTCCATTTGGTATGCATGAACATGAAGCCACTGGGAGTGTCGGAAGATGACTACAACTTGAGATCATTCCCCTTTCACTAAAAGATGGAGAAAATATTGGTTATATTATTTGCAACCATAATGCATAGGGTCATGGATGGATATAAAGCAGCGGTTTTTGGAGAAATATTTTCTGGCCTCAAAGTTTTCCGGTTTGAAGAAAATGTTGTCCAACATCACTCAAGGAGCGATTGAGGACTTATATGAGTATTGGGAGAGATTCAAGAGGCTTCTTGCAAGTTGTCCCTATCATCTCTTCAAGGAAGGAAACTTGGTGGATTACTTCTTCGAAGGCTTGTGTGATAAGGACATGAGATGGTTAATGTCATGTGAAACATTTCTATTTCCAACAAGAGTCCAAAGGGTGCTATGGTACATTTTGAAGAGATGGCCAATGTGATGAGGCAATTCTTTACAAGGTCGAGGGTTAAGGTCTTGGATAAACCCGCACACACACAGAAGTTGGAGGAGCAAATCCAAGCTCTAGCATCTATGATGAAAGATCTTTTGCGAGGAAATGGGCACCAAGTTAAGATGTGTGGGGTTTGCAACCTTGATCACCACTCTTAGAAATGCCCCAAGGTAGTTGGTGATATGCAAGAGGTGAATGCCATCGACTACAGCAACCGGGAGGAACCTCAATTTTCTAGGGGTCAATAACAAGGGTTCAGTGGGAACCAAGGCAAGGCAAGGATGGATCCCTATGAAAACTCATTCAATCCAAGGTATACGGATTATCCCAACTTCTGATGGAGGGATAACAATCAACCTCAAGGGTATGTGGGTGGACAAGCACTGCCTCAACCCTATCATAGAAGTGAAGGGCCATCCATTAATTATACCACACTTTACAAGTCGGATAGGGAGGAGATCTTGGATGCGATCGGAAAATTAGGAAGGAAACATGAGATCTTTGCTGAAAGGACAAGGAGAGAAATTGAAGACATCGGTACTAGAGCCTTCTCAAGTATCAAGAACCTTGAGATTCAAGTTAGACAACTCGCCACCTCGGTGAGCTGACTTGAAGTGAAAGAGTCCTGTAAGCTACCTTCCCAACCGGAGGTGAATCCGAGAAATGTTAGCGCACTAAAGTTGAGAAGTGGGAAGGAGGTTCACAAAACCGAGGAGAAAGTGACACAAGAGGATAATGAGTTAGTGAAGGCTACAAAAGAAAATTTCGAAGAAGAAGAGATTGTTGTCAAGGAAGCACCCTCTAAAGAGCTTCCACCACCTGAGGTTCAAATTGCTATTCCACCTCCGTTTCCAAGTGCTTTGAGGGGAATGCCGAATGTGGAGACAAATGAGGCCAACATTAGGAAAGACTTTGAAAAAGTGGAGTTATATATCCCTATCTTGGAATCAATTTACAATGTGCCTTCATATGCCAAATTTCTTAAGGTTACATGTACTAAGAAAAGGAGTAGTCTACGTAAGAAGTTAGGGAATCTAAGAGTTAGGGAAGTTGCTGATATGCACCTTTATGCATGCTTTAACCAATGCATTTGTCGTAGCTTTTATTTACTTTTAGTTGGAGGTTTTTCAACATTAGTTGAGTTTACATGACAAGGGGTTTAGATAACCATGTTCCATTTTCTATTCTAAATCCCATTTTATGTACACTTAATTAGTGATAATTAACATATCGTGTTCACAGGCTCCTTGGTTCTCATTATAAGTACCTTTAGTAGGTTGCGTGTGAATGTTATTTGTTATATTACATTCTTGCAAAGGACGTTTGCTTTTAATGGTAGAAGATTTGAAGGCCATTCACATTGAATAGTAGTAGATGAAGTCACGAACATCAATGCGTGGTAGAAGGAGATTGAATATAGACGGCTTTAAAGTTCAAGACGGAAAAAGGTGGAAACGGTGAACTGTGGTCAAAGGAGTGCTTCCTTAGTCCGAAACTATCCATGAAGAATTATCCTTTAAGGCTAGTTCCATTCGATTCATCTTCTTGAGTACTACAAAATTGACTACTAGAACTCCCAATTCGGACTAATAGTTCACCCGTGGAAAGAAAATGAAGTTTAGATGATGAAGGACCAGCGACCCATGACAGCTCGCACTACACGAAGCATCAGCAGTTCGTAAAGATTCCCACAGTCCGCCCTACAAGAAGTAACAGCGTCATTCCTACAAGAAGCATGGAGGGGAAGATTTGAAGAAATTTGGCTAAGTATGGAGCCAATCTGTGAAAACCTTCACGGGCCATAATGAGAGTTCTGAGTAAACACCCATGTTGCTCACGATCCATGAAAAGGAGGTCGGGTTGTGAAAAATACTGAGTGGAAACCGTGGTGCTGCTCGCGGTCTGTGAAAACCTTCACAGATCGTGGCACAAGCCCGCCTTCAAGGACCATGGCTTCCCACAGATATAAATTTTCACAGACTGCGCCATATCTGGCAGTCCGTACTTGAAGGCTTCACAGATCGTGGCATACGAGCCGGTCCATGAAAACTAGGTAGCTGACCTAGGGTTTGGTACTTTTGTCCACTTTTGGGGCTATTTTTAGGCCCAGTATCCTAATATTATCTATAGGACCCTAGTGTACTCATTTTCATATACATTAGGAGAGAAAATTTTTATCTTGTAACTTTAAGAGCATTTGGGAGAAGGAAGGAGTTTCATAGTAGGTTTTGTACTTTTTCCTTTTCTTTTCTTCTTGTTTCATTCCAAAGATGTGAAATTCAAATCTATATTTGAATACTATGTCCAGGGAGTAGTTAGATTAAGCTTGGGACATATTTGGCATATGTGTAGCTTTTGATGCTTTATGAGATTCATTAAATTCCATCTATCTTTGTGTTTATGATATTATTGTGATTTTTCTTGAATGTTACAAATGCATGAACACTACACCACATATGAGCACACACTTTGGGCTATGTTCATGTATGGTACACTTATTAATGCCCCATTGGAAAGGGAAACCTGGATGTTTTAATGGGTGTAGGGGAACTATTTTGCATAAGTGTATGCATGGGAGATTTGAGGTAACCCTAATTTGGATACCATCGCACTACTCTTAGCTGATTACTTAACCATTTTCTGATAGGTTATGAGTAGAGATAGTTGATAGTAGCGTGTTAGGTGTTGTGTTGAAACCCTAGTATCACATATAAGGTGCCTATAAAACTAAGGCCTCGCGTATGGAGGACCACGAGGAATTAGTTCATTTGTGGTGGAAGCCTGGGACGTAATAGCACGGGGGATAAATATAACCACAACAACGGCGGAACCTTGTTGTGTTCCCCTAATTACGATGGCGGTGTCAATGGAGGGTTGCGAGTGCACCCACCATGAAAAGGGGGAAGTGTATACCACGACCACACCACGTGCTGTGAACACACTGATAGGTATTTTTCATGTCCATATGTTAATGAATTGAAGATTGAGGCATTAGAACTACCATGTGGCTAAATTAGTCCCAAGTGCCTAGTAGCTAGGGTTTAGGCTATTTCAAAAGTCAATGTTCATTTTCCCAAATATTTGTAATGACAGTTGATTGTTCTATGATGTTTAACAATGAATAGGTTAATCTAATACTGAAGATGGGATTGTTTTTTTGGTCCCCCACATAGCATCGTATACCATGTTTTGGTTCCCGATCCTAAATCAACCCTCGGACATTACCAAACAAATTCAAAACGTTTTGGTTGGTCCCCAAAGGTGGTTTTCAGGGAAACTGGAACTGATTTCCGATAGAGTCAGGGGTATTTTCATAATTTTACTTTTTTAAAAAACATTTTCATTTGAATTATGTGGTCAATACACAAGTATTCTATATTTATTTAGGGGCTTAATTGAAAATAAAATAAAAACAAGATCCGCCGCTGCAATTCTGGTGCGCTGGTTACCTTCGAGCTCGCTGCCACGCTAGTGGTACCCTCGACTCACTGCCGGTGGTGGCCTTCGAAGCTTCACGGTGGCAAGTCTCAGCAGTCTAGTCCCCATCCTCACGTGATCCCCTTTTCTTGATCACATTCCCATCATTTCCCGTTGTTTCAATGTCCATATAATCACCCTCACGATCCACATTTCACGCCAAGATCTCATTTTTCCTAGTTTTTTTATCGAACCCACTTTCAAGAAGACACATATCTAAGTGGGTTTTGAATATTTGATTGAATGATAGAAACTTCAAGTGGGATGATTCCCAGATTGAGTTCGATGGCATCAACCAAGGGAAAATACAGGGACTCGGATTTCGAATCCGGTCGGATCAAGATCACCACTTGCATTTCAAGTCAACCAATGCATTAGAGATTCTAAGGGAAACAGCAAGGATTCTTCGGTATGATTCCATTGGATTTATGGTAATTTTGGCTTTTGTGATATGCCCTATATTTCAGCTGTAGTTATGTCTAATGTATTGGTAAATCTAGAGATTGTGAAGGTTCTGTATATAAGGTTACTGCTTGTTGCTAGGTCGAGTGGACTCCCTCTGAGGCCTTTTGTCAAACACTCTTGTCAGAAGTTTACTGCTTATTTCGGGTGTTGATTAGTGGTTGGCGGTTTGTTCATTATAGGGTTGGTGGTTTATGATCGGTGGCGGTCGGCGAGATGGCGGCGCTTAAGGGTTCAACGAAGAAGAAGAGTCTTTTCTTTTTATTTATTATTTTTTTAAACTCAGGGGTATAATGGTTATTTTACATATTTTGACCAATTTTACCATTTACTTTCCCTGAAAACAAACTTTGAGAACCAAACAAAACGTTCTGAATTTGGTTGGTACTGTCTAAGGGTTGATTTTCAAACAGGGACCAAAACATGGTATAAGATGCTCTGTAGAGGACCAAAAAACAAATTTAGTCAATAGTAAATAACAAGTAATGGATATCGACTAAAACCATTTTTCTGCATCAAATATTAAAAATTATTTTATTTTTACAAAATGTTCTCTCCACAAATGATATGCGATGTCGCACATACTGGCAAACACGTGACACATATGCAACTTCGCATATAGAACTATTGCGTTTTTTTGTGACATCGCTAATGCAAAACGATGTCGTAATTTTCACCTTTTTGCATCAGGATGAACACATCATCATCCCTCTTAATCCGTGATGTTGTTGTTATTTGGAGCAATGTCGACTGGAATGGCATTGCAGACATTCCTATCTAATCTCGTGTCTAGTTGGCACGACAAACGTTGACCATCAAACATCCCAACTTCGGATTGAATGATATTGCAGATACCTTATCAGGTAGTCGGTCTTCACAGTGAGACCGATATCACAAATATATTCTGCCGACGTCGATCCAAAACTGAGGTTAAAAAGTACATTTTACCTCAATTTCAAACCGAGGTAAAAGGTAATCTTTTTACTTCACCACATTTACTTTGGTTTTTTAGGGAAAAACCGAGGTAAAAGGGGCTAAAAAAACTTAGGTAATAGGTGTTGTTTGTAGTAGTGTATGTAGGAACATCTGAACAGTTAGACAATGTTGATGAACCTGAAGAAGCTGAATATATTAGAATATCATTTCCCATTGTACCACCACATGTTTCAACACAGGTGCAACCAGAACCAAGCATAAGGAGAACTTAATCAATCCCTTAGGTAAACTACAGAGAACTAGCAGGATTACAATGTTTCATCTCTCTTATTTAACCTAAGATCTACAAGGAAGCTCTACTTGATGAATATTAGATTGTAGCAATACAAGAAGAACTTGGGTAGTTTGAACACAATGATGTATGGTATCTCACCCCTTGTCCTAAAGGAGTAAACGTTATTGGCACCAAGTGGATTTTCAACAACAAATCCGATGTGCATGGCCAAATTACTTGAAATAATGCAAGGCTGGTTGCTCAAGGATATACTCAGGTTGAAGGAGTGGATTTTGATGAGACATTCGCACCAGCTTCCAGGTTAGAGTCTATTCAGATTTTACTTGCTATTTCTTGTACTGTGAATTTTACTCTATACCAGATGAATGTCACTCTACCTCTTGCCTTGAGTTTTATTATTCTTGCCTTCCATGTTTACATTGAGGGAAATGTAATGTTTTAAGTGCGGGGAGGGGTTAGAAGACTCACATGCATGCTAGCTTCATTTGGAATGTTTTTTGCTACTTTTGATTGGAAAAACATGAGAAAAAGAAAGAAAAAATTGAAAAAATAGAAAGAAAAGAAAACCTGCTAAGTTGAAAACCCGAGAGGGCAACTTAGGCAACGTTGGGGGCCCGGATAGGTCTAAAAACCGAAAGGGTGGCCTAGGCAAAAATGAGAGGCTAAATGTGCGGAAAAATTTGAGATGTGAGCCAAAGAAACATGATGTGTGGCTAGGATGAAAACCCGAATGGGCTCCTAGGAAAAATGAGAGAAAAGGAGAGAAAAGGAAAATGCTATGATTTCACTCATTTGCCAGTGTTGGAATCATAAGGTTTCAGTTGTTATACGGATGGATCGGGTAGCTCAACATCTAGACACCTCTTGGGATTGGGTAACTTAGCGGGTTAGGAAATGAAGTATGGTTATGAAATTCTTGATTCTTTTATACTTAATTTTGGTTGATATATTGGCATTGGGTGAAGTATGTGTTTAAACCTTCTCTATGGTTTTGACTTCATTTTGTGTCATTGGATTTTGGTTGATATATTGGTATGAAGTGAAGTATTTGCTTGAACCTCCTAAATGGCTTTAACTACACTTTGTGTCATTGGACTTTGGGAATATCAATTCGGGACTTTGAAACACTTTTATGGGTAGTGAATTGATAAGTGGTAGGTTTGGTTAGATTTAGGAATTGGGGTTGTGTGTGTGAAAAATTCTCATTTGAGCTTTGATTTTGGGATTTATGATATTGAGCATTTTTGTGAGGTTTTGACTGGGAGAATATTAGTTTAGGATATGGACATATGAATTCCTTCGTGTGCTTGAATCTTTTCTTACTCGAGGGCGAATAAGGTTTAAGTGTGGGGAGGTTTGATGTGCCCATTGTATACAGTTATATTAGGACTTTTAGGACACACTTTTGTGCTCTAAATGTGACATTTTGCCTTAAAATTCTCTAAGGAGGGTTAAAAGTGATTTTTTCGATTTTATTACTTTTCTAGAGAATTTTGTGTGACAAGGTAATTTGTTTGAAGACTTTGAAGAATACCTTTGAATATTTGAAGATTTGAAGACTTGTATTTGAGCTTTTGAAGACTTGAAGAATTGAAGAAAAGTTAAGAGAAGAGGAGGACATGAACAAGAAGAAGAAAGAAATCAAAATGCTTAAACTAGGCACCGTCGCGAGGTCATCGCAAGCCCGTCGCGACTCGCGACGGACGAATGGCCAGAAACTCTTCTTGCTTTTTTTACTATAAATACTCACCTTATCCTCTCCTCTTAAATAACACGAATCCACCTTCTTCTTCCTGCATTTTTGTGGATTCAAACCCTAGTTTTTCTTTCTTTCTTTTCTTAGTTTTTATAGGTTAATCATGTCTTTTAATTATCTATCTTAGTTTTATCTTAGGAGAAATAGATTGAAGCTTCCATATCTATGTATTAAGAACCATATATATATATATATGTATGTATATATATATATGTATGTATATATATATATGTATGTATATATATATATGTATGTATCTATTTTGTGCTTTTGCTATAGTGCATTTATTGAACTTTGAATGTGAATTGTTAATGGCATTGATGTTGTTGGAAGCTTGGGTATATAAATTTCTTGTATGATTACTTGTTAGGGTTGGGAGAAAGTAGCTAATTCTTCCCTCTTTAAATGTGGAATCCAAGAGCATGAGTTAGAGCTTCTTAATGGTGTTGGTGTGTTGATAATTGCTAGATGAATGTGATGATGTCAAACTCGTTGTCATGTTTGTTGCTTTGTACCAAATGAGAGAGGTCTATGAATATCGATCATTATTGACTAATCTTGTGTAAATGCATGAATTGGTTAAATGCTTAGACAGTGTAGTGTTTATAAGTGTTGCCAAACTTGTTAATTCTTCATGCTCAATGCCATCAATGGGATACTCTTAGTAGTAAGGGATTGATTGGTGAGGTTTGACAAGAGATGTTGAATTCACTCTTGCAAACTACTAACTAAGAAGAATAGAAGATTTATCTTCACAACAAGTAGTAGAAGTAGCGTATAGATTGTTTGACTTGTTTTTAAAGCCTTTTTTATTTAGCATTCAGGTCTTCTTAATGTTATGTTTTAATTCATTTATGCCATGGGTTGTTTGAGAATAGGAAGTGTTTGTATGAATTAAGTGTTGGGGAGTTAGGAAAGTGACAAATTTCCTTAGCTCCTTTGTATGAAAATCTAAGAACATAAACTTAGAACTTCTTATGCATAATGTGTTGTGATTCTTGCTAGATAAGTATGTTAATGTGGATTGTTCTCATATTTATCCTATAGATGCAATGAAAGGTTGAACCTTGAATGTGGTTTGTTCTAGGTTTAGCCTAATGAATGCTATGTTTGGTTAAATGGCTATGTCTTTGGTAGAAGAATTGTTGTTTCAAACCTATGGTCCTTCGTTTATAATGTTGTTGATTAAATACCTCTATGGTCGTTGTTTGTCTAGGGTGATCATCAACTAGGTTTGCAAATGGTCGTTGTTTGTCTTTGCAAATTACTAATAAGAAGGAATGAATGTCGATCCCCCATTGGTATTCCTCATAGGTAACAAATGTGATAAGTTGAGTGAATGGTTCAATGATCAACATTTGGTTTGAAAGTGGAAATCGATTACCACCAAGGATTTATCTTTTGTATTTTTTAAAACCCTTTTTCTTAGTTTTTTTTTATGATTAGCATAGTTACTTGACTTTGCTAGTTTTCTTGTCTTTTAATTTTCATAACTTAGGACAACCAACCAACCAAACCCCTCCATTTACATGTTTTTATATGTGCATATATATATATATATATCTACTCCTAGCCTAATATTAACCATTTGTGCTTAAACGTTTGAGAAAATCCCCCTTCTTCGTGGATGACCCTGACTTGCCGATGTCTTAGTTGTAGATAGTAAGCAAAAAGGCCTTATAAATATTAACTTTGAGAGGCATGGCGACGACCTCCCACGTATTTTTTGGGGTTTCAAGTTAAGTAAGAAAAGAACCTTCTGTTTATAAATCAGAGTAAGTATGCTTTGAATCTGGTGAAGGGATTTGGATTAAGCAATTTTTGAGCTGTTCGAACACCTATGGGAGCTACTAACAAGCCGATGAAAGATAAGAAAGGTGTTTGAGTTGATCAGAAATTGTACAAGAGTATGATTGGGAGTCTATTGTATCTGACTGCAAGTCAACCAGATATATGCTTTAGCGTGGGAGTATTTCCAAGATTTCAGGCTAACCTAAAGAATCTCACAGGACTGCAGTCAAAATTATAATCCAATATGTTAGTGGGACTTCTGAGTACGTAATCTGGTATTCTAAGAATTAAGACTCTCATTAGGTTGGTTATAGTGATTCTGATTAGATTGGTAATGCAGATGATCGTATAAGCACCACAGGTGGATGTTTATTTATTGGTGGAAGTTGTTGTGCACAATTATTATTGATGAAGCAAATGTATAGTGATTATGGAAGTAAAGAAGGGTTTCTAACAGTGTTATGTGACAACAAAAGTGCTATTGACATCTCAAAGAATCCAGTATAGCATTCTCGAACAAAGCTCATTGATATAAGACTTCATTTTATTCGAGATCTAGTTTAGAGGAAAGAAGTGCTAGTGGACTATGTTCCAACATCAGAAAAATTTGCGAATATTTTGACAAAGCCTTTGGACTCTGCAACTTTTGAGCTCCTCAAACAATACTTAGGTGTTTTTCGAATTTGAGGTATTTATTATTTTCTCAAGTTTTGTGTTACTTTATTCTGTACATACATTAGAAAAAATTTGAAAAGGAGAAAAAGAGAAAAAACAAATGGAGGCATGGTTGGACATGTTGGACCAAGGTGTTGAAAACATTATGGTGATTGATGTGATGACTAGTTGGTAAAAAGATTGGGAGAATTTATGATTGGCATGCTAATGAGGATGGTTATGAAATGGTCAAATTTTATCATGAGATGCACATGATGGTCAAATAGATTAGAGAGATGGCTCCTTCTGGTATTTGGGTTTAGCATGATGAGGAGTTGGAAGGTAGTGATGCTGGTCATGTTCCAACACAGAGTATGGAGACAGGTAGGGGTGGGCAAAAAAATCGAAAACCGAACCGAAAACCGAATTATCCAAATTCGAATAACCCGAACCGAATTTAAAATACGGTTTTTGGATAACCGAATTGAATAAACCAAATTCTAAATATGATTTTTGGTTTGGTTTCAGATATGGAAACTCAACCCGAAAACCGACCCCAAAACCGAATTATAATTAAAAAAATTAATTAAATATATATACTAAATTACTAACTAATATAATTCTAATATATCATATATATCATGGCCCAAACTTACAAACCAGAAACTAATATTTATATATTCATAGCCCAAACATAGATTCATTATGGCCCAAATAAAAAAATTTACAACAAAAGTTAAAACAGAAGGTTGAAACGAGAAGTCAAAACGGAAGGAAGTAACTAAGTAAGGACCCTTATTTGTTATCTTTTTCTGTTCTTCATCGCGAAAGGCGAAAGCCGAAAACCCTAGCCCTTCTTTTTTGATCCCGATTCCCCGTCCTTATCTCCGTTGCCACGACCTCGTACTCCGGCGCCATAGCCTTGCAGTGGCCGCAACGATGAGGATCAATCAAAGATATCAACCAAGGTAGTTTTTTTTTACTCTTTGATTTCTGAACAGATTTCCATGGGATTCAGTTGATGATTTTAGTTTCAGGAGGACACTAAACTTCGTTGATATTTGTAGGAGATCACTGGATCGTCAATTGTGAAGGCATTGGCATCATCCCTACTTACCATCGTATGTGTTTGTTGATTAATAGTTGATGTGCATTGCTTTCAGAGCCTTAAAAGAATAACATCAAAACATGCATATTTCTAGTTATGTTTGAACACCTTATTACTGCAAACTTAGTGGTTCTTTTTGTTTGCCAAAATAATGTTAAGAGCAAGTTTTTGATGAAATCTATAGTTTGTACTAAAGCAAAATCAAGTTTTTTCTGCACAGTTTGCTGAGATTCTGCTTATTTAAGGGTGGCTACTATTATCATGTAAAGCATCTTATTCATTATGCAAGAATGATAGTTTATTTTCTTCTGCAGGTTTCCCTTCCTTATTGATCCAAATACTGAGATTCAATTGTATGAAAGCGGTAAGTAAAGCACTTCTGTTTATATTTCCATTGTCATGAAATATCTGACTTACTGTTTGTTTTTAGTACTACTCAGTTCCTGATAAAATATCTTGTCTCTCAAATATTCAACCTCATAGGTTTAGTCATTGAAGTAAATGTACAACTCAATCTAAACCAGTCTAACTGTTGCTTACATTTTGAAATTTTTTGGTCCAATAAATGTATAGTCCAATTTAACAATCACGTAACATTAAATGATGAATAATATCATACTTTCGATTATATGGGCATTTGCTTTACAAAATAGGACTCTTCATGTGGAATGAAATGAGTACAATATAAACTAGTCATGTTCGTTATTATCTTTTATGCTCTGGACTTCAGTTCTGCATCTACTGCTGCCAATAGAGTCATCAGTTTGCTGTTTTTATGGGATGAAACCATGTGCGATGATTGTTCCCAAGTGTGGAAAATTGAACTTCAGTTACCAATCTTTGTTCCCACCTTTCTTATGGTTTTGTATATTGCAGATATAATATATAGCTGATATTATGCAGTACCTGCATACACCAAATAAGTAAAATGGTGAGGAAGTTTGGCCATCATCTCCAACCATTTTTTTTCACGTAAAAGTTGTTGCAACTCATTGATAAATTTGGATTTAGCAATCTTTCCTACTTTACACATGACCAAATGTTTGGCAATCCTTCGGGTTGTTGCTCATTTTTTGTTATATGCTTTTTGCTTGTACCACGATGGATAACTCTTGGTTGTGTTGATTATAACAATACAGGATATAGCACACTAATTCCCTTTTAACATCTTGAAAATCTACAAGAGCTCTAGAATTCTACAGACTCTTTTTGGTTCAGAATGAAGAAGTTATAAGAATTTCTATTTTCAGGTGATATTGTGAAGTATTTGTGGAAAAGGGAGACAACCCACAGGTGGTCTTTTGGAAAGGTATGCCAATTTTTGTGTTGTAAGTAGTATAATCTGCGTGAGTATACAGATCCTAGTCATTCTTGAGACTGGGAACTTATCAGTGGTAGCATTTTGTCTTTTGTGGTATCATTTTGGACTCGTGTTTTTGTTTACATTAATTAGCTTATAGTCAAACTGTATCAATACATGCAGTGTGCTTGGGTTAACAGGGGATGTACATCTTGCTTAGTAATATGTTGGACGCTACATATTTCATCCTAAATGAATATTTAAAATTTTAGTTTGTTTTGCAGATTGAAAAACAGCAAAAATGTCTGATGAGGTTGAAGCAAATGAGAGCAACATTAATTCAACTTTCTCTAGTGAGGGTTCACAAAGATCTAATGGGGCTGTAGGGTAAAGGGTGTGGATGAAGTGATCTGAAAACGAAAGACGTTAAAAAAAAGGTCAGTTGTTTGGGATCACTTTATCGAATTCACTGATGATAAAGGTGGTTCAAGAAGTAGATGCAAGCATTGTGGTAGAGATTATGCTTCTAATAGTAAAACTAGTGGGACCACTAATATGAAAAATCATATTGGCACATGTGCAATGAACCCTGATAATAAGCCATCAACCCAATCCCAATTGACCTACAATACATCTTTAAATGGGACTAGCGGTGAGGAAAAAGTTAGCTTGGTGGCTTGGAAATTTGATCAAAAAGATGGTAGGTTGGGTTTAGCTCAAAGATTATTATGGATGAAGGGTTTAAACGTTTCATAAGAATTATTCAGCCTGCCTTTGTGATTCCATCTAGAAGAACATTGACTAGGGATTGTTATCAGTTGTATGTTGAAGCAAAATCCAATCTTAAATCCCAGCTGAGAAAAATAGCCCCTAGAATGTGTCTTACTACAGATACTTGGACATCAGTACAACTAATTAATTATATGTGTCTCACTGGTCATTTCATAGACAGTGATTGGAATTTGAGAAAGGTTATATTGAACTTTTGTCTGATTGATAGTCATAAGGGTCATGATATTGGGAAATCTGTAGAAAAGTGCTTGGTTGATTGGGGTTTGCATACTATTTGTACTGTTACAGTTGATAATGCAAGTTCTAATGATGTTGCTCTTGACTACTTAAAAAAGAAGTCTGTTAATTGGGGAGGTTCTTGTATTTTACAAGGAAAATGGATGCATGTTAGGTGTATGGCTCATATTATCAATCTAATTGTTCAAGATGGGGTAAAAGAACTTGGTAATTCTGTTGAAAGTGTTAGAGCATCGGTGAAATATGTTAGGCAATCACCGGCTAGGCTAAGGAAGTTCTATGGTTATGCAAAATTGGAGAATTGTGAAAGCTCTAAATCCTTATGCTTAGATGTTGCTACTAGATGGAACTCTACTTATTTGATGCTAAATGTGGCTTCGGAGTATGAGAGAGCTTTTAGATACTTGGAGCAAGAAGATGACAATTTTGTAAAACAAGTGGTTGTTCCACAACTTTGGGATTGGGATAATGTTCGTCGACTTGTTGTTTTTCTTAAACATTTTTATGTGCTTACTGTAAGAATTTTGGGTACAAAGTATACTACTTCCGATTCTTATTTGGATGACATTAGTTCTATATTTGCACTCTTGAAAGAGAGTTTGAAGAGCCCCGATGCTGAAATGAGAGAGGTGTCATCCTCAATGTTGAAGAAGTTTGAAAAATATTGGGGAAACGTGGAGCAGTGCAATATGTTGGTTTTCATTGCTAGTGCTTTTGACCCAAGGAACAAATTGGACTATTGTGAAATAGTTCTTTGTCAAATGTATGGTGATGAGGAAGGGGCACGCATTGCTGAAATTGTTAAGGGTGCTATGTATGAAGTGTTCAATAATTATAGGAGGATTTATAGTGTAGGAATTGAACATTCTGCTCAAGTATCTACTTCATCAACATCTTCTTGTTCATCCCATTCTTTTTCGAGTGACAATCTTGACCCATTGAAGAAAATTAGGGATCAAAACAGGGCTGCATTGAAAAAGAAAAAGACAGAATCTAGTTTTGTTAGGGATTTCAAATCAGAACTTGATAGGTACCTAACCGAAGAAAGTGCTGATGATACAAGCATGTTTGAAGCTCCAGATTTCTGTGTGTTGAAATGGTGGAAGAGGAATAGTCCTCAATTTCCAATATTGTCCAATTTTGCTAGGGATATTTTAGCTATTCCAATACCTATGGTTGCTTTGGAGTCAATTTTCAGCACAGGGGGAAGAGTTCTAGATGCATTTAGAAGTTCCTTAACTCCTAAACTTGTACAAGCCTTGATATGTGCTCAAGATTGGTACCGTGGTGCTGGAACTGAAATTAAAGTGGAAGAAAACATTGAGGAGCTTGAAAATTTTGAAGAAGGTAATATCATATTCATGCTAAATTATTTAAATTCTAGTTTTCACTTCTTTAATATATATTTTTTATTGTAGAAATCCAATTTTGAAGAAGGTAATATCATATTCATGCTAAATTATTTAAATTCTAGCTTGCACTTCTTTAATATATATTTTTTATTGTAGAAATCCAACAAACAACGATGGAGTCAACTGTTGTGTATGTTTAGCTGCTCCTTTACTTTGGATTTTTGAAGGTCTTTACAAGATTTATATCTTAAGATTCTTAAGGCCTTGATATTAATTGACTATGATGCATTCAGTAAAGCTTAATTGACTATGATGCATTCAGAAAATGATGATCTGTGATTTTTCTTTTCAGGTTGCCTTAAGGTGAATATGAATGTGGAGTGCTCAACGGCTTGAAGAATTTGAACACATTGAAAATAAATTACATATAATGAAGTATTTTACTTTAATGTTAAATGTAATGCTAAAGTAAAATTATTGTGGTTGAATTTGTAAGGTATTCGTTGGATTTTTATTTTGAAAACTTGATTTGGTTGATGTCAAATTTAGATTTTTAATTTTCATTAAATTTCAAGTTAAGATGTATAATTTTGGTAATTATTTAATATATATTAAACCCAATTCGGTTTATTCGGTTTCAAACCGAATTTCAACCGAAACCAAATTTCAATTTCGGTTCAGTTTATTCGGTTTATTCGGGTCGGTTTCGGTTTTGGACTTTTTTGAAAAAAACTGAAAAAACCGAACCAAAAAAACCGAAAACCAAATAAACTGGCCCGACGCCCACCCCTAGAGACAGGTAGAGAATATGAAATAGATGAGCTTGGTGTGATTAGAAATTCTGATGTTCAAACATCAGTAAATGTGGTTGGAGAATATCATGATCTGGGTGGTGAACAAGCCTATGTTCCAACACCAGACATGTAGATAGGGAGAGAAAGTAATAATGGAGTGAAGGAAGCTGTGCATGGTTATGTTCCAACACCGATACAGACTGAGGTTGTTGATTCTGAAATGAAAGCATATGATGTTCCAACATCAAAGAAAACGGATGAAACTGAGAGCTGCTATGTTCCAACATTAGTGACTAATGTTCCCACACATGTTGTGTAGATTATTGAATGCACTACTGATCATACTACCTTGAGAGATATAATATTGTGTGTCAGGGGAGGATTTTAGCTGAGAGGACAACTGATCTAGGTGTATATAGGGAGTGTGGATTTACCACCTACGTGAACTAATTAGGTTTCAAGACTGCTGCCTAAATCTATACGAGAAGTACAACCGAGAGATTGTAGAAAATTTTATTCAAACTAAATGGGATGCAAAATTGATCCAGGTTCGAGTGGCACAACAGAGTATACATCAGAGGCAAGGTAGTGAGATTTCCAAAAAGACTGATCAATCAGTACTTTGACTATCTACCCTCAACTTTGATCCAGGTTAAGGACTTTTCATTGAAAGATGATTAAATTCTATCAAAAATTACTGGAGGATTTCAATCTCAGTGACCACTCAAGGGTACTGCATCTAGCTTGACTACCAGGTATTTCTATCTATTCCATATTGTTGTAAATTGTTGGATTCCCTCTTGAAATACTACAACTCTTACTCAAAAAATGGCCAAACAAGAGGACATTTGATCTAAAAACATGTTCATGATCTGCCATGGAATCCTATGGCTTCAACTTTTGATGTTGAAGAGAAGAAGACCAAAGCCTGTGGTCATTAACGTGAGGTTGTGAGCTCTAACTATTCAGATAGCTGCTCCTGAAGAGGTTTGAAGGTTCATCTATGACTATGTTCTAACATAGGCTAGATATTTTCTTCAGGGGGAGCTGCATTCAATTGGATATTTTTCTTTGGTTTTATGTGTATATTGTGTTTGACATGCTTATGGTCCCAAAGGAGAGATATATTGGATTTCTCGGATTCCTTCTTTATGACTTTATTTCTGGATGTTGGGGGGGTTCAGGAATTCAGGGGGGGATATTATGTTCCAACATCTAGAGTGCTTTTTCAAAGATTAATGTTCGTATTTGCATAAGTTCTTGTGATTAAATGTCAAAAGGTGATTGGGTCCACAAAATGTCAAAGGGGCGGATTGTAAAGTCTAAATTTATATAGTTGACAATTTGTGGAAGTTGTACAAATATGAAATTGTTGTGTTGAAACATCAAAGAAGGAATGTTTGGAGTTTTATGGAATGACATGAAGAAATTCGATGAGA
Source organism: Rubia yunnanensis (assembly GCA_037428765.1). Lineage (NCBI taxonomy): Eukaryota > Viridiplantae > Streptophyta > Magnoliopsida > Gentianales > Rubiaceae > Rubia > Rubia yunnanensis. The sequence continues at coordinate 22,612,537 of CM075066.1, forward strand.
TAATTCGTCTATGCTTTTAATTTCAGAATATATAAATTACTATATTTATGGGACTGGATTGGATTTATGGAAATTGGAATTGACTTGATAAATATTTATGGGATTGGATGGAATATATTAATTCCTATCTACAAGTGATTTGATTAAAATTAGAATTTGGAATTGAGAAGGAATTATATTTTCAAAAGACTTCATTCGTACGAAGAATTTCCATGATGAAACATAATATTCAGTGTGCGAAGAATATTACTTGTGCGGCGGAATAAGGAAATTGGAGAAAATGAAATATTTATTCCGCATGTGATTGAAGTATATTGAATTTATGAAAAATCCATATTCTTAGGGTATTGGATTTATGGAACATTATAGGATATGTTGAGATAAGGAAAATCTCTTTATTTAAGGGTTTGGATATGCTTCAGAAGCAGATTTGGAAACGGGATATTTTGAAGATAAATGTGAAGAATTCCAATCTGCTCATGGTATATATATTGATGGACACCACGGTTGTGTGATTCACAAATTTAATTGAAGAAAATATTTATCCAGATTTTCATATCTTTCGAGAAATACTCTAGAGTCATTTGTCTTTGTTCTAACATGATCGTAACCTATTGATCAAGTTTAAATCGTATACCTCAATTCCTCGGGAGGAGGAGTTCTAGCATCAACGAGTTTCGAGGTCAGAGGGAGTCTGATCAATGCATATCGGTAGCTAGGGGAGCTAGCAGAATTCACGTGTTATAATTAGATGAGATAAGTATAATTGTATGGTGTACTTTGTACTGTATCTTTCTGATTAGTGAATTCATTCTGAACGCCAGGCCTCGCAGATGTAGGTGAATTTCACCGAACTGCGTAACCTAGTCTCGTGTGTTTATGCTTTACTTTGTTGCATACTTAGTTGGATAGATTATGTTTGAAAATTGTAGTAATTATAGAATCAATTAGGTAAAACTAAATTTCAGTTGGGATTAACACAAACAAAAACATACCACAGTTTCGCTCTCTGTAGGTTGAGCAATGAACTGGCCGCAACTCAGTCGAGGATAGAAACAACAATTTCATTTGGTAGCTTCTCGAGAGTGTCTCCATGTAATTGTGAAAACTCGAATGAAGATGGTGGTGAACCGAGTTGGATGATTTGTTTGTGAAGTTGGGTTTAAAATGACAGTTGAAAGTAATATATTTGTAGTAATGAAATTTAATGATGATTCAAAGGGAGTTGTTACAAATTTCACTTAGGAAAATGAAATGCACCCCTTGTAGAACATTTCCATTGTTGCACGCTAGGTGTTAATGTGCACGTAACTTTGTTTTTCAAAATTTTGACACAGGTTACAGGGTGCGACCCAAGTCGGACAGGTAATCCGATTTCGTAAAAATACATTAGGACGGAGGTTAAATTTGGACCCGTGTTTCTTGACAATAGACGGTGATTTAATTTCAAACGTATGCCATAAATTGTACATGATTAATTGGCAGTTAAAGTCAAACTGCGGTCTAATTGAATTTCATAATTGTCTAACAATTGGCCATCCTCTCGATTGAATGTTCCGATATATGAAGGAGGATAGTTTCGAGCAAGAAATCGAAAAATGTCGCATAACTGCATCATTAATGACCAAAATTGCAGTGACATTTTTTTTATTTGAAAATTTTATGCCTCGAAATTTTGAACTCTTCATGGATTAGTTTTTTTTTATAATTTTTATGTAAACTCTTGATGCATTAATTTGGTGCAAAAGAACTGTTAGAAACTTCCATTTTCCAAGATTGAACAAATATATGTGTGGAAAATTGGAAATTTATGATCAGGATTGAGAAGTATGACATTCCAAGCTTTCCAATTATAGGGAGAAGTCGCCGCCATTCTTGAGTTCCTTATCCTTTATTCAATAGTAGTACAAGATATAGGAGATACAGAGCAGTGTATGTATCTTTATTCATTTGGTTGTTCGACCTAGTTAGAAACTGATTTGGAACTTCTTCTGTCCATTGGCGCTAAAGACCCCGAAATGCTTCTCATATTCTGGACTCTTCTGATCCTCATCAAACAAACCAAATATGTATGTTTCGATATTTCTACCAGGCCTTTTTGGGGTCCCTGATCCGCTGTTGGCACTCCTGATCAAATTGTTGTTGTAGGTCCTCGCATTATCCACCGTAGTCGCCTGTCCTCCGGCCGATGGCCACCCGCTCTCTGACAACAATTTGCACAGATGATCCACCGGCCTTTTCCAGGGCCGAGTATACCGCATCAAGTAGGGCGTCGAAAAGGCTTCCATACCTAACACCATCTGGTGTAACAATCCCAGAAGATGTAAATAGAGCATACTGGATACTAATGTCCCTGTGATTGCCAATGTAAGCGAAGTATGGGTACACATTCACTAGTAACGGGGCACCGGTGCTAGCCAAAAACTGAGCAATGGGGTTGATATATGATCAAACATCACCCCGAAAACTGCCAGCCGATGGAGGGTAACCGTTTTCAACTAGCTAGGTTTCTACAGCCGTGGAGACTCTGATCTGGTTGCCAAGTCCAGCTGCAGAGATTGCATTGAAAATGTTTCTCATGGCAGGGAGGACAAAGTTTCTGTACTGACCGGTGTCTCCTCGGATTGGGCTGACTTCATTTCCGACCGCGATGTACCTGAATCTGACGTTGGCGTAGTTCCTGACGTTGTTCTGGACCCAGTTGTTGGCGTTGCCTTGGCTTGAAGCAAGGTTCTGAAGATCGGTGTTGGATACTCCCAGGATGAGTTCGATGTTTGAACCCCTGAGCAGTGGCGGAACCAGGAAAAAATGTGAGGGTAGGCTGAAATGTGAGGCCGGTCCCGGCGGTGGCGCGGCAGCGGCGGCGGCGGCGGCAAACTGAGAGAGGAGCCGAGAGGGAGACTGCCGACTGGGAGAGGGAGCTGAAGAAGAGAAAGCTGAAGAAGAGATTAGGAAAAAAAGGGAAGCTGCAGCTTCCTTCGGCGCGCCTACGCTGCCGTAGGCGGAAACCACCGATCCGTCGGCCGGGAACAGTAGCTCCCGCCTGGCCGACGGAGCTCAGGGCAGGCGCGCGCCTGCCCTCGCCTAAAGGTGGTTCCGCCCATGCCCCTGAGGGCCTGCAGAGTTGGCTGATGGGGATCGTAGATTCTCATCCTCCTGATGTTGTTTTGGTTGCAGATGGATACTACGTTCGCTGGCGATGGCAATCCGTTTCCATTCCTTCGTAGCAAACTCCAGTTTGAGCTCCTGCATAAATCAGGGATTTCAAAGTAAGCTTACTTGGTCAAGACAGTTAAATTACAAAATAAACCCGTAATGAGAAGGACCTGTAAATTCATGGTGTTAATTAGTAGCAGGCCAAGAAGAGCCAAAGTGGCCATGTACTGCAGCTTTGCATTGGTCATTGGTGAAAATACTCTTGATGATGGTTTTTACTACCATCGAAACATGGCCTTTATATAGCGTATCGAGAGAAAACTTGTGGAAATGTAAGAGAGGCTTTAAGAGGCTTGAAGAATGAAGACTGGAACACTTCAAAGTCATTTTCTTTGTGGAAAACAAGGCAAATACAAATATACTTCCCCGTTTCTCTATTAGTGACATACTTACTTTATTGAGATGTTTTTATTTAATGACACACTTTTCATTTTTGGCAAGATTCATTCAATTTCATCAACTTATTCTACTTTTTACTTTCTACATTCATATTCATCCAGTCATTTTCTTCACCTAAATTCTACCACCTAAACACATGGTACCACTAATAGAAAAATAGGGGGAGTACTTTTCTTTCACTTCTGAGTTTTGTGCATGCATGTATAAGTACTGGAAAATAAATGACATAAACTTATAGACAGGTCGCCTGTCAGGAGACCCACTCTTTGGGAAATTCATTAGTTAGTCCAAGGAGTATTGTGTTAGTAGTATTAGTGGTGGGTATAGTGAGAGGCCATCGTCGTACCTCTCAAATATACAACTTATATCCCTAAACATGTTTCCTAAATACAACTAAGTATATAGTGGAAAATGGGAGTCGTCCACGAATAAAATGGATTTTAATAAGGGTTCAAGCACATAAGGGTAAAAAGAAGTGTGTGCACGAGCGCGTTCGTGCACACACACACACATATATATACACACACACACATGTATACACACACACACACACATATATATATGTGTGTGTGTGTTTGTGTGTGAGAACACCTATATTAGGTAAGAACACCCACTTATGTGAGATCAAATGCTGACCATTAATTTAACAAGATCAATGGTCCTGATTTAAGAGGAAAATACAACATTGAAACCACTAGTGGAAGCGCCTCTATAAAAGGCAGTTCTGTTGAACCAGAGAATTTCACTTTGGGGGTGACTTCTCTAGACATGTGTTCCATTGATGAGGATCATAGGCGGTTCTTGGAACCGCCTTCTAACTCCACAATGGAAGACGGTTCAAAACCACCTTCTAACGAGGGGTTGAAAGTGCCTCTTATTAGTTACGAACTCTGAACGATTGTCATCCCATCAGACTGTGCCTCGTGTTATGAACTCGTAACGTAATGCACCTCATCAGATTGTTGAAGTAATTACGAGCTTAGAACATGATAAAAACCCTCGGATTCTACGATCTGTTCCGGAGTCGGAACATGAGGCAAGTCGTCAGAAATATACAGTAGTTACAAACTGAGAACTCGTGTTATTTCTGAACTCGGATATATTTTCTGTTCCCAATCTGTATATTTTAGGTCTAGGATCATTTAATGATTGATAAATTGTTCCAGACTCGGAACAGATATCGAATCTTCACTACCGAGGTCGTAACGAGTAATCTGATCTATGATAAAAACTTAAAGAATGACCGACATTAGTTCCGATATAGGAACAACTTTCGAAAAGTATGGTCAAAATTTACAATTTTAATATAATCCAGCTATTTGAAAGCCTTACATACCAAATCAACATACACCAAAGTTACTTGTCATTTCCATAGTGTCTATAAAAAATCTATAGACTATGCTAGGGCAGCAACAATCTATAGATAGGAATAGAAATCTTTCAAAATCCATTCCAATGACAATGTCAACATATATACTAACTACTTATACCACTGCTACGTTGGGATTTTCAATAGAAAAGAAACGGGCATTGACAATATACCTAGCCAAGCAATTTCTTGCCATGTTGATATTAGTTTGCGAATACAGCTTCTCATCCTCTTTAAAAAAAGTGAATTAGAGAAAGTTAATAATATGTGATAAACCTATAGCATGGAAACAATGAAAGAAGATCTAATTCAAATCTTATGTCGTTGATTTCAAGATAATCTATACGGATTTGTTGAAGACATTCCGCCACATAAAGCGTTACGTAATACCCGCACTCCCAATTCTTCGCTTTTTTCTTGTACTAATTAATTCAAAAGAATTAATTAATCATATCAAAACTGTAGAGTTCTTGAATCAAATTGAGTTGTCAACATGAAAATAAAAGTTCACCTTGATCTTGACTATCTCCAAACCCTTTGTACTAGATTCGGTGAGAAAATTGACAGAAGCATCCAAAACCTTAATAAATGACCCAGAAGGTTGATGATATAGAAGATCCATCTAGTAAACGTGGTTGTTCTCTAGGACAATAATTATTAATCTCCAATGGTCCATAAAAGAATGTCATACATAAAAATAATCTTAAAATGTGTTGTTTTAAGTAGATTTGATATGTTACCATAACCTCTCCATGTATGGGGAGACAAAAAATTTTTTATTCGTTCGCCTAAGACTTTTACAGATGTAGTCGACCCGCTCTTTGACCGTGTTTCTGATTTCTTGTGTAATCACCGGGCACAAATACCTTATCCACACTTTCTCCCTTTGGTTAACAAAATAATACAAGTACCTTTGAAATAGAATGAGAAAATATTAATTGCAAACATAGTGAAGCTAATAAATTATTCCTTCGACTTATGAAAGTATATAGTACTTACAATACGTATAAGGACATTAGGGTTTGATTGACTTGGTCACACCTCCACAAGTCTTCGAAGTTACTCCATGCGGCAATTATTTCCCTCTTTTGACCAAATACGCATTCATGCCCAAAAATGTGTAGGTTGAGTTGACTTGGTGTCCGCTAATCAAATCATACAAGACTCAAACAAAGTGCAGTGAATCCTTCAAGACGTGTGCCCTTGTGAGTGTGGGCTTAGCCTTCTTCGGTGTTTTGTGAACTTTTACAGGTGACGTTTTAGGCTTGGCGTTCAAATGACCATCCTTTGTAGGGTCCACATAGATTAGGTGACGAGGCTATAGGAGAAAAAGTCTTTGGGCGGTTCCCACGTGTTTGTAGTGGCTATCTGCAATTGGCAATAGGTTGTTGAGCACTAGTGGCTTCTCCAGTGAAACTTTACATATCCCATCTCGAATTGGTACGGAGTGATAATGTTGCATCGACTTGTGTAAAATACCATCGACAATGTGGATCAGCCTACCATTCTCCGCTTGATCAATGTACAACGCACACATATGTGATGTCTACAACGAAAAAGACATAACTATGTCAAACAAAGGTAAATAAAATTGAATATGATTAAAATTTTTAAAATTTAACCTTTTGTTGGTGGACATGATGGCGAGGTCAACATTATTGACTTCATCTCCCTGCAGAGGTAGAATAGGTTTATGTTAACCAAAACATCTCTCGATGAGTGGCGCGGTCTTCTAGAAGGCAAAGTCCAATCTGGTGCTAAATCGGCTAATGTTTTAGGTACGGGGAGACCGATGTGTTCAATTAACTTACAGATCAAGATATCTTGTTGCTCGATCTTTTTGTCTCGGACAAGCGCTTCCTTTTACAAGACGTGAACCCGGGATAGTTTAGCCTTCTTGTAGGACCGGAGAATTTTGAACGCATCTCTTTGTGATAAGAATGATTTAATGCCTCTTGTATGCCCTGGGTGATCTGGTTTTCCTGTAATCTCGCGGGGGATGTTGTGCTTACCCATTGCAATGAATCACCCTTCCAATTTTGCCCACTTTAACTTAGCCTATGATGGAGTGTTAAATAAAACAAGTTAGTTTATTTTCTAGGATTTTAATTCTTAAATATAAAAATGATTATAGGTGCTTACCACTCGTTCAGCAATTTCTCGCTCAGGATTCTTATCGTATTCACCTTTACTGTTTTGACAGCTAATCAAAAATAGATTGCACCGGTCAATTTCTTCCTCGTCCATGGGTATTACCGATGATCTTGCCTCCTCCTCGGACATTCCTCTGCTAATTGCTAGTAAGAAATCCCTTTCAAAACATTGCTTTATTAACCGCAGAGCCACTAATCCATATCCCCCATGACTCTTACGATAAGGGGTTTTGTTTTCCTTTGAAAACCATCATTTTTCACTCCTCGTACCCTGCATTTGTAGCTAATAGTGTTGATTAAAAATAAAACAAATATAATGTGTCGAAATAAAAATAAGCAACATTTATTTAGGCTCACATTTTCATCATTTTCCAAGGCTCGTCTTTTGTGGATCTCCCAACTTTCGGGTTAAATATGTGTATAAATCAACCATGAACGATAACTTTTCCTACTAGAAATAATCACTATCACAACAACCCCCCCCCCTCTAGCACCAATTGTTTTGTGTTCTAGCACCGGTTTTTTGGGTTTTAAAAATTGGTGCCTAATTGAGGGTGAAACAGTTTCAATGGTTTTTTAAAAATCGTTATTAATTTAGCACCGGATTTTTGTGGGCACCGATTTTAAAAACAAGTGTTATTTTGTTCTCTGTTAGCACCACTTTTATTTGGCACCTGATGTGTCCATTTTATGTGCATAATTTAGTACTTTTTAGGGTCACTTTTGTGCTCTTTTATTATCAAGAGCTTATGTTTTACCTTGAAATTCTCTTAGAAGGGGTAAGAGCAACTTTACGCTCTTTTACCTCTTCTAAGTGAATTTTTGCGTGACAAAGGAAGAACATGGAGGCTTGTAGACCGGAGGCCATTGAAGATCACTTTTCAAAGACTTTGAAGACTTGCTTCGAAGACATGAAGACTTGAAGACCGGAGGCCATCGAAGACCATTGTTTGAAGACTTGAAAAATGAGAGGAATCATTATGAAGAGGAGTGTTTACCACAAGAAGAAAAGAAGACAAGGTTAAGTTCTTGCGCCCATCACGAGTCACAACAAACCCGTCGAGAGTCGCATCCAATGGGTGGCCAGAACCTAACCTTATCATTTTTGTACTATAAATAATACTCTCTTTCCTCCCTTTCATATCATCGTCTTCCTGCATTTTAGTACTATTCTAACCCTATTTTTTCATCATTTTCACCTTTGAATTCTCTTGTATTATGTTTGGTTTGTTAGCATTAATTAGTATTAACTCTTGTAGCTAAATCTAGTTCTTGGGAGCAATTGACCAAGGCTTCCAAAACCATGTCTTAAGAACAAATTGTAGCCCATTTGGTACTCTTACTATATGCATTTATGGAGCATTCAATGTGTTTGTTAATGTCATCAATTTTTTTGAAAGCTTGAGTATATGAATTACTTATATGATATGCTTGTTAGGGTTTGGTGAAATGGGTTTATTTCCCCTTTTCTTGATAGGAAATCCAAGAGTATGATTTAGAGCTTCTGATTGTGTTGATGGATTGATAATTGCTAGATGAATACGATGATGTTGAACTCTTTGTCATGTTTGTTGTTTGTAGCAAATGAGAGAAGTCTATGAATGTCGAACCGTTCTTGACTAATCTTGTGTAAATGCATGAATTGGTTAAATGCTTAGACACGGTGTAGTGTTTATAAGTGTTGTCAAGTTTATTGATTCTTCATACTCAATGCCATCAATAGGATACTTTTAGTCATGTTTTGACTACGGGAGTCATTGGTGAGGTTTGACAAGAGATGTCGAACTCACTCTTGCAAACTACTAACTAAGAAGGATATAAGTTTAGTCTTCACAACAAGTAGTGGAAGTAGTAAATAGGTTGCATGTTCAATGATGGATAAGAGGCTTGGTAGTGGAAGTCAATTGCGCCCAAGGTTCCGTTAATTGCTGTTTTAATCTTGTCTTTAGTGGTTGTTGCATGATTAGCATAGTTCTCTTGCTTTGCTAATTGTTGTCTTTAAATTTGATAATTTAGGATAAAAAACAAACAAACCCCCTCCCCAAATTTTTTTACATGATTTTATATGTGTATGCCTATTATGTTTTCTCCTATATATGTTTAAACACTTGAAAAAATCCATCTTCTCATGGACGACCCTGACTTACCATTATCTACTTAAATGTAGATAGGAAGCATTAGGGCTTTAAAATATAACTTTGAGAGGTACGGTGATGACCTCCTAAATTTTGGCGCCGCTGCTGTGGAAGATGCATTTATTTTTAAGTGTTTGGGCATATTATGTGTGATTATACGCTAATTGTAAATATTTGATAGTTTGTTTTTTCTTTGAATTTTTTTTTAAGTTGACTTGTCATTTTCGCTTGGCTTGGAGACATATCGCTTGAGTTCTTGGTGTATGGTTCGTATGCGATCCTCTTCACAAGAACCCCTACACTACGACCCCGAGTTAGAGTTGATTTTGAGACGGGCTAGGAGGCTTTCTTTGGAAAGTGTGAATAACACCCATCCTAGTGACCATTTTGTGGATAATTCCAATTCTATGGAGCATTAACATGAGCACGAAGATGAGCATCCAGGAGGAGGACCTCAACATCTTCCTCTCCAAGGGCGAGCTTCTCCTCTTCAAGGAAGGGAGATTCCTTTGGGGAAAGCATTGTTAAGAGACATCATGGCCACCAACCTTGATCAACAACTAATGTGCATTGAGTATCCCTTGGTTGGACCGAACGGGCACTTCGAGCTAAAGGTCAGTTTCATAAACATGCTACCCATCTTCCTTGGTAGGCAAGGAGAGAATGCCAACAAACACCTCACCAAATTTCACTTTTTGTGTGGTGGTACGGTCCCCCATGGAGTGGATGAAGACTTCTATAAGTTGAAGGCATTCCAGTTCACACTACGGGATTGTGCAAGAGATTGGCTCCACTACCCACCACCCAAGAGCATCAAGAGTTGGCTTGATATGAAAAAGAAGTTTCTAGCCAAATACTTCCCAGCCTCGAGATATGCCGCCTTGAAGAAGGACATAAGTAACATCCTCCAATGGCATGAAGAATCTCTTTTCAAAGGTTGTCCTTACCATGGTTATTCGGAGGAGGATTTAGTACATTAATTATTCAATGGTCTTCTTAATGAGGATCAAAGGTTGGTGAGGAGTTCTTGTGGTGGCACCCTTGGGAACAAGACGACATCTGAGGCTATGCAATTGTATGAGGAGCTAGCGGAAGAATCAAGGAACTTTAGCTCAAGGGCTAATTTGAGAAGGAGAAATCCAATGCCCGCAAGTGACTGTTCCAATAGTGGGAAGCTCGAGGACCAAGTTTTGACCCTTGCATCTATGGTGAAATCATTGATGACAAAGATCAGGAATGCACCACATGTTAAATCATGTGAAATTTGTTACTTGGCGCATTCTACGGACACTTTCCCTACTTTGCAAGAGGACTATGTCGAGGAGGTGAGTGTCATGGGGTATCAAGGAAATCAAGGCTACCAAGGCAACCAAGGATATCAAGGTGGGCAAGGCTACCAAGGTCACCAAGGCTACCAAGGTTATCAAGGGTACCAAAACCGGCCGTACAATTCAAGAAATGATAACCCGAACCTCCGGCATGAAAACCCTCAAGGAAGCCAAAACCCTCAACTGTATCGGCCTCCTCAGCAACAATATAGGCCACCTCATTAACAATTTCAAAGGCTCTAAGACAAACCCCGAGACCAAGGGAAGAGCTCGGGGTTAATAAAAGATGAGGTAATGCAAGCCATTCACCGGTTAGCCATGTGCGCAGAGAAAAGCAAAAAATTTCAAGACGAAGCCAAGGCAAGCATCAAGAACTTGGAAACTCAAGTGAGCCAAATAGCTCAAGTGATAAATCGGATGGAGGCCCAGGAAAAAGGTAAACTACCCTCCCAACCGGAGATCAACCCTCGACAAAATGCTAGTGTTATCGCTTTGAGAAGTGGTAGAGAGGTTGGCACTTCCCTGGGTAATGAAATTTTTTAAGAGGAGCCTACGAGGATTGAGGTGTTTAAAGAAAGGGTTGAGAAAGAAGAAGACCATGAGAAGGAGGCTGGGGAGTTGGCCAAAAAGAGCAAAGAAGAAGAAATCGAGGTGGAAACATTTGGGCCAAGACCGGAGTCAACCTCCATTCCGGAACTTTTATCTCCCCCTCACAAAAAAGAAAAGATGGTGGTGATTCCTCCATATGTACCGGAACCTCCATTTTTGGATGTTTGGAAAGACAAAAGGAGGAAGGAGGACAACAAGGACATCTACGAAGTCTTTTGTAGATGTGAGGTAAATATCCCACTCTTGAATTCCATTGAACAAATTCTTAGATATGCTAAATTTCTCAAGGAATTATGTGTTGTGAATAGAAAACAAAGGGCCAAAAATAAGTTGAAAAATGGAAAAAGTGAGCATGTTTCCGCCTTGTGTCAAAATGAGCTACCCCCTAAGTGTAGCGATCCCGACATGTTCACAATCCCTTGCATAATAGGAAATACACATTTTGAAAAAACCATGCTTGATCTAGGCGCATCGATAAATGTGATTCCCTACTTTTTGTATGAAAACCTCAACTTGGGTAAATTGCACAATACTGGGGTAGTAATACAATTGGCCGATCATTCTAGTGCACACCCTAAAGGTATTGTCGAGGACGTGTTGGTTAAGGTGGATTCCTTAGTTTTCCCCCCAGATTTTTATGTCCTTGGCATGGAGCATGATAAACATACCGCCCCAATTTTGTTGGGGAGGCCATTTTTGAAAACTTCTAGGACAATAATTAATGTACATAAGGGTACCCTCACCATGGAATTTGATGGAATAAAAGTAGAGTTTAACATAAATAACTCTATGAAGTATCCTAGTGAAGAATATGCTTGTAATGACTTAGATGTTGTTGAAGAAGTTGTGCAAAATATTTTTGAGCTAAGTGGCAATGATTCCTTGTTAGTAGCTTTGCAATGTGATAGTGATAATGCCCACAATGTATATTCTATGAGCACTAACTTGAAGGAAAGCTTTGAAGACTTGAACTGTTGAAGAAGTTGTGCAAGATGTTTTTGAGCTAAGTGGCGATGATTCCTTGTTAGTAGCTTTGCAATGTGATAGTGATGATACCCACAATGTATATTCTATGAGCACTAACTTAAAGGAAATCTTTGAGGACTTGAACTTGCTTAAATAGATGAAACAGAGTCTCTCGAAACCTCCCCCTCTACTCTTCGAGGAGCCCGAGGAATTGGAATTCCTCCCATCACTTGTAAAAGCGCTGGTGATTGAACTTAAACCTTTGCAAAGTGACCTCAAGTACTCATTTCTTGGGGAAGGGAAGACGCTTCCAGTTATCATTTCAAGCAAGCTCACCAAAGAGCTAGAAGAAAAGTTGATGGTGGTGTTACGGGAGAATAAGGAAGCAATTGGATGGACTATTGCCTAAATCAAAGGCATAATTACATCCACTTGCACGCATAGAATCTTGTTGGAAGAAGATGCGAGACCTGTGCGACAACCCCAACGCTGCCTAAACCCGCCTATGATGGAGGTGATAAAGGTTGAAATTCTCAAGTTGCTCAAAGCGGGCATGATCTATCCAATCTCAGATATCAAGTGGGTGAGTCCAACTCAAGTGGTACCCAAGAAGAGTGGGGTGACGGTGGTCAAAAATAAGAAGGGTGAAATGGTGACCACCCGAGTTTAAAATGGGTGGCGCGTTTGCATTGACTACCGGGGGCTAAATGCGGAAACCCGGAAGGATCTCTTCCCATTGCCATTCATCAATCAAATGCTCCAAAGGTAAGCAAACCACCCCTTCTATTGCTTTTTGGATGGGTACTCGGGTTATTTTCAAGTAGCCATCGCCCCGGAAGACTAAGAAAAGACCACTTTCACGTGCCCCTTTGGTACGTTTACCTACTGGCGTATGCCTTCGGGTTATGTAATGCCCCCGCAACTTTCCAAAGGTGTATGTTAAGTATTTTCTCATAATTTATTGAAAACTTTATTGAGGTATTCATGGATGATTTCACCATTCATGGTAATACTTTTGACAATTGTTTAGCGAATTTTGCACAAGTTCTTAAACGCTGCATTTGTACTAATCTTGTGTTAAATTCTAAGAAGTGTCATTTTATGGTAGAGCAAGGCATTGTCTTAGGACATGTTGCCTCCTCTAAGGGTATTAAGGTTGACAAGGCAAAGATAGACACAATTTAAACTTTGTCTTATCCTACTAATGTGTGCAAAGTGCGTTCTTTTCTTGGCCACGCAGGATTTTATCGCCGGTTCATCAAGGACTTCTCAAAGATAGCATCTCATTTATGCATATTGTTGCAAAAGGAGGTGGAATTTGTGATGGATGAGGGTTGTAAAAAGGCCTTCGACACATGAAAGGAAGGTTAATCTCGGCCCCTATCATACAATTCCCGGATGGGTCTTTGCCTTTTGAGATGATATGCAATGCTAGTGATTACTCCGTTGGAGCGGTACTTGGTCAAAGGGTGGGGAGAATGTCTCACGCCATCTACTACGCATCCATGTCTCTCAATGGGGCCTAAGGAAGCTACTCTACCACAGAAAAGGAATTGCTAGCAGTGGTATTTTCTTTGAAAAATTTTTGATCTTACTTGCTTGGTATAAAAGCTATTGTGTACACTGACCATGCAGTGCTTCGTCACTTGATGACAAAGAAAGAGGCTAAGACAAGATTGATTAGGTGGATCTTGCTTTTGAGCGAATTTAGGTTGGAGGTATGAGACAAAAAGAGCGTAAAAAACCATGTGGCCTATCATTTGAGCCAGTTGACTCCATGCCAAGACATTGAGGTAAGTCCTGCAGTGAAGGAGCAACTACGGGAGGAATTCCCTGATGAAAAATTGTTCACAATTAGGGATCTCCAACCGTGGTATGCTGACATTGTAAATTTCCTTGTCGCCGGTAAATTCCCTCCTCATTTCTCTAAGGCCCAAATGGATAAATTAAAGAGAAATGCTAAATATTATGTGTGGGATGATCCTTTTTTGTGGAGACATTGTGCGAATCAAGTTGTTAGGAGATGTATACACTCATCATTCTCATGCATATGGCGGTCATTTTGGAGCAAAGAGGACCGCTAGGAAAGTTCTAGAAAGTGGTTTTATTGGCCTATATTGAATAAGCAAGCATACACCTTTTGCAAATCTTGTGATGAATGCAATAGAGTAGGAAACATCTCCTCTAGGAATGAAATGCCCTAAAGGCCTATTTTGTATTGTGAAATCTTTGATGTTTGGGATATTGAATTTATGGGACATTTCCCTAGTTCTTATGGCTTTACATATATTCTTCTTGTTGTTGATTATGTGTCAAAGTGGGTGGAAGCAAAACCCACTAGGACTGACGATTCTAAAGCAGTTGTAGAATTCCTGAAAGATAACATCTTCTCTAGGTTTGGGGTACCCCGAGCCATGATTAGTGACCATGGCACCCATTTTTGCTATCGGACCATAGTGGCACTCTTGAAGAAGTATGGCATCACTCACAAGACATCCACCGCCTATCACCCGCAAACCAATGGGCAAACCGAAGTTTTCAATTGGGAAATCAAGTTCATCCTTCAAAAAATGGTTAACCCTAACCGGAAGGATTGGAGTTCTCGGTTGAATGATGCCTTGTGGGCATATAGGACGACTTACAAGACACCAATCGGTATGTCACCATACCGGTTAGTGTTTGGTAAGCCCTGTCACCTACCGGTGGAAATTCAACACAAGGCATACTGGGCAGTCATAGAATTCAATCTTGATATTGATGAGGCCGGTTTGCATAGGAAGTTACAATTAGATGAACTAGATGAGATCTGGGGGGGAGTCCTATGAGAATGCCAAAATCTATAAGAAGAAGAAAAAGGTATGGCACGATAAGATGATCATTAGGAAGGAATTTGACATGGGTAAAAAATTCCTCCTATTCCAATACCGCCTTCGCCTATTTCCCGGTAAGTTAAGGTCCCGATGGATCGGTCCTTTTGAGGTGGTGAAGGTATTCCCGCATGGCACTGTGGAGATCCTAGATCGAGCTAAGTCCAATATATTCAAAGTCAATGGACAACATTTGAAGCCTTACCACGAGAATTTTTTTTCCAGAGAAGGGACAGGATGTTGATCTCCTCAATTTGGTTTGTGAGTAAGCTCTAAGAAAATGGAGTGAGTCATGCAGAAGATGTTAAAAGTACTTGGTTTTGATCATCCGGATCGGCATTCGTGACTTTCCGTTGATGTTACTTGGCTTTGAATTTTTTCATTAGTTTCATTGTTTTGCTTTCTGCTTTTCACGGTCTATTTTTCCATGATTTTGTAGCAATTTGAAACCAAGCCATTGGAATTTTGAAGGGAGAAATGCTTAGAGTCAAGAAGGAAAAACTTAGACAAGAGTTGAAATCAGAAAAATTTTCTAAGTACCAGGTCGGTAGCTCGTCGCGAGTCGTGACGAGCTCAGAATTTTTTGGTGGAAATTTTGAACCTCAGCCTCCACTTTTTGCGAGCCACAATGGCCTTGTCGCGAGCCACGACAAACAATCGCGAGTCGCGATGAAGTGATCGCAAGTCGCGAGTCACGACGGTCTCATCGCGAGTCGCAATGGAGTGGTCGCGAGTAGCAACCAAATCAGAGACTTTTGATGAAAAATGGAGCTCTTAGGATCCACTTTTTGCGATTCGCGATGGTCCCATCGCAAGTTACGATGGAGGGGACGCGAGTCGCGACGGAGGGGTTGCGACTCGCGACGTAAATGTTTACCTAAGGCACCTTTTAACCTACCCATCGTGGGTCGCAATGAACATGTCGCGAGTCGCGTCGGTTGTGAATAGCAGCTAAAAAATGGGCAGCAACTCAAATATTCATTCCTTCCCCATTTTCTTTCATCCTCTCTGCCATTCTAGCTGCACCACCTCCTTCCGGCCACCACTCACCGCCGCCACACACCACTCCGCTCTCAAAGCTCTACGCCACTTCCAAATCAAACAACTTCCCAATCTCCACCCATAAATCACCATAAACTTTTGAGAACACAAACCCTAGAATTTGGGGGGTTTGGGATTTTGGGATTTTGGGAAATCCAAATTCAAATTGGTTGTGGGCTTCCTTCTTTCTTCCTCTTACGCATCTAAGTGGTACATTTCTTCACTTTATTGAACTTCAATTGTGATTATGTTGTATAATCTATCTATTGGATATTGTGTGGATTATTTGTGATGCCTTAGGAAATTAGATTGTTGGAACTTTGTTGATTTCTGTGAATATATTGTGCTTAAGATTTGGGCTGATAGAGATTATGTGAATACAATTTACCTATGGCTTGGTTGAATATGGGATAACATCATAGTCACTGTGAGTGTGTTGAGTTGCTTGTGTTGTTTTTGTGCTTGTATTGTGCTATTAGTGTTGTTCTGGGTTAAGAATAGATTGTGGCTTATACTATATATGAGGCATGTTGGCCCCTTGATTAGACATAGTTGTTATTTGAATGCAATGTTGTTTGCTTAGGATAGTTTAGCCATGGGACTTGAATGTTGACATTATGAATGTACTAATGGTGGCTAAAACTAGTTAGGCATGATTGTGATTATGAGATATAGCATATTAAATATTCAACTATGTGAGAACTTCATGGACTTGAGAATATGGGCATATCGGATTTAACATGGATTGTATATGCAATTGTGATTAGGACTTGAACTAGTTGGCGTGGATTTGATTTGGTTTGTGATGATTGGAAAAAACTAGTTTAAAGGTTGAGGATGATTTTTGTAATATTGCATATATGTATACTCCTGTACGTTTGACTTGTTTGTTGTGGTTGCTAGATATGGCCCCTACCAAAAGACCTAGGGCTCCTCCACGAGGTGGGCGCACCGACGCTCCACCTCCACCTCCGTCACCGGCTCCGGAGTCGAGCCATGTACCTCCTCCTCCGGATAAGTACATGGGTTTGACCCGGATCACCGGGTCCTACACGGAGAGATAGGAGGCCGTGGCCAACCGTCAGCTCAAGGAGATGAGTTTCGTAGATGTGCCCACATTGGACGCTCTTGGGCTCACTCAACCAGTCCAATGCCTCCTCGTTAAAGGGGGGTTGGAAGGTTTCATGGGCAAGAGTGCCCCCTCCTACCGGCGATATACATTGGAGTTCCTGTCCACGGTCAGGATATGCAGCATGAAGGATGATCAACCGTGCGAGAGGTACATCACTTTCCACTTGGATGATATATCTCGACAGATGACCGTCTCGCAGGTTGAGGAAGTGTTTGGATAGGACACTGTAGAGATACGGGCGAGGTTGGACCCACAGGCATAAGAACGATCGATTGAGAAGGACATGCAATTCTGGAGTGTCATCAACTTGAGGGTGAAGAACTCACATGACAAGAGCAGTGTCATTATCCACCTCGCACTCCGTTATGTGCACCGACTTTTGGCTAGCACGGTTCTTTGCTCGGTGGAGCCAACGGATGTGCCAGACAACAACATTCACTTCCTATGGCCCTTGACGAGTGAGGGACTAGAATACGAGTTATGGGCTGAGCTATGGATGAAGAGGATTGTAGAGGTGGCAGGGAAGTCGAAGGGGAAGATTATGGTTTGAGGTATGATAGGCCTCTTGGCGGAGTACCTAGGATTGGTTCCATATGCTGACTTTCCGCGCTTAGGGAGGCACACTTCTTACCTCAAATTAGCAACTTCTCATTCGAACTAAAGTATTTATTTTAATCCAAAAAATTACTAAAGCAGAGTGAAAGAGAGCCAACCTCCCTTCGATGAGCAATTGTATAATCATAATATCCTTTTATAGTTTCATCTTTCAAAATATGCATATGAGACAGACAATCTAGCAATCTGAGGATAATTCAATCCATTACACCCTGAGATAGATAATTCAGAAGCAGCTATAGCTAAAGTAAGGGAATAACTTGTAACTTGTAAAGGATTGAATGAGATACCTCAATCTCAGCCCAGCTGACTGAATGTGAAGTAGGCTGAGAGTGTTTCACAGTTTCCGCGAGCAAGAAACTGAACAAACCTTCCTTGCTTTTGTTTTCGCTCTTTCTGACAGCATGGCTTCATGCTCTTGCTCCCTTTTCGATATGAATGTCCTCAGAACTGCAATGGACATATCTTTATGACATACTTGACCATAGCATACCATGGCTAAGTTATACAGATCAAATCAAATGCCGAGCACTCACACTTCAAAAATACACAACTTTAAGTGTTTAGCTCAAACTTACTAAAAAAAAGTGTTTAGCTTACTAATTAACAACCAAAATGATGTCCAATCCTATAATAGAAATCCTTCACACAGTAAACTTCAAATCAAAAAATAAAACCTCGACAAAGAGAGAATCTCTCAATAAAAAAAATGAGAATTCAGCAATTAAAAATTTTAACACTGAGGTTCACCAAAAATACATCATTTAGCAATTGCGACAAACAGAAACTCAGATAGGTAATCACAAATCAGCCTTAAAAAAAGATGAGGCAATGCATCACCTCCTTTCTCACTGCCACTGCCAACCCCATCTCCCCTGGTCTTAGGTTACTAATTATGTTCTGTTAGCGGCGGGGACAAATTGGGTGGCGCTGGAACTGGGAGTCGGAATATAAATAAAGCGTACAAATTTTGGTTAAATTTTAAACTATTTCATGGAAGAGTTGGGTTTATGGGAGGGGATGCTGCAACGAGGAGCTGAGTTTAGGGGAGGGGATACTGCTCTGCTGCTGCAGCAGGTTCTCCCGGATCTCCACAAACTCCTGGTGGAGGGTTTTCAAGCGGGTTTAAAGGTCCTCCTCGTTGTGGTGGAGAGGGGGTGTTTGGGCGGAGGAGGAGGAATTGCTGGCGGGGTAGGGGACGTACGGTGGAGGTGGTGACGGGAATCACGGTTAGCATACACCAAAGTTTTAATATAATCTGGTTATTTGAAAGCCTCACATACCAAGTCAACATACACCAAAGTTACTTGTCATTTACACATTGTCGGTCAAAAATCTATAGACTGAAGCAACAATCTATTGAAAGGAATAAAAATTTATCAAAATATATTCTAATGACTATGTCTACATATATACTAACTACTTATACCATTGATACGTTGGGATTTCCAATAGAAGAGGAATGGGTGTTGATAATATAACTAGTCAAGCAATTTCTTGTCATGTTGATATCAGTTTACAAATACGACTTCTCACCTCTCTTTAAAAAACTGTGAATTTGGGAAACTTAATAATATGTGTGATAAACCTATAGCATGGAAACAATGAAAGAAGATCTAATGCCAAAAATATGTAATTCATTTGATCGTTGATTAGTTATAGTCAAATATTTTATTAAGTGTATACAAATTAGGTCAAAAAAGATTTGAACGTTGATTAATTAAATTCAACTTAGTTATTAGTGTTTACATATAGAAAGTCAATGAAGGGTTGATTGGTTATTAGTTAAAGTAAACTTAGCTAGGTGTTTATGTATACAATGTCAAGTAAGAGTTGATTGTGAATTAATTAAAGTCACCTTAGCTATTAGTGTTTATATATAGAAAGTTAAGTAAGGGTTGACCGTTTTGATTAGTGAAAATAAACCTAGTTATTAGTGTTTATATATAAAATGTCAAGTAAGGGTTGAATGTTGATTAGTGAAAGTAAACCTAGTTATTAGTGCTTATATATAGAAAGTTAAGTAAGAGTTGACTGTTGATTAGTGAAAGTCAACCTAGTTATTAGTGTTTATATATAGAAAAACAAGTAAGGTTTGACCGTTGATTAGTGAAAATTAACCAATTTATTAGTGTTTATATGTAGAAAGTCAAGTAAGGGTTGACCATTGACTAGTGAAAGTCAACCTAGTTATTAGTGCTTATATATAAAAAGGCAAGCAAGGGTTGGCGTTGATTAGTAAAAGTCAGCCTAATTATTATGGTTTATATACAGAAAGTAAAGTAAGGGTTGACCTTTTACTAGTTAAAGTCAATTTATTTATTAGTGTTTGTATATAGAAAGTCAAGTAAATGTTGAACATAAATGTTATAGTCAAATATTTTATAAATCAAGTCAAATAAGAGTTGATTGTTGATTAGTTATAGTCAACTTAGTTATATGGTGACTAATTCACATTTTGTTTGGTGAGTGACCGTAACTTTGGTCACTAAATACTAAATTTTGGAAGTTTGGTGAGTGACCGTAACTTTGGTTACTAAATACTAATTTGGTGACCATTTAATATTCATCATCTCCACTGGTCACCATGGATAGCCAAATTACTTAACTCTTATGCCCAACACCTTTCTGTGACCAATTTATTGGCCACGATTTTCACCTGGTCACTAAAAGTTCATTGGTGACCAAAAAATAATGACGAAAATATGTAAGTCACTAATACAATCATTATTGACCAAATAATTCGTAGTCACCGGAATTCGATCACGAAAGCCCTTTTCTTGTAGTGCATTGAACATTAATTAGTTAATGTCAAACATTTTTATTTTTATTCGTATTCGTATATATTAGGTCAATAAAGGTTGATCGTTGATTAATTTAGGTTAACTTAGTTATTAGTTAAAGTCAACAAAGCAAGTGAACGATTTTGAAAGTTAAGAAAAAAATAATTTAGCTTATAGCGGCCGCGCGCAGCTACGCCCATCCCATGAAATTTCAGGCAACATTTTTTGAAATATTTGGCGAATGTTTTGAAAATTTTGGCCGTTTTTTGATTTTTTTTGCAGGAAGATTAATTTTTTTAAATGGAAAATTTTGTGGCTTGAAGATTGAATTTTAAAATTTTTAACACCGATTTTTGAAAATCGGTGCTATTTTTTTCTAGCAACGGTTTTGGCAACATTTTTAAAAAAACCGGTGTTAAATTAACACAGGTTTTAAAAACTGGTGTTAAATTAACACAGGCTTTAAAAAATGGTGTTAAAATAATAAAAACCGGTGCTATTACAATTTGGGCATTGGTTTTCAAAATCGGTGCTAAAAAATCAGTGTAGAGGGAGTCTCTGTGGTAGTGAATGTAATCTCGCGATAAGATATATTTGTACTCCCTCTAACTCTTTGCCATCAGGGTTGTTGCCTTTTTAAAATCATCCATATTCGGGGCATTAAACTCAAATGGTCTCTACGTGGTTTGAAATCAAAGTTAATAATTAAAGATTAATGTAGAATATTATTTATTTAATTACTAATCCAGTCTATTCACAATAGTTAGGGGGGAGTTGAAATCCCCCATAACTAACCATGCTCGATTCCTCGCTCCCAAGCCTTTCAGGAAAGCCCACAGCTCCATTCGTTTTTTGCTAAGAGATAGAACCATAAACAATGGTTATAGCCAGATATTTAAGTGTTTTTAACTGTACACTCAATGTTCATCCACTATTCCCCTTTGTCCAAGATTTTGACATCATACAATTCATCCTTCCAGGCCCTCTATATTCTCCCACCCGATGTTACTTCTCCATTTGTTTCCAACCTCCAGTTTAAGCCTATACTTTTCCATATCATTGTTTCTTTTTCTTTTTTAATTTTAGTTTTAGAAATCCAATCAACCTGACTCTATTTTGAGTAAAAAACTTCCTAATTAGAAAGTGTTTACCCTTTTTATTCAACCCTCGTATGTTCCAAGATATCCAGTTAAAATCCATCAGGGGGATCCCCTTTCAACAAATGCTTACCTGAAGATTTAGCTTCATACCCAGGTTTAATACTTTTCTGCATATGTCTAGAATCAGCCTTTTTTCATGTCTCTCCACATTGCTTTTCTCCATTGTTTTGTTGGTCTTGATATCAATCTCCTTTTGTTTAACCCGTGCAACCAGCTCCTGCCCCTCGTTAGTTTGCCTTACATCAATTCCCCTTTGCTCCTTGCCATTTGGAACATAGACTTTCTTCATAGTTTATACTATGTTTTTTTCTCTATTTTCTTCCGGCAGACAGTTTCAGAATGGCCATATAAAACGTATTCAGAACATCTAACCGGACTCCATTCGAATATTATCTTTTGTTGTTCAATAACCCTATCCTCGTTCAGAAACATTACATTATCATGTATTGAGTCCCTGATCTTCATCTCAACCTTAATTCTAACATATAAGAGCCTTTCTTTCTCCTTAATTGCTCTATCTAGACGGTTTGGCTTACCCAATAGACCAACAATCTTAGATGTAATTCTAGGATGCCAGTACATCAATGGTAATGCATGGAGTTGGATCCATACAGGCACACTATCAGAATCGTTGAATCTATATTAGGGGACCAGACCTTGAGTATAACCGGTTTACCATAAAAAAAACATATTCCCTTGCTCTAGAATTTCATCCCTACATGTTTTGTTGATAAACTGAATAACAAAGATTCCCCTCTCTATCATCCATATCTGTTTCAATCATTTTTCCCAAATTCTGGTGAAGAATCCCTCCATGACTCTGAATGGTGGATTACTGCCAAAGACTTTGCATATGACTTCATCATCCCACTATTTTGAGCTCCCCAGAACCTCTTTTTTGCAATTGCTCCTATCTCCATCCCCTTAACTGTAATGGGCTCGTAGAATTTTACACCGTCTTCTCCATTTTCAAACAGCGAACACTAAGTTTTATCCGCTTTATCTTCCATTCAGTCTCCCCTGGTTAAGTGTTTTCCCTCAACTATAGGGTTTGAGCTCTCCCCATTTTCAACTTTACCTTTGTTGGAGAAAGTAATCCCATCATCTCCACAACGTCTCTTGCTTTCTGTGTGAGCCCATGTAATTCCACCACCAATTTAGGTGAATTGGAAAGTAAAACCCCATTCAACCTTTCCCAATTTACTCTATCCATTCTTCAAATCTGTGGTGTTCTGTTTGATTGCCTCTAACCGTATCTTCGAAAGTGTTTTCTTTGCTAGCTTCCGTCCTCCTGATCTACCCATGGTAGCACAGAGTCACCGGATCAAGGTCTCCAGAGATCTAGGAAAATACACATACTGAAGGTGTTTTTCGCCGGCAGTAGGAAGAAATGCCCAATAATTCTTAATGTGTGAGATGGTGGTGTGTTTTCTATTTGTAGCTTCCTTTTATTTTTGGGACACTATTACACTTGGTGTGCATGTTTGTTTTGTAGGAAGCATATGGTTCTTGGAGAAAGGTGAGCAAACGGGGAGTCCAACTCATGGACCATATAGACGTACATGATTTGTGATGCTCAAAATGGTGAACAGGGAGGAGAACCAAACCCCTAATTCATGGAGCGTTTAGACACGCATGGCCCATTAAGCTCGCATACATTCATACACCCCGATCACCATTTCTTCCCTACCACCACCAAAGTACCACCCAAACCCGCTTACCCTTAAAACCCTTGAAACACACAAATCAAGACCTAAGAGGAAACTCTCTATTTTGATTCAATTCCTTATTTGATTTGTCGTGCATGATAGTGGTTAGATTGATCTATCCTGGTTAGAGGTTATGGGTAGTATATTGAGGGTGATGCTAGTTTGTTCATTACATTCCATGATTGTTCCATCAAGGGTAGATTTTAGTGTTCTTTTTCATTATAAGTTCTTTCCTAATTCTTTTCCTTGATACATGTTCTTTGATTTTGTATATTCATTGAGGACAATGCAAGCTTTTAGTGTGGGGGAAGGGATTAGATAACACTTATGATTTTTAGTTGTTTTTATTTAGCTAATAGCTCTTCTAAGAGTATTTTGACAAATTTTGAAATTTTTTTGAAAAATGAATTTTTTTTAAACCTGGATAAGTCGAAAACCCAAAAGGGTGACTTGGGGTAACATTAGGAAAAGCCTGGATAGGTCAAAAGACCTAGATAAAAGTTAGAGGCTTGGCCCGGCTAGACTTACGAGCATAGGAAAAAGTGAGAGGTCGTGTGAAAAAAGGTGAGAGGTGAGCACATTTTGTGGGATAAAGCTAGGATGAAAATCCGAACGGGCTCCTAGGAAAAATGAGAGAAATTGAGGGAAAAGGAAAAAAAATAAGAAACTAGGTTGACGATACATTCGACTCCTTGGTTGCAACTAGGTTGAGAGTCTTGAGTTATCCCTATGTTGCAAACAAGTCGACGGTTTTTGGATTTTCCTTGGTGGATTGTTTTGCTCAAGGATTACCCTTTCTTTCATTGCTTTTGGGACTAATTTGGGGAAGTAATCTTGGCTTTATTTCAATCTTTTGTCACTTATCTTTTTTGATACACATTTACTTGCTTTGGGTTATTTGGTTGCTTCAGGAACTTTGGGGAGTGTGCGAGTTGTGAGATTTTCACCTTCTTGGGGGAACTAGGATAGCTTGGGAATAAGTTGAATGCATTGGCTATTTTTGCATGCTTCATTCCGCTTGAACCTTTTTCTTTGATTTTATTTATTCGAGGACGAGTAAAGGTTTATGTGTGGGGAGTGTGATTTGTACCATTACGCATGCTTTAACCAATTCAGTTGGCATAGTTTTTATTTGGTTTTAGTTGGTGGATTGCTAGTATTAGTTGAGTTTACGTGACAAGGGGTTTAGAGGGGCATGTTTGGTTTTCTTGTCTAAATCCCATATTTTGTAGAATTAATTGTTACTAATGGACATTTTGTATCCATGGGCTCCTTGATCTTCTATGTGATAATATTTAGTAGGTTTCCTGTGGGTACTTTTTGGTTACATTCTATGTGAAGGCCATTTGCAAGGGCGGGAGAAGATTGAAGGTTGTTCGCAAGGTGGGTAGAAGATGCAAAGGCAATTCACATTAGAATGGTAGAAGATGAAGGTCACATACATCAATGCATGGTAGAAGGAGATTGAAGCCAAAAATAGGTGGCTTCGAAGTTCAAGAAGGCCAATGGAGAAAAAGATAAATCGTGGTCCAAGGAGTGTTGCCTTAGTCCGAGAATGATCCAAGAAGAATTAGCCTTTAAGGCTGGTTCTATTGGATTCATCTTCTTGAATACTACAAAATCAATTGCCAGAACTCCTGATTTAGGCTAAGGGTTCACTTATAGCAAGAAAACGAAGTTCAGCCGATGAAGCACCGACGGCTGGTCATGGAACGCCCATGGTCAAGCACCAACAACTCGTGACAAAGCACACGGCCCGCACTACATGAGCGACACCAGAGGACTTGTGAAGACCTGCATAAGATCTTCACGAAGCAAGGAGCCAGGCCATGAAAACCTTCACATACTGTGAAGAAATTCCTAAGCAAGATCATGTACTATTCGCGGTCCATGAAAACCTCCACGGACCGTGATAAAACCCTGAGCAAAAATGTGTACTGTTCGTGGTCCATGGAAATTTTCATGGACCATGGCATAAGATAATCTTCATGGACCGTGGCTATGAATGTTCATGGACCGTGCCAAATCTGGCGCCCCGTGCTTGAATGCTTCACGGACCGTGACATCCGTGAAGCATTGGCAGCTGACCTAGGGTTTTGCTATTTTTGGCCTATTTTGGCCCTATTTTTACGCTCAATCTCCTACTACTATATGTAGAAGCCTTAGTATTCTATTAAACACTGAGTAGAAAAGAACTTAGGCATAATGTAGATTAGTTTCTCATTCTAGTTTAGATAGAAGAAAGATAAGAGTTCTTCTTCTTCTTCCTTTTCTTTTGTTCTCTTTTTCCTTCAATCTTATTTTCTAGATCCATGGCATCTAACCTAGTATTTTTCATTGATCTAACCTTTGTAGAGTAGATTTTGAGCTTGGGATTTATCTTGGCACTTGATATGTTCTATTTGCTTTATGAGATTTATTAGATTCACCCTATCCTTGTGTTTACGATATTATTGTGATTGTTCTTGAATGTTGTAAATGCAAGAATACTACATCACATATAAGCAAACACTTTGGGTTATATTCATGTATGGTGCAATTATTGATTCCCTATTGGGAAGAGAAACTTGGATGTTAGAATGGGTAGGGGAGAACGCATCCGCGTGGGTGTGTGCACGGGGGATTCGAGAATGATCTGATCTATTTTTTGTCGCACCAGACTTAGCTAACTTTGTAACTGTTTTCTCAGAGGTTGTGGGTAGAGATAGCTAATAGTAGCAAGCTAGGTGTTATGTTGAAACCCTAATCATAGATAAGGTGCATATGATTCTCGGGCCTAGCGTATATAAGACCTGGGAGGAGTAGTTACATTTGTGGTGGAAGCTCGGGACATAATAGCATAGGGGAGGAATAGACCTACAACTATGGTTGGACCTCATTTTACTCCCCTAATTATGATAGCGGTGCCAATGGAGGGTTGCGAGCGCACCCACCATAACAGGGTGGGGGAAGTGTATGCCATCGGCCACACCACGTGTTGTGAACACACAGATAGGTCTTTTGCAAGTCTTTATGTGAATGAATCGAGGATTAAAACATTAGAACTACCATGTTACTAAATGATTCCCAAGTGCCTAGTATAAATAGTTTCTTGTTTGTTCATTTTATGCTTTGTAGTTGATAGTTTAAAGTACCAAACCCCCCCTATCCCTCAGTTGCTTGTGTACACTACTAGCTGTTCCTCTCAATATGCACGAGGTTATGTTTTAATTAGTACTTAATCCTTAGAATCCTTGTGGGAAAACCCAGGGCTTGTCTCTAACTACCCTCTAGGTAGCATAACAGTGACATCAGGGTGCAGAACTATAAATTTCATCTTCTTGACCCATTAGTCCTCTGCATGTGTTTTAAGGATTACCAGGTAGAGGCAGATTAGTGGATTTGGGAAGAAAGATGAGAGTAGAAATGAAGGAGGAGAAAGAAAGAGATGAAGAGGAGGTAGAAAGAGAAAAGTGATTTTGGAAAAAATGTGCTAATGAATGGAGTAAAGGAGAGAGGGGAGTTAGATTAGGTTAAACGTGGGCTAGCCCAATGTGTGTAATTATTGTTATTTCAGAAAATAATTAGGGGTATTTATGGTATTTTAATCTGGTCAACTGATTAAAAAATGAAAATAAACTGTGCTGTGAAATTTGAGCTGGGACAACCCAAAAAGGAAAGTAGGAAGTTTGAGCTTGGATGGAGGGAGTAGATAGGAAGCATGTAGGGCTTATAAATAATAACTTTGAGAGGTACGACTATAACCTCCCAAATTTTTGCGTCGCTGCCGGGGAAGAGGAGTTTATTTTTAAGTGTTTGGGCATATTTGGTTGCATATTAGCTAGTTGATTTTATTTTCCACTTCTTTGTGGTTGTTTTTGTTCGGAGTAGGTATTGCTTGAGTTCTTGGTGAATTTTTATCGAGAATCATTGCAATATGATTCCAAACTTTTGAAAAAGAAATTCTTTTTTTTAAAAAAAAAGGAACATCTCACCTTGAGGGAACTCATGATGAGAAGAGAGGCTTAACAAGCAAGGTTTTGTAAGATGTGTCATTTCGACCATCCTACCGAGTCTTGATATATGTTGAGAGAGTAGCACTATGAGGAGGAAAGAACCACTGGTTTCCAAAACCAAGGGTATTAAGAAGAGTGCTACCAAGAGGTTGGAGATGTTGGTTTTCAAGGGCAAGAAGCTTAAGAGTGGTATTCATACTACAATTCTTATAAAATGGAGTGGAGTGGTAATCCAAATTGGTGGTATAAGAATGAGCCGGAAAGTAAAAAAATACGAGTAAAATAGTTGGCCTTCAACACCTTACACCATACCCCAAAACCAAGTCCAACAAGAGGGTTCAAGTTTGACACATGAGAAGATCATGAATGCAATAGAAAACTAGAACAACTTGGCCAAAACTAACAAGGAATTGCAAACCTGAATCTCCTCTAGTATTGAGGCTTTGGAGGGGAATATGAGCAATATAAAGAAGTGATAACCCAAATGGAAGCCTGTTATTCCGAAGATACACCATCCCAAGTCGAACTTGAAGATTCGGTGAGTGAGGTCACCTTGAGATATGAGTTCAGGTTCGAAGAGGATGAGGAGTCGGATGAAAAACCTAAAGAGGAGGTGATTGTGCCACATCCATTGCTATCATCACCCCTACCTTCACCAAATGAACCAACTCCACCACTTTCAAAATTCTTGAAGGAGAAAATATAGGAACCAAATGAATATCCCAAGCCTCCTAACCACCCTACTCCTTTAAGACTAACTCCCCATCAACAAAACTTTCCTCTTGAAAATTTTGTACCCCCACCTCTTAACTTTTGGATGATCATGGTGAAGAGGTTCATGGCTTCACCATATGGATAACATTAGGGTCGTGTCGACAACCTTTAACATACGGAGCTAAGTCATGTCGACTACGTAAATAAATTCGGCTTTCATTTTGGTTTTTGTTGATTATTTTTTGTTATTTTGTATTATTCCTGTCACGGTGTGTTTTTCCACGAATTTTGTATCAAAGTGAAGTTCATTGCATTGGAAGAGGCTAAAGGAATGAGACCCCTGAGAAATGGAAGAAATCTTGGAAAGTTGGTAAGAAACTTCTCCTAAGTGCAGGGAAACCCTATCTGTCGCGATTCGCGACGAACAAGGGAAGCTTATCACTTCCCAGTCTAAATTTTTTTCGAGTTACGACCAAATCAGAAAAATTTCTAAAAGTTTGAACTCACAGCCCAAACTTTTTACGAGTTGCGACTTTATTGTCACACGTCGTGACATGACATCTTGAGTCGTGATGGTCTTATTGCGAGTCGCGAAATGAGGCTGGCTTTTCAGCTGCTTTGACCTAGATGTCGCGAGTTGCGACACTTTTGTTGCGGGTCACGACACTAAGCCAGAATACTGCATCATCCTTTATTCTTCTCAACCAAATACTCCCAAGAACCACCACACCTCCATTCATTCCTCCACTATCTTACATATATAGATATGAATATTCTTGCATCTTTATAGAATTGTAGTGGCTACATCATTGTCACTATGATTGCTATATTCTATAGTGATTCTTGGATATTTGTTGATATATGTTAGATATTTTTATTGGATAGTTTCATAGTGATGATTGCATGATGGATTGGTTGTTCTTTGATAATATTATGGTCATTAACTTTTGATGCTAAACCTAGTATTACTAATCCCAATGTACTTGTGAGTTTGATGTTGTTCTCTGAGATGTTAGTTCTTGATCAAATAATTCCAAAGAGACAACATGTTGCTCGAGGGGGGATGCGCTTCCTTTTGTATGCGTTAACTGTTGCATTCGGCATAGTTTTTAGCTTGTTTTATTTGGTGGATTTCTAGTATTAGTTGAGTTTACGTGACAAGTGGTTTAGACGGGCATGTTTGGTTTTGTTTTATAAATCTCCCATTTTGTAGACTTAATTAGTACTAATGGATATCTTGTATCCATGGGCTCCTAGATCTTCCATATGATCATCTTTAGTATGTCGCTCGTGGGTAGTTTATGATTACATTCTATGTGAAGGTCGTTCGTAAGGGCGGTAGAAGATATTGAAGGTCATTCGCAAGGACGGTAGAAGAGATCGAAGGCCATTCACCTCTAGAATGGTAGTAGACGAAGGCCACGAACATCAAGGCATGGTAAAAGGAGATTGGATCCAAAGATAGGCAGCATTGGAGTTCAAGGGGGCTAACAAAGAAACGGTGAATCTTGGTCCGATGATTTGTGCTGAAGTATGAGAAAGATCCAAGAAGAATTAGCCTTCAAGGCCAATTCCATCGGATTTTTCTTCTCGAAAACTATAAAATCCACTACTAGAACTCACAAATCAAACTAACGGTTCACCCGTAGCGAAGGAAAAAAACTCTGCCGACCAAGTCACAAACAGGTCAGCACGACCCACTCATACATGGCACCAACGACCCCCACCAACATGGTTCAACACGAGGCTATGGCACGGCCCGTGCCAAATGCCATGGGCCACAAGTACAAGTCTTAGTTTGCACTCAAAATCGGCTAAGTATGGACGCAGACCATCCCATTTACGATGGCACAAGCCATTTCAAGTCCAAGATGCCAAGACCAGAAGACGTCCCGCACCAAGACTGCGTTCCGTGCCAAGTTTCATAGTAGACCGATGCTCCTGACGATGGCTGGCACTAAAGGCCGCGTCCTGTGCCATGTTTCTAAACAGACCGAGCCTTCTGACAATGGTCCGCGCCAAAGGCTGCACCCTGTGGATCAGAAGTTCCAAATCCATCACACTGATGGTAGCCCACGTCAAAGGCCACGATCTGCGCCAGATAATGTGATGTAGCCTACACCAGATCCATTGTCCCACGCCAGATGAAGGTACACCGCTCACGCCAGACCCTGCTGCATGTGCAGAAGTACACGCCACGGGCTGCGCCACCCGCAATTACCCGTGCCAAGCGGCGATGAACTAGGATTTACTTATTTTTTGCCTATTTTGAGGCCCAATCCCCTACTACTATAAATATAGCCTTAGTCGACTAGGTTAACAATGTTAAATAATTTTTTAGACTTCATCTTGTATTAGGACAGCAACTCTAGAGAGAGAAACACTCTTTCATTCTCTTTTCTTTCCTTTTATTTTTTTTATCCTATGATGTGGAATTCAAATTCATATTTGAATTCCATATCTATGGAGTAGTTTGTAGCTTGGGGATAAATTGTAGGCATGATTTGATTTATATGCTTATGTGAGATTCATTAGATTCATCCTAGTATTTGTGTTCATGATATTATTGTGATTGTTCTTGAATGTTTGAATTACATGAATAGTACACCATATTAAGCACACACTTTAGGCTATATTCATGTATGGTGTAAATATTGATGCCCTCTTGGGAAAGGAAACCTGGATTTTAGAACGGGTAAGGGAGTACGTTGTGTCTGCATGAGAGTGTGCACGGGGAACCCTAGTATTGCATAAACTTATTTGCCATTGCAACAGCCTTAGCTAATTACGTAAAGTAGTCCAAGAGGCTACGAGTAGAGATAATGCATAGTAGCAAGCTAGGGTTGTAAGAGACCTTAGTGTCATAGTTAAGGTGCCTACTACCCTTGGCCTAATTGATTGGACCATTAGAGAAGTAGCACATTCGTAGTGGAAGCTCAGGACGTAATTACACAGGGAGAAACATACCTACAACAATGGTCGGATCTTGTTGTACTCCCCTAATTATGATGGCGGTGTCGATGGAGGGTTGCGAGCACACCCCGCGTGACAGATACAGGGAAATGTATGCCATCGGCCACACAACCTGCTGTGAACACTTTATTAGGTTGTTTAGTAAATCTTACACGTGAATGAATCAAGGATCAAAATATTAAATCATTCATGTCTCACAATGGTTCCCCAAGTTCTTAGATTTATAGATTAATTATTTTGTTTACTTTTATGTTTCGTAGTTGTTAATCTGAAAATCCAACCTCTCCTGTTTTGCATATACTAACTATTCCTATAAGATTTCTCAGGCATACGATTTCCTTTGGGAAGCATTTCCCGAACCAATTCTAGAGTTTCATTCATCCCTTTTTTAGTCCAACCAAATTTGGCCTTAAAATTCATGATTTTGAACATCACGCTCAAAACTTAATGTTTTGACCCCACGTACAATGGGCAATTATTGTCATTAAGCAACGACTCTAGGACCTCGGGTTTACCATGGAATTCTCTGGCAACATCCTCCACCAACTCATCAAATCGATCATCATAATCTAATTCAACCCCTTCCTTGATTCAAACATTTCTACCTATATCCGTCGGTACCTCGACGTGCCATATCCAACAAGGGTAAGTTGTTTGGAAACCTAAAAAAAAAGGTGTTCACGCAACTTCTTCCTCCCTAAATATGCATCATTCATGCAATCCTTACATGGGCATCATGCACGCACGACCCCATTTTTGGCCGCATATTCAAAAGCCACCACAATAAATGAATATACTAAACGAAAATAATTGAGTGATGTCCTAAGGTCGCTCTCGATGAGTCCGATTCTATCCATTAACTACATGAAAATAACATCAAGACACATTCAATCATATATACAACACAATTCAAATGGGCAACATTTCAAATCAAAACCCTATTTCAAAACATTACAAAACTTAGTTCAATAATTAAATAATTAGTTCAATTAGGTAAGAATATTTATATATTTAGAATTACCTTAACCTTTTACTTACAAAGAGTGCCCTAAATTTTTCAGCTTATTTCTCCAAATGAAAATGAGATTTCCCATCTGCATTTATTGCTACTTTTCGAGAGTTCCGACTTCAGAACATAAATTGTACCTCCCAAAATTCAAGGTCATGGTAGTCTGAAGTTGTTCCGAATCCGGAAGATCTTTCCGACATAAGTTATTATCTTGGAAGGTAAATCGTTGTTTCAATTACAATGCCCGCCTAGAAGTTCCGGACTCGGAACAACTTTCGAATCCTTATTCTATGTTTGGGACATGAAGTGTTCAAAGTCACTTCAACAAACTGCCTTCCATCTCCAACATACAAAGACGGTTATAAACAAACAATCTTTGAATTACCAATAACCATCTTTAAAAAATCAGGGGTACAATTGACCGAGGTTCCGAGCTTGGAACACCTCTTGGAAGACTGTTTTACAAAATTTTCGCATAACTGCGTTCACGCTGCCTTTAACAATGCCTCCAACTAATTAATTACAAATTCGCATCTGAGGCATCGCAACTCCGATCAACCAATCCAAAAGCTGAACCTCGAACTGAACCCCACATTCCGCAAAACAACAAACCCAATCCCCAGAAACTGAACACCGAGCTGCCGGAACCCGGCCCCCAGCCTTTCGTCGTGGAACGCGTACAAGAGGCCGATGTAGAGCGGCAGATCGTCGAGGTCATTGAAGATTCTTCAGCGTTTGGGGTTTGTGAAAACTCCGACGAGGACGCCGCCGAGGCTTTCAGCCACGGCGTGGGTGTGGAAGACGGCCATGGTGTCTTCGACTTGTTTGAGGCTTTCTCCACCACCTCAGCTCAACCAGCGATGGCGCCGGCGCTACAGAAGGTTTATGCTTGTAGGTGGAGTATCTGTTTCTATTCTCTTGTGATTCTGTTCTGTTCATTGCCTACATAAAGAAATGTATTTAGTTGTAGCAAAAGGATAATTTCACCATCAGTTTGCTTGAAGAAACTAGTATTGTAGTTTTGGAGGAAGTGAAGTGAGGAAGTTTAATGCTGTTTCTCTATTCGATTTAGAAATCGACGCATATTCGAGAACAAAGTCTATGTTAAGGAGGACAGTTATTAGACGGCAAAGGGAGTAATCCTCCATTTGGTGGTATATAGGCTTGAATGGGTAACTCTTTCATTAGAGGAATCCGACATTGTATTTTAGCGGATGTATGTGCTTATATGATCAGATTCTTTGGTCAGAGGAACATGATATTGCAATTTATAGGATGTATGTACTTATATGATCAGATTCTTAGACAAATCAGATACGAGAATTCAAATCTTATAATAAACTCGCGGATCGACAATGTGAGAGTTACTTCGGTAATGCAGTTGCAGTAGAGTATAGAAAAGCATGAGACAACGAGTAAATGTAGATGCTTTCATGTCTCTAGTTGGATTGAGCTTCCCTATAACCTTCATGCTATGCTCAAATGAGTTTCTGATCTGCTGTTTTTGAACCTGTCTGCTGCAGTACAATAGGCTGAATGCTGGCAGATTTTTTAGAGTGCAATTTCTTCGGCTCAAGAATCTGCAGTTGGGCTCTGCATACAACAGAACCACTTCTTACCCTGAGGTTTTGCGGAATCTACTCCATGTCTAGTTGCCACCGGTCCTTTTCTCATTCCTGGCCTTGTTAAAGACTACGGTGAATCCCTCTGCAGAAGCTGGATCATTGACATCCCATTCACCAAACTTTGGCAATGGGGCACCCTTCTCCTGAGACATGAATCCAAAAGAAGAAAGATATGGTTGCATGGAAGAAGAAAGGTTCAGGGCTCATGTGACCGTTGAGTTGGAACCACAGGTGCCGCAACCTGGTCTTGTTGATGTACAGATTCAGTCAAATGCAAACAATGGTCAGATTGTGGAAGGGCAGCTTCATAGCATAAATGTGGGAATTGAAGATATGTTCACGAAAGCTATTGTCCCTGAGGATGTCCTAGAAGTTGATGGGCCTAATTACTATCTAGACCTAATTAATGCTCTGTGGGAAGCATGTGGCACATCATCCAGCACTGAGCGAGAGGCTTTTGTTTTAAAAGATGGAAAAGGAGCTGTTGCGATCAATGGAACAGAGTCGGTGAAGTTTTTTAGAGGCTCCATGTATGGCTTTGATTCAAGCTTTAGAGCGATGCTTGCCAACTGTTATTGTTAGTGTAATCGGTGAACCCCTTGCTCGAATTTTCAGACATTCTGAAAACACTAGAGAGGTAGTTTGGAAGGATTTTGATATTGATGTAATATCTGAAGTTTCTCATTCAGACGGCAGGTTGGATAAAGGGCCTCTGTACATTGAATAGATGGAGGATGAAAATGAGGAGGAGTCTGACATTCATACAGGTAGAAAAAATATGGGCAACTTCTTGATATTGATATTCCTTCCACCAAGATTTCATCTACTTTTTAAGATGAAAGTTTGTGATGTTTCAATCCTAGCTCGTGTTATAAGAACATACTATTGGCCATGCCTAGCCTATGTTGATGAACTTTTGGAGTCTTTATTTGATGAATGAAAATAATTTCTGTTCTTTAGGCCACATGAAAATATGCTTCTTAATCTTGTTTGTTTTTTGTATACACGTATCTTTATTCACTGAAATGATTAACCGATCATCTGAAGAACTTCAAATTGAGAGGAAAAAAAGCAATACAGAGAAAAAGAAAATGAATCGAATTGAGGCTGATATGTTTGTCATCGCGGCTTTGGTGGATATGTATGCTGAATGTGGTAATATGTGTGATGCCCAGAAAGGGTCTGAGTGTTTAGATGAGCCTGATCTGTGTTGTGGACATCGTAGCATACCTAGCTAGTCACCGGTCACTCATCAGTGGCAAAATATTATCAAGACCTTTCCTAAGTACATATAACCATGTATCAATTTCCCCCGCTTCAATGCCGCGAGAGAATCACAAGCCTTGAAGAACAGTGACTATGGTGACAATTCGGCACTGCATCAGAGCTCTCGAGCATGAACTTCCAGAAAAGCTCCAATGCATCAAATGACATTCCATTGTTCGCGTACAAGCTATCACCTTCAATATATTCTTTAGAGAAAGTCTATGAAAGACGGGATTTTCATAAACTTATGGACAGTCCACAGGGCCTTTTACCTTAAATGTTGTAATTTTTTATAAAATTTAAATATTTTGTTTTATAAGTTAAAACAAGTAATAATATGTATTTCAACGTGAAAATATAAAAATATATGATACAAAAAAATATTTTCAAAAATTCTAAATTTTGTATGTAATTTAACAAATGCAATTTATAAGGTAAATAATAAATGACCTGTACATAAGCTTATGGACAGACCGCCTATTAGGAGACTCACTCTATTCTTTAAACAACTACAAGTTACAATACAAAGCACCTACAAGTTGAAACTTGAAGCACCCGTAGATAACTCTTCAAGCACCTATAATTTATACTTAAAGCACCTTTGTCCAAGATGGCAAGACCAGCCGGCGGGGTGTGGAAAAACACACAGCCCGTTCTAAGTTTTGGAGCGGATCAACCTTCCTAAACAGGGCCCGGATCAATGGCCACAGGCGTAGATATGAAACCTCAAAATCAACACAGTGTTGGCGCCCCGCGCCAAACGTTATGGTCCGTGCTAGAGGTACGATGCGGCCTAGGCCAGTCCTAGCGTCCCGCACCACTTGAAAATGAACGACCAACATTAGGACCTGTGTCCCATGCCAGCAAGGATGGAAGTACGTGCCACGGGCCACACCATCCGCGACTGCTTGCCACAGGCGGCTGTACTAGGGTCTCTCATTATTTTGGTCATAGCTCTCTCAGTTTTCATCCAATTTCCCTCTACGATATATCAAAATCTTCATCTTTCTGAGATATATCCAACGCACTAAATCTCAGATCTAGGAAGTTCACATATTTTAGCAGTTTTTTCGAGAAAGATTCAACGGCTAGAGGGAAAGGTGATTAGGATTTTGACCTTATTTTGGCCTATTTTGGGCCTATCTTTAGGCCCAATCTCCTACTACTAAATAGAAGCCTTAGTCATCTGGTAAATCCTAATTAAATATAAATAATGTAGATTTTATTTCTCTCTCTAGGTAAAAGGAAGAGGAGAGCTTTCTCTAGAGTTTTTCTCCTCTTTCCTTATCTTTTCTTCTTTTTCTCTTTATCTTTTCTTCTTTTTTTTTCTAGATCCATGGTATCTAACTCCATATTTTCCATGGATTTATCTTTTTTAGAGTATATTTATAGTTGGGGGATAAATTGTAGAAGCAGGGTTTAATTTAATTGTTTTGTTGAGATTCTATAGTTCATCTTAATTTTGTGTTCATGATATTATTGTGATTGTTCTTGGTTATTTGAATTGCATGAATAATACACCACATATAAGCACACACTTTGGGCTATATTCATGTATGGTGAAAATATCGATAACCCATTGGGAAGAGAAACCTGGATGATAGATTGGGTAAGGGAGAACGCGTCCGCATAGGTGTGTGCATGGGGGGATTCGAGTATGCTTTGACTTATTTGCCATCGCACCAGTCTTAGCTGACTTTGTAAAGTTGTCCGAGAAGTTCCGGGTAGAGATAGCGAATTGTAGCAAGCTGGGGTGTGAGAAGTCTTAGATCATAGATACGGTGTCAACGACCCTTTGGCCTAATTGATAGGACCATTGGGAAGTACTGCATTTGTGGTGAAAGACCGGAACGTGATTGTACAGGGGAGAAATAGACCTACAACAATGGTCAGACCTTGTTGTACTCCCCTAATTACGATGGCAGTGTCAACGAAGGGTGCGAGTGCACCTTCCGTGACCGGGACGGGGAAGTGTATGCCATCACCCACACTACGTGCTATGAACACACTATTAGGTTTGCCTAAATTTCTATGTGAATGAATCGTGGATCGAAAAATTAGATTAAGCATGTTTCTCAATGACTCCCCAAGTGCTAAGTTAAATAGATTACTTTTCTTTTTTACTTTTATGCTTAGTAGTTTTTAGTTTGAAAAACCAAACCCCCCCTTTGCATGTTTGCTTTACTAGCTATTCCCGTCACTTGTATGGATTGAAGACCCGTATGAGGTTGTATTTTGATTGATATATATACCTAGCATCTACGAGAACAAACCCAGGGCTTATTGTAAACTACCCCATAGGTAGCGTATTAGTGAGAACAGGTGCAGAACTATAAATTTTTATCTTTTGACCACGTTCTTCACCCGAGTTAATTAGTTACAATTAACGACCCCGGGGGGAGGTAAGTCAAAATTTTGGCGCCGCTGCTGGGGATGCTATTCAGTCTAAGTGTTTATTAGGCATAACATGTTAGTAGAGTAGTTAGTATTAGCTTTTATTTTGTTTGTTGTTTTTTGGAGTAGGTATTACTTGTGTTCTTGGTGCAAACTGAGGACCCTTGTACTACAATTCCAAATTTTGTGTGTTTTCTTTTTTGCGTTTAATTGAAAAGAAAAAAAGTGGGATAGTACTCAACGAATGACAATTTGTAGGGTGTATCATTATGATCATCCTACAGAGTGTTGCCCAAGGTTGAGTGACTTTGGGAGAAAAGAGGCTCAACGAGTGAGATTTTGTTGGATATGTCATTGTGACCACCCTACAGATTCTTAATGTTTGACGAGTGAAAATTAGAGAGAGGTAGGAGTTGTTGGTTCCCAAGGCTGATGTGATCAAGATTGTTACCCATACCACGACTCTCCAAATTTGAGGTTTAGTGGTAACTCGAATTCGTGGTATGAAGATGCATCGGGAAACCAACACCTCGGGGTAGATATTTGGACTTCACCAACCTACCGAATGCCCCAAAACCAATCCCTAGGATTGGTTCACAAATTGAATTATGTAGAAATTTTACAAGCTATATCTAATGTGACCAAGAGTAGTGATACACTCGAATCACAAGTGTTTAGCGAGATTAGAGATTTGGTAACTCAACTATTCTCGAGCATTGAGAAAGTGCCTTTTTTTATGAAAAGGGTGAGCCAACTAGAAACCCAATATTCTGAAAATGAATGTGAAGTTTTGATAGATGAATCTAAAGGGGATGGGGAATGGTTTATTGAGAGTGAAGAAGTCGAGGAAGGGGTAATTATACTTAATTTTTCATATTACCTATTTCACCCCAACCTCCACCTATAGACACCACCCCCACATTTTTGGAAACCCTTAGAGGAAACCATAGGGAAGCCAATTGAATATGCTAAGCTTCCAAATAACCTCTTCCCCTAAGGTTGACTCCTCCCATACTATATCTTTCTCTTGGAAGATTCTTACCCCCACATTTCCATGTTTGGTTGTCCAGGGGGATGAGGTATAAAGCCACACCTTATGGATAACATTAAGGTCGTGCCGACAACCTTAAATATATGGAACTTCTCGGGAGGCAACTCGAGCTTTGAAAAATTAGATTATTTTGGTATTTTTGGTGTGTTTTCCTATTTGTATCTTTTTGTTGTTGGGACACTATTACACTTGATGTGTGATGTGCTTTATTTTGCGTGCATCAACCATTGCATCCACCATAGTTTTTGGTATGTTTTATATGGCATATTGCTAGTATTAGTTGAGTTTACATGACAAGGGGTTTAGATGGCCATGTTTTATTTTATCGTCTAAATCCTGTGTTTTGTAGACTTAATTAGTACTAATGGACATCTTGTATCCACGGGCTCCTAGATCATCCATTTGATCTTCTTTAGTGGTTCGCCCGTGAGTACTTTTTGGTTTCATTCTATGTGAAGGCCATTCGTAAGGGCGGTAGAAGATATTCAAGGCCATTCGCAAGGATGGTAGAAGATATTGAAGAGCATTCACCTCTAAAATGGTAGTAAACTAAGGCCATGAACATCAATGCATGGTAGAAGGAGATTGGAGTCAAAGATAGGCGGCAACGGAGATCAAATCGGCCAATGAAGAAATGGGGAATCGTGGTCTGATAACTTGTGCCAAAGTTTGAGAACAATCCAAGAAGAATTACCTCTCAAGAATGATTCCATTAGCTTTGTCTTCTTGAGCACTATAAAGTCAACTACTAGAACTCAAAAATTGGACTAACGGTTCACCCGTAGCGAAGGAAACAAGTTTAGCCAGTCAAGGTACCACGAGTCAGCGCGGACCATTTACGACCAAACACCAACGGCGCCAACAGTTCCAGCGCAAGGCAATGGAGTGACCCACACCATATCCCACAGCCCGCGCAACTCGTGTTCAAGGATTTTCTTAAAAATGGCTTTACGATGGCCTGGGCCAAAGTCTGTGCCTCGCGCTAAACTTCTAAGCAAACCATGCTTCCCGACCACAGTTTGTGCCATAGCTCACAGTCCGCGCCAAACTTCTAAGAAAATCGTGCTTCCAGAACTCGACCTGCGTCGTAGCCTACGATCCACGCTAGAACCTCGTGCCACTGTCCAATGCCACATCAAGTGCCCCGTGCCGATG
The DNA here is from genome assembly GCA_037428765.1 of Rubia yunnanensis. Lineage (NCBI taxonomy): Eukaryota > Viridiplantae > Streptophyta > Magnoliopsida > Gentianales > Rubiaceae > Rubia > Rubia yunnanensis. The sequence continues at coordinate 22,652,201 of CM075066.1, forward strand.
AAGAATCATGGCTCACCCGTGATTGTGTGTCCCACGATAAGTACTTGGCACTGGCTGCATCATCAGCGATGGCCCATGCCAAGCAGCGACTGAACTAGGGTTTTAGCTTTTTTGTCCTATTTGGGCTTGTTTTTAGGCCCAATTCCCTTCTCCTATATATATGACCTTAGTCTACTAGGTTGAATATTTACAAAGTAGATTATTTCAATAGGAGAGCACTTTAGAGAGAGAAACACTCTCTCATTTTCCTTTCTTCTCTTTTAATTTTGTGTTCATCCTAGATGTGGAGTTCAAATCTATATTTGAATTCTATATCTATGGAGTAGTTTCCATAGCTTGGGGATAATTTTAGCGCATGTTTAACTCTATGTTTTGTGAGATTCATTAGATTCATCATATTCTTTGTGTTCATGATATTATTATGATTGTTCTTGAATGTTCTAAATGCATGAATATTACACCACATACCGATACACACTTTGGGTTGTATTCATGTATGGTGCATTTATTGATGCCCCTTGGGAAGATAAACCTGGATGTTAGAGTGGGTAAGGGAGTACGTTGCATCTGTGTGAGTGTGTGCATGGAAGACCCGAGTATTACTCTGACTTATTTACCATCGCACCAGTCTTAGCTGATTACGTAAAGTTTTCTGATAGGTTACGGGTAGAGATAGTGAAAAAGTAGCAAGCTAGGATTTGAGAGACCTTAGATCATATATAAGGTGCCAAAGACCCTTGGGCCTAGTTGATAGAACCTGGGTGAAGTTGTGCATTCGTGGTGGAAGCTCGAGATGTAATCGTACGGGGGATAAATAGACCTGGAAGACAATCATACCTTATGAGAGCTTATGGAACCCAACCTGAAGAATCAACCATTATGCATCACCTTCCCACCATTACCCGCTAGTTGTGAGCTGAAAAGTGGCATGATCTATTGCCTACCTACATTCCATGGATTGGCGGTGGAGGACCCGAACAAGCATCTTTCAGAGTTTCACTCCGTGTGTACGAATATAAATCCATCAGGAGTTTCTGAAGACGATTACAACTTTAGAGCCTTCCCATTTTCCCTTCAAGCCAGAGCTAAAGACTGGCTATACTACTTACCATTGGGATGCATTGGCTCTTGGATGGACATGAACTAGAGGTTCTTAGAGAAGTATTTTCTGGCGTCTAAGTCGGCGGGGCTAGAGAAACAATTGTCAAACATCACCCGAGGGGCTACCAAAAGCTTGTATGATTATTGGGAATGCTTTAAGTGACTTATGGCGAGTTGTCCCTACCACCACTTCAAGGAGGGGGATTCAGTGTATTATTTCTTCGAGGGGTTGTGCGATGAATATATGCGACTAGTGAATGCCGCTTGTAATGGTTTGATAGATAACAAGAGCCTAAGGATGCAATGACCCCCTTTGAAGAAATGAATAATGGTATGCGACAATTTGGCACAAGGTCAAGGGTTAAGGTTTTGGATGAACCCGCTCAATCACCCAAGTTGGAAGAGTAAGTTAAAGCTCTTGCTTCTATGATGAAGGAGCTTTTGTGAGGAAAAGTGATGCGTCCACTTTATATGCTTATTTTAGTACTATTTAGGATCCATTTTGTACTCTTTCATTACAACAGCTTGTGTTTTACCATGAAATCCTCTTAGAAGGGGTAAGAGCAACTTTGCGCTCTTTTACCTCTTTTAAGTAGATGTTTTGTGCAACGAAGTAATGAAGACCGGAGGCCATTGAAGACTACACTTTCGAAGATTTTGAAGACTTGCTTCGAAGACGTGAAGACCGGAGGCCATTGAAGATCACTTTTGAAACCATTGAAGACTTAGAAGTTGAGAGGAGTGACTATGGGGATGACTACATGCCACAAGGAGGAGAAGAAGAAATAATGCAAAAAATTCTGGTTACCGTCGCGAGTCGCGACGGACTCGTCGCAACCAACATGTTTGTCGCGAGTCGCGACGAACTTCGTCGCGAGTCGCGACGGCCACTGACCAGAATCCTACTTTCTTTTCCTTCCACTATAAATACCATTTTTCTCTCCTCTCATTCCAGTTCTTTAGCAGCTGCGAATTTGTACTGTTCTAAACCCTATTCTTCCATTTTTCTTCTTTGATTCATCTAGTTGCTTTGATTTGTTGTTTTAGATAGATTAGCATGAACTCTATTAGCTAATCTCATCTCTTGGGAGCAATTGACCTAAGCTTCCAAACCTATGTCCTAAGAACACTTTGTAGCTTGTTTATTACTCTTGCTATTATGCATTTGTGGGAATTTAATGTGTTTGTTGATTTCATCATAGTGGTTGAAAGCTTGAGTATATGATTAGCTTGTATTAATTGCTAGTTAGGGTTTGGGGAAATTGGGTTAAATTTCCCCCTGTTCTTGTTAGGGATATATAAGTATGATTTAGAGCTTTTGATTATGTTGATGAATTGATGATTGCTAGATAAATATGCAATGTTGAACTCTTTGCCATGTTTATCAATTGTAGCAAATGGGAGAGGTTTATGAGTGGTCGCTCTTGATCAATCCCGTGTAAATGCATAGGTCGGTTAAATGCTTAGTCACGGTGTAGTGGTTATAAGTGTTGCCGAGTTTGTTGATCCTTCGTGCTAAATGCCATTAATGGGATACCTTGAGTCGTGGTCGCGACTCGGGAGTCATTGGTGAGGTTTGACAAGAGATGTTGAACTCACTCTTGCAAACTACTATCTAAGAAGGATAGAAGTTTAGTCTTCACAGCAAGTAGTGAAAGTAGTAAATAAGTCACATGTTCAATGATGGATAATAGGTTTGGAAGTGTAAGTCAATTGCACCCAAGGCTTCGTAATTGTGTTTTCATCACATCTTTATTTGCGTTTACATGATTAGCATCATTCTCTTGATTTGCTAATTGTTGTACTTTAATTTGCTAATTTAGGAACCATCCAACCAAAACCCCCCCTTTGTTTACATGCTTTTATATATATCTATGTATGTATGTGTTTAGTACGTTTTCTCATATAGGTGTCTAAGTACTTAGAAAAATCCCTTTTCCTGTGGACGACCCCATCTTGCCACTATTTACATTATTGTGGATAGGACGCATTAAGGGCTTAAAAATATTAACTTTGAGAGGTACGGCGACGACCTCCCAAAAAGTGCATCAAGTCAATGTGTGTGGAGTTTACAACCTTAACCACAAATCCAAAGAGTGTCCTAAGGTAATAGAGGATTTACAAGAAGTGAAGGCCATTGAATAGAACAATCGGGAGAGGCCAAAATTTTCTATGGGTCAACCACAAGGGTTCCGGGGGAACCAAGGAGACACAAGGATGGATCTCTATACAAACTCATCCAACCCAAGGTATAGAGATCATCCAAATTTCAGATGGATGAAGGATAACCAACCTCAAGGATACCGGGGTTGACAAGCCCTTCCTCAACTATACCCTTGAGGTGAAGGCCCTTCCATTTTCATTATAAGTGCTTTCCTATTTCTTTCCCTTGACATATGTTCTTTTATTTTGTATAGGTATTGAGGATAATGCAAGATTTAAGTGTGGGGAAGGGGATTAGATAACCCTTATAGTTTTTAGCTGTTTCTATGTAACTAATAGCTCTTCTAAGTGCATTTTGAATGTTTGTAAAAAATGATAAAAAATTATAAAATCCGGACAAGTTGAAAACCTGAAAGGGTGACTTGGGTAACATTGGGAAAAGCCTGGATAGGTCGAAAGGCCTGGGTAAAAATGAGAAGCTAGGCCCGGCTAGGCTTACGAGCCCAGGAAAAAATGAGAGGCTGTGTGGAAAAAAAGTGAGAAGTGATTACCCTTTGTGTGTTAAAGCTAGAGTGAAAACCCGAAAAGGTTCCTAGGCAAAATGAGAGAAATTGAGAGAAAACGAAAAAACTAGGCTGGCAATGCATGCTTATGCGGGGGATTGTTTTTGAAGATGAATCTTTGATTTCTCTGGGATTATTTTGGGAAAAGTAAGATAGCTCAACACTTATCTTTTTGGCTTACCTTTTTCCAAATTTTACATTTGGGTGGTTAGATTGCTAATGCGTTTTAGGGCGTGTGAGAGTTGTGAGATTCTTACTCATTTGGGGGAAACATGGTAATCTAGGAATAAGTTGAATGCCTCGGTTAACTTATGCATGCAAACTACATTTCACTTGATTCTTTGGCTTGTCTTGGTTTACTCGAGGACGAGTAAAGGTTTAAGTATGGGGATATCTATCTGCTTCATTATGTGTACGTTAACCATTGCATTTTGCATAGTTTTTAGCTAGTTTTATTTGGTTGATTGCTAGTTTTAGTTGAGTTTATGTGACAAGGGATTTAGATGGCTATGTTTTATTTTCTTGTCTAAATCCCGCATTTTGTAATCTTAATTGGTACTAGTGGACATCTTGTATTCAAAGGCTCCTTGATATTCCTTGTGATCATCTTTAGTAGGTCACCCGTGGGTACTTTTTGGTTACATTATATGTGAAGGCCGTTCATAAGGGCAGTAGAAGATATTGAAGATCGTTTGAAAGAATTGTAGAAGAGATCCAAGGAAATTCACCTCTAGAATGGTAGTAGACGAAGGCTACAAACATCAATGCAGGGTAGAAGGAGATTGAAGTCAAAGATAGGTGGCAACGGAGATTGAAGCGGCCAATACAGAAACTTTGAATCATGTTCCGATGAGTTGTGCCAAAGTCAGAGAATGATCCAAGAAGAATTAGCCTTCAAGGCAAATTCCATTGGATTTTTCTTCTCAAGCACTACAAAATTGACCACCAAAAATCTAAAATTGGATTAACGGCTCACCCGTCGGAAAGGAAACAAGTATAGCCGGACAAGGTACCATGGGACGGCGTGGGCCGTTCATGGTAAGCACCAATGGCCCAGGACAAAGGAGCCATCCCATGCTGAATAACTCAGCACAAAGCAAAGGTTTGTGCTAACAATGCTCCACACGAGGCAATGGCGCAACCCGTGACTTGCACCAAATGCCACGGGCCGCAAGAACGATTCTCAAATACCCTCCCAAACGGCTAGTATGGGTGTATGACATCCTATTTTCGACGTCCCGCGCTATTCCATGTCCAAGATTCTAAGAAAATCCTTAAGGGTGTGGGAAAACACATGGCCCGTGCCAAGTTTCTAAGCGAATCAACCTTCCTGACCACAACCCATGCCAATGGCCATAACCATGGATCAGAAACCTCAAAATCAACATACTGTTGGTGCCCTGCGCTAAACGTCACGGTATGCCCCAGTGCCCCATGCAAATTAAAGGTGCATGACCCATATCAGGACCTGTGTCCCATGCCACCAAGGATTGAAGTACATGCCACGGGCTGCACCATAAGCGACAGCTTGCCACATGCGGCTGAACTCAGGTTTCTCACTATTTTGGTCATATCTCTCTCATTTTTCATCCGATTTCCCTCGACCATATATCAAAATCTTCATCTTTATGATCTTAATCCAACATATTAAATCTCAGCTCCAGGTAATTCACATATTTAAGCAGTTTATTTGAGAAAGATTCAGCGGCTAGAGGGAAAGAATATTAGGGTTTTGACCTAATTTTGGCCGATTTTGGGCATATCTTTAGGCCCAATCTCCTGCTGCTATATATAGAAGGATTAGTGTTCTATAAAACCCTAAGTGGCCATAATGTAGATTTTATTTCCCACTTTAGGTAGAAGGAAGAGGAGAGCTCTCTGTAGAGTTTTTCTCCTCTTTTCTTATCTTTTCATCTTTTTCTCTTTATCTTTTCTTCTTCTTTTTCTAGATCCAAGGAATCTAACTCCATATTTTCCATGGATCTATTTTTTATAGAGTAGATTTATAACTTGGGGATAAATTTTAGGAGCATGGTTTGATTTAATTGTTTTGTTGTGATTTTGTAGTTCATCTTAATTTTGTGTTAATGATATGATTGTGATTGTTCTTGATTATTTTAATTACATGATTAGTCCACCACATATACGCATAAACTTTGGTCTATATTCATGTATGTTGCAAATATCGATACCCCCTTGAGAAGAGAAACCTAAATGTTAGAATGGGTAAGAGAGAACGTGTCCACGTGGGTGTGTGTATGAGGGATTCGAGTATGCTCTAACTTATTTTCCATCGCACCAGTCCTAGATGAATTTGAAAAGTTTTCCAAGAGGTTTCGAGTAGAGATAGAGAATAGTAGCAAGCTAGGGTGTGAGAGGCCTTAGATTATAGATAAGGTGCCAACGACCCTTTGACCTAATTGATAGGACCATTGGGAAGTAGTGCATTCGTGGTAGAAGCCCAGGACATAATTGTACGGGGGATAAACAAGCCTACAACAACAACCAGACCTTTTTTGTACTCCCCTAATTATGATGGCGATGTCGATGGAGGGTTGCGAGAGCACCTGTTGTGACAGGGACGTGGAAATATATGCCATCGGCCACACCACGTGTTATGAACACTCTATTAGGTTTCCCAAGGATCAAAATATTATATTAACCATGTTGCTCAATGACTTCCCAAGTGCTTAGTTAAATAACTTACTTTTCTTTTTTACTTTTATGCTTAGTAGCTGTTAGTTATAAAAACCAAACCCCCCTTTGCATGTACGCTTTTACTAGCTATTCCTTTCCCTTGTATAGATTTATGGCCCGTATGAGGTTGTGTTTTGATTGATATTTGGACCTAGAATCTCCGTGGAAAAACCCAGGGCTTACCGCTAACTACCCCATAGGTAGCGTTGCAGTGAGAACAGATGCATAACTATAAATTTCTATCTTTTGACCACGTCCTCTGTCCGGGTTAATTAGCTAAAACTAACAACCTCTCGGGAGAGGCATGTCAATGGAAAATAAGTTAGAGTAATACTCAGGTCTCCTGTGCACACACGCGTGTAGATGCAATGTACTCCCTTACCCATACTCTCCCATGCACACACTCGTGCAAATACAACGTACTCCCTTACCCATACAAACATCCAGGTTTCCCTTTCCAGGGGGGCATAAATATTTGCACTAACATGAATATATACCAGAGTGTGTGCTTAATGAAGTGTACTATTCATGCAATTCAAACATTCAACAACAGTCACAATAATATAATGATCACAAACATTAGGATGAATCTAGTGAATCTCACAAAAGCATTAATGAAACATGTCTACAATTTATCCCCAAGCTATGGAAACTACTCCATAGATGTGGAATTCAACTATAGATTTGAATTCCCCATCTAGGTTCAAAGCAAAAAGAAAAGAAAGAAAGAAAATGAGAGAGCGTTTCTCTCTCTAAAGTTGCTCTACAATATGATGAATAAAAATCTATCTACTTCACTCTACTCTACATGTTTAACCTAATGGACTAAGGCTACATCTATAGGACAAGGGGAGTGGGCCTAAAATTAGGCCCAAAATAGGCCAAAAACTAGTTAACCCTAGTTCACCCACCACCCAGCGTGGGTCATCGCAGATGGCACGATCCGTGCCATGTACTTGTCGTAGGACTCAGGATCTGGCATGGCCAGTGCCAATCCCTTGGCACGGGACACTGCATTTGGTGTGGGTTATAGCTTCGTGCTGGTGCACGCTGCCAGATCTAGCGCAGTCCACGCCAACATCTCGTCTAAAAGGCGTGTTTTCGACTTCTGATGGTGCGGGGCGCGACCCTTGGTGCAGACTATGGTCTAGAAGGCTGATTTGCTCAGAAAATCGGCATGGGATGATTGATTCTCCACACCCCGTTGGCTGGTCTCGACATCTTGAACTTGGAATGGCGCGTGGCATCGTTGATGGGATGACACACACTCATACTTAGCTGATTATTTGTGAGGATTGGAACTTGGCGCGTGTGGCCCGTGTAATTTGGTGCGGTTGGCACCATAGCCTCGTGCTGAACATTATAGGAAAGAGCCAACTCCTTTGGTGTTGGCCTTTGGTGCCAACCATGAGTGGCCTCTGCCTATCCGTGGTACCTTGGCCGGCTAAACTTGTTTCCTTTGCTACGTGTGAACCGTTAGTCCAATTTGAGAGATTTAGTAGTCGATTTTATAGCGCTTGAGAATAAATACCCGATGGAATCAGGCTTGAAGGATTATTCTTCTTGGACTGTTCTCAGACTTTGGTGCAACTCATAGGACCACGGTTCCCCATTTCGTTTTTGGCCGCTTTGAACTCTGTTGCCTCCTATCCTTAACTCTAATCTCCTTCTACCACGTATTGATGTTCCAGGCCATCATCTACTACCATTCTAGAGGAGAATTTTCTTCGATCTCTTTTACCATCCTTAGAAATGGCCTTCAATATCTTCTACCACCCTTACAAACGGCCTTCACATAGAATGTAAGCAAAAAGTACCCACGAACGACCTACTTAAGATGATCACATGGAAGATCTGGGAGCCCATGGATATAAGATGTCCATTATTACTAATTAAGTCTACAAAATGCAGGATTTAGACAAGAGAACCAATCATGACTGTCTAAACCCCTTGTTACATATACTCAACTAATACTAGCAATCCGCCGAACAAAATAAGCTAAAAACTTTGCTGAATGCAATGGTTAACGCATGAAAAATGAAGCACATTAGACTCCCCACACTTAACCAATTTCTCATCCATGATTAAATAAGGACAAGAAAAGGAATTAAGCGAAATGTAGCGTGCAAGCATAAGTTAACCGAGGCATAAAACTTATTCTTAGACTATCCTATTTCCCCCCAAAAGAGTAAGAATCTCACAACTCTCACACTCCCTGAAGAACATAAGCAATCTAACCACCAAAAAGTGAAATGTGGAAAATTGTAAGTAAAAAAGATAAGTGTAAAGCTAGCTTACTTTTCCCAAAATTATCCCCAAAAGTAGTCCAAGAGTCGTCTCCCAAAAAAAATCCACCAAGGAAATCAAAGAGTTATCAACTTGGTTGTAACATAGGGATAATTTGTGATTCTGAACCTAGTTACAACCAAGGAGTCAATTGTACCGTTAACCTAGTTTTTTGTTTTCTCTCAATTTCTCTCATCTTGCCTAGGAGCCCTTTTGGGTTTTCATCCTAGCTTTAACACACAAAGAGTAATAACTTCTCACCTTTTTCCACACGGTCTCTCATTGTTGCCTAGGCTCGTAAGCCTAGCTGGGCCTAACCTCTCATTTTTACCTAGGTCTTTCGACCTATTCGAGTTTTTCCTGATGTTACCCAAGTCACCCTTTTGGGTTTTTGACTTGTCTAGGTTTTAAATTTTCTAATTTTTTCAAGTTTTCCAATTATTTTGGTGTACCACAAAATTGCCCCAAAAGTGGGCTTCATACTACACAAGATAAGATCAAACACAAAAATACACCACCAATATCCTAAAACAACCTACCCCATGCAAACTAGGAACCCTAGCATAGCATGTCATGCCACCAAATGTCCATCCAAAATCATCCCTCAACAATCAAAAATTAAAATCACCAATCAAACAAGAAAAACAACTACCAATGCAAATCATGAAATCCACCGAGGAAATCTAAGAATGAAGACTCCCTAAGTGCTTACTACTCCCTCCCCACACTTAACCAATGCATAGTCTCCAATGCACAAAAATCATGCCAAAACATAAGTGATGTAGGGAAAAATTGTGATACTCTCTCTCGTGGTCCCGAATGGCTTTCATCCTCATGGCTTGTGAAGCTTCTCTCAATGTATCATATTGCTTGAAGTGTTGCCTCCATGGAGTTCATTCTCACACTCATCTCCTCCAATTATGACTGCCTTCCTCCCATTGCTTGGATAACCTCTTGCAAAACTTGGGTAGAGTTCGAAAAATTTTCCCCAGGAGAATGCAATTGGTTCATAATGCCCATGGATACGCAATAATGGCTAAGAAGTGCTCTTGAAGAGCTCTCACCCTTGGTCTCCTCGACTTCTATCTCCAGGGTGGCTAAAACTCTGTAGAAATCTCTCTCAAATTGCCGACCCGGCTCAATAAATAGGTTATCAAAGTATGTGTCACAGTCGATGGTGGTGCACTCTGGTTGTGGAAGTACCATGAAACTAAAATGTCTTGCTCCACCAAAAACCCATACATATCTACCCACCGATATCGTAGGTACCACCATGGATGCTTTGGCTAACTTCTCGATGTTATACCTTGTACCCAATCGTCCCAAGTTAGCCGATACTCTATGTGTGACTGGAAACCCTAAGTGTTGTGCCAGTAGGCCTACCATACCGCCCATAGATATCTAGCCACTCTTTCTGTCCCCTATTGCTAAACGTTCCTGCATAAAATACCCCACCAAATTTGGGTAAAAGTTACCCTTGGGTGTCACTGCCCAAAGGCAATGAACATCAAAACTTGGGCATTGTATTAGTTCACCGTGGCAGAAAACCCTATAGCCTACAGTCGGTGAACATTACGGAACACTGGGTGAACTAGGACTGTACTCTTGCACAGGTTCTTCCGATCAGTGCCTGTCAGTTACACCCAAAAGCATCCAAGAGAGAAAGGTACCCCGTGACGATGTATTTTCAGGATCTCCTTACCATACCTCCACCCAAAGGCTCGCGCTACCTCTCAGTGGGTCATCTTGTACTCGTTATCATCCAGGTTTAATTTGATTGCCTTGTGTCCATCATCATCCGCGATGGGCCATAGAGTAGCTAGGAACTCTAGCATCCGACTGACGTACGTCTTCGAGTGTCTCTTGAGAAACCCCTCCAGACCACTCATCCCAATAGGTAAGTGATGGGCTCGAGTAATCTTAGAGCCTCCAGGATGTCCTTGCATGCAAATCCAGTCTCCAAAATACTCCTCTTCAGGTCTCTCAAGTTTCTCCACCACTGGACTGCAGTTCCAAAGATGTTGGATAACCCCATAAACTCTTCGGTCACAAATGCAGGGTTGCAAAGAGTGGAAGTCTTCAGCTTGGGGTTGGCACCCTTCGCCGGCTTCTTCCCCTTTTCACCTCGAGTGGACTTTCCCTTCTCCAAAACATTTTTCTTAGGTGTCATCCTATCAAAGTGAGGACATAAGGGGTGATATGATCATAATCAAGGCATGGACTACTATTCAATAATATAACATTCTCCCAAATAGTCAACCCATTAAAAACATGATAATCTAAGCATGTAGGCTATTAAAAAAATAGCATTCCTCATCAAACAACAAACTTATGATTGTTCTCACCAACCCATAAATAAGATCATGCAATAAAGAATCACTCTCTCCTAAATTACCCTACATATGAAGATCACACCATTCAAGCATAATAGCAAATCAATCCACCCAACATTTTCTTCAACTCAAGATCATTCATACAAACCCCGTATCACTATAAAAACACGAAAGAAAAAAAGAAACACCATATAATTATTGTCATCCTTATGGTTTATTTGCTTTTTCATGCAATCTAGTTAGAACCACCTACATGTGGGTCTCCAGAATCGCCATTGGAGACTCCACCCACAATGAAATCGTTGGGAAGAGGTCTCCACAATAAGCCATTCCTTACCTTAGGACCTCTTGTCCGTCATAAGAAATGAGTCCCTGTGTCTTGCTAACATTGAGTCTGTGAATGCCACTTTGGGGTTAGGGAGAGGTCGAGGAGGTTTTAAACTCTCGACAATCTCCCTTCCTTATTGCAAGTTGGTTATATAGACTAAACATGATAACATTAATGTATGTGCCTAAATCTATCATGGCATGGTCTACAAGTTTACCACCTAAAGAGATGGGGATATAAAACATTTCAGGGTCATCACATTTCTTAGGTAAGTTTTTATGATTCAAAACGGTGATTCCTCCCATTTTAAATGTCCTAACCTCTTAGTTGGCATACGTCTTTTCTTTGTGCATATAAATTTATGAAATTTATCATATGATGACACGTTCTCAATTCATTCCAAGATAGGGATTGTTACCTCAACCTTCTCGAAGACTTTTCAAATGTTTGCATAATCGATCACCACCTTTAGCCATTCCCTCAAAGCATTTAGAAATGGAGGTGGAATAGTGACTTGTGCCTCGGACGGGTGAACTTACATGGATGGTGCTTCCTTGACCACAATCTCTTCCTCTTCAAAGTGTACTTTGGTGGCCTCTACTATCCTATCATCCTCTTCTTCTTAGTCTCACAAACTTTCTTCCCACTTCTTAACTTAAGAGCACTCATGTTCCTTGGATTGATCTCCAACTGGGAAGGTAGTTTCCCAGACTCCTTGGCTTCAAGTCGGCTTATAGAGGTGGCAAGTTACCTTACTTGAACTTCAAGAATTTTGATACTTGAGAAATCTCTATTATCAAGATCTTCAATCTCATGCCTTATCCTCTCCGCAAAAACTTCATGTTTCTTCCCCAATTGACTGATGGCCTATAAGATCTCATCCTGTTCCGACTTGTAGAGTGAAGCATGATTATTGAAAGGGACTTCACCTCTAGGATATAGTTGAGGTTGAGCTTGCCCACCCCAGTATTTTTGAGGTTGGTTATCCTCCCTCCATTCGAAGTTAGGATGATCTTGATACCTCTGGTTGAATGAGTTTGCATAGGGGTTCGGCCTTGCATCTCCTTGGTTCCCCCGTAACCCTTGTGGTTGACCCCTAGAAAATTGTGGTCTTTAACGGTTGTTGTAGTCAATTGCCTTCACCTCTTGTAAATCATCTATGACTTTGGGACATGGTTAAGAGTTGTGCTTAAGGTTGAAAACTCCACACACTTGGACTTGATGCACTTTTCCTCGCAAAAGCTCCTTCATCGTGGAAGCAGGAGCTTGGACTTGTTTCTTCAACTTAGATGAATGTGTGTGTTCATCCAAAACCTTAACCCTTGACCTAGTGTCAAATTTTTGCATACCATTTATTATTTCTTCAAAGAGGGAAATTTCATCCTTGGGGCTCTGGTTTGCTATCGAACCATTACAAGCGGCATTCACCATCTGCATATCTTCATCGCATAGCCCCTTGAAGAAATAATACACCAGATCCCCCTCCTTGAAGGGATGGCAGAGGAAAATAGCTAGCAGTCTCTTGAAGTGTTTCCAATAATCATAAATACTCTCGGTAGCACCTTGGGTGACGTTCGACAATTGCTTCTTCAACCATGCCGACTTTGACGGTAAAAAATACTTCTCTAAGAACCTCTGCTTCATGTCCACCCAATAACCAATGCATCCTGGTGGAAAGTAGTAGAGCCAATCCTTGGCACTACTTTGAAGGGAAAACTGGAAGGCTTATAGATTGTTGTAATCTTCAAACACTCTCGAGGGCTTCATGTTCGTGCACACCAAATGGAACTCCGATAGATGTTTGTTCGGGTCCTCCTCTGCCAATCCATGGAATATAGGTAGGCAATAGATCATGCCACTTTTTAACTCACAGCTCACATTGGCGGGTAATGTCGGGAAGGTAATGCATAGCGGCTGATTCTCCAAGTTGGGTGCTATGAGCTCCCGTAGGGTACGATTGTCTTATACTATTGCTAGCATTTTGACCCTGTTCCTTTGTTCTTTGCCACCTTCTCCTATGACCACATGTGTTCTCAGTCGGGTAGTGTAAGATGCCTAGATCAGTGGTACGGGTGGGTACCCTAAACTAGGGCCAACAATACCCTTATGAATACAACATTAGCAAACATATCAAAGGATAAAAAAATAACTATAGAAACAACTCCAACCAAGAATCAACAACATAAAAAAACAAAAATAAAAATCTAATACTAACTACTCTACTAACACGTTATTTCAAATGATAGTTAGATTGAATAGCATACTAGGAAATGATGCCAAAATTTTGACCTACCTCCCCAAAGTCGTTAATTGTAGCTAATTAACTCAAGCAGAGACTTTCCCAGGGGAAGGTCAAAAGATAGAAATTTATAGTTCTTTACCCGTTATCACTTCTATGCTACCTATGGGGTATTTAGCAGTAAGCCATGGGTTTGTCCACAGAGATGCTAGGTCAGAATATCAATCAAAAGACAGCCTTGTACGGGTTTTCAATCCATACGAGTGAAAGGAATAACTAGTAAAGAAAACATGCAAAGGGGGGGGGGGTTGTTTTTTCAAGCTAACAATTACTAAGCATAAAAGTAAAAAAAAACAAAGTAAGCTATTTAACTAAGAACTTGGGGAGTGATTGAGAAACATGGTTAATCTAATGTTTCGATCCTCGATTCATTCACATAGAAATTTAGGGAAACCTAATAGAGTGTTCATAAAACGTGATGTGGCCGATGGCATAAACTTCCCCGTCCCTATCACGGTGGGTGCACTCGCAACCCTCCGTCGACACAACCATTGTAATTAGGGATTTACAACAAGGTCTAAACATTATTGTAGCTCTATTTCTCCCTGTGAGATTACATCCCGGGCTTCTACCATGAATGCACTACTTCTCAATAGTCCTATCAATTAGGCCAAAGGGCTGTTGGCACCATATCTATGATCCAAGGCCTCTCAAACCCTAGCTTTCTACTATTTTCTATCTCTACTTGGAACCTCTAGGACAACTTTACGAAGTCAGATAAGACTTGTGCAATGGAAAATAAGTCAGAGTATACTTGAATCCCCCATGCACACACCCAAGCAGACGCATACTCCCTTACCTATTCTAACATCCATGTTTCTCTTCCTAAGGGGGCATCAATATTTTCACCATACATGAATATAGCCCAAAGTGTGTGCTTATGTTTGGTGTACTGTTCATGCAATTCAAATAATCATGCACAATCACAATAAAATCATGAACACTAAATTAAGATGAACTATAGAATCTCACAAAACAATTAAATCAAACCATGCTCCTACAATTTATCCTCATGCTATAGAAACTACTCCATAGATATGGAATTCAAATAAATATTTGAATTCCACATTCTAGGGTGAAAGAAAATAAAAAGAAAAGAAAAGGAGAGAGTTTTTCTCTCTCTAAAGTTGCTCTCCTAATTACAAAAATGATCCAACCTCTTTAACCTAGTAAACTAAGGCTATATTTATAGTAGTAAGAGATTGGGCCTAAAAATAGGTCCAAAATAAGCCAAATCAAGGTAAACCCTGGTTTAGCCGCTGCCAGGTCCAGGTCATCACAGATGATATGGCCCATGATGTGTTCTTGGCATGGGGCGCGAGATACGTGTGGGATGCGCCCTCTTGTGGTGCAGGCCGCTCGTTCTGGTGCGTGGCGTGGATCTTCAAGTGGCGTGGGGTGTGGAGTCTAGCACAAGCTACGTATTCCTTCTAGTGCATACCACGTCGTTCGACGTGGGGCACCTACAGAGTGCAGAAATTAAGGCTTCTGATCCGCACCAGTGGCCGGTGGTGTGGGTCATGGTCATGAAGGGTGCTCCGCTCAGAAACTTTGGCGTAGGCCATGTGATTTCACACACCCTGCCGCCTTGTCTTAGTATTTTGGACTTGGAACGGTGTATGACATAAAAAATGGGATGTCTCATGCCCATACTTAGCCGTGTGGTGTGGGACTTAGTCTCGTGCCGGCGGCCCGTGGCGTCTAGCATGTGCTGGGCCATAGTCTAATGCTGGTTTTCTTGGCACTGAGTTTCTCCTTTGGCACAGACCATTGGTGCCAACCTTGAATGACCCCTGCCGACCTGTTTGTGCCTCGACCGAGTGAACTTGTTTCCTTCACTATGGGTGAACCGTTAGTTCATTTGAGAATTTTAGTAGTCAATTTTGTAGTGCTCGAGAAGAAAATTCCAATGGAACCAGCCTTGAAGGCTAATTGACGGGCGGGCGGTCGTCGCGCCCGCCGTGCAAAAGATAATTTATAAGCCCTAAATGCTTACTTTCTACAACTAGGTAGATAGTGGCAAATCGGGGTCATCCAATGAGAAGAGGGATCTTCCTAAACGTCTAGGCACACAATGGTTGATACTAGGCTAGGAGTAACTATATATACACACACTTAAAAGCAAGTAAAAGGGGGGGGGTTGGTTGGTTGGTTTCCTAAGTTAACAAAGATAAAAGGACACGATAACTAGCAAGGTCAAGTGACTATGCTAATCATCAAACAAAACTAAAGAAAAGGGGTTTTAAACTACAAAGATAAAATGCCTTGGGGACAACGGATATCCACTTCCACATCTAATGTAGTTCATCGAATCATTCACACATTCCATCATATAGCATTCATGACCCAACACTCACATACCCATCTAGCAAGTGCCACAACACACACATCACGAGGAGTTCTAAGTTCATGCTCATAGATCTTCATGCAAAGGCGCTACGGAATTCGTCACGTTCCTACACCTAAAAAATTCAACCACACAAGCACTCCCTATGCTCAAACAACTCATGGCACACATGCAGTGAAACACACCGTCAAGAATACATAAACGCCAAATAACGAATGCTTCAAGAATGAATTTAAATCATATATTCAATACTTCAACTACTTGTCGTGGAGACTAAACTCCCATCCTTCTTAGTTCGTAGTTTGCGAGAGTGAGTTCGACATCTCTCGTCAAACCTCACCAATGACTCCCGAGTCGCGACCACGACTCAAGGTGTCATTGGTGGCATTTAGCACGAAGGACCAACAAGCTTGGCAATGCCTATGACCACTACACCGTGACTAAGCATTAAACCAATTCATGCAATTACACGAGATTGGATGAACGTGCAACGCACATTCATCCACGAGCATATGACTCTCTCGTTTGCTACACAAACGAACATGACGAAGAGTTCGACATCAATCACATTCGTCTAGCACATTGTCAACACACTAACACAATCAAAAGCTCTAATTCATACTCTCACATTACTAACAAGAACAAGGGGAAATTAACCCAAATCCCCCAAACCCTAGCTAGCAATTGATCCAAGCATTTCATATCATCAAGCTCTCAACAACATCAATGGAATCAACAATTAACATTCAAAGCACAATAAAAGCACAATAGCAAAAACACCAAATAGATAGATAGAAATGGTTCTCAATACATAGAAGTGGAAGCTTCAATCCATAGCTCCCAAGTACAAGAACTACTCTAGAACAACAAAAGACATAATTAAACTAAGAAAAACAAAGAAAAGAAAGAAGAGAAAAACCTAGGTTTTGCCCAAAAACCAGAGAGAAAAATGGGCTGGAAAAGCTGGAGAAGAAGAAGAAAAGAGAGTAGTATTTATAGTGCAAAGAAGATAAAGTTGATTTCTGGCCGCCCGTTGGTCGCGACTCGCGACTCGCGATGTGTTGGTCGCGACTCGCGACGGTGTTGGTCGCGACTCGCGATGGTGTCGCGACGGTGTCGCGACGGGAGCCAGAGTTTTGCATTGTTTCTTTGTCTTCTTCATAGCCATCCCTCTCAATCTTCAAGTCTTCAACGGCTCCAAAAATGGTCTTCAACGGCCTCCGGTCTTCATGTCTTCGAAGTGAGTATCCAAAAGTCTTCGAAAGTATAGTCTTCAATGTCTTCCGGTCTTCGTTGCTTTCGTGTTCTTCCTTTGTCACACAAAATCCACTTAGAAGAGGTAAAAGAGTACAAAGTTGCTTTTGCCTCTCCTAAGTGAATTTCAAGGTAAAACACAAGCTCTTGATAATAAAAGAGCACAAAAGTGATCCTAAATACTACTAAATAATGCATCTAAAATGGACACATCAAACCTCCCCACACTTAAACCTTACTCGCCCTCGAGTAAGAAAAGATTCAAGCATACGAAGGAAATGGCATATCCACATCCTAAAACCCCTAAAATAACCACACAAAATGGACATATCAAACCTCCCCACACTTAAACCTTACTCGCCCTCGAGTAAGAAAAGAACCAAGCACACGGAGTAAATGATATATCCAAAACCTAAACTAATCCCCCAATCAAAGCCTCACAAAAACTCTCAATATCGAAAATCCCAAAATAAAAGCTCACATGAGAATTTTTTTCACACACACATCCCCAATCCTAAATCTAACCAAACCTACCACTTATCAATTCACTACCCATAAAATATTTCAAAGCCCAGAATTGATATTCCCATAATCCAATGACACAAAATGAAGCTAAAACCATAGAGGAAGTTTTAAACACATGCTTCACCTAATGCCAACATATCAACCAAAAACGAAGTAGAAAGAGATAAGGAATTGTATAACCACACTTCGTTTCCTAACCCACTAAGCTACCCAATCCCAAGAGGTCTATAGATGTTGAGCTACCCGATCCATCCATGTGACAACCGCAACCTTATGACTCCAACGCCGGCAAGTGAGTGAAATCATAGCATTTTTCAATTTCTCTCAATTTCTCTCATTTTGCCTAGGAGCTCTTTCGAGTTTTCATCCTAGCCACACATCATGTTTCTTTAGCTCACATCTCACCTTTTTCCACACATTTTAGCCTCTCATTTTTGCCTAGGCCGCCCTTTAAGGGTTTTCGACCTATCCGGGCCCCCAATGTTACCTAAGTTGCCCTCTCGGGTTTTCAACTTAGCGGGTTTTCTTTTTCTCTCTCTTTTTTTCTTTTTCTTTTTCTATTTTTTTATTTTTGTTTTTCTATTTTTTTTCTCATGTTTTTCCAATGAAAAGTAGCAAAAAGCATTCCAAAACAATCTAGCATGCATATGAGTCCTCTAACCCCTCCCCACACTTAAAATATTACATTGCCCTCAATGTAAACACGTAAGGCAAGAACAATAAAAATCAAGGTAAGGGAGTTAGAGTGACACCCATTTCTCCGTAAATTCGCCGGTGATATGGCGATATCCAAGTACTTGGATGGTCCCGAGATAGGTTTTGGAACCGGAAGGGTGAGCAAAGATGCCGTAGAAGAACTCACCCCTCGAGAAAAGCATTGTCTCCATGGCACCGTTTGATCAAGACTACACCACGAAGAAACTCACAAGTACATAAGGATATGTAATACTAGGTTTAGCATCAAGAGTTAATAACCATAGTATTTTCAAAGAACAACCAAATCACACCCAACCAGCACTATAAGAATAATCATGAAAAATATCCAACATATATTGACATGTATACAAGCATCATTATAGGATATGCACTTACGATTACAATGATGTAGTCGGCATACTACAATCAACAAATGTACTATAAAGATGCAAGAATGTTCATATGTCAACATATGTAGGATAGTGAAGGAATGAGTGGGTATGTGGTGGTTCTTGGGAGTGTTGGGTGGAGAAGAAGGTAAGATCATGCAATGTTTAAAATCATTTGGAAACTTGGAAGCTTGGAAATTTGAAATCCGGGCTCAAAAAAAAATTTCAATAGTTACTGAGCTCGTCGCGACTCGCGACGAGCCTCGCGAAGTCATCGCGACTCGCGGAAAGGTGAGTCCGAGAGCCCAAAATTTTCTGAGCTCGTCGCGACTCGCGACGAAGGGTGTCGTGACTCGCGACGAGCCTCGCGAAGTCATCGCGACTCGCGGAAAGTTGAGTCCGGAAGCTCAAAATTTTCTGAGCTCGTCGTGACTCGCGACGAAGGGTGTCGCGACTCGCGACGAGCCTCGCGAAGTCATCGCGACTCGCGGAAAGGTGCGTCCGGAAGCTCAAAAATTTCTGAGCACGTCGCGACTCGCGACGAAGGGTGTCGCGACTCGCGATGAGCCTCGCAAAGTCATCGCGACTCGCGGAAAGTTGGCCCTGGGAGGGATTTTTCTCCCCTGTTCGTCACGACTCGCGACGAAGCCCGTCGCGACTCGCGACGGCAGGGGATCTCAGGCTTAAAATTTTTTCTTCTTCTTACCAACTGTCCAAGCTTTCTTCCCTCATTCGTTGATCTCATTCCTTCATCTCCTCCATTGCAATTCACTTCATGTTGCTACAAAATCATAGAAAAACATGCTATAAAAAGAACAAAACAAAACAACAACAAAAACAAACTAAGAAACACAAACTAAGAAACAAAAACTAAAAGAAATGCCGAATTTATTTAACGTCGTCGGCACGACGAAGCTCCGTATGTTTAAGGTCGTCGGCATGACCCTAATGTTATCCGTATGGTGAAGGCTTGAAGCTCTTCACTATGAGCATCAAAAATAAGAGAGGTGGGGGCACAAAACTTTCAAGAGGAAAGTCTTGTGGAGGTGGAGATGGTTCAAAGGGAATTGAGTGGTTAGGGAGCTTGGGATAGTCTTTTGGCTCCTCTCTCGTTTCCCTCAAAACTTCCGAACATATTAGAGTTGGTTCGCTAGGTGGAAGAAGGGGTGACGATGCTAATGGATGTAGCACTATCACCTCTTCCTCCATTTTTCTATCCTCTACAACCAACTCCTCATCCCTTTCAAACTCAAAATCATTTTTATTGGTGACCTCACTCACCGAATCATCGAGTTCAAGTTGGGATGGTGTATTTTCGGAATCACGAGCTTCCATTCGGGCCAATACCTCTAATATGTTCCTCACATGCCCCTCAATGGCCTCAACACTAGAGGAGAGCTGGGTATCCGGCTCCTCATTAGTAAAGGAGTTCAAGTTTGCTATGGTATTTAAGACATCCTCACGTGTCAAACTTGAACTTCCTTGTTGGGCTTGGTTTTGGGGTGTGGTATAGGGTGGTGATGGCTAACTAGGTTGCTCGTAATATTGGTTTTCCGGCTCATTCTCATACCACAAATCCGGACTACCACTCCATTCCGGATTGTAAGAGTTGTGGTATGGATAGCATTCATGAGCTTCTTGCCCTTGAAAACCAATATCTCCTACCTCTTGATAGCACTCTTCATAGTACCCATGGTTTTGGAAACCAAGGGTTCTTTCTCGGTCATAGTGCTCTTCCCACAACAAAGGGCAAGATTCGGTAGGATGGTCGGAATGACACATCCTACAAAACCTTGCTTGTTGAGCCTCTCTTCTCATCATGAGTTCCCTCAAGGTGAGACGCTCCATTAAATTCTTTTTTAATTTTTTTATTTTTCAAAAGTTTGGAATCATAGTGCAAGGATTCTCGATAAAATAAATTACCAAGAACTCAAGCAATACCTACTCCGAACAAAAACAACCACTAAGTAGTGGAAAATAAAAACAACTAGCTAATACACAACCAAATACACCTAAATACTTAAGAATAAATGCCTCTACCCCGGCAACGGCGCCATTTTCACGGGCAGGCGGTCGTCGCGCCCGCCATGCAAAAGATAATTTATAAGCCCTAAATGCTTACTTTCTACAACTAGGTAGATAGTGGCAAATCGGGGTCGTCCAATGAGAAGAGGGATCTTCCTAAACGTCTAGGCACACAATGGTTGATACTAGGCTAGGAGTAACTATATATACACACACCTAAAAGCAAGTAAAAGGGGGGGGGGGGGTTGGTTGGTTGGTTTCCTAAGTTAACAAAGATAAAAAGACACGATAACTAGCAAGGTCAAGTGACTATGCTAATCATCAAACAAAACTAAAGAAAAGGGGTTTTAAACTACAAAGATAAAATGCCTTGGGGGCAACGGATATCCACTTCCACATCTAATGTAGTTCATCGAATCATTCACACATTCCATCATATAGCATTCATGACCCAACACTCACATACCCATCTAGCAAGTACCACAACACACACATCACGAGGAGTTCTAAATTCATGCTCATAGATCTTCATGCAAAGGCGCTACGGAATTCGTCACGTTCCTACACCTAAACAATTCAACCACACAAGCACTCCCTATGCTCAAACAACTCATGGCACACATGCAGTGAAACACACCGTCAAGAATACATAAACGCCAAATAACGAATGCTTCAAGAATGAATTTAAATCATCTATTAAATACTTCAACTACTTGTCGTGGAGACTAAACTCCTATCCTTCTTAGTTCGTAGTTTGCGAGAGTGAGTTCGACATCTCTCGTCAAACCTCACCAATGACTCCCGAGTCGCGACCACGACTCAAGGTGTCATTGGTGGCATTTAGCACGAAGGACCAACAAGCTTGGCAATGCCTATGACCACTACACCGTGACTAAGCATTAAACCAATTCATGCAATTACACGAGATTGGATGAACGTGCAACGCACATTCATCCACGAGCATATGACTCTCTCGTTTGCTACACAAACGAACATGACGAAGAGTTCGACATCAATCACATTCGTCTAGCACATTGTCAACACACTAACACAATCAAAAGCTCTAATTCATACTCTCACATTACTAACAAGAACAGGGGGGAAATTAACCCAAATCCCCCAAACCCTAGCTAGCAATTGATCCAAGCATTTCATATCATCAAGCTCTCAACAACATCAATGGAATCAACAATTAACATTCAAAGCACAATAAAAGCACAATAGCAAAAACACCAAATAGATAGATAGAAATGGTTCTCAATACATAGAAGTGGAAGCTTCAATCCATAGCTCCCAAGTACAAGAACTACTCTAGAACAACAAAAGACATAATTAAACTAAGAAAAACAAAGAAAAGAAAGAAGAGAAAAACCTAGGTTTTGCCCAAAAACCAGAGAGAAAAATGGGCTGGAAAAGCTGGAGAAGAAGAAGAAAAGAGAGTAGTATTTATAGTGCAAAGAAGATAAAGTTGATTTCTGGCCGTCCATTGGTCGCGACTCGCGACGTGTTGGCCGCGACTCGCGACGTGTTGGTCGCGACTTGCGACGTGTTGGTCGCGACTCGCGACGGTGTTGGTCGCGACGGTGTCGCGACGGGAGCCAGAGTTTTGCATTGTTTCTTTGTCTTCTTCATAGCCATCCCTCTCAATCTTCAAGTCTTCAACGGCTCCAAAAATGGTCTTCAACGGCCTCCGATCTTCATGTCTTCGAAGTGAGTATCCAAAACTCTTCGAAAGTATAGTCTTCAATGTCTTCCGGTCTTCGTTGCTTCCGTGTTCTTCCCTTGTCACACAAAATCCACTTAGAAGAGGTAAAAGAGTACAAAGTTGCTTTTGCCTCTCCTAAGTGAATTTCAAGGTAAAACACAAGCTCTTGATAATAAAAGAGCACAAAAGTGATCCTAAATACTACTAAATAATGCATCTAAAATGGACACATCACTAATTCTCTCGTATTGTTCTTAGACTTAACCACAACTCTTCGATCCACGATACACTGTTTCTTCGCTGGCCACTTTGAACTTCGTTTCCACCTATCTTTGGCTTCAATATTCTCTACCATGCATTGATGTTTTTGGCCTTCATCTATTACCGTTCTAGTGTGAATGGTCTTTGTCTCTTCTGCCTCCCTTGCGATTGCCCTTCAATATCTTCTACCATCCTTACAAACGGCCTTCACATAGAATGTAAACAAAATGTTACCACAGCCGACCTATTAAAGATGATCACAAGGAAGATCAAGGAGCCCGTGGATACAAGATGTCCATTAGTACCAATTAAGTCTACAAAACACAGACAAGAAAATCAAACATGGACGTCTAAACCCCTTGTAACGGAAACTCAACTAATACTATCAATCCACCAGATAAAACTAGCTAAAAACTATGCCAAATGACATGGTTAACGCACGCATAATGAAGAAGATCAGTAACTATACTTGTCTTTCCCCTCAAAGTATTTGGGAATGGAGGTGGGATGGTAACTTGCGCCTCGGGCGGTGGGAGCTCCTTGAAAGGTGCCTCCTTAACCTCAATCTCTTCTTCTTTGAAGTATGCCTTGGTTGCCTCCAATACTTTATCATCCTGTTGCATAACCTCTTCTTGGACTCACAAACTTCCTTCTCACTTCTCAACTTGAGAGCACTCACGTTCCTTGGATTGATCTCCGGTTAGGAAGTGAGTTTGCCAGACTTCTTGGCTTCTAGTTGGCTCACCAAGGTGGAAAGTTTCCCAACATGAACTTCAATATTTTCGATACTCGAGAATGCTCTATTACCAAGGTCTTCAATCTCATGCCTTGTCATTTCCACAAAGACTTCATGTTTCTTACCCAATACTAATGGCTTCTAAGATTTCCTCTTGATCCAATTTGTAGATCAAGGCATGATTGTTGGAAGGGCCTTCACCTCGAGGGTATGTTTGAGGTGGGGCTTGTCCTCCTTGGTATCCTTGAGGTTTGTTATCCTCCCTCCATCTAAAATTTGGATGATCTCGATACCTCGAGTTGAATGATTTAGCATATGGATCTGTTCGTACATCTCCTTAGTTCCCCTGTAACCCTTGTAGTTGGCCCCTTGAAAATTGTGGCCTGTCTAGATTGTTGTATTCAATGGCGTTTATCTCTTGCAAATTGTCTACGCCTTCAGGACATGCCTTGGTGTTGTGGTCTAAGTTCCACACCCCGCAAATTTTGAGTTGATGAACTTTTCCTTGCAAGAGCTCCTTCATCCTAGAAGCAAGAGCTTAGAATTTCTCCTCCAACTTAGGCGATTGTGCGGGTTCTATGATGAAGGAGTGTACTATTCATGCAATTCAAACATTCAACAACTGTCACAGTAATATCATGAACACAAACATTAGGATGAATCTAGTGAATCACACAAAAGCATTAATGAAACATGTTTACAATTTATCCCCAAGCTATGGAAAGTACTCCATAGATGTGGAATTCAAATATGGATTTGAATTCCACATCTAGGATCAAAGCAAAAAGAAAAGAAAGAAAAGAAAAGGAGAGAGTGTTTTTCTCTCTAAAGTTACTCTACAATATGATGAATAAATATCTATCTACTTCTCTCTAATCTACATGTTTAAACTAGTAGACTAAGGCTATATTTATAGGATAAGGGGATTGGGCCTAAAAATAGGCCAAAAATGACTAAACCTGAATTCAGCTACCACTCGGCGCAGGCTGTCGTAGATGGCATGGTCTGCACCATGTAATTGTCACGAGACACATGATTTGGCGCGGGTCGTTCCAATGCCTTGGCACAGGGCACTGCATATGGCGTAGGTTATAGCTTTGTGCTTCTACGGGCTACCAGATTTGGCGCGGTCTGAGCCAACACGTTTGGCACAGACCTTGGCCCTTGGCGCGGGTCGTAGGCTGGAAGTCGTGTCTTAGACTTCTGATTGTGTAGGACGCGGACCTTGGTGCAGACCGTGGTCTAGAAGGTTGATTTTCTCCAAAACTTGGCATGAGCCGCTTGATTCTCCACACCCTTTAGACTGGTCTTGACATATTGAACTTGGAACAGCATGGGCCGTCATAAATGTGATGGTCCATGCCTATTCTTTGCCAATTTTTTGTGAGGATTAAAACTGGTATGCGCACAGCCTGTGGCATTTGGTGCGGTCTGCACCATAGCCTCGTGATAAACACTATTGGCATGGGCCAACTCCTTTGGCATATGCCATTGGTGCCAACCATGAATGGCTCGCGCCGACCCATTGTATCTTGGCCGACAGAACTTATTTCCCTTGCTACGGGTGAACCGTTAGTTCCATCTGAGAGTTTTAGTAGTTGATTCTATAGCACTCGAGAAGAAGAATCCAATGAAATCAATATTAAAGGATAATATTTCTTGGATCATTATTAGAATTTGGTGCAACTCATCGGACCACGATTCCCCGTTTCTTCGTTGGCCGCTTTGAACTCCGTTGCTGCCTATCCTTGACTCCAATATCATTCTAACACACATTGATGTTCTTAGCCTTCATATATTACCATTCTAGAGGTGAATGTCCTTCAATGTCTTCTACCATCCTTGTAAACAAACTTCAATATCTTCTACCGCCCTTACAAACAACCTTCATATAGAATGTAACCAAAAGTTGCCCACGGGCGACCTACTAAAGATGATCACATAGAATATCTAGGAGCGCGTGGATACAAGATGTCCACTAGTACTAATTAAGTACAAAAAACTAGGGATTTAGATAAGAAAACCAAACTTGGTTTTCTGAACCCCTTGTCACATAAACTCAACTAATACTAGCAATCCACCAAACAAACCAAGCTACAAACTATGTCAAATGCAACGGTTAACACACTCAAAATTGAGCACATCATTTGGATTGGCTTCAATCCCCTTAGAGAATACCTTTTATCCTCACAATTTTCCTGCACCCACCATGACTATGCATTTTTTGGGATCAAGCTTCATGCCAGTCACACTCGGTGTATCCAAAGTTTCCTTCAAGTTTAGCGCAAAGTTGCATATCCTTTTTCTTTTTATGACCATGTAATCAACATATGCTTCCATATTTCATCCTATTTGGTTGTGAAATGCATTGTCGACCACCCTTTAGTATGTTACCCCTACATTTTTAGGCCAAACAACATCTTCACATAGCAAAATATTCCAAATCTTATTATGAAGGTCATTTTTTCTGCTGCTTCTAGGTTCATTTGTATCTGGCAAAATCCCTTATACGCATCCAAGAAAGCTAGGACCTCATATCCAGAAATCACTTCAACTAGCTGATAAATTTTAGGCAAAGGATAACAATCCATTGGGCATGCCTTGTTTAGATCAATGAAGTCTATACACATTCTCCACCTAGAGTCTGCCTTCTTTACCATCACTGGGGTTGCTAGCCATTTCGGGTAGATCACCTTCTTTATCATACCAACCAGCAGTAACGATATTACTTCTTCTTCAATCGCTTTCTGTCTGTCACTAGCGAAGCTTCATTGCTTTTGCATGAATGGTTTGACCGAATCACTGATATTCAGCGAATTGGTTGCAATTCCTGTGTCAACTCCTCCCATGTTCTGTACATTCCATGAAAATGTATCATTGTGACTTTGAAAGATTTGTATCACCTTTTGTTTCTCTAGGTTTGGAAGATGCTTTCCTATTTTGACACACTTAGAGGTGTCTTTGGCATCCAAAGTAACAACTTCAGTCTCTTCTCCTAGATCTATTGGAGGATCCAACTGGTTGGGTGGTTAACCATGTGTTATAATTCTAACCATCTTTGTTTGCTCTGCTTTGTTTCCCATTTTCATCGTGATAACCATACATTGTCTAGCTGTTTGTTGGTTTCCTCTTACTATTTCGACTCCTGCTGGGGTTGGGCACTTCATGACCAAATGGTATGGAGACCATATTGCCATTGCTCTATTCATCCAAGGCCTACCGATGATAGCGTTAAATGAACTTGGTGTGTTCATAGCAATGAAGTCACAAATGATAGTACAATTATCATTTTCACTGATTGTTATAAGCAGTTGTATGTTTCCCAACAATGTCTCTACTGACCCCGTAAATCCTACAAATGAGGATTTGGACTTTATAGGTCAGTCAGCTTGAATTCCAACCTGTCAAAGCAATCCACAAAATGGATTTTGACTACACTCCCATTATCTACAAACATTCTATGAACTGTTGCATTTCCAATCTTAGCGATAATAACCATTGGGTCATTGTGAGGTGAATCATTAGGAATTGTATCCTCTTAACTAAACGTGATTGCTTTATCCACACAAAATTTCTTGTCTACAGGCTCTTGTTGTGGCGAATACCATGCCTTAGCTTTCCATGCATTATTTGATAGAGACTCAGTTGATCCATGTGTTAATAAGACTATTCTTTCCGAAGACTCATTCATTATGTCTTCTTCTTACGCCACCACTGCTGTCATCTTCTAATTCTTGTTCTGTGTGTTCGCTACGGCCCAGTTCTCTGCTATGGAGCTTCCTGCTTTATTAGCTTCGTTGTATCAGTTTTCTCCATCTTCTTTCTTGTACTGGCTCAGATAGCCATCCTTAAATTCTCCTCCATTTTCCTTCTCAAATCTTTGCAATATTCAATGTTATGCCCATGATCCTTGTGGAAGGCACAATAATATTCTTCAGATCTCTTATCTGAAGATGCAATCATTGGTGTTGGTCTGCAAAATAGCTCTAGGTTTGCTGGCCAGTTTTCTTTTCATGACTTTGTTAGCGGTGTTTCTTTGGATAGTGTGCTCTGTATCCCCAGTTCTCTTCCTTTGAAAGGGATATTTCCTTTTCCCTTCTTCGAAAAATTCCTCTTTGAGTCATTCATCATTCTTTTTTCTCCTTGCTCCTGCCATATTTTGTGGTTATTTGCTACTTCTATTTGCACATACTGTTCAATCGTTTTGTAGTTCCCTTGGGTTTTTGGGCTTTTTCTTTGTGAGTTCCTTGTAGAATTCTCCTGGTCGTATGCCTCCTGTGAATGCACCCAAGAAAGATTGGAACGACAAATTGCAAACCCCCAAATTTCCATGACGAACCTATTATGATATTATGCAAGACTTTCGTAGCTTTGCTTTGCTATGCTGTTTAGATCAGCTATTATCTTGGTGAATATTTTTTTCTAGTAAAAGTGGCCCAAGGACAAATCTGACAACTGTGCCCAAGACTTAATGCTTTCGTTTGGTAAGTCTTTGTACAATGTGATTGTTGTTTGTGATGGAAATATTGGAAACCCTTACACACCAAATCGATTTCCGCATCGTGAAATCTTATATTCTTACGATAGGAATGTAGGAATTCCACGGGGTCAATTGTCCCATCATAAATTTTAATGTGCAACGGAAGCTTGAAGTCCGTTTCCATCTTGAAATTGCGAAGCTGTGGTGCAAATGATGATTTGTCTACATCATCGCCTGCCACTATATCTTTCAACTCATCCTCATACTTAAGATCCCCATGGTCTTGACTTGTTCTTTTACTTATTTTTGGGGTTTTCTGCTTGAGAGTGGCTATGAATTGACTGTACAACTTTTCTTTGTTTGCT
The DNA here is from genome assembly GCA_037428765.1 of Rubia yunnanensis. Taxonomy (NCBI): domain Eukaryota; kingdom Viridiplantae; phylum Streptophyta; class Magnoliopsida; order Gentianales; family Rubiaceae; genus Rubia; species Rubia yunnanensis. The sequence goes on from CM075066.1 coordinate 22,680,754, forward strand.
TCTAGAAATGATGCAAATGCTATCCTTTATTTTTCTTGATTTGCGTTAGGAGACTCCGCTTTCTCTTCACCATCATCCAAATGTTCTTTAGTGCGCTTCCGTTCTCTACTAGGGACATATTATTGATCTTGTCTAGGATGCATGGTCTTGTTGCGTCCAACCGTTTGCTCATGTGTATGATGTTTTGGCTTTTCTCACTTCTGGTGAACACTATTGTCTACTTTGAAGGGAATAAAGGACCCAAAAAAATTCTCGTCCCCACAGACGGTGCCAAATGTTGTAGGATTCTCTAGTAACCAAAGTGATCGTAGTTCATTGTATATCCTCCAACAAAACAGATCCCGGAAGTGATTCCGGGGAAAATGCTCTGATACTCAAGTCTGTACTTTCCTATAGAGAATTATAATTTTTTAGTATAGTTTCACTGACCTTAACTTGCATTCTTATTCTTGTATTTATAGTAGATTATCTTTGTGGCTCCGCGTTATCAGGATTCACTATCGTGGGTCCTATAAAACCGGTTTGTGTCTTGCTTTGTGGTTGAAAGCTGATCTTCTTCTCCGCTTTTTTTGGATTGTGGCATAGTCGCTTCCAACCTGATTCCTTTTTTCCCAGTTTGCAACCAAGATTAGTCAGGGACTAAGTTCTGGGCTAGGACTGAAGTCCATCCCTATGCTGTTCATGGGGTAGGTATACACCAGCCACTATCTACCTATTTGTATTTATAAAGCACTTTAGGGCTTATAAATTATATATTTCAGAGGTACGCCGACGACCTCCCAAATTTTGGTGTCACTACTGGGGAAGAGGCATTTATTTTTAAGTGTTTGGGTATATTATATGTGAATATTGGTTACTTATGTGAATATGTGTTAGTTTGATTTTATTTGATTTTTAGTTGATTTGTGGTTGGCTTGGTGACGTATTGTTCGAGTTCTTGTTGTGTGGTTTGCACTCGATCCTCTTCACAAGAACCCCTACACTATGACCTAGAGTTAGAGTTGAACTTGAAATGGGCTCGGAGGCTTTCTTTGGAAAGAGTGAAATAACACCCCTTCTAGTGACCATTTTGTGGAACCTTCTACTTCCATAGAGCATGAAGATGATCATCTTGGAGAAGTACCTCAATACCCTCACCTTTGAGAAAGAGGTGTTCCATTAAGGCAAGTCCATTGAGGGAGACTATGGCTCCCAACCATGAGCAACAACTGATGTGAATCACTTATTCGGCAGTTGGACCTAATGGGCACTTTGAGCTAAAGTCCGGATTGATACACTTGCTACCTTAAATTCTTGGTAAGAACGAGGAGGACCCCAATAAACATCTCCCTAATTTTCACATGGTTTTTTTTGGTATGATTCCCGAAGCAGTGGATGAAGAACTGTACAAGTTGAAGGCTTTGCAATTTTCATTTAGAGATACAGCAAGGGATTGGCTCCACTACCTTCCATCTGGGAGCATCACCTCTTGGATTTAGTTGAAGAGGAAGTTTTTCACCATGTACTTCTCGGCCTCAAAGTTTCCACCTTGAAGTAGGACATTATAAACATTCTCCAATGGCACGAAGAGTCATTCTACGTGGGAGAGGTTCAAGAAGAAAATCAGATTACGATCTTCAGGTAACCGGGTCTTGAATATTGGAGTTCTTTTAACAACGGCTTGCGCGCACCACTGACAGTGGCGGAAAAGCTTCCTCGTCTGCGTAACAAGGAAGAAGAAGCCTCCCAGTAAATGGAGCTCTCAGACCTACTCGAATCCGGTGCAGAATATGGTGGTTTTGCTCTACCATTAATCGGTGCTGCTGATGAGGACAGTCGGACGAAAGGTCCCGAGTAAGTCTCCAACCTCCTCGTGGAATTGTTCTATGAATTAGTGCAGATTTATGAGAACTGGTGTGGATTTCTGTGAGTTGTGAACTAGTTTGGAAGTACATAATTCTGTGCGGATTATGTGGTATTGCAGAGAATCTGTTTTGGGTGGAATTGTGTTTTTGTGTTTTGTGCGGATTTCGACTATGTGGATTGCTGTGGATTCATGTCGAACGGTGTAGTAATTTTGTGTGGGAATCTATAAATATGTGCGGAACCCTGCTTCAGTAAATAGCTAACTGCGAGTTTTACGTGATTTATGTGGATTTTGCTACGAGATTAGGGGGTAGCTATCATTCTAATGTGGATTTTGCCGAAAATTTTATGGTGGATTTTGCGAAGAACTGTGCTTCGGGCATAGCTCTGTTCTGTGAGGACTTAGTGTCCATTTGGTTCCGATTTATCTCCATCTATGGTCTCTATGTGTTGTTTGTGTAGTAAACTATCTGTCCATGCACGGATTTGGGTGCAAAAAAATGATATTGTTGGTGGATAGAAGGAATACTGATGAGTTGCAGGGATAAAAAATATGTGTCAGATTTTTGGATGAGTTCAAATTGAAAATTAAGGTGAGTAAACCAGTGTCCAAAACATGGGCATCCTATCGGCCTAGCTCGTGTTCAAACCTCGGTATCCACCCGGCCTTGCTAGTGTTCAAACCCCGGTCACCTTCCGGCCATGCTTGTGTCTAGAACCTGGGATATTTCCGGCCTTGCCTGTGTCCAAACCCCAGCCTAACACCTGGCCTAGCTTGTGTCCAAACTCCGGTAACCCCCCAGCCTTGCATATGTTCAGATCCCAGACACCTTCCGGCCTCGCGTGTGTTTAGAACCTGGAAAACTCCCGTCCCAGCTTGTGCTCAGAACCCGGCCTTGCTGGTGCCCAGACCACGGTAACCCCCAGCCACGCTTGTGTTCAGACCCCGGATATAGTTCAGCCTTGTTTACTTGTCTTAATTCAAAATTATGCCAAACCTACTCTATTTTTTATACCCATAACCCAGCTTATTCCCCTGCCTCATGAACACTCAAAAGATTACTGTTAGGAGAACTTTCCTGTGTCTTACTTGTTTGTCGGCATCTAACAATGGGGAATTGATTGAATCGGAACCATTAGTGATGAAATTCCATTGTCTCATCCTCATTTTTGAGACGAATGGAAAGAAAGAGCAGTATTCTCATTAAAATTATATTTTACGTGGAGTGCTGTGGAAAGAGATGGATTGGTTATGTAATTATGTGGAATGTGTGGAATGTTTGGTTCGCTGTGGAACCTGATTTTGTATGAATTAAAACTCTCTGGATTTTTCTTCTGCTGTGGAATGGGAGGACTAAGGATTAATGAAGAATTAATGACCACGGACCAAGAAGAAAGGAAGGAGCACTGATGCACGGGTTGATTATTTAGAAGGATATTCACCCAGTTTTGGTGAAATAGAAAAAAAAAGAAAAAAAAAAGAAAAGGAAAAAAGGAAATGTGGAGAGTTTCAGCCTTCCCCCTTGGGCTGAAATTGTGGATCACGGGTGAGGGAGTTCTCATTTTCCCTATCCATTGGGGTGTAACCTTTCATCATTTGGTTACACATCTACTTGAATTGGCTAATGGATTAATTAATTAGCGTACGTGAAATTAATTAACCCACTGCCAGCTGAGATACTTGGATTTGATGGTTGCGCAGTTTGCCTGCGCTGCACTGAAAAGTGTGAAATGACATACGGCTGTCCGTTTGCCAAAAATGGAGAGAACAATTACAAAACCATTAGGCGGGGTTTGCGTGGTAGAAGTCATGCCCGGTCTCTTATCATTAGGAGGTCTATCTGCGGGGAACAACTAGGAGCACCACCGACTACGGTTAACTGGCTCCCATCCCCAAAGAAAAAAACCTCGGCATCCACACAGAGATCGTTACCGAAGGTCAATAACCCCCATTTATCTTTATCTTAGGGGAATACATGGTAAAAGTGGTGTACTAGTTCCACCCGGAGAGGACGCATTGCTTCATTCACTGAAAGGCCGAGACCACTCTCGGTTTCGAAATCCATCGCCGCACTTTAGCGATGGTTGGGTTTAAACCTGTGGGGAATAAACCACGGGTCAAGAGCCGGTTACCACTCTCGGTTGGATGGAGGTTGCATGGAATGAGGGGCTAGTGAGTTTGTTCTCATACCCCTCTATTTTATCTCGGATGTTTTTCACAGGTCCCGATCAACACCACGGGGCGAGCATTTTGGTCTCCTGGTCGTAGTACATAGATTATGGGGTTGTATATTATTATGCTCGCATGTATTAACGGGAATGGGCCAATGTGCCCATTCCCGTAGACGATCACAGTTCCTTTTCTATTTACCATTACCTTCGACTAGTGACTAATCTGACTTTAACTAATCAACGGTCAAAATTTACTCAATTTTTAATATATAAACACTAATAACTAAGTTGACTTTTATTAATCCATGGTCAAACTTCGTTTGAATTAGTATATATAAATACAAATAAAAAAATGGCTGGAAATAAGTGTAATAATTATTATACCCCTGTGAAAAAAAATAAAAAAAGTAAACCCTGCCCTCATTTCTTCATTTTCTTTCTTCCCAAAATTCATCCTACTCAGTTTCCTCGCCGCTGCTCAATTAATCAACGATCGACGGTGGTTCGATTGGTGTGGGTGCGGTGGTTCGATTGGAGATGAGTCAGCGGCGGCACGACCGTGGGTCAACTAGAGATGAGTCAGCAGCGACACGAAGGTGGTTCGATTAGAGCAGTTGTGGAGCAGCGGAAGCAAAGCGGTGTGGTGCGACGGGGGATAGAGTTTCTGGCGGAGCTAGGAGGTGGCGGAGCTAAGGCTGAAGTAGGGGGTGATGAAGCTAGGGCTGGAGTAGGGGGTGACAGAATCAAGGTATCGATGGCACACAGTTATTTTTGGTGGCTGGTGGTGTGGGTTTCTGGCAGAGCTCAGGCAGAACTAGGAGGTAGCGGAGCTAGGGAGGAGGTAGGGGCACGGCTCTTTCTGGTGATTGGTGATGTGAGTTTTTGGCAGAGCTAGGGCAGAGCTAGAAGGTGGCGGAGCTAGGGCAGAGGCATGAATAATGCCTTGATCGCCTTCAAGAACACCAACAACATCCGTGAGACCTCAAAAACTTGCATGAAACCTTCAGCTTCGCTTAAGCACTGTTAGAAACTGCTCAAAACAATAAAATGTTTCAATCAAATTAGATTTCTCAAATTCCATGGTTAATTTCGATCGGTCTGCAGGGAGAAAGAGGTGGAGATGTTAAACATGGTGAGATTAGGAGATAAGTTGCAGAAGCACAAGAGGAATAAACTGTGGAGAAAGAGGGGGAGGAAGAAGATTGCTGAGAAGAAGGAGAAGGTCTTTTATATGTTGCTTTCTATTGCAATGCTTGTTGTTTCTAGAGTTGTTTGTTGTTTCTAGAGTTGGTTGTGATATCAATTAAATTGTTTTGTTTTTCGTATATTTAGAAGCTCGAGGAGTTTGAGAAATATGACAAAGAAGCTAATGAGTGGAGGGATAAACATATAGCCAAGGAAGTTTCCCGAGAAAAGGTAATGATCTCTAGATTCTTTGCTATTTTTTCTGCATGTGGATTCTTTGCTTGGTTTTTTGAATAATCTGATGTCGTTGGTGGCTTTTCGTATTTTGATTGAAAATATTAATGTGGTGAATTTTGTTGGTGCATGCCACTTCTTGTTTCTAGGAGGAAAACCTTAATGTGCCTTAGGATCTGTATATGAACATTTAAAAAAGAAGCGTGCCAGTTCTTATGCGTTGTCAATCATATGGAACTCAATGTACTCATATGATCTATTATGTATTATTTGATTCAGTATTGCACCTATATTCTAGTCTTGAGAACTGATGTATCATAGGGTGAATTGACTTGGCTTTTAACCAGTCACTTGGAATTGTTTCCCATACAGTTGGGAACTGAATATAGCTTCCAGCTAATCGGTTGGTTTGTACATTCAGGTGGAAGAAATGAAGTGAATATCAAAACACAAGGCTAAAGAGGAGAAGAAAATATTAGGATATGATCTAAGCAGTATTTATTTGTGCTCATGTTGTCAATTACCTGTCCCTAGCTTGAAATGCTCATTTGATTTAACATGTAGCTTCAGGTAATGCTAATTGTGGAAAAATTGCAAGAACTGCTAAATTTATTAGGTAATATTGATTGAATGAACCTTTCCCCTTTCCTCCTTGTGATTGTTCATGCATAGTAATGTATTTGGTAGTAGAATGGACAGTAAATATAACTAAAGACTCTCTTGAACAATTCTTGCATTGGTTCGAAGCATCTATATAGAAGCTTGATCTTTCTAACTTATAACAATAGTGCTAGTTGACCATACATAATACGTGTGTCTCTTTTTACGCATCAGAGAAGCTTTGAATTTAAACCTATTCTTATATTTGTGATACATATCATGTTTATCTGAATAGTTCATGGAACTGTCAATTCTCGGTTTCATTGTGAACTATGTAGTTGCTCAACAGAACGAAGAAATTGCAAAGTTGGTGGAGGAGGCACAAATGAATAAAGATCACATGCTTCAGGTATTGAATGACTCTGTCGTTATAGCATAAATCAAGAATATGCTAATTTTTCCTATTTATTATGTCAGCATAAAAGTATTGCTCAAGCAAATGAACAAGCCCTTAAACAGGTTAAAACTGCATATGAGAAATCAAAGGCAGAGGTATCACACCATCATTGTTTTGTTATTATTGAACTCATTGAGTTTTCTTGCTAAACATTTGGGTATTGCTAAACATAGGGTGAATTGACTTGGCGGAGCTAGTCAGTAGGCATTCACTAAACATTTTCTTATTTATATAGGCTGCTTGTGACATTATTTTCAAATTGTAAGGTAAACATAATGGGATAGACTTGTGTGCTGAGTGGAGTTTTGATTACTCATTTGTTTTCTCCATGTTTATTTAGATCTAAACTACGTAGCCCCTTTGTGTGTATGTTTGATTCCTTTGTCTGTTTGAATATACAGAGGATTTCCAATTTATCTTAAGTATGTTCGTTAGCTTCTGAACATACAATGAGCCTTCCAAGGTAAGATTTACTGATTTAGTTACATTTTCCTTTCCCCCCTACCATTTTTGCAAACTAAATTGAAGTTTGTAGTTTTATGGTCTTGTAGATGCATATGGAATGGTACATCTGAGCATTTTTAAGGATCATAGATTGAAGATTAGTTGTGTGGCTTAGCCTTGTGATTTGATATGTATATGCCACATGATTCAATTGCTAGTTCAAGCTAAAGTTATGTTTAGTCCCGTAGTTAGTTATGGTTAGTCCCATTGATTATTAATTTTGTATCATAAATTTTTTCAGTTTTATTTCTATATTATCAATTTTGTGAAGTTGATTTTATTATTAAAATTAATGTCCTAATAAATTGTTAATTTTGGGTCTTTTTCCCTTCCTCTATTTTTTTTCGTCGTCGTAAATAATTTAGCACAGGTTAAAAACTGGTGCTAAGAAAAAAACCGGTGCTAAAATTAGAACCAGCTAAAAAACCAGTGCTGAAAAAGAACTGGTGCTAAAAAATCGGTGCTAACAAAAAAACTGGTGTTAAATTAGCACCGGCTGAAAAAACTGTTGCTAACAAAAAAAACCGGTGCTATCAAAGTACATATTAGCACCGGTTTAAAAACTTGTGCTAACAAAAAAATGGTGCTAAATGTAGGAATTTAGCACTGGTTTTTTTCCAACCGGTGAAACCATTTCATCGGTTACTTAAGCACCGGTTTCTTTTTACGAAAAAACCAGTGCTAGATGGGGGTCTCTGTGGTAGTGGAAATTCTAGAGAGAATTTCTATCCTACATTTGAATTATTAAATCTGATAAAAAAAATTAAACCTAGAAGACAAAGTTCCATATATATGGTAGTAGGGAATTGGGCCTAAAATAGGCCCAAAATTGGCCAAAATCCCTAGCTACCTCAAACGCCACATGGGGGTAGCGTCTGACACAGCTCTTTCTGACCGAGGTACGTTTGTGCTGGTGTGGGACATCGGTCCCTGCACGGGCCATGCGCATCATGTCGGCACGTTCAATCGGTCCTGGCACTAGCCGTGAGCCTGGTGCCAGCGTGATCCATTTTAACTGACACGAGCCGTCTGCTAGAGCTCTATTTTTTATCTTCTCATTCGCACCCTATGTCATTTGACGTCGTCCGTCAACCGGATCCTCATTTTTCTCAGTATCTTTACATAGGTTGCGTCATTCTTCACACCCCATGGGTTAGTCTTGACATTTGTAACTAGAAATGATGCAGACCGTGTGAAATGGAATGGTTTACGCCCATACTTAGCCGAATTTTGGAGTGAATTGAAGATTTTTGGCACACGACCTACTGGAGTTCCACGGTCCGTGCTGGGGGTTGCACAACCCCTTTTAGTTGGAACGGCTTGTGCCAAAGACCCCTGACATGGGCCGTGTTGCTTGGAATGGGTCGTGCTAGGTCTAGCCTTATGTTGGTCTTGTGCAGTCCGTGTTGGTTATGGCTGGTTCAGCCGGCTGACTTGTAAGCTCTACTACGGATAAATCAATGGTCCAATTTGAGAGTTCTTGTCATTAATTTTATAGATCTCAAGAAGGCAAATCCAATGATTTCACTCTCAACGGGATAATTCTTCTCGGATCATTCCCAGAACTTTGTGGAAAAACAATTCCTCTGCTTCTGCCTTGACCTCTTTGAAATTTGAATCTTCCTTTCTTAGGCTCAATCAATCTAGTACCACGCTTTAGAGTATGTGGCCTTCAATGTACTACCATTATTACAAATGGCCTTCAATATCTTCTACCATTCTTGCAAATGGGCTTCTGCACAATGATGATGAAAAGTACCCCCGAGCAACCTACTAATGAAATCACAAAGGAAGATCTAGGTACCCGAGGTGTCCATTAGTATCAATTAAGTCCACAAAACTTGGGATTTAGACAAGAAAAAAAAACATGCCCATCCAAACCCTTTGTCAAGTAAACGTAACTAAAACTTGCAATCCAACAAGTAAAATATGACAATTATTATGTCGAATGCATTGGTTAACACATGCAATACACTACACACCAATCTCCTCACACTTAAACCTTTACTCGCCCTCGAGTAAATAAAAACAAGAAAAGGTTTAAGCTAAGTTTAGCATGCAAAGATAAGTTTATTCAATGCATTCAACTTATTCCCAAGCTACCCTAGTTCCCCCAAAGAAGTAAGAATTTCACAACTGTCACACTCCCCGAAGATACAAAAGTAACTTAACCAACCAAAATATAGTGAAAAAAGGTAAGCAACCATGATGAGTGTTAAACTAGCTTTCTCTCCCAAATAGTTCCCCAAAAGCAATCCAAGAGTCATTACAAAAAAACCACCAAGGAAATTAAAAAGATCCTCAACTTGATTGTAACCATGGATGACTCTAGATTCTCAACTTAACTACAACCAAGGAAAATGCCAAAGTATCATCAACTTAGTTTCCATTTTCTCTCAATTTCTCTCATTTTACCTAGGAGCCCTTTCGGGTTTTCATCCTAGCTTTCACACATGTTTAGCTCACATTCTTACATTTTTCCCCATGGCCTCTCATTTTTTCCTAGATTCATAAACCTAGCCGAGCCTAGCCTCTCATTTTTACCTAGGCCTTTTGACCTATCTGGGATTTTCCTATTGTTTCCTAAGTTACCCTTTCGGGTTTCCAACTTAGCCGAGTATATATATATATATATATATATATATATATATTCATTTTTTCAAAAATTTCAAGGTGTAGCACAAAATACCCCAAAAGTGAGCTTCATACTACATGAAGATAAGAAAAAATAATTACACCAACAAATTTGCATACAAAACATCCTTAAAACAAATCAATCCACATTAACACAAAAACACAAAGGAATCACAAAGGAATCCCAACTACTCCCACCCCCACACTTAAATCATTCATTGTCCCCAATGCATCATGAAAGTTTTAAATCATAAGTGGAGTTGGGAAAATTGTGGCACTTACTCTTATAGAACCGAAAGACCTTCCTTCACTCACCTTGTCTCTTCCTTGTCAATGTACCCCATAGCTTTCATTGTGGCCTTCATAGAATCCAACCTAGTACCAAACTTTTCCAATTGTAACTTAATACCCCTACCGCAGGACCGACCTCTTTCACAACTTGGGTGGAACTCGCAAGCTATTCCTCAAGAGTATTCAATTGGTCAAGAAGGTCCACGGTTAGGCAAGTGCGGCTAGGCAGTACTCTAGATAAATTTTTTCCATCCACATCTTTGATCTCTACCTTCGAGTTGGATAAGATTTTATAGAAATCTTTCTCGAATTGTGGGTAGGGCTCTAGAAATAAATCCTTCAATCGTATCTCATGGTCAATGATGGTGCGCTCCGGCTATGGAAGAACCATGAAGTTGCAAGTAGTTGTGCTGCTATACAACCATACAAATCTGTGGTCGCAGGTAGTGTCTGTGATCATGAAAGCCTGAGATAGCTTCTCTATGTATACCCCGCGCCCAAACATCCAAAATTTTCCTATGCAAATGGAGAAGGGATTGGATGGCCCAAATGTTGAGCCAAGAGCCCTACCATGCCTCCCATTAATATACTTCCACCTTTATTGTCTCACATTGCTAAACACTCATTCACAAAAGTTCCCACCATGTTCGGGTAGAAGTTACCATCCAGAATCATTGCCCAAAGGACATGAACATCCGAACCCGGACATTGTGAAAGTTCCTCGTGATAAAATACTCCTATAGATAATAAGCGTTGAACATAGCACAATGCCAGGTGAACAACGGTGGTGCTCTTGCATAAGTGTTTCCTTTCTGTGCCCGATAGGATTATCCAAAGGTTTCCAAGTGAAAATGGTAGACTTTTTCAGTGCGTCCTCGGAACATCCCTTCCATATTTCCATCCAAAGGCTTGAGCCACGTCCCGATGTGACATCATGTACTCCTTGTCGACCAAATGGAATTAGACGGCTATCCATCCCTTGACATTCGTAACTTGCTCAAGAGTTTCCAAGAATTCCAAGGTCCATCGGATATAAGTCTTCAAATGCTTCTCTGGAAAACCTTCTAGGCCTATCTGACCTAGCAAGTAGGTGAGTGGCTGGAGTAGGCCTAGAGCCTTTAGAGTATCCTTTCATGTGAAACCCTATCTCCAAAATGTTCCTCTTTTTTCCATTCAAGTGCCTCCACCTATAGGTTGCAGTCCCAGAAATGGTGGTCAACCCCATGAACTCCTCCGTCACGAAGGCAGGGTTGCGAGGAAGGTAATTCGCCGACTCTATTCTCATATCAACCTATCAACAAGATAATGAAATCAAGAATCATCCCTCATATATCACCACAACAAATAAAGATCATATCATTCAAGCACAATAGCACATCAATCAACCCATACTTACTTCAACACAAGATCATTCAAATAACCCAAACAAATTCTAAAAAACATGCTCACTTTCAAGATTCAAGATTCACATAACATCAATACAATGCTAAATAAACCTAGTATAAATGAAGTTCAAAGGATTACCCAGAATTTGAATCTAAGAGTTGAAAGAGCCACACAAGAAGAAGGAAAAATGCTCATTTTTTTTAGGAAAGCTCCAATTTTTTAGTTTCACCAAGAGAGAGTGTGTGAGTGTTTCATGAAAAGATTTAATGAGTTAAATGACTCAACTAGGTGGTAGAATGTACCAAGAATCTTATAATTTAGAAAAAAGAGTGATTTGGATGGGAGGTACAATTAAGATAAGGATTGCATTTTTGAAAATAACAAATCTAGGGGACAAAAGTACCAATCTATTTAATTACAAGGGATGTTTGAAGTAATATTTACATAAAAATCCTAAGGAATAAGGTAATTTCAAAATATATGAACCAAGGATGCTTTTTTTAGCTTAAAATTTGAATTTTTAGAAAATCTGCATATTTGGTCCAATTGACAGCTAAAATGGGGTGCCTACATGTGAACCCTCTTACTAAGAGCATGCGCATGGACCCCCCTCGTGCTAAGGTAATCCAGCACGAGAACTCCTCGTGGTGAGGGGCTGTGACACGATCTGTATTGCTTGGCACAGACCGTGTTGAGCCTTGACACGAGGCTTCCAACTTTTTGACCCCTCCTCCCCTTTTCCTAAGTTTCTCCCTCTTTATTGAAAAACTTTGTCACCCAACAAGCCCTATTTCTATCCAAACAATATCACAAAAGATGAACTCAAATTTACAAATCAACGAGAGTTTCATCTCAAAATCCTCATCACACACCAAAAACATGCAAAAATTTATCCACTAAAAATCATGAAAACAAAGTAAAAATAAACACCATATTTTAATTTTTGTCCCCATGACTTATTTATTTTTCAGGAATTTCAATTGAAACAACGTACCATTGGGTCTCCGGAGTCGCCATCGGTAACTCTAACCATGATGACATCATTGTCGAGAGGTTTCCACAATGTGTCACCCTTACCTTCAAGCGCTTTGTTTGCCATAGAAAGTGAGTTCTTGAACCTTAACAATATTGAGCCCTTATCCATTTCCTTGGGTTTAGGAGGATATCGAGGGGGTTTCACGTCCTTGTCATTCTTTCTTAACCGCTGCATGTTAGTGAGCATAAAAAAGCATTCCAAAATAGATATATCATCACTAGAATCATGCAATGTAAATGACTCATCATCAATGTCATCATTACCAAGGAACTCATCTAGGTGTTCATTCTTATTGGCCATGTAAGAAGTGTTAAATAGATCATGCTCATCAAACAAATTTATGCCTTTACACACAAAAGATGAGTTAGGTGAATCATGCATAGATTTATAGATGTCAAACCCCACCTTATATGTGTCATCCTCTAGGGTTAGTGTTCCCAAATGGACATCAATCTTTGTCCTTGACGTTTTAAGGAATGGTCTCCCCAATTGTACTAGGGGTGCACTTCCATCGTGCACCACGTCAAGGACGTAAAAGTCCACTAGAAACAACAACTTGCCAACCGAACCAACACGTCCTTCACTAACCCTCAAGGGATGCTTGGGAGTGATTGGCGAGTTGGACAATAACTCTAGTGTCCCTAAGTTCACCTATATCTAGGATTTTATAAAGACCATATGGAATCACATTAATAGATGCTTCTAAATCAATCATAGCACTTTCAACTAACTTCCCACCTAGGGAGATGGGAATAGAAAACATCCTAGGGTCATCACATTTTAAGGAAAATTCTTATGGTTTAATATGGCAACTCCCCTCACTTTCAAGTATCCTACCTTCATATTTGGCTTATTCCTCTTTTTAGTGCATGCAACTTTAGGAAATTGAGCATATGATGACACATGTTCAATCAACTCTAGGATTACCTCAACCTTTTCAAAGACTTTCCGGATGCTTACACCTTTTGTCACCACCTTGCGCTTCCCCCTTAAAACACTTGGAAATGGTGGTGAAAGGGTCACTCGTGCCTCTAGTGGTGGAAGTTCCTTGGGTTCTTTCTCGACAAAGATCTCATGCTCCTCACAAATGGTCTTGTTAGATTCCAACATCCTTTCATCTTGTTGCAAAATCTCCTTCTTAGGCTCACAAAATTTCTTCTTGCTTCTCAAATTTAGTGCACTCACATTCCTCGGATTGATCACCTGTTAGGAAGGAAGTTTTTCGGACTCCTTGGCCTCAAGTCAGCTCACCTAGTTAGCGAGTTTCCTGACTTGTATCTAAAGATTTTTTATGCTCGAGAAGGCCCTAGTGCCAAGATCTTCAATCTCACACCTTATTCTTTCCGTGAACACCTCATGCTTCTTCCCCAATAGGCCGATGGCTTCCAAAATTTCTTCCCGATCTAACTTGTAGAGAGAGGTGTGATTTTTAAAATGACCATCACCCCTTGGATAAGGTTGTGGTGGAGCTTGTCTGCCTCGGTACCCTTGAGCTTGGTTTTCCTCCTTCCAATGGAAGTTGGGATGGTCCCAGTGCCTCTGGTTGAAACTGTTCACATAGGGGTATTTCCTTGCATCTCCTTGGTTCCCTCGGAACCCTTGTTGTTTTCCCTGGGGGAACTGTTGCCTATTCCCATTATTGTACTCCAATGCTTTCACCTCTTCCAAGCCATCCTCGACTTATGGACAAGCCTCGGTGTGATGGTTGAGATTGCATAAGCCATAAACCTTGACTTGGTTAACCCTCTCTTTTAAAAGATCCTTCATCATTGGAGAAAGAGCTTAGACTTGCTCTTGGGGGATTGAGGTGGTTCATCCAAATTCTTCACCCTTGACCTCGTACCAAATTTCCTCATCCAATTAGCCATCTCTTTAAAAATGGCCATATAATCTATTAGACTCTTGTTAGCAATTGATCCATTCCACGCGGCGTTCACCATCCTCATGTCAACATCGCACAACCCCTCAAAGAATAGTAAACCAAGTCCCCTTCTTTGAATGAGTGGTAGAAACATCTAGCTAACAGTTTCTTGAATCGCTTCAAGTAATCGTACAATGATTCATCTGCGCTTTGAGTGATGTTGGACAACTACTTCTTTAATGATGTGAACTTCAAGGCTGAGAAATACTTCTCGAGGAATTGCCTTTTAATGTCCATCCATAAGGTGATACATTCGGACGGGAGGTAATACAACCAATCTTTTGTGGTTTCTTAAAGTGAAAAGGGAAATGCTCACAAGTTGTAATCATTCTTGAGACCCCACACGGCTTCATGTTCATGCACACAGGGTGGAACTCTGAGAGATGTTTGTTGGGATCTTTCCCGACCATCCCGTGAAAAGTGGGGAGGCAGTGTATCATTCCTCTCTTCAATGCACAGTTCACGTTGGGTGGCAGTATGGGAAAGGTGATAGACAGAGGTTGATTCTCCATATTTGGAGCCATAAGCTCCCTCAACATTTGATTTTCTTCTTCCATCTCAAGCGGCTCCTCTACTACTAGAGCTGGTTCAGGTGCAACCCCGACTCTAGTTCTCCTTGTCCTCCTTCTCTTACTACATGTATTCTCCATCAGATAGTGTAAAATCCCTAAGTTGGTGGCATGGGTGTGTACCATAAACTAGAAATCAAACAATACCCAACTTAAAGCAACACTAGAAAAAAGGATTAGAAGAAACAAGATCACTATCAAAAAGGCTAAACAAAAAAAACCAACAAAATGAAAACAAAAACAACACTAATCACTCAACTAACGTGTTATGAAAATTGACAATTAAACTTTTAAACTAGCATCCCTGGCAGCAGGGGAAAATTCTTACCCGCCTCCACTCAGGGTCGTTAACTTGTAGCTAAATTAACCCATTCAAAGGTGTTATAACAAATAGAGGAATGATTGTTAAAGATAACATTTATATTCTGCTCCCAAAATTACTACTAATCTGACACTGGGTAGTTTGTGGCAAGACTGGGTTTTTCCACAGAGATGCTAGGGTTAAATAACCAATTACACACAACCACATACGAGTAGCCAATCCTTCTGTGTGCTAGGAATAGCTAGATATGGCAATGTGGGGGGTTTTGAAAATTTTCAACTAACAACTATGAACATAAGAAATAACACATGAGAAAACTATATATGCAAACACTTGGGGAATATTTGCATAACACAATTGAATAAATATTTTGATCCTCGATCCCATCATATGCAAGACAACAAAGCCTATTCTAGTTTTCATAACACGTGGTGTGGTCAATGGTCAACACTTTCCCATACCTGTCATGTGTGGTGCTCGTGCAATCTTCTATCGGCACAACCTCCATAATTAGTGGAGTGCAACAACTGCCCTGCTGCTGTGTAGATCTGTTTCTCCCTTGTACAATTATGACATAGGCACTACACCACAAATGCTCTATTCCTAGGCCTACAGAGCTTAAGAAGATTAGGCACCTTATCAAAGGGTCCAGAGTTACTAAACCGTAGTTTGCTACCAAATGCTATCTCTACTCATAACCCTTTGGGCCAACTTGTTAACTAAGACTAGTGTGTTGTCATTGTAGCGGTAAAGCTTATAAAAGACCTACGTGTACACACCCACGTGGACCCGGACCTCGCTACCCATATCTTATCTAGGATTCCTCCCCAAGGGGTATCAATATGATGCATCAACATGAATGTAGACTACAGTGTGTGACAATGTTAGTGTATCATTCATGCAATTCATAAGCAGTTCAAGCACAAGCCAACATAATATCATAAACACATAGAAATAGGTGGATCTAATGAATCTCACAAAACAAAAGTCAAATCATGAATACAAATATTATCTCCAAGTTATTAAACTACTCCCTAAGCATTGAACCCAAATTTTCATTGGATTCAATGCCTTAGACTAAGCAAAAATAAATAGATAAAAAAAAGAAATTCTAGAGAGAAGGAGAAGCTCCTTTCTCTCTCTACCATACATTTGAATTCTAAAATCTAATAAAAAACATTAACCCTAGTAAAAAAAGGTCCATATATATAGTATTAGGGAATTGGGCCTAAAATAGGCCCAAAATAGGCTAAAAACCTTAGCAGCAACAAACGGAATGAGGGGTAGCGTCTGGCACAAGCCTTACTGACCGAGGTACGTCCGTGCTAGCATGAGATATCAGTCCGGGTATAGGACATGTGCCTCATTCCGGCACGGTTTGTCGGTCATGGCATGGGCCGTAAGCCTCATGCCAGCGTGGTTCGTGTTAGCCGACATGGGTCATTAGCTTGAGCTCCATTTTTTTCTTCTTATTCGCACCCTGAGTCGTTTAGTGTGGGCCGTCAATCAGATTCTCATTTTGTTCAGTTTCTGGCATGGACCACGCTATTCTTCACACCTCGTGGGATTTTCTTAACATTTGTGACTTGAAACGATACGGAGGTGTGGTATGTGCCCATACTTAAACGAATTTTGGAGTGAAAGGAAGACTTGTGGCACACAGCATGCTGGAGTTGGCATGGTACGTGCTGGGGCTTCGCATGCCTAATGTTACTTGAAATGGCTCGTGCTAAATACCCCTTACATGGGCCGTGTTACTTGAAATGGGCTGGGCTAGGTCTAGCCTCCTACTAGCCATGTGCGGTCCATATTGGTCGTGGCTAGTTTGGCCGGCTTACTTGTTTGCTATGCTACAGATGAACCGTTGGTCCGATTTGAGAGTTCTTGTAGTCAATTTTATAGTGCTTGAAAGGAAACATCCAATGGTGTCACTTTCAAGAGATTCTTCTCGGATCTTTCCCAGAACTTTGTGTAAATCTGAGACAACAATTTCTCTAGTTCTTCCTTGGTCACTTTGAACTTCGAATCAGCCTTTCTTAGGCTGAACCATCTACTACCATGCTTTAGAGTCTGTGGCCTTCAATCTACTACCATTCTTGCAAATGACCTTCAATATCTTCTTCTGTTCTTGCGAATGGCCTTCTATTCAAAGATGATGAAAAGTACACACAAGCAACCTACTAATGAAATCATAAAGGAAGACGTAGGTGCCCGTTGGTACAAGGTGTTGATTAGTATCAATTAAGTCCACAAAACTTGGGATTTAGAAAAGAAAACCAAACATGGCCGTCAAAACCCTTTATCGTGTAAACCTAACTAAAACTAGCAATCTAACAAGTAAAATATGCCAATTATTATGTCGAATACATTGGTTAACGCATGTAGTATGGTGTCCATCAAGAACCTGCCCCCACCACCAGTCTAGATCAAAGAGGACGCCTTTCCTTTCACTTTGCTTCACCCACAGGATGAGCACATGTATAGTGGATCACATTCTCCGCCCCAACCACAACCTGACCCGATGCAGCATGATACACATTCTCAGTTCCCTCAGCCGCCTCCAGACTTTTACTCCAAACTGATGCAGACATTAGAGGCTGGCTTCTGCGAGCAGGCCAAGCACAATCTTTTCCTATCTCAAAACTTGATGGACATGAATGACGAGAATGATCATCTCTCCTCTTAGGTTTATCAAATGTAGACAAGGCCGGTCCAATGTATTTTAAGGCCTAGTGTGAAAAAATATTTGGGCCCCTTATACACACACACACACACACACACACACATATATATATATATATATATATATATATATATATTTATGATTTTTATATTAATATAAAATGTAGAAGTCTCACTGTGTTTGGCTATTTTATTCAAACCTATGATATTCCATGTGGCAATGTTATACATCATCTGGTGGTTTCTCTTTTCTTCCAGCCACCTTGTTTCTCAATCCTCTCTGTTCAATCACTTCCCAACTATTACAACAACCAGCATCATCTGGTGGTTTCTCTTTTCTTCCAGCCACCTTGTTTCTCAATCCTCTCTGTTCAATCACTTCCCAACTATTACAACAACCAGCTTCATCAGGTTTAACTAACCTTTCCCCTTTCTCAGTTTTTTTCAATTTCTGCCCTTCTCTTCACTGGAACATATATCTAATATTCTTTATCTTGTTTCCCCATATTATCCTCCTTCCTCCTTCATTCCTTCTTTTAATGGCCATACATTTTGCATCATGTATAAATCACAGGACACCATTCAAACTCTACTTCTTATCCGGCACACTTTCCCCAATTTTTACTTATATTTTCTATCTAGCATATGATAACCTTTCTTTCTCTGCAGTAGTTCTATCTAAACAAACAGGCTTACCTAATGAACAACCAATTTTACAGATTATTTTGGTTTCCAGTATGCAAGTGGTAAGCTAGGTAATTGAACCCATACATGAACTGGATCCGGTTCATTTAAGCCTAAATCCCTATCCCACTTCTTTACAATTACAGGTTTCCCATCAATGATTAACAATCTTTTCTCAATAATTTCCGCACAAAACAGGTTGGATATCAATTTTACCATAAAACACCATGATTTAACTGCCATAACTTTTCAATTTTCCTCCCACAGTCTGAGCAAAAATCCCTCCATCATCTTGAATGGGGGATTGCATCCCATTTTTTTGCACACCACACAATTATCCCATAGTTTCACCCCTTCTTCCACCTACTCCTCTACTATCTCCCTCAAATTCATCTCCTAAATGTTGACCGTAGTGTTCCAACGTACCTCCTTCTGGTTATCTTCAAACAATGATGACCATTTTATTGCATCCACTTCCTCCATTTGCTCACCCCATGAAGCCGTTTACCTTCCGTAATCACAATTTTTTCTTATTCCTATTTTCAGTTCCTACTAGGTTTTTACTCCTAATAGAACCTAAGACACTTGATTCCAATACATCTTTCTCATTTTTGCTACTCTCCACCACCAGGATGCCTACTGTTACCTTCAATTTTCCTTTACATCCAATATCTGTAATCATCGTCATGCTCGTTCCAATTTTCTCAAGATCCCCTTTATTCTGCACTTGCTGCTTTCCATTTCCCTCAATTTCTTCTCTCACCAACTGAACAATATGCTTCCTTCTCCCCCTCTTCTTTCCTAATTTTCCCATGGCAGCATCAATGAACACCAATAAGAATCGAACATAAGAAAAAGTACACAGAGTAATGGCCCGCACTTAAAGAGAGAGAACCCAGAAGATTTTGTCTAAAATATCAAGCTGGATTAGTTGGTTTAGTGGAAACAAAAATCAGAAAACAAAAAGACAGAGACATTAAGGAGAGTAGGTTTGGGTGGGAACTTTTTTTTTTTTTTTTTTAAATGAAACCATCATAGATGGGGGAAATTATATTGGCCTTCCCGAGCCGTAATAAAACAAAAATAAAGAAGCCAGAAGGCTAAGTTAATGTACAGACTGAGCGGATTGCTCCTGAAGCAACCATAAGTTGCTTCCAAAAGAATGAACTAGAGTATTTGGATGCTATAGGATGTACTCTCGAACTTGTTAGTGAATCGACATCGAGACACAGGTCAGTCAGAGAGAACAACCATAAGCATAGTCTCTTAGTTTGCAAAAACAAGTGAAAACTAGCAAATTGTAGTGGAAAGAAGAAAAAACTGATGAGCTTTCTCATTTCCCTACTCAAAACTGATGAACAACCTACTCCAAATTGGATGATCAGTGCTGACCATAGCATGCTCATTTAGGAGCTTGTAACTTGAGAATCTTGAGAGCCGTGTATAGGTTGTTGAAGCGAAAAGGATGCAGTAGAGCAACATAGACTTGAAACCTGATGTTGCTCGCAGCAACCTGGTATTATGGCCTCAGGTGTGTCATCGGATCCTATTCGGGTGAGCTTGAGTTGAGCTTGAGTGATTTAATGATTCCTGTGAGCTTGTTATGAGCTGGAGCTTGAATTGATCCATCCATAGTGACCATCCTGAAAACCTGCATCCAAAAAATTGGAAGTTAGTAGCATCCGAGCTTGTTTAGGATATCCTTAGGGAGGGAGTACCGGTTTGGTCCAGCCTAATAAGCCCCTGGACCAGATTAGGAAGCTCCGAGAATCTATGGTAGGAAACATGATCCTTAGATTGTAAACATTCTTTAGACAAGGTGTGAGCCACCAAATTAGCCTGCCTGTAGATATGAGCTAAATTAAATAAACTCAGGGATTGATGGATGTCATCCGAGAGATTGAACAGTTGCCAGTGAGCTTTGAATGGATCCTTGGAAAAATTAACTGCATTCAGGCAATCTGATTCAAGAGAAATAGGAAATGGTAGGACAGTAGCATGTTTAATTGCAAACTGAATTGCCTTTAATTCCGCTTCCAGAGGGGAATATGCATAGGTATATAAAGTATGAGCCCCCCTGAAACCTCCCCTACAATCTCTAATAATCATACCAATACCACACATGTTTGTATTGCTGCACCAAGAAGCATCCATATTAAGCTTAAGCCCCGAAAGAGGTCTTTGCCATGCAATCTTAAAGATTTTTGGCTTAGGTGGAGTTTTTATCAGAGGTAAGAAGGAGTGATCCGCAATACTTACATCAATAGCAGAAGATATGTAAACGGGATTGGCACAGAAAGACTGATAAATCTGATCCCTGATGTGCTTTAAGATTAGAACTATGGAAGGTTTGGTAGATTCGAATAAGAATTTGTTTCTCATTTTCCATAGATTCCAACAGGTGACAATAAAAGCAGTTCGGATTATGGTGGCATGTAATGAGCTTAGGGCAGGAAAAGTAGTATAAACTGATACTCTTTCCCAAATAGATGGGAAAGCTCTATCAGTAATTCCCATGAACTGATGAATAGACTTCCATACCTTAATAGCAAATTCACAAGAGTTAAAAAAATGATCAATGGAGTCTTCCTGTATATGGCACATGCAGCATTTGGATGCAAAACTGAATCTCATATTTCTGAGTATATTATCAAAGGGCAGGAGAGAGTTAGTCATCCTCCACATGAAGATAGACATTTTCTTCTCTATTCTAGTGTTCCAGAAATGTTGTAAGGATGCAATGGTGGCCATGTTTCTGCTAAGTGCAAGGTAAGTAGATTTAAAGGAGAAATCACCTGATATACCTGGTTTCCAAATTAACCTGTCTTCCCTATGTATAGCTAGCTTGGCCACCTGTAGAAGATAAATAGTTTCAGTTGACAGGAAGGGAGAAATTTTGGGAAGAAGAGTGGATCTATTAGATATGAACTCAGAAACTGTACAGTCATCATCTATCTCCACCATGTTCTGATCACACAGATTATCAAGACAACCTTTATCTAGCCAATTTGTTCTCCAGAAGTTACAGTTTCCTCTTCCTATGATAACTGTGGAGTTTACTTCAGCCCAGGAGTTGATATTGCAAATTCTCTTCCAGTTAGGTGAAGTTCTATATGAAGGTGGGAGGCTAGCTAGTAAATGTGTCCACAGAGCCCCAGCTATCTGGTACTTCCACCATAATTTGACAGAGCAAGTGTCAATAATAGTGGCAATAGATCTAAATCCTAACCCATTTTGGCTAGTAGGAATGCAAAGGGCTGACCATTTTCTCCAGCTTCTTTTGGGATTTAGATCAGAGTCACCCCAAAAGAAATTACTTAATCTCCTTTCAATGGTTTTAATGATCAATTTTGTGGGTTTTATAACTGCCCATATGTGATGTGGAAGAGAATAGATGCAGGACTCAATTAATATCATTTTCCCACCTTTGGAAATCCATCTGTTTTTCCAATTTCCTAATCTGTTATCAATTTGTTCCAGGAGGGGTTGAAAATAGACTTTATTTGCCTTCCCAGTAAAAATTGGCACCCCCAGGTATGTGAAAGGAAATTTACCCAATTTCATTCCTAATATCCTCTTAATAGAGTTAACTTTTTGGGCTGTAGCATGTTTACTTATGAAGACATCACTTTTATTGTAATTAATTTTCTGCCCAGAGACTTCTTCAAAAGTGGACAGAAAGGCTTTCAATCTGATCACAGTGAGTCTAGTTGCCTTGAAAAACACAATTGTATCATCAGCATATGATAAATGAGAAATTTGAGGAGGATTACCTGGAAGATCAAAATACGACAGTTTACCATTCTGAAAAATGAAAGCCAAGCTCCTGGAGAAGGCTTCAGAAAAAATATTGAACAGAAATGGAGATAGAGGGTCTCCCTGCTTAATACCTCGAGTGGCTTGAAAGAAACCAACCGGCTTGCCATTAATCAAAACAGAGAACCAGGATTGGGACAGATTTTTCATGATGTAATATATGAATCTAGCATGGAAGCCAAATTTTGCTAAGACAGCATATAAAAAAGACCATCTAACACGATCAAAAGCCTTTTGAAGGTCCAGTTTCACAATGCAATTAGAAGCCCTATTTTTTTTGTTCATAAACCTGATCAGTTCCTGTAGATAAATCACATTGTCTGAGATGTCTCTACCCTTAAGGAAAGCTGTTTGATTCTGTGAGATGATCCTAGGCATTACAGATTTTAACCTCTCCATAATTACTTTAGAGCAAATCTTATTAATCACATTTGAGAGGCTTATAGGTCTGTAATCATCAAAGGAGGTAGGAGTCTTCTTTTTTGGGATTAATGTAATCCAAGTACTACCAATTCCCCTAGGCATTACATTAGCAGAAAGGAAGTCTTGAACAGCTAAAAGAAGATCATTTGCAATGATATCCCATGACTTAATATAGAACTTAGCTGTGAAACCATCCGGACCTGGAGAGCTTGATTTATTAAGACTGAGAACAATCTTTTTAAGCTCAGTTAAAGTAACAGTTTGAAGAAGTTTTTCATTATCATCTTGGTTAACCAGTTTGGGAATGTGATTTAAAAAGTGAGATTGAAAGAAGGAGCTATTTGTGGAACTGTCATCAGTTAGCAGATTATGGTAGTACTGAATAGCATCCCTTTCAATATCATTAATATCATCTAGCCATTGACCATGCCCATTTTTTATCTTTGTTATCTTCAGTCTGTTTGTCCTTTCTATAACAGAGTTATGAAAGAACTTAGTGTTGTTATCACCTTCTTTTATCCATTTCAATTTTGCCTTGTGTTTCCAGAAATGCTTCTGTTCAGCCAAAGCCCTAACTAGCCTAGATTTAGCAAGTTTGAGTTTAGCCACTTCAGTATGAGAATCATTCTGATCAGAAATTAATTCCTGTGCCTGTAGAGCCAACTCAGCTTGCACTACATTGTCATGTATGTTGCCAAACTTATCCCTATTCCAGATCTTTAATTCTTTCTTGAGCCTGACAAGTTTGGGTGGGAACTTGAAAAGCAGTGATGAAGAAAAAAAGGGGAGAATCTCGGTGTTATGGAGGCCATATATATATATGAAGTGAAGTTGAATAGTGTGGATGAAAAATGGATGGATTTGTTTTGCAAGAACATGACTGATGGCAGGGAGTTTTGTTGGACATATATTGATTATATCATACGGAAAATCAAATAATAAAATTGAACGAGCAATTAATATATGCAAGAATAATAATTTTTTATTAATTATTCAAGTATACAGTCGAAAAGCTTAAATTATAAATAATCAAAGCATAAATCATGTTTCAAGTAATCACAAATTGATGGAGTCACGAGTAACACTCGCTGCCCTTGAAACGAATGAGTCCCGTCGTGGACATCGTTCCCTAGGATAAAACCATCGCAGGTAACAATTAACACATAAGAGTTACCTGGGATTCACGCAAGGCCCGAAGGACTATCACCTCGACAGAGCACCAAATGGAAACTTCGAGAAAGACAGACAGAAGACTCAAGTTTAGAATAAATGAGGAACTTGAGAATGGTGCGAATTTTCTGACTGACTTAGAGGCTCTATTTATACTACTCTAAGAGACCCTAATCATGGAAACATGATATTCTGATTTTCTGTAATTAGAGAAGAATATTCTCCAATCACCAACTCACCAAATCCGAGACATTCCATGAATACTCGAATCATATCTGCTGGAAAAGGAAGAAATATTTGCACAAATATTCTTCATCGTATTAAACATGGTAAACCGCATATTTATTTAAGACAAGATATCTCACAAAATATGGAAGAATTTTATTCTTATCTCTTAAGAATTACACACAAGCAATTCCATATATACTATGCGGTTGGGCCTTCCAGAGACTTCCATGCGGTCCATACACATTTTGGACAGTCCAGAGAAAAACTAATTTGGGCCAATTTCCGCCTAATTTTTTCTCTTTCAAGAGTGACATTTCAAACATCCATATCTCATTCACCCTTGATCCGTTTTGAGAGTTTAAATAGTCGATTTTATAGTACTCGTGGGAGAACTCAAAAATGACATCCACTGACCCAAAATCTATCCAGGTCCCACTCAAAACGACGCCCAAAAGTTGACGAATTTCAACCTTTTAACCATCATTTTCCAACAAGTTTTACTATACAGTGGCTTATGGGTATAATACAAAGAAAAAAAGAAAAAAAAACTATGGGAGTTCTTAAAAGAGCTGGGGATGAGAGACAAGCCCTGGCTCTTGTTGGGGACTTTAATTCACCTCTCAAACCTGGGGATAGGTTAGAGGGAACCAGATAGAGGACAAAGTAATGGAAAGCTTTAAGGAAGTGATAGATAGACTGGAACTAGATATCATGAAAACAGTGGGGGCAGAATACACATGGAACAACAGGAGAAAGGGAGAAGAACGAATCCTGGGTAAAATTAATAAAATTTTGGTTGATGCAAAGTGGCTCATGGAATTTCAAGAATCAATCTATGAAGTAAAATTGGAGATGACTTCAGATCACTTCCCTTTGGTGGTTAGATTCAGTCAAAACTGGATGAAAGAAATGAGACCTTTCAATTTCTTTAACATGTGGGTGAAATCCAAGGTGTTCAAAAAAATGGTGGAAAAGATTTGGAAGATGAAGCCAATTTGAACTTAAAAGGAGGTGGCAGATGCTTTAAAAAGATAGGAAAAACCATTAAAATTCTTAATAACTGGGAATTTCATGACATTTGCAAGAATGAACTGGGAGAAAGCACAAGAAAACCTAAACAAGAAGTCATACTCAAGAATTCTGCAGGAGAAAGAGAATGAAGTAAGGCATGAGGCAAAAAACCTAAAGGAAGCAGAATTTAGCTTTTGACAACAAAAAGCTTAAGTACAGTGGACATTAGAAGGAGGCATGCCAACCAAAGATTTCTTTGTGTTGTGCGGAATGGAGAAAGAACAGAAAATATGAACGAAAATAACAAGACACAAGATTTACGTGGTTCACCAATTTGGCTACATCCACGGGAGACGGATTCCACTATATCAGAATTAATTGTTTACAGAGAGAAGAGAGACATTTTATATGCTGTCTCCACTAAACCCTAACAAACTGGGCCAAAACACAATTCAGCCCAAATCAACAGCAGTCTAATAAAGAGACAAGCTATACCGTCGGACCGGGAGCGAGATCCCCGTACTAACCTTTCGAAGCGGCTAATACATATTCAAGGCATACCAACAAATCTCCACCTTGAATTGAATCCTCAAAGCAGAAACTCCAGACGCACCATTACAGTGCCAGATGAGTAGACTTCGCCCTCCACTCCCGGGACTGCCCATAGAGGACCTAATCAGCTCTGATGTTCAGCAAGTCCAAACAATGTTGAAACTTGCTATGTGGAACAGGTTTGGTGAACATATCAGCGGGGTTATCAGTAGTTCCCACTTTCTTCACCCGGATTCTCCTCTCACTCCTCAGGAAATGATATCTGACATCAATATGCTTGGTCCTCTCATGATGGAACTGATCCTTGGCTAGGCAGATTGCACTCAAGCTGTCACAGTACATAGTAGCCTGATCATGATGTAGACCAAGATCACTAACCAGCCCTTTCATCCATATTCCCTCCTTTGCAGCCTCTGTCAGAGCCATGTACTCTGCTTCCGTAGTAGACAACGTCACTGTAGGTTGCAAAGTCGCCTTCCAACTAACCACAGAACCTCCCAAAGTGAATACATAACCAGTCATTGATCTCCTCGTGTCAACATCACCAGCATAATCAGAATCAGAGTAGCCTGTAACTAAGCACTCGGTATCACCTCCATAAATGAGACCCACATCAGACGTACCTCTAAGATACCTGAAAATCCTCTTCACAGCTTGCCAATGTTCCTTTCCCGGTTGGCCCATGAACCTGCTCACAACATTGACTTCCTGTGCTAAATCTGGCCTCGTGCAAACCATAGCATACATTAAACTCCCCACCGCGCTGGCATAAGGAACCCGAGACATATACTCCTTCTCCTCGTCTGACTGAGGAGCAAACATGGTGGTGAGATGAATATTTGCAGCACTAGGAGTGTTTATAGGCTTGGCTGTAGACATGCCAAACCTAGCCAACACTTTCTGAATGTAGCCTTTCTGTGACAAGAAAAGCTTCCGCTGACTTCGATCCCTAAGAATCTCCATTCTTAGTATCTTCTAAGCTGCACCCAGATCCTTCATCTCAAACTCAGCACTAAGAAGTCCTTTCAACTTCTGAACCTCATGCTTACTCGTTGAGGCTATCAACATGTCATTTACATAAAGCACCAGATAAATGAATGACTCATCTCTCAACTGGCTATAGTAGACACAACAATCATATGAACTCCTTGTGTAGCCCAACTCAAGCATGTAGCTGTCAAATCTCTTGTACCACTGCCTCAGAGACTGCTTAAACCCATATAAGGAATTCTTCAACTTGCAAACATATTTTTCCTTTCCAGGAACTTGGAAACCATCTGGCTGAGTCATGTATATCTCTTCCTCCAACTCTCCATGTAGAAAAGCGGTCTTCACATCAAGTTGTTCAAGCTCCAAATCCTGATGTGTCACTATAACTAGCAACACCCTGATGGAAGTGTGTCTGACCACTGGTGAGAAAATCTCATTGTAATCTACTCCCTCTCTCTGACTGAAACCTCTAGCAACAACTCTAGCCTTGTACTTGACTCCCTCTGTAGGTGATATCCCTTCCTTTTTCTTGAAAACCCATTTGCAAGTGATAACCTTTCTCCCTTGAGGCTGTTGAACCAAATCCCATGTCTGATTCTTCTGGAGGGACTCCATCTCATCTCCCATTGCTACAAACCATTTGTCAGCATCAGTACCTGAAACAGCTTCTCTGTAGGTGGATGGCTCATGAGTATGCACCTCCTCAGCAACCTGTAGTGCATAACCCACCATATCCTCAAACCCATATCTCTTGGGCGCCCCAACTCCAACCCTCCTGGGTCAGTCCCGAGCTAAACTGCGGACTATAGCTCCTGATGGTTGAGGATCTGGTGGTGGAGATTCCGGTATCTCAGATTCTGTCTGTGGCTCTTGATCCACCTTAAATTGTTCCAATCTATTTTCACCTTGAGTGACTTCAAGCTCCACCTGTTTATCAACTCCACTAGTTTCTGGCACAACTGTGGGCTTCACCATAGATCTAAGCAAAGAATTTTCATCAAAGACAACGTCCCTACTCAGAATAACCCTCTTCTCAGATGGAGACCATATCCTGGAGCCTTTAACTCCATCTCCATAACCCACAAAGACACCCTTCTTGGCCCGGGGCTCTAACTTACCATCACTAACATGATAATAAGATGTACAACCAAAAACTTTTAACTTGGAGTAATCAACAACTTTACCTGACCATAACTCCATAGGTATTTTGCACTCTATACCCGTGTGAGGCCCGCGGTTGATCAAGTAACAAGCTGTACTCACCGCCTCTGCCCAGAATCTCCTTTCCAAACCAGCATTAGAGAGCATGCACCTCGCTCTTGCCAGCAATGTCTGATTCATCTGCTCAGCTACGCCATTCTGCTGTGGTGTATTCCTGACTGTATGATGACGAGAAATCCCTTCATCTCTACAAAACTGATCAAACTCAGACGAGCAGAATTCCAGCCCATTATCAGTTCGAAGCCTCTTGATCTTCTTCCCAGTCTGATTTTCCACCAAAGCTTTCCACTCCTTGAACTTCGAGAAAGCTTCACTCTTATGTTTCATCATGATAACCCAAGTCATCCTTGAGTAATCATCAATCAGATAAACAAAGTACCTGTGACCTCCCAGTGACTCAACTCGGGAAGGTCCCCAACAATCAGAATGGATGTAATCCAATCTGCCCTTTGTTCTATGAATCGCCTTAGGAAACTTGCTGCGGTGATGCTTCCTAAAAACACAATGCTCACAGAATTCCAAGCTCTTGACCTTGTGCCCACCAAGAAGATCATACTTCGACAGAATCTGCATCCCTCTTTCACCCATGTGACCAAGCCTCATATGCCATAACTTAGTCACATCATCCTGGTGAACCTCCGAAGATGCAAAATTAACAGAATCCATAACCGTGGAACCTTGTAGAAAATACAAAGTACCATGCAGAACACCTTTCAGAGCCAGCCTAGAACCCTTGCAGACACACAGAACTCCATCACTCCCTGAGTAGACGAAACCCTTTCTATCCAACGTAGGAAGAGAAATAAGATTCTTTGTCATCGATGGAACATGCCTGACATCGTTCAAAGTACAGAAACTACCATCACGCGTCCTGATCTTGATTGAACCAATCCCAACTACCTTGCACGCAACACCATTTACCGTAGTAATGATGCCCTCAGCTTGCTCATAAGTTGAGAAATAATCTCTCCTTGGGCATATATGGTAAGATGCCCCAGAATCAAGAAACCACGAATTAGGATGATTATTTTGCCCAGTAGCAGCTAGAGCAAAATCATCTTTAGAACTGAAATCCCCTTCAGCCACAGCAGTAGTACCAGATGTACTCCCAGATTTACTAGCCTTCTTCGTACACTCCTTTTTCCAATGCCCCTTCTCCTTACAGTAGTTACAAACATCATTGGCCTTGGGACCCTTTGAAGATGACTTCTTGCCCTTCTTCTTACTGCCGTTTCCCTTGCCCTTTGTGTTTCCATCACTAGCAAACAAGCCAGAGGCCTGACTTTCTGTACCTGTACCGTTTGCCTTATGTCGCAACTCTCTACTATGGAGAGAGAATCTAACTTCCTCCAGAGACACGGAATCTTTACCAACAATAAATGACTGAACAAAATTCTCATACGAAAGCGGTAAAGACACTAGCAAAATCAAAGCAGCATCTTCATCTTCAATTTTCATCTATATTTCGCAATTCTAATAACAAAGTATTCAATTGCTCTAGATGGTCTCTGAGTTGCGTACCTTCCTGCATTCAGAGACCGAAGAGGCGTTGTTTCAGAAGCAGCTTGTTGGTTAGAGATTTCGTCATATACAAACTCTCCAACTTCAGCCACAGTTGTGCAGCGGTCTCCTGATCTGAGACCTCAGTGATGATTTCATCCGCGAGACACAACATAATCGTCGAGTGTGCCTTTTCTTCCAGACCCACCACATCGCCAGAACTGCTTGCGAAATCCTTCGTCAACGGAGTCCACAAACCTTACTATTTCAGCAAAGCTCGCATCTTGATCTGCCATAAACTGAAACTGTTTCTCCCAGTAAACTTGTCGATCTTCACGTTCAACCCAGACATCTTTCTCCCCGATCAGCCCCGATCTGATGAGCCCAGAATCCGATACACCCACTACGGATCTCACCGGAAAAAGAAATCCGCTCTGAT
This sequence comes from Rubia yunnanensis, assembly GCA_037428765.1. Classification (NCBI taxonomy): domain Eukaryota; kingdom Viridiplantae; phylum Streptophyta; class Magnoliopsida; order Gentianales; family Rubiaceae; genus Rubia; species Rubia yunnanensis. The sequence goes on from CM075066.1 coordinate 22,710,626, forward strand.
ACCAGTTTATTGTGCGGAATGGAGAAAGAACAGAAAATATGAACGAAAATAACAAGACACAAGATTTACGTGGTTCACCAATTTGGCTACATCCACGGGAGACAGATTCCACTATATCAGAATTAATTGTTACAGAGAGAAGAGAGACACTTTATATGCTGTCTCCACTAAACCCTAACAAACTGGGCCAAAACACAATTCGGCCCAAATCAACAGCAGTCCAATAAAGAGACAAGCATACCGTCTGACCAGGAGCGAGATCTCCGTACTAACCTGTCAAAGCGGCTAATACATATTCAAGGCATACCAACACTTTGATTCAATGAAGAATTGGCATTATCATAATAGAATTCTGGCCCTAAATGTGGAACAAGAGATAGAAATGGATCAGGAGAAAATTGGGAGAAGTTTGATCAAACACTTTAGAGACCGGTTAGGAATTGAGATGGATGTTCAAAGCATTGAAACATAAGCTGTAAAACAAAGGAATGTTCAAAGTTTGAAACAGCAAGCAACCTTGATCAAAGAGGTGAGTAAAGAGGGGATAGAGAAAGCCTTAAAAGGGATAAGCAAAGATAAGAGCCCAAATAAAGATGGTTATTGAAGCCATTTCTTCAGAGAGGCATAGGACATAATATGAGATGATATTGTGTGTGTAGTTTAAGGATTCTTTAAAGGAGATAAAATTCTAGGTGTGATCAGAAATGCAGTTCTAACGTTGATACCAAAAAAAGAGAACCCCCAGATACAAACTGATTTTCGTCCAATAGCATGTTGTTCAGTACTACATAAGGTTATAACTAAAATATTGAGTGCAAGAATTGGAGAAGTTTTTCTAGTATTAATTAGTGATAATCAAAGCGCATTTGTGAAGGGAAGATACATTGCGCCTAACATGTTGTTGGCTCAAGAGCTTTTAACCATGTACAATGTAGAGACAATGAGATCCAGCTATATAGCCGAAGTTGATATTAAGCAAAGCCTTCGACGGTATCAATTGGAAGTTCTTGGGGCTTGGCTAAAACTTATGAAGTTCCTTGTTACAGTGGTAGACATGATACCGAGGAGTACAATGCAATCTGAATTTTGGGTATCTTATAATGAGAGGTACACAAAATCGTTTGAGGTCAGAAGGGGAGTAAAGCAAGGCGATCCCATTTTGCCTTTGCTGTTTGTGATAAGCATGGAGTATTTCATGAGAATTATGTAGATGGAACTAGAGAAGGGGAGTATTGACTACCATCAGAAGTGAAAGAAAGCAGGAGTACATACACTATTATTTGCAGACGATTTCTTCTGTTTTGCGGTGCAAACAAAAAGTCTCTAGAAGGAGTGAAGGATGTCCTAAAAAATTTTAAAATATTGATAGGGTTTGCAATCAATGAAGAAAACATAAAAAGATGAACTCACTCCAGTCCTGAATAGAGCTAAGGGAACATTCCCTATGAAATATTTTGGTCTGCCACTGTTTTCTGTCAAATGGAGAAAGAAATATTGTGAAATTATAAGTTATAAGATAATGAGTTGGATAATGGGATGGAACACTATTTTGAGTCATAGTTGTCCGTAAATAAGATTTTATCAATTTTAATTTCAAAAATCTTCTTTCTGGTCGATGTTACAGTGATAGGTACAGTTAGTAAGATTCTACATGCAATCAAAAAAATTGGATACATGTCCATCAATGTTACAAATTCTAAAATCTTTAAAGAATTCCATCTTTGTCCAAATGTATATGCTTATATAGGTAGAGCCGCTTGCAATATTTGTAATTCAGACAACAAACGTTTTGCATCAATATCACAATCATCACCATGTGTCAAAAAACTTTCAAGCAACAATTTTTCATTACTTCATTATCCAATGAAACTAAACGGGATGAATCAATTAAGAAACCAAATATAGATTCAAAAGCTTCCATATGTTCAAATCTACTTTTCGATTGTGTGATGGCCATATCAACTAAAAATAAATAAAAGTTCGTTCTAAAATTTTCTTGCGTAGATTGTTGGTCTCTTTCAAAATCTTGAACTTCATCAAAATGTTTCTTTCTTATCACCTTACGTTTTATTGGAAAAATTGGTTCAATTTCCATTTCATTGGCAATTTCTTTTGCATTAGTTATCGCCGACACAAACTCATCTTTCCGATATTTCTCAAAATAAGAAACTAATGCTTTCAATTTTTCGATAGCCACATCAAGATGCATACCTTCAGCTTGTAAAGTTTAACTAGCTAAAATAATCCTATGAAATATGTCATGCCAAATAACCAAACTTAAAAATAATTTAAAATTTGGCAACTCACCTGATATTAATTTTTCAACATCCCAACTAATTTTAGGATCATCACAAACTTTGGCCAATTTTATTAAAGCATTTTTAAATTTTGGAGCTTGATTTTTTATTGCTTTTACACTTTCTATACGACTCTCCCGTCTTGTTACACACATAGATTTTAAAGTTACTTCATCTACATATTCAAGTAAAATATATCATTGCTTTGTTGAACTAGCCAACACATTATACAAAGCTTGACATGCTCCAAAAAAAATTATTTTCCTTCTAAAAAAGAATTAGCAATATCAGATAGAATGAAATTAAGATAATGACAACCACAAGACATATAAAAATCTCTAAGATTTATGTCAAGTAATTTTTTTTAACACCTTGGTGTTTTCCCCGAATATTAGAACCATTATCATACCCTTGTCCCCTAACATCATGAATATTTAAACCAAGAGAGATAAGAGCAGCTTGTAGTTCACCAAAAATTCCCAAGCCAGAAGTATTTTCTACATCTAAAAATTCTAAAAAATATTCTTCTATTTTTATTGGATTATATACAACTTGAACACATCTAATAATCAAAGTCATTTTTTCTATATGGCTAGTATCGGGAGTACAATCAAGAATGACTGAAAAGTATTTATCTTGGTTTTTTTTTTAGAATACAATTGTGTCTTTACTCTTAATGCTAACATGTCAACTAGTTCGTTTTGTATTTTATGACTAAGATAATGATTATACTTTCTTTTTATCATGAATGAGTCGAAAATGATGCTTCATTGTTTCATGAAATTCAACTATAGATTCAATAAATCCTAGAAAGTTCCCATTACAATTTCATTGATTTTTTTCATTTGTTCCATGAAATGCCAAATTATTAATTGCTAAGCGCTTAACAACAAAAACTATTCCAAAATTACTTGTTTCCAATGTTCCGTATCTTTTTAAATTTGATTTGTAATTCTCTGTCAATTGTTTGATTTGATTTTAATCTAATTTGAAGTTTAAACTATGCCTTAAGGTTACTAAGATGTTCATTATTATCTTCATGTTGTTTTAGTTTTTCACTTAAAGGTCTCCAATCATTAACTCTTGTTGTAGCTAATTAAATTTTAGAACGAACACTTCTTACAACTTTACAACAAAAACCAAAAAACTTAATTTAATCTTTTGAGTACAATAGCCACTTTCTATCAATTATTTCTCCATTTTTTAAAACTTTTGGTCAAAATGAAATGTGGAAAACCCTTTGTGGCTAATGTGGTGGTCTTTTCAGGTAGACCACTTGTTGTTCACCTCTTGAGCTTCTTCACTTGCAAAGTCAATCCCGAAAGTGATTCTGGGAGAACAACAACGACGATCAAGTCAGTTTTCTCCTTTAAGAATTGGAATTTCTCAAGATAGTTACTCTTACCTTAACTCGTCCATACCTTGTTGTATTTATAGGCTGACATACTTACAGTCCTTGGTTTTAGGGATTAAGATAGTGGGCACACCACGATCACCACTTTCTTCGTCGTGGTCTTCATGTTCATTTCTCATCCCGTGGTTCTTGGCCCATGTCTTCTGCCGCGACTAGAAGCCTCACATCTAGTTGACTAGCGTCTTGGGCTGGAAGATGCTCATCTCGTCATATAATGTTATTGGGTTGGGCCTGGAGGCCACCAACCTTTTAGTTGTTGGGCTACCTATACACCATAAGCCCCCCAGCAATGACGTCTATACTACACAAAGTTATAGCGCGCTTATGAGCAGCTTATTCAAACATACTATTTGGCCTCGAAGCGATGCATAATGGTTTTTTCGTTGTCGTTGCGATGTGAACTGCTCTTGCGTAGTGTTGTATGCTTCTTGGCTATGTATTCTGGTTTGAATAAAACACATATTCATTTGAATTTCAAACTTTTGAATAATTTCATAGGTGTTAAGATCTTGAGGTTGAGATTCACTCATTTGTATCCGTTGTTCCTTCTACAATTCGCTTATTTGTATTCGCTGTTTACTCAACTATTATTTCCCCACCTGTTTTGGTTTCCTTTTCTTATAATTACTTTGAATCATGTGCTTTGAAAGTTGTCACTATTCAGTGTACTACTGTCGCCGCCTTCTCGAATTCCAAAAAGGTGAGTTACTTTTTGTCAGGTCATCATGATTACGGATTAGTTCCCATTTGTCCTCTAGCTCTTCATCTTATATAATTAGCTCCTCATATACATTCAGATTCTTTCATCAACTTCTGTCTTCTTTATTTCTCTAAAATTTGTCCTGTCTTCTGTGCTAAACCAATAAGTTTTCCTCTGTCTTTGTTTGTATACTTTAATTCAATCTGCGTAGGTCTCAACCTTGTAGAGTATTATTTATGTAGTCTAACCTTTTTTCCTTGTGATTGAGGTAGTCTGTGGTTTTTCTTTTCCAGCGTTATATTTATGCCTTGAATCTTGGCCGGAATCGTCCCTCCTGACCTTTGTTGTTTTAGTTGACACCATCTCCATCTTAATTTCAGGGATTTCGAACTCTACAGTGTCTACCTCTAACGATGTTGGAGTCTCTGCACCAAATGTCTGTGAGATCAGTGTTGACTTTAGAGAGGATTCTGACCACCTCGGTGGCTCTTCGATCATCCATTGCCTCCTCACCGACTCTTATGTTGAATATTTGAAGTATAGCTTCCCCTTTTTACAGTTGTATAACCTTAAATCCCCTACATCGTCTGAGAGTGTTTGCATTCCACCGTCTGGTTATATTTCCTGTTACCTAGACTACCTTAAGCTCGGGGTTTCATTTTCTTTGCCCCAACATGTGTTGGATTTGCTTTCTCACTATAAGGTTTCTTTGTGTCAGCTTCATCCTAAAGTTCAATTTTTTTCTACCATATGTGCAAAGCTGCAGGTATTCCTTTTTCGATTTATTTATTCTGCAACCTTTACCATCTTTGGAAAATAAAAAATAGCTCTGATGAGTTCACCCTCAATCCTGTGATGCCCACCATTGAGTTCGTTAGTGGATTCCCAAACAATTGTGGGGTATGGCGTGAAAATATTTTCTATATTAAACTTGGTACTGATAGGTGCCAGCTTTCTCAATTTGGAACAACGGAATTCCTAAGTCGAAACATCCTAAGGCTGGGGTTCAACTCAATGTTGAGCCTGAAATTGTAACATCGCTTAGCCAGCATTCCATCTCACTTTGCCCCGCTAGTTCTTTAAGAAAATGTGTCTAACTTGTTGTTTATTTTATTATTTCTTCTCTTCTCAGTTTGATTCGATATGTCTTTGATTCTATTTTGTCCTTATGTTTGCATGTTTTCCTACTTGTTTTCATGTGTTAAGTTGCATATATGGATATGACATGATGCTCCACTGAGAGAAACTTCCTATCCGACAATGAGAACGACGAGAAGGAGAACTTGGCTAATGAAGAATATAAAAATGATTAGGTTCTTATTTCCAGGAGGTGGCTACTGAAACCACTACTCAAGCCCACGAAAAAACTATTACCACGGAAACTAAGAAAGGTGGCCATCAATCCCAAGAGACACAACTCAGCAGAGGAGGTGTAAGGAACAAACCAACAATACTTCTGCTGCCTTGGAGCCTATAAAGAAGAAGGTACGTGTTATCCTACCTCCTCCGTGCTCTCTTATGCTAATCTGCTATTTGTTCGTGAAGGGGACTGTTCCTGCTACACTCGCAAAACTGTCTCCTTCAGAAATGATGGTTATGGTATGTTCTTCATCTGTTGAATTATTATCATGACATAAATTTTTGGCCTTGTGTTAGCTTGACCTGAATTCTTTATCTTCTTGTATGAACGTTCTTTTTTTTTCTTGCTTTGAAACTAAGGTTGGTGAAAACCTGCAACTCGTCAGTGAGCGAGTTGCTTAGTTTGCTAAAGGAGATGGTGCAATCTTGGAGGAGCTGGAGACAAACAAGGGAAAGTGTTCCCTTTGAGTACTATTGCCAAGGATGTTGAGGAGTGAGCACATGCCACTGAAGACTGCACTGTAGCCGTTGAGAATGAAATGGAGAAGATGTGTTTCCAGCTGGAAGAGATTCAGATAAATGGTCCAGCTTTGTCTGGATATCCTCTCGTTCTAGTTGACCGCTTTCTGAAGACCAAATATTTTTATTCTTTGTTCGAGGATGTCTCCACTCATACTCATAATGATGGTTATTACGAGGCCTTGATCCAGTCACGGAAGCTGAATCCGACTGTGAAGGTTGACATGTTGCCTAGGTTGGCTAAGTTTGAAAATATTTTGGCAGCGCAGACAAAAATTCTTAACAGTGGTTTCATTAAGAGCGTCTCCGACGATTGTCACCCGTTCGTGGTGCTATCCTATTTCACTGGTCTTCCTACTCTTCCTTCTGCAACCGAGCTGAAGAAGTCCATGATCGACTACTGTGAAGATCTTCCCTTCATTTCCCCCAATTATGGGGGTTGCTACCTTAAGCACAATTCTAATGTGAATTGAACGGAGAAGCTCTCACTCCTCATGTGAACAAGGAGGATGCTACTATTGTTGTCCACACTTCGCCCTCCTGGTAAGCCATTTCTATAGACTTAAGCCATTTATGTTTGTGTTGTGTAACTTATGACAATATTTTCAAGTATGTTTGTATGATTTTATATATATTAGCAACATATATGATAGTTATGTTCATTTTTTACAACTTGACCTTTTTTACATTTATTTACTTTCAGGGCTTGATATTATGGTTGATAAAATATTTTTGAAAAATGTTGATTATCTGGGGTGTTATGTTTGTTTTCCTTATCAAAATGGGTTTTCTTCATCTTTTGACTATTGCTTCATTAATCTTATTGAAGCGACGAAGCATATATCAAAATAATATCCCCAACTTATTTCTTCCGATCCCTTATCTTGTGTGGAGTCCATTCCATTGAAAATTGGGTGGAAAGTTCCAGCGCCTTTGTCGACCGCGTCTTCTTCTTCAGGCTGCCATTGCACTAAGTGTATACCCGATGGCTATAATGCTGAGTTGCTCAGCAAAGATATTGTTCGTGGTTTTCCACTGTGTACTTGCATTTTCTTTACTTTCTACTCGCATCAAGAATGAGTGCTAACCTTGGGCATTCACTTGAAGTACATGCTATTGGGTGTTCATAATCTCGAAGAAAAGTGGAACAAGGGTGTGAAAGAGACTCGGGATGTTGTTCGTGATCAGCAAAGAATTTGCAAAGAGCAGACTTATCTCATTTATCGGCAACAGTTAAATATGACAAAAGTGTTTTGCCAACAGGAAGAGTCCAGGAACTATGCCGTGAATAAGATGTGCAAAATCTATCAAAAAGCAACGATCATTGACAATCAGTATACCTGTATTGACAATTTGTACGATCGCTTGAAGAAAAAGTAGGATAAATGCGGTCACCTTTCAACCTCTGCTATTGGTTAGCAAATAAAATTTGCCGATCAGTTTGCAATTTACACACAACTGTAATGAGAAGCTCTGTGCTGAATGCAATCGACTTGATAGATCCGTGCATCAACTTGAGCAGACTTATGTTAAATATAAAGACAGACTCCAGACTCTTCCCTCATTATCTCAAAGGGCTGCTGGACACAACGATCTTACAATGGAGTTTGACGGTCAAAGGATTAACTATTCTGAGGCTGTTTGATCGCATATTCAGTTCCTGGAAGAGAAGGTACAGAACTTGACAGTTGAGATGAAAAAGTATGAAGAAACCGTCAACGTTATGAGTATGCAATTGGACTGCTAGGAGTTTGGACCTATTGATGATTTCAAAGCATATTGTGCTATATATCTTAGGAATTTGGAGCAAAGATTTCTTATACATCATCCCGCATATTTACAAATGAAGTGGAAATACGAGCATTTCGTTAGCAAAGAGCAAGCAACTTAAGAAAAGAGACGTAGGACTGGGCATTCTCATCATGAGGCTGAGTGTGATCGTCGCTGTGGTGGTTCGTCATCTTCTGGATCATCACAAGCCTCTGGGCGCAGATAAATTTGTCACTTTGAACTACTTATCTTTCCTTTTAATGTTTTAGTAAGTTCGCTCAGGTTCTCGCGAACCTAGCAACTTTGTCATTGCAGAATGAATTGTCTTTCTCATATTTTATATATATGTCTTTTTGCTAAGTGAGTGAGTCATTGTTACACATAAGTTGCGAAGCTGCAAGATCTATGGCTTACTTCTATCGTTCCATTTGATTAGATAAGATTTCAAGATAATTTCAAGATCTATAGCCTTCATAGCTATTATAGCAAAACCTTATACTTTGTGCCGCGCCATATCTATCGCGCGTGTTACTTTTATGAGATCTTCTTTTCAAAAAGATCTATAGCTTGCTATCGTGGATATGGTGAAATTACAAGATCAAAAGCTTGTAAGGATCAATAGTTATGCAAGATCTATGGCTTGTAGTTGTTTTATTTGTGAATATGACATTTATGAGAAAATATGCTCTTGAGCAAGACCTATAGCTTGCGTTCGGGTGTATGGTCGACTTGCAAGATCTAAAGCTTGCAAGGATCGATAGTTACACAAGATCTATAGCTTGCGATTGTTTGATTTTCAAAGTTTCAAGATCTAAATTTTGCAAGCATCGATAATTGTGCAAGATCTATAGCTTGTTGTTCGCCAGATTAAGTTCGATTTGTAATGTCTCAGTGTCTTAATCGCAATATGTTACAAATAAATTACCTTCTAACATTCGCAAGTAAAGAATGAGAAATGTAATCGTGGTCCACCAGTGTTGTTTTTCATATTAAATATGTACTACCAAGGATAATATCGCATTGGGAACAATGAAATGAAAGCAACCAAGGATAATATCCTGGTGTCTATACAAATGGATGTTTTCTATTTTTCTCCTAAAACCTAGGCATACAACTTTCTGAAGTTGATCGCATGCCACGTATTCGGGACAATGGTACCATCTAGCCTTTCAAGTTCGTAGTTGTTGGACTTGTGAGCTTTTGTGACCTTGTAGGGTCCTTCCCACTTTGGGGACAACTTTCCTCGTTCCTCTGCTAGACTAGCTTCATTCTTTCTTAGCACCAGATCGCCAATATGAAATCATGTTTCCTTCACTTTTTGATTGTAAGCTCTTGCCATCTTTTCCTAGTACTTGGCTTCTGTTATCGCTGCCAACTCTCTTTTCTATTCAAGTTCATCCAAGTCTAACTTTTCCATCTCCACATTATCCTTCTCTATGTAACCGCATACACGAATACTTGAATACTTGAATTGTCGATCTCTAGCGGTATCATCGCCTCCTGACCGTAGACCAAACTGTATGGTGTCTTCCCCGTTGGCTCTGGAATGGTTGTTCTACACAACCATAGGGTGTTAGATACACTTCTTTTTTCCTTCCAATTACCTTTGAATTCCTTGAATGATATTCCTGTTCGTTACTTCCACTTGCCCATTAGCTTGAGGGTGCGCTACGGATGTGAATTTTTGAAGAATCCCGAGCTTTGAACACCAATCAAAGAATGTATTACTTGTGAATTGTGTACCGTTGTCCGTGAAAATGGTATGTGGTGCCCCAAAGTGACACACTATGTTTTGCCAAACAAATTTTCTAGTTACTTCAACTGTTACTCATCCCAATGCTTTTGCCTCCAGCCATTTTTTGAAGTAATCTACTGCCACAATCAGAAACTTGGCATTGCTTTCACCCTTTGGGAATGGCCCCACAAGTAATAACCCATTTATCAAAAGTCCAAGTTCCATATATTCACTGCAAAGTGGCCTATAGCTTATGTGATAGCAAAGCGTTGAGTTGGTAACTCCTACATTTAAGCACAAAATTGTGCGCATCTTTCAACATAGTTGGCCAATAGTATCCTTCTCTGATGATCTTTTTTGCTATTGTTCTAGCCCCCTGATGTATTCCACACATTCCTTGATTAACCTTTCTAAGTATTTCCTTCGCCTGTATTGGCCCTATGCACTTTATCCATGGGGAAAGAAAGCCCTTTTTATACATGCCCTTTTTAGTGGCATCATCCAACTTACATCCTCCATTGGGACTGTTGACATGGTCATTGATACTATGCTTTTGATTGGAACGAATTCTACTATCACATCTTTGCGTTGGCCCAAGGATTCAAATCTCATTGTTGCTAGTTTACTTAGTGCACTCACTTTTGTGTTCACAGTTCTTGGCATGTGCTGAATGTCAAAGTACTCAACCTGGTTTATTAGCTGTTGTACCTTATTTAAACATTTGACCAGCTACTCTTCTCATACTTCGTAGTCTTCTCCCACTTGTTGGACTAAAATTAGAGAATCACTTGATACTTAAACGCTCTTCACTTTTATTATAACTGTATGGTCCAATCCACATATTAAAGCTTCATATTCTGCTTCGTTATTCGTAAGTGGAAACTTAAAGAGGAATGAGTATCTGTGTTCACCTCCATCTGGATTCACCAGTAGTTATCCTGCACCACATCCTTCATATCTTAACGTACCATCAACAAACAATGTCCATGCGACTTCTTCCCACTTTGATTTTCCTTTGTCAACTGTATAGTTCTGGTGCATCTTTGCTGTCAGCGCATCCTCATTTGTCATTTTTGCAATGAAATTTGCTAGTACCTGAGCTTTGATTGATGTCCTTGAGTGAAATTGAATTTAAAATTGGCCTAACTCCAGAGCCCACTTTGTTAGTCTGCCTGAAGACTCGGGCTTGCTAAGGATGTTCTTGATTAGGAACCTCATATGGATCACTATGCGATGACTATGGAAATAAATTCGTAATCTTTGTGCCAAATATATTAAAGCCAAGATTAACTTTCCACTGGCACGTACGCTTTTTCTGCATTTAGCAAGATTCTGCCAATGTAATAGAATGGGACTTGTTTCTGTCCTTCCTAGCGAACCAAAAGTAGCGAAGAAGTACTTTCCACGCTTAGCCGCTCTGCTGATAGCATTCTGTGAGATCGCTAAGTACAAGTATATCATCTCTCAAGGGGCGGGAAACTTTAACGTTGGTAACGTTTGAAGTTGCTTCTTCAACCCATTATATGCTATATGACAATCCTCGGTCCAACTAAACCATTTAGCCTTTCTTAGTACTTCAAAGAGTGGAAAGTACTTCTCCGCTACTTTTGAGACAAAGCGGCTAAGCGCCTCTAGTGATCCTATTAGGATTTTCACCTCTTTAACCGTTCGTGGCTGGGGTGAATTTACTATAGCTATGACTTTCTCTGGGTTAGCTTCGATACCTTTTGAAGGTACCTTGTATCCTAAGAAATTTCCTGTGCCTACTCCAATTACACACTTCTTAGGGTTGAATATCATCCTTATGGCTCATAATGTGTCCAAAGTTTCTTTTAAATCCGCAGAGAAGCCACCTACCTTTCCACTTTTGATTACCATATTGTTAATGTATGCCTTAACGTTCCTTCCTATTTGGTTGCAAAATGCATGATCAATCACTCTCTGGTACGTTGCTCCAGCATTTTTGAACCCAAGCGGCATCTTTACATAACAAAACTTCCTAAAGCTTGTTATAAATGTCATTTTTTCTACATCTCCCAGATTCATCAATATTTGGTGGTATCCCTTGTACGCATCCCAAAACACTAGGATTTCTTATTCTGGAATTGCCTCAACCAGTTAATCAATTTTTGGCAAAGGGTAGCAGTTTTTTGGGCATGCTCTATTCAAATTTGTGAAATCAATGCGCATTCTCCATCCATCGTCTGATTTCTTCACCATGATTGGGTTTGCTAGCCAGTTTTGATATATAAGCATCAGCAATGTGACTTCCTCTTTGATCTCTTTTGTCTATCACTAGCAAAGCAACATTGTTTCTGTTTAACCAATTTAATCAAGCTACTGATATTCAAAGAATATTTAGCGATGCCTGGATCCACTCCTCCCAGGTTTTGGATGCTTTATGCAAACATATCTTTGTGGCTTTACAAAATTTCAATAACCTTTGTCTTCTCCTTGTCTGGGAGGTGTTTTTCAATCCACGCATTTCGAGCAGTCTTCATTATCCAGGCTTACCAACTCCATTTCTTATCCCGAGTCTACTCTTGTGTCTTACTGTTCCAACGAACTTTCTTCTGAAATTGTGCTAACCATTTTGCCTTTTCTTCTATCTTTCCTGCCTTTATTTCTATGACCATACACTGTCTAGCTGTTTACTGGTTTCCTCTAATGGTCGTGATACCAGGTGGGGTTGGGAATTTCATTACCAGGTGGTAAGGGGACCATAATGCCTTAGCTCTGTTCATCCATGGCTTTCCAATAATGACGTTAAATGTACTTTGGGCATCAATGAACACGATGTCACACATGATTGTGCAATTTCTTCCATTCTCTCTAATAGTGACTAGTAGTTGTATATTCCCTAAAGGCGTTTCTACTCGCCCCATGAATCCTACTAGCAAAGATGTGGATTTCTTTAGGTCCTCTCTCTTGAAACCAAGCCTGTAGAAGTAGTCTACAAATGGTACCTTGATTGCGCTCCCGTTATCTATGAATACTCCGTGAACAGTTGCATTCCCAATTTTTGCCATGGTGACCCTGGGATCGTTGTGTGGTGAAGCGTTAGGTACCACATCTTCCTCGCTAAAGGTGATTGATTCATTCGAGCAAAGCCTTTTATCAACTGGCCCTTGCAGGGGGAAAGTATCTTGCTTTAGCCTTCCAAGCGTTACAAGACAATGACTTCATGGATCCATGTATGGAAAAAATAACTGTCTTTGGTACTTCATTCTACATGTTGTCATTGTAATCCATAGCCGCAGTTATTTTTTGTATTTTTTGCCATCATGATCATAGTGCCTTGGTTTCTTGGAGATGGGTTTGCTGTTTTACTAGTGTCCCCACATTGGTTTACTCCTTCCTTCCTATATTGGCCCAAGTTATCATTCCTTAAATTTTCTTCAATTTTTCTTCTTAGGTCTCAACAATACTCTGTATCATGGCCATAATCCTTGTGGAAGGCACAATAATATTCCCATGATTTTTTTTCTGGTGGTGCTATCATAGGTGCTGGCTCTCGAAATAGATCCTTGTTCGCTTTCCATATCTCCTTCATTGATCTTGTTAAGGGCGAATCTTGAAATAACGAACCTTGAAACCTTGGTTCTCCCCATTTGAAAGCGACGTTTCCTTATCTTTATGAGGAAAAATCTTCTGTGAATCCACCATTATTCACTTTTTGCCTCGTTCCCTTTCTATTTTATAGTTGTTCGCCCCCTCCGTTTGCACATGCTGTTCTATAATCTTTTGTAGTTCCCTTGGGTTTTCAAGCATATTTTTCCTCACTTCTTTGTAGAACTATCCTGATCCCATGCCCTCTGTGAACGCTCCTAATGATGATTGGAATGACAAATTGCGAACCTTTAAACTTTACGTGAAAAATCGGTTATGATACTCTGCGAGGATTTTATCACTTTGCTAGGCTATGTTATTAAGTGCGATTCAACGTCTTTCTCTTATTCTCCCTCTTAACCCTATTCTTCTTTCCCCCACCAGATCAAGCTCTGTTCCTCTGGTCTGTGCCGGAATTCTTTAGCCGGTAACGGCTAATTTAGCCATTAGCGGCTTTCGCGATGTCGGGACCATCTTTCCCGGCCGTTCCGGATACTAACCATGATACACAACCTACTCCTCCACCTATTTCCTTCGCTGCTGTCCTAAAAGACAAAGCTCCGCCTTTATCTAAGCTATTACCAAGTAACCCTGAACTTATTCCCAAATCACAACACCTTGGAGAGGCGGCTTGTTTCTATTCGGATGATCAGCTAGCAAAATTATCTTCATACTATGAAAATGCCCTAGTTGGCAAATTCACCAAGGGTAGGTGCTCGATGGAGTAGCTGGAACAAATTTTCAAAATAGTGGGCTTCTCAGGTAAGTACCAACTTGGTTCCCTTGATTACAAACATGTGCTCATTAGGTTTGAATTGCTAAATGATTATCAACGAGCATGGATGAAAGGAGTCTGGAATTTTAATGGGATACTTCTTAAAATGCTAAAATGGACTCCTGATTTTTTAATTCATAAGGAATCACCTATAGTTCCAATTTGGTGTACAATTAGGGAAGTTCCGTTGTATTACTATAACTCAGCTGCAATTGAATCCATTGGCAATAGCATTGGTAGCTTTATTAAAACTGATCTTGCAACTGATATGCTAACAAGACCTTCAGCCATTAAATTATGTGTTGAAATTGATCTTCAAAAACCTATTTGTACACATCAGACTGGGATCTGTAACTAACAATAGAAAATATCACGTAGAATATGAGGATATCCCCCTTTACTGTGATCACTGTGCCAAATTAGGGCATTGCAAAACCCAGTGTAGAGCCTTTCCCCCCAATGTCAATGTTAAAACTGTTGAGCACATTAAAATTCAGGGGCAGCCTCAGTGGCAGGCTACTGGGAAGAAATTTGATGTACCCCCATTGATCTCTTCTAATGATCAGATAGATTTAATAGCTTCTGAGGATGCCATGGAACTTAACCCAAGACCCATACCTACACCCTCTCTTAACCTGGAGACTAACACTGTCTTAGGGACTACTGAAAACCCTGTAATGATTAGGGACAATCCGCCAGGCAGCCGTCCTAGTCCTACAACTCAGGTTACACTAGATAACTCTATTTCCAAGATGCTTGAGGGTACAGTTTTAACAAATTTTACTCCAGTAGCTTATGCTACAGATGATATCCAGGTTGGAAACACTCTTGCTAGTCCGAATAGGAATATAGACGTAACTCCTTCTTTTCAAGATAGAATGGGGAACAGGTTCTTTGTTTTGCAGGAAGCTTTGGATGAACCTGCTCCAGATCAGGAGGAAACTTCAAATCTTCAAGCTAGTTCGAGCTCTTCACCAATACTGGGGCAAAACCTTCTACCAGGTAAGGCAAAAGGTAAAAAATCTAACTACTTCAGTCAAATCAACAGAATGATGCTTAGATCATCAACTAAAAGTCATAAGTCTAGTGAACTATGATAGGTTATCTTTCAATAAATTTCTTGGTTTGGAACATTAGGGGAATGGAAACATCAATGCTGAGACTAATAAACTTAGTGAGGCTTAAAAAGATTCAATTCCTGTGCATTATTGAACCAATGCATGATAACTCTAAATTTCAATCCTATATGGACACACTTAATTTTTCCAAGGGCCTGACCTTATATAATGGTAAAATATGGCTTATGTGGTCTAATTCTTTCTCAGTCACACTTCTCTCATCACATGAGCAGTACCTGCATGTGCATATATCTCATGGAACTATAATACTACACATGGATGTTGTTTTCATATATGCTCTTAGAAATAGAGAAGGTAGAAAGACATTATGGAAACACTTATCAGCTATAAACCTGGGGGATACCATTTTCATAGGTGATTTTAATACTATTACCTCACTTACAGAATATAGAGGTCCTAGTTCTCCCTCGTTGGGAAGTATTAGGGACTTTAATACTTGGATAAGCACCTCTGGAATTCAGGAAATTAGCACTGTTGGTAACCTGTTCACCTGGTGCAACTCTAGACTTAGGAACCCTACCTCAAAAAGGCTTGATAGAGGATTAAGTACCATATCTTGGAATCATAAATTTCCTTCCTCTTCTATCCAAATTTTAAATAGACAGACTTCGGATCACTCTCCTCTTCTCCTAAATATTTCTAATTTATCTATTCTTAACCTAAGACCATTCAGATTTCTTAATGTATGGTTTAATCGTCCAGATTTCATCACTCTAATTCAAATGAACTGGGAAAAATGAATGGTAGAGACTGGTTTACTAGGCTTCTTCCTAAAATTGATTAGGTTAAAGAAGGAGATAAAAATTTTGAATAGGGAATGTTTTGGGAATATTGACACTAATGTTATTAATGCTGAAGAATCTCTAAGATTTCAGGAGTCTGTTTATGATTTAAATCCTTCTGACTCTGAACTCATTAAGTTAAATCAGAAAAAGGCATTATTACTGAGAGCTCAGAAAGAAAAAGAAAAATTTTGGAAACATAAGGCTAGGTTGAAATGGCATAGGTTGGGAGATAATAATACACAATTTTTTCATAAAGTGGTACAAGAAAAAAACTGTAGGTTGCAGATATCAAAAATAAAAAATAGAGATGGTCAATGGCTAAGTTCTCAATCAGATATCCAGAAAGAGGCCATATCATATTATTCGGATCTGTTATCTGAACCTAATCAGGATTCTAATGATATTTACTATGCTCATTTTCTGAGTCAAATCCCTACTACTATTACTGCTCAGGATAACATAGAATTAGCAAAGCCAGCCTCAGAAGCTGAGGTTGAGGCAGTAATAAAGGGGTTAAGTAAGAATAGCAGCCCGGGTCCTGATGGATTTACTAGTAAGTTTTATTCTAAGTGCTGGTCCTTTATAAAAAATGATTTAGTGGAGGCAGTAAATGATTTTATTAGGGGCTCCTCCTTACCAAAGGGTATATCTAGCACATGGATTACTTTAATACCTAAAAAATCTACTTCATGCTCATTTGATGATTTTAGGCCTATTAGTTTATCTAATGTGCTTAATAAAATCTGCTCTAAAGTATTAATGGAAAGATTAAGACCCTACATGGACAAATTGATATCCCAAAATCAATCAGCTTTCATGAAAAATAGAGATATTTCAGATAATATTCTTTATCTTCAGGAAATGGTGAGATTTTTGGATAAAAAATCTAGAGTTCCTAATTTTATTCTAAAACTAGACTTACAAAAGGCATTTGATAGAGTTAATTGGGACTTTTTAAATTGTGTTCTTAGGAAGTTTGGGTTTGATGGCCTTTTTTTAAATGCTATAATGTCTAACCTCTCACAAGCCTATTTTTCTGTCTTAATTAATGGAAACCTAGTGGGCTTTTTCAAAGCCACTAGAGGAATCAAACAAGGTGATCCCCTCTCTCCTTTTCTCTTTAACATTTTTTCGGAAGCATTTTCTAGAAGTTTATCATTCATTTTTCATAATAGTAAACTCTCATACTATCAGATGCCATCTTCAATTTCACCAATCTCTCATCTTATGTATGCTGATGATACTATCATATTGATGCAAGCCTCAAAATCTAATTTAATCAGAATTAAAGCTTTTCTGGATATATTTGAACTCACTTCGGGACAAAAGTTTAATTTCTATAAATCTGATTTTTACATTAGTAAAAGGGCTTCAAATATAAAATTAAATCAGATGAGGTCGATTCTGAAAATGAAACAGGGGTCCTTCCCTTTTCAATACCTAGGTTGTCCTATTTGTAAGGGTCGAACTTTGAATAGATATTATCAACCTCTTATGGAAAAGTTAGATAAAAAGTTGCAAAACTGGAAAATAAGTGGTTGAGCACAGGGGGCAAATTAGTTTTGATTAAAAGTTGCTTGTACTCTCTGCCACAGCATTTATGGTCAGTAACTAATCCCCCAAAATATATAATCACACTATTTGAGAAAAGGCTGGCTAGAATCTTTTGGGGAGAAACTGAGGGGAAAAGGAATAAGATTTGGAAAAAATGGTCAGGTTTAGCAAAACCAACATCTCTTAATGGCTTAGGTTTTAGATCCATCAAAGGAATTGTAGATGCATGTTCCCTCAAGCTGTGGTGGAAAAGCCAGTTAGGGATATCCCTATGGTCTAAATTACTTTGGTCTTTGCCACACTCTTCTAGGAATTCAGTCACATGGAAAAGAATTTGCTCTGTCAATTCCCTAGCTGAAGAAAATTCTCTTATTATCCATGGTAAAGGTGACTGTAATGTTTGGACTGCTAATTGGTGTCCTAATGGTCCCCTGATTAATAAAATCCCAAGTAATATCTATGAAGCATTACAGCTGTACTCTATATCTGATTTCATCAGTCATAAATTGGATATTTTATCTCAGATATCTCCTTACCTGGAAAATGATACTTTGTTATTCTTGCAGAATGCGGAGGTAGTGGAGGATAGAGATGATAGGATCATTTGGAAACCGGACACCTCAGGCACATTTTCATTCAAATCTGCATATCGTACTATTACAAGCTCTCCAGGTAACTTCCCAATTTCAAAAAATGTTTGGAATGCATTGCTGCAAAAAAAGATATCGATTTTAACTTGGAAATTGCTTCATACCTTCCTCCCTTTCGATGATGTACTTATAACCTATGGATTTAGTCTGGCTTCCAAATGCCCTGTTTGTTGTCACTCTGATTCTATAGATCACTTTTTCATATCGTGTACACTGGCTAAATTGATATGGAATAAAATGGCAACTCTGATCCATTTCAACCTTTCTGATTACCAATCCATCTCTCAGAGATTCTATTGTTTCTGGAACTGTTCGGACTTAACTAAAAGCTACCAACTCATATGTAAAATACTCCCTTCCCTCATTTGTTGGTGTCTTTGGAAAGCTCGTACTAGGTATATCTATGATCATGTCCCCTTTTCTGCTGATCTTATCTGTAGGGAGGTACTTGACCTCATCAAATTATCCTTATACTCCTGCCCTAATAATATGAGTTCTACTTCTGTTTTTCCACATCCACTTAGACATCTATCACCTCTTCTTAGGCCACCCCCTAAGCCAATCTTTAGGTCTGTCTGATGGGAAAAGCCTGGCCTTAATTCTATCAAAATTAACACGGATGCCTCATGGTTCTCTCATACGGCTGCTGTTGGGATTATTGTGAGGGATAGCTCAGGCATTCCACTTTTCATTAATTCAAGCACTATTGAGGCTGTATCTCCACTTCATGCTGAAATATTAGCCATACTTGCTGCATGTCAATCTTTCCAAAATAGGGATATGTCTGTAATCATTGAATCAGATTCCCTTTTAGCCATTATATGATTGAAAATCCATACTCTGCCAATTGGAATCTTTTCAACTTGGCCTATAAGGTTAAAAGCTTATTATGTGGAGCAGGGCTTAAACATGTTTATAGGGAATGCAACTCAGTGGCTAATGCAATTGCTAAGTATCATTCTTCACATAATCAGCCACTTAACTTGTATAATTTGCCTGTTCATATAAAAGGTCTCATTGCCTTAGATATGGAGCAATTTCCTCATGTTAGAATCTACAAACAGGGCCATGTTAGGACTTGATACTGCTGATGGGAATTTTTTCACTTGCTGGTATGTGTAAAACATGAGGATTTGGTCCAGATGTGACACTGCATACACATTGGAGAACTTTCAGAATTTGGACAACTTGGATGATTGACTGTATACTGCTGCACTTTGCTCTATTACTCCTAGTAAATAGCCTATCAACTTACTGGTTATATCCAAATAGTTGTCTGGCCAAAGTACAAATTAACACGAGGTGTGGAGATTCATTTTCTTTGGAATTGCAACTATTTCTGGATACTACCACTAATCTGTATAGACTAGACTCTTAGACTCCTACATTGATTTTGAGGAAACGATGTTTCCTTTTGTAAACGCTACTGTCATTATCATATGGCTTTTCTTTTGGTTTGGGGCACCAATATATCAACCCCCACCTTAGGGTGCTTTCATTAAAAAAAAGGCTATGTTATTAAGATCTGTGATCGTCTTAGTGAACTTTTGTTTCTGGTAGAAGTGACCCAAGAATAGGTCAGTCAACTGTGCCCAAGATTTGATACTTCCATTTGGAAGGTTTTTTTACCAAGTGATCGTTGTTCCTGACAAAAAGATAGGAAATTCCTTGCAAATTAATTCTATGTTCACATTGCAAAATCTCATGCTATTTCTATATGAATGCAGGAACTCTTTTGGGTCAGTTATTTCATCGTAAATTTTAACGTGCAAAGGAAGTTTGAAGTCCTTTGGAATCTCAAAATCTCACCAATGTGGTGCAAGGGGTGACTTGTCAGCATCGTCTTAAATGACAATGTCACACAACTCTTCTTTATAGTCAAAATTCTTATGCTCTTTATTTACCCATTTTTCTGGTTTCGGGGATTTTTGCCGGAGATTCTTCAAAAATTGATCGTAAGGCCCTTCTCTGTTCACTTCTAAGAATGCTGCGAACACCCTCTTTTCCCTGTCATAGATATTATTTGGGGGTTCCACCTTCTCTTCTTCCTCCTCTTCAATTTCCTATTTTTTTATGCTCTTTCTCCCTATTTGGAGTGTGATCCTGCTGATGATGCATTCCTCTATCGCGTCGAAGTGTTTATTCTTGTGACTGATGATTATGGCTTTTTTCACTCCTGGTGAACGCCATTGTTTACCTAAATAACCTTGAAACAAAAAGAAAAATTGCATCCCCACAGTCAGCGCCAAATGATGTGGTGGTCTTTTCTGGTAGATCACATGTTGTTCACCTCTTAAGCTTCTTCACATGCAAAGTCAATCCCGGAAGTGATTCCGAAAGAACAGCTGCGACAATCAAGTCAATTTTTTCCTTTAAGAATTGGAATTTCTCAAGATAGTTACGCTTACCTTAGCTCATCCAGAGCTTGTTGTATTTATAGGCTGACATAGTTGCACTTCCTTGCTTTTTAAGGGATTAAGATCGTGGGTACACCACGATCACCACATTCTTCGTTCGTGGTCTTCATGTTCCTTGTTCATCCCGTGTTTCTCAGCCCACGTCTTCTGCTATGACCAGAAGCCTCGCGTCTAACTGACTTGCGTCTTGGGCTGGAAGATGCTTGTCCTGTTATAGAAAGTTATTGGGCTGGGCATGGCGGCTACCATCCTATCAGTTGTTGGGCTACCTATACACCAATTGCTATTATCCTTAGGAAAAATAATACTCCCTATGTCCTTGACCAAGCTGCAATTTTATTATTTGACAAGTCGACACTTTCAAAATTTAACAACGTATTTGAATAGATATATAAACAATAATATTATCATATACGGTATTGGTGGATTCGTCATAATAAGTAGTTTCAAATTATTAACTTTTTATTTGATGTTATTATACATAGTTAAACAAATTAACGGTCAAACATATTTTTTGAAGACTGTGAAAATAGATTCTACGTAGTTTGGTTTGAGACGGAGGGAGTATTAGTTTCTCTAAAAAGGTTTTTTTTAATTAGCAAATCTCTCATTTTTCTAATCTAACCCATCCAGCACTCTAGGATCATATATATTTAAGAACAATAAACAATTCATTACATCATTAATTTCTTCATTATATTCACCAGTCTCATTGGGTAAACTTATGCTTCATTTACTTTTTTTTCTTCATTCACCTCATTAATATCTTTAGCATAATGTTTAACTTCATTTTCTAAAGAACTACTTTCAAACTTCCTTTTTTTCCCAAAGTTTTTGAAGTGATCCATTTTGCGATTTTTTTTCTTCTCCTTTCTTCTTTTTTCTTTTTTCACTATAGGAGAGTTATTTTTTAGGGAGAATTATTTTCAAACAAAAATTCTATAAAAAAATAAATAAATATCTAACAAGAACAATAGAACCTGGATAATTGAGCAACCCAAGCATCAACGTTGTAAATTATTCAAAATAATCCTTATTAAGTATTTTCTTCAATATAAAGTTCACTGAATCACTGCACATAAAAAAGAGAACAAAACACAGTACGTGTTAAATCAGCGAATATTTTCTTTTCAAAATAATAAAAATAACTATATGATTTGAATTCAAGAATTTAAGAATAAAATGGCACTACATAATATAATCTCTATAAATCATTAATAAAATAAGCAATAAAATCCTAATACACATTATTCAAATATACCTTTAATTTCCTAATGCCTTACGACACAACCAGTAAGGCTACAAATAAGATATGATGCCTAAAAATATAATTAATCCTAATCCAAAAGGCCCTAATCCAAATTCCCATATTTCGAATGCGGCAGCAGCAATGTCGTACACTACTAACCTATTATTGTATTAACCTGGCCCTGTTAATCCAATAATCCCAACCGAATAATCAATTCATTAAGGTGACAATCCTAAGTTCCTCACAACGTGTAAACATATTTCAAAGATTATTAAATAAAAAAATCCATAGAATTGAAGATTGAAGAATACCTGAAAATTTGAAGAGCCAACACCCAAATATGAGATATTGATCGAAATTCGAATTGAAGAAGACTTGGAGAAGAAAAAAAAAAGAGCGGATTTGTACAATGTAAGAAGAGATTAGAGAATAGAGATGACATTTGATTGAATTTGAAAAATTGCGCTTGCAGTATGAAAAAAAGGAAGAATGGAATTATAGAAGTCTTGGAGAAATAAAATGATTAATGAAGAAGAAGAATCGTCTTCTTGGCTTGAAGGAAGGTACATTAACATTCTTTAATTAAGTAAATATAAAAAGAAAAAAGATTTTTTAAAATGGCAAATTTACTTTTTGAAAGATTTAAATAAAGTAGGTAGATTGTAAAAGTTGTCGAGCTAAAACATGTACTATTATTTCAGAAATGAAGGCCCAAATGAATAAACAATGTCTAAAAAAATTAAATACAAATACATGCTAAAGGTAAAATTATAAAATTTGGGCCCCTTAAATTTTGGGCCCAGTGTAGGAGCACATGCTGAATTGAATTTGGGTCGGCCCTAGATGCAGATGCAGATGGGTGTAATTTCAGTCCCGGAGCCCAAGCCACAAAGGCATCGAGAGAGGCGCATGCAGAATGAGGAGTGGATTGCACAGTATGAGAGGCGCTACCTCGGTCATGGCGGTTCTTCATCCCATTCTTGATTGTGAGTTATTTTCACTTCCCACTTTGATTTGTATTGTTTTTGCCTTTTGTGCTTACATTGAGGACAATGTAATGTATTAAGTATGGGGAGGGGTGGAATAAATTTGCATGCTTGTAATCTTGACATTGGAAGCTCTCATGCTACTTTTGATGGGAAAAACACTGGAAAAAAATTGAAAAATAAAAATTTTAAAAAATAAATGAAAATTAAAAATTTTGAAAAAAATAGAAAATAAAAAAGAAACAAAAATAAAAACAAGCCCGCTAAGTTGAATACCCAAGAGGGCAATGTAGACAACATTGGGGGCCCGAATAGGTCAAAAACCTGAAAGGGCAGCATAGGTAAAATTGAGAGGCTAAATGTGGGTGAGATGTAAGCCAAAGAAACATGATGTGTGGCTAAGATAAAAATCCAAAAGAGCTCCAAGGAAAAATGAGAGAATGAGAGAAAAAAAGGAAAAAGTTTATGTTACAATTCTACTCATTTGCCGGCGTTGGAGTCATAAGGTTGCGGTTGACATATGGATAAATCGGGTAACCTAAAATTATTAGAAATTCTTTGGATTGGGTAACTTAGTGGGTGGGGGGGGGGGGGATCAATTAGGGACTTAGAAATGTTTTATGGGTATTAGTGAATTGATAGGTGGTAGGTTTGTGTAGATTTAGGAATTGGAGTTGTGTGTGAAAAACTCTCATTTGATCTTAATTTTGGGATTTATGATATTGAGAGTTTTTGTGAGGAATCAATTTGGGAGAGTATTAGGAGTTGTTTGGTATGCAGTCAGAAGTGTGATAATTACACAATCCTAGGATTTTAGAATAGGTGGAGTTGTTTGGTTGAGGTAATTTATTGAAAACGTAGGAATTTGTAAATTGGAGTAAACTAAACTTCCAACATAATATGGGAAATATGTTACAAAGGACCCCCTCAGTAGAACGCAATTCCTCCACATTTTTTATGGTGTTATTACATTTTTATCCCACAATACACGAGTAAAATTTTTATTTCCTTCAATTACGCATAATATTTTTCACTTCACTCCGTAAAACAAACAATATCAAAGTAAATAAATCACAGGAAATACTAATTCCTTCATGTGCAACCAAACACATATTATGTATATCCCAGGAATTTTATCATGGAAGTAACTTCCCATAAAATAGAAATTACTGTGGGAATTGAATTCCCACATAAACCAAATGACTCCTTAGTTTAGAATGTGGATGTGGATCTCTTTGTGTTCTTGAACCTCTTCTTACTCGAGGATGAGTAAGGTTCTAGTGTGGAAAGATTTATGTGTCCATTTTATGTGGTTATTTTGGGACTTTTATGACTAACTTTTGCATGTTTTTGTTATCTAGATCTTCTGTTTTACCTCAAAATTCTTTTAGGAGAGTTAAAACCGACTTTTTCATTCTTGTGACTTTTCTAGTGAATTTTGTGTGACAGGGCAAAGACACTGAGACTTGAAAACCAAAGACCGTGAAGACATTGAAGTCCAACTTTTGAAGACTTAAAGACGTGAAGATTTAAAGAGAAGTGAAGTGGAGAGGAAGTTAGAAGACATGAAGAAGAAAGATTTGAGATGTTGTTTCTGGGCTCTGTCAAGACTCACAAAGAATTGGTCGCGAGTCATGATGGACATGTGACCAATATATTTTGTTCTTTTCTTGTACTATAAAAGGCACACTTTATCCTCTCATTATGACAACTCTTTTTTTTCGATTTTCTACAGCTCCAAACTCTTGTTTTCTTTACTTTTTCATCTAGTTTCAACTTTCTTTGTGTTTGATTTGCTTTGGATTGTTAGAATGGTTATTAGTAGCTAAACTTATCACTTGGGAACAATTGATTGAAGCTTCCAAACTCATGTAGTGAGATTCTGTTTTGCTCTTTCATGAACATTTATTGTTTTACCATTTATTATGTCATTAATGTTGATGTTACTTCATTTATGCTATGGGTTGTTTGAGAATATGAAGAGTTTGTATGATAGAGTGTTATGGCGTTGGAAATGTGCACAATATTTTAGCTCTTTGACATGAAAATCCATTACATGGAATTAGAACTTATTGTTTTGAAATGTGATGTTAATCTTGCTAGATGAGTATGTTACTGTGGTTTGTTATCATATTTGTCCTAAAGTAGCAATAAAAGGTTGAATCTTGAATGTTTATTGTTCCAGGTTTAATCTAATAAATGTTTTGTTTGGTTAAACGGTTAGGCCTTTGGTAGAATGCTTGTAATTGTTATCAAATCTATGGTCTTTCTGTATAATGTTATTGATGAAATACCTTTATGGTGGGGATTGACTGAAGTGATCATTTATGAGGTTCGCAAATGGTAGTTGAACGTCTTTGTGAATTACTATTAAGAAAAAAAGATGTATATCTATCAAAACAGAAGTGGTAGCATTCCCCATGAGCATTAAATGTGAATGAATGAGTGAATGATTCTATGATCTATAAGAGTTTGGAAGTGGGAATCAATTGCCCACAAAGCTTAGTCATTTGTGATTTTACCATAATTTAGTAGCTTATTGCATGATTAGTATCTTTACCTTACATTGCTAGTTGCTTTGTCTTTAAATTCATAATTTAGGAAAACCAACCAACCCCCTCCCTCTTTACTTGCTCTTATATATCTATTTATATCTGTACCCAGTCTATTATTCATCTTATATATTTAAAACCTTATAAAAATCACTCTTTCTCATGGAAAACCCCTGATTTGTTACTATTGACTTAATTGTATGGGAAATATACAAATATAACCCTAAATATTTGAGAAAGTACAGATATAATCCTGAGATAATTTTTAGTGCTAAACAACCCTAACTACTAAATGAAAGTGTAAATATAATCCTATGACACCATTTTTGGCATTGACTAAGTAATTCTGGTTGGTGACTGACTTGCAAAGATCAAAATACTACGGGAAGCCTACATAATTTTGTGTTGTGGGCCCCACAAAAAACTTAATATTACCCCATCTCTCGCTTCCCCTCTCTCTCACTTTCCTTACAGCAGCAGCGCCGCCCTCCACACCACAAAGTTACCATCAATTTCCTCCAGATTGGATGCCATTGACGAGAAAAAGGCTAATCTCAGAAAAGCCCTAGAAGACCTCCACGCCGCCTCTACATTGCTCCGTTTAATGTCGTCTTCATCTTCCTTCACCAATATGTAATGGGACGATTTGGACGCCTACTTCACCTTCCTCTAATCTCACCTCCATCGTAAATTCACCCTTAACTTCAATCCGTGCCACCGCCAGCTTCAGTCCACCCCAGCGCTAGCCACCGCTAGCTTCAACTCGCGCCGCCGCTAGGGCGCCCGAGCCGAAATGGTGCGGGAATCGGTGTAGGCTGAGGCCACCACCGTAGAAGATGTGGGGGTACCGCCATTCATGGAGCTACAGGGGTGGGTCTGTTAGAATCTCGAAAGAGCTCTCAATAATAATAATAATATTCTCTCTCTAGCTCTGGGGCGAAAAAAGAAGAAAAAAGGCGAAGCCTTTCTTCCATCCCTTGGAGGCCAATTTCTTCAAATTTCATTCACTTTCCACCGATGAATTATGGTTTAATGGATTCTCCTTCTGATTCCAAACAAAGTCATATGAAATTTGTGGAGATTTTTTTATCTTATTCGACCTTGGAGTAGGGTTTGAAACGGAAAAGTTGAGTTCTTTGTGGATCTTGATCTTGGATTGGTTTGTTTCTTGGTTACGGACTCGGATCTGGACTCAGGAGGGAGATCGCATTTGGTTTCTTGAATTGATTCCTTGTTCGAGTTGGAGATTGGTTGAAAAATCCAATCTTTTTTGGGTTTTGGGTGGGATTTGGTTGCGGCAAGGAGTTTAAAAGGTTTTGATTAAATTTCCAGCACACTTTTTAATCAAATTCCTATCTCCTTCATCGGATTTACACCAAGGGTTTGGCAATTTTGAATCGGATCTCAAGAAGAACTCTAGAAATTGTGATCGGACTTGCTTGGTGTCCACGGTTTCCAGGTTTTCTCGATCCAACTCCTTGCGGTTTGATTGTTTTTCAATTTGGTGCATTGTTTGATTGCGATTTGCTTCCGATCTATTGATTAGAAGATTTCAGTTTTGAATACAAGCATTGTGATTTGTTTATTACTTGCTTTGTGTTCTCGAATTGTTGCTTTAATTTTCGTAAGGGTGAATTCCGATTGGTTTGTGTTAATTCCGATCAGTTTTGCTTATTTGTGTGGTGAATTCCGATTGGTTTGTGTTAATTTCGATCAGATTTTTGCTACTTTGTGTGTGTTAAGTCTGATCGGTTTGGGTTAATTCCGATCGGCTTTTTGCAAATTGGTGTGGGTGCATTCCGTTCTGTTTATCGGAATTTGTTCATTGGGTTGGACTCCTTGACCAGTGGTTGTTGGTGAATCTTCTATTGGCAAAAGGAACAATAGTCTTACTCCGAAACAAGGTATGGCCGAGGGTTATGGTAAGAAGAGACAGAATCAGCAAATTCATCCAAGAGAATGGAATGATCCGAAGCTTGACAGAAGGAGGCTATGGGATGATCCGGACATTCTCATGAACAAGTCGATTATTGAAATTGTTGAAAACAATGGAGATAATGTTGACTTTGTTCTCACCGAAGAAGAGGTACACAAAGAATTATACAAACCCTTCTACGGATTCTTGGGTGCTTTTCCGGGTTTCTTCCCTGGTTTGTATGCTATTCGAACTCTTTTGGTGGCAAAGTGGAAGGTTGCATGCACTGTTCGGAGCAAGCAAAAGGGCTATGTCATGTTCACATTTAATTGTGCTGAAGATAGAGATCTAGTGATGAATGATCCTGACCATTATCTCCATGGGAAGAAACTGTTCATGCTGTTAGTTGATGAATCCGGGAAGTATGAAGCGAGCATCCAAGCTATTAAACCTGTTCGGATAAGGATGGAGCACTTGCCAAAGACTTATTGGCATAAGAAGGCATTGGAGAAAATTGCTACTTCGCTAGGAGACCCAATGGATAATGGTACTCTTGAGCTAAGGGGCTACTATGCACATCTTTTGGAATGGATTGACACATCAAAAGAGCTCAAGGAGGAAGTGAGCTTTCGTGTTCCATCTGGGGAAGTGCTGAAGCAAAAAATTATCGATTATTATTGTCGCCCTTGGTGTTTGAATTGTGGTGAAAATACTCATCTTATGGAGGTGTGTAACGATTTCGGGAAAACCAAGGAAGAGGAGGTGGAAAATCCTACAAAATTGAAGAGTAAGAATGCTATAGAGGAGAAGGGTAAGAAAAATTGGAGATCTCAGAATAATGACCATGTTTGGGTAAAAAAGATGCATACGGGAAATATTGGAAATAGTCCAAGTGCTAACTCGGTTGGAGTTGGAGAAAATAAATTCGTGGAGGACGCATCCTCAGACAACGAGGAAGTAGAGAGACGAAGGAAAGGCAAGGGAAAATTGTTGAAGACATAGTAAAAGACATTGAGAAAGCTGGAGGTGTTAGCAAAGGGCCTGGTATTATTATTGGTGAAACGCAAGATGAGGTTAATCAGGCCATTGTTGCGCTTCCAGCAAGACGACCCGCATCGCCAGTGCCTGGAGTTGCAAACACTGGCGCTGGAGACCTCACCATAGGCTCCAGGATTGCTCAAGCAGCGCGCGGCAGGAGTGCCCAAGCAGCGTGCCGCAGTAGTACCCAAGCAGCGCCCGGCAGGAGTGCCGAGCGCGCGATATCCAACAACGACTGTGCCATTAAACAAGCAAATCCAGTGCCTAAAGAAACCGATAGGCAGCAACAAGCCTTTGGAGATGATGATCATCCGATTGAAGGTGCTAGAAAATTGCCTAAACAAATGATCCATCCGGAAGCTCGAGGCTCAAAAATTCCAAGGGTGCATAGGAGCAAGAGTAAGAGTAGACCTCCCCCTACACCAGGGGCTTTGACAAGGTCTCGGAGTAAAAGCAGGACGCGAATTAATGAGCAAGGGAAGGGCATCCAGAAAACCTTCCAACGCATGTTATCGGCCACAAGGAGCAATTCTAATAGTTCGGGTACTCACAGTATTGAAGGCGGCGGTCCGAAGCCAAAAGGGACCTTAGGTTCCCAATGAATGCCGCATCCATGAATGTTAGGGGTCTTTCGGCCCCTGTACGGAGGAGGTGGGTGAAAAATATCATCTCCACTAATAGGGTTAGACTGTGTGGCTTGTTGGAAATGAAAATGGAGGATAAGGTTTTGCAAATTTTCTTAAAGATTTTTAAGGGATGGAAGTTTACACACAATTTTGAGCTGTGGCAGAACTTGAGGATGCTCATTATCTGGGATCCGAAAGGCTTCTTGGTGAATGTTCTCGGGAAGTCTCCACAATGTATTCACCTCAAGGTTCGTAATCTTTCTTCTGGCATTGAGTTTTTCTGTACATTTGTGCATGGGCATAGTGAGGGGCGATTGGCGCGTTTACCACTATGTGAGGAATTGAAATCGTTTGGTGTTAATCTGAATTCTCCTTGGATGGTTCTTGGTGATTTTAATGCTATTCTTAGTGTTGATGATCATTATGGAGCTACTGTCTCTAGTTTGTATCCTATGAAGGAGTTTCAGGAAGTTTGTTTGAAGTGTGGATTAAGAGATGCTCCTTCCATAGGTGAGCATTTAACGTGGCATAATGCTGATTGGAAAATCTGGAGAAAACTGGATTGGGCACTCTTAAATCACGGATGGGATGGCGATGCATGTCGTACTACATTCCTTCCAATTTCTGCACAATCGGATCACTCTCCTTTGGTGGTCGATATGTCGCAAGAAATTGATGGAATAGGTAGGCCTTTTCGATTCCAAAATATGTGGTTAAGTCATCCGAATTGTGGACAAATTGTGGAGGATTATTGGAGTCCTATGGTTAAGGGAACCAAACAATATTCGGTGACCAGAAAATTATTAAGGATGAAGCCGCCCATTGAAGGAATTGGGTAAGCTAGATTTAAACCATATATCCGAGAAGGCCAAAATTGCGGATGGTGAATATAATAAAGCGTTTGACGAATTTGATGCTAAGAATGTTTTGGAAAGATTCAAAATGGAAGATTGGGCGAAAGATATTCAAGTTATATTGGTGATCTATGCAAACTTCGGGATGAGCTAATTGGTATGTTCCATGGAGATGTTAGGGAGGTCCAAGATCATATTTGTTCTTGGGGTAATTCGAGAAAATTCAATAATTTAGCCTATGCCTTCATGCATCGCTACAAGTACCCGGGGTTATATGAAGAGACCGGCCGTGCATGTGAGAGGGTATTCAATAACATTTGGTGTGGATTTGTACCACCAAAGTTCTCTTTCATTACATGGCTGGCAGCAATTGGAAGGCTCTATACTAAGGAAAAGTATCGCAATGAAGAAGAGGAAGGCTCGGATAAAATTTGTTCATTGTGTCATCTAGAGGAGGAAACACATGAGCATTTATTTTTCAGATGCGAGTTCTTGGAAGTAGTATGGGGTCGGATACGGAATTGGATGGGGCTTAGGAGAAGAACAAATACGATTGCAAGTTCAATGATTTGGGTGAAAAGGCAGATCAAGGGCTCCAAAGTTCGCAAGAAATTTGGTACTCTAGCACTAGTAATCACAATTTACCGTATTTGGAGAGAGCGAAACAATTTGTTATGGGTGGAGCCTTACCTTGTTCCGATCGAGTAGTGAAAATAATTATGAAGGATTGTTACATGGTTATGAATAGACTATTTCCGGAAGAGCACTTATTTTAGTACTTCGGATGGAGTGGCTGATGGACGGGTGTTGGGTGCTGGTTGTTGCGCACTGGGTGCTGGTTGTTGCGCACTGGGTGCTGGTTGTTGCGCACTGGGTGCCGGTTGTTGTGCACTGGGTGTTGCTTGTTGCGGGTGATTGGACTGGGTGTCTGACGCTATGTACTGGGCGCCAGACACTGCACTGGATGATGGTATACGCATTGATGGATCTCGGCAACTGGACAACTGGCTTGGAGAGGTTTTGGGAGTTGGGTGCTGGTTGTTGTGCACTGGGTGCTGCAATCTGCGGGCGATGGGACTGGGTGACTGGCGCTTTGTACTGGGCGCCAGACGTTGCACTGGAAGGCAAACGCAGTGATGGATCTCGGCAACTGGGCAACTAGCATGGAGAGGTTATTTCTGGGGACTGGGCGCTGGATATGGGCATGAAGCCCAGGCGCTGCTTGGCGCTGGAAACTAAAATTTCACAGGCCGAATGGTGCTACATCATGGTCCAAGAGGGAGTTGTTGGAGCTCGATGGAGTCAAGGATTTTAATGATTTTCTCGGTTTTCTTCTGGCAGTTGCAACTCGGAATCAAGGTAGAGGCAATAGGTTTAAGAGTATGGATTCACACTCCAATGCTCTTTCTCCTAAGCCTAGATTTTACTTATGATTTAACGGTTATTTATGTGCTTTATGCTCGCGCTACACTTTGTGTAAAATTGGCATATAGCTGTCCATTTGCTCAAAATGGAGTGGGCGATTACATAATCGTCACGCTTGATGCACGCGATACAAGTGCATCCATTCTCACATCTTTAGGAGGTTGATTCGGATGGGATTCACAAAGGTAGGAGGCACGGCCTCATTAAACCTTTGCCCACCAAATCACTCTCGGCGCCAATAAGAGAATGCTTGAAGGCCAATAACATCCCTCTTTCTCCACCTTAGGGATGTACATGGTAGAAGCAGATATTCATTCGTGCCTATAAGGTGCAACTCGGATCATCAGCTTCATTTTTATGCGACTTCCAAGACCCGAGACACTCTCGGCTGCATTAGGATATTCAAATCATTTGCTTTGGATTTTTGAACCTTCATCAACATTCCGGTAATGACATTAGCTCAAGACCCGAGTCTCACAACACTCAGCTGCATTATGGAATTCAAATGAAGATGGCCCCATTTGTTAGGGGTAGAAGCGGTTTTGTTTATGGGTAGTGAGTTTGTCCTCACCCCATTTTTGGAGTTCTTTTATAGCCTGTGTTTTTCCAGGTTGTTTTGTGCTCCCTTTGCTTGTTTATCTTGCTTAGGATGGGTAGTTATTTTACTTAGTCAAAAGGGGGGGTGGGGGTTGTGGGGTAGTGCTATTCTCTGGATTTGCACATCCTCATCCCCCCCTCCCCCATACTCTCTCGGATTTGCTCCTTAGGTTCACACATAAGCTAAGGTTGGATTCTTTTTGTATTTGGTAGAGCTCTTTTTGGGCTCTACCATGGATTTCACTGTCTATACTATTTACCTATTTACAGCAGGGCTGGGTCTGTTCGAAGTATAGCAGAAAAATAAAAGAGGGAAATTATTACTGTATTACGCCGGAATTCCCTGCTTTCGTTCAAACATTTCCTTAACTATTTGTCCTTTTCCTTACATTACAGATTACATCCAATTCTATAATACCAACAAACATAAGAGATTGGATGTGAAATAATACATAATTTTCCTTTTATGTGGCGTAAGCTGTGAGGGTGGAAGATGAGAAAAATGAAAGGGGAAGAATTAAGGATTTAGGGGTATGAATGTAATTTTAATATTTTCTGTATTTTTTATTTTTTTAGGAGGGTAATATAGTCATTTTTACTGAATTCTGCCAGAAAATAAATGTTATATTTGTATATGCAATAACTATCTAGGGTATGTTTACACTTTCAATTATCACATGGTTATATGTGTACTTTTGTGAATTATGTAGGATTATATATGAATTTCGCTCTAATTGTATTTAGGAAGCACTTTAGGGCTTATAAATAGTATATTTGAGAGGTACGACGACAACCTCCCAAAAA
Source organism: Rubia yunnanensis (assembly GCA_037428765.1). Classification (NCBI taxonomy): domain Eukaryota; kingdom Viridiplantae; phylum Streptophyta; class Magnoliopsida; order Gentianales; family Rubiaceae; genus Rubia; species Rubia yunnanensis. The sequence continues at coordinate 22,743,395 of CM075066.1, forward strand.
AGTTCCGTTGTGCCACTCCCTCTCTCTTCTCTACCTAGAACCTCTGTCGGGCTGTGTCGCCCTCCTTCGCCGGGCCATGTTTCCTCCATATGTCGCGTAGCTACGTCCCCCATGAAGTCGCGTCTGCCAATGCCTGCCGCGCAACTGTATTGCCTCTGTCCGCTGCGCTAATGTGTCTCCTTTACCAGCCGCTCTGACGCATCACCAGGTAGATCTGTAAAATTTTAGACCAATTACATTGTTTAATTTATTAGATCTATAACAACGATGATTCTTGTATAGATCTGTTAATGTTTCTCTTTTTTGTCCGATCTAGTTCTTTTGCTTGCTGCCGGAAACCTAGATTTCCTATGGCCTTTTTTTGGGACCCTAGAAATAGGTTCTGATTTCAAAACCTACTTCGCACCCAAATAAAAAGCGATTTTTTGACCCACCTTTGATCGAATCGATCAAAGGCGGAACTTTTCTCCAAACAACTTAGCAATAAGTATTACTAGGCTGCTCAATTACATTCTCTTGGTGCCATTTTGCAATCATCTCCTTGAGCAGAAGATTAGGAGTTAGAGCATTATTGGGGCAAAACCTGGTTACTTTTAGGACAACTTTGATGGCCCTCTTTGAACCCCTCTTCGATTGCACCCCGTTCATACGTCTGCAAATAACAATGACACCACCATTTCAGCACAACTCAAAGATGCACAAAACTTCTACAAACCAATCTTCAAAACCAAATAACAACACGTTTCCCCACAGGAACTGAAAAGCATCAAGAACACAACATATTGATATCCAATGGCCACTCAAAGCAAAACCTGCCCCAACCATATTATTATACGTAAGAATACAAAATTCTATGGCCGCTAAAATCCACCCAAGTCCATTGATTTCATTTATGTAAATCCTCACATCAGATTCCTTTACGATATTCAAACTCAGTCCCAAAAAAAAGCTCACCAAAGTAACTCAAGATTAAAGCTTATTCAGTAACTTCTAGCTTAATGCCACTGATTCAGTGATTCTACCTAAAACTACGGATTCTGGAAATGTACACAATAACATAAATCCTAGTTGAAGCTATGGATTCCTAAACACACATAAAGACAAATAAACATGATAACGTGATTTAAACACATATTTCAAAGGGGGGAGAATTACTGATCAATCAACATTGTGAGGTTAAGCAATTGTACTGGATGTGTATAATGGAAGCAACTTTCTAACTGGGTTTGTCGGAATTTGTGGCCTTGGTGGCGAGGACCGCGGAGGATCCGGCGGCGATGGAGGCGGCGATGGCCATGAGATTCTTACGAAGTGCTACAGAGAACGAAGTTCTACTATGGCACAACATCATTATCATCTTCCTTCTAAAATTGTTCTTGTTCTTGAGTAGGCCCACAAGGTCAATAGACCTCCTCCCGTTCGCATCGACGATATATACATAGGCGGAGGATTCTATCAGAAGTCTCACCAGCTTTTCTGTTGCTGCAGAACCGCCAGAGATGACGCAGTGGAGCGCGGTGGCTCCATCAGAATCAGAAGCTCTGTTGACATTGATTTTGCCTTTCTAAAGAATGAAAATCATAACTGAGTCTTGGGAAGAAAGACGGTCTTTCCATAGATTTATGGAAAGATGGGGTTTAATTCAAAAAATAAAAGGTAAAAGGTCTTAGTTGCAACATTAAAATTTTAGTATGCAACATGTAGTAGTTATAAAATGTATAACCCGGTTCATGCAATCAAAAATTTTATCTTAGTTTCTTCTAATTTACACTTTAAACCTTGATCTTTCCATGACTTATGGAAAAACTGTCTTTCAAGAGACACATTTTTAAAAACAAATCTCAATAGGTTATTTATCTATATCAATGTCCAGGATATGTTCTCACATCATTGGTCATTCTCACCTAAGTTCAATCTAGTAGTGCATGTTTGCTGCCTTAAAGGTTATACAGTTATAATTTTGGATCCCACAAGAATATATGCTCCTCTTATACACCAAAGAAAAGAGTTGGATAAAGAATCAATAAACTTGATATTGCTACAAATATTCAGCCAAATGTCTGAGCCTTTAACCAAATCATGTACTTACTCCGTCCTACCTATTTTTGTACTATTTTCTCTTTGGGACGCCCTAACTCTTTTTTCACTCTTCACATTGTTTTCCTTTTTGGTCAGTTTTTATTCATTTTTTGTTGGAATAAGATGAAATTAAATAGAAAATAAAAATAAAATGAAGGTACCCCACCAGCACATGGGCAAGAATGCATATAATAATGAACTCTTAAAAAAACTCTCTTTTTTTCTCCACAAAAATAACTGGAACAGAGGAAGTACTTTATAAGGATAATCAAGAAAGCTCAACATTAAAGACTCTCGTATATTTGCTACCTTGAGATGAATGGGAGGCCGTCAGAGTGCCTCTCAATGATAATTAAAGGCCCGTATTACGGCTAACTAATAAACAATAACTAGTGGTAAGACGAGGTTGTCCACAAGGAAATGAGGATTTTATCGAGTGTTAAATGAATTAAAAACACACGAAGAAGTCACTCCGCGTGTGCGATAACAAATTTGGTAGGTTTAATTAGATTTTAGAAAACACTACGACTACTTTAAAAAAATAGATTAACAAATAATTTGAACAAACTGTGTAATTACTATCAAAACTAGCACAAAAAATATCACTAAGATTATAACGAGTCTTGGGTGCAATTGGTTTACATTTCTAGTTATCATTTGATCATTGGCTAATTATCCTATTTTTATGAATCAATCACATATTGTCGAGAATTTGTCAACACATTTCGAGTGAATACATTTCTTACCTCTCTCCGGTTATAGTTAGGGTGTGCGATCATCGCAACATAATAACCCTTACCCTTGAGTCACCCTAGATAATCGACATCATAGACTTCACCAAGAATTTCAATAAACATGGAGACCTAATACAACTAACACGATGTTCTACAAGGGAGAAACATTGGGATATCACAAATATGTCTAATAATAACGAATACGAGGTTTGCTTTCATGCTAGACTTTATTAGTGAGCCATATTAATTATTAGTCAAAACCATTCAAATTCATCCTAAATCTAAGTAATTTTATCAATTAATAGTCATAACTAGTTGTAACACTGAATTATAACCCAACATTGACCAACGATAATCGCATAGACAAAAACTCAAAGTTTTCGTGGTTTGACCAAAAACCTAGCAAACAATAACCCACAATCATCAACTAGTTGATTACACTAGTCTTAATCATGCATTAATCGTACAAGAAATGAAAAAACATACTTGTAAATCAAAGAAAAAAATAGGATAAACCAAATCTCACAAATTCATATAGAAATGCTTACCGATTGCTCCCAAGAGTGTATTTTAGCCTAGATTAACTAAACCCATAATAAAAGAGAAAATATCCATGTTAAACAAAGTATTAAAAGAAAACAATAAATGAAAACCAGGGCTTTTTATAGATAATTTTCGGATGAGAGTTATGGGAGAGAGAGAGAGAGGAATATTCCAAAAACGAATAAGGTATGTAGGCTACCAATCCATCCTTCGAGGGCTGCAGTATATGTCATAGCCTGCGAAGGTCTTTCTGTCCAAAGTCCTTGACCGTGGCTCACGAAGCTGCCTTTGTCCAGCTTCTACCAAATTTTCAATATTCGGCCTTCTTCTTTGAAATCTTCTTATTTCTTCTATTCTTCTTCAAAACTCAAACTCTTCAAAACTCAAACACTTCAATATGATCTAAAAACACTTCATAAATTAAAGAATTGGGATATAAAACACGGGAATTCATCCTATCCCTCTAATTGATAAAATGTCAATTTATTTCCAATGTAAGTCCCTAATCTATTGCAAAATTAGATTTCAGATGTGTTAAAAAAAAGGTATATAAATTAAGCACATCAAACACCCCACACTTATACCTTTACTCATCCTTGAGTAAAGATGATTAAGGCCTAAGGTGGTTTCTAGATTTTCTACCCCATAAACCATTTGAAAATTTTCCCTTCAGAATTATTTTAACCCTAAACTTGAAAGCCTACCCATCCCCATATTTGTACCTAAATAATTCTACCCAAAAAAAAAATTCCAAAACAATATTGCATCCAATTGAATTGTTAATAATCCAAAAATAGGTAAAAGAGGTTTAATCTATGCAAAAGTAATGAGATGTTAAATGCATGTATTTTCCAAAGCATTTAACATCACTTTTGTCAAATTTTGTTGTAAGATTGCTAGATTTACGTAGGTTTACATGATAAGGGGTTTAGATGACCATTTTTGGTTTTTATATCTAAATCCTTCATTTTGTAACCTATGTTTAGTCTAACGGATTTTTGGTCCTTACGAGCATCTAGATCCCATTTTGTGAACTTCATTTGTAGATGTCTCGTGAGCACTTAAGAGTGGTTTAGCGAAGTTCATTCAATGGGATGGAAGAAGATGGAAGGGAACTCACAAAGTGGTAGAAGATAAAGTGAAGAAAGGAGAGCAAAGCAAAGGGTGAAGAATGATCTATGTTTTGAAGCAGAGTTCTTAGAATTTTTTGAGAAGAATCAGCCTCCAAGGGTGGTACCATTGGATTTGTCTTCTCTATCACTATAAAATTGATTATAAGAACTCCCAAAACGGATCAACGGTTCACCCGTGGAAAGCAAAACAAGAGGCCCGGGCGAGGCCATTTCTGAATTTTTGGGTAAAAACCTCCGCCGCCAGGGCGACGCCATTTCCGCCCGGGCGGGAGCCTGCTGCATTTTTTGATTTTTCATGACCAAATTAGACTATAAATATCCCCCTTCTTCCCCATTTTTCCAAGCCCGACTTGGGGGCTTCAAAACCCTAATGTTTCACCATTTTCTTCCATTTCTTCTTCTTTCTTTGTAGATCTTTGTTCTATGTTATATATTTTGATTATCTAGCTTAGTTTTGTACTTGAGAGCAATTGATTAAGACTTCCTTGCTAATGTCTTGAGAATCATTTCTATCTATCTATTGTTTTCTCTATTGTGCATTTATTGAGCTTTGAATGTGTATTGTTAATGGCATTAATGTCGTTGGAAGTTTGAGTATATGAATTTCTTGTATGATTGCTTGATAGGGTTGGCAGAAAGTAGCTAATTTTCCCCTCTTTTAATGTGGAATCCAAGAGCATGAGTTAGAGCTTCTAAATGATTTCTTTGTGTTGATAATTGCTAGATGGATGTGATGATGTTGAACTCGTTGTCATGTTTGTTTTAGGTAGCAAATGAGATAATTCTATGAATGTCGATCGTTCTTGACTAATCTTTTGTAAATGCATGAATTGGTTAAATGCTTCGACATGGTGTAGTTTTTATAACTGTTTCCAAGCTTGTTGATTCTTTGTGCTCAATGCCTGATGTGTCCATTTTATATGCATAATTTAGTACTATTTAGGGTCACTTTTGTGCTCTTTTATTATGAAGAGATTTTTTTTACCTTGAAATTCTCTTAGGAGGTGTAAGAGCAACTTTACGCTCTTTTACCTCTTCTAAGTGGATTTTGTGTAACAAGGGAAGAACACGGAGGCCATTGAAGACTACACTTTCGAAGACTTTTGAAGACTTGCTTCGAAGACATGAAGACCGGAGGCCATTGAAGACCATTTTTGGAGCCATTGAAGACCATTTTTGGAGCCGTTGAAGACTTGGAGATTGAGCGGAATGACTATGAAGATGACTGCAGGCCACAAGACGAAGAAAAAGACACAATGCAAAATTCTGGCACCCGTCGCAAGTCGCGATGGCTTCGTCGCGACACCATCGTGAGTAGCGACCGACGGGTGGCCAGAATTTCACCTTATATTCTTTGTACTATAAATACCACTCTCTTTTCTCTCATTCATACTTTTTCTCTACTGCGATTATAGTACTATTTCAAACCCTTTTCTTCCATTTTTCATCCTTGAATTCTCTTGTTTTTTGATTAGTTGTTTAGCATTGATTAGCATGAACTCTTGTAGCTAATCTATCTCTTGGGAGCAATTGACTAAGGCGTCCAAACCCATGTCTTAAGAATAATTTGTAGCTTATTTATTGCTCTTACTATTATGCATTTATGGAGCATTGAATGTGTTTGTTGATATCATTAATGTTGTTGAAAACTTGAGTATATGAAATACTTGTATGAATTGCTTGCTAGGGTTTGGGGGAAGTGGGTTGATTTCCCCCCTTTTCTTATTAGAAATATATGAGTATGAGTTAGAGCTTTTGATTGTGTTGATGGATTGATGATTGCTAGGTGGATATGATAATGTTGAACTCTTTGTCACGTTTTTTCGTTTGTAGCAAACAAGAGAAGTCTATGAATGTCGATCATTCTTGACCAATCTTGTGTAAATGCATAAATCGGTTAAATGCTTAGACGCGGTGTAGTGTTTATAAGTGTTACCGAGCTTGTTGATTCTTCGTGCTAAATGCCATCAATGGGATATCTTGAGTCATGTTTCGACTACAGGAGTCATTGGTGAGGTTTGACAAGAGATGTCGAATTCACTCTTGCAAACTACTATCTAACAAGGATAGAAGTATAGCCTTCACAACAAGTAGTGAAAGTAGTAAATAAGTTTCATGTTCAATGATGGATAAGAGGTTTGGAAGTGGAAGTCAATTGTGCCCAAGGTTCCGTAAATTGTTATTTTCATCGTACCTTTAGTTGTATTGCATGATTAGTATTGTTCTATTGCTTTGCTAGTTTTTGTACTTTAATTTGTTAACTTAGGATCAAACCAACCAAAACCCCCCTTGTTTAGATGCTTTTATATGTATCTATGTATGTATGTGCTTATTATGTTTTCTCCTATATATGCTTAAAACACTTAAAAAGATCCCTTTTATCATGGACGCCCCCGACTTGCCATTATCTACTTAATTGTAGATAGGAAGAATTTAGGGCTTAAAAGTATTAACTTTGAGAGGTACGGCGACGACCTCCCAAATTTTGGCGCCGCTGCCGGGGAAGAGGCGTTTATTTTTAAATGTTTAGGCATATTATGTGTGATTATGTGCTATTTGTAAATATTTGTTAGTTTGGTTTTATTTTGATTTCTTAGTTAATTTGCCATTTTCGCTTGGTTTGGAGACATATTGTTCGAGTTCTTGGTGTATGGTTCGCACGCGATCCTCTTCACAAGAACCCTTACACTACGATCCCGAGTTGGAGTTGAACTTGAGACGGGCTAGGAGGCTTTCTTTGGAAAGTGTGAATAACACCCCTCCTAGTGACCATTTTGCGGATACATCTTCATCAATGTAACATCAAATTGAGCACGAAGATGAGCATCCGAGAGGGGAACCTCGCCATCCTCCTTTCCCCACAAAGAGAGATCCCCTTGGGGTAACCCTTGTTGACAGACGCCATGGCTCCTAACCTCGATCAACAACCGATGTGTATCGAGTACCTCGTGGTTGGACCAAATGGGCATTTTGAGCTAAAGACCGGGTTCATCAACATGCTACCCGCCTTCCTTGGTAGGCAAGGGGAGAATGCTAACAAGCACCTCACCGAGTTTCACTTCTTGTGTGGTGGTACGGTCCCCCATAGAGTGGATGCAGATTTCCCTTTCACACTGAGGGATGGTGCAAGAGATTGGCTCCACTACCTACCGCCCAAGAGCATCAAAGTTGGCTTGATATGAAAACAAAGTTTCTAGCAAAGTACTTCCCGTCCTCGAGGTCCACCGCATTGAAGAAGGATATAAGCAATATCCTTCAGTGGCATGAAGAGTCTCTTTTCGACTATTGGGAGAGGGTCAAGAAGTTTCTTGCAAGTTGCCCCTACCATGGTTATTCTGAGGGAGATTTGGTGTATTACTTTTATAATGGCCTTCTTGATGAGGACCAAAGGTTGGTTAGAAGTTCTTGTGGTGGCACCCTTGGCAACAAAACTTCCTCTGAGGCTATGCAATTGTATGAAGAGCTAGCAGAAGAGTCGAGAAACTTTAGCTCAGGGGCCAATTTGAGAAGGAGAAACCCGATGCCCACGAGTGACTTTTCCAATAGTGGGAAGCTAGAGGATCAAGATTCAGCCCTCACATCCATGGTGAAAAATTTGATGACAAAGCCCGGAGGAAATGCGCCTCATGTTAAATCATGTGAAATTTGCTACTTGGCACATTCTACAGACACTTGCCCCACTTTGCAAGAGGACTACGTTGAAGAGATGAGTGCCATGGGGTATCATGGGAATCAAGGATACCAAGGCAACCAAGGGTATCAAGGTGGTCAAGGCTACCAAGGTCACCAAGGCCACCAAGGCCACCAAGGGTATCAAGGTTACCAAAACCGGCCATACAATTCGGGGAATCATGATAACCCGAACCTCCGGTATGGAAACTCTCAAGGAAGCCAAAAATCTCAACCATACCAGCCTCCTCAACAACAATATAGGCCACCTCAACAACAATTCCAAAGGCTCCAAGACAAACCCCGAGACCAAGGGGAGGGCTCAGGGCTATCCAAGGATAAGGTGTTGCAAGCCAGGAGCAAGAAATTCCAAGATGAGGCCAAGGCAAGCATCAAGAACTTGGAAACCCAAGTGAGCCAAATAGCCCAAGTGGTGAGCCGGATGGAAGCCCGGGAAAAGGGTAAACTACCCTTCCAACCGGAAATCAATCCTAGGCGAAATGCAAGTGCTATCGCTCTGAGAAGTGGTAGAGAGGTCGGGGCTTCACCGGATAATGAAATTGTTGAAGAGGAGCCCAAGAGAATTGAGGTGTTTGAAAAAGGAGTTAAGAAGGAGGAAGTCCATGAGAAGAAGACCGAAGAGTTAGCCAACAAGGGCAAGGAAGAAGAAATCGAGTTGGAGACATTGCCACCAAGACCGAAGTCAACCTCCATCCCGGAACCCTCATCACCTCCACACAAAAGAGAAAAAATGGTGGAGATCTCTCCATATGTGCCAGAACCCCCATTTTCGGAAGCCTTGAAAGACTAAAGGAGGAAGGAGGACAACAACGACATCTACGAAGTCTTTCGTAGATATGAGGTAAACATTCCACTTTTGAATGCCACTGAAAAAATTCCTAGATATGCTAAATTTCTTAAGGAATTGTGTGTTGTGAAAGAAAACAAAGGGCCAAGAATAAGTTGAAAAATGGAAAAAGTGAGCATGTTTCCTCCTTGTGTCAAAAAGAGCTACCTCCTGAATGTAGTGATCCTGTCATGTTCACGATCCTGTGCATAATAGGAAATACACATTTTGAAAAAGCTATGCTTGATTTAGGTGCATTAATAAATGTGATTCCTTACTCTCTGTATGAAAATTTCAACTTGGGTACATTGCACAAAACCGGGGTGGTAATCCAATTGGCCGATCGTTCTAGTGCATACCCTAAGGGTCTTGTCAAGGATGTGTTGGTTAAGGTGGATTCCTTAGTTTTCCCCATGGATTTTTATGTCCTTGACATGGAGCATGATAAACATGCCGCCCCAATTTTGTTGGGGAGGCCATTTTTTAAAACATCTAGGACAATGATTGATGTGCATAAGGTACCCTCACCATGGAGTTTGATGGAATAAAAGTAGATTTTAACATAAATGACTCTATGAAGTATCCTAGTGAAGAACATGCTTGCCATGCCCTAGATGTTGTTGAAGAAGTTGTGCAAGATGTTTTTGAACTAAGTGGTGGAGATTATTTGTTAGTTGCTTTGCAATGTGATGTTAATAATGCCCACAATGTATACTCTATGAGCACTAACTTGAAGGAAAGCTTTGAGGATTTGAACCTGCTTGAAGAAATGAGACCGAGTGTCTCAAAACCTCCTACTCTACTCTTAGAGGAACCCGAGGAACCAGAATTCCTCTCGTCACTTGTGAAAGCCCTGGTGCTTGACCTTAAACCTTTGCCAAATGACCTTAAGTATGCATTTCTTGGGAAAGGGGGGACGCTTCCGGTTATCATTTCGAACAAGCTCACCAAGGAGCAAGAAGAAAAGTTGATAGTGGTTTTGCGGGAGAACAAGGAGGCAATTGGATGGACTATTATCGACATTAAAGGCATAAGCCCATCCACTTGTATGCACAGAATCTTGTTGGAAGAAGATGCGAGACCCGTCCGACAACCCCAATGCCGTTTGAACCCACCTATGATGGATGTGGTGAAGGTGGAAATCCTCAAGTTGCTTCAAGCAGGCATGATCTATCCAATCTCGGATAGCAAGTGGGTAAGCCCAACTCAGGTGGTACCCAAGAAGAGCGAGATAATGGTAGTCAAAAATAAGAAGGGTGAAATGGTGCCCACCCGAATTCAAAACGGGTGGCGCGTTTGCATTAACTACCAAAGATTGAATCCGGAAACCCAAAAGGATCACTTTCCATTGCCATTCATTGATCAAATGCTAGAGAGGTTAGCGAGCCACCCCTTCTATTGCTTCTTGGATGGATACTCGGGGTATTTCCAAGTGGCTATTGCCCCGGAAGACCAAGAAAAGACCACCTTCACGTGCCCCTTTGGTACTTTTGCTTACCGATGCATGCCTTTTGGGTTATGTAATGCCCCCGCAACTTTCCAAAGGTGTATGGTAAGCATTTTCTCATAATTTGTTGAAAATTTTGTCGAGGTGTTTATTGATGATTTCACCATTCATGGTAATTCCTTTGACAACTGTTTAGCAAATTTAGCGCAAGTTCTTAAACATTGCATTGATACTAATCTTGTGCTAAATTCTAAGAAATGTCATTTTATGGTAGAAATAGGCTTTGTCTTAGGCCATGTTGTCTCCTCTAAGGGTATTGAGGTTGACAAGGCAAAGATAGACACAATTCAAACTTTGCCTTATCCTACTAATATGCGCGAAGTGCGCTCTTTTCTTGGCCATGCAGGATTCTATCGCCGGTTCATCAAGGACTTCTCAAAGATAACATCTCCTCTATGCAAATTTTTGCAAAAGGAAGTGGAATTTGTGATGGATGAGGGGTGTAAAGGGGCCTTAGATACATTGAAGGGAAGGTTAGTCTCGACCCCTATCATACAACCCCCAGATTGGTCGTTGCCCTTTGAGATTATGTGTGATGCTAGTGATTACGCCGTTGGAGTGGTTCTTGGTCAAAGGGTGGGGAGAGCGCCTCACGCCATCTACTATGCATCAATGTCTCTCAATGAGGCCCAGCGAAACTATTCCACCACCGAGATGGAGTTGCTCGCAGTGGTATTTTCTTTAGAAAAATTTCGATCTTACTTGCTTGGTACAAAAGTTATTGTATACACTGACCATGCAGCGCTTCGTCATCTGATGACGAAGAAAGATGCCAAGCTGAGATTGATAAGGTGGATATTGCTTTTGATCGAATTTGAGTTGGAGGTGCGAGACAAGAAGGGTGCGGAAAACCTTGTGGCCGATCATTTGAGCCGGTTGACCCCAGGCGAAGACATTGACGTAAACCCCGCAGTGAAGGAGCAACTACGGGAGAAATTCCCTGATGAGCAATTGTTCACCATTAGGGATCCCCAACCGTGGTATGCCGACATTGTAAATTTTCTTGTTGCCGGTAAATTCCCTCCTCATTTTTCTAAGGCCCAAAAGGATAAATTAAAGAGTGATGCAAAGTATTATGTGTGGGATGATCCCTTTTTGTGGAGACATTTTGCGGATCAAATTGTTAGGAGATGTGTCCCCGATAGTGAAATACACTCAATTCTTGAATTTTTTCATTCTCATGCATGTGGCGGTCATTTTGGAGCAAAGAGGACCGCTAGGAAAGTTTTAGAGAGTGGGTTTTATTGGCTTACGTTGAATAAGCATGCATACACCTTTTACAAATCTTGTGATGAATGCTAGAGAGTAGGAAATATCTCCACTAGGAATGAAATGACCCAAAGACCTATTTTGCATTGTGAAATCTTTGATGTTTGGGATATTGACTTTATGGGGCCTTTCCCTAGATCTTATGGCTTTACGTACATTCTTCTTGCTGTTGATTATGTGTCAAAGTGGGTTGAAGGAAAAACCACTAGGACTGACGATTTTAAAGTGGTTGCAGAATTCTTGAAAGATAACACCTTTTCTAGGTTTGGGATACCTCGAGCCTTGATTAGTGACCGTGGCACCCATTTTTGCAATCGGACTATAGCGGCACTCTTGAATAAGTATGGTGTCACTCACAAGACATCCACCGCCTATCACCCACAAACCAACGGGAAAGCCGAAGTTTCCAATCGGGAAATCAAGTCCATCCTTCAAAAAATGGTTAACCCTAGCCGGAAGGATTGGAGTTCTCGGTTGAATGATTCCTTGTGGGCGTATAGGACGGCTTACAAGACACCAATCAGTATGTTCCCATACCGGTTAGTGTTTGGTAAGCCCTGTCATCTACCGGTGGAAATTCAGCACAAGGCTTACTGGGTGGTCAAAGAGTTTAATCTTGATGTAGATGAAGCTGTCTTGCATAGGAAGTTACAATTGGATGAACTAGATGAGATCCAGAGAGAGTCCTATGAGAATGCCGAAATCTATAAAGAAAAGACAAAGGCGTGGCACAACAAGATGATCATCAGGAAGGAATTTGACGTTGGTCAAAAGGTCCTCCTATTTCAATCCCGCCTTCGCCTATTCCCAGGTAAGTTAAGGTCCCAATGGATCGGTCCTTTTGAGGTGGTTAAGGTATTCCCGTATGGTGTGGTGGATATTCTAGATCGAGCTAAGTCCAATACCTTCAAGGTTAATGGACAATGTTTGAAACCTTACCACGAGACTTTTGTACCAGAAAAAGGAGAGGACATTGATCTCCTCGATCCAGCTTATAAGTAAGCTCCAAGGAGGGAAGTGAGTCATGCCAACGACGTTAAATAAACTTGGTTTTGATCATTTGGATCGTCATTCGTGACTTTCTGTTGATGTTGTTTAGTTTTGAGCTTTTATCCTTAAGCTTCATTGTTTTGCTTTATGCTTTTCACGGGTTGTTTTCTTCATGATTTTGTAGCAATTTTTGAAGCCAAGGAATTGGATTTTGGAAGGGGGAAATACTTGGATTCGAGAAGGAAGGACTTGGACAAGAGAAGGAAGCAGAAAATTTTCTAAGTACCAGGTAAGAGGCCTCGTCGCGAGTCGCGACGGGCTTAGAAAATGTTGGGCAAAAATCAGCGCTCGGATCCAACTTTTTGTGAGTCGCGATGACATCGCGAGGCCTCGTCGCGAGTCGTGACTAACACGTCGCGAGTCGCGACGGGCTCAGAAGTATTGAACAAAAAAATCAGCCTCGGATCCCACTTTCTGCGAGTCGCGATGACCTCGTGAGTCGTGATGACCTCGCGAGTCGTGATGACCCCGCGATGCTCCGTCGCGAGTCACGACTAACACGTCGCGAGTCGCGATGGTCGTGCAGATCAGATTTTAAAAAATGGGCTGAACAGGATTTTTTCCTTTCTCTACCCATTTCTGCCCCTTCGTTTCATTTCTTGCCTTTTCCCATCCGCCCTTCCCTCTACCCTTGCTGCCGCCGCTACCGCTGTGCTGCCATCGCTGCGCCACCGTGCCGCCACCCATACCCACTTCATTCCTTCCCAATCTCCACCCACAAAATTGCCCTTTCCATTTTGAAAAACACAAACCCTAGAATTTGGGGGTTTTTGTAGCTTTGGGCAATTCGAATCCGAATTGATGGTGGGCTTCCATTTTTCTTCATCCTAAGCATCTTAGTGGTACACTTCTTCACTCTATTGAGTCTTAATTGTGATTATGAACATATATTCTACTTATTGGATATTGTGAAGATTGTGTGTTATTTTGTTTAGAATGGGAATCATTGGATCTTGGTTGATTGTGGTGAATATGTTATGCTTGCACTTTTATTTGATGGGTACTCTGTGCATATTTTGCAATTGCGGTGTATACTGTATATTTTCTAGTGCAGTTTTAACTGTAGTGTGCCTGCTTGGTTTTGGAATGTATGCATTCGTGTTACTTTAGCTGATAGTAGATGGTGACTTATACTGAATTTGAGGCATGTTAGCCCTTGATTAAACATAGTTGTTATTGGGATAAAGTGTTATTGTGCTTTGTAATGTTATATTGTTTTGAGTAGTTTGGCCATGGACGTAGATGTTGACATTGTGAATGTACTAATGATAGCTAAACTAGTTGAGCATATCTGTGATTTTGAAATATAGCATATTCATTTCAACTATGTGATAACTTCATGGATTTTATTATATGGGCTTGTTGGACATAATGTAGATTGTATATGCAATTTGCAAGTAATACTTGAATTAGTTGAGTTGATTTTGATATGGCCTGTGATGATGAACTAAATTAAGATTGGTTATAGATGTGCCATATTGCATATACATATATTCCTTTGCGTTTGATGTGTTTGCTGTGATTGATAGATATGGCCCCCAAGAAGAGATCTAGGGCTCCCCCACGAGACGAGCGCACAGCCGCTCCACCTCCACCTCCTTCACTGGCTCTAGAATTGGGCCCTATACCTTCCCCTACGGATAGGTACATGGTTTTGACCCAGATCACCGGTCCTATGCGAAGAGATGGGAAGCCCTAGAGAAGCGCCAGCTTAAATAGACCAGTTTTGTTGATGTGCCTACACTGGATGTCCTCGGCCTCACGCAGCCTGTGAGATGCCTCCTCGCCAAAGGGGGAATGGAGAGATTTATGAGTAAGAGCGCACCCTCCTACTGGAGGTACACGTTGGAGTTCTTGTCCATAGTTTGTATGAGTAGCATGAGGGGTGATCAACCCTGTGAGAGGTACATTACCTTTCACCTAGATGAACTATCTTGGCAACTGACCATCTGACAGATTGAGGAGGCCTTTGGTTTTGACACCACCGAGATACGGAACAGACTGGACCCACAGGCACAAGAGCAGTCAATTGAGGATGACATAAAGTATTAGAATGCCATCAATATGAGGCCGAAGAACTCCCACGACAAGAGTAGCGCCATCATCCACCCTGCACTCCGCTATGTGCACCGACTCTTGGCTGGCACAGTCTTTTGCTCCGCGGAGCCGACAAATGTGCCAGACAACGACATTCACTTCCTATGGCACTTGACGAGTGAGGGGCCAGGATATGGGCTGTGGGCAGAGCTGTGGATGAATAGGATTGTGGAAGTGGCAGGAAAGGCCAAGGGGAAGATCATAGTCAGAGGGATGATAGGCCTTCAAGCAGAGTACTTAGGATTAGTCCCTCCGGACAACTTTACACATTTAGGGAGGCAGGCATCTTATCCGATCACCATTGAGTGGCTAGTTTGATTTGAGATGCTCGATGTCACACGGACCAATGGGCTCTTCCATTGGTTATACGATGCGAGGAAGGTCACATTCATGGCACTTCCTCAGCAGAGCAAGACGAAGCTGGAGTTCGACACACCTCTGGGAGATTTGGCGATCTCCCTGGACCCCTCATGTACAACTGAGTTCCAGCGCGAGCTCCACGACCTTGGGCCAGCCCCTGTCCAGTGCGACGATAGCAGCCTACCTCCCACGGAGTAGCAGCAGCAACAACACTACTCTACACAGCCTCCACCCCAGACGGAACCCATGCAGGAGGATAACACTCCACCTCATTATTCCCAGCCTCCGCCAAATTTCTAAGAGCGGATAATGCAGACCATGCATGATGGTTTCCACCGATAGGACAACATGATTTTGTAGCACAACGTGTTTATCTCCCAGGCTTTGATCGATATGGATGAGGAGATTGACCACCTGTCAGCTCACATCCATGAGTTACAGTCCCAGTTGGGCGGTGCGTCAGGCCCCAATCCGAGAGCAGAGAGGCGGAGAGCGAGGAGGCAGAGGAGCACAGAGTGGCTAGCACAGTACGAGCAGCGCTACTTCGACGGTGGCCCATCCTCATCACATCATTGATTGTGTGAACACCACATTTTTACCCTTTCCATACTTCGCTTTGTACGGTTTTTTCCCTAGTCTACATTGAGGGCAATGTAGTGTTCTAAGTATGGGGAGGGGAATCTACTATTGTTAGGCAATTAGGGTTGGAGATACTTTTGCCTTTTGTTTTGGATATTGTTTTGATTTTGATGTACTTGGATAATGTTGGTTTTGATACTTTTATTAACCTTCACATTTGGAAAGAAATTTGCTACTTTTTGGATTGGAGACACGTGAAAAATAATTGAAAAAAAAAGAAAAAGAAAAAAAAGAGAATCCCGCTAAGTTGAAAACCCGAGAGGGTAACTTAGGCAACATTGGGGGCCCGGATAGGTCAAACCCCGAAAGGGCGGCCTAGGCAAAAATGAGAGGCTAAATGTGCGGAAAAAGGTGAGATGGGAGCCAAAGAAACATGATGTGTGGCTAGGATGAAAACCCGAAAGGGCTCCTAAGCAAAATGAGAGAAAGCGAGAGAAATTGAAAAAAAAATTAAGTGTTTACTCATTTACCGGCGATGGAATCATAAGGTTGCGGTGACCACACGAACGGATTTGGTAGCTTCACATCTTGAGGACCTTTTGGGAATGGAAAATTTAGCGGGAAAAGACGGAGTAAGTTATGAAATTCTTAATCATTAAGATGCTTCGTTTTTAGGTTGATATATTGATGTAAAGTGGAGCATGTGTTTTGAACCTTATATACACTTTTGGCTTCATCTTTTATCATTGGATTTGGGATTATCAATTTGGGATTCTCAATTCGGGATATGGAGATGTCTTAGGGAAATCGATGAATTGATGTGATATGAATCTCCTTGTGAAGACTCACGATTTGCGGAATTATATCTTTGATCTAGTGAAGGGATCTACAAACCCGCACTATCTCGCACAAAATTCAGGAGTCTAGCCCTCGGGGTACGCCTAACTTTGACTTGCTCTCTAACTAGCCCTCAGGATCAGATTACAAGGTTTATTGATACTTAACTAGCCCTCGGGGTTAAGCAACAATGGATTAGCTCGCAAGCAAAGAATATGAACTCAAAAAGTTGTATATTTGATTGATGAAAAGTTGTAATTTTCGTCCATAAGGCCTCCCTTTTTATAGGGTTACAATCTTGCCTCAAATCCTAATCACAAATGGAAACAGAATCAACTTATGGCAGCTTTAAGAAGCTAAAACCATATCTAACTAAAATACCTAAAATAAATGGTAATCTAAGGTAATCAGGTTGAATTCTTCAAGAAATAACCTTGAAGAATATTACCTTATCTAATCTTACCAAATATAATTCTAATCAGAATAAAACTGAATATACTAAACCTTAATGGACTGTATTTTCGAAATTCAGCTCTTCAAAGCCCACATGGCCGAGCTATCAGTCCAATAAACCCAAAATGACATTATTTTACAGTGATCACACTACCTCATTAAAAACCCAGTGGGAAAAAAGAGTATAGTGTTCTTCATGATGTCTTCAGTTTGTCGACAATCTTGAATAATGAATCCAAGATGTCGATGGTGACTCCTTCTTCAATTCTTCATCATAAAGGCAATCAATCAAAGCATTTAAAGAAGCATCCCTAAGCTTAGTTCTTGACCTAGTCATCGGTCCTGCCATGTCACTTAGAGGATCTCGAACATATCCTTTAAATGTTTGATCAAGTCGTGGAATGTCTTCATTTATGGTGGTTGTCGTCTTGGAATCTCCATCATTCCCTCCGTGGTCGAAAGGTTTCACCCTCGAAACTGAATCATCTTCTAATGTAAATGGAGATAAATCAGCAACATTGAAGGTCGCACTAACACCATAATGATCTGGTAACTCAATCTTGTAAGCATTGTCGTTCACACGAGCCAACACTCTAAAAGGACCATCTCCACGTGGAATCAACTTAGATTTCCGAGCATTTGGAAACCTCTCTTTCCTCAGATGAACCCAAACATAATCTCCCATGTTGAACCTCATCAACTTGTGGCTTTGATTAGCTTTATCAGCATTCTGTGCATCAAAGCATTTGATATTCGTATCATTCCCTCCTGGATCGAAAAGTTTCATCCTCGAAACGGGAAGCATATAACCTAGAAAGACATCCTTGAATTCCTATAACAACTTAACAAACCGTGAAAACATATCTATAGGAATATCTTCTTTGGAATAGTAACTTTCTATAAAGGACATTATAAGAACAAAAGAATGGTTATTCAAAGATCGATTCACATCTCTCATTGAAGCATAAAACGATTTATTAGAATTAGTAGATAGTTCATGCCTCATCATATAAATAGAAAGTAAAGAACTAATATGTGAAGACAAGAATTTATGTGACTTTTCATAATCATTCTACAACTTACCTGTCTTACCTACCTTAGGATTGACCTGGAACTTGTCTATGGTGACATCTACTATAATTTTGGCAGAATTGACACTATTTTGGTCGAAATTACTTGCTCCATTTGGGGGAGTAATTTCAGCAACATCTGTGGAATACGCCTCAAAAACATCTTGTATTTCAGAACCTTTCTCACCTCTTTCAACAATGATGATTTCATCATCTATTTGTTCTTCTTCGGTGTCATACCGTGCAGGAATATCATCATCTTCTTCCTCCTCCATTGCTGTTATAATTCGTTCATGGGGACAGTTATTGTGAACATGTCCTCGTTCATTACAATGAAAACACGTAGGAGTGTTAGAAGAAACTGTATCTGACAAAGTAGAAAATGATTCACCTGTATCTTGGCTAAGAAACTGATTGGTTGCAATCATTCTTTGATCAGTGGGTTCCAATGGTGGAATTGAGCAGTTTTTAGTCGAATTAGGGTTTCCTTGGCCACCTATGTTCAAATTGCTACAACCCATGGTCGACTTTGGGCTTCTGAAATCAGAGAATTTCCTTTGACTGTCATAGCTAAAATTAGAGCTTCCACTGGGCCTTAATGTTGACTCAACCAACCTGGCATTGAACAATAAATCTTGCATGGAAACATAATACTGGAGCTTAACCAGAACTTGAAGATTTTCTCTTAAACCTTCAATAAACTGATTCTTTATAAAGGCATCATTTTCTCTCATGCCAACTCTTCTCATAGCTAATTCAAGATCTTGCCAGTATTCATCTACACTGCGATTTCCTTGCTTCATATTGCTGAGATACGAATGTTGCTCCATCAAATATGTTCGTGGAACATGATGTAATCAAAGCTTGGTCCTCAATCTCTCCCAGGTGGAGATAGGTTTTTTACCAGCAAGTTGTCTTGATTCTTTCAAATCCTCCCACCATTCTGTGGCATAATGGGTGAAAGAATACTGTGCGATCTTGATCTTCTCTTTCTCATGGTAGTTGTAAAGATCAAATAGGTTCTCGATCTGCCTCTCCCAATCCAAGTATTTCACAGGATTGTGTCGACCATCAAATCTAGGAATATCATACTTCAAACCTTTGATGTCACAAGCAGATTCAACTTGTCTTGAAGAACGAGGTGTCGTTGGATTTGATAACTCATCCACCTTCCTTGACAATCTCTGAACCTCGCTCATTATAGCATTTATGACATTCATGGAATTCGTTTTAGGTTTATTGTTGGGATTGCCAACAAATGGCAGGACGAATGGATCGTCCGCCATCCCTGCTAAGAAGAAACAAACCGTCAGGAATAAATGTCCCCCCTTCCCCTTTGTTTAGTAAGGTCACTCACCAAGTGTATAACACTCACAACTCACAAGGCGAAGGCCAATGCGAGGGCAACTGATCAATTCACCGCAATTCAAAGCAAACTATGGAGATAAGTACTGCAGAACTTATTTCGAAATTTAAAAATATATAAACACAAAATTTGGCTCTATGATCTGGAATTCCAAATTCTACAAAGAATAAGCAACAAAACACAATTTTAATGGCAAAAATCGGAGCTGTATTGAATGAATTATGACCAAAACAAGATTGCTTTATATAGGCTACAAATAGGTTCCGAAAATTCAAGAACAAATTGGAATAGGAACTTAAATCCAAATCACTTGTGGAAAAGGATTTTAATGACTTACTTGTCCCCCAAGTCAAAAATTCAGATCAAAACCCCTCTCACAATTGGCTTTTATTTCCTTTTTCTCTTCCGGATTTTGACTTTTCTTTTCCTTTTTCAAACCGGATTCCTTTTTCTTTCTTTCTTTCTTTCAGCCACAATTCGTTTTTTTTTCTGCTTTTTTTTGTACTATAAAACTTACAAACAGAATGTTATTCCCCAAGAAAAATTTCGGTCACAATTACCAAAATTTTTGGAAATTGCAAATCTGCCCCCAAACTTTTGAAAATTGCAAATCTACCCCAAATTTCAGATTTCAAATCCTAAATTCCAATTTTGAAACATAAAATCTGCTACCTTTTTTTTTTTATTTTCGAAAATTTTTGGAACAAGAATTGCCTATATAAAACTTAGAATAAGAAAACTGTGACAACTTCCTCTTGATTCAAATGAACTTCGAGGTATTCAAGATCGTAAGGATCAAGAATATGACACTATATATATGGAAAACGACACAAGACTCTCTTTTTTTTTCTTTTTTTGAATAAGGTGTAATCAAGAATCAAAGAATAATTCTAGATCACGGAATCAAAGAACGATAAAGAAAACAAATAGGATTATGAGCATGTAATAATTTTCAGAAGAGTTGATGAAAATATCACAAGCACATAAACTGTTTAAGCTACTTAAAACTACGAAACTAACCGGGAGGTGAAGGCGGATAATACTTGTTAACGCTCAGACCCTTCGACGTTCTCCTGACTCGATTGATGAAGGTGAAGGCGGATAGTAATACCGAAGTATTCTAACTCTCAGACCCTTCGACGTCTTTCGACTCTAGATTCAATCCTCCTGGTAAGAAAGATCAAACAAACACAGTTAAAACACAACACGAAAGAGTATATATATATATTAAAAAAATTCGAAAATAAATTAATGCAAACTCGAAACCCTTTTTTTTCTTTTTTTCGGCCTCAGTCGATCCTTCGCTTTGCTCTGATACCAACTGATATGAATCTCCTTGTGAAGACTCACGATTTGCGGAATTATATCTTTGATCTAGTGAAGGGATCTGCAAACCCGCACTATCTCGCACTAAATTCAGGAGTCTAGCCCTCGGGGTACGCCTAACTTCGACTTGCTCTCTAACTAGCCCTCAGGATCAGATTACAAGGTTTATTGATACTTAACTAGCCCTCGGGGTTAAGCAACAATGGATTAGCTCACAAGCAAAGAGTATGAACTCAAAAGGTTGTATATTTGATTGATGAAAGGTTGTAATTTTCGTCCATAAGGCCTCCTTTTTTATAGGGTTACAACCTTTCATCAATCAAATATACAACCTTTTGAGTTCATACTCTTTGCTTGTGAGCTATTCCATTGTTGCTTAACCCCGAGGGCTAGTTAAGTATCAATAAACCTTGTAATCTAATCCCGAGGGCTAGTTAGAGAGCAAGTCGAAGTTAGGCGTACCCCGAGGGCTAGACTCCTGAATTTCGTGCGAGATAGTGCGGGTTTGCAAATCCCTTCACTAGATCAAAGATATAATTCCGCAAATCGTGAGTCTTCGCAAGGAGATTCATATCATGATGGGATGATATGGTTTGGGTAGATTTAGGAATAGGGGTTATGGGAAACTTCTCATTTGACTTTAACATTGGGATGTGTGATATTGAGAGTTTTGTGAGGTATTGCTTTGGGGGATTAGTAGTTAGGATGTGGATATATCATTTCCTTCGTATGCTTGGATCTTTTCTTACTCGAGGGCGAGTAAGGTTCAAGTGTGGAGAGGCTTGATGTGTCCATTTTATATGCATAATTTAGTACTATTTATGGTCACTTTTGTGCTCTTTTATTATCAAGAGCTTGTATTTTACCTTGAAATTCTCTTAGGAGGGGTAAGAGCAACTTTACGCTCTTTTACCTCTTCTAAGTGGATTTTGTGAGACAAGGGAAGAACACAGAGGCAATGAAAACCGCAGGCCTTTGAAGACTACACTTTCGAAGACTTTTGAAGACTTGCTTCGAAGATATGAAGACCGGAGGCTATTGAAGACCATTTTTGGAGCCGTTGAAGACTTGGAGATTGAAGGGAATGACTATGAAGATGACTGCAGGCCACAAGAAGAAGAAAAAGACACAATGAAAAATTCTGGCACCCGTCGCGAGTAGCGATGGCTTCGTCGCTACACCGTCGCGAGTTGCGACCGACGGGTGGCCAAAATTTCACCTTATCTTCTTTGTACTATAAATACCACTCTCTTTCCTCTCATTCATACTTTTTCTCTACTGCGATTATAGTACTGTTTCAAACCCTTTTCTTCAATTTTTCATCCTTGAATTCTCTTGTTTTTATGATTAGTTGTTTAGCATTGATTAGCATGAACTCTTGTAGCTAATCTATCTCTTGGGAGAAATTGACTAAGGCTTCCAAACCCATGTCTTAAGAACAATTTGTAGCTTATTTATTGCTTTTACTATTATGAATTTATGGAGCATTGAATGTGTTTGTTGATATCATTAATGTTGTTGAAAACTTGAGTATATGAAATACTTGTATGAATTGCTTGCTAGGGTTTGGGGGAAGTGGGTTGATTTTCCCCCTTTTCTTGTTAGGAATATATGAGTATGATTTAGAGCTTTTGATTGTGTTGATGGATTGATGATTGCTAGGTGGATATGATAATGTTGAACTCTTTGTCATGTTTGTCGTTTGTAGCAAACAAGAGAATTCTATGAATGTCGATCGTTCTTGACCAATCTTGTGTAAATGCATAAATCGGTTAAATGCTTAGACGCGGTGTAGTGTTTATAAGTGTTTCCGAGCTTGTTGATTCTTCGTGCTAAATGCCATCAATGGGATACCTTGAGTCTTGTTTCGACTACGGGAGTCATTGGTGAGGTTTGACAAGAGATGTCGAATTCACTCTTGCAAACTACTATCTAACAAAGATAGAAGTATAGCCTTCACAACAAGTAGTGAAAGTAGTAAATAAGTTGCATGTTCAATGATGGATAAGAGCTTTGGAAGTGGAAGTCAATTGTGCCCAAGGTTCCGTAAATTGTTATTTTCATCTTTCCTTTAGTTGTATTGCATGATTAGCATTGTTCTATTGCTTTGCTAGTTGTTGTACTTTAATTTGTTAACTTAGGATCAAACCAACCAAAACCCCCCTTGTTTAGATGCTTTTATATGTATCTATGTATGTATGTGCTTAGTATGTTTTCTCCTATATATGCTTAAAACACTTAAAAAGATCCCTTTTTCTCTTGGATGACCCCGACTTGCCATGATCTACTTAATTGTAGATAGGAAGCATTTAGGGCTTAAAAGTATTAACTTTGAGAGGTACGACGACGACCTCCCAATGCCATCAATGAGATACATTTAGTCGTGTTTCGACTAAGGGAGTCATTGGTGAGGTTTGACAAGAGATGTCAAATTCACTCTTGCAAACTACTATCTAAGAAGGATAGAAGATTTATCTTCACAACAAGTAGTTAAAGCAATTAATAGATTGGTTCACTCGTTCTTGAAGCTTTTGTTATTTGGCATTCATGTGTTCTTAATGCTACGTTTTCCTTCATTTATGACATGGGGTGTTTGAAAATAGGTAGTGTTTGTATGATTAAAGTGTTAGAGTGTTAGGAAAGTGACAAATTCCTTAGATCTTTGGCATGAAAATCCAAGAACATGGACTTAGAACTTCTCGTGCATAATGTGTTGTGATTCTTGCTAGATAAGTATGTTAATGTGGATTGTTCTCATATTTATTCTATAGGTGCAATGAAAGGTTGAATCTTGAATGTGGTTTGTTCTAGGTTTAGCCTAATGAATGTTATGTTTGGTTAAATGTCTATGTCTTTGGTAGAAGGCTTCTTGTTATCAAATCTATGGTCCTTCGTGTGAAATTTCGTTGATGAAATACCTCTATGGTGTGGTTTGCATAGAGTGATTGTCAACGAGGTTTGAAAATGGTCGTTGTTTGTCTTTGCAAATTACTATTAAGAAGGAATGAATGTTGATCTTCGAATGTGAAGTGATAACATTCCCCATAGGTAACAAATGTGATTGAATGAGTGAATGGTTCAATGATCTACATTAGTTTTGGAAGTGGATATCAATGGCCCCCAAGGATATATCTTTTGTAGTTTAAACCCCTTTTTTCTTAGTTTGTTTGGTGATTAGCATAGTTACTTAACTTTGCTAGTTAGTTTGTCTTTTAATTTCATAACTTAGGAAAACCAACCAACCAAAACCCACCCTTTTACTTGCTTTTATATATCTATATATATCTACTTACAGCCTAATATGAACCTTACATGTTTAAATGCTTAAGAAAATTGCTCTTCTTTGTGGATGACCCCAATTTGCCACTATCTACTTAATTGTATTTAGTAAGCATAAGTGGCTTATAAATTATAACTTTGAGAGGTACGACAATGACCTCCCTAAAAGATTCCAAAGTGGTAAGATAAGCCTTCAAATGTTTTCACTTCTCTCATCTTGCCTAGCATCCCTTTCGGGTTTTCATCCTAGCTTCTCATTCTTTTACCTCAGACCTCACCTTTTTCAACACAATTTAGCCATTTCATTTTTTCATATATCTCCCTTTAAGGTTTTCGATCTATTTGGGCTCCTTATCTTTGCCTAAGTTTCCCGTGAGTGGGGTTTCAACTTAGCAACATTAATTTTTTTAAATACCTCCTAAGAAGTTATTAATTACAATGGAAAAATGAGCAATACCATATCAAGCACATTCTAGTAATCTATCATTGTCCCTAATGAGTACAAATGATCAAAGCGTAAATATGGAATAAAGGAAAGAGAAAAATACTCACAACTGGAACCACGAGGGTCCGTCTCCTCTCCAACAACGAGCCTGCCTCTGGGATCTGTCCTCTTACTTGCGAACCTCCAAGTTAACAGAAGGGTATGTCATATGAGGTGAACGTATCATGGAAATGATGGTGTCAATGCCCTCCTCCAATCCACCAAATTTGTGATAGGCTATCTCCCACTAAGTTATATAATGATGATTGCGCTGCTAGAACTGATGAGTCACATCCTGGTGAAAATGGTCGAGTCAACTCTCCAAATGAATAAGCCTATCAGTAACTATGCCGAATTGCTGCTCGAGGTGATACATCCGCTGGCTAAGATTCGGTGCAATAGGCTAGTCCTCATGGCCATCAGGCTAGTCTTAAAGCGGGGGCGATTGAGGTTCTGGTGGGGCTTGGAATCAGCAGTCGCCGGCATTCTATACTGGCTAGAAGTACTCGGAAAACTTTGGGTTATCCATAAGGCCCAAACCGGTGTGAACTCAGTAATGGCTAGGCATGGCTGCGATAGCACCATAAACTTGACCCCTGTAGCTCGCCATATATCCAATGAAAGAACTGTAAGTGTCATATAGCAGCTTGGTACCAATGAGCGCCTTAAAGTCATATACGTAATTGCCGGAGACACATGGAACCCCATCATCACGTACAATGTGGGAACATTCAAGAAATGCCCAATGAGGGTCACCATACTGCTCATACTAATTCTCCCTTTTATTAGACCGAGACACCTGGATGCACCATCTCAACCAAGTGCTCATCCAATCTGGGTGGCCTTGGCCCTCTGAAGTCATGGCCCAAAGGCACTTCACATCGAAGCTGGGGATCTGAGTCTATTCACCATGGAATAAGATCGGCATGGAAAGCAGTCAGTGAGCAAAATGAAGAGCTGGGTAGATAATAACAAAATTCTTATCTCTGGTGTTCCTCAGTCTCCCTATGATGGCCACAAGAAAGTGGTCTCGCTATAACCGAGGGCTGTGGCATAGTTTTGCCCCCGGTACGAAGCTCCATCCAAACATGCATGCTAAGTCTGTATAACTCATCTCATACCTCCTATCATTAAGATGGAATGTGACAAACATGCCTTCCTCGTGCTCTTCCTTCTCAAGTGTGGCAAAAAATTCCAAGGTAGGCTGGGCATAGAACACATGAAACCTGGTCAAGAAGTTCTCCCGTCTTACCTTCCTAAACAATATTGACACAGGCTCCTATGACCCAATTTATCTAATTTCTCCTGGTGGGCAAACCGAGTGATCAAGATAGTTCTCTTAGGGGCAACTAGGTTTTCCCACCTAGTAGAAAATTCTCCCGTAATTTGGGTCAAACCCATGTGATCAAAGGTGGGGAAGGATGGGGGGAGGGAATGGGAAGAACTACCAGCAACAGTAGTCCTACTTCTTTTAGGAGCTATTAGAAATCTAACAACACTAATGTGCTTCATTATGCATGCATTAACCATTACATTCAACATAATAGTTGACTTGTTTTATATGTTGGATTGCTAGTATTAGTTGAGTTTACGTGATAAGGGGGTGATCTACTTCATTTTGCATGCGTTAATCATTACATTTTACATAGTTTTTATTTACTTTTGGTTGGCGGTTTGACAACATTAGTTGAGTTTACATGACAAGGGGTTTAGACAACCACGTTCAATTTTATATTCTAAATCCCATGTTTGTACACTTAATTAGTGATTATTGACATATCTTGTTCACGGGCTCCTTGGTCCTCATTATAAGTACCTTTAGTAGGTCGCCCGTGAATCCTATTTATTACATTACATTCTTGCAAAAGCCATTTTCTTTTAACGGTAGGAGATTTGAAGTCCATTTTCATGGAATGGTAGTAGATGAAGGTCACAAGCATCAATGCATGGTAGAAGGAGATTAAAGCCAAGGATTGGCGGCTTCAAAGGTCAAGACGGAAAAAGTTGAAAATGGTGAATCGTGGTCTGAGGAGTGTTTCCTTAGTCTGAGAACAATACAAGAATAATTAGCCTTCAAGGCTGGTTCCATTGGATTCGTCTTCTCGAGTACTACAAAATCGACTACTAGAGCTCCCAATTCGGACTAAAGGTTACCCGTGGGGGCAAGCAAACAAATTTTAGGCAATAAAGCCTGAACTACACAAAGCACTAGAGGCATGTGAAAATGCCCACGATCCGCATTACATGAGGGATACAAGAGAATCTGTGAAGGATGGAATGAGACATTCATGAGGCATTAGCATCGGGCCATGAAAAAAGAGTCGGGCCATGAAGCAAGGAGATAAAGATGTGAAGATTTTTGCTAAGTATGAAGCTGGTTTATGAAAACCTTCACGGACAGTGAGAATTTCTGAGCAAAGGCCCCCGTGCTGGTCACGGTCTGTGAAAACCACTGATAAGACGTCAAATGCATGTATTTTCCAAAGTATTTAACATCACTTTTGTCATATTTTTGTGTTAATATTGCTATATTTACGTAGGTTTACATGATAAGGGGTTTAGATGATCATTTTTGGTTTTTATATCTAATCCTTCATTTTGTAACCTATGTTTAGTCTAATGAATTTTTGGTCCTTACAAGCATCTATATTCCATTTTATGAGCTTCATTTGTAGATTTCTCGTGGGCCTTTTGGAGTGGTTTAGTGAAGGCCATGTGCCAAAACATGGTCGAAGATAGAATGGTCAAAGAAGGAAGGAAAAGAAGCGGATGAATTATCACCCGAAAGTTTGGACAAAGTTCGTAAAATTATCTGAGAAGAATTAGCCTACAAGGGTGGCGTCATTGGATTCATCTTCTTGATTGTGCCCAAAAATGGATTTCCCTAAAAACTGTGCCCAGTCAGGCTCGTACTGTGGTGGTTGAGTCCACATGGGATAAGAGGAAGCAGACTCGAAGCCCAGTGGCCCATGCTCTCTGAAGGGGCTGTACCCAGGGTGCCTGATGTGCCCATTTTATATGGTTATATTAGGGTTTTTGGGATTAACTTTTGTACACTTTTGTGCTCTAAATGTGACATTATGCCTTGAAATTATCTAAGGAGGGTTAAAAGCGACTTTGACGTTTTTATCACTTTCTAGAGAATTTTGTGTGACAAGGTAATTTGTTTGAAGACTTTGAAAAATTTGAAGACTTTGAATAATATCTTTGAAGATTTAAAGATTTGAAGACTTGCATTTGAACTTTTTGAAGATATGAAGAATTGAAGAGGTGAAGAAAGGAGAGCAAAGCAAAGGGTGAAGGATGATCTACGTTTTGAAGCAGAGTATTCAGAATTTTCCGAGAAGAATCAGCCTCCAAGAGTGGTACCATTGGATTCCTCTTCTCGAGTACCATAAAATCGACTACAAGAACTCCCAAAACGAATCAACGGTTCACCCGGAGGAAGCAAAACAAAACAGGACTAAATTTTACTGATCTGGTACCCACGATCACTATAGAACATGACCTTTTACTTTGCCCCCTTTACCTCGGTTATTTTGTTAACACCAAATAACCGAGGTAAAAAGTTCTTTTATCTCATTTTTTTGAAGTAAAAGATAATATTTACCTCGGTTATAAAAAAACCAAAGTAAATAATTGGTTTTGAACATCGGTTATTTTTTGAACCAAATTAAAAGGTTAAAAAATGAAGTAAATAATGTTACCGAATTATGTGCGATGTCACATATGTTCTTTGAAAAGGTTTCCCGACTTTGCTAGACACGTTGTTGATGTTGATAGGTATTGCAAGAAATTAGAGAAGGCGCATATATGTAACAGAAAAGTTAATGTAAAGAATTTGACAGTGATAGAAGAAAATAAAATGCAATAAAATAGAGGTCGTGCACTTTTCCCCATTGTCTTAGGCATCTCTCTCCTCCTAATATCCCGTCATCCCTATTAATTTGGGGGAATGTAAAATTAAGGTTAGTTAGTGATGTGCCCATTTTATACGGTTATGTTAGAACTTTTAAGATTCTATTTTGTACACTTTTGTGCTCTAAATGTGGCATTATGCCTTGAAATTCTTTATGGAGAGTTAAAAGTGACTTTTATGCTTTTTTTTACTTTTCTAGAATATTTTGAAGACTTTGAAGAATACCTTTGAAGATTTAAAGACTTTTATTTTCTTTTGAAGAATTGAAGAAAAGTAAAGAAAAGAGGAGGACATTGTTAAATTGCCTACTGACTACGACTAACATCGCAACGGCACTGTGTGCGATTCCTCACTCACTGTGTGCGACTAATCTGTGCCTTCTTCTCCTCCAATCTCCGGCACCGCCGTGATGGCGGAGCCACCACCAGCTCCCCCTTACCATCCTTTCTCTTACGCCCAAGCTGTGAATCAAGAGCTACGCGAAGCTCTAGGTCTTCCCCAATCAGACCCGATTGATACCAACTACTCCTCCTTCGTCCCCAAATCGAGAATCGAACACTTGGGAGAGCCGGGTCTCCACTTCTTGGAGGAAGAATGCCTCAAACTGGAAGCTCCGCTCAAATGGACTCTGGTCGGCAAATTCGCCCGAAGCCGGCCTCAACTGGAAAGACTCCGGAAGGATTTCCTCACCGCCGGTTTCAAAGGGCACAACCAGATCACCCTCCTTGACAACAAACAGGTTTTAATTTCCTTTTCGCTCCCTGATGATTACTACCGTTGTTGGCTTCACAAAACCTGGGATTTTGGGGCTTACTCCATTAGAATTACCAAATGGGAGCCAAATTTCAATCCCAATGCCGACTCACCCATTGTCCCAATCTGGGTCTCATTATATGGCTTACCCCAACAGTTTTTTGACAAAGATGTTCTAATGTCTATCGGTAGTATTATTGGCTCTCCGGTCAGGGTGGATAGAGCATCCCTTAATAGAACAAGACCTCATGTGGCTAGGATTTGTGTCGAATTAGATGTTACCAAACCCAGATTGGATAGAATATGGCTTAGTTTTAGAGAGGTGGGATTCTGGCAATACATAGAGTATGAAAACATCCCCCATTATTGCGCTAACTGCTTGAAATTAGGCCATCTTGACACTGTCTGCAGGTTTGATAAAAGCTCCTCCAAATTCACTCCCTGGAAACCACAGGGGAACTCACAAATCCCAGGTAACAAGCCCATTCCCCAGGATGTACAGGGCAGGTCCACAGGTAAGAGGAATGGCTTATCTTCCACTGCTGTTTACATCCCTAAGTCTCAGCCGACCCTTAAGAACAAAGTTGACAATGCTGCTAACAAGCTCCCCCAAGTCCCCTTGTCTCAAGCAGGTGCCTCGGCCCCAACCAAAATCATAAGCTCGGATCACTCCAGCCTTGGAAATGGACCCCAGGACTCCACCCCACAAGCAGTGACCGAGTTGAGAACCAAAGACTCAAGTTCGAAAGATTGGATCCCTGTTCAGGGTCCCCAGGTTCCCTCTATTACCCTTTTAACTGCTAATGTGATGCCTAATGTTGAAATTCCATCTGCTCCTGAATCTGTTCCTACTCAACTGATCGTCACTAACTCTAAACCTTATTCACCAAACAAGCTTTCCTTATCCTCTCCACTCAGCCCACCAGAGATCACACCCAATCTCTCCTTACAAAATCACTCTCAGGAATCTACTGAAAACAAGTCTCCCACAGCTCCCTCTAATCCCCAACCCCTAAACAACTCCCCTTTGCAAGATCCCAGCCATCTTCCTGTGGCGGTCACTACCTCAAAAAACACTGTTCCCTCACCAGTAGTAGCTGGAACTGGTAAAAACACCTCATCCACATGTGAGCACACCATCTCCCCCTCAATGGCCTCAGCCGGAAACTCTAACCACATGTTTGCCAAAAGTCACTTCCATAAATCCCTAGATTGGATTAACACAGAGGTCTCCCTCAAACAACAATCCCACCTACATAATCAGGAAAACCTCAGTTTTGAACATTTAAAAGCTATCCTCCTCAAAGACCATCAACGAATAACAAACATTCTCAACCCCCCTCAATCGGATTTTAAAAACAAACAAAGAAAATACACCAAAAAGGATTACACCTCCACCCCGAAAACGGTTTTCACCCGTTCCTCATTGTCTCTCTCCAAAGATTATCCATGATTAATATCTGTGTCTGGAATATTAGAGGAATAGGCAACAACCCATCTCTGACCCGTTTGAGAAATATTAAAAGACGTAATTCGATCAAAGTCTGTGCCCTAATTGAACCTATCCTGAGCACAGCCCAAATCCAGCCCACCTCAACCAAGCTAGGATTCAAACATTCCTATGCTAATCCAATCACCAAAATCTGGCTTCTATGGGATGAAGACATAACAGTTGACATAATCAAAGTGGCAGACCAGTTCATCATTGCAAAAATCAAAGCTTCTCTTCTACCTTTTGAATGCCAAATAGGTTTCATCTATGCTAAACACACGATTCTCGAACGAAATATTTTATGGCAAGCTTTAGCTAATTTCAACAAGGAACCTTTATGCTTGATTGGAGACTTCAATGTCATAGCTAAAAATGAAGAGTATCTGGGAAATTCCATCCCAAACCAAGCCAGTATAAGGAACTTCAACACTTTCCTAAATGATCAACAATTGTCTGAGATCCCCACCTCTGGAAGTTTATTCACTTGGACCGGGATGAGAACAAAAGGGAGAGTATGGAAACGTTTAGACAGAGGCATCTCCAACAGTAGTTGGTGGACAAACTTCCCCAGCTCAAAAATCAAAACACTTGCAAGGGAAGGCTCAGACCATATCCCTCTAATCCTTACTATCTCTAGTGCACAGTCTAAGTCTTCCCCCAAGCCTTTTAGATTCCAGGAATGTTGGACCAACCACCCCTCCTTTACAGACCTTGTGAAAGATGCTTGGAACATCCACACCCATCTCAAAGGAATGAGAAGACTAGTCTTCAAACTCAAGTTTTTAAAACAATCTCTCAAAATCTGGAACAAGGAAACCTTCGGTAATGTGTTCGACAA
Source organism: Rubia yunnanensis (assembly GCA_037428765.1). Classification (NCBI taxonomy): domain Eukaryota; kingdom Viridiplantae; phylum Streptophyta; class Magnoliopsida; order Gentianales; family Rubiaceae; genus Rubia; species Rubia yunnanensis. Next base: position 22,775,079 of record CM075066.1, read on the forward strand.
GACCCAACTTTGTGAAGAACAACTCCTCAAAGCTGAACATGATCTACAACAACTTGAGTCCAGCAGTAACATTCAAGCCCTTAATAAAGCAAAAGCAAACCTAAAACTTGCTTTAACAAACCAGGAAACCTTTTTAAAACAAAAATCAAGACTCAATTGGATGAAAGAAGGGGATGTCAACACCAAATTTTTCCACCATTCCATCCAAAACAAACATAAAAGACAATCCATATCCCTCATCAAAGCCAGAGATGGAAAATGGCTCAGTGACATAGAGGAAATTGAGAAGGAAGCTATTTACTTCTACTCAAATCTCCTAAGGGCTGAACCCTCGGACCCTTCTGGAATCAACACATCTTGCATCCTGGAAAATATCCCTTCTGTCGTCACTGACGACATAAACACATCCCTACTTAGAGAAATCAATTTAGATGAACTGTCCAGCATAGTTTCCTCCATGAAAGGCAACTCAGCACCAGGCCCGGATGGCTTCTCTGGCCATTTCTATCATTACTGCTGGGATATCATTAAATCTGATGTTCTCATGGCAGTGACGGATTTCTTTGCTGGTACTGCTATCCCTAAAGCCATCTCAGCTACCCAAATCATTTTAATTCCCAAAAAAGAGGTATGCTCTTCTTTCTCAGATTATAGACCCATCAGTCTATGCAACTTCTCCAATAAAATTCTCTCAAAAATCATCTCCACACGACTGAAAACCTCTCTTGACTCTTTAATCAGCCCTGAGCAATCTGCTTTTATCAAAGGTAGAGACATTGCAGACAATGTGCTCCTTATGCAGGAATTCACTAATTTCCTACATAACAAGTCTAAAGGACCTAACATGATTATCAAGCTAGATATGATGAAGGCCTTCGATAGGGTATCCTGGCCCTTTTTTGCTAAGGTGCTCGTCAAACAAGGCTTCTCTACTACCTTAGTCAACCTGATCATGTCTAATATTAAAGCTGCCTGTTTCTCCCTCTTGATCAATGGCAAATCAGTTGGTTTCTTTCCGGCTTCCAGAGGTCTGAAACAAGGGGACCCTCTCTCTCCCTTGCTCTTCATTTTAATGGCTGAAGCCTTCTCACACAACCTCAACTTTCTTTACCAATATGGTAACATTCTGCCCTACAAACTTCCTAGGCAGATGAAACACTCATCTCACCTTTCCTATGCAGATGACACAGCCATATTCCTGAACTACACAAAACAGGGCCTTCATACAATTATGTCCTTCCTGAAATCCTATGAGCTTGCTTCCGGCCAAAAGATCAATCTTGAAAAATCTACCTTCTATATTTCCAAGCATACCCCCATCAGAATCACATCACTTATCAAAAAAGAGACCTCCATGCTTGAAGGCTCTACCCCTTTTAAATACCTGGGCTACCCCATTTTCAATGGACGAGTAAAAAACTCTCTCTTTCATGGCATGCTCCTCTCAATCCATAACAAAATCTGCCACTGGCACAATAAGCTTATCTCTCCAGCAGGTAGAGCTACTTTAATCAACCATGTCCTAACATCAATGCAAATCCACCTCATAACGGTTCTTAAGCCCACCACACACATCACGAACCAAATACATAACATCCTGGCCAGTTTTTTCTGGAAACATTCCTCGGATCACACCCAGAAACATAGATCCTGGAGATCTTACACCAAGCTTTGCCTTCCCACCTCGGAAAACGGATTAAATTTCAAAAATCTACACACCCTTATCAAATCCTTCTCCTTGAAACTTTGGTGGAAACTCCAAACTGGTAACTCCCTTTGGGCAAAAGTAATGTGGACAATGAAAGACTCGCAAAAAACCTCCAGAACCTGGAGAAGAATCAAAGAGGTCAATGACATAGCAGTACTAAACTCAAAAATCATCATTGGGTCTGGAGAGTTGTCCTTCTGGGAATCGAATTGGTCCTCAAATGGTCCTCTCTCTTCTCACCTAACTAACCACCTAGAGTATCCGTACCAGGACCTAACCGTGGCTGAATTTCTGCAAAACAAAGATTCATACTCGGATCAGATCAGAGACTGCCTCCCAACAAACATTTTCCAAAGCCTCTCCCTGGATCACCAAATCTCCCACCTCTTCGAAGACTCCATGGTTTGGAAAGCTACTCAATCAGGCCTCTTCACAGTCAAATCTGCCTATGAACTGATCAGAGTAAAGAAACCAAAGATCCCTTCCTATTCACACCTCTGGTCTAAGATACTTCCAAGGAAAGTCAGTCTTTTCAATTGGAGATTGCTCAATAGACTTCTGGCTCTTCCTGATGTTTTGGAGAGCTTTCATTTTCACCTCCCCTCCAGATGCTGTTTCTGCTTCAATAGCTCCGAATCCATCCATCATTGTTTCAATTCTTGTGTCAAGGTAAACCTGATCTGGAAAATGCTCAACACCACTTTCAGTTTACCTAACCATCCATTCGAACTCCTATGGGACCGCTTCCACTTCTACTGGTCTACTTCGGAATCTCCTCATCTTTCTAATCTGATCAGAATCCTCCCTTGCATTGTCAATTGGCACCTGTGGTGTGCAAGATGCACTTACTTCCACGAGGGCATTAGGCCGGACTTAGGGTCTCTTTATAGACGCATTTTATTACACTTAAATGACACTATACTGGCATTCGATCTGAAGTTCACATGGTCTCTTGGCCCGATTCCTATTATTCTAAGCCACAATCCTTTCAAACCTAGACGGGTCCGGATCACCAAATGGTTAAAGCCCAGTGGTATCAAACTCAATACTGACGGCGCTTTCAACAATGGTGCGGCTGGCATCGGCTGCATTCTCAGAAACTCCAACGGGCAGGTAATAGTAGCTCTATCCAAACCCATACTGTCTGACTCTGCTCTGCAGGTTGAAGCTGCTGCCTTACTACACGGGATCCAGCTAGTGCGACAGCAAGGCATCACCAACGTCGACATAGAAACAGACTCGAAACTTCTAATGGGGATGATCCGACGTCAATTCAAAATACCATGGAGATTGCTTTCGACGATCCGAGACATCTGGTTACTACTCCACGGAATGACCTACACTCTGTCACATATCTTCAGAGAAGCGAATGGTGCAGCGGACTCCCTCGCCAAGTTGGCATGCCGGAAGCAATTGCCCAGCACTTTCGGATCACTGGACCTCCCCCCACCAGTAGCGGGTCAGGTAAGTTTAGATGCTGCAGGTACTCCCAACGTCAGAATAGACTAGAATGATCAAGTATTGTAACTTTATTTCAAATCGTCATCGCTGATCTTTTAGTACTTTAGCTCTTTGTATTATCCGTGTTAAGATCAGCCGATGCACACTCAGAGGTAAGGTTTTTACGTCCCCCTCTTTCTTTGTACTCTTTTTTCATATTAATAAACGGGTAGGGGTCTGCCAAACCCCCCACCATCACAGGTGGATTTATATAAAAAAAAATAAAGAAAAGAGGAGGACATGAAACAATAAGAAGAAAGAAATCAAGATGCTGAAACTGGGCCCCGTCGCGACTCGCGACGGACGTATGGCCAGAAATTTTCTTGCTTTTTTGTACTATAAATACTCACCTTATCCTCTCCTCTTCAGAACCTCTTCTTCCTTCGATTTTTCTGGGTTCAAACCCTAGTTTTTCTCTTCTTTATTTTCTTAGTTTTTGTAGGTTAATCATGTCTTTTAATTATCTAGCTTAGTTTTATCTTGGGAGCAATGGATTGAAGCTTCCATATCTATGTAGTAAGAACCATATCTATCTATTTAGTGCTTTTGCTACTGTGCATTTATTGAGCTTTGAATATGAATTGTTAATGACATTGATGATGTTGAAGCTTGATTACAAGAACTCCCAAAATGGATCAACAGTTCACCCGTGGAAAGCAAAACAAGAGGCCCGGGCGAAGCCATTTCTAAATTTTTGGGCTGAAACCTCCGCCGCTAGGGCGACGCCATTTTCACCGGGGCAGGAGCCTGCTACATTTTTTGATTTTTCATGACCAAATTAGACTATAAATATCCCTCTTCTTCCCCATTTTCCCAAGCCCGACTTGGGGGCTCCAAAACCCTAATTTTTCACCATTTTCTTCCATTTCTTATTCTTTATTTGTAGATCTTTGTTCTATGTAATGTGTTTTGATTATCTAGCTTAGTTTTTTACTTGGGAGAAATTGATTAAGACTTCCTTGCTAATGTTTTGAGAATCATATCTATCTATTGTTTTCTGTATTGTGCATTTATTGAGCTTTGAATGTGTATTGTTAATGGCATTAATGTTGTTGGAAGTTTGAGTATATGAATTGCTTGTATGATTACTTTTTAGGGTTGGGAGAAAGTAGCTAATTCTCCCTTCTTTTAATGTGGAATCCAAGAGCATGAGTTAGAGCTTCTTAATGATGTTGATATGTTGATAATTGCTAGATGAATGTGATGATGTTGAACTCGTTGTCATGTTTGATTTAGGTAGCAAATGAGGTAGGTCTATGAATGTCGATTGTTCTTGGCTAATCTCTTGTATAAATGCATGAATTGGTTAAATGCTTAGATACGGTGAAGTGTCTATAAGTGTTGCCAAGCTTGTTGGTTCTTCAAATAAGATAGACAAAAAAATTAGAAACACAGTAGTCATGAAAATATCCTTACAATTATATATAGTACATAATTCAATTCATATAAGAACTATCTTAGTTCCATTATAACATAAATTACATACACTCAATCAACTCGGACAATGATGACCTTGAAGATGATTTTCTCTCTAGCTTGTATCAACTTGAAGATCAAGGTATCCCTGATGCGTAGGTTGTTTCCCCAAAGGAGCTCGCGAAAACCCTTTAGGGAAAGGACCTTGACCCTCCCACCCCCCGAGTAGTTCATATGCCACTCTGTCCCGTAGCACCCCAACATAACAGTGGTCTTCTCCGTCGGCAAGAAAGTACAATCTCCCATGGGATGTACTAAGTCACCGCAAGTATATTTGATTAGAAATATATATATATATATACATATACAATTGTCAACAAATAAAATTTATTTAAAAAGATTAATCAATGTGGGTATTTTTCCAAAGTTTAGCATCTTCAAAGTGCAGTCGAAATGTGGGCTATCAATTGACATTGAATGATATTCAATGTCGAAGAAAAAAGACTCAAGGTGCCTCTATTGTGCGGTGAACTGTGCAAAAACAAGAATGCATTAGTTGTTACAAAAGTGTGGAGTTCTGTTTGGAAATATATATATGTAAATAGATGAAATACCTGAAAAAAGGCCGATTAGATGATCCTTCGCCAACCAATAGTATTGCATTAGAAGTGAAAATGTGAAATGATGAACCACACCATGGAATGCCATGCACGACGTCACAACCAGCGTCGTAGGTGCATGTTGGTTCGAAGCAATGATTTGGTCGACATGTCAATGTGATATCTGTTATGTCTTGGATAAAACTAAACAGTAAACTGACACAATACTAATGTGTCATGTGGAAATTAAAAGTAAAATTAGAGGCCATAATGAGAAGTAGGTCACATTTTGGGCAAACACAATGTCATACCGAGATACATCCGACGTAAAAAACTGAAGAATTAGCGACTAGAAAAAAAACTCGAGGTCGCACAAGTGTCGGACGAACTGAACTATGTCAGTTAAGCTGCCGAAGTCGCAGATGTCACAGGTTGCTTCGAGAAGAAACACATCAAACCGGAAAACATAAAGCTTCATCAACATGAAATAAAACAGAAACCCCTTGGGAGACAAACCAAAACATAGTACCAACGCTCAAAGTAAAGGAAAGTTCACACTCTCATAAATTCGAAACAAAAGCTAGGAAGTAGGGTAAAAAAAACAAATTCCCATACCACATATATAAGAATTACAAAAATTATGTGTTAGGAGATTAGAAAACCATACCTTTTCTCCAATACATAAGAGAAGTGTGGAAGGTGGAGACCGTTGGAATTCGCAGGAAACTTGTGAAGCTTGAACTATTTATCAAGGTTACCATACTTATACCTATTTTGGAATGACGTCATTTTAACCAAATTCTGAAGTCCACATTTTCAGTGCAATGTCGAAGGTATTTTGGTACATGTGAAAACATACCGACTTGAGGCTGACGTCGCATCAAATGGGCCTCCCACCCAACCGGTCAAAAATTCTAATTTATAAATACAATTCTAAATAACATTGTATAATATGTTATGTTAAATATTAAAAATTGAATAAAAATAAATTAAATTTTTTTAAAAATTTTAAATTCTAACATATATAAAATACATCCCAATTCAAATTCATCAAAATACGAGAAAATTAGTTTTGAATACACAGTCATATGAAATTTTAGACAGCCCTCTAATGTTCGTTGGGAAGAATGACAACACGGAAAACTATGGTTCTAGCACCATTTATGAGCTCAAAGTACAGAATATTCCCAATCTCAAGTTCCTCTTCGTCAAGAAACTGCGGTAGGTACTTATCATTTTTGTCTGGGATGTACTGAATTATAAACAAAAAACCTTTGTTATTACTTATGAAAGCAATCCATAGAAAAGTTAACTAAAAATTCATTTTGTTTGAAATAGGGAGGAATTACCATAATTGGAGCTGACCCGAAATTTATCTAGATTAGGGTATGTACAAAATGGGGATATTTTCCTGAGAATGTGTGACCCAAACTGTCATCATCCGAATCGCTCACCTCAATTGGTTGACGGCTGGAAGCAATATTGTTAGACACGATTGTTGTAATTCATATTGTCATGAAGATGAAATGTTATTGTACTAAGACAATGGGAAATAAAGACATGAAATCTTATTTTTTTTAACTTACTCAAGGCGACATCGTGAAAGCATCAGTATAACTGATTGGTTAACCCATTAATGTGCAAGTTCGCATAGATTTGAACATCTACAAAAATCATGATTGTGACATTGCATAAGGATTGGTACACTAGAAGGGAGACACCGAATTTTCAGTGACGTTTCATTATAGAAGATAATGACAACACCAGATAATGACATCACCCTTACAACATATGGTAGCACCCCAAATAAGATTCCAACACTCTAAAACCATATTCTAACACCCTAAAACCATATTCTAGCACCCCAAGCCTTAGAAACCTAAAACTTTTAAAAAATTATCACGTTCACACCCTAATCCAAACAACAATTTCAAGGATGAATACAAAAACCAAATCAATATAAACACACGTGGAAACCATACCTTTTAGAAGATGGGTAGGGAGCAGTGTTGAAATTTGAGAGAATACAACAAGTTTGAAATGATGCATGAAAGATGGGCTTCATTTCTACACTCGTTATGAAACATTGTGAATTATGCCTAGGACAAGAAGACTACGCATCTCGGTCGAACGTACCAAAATTAGATTGATTGTAGAGCGACATCGGTTATTCTAAATGTGGCCTTCAGCATTACAACCCACTTGCATAGAAATATGCATGTGTTTGACTGAACTTCATGCGAGGTCGAACCTTTTTTTTGTTTAGCGACATGAACCTGACATATGACTGACATCGACACGTATTAAATTGGGCCTCACCATTTCAGCCACTAAGATGGCAACTGGGCCCGTGTTTGAGCTAGAGGAACGTAATTGACCTTCAAATCAGGTAATTGTACATTTGATAATTTTAATTTATAAAAGCCCATGACCTATAATAACATTTGATTCGATTGGAATCAGTTTTCACAGAGCCGGTGAACTATTCAATTTTTACACTTTGGTCCCTCCTAGATGTTTGGGGGGGGTAAAATGCAGAATTGGAGCTACCCTATAATCTAAATCACATTTTCATGAGTTTGACTGGGGGATGGCAAGGGTGTTAGCCCCGAACTGGGGTTATCGTCCATCATTTATTGGAGTATTCCATTAATATCCTTACTCTGAGCGTTCTGAGAAAGATCATTTCCGCAACATAGAATCACATCAAATTTCAATATTATAGTTTTTTTATGAAATTAAAAGCTTATAAAATCCCGTTCATCAAATTTTCAAAAGCGCTAATACATCGTACAGAGTAAATTGTAGATGATTAATTATACATATACAAGGTTCATTCAGGATAATCCTGTGGAACTCTTTGTGGGATCATGCCAGTTTCTTTATCATGAATTATCATTCTCAGGAGTTTGACTGGGGGATGGCCAGGGTCCCATCCCCGAACCGGGGTAATCTTCTGTCATTTTTGGAATATTCCATTAATACCCTTACTATAAGCGTTATGAGAAAGGTAATTTCCACCACATAGAATCAAATCAAATTTAATATTCTAGTTTTTTTAATGAAATTAAAAGCTAGTAAAATTTTGCCCATCAAATTTTAAAAAGCGCTATTACATTGTGTAGTGTAAATTGTAGATGATTACTTATAAGTATACATGGTTTATCCAGGATGAACCTGTGAAATTATATGTGGGATCATGCAAGTTTCTTTGTCATGAATTATCATTCTCATGAGTTTGATTGGGAGATGGTAAGGGTCCCGCCCCTGAACTAGGGTAATCGTCCATCATTTTTGGAGTATTCCATTAATACCCTTACTATAAACGTTACGAGAAAGATCATTTCCACCACATAGAATCACATCAAATTTATATTCTAGGGTTTTTAATGAAATTAATAGCTAATAAAATGCAATCCATAAAATTTTAAAAGCTCCAACACATCTTGTAGAGTAAATTGTAGATGATTACTTCGATGGTAATCATAAAAAATTATACTATGGCCCTACTTGTCCGATTTCGCGAATTATATTTGCGTGAAACGAATCGGTGGCCGACATACATGTGATTTCACTGCGATTAAAAGTTCTAGCGGGAACTAAAGTTTTGAGACAAATTTTTGAACCAAAATTTCCCCCCAAACCCATCTCATTTCAAAAATATCTAGCATCAACACAATCATTTCCCATCTCCAACACATTTGCTATTAACACAACTCCACACCATCCTTTCCATTAACACCATTACAAACACTAAAGAACCCAATCCAATTTCTTCTATCAAATATCAACAGTTATTCTAGGATGTTGGAGCATCTCCGAGTTCAAATAAATTAAGGTAGTTCATTTTTGTATGTCCTCAATTGTATATGTATTTTTTCACATTGACCATACATTGAATATATTCATTGAGTATGATGATTTTGATACATGTTATATAAGTTACAATGTTTTTTCCCAAAATAATGGCTTGTTTGTAAGGATTGTCGAAAAAATCATAGATTATTGCTGATTGTGGAAAATAATAAAATTTTCGTATGAACATAGGTTGAATGTGAGATGTTGCACTATTTTCATCACCCTTATATGATATAGAGTCAAATGTTGTGCGATGTCGCATTGTCCAGAACTGAAAATCCCAACTTGAATGTCCGACTTTGTACATCCATCGATTTAATCGACATTGCTTTATCAATAAAGCAACATCTTTGTAGGTCAATAAAGGTACTTTTTCCATGTTTATATTATTGTCACTTGCCTTTGACAATATTATGTGTACATCATTCCGAGACTACCGAATTCGGACATAAATTTTGTTTCAAGTGTACTTGTTTTAATAGGACAGAGAGAGTTAAGATTAACTCTAAGCTTGGATGCCGTATGACGTAAGAAGTAGATGTTAAATACTATTAATCATTCATTTTCACATGAACCATACGTATTTGAATATATTCAGACATTTATTGGTAATTTATGTACAAGGGTTTTTTTCCAGTTTCATTCGAAACTAAATACTATTTTACTGTACGATTCTCCACGATTCATACCGCGACATTGCACAAACAAGTAAATATACAACACATATTCAACGTCGCATAAAACAAAAACATACCGACACCAAATCAACATCGCTTATTATGGCTTTTTTGTGACGTCGCATATTCAAAACGATGTCGTATCTGTTAGCCTCCCACGTTTCCATGCAGATAGTTAGATTGCACTGGATCTTGTAATCTCACTTACAATCATAAGTGACATTGTTGTAACTATCAGTGTCGTTAATCTCATCAATGTCGTAGTTGTTGTTGTGTCATCGCCTGCTTCCATTCGTCATTGACTTTTCTTTTTATGGAGGCCAACGTCGATGTGAACAATGTCATAGCTACGTAGTACTATAGTTAGCCTTCTTCCTTCATACGAGGTCAATCTTAGAACATAGTGATATCAGTAAAAAACCGAGATAAAAAAGTACTTTTTACCTCGATTTCGAACCGAGGTAAAAGGTATATTTTTTACTACACCCATGTTTACTTCAATTTACTAAGGGAAAAACCAAGGTTAAAATGCCTGAAAAAGTGAGGTAATAGATGTTGTTTTTTGTAGTAAAGCGACCTAATAATGATGATCACAAGGGAAGATCTAGGTGCCCGTGTATACGAGGTGTCCATTACTACCAATTAAGCCTACAAAATGCAGGATTTAGACAAGGAAACCAAACATGGTTGTCTAAGCCCCTTGTCATGTATACTAAACTAATACTAGAAATACAACATGAAAACAAGCTAATTATTATGTTGAATTCATCAGTTAAAGCACACATAATGATGCACATCACCCTCCGCTCGGGTTAGCTACTCATTGTATTAACGACCCTAAGTGGAGGCGGGTAAAATTTTTGTACCGCTGCCAGGGATGCTAGTCTAAAAGTTTAATTGTTAACTTGCATAGCATGTTAGTTGAGTAGTTCGTGTTGTTTTTATTTTTGTTTTATTGGTTTTTTCCGTTGAGCCTTTGTGATAGTGAACCGTGTTCTTCTAATCCTTTTTCTATTGTTTCCTTTAGTTGGAAATTGTTTGGCTCCTAGTTTATGGTACAAACCCATGCCATGAACTTAGGGAGTTTACACTATCTAACAAAGTACAAAAGTAATCGGAGAATAAGGAGGAGGAGAACTAGAGTGGGGGTTCCACAAGAGTCAAAATTAGTAGTAGAAGAACCAGTAGTCATGGCAGAGGAAAACTGCACTTTGAGGGAGTTGATGGCTCCAAATTTGGAGAATCAGCCCCTTTGCATCACTTTTCCCCTATTGCAACCCAATGGCAATTGTGAGCTGAAGAGTGGGATGATTCAATGCCTTCCAACTTTCCATGGGATGGCCCTGGAGAATCCAAACAAATACCTTCCAGAATTTAATCTTGTGTGTACAAATATGAAACCACATGCAATCTCGGAAGATAATCCGCCTCCACTCCAGGTTGTTAATTGTAGCTAATTAACCCAAACGAAGGTTGAGTAAAGTTAAAGATAAAATTTACAGTTCTTCACCCAACTTACTACTATGCTACCAATAAGGTAGTTAGTGGTAACCTCTGGGTATGTCCACAGAGATGCTAGGGCCAAAAAAATCAATTAAACATAACCTCATCCATGTTGTCAATCCACATGAGTTTCTAGGAATAGCTAGTAAAGTATACCAGGGGATTTGGTTTTTTCGATTAACAACTACAAGCATGAAAGTAAAACAAAAATTAAACTATGTGAACAGACAGTTAGGGGTATTTTCATAACATGCTTGTTAAATGACTTCTATCTTCAATTCATTCACATATATACTTAAAAACCTATCTTATGCTTATATCACACAGTGTAGAGATAGCCAGGTATTCCCCCCCCCCATCTGTCATATGTGGTACTTACCACAATTCCCATATCTCACAGTTATATATGTAGCCCAACGGTTAAAAGGCTGATGATTGCTAGGCCCAACCCAATCTCATCCCATAATGAAACGATGCCATTTCAGCCCAAGGTGCAGATCAGCTACGCATGGGACTTTTAGTCATGCCAGAGAATGTGGGCCCAGAAACACGAAACGAACAACGAACATGAAGCCATGAGCACAGAACATGGTGATCGTGGTGTGATCCATGATCTAAATTCCTGAAAATAAGGAATCACAACCATATCAGTCTATAAATGCAACAAGCTTAAGAGGATGCGAGGGATGTGAGGTAAGGTGAATATCGTATGAAATTCCAGTTCTTAAAGAGGAAGGCTAACTTGATTGTCAGAGTTTTTTCTCACGGAATCACTTCCGAGATCGATTTTCCAGGGGAACAGATTCACAGAGCGAACATCAAATATTTTTCTTGACCGGATCACCACATCATTTTGCGATGACTTGGGGATGAAATTTTATTTTTTTTAAAGTCTTTCAGGTAAACAATGGTGTTCACCAAAAGTTTGAAGAGCCACAATCACTAGACACAGGAACATACACCTTGACACAGTAGAAGCATGCATCCTACCCAGAACTAGGATCACATCCCTAGTAGATAAAAAGAGCATAGTAAGGAGGAAGAAGAGGAAGTATAATTCCCCAACATGAACCAAGCAAAAAAAAAGAAGGGCATTCGCAGCATTTTTAGAAGCAAACGGGGAAAATTTATATAATCAGTTTCTGACAACACTCAAACCAAAGCCTCCAAGATTAGAAAAACTAGCAAGTCAGGAGCGTGAGAATATCATGTACAAAGAAGAGTTGAGGGACATCATTGCAGACAAAGGTACTGCTAAATCACCCCTAGCGCCATAACTACAAGATTTTAAGATGCCGAAGGTCTTCAAACTTCTTTTACTCATTACAATTTCTGACGGGACTTTAGATCGGAAAGAGTTCCTACACTCACATAGAAATAGCATGAGATTTCACGATGCAAACATCTATTTAGTGCACAGAGTGTTCCCCACCTTCTTGTCAGGAACAACGATCATATGGTACAAGGATCTTCGAAATGGAAGTATCAAATCTTGGGCACAACTATCGGATCTATTTCTGGGTCATTTCTATCAGAGGCAAAGATTCACAAAAATGATTGTAGATCTTAATAACATAGCCCAACAAAGTAATGAAAGTCTGGCCGAGTATTGACCAGCCTGCAACCCAATCATCGTTAAAAAATGAGCCGAGGGGCTTATTGGTCAAATATAGGAGATGATTTATATTTTGTATCCATTCTTTCTGTTATGCTACAAAAGGGTAGTAAGAAGCAAGCTCTGGGTTTTTCCCCAAGGATGTTAGGGCTCAAGTATTAATTAAAACACAGGCTTGTACGGGTTGTCAATCTGCACGAGTGAAAAGAACAACTAGTAGTATAGACATGTAACTAGGGGGGAGTTGGTATTTTCAACTAACAACTAAAAAACATGCAATTAACAAACGAGAAACTATTTACAATAGGCACTTGGAAATCATTTAGCAACATGATAGTTTAATGCTTCAATCCTTGATTCATTCACATAAAGACTTACAAAAGAGAAATCATTATGTTCACAACACGTGGTGTGGCCGATGGCATACGCTGCCCCAACCCTGTCATGGTGGGTGCGCTTGCAACCCTAAATTGGCACCTCCATCGTAATTAAGGGAGTATAATGAGGTCCAACCATTATTGTAGGTCTGTTTCTCCCATGTGCTATTATGTCCCAGGCTTCCACCCCGAATGCAACTACTCCTCCCGGGTCCTATATACGCTAGGCTCGAGGATCGTAGGCACTTTATATGTGATATTAGGGTTTCAACACAAGACCTAGCTTGCTACTATTAGCTTTCTCTACCCACAACCTCTCAGACAACAGTTACAAAGCTAGCTAAAACTGGTGCGATGATAAATAGTTCAGAGCATTCTCGAATCCCCCGTGCCCACAGCCACTCAGACGCGCTCTCCTTTACCCATTCTAACATCCAGGTTTCTCTTCCCAATATGGCTTCAATAATTGCACCATACATTAGTATATCCCAAAGTGTGTGCTTATATGTAGTGTACTACTCGTGCATTTATAACATTCAAGAACAATCACAATAATACTATAAACACAAAGATGGGATGAATCTAATTAATCTCATAAAGCATTTAGAATGTACCAAGTGCCAAAATGAATCCCAAGTTAATCTAACTAATCCCTAGACATGGAATTAAAATATAGATTTGAATTCCACATCTTTGGGACAAAGAAAGAAGAAAAGAAAAGATTAAAAAACCTACAAAAGGAAATCCTTCCTCCCCTCCAAGCTCTTTCCTCTCCAAATATGTTTCCAAATATGTTCCCACCTTTCTAAATGAGTAAACTAGGGTCCTATATATCATAGTATGAGTTTTGGCCTAAAAATAGGCCCAAAACAGGCCAAAAGTAGCAAAACCCTAGCTCAGCCACCAAGGTTTCATGGACCCGCACAGATGCCACCATCCATGAAGCATGCTTAGCCATAGGACACCAGATCTGCCATGGTCCGTTAATGTTCATAGCTGCGGCCTGTGGGATCTGGCACGGTCTATGAAACTAGATTCGAACAATGGTCTGTGATGGTTTTCAGGGACCGCAAGTGGTATCCAGTTTTTGCTCAGAGTTTTCCCACGGTGTATAAAGGTTTTCACGGGCCACGAACTGCTTGTGGCTTCTGCTCAGAAATTTTGTCACAGCCCGTGAAGGTTTTCACGGACCGCGAGCAGTTTTTGGACTTTCTAATAAGTCTTCTCATGGTCCGTGATGATTTTCACAAATCGACTCCATACTTAGCCAAATTCGTCAACTCTTCACCCCCTTACTTCATGGCCCAGTGCTTTTGTTAAGGCCTGGTGCCTTGCCTCGCGAAGGTCCTGTGCTAGTCTCATGGAGGTTTCATGAAACCTATGGATTTTTGTGTAGTGTGGGTCAGGATGATTACACGGGCCACTGGTGCTTGACCACGCGTGGTTCATGACTGGCCGCTGGTTCTTTGTTGGATTACCATTGTTTTCTTGTCACGGGTGAACCGTTAGACCAAATTGGGAGTTCTAGTAGTCAATTTCATAGTACTCAAGAAGATGAAACCAATAGAACAAGCCTTGAAGGGTAAGTATTCTTGGATCATTCTTAGACTAAGGCAACACTTCTTGGACCACGATTCACCATTTTTTCCTTCGACCGTCTTGAACTCCAAAGCCATATATCTTTGGCTTCAATCTCCTTCTACCATGCATTGATGTCAATGGCCTTCGTTTATACCATTCAAATGTGAATGGCCTTCAAATATTCTATTGTTAAAAGAAAATGGCCTTTGCAAGAATGTAATGTAACAAATATCATTCACAGGTGACCTACTGAAGGTACTAAAAATGAAAACCAAGGAACCTGTGAACACAAGATCAAGAATCACTAATCAAGTGTACAAAATGCAGGATTTAGAATAGAAAACCAAACATGGTTGTCTAAACCCCTTGTCATGTAAACTCAACTAATATCGCAAAATCGCCATCCAAAAGTAACCAAAAACTATGTAAACTCAACTAATATCGCAAAATTGCCATCCAAAAGTAACTAAAAACTATGTCAAATCCATTGGTAAAAGCATGCAAAATGGTGTAGATAAAGTAACATAACAGATTCATCACGGAAAGTTTACTAGTTCACGACTTGTTATTCTAATCATCATTAGGAGCATTCACAGGAGGCATGTGATCAGTAGGGTTCTACAAAGAACTAACGAAGAACATGCCCAAAAACCCCAGAGAGCTATAAAAGATGATTGAGCAGTATATGCGAATAGAAGAGGTGAACAACCAAAAGATAGAGCAGAAGCAAAGCAAAAAGCGGATGATGGAGGATTCAAAAAAGGGTTTATGAAGAAAGGGAAGGGAAACACCCCTTTCAAAGGAAGAGAACCAGGGTTGCAAGGATCACCATTCCAAGATGCGCTTCTTACAAGATCAGGGAAAGAGATATGGAAAGCAAACAAGGAGCTATTTTGAGAAACGACACATATGTTTGCACCGCCATAAAAGAAATCTAGGGAGTATTATTATGCCATCCACAAGGACCATTATCATGGCATTGAGTATTATAGAGACTTGAGAAGACAAATTGGACAAAATTTTAGGAATGTTTACTTAAGCCAATACAGAAAGGAAGGAGAAAGCTAGTATGGTGACACTAACAAAACAGTAAACCCCTCGGCTTGAAACCAAGGGATGGTGACAACACCAGGAAATTTTTTTAAAATGACTGTGGCAGTGGATTACAATGATGAGGCAGATGATAATGTACCAGAAATAGTCATCCTATCCATACACGGATCCACATAGTTATTGTCTAACAAAGCTTGGAAAGCGAAAGCAAGATACTCTGCCCTGTAAGAGCCCCTTGACAAAAGACTTTTTTTCGAATAAGGCGATCAGCTTTAGCAAGGCATATGCATTGCAGAACGCTTCACCTCAAAAAGATCCCATTGTCATCATAGCAAAAAATGGAAATGCAACTGTACACAGAGTGTTCATAGACGATGTAATTTAGTCGATATTCTATTCATAGAATATTTTGACATACTGGGTTTCAAGTGAATTGATCTAAAAAAATTAACGTCCTAGTGGTGGGACTCACATGGCGAGCAGAAACACCTATAGGGAATATATAGCTGTCTGTCACCATTGGAGAAAGTGGGAAAATTGTACCATCATGTGTGGCTTCGTGGTCATGAATCCTCCAACTACTTTTAACGCCATCATTGGAAACCTATGGATGAACAGAGAAAAAACAATATGGTCTCCTTACCACCTACTAATGAGATTCCAAACTCCGGGTGGAACTGGGACCACAAGAGAAAACCAACAAACAGCGAGGCAATGTATGGTTATCGCAATGAATGCATGGAAAATTGGGGAAATGGAAAATATGGTTAACACGATCTTAGATATTGGGTTACTAGAGCAGCCAAAATTAATAGTGGATCTGGGAGAAGAAACAGAGCTTGTTAGCCTGGATGATGAAGACAACTCCAAGTGCGTAGGGATAAGGAAACATCATCTAGATATAGAAAAGATAAAGGTCATAGAAATCCTATGAGGCCACAAAGATACTTTTGCATGGAGCGTCCAGAACATGGGAGGAGTAGATCCAAGCATTGCTACCCATTCCTTGAATATTAGTGACTTAGTAAAACCGGTTAAATAAAAATAACACTGCTCTGCTAGCGATAGGAAAAAAGCAATCAAAGAGGAAGTTTTAACACTGCTTTAAGCTGGTATATTGAAAGAGGTCATATACCCAAGGTGGCTAGCAAGCTCGGTCATGGTGAAGAAGTCAGATGTAGGCTGGAGAATGTGCATTGATGTCATGGATCTAAATAAAGAATGCCCAAAAGATTGCGATCCTTTGCCAAAAATTGATCAACTAGTTGAAGCGATTTCAAGGTATGAAGTCCCGGCGTTTTTAGATGCATATAAAGAATACTACCAGATATTGATGAATCCATAGGACACAGAGAAAATGACCCTCATAACTTGCTTTGGGACATTTTATTACTTGAATATGCCATTTGGGTTAAAAAATGCGGGGACAACGTACTAGAGAGTAGTCCATAATGCATTTCACGATCACATAGGGAGAAATGTCGAGCCTATGTTGATGACATGGTTATCATTGTGGATTTAAAAGAAACTTTAGACATATTACGTGACATAAGGATGAAGCTCAACCCTAAGAAATGTATAATTGGGGTAGGTGCAGGAAAGTTCTTAGGATACAAAGTATCCTCAAAAGGTCTCGAAGCCAACCCAGAGAAAATCCAAGCCATAGTAGAACTTCCTCAACCGTAAATAGTCAAAGAGGTGCAAATTCTAATGGGGTTGCTGGCAGCGCTTAACCACTTTGTCTCAAAAGTGGCGGAGAAGTATTTTCCACTTTTTTATGTCCTAAGAAAGGCTAAAATGTTTAGCTGGAGTGAAGAATGTAAAAAAGGCATATGTAAATTTGAAGGAACAACTTCAAGCATTCCAACATTGAAGTCACATGTCACTGGAGAAAAAACCATACATATATTTAGCAATTTTGCAGAATGTAGTCAGCTATGTTTTGGTTTGCTTGGAAGGAAAAAAACAAGCACCAGTCTACTATATCAACATAATATTGCAAAACGCAGAGAAGGCATACATACCAGTTGAGAAGTTAACCATGGATTTAATATATTCGACACGAAGGTTGAGAATGAATTTTCAGAGTCATTGCATAGTGGTCCACACAGATTTCCCAATCAAGAACACCCTTAGCAGGCCAGAATCATCAGACTGACGAAGTGGGCTCTAGAACTAGGCTAATTTGAGATCCAATTCCAACCAAGATCAACAATCAAGGCTCAAGCATTAGAAGACTTCATTGTAGAAATGACTAGAGAAGACACACAGAGAGCGAATATGTACCAGAGTCTAAGAATTGATAAACAGAAATCAAAGTGGGAAGAAATTTCATGGAAATTGTTTGTTGATGGCATGTCCCACAGAGACTGATGCTGTGTAGGATTACTGTTGGTAAATCCTGAAGACTCTGAACAAAGATATTCACTTTGTTTCAACTTTCCGCTCACTAACAACGAAGCGGAATATGATTTTTTGATTTGTGGACTGGACCTTACCATTAAAATGAAGGTGAAGAGCATCTGAGTATCCAATAACTCAATAATTGTAGTCCAATAGGTCCGAGGAGACTACGAAGTACGATAAGAATAGTTGATGAAGTATTTAAAGAAACTTCAACAGTAAAATACAAAAGCGGATACACTAAGCAAGCTAGCAACAACTGGATTTGAATCTCTTAGCGAACATGGAGATGTGGTGGTAGAAGTTATTCCAGTCAAAAGCACAGTTTTCATTACTGTGGCAAAAATTCAAACTAAAGATGTAAACTGGATGACACCACTAATACAGTACTTCACAAAGGGAACATTGCCAGATGATAAGGTGCAAGCTAGGAAGTTGGAGTTACATTCTAATAAGTACACCTACAAAGACATAACCATGTACAATAAATGCTTTATATCTCAATGGATAAAATGTGTAGGACCAGGAAAGGCAAGAGTGATTCTAAGAGAAGTTCACGAAGGGTTGTGTGGAATGCATCCGGGAGCTAGAACAGTAGCAAAAAAAATCATCCAAGCAGGATACTACTGGCTGACTATGTTTAATGATGCGCATGACTTCGTGCTCAAATGTTGAAGTTTCCAAATCAACGCTTCGCTATCACATAAGCCACAAACTGCGTTGAGAGGGGTACATGGAGGTTGGTTGTTCGATAAATGGGGGATTGACCTAGTCGGGACATTCCCAAAGGGCAAGAGTAGCACCAAATTTCTAATTGTGGCGATCGACTACTTTATGAAGTGAGAGGAGGAAAAACCATTAAGATGAGTCACAACTGAGGTAACTAGGAAATTCGTCTAGCAGAACATAGTGTGTCGCTTTGGGGTTCCACAAACCATCGTCACAGACAATGGTACATAGATCACAAGTGGTACATTCATTGATTGGTGTTCCAAGCTTAGGATTCTTCAAAAGTTCACCTCTTTGGCACACCCTCAAGCTAACAAAAAAGTACAAGTAACAAATAGGACCATCATTCAAGGAATTTAGAAGCGACTGGAAGGAAAGTGAATTGGATTGGTGGATGAAATACCCAACATCCTATGGTCATATAGAATGACCGTTCAAGAAACAATGGGGAAGATACCATACAGTCTAGTCTACGGTCATGAAGCAGTGATACCGGTGGAAGTCAACAATTCAAGCCTTCGAGTTTGCAACTATAGGGAGAAAAACAATTCGGATATGATAAGGTTGGATCTCGATAAACTAGAAGAGAAGAGGGAGTTGGCAATGATCACAGAAGCTAAATATAAGGAAAGAATAGCTAGAGCTTACAATCAAAAGGTGAACAAAATATGGTTTCAGATTGGCGATCTAGTGTTAAGAAAGAACGAAGCAAGCCTAGCAGAAGAACGAGGAAAGCTATGCCCAAAGTGGGAAGGACCTTACAAGGTTACGAAGGCTCACAAATCCAACAACTATAAACTAGAAAGGTTGGACGGCACCAGTGTTCCTAATACATGGCATGTGATCAATTTGAGAAAGTTTTATGTCTAAATTTAAGGAGAAGGATAGGAAGCATCTACCTCACATAAACCAAGATATTATCATTGGTTGCATTCATTCCATTGTTCCCAACGCGACATTATCACAGTGGTACATAATAAATATTAGAAAACCACCTTTCTGGACGATTACAGTTTTAGCTCCCTACTTACAAATTTTAGATGATAGTACTTTGTAGCATATTGCGATCAGCAAACTCAAACTTTCCAAATGTGAAAGTTTGAGCATAAGGTTGCAAACAACAAGCTATAGATCTGGCACAAATACCGATGCTTGCACGCTTTAGATCTTGTAACTTTGCAAATCATACATTCGCAAGCTATAGATCTTGCACAATTATCGATACTTGCAAGCTTTAGATCTTGCAACTCGGTAAGCCATACGATTGCAAGCTATAGATCTTGAAAGCTTTAGATCTTGTAACTTCAAAAATCATACACTCACATGCTATAGATCTTGCACAACTACCGATACTTGAAAGATTTAGATCTTGCAACTCGGCAAACCAGACGATCGCAAGCTACAGATCTTGCACTGAAGCAGATTTTCTCATAAAAAGTGACACAAGCAAGCAATGAATCTTGCACGTCACAAAACCCAAAGCCTTTAAAAATGAAAAGTAATACATCTTGTAGCTTTGGTATAATAATTATTCAGGCTATAGATCTTGTAGAGGGAAAGAAACCTCAACTAACCAAGATAATGTGCTAGAAGCAAGCCATAGATCTTGAAACTTTACAAACTCTATCAAAATGACTTAACCATTCGGAAAAAATAGGGGGAAGACAACTTATTAAGTGATAGCGATGGCGCATCTTGACTGCGTCACAAGAAATATTATTCAAAACTTTACAGGAAAATAGCTTGAAACAAGATATCTATCTACGCCTAGAAGCTCACGATGATTTAGAAGAGTATGAACCACCACAACAATGACCATGCTCAACTTCCTGATGGGAATGTTCTACTCTACACCGGTTTTCTTTAGCCGCACACTCCTTGCTAACCATGTGGTCGTATTGCCACGTCATGTATAAATAAGTAAGATGGCGTATTACACTGCATATGACCAAGATAATTAGCATATAATGCCTTGAATTTGTCTATAGGGTCGAACTTCTAGAGATCCAGTTGTATACCATAACATTAACAGTCTCCTCATATTTCTTTTTCTCTGCAGTCAAATTTCGTACTTCCTCTTCTAGACACTGAATATGCAATCAGACAGCATCAGAAAAATTAATCCTTTGCTCACCCAAGTCCATAGTGGGATCTCCACGACCAGTAGCCTTGCGAGATGACGAAGGGCAAGCTTGAAGTCTATCTTTATACTAACTAAAAGCCTTCTGAAGTTGGTGCAAATATTTATCAAGCCACTTGCACTCAGCACAGAGCTTCTTATTTTTACTTCACAGCTGAGTGTTTATAGCAAAATGTCATAGAACTTGGTTTTCCATCTAAGAGAAGATGTTGAAAGATGGTCACATTCTGCTTTTTCTTCACTTGATCGAACGAGTCGTCAAGGAGAGTACACTGCTTATCAATGATAATTGTTTTCTGATAGCTTTCAAGAGTCTTACTTGTAGAGTAACTTTTAGCCTCCTCCTGTTGTCGAAGCATCTTCACCATATTCAGATGTTGGAAGTGAATAAGATGGTTTTGATCATTGCAAATCCCCCATAAATCACGTACGGCATCCTGGGTTTCCTTCACATTTTTCTCCAACTTTGCTTTGAGACCACTAATACTCAAGATTATGTACTTTAGACAAATGCCTAAAGACAACACCCATTCTAGAATACATGCAGGAAGGTTGAGCGAACGCATATACACAACAGCAGATTCAAGATCAACCAAACAACAAAAAATGTCTTTTCCAAGTGATTTGACATTATAACCATCAGGGATAAGCGTATTGCAAGGGCATGATATGGAATAAGATAAAGTGCAGGAAGGTTGAGCGAACGCATATACACAACAACAGATTCAAGATCAACCAAACAATAAAAAATGTCTTTTCCAAGTGATTTGACATTATAACCATCGGGGATAAGTGTATTGCAAGGGCATGATATGGAAGAAGATAAAGATGATGAAGAAGTGTGAGCTCCCCAACCAATATGCAAAGGGGTAGACTTGATCCGCTTCATTATGCCTGCGTTAACCGTTGCATTTGGCATAATTTTTAGCTAGTTTTATTTGGTGAATTGCTAGTATTGGTTGAGTTTACGTAACAAGGGAACTTGGGAAGATTAACTCTAGAAGATGACCTAGATAAAGTGGAATTTGATATATATAAATCTAGGCATGATTCGACAAAGTCTTCTTTTATATGCAAAGGTGTAACCCTATGTGATGAGCATAATTGATCTCGTTCATTATATTTGCATCAACCAATGCATTTGACATACTTTTTAGTTACTTTTACTTGTTGGATTACTAATATTAGTTGACTTTACATGATAAGGTATTTAGATGGCCATGTTTGGATTTCTTGTCTAAATCCCGCATTTTGAAGACAAAATTGGTTCTAACGGAAACCTTGTATAAACAGGCTCCTTGATCTTCCTTGTGATCATTTTTAGTAGGTCTCTAATGGTTACTTTTTGTTTACATTCTATGTGAAGGCCATTTGTAAGAGTGGTATAAGTTATTGAATGCCATTCACAATGACGGTAGAAGAGACGTATGCCATTCACACCAGAATGGTAGTAGATGAAGGGTACGAGAATCAATGTGTTATAGAAATATATTGAAGCCAATGATAGGTGGAAACGAAGTTCAAAACAGCCCTTGAAGAAAAGGTGAATCGTGGTATGATGAGTTGTTCTTAAGTGTGAGAACGATTTGAGAAGAATTAGCCTTCAAGGATGGTTCCATTGGATTCATCTTCTTGCACACTACAAAATTGACTACGAAAACTCTCGAATTGTACAAATGCTTCACCCATAGCGAAGGAAACAAATTCAGCCGGCCGAGGCACATACGGGTCAGCGCAGGGCATTCATGGTTGGCATCATAAGCCTGTGCCAAAGGAGCAGTTCCGCGCCAAGAAGACAAGCATGAGGCTATAGCACAACCTACGCCAGACGCCATGGACAAAAAACACGAGACTAAGTCCCACTCCACATGGCTAAGAATGGGCATGAGACATCTCGTTTTCAATGTTCCACGCCGTTCCAAGTCCAATATACTAAGAACAACCGTCGGGGTGTGGGAAATCACATGTCCCATGCCAAAGTTCTAAGAATATCACCCTTCTTGACCATGGGTAGAACCACCGGCCACGGGCGCAGACCAAAAGCCCCAATTTCAAGACTCTGATGGCGCCCCGTGCTAGACGATGTAGCCCAGGCCAAAAGATGCTGCCCACACCAGTGGAACGTCGCGACCTGTACCAGACTCCGCACCTCGTGCCACTTGTAGATCCTTGCCAAGCACAGGAACGGGTGCCCTATGCCACATGAGGAGGCAGGCTTGTTCCAGATCTCATGCCCCACGCCAAGGACACACCACGGGATGAACCATCCACTACGGCCCATGCCAGGCGGCAACTGAGAAAGGGTTTACCCTAATTTTGCCTATTTTTAGGCCTAATCTCCTACTACTACAAATATAGCCTTATTCTATTAGGATTTAATCTTATCTTTGAGTTGGATCATTTTGTAATTAAGAGATAAATTTTAGAGAGAGAAAAACCCTCTCCTTTTCTTTTCGTTCTTTTGATTTTATCCTAAGATGTGGAACTCAAATCGTAATTTGAATTCCATATCTCTGGAGTAGTTTTCATAGTTTGGGGATAAATTGTAGGAGCATGGTTTAATTTAATTTTTTTTGAAATTCTATAGTTCATCTTATTTTTGTGTTCATGATATTATTGTGATTGTTCTTGATTATTTAAATTGCATGAATAGTACACCACATATAAGTACACACTTTGGGCTATATTCATAAATGGTGAAAATATCGATGCCCCATTGGGAAGAGAAACCTGGAGGTTAGAATGGGTAAAGAAGAACGCATCCGCGTGGGTGTGTGAACGGGGTATTTGAGTATACTTTGATATATTTACCATCGCAAAAATCTTAACTAATTTCGTAAATTTTTCTGAGAGGTTCCGGGTAGAGATAGCAAATAGTAGCAAGCTAGGGTTTGAGAGGCCTTAGATTGTAGATAAGTTGCCAATGACCCTTTGGCCTAATTTATATGACCATTTAGAAGTAGTTCATTCATGGTGGAACCCCAGGACGTAATTGTACAGGGGATAAACAGACCTATTACAATAGTCGGACCATGTTGTACTCCCCTAATTATGATGGTGGTGTCGGAGGAGAGTTACGAGTGCACCCGCTGTGACAGGGATGGGGAAATGTATGCCATCGGCCACACCACATGTTATGAACACTCTATTAGATTTGCCTAAATTTCTATCTGAATGAATCAAAGATCGATACATTAGATTAACCATGTTGCTTAATGACTCCCTAAGTGCTTATTTAAATAGCTTACTTTGATTTTTTTACTTTTATGCATTGTAGTTCTTAGTTTTTAAAACCAAACTCCCTTCCCCCTTGTATGTTAACTTTACTAGCTATTCCTTTCACTCGTACAGATTGATGACCTGTACGAGGTTGTCTTTTGATTGATGTTTAGACCTAGCATATCTGTGGACAAACCCAGGGCTTACTGCTAACTACCCCATAGGTAGCAAAGCAGTGAGAACGGGTGCAGAACTATAAGTCTCTTATCTTTTGACCACGTTCTCTACTTGGGTTAATTAGCTACAATTATTGACCTTAAGGAGAGGCTGGCAAAATGTTTGCTCTATTATCGGGGATGCTTTTCAGGCTAGGTATCAATTAGGCATAACGTGTTAGTAGAATAGTTAGTATTTTTGTTTGTTTATGTTGTTGATTCTGGGTTAGAGCTATTGTTATATTTATTTTGTTACCATTTGATCCACTTGCTAGTGTTGTATTTGGAAGGGTATGGTTGGCCCTAGTTTAATGGTACATGCCTGTACCACTAATCTAGGCATCTTACACTACTCAACTAAGAACATAGGTGTTCGGAGGAGAAGAAGGCAAAGAACTAACACACAAGTTCAACAAAGCCCAGAAATGTTAGTAGAAGAACTGCTAGCAATGGCAGACGACAATCATACCATGCGAGGGCTCATTTCACCCAACTTGGAGAATCAGTTGCTATGCCTTACCTTCCCGCTATTACTCGGTAATGTGAGCTATGAGCTAAAAAGTTGCATAATCCATTTCCTACCTATTTTCCATAGATTGGCGGGGGAGGATCTGAACAAACATCTATCAGAGTTCCATTTGGTGTGCAGAACATGAAGCCCACGGAAGTGTCCGAAGACGAATACAATTTCCCTTCAAAGTAGTGCCAAGGATTAGCTCTACTACTTGCCACCAGGATGCATTGGGTCTTAGATGGATATGAAGCGGAGGTTCTTAGAGAAGTATTTATTGGCGTCCAAGTCGGCCTGGTTGAAGAAGCAATTGTCAAACATCACCCAAGGTGCTACCAAGAGTATGTATGATTATTGGGAATGCTTCAAAAGAGTGCTATCTATTTTCCCCTACCATCCATTCAAGGAGGGGGATCTGGTGTATTATTTATTCGAGGGGCTATGTGATGAAGATATACGGATGGTGAATGCCACTTGTAATGGTTTGATAGCGAACAAGAGCCCCAAGGATGTAATGACCCTCTTTGAAGAAATGGAAAATGGTTGCGATAATTTGGCACTAGGTTAAGGGTTAAGGTATTGGATGAACCAACGCACTCACCTAAGTTGGAGGAACAAGTCCAAGCTCCTGCTTCCATGATGGAGAAGCTTTTGCGAGGAATGATGCATAAAGTCCAATTGTGTTGAGTTTGCAACCTTAACCACAACTCTGAAGTGTGTCCCAAAGTTATAGATAATTTACAAGAGGTGAAGGCAATTGACTACAACCATGAAAGACCACAATTTTCTAGGGGAGGGAACCAAGGAGATTCAAGGCCAGATCCCTATGCAAATGCATTCAACCCAAGGTATCAAGATCATCCTAACTTCCAACAGAGGGAGGATAACCAACCTCAAGGATACTGGGGTGGACAAGCTCCATTTCAACCATATCCTAGAGGTGCAAACCCTTCCAATAATCATACTTCACTCTACGATTCAGAACAAGATGAGTTTTAGAGGCCATCGATCAATTCGGGAAGAAACATGAAGTTTTCGCGGAGAGGACAAGGCGTGAGATTGAGGACCTTGGTATTAAAGTTCAAGTCGGGAAATTGGCCACCTTGGTTAGCCAGCGTGAAGCCAAGGATTCCGTCAAACTATCTTCTCAACCAGATATCAATCCAAGGAATACGAGTGCTCTAAAGTTGAGAAGTGGAAAGGAATTTTGTGAGACCGAGAAGAAGATGATGCAAGCGGATGGTAGGATAGTGGAGGCTACCAAAGAACACTTCAAAGAGGAGGAGATTGTGGTCAAGGAAGCACCCTCCAAGGAACTTCCACCACCCGAGGTACAAGTCACTATTCCGCTTCCATTACCAAATACTTTAAGGGGATGGCCAAAGGTGGTGACCGATGATGTGAACATTCAAAAAGTCTTCCAAAAAGGTTGATGTAACAATCCCTATCATGGAATTAATTTAGAATGTGCCATAATATGCTAAATTTCTTAAAGTTGCATGCACAAATAAAATGCATAGGCCAACTAAGAGTTTAGGACATTTAAGAATGGGAGGATTCAGCGTTTTCAATCAAAAAAACCTACACATGAAATACAATGACCCCGGAATATTTTCTTTCCCGATCTCTTTAGGTGGTAAACTTGTATAACATGCCATGATGATTTAGGCACATCCATTAATGTTCCCATTTAGTCTATATGAACGCTTAGAAGTAGGTGAGCTTAGGGATACTAGAGTAATTGTCCAAATTGCCAATCATTCCCATGCTAGACCTCATGGACTAGTAAAGGATGTGATGGTGCAAGTTGGAAAATTGGTTTTTCCGGCGGACTTTTATATTCTAGACATGGTGCATGGCAGAAGTGCACCCCCAATACTTTTTGGGAGACCTTCTTTTAAGACGTCTAGGACTAAAATTGACATCCACTTGGGAAACATAACTCTAGAAGATGACATAGATAAAGGGGAATTTGATATCTATAAATCTAGGCATGATTCAAAACAGTCTTCTTTTATGTGCAAATGTGTAACCCTATGTGATGAGCATGATTGAACTGCATCATTTAACGTGCGTCAACCGATACATTTGACATACTTTTTTGTTAATTTTACTTGGTGGATTACTTGTATTATTTGAGTTTACTTGATAAGGGGTTTAAACAATCATGGTTGGTTTTCTTGTCTAAATACCGTGTTTTGTAGACTTAATTTGCAATAATGGACATCTTGTATCCATGGGCTCCTTGATCTTCATTGTGATCATCTTTAGTAGTTTGCCCATGGGTAAGTTTTGTTTACATTCTATCTGAAGGCCATTCGTGAGGGCGGTAGAAGATATTAAAGGTTGTTCACAAGGATAGTAGTAGAGACGAAATCCATTCATATTAGAATAGTAGTAGACGAAAGAGATTGAAGCCAGAGATAGGTAGCTACAAAGTTCATAGCGGCCAACATAGAAATGGAGAATCATGGTCCTATTGGTTGTGCCTCAATCAGAGAACGATCCGAGATGAATTAGACTTCAAGGCAGGCTCCATTGGGTTTTTCTTCTTGAGCACTATAAAATTGACTTCTAAAACTGTCAAATCAGACTAACGTTTCTCCCGTAGCAAAGGAAACTAGTTCAGTCGGTCGAAGCACCAACAGGACGGTGCGGGTTGTGCATGGTTTAGCACTAATGGCCCATGCAAGAGGAGACACCCCACGCCAAGGAAACTGACACGAGGCATTGACCTGACCCAAGCCAGGCACGATGTGCTACCGAGAAGGAACTAAGAACACCTCCACGTGGCTAAGTACGGGCGCATGACATCCCATTTTAGGTGTCACGCACTGCTCAAAGTCCGTTTTGTCAAGACCAGCCGGTAGGGTGTGGGAATCTATATGAACCGCACCAAATATTTTGAGCAAAGCACCAAGTCTGACCACGGCCCATGCTAACGACCACAAGCGCGGATTAGGACCTCAAATTTCAACACTCTGATAGCGCTCTGCAGGAAACGATGCGGCATGCGATAGTGCTAGATACGACTCACACCAACCCCATGCCATGCTCATGAATATGCATCTCACGCCAATGAGGCAGCACGAACCGCACTAGCCCTCACGTTCTGCTCCAAGTACATCAATAGGTCGCATCATCCATGATGCCTCGCGGCGGGTGGCAGCTGAGCTATGGTTTACCCTATTTTGGACTATTTTGGGACTATTTAGGCCCAATCTTCTACTACTATATATAGAACCTCTGTCTAGTAGGATTTAGAGACTTTTTCATACTTTAGATCTCATTTTCACTTTCAAGAGTAGAAGAGATTCTCTCCTTAGGAAATGTTTCTTCTTTTCATTTTGCTTTGATCCTAAG
This sequence comes from Rubia yunnanensis, assembly GCA_037428765.1. Classification (NCBI taxonomy): domain Eukaryota; kingdom Viridiplantae; phylum Streptophyta; class Magnoliopsida; order Gentianales; family Rubiaceae; genus Rubia; species Rubia yunnanensis. The sequence continues at coordinate 22,803,546 of CM075066.1, forward strand.
ATGTGTAATTCAAATCTTTATTTGAATTCAATGTCAAGGGAGTAGTTTCTATAGCTTAGGGATATATGTAGTTACTTGGTTATATATTTATTTTTTTTAGATTCTATGTCATCCTCATTTTGTGTTCATAGTATTATTGTGATTCGCTTTTGCATTTGAATGCATGAGTATTACATTGCATATAAGCTCACACTTTGGGCTGTATACATGCCAGACGCAAATCTCGATGCCCTCTTGGGAAGGGAAACCTGGATGTTTGTATAGGTGGAGGGGAATGAGTCTGCGTGGGTGTGTGCACGAGAGATTTGAGGTTACCCTAATTCTCTTACCATCACACCAGTCTTAGCCAACTTTGTAAAGTTGTTTGTGAGGTTCCAGGGAGAGATATCTTAAATAGTACTTAGCTAGGGTTACAAGAAACCCTAGTACCACAGATAAGGTGGATACAACCCTTGGGCCTAATTGATAGGACCCTTGGTGAGTAGTTGTATTCGTGGTGGAAGCCAGGGAAGTAATCGCACGGGGGAGAATCAAAACTACAACAATGGTCGGACCTTGTTGTACTCCCCTAATTACGATGGTGGTGTCATGGAAGGTTGTGAGAGCACCCACAGTGACAAGGATGGGAAAGTGTATGCCATTGGCCACACCGGATGTTATGGAAACATTATTAGGTTTGTTTAGATCTCTATGTGAAAGAATCGAGGATAGAAGCCTTAGATTGACCAAGTCACTCAATGATTTCCCCTAGTGCTAGCTTTATATCGTAGTTGTGTTATTTACTTTGCATGTTTTATAGCTTTTTGATTTAAAATCAAAACCCCCACCCCCTTTGCATGTTTTCTTTACTACCTATTCCTTTCACTCATACAGATTGATGACTCGTACGAGGTTGTGTTTCTAGTTGATACATTAAACCTAGCATCTCTGTGGATAAACCCAGGGCTTGCCGCTAACTAGCGTAGCAGTGAGACCAAGGTGCAGAATATAAATTTCTATCTCTGACCTCTATCCCCAGCTTGGGTTAATTAGCTACAATTAATGAACCTATGTCGAGGTGGGTCATTGATGAATCTTCTTGTATTACCAATGAGCATTAATTTTTAAATGAATCCCATGTTGATGATATTTGTGATGACTCCGATGAATTGCATGGTGCGATGGATAATATGTCAGTGCTAGATTATTTTTTCGTGCTAACCAACTTCCAGCGGGAAAGGGAGATTGTTGAGAGTTTCAAACCTCCTTGACCTTCCCCTAACCCCAAAGTGACATTACAGACTCAATGTTACTGACAAATGGGGTTCATTTCTTATGACAGACAAGAGGTTTGAAGGTAAGGATGGCTCGTTGTGGAGACCTCTCCACAACGATGTCATCATGGGTGGAGTCGCCAATGGCAATTCCGAAGACCCACAGGTAGGTGGTTCTAACTAGATTGCATGAAAAAGGAAAATAAGTCGTGAGGATGACAATAAAATATACGATGTTTCTTTTTTTCTTTCGTGTTTTTAATAGTGATTAGATTTTTGCATGATCTTGTTTTGCTATGAGGATTTTTGAGATGGAGCTCTTGTTTGGATTGAAATTGTGAGTACAATACTTGTGATTCTGTTTTAATAGAATTAGATTTGATGGGTGACGTAAGTTTTTGAAAAAAGAGGGAGAAACTTAGAATTAGGGAAACTTTTGGGTGGATGCCTCCTGCAAAGATGCTTGGCGCGAGGGGATTCCTCTTTCCAAGGAGGTAGGTGTGAGGCTTTGTTTTGTATTAAAAGTTTGGTACGAGGCTTTACTTTGTGCCAGAATGTTTGGCGAGCCTATGGTTTGTGCCAAGGGTTTTTGAAAATACTTCCAATATCCCTTGGAATTAATTGATTTGTACTATTGTCCCCTAAATCGAGCATTTTAAAATTCTATTCTTATCTTAATTGTACCTCCCTTCCTAGTCACCTAGGCTGAATTTTTAATCCCACGGTACATTTCTCCACCTAATTCTATAATTTAACAAATTATTCCTTCTCAAGAAACACTCCCTCTCACACACTCTTGGTGAAACTCGAAAAAAATGAAGCTTTCTTCCAAAAAATAAGCAATTTTTGCTTCTTCTCATGGGGGTCTTACAAATCCTTGCTTCAAATTTTGGGTAACCCATTGATCACTTTGTTTATATGCTTTATTAACATTGTGATGTTGTTATGAAAAGCAGATTTTTTTAATGATCTTGTGTTGAAAAAAGTGTGTGTGGATTGATGTGCTATTATGCTTAACAATGTGTTCTTCACGTGTTGGGTGATTTAGGAGATAGTGAATATTGATTGCATGATCTCATTAATGGGTTGGTGAGAACTTACAAGAGTTTGTTATTTGATGAGGAATGTTCTTGTTTAAAAAGCCTATATGCTTAGATTATCATAATTTGAATGGTAGGGGGTATTTGGAAGAATGTTGTCTTATTAAAATTAAAGGATATGGCTTGCTTATGATCATATCCCCACTCTTGTCTTCACTTTGATCGGATTCCACCTAAGAAGAATGTTTTGGAGAAAGGCAAGTCCACTTGGGGTGAGAAGAGAAAGAAGCCGGCGAAGGGTGCAAACCCCGAGCCGACGACTTCCATTCTTTGCAACCTCATGTTTGTGACCGAAGAGTTTATGGGGTTACCCAACATCTCCGGAACTGCAGTCCAGAGGTGGAGGAACTAGAGAGAGCCAAAGAGGAGTATTTTAGAGAGACTTGAACTGCATGTAAGGGCACCTTGGCGGCTCAAGGCTTACTCAAGACCGTAACTTATCTATTGGGATAAGTAGGTCTAGAGGGGTTTCTTGAGAGACACTCGAAGTCGTGTGTCAGGTGAACCCTAGATTTTTAGCTACTCTATGACCGGTTGTGGATGATGATGGACACAAGGAAATCAAATTCAACCTGGACGAAGAGGAATAAAAGGTGACCCGCCGGGAGGTAGCGCCTGCCTTTGGGTGAAGGTATGGAAAGAAGATATAGAAAACACATTATCATGGGGTACCCTGCTCTCTTGGACGCTCTTGGTGCAACTAACAGGAGCTGATCGGAAGATCCTGTGCAAGAGTACCGCCCTAGTTCACTTGGAGTTCCTTTATGTTCATCGACTGTAGGCTATAGGGGTTCTGCCATGGTGAACTGACTTAATGCCCAGATTTGGATGTTTATTACCTTTTGGAAATGACACCCTAGGGTAACTTTTACTCAAACTTGGTGGGGTCTTTTGTGCAGGAATGTTTAGCAATGTGGGACAGAAAAAGAGGCAAGATATTTTTGGGCGGCATGGTAGGTCTACTGGCGTAACACTTAGGGCATTTGGTCACACTGAGGGCGTTGGCTAACTTGGGATGATTGGGTACAAGGTATAACATCGAGAAGTTAGTAAAAATCATCCATGGTTGGACCTACGGCATTTGAGGGTAGATATGTATGGCTTTATGGAAACACTTCTAGTTTCATGGTACTTCCACAGCCTCAACGCACCGCCATCGACCATGACACAACTTGGATGACATATTTATTGGGCTGGGCTAGCAATTTGAGAGAGATTTCTATAGAGTTTTAGCCAACCCGGAGATAGATGTTGATAAGGCCAAGGGTGAGACCAATCTAAGAGCACCTCCTAGTTGTAAATATTTGTTAGTTTTCTTTTGTTTTTATTTTTTAGTTGACTTTCCATTTTCACTTGGCTTGGAGACATATTGTTCAAGTTTTTGGTGTATGGTTTGTACGCGATCCTCCTCACAAGAACCCTTACACTCTGACCTTGAGTTAGAGTTGAATTTGAGACGGGCTAGGAGGCTTTCATTGGAAAGTGTGAATAACACCCCTCCTAGTGACCATTTTATGGATACTTCTACTTCTATGGAGCATTAACACGAGCAAAAAGATGAGCATCTGGGAGGAGGGCCTCAGCATCCTCCTCTCCATGGAAGAGCACCTCCTCTCCAAGGAAGGGAGATTCCATTGGGCAAGCCTTGTTGAGGAACATTATGGCCCCCAACCTTGATCAACAACTAATGTGCATTGAGTATCCTTTGGTTGGACCAAATGGGAACTTCGAGCTCAAGACTGGGTTCATAAACATGCTACCTATCTTCCTTGGTAGGCAAGGGGAGAATGCCAACAAGCATTTCACCAAGTTCCATTTTTTGTGTGGTGGTACGGTTCCCCACTGAGATAGATAAAGACTTTTACAAGTTAAATACATTCCCATTCACATTGAGGGATAATGCAAGATATTAGCTCTACTACGTACCACCCAAGAGCATCAAACGTTGGCTTGACATAAAGACAAAATTTTGGGTCAAGCCCTTCCCGGCCTTGAAGTCCGCCGCTTTGAAGATGGACATAAGAAACATCCTCCAATGGCATGAAGAACTTATATTAGACTATTGGGAGAGGTTCAAGAAGCTTCTTGCAAATTGTCCTTAACAAGGCTATTCAGAGTGAGATTTGGTCTACTATTTCTACAACGGTTTTCTTGATGAGGACCAAATATTGGTGAGGAGTTCTAGTGGTGGTACCCTTGGGAACAATAATTCATTGGAGGCTATGCAATCATACGAGGAGTTAGCGGAGGAGTCAAGGAACTTTAGCTTGAGGGCCAATTTGTGAAGGAGAAATCCAATGCCCATAAGTGACCCTTCCAATAGTGGAAAGCTTGAAGATTAAGTCTCGACCCTTGTTTCTATGGTGAAATCCTTTATGACCAAGCTCACAAATGTACCACATGTTAAACTATTTGAAATTTATTACTCAACACATCCTCTAGACGCTTGCCCTACTTTGCAAGATGATTATGTCGAGGAGGTGAGTGCTATGGGGTATCAAGGTGGACAAGGGTCAAGGCAACAAAGACGATCAAGGCTACCAAGGTTTGCAAGGATATAAAAGAACTCAAGGGTACCAAGGTGGCCAAGGCTACCAAAACTGGCCTTACAATACGGGAAATCTCCGGTGTGGAAACCCTCAAGGAGGCTAAAATCCTTAACAACAATATAGGTCACCTAAACAACAATTTCAAAGTCTCCAAGACAAGCCTCGAGACTAAGAGGAGAGCTCGTGGTTAACAAAAGATGAGGTGATGCAAGCTATTCACTAGTTAAGCATGTGCGCGAAGAAAGGCGAAAAATTCCAAGATGAAGCAAAGGAAGGCATCAAGAACCTGGAAACTCAAGTGTGTCAAATAGCTTAAGTGGTGAATCAGATGGAGGCCCAGTGAAAAGGGAAAACTTCCGTCCCAACCAGAGATTAATCCTCAACAAAATGTGAGTGAAATCTCAATGAGAAGTGAAAGGGAAGTGAAGGAGCCCCAAGAAAGGGTTGTTGTTGAACGGATGGTTGAAAAAGAAGAAGACCGTGAAAAGAAGGCTGATGAGTAGGCCAAACAGAGCAAAAAAGAATAAATTGAGGTGGAGACATTTGTGCCAAAACCGGGATCAAATCCCAAAACCTCATCCCTACAACACAAGAAGACAAGAGGGGCGGAGATCCCTATCTATGCGTGTGAGCCACTGTTTCCGGAGGCATTAAAGGATAGGGGGACCAAGGAGGACTACAAGGACATCTACAAAGTCTTTCGTAGATGCGAGGTAAATATTCCACTCTTAAATGCTCTAAATCAAGTTCCTAGGTATGCTAAATTTCTTAAGGAATTGTGTACCATCAATAGGAAACAAAAATTGGATAAGTAAGAAAAAGAGTGTAAAGAATGAATATGTCTCCACCGTGTTTGGTTATGAAATTCCCCCTAAATGTGATGATCCGAGAATGTTTACAATCTATTGTGAGATAGGAGGCATATGGGTTAACAAGGCCATGTTAAGAACCTAAGTCCCTTGGAGAAGTAACTATTTATACTCAAGCTTTAAAGAATATTAATGACATTAACAAACAATGGGAAATGTATAAAAGCATGTAAACACCAAACAATGGAAAATGTGATCTCATATTCCTTGTATGAATGTCTAAATCTTGGCACTTTGCACAAATACGGGGTTGTTATCCAACTAACAGAACACTCTAGCACATACCCAAAAGGTATTGTGATGGATGTGTTGGTGAAAGTGGATTCTTTGACAATACCCATGGACTTTTATGTTCTTGAAATGGAAGGTGACAATAGTGTTAAACCTATTCTTTTAGGAAGGCCATTTTGAAAGACTTCAAGGACCATAATTGACATGCATAAAGGAACATTGACCATGGAATTTAATGGGCAGAAGGAAGAATTCGACACTAATAATTCTGTTGATCATCGTAGTAGATACCATTCTTGCCAAGCTGTTTATGTTATTGATGATAAAGAGCAAGACGTAGTTGAGCCCAAAGTTGGTAGTTCTTTAAATATTACCATAGATGATGTTTTGAGTCATGTTTTGATTTCAAATGTTATGAGTACTAACTTGAAGGAAAAAAACAATGGTGAATACACTCGTGGGAAAGCAACATCCAACACTTTTCATGGCCATGTTAAGATTGAGAGGAAACCACCACCGAAAGCTATTAAATATTCATCCCTTGGAGAAGGAGAGAAACCACCAAATGCTCACATCCTTGAGATCACCATGGAACAAAAAGGTGACTTGTTAGAAATGTTGAGGGAACATGTAGAAACCCTAAGCTATTTGAAGAAGGTTTTGTTGGGGGATGATGAGAATCCCAATTTTTTTTACTCGGATCGGGGAGAGGGAACCAATCATCTCGGTTTGTTTCCTGAGTGAGCTCAAAGAAAGGGGAGTGAGTCCTGCCGATGACATTAAATATACTTGGTTTTGACCATCCAGATCGACATTCATGACTTTTCGTTGATGTTGTTTGGTTTTGGGTTTTTGTGTTAGTTTCATTGTTTTGCTTTGTGATTTTCACGGTTTTTTCCATGATTTTGTAACAATTTGAACCCAAGGTATTGGATGGATGAAGGAAGAAATACTTGGAATCGAGAAGGAAAATCTTGGGCAAGAGATGAGATTGAAAAATTTTCTAAGTACCAGGTGGGTTGCCGGTCGCAAGTTGCGATGGGATCATGAAATTTTGACAATTTTGGAGCCCTTAGGCTCCACTTTTCGCGAGCTACGATGGCCGTGTCGCGAGTTGCGATGGTTTGGTCTTGATAGCGACCAAATTAGAAAGAATTTTGCTAAAAAATGAACTCCCAGGTCCACTTTTTGCGACTCACAATAGTCTTAGCACAAGTTGCGATGGGCCATCTAGTCAAATCTCATGGATTTATTGCAATTTGCGACATGAACTTTGACTGGAGGTGCCAGTTGACCTACCCGTTGTAAGTCGCGATGAACACATTGCAAGTTACGATGGGCATACTGACCTGTTTTAAAATCAAGCATAACCCCATCAAACTGCAAACCTTCCACCTTTTTCCCTTCATCTCCTCTGCCACTCCACTGATTTCCACCATTTTCTGGCCACCAATCATCGGGAATCCACCTTAAATCAACCCATCATCACTCCCCAATCCATCATACCAAATCTCTACCCACAAATCGGCCTAGTTTGTTGAAGAACACAAAACCCTAGAATATGGGGGTTTATTGATTTTTAGCAATCCGGATTAAAATTGTTTGTGGGCTTAGTTACTTCTTCAGCCTAAGAATCTAAGTGGTACATTCCCTCACTTTTTTTATCTTGAATTGTGATTATGTTGTATAATCTATTTTACTGAATATTGTGTGGATTATGTATGATACCTTAAGGATTTAAATTTTTGGAACATTGTAGATTCTTGTGAATATATCATTCTTATGTTTTGGTTTGATGGATATCTTGTGAATATATTGTGCTTATGATTTGGTTGGATGTGGGATAACATTATGCTCATTTTTATTGTGTTGATTTGCTCATGTTGGTGTTGTGCTTGCATTGTGTTTACATTGTTGCTTTGGTTAAGAATTTGGTTGTTGCTTGTACTAGAGGTTTGACACATTGGCTTGATTAAACATAGTTGATATTTGTATGCAATGTTATCATACTTAAGGTAGTTTGGACATAGCACTTGAATGTTAATGTTATGAACATAGTGATGGGAACTAAGCTAGTTAGACATGACTTTGATTATGGAATATATCATATTGGTTGTTTAACTATGTGAAAACCTAATGGACTTGAAATTATGGGCATGTTGAATGTTATATGGATTGTATATGCAATTGTGGTTAGGACTTGAACTAGTTGGCTTGGATTTGATTTTGTTTGTGATGATTGGCTAAACTAGTTTAAGATTGGGTGTGAATTTGTGACATTGCATGCATGTATATTCTTGTACGTTTGACTTGTTTGTTGTGGTTGTTAGATATGGTCCCTACCAAGTTACCTAGGGCTCCTCCACGAAGTGGGTACACCGCCGCTCCACCTCCACCTCCGCCACCAGCTATGGAGTCCAGCCCTGTACCCTCTCCTTTTTATAGGTACATGGGTTTGCAGAGAGGTGGGATCATCGGGCCCTATGCAGAGAGGTGGGATACCTTGGTAAACCGCCAGCTCAAGAGGTACATTACTTTCCACTTATATGATATACCCTCAGAGATAACCGTCTTGCAGGTTGAGGAAGCCTTTGGATGGGACATGATCGAGATCTGGGCAAGGCTGGACACACAGGCCCAGGACTGATCGATTGAGGATGACATGCCATTATGGAGTATCATTAACATAAGGGCAAAGAACACCCATGACAAGAGCAGTGTTATCATCTATCCCACACACCATTATATGCACAGGCATTTGGCCAACACAATGCTTTTCCCGGAAGAGTCGACGAATGTTCCGAACAATGACATTTGCTTCTTATGGCACTTGACGAGTGAGTGGTTAGGATACAGGTTCTAGGCCAAGCTATGGATGAAGAGGGTCGTAGAGATGGCTGGGAAGCCAAAGGGGAAGAATATGGTTGGAGGCATGATCGGCCTCTTAGCAAAGTACTTAGGATTGGTCCCACCAGCTGATTTTCCGATCTTGGGGAGGCACATTTCCTACCTCATCACTGCAGAGAGGTTGGTGCAATTTGAGATTCTTGGCACCACATAGACCACATGGATGTTTCATTGGTTATATAGAGCCAGGAAGGTCACCTTCATGGCACTTCCATAGCCCAACAAGACAAAGTTGGAGTTTGATACACCCTTGGTGGACTTGGCGATTCCACCTGACACCTCGTGCTGAGAGGAATTTTAGCACAAGCTTAATGACCTTGGTCCAGCCCCTGTTCGACTCGATGATAATAGCTTACCTTTCATTGAGCGATAGCAGCAGCACTCTCCACAGCCTCCACCCAATACCGAGCCTATGCAGGAGCATTATGTGCCACCTAACTACTCCTAGCCGCTGCCTAATTTCTAGGAGAATATGATGCAGACTATGTATGATGGATTCAACTGCCAGGACAGTATCATATTGGAGCACAATGTTTTTGTCTCCCAGAGCTTGATCGACATGGATAAGGAGATTGACCATCTGTCAGCTACCATCCATGAGATGCAGTCCGAGGGAGGTAGTGCCTCAGGCTCTAATCCTGGAGTAGAGAGGCGTAAAGCTAGGAGGTAGAGGAACACATATGGGTTGGCTTGCTATCAGCGGCACTATTTTGGTGGTGGTCATTCTTTCTCACAGCAGTGATTGTAAGAATTATATTCTTACCATTTACATAGTTTTCGCTTTGTACGCTATAACCCTATTTTGTCTACATTGATGGCAATGTAGCATTTTATGTGTGGGGAGGGGTATTTAGTGATTCCACTGATTGGTTTGGAGATGTTTTTGTTTTCTAGACTCGCTACTTTTGGGATATTGTTTTGCTTTGTTTTGGGGATGTTTCCTTTTGTTGTACTAGGATGATGTTAGCTTTGATATTTTTCTTTGCCTTAACATTCGGAAAGCACATTTCTACTCTTTGATTGGAAAAACATGGAAAAAATTTGGAAAACAAATTATAAAATGAAAAAATAAAAAATAAAAAGAATCCCGCTAAGTTGAAAACCCAAGAGGGTATCTTAGGTAACATTGGGGGCCCAGGTCAGTCGAAAATCTGAAAGGTTAACCTAGATAAAAAGAGAGGCTAAATGTGCGAAAAAGGTGAGATGTGAGTAGAAGAAACTTGATGTAAGGCTAGGATGAAAACCCGAAAGGCTCCTAGGAAAAATGAGGGAAAGAGAGAAAAAAAAAAGTTATGTGCTCACTCGTTTGCTGGTGTTGGAGTCATAATGTTGCAGTAGCCATATGGATGGATTGGGTAGCTTGACATCTTGAGACCTCTTAGGATTGGGAAATTTAGCGGGGAAAATGAAGTAAGTTATGAAATTATTGATAATTAATACACTTCATTTTTAGGATGATATATTGGTATATGATGTGTCCATTTTATGTGCATAATTAAGTACTTTTTGGGATCACTTTTGTGATCTTTTATTATTAAGAGCTTGTGTTCTATCTTGAAATTCTCTTAGGAGGGGTGAGAGAAATGTTACGCTCTTTTACCTCTTCTAGGTGGATTTTGCATGACAAAGGAAGAACAAGGAGGCTTGAAAACCAGTAGCCATTGAAGATCACTTTTTGAAGACTTGCTTCAAAGATTTAAAGACTTGAAGATCGGAGGGCAATGAAGACCATCTTTGGAAGACTTTGAAGACTTTCTTCAAAGGGTTGAAGACTTACAAAATTAGAGGAATCATTGTGAAGATGAGTGTTTACAACAACAAGAAGAAAGGAAGACAAGGTTAAGTTCTGGAACCCATCGCGAGTCATGATGCACGGGTGGCCAGAACCTAACCTTATCCTTTTTGTACTATAAATAGCACTCTCTTTCCTCTCATTCTGAACCTCTCCTTTTTATACATTTTTTTTTACTATTCTAGCCCTAGTTCTTCACCATTTTTATCTTTAATTTCTTTTGTATTATGTTTGGTTTGTCAGTATTAATTAGTACGAACTCTAGTAGCTAAATCTAGTTCTTGGGAGCAATTGACCAAGGCTTCCAAGTCCATGTCTTAAGAACATTTTGTCCCCTATTTGATGCTCTTACTATTATGCATTTATGGAGCATTGAATGTAATTGTTAATGTCATTTTGTCACCTATTTGATACTCTTACTATTATGCATTTATGGAGCATTGAATGTGATTGTTAATGTCATTTATAGAGTAGTGTTTATAAGTCTTGCCAAGCTTGTTGATTCTTCGTGCTCAATGCCATCAATGGGATACTTTTAGTTATGTCTCAACTAAAAGTGTCATTGGTGAGGTTTGACAAGAGATTTCGAATTCACTCTTGCAAACTACTATCTAAGAAGAATAGAAGTTTGGTCTTCACAATAAGTAGTGAAAGTAGTAAATAGGTTGCATGTTCAATGATGGATAAGAGGCTTGGAAGTGGAACTCAATTGCGCCCAAGGCTCCGTTAATTGTTGGTTTAATCACCTTCGAGTTGTTGTTGCATGTTTTGCATATATAATTGGTTTGATTAGTTAAATTGCCTTTAATTTCATAACTTAGGACCAAAACCATCCAAACTCCCACCCCCCCCCAATTTACATGCTTATATATATATGGTTATATCTAGTATGTTTTCTCCTATACATGTTTAAACACTTGGAAAGATCTATCTTCTCGTGGATGACCCCGAATTTCCATTATCTACTTCATTGTAGATAGGAAGCATTAGGGCTTCAAAATATAAATTTGAGAGGTATGGTGATGACCTCCCAAATTTTGGCACCGCTGCCGGGGAAGAGCCGTTTATTTCTAATTGTTTGGGCATATTATATGTGATTATGTTCTAGTTGTAAATATATGTTAGTATGTTTTTGTTTTTATTTTTTAGTTGACTTTCCATTTTCACTTGGCTTGGAGATGTATTGTTCGAGTTATTGGTTTATGGTTCGTACGCGATCCTCTTCACAAGAACCCCCTACACTACGAAGCCAAGTTAGAGTTGAATCTGAGCCGGTCTAGGAGGCTTTCTTTTGAAAGTGTGAATAACACTCCTCCTAGTGACCATTTTGCGGATACCTCTACTTCCAGGGAGCATCAACAAGAGCATGGCGATGAGCATCCAGGGGGAGAACCTCAACATTCTCTTCTTCAAGGGAGAGCTCACTACCACAGAGACCCACCTCTAGCACCGATTTTTTAGCACCGGTTTTGAAAACCGGTGCTAAAAATCTAATAACACCGGTTTTTTAAAATTTCAACACCGGTTTTTAAAACCGGTGTTAATTTAACACCGGTTTTTAAATTTTAACACTGGTTTTTTAAAAACCGGTGCTAAATTTTACATTAGCACCGGTTTTGGAAAACATTAGCACCGGTTTTTAAAAACCGGTGCTAAAAATTTGAAAATTTCAATTTTCCCACCAAAGAAATAGCCAAAAATTTTAAAATAGCACCGGTTTTGGAAATATTAGCACCGGTTTTTAAAAACCGGTGCTAAAAAATTGAAAATTTCTATCTTCCCACCAAAAAATTCAAAATAGCACCTGTTTTTGTAACATAACGCTGGTTTTAAAAACCGGTGCTAAAAAAAATAGCACCAGTTTTTGCAAAATTTAGCACCGGTTTTAAAAACCGGTGCTATTTTTTTTAATTAAACCATCCTAAGATGGGGGAAGATTATATTAGGCCTTCCCAAGCCGTAAAAATTACAAAACGAAAAGTAAAGAAAAGGGGAAGCCATTGGCTTAGTTGATATGAACATTTGTGAACCATAGGCTCATTGAAGCAACATTCGTTGCATCCAAAAATGAGAAAAGAGTAGGCTAAGTGTTAGAGGATTACAAGAAACTCTTAGTTTTAAATGGAGGTCATCGAACTTATTTGTGGATCGAAAAGACGAAACACAGGTCAGTCAAAATCGCCCCAACTAAACTAAGAAGCTCTTCCCCTACATAGCTAAACAGTAAAGAAGAAAGCTTCAAGATCACATCTAGAAAATCATCTATATAAACAGGAGCAGCAATCAGCCATTTAGTAGCATCCCTAAGGCCTCAAGCAGAATGCTTAATACTGTAGGAAATTCAGAGACTTGTGTAGTGAGCAGGCAGGTATTCATAGGGCCAGCAACATCACCTAAACCTGCAAACAAGAGTGGAAATAAGTAGCATCCGGACTAATTAACAACCCTTAGAGAGGGGGTGCCAATTTGATCTAATCTAAGTAAACCCTGGACAGTGTTGGTAAGCTCAGATATGTTGCTAAAAGATGAGTCACATTGTAGTTGCAAATAGTTTGTAGCAAGGGTATGGGCCACCATGTTTGCCTGTCTATATATGTGTACAAGTTTGATGTCTTTCAATGATTGATGAATCTCATCAGCTAAGCAAAAACAGTTCCAATGACATCTGGATGGATCATTAGCAAAAAGAACTGCTAGAAGACAATCAGATTCCATGTACAGAGGAGCAGGCAAATCATATGAAATCTGTATAGCAAACTTAATAGCCTTCAATTCAGCTTCCAAGGGGGAGAAAGCATTAGAGATTAAAGTGTAGGCTCCTCTGAAAGCACCTCTGCTATCTCTGATAATCACTCCAATCCCACACATATTAGTGTTGCATGACCATGAAGCATCAACATTAAGCTTAAGACCAGATGTTGGCCTTTTCCAAGCAATTTTCCAGATTTTAGGCTTTGGTGGAATTTTGAGTAGGGGTAGAAAAGAGTGATCTGCAATACTAACATCCAGTGGAGATGCTATATAAACCGGTTTTGCACAGAAGGAGATGAAAATCTGGTCTTTAATCATTTGAAGCACTAGAGTGGAGGAAGGCTTTACTGAATCAAATAGAAATCTATTTCTCATCTTCCAAAGGTTCCAGAAAGTAAAAATAGCAGCAGTCCGGATCATGATCAAATGTAAAGAAGATAATGCAGGCATAGTTAAATAGTATGAGATTCTCTCCCAAACAGATGGAAAGGTCCTATCTCAAATACCCATGAACTGATGAATAATTTTCCATACAGATAGTGAGAAATCACATGAGTTAAAAAAATGCTCTAAGGAGTCATCATGTTTGTTGCACATACAGCATTTAGAGGCCAAACAAAACCTCAGTTTCCTGAGGATGTTATCAAAAGGCAACAAGGAGTTTATCACTTTCCACATAAATACAGAGATTTTTTTCTCTATTCTGGAGTTCCAAAGATGTTTAGAAGAGGATATGTTACCTGAATGGTTGCAGAGCAAATTGTAAGTATCTTTAAAGGAGAAACTCCTAGAAATACTTGGTTTCCAGATTAATCTATCAGCTCTGTGTGGTAAAATTCTGGACTCCTGCAAAAGAGTAATAATATGAGTAGGCAGGAATGGCTCTAGTTTTGTGATGAAAACGTCTTTGTTTGCTATGAAAGCAGAGACTGTACAGTCTTCAGCTATATCCACCCTATTCTGATCACAAAAATCTATCAGTAAACCTACATCAAGCCAGTTTGATGTCCAAAAATTACAATCTCCCCTTCCTATAATGACTTTAGAATTAGCCTCAGCCCAGGAGTTTACTGAGCAGATTCTCTTCCAGTTTGGAGAGGTCCTGTGAGATTGAGGGAGGGCTGCTAATAGATGAGTCCAGGGGGCCTCAGCCATTTGATACTTCCACCATAGTTTAACCGAGCATGTTTTGATTATGGTATGTATAGACCTGAAGCCTAATCCATTTTGATCCGTGGGGAGACACAGATCAGACCACTTTTTCCAGAATCTTTTTCGTTTTAAATCCTCCCCCCAGAAAAACTTGCTCATTTTTTTCTCAATGGTGGAGATGATCAGTTTTTTTGGTTTAATGACCTGCCAAATGTGTTGTGGTATAGCATATATACATGAGTCAATCAGAGTAATTTTACCACCCATAGATATCCATCTATTTTTCCAATTACCTATCTTATTATCAATTAGTTCAAAGAGTGGTTGGAAATAGATCTTTTTAGCAGCACCAGTGAAGATTGGAACTCCCAGGTAGGTAAATGGAAAGGAGCCAAGTTTCATTCCCAAAATCCTTTTAATGTGGTTCACTCTTTGATCTGTAGCATGCTTACCTATGAAGATGTCACTCTTATTATAGTTAATAGACTGGCCAGTGACTTCCTCAAAGGTGGACAGAAAAGCCTTTAATCTAACTAAGGTTAGATTTGTTGCTTTAAAGAAAATAACAGTATCATCCGCATAAGATAAATGTGAGATTCTTGGAGGATTACCTGGTAGATCAAAGTAGGATAGCTTACCATTGTCAAAAATGAAAGTTAGACTCCTTGAAAAAGACTCAGAAAAGATATTAAACAAGAATGGAGATAAAGGGTCACCCTGCTTAATACCCCTAGAGGATTGAAAGAATCCCACTGGCTTACCATTAATAAGAATAGAGAACCAAGCCTGGGACAAGTTTTTCATAACTGAGAAGATAAATTTAGCATGGAAACCAAATTTTGCCAAAACTTTATATAAGAATGACCATCTAACTCTATCAAAAGCCTTTTTGAGATCAAGTTTAACTATGCAATTTGGGTCTCTTCTCTTCCTATTAAGAAATCTAACCATTTCCTGTAGATAGATTACATTATCTGAGATGTCCCTACCATGTAGGAATGCTGTTTGGTTAGGAGAAATAATCTTAGGCATAATAGACTTCAGTCTTTCCATGAGAACTTTAGAACAAATCTTATTTATCACATTGGAGAGACTTATAGGCCTATAATCATCAAATGAGGTAGGAGTTTTCTTCTTGGGGATTATAGTAATCCATGTACTGCTAATACCTCTAGGCAGGTTAGATGAAGATTGAAAGTCATGAACAGCTAGTAGAAGATCATTTGCTATAATATCCCAGGATTTTATGTAGAATTTGGCAGTAAAACCATCTGGACCTGGGGAACTTGATTTATTAAGGCTGCTAACTATCACTTTAAGCTCATCAAGTGTGACTGGTTTCAAAAGGTGATCATTATCTTCCTGAGTAACCAGATTGGGGATATGATTAAGAAAATGGTGTTGAAATATAGAGCTATCCGTGGAGCAATCTTCACTAAGAAGATCCTGGTAATAGTGTATAGCTTCCATATCAACATCCTGAGTATTTTCCAACCACTGCCCATTTCTACCCTTAATTTTTGTTATCCTTAACCTATTATACTTATCTTGTACAGATTTATGGAAGAAAGATGTGTTGTTGTCACCTTCTTGAAGCCATTTTATCTTTGCCTTATGTTTCCAGAAGTTTTTTTGTTCAGACATAGCCCTGACTAACCTGGCCCTAGCTTCCCTCAGATTAATCAGATTATGTATAGATTCATCTTGATCAGTTAGTGCTTCCTGAGCCTGCAAGGCCATTTTAGCTTGTAATACATTATCATGAACGTTTCCAAAATGCTCTTTGTTCCAAATTTTTAAAGCCTTCTTAAGTCTTACTAGCTTTAAGAAGAAAGCTAGCATTCCTGAGTTATGTATCGGAGTATCCCAATCCTTCTTGATTACATCATTAAAATCTTTTCTCTTGTACCATGTATTTAAAGGCCTGGGATTAGATGGTATATCACTACCTACAGTCAGCAACATGGGGTTGTGATCTGAGCTAACTCTATTCAGAATCTGAATTGAAGAGGAAGGGAAAGAAAGAGACCATGATGCAGTGCACAATCCTCTATCAAGTCTTTTAACTGTAGGAGATCTTAACCGATTATTAGTCCAGGTAAACAAGTTCCCCACAGTGTTAATTTCTTCCAAAGCCATTCCATTAATAAAATCATTGAAATCTCTCATACTTCCTAATTTTGGAGTAGATGGACCTCTATATTCAGTTATTGAAGTAATGGAATTAAAATCTCCAATAAACAAAGATTCTGAATGACTGAAGGAGCTGAGATCATACCAGAGATCTTTCCTTCCCGATCTGGTTCTTAGACCATATATAAAAAAAGGCATCCATGGGCTTAACGAGATTAGAGCTAGTTAGGTGAACTCCAAGAAACTGAAGATTATCATTTATGATTGCCAGAGTTATGTTTGAGGTCCAGAAAATCCAAATCTGACCGTTAGTTGCAGAAAAATAGTTATCAAACTTCAGCAATTGTCTATATGAATCACACTGTGAGTTGTCATGTTTAGGCTCAATTAGACAAATGAGTTCAAATCTATGCCTATTGATGAGATTAGATAATCTTAACATAGATGTATCCATTCCTCTAATGTTCCACACCAACATTTTAATCCTAATCGTGTTATTCATAATGAAACATTAGAGGAGCTTTTTGATCTAGTCATAATGGTGTTTTTCTGTGAGAAGAAAGAGTCATTAGATGGTTTGCTATTTTTTACAACAGACTTACCTTTCTTAGACTTACTAGGATCAGAAGATGAGGCACTGTCCCCCTGTACATGGTCATCACCAGCTTCAGGGGCAGTAACCGATAGGGTAGTGCCTTCTTCAGTGGCAAGGTATTCATTATGAGTGACTTCCTCACCCAATGGATGATTCTGCATCCGGGGAGAAGTCGGAAGTCCATTTCAGTACCTTCATCTGGGTGTTGTTGAAGCTCCAATGACCCTTAAGCCAGAACCTTTGATAGTCTTCTTTCTCCTGGAAGCGGATGAGAACATGCCGGAAGTCGATAGATCCTATTTGAAATTTGCCTTTGAAGCCTACAGAAGTAAAGGATTCGTTTAGTTGGACCATAGATGGTTTACCCCTTGCAAACTTACCGATCAGAGCATTCCGATAATGGGAGGAGAGGATGTCAGCTTCCTTGCCACTGACAAGGCAGGCAATTTCCCCTTTGTACTGAGTTTTGGGGATGATTTTCGGGTTCGATGGAAGGGAATCTTGTAGAGGCGGAGGACGGTTGGCAAGAGCATTGAGGAAGGATTTGGTTCCCCCTTGGCTTCTATTGGCCGGGAGAGCCGCCATGGCGGCGGCCGGAGGGAGACCGTTAAATGGGGAAATGGCCGTTACCAGTTACAAGAGCTGAAGGAGGAAGAAAGAAAAAAACGAAACCAAGGAAAACGACAGCAAATTTTTCGTTTTGGTTAAATCGCACCAAATATCCCACGTAGCAACAGTGATTCAAGAGACGCAACTCTAACCAATCTGCATTTGACCAAAAAAAAAACCGGTGCTAAAAATTATAACTTAGCACCGGTTTTAAAAACTGGTGCGAAAATTAATAAATAGCACCGGTTTTTAAAAACCGGTGCTAAATATTTTCAATACTCATTTCCCACCAAAGAAATAGCCCAAAATTTTTAAATAGCACCAGTTTGGAAAAATAGCACCGGTTTTTAAAACTGGTGCTAAAAATGAAAAATAGCACCGGTTTAAATCGGTGCTAAATTTTTTTAAAATTTTTAAATATTCCCGCCAAAGAAATCCCAAAAAAAAATTTCGCCAAAGAAGTCGCCAAAATTTTTTAAGTAGCACCGGTTTTTTGTAAAAAATTGCACCGGTTTTTAAAAACCGGTGCTAAATTTTTCAATACTCATTTTCCTGCCAAAGAAATAGGCCAAAAGTTTTAAAATAGCACCAGTTTTGGAAAAAAATAGCACTGGTTAAAACCGGTGCTAAATTTTTTTGAACTTTTTAAATTTTCCCGCCAAAGAAATCCTGAACAATTTTTAAAGTAGCACCGGTTTTTTGTAAAAAATAGCACCTGTTCTTTTAAAAAATAGCACCGGTTTTTAAAAACCGGTGCTAAATTTTTCAATACTCATTTTCCCGCCAAAGAAATAGGCCAAAATTTTAATATAGCACCGATTTTGGAAAAATTAGCGTCGGTTTTAAAAACCGGTGCTAAAAATGAAAAAAAATAGCACCGATTTTGGAAGAAAATATCACAGGTTTAAACTGGTGCTAAAAAATTTTAAATGTTTCCCGCCAAAACCCCCCCCCCCCCCCCAAAGAAATTGCCAAAAACTTCTAAATATTTGACAAAATTTTTTAAAGTTCATTACTTCCCCCAAAGAATTCAAAAAATTTGCCAAAAATTTTAAATAATATTCACAGAAATTTCATGAATGGGGGAGCAGCTGTACAGCCTCTCTAAGCTATTTTTTTAACTTTCAAAATCGTTCACTTCTTTTGTTCACTTTAAGTAATGCCTAAGTTAAGTTAAATTAATCAACGATCAACCTTTGCTGACCTCATATATACAAATAAGAATAAAATTTGTTTACATTAACTAATTAACGTTCAACTCTTAATTGATTTAGTATGCTCCCTCCGTCCCAGATTAAATTGCACAAGATCAAAGATTCAGTCAAACTAAGAAAACTTTTGACTACATATTTGAATATATATATATATATATAAACAATCGTGAAAACTTTTCTTGACTTTCAATATGTAAACACTAATTAGCTGTCAAACTTTATTTGAAAGTATATAATAAATACTAATAAAAATGTTTGGCTTTGTCTAATCAACAGTCAAAACTTACTTGACTTTCTATATATAAATACCACTGACTAAGTTAACTTTAACTAATAAACGGTTGAACTTTACTTGACTCTCTCTGCATAGAAACACTAGTGACTAAGCTGACTTTAACTAATCAACGATAAAACTTTACTCGACTTTCAATATATATATACTAATAACTAAGTTGACTTTAACTAATTAATGGTCAAACTTTATTTGAATTAGTATATAATGAATGCTAACAAAAATGTTTGACTTTGTCTAATCAAGGGTATATATATATACTAGTGACTAAATTGACTTTAACCAACCAACAGTCAAACTTTACTTGACTCTCTCTATATATAAACACTAGTAACGAAGCTGACTTTAACTAATCAACGGTCAAACTTTACTCGACTTTCAATATATATACACTAATAACTAAGTTGACTTTGACTAATTAATGGTCAAACCTTACTTTAATTAGTATATAATAAATACAAATAAAAATAAAAATATTTGACTTTGTCTAATCAACGGTCAAACCTTACTTGACTTTCAATAAATAAACACGGATAACAAAGTTGACTTTAACTAATTAATGGTCAAACTTTATTTGAATTCGTATATAATGAATACTAATAAAAATGTTTGACTTTGTCTAATCAACGGTCAAAGCTTACTTGACTTTCTATATATATACTAGTGACTAAATTGAATTTAACCAATCAACAGTAAAACTTTACTTGACTCTCTCCGTATATAAATACTACGAAGCTGAAAGCTGCAGAAAGAAAGGCTCTGAGGCAAAAATAAGGGCGCGGCCCTAGCACTGTTCACCGTGCTCAATTTCCGCCGGGTTTCTCTTCTTCTGCTCTTCCTCTTCGGCGAGGAGTCCGACATTAATGTTGGGTTCCTCAATGTTGGACTCCTCACCGGGAATCTTTCAATGTATGGTATGATAAAGTTCGTGAAGTATAAAGCCAGATCTGGGTTCCCACTGTTGGAGTTTTGAAGTTCGATCCTTGAACTTCTTGGGAGAAAATTGGATTTCGTTCTTGGATTACGAAAACCCATAGCCCCAATATGGATTTCTAGGAAGAATACTCGGATTACGGTCTTCAGCGGCGGAAAAGCTTCCTCGTCTGCGTACCAAGGAAGAAGAAGCCTCCCAGTAAATGAAGCTCTCAGACCTACTCGAAAATGGCGCAGAACATGGTGGTTTTGCTCTGCCCTTAATCGGTTCTGTTGTTGAGAACAGTCGGACGAAAGGCCCCGAGTAAGTCTCCAACCTCCTCGTGGAATTTTCTATGAATTGGTGCGGATTTATGTGAACTGGTGTGGATTTCTGTGAACTGTGAACTAATATGGAAGTACATAATTCTGTGCGGATTACGTGGTATTGCATAGAATCTGTTTTGGGTGAAAATTCTGTTTTTGTGTTTTGTGCGAATTTCTTGTGTGGGAATCTGAAAGTATGTGCGGAACCCTACTTCAGTAAATAGCAAACTGCAGGTATTACGGGATTTGTGTGGATTTTGGTAAGAGATTAGGGGGTAGAATTTGAATGATTATGCTATCACTCTAATGTGGATTTTGCTGAAGATTTTGTGGTGGATTTTACGAAGAACTCTGCTTCGGGCAAAACTCTGTTCTGTGAGGACTTAGTGTCCATTTGGTTCCAGTTTATCTCCATCTGTGGTCTCTAAGTGTTGTTTGTGTAGTAAAATATCTGCCCATGCGCGGATTTGGGTGCAAAGAAATGATATTGTTGGTGGATAGAAGGAATACTGATGAGTTGTAGGGATAAAAAACATGGGTCAGATTTCTGGATGAGTTCAAATTGAGGTGAGTAAACCAGTGTCCAAAACCTGGGCATCCTACCGGCCTAGCTCATGTTCAAACCCCGGTATCCACCCGGCCTTGCTAGTGTTCAAACCCCGGTCACCTTCCGGCCATGCTTGTGTCTAGAACCTGGGATATTTCTGGCCTTGCCTGTGTCCAAACCTCGGCCTAACACCCGGCCTAGCTTGTGTCCAAACTCCGGTAACCCCCTGCCTTGCGTGTGTTCAGATCCCAGACACCTTCCGGCCTCGCGTGTGTTTAGAACCTGGAAAACTCCCGTCCTAGCTTGTGCTCAAAACCCGGCGTTGCCCCCCGGCCTTGCTGATGCCCAGACCACGGTAACCCCCAGCCACGCTTGTGTTCAGACCCCGGATATAGCCCAACCTTGTTTACTTGTCTAAATTAAAATTTATGCCAAACCTACTCTATTTTTTATACCCAAAACCCAGCCTATTCCCCTGCCTCACGAACACTCAAGAAATTACTGTTAGGAGAATTTTCCTGTGTCTTACTTGTTGGCCGGCATCTAACCATGGGGAATTGATTGAATCAGAGCCATTAGTGATGAAATGGCCATTGTCTCATCCTCGTTTGTGAGACGAATGGAAGGAGCAGTAGGATATTCACCCAGTTTTGGAGCAACAGAAGGAAAAAAAGGAAAAAGGGAAATGTGGAGAATTTCAGCCTTCCCTTTTGGGTTGAAATTGTTGATCATGGGTAAGGGAGTTCTCATTTTCCCTATCCAGTGGGGTGTAACCTTTCATCATTTGGTTGCACAGCTACTTGAATTGGTTAGTAGATTAATTAATTAGCGTACGCGAAATTAATTAACCCACTGCCAGCTGAGATACTTGGATTTAACGGTTACGCTGTTTGCCTGCACTGCACTGAAAAGTGTAAAAATGGCATACAGCTATCCATTTGCCAAAAATGGAGAGAACGGTTACAAAACCGTTACGCGGGGCGTGCGAGGTAGAAGTCACCGGTATCTTATCATTAGGAGGTATATCTGCGGGGAACAACTGGGAGCACTACCGACTACAATCAACTGGCTCCCATACCCAATGAAAAAACCTCGGCACCCACACAAAGATCGTTACCGAAGGCCAATAACACCCCTTTATCTTCATCTTAGGGGTGTAAATGGTAGAAGCGGTGTACCAGCTCCACCTGGAGAGGACGCATTGCTTCATTCACTGGAAGGCCGAGACCACTCTCGGATTTGAAGACACCCATGGGGAGCAAACCACGGCGCAAGGGCCGGTTCACACCACTGGTAGCATGGATGTAACATGGAGCGAGGAGGCTAGTGAGTTTGTTCTCCTGCCCCTCTGTTTTTCAGGGATGGCTTATACAGGCCCTGGTTACCACGACGGGACTCTGTTGAAGGAATGGCTCATACAGGCCCCGGTCACCAAGATGGGTTGTAATATTTTCCATGGATGGTTCCCACAGGCCCCGGTCATCACGACGGGGCTAGCTTCTTTTGGTCACCTGGTTGCAACATTTAGATCAGGGGTAGTATTTTAGGTAACATGTTATTAAGGGAGTGGGCCAATGTCCCCACTCCCGTACATTCCCACGATATTTTTGGGGCCACCTGATTGTACCATCTAGATCAGGGGTAGTTTAGTTGGTTTCATTGTATAACGGCAGTGGGACAATGTTCCCACTCTCGTAAACTCTCACGGTTTCTTTTTATTTACCATTACTTTCAACTAGTGACGAAGCTGACTTTAACTAATCAACGGTAAAACTTTACTCAACTTTCAATATATATACACTAATAAATAAGTTGACTTTGACTAATTAATGGTCAAACCTTACTTTAATTAGTATATAATAAATACAAATAAAAATGTTTGACTTTGTCTAATCAACGATCAAACCTTACTTGACTTTCAATAAATAAACTCTAATAAAAAAGTTGACTTTAACTAATTAATGGTCAAACTTAATTTGAATTAGTATATGATGAATACTAATAAAAATGTTTGATTTTGTCTAATCAACGGTCAAAGCTTACTTGACTTTCAATATATATATACTAGTGACTAAATTGACTTTAACCAATCAACAATCAAACTTTACTTGACTCTCTCTATATATAAACACTAGTGACGAAGATGACTTTAACTAATCAACGGTTAAAACTTTACTCGACTTTCAATATATAAACACTAATAACTAGGTTGACTTTGTCTAATCAACGGTTAAACTTTACTTGACTTTCAATATATAAACACTAATAACTAAGTTCACTTTAACTAATCCACGGTCAATCCTTACTTGTCTTTCTACATAAAAATACAAATAACAAAGTTGGATTTAATTGATCCACGGTTAACCCCTACTTGACTTTCTACATACAAATACAAATAACAAAGTTGACTTTAACTAATCGACGGTCAACTCTTACTTGACTTTCAATATATATGCACTAATAACAAAGTAGACTTTAACAATTTAATGGTCAAACTTATATTTGAATTAGTATATGATAATATTTACTAATAAAAATGTTTGACTTTCTCTAATCAACGGTCAACCCTTACATGACTTTCAATATATAAACACTAATAACTAAGTTGACTTTAACTAATTAACGGTCAAACTTTATTTGATTTAATTAAGGAAAACTTTAATGGGCTGAAACTTATAATTTTGGCCCAAACCCCAAGTCTTATTTTCATATACTCAGTCTTCCTTCTCCCTTCCCTAATTTCATTCGATCGAACCCACCGTCCCTCCGCCTCCTCTGGTTTTTCTCCGCCGATCAGCCACCAACCACGCATCATCTGAAAGGGGAGATGGCGTCGGCACCGGCTCCGGTGAGGGAGGCGATCTCGCGACATCTTGTCTTCCTGCTCAAAGACTTGTCCCTTTTCCTTCGATGCACAGACCCACTATTTGCTAATATATCTGTCGATCGTTGCCACTGCTTGTAGGTCTTCTCGCCATCGTTGTTATCCCCCCGTCTGAGACGAACGTCGTTGGTCGATTGCTGGCAACGAAGGTTCGGCGGTGCCGACTGCCCGTAAAATAGGGCTTCGCCATAAATGGCAAGAACTTGGTATTTTTTCCTCGATCCTGTCTCATTTTTGCTCTCTGATTTCATGTATTTAGTTTCTCTTACACCCTCTTTAAGATTTAGGGGTAGAATCTGGGTTTGGGGGGTGATTTTCCTAGGGTTTTATATTTTTGAATTTTGCTCATCTTCTTGTGATTTCTGGGGTGTTAGAGATGTTAGGCTATTTTCATTTACCTGCGTAAAGGTTGTGTGGTGTTACGTAGTTGTCGACTGTAAAATCCTAAAATGGAAGTGCTGGGATTTTCTTATGCTTGCTCTCCAAGTGTTTGATGTTTTGTCTGATAGAGAAAAAATGCTTGAATTGCAGGGGAAGAAGAAGATGAATGTGGGGATGTTGAACTAGAAACATTGCGGTGGGGGACTTGAAACTAGCTTGATTGCAGAGTCAGTACCAAAGGTTTAGCACTTTTACTCTTCATTTGTAGTTTGATTATACGGTATAATGTATATGGTTCTCGCCTTGGATATAACTGATGTATGAAATGATGCTCCAAATTTCCCCCTTAATCATAATTCTATAAGATAATGTATCACTATGTTGAAATGATGTTTGCTTGAAACCGTTTTGAGTTTCTTTGTTTTTCCCATGAATTTTGCCCCTTTTCTTCTTTTGGTCCCCTAACGTATGTTCTCTTCTGATTTTAATACTATTTTTTGTGACCATTGATGAATTATATTATATAGATGGTTTCAAATTGTTACTGCAAATTGGCTTCTGTTTTGTTTGTCATTTATGCAAAGAATAGGTATATTGTCATTCTAGATGATAGTAGAATCGCGCCTACATGGTTCTGGTACTTTTAAGTTCATTCCCAGGTTTACTTGACTTTCTATATATAAATACTAGTGACTAAGTTTACTTTAACTAGGTATTTGTTCTGAAAAAATCATTGATGCATATAATCAAAAGTTCTCTTCTCTCTGTTTTTTGCTGTGTTTGCATTTTAAATCAAATGTGAAAAGTTAAATTGTGTAACTTAAGTTCGGATAGAGGGAGTAACACTTGCATC
Organism: Rubia yunnanensis; assembly: GCA_037428765.1. NCBI lineage: Eukaryota > Viridiplantae > Streptophyta > Magnoliopsida > Gentianales > Rubiaceae > Rubia > Rubia yunnanensis. Next base: position 22,828,897 of record CM075066.1, read on the forward strand.
AATTGACGAAACATCTTGCATCAATTTTACCCTACTGCCTGCATTTTTTATTGAAAATTTATGTGTTCTGATTAGTTCAATTTAGTGTTCAAATTAGCCTGAGGTATATCTTCTTTTCCTGTTGGAAGCCTGTAATGATGAAAACCCTGATGTTCGATAGGTTTGTATGTTTAATTTCTGTGATTTAATTTTGATGGATGTAAATTTACTCCATGAGTAGATCTGTTATGCATTATTTGATTCACTATTGCACCTATCTTCTAGTCTTTGAGAACTGATGTAGCACAGGGTGAATTGACTTGGCCAATCTTACATATCTTACATACTATGCACGTTCAACTGTATGAAATTTTCCATATCATGTGAAATGCATGGTTTTTAACCCATTTGTTATGAATACTACGGGTTAAATGATGATTTTTTAGGGAAAAGCAAACACATTTTGAGTCCCACTCAAATGAAATTTCTGTTGATGCTTGATGATATGTTTCACTTTGGCATTTCCATGTTGTATTTGACTTTAAACATTTTTTTGCTTTGTAGCATATGATTTATGTGAGTAATATTGTTACATTCATTTCAGTAATGTTATGAATCAGCATAGGAAGAATATGATAGATATGTGTTTATCTTGGTGGATTATTTTGTGCTTTACTTTACCGAATGTTGATGTGTGACTGAATCAAATTGAGTAATGTAGCCTAGTTAAGTACTAAAAGTTGATATACTGATATGAACGTCTTTATTCAGGTATAAGCTTTTGGTATAAGCTTCTGGCATGGTTTCCAGTGATCTATTGAATAAGCTTCTGGCATGGTGAGATTGATTCCTCTCCAAGGTCTCCCGCGCAATGTTTAGTCTCATTGATTATTAGTTTTGTATCATAATTTTTTTGGTTTTATTTCTATATTATTGATTTTGTGAAGTTAATTTTATTATTAAATTGATGTCCTATTAAATTGTTAGTTTTAGGTCTTTTTCTCTTCCTCTGGAAGTTGCAGCGTGCTGCCGCTTCCTCTATTTCAGGTCTTTTTCCCTTCCTCTGAAAGCTGCAGCGGACTGCCGCTTTCAGAGGAAGGGATTTTTTTATTCGTCGTAAATATTTTAGCACCGGTTAAAACCAGTGCTAACAAAAAAATTGGTACTAAATTAGCACCGATTGAAAAACCGGTGCTAAAAAAAATGGTGCTAAAGGGGGGTTCTTGTAATAGTGGCTCCTCCACTCCATGGAAGGAAGATTCCTTTGGGGCAAGCATTGTTAAGAGACATTATTACCTCCAACCTTGATCAACAGCTGATGTGCATTCAGTATCCCTTGGTTGGACCAAATGGACACTTTGAGCTAAAGGCCGGGTTCATAAACATGCTAACCATCTTCCTTGGTAGGCAAGGGGAGGATGCCAACAAGCACCTCACCGAGTTCAACTTTTTTTGTGGTGGTACAATCCCCCATGGAGTAGATGGGACTTTTATAGGTTGAAAGCATTCCCGTTCACACCAAGGAACGGTGCAAGAGATTGGCTCCACTACATACCACCCAAGAGCATTAAGAGTTGGCTTGACATTAAGATGAAGTTTCTAGCCAAATGCTTCCCAGCCTCGAAATCTGCCACCTTGAAGAAGGACATAAGTGACATCCTCCAATGGTATGAAGAATCTCCCGTTGACTATTTGGAGACATTCAAGAAGCTTCTCGCAAGTTGTCCTTACCATGGTTATTCGGAGGGGGATTTGGTCTATACTTCTACAATGGTTTTCTTGATGAGGATTAAAGATTAGTGAGGAGTTCTTATGGTTGTAACCTTGGAAACAAGATTTCATCCAAGGCTATGCAATTGTATGAAGAGCTAGCAGAGGAGTCGAGAAACTTTAGCTCAAGGGCCTATTTGAGAAGTAGAAATCTAATACCCACAAGTGACCTCTCTAATGGTGGAAAGGTTAAGGACCAAGTCTCGGCCCTTGCCTCTCTGGTGAAATCATTAATGACGAAGCCCAAAAATGCACCAAATGTTAAATCGTGCAAAATTTGTCACTTAGCGCATCCTACAGACACTTTCCCTACTTTGCAACAGGACTATGTTGAGGAGGTTAAGGCCATGGGATATCTAGGCAACCAAGGCTACCAAGGCAACAAAACTACCAAGGGGCACAAGGATATCAAAGGAATTAAGGGTACCAAGGTGGCCAAGGCTACCAAAATTGGCCGTACTATTCGAGTAATTGTGACAACATGAACCTCAGTATGGAAACTCCCAAGGATGTCAAAATCCTCATCCGTATCGACCCCCTAAACAAAAATATGGGCCACCTCAACAAAAATTTAAAAGGCTCCAAGACAAGCCTCGAGACAAAGGGGAGAGCTCGGGGTTAACAAAAGATGAGGTGATGCAAGCCATTCAACGATCAAGCATGTGTGCGGAAAAAATAGAAAAATTTCAAGATGAAGCCAAGGAAAAATCAAGAACTTGGAAACTCAAGTGAGTCAAATATCCCAAGTGGTGAATGGAATGGAGGCTCGAGAAGAAGGCAAACTTCCCTTCCAACCAAAGATCAACCCTCGACAATATGTGAGTGCAATCTCATTGAGAAGTGGAAGAGAAGTGAAGGAACCCCAAGAAAGGACTGTTTTTGAGCAGATGATTGAGAATGAAGAAAACCATGAAAAGAAGGCCAAGGAGTTTTCCAAAGAAAGCAAAGAAGAAGAAATTGAGGTGGAGACATTTGTGCCATGACCGGGATCAAATCTTGAAACCTCATCCCCACCACACAAGAAGTCAAGAGGGGCGGAGATCCCTATCTATGTGCTGAAACCACCATTTCAGAGGCATTAAATGATAGGAGTACCAAGGAGGATACTAAGGAAATTTATGAATTCTTTCGTAGATGTGAGAATCATTCCACTCTTAAATGCTCTAAATCAAGTACCTAGGTATCCTAAATTTCTTAAAGAATTATGTACCCTCTATAGGAAACAACAATTCAAAAGTAAGAAAAAGAGTGTGAAGATTGAATATGTCTCCGCCATGTTTGATGATGAAATGCCACCTAAATGTGATGATCCAGGAATGGTTACAATCCCTTGTGAGATAGGAGGCAAATGTGTTAACAAGGCCATATTAGACTTGGGTGCTTCAATCAATGTGATCCCATATTCCTTGTATGAAAGTCTAAATATAGGTATTTTGCACAAAACTGAGGTTGTTATCCAACTAGCCGATCATCCTAGCACATACCCGAAAGGTATTGTGAAGGATGTGTTGGTGAAATTGGATTCTTTGACATTCCCCGTGGACTTTTATGTTCTTGAAATGGGAGGTGACAATAGTTCTAAACCTATTCTTTTAGTAAGGCCATTTTTAAAGACTTGAATGACCATATATGACGTGCATAAAGTAACATTGACCATGGAATTTAATGGGAGGAATGTAGAATTTGACATTAATAAATCTATTGATCATCCTAGTAGATACCATTTTTGCCAAGCTATTCATGTTATTGATGATAAAGAGCAAGATGTAATTGAGCCCAAAGATGGTAGTTCCTTCAATGTTTCAATTGATGATGTTTTGAGTGATGCCTTGATTTAAAATGTTGTTAGTACTAACTTGAAGGAAAACAACAATGGAAAAATTACTCTTGGTAAAGCAACATCCAACACTTTTCGTGTGTCCACGGGTAAGCTAATAAGGGTGGTTTTCCCTCATTCTCTTAAGAAGACTTCGGTGGAAGAGTGCAAACCACCACCAAAAGCTCTTAAATGTTCACCCCTTAGAGAAGGAGAGAAACCCCCAAATTCTCACGTGCTTGGGAATACCATGGAACAAAAAGGTGGGATGTTGGAAATGTTGAGGGAACATGAAGAAACCCTTAGCTATTTGAAGAAGGTTTTGTTAGGGGATGATGTGAATCCTGGTTGTTTTGACCCGGATCGAGGAAAGGGGACCGATCATCTCGGTTCATTTTGTGAGTAGGCTTCAAGAAGGGGAGTAAGTCGTGCCAACGACATTAAAAATACTTGGTTTTGATAATGCGGATCATTATTCGTGACTTTCCACTGAAGTTACTTGATTTTGAGTTTTTGGCTTTAGTTTCATTATTTCGCTTTGTGCTTTTCACGGTTTGTTTTTCCATGATTTTGTAGCAATTTGAAACCAAGGCAATGGAATTTTAAAGGGAGAAATTCTTGGAGTCAAGAAGGAAAAACTTGGATAAGAGGTGAAAGAGGAAATGTTTTTCTAAGTTCATGGTGGGTAGCCCGTCGCGATGGCGATGGCGATGGAATATTTTGGAAATTTTGATCTGCCTCAACTTTTATCTCGAGTTTCGATGGAAAATCAAAAATTGTGGCTGAAAATGGAGCACTCAGGCTCCACATTTTGCGACTTGCGACAGTCCCACTGCGAGTCGCAACAGTCCCATCGCGAGTCACGACAAAGTGGTCGCAAGTCGCGATGAAAATGTTGACCTGAGTTGCCTTTTGACCTACCCATCGCGAGTCACAACACGCATCCAGAGAAGTTTTAAAGCGCCGGCAGAAATAGTAAAAGGCAAACATTCTTCGCCCTCTCCGCCGACCCATTCATCTCCTCCACCATTCCACCGCCTTCTGGCCACTACCTCACCGCACGATATACCCTAAAGAACACCCTACGGCCACCACTCAACACCTACCCATTCCATTTTCTCAACTTCTACCCATAAATCACCCAAATTGGTTTAAGAACACAAAACCCTAGAATTTGGGGTTTTGTGGTTTTTGGCAATTCATATTCAAATTGGTTATGGGTTCTCTTCTTTCTTCTTCCTAAGAATCTAAGTGGAACATTTCTTCACTTTATTGAACTTCCATTGTGATTATATTGTATAATCTATTTATTGGATATTGTGTGGATTATGTGTTATGCCTTAGGGAATTAGATTGTTGGAACTTTGTTGCTTTTTGTGAATATATTGTGCTTGAAATTTGGGTTGATTGAGATTATGTGAATAAATTTTACCTATGGCTTTGTTGAATTTGGGATAACATTATGCTCACTTTGAGTGGGTTGATTAGCTCGTGCTGGGGTTGTGCTTGCATTGTGTTATTATTTTTGCGTCGGTTAAGAATTTATTGTGGCATATACTAGATATGAGGCATGTTGGGCCTTGATTTGACATGGTTGATACTTGGATGCATTGTTATTACGCTTAGGATAGTTTGTCCATGGTACTTGAAATGTTGACGTTATAAATGTACTAATGATGGCCAAACTGGTTAGGTATGACTGTGATTATGGGATATAGAATATTAGATATTCAACTATGTGAGAACTTAATGGACTTGAGAATATAGGCATGTTAGATATAACATGGACTGCATGTGCAATTGTGATTAGGACTTTAACTAGTTGGCATGGATTTGATTTGGTTTGTGATGATTGGGAGACTAGTTTAAGCTTGAGTATGATTTTGTGATATTGCAGGTATGTACATTCCCGTGCGTTTGACTTGTTTGTTGTGGTTGTTAGATATATGCCCTACCAAGAGGCCTAGGGCTCCTCCATGAGGTGGGCGCACTGCCGCTCCACCTGCACCTCCGCCGCTGGCTCTGAAGTCGATCCCTATACCTCCTTCTCCTGATAGGTACATGGGTTTGACCAAGATCATCGAGTCATACACGGAGAGATGGGAGGCCCTGGCTAGCCATCATCTAAAGGAAATAAGTTTTGTAGACGTGCCCACATTGGACGCTCTTGGGCTCATTCAGCCAGTCTAATGCCTCCTCACCAAAGGGGGGTAGGAAGGTTTCATGGGCAAGAGTGCCCCCTCCTACTGGCGATATACACTTGAGTTCCTATCCATAGTTAGGATATGCAGCATGTGGGACGATCAATCATGCAAAAGGTACATCACTTTCCACTTGGATGATATATCTTGACAAATGACCATCCCGTAGGTTGAGGGAGTGTTTCGATGGGACACTACTAAGATACAGGCGAGATTGGACCCACATTCCCTGGACCAATCGATTAAGGAGGACTTGAAATTTTTGAGTGTCATCAACATGACGCCAGAGAACTCCCACGAAAAGAGCAGTGTCATCATCCATCCTGCACTTCGTTATGTGCCCCAACTTTCGGTTGGCATAGTACTTTGCTCGGCGGAGCCGGGACAATTGTGCTAGACAATGACATTCACTTCCTATGACACTTGATGAGTGAGGGACTGGGATATGTGTTATAGGCTAAACTATGGATGAAAAGGATTATAGAGGTGGCAGGGAAGCCAAAGGGGAAGATTATGGTTGGAGGTATAATAGGCCTCTTGGAGGAGTACCTAGGATTGGTTCCGCTGGCTGACTTTTCGTGATTAGAGAGGTACACTTCCTACCTCATCATTGCAGAGAGGTTAATCAGATTCAAGATGCTCAGTGCCACATGGGCTATGGGGGTATTCAATTGGTTATATAGCGCCAGGAAGGTTACGTTCATGGCACTTCCTCAGCCCAACAAAACGAAGTTGGAGTTTGATACACCCCTAGCAGACTTGGAAATATCACCCAACTCCTTGTGCAGATGGGACTTCCAGCATTAGCTCCACGACCTAGTCCAGCCGCAGTCTAGCATGATGATAGCAGCCAGCCCTTCTCTGAGCGACAGCACCAGCACTCCCCGCAGCCACCATCCGAGACCGAGCCTATGCAGGAGGATTATATGCCACCTCACTACTCCCAGCCTCCACCGGATTTCTATGAGTATATGATGAAAACCATGAAGGATGGATTCCACCACCAAGACAGCATGATACTGGAGCACAACGTGTTTGTCTCCCAGAGCTTGATCGATATGGATGGGGAGATTGATCACCTATCAGCTCGCATCCATGAGATGTGGTCCGAGGCAGGCGGTGTCTCAGGCCCTAATCTAGGAGTAGAGAGGAAGAGATCTAGGAGGCATAGGAGCACGGATTGGCCGATTTGTTATCAACATCGTTATTTCAGTGGTAGCCCTTCTTCCTCACAACAGTGATTTATGAGCATCACATCCTTACCCTTTCCATACTTCTCTATGTATGCTTTTTCCCTATGTGACTACATTTAGGGCAATGTAATGTTCTAAGTGTGGGGAGGGGTATCTACCGATTTCACAGTTTCGTTTGGAGATATTATCTTTTTGTTAGACTCGCTACTTTTAGATAATTCTTTTGTTTTGTTTTGGATATTTTCCCTTTTCTTTTGGGATGATTTTCTTTTGATATACTTAAATGATGTTATCTTTGATATTTTTCTTAGCCTTAACATTTGGAGAGCACTTTGCTACTTTTTGGATTGGAGAAACATGAAAAAAATTGAAAAAATTAAAAATGAATATTAATAAAAAGAAACCCGCTAAGTTGAAAACCTTAGAGGGCATCTAGGCAACATTGGGGGTTCGGCTAGGTCGAAAACCCGAGAAGGCGAACTAGGCAAAAATGAGAGGCTAAATGTGTGGAAAAAGGTGAGATATAAGCCGAAGAAACATGACATGTGGCTTGGATGAAAACTCGAAAGGACTCCTTGGCAAAATGAGAGAAAGAGAGAAAAAGCAAAATTGTTTCGTGTTCACTCATTTTCTGGCGTCAGAGTCATAAGGTCGCGGTGGCCATATGGATGGATTGGTAGCTGGACATTTTAAGGACCTCTTGGGAGTGGGAAATTTAGTGGGAGAGGGGGGGGAACGAAGTAAGTTATGAAATTTAAGATCTTTAGTATACTTCGTTTTTAGGATGATATATTGGTATAAAGTGGAGCATCTGTTTACACTTTATGCATGTTTTTAGTTTCATCCCGAGCCATTGGAGTTGGGATTGTCAATTCAAAATTTGGAAATGTTTTAGAGATATCAATGAATTGATAGGCTGATATGGTTTGAATAGATTTAGGAATGGGGGTTGTAGGAAAATTCTCATTTGACCTTAACATTGAGATGTATGATATTGAGAGTTTTGTGAGGTATTGAATTGGGGAAATAGTAGTTAGGATGTGGATACGTCAATTCCTTCTTATGCTTTGATATTTTGTTACTCGAGGGCGAGTAAGGTTTAATTGTGGGGACGTTTGATGTGTCTATTTTACGTGCATAATTTAGTACTTTTTGGGACCACTTTTGTGCTATTTTATTATCAAGAGCTTGTGTTTGACCAAGAAATTCTCTTAGGAGGGGTAAGAGCAACTTTACATTCTTTTACCTCTTCTAGGTGGATTTTACGTGACAAAGGAAGAACATGGAGGATTGAAAACCAGAGGCCATTGAACATCACTTTTCAAAGACTTTGAAGACATGCTAAAAGATTTGAAGACTTGAAGACGAGGCCGTGAAGACCATCTTTTGAAGACTTTCTTCAAAGAGTTGGAGACTTGAAAATGGGATGAATCATTGTGAAGATGAGTGCTTACCACAAGTAGAAGAAAAGAAGACAAGGTTATGTTCTGGCACCCTTTGCGATTCGTGACGCACGAGTGGCCAGAACCTAACCTTATCATTCTTTTACTACAAATAGCACTCTCTTTCCTCTCATTGAGGATCTTCTTTTTCTTCAGCATTTTTGGTACTATTCTAACCCTAGTTTTCACCATTTTCATCTTTGATTTATTTTATATTATGTTTGGATTGTTAGCATTAAATAGAATGAACTCTTGTAGCTAAATCTAGTTCTTGGGATCAATTGATCAAGGCTTCCAAGCCCATGTCTTAAGAACAATTTGTCACCTATTTGTTACTCTTACTATTATGCATTTATGGAGCATTGAATGTGTTTGTTAATGTCATTAATGTTCTTGAAATTTTAAGTGTATGAAATACTTGTATGATATGTTCGTTAGGGTTTGAGGAAATGGGTTGATTTCCCCTTTTCTTGATAGGATTCCAAGAGTATGATTTAGAGCTTTTGATTTTGTTCATGGTTTGATAATTTCTAGATGAATATGATAATGTTGAACTCCTTGTCATGTTTGTTGCTTGTACCAAATGAGAGAAGTCTATGAATGTCTGTCGTTCTTGACTAATCTTGTGTAAATGCATGAAATGGTTAAATGCTTAGACACTGTGTAGTGTTTACAAGTGTTGCCAAGCTTGTTGATTCTACATGCTCAATGCCATCAATGGGATAATTTTATTCATGTTTCGACTAAGGGAGTCATTGGTGAGGTTTGACAATAGATGTCAAATTCACACTTACAAACTACTATCTAAGAAGAATAAAAGTTTGGTCTTCACAACAAGTAGTGAAAGTACTAAGTAGGTTGCATGTTCAATGATGGATAAGAAGCTTGGAAATGGAAGTCAATTGCACCCAAGGTTCTGTTAATTGTTGGTTTAATCACCTTTGAGTTGTTGCATGCTTTGCATATTTAATTTTCTTGATTAGTTAACTTGTCTTTAATTTCATAACTTAGGACCAAAACCATTAAAACTCCCCCCCACTTACATGCTTATATATATATATGTGTGATTATATCTAGTATATTTTCTCCTATACATGTTTAAACACTTAGAAAGATCCCTCTTCTCATGGATGACCCCGACTTGCCATTATCTACCTATTTGTAGATAGGAAGCATTAGGGCTTAAAAATATAACTTTGAGAGGTACGATGATGACCTTCTAGTATAAAGTGGAGTATATGTTTGGACTTTATGCATGCTTTAAGCTTCATCTTGTACCATTAGATTTGGGATTGTCAATTCGAAATTGGGAGATGTTTTATAGATACCAATGAATTGATAGGTTGATATGGTTTGGGTAGACTTAGTAATGTGGGTTGTGGGAAACTTCTCATTTGATCCTAACGTTGGGATGTGTGATATTGAGAGTTTTGTGAGGTATTTACTTGGGGGAATAGTAGTTATGATATGGATACGTCGATTCCATTGTGTGCTTGGATCTTTTCTTACTCGAGGGCGAGTAAGGTTTAAGTGCAGGGGTTCTAATGTGTCCATTTTATGTGCATAATATAGTATTTTTAGGGATCACTTTTGTGCTCTTTTGTTATAAAGAGCTTGTGTTTTACCTTGAAATTCTCTTAGGTGAGGTAAGAGCGACTTTACGCTATTTTACCTTTTCTAAGTGAATTTTGCGTGACAAAGGAAGAACATGGAGACTTGAAGACCGTAGAACATTGAAGATAATCTTTTGAAGACTTTGAAAACTTTCTTCAGAGATTTGAAGATGAGAAGAATGATAGGAATTATTGTGAAAAAGAGTGTTTTCTACAAGAAGACGAAAAGAAGACAAGGTTCTGTTCTAGCACCCATCGCGAGTCGTAATGAACCCATCGCGAGTCGCAACGTATGGGTGGCCAGGACACAACCTTATCCCTTTGTTCTTTATATAGCATTCTTTTCCCCCTCTTTCATATCTTCTTCTTCCACCCAATTTTGGTACTATTCTAACACCAGTTTTCCACAATTTTCATCTTTGTTTTCTCTTGTTTTATGTTTGGTTTGTTAGCATTAATTAGTATGAACTCTAGTAGCTAAATCTAGTTCATGGGAGAAATTAACTAAGGCTTCCATGCCCATATCTTAAGGACAATTTGTAGCTTATTTATTACCCTTGCTAGTATGCATTTATGGAGCATTGAACGTGTTTGTCAATGTCATTAATGTTCTTGAAATCTTGAGTATATGAAGTACTTGTATGATATGCTTATTAGGGTTTGGGGAAATGGGTTGATTTCACCTTTTCTTGATAGGAAATCTAACGGTATGATTTAGAGTTTTTGATTGTGTTGATGGTTTGATAATTGCTAGATGAGTATGACAATGTTTAACTCTTTGTCATGTTTGTTGTCTGTAGCAAATTAGAGAAGTCTATGAACATTGAACCTTCTTGACTAATCTTGTGTAAATGCATAGATTGGTTAAATGCTTAGACACAGTGTAGTGTTTATAAGTGTTGACAAGCTTGTTGATTCTTCATGTTCAACACCATCAATGGGATACTTTTAGCCATTTTTCAATTAAGGGGGTCATTGGTGAGGTTTGAGAAGAGATTTCGAATTCACTTTTGCAAACTACTACCTAAGAAGGATAAAAGTTTAGTCTTCACAACAAGTAGTGAAAGTAGTAAGTAGGTTGCATGTTAAATGATGGATAAGAGGCTTGGAAGTTGAAGTTAATTGTGCCCAAGGTTCCGTAAATTGTTTGTTTAATCACCTTTTAGTTGTTGCTGAATGCTTTGCAGATTTAACTTGCTTAACTAGTTAACTTGTTTTTCAATTCATAATTTAGGACTAAAACCAACCAGAACCTCATCGCCCCATTTGCATGCTTATATATATATATGCTTATATCTAGTATGTTTTCTCCTATATATGTATAAACACTTGGAAAGTTCTCTCTTCTCGTGGGGTGACTCTGACTTGCCATTATCTACTTAATTGTAGATAGGAAGTATTAGGGCTTAAAAATATAACTTTGAGAAGTATGAAAACAACCTCCCACCCCAGGCAGACACCTCAGGCCAGCAAGCACAAGACTAAGTCCCACTCAACACGGTTAAGTATGGGCACAAGACGTCCACACTGTTCCAAGTCTAAAATACTAAGATCAACCCTCGGGAAGTGGGAAATTACCTGGCCTACGCTAAATTTCTGGGAAGTGCACCCTTCCTGACCACAGCCAGCATCACAGGCCACGGGCACAGATCGGAAGCTCCAACTTCTTAACCCTAATGGTGCCTCGTGCCAAATGACGTGGCCTATGCCAGAGGAATGTCACGACCCATATCGAACTCTATTCCCTGAGCCACCTGAAGATCTATGCCACTCACCAGAGCGAGAACCCTACACCACATGAAGGGGCGTGGCCTATGCCAGGTCTCGTGCCCCGCGCCAAGGACACACCACGGCCCACGCCGGGCGGTGGCTGAGCTAAGGTTTACCCTAATTTGGCTTATTTTGGGCCTAATTTTAGTCCCAATCTCCTACTACTTTAAATATAGCCTTATTCTACTAGTGTTTAATCTTATTTTTGAGTTGGATCATTTTGTAATTAGGAGAGTAATTCCAGAGAGAGAAAAACTCTCTCCTTTTCTTCTCTTTCTTTTATTTTGATCCTAAGATGTAGAATTCAAATAATTATTGGAATTCCATATCTATGGAGTATTTTTTTTAGCTTAGGGATAAATTGTAGGAGCATCTTTATTTTTTGTTCATGATATTATCGTGATTCTTCATGATTATTTGAATTGCATGAACAATACACCACATATAAGCGCACACTTTTGGATATATTCATTTATGGTTCAAATATTGATTCCTTCTTGGGAAGAGAAACTCGGATGTTAGAATGGGTAAGGGGAACGCATCTGCGTGGGTGTGCGCACGGGGGATTTGAGTATGCCCTGACTTATTTGCAGTCGCACCAGTCTTAGCTGACTTGGTAAAGTTTTCCAAAATGTTTCTGGTAGAGATAGAAAATAGTATCAAGCTAGGGTGTGAGAGACCTTAGATCATAGATATGGTGCCAACACCCTTTAGCCTAATTGATAGTACCATTGGGAAGTAGTGCATTCATGGTGGAAGTCTGGGACGTAATTGCACGGGGGAGAAATAGACATACAAAAATGGTTGGACCTTGTTGTACTTTCCTAATTACGATGGCGGTGTCGATGAAGGATTGCGAGTGCAGCCATCGTGACAGGAACGAGGAAGTGTATGCCATCGGCCACACCACATGTTTTGAACACTTTATTAGTTTTGCCTAAATTTCTGTGTTTATTAATCAAGGATTGAAACATTAGATTAACCATGTTGCTCAATGACTCCCCAAGTGCTTAGTTTAATAGTTTACATAGCCTTTAACTTTTATGCTTAGTACTTGTTAGTTTAAAAAACCAATCCCCTCCATTAGCATGTTTCCTTTATTAGGTATTACTTTAAATCGTACGGATTGACAACCCGTAAGAGGCTGTGTTTTGATTCATATTTAGATATAGCATCTCTGTGGACAAACCCAGGGCTTAATGCTAATTACCCCATAGGAAGCGTAATAGTGAGAAGGGGTGTAGAACTATAAATATATTTTCATTTCACCTCATCCTCTGCTTGGGTTAATTAGCTACAATTAATGACCTTGATTTGAAGCTGGTCAAGACTCTATATGGGATAGATGATCAGAAGAAATAAGTTGGAGATATTCCTTCGATATATGCCTAGAAGCTTTGATAAGTTTAATAGGGAAACATACGGGAGAAGATGAAAATCCTTTGTGACAGGGAAAATGAACATAACACCCCTGATATTCAACACTTTTCAAAAACTTTAGATCAACCATAATATCAAAGCCCTGCAAGTAAATAAATATAAGGAGAATAGTCAAATTGTAAAAGGTGAACATGATGAAAACATCTTTGATAGTACAACACAATAAATTCATACATCAAAATATTGTTATGAATTAAAAAAATGGGTCCTTAAATTCCATAACACTAAGTTTCACTAACTATAGTAGGAGAAGCGGATGAAGTGCGAACAACAACAATTCTCTCCTAGCCAATGTGCTGAACGGAGCCTTCGTCATATGGATCACCTCCGAGGTGTGCATCATCATTGGGAATAGGTGTATGCTCAAGAATGCAAAGCTCTGATGAGGGTGGGCCAAAGGGAAGATCCTCAAAGTAGTCGACTGCACATCACTTCAACTCAGATGCAGAATGAGGACTTTTGAAAAACAAATGGATCATCTCACGTTGAGGGAACTCATGATGAGAAGAGAGGCTCAACAAGAAAGGTTTTGTAGGATGTGTCATTCTGACCATCCTACCGAGTCTTGCTATTTGTTGAGGGAGGAGCACTATGAAGGGGAAAGAGTCACTGGTTTCCAAAATCAAGGGTATTAGGAAGAGTGTTACCAAGAGGTAGGAGATGTTGGTTTTCAAGGGCAAGAAGCTCAACACTGGTATCTATACCACAATTCTTACAATCCAGAGTGGATTGGTAATCCAGATTGGTGGTATGAGAATGAGCCAGAAAACCAGCAATACGAGCAAAATAGTTGGCCATCACCACCTTGTACCATACCTCACAACTAAGCCCAACAAGGAAGTTCAAATTTGACATGTGAGGATGTCATGAATGAAATGGCAAACTTGAAAAACTTTACTAGTGAGGAGCCGGACACTCGGCTCTTCTCTAGTGTTGAGGCCATTGAGGAGCATTCGAGGAGCAAATTCGAAGAGTTGGCCCGAGTGGAAGCTCGTGATTCCAAAAATAAACCATCCCAAGTTGAACTCAAAGATTCGGTGAGTGAGGTCACCATGTGAAATGAGCTTGAGTTCGTAGGGGATGAGGAGTTGGTTGTTAAGGGTGAAAAAACAGAGGAAAAGGTGATTGTGCTACATTCATTAGCATCGTCACCCCTTCCCCCATGTAGTGAATCAATCCACCATATTCAGATGTTATGAGGAAGACAAGAGAGGAGCAAAAAGACAATCCCAAGCCTTATAGCCACCCAAATCCCTTTAAACCACCTCCACCTCCACAAGACTTTCCTCTTAAAAGTTTTGTACCCCTACCTCTTTTATTTTGGATACTCATGGTGAAGGGGTTAAAGCCTTCACAATATGGATAACATTAGGGTCGTGCCGACGACCTTAAATATACGAAATTTTGTCGTGCCGAAGACGTAAATAAATTTGGCCTTTATTTTGGTTTTTGTTGTTTAGTTTTTGTTTTTTTATCTTGTTCTTTTTACGGTGTGTTTTTATGTGATTTTGTAGCAAAGTGAAGTGTATTTCATTGGAAGAGATGAAGGAACGAGATCAATGAGAAAGGGAAGAAAGCTTGGACAGTTGGTAAGAAAAAATAATGCTTTCTAAGTGCTGGGAAACCCTATCGTCGCTAGTCGCGATGGATACATCGCGAGTCGCGATGACCAGGGAAGCAAAAATGAACTCCAAGCACTAGCTTTTCGCGAGTTACGACATGACCGTCGCGAGTCATGAGATGGTCGTCACAAGTTGCAACCAAATCAGAAAATTTATGAAATAATTGAGCTCACAAACCCAAGATATCGCGAATTGCGATGGCTAGGTCACGAGTCGCAACAGTGCATCGCGAGTTGCGATCAATACTGTCGCGAGTCATGATGAAGAAACCAACTTTTCACTGCATTTAAGCACTGCATGATCATTTCTTCTTCTCCACCAAATACTCCCAAGAAGCACCATACCTCCACTCATTCCTCCACCATCATACATATATTGACATGAATATTCTTGCATCTTTATAGTACCTTTGTTGATTGTAGTATGCTGACTACATCATTGTGACTGTAATTGCTATATTCTATACTGATGCTTAGATATGTGTTGATATATGTTGGATATTTTTATTGGACAATTTTATAGTGGTGATTGCATGGTGGATTGGTTTTTTTTATAATACTGTGTTTATTAACTTTTGATGCTAAATCTAGTATTACATATCCTTATGTACTTGTGAGTTTGATGTTGTTCTCTGTGGTGTTAATCTTGATCAAACGGTACCAAAGAGACAACCTTTTGCTCGAGGGGTGAGTTCTTCTACGACACTTTTGCTCTCCCTTCCGGCTCTGAAACCAATTTGGGGACCAATTCTATACAAATACATAGGATTGCGCCGTATCACCGGTGACTATGCGGAGAAACGGGTGGCACTCTACCTCTTACCTTGAGTTTTATTGTTCTTGCCTTACATGTTTACATTGAGGGCAATGTAATGTTTTAAGTGCGGGAAGGGGTTATAGGACTCAATGCATGCTAGCTTGATTTGGAATGGTTTTTGCTACTTTTGATTGGAAAAACATGTGAAAAAGGAAGAAAAAAATTTGAAAAAATGAAAATTTTGAAAAAAATATAGAAAATGAAAAAAAATTAAAAAGAAAACTCGATAAGTTGAAAACCTGAGAGGGCAACTTAGGAAAAAAAATGAAAGGCTAAGTGTGCGGAAAAAGGTGAGATGTGAGCCAAAGAAACATGATGTGTGGCTAGGATGAAAACCCAAAAGGGCTCCTACGCAAAATGAGAGAAAGAGAGAGAAAAGGAAAATTCTATAATTTCACTCATTTGCTGGTGTTGGAGTCATAAGATTGTGGGTTTCATATGGATGGATCAGATAGCTGAACAACTTGAGACCTCTTGGGATTAGGTAACTCAGCGGGTTGAAAAATGAAGTATGGTTATGAAATTCTTGATTATTTTATACTTCATTTTGGTTGATATATTGGCATGGGGTGAAGTATGTGTTTGAACCTCCTATATGGTTTTGACTTCATTTTGTGTCATTGGATTTTGGTTGATATATTGGTATGAAGTGAAGTATGTGCTTGAACCTTTCATAGGGTTTTGACTTCATTTTGTGTCATTGGACTATGAGATTATTAATTCGGGACTTTGAAACATTTTTTGGGTAGTGAATTGATAAGTGGTAGGTTTGGTTAGATTTAGGAATTGGGGTTGTGTGTGTGAACAAATTCTCATTTGAGCTTTGAATGTGGGATTTACGATATTGAGAGTTTTTGTGAGGTTTTGATTGGGGAAATATTAGTTTAGGATATGGACATATGAATTCCTTTGTGTGCTTAATTATTTTATTACTCGAGGGCGAGCAAGGTTTAATTGCAGGGAGTTTTGATGTTTCCATTTTATATGGTTATATTAGGACTTTTAGGATTCACTTTTGTGCTCTATATGTGGAATTTTGCCTTGAAATTCTCTAAGAAGAGTTTAGAGCGACTTTTACGCTTTTATTACTTTTCTAGAGGATTTTGTGTGCTAAGGCAATTTGTTTCAAGACATTAAAGACTTTAAAGAATACCTTTGAAGATATAAAGACTTGAAGACTTGTATTTAAGATTCTGAAGACTTGAAGAATTGAAGATAAGTTAAGTGAAGAAGAGAACTTGAAACAAAAAGAAGAAATAAATCAAGATGCTGAAACTGGGCTCAGTTGCGACTCGGACTCGCGACGAACCCGTCGGGACTCGCGACGAACCCGTCGGGACTCGCGACGGATGTATGGCCAGAAACTTTCTTACTTTTTTGTAATATAAATACTCACCTTATCCTCTCCTCTTCACAGCCTTCTTTTTCCTGTGATTCTTTTGGGTTTAAAACCCCACTTTTCTATTCTTTCTTTTCTTAGTTTTTGTAGGTTAATCATGTATTTTAATTATCTAGGTTAGTTTAATCTTGGGAGCACTTGATTAAGACTTCCAAATCAATGTGTCGAGAATCATATTTATCTATTTAATGCTTTTGCTATTGAGCGTTTAGAGAGCTTTGAATGTGAATTATTAATGGAATTAATGTTGTTGGAAGTTTGAGTATATGAATTGCTTGTATGATTACTTGTTAGGGTTGGGAGAAAGTAGCTAATTATCCCCTCTTTTAATATGGAATCCAAGAGCATGAGTTATAGCTTCTTAATGATGTTGATGTGTTGATAATTTCTAGATTAATGTGATGATGTTGAACTCGTTGTCATGTTTGTTGCTTGTAGCAAATGATATACACCTATGAATGTCGATCTTTCTTGACTAATCTTGTGTAATCGTGCTCAATGCCACTAATGGGATACTTTTAGTTGTGTTTCGACTAAGGGAGTCATTGGTGAGGTTTGACAAGAGATGTCGAATTCACTCTTGCTAACTACTATCTAAGAAGGATAGAAGATTTATCTTCACCACAAGTAGAAGAAGTAGTGAATAGATTGTTTCACTCATTCGTGAAGCCTTTGTTATTTAGCATTCATGTGTTCTTAATGCTATTTTTTTACTTCATTTATGCCATGGGTTGTTTGAGAATATGAAATGTTTGCATGATTTAAGTGTTAGGATGTTAGGAAAGTAATGAATTCCTTATCTCTTTGGCATGAAAATCCAAGAACATGAACTTAGAACTTTTTGTGCATAATGTGTTGTGATTCTTCCTAGATAAGTATGTTAATGTAGATTGTTCTCATATTTATCCTATAAATGCAATGAAAGGTTGAATCTTGAATGTGGTTTGTTCTAGGTTTTGCCTAATGAATGCTATGTTTGGTTAAATGACTATGTCTTTGGTAGAAGGCATGTTGTTATCAAATCTACTGTCCTTTGTGTGAAATTCCGTTGATGAAATACCTCTATGATGTGGTTTGCCCAAAGTGATTGTCAACAAGCTTTACAAATGGTCGTTGTTTGTCTTTGCAAATTACTATTAAGGAGGAATGAATGCTGATCTTTGAATGGGAAGTGATAACATTCCCCATAGGTAACAAATGTGATAAAATGAGTGAATGGTTCAATTACCTACATGTGGTTTGGAAGTAGATGTCAATTGTCCCTAAGGCTTTGTCTTTTGTAGTTAAAAACCCTTTTTTCTTAGTTTGTTTGATAATTAGTATAGTTATTTAACTTTGCTAATTATCTTATCTTTTAATTTCATAACTTAGGAAAATCAACCTACCGACCCCCCCCCCTTTCTTGCTTTTATATGCATATATATTTACTTCTAGCATAATATCGACCTTATATGTTTAAATGCTTAAGAAAATCCCTCTTCTTTGTGGACGATCCCAATTTTCCACTATCTACTTAGTTGTAGTTAGTAAGAATTTAGGGCTTATTAATATTTACTTTGAGAGGTACGGGGACGACCTCCCATCCACCCCTGTATCCTTGAGGTTGATTGTCATCCTTCCATCAGAAATTAGGGTGATCTCTATACCTTGGATTGAATTTATTTACATAGGGGTCCAATCTTGCTTTACCTTGGTTCCTCCAGAACCGTTTTTGTTGACCCCTAGAAAATTGAGGTCTCTCCCTATTGTAGCATTCTACAGCGTTAACTTATTGCACATCACTAACGACCTCAGGGCATTTTTTGGAGTGGTGGTCGAGGTTGCAAACCCCACACATCTTGACTTGGTGCATCTTTCAACGCAAAATATCTTTTATCATAGATGCAAGAGCTTGGACTTTCTCCTCCAACTTTGGTGTGTACGGGTTCATCCAAGACCTTAGCCCTAGTCCTTATGCCAAATTGCCTTATCCTATTGGCTATCTCTTCAAAACATTCCATCGCATCTTTCAGGCTCTTGTTGGCTATAGTACCGTTGCATGCGGAATTTACCATCCTTATGTCTTCGTCACAAAGGCCTTCAAAGATGTAATAGAACAAATATCCTTCCTTGAATGGGTGATAGGGGCAACTAGACAGGTATCTAGTAAACCTCTTCTAATAATCATATAGGCTCTCGGTCGCTCCTTTAGTAATGTTGGACAGTTGTTTCTTCAACCCGGTCGACATAGATACTGGAAAGTATTTTTCCAAGAATCGCCGCTTCTTATCTATGCACGACCCAATACAACGTGGTAGTAGATAATAAAACCAATCTTTTGCTTCATCTTGCAGTGAAAAGAGGAATGCTCTCAAGTTGTAATCATTTTGTTCACACTTGGCTGCTTTATATTTGTTCACACCAAATGGAATTCTGACAAATGTTTTTTCGGAACCTCTCATGCCATACCGTGGAAAGTAGGAAGGTAATGTATCATCCCACTTTTCATCTCACAAGTCACATTTGGAGGAAAGGGTGAGAGTGTGATACATAAGGGTTGGTTCTCTAAGTTTAGGGCCATAAGCTCTCTCAATGTGTGGTAATCTTATGCCATCTTATATGATGCTTCCAAAAAAATTCAAACCCCTAGGTTAAGCCTCTAATCTAGTTCTCTTTCTCCTTCTCCTCCGATTACTCGTGGAATCGGTTAGACAATGCAAAACACCTAGATTTGTGGTATGGGTAAGTACCATAAACTAGGGTCACATAATCCTTCCAATGTCACAACAGCAAATAGAATCAAATTAGCAAGGATACTATGAACAAAACTCCACTCGCAAAAAACAAAACAAACAAAAGAAAAACAATAAAAGACACACTAACTACTCTACTAACATAGCATGCTCAACTAATAGTTGAACTGAAAAGCATCCGCGACAACGGTACCAAAATTTGACCCACCTTGACTCGTTCGTTGTTAAAAAAACATGGCAAGGGACTTATTGGTCAAATATAAGAAGTTTATAGTTTTGCACCCGTTCTTACTGCTAAGCTACCAAGGGATAGTAAGCGGAAAGCCATGGGTTTGTCCACAAGAATGCTAGGGCTCAAGTACTAGGTAAAACACAACCTCATGCGAATAATCAATTTGCACGAGACAGCTAGTAGTGTAGACATGAAACTGGGGGAGGGGGGTTGGTGTTTTCAACTAACAACTACAAGCATTCAATTTGCAAACAAGTAAATTATTTATACTAGGAACTTATAAATCATTTAGCAACATGGTAGTTTTGATGCTTCAATCCTCGATTCATTAACATATAAACATACAAAAGACCTATCAGTGAGTTCACAACACATGGTGTGGCCGATGGCATACACTTCCCCAACCCTGTCACGGTGGGTACGCTCACAACCCTTTATCGACACCACCATCGTAATTATTGGAGTTTAACGAGGTCCGACCTTTGTTGTAGGTCTATTTCTCCCTCGTGCTGTTACATCTCAGGCTTCCACCACTAATGCAACTACTCCTCCCTGGTTCTATATATGCTAGTCTCAAGGTTTTTATGCACCTTATATGTGATACTAGGGTTTGAATACAACACCTATCTTGCTACTATTCACTATCTCTACCCGCAACCTCTCGGACAATAGTTACGAAGTCAGCTATGACTTGTGCAATGGCAAATAGGTCAGAGCATTCTCGAATCCCCTGTGCACACACCAACACAGACGCGTTCTCCCCTTCCCATTCTAACATCCAAGTTTCTTTTCCCAATGGGGCATCAATAATTTCACCATACATGAGTGTATCCCAAAGTTTGTGTTTATATGTGGTGTACCACTCATGCACTTATAAAAATTCAAGAACAATCAAAATAATATCATAAACGCAAGGATAAGATGAATCTAATGAATCTCATAGAGCATTTAGAACATACCGAGTGCCAAAATGAATCCCAAGCTAATATAACTACTCCCTAGACATGGAATTTAAATATAGATTTCAATTCCACATATTTAAGACAAAGAAAGAAGAAAAGAAAAGAAAATATTACAAAGCCTACAAAAGGAACTCCTTCCTTCTCTCTAAGCTCTATCCTCTCCAAATGTGTTTCTAAATATGATCCAACCTCCCAAAATGAGTAGATTGGGGTCCTATATATAGTAGCAGGTAATTGGGCCTAAAAATATTCCCAAAATAGGCCAAAAGTAGCATACCCCTAAGTTAGTTGCCAAGGTTTCACAGACCGGCACAGATGCCACGATCCGTGAAACATCCATGGCTATGGGATGGTTGATCAGTCACAGTCCGTGAATGTTCATTGCCGCAACCTATGGGATCTAGCATCGTTCTTAAAGTTGGGATCGTGCCATGGTCCATGAAGATTTTCATGGACTGTAAGTAGCATGCCATTTTTACTTAGAGTTTTCCCGCGGTCCCTGAAGGTTTTACGGACAGTGAATAGCTTGCGGCTTCTACTAAGAAATTTTATCTCAGCCCGTGGTGGTTTTTATGGACCGCCAGTAGCTTGTGGTCTTGATCAGAATTCTTCTCACAATTCGTGAAGTTTTTCACAGACCGGATCCATACTTAGCCAAATTACTCAACTCTTCACCCCCTAGCTTCACGGGCCAATACTTTTGTCACAGCGTGGTGCCTTGCCTCCTGAAGGTCTCGTGTTGATCTCATGTAATTGTTCATAGAGCCCCTAGATTCTTGTGTAGTGTGGACTGTGAAGATTATCACACACTGCCGGTGCTTGGTTATGTTGGGTCTGTGACTGGCCGCTAGTGCTTTGTTGGTTAAACTTTGTTTACTTGTCACGGGTGAACTTTTAGTCTGAATCGAGAATTCTAGTAGTCAACTTCACAGTACTCGAGAAGATAAATCCAATGGAAAAATCTTGAAGGATAATTCTTTATGGATCATTTTTTAACTTAGGCAACACTCCTCGGACTACGATTAGCCATTTTCTCCTTTGACCATCTTGAACTCCGAAGCCTCTTATCTTTGGCTTCAATCTCCTTCTACCACACATTGATGTTCATGGCATTCGTCTACTACCATTCAAATGCGAATGATAATCAAATCTTCTACCGTTAAAAGAAACAGGCCTTCACAAGAATGTATTGTAACCATAGCATTCACGAGCGACCTACTAAGGGTAGTAATAGTGAAGACCAAGGAGCCCATGAACACGAGATGTCAAGAATCACTAATTAAGTATACAAAATTTTGTATTTAGAATAGAAAACCAAACATGGTTGTCGAAACCCCTTGTCATGTAAACTTAAATAATGTCGCCAAACTACTAACCAAGAGTAACTAAAAACTATTTCAAATGCATTGGTTAAAGCATGCCATATGGTGCTGATCATTTATCCTAATTGTTTCTTCATGGTATTATTGTGATTCTTCTTGATTTTTTGAAATGCATTAATATTACCACATATAAGCACACACATTGGGCTATATTCATGTGTGGTGAAAATATCGATGCCCCATTGGGAAGAGAAACTTGGATGTTAGAATGGGTAAAGGAGAATGAGTCTGCGTGGGTGTGTGCACGAGGGATTCAAGAATGCTCTAACTTATTTTTCATCGCACCAGTCTTAGCTGACTTCATAAAGTTGTCCGAGATGTTCAGGGTAGAGATAGAGAATAATAGCAAGCTTGGGTGTGAGAGGCCTTAGATCATAGATAAGGTGGCGATGACCCTTTGGCCTAATTGATAGGACCATTGGGAAGTAGTGAATTTGTGGTGGAAGCCTGGGACGTAATCGCATTGGGGAGAAACCAACCTACAATAATGGTCAGACATTGTTGTACTTCCCTAATTATGATGGTTGTATCGATGAAGGGTTGCGGGTGCACTCGACATGACCATAATGGGGAAGTGTATGCCATCGGCCACACCGTGTGTCATGAACAATCTAATAGACATGCATAAATTTCTATGTGAGTGAATTGAAGATCAAAAAATTAGAGTAACCATGTTTCTCAATGACTCCCCAAGTGCCTCAATGACTCCCCAAGTGCCTAGTTAAATGGCTTACTTTGTTGTTTTACTATTGTTTTTTAATTGTGGGGGATATTTATTAGGTTCTCCAAACCTAGTTAGAACCAAAATATGTACAATGATGTTTTGGAAATATTACATTGATAGGGTAACCTCGTTGCCCTCAAAAGAAAGGTCTAATACTAGTGGACTAGTGGTTCAGGACGAGAGGAAGTAGTACGTGGTGGCTCGAGGTCTCGAGGGGTCGAGGCTCGATGGTTTGAGGTTTGAGTGCCTGAGTGCTCGTTGGTTCGAGTGCCAATGGCTCAAAGGTAGCAGGGCTCGAGAGTTTGAGTTGTTGTTTTACTATTATGCTTAGTAGTTGTTAGTTTGAAAAGACAAAATCCCTCATCTGCTTTGCTTTACTAGCTATTAATTTCATGCGTATAGATTGACGACCCATAAATGGTTGTGTTTTGATTGATATTTAGACCTAGTATCTCTGTGGAAAAAGCTAGGGCTTACCGCTAACTACTCCATAGGTAGCATAACAGTGAGAACAGGGTGCAGAACTATAAATTCTATCTTTTGACCCATGTTCTCCACCCTGGTTAATGGGCTACAATTAATGGCCCCGGGGGGAGGTAGGTCAAAATTTGGTGCTGCTGCTTAGGTTGCTATTCAGACTAAGTGTCAATCGGGCATAATGTGTCAGTAGAGTTGCTAGTAATTCTACTGACCTAGCGGGCAGGGCCAGCAGGAAGGGAACTCGGATGGCACGGATCATGCCATTTTCCACTTATCATGTATGTTGTAGCTTATAGGGTTCTTAGGCTTATTTTGGGCCTATTTCAAGTCATAATTTTCTACTACTATATATATGGACCTATGTTTACTATGGTTAAAGTTTATGATCTCCTTTAGACTTTAAGATTAGGGTAGAGAGAGAGAGAGAGGAGTTATTCCTTCTCTCTAGAATATTTTCTTTTATTCTATTTATTTTCCCCTTACCCAAAGGCATTGAATACATTGAAGTACTTGGGTTTAATGCTTACGAAGTAGTTAATTTTCTTGGGGTGGTATTTGCATTCATGAATTGATTTTGGTTTTTTGAGATTTATAAATTCTCCTATATTTGTGTGCTGTGAATATTTGTGCTTTATTTATGCTTTCCTTTGTGAGATTTATGCTATGTCATTGTTATGATGCATCCATACATTCATGGTAGTGTAATTCCATTCTAGGCTTCATTGCTCTCTTGGAGTGTTAGAATATGGAGTATGTTCAAGAACACCAGGGAGATGTGTGCATTCATGCTACCGCAAGAGAATATATTTCTATTTTTTAAACAATAATTGTTATTGGCTAGTTGTGTGAGAAATCACATGTCGAGCGGTCAATTCAGCAAATCCTGACGAGGGAAAACCCTTGGCTTACCCCAATAGATTAGCATGATTGTTTGTAGCAACTAGAGTTGTGCTACTCTAGAGTCATCACAAGGTGTCATTTCCTTTGCCTCTCTCGGTCTAGGGATTGAGATACATAGTGGAGTGTCTGGGATGTAAGGCCCTTACTTTCATATTTAACGATTGCGACCTTCATGAGGCATTTCCCTTTTAGGCAGGATTTGTTTCTCTAAGTGGAGGCACAGTAGCATTGGGAGCAAGATGACAAGGATGGTCTGTGGTGTCAATGGACTAGAGTGCATCCCTAACTATGGAGATGGTGGGATATGCATGTATTGGTGGTAAGTACCTCGTGTGGCTGGCGTAGGGGAGCCATTTACCAATCATGTTATGCAAATACCCCCCAAGTGATAAACTATGTAGTTTAATGTCGTTTGATGTCATATGCTTATAGTTGTTAGTTATAAAACCCCCAAAATCCTGTTTTGCAATATTTAGTTATTCCTAACACTCAGACGGATTAACCACCCGTACGTGGGTCATGTAGTTAATTTTTAGACATCTAGCATCTCCGTGGAAATACACGATCTTGCCACTATCTACCCTATAGGTAGATTAGTAGTAAGTTTGGGAGCAAAATATATAAATTTTAAATTTGATCTCTTTTTAATGCCCTCCGCTCGGGTTAGCTACTCATCGTATTAACGATCCGAGTGGAGGCGGGTTGCACAACAATTCACAGAGTGTCACAATATGATTCACAAGTATTAAATAACCAAAGTTTCACCCACAAAATGCTACTAACTCATTAACAATTCTAAACACACCCAAAAATTCATTATAATATAACCAATGGTGCCACACAATCCCAAACTTTAGCACCGAACAATATCTCAATAACACTAAATTTCAACATAATTTAAATTCACAAAGAATGTGAGAAGTATTATAGTGGGAATGATGGGAAGAGTGTGGATAGCACAAATATGTCAAATGTATGCAAGTTTGGGTGAATTTGACCGAAAACTCAAGAACTCCCAATTTCTAGGGTTCTTGAGATTTTAAATCAAATTTTGGGAGAAATGGATATGAATTGGGTGTTTGGGGAATGTGAGGGTGGAAGGAGTGTGGTGAGAAGGAAAATTTTGTGTGGGAGCGGAGAACTTTCCGACAAAAAATGGTGGTGGTGGAGGGATGGATTCGGTGGCAAAGTGAATAAAATGGGAGAGGGGAGGAGAAAACAAGGTCTGAGAAGGCTTAAGTTGATTAACAAATTTTACCTTTGTGTGCCACAGTATATGTCACGGCCCACGAACACCCCACTGCCTGAGTTATATTTCAATGCTTACCTAATTGCGAGTGCGCCGCAATATATACTGTGGCCCAGGATGGTCTCTCTGTCCGTTTCAAATGAATTGCAATTTTCCTTCGCATGCCACAATATATGTTGCGGCCCACAAAGGCCTTTTTACCAAGGCTCCTTCATTTCATTTAAAGATCCATTTTTGGTCTCCAAAATTCCTCAAGAGCATTCTAATCGTACAAAAGTAACAAATGAAGCAAACCTAGCTTAATATTAATCTGAAATCAAAATAGAAAAATTATCATAGTATTCAAAATAAAACAACATACTAAAAATTATGCTTAAATTAAAAGGAAGTTATACTTGCATCGACAGAATATCCCGAAGGCTATCTGAGTGATCAAAAAAAAGTTTATTTAACTATGTCATTGTGACTTATTAACAAAGTATAAATGAAGCTACATCATCAGAATTGCACGAGTGGCATCCGGATGATTAAAACAAGTTTATTTATCATCTTCGATATGATGTATTCACATTCCGAAGCCTCTAATCACTAACCGGGTTATCGAGAAGGGTTTTCTCGACTAGTTATGGTTGGAAACTCTCATAATAGGGCTTCAAGTGGTGACCATTTACCTTAAATACTTTAGAATTATCCTCACTCATAATCTCTACCGTTTTATGTTTGAAAAAATTCACCACCACAAAAAGACAAATCCACTTGAACCGCAGTTTACCTGGAAACAACCTAAGGCGCGATTGGAATAGAAGGACTTTTTAACAAATGCCAAAGTCCTTTCTAGTGATCAAGATACCATGCTTGGTCTTGGTTTTCTCCTTGTAAATTCTAGATTTCTCATAGAAGTCATTCTGAATCTTTTCAAGCTCTTGCAATTGAAACTTTCGATGCACACCGGCTTCATCCCAGTTCATATTAAAGCTTTTTACGGACCAATATGATTTGTGTTCAAGCTTAACCGGTAAATGATATAGCTTCCCAAAAACCACCCCATATGTATACATTCCAATCGAGGTCTTATAGGCTGTTCTATGGGTCCATAAAGCATCATCTAGCTGGATGCTCCAATCTTTCCTATTTAGATTGACCGTTTTATAAAGTATGAATTTGATCTGTCAATTGGAGAAAACCTTGGCCATTTTATTATGAGTGATAGGCTTTGTGGGTTACCCCATACTTCATCATATAATCCTCCATTGTGCGATTGCAAAACTTGGTTCCTCGGTCACTAATCACGGCTTGTGGAATCCCAAATTGGGGAAAGATATTCACTTTCAAGAACTCGACCACCACTTTTTAATCGTTTGTCTTAGTGGCCTTTTATCGACCCACTTTGATACATAATCGACGATGAACAAAATATAAGTGCAACCAAAAGAGCTTGGGAAAGGTCCCATGAAGCCAATCCCCCACACATCGAAAGTATCACAATACAAGATGTTTGTTGTGGCATTTAATTCCTATGGGAGATGTTTCCCATTATTTACCAGTTTTTGCAAGATTGACAAGATTTATACGAATGCTTCATCATGTGAGGCCAATAGAGACCTCTTTCTAGCACATTCAAAGCAGTTCTATTGGCACCAAAGTGCCCACCACATGAAAGAGAGTGACAAAAATAAAGAATTGAACTCACTTCACTCTCTGGGACACATATCCAGATCACTTGATCCGGTCAATGCTTCCATAAATAGGGATTTTCCCACACATAGTGTTTAACCTCACTTCTCAACCTATCCCCTTTAGCTTGGAAAAATATGAGGGAAATTGGTGGGAGAAAAGAAAGTTAACTAGATCAGCATACCAAGGGTGAGCCTCCCTAATTGCAAACAAGTATTCATTGGGAAATTCTTCCCGGGTGGTCTCTCTCCTAGGATTTTCTATAGTGCTCTCTGACTCATTAGACAATGTCAATCGACATAGATGATCAGCCATTACATTCTCACTCCCCTTTTTAGCCCTTACCTCTAAGTCAAAAGAGAAGTATCCATCCAATAGGCCTAGGTTTTGCTTCCTTCCTAGTCATTAAGCGGCAAAGAGCTGCATGGTCCGTGATGAAAATGACTTTAGTACCAAGTAGGTACGACCTAAATTTCTAAAGAGCAAATACCACCGAACTAAATTGTGTTATAAAGCATTTAGAGTTATCGATAGCATGAGGGATTCTCCCTACACTTTGACTTAAAACTGCTCCAATGGCACATTTGCTAGCATCACACATAATCTTGGAAGAGAGGTCCCAATTAGGGAGTTAGATAATGGGGACAGTAACAAGCATTGCCTTCAGAGTATCAAAGGCTCTTTGATATTCTAGGTCAACCACAAAATCAGCGTCCTTTTGCAACAATTTGCACCAAGGGGAGACAATCTTAGAAAAGTCCTTAATGAAATACAGGTAAAAACCTGCGTTACCTAGAAATGATCTAACTTCTCTAACACTCGAGGGTATGGTAGGGATTGGATTTGGTCAACTTTCGCTTTGTCTACCTCAAGACATTGGGAATATACCACATGACCCATTAAAATGCCTTTTTCCACCAAAAAGTGGCATTTTTAGAGTTTAATATGAGATTGCTTTCAATGCATCTCTTGAGCACCAACGATGGATGGTTTAAACAAACATCGAAAGAATCCCCATGAAAGGTAAAATTGTGTAAGAGGACCTCTACGAAGTGCTCAACAAACTCCAAAAGTATACTAACCATGCACCTTTGGAATTTGGCGAGAGCATTGCATGGACCAAAAGGCATGTGCCTACAGGAAAAAGTGTCGAAAGGGCATGTGACAATGGTTTTTCCTTTGTCTTCCAGGGCTATGTCAATTTGGAAATATCCCGAATACCAATCTAGGAAACAATAAAAATCCCTCCCGGCAAGCTTCTCAATAATTTGACCAATAAAGGTCAGAGGGAAATGATCCTTCCTATTTAGAGCATTCAACCTATGGTAGTTAATACACACTCTGCACCCATTTTTGCACATAAGTGAGAACCAAATTTTCCTCTTAGATGTTTATCAAGGTCACACAACTTTTCTTAGGCAAGAGTTGAGTGACACTTACCCAGTAGCTATCAGAGATGAGTTAAATCATTCTGGCTTGAAGCAACTTAAGAATATCTATCTTCACTACCTCCATCATCGGCAGATTTAGTCAACATTGGGGTTGCCTCACCAGTTTTGCCCCATCATCGAACAAGATACGATACATGCAAGTGGAGGGCTAATCCTCATGATATCGACAATGGTCCACCCGATTGCATACTCATGGCTTTCAAGAACCTCCATCGACCTCCACTTTTATTCCCTGGTGAGTTTACTCAACATTATCCTGGGTAAAGTATCTCCTTCACCATGGAACACATTTAAAATTTTTGGGTAGATGTTTCAATTCAACTACCAGTGATTTCTGAAGGTATGTAGGGATTCCCACATCTCGAGGTGCATCGAGAATTCACCAAGGGGGTTAATAGGTAGCTTATCAACAAAATCAAGTTTTTCTATAGTCTAAAGTAAATTTATCTTTAAAGAATAATCATGCAATTCATTTACATCAAGACTATTTTTCAAAGTGACTTTTAAACAATCCATGACATCAATCATAAACACATCTTGCACATAATCATCAACAATATCATCCATATCTATAACATTGCAGGACATAGATGTTAAACTTCATAGTTCCCCCCTTAAATTCCATGGTCAAGCACCCACTATGCCTATCGATTTCAGTTCTAGATGTTTTCAAAAATGGCCTCTCTAACAAGATAGGGGTGGCATGTTTGTCATTCTCCATATCTAGAACATTGAAATTGGCCAAGAAAATAAATTTATCGACCTTGACAAACACATCTTCCACAATTTCCATAGGATATGCATTTGAACGGTCAGCCAATTGAATTACTACCCCGATTTCATGCAATTTCCCAAGTTTTAAGAATTCATATAAGGACTATGGAATCACATTGATTGACGCCCCTCGATCTAACACGATTCTTACCACTTATGACACATGGAATGGTAAACATGCCGGGATCATCACATTTAAGGGGGACTTTCTTTTGTAAAAGGGCTGGCACTTAACCACCAAGTTTTATCTTCTCACCATTTTTCAATGTTTTATTTCTCCTAGGGGTATATGATTCTTTGTGGAATTTAGAAAACCTAGGTACTTGATAAGTTACATAAAAAAGGGAATACTTACCTCGCACTTGCGAAAAACCTCAAATAGAGCTTTGTTCCCAACTTTAAGATTCTTGTCCCAAGCAGAGCCACTGGAAAGGGTCATAATGGAAGGACATTCTTGATTTCTCGCTTTTCCAGTGGATGAATGGCTCTACAAGAAAAATAACCTATTTATTTTCCCCCTTTACCTTGGTTTTTAGGTCAAATAACCAAAGTAAAAAAATTTATTTTACCTTGGTTATTTTTAATAACGAAGTAAAAAGTATTTTTTACTTTAGTTTAAAAAACCAAGGTAAAAGTACTATTTTTACCTCAGTTTAAAGAAAATCAAGATAAAAAGTCTTAAATTACCGATGCCGCACGCCTTTCTCGCTTACCAACGTCAGTTATTTTTATGATTGACGTCGTACGTCACTCTCGTGAACCTGAATGACCGACGTTGGACGCCTTTCTCGCTTACCAAAGTTGGTTTTATTTGTGATCAACGTCGCACATCCCTCTCGTAGACATTAATGACCTACGTCGCACGCCTTTTTATCGATTGTTTTTGTGACCAACGTTGCATGACCCTCTCACAAACATAAAATGACCAACATTGCACATCTTTCTCGATTAAATGTTGGTTTTTTTTGTGACTGAAATTGCACGACTATCTCGCATACATGAATTACCGACGTCGCATGTCTTTCTCACTTACTAACACCGATTGTCTTTGGGAACGACGTCGCACGTCTCTCTAGAAGACATGGGCCATATTCCTACATAGACCCATTTTCTAAAGTATTAATATTTTAGGTCTTCCACATTTTCAAATAATATATAGCAATGTATAAATAATATTCAATATTATATATCTATTAAGGGTTTCTATGGCCAATTTACACCTACACTGTGTGTTCTTCTAAAACTCTTTCCAATCTTGAACTGGTGAGCTCAGCTACGCAGCGATGACTAGCTCGGAAGGGAAAAAAGAACGAAGAAGGCATAGTCGAGGCTTAAAAAGGAAATAACAGTAGAGAGATCAGGAGATGAAAAATTAGGAAATGGAATCAGAGAATGATTGAAGAGCATTCTTAAAATGGTAAATGAAGTAGTACCGGGAGTGCAGGAAACGAGGAAGGGAGAAACGCTAACAGAATAAGTGATGGATATCAAAACTTCTATTAGCAAAGTAGTGCTGACAGAAAAGGATGGAGATTAAAAGTAAAAATTGAAAGAACGGGGAAGTGGGGAGATAGAATGGATGGAGAAGAAGGAGCATTGGAGTTCACTGTTTGAGAAGAAGGAAAATGAAGTTCAGTACTACCATCCTGTAGTAATTGAAGGTATGGAAATGGGAGAGATCACAATTGAAGAAGTAGAGAAGAGTGCAAAGCAATGGGATGATGCAGTGGTATGTAAAGTAAGGGGAAGCAATCCACCATTACGGGTTATGGAAGGCTACTTTGCCAGAATCTTGAAAAACATATTGAAGAAAGTATGGATGATAGATAATGGAATTTTTATGGTTCAATTTAAATCTTCTTTGAATAGAGATGAAGAACTAGCAATGATCAACTTGTATTTTGATGGTAAGCCAGTTATCATGAAGCCTTGGTTTTCTGATTTGATGTCTAGTGAACTAGATAGGGTGCCTATTTGGATACAATTGCTTGATCTTCCTATGTTATGTTGGCACCCTAAGATAATTAGTGAAATTGTAAGTCTCCCGGGGAAGCCAATATGCTTGGATAAAGTAACATTTGATAAAGAAAGACTGAATTATGCTAAAATCAAAGTTGAAATTAAAATCTCAGAAGTTGTGCGTGATAAAGTGATGTTGAATGAAAATAAAGTAATAGTATGTCAGAAAGTGGTGTATGAATGGAGACCCATAAAATGTGGTAGTTGTGATCAGTTAGGCCATACAGGAAGGGAATGCAAGAAAAAGGAGGAGGGAGGTGATAAGGAGAAAATCAAGGATGATAGAAAGAGAATGGGGAAAGTTTACATCCCAGTATAAACTACAGGAAAAATGGTGATTGAACATGAGAAGGAGAAGAATGATGTGGCTAAACCGGAGAAGGCGAAGAATGATACAGGCAGACAAGAAAGGGATAACAGTTCTCATAAGTAGGAGGTTAGGGCTGGGAAACAAAAGCTAGAAGAAAAACCACCTAATGGAAGATAGTTGGACTTTTTGGAATGTTAGGGGACTTAATAAAACAAGCAACCATGGTCTGATAAGGAAGTTTTGCTTGCAAAATGGAATTGGTCTTACAAGTTTGCTGGACACCAAAGCTTAAAAAGAAAAAGAAAAGGATATGATGAGAAGTATTGGGTAAAACTAGAGTATGATAACAAGTGGAGAAGCTAGAATGGGAGGCAAAATATGGTTACTATGGAAGGCAGATATGTTTCAAATAGATTTGCTGGAAAGTGGGAATCAATGGTTGGATGTAAGCTGTAAGATTAAAAAAATGGACAGCTGATCTATATCACAGTTGTTTATAGCTGTAATATTCAGGAGGAAAGGATGGGAATGTGGGATGCCTTAATAAGAAAAGGAAACAAAGGGAAAGTTTGGTTAATTATAGGATCCTTTAAAACCAATTGACAAAATAGGGGGCAACAGATAGATGAAAAAGAGCTGGAAGATTTTCAGAACCTGGTGGAAGACTTAGATCTGATGGAGATGAAAATAGTGGGTCAAAATTTTACTTGGTGTAACAGGATATTAGGCAAAGAAAGAATCCGAAGTAAAATTGACAGGGGAATCATAAACAAAGAATGCCTAGAGGAAGTGAAGGGAACATATTTTGAAGTGAAATGAGACTTAACATCAGACCATATGCCACTGGTGGTTAATTTTGGAGGGAAAGGGAGGAAAGCAAAAAGGGCATTCAAATATTATAATCACTGCTCTTTATCAGGGTTATTTAAAGGGATGATAGAGCAAATATGAGAAGGAAAAAGGAGGAGAATCTAAGTGTGACGGTAAGATTGAAGAATCTTGAAAAACCTCTATCGCCGATAAATTAGAATGAATTTGGGGAAATAGGAGATAAAGTGGAGGAAAGCCTGGAAATATGGAGGAAAACTCAAGAGAAGCTGAATGGAAATCAGTTTGATGAAGATTTGAAAAAAGAAGAAAAAAGGATCAGGGATAAGGTGGAGAATTTGCAAGAAGCAAAAATCAGATTTTTTTAAAACAAAAAACCAAGGCACAATGGTTAAATGAAGGGGATAGATAAACAAAAACTTTCTATGATGCTATGAAGACCAGGAAGTATAAAAATAAAATAATAAGTTTGAAGAAAGGGGATATAGTATTCACTGAGCAGCAGGATGTTGAGAAAGCATTGATGGAGCATTTTGTTAAACAGCTGGGAAGCAAAGTCAGTACAAAGAAACTTGATGCAGGAGTGGTTAAGTATGGGAAAACTCTGACGGTGCAGCAGTAGGCGACTATGGCAACACCAGTTTCATGGAAAAAGATCCAGAATGCTCTAAGGGGAATCCATTCCTCGAAGAGCCCAGGAAAGGATAGGTACTCTAGTCAATTCTTTAAAGAAGCATGGAATGTGCTGGGTGAAGATTTGACTAAAGCTGTGCAAGGGTTTTTTTAGGGTGATGAAACACTGGAGGCACTAAATACGGCACTAATATATGATCCAAATTGAATATCAATAAGTAAACTTTATATTTTTATCAAATAAAATTTTATATACTACTTATTCATAATTATTTTAAATAATTAATCAAGGTCAACCCTTATTTGACCTTCCATATATAAACATAAATAAAATTGTTTGACTTTACCTGGTC
Organism: Rubia yunnanensis; assembly: GCA_037428765.1. Classification (NCBI taxonomy): domain Eukaryota; kingdom Viridiplantae; phylum Streptophyta; class Magnoliopsida; order Gentianales; family Rubiaceae; genus Rubia; species Rubia yunnanensis. The sequence goes on from CM075066.1 coordinate 22,862,661, forward strand.
AACTTTTACTTGAACTTTCATACATAAACACTGAAAAACATAGGTTTGACCTTGACTAATTTATGGTAAACTACTATTTGACTTTCCACACATAAACACTAATGAAAAGTGATGTACTCAATTTCTGTGGTTATTTTGGGACTTCTTGGACTTACGTTTGTATAATTTTGTGCTCTAGATCTTTTATTTTGCCATCAAATCCCTTAGGAGAGTTAAGAGTGACTTTTGTGCTCTTATTACTTTTCTAAGGAATTTTGTGTGACAAGGCAATTATATGAAGATTTGAAGCACTGAAGACTATCTTTTGGGATTTGAAGACTTGAGGAAGTGAAGTGAAGTGAAGTGAAGTGAAGACTTGTACAAGAAACTGGATGCAGCAAAAGTCATCTATCGCAACTCACGATGGCCCTGTCGCGGGTCACAACCCCTGCTGCAAAGTGGCTTGCTTTATGATTTTTCCTTGTACTATAAATACAAGCTCTTATCCTCTCCTTTCCCACTTCTCCTCCCCTAATCTCCCCTCTTTGAAAACTCTAGTTTCTCATTGTTTTTCATCTTTTTTCATCTTTGATTATGTTGGATTTTCTTATGAACATTAGTACAAACTTTAGTAGCTTATTTTATTCTTGGGAGCAATTGATTGTAGTTTCCTTCTCCATGTCTTGAGAATCATTTCCATCTAATTAATGTTTTGTCTATTTTGCATTTATGAAGCTTTCATGTTAGTTGTTGGCACCATTTATGTGATTTGAAGTGTGAGGATATGAAATGCTTGTATGATACTTGTTAGGAGTTGGTGAAAGTAGCTAATTTCTTCTCTTTTGACATGGAATCCAAGAAAATGAGTCAGAGCTTCTAATTGGGTTTATGATGTTATAATTGCTAGATGAATATGATGATGTTGAATCCTTTGTCATTTTTATTGTAAGGTAGCAAGTAGGAAAAGTCATTGAATGTTGAAGGTTCTTGCTCATGTTAGTAAATGCATAAACTGGTTCAATGCTTAGACATTCGGTTTAATGAATAAATTGTGGATTCAAGGATAGATAGGAGGCTTGGAAGTGGAAATCAATTGCGCCCAAGGTCCCGTACTTTGTGTTTTAATCAATATTTGTATTTTGTTGAATGATTAGTTTAATCTCATGTTTATGATGGTTCCTTTGTCTTTTGAATTGATAACTTAGAAAAACCAAACCAGAACCCCTCTCTTTAATTTCTTATATATATATATATATATATGTGTGTGTGTGTGTGTGCGTGTGTGCGCGCGCTTATATTCACCTTTACATGCATGAACCCTTCGGAATATGTCTCTTCTTTGTGGATGACCCTAATTTTCCACTATCTACTTAGTTGTATTTAGGAAGCACTTTAGGACTACAAATTGTATATTTGAGAGGTACGGTGATAACCTCCCAAATTTTTGGGCTGGTGTCGCGGAAGAGGTGTATATTTCTTAGTGTTTTGGCATGTTTGTGTGAATATGTGCTACTTTTTTTGGATATAATATTTTGTTTATTTTTGGTTAGCTTAGAGACATATTTTTCTATTGCTTGGTGTATGGTTCGTATGTGATCCTCTTCACAAGAACCCCTACACTAAGACCCCAAGTTAGAGTTGAACTTGAAAAGGGCTAGGAGTCTTTCTTTAGAGAGTGTGAATAACATGCCTCCTTGTGACCATTTTGGAGAACCTTCTATTTCAATTTAGAATCAAGATGAGCATCCGGAAGGAGAACTTCAACACCCACACCATCAAGGAGGAGGTGTTCCGTTAAGGCCAGTTCCATTGAGGGAGACTATGGCTCCTAACCTTGACCAACAACCTATGTGCATCATACACCTGATGGTTGAGCTGAATGGGCATTTTGAGCTAAAGTCCGGTTTGATACACTTGCTACCTTCCTTTCTTGGTAGACAAGGGGAGGACCGTAAAAAACATCTCTCCAACTTTCATATGATTTGTTGTGGTATGGTTACCGAAGGAAAGGATGAAGAGCTTTACAAGTTGAAGTCCTTTCCATTTTCACTAAGAGATATAGCGAGGAATTGGCTCCATTATCTACCTTTTGGGAGTATAAACTCATATATTGAGTTGAAGAGGAAGTTTCTTCCCCAGAACTTCCCGACCTCTAAGTTTGCCACCTTGGAAAAGGAAATGAGAAACATCCTCCAATGGCATGAGGAGTCAATTAACGATTATTATGAGTGGTTCAAAAAGCTTCTCTCAAGATGTCTATACTATGGCTATTTGAAGGAATATTTGGTATATTACATCTACAATGGTCTTCTTGATGAGGAGCAAAGGTTAGTGAGGGGAGCTTGTGTTGGTTTTATTCGGAAAAAGAGTTCGGGAGTGGCTATGAAGCCCTATGAAGAGTTGGCCGAGGAGTCAAGGATTTTTAGTTCGAGATCTGGTTTCAGAACTTAAACCCGAACAACACAAGGAAAACTTGAGGATCAAATATTGGCCTTCACCTCTATGGTGAAGTCTTTGATGACTAAGTATGGAAATGTGTCACATGTGAAGTCATGTGAAATTTGTTCATTGGCTACAAGAAATTTGACCTTTTACGACATATACACATGCGGCCTATTTTTAAATGTCATATATTTACCACGTTTATGCCAACAAGTTATGTATTTGAGACATTTTTATGCAACTTCTATGTTGTGTGACCCTCCTTGTGACACATATGCGACAATTTGTCCCAAAATGACGGCATATATTCTACATCACTTTCCTTAAATATCACAATTATATGACCTTGTTGTAAAATTGTTATGTATTTGTGACAGAGTTGTGTCATATATTTGATGTGTCACATTTGTATGGCATTTATGCAACACTTTCTATAATTTCTTAAGTTTACTACAAACAATTTAAGACACTTTACCAAAATATCACAATTAGATAACACAATTATAAATTTGTTGAAAATTTGTGGCACAATTGTGTCATTTCATTGTTTTGTCACTTTTCTTGTAACATGTATGAGACACTTTTTTATAACATATCAAGATTACGACCAATTATTTACATCGCTTCACAAAAATGTCTTAATTAAACGACACAATTATAGATTTGTTGAATGTTCGTGGCATAAATGCATCAGTCACTGTTGTCCCAAACATTTGTGATATTATTTGCATAATTTATAATGATATATTATGTGAAAGGCGACTTACCTTGTCCCGTATGTGGCAAGGATACTAATGTTTGTCAATTGAAACACGGTTTAAAATAGTTTATCCTGGACATAGTAGGTTTCCTCGGGAGGGTCACTCATGGCGTTTGGTGAAGAAATGGTCCAATGGGTAGGTGGATGCTAGAGGACCACCCATGCCACTAAATTGTACACACATTTTTGATAATGTGAAGAACTTGCCCAATGACTTCAGGACGAAGAAAAGAAAAGCAACTATTGATAGTAGTTTAAAGAAATTCTCAATTTTTTTCAATCTCTCATATTGGATGGATTTGGATATTAGACATTGTTTGGATGTCATTCACTATTCTATAATAAGTAATAAAATTCTATAATAGTAAAATAAAGTTTTTACTCCCTCTACTTTTCTTTGTTTGGCCATATAATTTTAAATGTTTGGATTTGTGATGAATAAAATAAATGGTAAAAACTATGTTCAAAAAGTAAAAAGTAAAAATGATTATAAGTGAGTGAATTGTAAAAATCTTTCCAAATCCATGAACCGAAAAAAGTATGTGTTTCTACCTATAATTTATGGGAAGTCTCTGTGAGGGTGGTCAATCCATAAACTTATCGACATGTCGCTCCACTGTTTATCTTAAAAGTTGTATTTATTTTTTTAAAAATAATTACTATTATTTTTCATTTTCTTTCATTAGTTTTAGTTAGATATTAAATTTACATTTATCTTCTTTCTAGTTTATTGATATCAGTGTATATATTTTTTATAAATTATACATTAGATTAATAAATCTTAATAATTTAAATTAAAATACTTTTATTTTAAAACAACTATATACATTTTATAAATAATATTTTCTTATGAATTACCCCATATTAATTTATGAGTCTATCTCTTGAAAGACAATTTTTCCACAAGTTATGAAAAAACCAAGATTAAAAATGCAAATTGGAAAAGATGAAGATAAACTTTTTAGGTTGCATTAATCGGTTCATAAACTTATAGCTACTTTAAGTTTAATACTAAAATTTTAATATTGAAATTAAAACCTTTTACATAAATATATTTCTAATTTAACACCGCATTTCCATATGCCTATGGAAAGATGGTCATTCCCAAGACTCTGCCTTAATTTATTATAACTATTATTGTAATAAAATATACATATAAAGTCTTATATTAGACCGACTAACCTTTGGACGTGATTTTATAGTTGATGTAGTTTGTGAGGTGATTTGATGTTTGATTTTATTTATTGCAACAAGTTTCCCATAACTTTGAATTTTTTTGAATTAATATTTTAAAATAAAACCTACCAAGGGTTTCCCATAACTTTGATTTTTTAAAAATGTATTGCAATGTATAAATAACTATAATTTAACCCTAAATATTATTGAAACGAGGCTTTTCATGATTGGTCTAATTTTTAGTCAGTCTAAAAGGAAACTTAGCAAATAAAATATTTTGACTTATTTTCAGAGCAATTATTCAAAACTCACACAACATACTAATGCAACAGCATATTAAATTAACAATATTTATAATTCTATAATACATATTCAAGTTCATAAATAAAATTTAAATTTATGTAGGTTTTATTATTATTTATAACTAAAAAATACATGTTAAATTAAAGTAAGTAACAATATTGTATTCAAATTAAAATATAAAAAGTAAAAGAAAGTAGATCAAAGTGCATATATAACCCTATATAATTGATGAAAGTGCAAATATAATCTTGCGATAATTGAAAGTGCAAATATAACCTTAGATGTTCAGGTTTTGTGAAAATATAACATTTTTTCGGCAATTTAAGGTAGAAATTTATTGAAAAGACAATTTTACCCCTCTGTAAAAAAATAAAAACAGAAAAGGCATTAATTCATTAAAATTACATTCCTAGCCCTTCATTAACCATTTCTCTTCCCCCTTTTACTTTCAAAAGCCGTGCTCTTCTCCGGTGGAGAAGAGAGGGCCTGTGCTTCTGCCCAACAGTTTAGCTAGAGAAACATTTTATGTACATAAACCAAAGTCGTTCTCTGCTCTAGTGGAGAAGAGAAGGCATGTGCTTCCGCTCGACAATTTGGCCCGCAACTGGGGCCTTGTGGGATCCGACCCTGTGCCGCCGAGGAGAACATCACCGGAGCGCTTGTGCTTCTCGTCGGGGAGGATGGAGGCATTAACGAGGACGTCATTTTGAACAGGGGCGCAATTTTCTGGTGTCAATCAGGGGTAGTGGGTCTCAATTTTCTGGCGTTAATCAGGGGTGGTGGGTGTCTATCACTGATGCTTAGCTGAGCGGCACAAAAAATGGTGGTAGATGGTGCTGTTGGGCTAGGGTTTCGGTGGAGAAAGAGCTGGCTCGATGGTGAGTATGGGTGGCGGGGTTCAGGTGGTGGCGGGGCAGGGCTCAAGTGGTGGTAGCAGGGCTATGGTGATAAGGCGAGGCAGGGTTCAGATGGTGGCGGGGCGGGGCTCAGTTGGTGCTGGGGCAGGGCTCACGTGGCAGCGAGGCTATGGTGAGTAGGTGGGGCAGGGTTCAGGTCGTGGTAAGGAGGGGTTCAGGTGGTGACGAATAAACAACCAGGCTATTTTTTAAAAGAAAAGATGTTTTGATAATATTTTTTGTAGGGCCCACATTAATAAGGGCATAATTGTCCTTCTTGTTTGAGGCTTGGGTCATAAGGGTATCTTTATCTTTGCACGTGGATCAATGGACATAATTTGTTGGTCAACACCGGAATTATGGTTGGAGGGTTATATTTACACTTTCATTCAATATTTAGGGTTATATTTGTACTAAAAAATAATTGAGGATTATATAGCATATTACCTAAGAAAGTAATAAACCAATATACTTAAATTAGCATCTAATGCCATCAAATGTGTGGGCTGAAGTATCAACCCAAATAATGAATCACATTTTTCTCCCCCATTAATCCCTCAACTTTTAACACGTGCATATATATTTTTTATGTGCCATTTGTTGAATGTTTACAGCAGTGGCGGTGTCTCACTTTCTACAACTAGAACTCTATCACTAATTAGTTGGTGGTAGTAACTTTTCACACTTAACGTGTTTTTTTATTGTGTCATTTGTTGAATGATTATTTTCATTTGTGGGTATCTTGTTTTATAATGGAGTGAGAGGGTTGATGTTGGATATGTATTATTTCGAGGATAATATCTAGCTTTTTCATTTGTTTCGCGGCCAATATATAACTTCACTGCCTTTGTCAATCCCCTGTTGCTCTCTTTTACTTGTGTTTTGAGTGAACTTGTTTGGTTTTGAGTATTTTTCTAAAGGAGGGCAACTTAGTTTTATTCACCCTTGCTACCTCAGGCGCTCCATCGGTGTCTGAAGACAAAATATCCATTCGTAAGAATTATTTCCTTTTCAAGTTCTTTTCTTTTCCTTCTGGGAAACAGTTTGTCCTAAATTCATGTGCGTATTGCCGCATTGAATGATTAGCAGTATAAGGCGCCCCTTGGAATTGTGGAGTATGCATGCTTGTGCAACTAGTAAACATGCCACCCAAAGTCACACTACTTCTTAGATTAAAGTAAGGAAGAGAGAAGAGAAGTCACATTGACATCTTTAAGTCTTTATAGGTTTATCCATATCCCTTCTTTCCAGATGGAATGCATTCTGTGTGTATGGTTGCTTATGTCTTTCTTAATCTTTTCTCTTTGCTCTTCATGGATAAGAGATTATTTGAAATCTTGCAGAATTTAAATTTGTGCTGAAAAGTGAGAAACTTCTAAACAATAATATCACATAGTTCATCTTTTCTTGGGTTGACTTTTTTTTTTCTCTCTTTAGGAGAGCTTTTTTTTATACATTCCTGTAATTCATGATTTAATATTAGTATATTGGGTTTGGTGTATACCTAGCCCAAAGGTTGGGCTGCAGGCCCAAAATTGCAAGCAAGCCCTAGACCAACATGCAATGCGAGTAGAGATAAAGGCAACCCACGAACCATGAAAAGTGGAGATAATGGCCAAGCGCCGACCACGAAAAATCTTTCTCAGAGTCACGACCAAGCACATGATAGCAAACTCGAGGAAAGCGGAGCCACATTCAGATCAGGCTATAGAAGGAAAAAGAGGTCACATATACAGGGAGGTGCAATTGGATTAGAGAAGCTTGATTTCTGGAGAAGACACTGACTTGAGCATCAGAGCCTTTTCCCCGAAACCACTTCCGGGAGCTCTTTTGCAGGCACACCGTGGTGGGCAGCGATAAATAAGCCAAATTGGGAATACCGCAACATTTTCCCCCGACTGTGGGCATGAAATATTTTTCCATTCGTTCATTCCCAACAAGATTGATAATGGTGTTCACCAGGAGTGAAAGATGTCAAAAACACCACACTCAAGCACAAGCAACTGGGAGAGATAGAAATATACATCATAACTAGCATCATGATCACATAAACATGCTAGAGATGGCACAGAAGATGAAGAAGAGGCAAAATCCCCTAACACAAACAAGGAAAAAGAAAGGAGAGTGTTTGCGTCGTTCTTAGAAGCGAACAAAGAGAAACTGTATAATCAGTTTCTAGCTACTCTCAAACCAAAGTCCCCCCAAGGTAAGTCAAAATATTGTTCTAAATAATGAGGGCCTTAAATATGGGGACGAGATGAGAGACATAGTAGCTGATAATGATGCAGACAACTCACCACTAGCTCCATATCTTCACAACTTCAGGATGCCAAAGGACTTCAAGATACCATTACATGTCAAAATCTACGATGGGATGACCGACCCAAAGGATATCCTACATTCTTATCGTAATAGCACGAGGTTCCACTATGCTAGAATTGAGCTGGTATGTAAAGTGTTCCCCATATTTTTTTCAGGAACAGCGATCAGATGGTACGAGGATTTACCAAATGGAAGTATCACTTCTTGGGCACAAATGTAACATATGTTTTGAGGACGCTTCTACCTGAAGAAGAATTTTACCAAGAAAATCGTAGATTTAAACAATATAGCTCAACGAAATGATGAAAGCTTGGCATAATTTCACAGTAGGTTCGTTACAGAGAGTTTTCAGGTTTAGGGCCTATCATTTCAATCTTCTTTAGGTGCGTTCAATCGCAAAATAGAGTGGGAGCAAGGCGAGAAAAAATTAATCAAAGACTGGCAAAGGAATTCGGTAAAGAAGGGGAAAGGAAACTTTGCTTTCAAGGAAAGAGAAGCAGGAACACCAAAACCCTTGTCCCAAGAGACACCGCTAACAAAATTATGAAGAGAGATATGGCAAGCAAAAAAAGATTGATTTCATGAACCAGTGCCAATGGTAGCTCCCCCGGATAAAAGATCAAGAGAATACTATTGTGCCTTACATAGAGATCACGGTTAAGATACAAAAAATTGCAGAGATCTACAAAGGAAGATAGAAGAAAACTCAAGGAAGGGTTATCCTGGGCAATACAAGAAGTAATATGGCGGTAATAGATACAACAAAGCAGCAAGGCAGGAAGCTCCTTGGCTAAAACCCGAAATAGGGCGACCACTCAAAACAGAAATCAAAAGATGACGATGGTAGTAGATTTCAAAGAGGACGCGCCCAATAATGCTCCAAAAAATGTATTTTTCTCTACACATTAGTCAACCGAGTCCTTATCAAATAATGTCTGGAAGGCTAAGGCCGGTTATTCACCTACACAGGAGCCCTCAGAAAAAAGGTTGCGTACTGAAGAACAATCACGTTTAGCGAAGAAGATGTTGTTCCTAATGCCTTTCCACACAATGATAACATGGTCATTATATCTAAAATTGGGAACACTACTGTTCATAGAGTGTTCGTCGATGATGGAAGTGCGGTAGAAATCCTTTTTGGGAACTCTTTTAACAAACTTGGATTCAAGAGAATGGACTTGTAAAAATCCACGTCCGCACTCGTAGGGTTCACATGATGAGCAAAGACACTGCTATGCAATATTCAAATGCATATAACAATTGGGGAGAATGGGGGGAACTGCACCATGATCTGTGACTTCATTGTCATGGATGCTCTAAATTCGTTTCACACCATTATTGGCAAGCCATGGATGAATAGAGCCAAAGCAATATGGTCTCCGTACCATGTAGTCATGAAATTACCATTTAGAGCAAGGGTGAGAGGAAATCATCAAACCTCCAGACAGTGTATTTTCATCGCAAGGAAAGCAAGAAGAACTGTGGAACAACCAAAAATGGTCAGTGCTATAACCAAGAACAACTCACTTAACTAGGTGGATCATCCAATAGAGATAAGAGAACAAATTGAAGATGTCATTCTAGTTGACAACGATGCGTTTAAATGTGTCAAAGTAGGGAAACCTCTTCATGTTAGAGAGAAACAGAGGGTGATACAAATTCTAAAAGATCATAAGGACACATTCACATGGAAGGTACCGAACATGGGAGGAGTTGACCCAAGTGTGTGTGGCAATTCAATCTCTGAATATTGCTTATTTGATCAAGCCAATCAAGAAGAAACAACGAAGCTTTGCCAATGATAGATAAAAGGCAATCGAAGAAGAAGTAAGGGCATTATTGCAGGTAGGGATTATAAAGGAGGTAATATAACCAACATGGGTACCAAACCCGATGACGGTAAAAAAGGCATACTTTGGGCACGAAAGTTTGTTACCCCCTGCCAAAGATCGATCAGCTAGTAGAAGCGATATCAAGGCACGAAGTCCTCACATTCTTAGACGCCTAAAAAGGGTTTTATTAGATATTGATGAACCCTAAAGATGAAAAAAGGCATTATAACTACTTTTGGGATATTCTGTTACGTGAAGATTTCGTTTGGATTGAAAAATGTGGGAGCAACATATCAGGGAGTGGTTGATAATGTGTTTCATGGAAAAATATTTCACAATATATAGGTGTGTGTAGATGATATTGTCATATAAAGTACGCAAGTAGGTGATTTCTCGGATGATTTAAAAGAAACCCTGGATACATTAAGTGCAATTGGAATGAAGCTAAATCCTAAAAAATACACAATAGGGGTTGGCGCTGGTAAATTTCTGGGATACAAGGTCTCCTCGAGGGAAATCGGGGCTAACACAGAAAAATACAAGAAGTCGTTAACCTCCCAAAAAAGGATCAGGGATAAGGTGGAGAATTCGCAAGAAGCAGAAATCAGATTTTTTTTAAACAAAAAACCAAGGCACAATTGTTAAATGAAGGGGATAGATAAACAAAAACTTTCTATGATGCTATGAAGACCTGGTATATAAACATAAAATAGCAAGTTTGAAGAAAGGTGATATAGTAGTCACTGAGCAGCAGGATATTGAGAAAGCATTGATGGAGCATTTTGTTAAACAGCTGGGAAGCAAAGTCAGTACAAAGAAACTTGATGCAGGAGTGGTTAAGTATTGGAAAACTCTGACGGTGCAGCAGTAGGCGACTATGGCAACACCAGTTTCATGGAAAAAGATCCAGAATGCTCTAAGGGGAATCCATTCCTCGAAGAGCCCAGGAAAGGATAGGTACTCTTGTCAATTCTTCAAAGAAGCATGGAATGTGGTGGGTGAAGATTTGACTAAAGTTGTGCAAGGGTTTTTTAAGGGTGAAGAAATACTGGAGGCACTAAATACGGCAGTAATATATGATCGAACTCGAATATCAATAAGTAAACTTTATATTTTTACCAAATAAAATTTTATATACTACTTATTCATAATTATCTAAAATAATTAATGAAGGTCAACCCTTATTTGACCTTCCATATATAAACATAAATAATATTGTTTGACTTTACCTAATTAATGGTCAACCTTTACTTGACCTTTCATACATAAACACTGAAAAGCATAGGTTTGACCTTAACTGATTTATGGTAAACTCTTATTTGACTTTCCACACACAAACTCTAATGAAAAGTGATGTGCTCAATTTCTGTGGTTATTTTGGGACTTCTTGGACTTACTTTTGTATAATTTTGTGCTCTAGATCTTTTATTTTGCCATCAAATCCCTTAGGAGAGTTAAGAGTGACTTTTGCGCTCTTATTACTTTTCTAAAGAATTTTGTGTGACAAGGCAATTATATGAAGATTTGAAGACACTGAAGACTATCTTTTGGGATTTGAAGACTTGAGGAAGTGAAGTGAAGTGAAGATTGTGAAGACTTGTACAAGAAATTGGATGTTTTGAAAATGCAGCAAAAGTCATCTATCGCGACTCGCGATGGCCCTGTCGCGAGTCACAACCCCTGCTGTAAAGTGGCTTGCTTTAAGATTTTTCCTTGTACTACAAATACAAACTCTTATCCTCTCCTTTCCCACTTCTCCTCCCCTAATCTCCCCTCATTGAAAACCCTAGGTTCTCTTTGTTTTTCATCTTTTTTCGTCTTTGATTATGTTGGATTTGCTTATGAACATTAGTACAAACTTTAGTAGCTTATTTTATTCTTAGGAGCAATTGATTGTAGTTTCCTTCTCCATGTCTTGAGAATCATTTCCATCTAATTAATGTTTTGTCTATTTTGCATTTATGAAGCTTTCATGTTAGTTGTTGGCACCATTTATGTGATTTGAAGTGTGAGGATATGAAATGCTTGTATGATACTTGTTAGGAGTTGGTGAAAGTAGCTAATTTCTTCTCTTTTGACATGGAATCCAAGAACATGAGTCAAAGCTTCTATTTGGGTTTATGATGTTATAATTGCTAGATGAATATGATGATGTTGAATCCTTTGTCATGTTTATTGCAAGGTAGCAAGTAGGAAAAGTCATTGAATGTTGATGGTTCTTGCTCATGGTAGTAAATGCATAAACTGGTTCAATGCTTAGACATTCGGTTTAATGAATAAATTGTGGATTCAAGGATAGATAGGAGGCTTGGAAGTGGAAATCAATTGCGCCCAAGGTCCCGTACTTTGTGTTTTAATCAATATTTGTATGTTGTTGAATGATTAGTTTAATCTCATGTTTATGGTGGTTCCTTTGTCTTTTGAATTGATAAGTTAGAAAAACCAAACTAGAACCCCCCTCTTTAATTTCTTATATATATATATATATATCTATGTGTGTGTGTGCACGCGCACTTATATTCACCTTTACATGCATGAACCCTTCGGAAAATGTCTCTTCTTTGTGGATGACCCCAATTTTCCACTATCTACTTAGTTGTATTTAGGAAGCACTTTAGGACTATAAATTGTATATTTGAGAGGTACGGCGATAACCTCCCAAACTTTTGGGCCGGTGTCGCGGAAGAGGTGTATATTTCTTAGTTTTTTTGGCATGTTTGTGTGAATATGTGCTAGTTTTTTTTAATTTAATTTTTTGTTTATTTTTGGTTAGCTTAGAGACGTATTTTTCTATTGCTTGGTGTATGGTTCGTATGCGATCCTCTTCACAAGAACCCCTACACTAAGACCCCGAGTTAGAGTTGAACTTGAAAAGGGCTAGGAGTCTTTCTTTAGGGAGTGTGAATAACATGCCTCCTTGTGACCATTTTGGAGAACCTTCTATTTCAATTTAGAATCAAGATGAGCATCCGGAAGGAGAACTTCAACACCCTCACCATCAAGAAGGAGGTGTTCCGTTGAGGCCAGTTCCATTGAGGGAGACTATGGCTTCTAACCTTGAGCAATAACCTATGTGCATCATATACCTGATGGTTGAGCTGAATGGGCATTTTGAGCTAAAGTCCGGTTTGATACACTTGCTACCTTCCTTTCTTGGAAGACAAGGGGAGGACCGCAAAAAATATCTCTCCGACTTTCATATGATTTGTTGTGGTATGGTTCCCGATAGAAAGGATGAAGAGCTTTACAAGTTGAAGTCCTTTCCATTTTCACTAAGAGATATAGCGAGGAATTGGCTCCATTATCTACCTTTTGGGAGTATAAACTCATATATTGAGTTGAAGAGGAAGTTTCTTCCCCAGAACTTCCCGACCTCTAAGTCTTCCACCTTGGAAAAGGAAATGAGAAACATCCTCCAATGGCATGAGGAGACATTCAGCGACTATTGTGATTGGTTCAAAAATCTTCTCTCAAGATGTCTATATTATGGCTATTTGAAGGAATATTTGGTATATTACATCTACAGTGGTCTTCTTGATGAGGAGCAAAGGTTAGTGACGGGAGATTGTGTTGGTTTTATTCGAAAAAAGAGTTCGGGAGTGGCTATGAAGCCCTATGAAGAGTTGGCCGAGGAGTCAAGGATTTTTAGTTCGAGATCTGGTTTCAGAACTTAAACCCGAACAACACAAGTGCCCCCCCTCAACAATGGAAAACTTGAGGATCAAATATTGGCCCTCACCTATATGGTGAAGTCTTTGATGACTATGTTTGGAAATGCGTCACATGTGAAGTCATGTGAAATTTGTTTATCGGCTACAAGAAATTTGACCTTTTATGACACATACACATGCGACCTATTTTTAAATGTCATATATTTACCACGTTTATGTCAATGAGTTATTTATTTGAGACATTTTTATGCAACTTCTATGATGTGTGACCTTTCCTGTGACACATATGCGATAATGTTTTTATTGTCCCAAAATTACGGTGTATATTCCACATCACTTTCTTTAAATATCACAATTATATGACCTTGTTGTAAAATTGTTATGAATTTGTGACAGAGTTGTGTCCTATATTTAATGTGTCACATTTTTTATGGCATTTATGCAACACTTTCTATAATGTCTTAAGTTTACTACAAACAATTTAAGACACTTTACCAAAATATCACAATTAGATAACACAATTATAAATTTGTTGGAAATTTGTGGCACAATTGTGTCATTTCATTGTTTTGTCACTTTTCTTGTAACATGTATGAGACACTATTTTATAACGTATCAAGATTACGACTAATTATTTACATCGCTTCACAAAAATGTCTTAATTAAATGACACAATTATATATTTGTTGAATGTTCGTGGCATAAATGCATCTGTCACTGTTGACCCAAACATTTGTGATATTATTTGCGTAATTTATAATAATATATTATGTGAAATTCAACTTACCTTGTCCCGTGTGTGGCAAGGATACTAATGTTTTTCAATTGAAACACGGTTTAAAATAGTTTATCCTCGACACTGGAGGTTTCCTCGGGAGGGTCACTCATGGCGTTCGGTGAAGAAGTGGTTCAATGGGTAGGTGGATGCTAGAAGACCACATGTGCCACTAAATTGTACACACATTTTTGATAATGTGAAGAACTTGCCCAATGACTTCGTGACGAAGAAAAGAAAATCAGCTATTGATGGTAGTTTAAAGAAATGCTCAATTTTTTTCAATCTCCCATATTGGATGGATTTGGATATTAAACATTGTTTGGATGTCATTCACTATTCTATAATAAGTAATAAAATTCTATAATAGTAAAATAAAGTTTTTACTCCCTCTCGTAGTGTTCACATGATGAGCAAAGACACTGCTATGTAATATTCAAATGCATGTAACAATTGGGGAGAATGGGAGGAACTGCACCATGATCTATGACTTCATTGTCATGGATGCTCTAAATTCGTTTCACACCATTATTGGCAAGCCATGAATGAATAGAGCCAAAGCAATATGTCTCCGTACAATTTAGTCATGAAAGTACCATTTAGAACAAGGGTGAGAGGAAATCATCAAACCTCCAGACAGTGTATTTTCGTCACAATGAAAGCAAGAAGAACTATGGAACAACCAAAAATGGTCAGTGCTATAACCAAGAACAACTCACTTAACTAGGTGGATCAGCCAATGGAGATAGGAGAACAAATTGAAGATTTCATTCTAGTTGACAACGATGCGTTTAAATGTGTCAAAGTAGGGAAACATCTTCATGTTAGAGAGAAAAGGAGGGTGATACAAATTCTGAAAGATCATAAGGACACATTCACATGGAATGTACAGAACATGGGAGGAGTTGACCCAAGTGTGGCAACTCATTCTCTGAATATCGCTTATTTGATCAAGCCAATCAAGAAGAAACAGCAACTCATTCTCTGAATATCGCTTATTTGATCAAGCCAATCAAGAAGAAACAACGAAGCTTTACCAGTGATAGATAAAAGGTAATCGAAGAAAAAGTAAGTGCATTATTGCAAGTAGAGATTATAAAGGAGGTAATATAACCAACATGGCTACCGAAATTGGTGATGGTGAAAAAGGCATACTTTGGGTGGAGAAATTGTATATATTTCAACAAACTAAACAAAACATGCCCAAAAGTGTGTTACCCCCTGCCAAAGATCGATAGGCTAATAGAAGCGATATCAGGGCACGAAGTTCTCACATTCTTAGATGCCTAAAAAGGGTTTTATCAGATATTGATGAACCCTAAAGATGCAAAAAAAAGCATTATAACTACTTTTGGGATATTCTGTTACATGAAGATTTCATTCGGATTGAAAAATGTGGGAGCAACGTATCAGAGAGTGGTTGATAATACGTTTTGTGGCCAAATTGGGCACAATATATAGGTGTGTGTAGATGATATTGTCATAAAAAGTACGCAAGTAGGTGACTTCTCGGATGATTTAAAAGAGACCCTAGATACATTAAGTGCAATTGGAATGAAGCTAAATCCTAAAAAGTACACAATAGGGGTTAGCGCAGGTAAATTTCTAGGATACAAGGTCTCCTCGAGGGAGATTGGGGCTAACCCAGAAAAATACAAGCAGTCGTTAACCTTCCCTACCCACGAACGGTGAAAGAAGTCCAAATATTGATGGGGTCGCTGGCTTCGCTCAGTATGTTCGTTTCAAAAGCAGCCAAAAGGCAATCCACTTTTCATAATCCTTAAGAAGGACAAGAAGTTTAGTTGGAGCAAAGAGTGTCAATCAGCATACGAATCACGGAAGGACTAACCTCGGACACTCCCAACCTTGAAAGCACCAATTCACGAAGAGACACTATACTTGTATTTGGCGGTTTCACTAAATGTAGTAAGCTTAGTCGTTGTAAGACAAGAGGACCAAAAATAGATACCAGTGTTCTACACTAGCAGAATAGTGCAGCAAGGTGAAAGGGCATATCTTCCAGTTGAACAGATGACCCTAGCATTCATATATTTGGAAAGAAGACTGGGAACTTATTTCCACAGTCATATGATTATTTTCTATACTAACTACCCAATTAAGAGCGTCTTTTCCAAGCCTAAGTTATCCATAAGAATGACCAAATGGGCTCTTAAATTTGGACAGTTTAAGATTCAATTTCAACCATGAACCTCAATCAAAGCACATGCTTTAGGAGATTTCATAACTGAAATGAAAAGAGTGGGAGCACAACAAGAGAAAACACAAATTTTTCTTAACGAAGACAACTTAAAGGCCACATGGGAAGATGTCACATAGAAACTATTCGTAGACAGAGTATCTAGCAAGGAAGGATATGGAGCAGGACTGCTGTTGATTAGCCTAGATGGGGGAGAATATAGATACTTCCTTTGCTTTGATTTCTGACTTACCGATAACAAAGGTGAGCATGAGGCATTAATATGTTTCTTAGACCTCACAGTTAACATGAAGGTAAAGAGCGTTCGAGCATTCAGCGATTCACAGATATTAGTCCAACAAGCACGAGGATATTACGAAGTAAGAGAAGAGCAACTGATGAAATACTTAACCAGGGTTCTTCAACTCATCGCTCCCCATGAATACTTCAATATCCACCACGTCCCAAGAACTGAAAACGTGAAGGCAGCCGCCTTAAGAAAGTTAGCA
This sequence comes from Rubia yunnanensis, assembly GCA_037428765.1. Lineage (NCBI taxonomy): Eukaryota > Viridiplantae > Streptophyta > Magnoliopsida > Gentianales > Rubiaceae > Rubia > Rubia yunnanensis. Next base: position 22,879,523 of record CM075066.1, read on the forward strand.
ACATCAGGTTTTGATGCCTTAGGTGACCACTGAGATGTGAAAGTGGAATTCATTCCATTTAGAAGCACAACAAGGACAATCGTATTAACGGTTCAAGCACAGGAGGTAAACTAGATGACACACTAATTGATTACTTGGACAAAGGGAAGCTACCAACAGATAAGGTATAAGCCAGGAAGCTAGAAATGCAATCCAAAACTATGTTTATGAATATGGAACCTTGTATAAGAAAGGGTATCTATCTCAGTGGATAAAGTGCGTAGGGCTATCACAGGCAAGAGAAATTTTAAAAGAAGTACACGAAAGATTGTGGGGATCACATCAAGGATCTCGAACGATCGTAAAGAAGATCATTCAAGTTTGATACTACTGACCGGCCATGCTCGATGACACGTACAATTTTGTCCTTATATGCATAATCGACCAAATAAATGCTTCAATTTCACACAAGCTGCAGGCAGCATTAACGGGAATATATAGAGCTTTGATTTTTGATAATTGGGGAATTGATCTCGTTGGACCTTTCCCAAAAGGTGCTAGCAGTTCCAAGTTTTAAATTGGTGCAGTGGACTACTTCATGAAGTGAGTAGAAACAAAGCCCTTGGGAAAAGTCACGGCAAAAGTAGTGAGAACATTTATTTGGCAGAATATGGTATGCCATTTCGGAGTACCACAAACAATCATTACCAATAATGGCACAAGGCTTACAAGTAAGATCTTTATAGAATGGTGTTTGAAACTGAGAATCACACAGAAGTTCACTTTTGTAGCTCACCGCAAGCAAACGGGCAAGTAGAGGTAACAAATAGAATGATCGTTCAAGGTACCCAGAAAAGATTGGAAGGAAAGCGAGCAGACCAGGTTGATGAGATACCTAACACCTTGTGGTTGTATAGAACAGCTGTGTGGGAACCAACATGAAAAATGCCGTACAGTCTGGTATATGAGCATGAAGCGGTAATACCAATTGAAATTGGACAATCAAGCCTTCAAGTCAAAAAATACAAAGAGGACACCAACCCAGAGATGGTGAGGTTGGACTTGGATGAGCTCGAGGAAAAGAGATAAAGGGTGTCAATTAAGGAAACAAGGTACAAAGAAAGGATAGCTAGAGCTTACAACTAGAAAGTTAATGAAACTTAATTCAAAATTGGCAATCTGGTGCTAAGGAAGAATGAAGATGGCCTAGTAAAGAAAAATGGAATGTTGTGCCCAAAGTGGGAAGGCCCATACAAGATAACGAAGATGCACTGATCTAACTGCTATGAGCTAGAGAGAATGGTTGGTAGAAGCGTTCCTAACACTTGGCACGTAGTTAACTTAAGAAAGTTTTATGTGTCGATTCAGCAAAGAGACTGAAAGTCCTAGTTTCCATGTACAAAAACCATGATATAATCATTGGAAGTGTTCGTTCCTTTGTTCTACGCGATATGATCGCAATATAAATCTTTCATAGTACCATCATCTCTTTTTTCAGAGTACCAAATTTTGAGGGTACGATGCATTGGGCCCACACCCCTTTATCATGGGAGGAAGCGAATGTCATGGAGGACCTTAACTCCTATCCCTCTTGTGCTTTTTCTCTTTATGCCCACCAATGTAGCGGTGACCACTTACCCTTATTACCAGCGCCAACATTATTAGGTTGAACAAGCATTTCAGCCACCTCTTTATCATTGCCATCAAAAAGTGATATGTCAATCTCTCTTTCAGATAGATCCATGTTTGAAATAAAAATAAAAACATAGATCAAATGAATGCATGAAAAATTTATAATCGTTCGCCAACATAAGAGAGAAAATAGATCAAATTCATCAAAACAATAACGAATAAAACACCTTCAACTTCAGAGTTAGCATGGCGAAGATGTTGGGTATGAGCACGAAGTGTGGCCACAATTTCCGTCTCAGGAGTAAAATGGACACTAAGACCTGGAAGCTTAGACTTGAGAACCTTGTATTTCCAAGAAGGCACAGACATTGTGGGAGTTTGCTTTAATTTTATGAAAAAATATTTTGTACATCACAGACCCACATTACTTGGGAAACCGCTAACAAGCTCTACCCCAGGAATCACTGGATAAAAGGAGAATTCATCTACTATATTTGAAACTTTTCGCAGATGATAGAAGTTGCTAAAAAACTCAAGAGAGAAAGGAATATCTGCTTTCTAACAAACCTTAAGAAATCCCGTTATGATTGCGATGCCCTTGGGGTGAAATTGGGACAGCGCAACCTTGTATGAATGAAGTTCCATCACGTGTTCCGGGAGAGGAAAATAAAGCCAAATTTAGGTAGGCTAAATAACATGAAATATAGCCAGGCGGAAGAGTGCAAACACATTCAGAATTTGCAGGAGCGTGAAGTGAAAAGGGAGCTAGGAACGGGAAATAATTCTTCAACTCATCTAAATATGAACTAGATAGCATACTACGTATGGTAGAGGATCCGGTGATGTGACCAGCATTCTCGTCAGAGTAAGCATCTTCTACAGGAGACTCGAAATGGTTAGAGGATGACATATAGATAAGAGAGGATCCTAGTGTTGGAAGGAACAACCTTAATTATGGTTAAACACCGTGAACACAAGTTTTTCAGAGCAAAGATTAACAGAAAACAAGCCGAAGAAGATGACCGAAAAATAGTTAGAGACATAACTTCCAAAATTGCCAGAAATCAAAGAAGAACCTCAACATGTCAAGTCCATAATATGAAGCAAAGAAATCGGAAATTAATATACTGACAAAATTTACTCTTGAAGAGGATCCGGGAAGATGATATGTAGAAAACCTAGGAGTGCTAAGAGAGGATGAAAGCTTGGGCAACATAGAAGATAAGCTGAAATGACAATGAGTACATATACTTAGATTTTAACAAGAAATGGTAAGATTGAGGAAGACAATCAGTTCACAAACGCAATGATGATAATCTGACACAAAAAGCAAGTTACCTTTTGCTTATATCAAGATGGAGGTGATGTATGAAAAGATGGTGCACTAAATAAGGGCAACACTAAAATATATGTTTCAAATTCATCATTTAAGGGGTACATCAAGAACAAACACATGAAAAATGCGGACCAGAATAGCGAAAATAAGGATCGATTATTGGTCTTTAGAAGAAAAATCTTCCCAAAAATAGCCTTATCACGAGGAGTTCAAAATAAAAAAAATCAATTTTGAAGGAGGATCGAGGACAGAGATATAGCCAAAAAGCTAACGTCTCATTGCAATGACGACAAAGGTAGTATTAAATGATGAACAATCTGTTAACAAGCAACATCAGTTTCCATTTAAACCATAAAGCCATGCCATTACTCCATTTATTTAGTCTCCATGGCTAGGGAGGCTTATGGTGTATACCTAGCCTAAAGGTTGGGCCACAGGCCTTGAGTTGCAAGTAAGCCCAAGACCAGTCCGCGATGCGAGCAGAGATACAGGTAACCCATGAACCATGAAAAGAAAATATAATGGCCAGGCGCCGACCATGAAATGTCATTCTCAGAGCCATGATCAAGCACATGATAGCAAACCTGAGAAAGGCGGAGCCACATTTAAATCAGGATATAAAAGGAACAAAGAAGTAAAAAATATAGGGAGGTGCAACTAGATTAGAGAATTTTTATTCCTGGAGAAGATACTGTCTTGAGAGTCGGAGCCTTTTCCCCGGAACCACTTCCGGGATCTCATTTGCAAGCACACCTTGGTGGGCAGCAATAAATTAGCTGGATTGGAAATACCACAACAGGGTTAGTTTGTGAATTTTAATCTTTTTCTGTTTAATTTTCAGAATGCTGAAAATTAGTAAAAACATGTAAACAACAATGTCCTAGAGTAACTAATTCTCTCTCTGAAAATTAAGCACTATTCTCTCTCTGAAAAACGATGCCCTCTTTTTGCCTAACGGCTTTATCGCCACCGTCCTCCGCCCGGCCATGGCGGCGCCTGAGCCATGGATCAGGGAAAAACGTTCCTTCGCCCAAGCTTTGAAACAATCCCATCAATCAGCCACCCAAGATTCACCAGAACTCCATCCCCATTTCAATTACAAAGGTGAATTAGCGGTTTTATACCCAGAAGAAGAAGTGGACATCCTGGCTGCTCCATTCTCAAAAGCTCTGGTCGGAAAATTCAGTCGCGGTCACCCCACAATGGATTTCCTCAGAAATCAGATCAAGACTATTGGCTTCAAGGGCGATGTGCAGCTATCTGCGATGGACTCTAGGCACATCAGAATAACTTTCGACATCGATGAGGACTACCATCGCTGCTGGCTCAAACGCACCTGGTCCATGGGAGGAGCTATTATGCGCATCATCAAATGGACGAAACATTTCGACTACGATGAAGAATCTTCTCTAGCACCGGTATGGCTCACCGTGGAATTTCCCCCGGTATACTTCTTTCACCCTAAAGCTATAACAGATTTGGGAAATTCTTTAGGAGAGCTTCTTTTTGCTGATGCACCTACTAAGAACTTAACCAGGCCCTCCACAATTAGACTTTGTGTGGAAATGGATGTTTCGAAGCCAAGACCAAACAAGATAAGGCTAGGTTCAATAGCACATAACAAATCCTATGCCATTTCCTACGAAGACTTCCCTCAGTACTGTAAGAAGTGCCTAAAGCTGGGTCATAGTGAATCCTATTGTAAAAAGGATCAAGGGATGAGGAATTTTAAGGAACCCTTAGGCTCAGGAATCCAGAATACCATTAAGGTTGCTGATCCTAAACATCCTGAGGCAGCTTTGTCAAAGGAAATCAGAAACCTACAAAAGAATAATTAGGGAAGAAATCAGGAAACAACTAGGATGTATCAACCTAAGCAGAACCAAAACCTGTAGAAAATGGTCATCCCTACCACAGTGGCCTCTATTCAAAGTGAGCAAAACAAAGCATCCTAATCTGGTAATAGATTCGCTGTACTAGAGGAAATAACTTCAGATGAACATCCTAAACAAGGTTTACCACATGGCGAAGGAAAAGTCCTGGGCCCTAACCCCCTAATGGTAGCAGAATCAACTCCTCTACAGGTGAACCAACCAGAAAAAGGCTCCCAGTTAACACAGGATTCCCCCCACAAAATGCCTAACATTGACACAACAGATGCTACTTTGGAAATCACCTCCATTGAAGATCTGGAGGAGGAAGGATATGAATCCAGAGGTTACAACACAGCCCCTTCCTCTCCCCTGCAAAAGAATATCCTTTGCACATCCTTTACTGATGATATACTATGTACTAGAGCTAGGACTCCATTAAACTCTGATATATTTTTACATGATCGTTTCTCCTGGACCCCTAACATTGAAACCACTCCAGTTGTACATAGTAAGCAAACAATGATATCACAGGAGAAGGAGAAGCAGGGAATCACAATATCCCCAAGAGACTCCGAGAAAGTAAGCAATCGAGACATTCAGCAGGAAGGGGAAACATTGCAACCAACCACGGAGCAAACAGATCCAGAGGAGCAAACATTGAATCCAGAGGAGCAAACAAAATCACAGGTTACCCTCCCCAAAAGGAGCTCCAGGTTAGCTTTAAAATCCAAAGTTTCCAATGACAGTTAAATGTATGATTTGGAATGTAAGGGGAGTATCAACATCAGTGGTGAGGTTAAAACATTTGTCTAGGATACATAAACTGGATCTTTTAGTCATAATTGAACCCAAAGGAAACTTAAACTAATTAGACATGTATAAAAAGATGTTCTGCTTCAGGCATCACCTGGGAATGATACACAATAAGATATGGATAATGTTTTCAGATAGGATTGCCATAAATCTTTTAGAAATCCATAATCACTACATACATGTGGAGATAGATATAAAAAACTGGGATAAGAAATTTAATTCTTTTTTAATTTATGCTCCACACAGTAGGGAAGATAGGCTCAAGGTTTATACAGATTTAGCTGCTAAAATAGATAGCTCCCCAACCCTTCTAGGAGGAGATTTTAATGTCATAAGATCAGTGGGGGAATACTCTGGCCCTAGTTCCCCAAAATTAGATTCAATCTTAGACTTTGTCTCTTTCATAAATGAAGTTCAGGTAGATGATTTAAACACTCTTGGTAATCTACTAACATGGACTAACCACAGACTTTCAATCCAACCTCCAAAAGATTGGATAGGATAATGGGAAGCACCAGTTTTTTTTAATTCATTCAACCATTCCACTGTTCAAATCTTAAGTAGAACAACTTCAGACCACTCCCCAATGCTGTTAGAAATCTCAAACTCAGATATCACAACCCCTAGACCATTCAGATTTCAGGAAATGTGGCTTAACAGAATTGAATTTAGGGACTTGGTCTTAGATAGTTGGACTCAGCCTATTCAGGAACAAGGTCTAGTTGGTTTCTCATTCAAACTGAAAAGACTTAAAGCTGATATAAAAACATGGAACAAGCTGGTTTTTGGAAATGTATATGAAAACTTAACAAAATTAGAAAAGGAAGTTGCTGATTTGGAATTAAGATATGACTCAACTCATACTCTTCAGGATAGAATTGAATTGAATAAGGCCAAGGCTAGACTAACTAGACATCTAGTTGAACAAAATCTCTTCCTAACACAAAAGACTAGGATGAAATGGCTTAAAGATGGAGACCTAAACTCTAAATATTTTCATAAATCCATAACTGAAAATCAGGCTAGATTATCAATCATGAAGATTCAGGACCAGGAAGGAAACTGGTTGAACTCTCCAGCTCAAATTAGTGATGCAGCAGTAAATTTTTTCAAAAACCTGTTGTCTGATGAAAATGAAGACCCAACTGGTCAGTGCATATCATTTCTAACAAAAGAAATACACCCTTCCATCTCTGAACATGATAACATTAATTTGTTAAGGCCTATAACTTTGGAGGAGGTAAAAACAGCTGTATTTGATCTTTCTCCAGATGCTGCTCCAGGACCTGATGATTTTCCAGGCATGTTCTATAGGAAATTTTGGGATATAATTAATCAGGATGTCTTATCTGTAGTGCTAGAATATCAAGTTGGGATCCTAATTCCTAAATCGGTAGCAAGCACCCTGATAGTCTTAATACAAAAAACAAAGACTCCTAAGTCATTTAGTGAATTCAGACCAATAAGCCTGTCTAACTTCATTAATAAATTGATGTCTAAGATTATGGTTGAAAGGATTAAACCATTAATTAACTCAGTAATATCAGAGGAACAATCAGCCTTCTTAAAAGATAGGGATATAGCAGATAACATCTTAATGATGAAGGAAGCGGTTAGAATGCTGGACAAAAAGAACGAATCACTAAATCTTATTCTGAAGTTGGATATGATGAAGGCTTTTGACCGGGTTTCTTGGTCAACCATCAACACTCTCTTATTAAGATTGGGATTCCATGGACACATAGTTAAAATCATCATGAACAACATTAATTCAACCTGGTTTTCTATCTTGATTAATGGATCACCTTGTGGGTTCTTTAAGCCATCTAGAGGGTTGAAACAAGGAGATCCTTTATCTCCTTTCCTCTTCAACATATTGACAGAACTTCTAACAATAAACCTTAGGATTCAGTTTCAAAATGGGAACATTAGGCAGTTTCGAACACCAGGGGCAGCAAACAATCTAAATCAACTTTCCTTTGCTGATGACACAGTGGTGTTCCTAAAAGGAACCACTAAATCCATTAAAAATATGATGAAATTTCTGGAAATTTTTCAAAAGGCCACTGGCCAAAAAATAAATTTTCAAAAAAGTGCTTACTATGCTGGAAAGTTAAGCAGAACTAAGGAAAAAGAACTAAAGGACATAACTGGCATGCAAAAAGGGGATTTACCATTTTCCTACCTAGGAGTTACAGTTTACAGAGGTAGAAAACTTAATAAACACTTCAAAACCCTAATTGACATGATAAACACAAAAATCAGTAATTGGAAAAACCAGTGGCTCTCAGGGGGGGGGGAAAGATCATATTGATAAACCATGTTTTGACATCTATACCTCAACACACATGGGCTGTCACTGCACCCACTAAATACACAGTCCAAAAATTTAGATCTATCTTTAGCAACTTCCTATGGGGGACTTCTGAACATGGACTGAACAAACATTGGGTTTCATGGGATAGATTATCATACCCACTGGCTGAAAAAGGCTTAGGAATAAGGCACATCCAAGCAATAATTGACTCTTTTTCTATTAAAATTTGGTGGAAGCTTCAAATTGGCCAATCCCCTTGGGCAAAATTCATGTGGTCTTTACCAGATAATGCTAGGAAATCGGAAACATAGACAAGGTTCAGAAAAATTAATGACATAGCAGAAGCTAACTCAAAGGTGATCATTGAGAATGGATGTTTGAACTTCTGGATAGCCAACTGGCTTGGCTCGGGTCCTCTGATCAACCAAGTTGATGAATATCAGGTACAAGCAAACTTTCCATTCCTTACTGTTTCTGAATTTCAAAGGAACAAAGGTCAGTACCTCCAAAGACTTACTGGTTTATTCAATCGTGACATAAATTTTGAGCTTCTAAAGGACATGACCCTAACAGATAAAGTGGATTACATGATATGGAAACCTGATATTCAGGGTTCCTTTACAATCAAATCTGCATATCAAGTACTAAGACCAAAAAATCCTGAATTGGAGATTTTTAAAAAAAATTGGATCAGGACCATACCTATGAAAATCAGTTTTTTCATGTGGAAAATGACTTTATGTGCTCTACCATTCGCTGATGTCTTAATGTCAACCGGTTTATATTTACCATCCAAGTACACAGAGTGTGATAGCATAGATTCCTTATCCCATTTTTTTTATTCTTGTCCTACAACAATGTTTTTATGGAACAAATTGCATGAGGCTTTACACATCCCAGCTAGATCTTTCAGTAACATTAGGGATAGATTGGTTTTTTACTGGTCTCTCAAACACTCATCATCGGCTAATTGCTCTATAATGAATGTTCTGCCATGCCTAGTATGTTGGGAGTTGTGGAAAGCCAGAAATAAAATGATTCATGAAAATAAAAAAAGCCATGCACCCGTGATCTGGAAATGCATATCTAATCTATGCTCACTGATATACTTGGTTCATCCACTAGATATTTGCCACTCGAACTGCCATCTCATTAACAATGGATTACTGCCTAATCTTACAAGGAGAAGAACAACTAGGCTATACTTAATAAAGTGGGAACCTCCGGATATAGGCCTCAAAGTAAACTGCGATGCAGCAATACATGGCGATAACGTAGGTCTAGGATGTGTTATAAGGGATGCAAATAAAAGGATTACATATGCTGTATCATTTTTCATGACCACAGATAATGCCAGTTTCTCCTCCTATATTGCAGTGCTCCGAGCTGAAATGATATCTATCTGGAAAGGACTACAAGTGGCGGCGGGAAGGACGGAGCATCTTCATATTCAATCGGATTGTTTTGCGGCAATAAGAATCATCCAGGGTCAGCCTTGCCCTTGGCCACTCAAGCTAATCCTGCAGCAGATAAAGTCAGCCACTGCATGGTTCCATCACGTTCGTTTTAGCCACATTCACAGAGAAGGTAATCAAACACCAGACTTTCTGGCTAAATTAGCAATCAGAAATGGAAGCTCCTCACAGTTTGAAGAATTGCTCACATCACAGCATTTTCTCTTCCTCAACCGTAGGGAAACTCTATTCCCTCAATTCCGATGGAAACATAAGTACAGTAATTAGCTCGTAAAGGTTTTGGTTAGTAATCTCTTGATAGTCTGGCCTTCGTGAGCTTCACACAGGGGGTGGAGGGCTTACAGAAGGAATCACTATCAAAAGCATAGATTTAACATTAGCTTTAGTCTATCTTAGGATCTGGCCTTCTCAGTCTTGTATCGCTATTTCAAATTTCGGGTGTGGGAGCCCTAATCAATATCCTCGCTCACTATTGAGTGTTTTGCGCAAAAAAAAACAATGTCCTAGAGTTTATATTTTCTTGGGCTAAGGTATTTTTTCTTTTCTCCTTAGGCGGGGCATTCATGCTACATTCTTGTACATCAAAATATGTAGAAAATTGAAAATTTTAATTTACCCCATTAATTCCACCCCATTTCATCCAAGCACTGGAGAATATTATGAAACCTTAATAAAATAGCCCTAAAACCCAATAAATCACATAGATCTCAAACAAAACTTGCAAATTGGACTAAAGCTACACATTACAACAAGCAATAAACTCAAAAAATAATCCTAAACAACTAAAACAATGGACCGAAAAAGAATCTCACCTCGTCTAGGGTTTGGAACGAATATGGATGTCTCTTTTAGTGTTAATGGATACTAATGAAGAAAGTATGATGGGGGAGTTGGGTTTTTTAGATGGAGGCAATTATGCAGTTGGATTGGGTGGTTTTGTGGCGGAATTTTGAAAAGGGGGAGGTATGAATGTGCGATGTAAAGTTTGGGAATGCGATGAGTTGGATTAGACCCTTTAAGTACTTCGACTATATGGTGTCATTTAACCCATGTATTTGACGTCTCATTCATGCTCGATTATATCATAACTTGACTGAATAATGCCTAGGGTCGCTCTAACGGGTTACTAGGCCAAATGATTGAGCCAATTTGGGCCTGGTCAACTGTGGGTTAAACAAACTTCACAGGAGAACCTCGGTCACATTGACCTTGTGATGACAAGTGAGCGACTTTGCATAATACAATGGGCTAATTTTTTTTACTTTAATTTATTAAAACGCTAGGCCACATGCCAGGTTGAGAATAATTTATTTCAAAATATTGATAATAATAATATTAAATAATAAAATAAATGGCCTCATCAATTTAATCTCGAATGAACTATTTTTGTCAGGGCCCATGATCGAAACTCGTAGCCAAAACACTATGAAGTAGTACAATAAAACATTTTATAGTCTAGAAGAATATACTAGAACACTTCTTTCTCAATGTCTCGAAGAACAAGGCCCATTATAGTCTCAAAGTATTACAACTAACGCTCTCAAACTGTTACTCGTCTAACTTGGTTTAATGAGAATGAAAACCAAATGTGATACATTGTACTAGTATACCTTGCTCTTGAATGTGATCAGCTTTTTCTGGCCTATAACAGTCTTAACCATTGAATAAGTAACATTACATGTTCGTATAATTCCTATAGTAATACTTTAGGTAATTTTTTCATGCCTAACTTGATTACCCTTTATAATTGTTACAGCTGATATCTACCAGTTTCAAATAATATCGGTTGTACAAGGCTCTTAAAAATCTTAATCATTTGATTTACACTTAGGGAAAACATTATCGTCCAATAGTATTGACTGTTCTTGACAATCATGGGAGAACCCTTTGTAATTACTATAACTAACATCAAGTGGTTTATTATAAGGTCGGCTATGCTAGTCCCTTCACAATCTCAATAAATTAACCATTACTATTTAAAACAATAATCGTGTAAGAGGATTGAGTGATCATAGGCTTAACAATAATTCCCCATTCAATAGGTATAAAAGACATTATAGTCTTGAATAAATTATTTTTAACAAGCCCTAAACACATCCGATAATATTGAACAAGTAATGTTCCTAATATGGGTACAATTGGATTGATGGTTTAACTCACGGTCGGCTGCAATTGACTATCAACATGTATATGATAACACCTGTGAAATGGTTGACTTTACTTGTGGGCTAAATTTTTTTTAAAAATCACTTTCATACGTGAAAAATCTATCTATACTCTAATAACATTGGCCATGACCAATGATGAAAATTTTTTAATTTCTACAATATAATTGATTATGGATATGCTAGACATACCCTAGTTGTTGACATGGCTCGTAACCTCGCATGTACCGAGGAATAGGCGAAGACAGAGCAATGTCGTACATGATCTTGAAATGGGCCATTTGTTCCATAAACAGGCCCAATATATAAATTCCGACCCAAGTAGTTGGCTACGTCGCTCAAACATTGTTTAACCCGAGACTTGACTGAAGACACTACGATGTCGTACATTCATATGGGAGGGGCTTATTGGGCCAATTTAGACCCACATGGAGACCTAAAATAAATGATGAAGGCATGTCGCATGAACCTTGCGACGTCGCATGACTGGCGGGAAATTACATATATGTGCCATACTTAGACAAAAAAAATTCCTAAAAGCATTTATTGCCATAAATGGTGCCCTCCATTCTCCAAGAACCAAACTCCATTATCCTAACTTCCTTTCTCCTCCAAGCTATCATGCACAAAAAGGAATCACATCCATCTCCCAATTAGATGCTTAATGGAGAAACGGATGGAAAATGTAGAGGTCACCAAAGTTGGAGATTCCATGAATCAAAATTGTGTTAAGGTTTCATCTTTCACACAACACATACATGATCATATTTTTCATTTTACATTTGTTGAGATTGAATTTTGAATGAAGGTTTTTTTTTTGTGTCTTAGTTATCATTTATTTTGTTATATAGCCAATACATGAAAGGTTGTGTGTAGTTACATTAAAGATTACATTTCTGAATGTGTATTGTGTGCACTACTTGTTGAATTTTTCAAATGGAGGTTATATGATATGGAAATGACATGAAATACTTAATTTTTATCATTTATTTTATTCATATGAAGATCATCATTATAGAATATGTATATAGTGTTTCACTTAATGGATGATATAGTGTTTTTATGGCAAAATCCATGATTATTAGCATTTTTCAATCATTATTCAGTGTGCATAATTAAGCTAGTGTTGTGGATGACATAGTATTGTGTGATTTATTACCTTTCTTTTTAGGTCGTGGGTCACGATGTTTCTGCCGCATTTCGGTACTATCAGAGATTTTGATTTGTTTGAAGAACAACACCTAATTTCTTTGACTTCTCTCTACTCTCTCTCTCTCTCTCATCCTTTCCATCTACTTTCTGTAAAATAACATTAATTCCCTACTTTATTTTCTCAAGCTACGCTCATCTTTGATGTCAAACCTACCGGAGGTAACACCGCCGACCATGGTTTCTCCACCCACTGGTGGCAGCCCCCTGATGTCATATTCTATGGCCATGAGTGCATCAACCTCAAAAATACAAACACCCCTGCTTAACCCGTAAAAACTTTACAGGGGAGAAATATCATGCCTCTACAAAATCAAAGAAATTGATGGTTTATCCACTTTTCTCAGGTATGCCGTTATTGGGAAATAATCACATGGTCGCCCTTCCATGGAAGCTATGAGCAAAATCTTACCAACTTTGGGATTTAAGAGTGAAATCAAGCTAGGTCTTATCCATAATCGACACATCCTACCCTGATTCATTTTGGAGGGGGATTACCAAGAATGTTGCCTAAGAACAATCTGGAAATGCAAAAAATTCCCAATGAGGGTCTTCAAATGGACACCCAATTTTATCCTATAAGAGAAGACTCCAATAATGCCTATTTGGGTTAACATTAAGGGAGCTCCGGCATACTACCACTGACCGAAAGCACTTGCAGCAATATGCTCCCTACTTGGCACTCCAATCAGAGAATATGCTACGACCAAAACTTTGGCTTGACCATGCCTAATTCTATTATGTGTCCAACTGGATCTCACCAAAGAAAGGCTCCATCGAATTAGGCTCAACTCCAAAGAGGTAAACACTTGGTACCCTAAAGAGTACAAAAACTTACCAGATTACTGTTCTTCCTGTAAAACGATTGGTTATAGTCATAAATATTGTAAAACTAATCCCAAAAGGGCAGGAAATGATTCAGAAATAGAAAACTTGGAAACAAAGGTTAACTGGATTACCAAACTAGGTAATATCAGTATGATGAATAATCTTCAACCTCACTACTAGCTGCTAGGAAGTAACACTCGTCAGGTTCTACAGTTAATTAGAAAGATGATGATATTAACAAGAAAAACCTAGGGAATCAAAAATATCTAATCTAAAAGTAATAGACAGTGATACAAATGATTTTGTTATAGAAAACATAGATTACCTATCGGAGACTGGAATATTATCTACTACCAGACACAAAAAATACACTACACAATTTACAGGTCAACAGTTTGGAAAGGTTAAGTCAACCAGAAACTTAAGTCCAACCCCCTCCCAGGATAATATTCTGAGGAAAAAAGGCAAGCCTTTGAGGCTGCCAACCCATTTGCTATATCGCAAGACATGAAACTGATGATACAATGAAAGCAGCAGGAGATGGGATGATCTAAGGATTTCGGACAACTTCAACATCACCTCAAAAAGGGAACAAAAAGGATGATGATCTTACACATGGCCAACTCTCAAATAATTACTATCCACCTTGATGCTAGACCTATATCTGATATGCAGGTATTACAAACTAAGGTAGGTGAACTATTGGATGAAGGTCCTGCAAATGAAGCTGCAGAAAGTGTGGGTGAAGAACCAATAAATCCAAGGGAACCAATAGAGACAATACAAGATGAGGATTCAATGGAAACCATTGAAGATAACCAGCTGAAGAAAGACAAAAAGGCAGCAAGACAACAAGGCTCAGATGATATGACTCAAGAACTGCCTATATCTAAACATGTCCTTACCAGGTTAGCTTTCCAAAAACTTGTCAATGTTGATTAACTTATTGGTATGGAACACTAGAGGTATCTCCACATCAGTTAATGCACTCAAAAAAATTAACTTTAAGCATAAAGTGAAATATCTGGAAATTATTGAACCCAAATTAAAACTTGATCAGAAGGACATGTACATGCATAAGCTTAATTTTTATTCAAAATTAGATACAATGCATGAAAAAATTTGGCTACTTCATAATAGCTTAGGTACTGTAAACTATATAAATGAAAATGACCAGTTTATACATGTGAATGCCACCTTTAGCTCGGAACTACCAGCACTGAACATACTAATTATCCATGTTAAATGTTATAGGTTGTTCAAGCAAGGCTTGTATAAGGACATTACTGATCTAGTTACTATGAATGAAAATTACATACTTGTTGGGAACTTTAATGTGATTAGGAACATGGAGGAATATAAGGGCCCCACCCCCTGAGGTAAATTAAACCTAGGTAATCTGAATAGAGCACACTTTTCAGTTCTAATAAATGGAGCACCCAAGGGATATCTCAAATCAACAAGAGGATTGAAACAAGAGGATCCACTCTCCCTTTTTCTGGTCAAATTTGACCAAATTCATAAATGGGGGGTTAAAAAAATTGGCCACTGAGGGAATAGTTGATAGGTTTAGGGTCCCTGTAGGAATAGATAACATTATGCAACTATCATTCATGGATGACACTGTCCTTTTTCTAAAAGCAAGTAAGAATTCATTAATTCACCTAAAAAATTTCCTACATCTATTTCAAAGAGGCATGGGTCTGAAAATAAATTTTAATAAAATTTCTTTCTATCATTAGAAGAACATGAGTCTTAGAAAGATCCAAGATATCAAATCAATAACAGTAACGGTACAATGGCTTATGCCCTTCACATACCTGGGGGTTAACTAGAAAGTTGAACTCATATTTAAACCTCATTCTCCAAAGAATCAGCTCAAAGTTATCCAACTTGAAGAATCAATGGCTTTCTCCAACTGGAAAACTCATTCTGATTAATTATGTTCTCACTTCTATTTCCCAGCATACTTGGGGAGTGATTTCACCTATTCAAACAATCGTCTCAAAAATTGAAAGCCTTTTTTCCAGCTTCTATTGGGGAAAAGGACGATCAGGAAAATGAAAAGATTGGAGGGGTTGGGAAAAATATGATATCTTAAAAATGAAAATGGATTAGGTGTGAGGTATACACAATTCATCATAGATGCATTTTCTCTAAAAATCTGGTTGATGCTTTAGGTGGGAGGATCAATATGGACAAGCTTCATGTAGATAACTTAGGCCATACAGCTCATACAGAACATCTGAGACTTGGTCTAGGTTCAAAGATGTAGATAACATAGGTAAAGAAAACATGGTAATAAATGTTGGCAAGGGGCAGTGAACTTTTGGGCTTCAAACTGGTTAGGGTTAGGTGTTTTAAGCCAAAAATGGCAACTAGAGAACATTCCATTCTATTTCTTGACTGTGGCTGATTTTCTCCGCAATAAGAAACCGTATCTGCCTACTTTGTCGCAGTTTTTACTCTAACATTGTGTAGGTCCTAAGCAAGGAGGTTTTGTAGTCATAGGCACTGGACAAAAATCACTTTACTATAAAATACCATGGGTAATTTTTCTATAACTAGCATTTGTCAGTTAATCAAGCCCAAAAACCTATCCCCAGTAATATGCATCAAGGTATAACATCCAACCATCCCTAGAAAATGTTCTATTTATGTTGTGGAGATTTCTTAACAAATTGCTACCTTTTGAGTTACAACTTCAGAAAATGGGAATTAACATGAAATCTTAATGTGTTAACTGTAACCATTCAGATGACTTGAGCCACCTCTTTAATTCATGCCCAAACTTAGCTTGGATCTGGTATGAATTCCACAAATCCCTAACTCTTCCTAATGGAAATTTCCAAACAATACACCATAGGCTTGTCTGGTATATGAGTGCAAAGGTCAGCTCCGCTGTTAAAGCATTCCTAATCAATACCATGCTTATTATGATTGTTCAGGAAATATGGAATGCCAGTAACAAGGGCATTTATGATGGGATCAAAACTACATCTAATTTCATGTGGAAAAGAATCAAGGAATCTCTCAAACTCGCTATGATAGGAAAACCCATAAAACAATCAAGGAGATCTGATGTGCAATATATTGCAATGGGTCTCATTCCTAACATCAGAATTGTAAAAAGGAAAAAATTACATTTATTAGTTTGGTAACCTAGTTTAAATGGTGTTAAGATAAATTGTGATGCTTCCTTTGATTCATCTATTGGTATTGCAGGTATAGGCAACAAAATACAAAGTGAGAAGGGTGACATGATCATGGCAACTAAACTCAAAGCTCAACAACGGGACCCTTGGAGGTTGAATTGAATGCTATCTCATAGGCTCTAGCCCTGATCCCAAATCACTGGAAGTCAACAATCATCGAATCAGATTTCATACAAGTAGTGCACACAGTTAATGGAATCCTGGAACCAAATTGGAGGAACTTAGGCCAAGTGGCCAAATCAAAACAACAACTGAAGAATGGATACTCATCGGCCAAGCACACATAGGGGGGATATCATAAGGTAGCAGACTAGCTCTCAAGATTAGGTCTCACCGGAGGCTAAAAGGTCTATCACTCATTCGACGAATTACCCTTTGAGGCGAAGGCAATCATACTGCTAGATAAATAGGGATTACCAACACTAAGGGAATTAGTTGATTAGATTTTCTAGTTGATCAATCCTTACCCTTTTGGTAACATGGAAATGTGACGGTTAATGTATATCTAGCTGACCCGAGGTTAACATAGGGGTGGAGATCCTATGATTAGAATTACATCTATTAGCAATTACTCTTTTTTCATTATCATCTCCTGTAAAACTATAACTCTTTATTTATATTTTTTGAAAGGCTTGGGGAGCCAAATAAAAGCCCTAATCACTTCAATAGTGAGTCTTAATTTTTTTTTAAAGTAAAAAATGCAACTTCCAGTAAATCTCTATCATGAGTCGCGACTATCCATCTCGAGGCATGACCAAAATTAGAAGTTTTCTGAGAAAATCTAACTCCCTGGAACGTTGTATCACGAGTTGCAAAAATTTTCTCGCGAGTTGCTACAGAAAGATAACTTTTAACTTGCCTTGACCTAGCCATGGCGGGTCGCGACCCTTGTCACGTAAACTCAACTAATACTAGCAATCCGACATATAAAAGAAAAAAAATTATTATGCGGAATGTATTAGTTAGGGAATGCATAATGGTGCACATTAAGATTCCAGGATGTTCAGGTTAAGAACAACATCATCATTCATCCCATTCTTCGGTTTGTGCATCACTTCTTGATGGGCACATTGTTCTATCATACAGAGGCAACGAATGTGTTAAATGATACAATCTTCCACCTATGGAACCTCACTAGCGAGGTCACATGCTATGGGAAGTGGACTGAGTTGTGGTTTTAGAGGGTTGTCAGCATGGCAAGGAAGCAAAGAGGAGGAGACATCTCGATTGGAGGTATGATCACCCTCCTAGCAGAGTACTTACTAATTACCACTCTTCTAAGTCTTCAGCCACAGATGCAGAAGTACCACCTCATTCATACCAAAGCGGAGCGAGGTGCTTACAACTGGTTTTACGAGATGAAAGAGGTCCCCTTCATGAGGCTTCCTCAGCCCAACAGACTAAGCTGGATCTCGACTCCCCATTTGCAGATTTAGCTATAGAGCTTGATGAGTCATGTCAGGGTAGTTTTGAGCAGGAACTTCAGGGACTGCCCCAGGTAGTAGCCCAAAGGCCATCTGTCGCGAGCCGCGATTGCCCTGTCGCGGGTCGTGATCCCTGCTGCCAAGTTACTTACTTTATGCCTTTTTCTTAAACTTTAAATACCAACTCTTATCCTCTGTTTTCCAATTTCTCCTTCCCCAATTTCCCCTCTTTGAAAATCCAAGTTTCTCTTTGTTTTTCATCTATTTTCATATTTTATTGTGTTGGATTTGCTTATGAATGTTAGTATGAACTCTAGTAGCTAATTTTTTATCTTGGGAGCAATTGATTGTAGCTTCCTTTCCCATGTCTTAAAATCCATTTCCATCTATTTGATGCTTTGTCTATTGTACATTTATGAATCTTTAATATTAGTTGTTGGAACCATTTATGTGATTTGAAGTTTGATGATATGAAATGCTGGTATGATACTTGTAAGGAGTTGATGAAAGTAGCTAATTTCTTCTATTTTCACATGGAATACAAGAGCATGAGTTAGAGCTTCTAATTGGGTTACTGGTGTTATAATTACTGGATGAATATGATGACATTGAATCCTTTGTAATGTTTATTATAAGGTAGAATGTAGGAAAAGTCATTGAATGTTGAAGATTATTGGCTAAACTTTGTAAATGCATAAATTGTTTCAATGCTAAGACATTTGGTTTAATGATTATAAGTGTTTCAATACTTGTTAATTCTTCGTACATAATTCCATTAATGGGATATCTTCAGGCTTTTTCCAACTAAAGGAGTCCTTAGTGAGGCTTACAAGAGATGTCTAATTCACTCTTGTAAACTACTACCAAAGAAGAATGGAAGATTTATCTTTAAAATAAATAGTCAAAGTAGTAAATAGGTTGTGGATTCAAGTATAGATTAGAGGATTGGGAGTGGAAATCAATTGCGTCCAAGGTCCCTTACTTTGTGTTTTAATCAATCTTTGTATTTTGTTGCATGATTAGTTTAATCTTTTGTTTATGATAGTTTCTTTGTCTTTTGAATTGATAACCTTGAAAAATTAAACCAAAACCCCTCTCTTTAATTCCGCTCTTATATGCATGAACCTTTAGGAAAATCCCTCTTTTTCATGGACAACCCCAATTCGTCCCTATCTACTTAGTTGTATTTAATTGCTTTACTTGACATTCCATACATAAACACTAATGAAATATTTAGAACTTAACTAATCAAACTTAACCCTTACTTGCCTATCCACATTTAAACAATAATAAAAATGTTTGACCTAAACTAATGAATAGTCAACCCTTACTTGAATTTTCTTATATAAATACAAGTAATAATCAAGATTTAACGTTATGTTAACCCCTATTTGACTTTCCATACATAAACATTAATTAAAATGTTTGACCTTAACTAATAAACGACCAACCATTACTTTACTTTCCATACGTTAAACTAATGAAATAGTTTGACTTTAACTAATAAACTGTGAAACCTTACTCGACTTTCTGCATATAAACATGAATGAAAAGGTTTGACTTATACGAATGAACCCTCAGTCCTTACTTGACTTTATATATTGTAACACTGCTAAAATAAAAATGCTTGAATTTACCTAAATAATAGTTGACCCTTCACTATTTATTTAACATAAATTATCACACACATACACCTCGTATACCTTATTATTTTAGTTAAACTATTTTGAATTACAAATGTAATATTATTGTTATTACATATTTTCATATGGAAAATATTTTTAACAATTATCACATAATAGATATATAAATATATTTTGGTATAAAATATGTTTGTAATTTTATTATAATAAAAATTACTATTATTATATTTAAATTCGAAAAATTAAAATAGAAAATCAAAATGATAAGTTGGTTATTTTTACAATACTACCTTCAATTTCTTTCCTTCAATTTATAACCCAGAATTTAGAAATCAGCCATAAAACTCATAAAAGAAAGAAGAATCAGCCCAAATATCCAAACCATATTAACCAAAAGCCTAATATATATATATATATATATATATATATATATATATATATATATATATATATATATATATATATATATATATATATAACATACATACTCTTTTCAAATGGACACCCAATTATATATATATATATATATAGAGAGAGCTCGACTGAAAGGAGAGGAGCGAAAAGCAATTGAATCAGAATAGGCTGCCTCCGCTCCAGTTTGCTCTACCACCTATGCAATCACAGCTCAGTCATTGACTGGCGAACTTAAATGGATAGCTGCTGGGAGAATTGGCTCACCCGGGTACCACCTATGGCTCTTCTCTCATTTGATTTTTTAATCTGATTTAAGCCAAGATTTAGGCTATCGATTGGAGGAAGAAAGCATGCCTTTGTTGGTCACCATCACCACCATCGTTAACATCAGTACACTCCTAAAAAAGGCCTACCTCCCTTCCATTCAACCAGAGCAGCGATGAGGACAGAGACTCAATTTG
This sequence comes from Rubia yunnanensis, assembly GCA_037428765.1. Taxonomy (NCBI): domain Eukaryota; kingdom Viridiplantae; phylum Streptophyta; class Magnoliopsida; order Gentianales; family Rubiaceae; genus Rubia; species Rubia yunnanensis. The sequence goes on from CM075066.1 coordinate 22,900,308, forward strand.
CTAAGCAATGAATCAACGGGAGGATTTTGAAGCGGAGGCAGTCAATGACTGAGCTGTGATTGCATAGGTGGTAGAGCAAGCTGGAGCGGAGATAGACTATTCTGATTTAATTGCTTTTCGCTCCTCTCCTTTCAATCGAGATCTATATATATATATATATATAACATACATACTCTTTTCAAATGGATACCCAATTTTATCCTATAAGAGAAGACTCCAATAACGCCTTTTTGGGTTACCATTAAGGGAGCTTCGACATACTACCACCGACCAAAAGCACTTGCAGCAATATGCTCCCTACTTGGCACTCCAATAAGAGAATATGCTACCACCAAAAGTTTGGCTAGACCATCCCTAATTCTATTATGTGTCCAACTGGACCTCACCAAAGAAAGGCTCAATCGAATTAGGCTCGACTCCAAAGAGGTAAACACTTGGTACCCTATAGAGTACAAAAACTTACCTGATTACTGTTCTTCCTATAAAACGATTTGTTATAGTCATAAATATTTTAAAACTTATCCCAAAAGGGTAGGAAATGATTCAGAAATAGAAAACTTAGAAACAAAGGTTAACTGGATTACCAAGCTAGGTAATATCAGTATGATGAATAATCTTCAACCTCACTAACTAGCTATTAGGAAGTAACACGCGTCAGGTCCTACGGTTAATTAGAAAGATGATGATATTAACAAGAAAAACCTAGGGAATCAAGAAAAACCTAGGGAATCAAAAATATCTTATCTACAAGTAATAGACAGTGATCTGAATGATTTTGTTATAGAAAACATAGATTACCTATTAGAGACTGAAATATTATTTACTACCAGACACAAAAAATACACTACACAAGTTACAGGTCAACAGTTTGGGAAGGTTAAGTCAACCAGAAACTTAAGTCCAACCCCCTCCTAGGATAATATTCTGAGGAAAAAAGGCAAGCCTTTTAGGCTGCCAACCCATTTGCTATTTCGCAAGACATGAAACTGATGATACAATGGAAGCAGCAGGAGATGGGATGATCTAAGGAGTTTGGACAACTTTAACATCACCTCAAAAAGGGAACAAAAAGGATGATGATCTTACACATGGCCAACTCTCAAATAATTACTATCCACCTTGATGCTAGACCTATATCTGATATACATGTATTACAAACTAAGGTAGGTGAACTACTGGATAAAGGGCCTGCAAATGAAGCTGCAGAAAGTGTGGGCGAGGAACCAATAAATCCAAGGGAACCAATAGAGACAATACAAGATGAGGATTCAATGGAAACCATTGAAGACAACCAGCTGAAGAAAGACAAAAAGGCAGCAAGACAACAAGGCTCAGATGATATGACTCAAGAACTGCCTACATCTAAATATGTCCTTACCAGGTTAGCTTTCCAAAACCTTGTCAATGTTGATTAACTTATTGGTATGGAACACTAGAGGTATCTCCACTTCAGTTAATGCACTCAAAAAAATTAACTTTAAGCATAAAGTGAAATATCTGGAAATTATTGAACCCAAATTAAGACATGATCAGAAGGACATGTACATGCATAAGCTTAATTTTTATTCAAAATTAGATACAATGCATGAAAAAATTTGGCTACTTCATAATAGCTTAGGTACTGTAAACTATATAAATGAAAATGACCAGTTTATTCATGTGAATTCCACCTTTAGCTCGGAACTACCAGCACTGAACATACTAATTATCCATGTTAAATGTTATAGGTTGTTCAAGCAAGGCTTGTATAAGGACATTACTGATCTAATTACTATGAATGAAAATTACATACTTGTTGGGAACTTTAATGTGATTAGGAACATGGAGGAATATAAGGGTCCCACCCCCTGAGGTAAATTAATCTTAGGTAATCTGAATAGAGCACACTTTTCAGTTCTAATAAATGGAGCACCTAAGGGATATCTCAAATCAACAAGAGGATTGAAACAAGGGGATTCACTCTCCCTTTTTCTGGTCAAATTTGACCAAATTCATAACTGGGGGGTTAAACATATTGGCCACTGAGGGAATAGTTGATGTGTTTAGGGTCCCTGTAGGAACCGATAACATTATGCAATTATCATTTATGGATGACACTGTCCTTTTTCTAAAAGCAAGTAAGAATTCATTATTTCACCTAAAAACTTTCCTACATCTATTTCAGAGAGGCATGGGTCTGAAAATAAATTTTAATAAAATTTCTTTCTATCATTAGAAGAACATGAGTCTTAGAAAGATCCAAGATATCAAATCAATAACAGTAACGGTACAATGGCTTATCCCCTTCATATACCTGGGGGTTAACTAGAAAGTTGAACTCATATTTAAACCTCATTCTCCAAAGAATCAACTCAAAGTTATCCAACTTGAAGAATCAATGGCTTTCTCCAACTGGAAAACTTATTCTGATTAATTATGTTTTCACTTCTATTTCCCAGCATACTTGGGGAGTGATTTCACCTATTCAACAATCGTCTCAAAAATTGAAAGCCTTTTTTCCAGCTTCTATTGGGAGAAAAGGACGATCAGGAAAATGAAAAGATTGGAGGGGTTGGGAAAAATATGATATCTTAAAAATGAAAATGGATAAGGAGTGAGGCATACACAATCCATCATAGATGCATTTTCTCTAAAAATCTGGTTGATGCTTCAGGTGAGAGGATCAATATTGACAAGCTTCATGTAGATAACTTAGGCCATACAGCTCATACAGAACATCTGAGACTTAGTCTAGGTTCAAAGATGTAGATAACATAGGTAAAGAAAACACGGTAATAAATGTTGGCAAGGGGCAGTGAACTCCTGGGCTTCAAACTGGTTAGGGTTTGGTGTTTTAAGCCAAAAATGGCAACTAGAGAACATTCCATTCTATTTCTTGACTATGGCTGAATTTCTCCGCAATAAGAAACTGTATCTACTTACTTTGTTGCAGTTTTTGCTCTAACATTGTACAGGTCCTAAGCAAGGAGGTTTTGTAATCATAGGCACTAGACAAAATCATTTGGCCACAAAATACCACGGGTAATTTCTCTATAACTAGCACTTATCAGTTAATCAGGCCCAAAAACCCATCCCCGACAATATGCTTCAAGGTATGACATCCAACCATCCCTAGAAAATGTTCTATTTATGTTGTGGAGATTTCTTAACAAATTGCTACCTTTTGAGTTACAACTTCAGAAAATGGGAATTAACATGGAATCTTAATGTGTTAACTGTAACCATTCAGATGACTTGAGCCACCTCTTTAATTCATGCCCAAACTTAGCTTGGATCTGGTATAAATTCCACAAATCCCTAACTCTTCCTAATGGAAATTTCCAAACAATACACCATAGGCTTTTCTGGTATATGAATGCAAAGGTCAACTCCGCTATTAAAACCTTCCTAATCAATACCATGCTTATTATGATTGTTCAGGAAATATGGAATGCCTGTAACAAGGGAATTTATGATGGGATCAAAACTACATCTAATTTCATGTGGAAAAGAATCAAGGAATCTCTCAAACTCGCTATGATAGGAAAACCCATAAAACAATCAAGGAGATCTGATGTGCAATATATTGCGATGAGTCTCATTCCTAACATCAGAATTGTAAAAAGGAAAAAATTACATTTATTAGTTTGGGAACCTAGTTTAAATGGTGTTAAGATAAATTGTTATGCTTCCTTTGATTCATCTATTGGTATTGCAGGTATAGGCAACAAAATACAAAGTGAGAAGGGTGACATGATCATGGAAACTCAACTAAAAGCTCAACAACTAGACCCTTGGAGGTTGAATTGAATGCTATCTCATAGGCTATAGCCCTGATCCCAAATCACTGGAAATCAACAATCATCGAATCGGATTTCATACAAGTAGTGCATACAGTTAATGGAATCCTGGAACCAAATTGGAGGAACTTAGGCCAAGTGGCCAAAGCAAAACAACAACTGACGAATGGATACTCATCGGCCAAGCACACATAGGGGGGATATCATAAGGTAGCAGACTAGCTCTCAAGATTAGGTCTCACCGGAGGCTAAAAGGTCTATCACTCATTCGACGAAATACCCTTTGAGGTGAAGGCAATTATACTGCTAGATAAATAGGGATTACCAACCCTAAGGGAATTAGTTGATTAGATTTTCTAGTTGATCAATCCTTACCCTTTTGGTAACATGGAAATGTGACAGTTAATGTATGTCTAGCTGACCTGGGGTTACAATAGGGGTGGAGATCCTATGATCAGAATCACATCTATTTGCAATTACTCTTTTTCCATTATCATCTCCTGCAAAACTATACCTCTTTCATTATATGTTTTGAAAGGCTTGGGGAGCCCAATAAAAGCCCTAATCACTTCAATAGTGAGTCTTAATTTTTTTTTAAAGTAAAAAATGCAACTTCCAGTAAATCTCTATCATGAGTCACGACTATCCATCATGAGGCATGACCAAAATTAGAAGTTTTCTGAGAAAATCTAACTCCCTGGAACGTTCTATCACGAGTTGCAACAATTTTCTCGCATGTTGCTACAGAAAGATAACTTTTAACTTTCCTTGACCTAGCCATGGCGGGTCGAGACCCTTGTCACGTAAACTCAACTAATACTAGCAATCCGACATATAAAAGAAAAAAAATTATTATGCGGAATGTATTAGTTAGGGAATGCATAATGGTGCACATCAAGATTCCAGGATGTTCAGGTTAAGAACAACATCATCATTCATCCCGTTCTTCGGTTTGTGCATCACTTCTTGACGGGCACATTGTTCTATCATACAGAGGCAACGAATGTGTTAAATGATACAATCTTCCACCTATGGCACCTCACTAGCGAGGTCACATGCTATGGGAAGTGGACTGAGTTGTGGTTTTAGAGGGTTGTCAACATGGCGAGGAAGCAAAGAGGAGGAGACATCTCGATTGGAGGTATGATCACCCTCCTAGCAGAGTACTTACTAATTACCACTTTTCTAAGTCTTCAGCCACAGATGCAGAAGTACCACCTCATTCATACCAAAGCGGAGCGAGGTGCTTACAACTGGTTTTACGAGATGAAAGAGGTCCCCTTCATGAGGCTTCCTCAGCCCAACAGACTAAGCTGGATCTCGACTCCCCATTTGCAGATTTAGCCATAGAGCTTGATGAGTCATGTTGGGGTAGTTTTGAGCAGGAGCTTCAAGGACTGCCTCAGGTAGTAGCCCAAAGGCCATCTGTCGCGAGTCGCTATGGCCCTGTCGCGGGTCGTGATCCCTGCTGCCAAGTTACTTACTTTATGCCTTTTTCTTAAACTTTAAATACAAACTCTTATCCTCTCTTTTCCAATTTCTCCTTTCCCAATTTCCCCTCTTTGAAAATCCAAGTTTCTCTTTGTTTTTCATCTATTTTCATATTTTATTGTGTTGGATTTGCTTATGAATGTTAGTATGAACTCTAGTAGCTAATTTTTTATCTTAGGAGCAATTGATTGTAGCTTCCTTTCCCATGTCTTAAAATCCATTTCCATCTATTTGATGCTTTGTCTATTGTGCATTTATGAATCTTTAATATTAGTTGTTGGAACCATTTATGTGATTTGAAGTTTGATGATATGAAATACTGGTATAATACTTTTAAGGAGTTGATGAAAGTAGCTAATTCTTCTATTTTCACATGGAATCCAAGAGCATGAATTAGAGCTTCTAATTGGATTACTGGTGTTATAATTGCTGGATTAATATGATGACATTGAATCCTTTGTCATTTTTATTATATGGTAGAAAGTAGGAAAAGTCATTGAATGTTGAATATTATTGGCTAAACTTTGTAAATGCATAAATTGTTTCAATGCTTAGACATTTGGTTTAATGATTATAAGTGTTACAATACTTGTTAATTCTTCGTACATAATTCCATAAATGAGATATCTTCAGGCTTTTTCCGACTAAAGGAGTCATTAGTGAGGCTTACAAGAGATGTCTAATTCACTCTTGTAAACTACTACCAAAGAAGAATGGAAGATTTATCTTTACAATAAATAGTCAAAGTAGTAAATAGGTTGTAGATTCAAGTATATATTAGAGGATTGGGAGTGGAAATCAATTGTATCCAAGGTCCCTTACTTTGTGTTTTAATCAATCTTTGTATTTTGTTGCATGATTAGTTTAATCTTTTGTTTATGATAGTTTCTTTGTCTCTTGAATTGATAACCTTGAAAAACTAAACCAAAACCCCTCTCTTTAATTCCGCTCTTATATGCATGAACCCTTAGGAAAATCAATTTTTTTCATGGACAACCTCGATTCGTCCCTATCTACTAAGTTGTATTTAATTTCTTTACTTGAAATTCCATACATAAACACTAATGAAATATTTAGAACTTAACTAATCAAACTTAACCCTTACTTGACTATCCACATTTAAACAATAATAAAAATGTTTGACCTGAACTAATGAACGGTCAACCCTTACTTGACTTTTCTTATATAAATACAAGTAATAATCAAGATTTAACGTTATGTTGACCCCTATTTGACTTTCCATACATAAACATTAATTAAAATGTTTGACCTTAAATAATAAACGGTCAACCATTACTTGACTTTCCATACGTAAATACTAATGAAATAGTTTGACTTTAACTAATAAACCGTGAAACCTTACTCGAATTTCTACATATAAACTTGAATGAAAAGGTTTGACCTATACGAAGGAACGCTTAGTCCTTACTTGACTTTATATATGTTAACACTGCTAAAATAAAAATGCTTGACTTTACCTAAATAATAGTTGACCCTTCACTATTTATTTAACATAAATTATGACACAGATAAACTTCTTATACCTTATTAGTCTAGTTAAACTATTTTGAATCACAAATGTAATATTATTGTTATTACATATTTTTATAAGAAAATTTGTTTTAACAATTATCACATAATATAGATATATAAATATATTTTGGTATAACATATGTTTGTAATTTTATTATAATAAAAATTACTATTATTATATTTAAATTCGAAAAATTAAAATTGAAAATAAAAATGATAAGTTGGTTATTTTTGCAACACTACCTTCAATTTATAACCCAGAATTTAGAAATCAGCCATAAAACTCATAAAAGAAAGAAAATTCAGCCCAAAACATCCAAACCATACTAACCTAAAGCCTAATATATATATATATATATATATATATATATATATACATATATATATAACATACATACTCTTTTCTTCCAAATACTGCACATAGCCTTTTATAAAAAAAAACACTACACACAGCCTCCTCCCTCACTCTCTCCTAAGAGTAGGTAGAGAGAGAAATGGATTAACCCTTCTCTCTAATTTATTTTTTCCTTGTTTTTTCCCAAGGGCATTGAATCTAATGTAATATTTGTGTTCAATGCTTAAAGAATAGTAATTTAGCTTGGGGTTTGTATTTGTATTCATTTTTTTTAAATATAACCATCCTTAGATGGGGGGATATTTATGGGCTCCCCAAACCGTAAAAGAGCTAGCAATAGCATCATGAGTGTGTTCGTTACAAAAGGTCATCCGATTGATGTTCAAGAGCTCTAAGAGCACTTGTAGTGGAAGCAAGGTAAAACCAACATACAATATGATCAGTAAAAATAAGACTAAGTGCCAGACTGAATCAGAAACAGATTATCTAAGCCCTGAGATATCACGAACGAGTCAGGGAGTCGACATTCGAAACCCCAGTTAGTCAATGATATTCAGACCGTAGGAAATATGTTTAAAAGCCTCATAAGGAGCAAGCATGGATCCGGTTTTATCTTCCAACTGAGAGAGGAGCAGCTGAAAGGACAAATCAGCAGCAGTGAGTGTCTTCATCCAAACAGTCTGCGAAATGCAGCGGAAGGAGATGTCCGCAGTCAGCATCAGTTCCCGTAGGAGTTTTCTGGAACCTGAGATATGAAGAAGAAGAAAGCAGTATCTATACTCGAAAGAGCAGCTCAGTGATAAGCTTAATCAGAGAAACTAACAGCACAGAATGAGTCAGAACCATAGAAATGTTAGTCAGTCTTGCAAGAAAATGTTAGCCGCAGCAAAAAAGGGGTGGGAACCTAATTTATTGCCACTCTAATCCCCGGGACTCCAGAAATATCCAGGGCAAGGAGACCTTTAAGGAAAATTGGGACTGACATAATATCCACATCTCCTTGGAGATGGTTATCCATAGCCAATTTTGCCAAAAAATCTGCAGGATGGTTAGCTTCCCGGGGGATATACTGGATAGGGATTAAGAGATGTGCCCTGTGTAATGTACTACAGATTGAGAAAACTTTCCAAGGAAAGAGGGATGGATTAATAATCCCCTTGACTGCAGTTAGGCAATCTGATTCAATAATGCAGTTGTGCAAAGAGAGTTATGAGCATATATCATAAGCACTTTGAATAGCTAGAAGCTCAGCATGTAAAGGGTCAGAACTTTGAAAAGTATTAACTCTCATTTTGATCAAGATTCCCCTCCAATCCCTTACAATCACTGCAGTAGCAGATTTACCACCAATTTTCCAGGAAGCATCCGTATTTATTTTGTAGCCTCTATCTGGTTTTTGCCATTTTACAATCGATATCAGTTTTTTCTTCTTACTAGAAATTTTAGGAATGATATTAGCCAGAATCCATCTCTTGTTCTTTTCAATATTTCCATAAAATTGATGAGCAGTAAAGATTTGGTAAATCATCCCTTTGATTTCAAGGAAACATGTTTCAGAAGAGAAAGCTGTGTTTTCAAAGATTATTTTGTTCCCATAGATCCATAAGAACCAGACAGTAGCCACTAGGGAAACAGAAATCAGGTTTTCATGTATCTTGGAATCAGCTCGATATGCTAAAAGAAATTGTACTCTATTTTTAAAACTACTGAATCCAGGGGAAGGTAGCTGTAACAAGGAGAGGACCTTTTGCCATACAGCATTGGAAGATATGCATGAATTAAAATAGTGTTCAAGATTGTCAGAATGATTCATGCAAATAGGGCATCTAGAAGCAAAAGAGAAACCATATCTGTTAAGTATGTTGTCAAAAGGTAATAGACCATTTAGGACTCTCCATAATAAGACTGACATTTTACCAGGAAGAAAGGAGGTCCAGACCTTAGAAAAATCTCTGATGCATGGTTTCCGTATTCTGAAAATTGAGTCTGCTGACCTGATTGAGAAGTTTCCATCCAAATTAGGAGTCCAGATGAGCTTGTCTTTGTGTGTATAATCCAAAGTAGCCACCTGCAGGGAATAGGTAATGTTGGTAGCCAAGTGTGGCTCCAGAAGTGGTAGGAAAGATGATTTACCCTCAATGAAAGATCTGAGGGAGATATCTGTAAAAGGTAGTTCAATGTGTTCTAGCCATTTGTAAATTAAAGCTCCATTACCTATCCAATTTGCATTCCAAAAAGAACAATCTCCTACTCCATAGAGGACTCTGGAAGCACTGTTTGCAATGGCAGTAATTCTTGTAATCCTAGACCAGGTGTGTGATTTTTTATATGAATCTGGTAAGGACCATATGAGAGAAGCCCACTGAGTATTGTTATGTTGCAACTTCCACCACAGTTTACAAGAGAAAGCTTCTACTGTTGCATTTAGATCTCTAAGTCCTAAGCCATTTTCCTGAACTGGCAAACACATTTTCTTCCAGGTTCTCCACTTTTTTTGTCTCCATGTTCACCCTTCCCCCAGAATAGACTCGAAGCAGCTCTCTCCATTTTTTTTAGGATTATCCTAGGGGGTCTTAAAACTGCAAAAATATGAGTAGGGATAGAAAGGAGACAGTGATTAATCAAGGTGATCCTACCAGCTAAGGATAGCCATCTATTTTTCCAATTGTTAATCATTTTCTCCATTCTTTCTAAAACTGGAAGGTAATGGACCTTTAAGTTTCTACCATAAAAAATAGGTACACCTAGATATTTGAAAGGAAAAGAACCTTTCTCCATTCCCAAAATCCTCTTGACTGTGAGAACAGTTTGAGGAGGGATGTTCTGAGCTAAGAAAAACTCAGATTTGGAGAAATTTACTTTTTGTCCGGATGTACTCTCATATGCTAACAAAAACAATTTAAAAAGTTTCAGATCATTTGACCTGGTGGTCAAAAATATGGCAGTGTCATCAGCATACATGATATGTGTAAGGGGGGAGCATGTAGTGGGGAGACTGAAATATTGCAAATAACCATCTGAAAACATTTTCTTGAGACTTCTAGAAAAAGCCTCAGACATAATGTTATACAGAAAAGGGGATAGAGGATCCCCTTGCTTGATGCCTCTGGAGGAAGAGAAAAAACCAGATGTCACACCATTCACTAGAACAGAGAAGTGTGCAGCAGCAATGTTGTGCATTATGAGTGCTACAAATTTACCATGGAATCCAAATTTTAGTAAGATAGAATTTAGAAAAGACCAGGAGACTCTGTCAAAAGCCTTTTGCATATCTAATTTAACTATCAGATTTTTGACCTTAGATTTCCTAGACAATAATCTGGTCATCTCTTTCATTAAAATGACATTATCCGAGATATCCCTGCCTTTGATGAATGCACTCTGCTCAGGAGAGATCAGAATGTGCATTAAAGGTTTAATCCTCTCCAGAAGCAGTTTAGAAAAAACTTTATTGACAAAGTTAGATAAACTGATCGGCCTAAAGTCTGCAAAAGTTATGGGGATTTTCTTTTTTGGGATTAAAGTGAGCCACGTACTTGAAATGGCTTTTGGGATGTTACCATTTATTAAGAAGTCATTTGCAGCAAACAAGAGATCTTCTTTGATGGTTTCCCAGAAATGAGTGTAGAATTCACCTGAAAATCCATCAGAGCCAGGAGCACTAGATTTATTAAGATTAAAAACTGCAAAATGCAGTTCCTGTATGTTAAAGGGATTGAGAAGTAACATATTTTGTTCTTCCGTAATGAGTTTAGGAATCTCCTTAAGAAAGCGATTATGATAGGTTCCTTCTATTTGTGGTACATCCTGATTAAGTAATTCCTGAAAGAACCTAACTCCTTCCTCTTTGATCAGTTTAGGATCTGAGATCCAGTTACCAAGTCCATCCTTAATTTTGCAAATTCTTGATCTTGCTTTTTTTTCTTTAATGGAATGATAAAAGAAACTAGTGTTTGCATCCCCATGTTTAATCCAATTAAGCCTAGCCTTTTGTTTAAGGAAAATGTTATGTTCTTTTTGAGCTCTGAGATGGTCAGCTTTAGATTTTGTGAGTTCCATTAACATTGCATCATCAGGTGAAAGCTGGAAAAGTATCTCTAGTTCATTTACTTTATTCTCGGAAATGATAAGATTCTGATTCACATTGCCAAAGTTAGACCTATTCCAATCTTTTATAACAGTCTTCAGTCTTTTAAGTTTATACACCAGATTATGCATCCCTTGAAGATTAGAGCCCAGATTCCAATTTGAAACTACCAGTTCCTGAAATTCAACTCTATTAGCCCACATTTCTTGGTATCTGAAAGGCCTAGGAACCTGCTCTAGAGCTGATTGAATTGAAAGCAGTAAGGGAGAATGGTCAGAGGTTAGTCTATTTAGGACTTGTATGAAGCTGTTGGGAAATTGTTCAAGCCATTTTAGGTTACTAAGTCCTCTATCAAGTCTCTGAAACTGTAAATCCCTACACTTATCATGATATCTATTATTGCTCCATGTGTACGAGTTACCTACAGTTGGTATTTCATGCAAATCTTTACTGGATATAAAATCATTGAATTGTTTCATACTCTTCCTGGGGGTGGTCTTTCTACCCTTGTACTCTGTAACAGATGTTACAGAGTTAAAATCGCCTATGTAGACTGATGGATCAGGCTCAGAAGATACTGACACAGGCACAGAAGACTGTAAATCAGACCATAATACTTCCCTTAAAGTTCTATGAACACTAGCATAGATGAAAAAACATATCCAGGAAGAAGAGGTAGCTCTTTCCTCTATTTTAGTTTTAATGAACTGATCTGACTCCTGTAAACTTTGTATGTTGAAATTATGATTCCATAGGAGCCAAATTTTTGCATACTGAGCACATATTGCATTTTCAAATCCTAAAACATGCTTCAATTTTATCAAATCTTGATTATCATGCCATGGTTCAATTAAACACAGGATGTCTATCTTGTGTTTCATTTTGAGAGTATTTAATCTATCAATTGAAGTACCATAACCCCTAACATTCCAGACTAAAATATTACCATGTTTGGTGTATTTTATCATTTAAAACTAGCCGGGGAAGCTTTTTGTGATGATCTTAAAATCCTTTGTTTACTAACTTTAGCCTTGCTGTTTTGTGTCAGTGAAACTTCACATTTCTCACTAGTTCCAGAGTTAGAGATACCTACCTCCTGAAGAGCCTTGTCATGACTATTACCTGGAGTATCTTGGTGATTTGTGGATTCTGTCACTAGATTTGCCATATGAGCTGAGGGATCCTCCTGCACCGCTACAGTTGGTGTCACTACCAGTTCCTCAATAGGCTGCACAGGTACCAGGGCAGAGGGATCACCTTGCACAGCATCTGGTGTTAACACTACCTGTTCCTCAATGGCCTGCTCAATTATATCCTGTGTTTCTAGTGACTCATGGAAAATGTCAACAATATCATCTTCTTTAGAAACATTATCCATATCATTTAGGTCATTTAAAGATTGGAAGGCATTTGAGATAGAAACCACATTTTTGTGACTTGGAGTTTCTTCTATAGGGGGAAGTACTGATTGTTTTTTCTTTCTCCAAAAGAAGTTTGTGATTGGTTTTGAGATGTCATCTAGAGAATAAAAGGTGTTATTTCTCTTCAACTGATTAGCTTTATATGGATTTAGATTCTCCATTATTAAAACAGGATTTTTTTCCTGATTGTGAACATCTTTTTCTTTTTGTGACACTGATAAGGTTGAAGTTCCTTCTAATTCCACTGTGGCTTGTGGAATAAAGCCTACATCAGAGCTAGACTGATTCTGTACTGGGGGTTTCCTAACCTAAGATTCTTTGATTTCACCTTTTTTTGTTTTGTTGTTTCTCAGTTCAGGGTGCAAGAAATTACATGTTAGGTGACTATGTCCTATTATCTTACAATGGGAGCAATAAAGGGGCAATTGATCATATTCTATGGGGTATTCTGCCACCTTATTTCCAATTCCTACGACAATAGTGGAAGGAAGCTAAGCCAACAGATCGATTTCTACACAGACCTTAATAGTAGAGGGTCTGGTTAGTGCCTTAGTGGCGGCATCCATTTTCAAAAACTTGCTAATTCGACTACTGATTCCTATAATAGCTGAAGTGTTGTAAAAATGGATTGGAAGTTGATGAATCGTTACCCAAGCTGGAATTACTGAAGACTCAGCTGTTGGAGAGAAATCTGGTGACCATTTCTGTACCTTCATCATGGATCCATGGATCATCCATTGTCCTTTCATCCAGCAATGCTGATAGTCGTCATTGTCCTGAAAACGAATCAAAACATGACGGTAGTCAATTGAACCTAATTGAAATTTAGCATTGAAACCTATTGACTTGAAAGCAGTAAGGAGAGTCTCCATAGGAGGTTTCCCTTTGTTGAATTTTCCAACCAATGCATTTTGATAATGCATAGCCAGGAGATCGCCTTCCTCTGGTGGGAGGATAAAGGCGATCTTACCCTTATACTCAGTAATGGGATGAAGGTTCGGAGTGTCGGGAAGGGATGCTAAGAGAGGGGATGGTTTCGAATGAAGAGCTTGAAGAAAGCTTTTATTGACCGGTAGGGAAGGAATAGGAGGCGGCGTAGGCGTTGGAGACGCCATAGTGTGTGACCAGAACCAGGAGGAGACTCTGGAAAAAGACCGTTATCAGGCTAATGTGAGAGAGAGAGGAAGAAGAGAAGGAACAGTGTGTGTGTTTTTTGCACGTTTTTCACCCACAGTAACAGTAATTCGAGAGCATTCAGTCGTATTTTTTTTATTTGTATTTGTATTCATGACTTGTTGTTCGCTTTGGGATATTCGATAGATCTAACTATCTTTATGTGCTTTTGATCATTATGTTTGCTTATGCCTTTGATTATTGTTAATTGTATGATTGTTACACCATGTTGCCATACACCTTAGTCTACTTTCATGTTTTCGCATTTATTGATATCCCTGGGGGGGTGAAACATGGATGTGATAAGGGGTAGCAGGGTCCAGTACCGTATGGGTGTATGCATATGGGTCGTCGAGTTATTGTTACGATGTCCGCACACTAGTTTAGCCTAGATGTTGGCCCAAACAGTTACAGATGGAGATATCGTTAGTAGAAAACTATTTTTAGCACAATCTGCAACCTTAGACTCTTTCTATAAGGTGCCTATTCCTTTGCCTCTGTAGGATTGGGAGAAGTATTCGTAGTGGAATGCCCGACACGTAGTGGCACAGGAAATAATTAGACCTGCACAATGGCTGGGCCGTTGTTGCACTTCCCTAACTATGGAGGTGGTACCGATGGAATATTACATGTGCACCCTACGTGACAAGTATGGAAGTGTTGATAATCGACCCCACAACGTGTCATAAGCACTAGGATATGTTTGTATGTCTTTAATGTGATTGAATTTAGGATCACAGCATATCACCCGTCATGTTACAAAAATATTTCCCAAGTGTTAGCAATATATAGTTTTATTCTCTTGTGGTCATGCATGCTTGTATTTTCTAGATAACCCCCCCCACCCAAAAAAAAACCTATTTCCAATATTAGCTATTCCTAACATATGATCAGATTGACGACCCGGTGACCCAGTTACGACTGTGCATAGTTAACTTTTAGATTCCTAGCATCCCTGTGGACAATTTTCGTTCCCCTACTATCTACCCTCTAGGTAGCCTAGTAGTGGGAACTGGAGCAGAATATAAATATTTTATCTGTTATTCCAACACTTCTCCATGGGTTAATTAGCAATTATTAGCGACCCCATGGGGAGGAAGATTAAATTTTTGTGACGTTGTTAGGGATGCTAGTCTAAAGGTTTAATTGTTCACTTACATAGCGTGTTAGTTGAGTAGTAAGTGTTATTTTTGTTTTTGTTTTTGTTCGCTTCGGTTGGTTTTCGTTGTTGAGCTATAGTGGTAGTTATTCTGGTTACTTCTATCCCATTTCCTAGTGTTTGTTTTTTTTATTGTTATTTGGTTTCTAGTTTATGGTACATACCTGTACCAAGAACTTAAGAGCTTTACAATAACTACAGAAAATCAGTGGTAGTTGAAGAAAAATATGGAGGAGAACTAGAGCGAGGGTGCAACAAGAGCCGATTGTAGTTGAGGAGTTTGTAGTTATAGAGGAAGATAATCATGCCCTTAGGGAGTTGATGGCTCCTAACTTGGAGAATCAACCCCTACGCATTGTGTTTCCCTATTTGCAAAAAATGTGACATTTGATCTCAAGAGTAGTATGATCCAATGTTTTCCTAATTTTCATGGAATGGTCAGTGAGGATCTGAACAAGCATATGTCTTAGTTTCACATTGTATGCACCAATATGAAGCGACCCACGGTTTTGAAAGAAGACTGCAACTTGCAATCCTTTTCTTTCTCGAATTCGGGATGCGGCCAAGGACAGGTTATATTATCTTCGATCGGGATGCATCATTCATGGATGGACATGAAAAGATGATTCCTTGAAAGATGTTTTACATTTTCCAAGTCCACGGGATTGTTGAAACAACTTTCCAACATATACCAGAATTATGAGTATTGACAGAGGTTTAAATTGTTGTTGGGAAGCTTTCCATCCCACCCATTCAAAGAAGGTGATCTAGTGTACTATTTCATCGAAGTGCTTTGCTTTGATCACATGAGGATGGTCAACGTGGATTGCAATGGTTTTATAGCCAACAGGAGTCCAAGGGATGCAATGGCGTTGTTTGAAGAAATTACCAAAGAAAGAAGGAAATTCTTCACTAGGTTCCGAGTGAAACCATTGGATGAGCCACCTCAATCTCCTAAGTTGGAATAGAAGCAAGTACAAGCACTTGCCTTAATGATGAAGGAATTCACGAAGGGGAGAGCTCATCAAGTCACGGTGTGCAGAATTTACAGTGTAGAGCATCCCACTGACATTTGTCCACAACTAGTTGATGATTTTAAAGAGGTGAAGGCATTGGATTTCAATGGAGGAAATAAGCAATTCATGAGGGGACAATAATAACAAGGGTTTCGGGGTAACCTAGGAGGTGAACGATAGGATCCCTACACAAATACCTTTAAACATAGGTATCACAATAACCCCAACTTTCATTGGCGCTGGGAGAATGAAGGTCTAGGGTATAACTGAGGTGAAAAACCTCAACCCTACCCGAGGGGAGAAGGGCCTTCCAACAACAATGCTGCCTCATACAATTCGGACTGTGAGTAGATCCTAAATGCTATTGGCCAATTGGCGAAGAAATACGATGTTTTCGTGGAGCGGATAAGGAGAGAAAATAAGGAGCTAGGCACTAGAGCATTTTCGAGCATCAAGAATCTCAAAGTTCAAGTTGGACAACTTGCCACCTTGGTGAGCCGACTTAAGGCTAGGGAATCCAGAAAACTACCTTCCCAACCCAAAGCCAACCAAAGAAATGTGAGTGCATTGAAGCTAAGGAGCGGAAAAGAGGTGCGAGAGGCCAAGAAATACATTTTACAAGATGATAATTTTATTGTACAATGTGATAATACCAACTTTGAAGAGCGGGAAATGGTTGTTGAAGTGGAGCTTATGAAAGAGCTCTCGACCACCAAGGCAAGGGTGATCCCAACACTACCTTTTCCAAGTGCACTTAGAGGAAGGTTGAAGGTGGCAACCAACGAGGCAAACATTCTCAAAATCTTTGAGAAGGTTGAGGTTAGCGTTCCAATTTGGATTTGATTGAGTAAGTTCCCTCTTATGCTAAATTCTTCAAAAATTCATGCACTGAAAAGAGGAGCAAACCACTTGGGAAAGTAGGGAAATTAAAAATAGGGGGAGTGGCTACTCTAAATCATACAAATTCACCTAAGAAATGTGATGACCCTGGGATGTTTTCAATACTTATTCCCTTTAGTGGAAAGTTATAGAAGAATGCAATGATAGACTTATGTGCATCTATTAATGTGATCCCTTCCAGCCTTTATGAAAACCTAGACATAGATGAACTTAAGGAAACTAGGGTAATTGTTCAACTAGCCTATCACTCCAAAGCTATCCCTTAAAGTTTAGTTAAAGATGTAATGGTTGGAGTAAGCAATTTAGTGTTTCCAGAGGACTTCTATGTCCTTGACGTAGTGCATGATGGTGGTGTACCCCAAATTTTATTGGGGAGACCTTTTCTGAAAATGTGAAAGACCAATATAGATATTAATTGGAGAACACTAACCCTAGAGGATGGCATTGATATGGTGGGATTTGAGATTTACTAGACTAACCATGATTCACTAATGTTTCTCTTGTGTGCAATGGCATAAATTTGTGTGATGAAATTGTCCAATGTGATAAACCTCGCATGACTAACAATGAAGAATACCTAGATAAGTTCCTTGATGATGATAAGATTGATGATCAAAATCATGTTTTAAACTTCAATTGTGATGATCATGTTGATGAAACCTATGTTATGCATGACTTGAGTGATTATATGTCTATCATGGATTATTATTCTATGGCTACTCACTTGCAACGGTTAGCAGAGAGTGGAGAAGACGTAAAACCTCTTACACCATCTCCTAAACTCTAGGAAATAACTGGGGATTCAACATTAGCCAAGGATAGATGATGTGCACCATATTGCATGCATTAACCAATGCATTTCACACAATTGTTATTATGTTTTACTTGGTTGATTGCTAGTTTTAGTTAGGTTTACACGAAAAAGGGTTTGGACGAACATTATTGGTTTTCTTGTCTAAATCCCAAGTTTTATAGACTTAATTGAAGCTAATCCACACTTTGAATTCATAGGCACCTAGATGTTCATTTATGATCTTACTAGAAGGTTGCTCATGAATATTTCGACATCATTGTTTAGAAGGCCATTCACAATAATGGTAGAAGATATTTAAGGAAATTCACAAGGATGGTATTAGATAATAAAGCCCCAGACTTAAAGCGTGGTAGTAGATGGAATTGAGCCAAGAAAGGCAGAATTGAAGTTCAAAGAGGTCAAGAATTTAAGAAGGCATCAACTCGCCAAAATAGTTGGCCAACTGACCGACCGACACAAAGCAATCACGAGCAAACCATGCCTAGCAAAGTCGGTGCCAGGGGTTGCTGGCATGGTCCGTGCTAAAAACATGGGCCATGCCACAGCCCTTAACATAGATTGTTCCGATCCGTGTTGTCCGTGCCCCATATCTCCCAATTCATTCCAAAAATGGCTAAGTATGGGTTCAGACCATGCCATTTCACACGGTCCATATCTTTTCAAGTCCCAAATGCAATGAACAACCCACGTGGTGTGAAGGATGACACGGCCTGAACTGTTTTACTTAGCAATGATTGCCTCCATCCGTCGGCATGTGCTTTACACGGGGTGCAGGATCAGAATTGTCAAAACGAGGCTCTAGTTTGCACCCCACTTGACGACTCCAATTCACAGAAGTTAATAATTTTAGCAGTATCCCCTATCCACTAGTGGGATACTGCCAAGAGATTTGATAGGATTGATGATCATCTACACCACCTGAGGACAGATATAGAGACACTACAAGATGGCATGAAGGAGATGACCGATAGGTTGAGGACATCTAGTATTGGAGATGGCTACTTCCACCAGGATCCGCACGGGCAATGGCAAAGAGCCAGACATCAGAGATAGCCTTGAGTATTTTTTGAGTTTCCAACCTCTGTTCTTACCTTGGTCACATACATTGGGGATAATGTATGAACTAAGTGTGGGGGATGGGTTGGAACACTTTCACGCTGGCATCTCTTCTACTAAGTATTGTTTTCAGCTTATGATTTGGAAGTTGACTGTTTTAATGAATAGTTTCCCCTTGTTTTTGTTTCTTCCCCCATAACTTTTGGACTTTTAAAATTTTAGTTGTTTTTAGGTGTGAGGGCACCTCATTGTAGTTTTTTTTGGGTTGTTTTGGATACATTTAGTGGTGTAATTTGTTTGGTTGTCTTTGTAGTTTGTTTTGGGGGGAAGTGTTCAGAAACTTTTAGTGGTGTAATTTTTGTTTTTTTTATCTTCATGTAGTATGAAGCCCATCTTTCGGGCATTTTGTGCTACACTAAAATTTAATTTTATGAAAATTTTGAAAAGAAAAAGATAACAAATATATACCTGGCTAAGTAGGAAACCAGAAAGGGCAGCTTATGCAATAATGGGAGAAGCCCGGATAGATCAAAAGGCCTAAGTGAAAAGGAGAGGCAAGGCCCAACTAGGTTGAAAAATCTAGGCAAAAATGAGAGACCATGTGAAAAAAGGTGAGAAGTGAGAGCAACCTATGTGAAAGCTTGGATGAAAACCCGAGAGGTCTTAGGAAAAATAAGAGAAATTGAGAGAAAATGGAAGCTAAGTCGAGGATCCTTTGGCATGTTCCTTGGTTGTAACTAAGTTGAGGATCTTTTGAGTTATTCTTAGTTACAACCTAGTTGAGGATATTTTAGATTATCCTTGGTGATATTTCTACAACATCTCTTGGATTGCTTTTGACAGACTATTTGGTATTGTAAGCTAGTTCAACACTAATCATTTGGCTTACCTTTTTTTTCACAAGATTTTGGGTGGTGGGATTACTTTAGCATCTTCGGGGAGAGTGAGAGTTGTGAGATTCTTACATTCTTTGGGGGAACTAGGATAGATTGGAAATAGGTTGAATTCATTGGCTAACTTATCTTTGCATGCTACATTCCTCTTAGATCTTTTCTCTTTTTTTTTACTAGAGGATGAGTAAAGGTTTAAGTGTGAGGGGATTGATGTGCACTGTATTTCAAGCATTACCAATTGATTTGGCACAACTGTTACTCTGTTTTACTTGATTGATTTCTAGTTTTAAATAGGTTTAATCAACAAAGGGTTAAGACGCCCATTATTTGTTTTCTTGTCTAAATCCCAAGTTTTGTAGAATTAATTGAAGCTAATGAACAGTTTGTATTCACGGTAACCTAGATCTTCATTTATGATCTTGCTATTGATTGCTCGTGAATATTTTGGCTTCATTATATGGAAGGCCATGCTCAAGAACGATAGAAGATAATTGAAGGCCATTCACAAGGATTGTAGTAGATAAAAAGAAAACGGACTTAAAGTGTGTTAGTAGATGGAATTGATCCTGGAAAGGATGAATCAAATTTCAAAGAGGTCAAGATTTGAAGACGGCATCAACCAGTTGGCCGAATCACCCAGCCGGCCGACCGACCGGCACAAAGCTAGCACAAGCCAACCATGCCAAGCACGGCCCATGCCAGCAACACAGGCTTTTCCAGAGCCCTCAGCACGGACCATGCCAATCCACGTTTCCCATCCCCCATGTCTCCAGAATTCACTCCCAAAATGGCATAGTATGGGCGTAGGCTTTTCTGTTTCAGACGTTCCGCGTCGTTTCATATCCCTAATGTAAAAACTAGCCCACAGGTTGTCAAGGATAACATGGCTGCTTCATTTTACTGAGAAAATAGTGCCTCCATCTGGTGACCCATGCTAAGAAACACGGGGTGCACAATCAAAAGTGTCAAAACGAGGCTCCATATGGCGGTCCGTACCAGGTGACACAACCCGCGCCAACACGAAGCAAATGGCCTAAGCTAAACCAAGCAGCCTGTGCCAACACAAAGCAAATGACCAGTGCATGATCGAGAAGTTTGCACCAGCAAGGAGCACACGGGTCGTGCCAGACCGAGCCCTTTTAGGTTTTCATTTTACACAGGTCGTGCCAACAATGGTCATCTAAATCATTTGTCGTGTAAACCTAACTAAAACTAGCAATCAACTAAGTGAAACACAGTAGCACTTGTGTCAAATGCATTGGTTAACACATCCAATACGTTGCACATAAATCCTCCCACAGTAAAACCTTTTCTCATCCTCAAGTAAACAAAAATGAGAAAATATATAGGTGGAATGGAGCAATCAAAGATAAGTTTGCCAATGCATTCAACTTATTCCCAAGCAACCCTTGTTCCCCAAAAGATTGTAAGAATCTCACAACTCTCACTCTCCCCGAAGATGCTAAAGTAACCTAACCACCTGAAATCTTTTGAAGTAAAAGTTTTAAAAAAATTATGAGTTTTGAACTAGCTAACTCAACTGAATAGTCCGCCAAAAACAATCCAAGAGATGATGCCAAAAAACCACCAGGATAATCGAAAAGATCCTCAAATTTGTTGTAACTAAGGATATTTCCAAAGATCCTCAACTTGGTTACAACCAAGGATATTGCCAAAGGATCTTGTACTTAGTTTCTATTTTCTCTCAATTTCTCTCATTTTACCTAGGAGCCCTTTTGGGTTTTCATCCTAGCTTTCTCATATGCTGATCTCACTTTTTGATGAAAACCTAGCATGAAGCAAATGACCAGTGCAAAATTGAGAAGTTTGTGCCAGCACGAAGCACACAGGTCGTGCTAGACCAAGCGGCCGGCGCCAACACGAAGGCAACCTGGCTTGCACAGACCGTGTCATTCCCCACTGGCCCTGTCAATTGGGGTTGCAAGGTTTTCTAGACTTATTTTGGGCCTATTTTGAGGCTCAATTCCCTACTACTATATATATGGACCTATGTCCACTAGGTTTTAAGTTGATGCTCATTTTTAGGTTACAAGAGTTGGGTGGGGAGAGAATGGAGCTCTCACTTCTCTCTAGAATCGTTTCTTCTCTTCTCTTTATTTTTCCTATGCCCAAATGCATTGAATGCAAATAAATACTTGGGTTCAATGCTTAGGGAGTACTTAGTTTTCTTTGGGTAGTATTTGTATTCATGAATTGATTTTGGTTTTTTAAGATTTGTAGATTCTCTTATCTTTAATTATGTCATATGAATATTTGTGCTTTATTTATTCTTTCAACTTTTGTGAGATTTAGGCTCTGCCATTATTATGATGCATTCATACATGTACGATAGTGTAATATCATGATAGGCTACATTTCTATCTTGTGAGTGTTAGATTAGAATAAGTTTAAGAACAACGGGGAGATAAATGCATTCATGTTAACTCAAGAGAATATCTTTCTATTTTTTAAAAATGAAATCACCCATGGGTGGGGGATTATATATAAGGTTCCCCAGGCCTTAATTAGGCAACTGAAATATACAAAGTCATGGTTTATACATTAAGATCTCCAAGGCAACATAGTTGCCTCTAAAAGAATACATATCTAGTAGTAGATCAGTATAACTATCACAATAAAAGAGGATAGTTATTGAAGTTACGATTCCAAAATAAAGAATCTCCACCCCCTGTGTTAATTCCTTCCTTTGGCCAGACAACTTCAATCTAAAAACTTCAGAATTAATGTTAAAATCCAGGAACCTAGAGTTGAATTTCTGAGTAGTCAAGATCCTGATAATGGAGCATTCTATTCTCATAACCGCAGCAAGATAAACAACTGAGATGGATCTCCATATAAGTGTAGCTGAGCTTCAGAAGTTGGAAATCCATCTGAAGTACCTGCAAACAATCAAAAGGCAAAATCTTAGCGGTATCAATTCTATCAGGAGCCATTCCTACACAATCTGATATAGGGAGTATGTTCCCTATCCAAAGAAATGAGGCCTTTGATGTGTGTGGGTAAATTAGAAAGATTTAGGCTCAGATTATGGACTGAGTGATGTTTAGCAATTGCATCTGCCACAGAGTTACATTCCCTAAAATAATGCTTAAGATCAGCATTCTTTAACAGGGACTTCACTTTAGAGGTTAGATCAAACAAAGGCTAGTGGGCAGTATAGGGATCCCTGATCATTTTCACAGCCAGCAAAGAATCAGATTCAATAGTGAAAGTGTTATCTAGTTCTGGAAAAGATTGGCAGGCAAATAGAATAGCTAAAATCTTAGCATGAAGTGAAGAAGCAGTAGTAATAGCTGTTGATTTAATAAGGAGTGGAGTTCCAAAACTGTTTCTTGTAATCAGACCAGCTGTTGCATTATTAGAGGACCAGGATGCATCTACATTAATCTTTATGTAATATGGCTTTGGCCTTTCCCAGAAAACAATAGATATAGTAGGCTTTGGAGGTGGTCTAAGATGAGGGATCAGATGAAAAAAGCTGGGTGGAATAGTTAAGAGGGAACTGTGGTGGTAAGGTTTAGCATAGAGAGATAGATAAATTTGATCACAAACTTCCTTGCATATGATCTCTAAATAAAAACGTTTATTGTCAAAAAAGAAACCATTCCTTGCCTTCCAGAGGCACCAATAGATCAAAGGTGGGAGAAATTTGCATAATAGTTGGTGCCATTTGGGAAGATCATGACTATTCCAAAACAAGAAGAATCTTTCATTAATTGAATCTTGATCATTAAGGTGGAAATCCAACAAAGATGCCATCTTATTCCATATAGATTGAGCAAGGGGGCACAATATAAAAAAATGTTGAATAGAGTCTGAATGATAACATGCTGGGCATTTTGAGGCAAGACTAAAACCACATTTGATTAGCACATCATCAAAAGGTAGGAAAGAGTGCAACAGTTTCCATGTGAAAATAGAAACCTTTTTTTTGTAGTTTAGGATTCCATATAAGTTTGGTAGCAGGGAAATTACCTTAGGAGAGAGTGAGTTCCTTGTATGCAGATTTAAAGGAGAAAACACCTATCACTTATGGTTTCCAAATCAACCTATCTTCTCTATCTTGGATAATTTCTGCAGCCTGCAGAAAGGAGAGAGCATCATGTTCCAAGAAAGAGGAAATCTGTGGTAGAATAGATGTTTTCTTACTGATAAACTCAGCCACAGAGCAGTATAACATTGGAGAGAAAATGGAGTTGGGGATATAGTTAATAGGTGGCCCATTAGGGAACCAGTTAGCAGACCAGAAATTACAGCTACCTTTACCATGAATAATCAGTGTGTTATTCTCTGCAAAGGAGTTAACTAAACAGATTCTCTTCCAGGTCATGGATTTTCTATGTGTATGAGGTAAAGACCATATCAATTTAGCCCACATAGTAGTTCCTAAGTGACTCTTCCGCCAGAGTTTGAGAGAACATGAGTCGATTATAGCCTGAATTGATCTAAAACCTAAACCATTCTAAGATCTTGGTATAGCTATATCAGACCACCTTTTCCAGACTTTATTCTTTTTTCCATCTGACTCACCCAAGAAAAATCTAGACATTTTTTTCTCAAATCTCTTAACTATATGGTTAGGGGGTTTGGTAACTGTCCATAGATGCTAAGGCAAAGAGTATAAACAAGATTGGATTAAGGTCAATTTTCCACCTGAACTCAGCCATTTGTTTTTCTAGTTCATCAGGGTTCTACCTTTAAAAATTGGGCAACCTAGGTATTTAAAAGGGAAAGAACCTTTTTTTCATTTTTAAGATCATCCTAACCTGATTTAATTTTGCTACTGTAGCCCTTTTGCTTATATAGAAATCAGATTTCTCAAAGTTAATTTTTTTTCCCGAGGTAAATTCAAAGATCTCTAGAAAAGCTTTAATCTTAATCAGGTTGGTTTTAGATGCTTGCATGAAAGTGATGGTATCATCAGCATACATTAAATGAGAGGCTGAAGTGATTGAGGCAGGTAACTAGTAGTATGAGAGACTATTATTACAAAATATAAAAGAAAGGCTCCTAGAGAAAGATTCTGAGAAAAGCCCACGGGATTGCCATTGATAAGAACTGAGGAATGAGCTTGTGATAAATTATTCATAACATCATTTAAAAAATTCCCATTAAAACCAAATCTACCTAATATGTTCCTAAGAAAGTCCCAATTATATCAAAAGCTTTTCTAAGGTCCAATTTGAGAATACAGTTAGGCACTCTACTCTTTTTATCTAAGAATCTTAACATTTCCTGTAAATAAATTATGTTATAAAAAATGTCTCTATTCATCATAAAGGCAGTTTGATTGGGAGAGATTAGGTTCTCCATGAAAGGTTTCAATCTTTCCATTAAAACCTTAGAGCAGATTTTATTGATAACATTAGAGAGACTAATTGGTCTAAAGTCATCAAAAGAGGATGGTGTTGCTTTTTTTTGAATCAGGGTTATCCAGGTACTGGAAATACCCCTTGGAATATATGAACCTAAGATGAATTCTTTAACAGCATCAGTTAAGTCTTCCTTGATAATAGCCCAGCACTTAATATAGAATTTAATGGAAAAGCCATCTGGTCCTGGACTACTATTTTTGTTTAGGCAATTGATCACAGATTTAAGTTCATCCTCTGAGACTAGTTTAGATAAAGCTTGGTTATCCTGTTCAGTGATGACAGTTGGGATTTGGCTAAGAAAATGAGGGTAATAGGTATTGTTAGCACTATGGTTAGGTTTTGATAACAGATCAGAAAATAAGCAATAACTTCTTTTTGGATAACTAGGTGTGAGTTAAGCCATTGACCCTGCCTATTTTTAATTTTAGAGATCTGTAATTTATAGTTTTTTTCCTGTACTGTCTTATGAAAAAACTGGGTGTTATTATCTCCTAGCTTATGCCATGTTGATCTAGCTTTCTGCTTCCAGAATTTTTCCTTTTCCTTTAGGGCTCTAAGCAATAGTGCCTTTTTCTCATTTAATTTGATTAGTTCATAATCTGAGGGGGTCGAGTCAAAGACAATTTCCTGTGCTCTAAGAGCTTCTTCTACAGTGATTACATTAGCATCAATGTTTCCAAAGCAGTCTCTATTCCAAATTTTTATCACTTTCTTCAATCTAATCAATTTTAGATAGAAGCCTAACATTCCAGACTGAGGAAGAGGATTTGACCAGTTTTCTCTAATTAGGTCTATAAATTCTGGTCTATTAAACCAATTATTTATAAATCTAAAGGGTTTAGGGTGAGAAATAGCCATAGTTGACACCTGGAGGAGAAGAGGAGAATGATCTGAGGATTGTTTATTAAAAATTTGGATAGAAGATGAAGGAAATTTTGAATTCCATTGAATAGTACAAAGTCCTCTATCTAATCTCTTTGAGGTAGGATTCCTAAGTCTTGAATTGGACCAAGTAAATATGTTCCCTACTGTGTTAATTTCCTGAATTCCAGAGGAGCTGATCCAATTATTGAAATCCCTAATACTTCCTAGAGAAGGGGAGCTAGGACCTCTATATTCTGAAAGTGAAGTGATGGTATTAAAATCTCCTATGAAAATAGTTTCACTTTTAGGTATGACACTCAAGTCATTCCATAAAGTTTTTCTACCATCTCTGCTCCTTAGAGCATAAACGAAAACTGCTTCCATGTCTATGTCTAAAGTTAGGTGGGCTATTTTAACATACAAAAACTGTTCATGATGAGAGATGAGTGAGACAGTTACAGGGTTGTTCCACATAAGCCATATTTTACCATTTTGGAGTGGCAGATTATGTGAAAATTCATATAGGATTGCCACTGATTGTTATCGTGCATTGGTTCAATTATACAAAGAGGTTGAATTTTCTTTAGCTTAACTAATTGGATTAGTCTTAGCATAGAAGATTCCATACCTCTAGGATTCCATACTAAAAAATTAACAGTTAAAGAGTGTGTCATTGTTCACATGATTTATGACTTTTAGTTGTTGATCTAAGCATTATCTTATTCAGTTGACTAAGATAGTTATTTTTTTTATTTTTAGACTTACCTTGCTGCTCAGTGGTACCTTTGAGTTTCATAGATTGTGGTGCTGTGAGGACCAGGTGACTGGTAACAGCATCTTCTTCTAAATCTTGCACATCCAGTTCCATGAGATCTTGTGTTTGGGGGAGAGTGTCTAAATCCGCAAAACAGAAAACATGTTTTCCATCTTTCCTTGTAGAGAAAGTGACTGGTTAGTGGGGAAGGATTGATTCAGAGTTAACCTGAGTGAGCCAATTCGTATGTCATCTTTTGCATATGCAATAGGAGTAGGTTTGGACCATGCAGTAGCATTCAACAATTTTGAGAGGGAAGGTTGAGAGTTTTCTAGGGGTGGGATACTGGGTGATTGAACAGGTGTTATTTTTGGTGATTACAGGGTATCCTTTTCAAGCTCTCCATTTGCATCTGGAAGCAAGTAGGAGGGAGTGTGTAGGGAGGGGCTTGTTATAGCTCTCTGGTGAACTAATTTATCATTATTGGGAGGGAGAGTAGCAGTCTGATTTCCTAAGGAGATCTGAGGTGCCTTACTAAACTTATTCCCAGTAGCCTGCCACTGTGTATGATTATGGCTTAGTGATGTTGGATTTTCCAGTGGCTTACCATTAATGTTTTGTGGGATGGCTCTACATTGATTTAAGAATGTCCTAACTTGGCACAATTATCGTAGTATAGTGGGACATCTTCATACTCAATTTGGTATATTCTGTTATTAGTAACTGATCCCAATCTAATGAAATTACACAAAGGTTTCTGTAAATCAATTTCCACAGACAATTTAATAGTAGGATGCCTTGTGAGCATTTCAGTAGCTAAATCATTCTTTATAAAAATTCCTATGCTATTTCCAATGGCCTCAATAGATGCTGAATTATAGCAGTACAGAGGGACTTCCCTGATAGTACACCAGATGGGCACAATTGGGGATTCTCTGTGAGTAGAGAAATCCGGAGACCATTTGAGCATCTTAAGCTGGATTCCATTGAAATTCCAAACTCCATTGATCCAGCATCTTTGGTAGTCGTTAACTTGATTGAACCTAATCAAAACATGTTTATAATCCAAAGAACCTAACTGATAGTTACCGGCAAAACCTACTGTCTTGAAGGCTATCTCCAGTTGCTCCATCGACAGTCTTTTGTGAACTTTCCGACCAAGGCATTAGCATAGTGTGCTGAGAGTTGGGCAATTTGATCATCGGAGTAGAGGCAAGCCGGGTCACCTAAATGTTCTGATTTAGCGGTTAGCTCTGGGTTGTTAGGCAGGGATTTCATTAGCATGGGCGATTTGGTCTGGAGAGCAGCCATGAAAGATTTTGGTGTGGCTTGGTTGGCATTGCTGTCCACCATATCGGCCGACGAAGCAATGACTGTGTCGCTCGTTGGAGTTCGTTACTGTAACGGAGAAATTACTGTAGCGGGACTTGAGATTTTACTAATATCTTTCTATTTGTTAAACAATAATTCTAACTGGTTAGTTGTGTGAGAAATCACATGTCGGGAATCCCAAATTCATATTTTAATTTATGTGGGATTTTAAATATTTTAACTAAAACATTCTTATTTGTCGTTAAATTTTGGTTATTTTAAAAATTATATAATATTTATTTAAACCCGCCTGCCAAATATAATAGTTAATTTGGCACATAGGCCCAAAATAAGTATTACACGTTTTCAATAAAATTAAGTATTAAACACAAATACTTAAATATTTTAAGTAGATTGGTATTTTATAGTCCGTGTGTTGGCTAGCACACAGGCTTGGAATGAGTCATCCTAGGCATGGCTGGTGCTTGGTAGATTTGGCTGGTTGATGCCATTTTTCGTTCTTCATCTATTTGAAATTTAACTCCGCCATTTTCCGAATCAATTCCATCTACTACCACAATTTAAGTCTGTGGTCTTCTAATCTACTACTATCCTTGCGAATGGCGTTCAAATATCTTCTACCATTCTTGTGAATAACCTTCTGCAAAATGATGGCGAAATATTAACGAGCAACCTACTAGTAAGATCATAAATTAAGATCTAGGTGCCAGTGAATACAAAGTGTTCATTAGCTTCAATTAAGTCTACAAAACTTTGGATTTAGACAAGAAAACCAACAATGGTCTTCTAAATCATTTGTTGTGTAAACCTAACTAAAACTAGCAATCAACTAAGTGAAACACAGTAACACTTGTGTCAAATGCATTGGTTAAAACATGAAATACGTTGCACATAAATCCCCCACAGTAAAACCTTTTTTCGTCCTCGAGTAAACAAAAATGAGAAAA
The DNA here is from genome assembly GCA_037428765.1 of Rubia yunnanensis. Taxonomy (NCBI): domain Eukaryota; kingdom Viridiplantae; phylum Streptophyta; class Magnoliopsida; order Gentianales; family Rubiaceae; genus Rubia; species Rubia yunnanensis. The sequence continues at coordinate 22,929,278 of CM075066.1, forward strand.
TATATAGGTGGAATGGAGTATTCAAAGATAAGTTAGCCAATGCATTCAACCTAGCTTTCTCATAGGAGCCCTTTTGGGTTTTCATCCTAGCTTTCTCATATGCTGATCTCACTTCTCACCTTTTCGACATGGCATGTCATTTTTTTCCTGGGTATTTCAACCTAGCCGGCCCTTGCCTATAATTTTTACATAGGCTTTTTGACTTATCCGGGTTTTTTGCATTGTTGCCTAAGTTTCCTTTTCGGGTTTCCAACTTAGCCGGGTATATATTATTTCCTTTTATTTTCAATTTTTTTTATAATAATTGGTGTAGAACAAAATGCCCCAAAGATGGTCTTCATACTACATAAAGGTAGGAAAAAAAATAAAACCACCAGATGTTTCCAAACACATCCCCCAAAAACAAACTACAAAGACTACCAAACAAACCACACCACCAAGTGTATCCAAAAAAAACCCCGCGAAAAACTACAAAGAGGTTCCCTCACATCTAAAAATGACGGAAAGTTCAAAAGTTCAAATGAGGGAAAGAAAAAAATATAAGGGACAAATAGTCATCAAAGCAGCCAACATCCAAATCATAAGCTGATGACAATACTTAGTAGAAGAGATGCCACCGTGAATTTGTTCTGACACCCCCCCCCCACATTAGTTCATGAATTTTCCCCAATGCATATGACAAAGGTAAGAAGAGAGGTTGGAAACACAAAAAATACTCAATGTCGTCTACGAAGTCTACCTCATTGCCCCTGCCCGTGCGGATCTTGGTGGAAGTAGCCATCTCTAAAACTGGATGTCCTCAACCTATCGGTGATCTCCCTCATACTGTCTTATAGTGTCTCATATCTGTCCTAAGGTGGTGCAGATTATCATCATCCTATCAAATCTCTTGGCAGTATCCCACTCCTGGTAGTCTAGTTGAGCGCCAAGCCGATGCACATCTTGTCTGACCTTGAAAATGGAGTCCACCAAAGACTGCAACCACTCCAGCCATGTTATAGCAACTGAATCCACATATTGTAGGAATAAGCTTACACATAACACGGTGACCCATGCTCCCAGAATGGGCAGAACTGAAGATAATTCCAAGGGTGAGACTCCTGCTGGGAGGGGCCTAAAACATTGTGCCTGTGTGGCTCAAGGCTCGAGTTACCCGGAGAACCATAGCTGCCATGATAGCTAAACTTTGCAAAGTTATCATAGTGGAGAGATATGTTGCACCTGCAAGGATTGCTCGCACCAAGCCCTGTGAAATGATATGGTTCCTCATTATTGATAAATGGCCCTTGATGAGGGGGTGGTCATCGAAATACCTGATCAAAAGAGAGCGGTAGCCATAAAGAATGCTCAAAAGGTGACATTGGCGTAACCTGAGGAAGTTCTAGTTGTCATTGGATAGGATGATGCTCAATGGGAAAATACTATGTGGGATGCACCTAGACCTACTCTTCATGCATCAGCTTCTAATCATCCTTCTCATGTTACTCATCCTCCTCCCCTGGGTAATAAGCTCCGAAAATCACCACTGAATCTACATCCAGCTAGATGATAAGATCCTGCATTCTTAACTTCTTGCCCAAAGCGGTCCTCATAAGCTGGGGAAATCTCATGAATTTCTTGTCCTTGTACATCCAATAGACATTACCAACATCATCTTGTATGAACTTTGCCTCTTCCATGATTGGGTGAGTGAGTGTAAAAGGAGAGCGTGGGTTGGCCCTCTTCTCATCACTCACCGAAAGCAGACAATACTCAACTAAAAGTGTTATTATACTGCTAATCGCTATCTTTCCAGGGTGGGTCGTGGATAGATCGATACAAGATCAATGAAATAATCTAACAAATTAGGGTTGGTAGCCTTCTCATTACAACTAACCACCAAATTCAATATCCTGGCCCCATACCTTAATGCCAGATGCACTATGCCGTCGTTCTTGCTCTCCTTCCCCCGAAACTGTCGTACGATGGTGGCCCAAAATGCATAAAACTCATAACTTATATCCAACTCACTGTACCTTTTTACATCTCTCCAAACCATCCATTTGAAGATTTTAGTAGCTGAGCATAAGTCAAGCCACGGGGTACATCCCCAAAATGAAACCTCATATATCTCTCCATCTGTCTATAGGTTTCCTTCAGGAGAGTAGATAGAAATTCCAAGGTATACATAATGCAGGTGAGGGCCGATACTGTAGTGAACTCCTTTGGATTAAATGCCTTTGGTAGACTCTTGAATTATTTTCTCGCTGAGGGCCGGTAATTAGTGCTCGAGTGGGATTTCTTCTCGTTATCACCCTGTTACAAGTATTAATAACTATGGGAATGTAAATGTAATAGGTGGTGAATAAAATTTATGGTGTTATAAGATTTTACATCATCGTCGGTGGTACGAAACATAACACCCTCGTCGTCGTCGTCCATTTGCATACCAGCATTGTCCTCATGGATATCACTTGGTTTCTCATCTCCCTTGCCTATGAAAGACACGGGACGATCCACAATGCTATTCAAGGCCTCTCCAATGTTGTCAAACTAGTGGTCTGATGAGGGAAATCCCACCCTAGGATGGTAAACTAGGTCGCATACACTCATGCGAGCCACTCTTCCTTGTTGGGCGTTCTGACCATGAGGTATCTATCACAGCCCATGCGTGATCATTTTCTTCTTACCGACAATGTCCTTCACATAAAGAGTCACTCGTTGTCTATCTTATTGGTACAAAAGTGAAGTTAAATGATAAAATGGTTATATAGAGTTTAAGACATTCAATTCAATGTAATGAAAATTCATATATTTATCTAGACGTACCTCCTCATCTCCATCTCTATCGTTGGGATCTTCATCAAACTTTGTAATACTCGCAGCAATGTTATCCATAGCTTTCTCGATAAACTTCTTGGGATCGTCAAGGGCTGGTGGAATCTAAACACCGCCTACAGATGCGATGCCCTTCACCAACTACTCAAGGTACGTTACAATGGCTTTCACAACTGGTTGATCATTAGATTGTTTCCTTTGGGGGTCTGCTTGCATGAGGAACTGCTACCACACTTGCTGTGGGAAAGATGTGGAACAGCCACTGATATGGGTTGACCTTTTCTGAGGGATCCTTTTTGGTGGGGGTCTTGTTTAGCCACATTGACCTCATTATCGACCACATCAGCCTCCTCCTTCTTCTTTACTACAAGTTGCTTCCTCTTCATGATTAACTTCCCCCTTTTCGGCAGCATCTACGACAGTAGAATAGTTAATTGTTAATCCAATAAGTCAATTAAACCCTTGACCTCAAAAAACTATTCCAAACAATATGTAATTGATGATCAATATTGTAAGACCCTAATTGCATAGAACTTGGACAATAACTTGATAAAAATTGATACAACATGGTATAGAAATAGTAGAATTCAATAATAAAACTTTAAAATCATGCAATAGAACTTGATATAAGACGACATAGATCTTGAACAATCATGGAAACTTTATCGTGATGTGAAATTTAGCTTTATATGATTTGTCAAGACTTGAACAACACAACCCTAAACATACAAAAAACCCACACGACCCAAAAAAATTCATTGAACTGAGCCATGTATCAACCTCTTCTAATGTGTTACTATGAACATTATAAAAAACCAAAAAAGTCAAGAAATAGAACATATTTCCACAAAATAAAGTGAACTTGATATCCCCACATGGGAGGCCGTCGTCGTGCCTCTCAAAGTTAATATTTATAAGCCCTTTTTTGCTTACTATATACAACTAAGTGGATAGTGGCAAGTAGGGGTCGTCCACGAAAAAGGGGGATTTTCCTAAGTGTTTAGACACAGAAGGTTGCTATTATGCTAGAGGTAGATATTTATATACATATAAAAGCATGTAAAAAGGGGGGTTTGTTTGGTTGGTTGCCCTAAGTTATGAAAATTTAAAGACAAGATAACTAGCAAAGTCAAGTAACTATGATAATCATCAAACAAACTAAGAAAAAGGGGTTTTAAAACTACAAAAACAAAGCCTTGGGGCAATTGATATCCACTTCCAAACCAAATGTATATCATTGAACCATTCACTCATCCTATCAAAATTGTTACCTATGGATGAAGGGCCATATATTTGACAACAAGCCTTCTACCAAAGACATAGTCATTTAATCAAACATAGCATTCAGTAGGCCAAACCTAGAACAAACCACATTCAAGGTTCAACCTTTAATTGCATCTATAGGATAAATATGAGAACAATCCACATTAACAAACTTATCTACCAAGAATCACAACACATTATGCACAAGAAGTTCTAAGTTCATGTTCTTAGATTTTCATGCAAAGGAGCTACGAAATTCGTCACTTTCCTAACTCCCTAACACTTAATTAATGCAAAAAATTCTTATTCTCAAACAACCCATGGCATAAATGAAGTAAAACATAGTATTAAGAACACATGAATGCTAAATAACAAAGGCTTCAAGAGCGAGTGAAACAATCTATTCACTACTTCTACTATTTGTTGTGAAGATAAATCTTCCATCCTTCTTAGATAGTAGTTTGTAAGAGTAAATTCGATATCTCTTGTCAAACCTCATCAATGACTCCCTTAGCCGAAACACGACTAAAAGTATCCCATTGATGGCATTTAGCACAAAGAACCAACAAGCTTGACAACACTTATAAACACTACACTGTGTCTAAGCATTTAACCAATTAATGAATTTACACAAGATTAGTCAAGAACGATCGACATTCATTGACTTCTCTCATTTGCTACCTAAAAAAAACATGACAACGAGTTCAACATCATTATATTCATCTAGCAATTATGAACACACCAAAATCATTGAAGAAGCTCTAACTTATGCTCTTGCATTCCACATTAAAAGAGGCGAGAATTAGCTACTTTCTCCCAACCCTAACAAGTAATCATACAAGAAATTCATATACTCAAGATTCCAACAACATCAATGCCATTAAAAACTCACAGTCAAAGCTCAATAAATGCACAATAGCATAAGCACTAAATAGATAGATATGGTTCTTACTATATAGAAATGGAAACTTCAATCCATTGCTCCCAAAGTAAAACTAAGCTAGAAAATAAAAAGACATGATTGACCTACAAAAACTAAGAAAAGAAAGAAGAGAAAAACTACGGTTTGAACCCAAACAAATTGCAGGAAGATGAGGTTGTGTCAAGAGGAGAGGATAAGGTGAGTATTTATAGTACAAAAAGAAAGAAGGATTTTAGGCCACACGTCCATTGTGAGTCATGACGGGATCGCAACGACCTCTCGGCGGACTCCATTTCCAGCAGCTTGATTTCTTTCCTCTTTTTGTTTCATATCCTTTTCTTCTCTTCACTTCTTCAATTCTTCAAATCCTCAAAAGCTCAATTAAAAGTCTTCAAATGTTCAAAGATATTCTTCCAAGTCTTCAAAAAAATTTCCTTGTCACACAAAATCCTCTAGAAAAGTCATAAAAGAGTAAAAATTGCTTTTAACTCTCCTTAGAGAATTTAAAGGCAAAATGCTACATCTAGAGCACAAAAGTGTTCAAAAGTGAATTTTGCAAGTCCTAATATAACTGTATAGAATGGGCACATCACCACACTTTTATAAACATCTCATTCATGACTACCATTTAAAGTTTTCTCCATTAACTATTTTGTGTTTGTTGAGGCATTTTCTCGAACATGTGTTGTGCATAAGGGTATTCATGATTCTTTGATAAGAAATTGAGATGGAAACCCATACATAACTAAACCAACAATACGTACCTTCACCGATGCAATGAAAATGGGCAAAATTCATCCACAAGAAATCAAATTTGGTGAACCTTGTGTATTTCCTCTTCCTTTAGTACTTGGCCAAGAGTTGTGTCTTCTACAACCTTTTATAGGAAAAATGAGGGGATTTGAAGGGGAGTTATGATGATTGATGAGGATTTATGGTGGTTAAATGTTGTGGAAATTGAAGGGATAAGGAGATGGTGGGCGGTTTGTGGAGAGAAATTCGGGGAGTTTGATGAGGAGTGACGGTTATGGCCGATGGAATCCTCTTTTTATATATATAGCTTCATTTTTTACACCGGTAATATCTATATTACCGGTGCATATGTAGAAACTTTTGTAGCACTGGTGTAAATGCCAAACTTAAGTACCGGTGTAAATATTAATTGAAAAGCACCTGCTTTTAATTAAAAAAAATTTTGACCCGAGAGTGTGGAACTAAAATTTTGGCTAAGTATGCTGCACCGGTACTAATACCAGTGCTAAAAGTTGGCATACCGGTGTACAAAATTCATAAGAGCAGCTGTTTTTTATCATTTTATTTTAAAAAAATGTTCCATCCAAGAGCAACTCGTCAATTTTCAGGCTAAGTATTAAGCATCGGTATTAATACTCGTGCTATTATAACTATTACCGGTGTAAATATTTCCCGCGCTCAAAAAAATAAAAATTTGAAAATTTTCATCCGGCACCAAAAAAAACATTGGCATAATGAAAAAAAAATACCGGTCACATAAAAAGTGACTATAGAACAAAATTTTCTACTCATTCATTTTCCCCCCACATAGTTTTTTAACAAGTCCAATTATTAAAATTGACACTTACTTTATTCAAAAAATATTGTGCCAGTTGTTTCAATCTTATTTTTACTAACCATAGGCCCCATAGGTTGAAAATACAAGTATTGTTGTACTTTATAAAATTGCCACTCCGATCTCAAACATTTTTATTCACCCCGTCGACCCTCATTACATGGCTCCGAATACGATTCAATGACAAACAATACTTTATAAAAACTGTATTAGGACCTCCTAAGTAATTGTTTCCCTCAACATCGTCGATCCTTTTTTTTTGCAATTAGGTGACCTAAACGAGAAATGCATTTACCACATGTTAGAAAACTAATTAAGTTACCAAATTTAATGTTCTAGGCTTAAATCATAATTTCTACAATAATGTGTCCAGGTGGTGAATTGACCATAAGCGCTAGTACATGTTCTAGAGTAAACGGTAAAGGTTTACTTCATAGTTTCAATGTGAAATGATTATCTCTTGAACTCAGTATAGGGGTCCGAGCCCATCAATTTTCCCAATTGTGCATCTTGCAAATACAATATGAATGTTTGGAGTACCATCCAGTTCAAGCGGATTTAAATTTTGATGCACGGGTAAACTTTTTACTTTTTGCTTTTTAGTTCCTCCAAGAATCTTGGAAGCGACAAAATAAAAAATTAGCGGAACATAAATGAAATTCAATACAATGCAATCATGTACATGCATTTCCAAGTTCAACAGGTACACAGAAGGACCTCTAAAACCTAGATTTAAGGTTTGCACTATAACTCCCAAATTCGCAAAATGGCCCCAAAATTTATACGGGGAAAATCCATAGCTCCTAATTGTACTTTTTTTTGACAATTCTATCTATTTATATAATATAATGAAGCTTTCATACATGGTTTCAAAACTTTTTGTAGCCCAACTATACGTTTCAAAAATAATTTGTAGATTCAGGAGTAATTTCACCGAAAAAAAATATACCCCTTTTTCTTCTAAGCTGGAATGATTTAGATTCGAATAAAATGCAATTGTTTGACAATCTAAGTGAAAAAAGTACGGGGTTGGTACAGGATCACAAATTTATTATGACTACCACATGTTTAATACTTATAGTAACAAGAAAATGGTTCAACATCACCATCGTCTCCTATTCCGTCACGGGTAGGGATGTTGAACCATGGTGATGTTGAACCATTTTATGGAAGGTAAGGAAATTTCCAATGGCATTCACAACATCAGGAAATTGATAGTTCATAATCCTCGCCATGTGGTCGAACCATGAACTCTGATACTTTGATTCTTCAAGCAACATCTGTACTCTAACCTCAAAGGCAACAACCCTGGTTTAAATGGTAGGGACAAGTATGTCAGATGGTTGTCTATAGAAAATGTCCACACAAATCTTACCCATTGGCTGTCAATAAAAATTGTGTGGCCGGTCATTAACTCCCGCTCTTGAACAAAGGGCCGAAATGATACTGCAAAAACCATATAACCCCATCTTATCTCATTCCGCCTTCAAGGTGCTACAAATTTGACGACCAGTATTCCACTGAAGTTCCTTCTTTATTGTGTTCAAGTATCCAAGTCTACTTTTTTTAACTTCCATCTTCATAGTTACCGAATCAATCCTAGATGTCGCGAAGTGATACCACCTATTCGTTTCTACAGTTAGAGTCTTCTTCGGTGTTTTTATGCAACCCGGTTTTACCAGCTCATCAATGTCTATACCTTTCCTAGTAACTGTCCTGATGATCTCCTCCCAATTGGAACTTCCAAATAATAGTCGTTTCCAACGTCAACGTGGAGTGCTAGGAACTCACTTCATCGTTTGGAACATTGGGCAATCCAAACAAACCATTAATAGCACCTGGTGTGTCATAGACAGTTTTCCTTCAAAAATACACCTGACTTAGGTTTGGGCCTCACCTCATGTTTTCATAAAACGCACTTACGATAGTTAGGTTGAAGGTTGTGGAGTCTCACAGAATTTTTCCCACCCAAGAATGCGGATAGTGTGTTCGAATGGGATAGAGGCCTCGATTCTTCTCTCCAGGTGATGATGGCATCCTTTGTATGATTTGTGTACCAACCTCACCTCCTCGGTCACAAAGGTGCCATTCGGTAAGTGTGCGATGCCACTTTTGGCAAAGAAGTAGATGATGAATGGCGTATCAATTTGGATTCAGAAGTCATTTCCTATAAAACACATTGAAGCATTTTATAAAATACCTTGCATACAAGTCAAGTTAGTCATTATATCACATTCTCAATGATTGTATTTAAGATCCTATTGTTATTTAATCTTTTAGGGTAGGCATCAAAGTGATATACCTAATTATAGCAGCACCGTCGTTTGATTTGGCGTGATATGCCTATGAACGAGTTGCTAGATAGGAAGAGATGTTAAAATTGTTTAGTGAATATAGGTGCTCTTGGATGAATATAAAGGCATCCCGAATTTTTTACACTGGTAACTCAGTAATACCGGTGTAAAAATAGCCTAACGCAGCTACTCTAGGCTGCTTTTAATGAAAAAAATCAACATTTTGTCACCTGAGAGGAAAAAACTAAAATTTTGGTTAAATATCCAGCACTGGTAATTATACCGGTGTGTATGTAGAGGTTACCAGTGAAAATATTAGCCTAACATAGCTTCTTTAGGCTGCTTTATTTGGAAAAAACATGTTTTCACCCGAAAGGATAAACCTAAAATTTCGACTAAGTATCCAGCACCGGTATTAATACTGGTGCGTATGTAGAGGGTATTGGTGAAAAATAGCCTGACACAACTGCTGTAGGTTGCTTCTAATGAAAAAAAATCAACATTTTTTCACTTGAGACAATAAACCATAAATTTTGGCTAAGTATCCAGCACCAGTATTAATACTGGTGCGTATGTAGAGGGTACCAGTTCAAAAATAACCAATCGTAGCTGCTCTAGGCTGCTTCTAATGAAAAATTTTCAACATTTTCTCACCCGAGAGGAAAAACCTAAAATTTTGGCTAAGTCATCGGTAATAATACCGGTGCATATTTAGAGGTTACCAGTGCAAAAATTAGCCTAACACAGCTGCTTTAGGCCGCTTTATTTGGAAAACAAATCAACATTTTTTCACCTAAGAGGAAAAACCTGAAATTTTGGCTAAAAATATCCAGTACAAGTATTAATACTGGTGGGTATGTATGGGGTACCGGTGTATTTGTAAAAACTAGAGTATATGCTTTGTTCTTTAAAACAAGTATTCTGTCACTTTACCAGTGTATACACACAAACTGGAAAAAAATTATAATGTATTACTTTACATTTTTATCGATGCAATTCTTTTTTTATTTTATTTTAAACCATCCATGGATTGGGGGAAATATATTAGGCTCCCCAAACCATAATATATTGCCAACAAAGGCATGAGAAGAGAATAAGTTTTACAAGAAGGTCATCTATAAGATGATCTAAGAGCCTGAAGAGCTCTTGTAGCAATATGGAACTTGCTACCAAAAGCTAAAGGTACACCTGAAATGTTCTAATATTGCTATCCATATCCTATCATTCCTTTAGACAGAGATAACACGAACTGATCGGGGAATCGAAAGGCGAGACCCCAGTTTGTCAATGTAAAACTGTCAGCTAAGGAAGTGAAGAAGGCAAACAAACCAGCCTTGATTGTTGTATCATCGGCATGTCTCAATCGAGAGACCTTATTATGCTGCACCAACCTCGAGCCTGCAAATGAGAGAAAGCAAAGCAGCAGTATCTTTTCGAGTAGATAGGATTCCAGAGATGAAGACCAAAGCAACATTCAAAATCAGAGTGTGTGGGAGAATAAACAGTTTTGGTCAGAAATTCTCTAATCAGACAACAACTACTTTTGGGAGAATAATCAGACATAGTCAAGAGATGTGGGAACCAATTCTGATTCCAGGTAGGCTTATATTATCAAGGAAAAGGAGACCTCTAAGAAAAGCAGGAGCATTATCCATAGTTAGGTCTCCCTGTAGGTTATTTTCCAAAGCATGTTTAGCCAAAAAATCAGCTGCAGTGTTTGCTTGCCTAGGAGTGTGTTGGATCGGGTGATTTAAATGCTTAGAGTGGAGAAAGCTACAAATTGAGTAGACTCTCCACTGACACTTCAGCGGGTTCTGAATCCCAATTACTGCTAGTAAACAATCAGACTCAATAACACATAGATTCAGATCCAATTCAGAGCATAAATCATATCCACACTGAATGGAGTGCAGTTCTGCATGTAATGAAGAAGGAGATTGAAAAATGTGAATTCTCATTTTAATCACTGCCCCTTTCCAATCCCTAACAATGACAGCAGAAGACGAAAGGCCACTAGGTTGCCATGTAGCATCTGTGTTGATCTTGTACCCAATTTGTGGTCTACTCCAACTTACCATTGTAACTTGTTTTTTCTGTTTTGGGTGGATTTTGGGTATGATTCTCTGTTGGACCAAATGTCTATGTTTATCTATATTACCTTTCAATTTATGAGCTGAAAAGGTGAGGAAAATCAGTTGTTTAACCTCCTTTAAGCAATGATCCTCTGAGAAAGTTATGTTTTCGAAAAGGATTTTGTTTCTAATTTTCCAGAGAGTCCATGTAGTGATTAAGAGTGCAGCAGTAATCAAGTTAGAACAAATCTTAGAGTCAGGCTTAAAGGATAGGTAGAAATCTACTCTACTTTTCAGATTGCCAAAACTAGTATGTGGAAAATGTATGAGATTATTTACTCTGAACCATACAGATAAAGCTGAAGGACAAGAGTTGAAAAAATGGTCCAGAGTGTCAGAGTGTTTTTTACAAAGAGGACATATAGATGCTATTGAAACACCAAATCTGCACAACACATTATCGAAAGGCAGGATGTTATTTAAAGCTCTCCACATTAAAACAGACCACTTTTTTTGAACGAAAGGAGACCAAACCTTGGAAATGTGTCTGATGGTATCCCTTTTTTGTCTGAAACTTTGGTATGCCGAGCTGATGGAGAAATTTCCAGTGGATGAAGGACTCCAAATTAGCCTATCAGCATGGTGATGTCTCATTTGAACATCCTGCAAAATGGTAAGTGTGTTGGTAGCCAAGTGAGGCTCCAAGGTTGGAAGGAAAGATGTTTTATTAGTTATAAAGTAGCTGAGGGATATGTCTTCAAAAGGTATTTCCAACTCCTCAGGCCATTCATAACATAATGCACCATCTCCTTTCCAGTTAGCACTCCAGAAAGAGCATTCACCAAGGCCAAATATGACTCTAGAAAGTTTGTTTGCCTTAGGTGTAATTTTACAAATTCTATGCCAGATATGGGATTTTTTATAAGTGACAGGGAGGGACCATAAATGAGCTGACCATTGGGTGTTATTTATTTGCAATTTCCACCATAATTTGCAAGAAAAAGAATCAACTACAACATTAAGATCTTTAACACCAATTCCATTTTCCTCTACTGGTAGGCTCATATTTTTCCATGATTTCCATATTTTTCTAACCATATTATCACCACTCCCCCAGAAAAGTCCTGAAGCAAGTTTTTCCATTTTCCTTAGAATTATCTTAGGTGGACTTAAAACTGCAAAAATGTGAGTGGGAATTGAAAGAAGACTGTGATTAATCAAGATGATTTTGCCTGCATTACTTAGCCATCTATTCTTCCAATTGTTTCTGCATTTTTCCATTCTTTCCAACATAGGGAAATAATGAATCTGTAAATTCCAACCTGGGAAGATAGGAACACCTAAGTATTTGAAAGGAAAAGAGCCTTTGACCATTCCTAAAGCTCTTCCAACAGATTTTGCAGTTTCAGCAGTAGTGTTAGATGCTACATAAAATTCTGATTTAGCAAAATTAATTTTCTGACCTGATGTTTGCTCGTAGGCATTCAGAAAAAGTTTAAATCTTTTCAAGTTGGAAGGGTTAGTGTTCAGAAAAACAGCTGTGTCATCTGCATACATTAGGTGTGACACAGCTGGGAAGGTTTTAGGTAATGAGAAATGTTGCAGATATCCAAATGTAAAGAGTTTTTTAAGGCCTCTTGAAAAAGCTTCTGAAAGTATATTGTACAGAAAAGGGGAGAGTGAATCTCCCTGTTTAATTCCTCTGGATGAAGCAAAGAAACCAGATGTTATGCCATTTATTAACACAGAAAAGTGGGCTGCAGCAATGTTATGCATGATACGTTGCACAAATTTACCATGAAAACCAAACTGAAGTAAGATGGAATTCAGAAAAAGCCAAGAAACCCTGTCAAAAGCTTTTTGCATGTCTAATTTAATTATTAGATTTGAGATCTGAGACTTCCTAGACAGAATTTTGGTCATTTCATTCATTTGTATGACATTGTCAGATATATCTCTTCCTTTTATGAAGGCACTCTGTTCAGGTGAAATGAGTAATGTCATTAGAGGTCTAATCCTTTCCATTATCATTTTTGAGAAAACCTTATTGACAAAGTTGGAGAGACTGATTGGCCTGAAATCAGAAAAAGAGATTGGTATCTGTCTTTTTGGTATTAAAGTCAGCATAGTACTAGAGATAGCCTTGGGGATATTACCATTTGTTAGGAAGTCATTAGCTGCCTCTAAAAGATAGATTTTAATTGTATCCCAGAAATAGGTGTAAAAAGCACCAGGGAATCCATCAGGGCCTGGTGCACTGGATTTATTAAGATCAAATACGGAGAAGTGAAGTTCCTGGATACTAAAAGGAGACAGTAAGTTGAGATTATGCTGATTAGTGATGACTTTAGGGATTTCTTTTAAGAAATGCTGTATGTAAGTTCCCTGTTTATTAGGAGTATCTTCATTTAGTAATTCTCTGTAAAATCTCACTCCCTCTTCCTTTATTAGGTGTGGTTCAGTTATCCAGTTACCACTGCCATCCTTGATTTTGTTAATTCTTGCTTTTACTTTCTTTTCCCTAATGGAGTGATGAAAATAGCTAGTATTAGCATCTCCATGTTTTAACTAATTAAGTCTAGCTTTTTGATGCAAGAAAATGTTTCTCTCCTTTTGTGCAATTCACATACATTCCAACAAAATTACGGATTATAACAAGAAATTCAAAAACAAAGAGGGATCCAACTACATTTATGCTAATTGTTATCATAATCGGTAGACAAACCAAAGGCGTAACAATCACTATCTGTCGCTTCAACTTTAACACATTGTCACCACCTACTATTTCACCACTTTCATCAACCCACAGCCCATCACAATGAGAACGCTGTCACACCACTGCTCCCTTAACATCCTCCAAACTAGGAAATACTGATGGAAACTCTTGACTGTTAATTACGATCGGTTGATCAATTTCCACTTCGAATTAAAACTTCTTCCCATGTAGCACCACATGAAACTTCTCATTTGAAGCATCCTTGATATAAAAAAACCTTTTGTGCCTGAGAAGATAAGATGAATACGTCATCTTCATATCGTACACAATTCAAGTCGACCAACGTAAAGCCCATGGACTTTTCGACTACAACATCAGAACCATATTCCACCCAACGACACTTGAACACAAGCAACTTTGAACTCTACATAATAGAACTCCCAAATTTCCAAAATTTACCCACAAAAAGGTACCACAACTACAACCAGATGTTTATCTCTCATGTTTGCTTGCCACATTGATTCAGAATCAATATAAGCAGCACTATTTTGCATCGTACTCTTTTCATCCTTCTTCAATGTTGAGAAACTGAAGCCATTAATGTTATAACCAAGGCACCATTTTACCATGCAATTTGATGTCCTTGCAAATTCCCGTAGCTTATTGGCCATCCCTTCGACATTGCAATGCTTGTAAAACAAGTTAACAAACCTTGAAGAATGCTCTACCTGTATCTTATTCTAGGGCCATTTTGGATGGATCTCTTCCACCATGGAAATATGCTCTTGAAAATACATTGTCGTCTCGCTACTATTACGTAAAACATACAGGTGAACTATCATCAACTCAGCGTGGAACGGTGTATGAAGCGTACCCTTACACAGTAAAGTCCCATTCCACCTTCTGCAGTGTGGTCCACCTGGAACACCAACTGCTCTTTTTCCAACCAATTTTTATGTTCAGTACTCGATGATCTCCTCAGTGACGTACCTTGGAACAATCGAATCATCTAGTTGACTATGATAATGAACATAACCCTTCAAAGCAACCATGTGATGCTTAAATGGGTACATCAAATGCATTCTGATAGCCCCACATATAAATGTATCCCTAACCACATGTACCACTAGGTGAACCATGATTGCAAAAAAGATGAGGGAAAATACTTCTCCAAAAGGCATAAAACAACAACAGCCCCCCGCTCCAGTTCATGTAGATGTTAGTTGCTAATATTTTTCCTGCATATCGAGTTGAACAAGAAGCACAAACATATGATAAAAAATCTAACTTCCTTATCCAAACACCCTCAGATCGCAACAAGAGAAAGTTGTTGCATGATGACATGACAATCATGCCATTTCAAAGCATTAAGAAGCAATTCATCACTCAAAAACTGACAAACATTAGAGGAGTAACTGAATGGCACCTTCATTTCTTGGATGCTTACACACACCGATCTTTGCTCAAAGACTGACATGTTATAAGGAGCGGGAGGCGGGTATGTTTGCTTACCTCTTACCTCCGGTGCCAGATCCAACCAAATACCAAGGTCCACTAAATCCTTCCTCGCATTTAAGTTACCAGTAGTCTTCTCGGGAATGTTTAGAAGCGTGCCAATCAGATTCTCACAAAGATTATTCTCAATATGCATTACATATAAACAATGGCAAACCTCCATATTCTCCCAGTACGATAAATGAAGTAAAATGTAACTTTTCTTCCACGGTCCGTCTACAATCCCACCACCCTTTGATAACTTCTTACCAAGAACAACAATCAATTTCTTCACCTTGTTGTGAATGGCTACACCAATTAATGGTTTTGGTGCCTTTCTCCACTTCTTCCCACCAACAAATGCAACTGTGTTATCCCATAACTTGTGCTTCAAAGGTAGAAATTTATGGTGATCCAAATAAATAGTCTTACGCCCATTTTTTAACTGATTGTAAGCAGCCTCATCCTCACAAATAGGGCAAGCCTTGTGACCCTTGACTTCATACCCGTAAAGGTTACCATATGCCAGAAAAATCATTAATGGTACAAAAAAGCATCGCCTTCAAAGTAAACTATTCACAACGAAAACCATCGAACATTAAGGTGCCAACCAACCATACAACCTTCAAATCTTCTATGAAAGGGGAAAGATAAGTGTCTATGTCATTTCTAGGCTATTTGGGCCTTGAAATCATGATCGGCATTAACACATATTTCCTCTATACGCACAAGTAGATGGGGGGATTGTAAATTGCATGTATAACCAGCCATGAATTGTGTTTCGAGGACATATTACCAAATGGGTTTGTACCATCAGTACACAAAGCCATTCTCAAATTCATAGGTTCAGATGCAAACTTTGGATACATCTTATCAAATTTCTTCCATTGGTCTGCATCAGCCGGGTGTCGAATCATAGCATCAATGTACCATGTCTAGTTCTTTGCATCCTTATCATTCTTAAACAACCTTCTCAGCCTTGAAATAGTCGGAAGGTATCACATACATTTGACGAGCACCCACCTCCTCACCGACACAACATACTCTCCACCAACAACCACATTTCTCATTTCTTATAATTTGATGCATTGCATGCTAGACAAATAAGTGTATCCTTCAGGTCACCCCTATATAAGACACAATCGTTCAGACACGTAAGTATCTTTTCATACTCCAACCACATCGGTCAAAAAATTCACTTAGCTTCATAAAGGTTATCAGGAACCCTACTAATGGATGCAAGCTTCTCATTCAAAAACTCAATAATTTATTCATGCCAGTATCACTCCATGACCAAAGACCTTTCAAATTGAAGAACTCCATTAAACATGACATGACTGTGTCTTTCTTCTTGCAACCGGGATACAATGGTCTATCCTTCTCACCTAGAAAGTTAGCCAAAACCTCAGGCCTCCCCCTTAATTCATTAACTACCTCCTCATACATGTCATCCAACTTAGCATCCCCAAAACACTGTTCTTCACTACTAACTTTAACCTCCGGTGGTGATTTTTCCCCATGAAATGTCCACACGACATAATCTTTCGTAAACCACTGGCTATACAAATGGAGTTTAGCATGTCCTAGTTATTAGTACGATTTCGATTTCCACAGTCATGACAAGGACATAGTATTCACTTCTCATAACTAAAACCATGGTCCTAAAACTCATCCACGAAGAAAATAAATTCATCACAGACCCTACTAACATTTGCATACACGTGCTTACGTCTCTTGATGGCACGATACAACTCTACATATCAATAAATGTCCGACAATTAAACTTCAACCATTTATGATAATATAATTTAATGATAACATCCAAACCATGCAAGAACATTAATGCAAAATAAACACCAATATTCCAAATAACAATAGCATTATAACTACATCAACCATGAGAACAAATCACAAACTAACATCAACAATTTTACCTCAATTACCATAAAATGATCAAACACACAAGATATATATCTATACCAACCTAAAAAATTCCATGAAATTATTATTATCCATAAATAAATTTTAAAAAATGTTACCTTCTAGGGTCATAATTGTGGATCATTCAATGTCTTCATCAGCCAAAACACACCATTAATGAACTCCTTCTCCCAAAGATCTAATTTTTAACCAGCCAAAAAAATGTGGTAGGTGAGCATTTAATTAACATTTTTACATCGGTATACAGATAATAATGTGTATGTAATATTTACACCGGTATAACCTAGAACCAGTGTAGAAATTATGCCATTTTCCCACTTTTTTTTACACCGGTAACATAATATACCAGTGTCAAAATATTATTTTTGGCACCAAAATCATAAAAATGCATCACGTTTTTACACCGATGAAATTGTACCGGTGCAATTGTAAACAATAGCACCAGTCATTACCACCTATTTTGATATAACCGGTGCAAAAATTAGTAACTTCTACACAGGTGGACAATAAATCGGTGTGTATGTATTCTTAAGCAACGGTATGTTTGTTATCATGATTATACCACTGCAATTGAATACCTTGGCACCGGTATTTTGTACCAATGATTTTTAACCGATGTGTATATACCTGTTTTCCAGTAATGTGTAGGAGAAATTTAAATGACCATATGTAATTTATCATAATTTTTTTAACCGTATTAGAACGTTTAAGTTTTATCTTTATGTTTTGTTTTTAAATTTTATCTCTTTTATTTTTGAACATTTCTACATTTTGAATTAGTTTCACTTTGACATTGATTTTCAGATGTTGAAAATGAACAATGCAGAAATAGCTAACACCGCTTCATATTTACACCTTACACCCAATTTGTGGAGATGATTAAAAGTGTCTTAAAAATTAAATTGAAAATAACTAAATCGATCATGAAGCTCATTTTTCTGTTTTCAGGTCAATAAAAAATTAATTACAAAAATATTTGTAATCTATTTTTCCTATTTTTAGAAAGAGGTTTGGTTGGTCTTGAATGAAATAAGTATGTTGCTTTTTTAATTAAAAAGCAGTCACAACATTTTTAATCTATATATCTTTGTCCAGCGCAACTATTTACACAACTAGTTTTAGAATAGCCACGCCTTATGTTCCTAGCGGAAATCATGGTCTATATATTTCTCCCTTTTCAGTAAAATCTTATCTGAGGAGTACCTAGTGGAACCATTCAGTAAACTCCATCTTAGACGGGCACTACGGTTTCTATCAACCATGACCTCCGTTCTCCATTCCTCGGAGCCTCACATATGTATGAATAAGATATAAACTAATGGAAGTTAAGGGTGTTCATGGCTTCGAAAATTATTTCCGATGCTATCCGCCCGCTATTTCAAACTAGGCAGTTATGGGAATAAATTAGACTAACCCTAAACACTTGGTAAATTATGCTCTTCTAATCCATGCACAATGCACAATGAATAGGGAATATCTTAAGAAAAAAGAGAATTGCATGTATCTTCAATTGGATTGTTAGGTAACTTTTAATGGCTATGTAACATTTAGCTTCTTCATTATGTGTGTGTTAATCAATTCATTGACAAATGTTTTAGTTACTTCTACTTGGTGGATTGTTGGTATTAGTGGAATTTACGTGAAAAGGGGTTTAGACGACATGTTTCATTTTCTTGTCTAAATCCCGTGTTTTTTAGACTTAATTGGTACTAATGGAAAGCTTGCATCCATGGGCTCTTTTATTTTCCATGTGATCATCTTTAGTAGGTTGCCCATGGGTAATTTTGTTTACATTCTATGTGAAGGCCGTTCATAAGGGTGGTAGAAGATTTTGAAGGTCATTCTCAGGACGGTAGCAGAGACAAAGGCCATTCACATTATAATGGTAGTAGACGAAGGGCTACATTCATAAATGTGTGGAAGAAGGAGATTGAAGCCAAATATAGGCTTCGACAGAATTCAAAGTGGCCAATGAAAAAATGGGGGATCGTGGTCTGATGAGCTGTGCTTCAGTCTAAGAACGCTACAAGAAGAATTAGCCTTCAAGGCTTATTCCATTCGATTCGTATTCTTGAGTACTATAAAATCAACTAATAAAAATTTCAAATCGAACTAACAGTCGGCGCGAGCCGTGCATGGTTTGGCACTAATGACCCATGCCAAAGGAGACCCCCCATGACAAGGAGACCACCACAAGGCAATGTCATGACCCAAGAAAGACACAATGGGCACCCATCACAAATTGAAGACCCTTCCTAGTGGTTGAGTATGGGCGCACCACGTCCCATTTTAGGCCTCCCACGATGTTCATAGTCCAATATGCCAAGACCAGCCACTGGGGTGTGGGAAAGCGCAAGGACCATACCTAAGTGTCTAAGCATGCCTCCCATCCTAACCAGGGCCCGTACCAACAGGCACTGGCACAAATCATGGCTTCAAGTTTCAGTGCCCTAACAGTTCCCTGCAGAGACTAATGCGGCCTGTGCCAAGAGACGATGCAACCCATGCAAACCCTTGTGTCCTGCACCAAGATAATGATCTGCACCATGCTCAAGAATAAGCACCCTGCACCCATGAAGCGACTCGCGCCCTACGCTAAGTACGTACCACGGGCTGCGTCATCTGTGACACCCCGCACCGGTCGGCGGCTGAGATAGGGTTTACCTTATTTTGGGCCTATTTTTAGGTTCAATATCCTACTACTATATATAGAACCTTTGTCTACTAGGTTTTCATACCATACACTTTAGATTTACATTTCAGGAGAGTAGTTGGGAGCTTCCCTTCTTAGAAAACTTTATCTTTTCTTCAATTATTTTTCTTTGATCCTAAGATGTGGAATTCAATTATTTATTTGAATTTCTTGTCAAGGGAGTAGTTTCCATAATTTGGGGATACTTGCAGTGACTTGGTTTAATATTTATGCTTTTTGAGATTCTCTAGTTCATCCTAATTTTGTGTTCATAATATCATTGTGATTTGCTTTTGAGTTTGAATGCTTACATAACATATATAGCACACTTTGGGCTATATTCACGTTGGGCGCAAATATTGATGGCCCTTAGGAAAAAGAAACCTAGTTGTTTGAATGGGTGGAGGCGAATGCGTCTGTGTAAGTGTGTCCACGGGAGATTCAAGGTGACTCTGATCCACTTACCATCGCAACAGGCTTAGCTGACTTTGTAAAGTTGTCCTAGAGGTTCCGGGTAGAAATAGGTAAATAGTATCAAGCTAGGGTTACAAGAAACCCTAGTAATATAGATAAGGTGGCTGTGACCCTTGGGCCTAATTGATAGGACCCAAAGGGAGTAGCACATTCATGGTGAAAGCCCGGGATGTAATCGCACGGAGGAGAATCAGACCTACAACAACAGTTTAACCTTGTTGTACTCCCCTAGTTACGATAGCGGTGTCGATGAAGGGTTGCGGGAGCACTTACCGTAACAGGGATGGGGAAGTGTATGTAGTTGGCCACACCACATGTTATGGATACTGTATTAGATTTGTTTATATCTCTATTTGAAAAAATCTAGGATAAAAGCATTAGATTGACGAAGTTGCTCAATGATTTCCCTAAGTGCTTAATTAATGTTGTAGTTATGTGTTTACTTTCATGTTTTATTAGTTGTTAGATTTAAAAACAACCCCCTCCCCCCAACTTGCATGTTTTCTTCACTAGCTATTCCTTTCACTGAGTTGAGACTTCTAAGCTCGGGTTTAAACGACCCTGTGGAGAGGTAGGTACAAATTTTGGCACCGCTTCCGGGGATGCTATTAGTTTAGGTATCAATTTAAGCACAACACGTTAGTAGAGTAGCTAGTATTGCTTTTATCTATTTTGGTTCTATTTGCATAATGTTTGAAAAAGGAAAAATTTTGAAAATTCCCAAAAAGAGATATTTCCAGACATTAGGACTTTGTATTTTCTATTCTGTGTGAATGATCTATCTTGTGATACTATTCTTGTTGAGCATGCTTTTTCTAATTTAAACAAAGATACTTCACCATAGTAATTCATGTTTATGTGCAGTGGAGAAAGAAGCACGACAAGGAATTAAAAAGTCCTAAGCTTCTTCCAACCCCAAAAATCAACAAGAATATATCCATGCTTGAGAAGAACGGTGATGTAGCAACCTAGGATGATGTAGCAACCCACTCATCGTGATGTGGTCATTGGTGGTGTCAAGGATGGTGATTCTGGTGACCTACCAAGCCACTTTTTTAGTTTCGAATGCATGAAAAAAAAGGTTTTGAGGACGATAATAAATATACGGTGTTTTTTTGGCTTTCATGTTTTGATTAGTGAGTAGATAGTGTTTGCATGAATCATGTTTTGCTATGTGAATTTTTGAGACGAAACTCTTGTTGGTTTGAAAGTTTGAGTTCGAGACTCATGATTTTGTTTTAAATGGAATTGAAGTGGACGAGTGACATAGTCTTTTGGAAAAGAGGGGACAAAACCAAGGATTCGAAAAATTTTGGTGCATGCCTCATGCCAAGTAGGCCGGTCCAGGACTATGCTTCGTGCCATGACCGGAATGGCATGAGGCTGTATCTCATGCCAGAGGTTTGGCGCGAGGCTAAGTTTCATGCCAGGTGGTTTGGCGCGAGGCTATGCTTCGCCCCAGGTACTTTTTGCGCACTACACCAAATTTTCAGTTTTCTTTGTTCCAATAATGCAATTTTTTTAAAATTCTAATTCTCAAATTTAAAAATGCATTTTTGGTTCAATAATTTGGAATTCCCTAATTCCATAGGATTTTTGAAAATACTTCCAAATCCCTTGAAATTAATTGGCTTGTACCATTATCCCCTAAATTGAGTATTTTAAAATTCCATTCTTATCCTAATTGTACATCTTATCCTAGCCACCTAGGCTGAAATTCCATTTCCATAGTACATTTTTCCACCTAATTCTCTCATTTGACACATTCTTTCTTCTCAAGAAACACTCACTCTCTCACACTCTTGGTGAACTCGATAAAAGTGAAGCTTTTCTTCCAAAAGTTGGAAATTTTTCCTTCATCTTTTGGGGTTTTTGAAAATCCTAGATTAATTGGGTAACCCAAAGAGCTCTATGTTTATGTGCTTTACTTAACATTGTGGTGGTGGTTTTTTATGCATGAATCTTTAATGAGAGTGTTGTGAGATATGTGTTTGAGTTTGAGTTGGTATGCCTGATCTTGTGTTGAAGAGGATGTTGGGAAGATACGATCTTCAGTGTTAGGTGTTTTGGGAGAGAGTGAATCTTGGTTGCATGATGTAATTGATGGGTTGTTGATAACTTACATGAGATTGATGTTTGATGAGGAATGTTCTTGTTTGAAGAGCTCACATGCTTAGATTATCATGCTATGGATGTTTGGATTATTTGGGAGAATGTTGTCTTATTGAACTGTAGGCCATGCTTTGTTTATGATCATATCACCACTCTTGTCCTCATTTTATTAGGATTCCACCTAAGAAGAATACCTCGAAGAAAGGCAAGTCCACTGGGGGTGAGAAGAAGAAGAAGTCGACGAAGGGTGCAAACCCCGAGCCAACAACTTCCATTCTTCGTAACCCCACATTTGTGATCGAGAAGTTTATGGGTTTATCCAATATTTCTGAGACTGCGGCCCAGAGGTGGAGGAAATTGGGAGAGCCGAAGATGAGTATTTTGGAGATGTGGTTTGCTTGCAAGGACACCTTGGCGGCTCTAGGTTTACTCAATCCGGTTACTTTTATGTTGAGCCGAGTAAGTCTTGAGGGGGCTTGAGAAACACTCTAAGACGTACATTAGGTGGAGCCTAGAGTTCCTAGCTACTTTGTGGTCGGTCATAGATGGTGATGGACACAAGGCGATTAAATTTAACCTGGATGACAAGGAGTACAAGAAGACCCACCGGGAGGTAGCGCGAGCCTTTGGGTGGAGGTATGTCAAGGTGATCCAGAAGACAAACTGAAAAGGGTTACCTTTCTCTCTTGGGCACTTTTGGGTGCAACTGACGGACACGAACCGGAAGAACCTGCGCAAGAGTACCACCATAGTTCATCCGACATTCCATTATGTTCACCGTATGTTAGCTATAGGAGTCTTTTTCCATGGTGAACTAATGCAATACCCAGGTTCAGATGTTCATTTCCTTTGGGTAATGACTCCCAAGGTTAACCTTTACATAAACTTGGTAAGGTATTTTGTGCAGGAATGTTTAGCAATGGGAGACATGAAGAGTGATAAAATTCCATAGGAGCCATGGTTGGTCTTTTGGCGGAGTATCTAGGTTATCCTGTCACACAAGGGGCTCTAGCTAATTTAGGGAGATTGGGCACAAGGTACAACATAGAGAAGTTAGCAAAGGCATCAATGGTGGGAGCGACCACATCGGGGGGTAGATATATATGGCTCTATGGCGAAGCGAGCACATGTAGCATTATGATCCTTCCATAACCGGAGTGCACCACTATGGACCATGATACTAGCCTGAATGACCTACTCATTTTCCTGGACCGAAAGTTTGAGAGAGAGTTCTATAGAGTTATGTCCAACCTAAAGATCGATATAGAGAAGGCCGAGGGCGAGTTCACTCTGAGAGCAACTCCTAGTTTCTCTCGCTTATCTACGGACATAATTGACCACTTACATTCACTTGAGGACAAGCTTTTGAGCTCTACTCAAGTGTTTCAAGAGGTAGTCCAAGCAATGAAGGGAATGCACTCGCAAGTGGAAGATCTTAGCTCGAGGATGGATAGCATTGAGACCACACATCAAGCAACCGGGTACATGGATAGAAGCTTCACAAATCATAAGGATGAAGGCCCTTTGGGGCCGCAAGAGTGAGTATCACTATTCTCTCTACCTCACTTATGTTTTGATATGATATTTGTACATTGGACACTTTGCATGGGCAAAGTGTGGGGAATTAGTTGTTAGCACTTAGGGAGTTTTAATTCTTGGATTTCCTCTATGCATTTCATGATTTGCTTTTGTAGTTTTTCATGTTAGTTTATGATGTTTGCTTTTTTTTTGTGGAGGGATAATTTTTTATGAACATTTGGTGACATGACATGCTATGCTAGGGATTTCTAGATTGCATGTGGTTGGATGTTTTAGGAAATTGGTGGTGTATTTTTATGTTTTGACTATCTTTTGTAGTATGAAGCCCACTCTTGGGAAATTTTTGTGCTACACCAAAATGAATTGGAAAACATAAAAAATTTAAAAAATACAAAAACCTGGACAAGTCGAGAACCCGAAAGAGCGACTTGGGTAACATAAGAAAAAGCCTGCATAGGTCGAAAGACCTAGGTAATAATGAGAGGCTAGGCCCGGCAAGGCTTATGAGCCTAGGCACAATGAGAGGCCGTGTGGAAAAAAGAGAGAAGTGAGTACCCTTTGTGTGTTAAAACTAGGATGAAAGCCCGAAAGGGCTCCTAAGAAAAATGAGATAAAATGAGAGAAAACAAAAAACTAGGTTGAATGCATGCTTTTGCGGTGGGTTTTTTTTTGAAGACTCTTTCATTACTTTTGGGACCATTTTGGGAAAGTAAGCTAGCTTGACATTTATCTTTTTGGCTCGCCTTTTTCCACAATTTACTTTTTGGTGGTTTGATTACTTATGTTTTTTGGGGAGTGTGAGATTTGTGAGATTCTTACTTTCTTGGTGGAAACAGGGTAATCTTGGAATAAGTTGAATGTCTTGGTTAACTTATGCTTGCATGCTACATTTCTCTTGATTCTTTTTCTTGTCTTCTAATTACTCGAGGACGAGTAAAAGATTAAAAGTGGGGAGTCTGATCTGCTTCATTTTGAGTGTGTTAACCAATGCATTTGACATACCTTTTAGTTACTTCTACTTGGTAGATTGCTAGTATTAGTTGAGTTTACGTGCCAAGGGGTTTAGACGGCCATGTTTGGTTTTCTTTTCTGAATCCCGTGTTTTGTAAACTTAATTGGTACTAATGGACATCTTTTATCCACGAGCTCCTTTATCTTCCTTGTGATCATCTTTTGTAGGTCGCCCGTGGGTACGTTTTATTTACATTCTATGTGAAGGTCGTTCGTAAGGGCGGTAGAAGATATTGAATGCCATTTTTAAGGATGGTTGTAAAGACGAAGGCCATCATATTACAATGGTAGTAGAAAAAGGCCACAATCAGCAATGCAAAGTAGAAGGAGATTAAAGCCAACGATAGGCGGCTACGGAGTTCAAAGCGGCCAATGAAGAAATGGGGAACCGTGGTCCGATGAGTTGTCCTTCAGTCCTAGAACGTTCCGACATTAATTATCCTTTAAGGCTGATTTCATTGGATTCGTCTTCTCGAGTACTATAAAATTGATGACTAAAACACTCAAATTGGACCAACAGTTATCCCGTAGAGTAGGAAACTAGTTCAGCCAGCCCAGGCACCAACGGATCGGTCCGGGTTGTGTATGGTTTGACACCAACGACCTGCCCCAAAGAATACCCCCCATGCCAAGGATACCAGCGCAAGGCAATGGCGCAACCCATGCAAGACACGACGGGCCCCCATGCACAAATTGAAGACCCCTCCAAGTGGCTAAGTATGGACGTGGGACATCCCATTTTAGGTTTCCAGGCTGTTCCAAGTCCATTATGCCAAGAGCTAGTAGAACCTTTTTCTACAAGGTTTTCATACCATACATTTTATATTCCACTTTAAAAGAGTAGTTGAGAGCTTCTCTCCTAGGAAACTTGATCTTTTCTTCTTTTCTTTTGCTTTGACCCTAAGATGTGGAATTCAAATCTTTATTTGAATTTCATGTCAAGGGAGTAGGTTCTATAGCTTGGGGATAATTGTAGTGACTTGGTTTAATCTTTATGCTATTTGAGTTTCTCTAGTTCATCCTAATATTGTGTTTATTATATTATTTTTATTTTCTTTTGGGTTTGAATGCATGAATATTTCACCACATATATAGCACACACTTTGGGTTGTATTCATGTTAGGCACAAATATCGATGCCGCCTTTGGAAGAGAAACTTTGTTGTTTGAAGGGGTGGAGGAGAACATGTCTATGTGAGTGTGTGCACGGGAGATTCGAGACCACTCTGATCCACTTACCATTGCTCCAGTCTTAGCTTACTTTGTAAAGTTTTCTGAGAGGTTCTGGGTAGAGATTGCTAAATAGTAGCAAGCTAAGGTTACAAGAAACCCTAGTTTCATACATATATAAAGTGCCCACGACCCTTGGGCCTAATTGATAAGACCCGAAGACATTCATGGTGGAAAAACAAGATGTAATTGCAAGGGGGGAATCAGTCCAACAACGATGGTTGGAACTTGTTGTACTCACCTAGTTATAATGGTGGTGTCGATAGAGGGTTGTGAGAGCACCCGCCGTGACAGAGATGGTGAAGTGTATGTCATCGGCTACATCACGTGTTATGGATACTCTATTAGGTTTGTTTAGATCTCTATGTGAAAGAATCAAGGATAAAAGCATTAGATTGACCAAGTAACACAATGATTTCCCCAAGTGCTTAATTACTGTTGTAGTTGTTTTTTTACTTCCATGTTTATTAGTTGTTAGATTGAAAAAACAACCGCCCCCACCCTATTTGCATGTTTCATTCACTAACTATTCCTTTCACTCCTACGGATCGACGACCCGTATGAGGTTGTGTTTGGAGTTGATACATCAGACCTAGCATCCATATGGACAAACCCAGGGTTTACCGCTAACTACTCTATAGGTAGCGTAACAGTAAGAACATGGTGAAGAACTATAAATTTCTATCTTCTGGCTGCACTGCCTCTAACCAGGTTTAGACTCTTAAGCTACGGGTTCTGAAAACCAGAGGGGGAGGCAGGTCAAAAATCTTTTAATAATAGTGTGGATTACAAAAATATTAACGCAATCTAAAATAATTGGAGAACACATGCACTATGCACAAAGCGTGCAATGCGCACAAGACATATATACCATGCACACTACACTAGTAGTTTTGTGGTTCATAAATAACATATTTGTTTTATGTAAGAGAAATTTAAAGGACTATATGTAGTTTATCATAAATTTTATCTTTAACCATAAAAGAAAATTTATGTTTTATCTTTTGTTTGGTTAATTTTTACCACTTTTGGAACTTCGAACATTTATTCATTCTGTATTGGCTTCACTCGGACAATGATTTTCAGTTATTGAAAATGAAACATGCACTAATAGCTAACACTGCCTCATATCTACAACTTGCACCCAATTTGTGGATATTATTGAAAGTGTCTTAAAACTTACATGGAAAATGATGAAATTGACCCTGAAGCAAATTTTTTGGTATGAAAGCCAGTAAAAAAAATTAATGACAAAAACATCTATAATCATTTATTCCTATTTTTAGAAAAAGGTTTTAGAGTCTGTCTCTTGAAAGACGATATTTCCATAAACCATGGGAAGACCAAGGTCTAAAGTGCAAATTAGAATAAATAAAGATAAAATTTTTGGAATGCATGAACTAGGTTATAAACTTTATAACTACTACACCGTGCATAAAAATATTATAATATAGCATGTAAGACCTGTTACCTTTTATTTTTTTCTATTAAACCCCGTCTTTCTATAAGCCTACAGAAAGATGGTCATTCCCAAGACATTTCCAAGGTTTTATTGGTCTTGAATAAAAGAAGTATGGTCCAAAGCAACTGTTTACACAACCCGTTTTAGAATTGTCACATCTCATTTTCCTAGAGGAAGTCACGGTCTATATATTTCTCTCTTTCCGTTAAAATCTTATCTAAGAAGTAACCAGTGGGACCATAATACTAAGTCCAATCCATCTGAGACAGGCACTGCGGTTACTATTAACCATGACCTCCCATTCTCCATTTCCCAGAGCCTCATATATGTATGATTAATACATAAACTAATGGAAGTTGAGGGTGTTCATAGCTTCAAAATTTATTTCAGATGATATTAGTCTGTTATTTCAAACTAGGGCAGTTATGGGAATAACATTGGGCTAACCCTAAACAATCAGAAAATAATTCTCTTCCAATGCTTGCAAGATGCAAAATTATATATGGAATAACATAGGAAAAAAGATAATTTTATGTATCTTTAATTTGACGGTATGGTAACTTTTAATGGATCTGTAAAATCTTGTAATAATAATGTGGATTAAATATTTATCAACACAATCCAAAATAATTGGACAAGACATGCATAGTGCACAAAACATGCAATACCACAAGACAGATATACCATGCAAAGTACTATATTAGTTTGATCGTACATAAATTACAAACTTATCTTACGTAGGAGAAATTTAAATGACTATATGTGATGCATCATAAATTTGTTCTTTAACCATATAAGAACATTTAAGTTTTACCCTTTTGTTTTGTTGTTAAATTTTACTACTTTTAGAACATAGAACATTTCAATATTTTTTATAAGCTTCAGTTGGACATTAATTTTCCGTTGTTGAAAATGAACCATGCACAAATAGGTAACACCGCCTCATATCTAAAACTTGCACGCAATTTGCAAAGATGGTTGAATGTGTCTTAAAAATTACATGAAAAATGATGAAATTGACTCTGAAGTTGATTTTCTAGTATTTAGGACAATAATAAGATTAATTACAAAAAAATCTATCATATATTTTTCCTATTTTTATAAAAATAAATTATTGGTCTTAAATGAAATAATTATGTTGTTTTTTGAAGGAAAAAGTAGTAACACAACTGTTAATCTATATATCTGGGTGAACCGTAAATGTTTACACAACCTATTTTAGAATAGTCACGTCTTATTTTCCTAGAGGACGTCATGGTCTATATATTTCTCTCTTTCCGGTAAAATCTTTCCAAGGAGTACCAAGTGGAACCATGAAACTTAGTTCACTCATTTTAAGACAGGCTCTACGATTTTTGTTAACCATGACCTCTCATTCTCCATTCCTTGGAGGCTCACATATGTATGAATAAGATATAAACCAATGGAAGTTGACAGTGTTCATGTATTCGAACGTTATTTCGGATGCTATCCATGCATTGTTTCAAACTAGGGCAGTTATGGGAATAATAGTTGACTACTCCTAAACACAAAAAATGATGCTCTTCCAATGCATGCACAATGTACAATAAATTTGAAATATCTTAGGATAAAAGAGAATTTCATGTATCTTTAATTGGATGGTTTGGTAATATTTAATGGCTCTGTAACATATTGTAATAATAATGTGCATTAAAATAATATTAACACAATCTAAAATAATTGGACAAGACATGTATCGTACACAAAGCGTGCAATGTGCACAAGACATATATACCATGCACACTACAATAATAGTTTGGTCATTCATAATTAACATCCTTATCTTATATAGGAGAAATTGAAATGACTATATGTAATTTATCTTAAGTTTGTTCTCTAACCATGTAAGAATGTTTAAGTTTTATCTTTATGTTTTGTTGTTAAATTTTACAACTTTTTGAACTTTGAACATTTCTTCATTCTGTATTAGCTTCACTGTGAAATTGAATTTCAGTTGTTGAAAATGAACCATGCACAAATAGCTAACACTGTCTCATATCTACAGCTTACTAAATTGTGGAGATTATTGAATGTGTCTTAAACTTTACATGGAAAATAAAGAAATCGGCCAGGAGCACATTTCCTGGTATTTAGGCCCGAAAAAAAATCAATTACAAAAACATTTCTAATATATTTTTAGAAAAAGGTTTTACTTGTCTTGAATAAAAGAAGTATATATCTTTGTCCAAAGTAACTGTTTACACAACTTATTTTAGAATTTTCATGTCTCATTTTCCTAGATGAAGCCATGGTCTATTTATACCCAGTGGGACCATGAAATTCAATCCAATTCATCTGAAACAGCCACTACGATTTCTATTAACTCTGACCTCCCATTCTCCATTTCTCGGAGCCTAACATATGTATGAATGAGACATACACTATTGGAAACTGAGGGTGTTCATGGCTTCGAAAGTAATTTCAAATGATATCCGTCCATTATTTTACACTAGGGCAGTTATGGGAATAACATTGGTAACCCTAAACAATCATAAATTATGCTCTTCCAATGCTTGCACAATGAAAAATATACATGGAATAACTTAGAAAAAAAGAGAATTGCATGTATCTTTATTTTGATGGTTTGGTAACTTTTAATGGCTCTGTAACATTTTGAAATAGTAATATGGATTAAAATAATATTAAAACAATTTAAATAATTTGACAAGACATGCATCGTACACAAAGCGTGAAATGCGCAAAAGACATATAAGCCATACACACTACAATAATAGTTTGGTCATGCATATATAACATACTTTTCTCATGTAGGAGAAATTTAAATGAATATATGTAATTCATTATAAATTTGTTCTTTAACCATATAAGAACGTTAAAGTTTTATCATTTTGTTTTGTTGAATTTTACCTCTTTTAGAACATCAAACATTTTTTCATTCTGGATTGGCTACACTTGGACATTAATTTTCAGTTGTTGAAAATGAACTATGCCAAAATAGCTAACATTGCTTCATATCTACAACTTGCACCCAATTTGTGGAGATGAATGAAAGTGTCTTAAAATTTACATAGAAAGTGATGAAATCGACCCTAAAGCACATTTTCTGATATTTAGGACATTAAAAAAATCAATTACAAAAACATTTGTAATCTATTTTTCCTATTTTCATAATAAGGTTTCATTGTTCTTGAATAGAAGAAGTATATATCTAGGCCCAAAGTAACTGTTTACACAACCTGTTTTAGAATTGTCACGACTCATGTTCCTAGAGGAAGCCATGGTCTATATATTTCTCTCTTTCCGTTAAAATTGTATCTAAGGAGTACCCAGTGGGACCATGGAACTCAATCCAATCTATCTGAGACAGGCACTACGGTTTCTATTAACCATGACCTCCCATTCTCAATTCCTTAGAGCCTCAAATGTGTATGAATGAGACATAATTTATGGAAGTTGTGGGTGTTCATTGCTTTGAAATTTATTTCAGATGATATCCGTCCTTTATTCCAAAGTAGGGCAGTTATGGGAATCACATTGGACAAACCCAAACCATCCAAAAATTATGCTCTTCCAATGCCTGTAAAATGCACAATATATATGTAATAACTTAGTAAAAAAGATAATTGCATGTATCTTAAATTTGATGGTTTGGTAACCTTTAATGGTTCTGTAACATCTTGAAATAATAATGTGGATTAATATAATATTAACACAATCTAAAATAATTTGACAAGACATGCATTGTGCATAAAGCTTGCAATGCGCACAAGACATATATACCATGCACACTACAATAATAGTTTAGCCTTGCATAAATAACATACTTATCTTATGTAGGAGAAATTTTAATGACTATATGTAATTTATCATAAATTTGTCCTTTAACCATATAAGAACATTTATGTTTTATCGTTTTGAATTTTACAAAATTTAGAACTTCGAACACTTCTTCATTCTGTATTAGCTTCACTTTGACATTGATTTTGAGTTGTTGAAAAAGAACCATGCACAAATTGCTAACACCGCCTCATATCTACAACTTGCACCCAATTTTTGGAGATTATTGAAAGTGTCTTAAAAATTACATGGAAAATGATGAAATCGATCCCTAAGCTCATTTTCTGGTATTTTGGCCAGTAAAAAATCAATTACAAAAACTTCCGTCATCTATTTTTCCTATTTTTAGAAAATGGTTTTATTGGTCTTGAATAAAAGAAGTATATAACTTGGTCCAAAGAAACTATTCACACAACATTTTTTAGAATTGTCACATCTTATTTTCCGAGGAAACAATGGAGTATATATTTCTCTCTTTCCGTTAAATCTTATCCAAGGAGTACCCAGTGGGACCATGAAACTCAGTCCAATCTATCTGAGACAGGCACCATAGTTTCT
The DNA here is from genome assembly GCA_037428765.1 of Rubia yunnanensis. NCBI lineage: Eukaryota > Viridiplantae > Streptophyta > Magnoliopsida > Gentianales > Rubiaceae > Rubia > Rubia yunnanensis. The sequence goes on from CM075066.1 coordinate 22,961,281, forward strand.
ATTAACCATGACCTCTCATTCTCAATTCCTCAGAGACTCAAATGTGTATGAATGTGACATTATGGAAGTTGAGGGTTTTCATTGCTTTGAAATTTATTTCAGATGATATACGTCCTTTATTTCAAACAAGGGCAGTTATGGGAATAACATTGGACTAACCCTAAAGCATCAGAAAATTATGCTCTTCCAATGCCTGCAAAGTGCACAATATATATGTAATAACTTAGTAAAAAAGATAATTGCATGTATATTAAATTTGATGGTTTTGTAACTTTTAATGGTTCTGTAACATCTTGAAATAATAAGGTGAATTAATATAATAATAACACAATCTAAAATAATTGGACAAGACATGCAATGTGCACAAATCTTGCAATGCGCACAAGACATATATACCATGCACACTACAATAATAGTTTAGTCTTGCATAAATAACATACTTATCTTATGTAGGAGAAATTTAAATGACTATATATAATTTATCATAATTTATTCTTTAACCATATAAGAAGTTTTAAGTTTTATCATTTTGAAGTTTACCACATTTAGAACTTCGAACACTTCTTTATTCTGTATTAGCTTCACTACGACATTGATTTTGAGTTGTTGAAAAAGAACCATGCACAAATTGCTAACACCGCCTCATATCTACAACTTGCACCCAATTTCTGGAGATGATTGAAAGTGTCTTAAAAATTACATGGAAAATGATGAAATCGATCCCTAAGCTCATTTTCTGGTATTTTGGCCAGTAAAATATCAATTACAAAAACTTCCGTCATCTATTTTTCCTATTTTTAGAAAAAGGTTTTATCGGTCTTGAAAAAAAGAAGTATATATCTTGGATTTGATGGTTTGGTAACTTTTAATGGCTCTGTAACTTCTTGTAATAATAAAGTGGATTAAAATAATATAACACAATCTAAAATAATTGGACAAGACATGCACTGTGCACAAAGCGTGCAATGCGCACTAGAATAATATACAATGCACACTACAATAATAAGTTTTGTACTGCATAAATAACATACTTATCTTATTTAACCATATAAGAACGTTTAACTTTTGTCTTTTTGTTTTGTTTTTGAATTTTACCTGTTTTAGAACATTGAACATTTCTTCATTCTAGATTAGCTTCACTTGGACATTGATTTTCGGTTGTTCAAAATGAACCATGCGCAAATGGCTAACATTGCCTCATATCTAGAACTTGCACCCAATTTGTGGAGATGAGTGAAAGTGTCTTAAAATTTATATGGAAAGTGATGAAATCGACCCCAAAGCCCATTTTTCTGGTATTTTCGCCAGTAAAAAATAAATTACAAAAATGCCCGTAATCTATTTTTCCTATTTTTGGAAAAAGGTTTTATCGGTCATGAATAAAAGAAGTATACATCTAGGTCAAAAGCAATTGTTTCCACAACCTTTTTTTTAGAATTGTCAAATCTTATTTTCTTGGAGGAAGCCATGATCTATATATTTCTATCTTTCCGTTAATATCTTACCCAAGGAGTACCCAGTGGGACCATGAAACTCAATCCTATCCATCTGAAACAAGCACTATGGTTTCTATCAACCATGACCTCCAATTCTCCATTCCTTAAAGCTTCACATATGCATGAATGAGACATAAAGTAATCGATGTTGAGGGTATTCATGGCTTCAAAAGTTATTTAACATGATATGTGCCAATTATTTAAAACTAGGGCATTTATAGGAATAACATTGGACTAAGCCTAAAAAATCAGAAAATTATGCTCTTTCAATTCTTCCACAATGCACAATATGTATGGAATAACTTAGGAAAAAAGATAATTGCATGTATCTTAAATTTGATGGTTTGGCTATAACATCTTTTAACAATAATGTGGATTAAAGTAATATTAACACAATCTAAAATAATTGGAAAAAACATGCACTGTGCACAAAGCGTGCAATGCACACAAGACATATATATCTTGCACACTACAATAATAGTTTGGTCGTGCTTATATAACATAATTATCTTATGTAGGAAAATTTAAATGGCTATATGTAATTTATTATAAATATTTTCTTTGACCATATAAGTACATTTATCTTTACCTCTTTTTTTAGAACATCGAACATTTCTTCATTCTCGATTAGCTTCACTTGTACATTGATTTTTGGTTGTTGAAAATGAACCATGCGCAAATAGCTAACATTGCCTCATGTCTACAACTTGCACCCAATTTTTAGGGATGAATGAAAGTGTCTTAAAATTTACATGAAAATTGTTGAAATCGACCCTGAAGCACATTTTCTGGTATTTAGGCCAGTAAAAAAATCAATTACAAAATCATCAAGTAATTTATTTTTCCTATTTTTAGTATAAGGTTTTAATGGTTTTGAATAAAAGAAGTATATATCTAGGCCCAAAGCAACAATTTACACAACCTGTTTTAGAATTGTCACATCTTATTTTCCTAGAGGAAGCCATGGTCTATATATTTCTCTTTTTTCTTTAAAATATTATCTAAGGAGTATCCAGTGTGACCATGAAACTCAGTACAATCCATCTGAGACAGGCACTATGGTTTCTATTAACCATGACCTCCAATTCTCCATTCCTCGAAGCTTCACGTATGCATGAATGACACATAAAGTAATCGATGTTGAGGGTGTTCATGGCTTCAAAAGTAATTTAACATAATATCTGTCAGTTGTTTCAATCTAGGGCATTTATGGGAATAACATTTGACTAACCCTAAAAATTAGAAAATTATGCTTTTTCAATGCTTGCACAATGCACAATAGAATAACTTTGGAAAAAAGAAAATTGCATGTATCCTGAATTTGATGGTTTGGTAACTTTTAATGGCTCTATAACATCTTTTAACAATAATGTGGATTAAAGTAATATTAACACAATCTAAAATTGGAAAAAACATGCACTGTGCACAACACGTGCAATGCGCACAAGACATATATATCTTGCACACTACAATAATAGTTTGGTCGTGCTTATATAACGTACTTATCTTATGTAGGAAAATTTAAATGGCTATATGTAATTTATTATAAATATTTTCTTTGACCATATAATTACGTTTAAGTTTTGTCCTTTTGTTTTGTTGTTGATCTTTACCTCTTTTTTTAGACCATCGAACATTTCTTCATTCTCGATTAGCTTCACTTGTACATTGATTTTTGGTTGTTGAAAATGAACCATGCGCAAATAGCTAACATTTCTTGATGTCTACAACTTGCACCCAATTTTTAGGGATGAATGAAAGTGTCTTAAAATTTACATGGAAATTGATGAAATCGACCCTGAAGCACATTTTCTGGTATTTAGGCCAGTAAAATAATCAATTACAAAATCATCAAGTAATTTATTTTTCCTATTTTTAGTATAAGGTTTTAATGGTTTTGAATAAAAGAAGTATATATCTAGGCCCAAAGCAACAGTTTACACAACCTGTTTTAGAATTGTTACATCTTATTTTCCTAGAGGAAGCAATGGTCTATATATTTCTCTCTTTTCATTAAAATCTTATCCATGGAGTACCCAGTGGGACCATGAAACTCAGTACAATCTATCTGAGACAGGCAATATGATTTCTATTGACCAAGACCTCCAATTCTCCATTCCTCGAAGCTTCACGTATGCATGAATGAGACATAAAGTAATTGATGTTGAGGGTATTCATGGTTTCGAAATTTATTTAACATGATATCTGTCAGTTATTTCAATCTAGGGCATTTATGGGAATAACATTGTACTAACCCTAAAAAATCAGAAAATTATGCTCTTTCAATGCTTGCACAATGTACAATATGTATGGAATAACTTAGGAAAAAAGAAAATTGCATGTATCTTGAATTTGATGGTTTGGTAACTTTTAATGGCTCTATGACATCTTGTAATAATAATGTGGATTAAAATAATATTAACAGAATCTAAAATATTTGGAAAAGACATGCACTGTGTACAAAGCGTGCAATGTGCACACGACATATATCTTGCACACTACAATAATAGTTTGATCATGCTTATATAACATACTTTTCTTATGTAGGAGAAATTTAAATGGCTATATATAATTTATTATAAATATTTTCTTTGACCATATATGTACGTTTAAGTTTTGTCTTTTTGTTTTGTTGTTGATCTTTACCTCTTTTTTTAGAACTTCAAACATTTCTTCATTCTTGATTAGCTTCACTTATACATTGATTTTCTGTTTTTGAAAATGAACCATGATCGAATAGCTAACATTGCCTCATTTATACAACTTGCACCGAATTTGTTGAGATGAATGAAAGTACCTTAAAATTTACATGGAAATTGATGAAATCGACCCTGAAGCACATTTTCTGGTATTCAGGCCAGTAAAAAAATCAATTACAAAAACATCAAGTAATTTATTTTTCCGATATTTAGAATAAGGTTTCATTGGTATTAAATAAAAAGAAGTATATATCTAAGGCCAAAGCAACTATTTACACAACCTAGAATTGCCATGTCTCATTTTCCTAGAGGAAGCTGTGGTATATATATTTCTCTCTTTCCGTTAAAATCTTGTCTAAGAAGTACCCAGTGGGACCATGAAACTAAGTCCAATCCATCTGAGACAGGCACTACTCCCATTCTCCATTCCTCGGAGCCTCACATATATATGAATGGGACATAAACTAATTGAAATTGGGGGTATTCATGGATTTAAAAGTTATTTGATTTGATATCTTTCCTTTATTTCAAACTAGAGAAGCTATGAGAATAACATTGGACTAACCCTAAAAAATAAGAAAATTATGCTCTTCCAATGCTTGCACAATGCACAATATATATATATATATATATATATATATATATATATGAGATAACTTAGGAAAGAATAAAAATGCATGTAACTTGAATTTAATGGTTTTGTAACTTTTAATGGCTATGTAACATCTTGTAATAATAATGTGGATTAAAATAATATTAACACAATCTAAAATAATTGGACAAGACATGCACTGTAAAATATTTAGGCCAGTAAAAATTCAATTTAAAAAACATCTGTAATTTATTTTTCCTATTTTAAGAATAAGGTCTCATTGGTCTTGAATAAAAGAAGTATATATCTAAGCCCAAAGCAACTGTTTACACAACCTATTTTAGAATTATCATGTTTCATTCTCCTAGCGGAATCCATGTTCCATATATTTCTCCCATACATTAAAATCTTATCTAAGAAGTACCCAGTGGGACCATGAAACTCAGTCCAATCCATCTGAGACAGGCTTTACTCCCATTCTCCATTCCTCGGATCCTCACATATGTATGAATGAGACATAAACTAATGGAAGTTGAGGGTATTCATGGATTCAAAAGTTTTTTGACATGATATTTGTCTGTTATTTCAAACTAGGGCAGCTGTGGGAATAGTATTGGACTAACCCTAAAATATCAGAAAATTATGCTCTTCCAATGCTTGCACAATGTAGAATATATATATGAATTTGATGAAATCCATGTAACTTGAATTTGATGGTTTGGTAACTTTTAGTGGATATGTAACATCTTGTAATAATAATGTAGATGAAAATAACATTAACAACATCTAAAATAAATGGACAAGGCATGCACTGTGCACAAAACATGCAATGCGCACAAGATATATAAACCATGCACAAATCAATAATAGTTTGGTCAGGCATAAATAACATGTTTTCCTTATGTAGGAGAAATTTAAAAAACTACATGTAATTTATTATTAATCTTTTCTCCAACCATATAAGAATGTTTAAATCTTGACATTTTGTTTTGTTTGAATTTTACCTCTTTTAGAACATCAAACATTTCTTCATTCTGGATAAGCTTCACAGGGGCATTGATTAACGGTTGTATAAAATGAACCATGCGCTAATAGCTAACATTTCCTCATATCTACAACTTGCACCCAATTTGTGGAGATGAATGAAAGTGTCTTAAAATTTACATGGAATGTGATGAAATCGACCCTGAAGCACATGTTTGGGTATTTAGCCCAGTAAAAAAATCATTTATAAAAATATCTGTAATTAATTTTTCCTATTTTCAGAAAAAAAGTTTCATTGGTCTTGAATAAAAGAAGTAAATATCTAAGCCCAAAGCAACTGCTTATACAACCTATTTTAGAATTGCCATGTCTCATTTTCCTAGCAGAAGCCATGTTCTATATATTTCTCTCTTTCTGTTAAAATCTTATTTAAGAAGTACCCAGTGGGACCATGAAACTCGGTCCAATTCATCTGAGACAGGCACTACTCTTATTCTCCATTCCTCGAAGCCTCACATATGTATGAATGAGACATAAACTAATGGTTGTTGAGGATATTCATGGATTCAAAAGTTATTTGACATGATATTTGTCCATTATTTCAAACTAGGGCAGCTATGGGAATAACATTGGACTAACCCTAAAAAATCAGAAAATTATGCTCTTCCAATTATTGCACAGTGCAAAATATATATATGAGATAACTTAGAAAAAATGAGAAATTCATGTAACTTGAATTTGATGGTTTGGAAACTTTTAGTGGCTATGTAACATCTTCTAATAATAATGTGGATAAAAATAATATTAACACCGTCTAAAATAATTAGACAAGACATGCACTGTGCACAAAACATGCAATGCGCACAAGATATGTATGCCATGCACAATTCAATAATAGTTTGGTCGTGCATAAATAACATGCTTTCCTTATATAGGAGAACTTTAAATGACTATATGTAATTTTTTATTAATTTTTTCTTTAACCATATAAGAACTTTTAAATTTTGTCATTTTGTTTTGGTAGAATTTTACATCTTTTGGAACATCGAACATTTCTTCATTCTGGATAGGTTTCACTTGGGCATTGATTATCGTTGTATAGAATGAACCATGCGCTAATAGCTAACATTGCCTCATATCTAAAACTTTCACCCAATTTGTGGAGATGAATGAAAGTGTCTTAAAATTTACATGGAATGTGATGAAATCGAACTTGAAGCACATTTTCTGGTATTTAGGATAGTTAAAAATCAATTACAAAAATATCTGTAATTTATTTTTCCTATTTTCATAATGAGGTTTCATTGGTCAAGAATAAAATAAGTATATATCTAAGCCCAAAGAAATTGTTTATACAACATATTTTAGAATTGTCATGTCTTATTTTACTAGCAGAAGCCATATTCTATATATTTCTCTCTTTCCGTTGAAATGTTATCTAAGAAGTACCCAGTGGGACCATGAAACTCAGTCCAATCCAACTGAGATAGGCACTACTCCCATCCTCCATTCCTCGGAGCCTCACATATGTAAGAATGAGACCTAAACTAATGGAAGTTGAGGGTAGTCATGAATTCAAAAGACATTTGACATGAGATTTGTCCGTTATTTCAAACTAGGGCAGCTCTGGGATAACATTGGACTAATCCAAAAAAATCAGAAAATTATGGTCTTCCAATGCTTTCACAGTGCACAATATATATATGAGATAACTTAGGAAAAAAAAGAAATGCATGTAACTTGAATTTGATGGTTTGGTAACTTTTAATGGCTAAGTGACATCTTGTAATAATAATGTGGATCAAAATAATATTAACAGTATCTAAAATAGTTAGACAAGACATGCACTGTGCACAAAACATGCAATGCGCAAAAGATATATAATCCATGCACAATTCAATAATAATTTTGCCGTGCATAAATAATATCTTATCTTATGTAGGAGAAATTTAAATAACTATATGTAATTTATTATTAGATTTTTCTTTAACCATATAAGGACGTTTAAGTTTTGTCTCGTAGTTTGGTTTGACATTTACATCTTTTAGAATTTCAAACATTTTTTCATTCCAGATTAGCTTCACGGGCATTGATTTTCATTTGTTGAAAATTGAACCATGTGCAAATACTCCCATTCTCCATTGTTTGGAGACACATATGTATGAATGATAAATAAACTAATGGAAGTTGAGGGTATTCATGGATTCAAAAAAATTTTGACATGATATTTGTCCGTTATTTCAAACTAGAGCAGCTGTGGTAATAACATTGGACTAACCCTAAAAAATTAGAAAATTATGCTCTTCCAATGCTTGCACAGTGCACAATATATATATATATATATATATATATATATATATATTAGATAACTTAGGAAAAAAAGGAAATGCCTATAACTTGAATTTGATGATTTGGTAACTTTTAATGACTATGTAACATCTTCTAATAATAATCTGGATTAAAATAATATTAACATAATCTAAAATAATTGGACAAGACATGCACTGTGCACAAAACATGCAATGTGCACAGGATATATATACCATGAATAATTTAATAATAGTTTTGTCATGCACAAATAACATGCTTTCCTTATGTAGGAGAAATTTAAATGACTATATGTAATTTATTATTAAATTTTTCTTTAACCATATAAGAAGAACGTTTCAATTTTGTCATTTTGTTTTGTTTGAATTTTACCTCTTTTAGAACATTGAACATTTCTTTATTCCGGATAAGCGTCACTTGAGCATTCATTATCGGTTCTATAAAATGAACTATGCGCTAATAGCTAACATTGCCTCATATCTAAAACTTTCACCCAATTTGTGGAGATGAATGAAAGTGTCTTAAAATTTACATGGAATGTGATGAAATCGACCCTGAAGCACATTTTCTGGTATTTAGGCCAGTAAAAAAATCAATTACAAAAACATCTTTAATTTATTTTTCCTATTTTAAGAATAAGGTTTATTTGTCTTGAATAAAAGAAGTATATATCTAAGCCCAAAGCAACTGTTTATGCAACCTATTTTCAAATTGTCATGTCTCATTTTCCTAGTGGAAGACATGTTCTATATATTTCTCTCTTTCCGTTAAAATCTTATCTAAGAAGTACCTAGTGGGACCATGAAACTCCGTCCAATCCATCTGAGACAGATACTACTCCCATTCTCCATTCCTCAGAGCCTCACATATGTATGAATGAGACATAAACTAAGGGAAGTTGAGGGTATTCATGGATTCAAAAGTTATTTGACATGAGATTTGTCCGTTATTTCAAACTAGGGAAGCTCTGGGAATAATATTGGACTAACCCTAAAAAATCAGAAAATTATGCTCTTCCAATGCTTTCACAGTGCACAATATATATATGAGGTAACTTAGGAAAAAAGAGAAATGCATGTAACTTGAATTTGATGGTTTGGTAACTTTTAATGACTATGTAACATCTTGTGATAATAATCTGGATTAAAATAATATTAACAGAATCTAAAATAGTTGGACAAGACATGCACTGTGTACAAAACATGCAACGTGCACAAAATATATATACCGCGCCCAAGATATATATACCATGCACAATTCAATAATAGATTGGCCGTTCATAAATAACATGCTTATCTTATGTAGGAGAAATTTAAATGACTATATGTAATTTATTATTAAACGTTTCTGTAACCATATAAGAACATTTAAGATTTGTCTTTTAGTTTTGTTTGAAATTTACCTCTTTTTGAACATCGAACATTTTTTCATTCCGGATAGCTTCACGGGCATTGATTTTCATTTGTCGAAAAATGAACTATGCGCAAATACTCCCATTCTCCATTCATCAAATCCTCACATATGTATGAATGAGAAATAAACTAATGGAAGTTTAGGGTATTCATGCATTAAAAAGTTTTTTGACATGATATTTGTCCGTTATTTCAAACTAGGGAAGCTGTGGGAATAACATTGGACTGACCCTAAAAAATCAGAAACTTATGCTCTTCCAATGCTTGCACAGTGCACAATATATATGAGATAACATAGGAAATAAGAGAAATTAATGTAACTTGAATTTGATGGTTTGGTAACTTTTAATGGCTATGTAATATTTTGTAATAATAATGTGGATTAAAATAATATTAACACTATATAAAATAAGTGCACAAGACATGCACAATGCACAAGACATGCACAGTGCACAAGACATGCACAGTGCACAAAACATGCAATGCGCACAATATATATATACCATGCACAATTCTATAATAGTTTGGTCGTGCATAAATAACATGCTTTCCTTATGTAGGAGAAATTTAAATGACTATATGTAATTTATATTAATTTTTTCTTTAACCATATAAGAACGTTTAAATTTTGTCATTTTGTTTTGTTTGAATTTTACCACTTTTAGAAAATCGAACATTTCTTCATTCTAGATAAGCTTCACCTGTGCATTGATTATCGGTTGTATAAAATGAACCATGCGTTAATAGCTAACATTGCCTCATATCTACAACTTTCACCCAATTTGTGGAGATGAATGAAAGTGTCTCTAAATTGACATGGAATGTGATGAAATCGACCATGAAGCACATTTTCTGGTATTTAGGCCAGTAAAAAAATCAATTACGAAAATATCTGTAATTTATTTTTTCTATTTTCAAAATAAGGTTTCATTGGTCTTGAATAAAAGAAGTATATATCTAAGCCCAAAGCAACTGTTTATACAACCTATTTTAGAATTGGCATGTCTAATTTTCCTAGCAGAAGCCATGTTCTATATATTTCTCTCTTTCCGTTAAAATCTTATCTAAGAAGTACCTAGTGGGACCATGAAACTCAGTCCAATCCATCTGAGACAGGCACTACTCCCATTCTCCATTCCTCGGATCCTCAGATATGTATGAATGAGACATAAACTAATGGAAGTCGAGGGTATTCATGGATTTAAAAGTTATTTGACATGAGATTTGTCCGTTATTTCAAACTAGGGCATCTCTGGGAATAACATGGGACTAACCCTAAAAAATCAGAAAATTATGCTCTTCCAATGCTTTCACACTACACAATATATATATGAGATAACTTAGGAAAAAAGAGAAACGCATGTAACTTTAATTTGATGGTTTGGTAAGCTTTAATGACAATGTAATATCTTGTAATAATAATGTGGATTAAAATAATATTAACAAATTCTAAAATAGTTGGACAATACATGCACTGTGCACAAAACATGCAATGCACACAAGATATATATACCATGCACAATTCTATAATAGTTTGGCCGTGCATAAATAACATGCTTATCTTATGTAGGAGAAATTTAAATGACTATATGTAATTTATTATTAAATTTTTCTCTAACCATATAAGAACGTTTAAGTTTTGTTTGAAATTCACCTCTTTTACATCATCGAACATTTTTTCATTCTGGATTAGCTTCACAGGGAATTGATTTTCATATGTTGTAAAATGAACCATGCGCAAATACTCCCATTCTCCATTCTTTGAAGCCTCACATATGTATGAATGAGAAATAAACTAATGGAAGTTAAGGTTACTCATGGATTCAAAAGTTTTTTAACATGATATTTGTCCATTATTTCAAACTAGGACAGCTGTGGGAATAAAATTGGACGAACCCTAAAAATTCAGAAAATTATGCTCTTCCAATGCTTGCACAATGCACAATATATATATGAGATAACTTAGGAAAAAAGAGAAATGCCTGTAACTTGAATTTGACGATTTGGTAACTTTTAATGGCTATGTAACATCTTGTAATAATAATGTGGATAAAAATAATATTAACAGAATATAAAATAATTGGACAAGACATACACTGTGCACAAAACATGCAATGCGCACAAGATATATATACCTTGAACAATTCAATAATAGTTTGGCTGTGCATAAATAACATGCTTATCTTATGTAGGAGAAATTTGAATGACTATATGTAATTTATTATTAAAGTTTTCTTTAACCATATGAGAACGTTTAAGTTGTCTTTTAGTTTTTTTTGAATTTTACCTCTTTTAGAATATCGAACATTTCTTCATTCCAGATTAGCTTCACTTGGGCATTGATTTTTGTTTGTTGAAAAATGAACCATACGCAAATAGCTAACATTGCCTCATATCTACAACTTGCACCCAATTTGTGGAGATGAATGAAAGTGTCTGAAAATTTACATGGAATATGATGAAATCGACCCGGAAGCACATTTTCTGGTATTAAAACCAGTAAAAAAACAATTGCAAAAACATATGTAATATATTTTTCCAATTTTTAGAATAAGGTTTCATTGGTATTGAATAAAAGAAGTATATGTCTAAGGCCAAAGCAACTATTTACACAACCTATTTTAGAATTGCCACATTTTCCTAGAGGAAGCCATGGTCTATATATTTCTCTCTTTCCATTAAAATATTATCTAAGAATTACCTAGTGGGACCATGAAACTCAGTCCAATCCATCTGAGACAGGCACTACTCTCATTCTATATTCCTCGGAGCCTCACATATGTATGAATGAGACATAAACTAATGGAAGTTTAGGGTATTCACAGATTCAAAAGTTATTTGACATGATATCTGTCTGTTATTTTAAACTAGGGAAGCTGTGGGAATAACATTGGACTAACCCTAAAAATTCAAAAAATTATGCTCTTCCAAATCTTGCACAGTGCACAATATATATATGGGATAACTTAGGAAAAAAGAGAAATTCATGTAACTTGGCTTTGATGGTTTGGTAACTTTTATTGGCTATGTAACATCTTGTAATAATAATGTGGATTAAAATAATCTTAACACTATCTAAAATAATTTGACAAGACATGCAATGTGCACAAACCATGCAATGTGCACAAGATATATATACCATGCACAATTCAATAATAGTTTGGTCGTGCATAAATAACATGCTTTCCTTATGTAGGAGAAATTTAAATGACTATATGTAATTATTAATTTTTTGTTTAACCATATAAGAACGTTTAAATTTTTTCATTTTGTTTTGTTTGAATTTTACCTCTTTTAGATCTTAGAACATTTCTTCATTCTGGATATGCTTCACTTAGGCATTAATTATCGGTTGTATAAAATGAACGATGCGCTAATAGCTAACATTGCCTCATATCTAGAACTTTCACCCAATTTGTAGAGATGAATGAAACTATCTTAAAATTTACATAGAATCTGATGAAATGGACCCTGAAGCACATTTTTGTGTATTTAGGCCAGTAAAAAAATTAATTACAAAAACATCTGTAATTTATTTTTCCTATTTTAACAATAAGGTTTCATTGGTCTTGAATAAAAGAAGTACATATCTAAGCCCAAATCAACTGTTTATACAACCTATTTTAGAATTGTCATGTCTCATTTTCCTAGCGGAAACCATGTTCTATATATTTCTCTCTTTCCGGTAAAATCTTAACTAAGAAGTACCCAGTGGGACCATGAAACTCAGTCCAATCCATCTGAGACAGGCACTACTCCCATTGCCCATTCCTCGGAGCCTCACATATGTATGAATGAGACATAAACTAAGGGAAGTTGAGGGTATTCATGGATTCAAAAGTTATTTGACATGAGATTTGTCCGTTATTTGAAACTAGGGCAGCTCTGGGAATAACATTGGACTTACCCTAAAAAATCAGAAAATTATGCTCTTCCAATGCTTTCACAGTGCACAATATAAATATGAGATAACTTAGGAAAAAAAGAGAAATGCATGTAACTTAAATTTGATGGTTTGGTGACTTTTAATGGCTATGTAACATCTTGTAATAACAATGTGGATTAAAATAATATTAAGACTTTCTAAAATAAATGGACAAGACATGCACTGTGCACAAACAATGCAATGCGCACAAGATATATATACCATGCACAATTTAATAATAGTTTGGTCGTGCATAAATAACATGCTTTCCTTATGTAGGAGAAATTTAAATGACTATATGTAATTTATTATTAATTTTTTCTTTAACCATATAAGAACGTTTAAATTTTGTCATTTTGTTTTGTTTGAATTTTACCACTTTTAGAACATCGAACATTTCTTCATTCTGGATAAGCTTCACTTGGGCATTGATTATCGGTTGTATAAAATAAACCATCCGCTAATAGCTAACATTGCCTCATATCTAATACTTTCACCCAATTTGTGGAGATGAATGAAAGTGTCTTTAAATTTACATGGAATGTGATGAAATCAACCCTGAAGCACATTTTCTTGTACTTAGGCCAGTAAAAAAATCAATTACAAAAACATCTGTAATTTATTTTTCCTATTTTAACAATAAGGTTTCATTGGTCTTGAATAAAAGAAGTATATATCTAAGCCCAAAGCAATTGTTTATACAACCTATTTTAGAATTGTCATGTCTCATTTTCCTTGCGGAAGCCATGTTCTATATATTTCTCTCTTTCCGTTAAAATCTTATCTAAGAAGTACCCAGTGGGACCATGAAACTCAGTCCCAACCATCTGAGACAGGCACTACTGCCATTCTTCATTCCACGGATCCTCACATATGTATGAATGAGATATAAACTAATGGAAGTTGAGGGTATTCATGGATTCAAAAGTTATTTGACATGAGATTTGTCCATTATTTGAAACTAGGGCAGCTCTTGGAATAGCATGGGACTAACCCTAAAAAATCAGAAAATTATGCTCTGCCAATGCTTTCACAGTGCACAATATATATATATATGAGATAACTTAGGAAAAAAGAGAAATGCATGTACCTTGAATTTGATGGTTTGGTAACTTTTAATGGCTATGTAACATCTTGTAATAATAATGTGGATTAAAATAATATTAACAAAATCTAAAATAGTTGGACAAGAAATGCACTGTGCACAAAACATGCAATGCACACAAGATATATATACCATGCACAATTCAATAATAGTTTGGCCGTGCATAAATAACATGCTTATCTTCTGTAGGTGAAATTTAAATGACTATATGTAATTTATTATTAAATTTTTCTCTAACCATATAAGAACGTTTAAGTTTTGTGTTTTAGTTTTGTTTGAAATTTACCTCTTTTAGAACATCGAACATTTTTTCATTCCATACTAGTTTCCCGGGCATTGATTTTCATTTGTTGAAAATCATGCACAAATACTCCCATCCTCCATTCTTCGAAGCCTCACATATGTATGAATGAGAAATAAACTAATGGAAGTTGAGGGTATTCATGGACTCAAAATTTTTCTGACATGATATTTGTCCGTTATTTCAAACTAGGGCAGCCGTGGGAATAACATTGGACTAACCCTATAAACTCAGAAAATTATGCCTTTCCAATGCTTGCACAGTGCACAATATATATGAGATAACTTAGCAAAAAAGAGAAATTCCTATAACTTGAATTTGACGGTTTGGTAACTTTTAATGGCTATGTAACATCTTTTAATAATAATGTGGATTAAAATAATATTAACAGAATCTAAAATAATTGGACAAGACATGCACTGTGCACAAAATATGCAATGCACACAAGATATATATACCGTTAACAATTTAATAACAATTTGGCCATGCATAAATAACATGCTTATCTTATGTAGAAGAAATTTAAATGACTACATGTAATTTATTATTAAATTTTTCTTTAACCATATGAGAACGTTTAAGTTTTGTCTTTTAGTTTTATTTGAAATTTACCTCTCTTAGAACATCGAACATTTCTTCATTCTAGACTAGCTTCACTAGGGCATTGATTTTCGTTTGTTGAAAAATGAACCATGCGCAAATAGCTAACATTGCCTCATATCTACAACTTGCACCCTATTTGTGGAGATGAATGAAAGTGTCTGAAAATTTCCATGGAATATGATGAAATCGACCCGGAAGCACATTTTCTGGTATTAAAACCAGTAAAATAATCAATCACAATAACAAATGTAATTTATTTTTCCAATTTTTAGAATAAGGTTTCGCTGGTATTGAATAAAAGAAGTATATATCTAAGGCCAGGGCAACTATTTACACAACCTGTTTTAGAATTGCCTCATTTTCCTAGAGGAAGCCGTGGTCTATATATTTCTCTCTTTCCGTTAAAATATTATCTAAGAATTTCCCAGTTGGACTATGAAACTCAGTCCAATCCATCTGAGACAGGAACAATTCCCATTCTCCATTTATCGGAGCCTCACATATGTATGAATGAGAAATAAACTAATGGAAGTTGAGGGTATTCACGGATTCAAAAGTTATTTGACATGGTATCTGTCTGTTATTTTAAACTAGGGAAGCTGTGGGAATAACATTGGACTAACCCTAAATAATCAGAAAATTATGTTCTTCCAATGCTTGCACAGTGCACAATATATATATATAAGATAACTTAGGAAAAAACAGAAATGCATGTAACTTGAATTTGATGGTTTGGTAACTTTTAATGGCTCTGTAACGTCGTGTAATAATAATGTGGATTAGACATGAGGCTTGGGAAGGCCTAATATAATTTCCCCCATCTTTGGATGGTTAAAAAAAAAGGCATTTATTTTTGTTTGTTGAAAAAATGAACCATGCACACAAATAGCTAACATTGCCTCATGTCTACAACTTGCACCCAATTTGTGGAGATGAATGAAAGTGTCTATAAATTTACATGGAATATGATGAAATCGACCCGGAAGCACATTTTCTGGTATTAAAACCAGTAAAAAAATCAATTACAAAAACATATGTAATTTATTTTTCCAATTTTTAGAATAAGGTTTTATTGGTATTGAATAAAAGAAGTATATATCTAAGGCCAAAGAAACTATTTACACAACCTGTTTTAGAATTGCCTCATTTTCCTAGAGAAAACCGTGGTCTATATATTTCTCTTTCCGTTAAAATCTTATCTAAGAAGTATCCAGTGGGACCATGAAACTCAGTCCAATCCATCTGAGACAGGCAGTACTCCCATTCTTCATTCCTCGGAGCCTCACATACGTATGAATGAGACATAAACTAATGAAAGTTGAGTTTATTCATGGATTCAAAAGTTATTTGATAATATATCTGTCTGTTATTTTAAACTAGGGTAGCTGTGGGAATAATATTGGACTAACCCTAAAAAATAAGAAAATTATGCTCTTCCAATGCTTGCACAGTGCACAATATATATATATATATATATAAGATAACTTAGGAAAAAACAGAAATGCATGTAACTTGAATTTGATGGTTTGGTAACTTTTAATGGTTCTATAACGTCGTGTAATAATAATTTGGATTAAAAAAATATTAACACAATCTAAAATAATTGGACATGACACTGTGCACAAAGCATGCAATGCGCACAAGACATAAATACCATGCACAATACAACAATAGTTTGGTCGTGCATAAATAACATGCTTATCTTATGTACGAGAAATTTAAATGACTATATGTAATTTATTATTAAATTTTTCATCAACCATATAAGAATGTTTATGTTTTGTCTTTTAGTTTTGTTTGAATTTTACCTCTTTTAGAACATCGAACATTTCTTCATTCCGGATTAGCTTTCCTGGTGCCTTGATTTTCGTTTGTTGAAAAATGAACCATGCGCAAATAGCTAACATTGCCTCATATCTACAACTTGCACCCAATTTGTGGAGATGAATGAATGTGTCATAAAATTTACATGGAATATGATTAAATTGACCCTGATGCACGTTTTGTAGTAAAATAAGTATATATCTTGGCCAAAAGCAACTGTTTACCCAACCTGTTTTAGAATTGTCATGTCTCATTTTCCAAGAGGTTTTCATGGTCTATATATTTCTCCTTTTCCATCAAAATCTAATCGAAGGAGTACCCAATGGACCATGAAACTCAGTCCAATACGTATGAGAGAGGCCTTACGGTTTCTATTAACTAGGACCTCCCATTCTTAATTCCCCAGAGCCTCACATATGTATGAATGAGACATAAACTAATGGAAGTTGAGGATGTTCATTGCTTTGAAAGTTATTTCAGATGATATCCGTCTGTTATTTCAAACTAGGGCAGTTATAGGAATAACATTGGACTAACCTTAATCAATTATAAAATTATGTTCTTCCAATGCTTGCACAATGCACAATATATATGGTATAACTTTGGAAACAAGAGAATCAAATATATCTTTAATTTGATTGTTTGGTAACTTTTAATGGCTCTGTAAGACCTTGTAATAATAATGTGGATTAAAATAATATTAACACAATCTAAAATAATTGGAAAAGACATGCATCGTAATGCGCACAAGATATATATACCATGGACATTGCAATAGAACTTTGGTGGTGCATAAATAACATACTTATCTTGTGTTGGAGAAATTTGAATGACTATATGTAATTTATCATAAATTTGTTCTTTAACCATATAAGAACGCTTACTTTTTATCTTTTTATCTTTTTATCTTTTTTGTTGAATTTTACTGCTTTCAGAAAATGGAACATTTCTTCATTCTTTATTAGCTTCACTTGGACATTGATTTTCGGTTGTTAAAAATGAACCATGCGCAAATTGCTAACTTTGCCTCATATCTAAAACTTGCACCCAATTTGTAAAAATGAATGAAGTGTCCTAAATTACATGGAAAGTGATGAAATCAAACCTAAACCACATTTTCTGGTATATAAGCCAGCAAAAAATAATTAATTACAAATCAATTACAAAAACATCTGTAATCTATTTTTCCTATTTTTAGAATAAGGTTTTATTGGTCTTGAATAAAAGAAGTATATATCTATGCCTCATTGCTTTGAAAGTTATTTAAGATGATACCCGTCTGTTATTTCAAACTAAGGCAGTTATGGGAATAACATTGGACTAACCCTAATCAATTATAAAATTATGCTCTTCCAATGCTTGCACAATACACAATATATATAGATAACTTAGGAAAAAATAAAATTGCATGTATCTTTAATTTGATTGATTGGTAACTTATAATGGCTCTATAACATCTTGTAATAATAATGTGGATTAAAATAATAATAACACAATTTAAAATAATTTGAAAAGGCATTTATCGTGTACAAAGAGTGCGATTCGCACAAGACATATATACCATGGACATTACAATAATACTTTGGTAGTGCATAAATAACATTCTTATCTTATGTAGGAGAAATTTGAATGACTATATGTAATTTATCATAAATTTATTCTTTAACCATGTAATGATTAAGTTTTATCTTTTTGTTTTTTTGTTGAATTTTACCTCTTTTAGAACACCAAACATTTCTTCATTCTGTATTAGCTTCACTTGGACTTGATTTTCGGTTGCTGAAAATAAACCATGCACAAATAGCTAACGCTTCCTCATATCTAAAACTTGCACCCAATTTGTGAAAATGAGTGAAAGTGTCCTAAAATTTACATGGAAAGTGATGAAATCGAACCTAAAGCGCATTTTTTTGTATTTAGGCCAGTAAAAAATTCAATTACAAAAACATTTGTAATCTATTTTTCCTATTTTCAGAATAAGATTTCATTGGTCTTGAATAAAACAATTATATATCTAGGCCTAAAGCAACTGTTTACACAACCTGTTTTAGAATTGTCATGTGTCATTTTCCTTGAGGTCACCATGGTCTATATATTTCTCTCTTTCCGTTAAAATCTAATCAAAGGAGTACCCAGTGGGACCATGAAACTCACTCTAATCCATCTGAGAGAGGCACTACAATTTCTATTAACTAGGACCTCCCATTCTTAATTCCGATGAGCCTCACATATGTATGAATGAGACATAAACTAATGGAAGTTAAGGGTGTTCATTGCTTTGAAAGTTATTTCAAATGATATCCGTCTATTATATCAAACTAGGGCAGTTATGGGAATAACATTGGACTAACCCTAATCAATTACAAAATTATGCTCTTCCAATGCTTGCACAATGCACAATATGAATGGAATAATTTGGGGAAAAAATTGCGTGTATCTTTCATTTCATTGTTTGGTAACTTTTAATGGCTCTGTAACATCTTGTAATAATAACGTGGATGAAAATAATATTAACACAATCTAAAATAATTTGAAAAGACATGCATTGTGCACAAAGTGTGCGATGCGCACAAGACTTATATACCATGGACATTACAATAGTACTTTGGTTGTGCATAAATAACATACTTATCTTATGTAGGAGAAATTTGAATTACAATATGTAATTTATCATAATTTTGTTCTTTAACTATATAAGAATGTTTAAAGTTCATATTTTTCTTTTTTTGTAGAATTTTACCTCTTTTAGAACATTGAACATTTCGTCATTCTGTATTAGCTTCACTTGGATATTGATTTTTGGTAGTTGAAAATGAACCATGCGCAAATAGCTAACGCTGCCTCACATATTATACTTGCACACAATTTGTGAAAATAAATGAAAGTGTCCTAAAATTTACATGGAAATTGATGAAATCGAACCTGAATCACATTTTCTGGTATTTAGGCCAATGAAAAAATTAGTTACAAAAACATCTGTAATCTATTTACCTAGTTTTAGAATAAGGTTTCAATGATCTTGAATAAAATAAGTATATATCAATGCCCAAAGCAACAGTTTACACAACCCGCTTTAGAATTGTCACGTCTCATTTTCCTAGAGTTCTCCATGGTCTATATATTTCTCTCTTTCTGTTAAAATGTTATCTAAGGATTACCCAGTGGGACCATGAAACTCCGTCCAAGCCATCTGAGAGTGGCACTACGGTTTCTATTAACTAGGACCTCCCATTCTTAATTCCTCAGAGCCTCACATATGTATGAATTAAGCATAAACTAATGGAAGTTGAGGATGTTCATTGCTTTGAAAGTTATTTAAGATGATATATGTCCGTTATTTCAAACTAGGGCAGTTATGGGAATAACATTGGACTAACCCTAATCAATTAAAAAATTATTCTCTTCCAATGTGTGCACAATGCACAATATGAATGGAATAACTTATGAAAAAAAATAATTGCATGTATCTTTAATTTGATTGATTGGTAACTTATAATGGCTCTGTAACATGTTGTAATAATAATGTGGTTTAAAATAATATTAACACAATGTTAAATAATTTGAAAAGGCATTTATGGTGTACAAAGAGTGCGATACGCACAAGACATATATACCATACAACTGGTAGAGAGGCAAGACATATATACCATACTACTGGTAAAGAGGCCAGATAGAAGGTTGCCTATCCAGCCCAGCGGATCCATTGTTTATGCGGCAGTGCTATGCTGCTGAAAAAGTAAAGCCCTTCTTTTCATTTCTGTTATGTCCCATAGAATGGGTGAGCTGATAAGAGTTAATCAGTAATCGAAGTGACATTACAATAGTACTTTGATAGTGCATAAATAATGTACTTATCTTATGTAGGAGAAATTTGAATGACTATATGTAATTTATCATCAATTTGTTCTTTAACCATATAAGAATGTTTAAGTTTTATCTTTTTGTTTTTTGTTGACTTTTACCTTTTTAAGAACATTGAACATTTCTTAATTCTCTATTATCTTCACTTGGACATTGATTTTTGGTAGTTGAATATGAACCATGCGCAAATAGCTAACGCGGCCTCATATCTAAAACATGCACCCAATTTGTGAAAATGAATGAAAGTGTCCTTAAATTTACATGGAAAGGTAAGAAATGGAAACTGAAGCACATTATTAGGTATTTAGGCCTGTAAAAAAATCAATTACAAAAACATTTGTAATCTATTTTTCCAATTTTTAGAATAAGATTTCATTGGTCTTGAATAAAAGAAGTATATATCTAGGCCCAAAGCAACTGTTTACACAACCTGGTTTAGAATTGTCACGTGTCATTTTCCTAGAGGTCGCCATGGTCTATATAGTTCTCTTTTTCCGTTAAAATCTAATCTAAGGAGTACCTAGTGGGACCATGACACCCAGTCCAATCCATCTAAGCGAGGAACTATGGTTTCTATTAACTAGGACCTCCCATTCTTAATTCCCCAGAACCTCGCATATGTTTAAATGAGACATAAACTAATGGAAGTTGAGGGTGTTCATTCCTTTGAAAGTTATTTCTGATGACATCTGTCTGTTATTTCAAATTAGGGTAGTTATGGGAATAACATTGGACTAACCCTAATAAATTATAAAATTATGCTATTCCAATGCTTGCACAATTCAAAATATGTATGGAATAACTTAGGAAATAAGAGAATTGCATGTATCTTTTATTTGATTGTTTGGTAAGTTTTAATGGCTCTGTAATATTTTGTGAAAATAATGTCGATTAAAATAATATTAACACAATCTAAAATAATGGGAAACGACATGCATCGTGCACAAAGTGTGCGATGCGTACAAGACTTATATACCATGGACATTACAATAGTACTTTGGTCGTGCATAAATAACATACTTATCTTATGTAGGAGAAATTTGAATGACAATATGTAATTTATTATAAATTTGTTCTTTAACCATATAAGAATGTTTAAGGTTTATCTTTTTGTTTTTTTGTATAATTTTACCTCTTATAGAACATTGAACATTTCTTCATTATGTATTCGCTTTACTTGGACATTGATTTTTGGTTGTTGAAAATGAACCATGCGCAAATAGCTAATGCTGCCTCATATCTAAAACTTGCACACAATTTGTGAAAATGAATGAAAGTGTCCTAAAATTTACATGGAAAGTGATGAAATCGAACCTGAAGTAAATATTCTGGTATTTAGGCCAGTAAAAAATCAATTACAAAAACATCTGTAATCTATTTTTCTATTTTAGAATAAGGTTTCAATGGTTTTGAATAAAACGAGTATATATCTTGGCCCAAAGCAACTGTTTACACAACCTATTTTAGAATTTTCACGTCTCATTTTACTAGAGGTAACCATGAGTGATATATTTCTCTCTTTCCTTTAAAAGCTTATCAATGAAGTACCCAATAGGACCATGAAACTCAGTCCAATCCATCTAAGACATGTGTTACGATTTTTATTTACCATGACCTCACATTCTTAGTTCCTCAGAGCCTCAAATATGTATAAATGACACATAATTAATGGAAGTTGGGGGTGTTCATTGCATTGAAACTTCTTTTAGATGATATCGGTTCTTTATTTAACCTAGGGCAGTTATAAAAATAACAATGGACTAACCCCAAACGATCAGAAACGTATGCTCTTCCAATGCTTGAACAATGCATAATAAATATGGAATAACTTAGGAGAAAAGAAAACTGCATGTATCTTTAATATGATGGTTTGGTAACTTTAATAGCTCTGTAACATCTTGCAGTAATAATGTGAATTAAATTAATATTAACACAATCTAAATTTATTGGAAACGACATGCATCGTGCACAAAGCGTGCAATGGGAACAAGACATATATATTAAGGCAAATAGCAATAATAGTTTGGTCGTGCATAAATAACATACTTATCTTATGAAGGAGAAATCTAAATGACTATATGTAATTTATTAGGAATTGTTCTTGAACCATATAAGAACGTTTAAGTTTTATCCTTTTGTTTTGTTGTTGAATTTTGTTTCTTTTAGAACATCGAACATTTCTTCATTCTTTATTATCTTCACTTGGACATTGATTTTTGGTTGTTAAAAATGAACCATATGCAAAGAGCTAACACTGCCTCATATCTAAAATTTGCACCCAAATTGTGAAAACAATGGAAAATGTTTTCAAATTAACATGGAAAGTGATGAAATCGAACCTGAAGCACATTTTCCAGTATTTAGGCCGGTAAAAAAATCAATTACAAAAACGTATATTTTTCCTATTTTTAGAATAAGTTTTCAATTGTCTTGAGTAAAAGGAGTATATATCTAGGCCCAAAGCAACTGTTTACACAAACCCGTTTTAGAATTGTCACGTCTGATTTTCCTAGAGAAAGCCATGGTCTAAATATTTCTCTCTTTCTGTTAATATCTTATTAAAGGAGTACTCGGTGGGACTATGAAACTCAATCCAATCCATCAGAGACAGGCACTAAGGTTTATATTAACCATGGCCTCTCATTTTTAATTCCTCAGAGCCTCAAATATGTATGAATGAGACATAATTAATGGAAGTTAAGGGTGTTCATTGCTTTGAATGTTATTTCATATGATATCTACCCTTTATTTCCAACTAGGGCAGTTATGGGAACAACATTGGACTAACCCTAAACATTCAGAAAATTATGCTCTTCCAATGCTTGCACAATGCACAATATACATGGATTAACTTGGTGAAAAAGAGAATTACATGTATGTTTAATTTGATAGTTTGGTAACTTTTTATGGCTCCGTATCATCTAGTAATAATAATGTGGACAAAAATAATATTAACACAATCTCAAATAATTGGAAAAGACATGCATCGTGCACAAAGTGTGCAATGCGCACAAGACATATATACCATGCACACTACAATAATAGTTTGGTCGTGCATAAATAACATACTTATCTTATGATATGAATCTCCTTGCGAATACTCACGATTTGTGGAATTAATATCTTAAATCCACTGAAGGGATCTGCAAACCCACACTATCTCGCATGAAATTCAGGAGTCTAGCCCTCGGGGTACGCCTAACTTCGACTTGCTCTCAAACTAGCCCTAAGGATCAGATTACAAGGTTTATTGATACTTAACTAGCCCTCAGGGTTAAGCGACAATGGAATAGCTCGCAAGCAAAGAGTATGAACTCAAAAGGTTGTATGTTTGATTGATGAAAGGTTGTAATTTTCGTCCATAAGGCCTCCCTTTTTATAGGGTTACAATCTTGCCTCAAACCCTAATCACAAATGGAAACTGAATCGACTTATAACAGTTTTAAGAAGCTAAAACCATATCTAACTAAAATACCTAAAATAAATGGTAATCTAAGGTAATCAGGTTAAATTCTTCAAGACGTAACCTTGAAGAATATTACCTTATCTAATCTTACCAAATCTAATTCTAATCAGAATAAAACTGAATATACTAAACCTTAATGGACTGTATTTTCGAAATTCAGCTCTTCAAAGCCCACATGGCCAAGCTATCAGCCCAATAAACCTAAAATGAAATAATTTTACAATATTTTACAGTGATCACACTACCTCATTAAAAACCCAGTGGGAAAAAAGAGTATAGTGTTCTTCATGATGTCTTCAGTTCGTCGACAATCTTGAATAATGAATCCAAGATACCGATGATGACTCCTTCTTCAATTCTTCATCATAAAGGCAATCAATCAAATCATTTAAAGCATCATCCCTAAGCTTAGTCCTTGACCTAGTCATAGGTCCCGCCATGTCACTTATAGGATCTCGAACATATCCTTTAAATGTTTGATCAAGTCGTGGAATGTCTTCGTTTATGGTGGTAGTCGTTGTGGCATCTCCATCATTCCCTCCGTGGTCGAAAGGTTTTTCCCTCGAAACTGAATCGTCTTCAAATGTTAATGGAAATAAATCAGCAACATTGAAGGTTGCACTAACACCATAATGATCTGGAAACTCAATCTCGTAAGCATTGTCTTTCACACGATCCAACACTCTAAAAGAACCATCTCCACGTGGACTAAACATAGATTTCCGAGCATTTGGAAAACTCTATTTCCGTAGATGAACCCAAACATAATCTCCCACATTGAACCTCATTAACTTGCGGCTTTGATTAGCTTCATCAGCATTCTGTGCATTTGTCCGTTCAATTTTCATGCGCACCTTCTCATGGATTTTCTTCACAAAATCATCTTTCTGTTCTCCATCAAGGTTTTAAACCTTTTAAAAATCCAGAGGAAGTAGATCAAGAGGTGTAATAGGTAGAAAACCATAAACAATTTCAAATAGAGAAAAAGAAGTAGTAGAATGAATAGTGCAATTGTAAGCAAACTCTGCAATCGGAATGCATTTTTCCCAATTCTTTAAGTTCTTCTGAACTAGTGTACGCAGGAGAGCTCCTAGGGTTTGATTGGTCACTTCCGTTTGTCCATCAGTTTGAGGATAACTGACAGTCGAAAACAGTAACTTTGTCCCTAACTTGCGCCACAAGGTATTCCAAAAGTAGGATAAATATTTAACATCGCAATCAGAGACAATGGATGCAGGAATTCCATGTAACCAAACTACTTCCTTCAAAAATAGATCCGCAACGTGCTTTGCATCATCTGTCTTCCTACAAGGAATAAAATGTGCCATTTCAAAAAATCTATCCACAACCACAAAGATAGAATCATTACCTGACTGAGATCGTGGCAAACCTAGGACAAAATCCATGGAAATATCAACCCAAGGATGTGTAGGAACAGGTAATGGAGTATAAAGACCATGAGGCTTAGTTTTAGACTTAGCCTTAAAGCAATCAAGACAATTCCTACAAACCCTGTCAATAGCAAGTGCCATTTTTGGCCAATAGAAGTGTTCTCGTAACAAATTATAAGTTTTAAATGCACCAAAATGTCCCATTAAACCACCTGAATGAGCTTCTGTAACAAGTAACCTATTATTCATAAACAAGAAACCATCATGCCGAAAAAACTTCTCATAAGCACCATTTTCGCATGCAGCATAAATATATGAAAAATCAGAATCACTCGCATATAAATCTCGCACGAATGAATACCCTAACAAAATGCATTCCAATCGTGTAAGTAAAACATGTCTACGACTCAAAGCATCAGCAACAACATTTTCTTTACCCTTTTTGTAACACAGCACATAAGGAAAAGATTCAATGAAACTAGACCATTTAGCATGACGCTTATTCAACTTCATCTGACTCTTCAAGTATTTCAAGGATTCATGATCACTATGAATGACAAATTCTTTATGCAATAAATAATGTTGCCAAGTTTCTAATGCACGCACAATTGCATAAAATTCTTTATCATACACGGGATAGTTTATAGCACCGCCCTTTAACTTTTCACTGAAGTAAGCTATAGGTCGATTCTCTTTCATCAAAACAGCACCAATAACAACACCGGAAGCATCACAATGAATCTCAAAAGTACCATTAAAATTAGGTAAAGCAAGAATAGGAGCATTACATAATCATACTTTCAATTCATTAAATGCATTCTCTTGACTCTCAGTCCAAACAAATTTCACATCCTTTTTAACTAGTTCATTTAGAGGTGCAGCAATAGATGAGAAATCACGCACAAACCTTCTATAAAAATTAGCTAAACCATGAAAAGAACGTATCTGGTTGGCATTAGTAGGTCTCGGCCAGGTCTTAATGGCCTCAATTCTAGTTCCGTTGACTTTTATGCCCTCTTTAGAGACCACAAAACCAAGAAACACCACTTCCGAAGCGCAACGTGTGCACTTCTTAATGTTCGCATATAAACAAGACTCACGGAGTGCAACAAGAACCATTTTAACATGCACAATATGTTCATCAGTTGACTTACAATAAATCAATATATCATCAATATAGACCACAACAAACCGACCAATAAACTTTCTTAAGACATGATTCATCAACCGCATAAAAACACTAGGTGCATTAGTTAAACCGAAAGGCATAACAATCCATTCATACAACCCAAACTTAGTCTTCAATGCAGTTTTCCATTCATCTCCCTCATTAATTCAAATCTGATGATAACCCTGAGTCAAATCAGTTTTAGTGTAAATCATAGATCCATGCAAATCTTCAAGCATATCATCTAACCTAGGGATAGGATGGTGATACTTAATGGTAATCTTGTTAATAGAACGGAAATCAATGCACATACGCCAAGTTTTATCTTTCTTAGGAACTAAAATGACAGGCATTGGACAAGGGATATGGATTTTCGTACATACCCTTTTTGAAGTAACTCCTTGACTTGTCGCTGTAGTTCCTTTGTCTCCTCAGGGTTTGCTTTATACACAGGGTGATTTGGGATAACCGAACCCGGAATCAAGTCAATCTGGTGTTCAATACCTTGAAAAGGTGGTAAACCCATGGGTAAGGCTTCTAGAAAGACATCCTCAAATTCCTATAACATCTGAGCAAACTGTGGAGGAACATTCATAGGAATCTCATCACTAACAAAGTAGCTCTCTTTAAAATGCATGATAAGCACATAAGAATGATTAGCAAAAGCACTATTCACATCCCTAATTGATGCATAAAACAATCTACCAGAATCATTAGGAAGTTCATGTCTCATCATGTAAATTGATGGCAAAGGACTAAGATGTGAAGATAGGATTTTACGCGACTTATCAGAATCATTCGTAGACTTACCTGGCTTACCTGGGATGGCCTCCCTTGATATTTGGTCGAAATTATCAAGTTTTTTGCCTCCATTCTTCACCTTGTGGCCGATCTCCTTCAAGCCCTTGCTAGGGTTTTGGTCGGCCATTTGCACATCAGTCGCAAACTTCTCTTTATCGACTCTCATGCGTCTCTATGTCTCTAAAAATTCCAGTGGAGATAATGCAACCAAAGTATACCTTGTTCTATCCTTAATCACAGTAATTTTGTTAGTGTAACCATAATGCATGGATTTACGATCAAACTGCCAAGGTCTCCCTAACAAAATATGACTAGCTTCCATAGGTATAACATCACATAAGATAGAATCATGGTATTTTCCAATCTTAAAGTTAATCATGCATTGTTTGTTAATCCTAATTTCACCACTACCATTTAACCAAATAAGTTTATATGGTGATGGATGAGTAGTCACAGGCAAAGACAATGATTTAACAAGAAGATTGGACACAATATTAGCATAAGAACCACCATCAATAATCAGTAAAAAATTCTTATCTTTCACAAGGCAACGGGTATGAAAAATGTTAATCCTTTGTACCTGTGTTTCAGCCATTTCAGAGTTTAAAACTCTTAATGACACGAAGTTACCTTGTGGTTCTGGACCCTATTCACCATGATCATTTATGATGATCTCTTCATCTACCTGTTCTTCACCACTTTCACACAATGGTGGCATATCAACATATTCATCTTCTTCATCTCCATCCTCAAGTGTTGTTAGCACTCGTGCATGAGGACAGTTATTTCGGACATGTCCTCTTTCTTTACAATGAAAACAAGTAGGAGAGTTAACAGAAACCGAATTTGATAAAGAAGTAGTAGACTTACCTATAATTTTTGAAACCTGTTGGGTTGGTGGGGCCATCCTCCTCTCAGTAGGATTATAAGTTGGATTTGAATAAGTCTGAACCAATCCTCTTCCTCCCATGGGCATGCCCCTACTGCGGCCATTACTAGGGTTTCCGGAGTCAACCCTGGTCGTTGACTTGGAAAACTAGGATGTGGCCTCCTTGGTCGCATGGTACTCTCAACTAACCTTGCTTTCACCAATAAATCATTCATAGATATGTGATGTTGAAGCTTGAATGGCATTTGAAGGTTTTCACACAAGCCTTCAATGAAACAATTTTTGATGAATGTGTCATCTTCTTTCATTCCAACCCTTCTCATGGTCAACTCAAGATCTTGCCAGTATTCATCAACTGTGCAATTTCCTTGCTTCATGTTAGACAGATAAGAAAGTTGTTCCATCAAGTAAGTAGGTGGAACATAATATTCGCGAAGCTCAGATCTCAATCTCTCCCATGTGGAGATAGGTTTCTTTCCAGCAAGATATCGCGAATCCTTTTTATTTTTCCACCACTCAGCCACATAATGAGTGAAATCGAGGGATGTCATATTTTAAACCCTTGATATCTCGAGCTTCATCAGAACTTGAATCAAATCCTGAATTAATCTTCACTCTCCTTCTGGAATGATGTTTACTGGGGCGATGCCTTCTAGAAGACCCTCGGTGTGATCGCCTTTCCGAACCATCATCAGAATAATCATCTGAACTTCCAGAACCATTGAATTGATGGACAAATTTCTTGGTTTCTTCCCTCTTGACCGATGATGTAGGTGTAGGCGGTGCCATGCTGTCAACTTTTCTCGCCAACCTTTGCACCTCACTCATAAGTGCATTTATTGCGACAGCAAACCGATCGGGATCATTGGCTTCATTTGGATTAATTCGATGTCGCTCCCAACTATTTGGAGCCTCTTCATGTGGATGACTACCATGCCCACCATTAGAGGTGTTCGTCAATGGCAAATTGTTAGGATTGCTAACAAAAGGCAGGACCAATGGATTTTCGTCCCCCATCTTCACTAACTGCTAAGAAAATCAAACGGTTAGTTAAAAAAATCATCCCCCCTTCCCTTTGTTTAGTAAGATCACTCACCAAATGTATAACACTCAAAAATCACAAGGCGAAGGCTAATACGAGGGCAACTGATCAATTCACCGCAATTCAAAGCAAACTATGGAGATGAGTACTGCATAACTTATTTCGAAATTTAAAAATATATAAACTCAAAATTTGGCTCTACAATCTGGAATTCCAAATTCTAAAAAGAATAAGGAACAAAACACAATTTGAATGGCACAAATCGGAGCTGTATTGAATAAATTATGACCAAAACAAGATTGTTTTATATAGGCGACAAATAGGTTCCGAAAATTCAAGAAACTTTTCCAAAAATAAATTGGAATAAGAACTCAAATCCAAATCCCTTGTGAAAAAGGATTTTAATGACTTACTTGTCCCCCAAGTCAAAAATTCAGATCAAAACCCCTCTCACAATTGGCTTTTATTTCCTTTTTCTCTTCCAAATTTTGACTTTTCTTTTCTGTTTTTCAAACCGGATTCCTTTTTCTTTCCCTTTTTTTTCCCAGCCACAATTCATTTTTTCCCTTTTTTTTACTACAAAACTCACAACCAGAATCTTATTCCCCAAGAAAAATTTTCGGTCACAATTACCAAAATTTTTGGAAATTGCAAATCTGCCCCCAAGCTTTTGAAAATTGCAAATCTGCCCCAAATTTCAGATTTCAAATCCTAAATTCCGATTTTGAAACCCAAAAATCTGCAACCTTCTGTTTTTTTATTTTTGAAAAGTTTTGGAACAAGAATCGCCTATACAAAACTTGGAATAAGAAAACTACGACAACTTCCTCTTGATTCCAATGAACTTCGAGGTACTCAAGATCGTAAGGATCAAGAATATGACACTATATATATGGAAAATTACACAAGACTCTTTTTTTTAATAAGGTGTAATCAAGAATCAAAGAACAATTCTAGATCACGGAATCAAAGAATGATAAAGAAAACAAATAAGGTTATGAGCATGCAATAATTTTCAGAAGAGTTGACGAAAATATCACAAGCACATAAACTGTTTAAGCTACTTAAAACTATGAAACTGACCGGGAGGTGAATGCGGATAATACTTGTTAATGCTCAGACCCTTCGATGTCCTCCTGACCCGATTGATGAAGGTGAAGGCGGATAGTAATACCAAAGTATTCTAACTCTCGGACCCTTCAACGTCCTTCGACTCTATATTCAATCCTCCAGGTAAGAAAGATCAAACAAACACAATTAAAACATGACACGAAAGAGTATATATATATAAATTCGAAAATAAATTAATGCAAAACTCAAAACCCCTTTTTTTTGTTTTTTTTCGGCCTCAGTAGATCTTTTGCTTTGCTCTGATACCAACTGATATGAATCTCCTTGCAAAGACTCATGATTTGCAGAATTAATATCTTTGATCTAGTGAAGGAAAATGCATACCCGCACTATCTCGCACAAAATTCAGGAGTCTAGCCCTCGGGATACACCTAACTTCGACTTGCTCTCTAACTAGCCCTAAGGATCAGATTACAAGGTTTATTGATACTTAACTAGCCCTCGGGGTTAAGCGACAATGGAATAGCTCACAAGCAAAGAGTATGAACTCAAAAGGTTGTATGTTTGATTGATGAAAGGTTGTAATTTTTGTCCATAAGGCCTCCCTTTTTATAGGGTTACAATCTTGCCTCAAACCCTAATCACAAATGGAAACTGAATCGACTTATAACAGTTTTAAGAAGCTAAAACCATATCTAACTAAAATACCTAAAATAAATGGTAATCTAAGGTAATCAAGTTGAATTCTTCAAGAAGTAACCTTGAAGAATATTACCTTATCTAATCTTACCAAATCTAATTCTAATCAGGATAAAACTGAATATACTAAACCTTAATGGACTGTATTTTTGAAATTCAGCTCTTCAAAGCCCACATGGCCGATCTATCTATCCAATAAACCCAAAATGAAATAATTTTACAATATTTTACAGTGATCACACTACCTCATTAAAAACCCAGTGGGAAAAAAGAGTATAGTGTTCTTCATGATGTCCTCAGTTCGTCGACAATCTTGAATAATGAATCCAAGATGTCGATGGTGACTCCTTCTTCAATTCTTCATCATAAAGGAAATCAATCAAAGTATTTAAAGCATCATCCCTAAGCTTAGTCCTTGACCTAGTCATAGGTCCCACCATGTCACTTAGAGGATCTCGAACATATCCTTTAAATGTTTGATCAAGTCGTGGAATGTTTTCATTTATGGTGGTTGTCGTTGTGGCATCTCCATCATTTTACATAGGAAACATTTAAATGACTACATGTAATTTGTTAGAAATTTGTTCTTTGACCATATAACAACGTTTAAGTTTTATCTTTTTGTTTTGTTGTTGAATTTTACCTCTTTTAGAACATCGAACGTTTCTTCATTCTGTATTAGCTTCAATTGCAGATTGATTTTTGGTTGTTGAAAATGAACCACGCGCAAAGAGCTAACGCTTCCTCATATATAAAACTTCGACCCAATTTTTGAAAATAAATGAAAGTGTCTTAAAATTTACATGCAAACTTGAAGCACAGTTTTTGGTATTTAGGCCAGTGAAAAAATCAATGAAAAAAACATCTGTAGTCTATTTTTTCTATTTTAAAAATACAGCTTAATTTATCTTGAATAAAAAAAGTATATATCTAGGCCCAAAGCAACTGTTTACACAACCTGTTTTAGAATTGTCACGTCTCATTTTCCTAGAAGTTTCCATGTTCTATATATTTCTCTCTTTCCATTAAAATCTTATCTAAGGAGTACCCAGTGGGACTATGAAACTTAGTCCAATCCATCTGAGAGAGGCACTACGGTTTCTATTAACTAGGACCTCCCATTCTTAATTCCTCAGAGCCTCACATATGTATGAATGAGACATAAACTAATGGAAGTTGAGGGTGTTCTATGCTTTGAAAGTTATTTCAGATGATATCCATCTGTTATTTCAAACTAGGGCAGTAATGGGAATAAAATTGGACTTACCCTAATCAATTACAAAACTATGCTCTTCCAATGCTTGCACAATCCATAATATGTATGGTAAAATATTGGAAAAAAAAGAATTGAATATATCTTTAATTTGATTGTTTGGCAACTTTTAATGGCTCTGTAAGATCTTGTAATAATAATGTGGATTAAAATAATATTAACACAATCCAAAATAATTGGAAAAGACATGTATCGTGCACAAAGAGTGCAATGCGCACAAGCCATATATACCATGGACATTACAATAGTACTTTGGGCATCCATAAATAACATACTTATCTTATGTATCAGAAATTTCAATGACTATATGTAATTTATTTTTGCTTTTTTGTTGAATTTTACCACTTCTAGAACATCGAACATTTTTTCATTCTTTATTAGCTTCAATTGGACATTGATTTTCGGTTGTTAAAAATGAACCATGCACAAATAGCTAACGCTGCCTCATATCTAAAACTTGCATCCAATTTGTGAAAATGAATGAAAGTGTCCTAAAATTTATATGGAAAGTGATGAAATCGAACCTGAAGCACATTTTCTTGTATTTAGGCCAGCAAAAAAAATCAATTACAAAAACATCTGTAATCTATTTTTCCTATTTTTAGAACAAGGTTTTATGGTCTTAAATAAAAGAAGTATATATCTAGGCCAAAAGCAACTGTTTACACAACCTGTTTTAGAATTGTCACGTCTCATTTCCAAGAGGTCTCCATGGTCTATATATATCTCTCTTACCGTTAAAATGTTATCTAAGGATTACCCAGTGGGTCCATGAAACTCAGTCCAGTCAATCTGAGAGAGGCACTACGGTTTCTATTAACTAGGACCACCCATTCTTAATTCCTCCGAGCCTCACATGTGTATGAATGAGACATAAACTAATGGAAGATGAGGATGTTCATTGCTTTGAGAGTTATTTCAGATGATATCCGTCTGTTATTTCAAATTAGGGCAGTTATGAGAATAACATTGGACTAACCCTAATCAATTATAAAATTATGCTCTTCCAATGCTTGCACAATGCACAATATACATGCAATAACATAGGAAAAAAGAAAATTGCATGTATCTTTAATTTGATTGATGTGTAACTTACAATGGCTCTGAAACATCTTGTAATAATAATGTGGATTAAAATAATATTAACACAATTTAATATAATTGGAAAAGGCATTTATCGTTTACAAATAGTGCAATGTGAACAAGACATATATACCATGGTTATTACAATAGTACTTTGGTCATGCATAAATAACATACTTATGTTATGAGGAGAAATTTGAATGACTATATGTAATTTATCATAAATTTGTTCTTTAACCAGATAAGAATGTTTATGTTTTATCTTTTTGCTTTTTTGTTGAATTTTACCATTTTTAGAACATTGAAATTCTTAATTCTCGATTATCTTCACTTGGACATTGATTTTCGGTTGTTGAAAATTAACCATGCGCAAATAGCTAACGCTGCCTCATATTTAAAACTTGCACCCAATTTGTGAAAATGAATGAAAGTGTCCTAAAATATACATGGAAAGTGATGAAATCGAACCTGAAGCACATTTTCTGGTATTTAGGCCAGCCAAAAAAATAAGTTACAAAAACATCTGTAATCTATTTTTTCGATTTTTAGAACAAGGTTTTATGGTCTTAAATAAAAGAAGTATATATCTAGGCCAAAAGCAACTGTTTACACAACCTATTTTAGAATTGTCGCGTCTCATTTACCAAGAGGTCTCCACGGTCTATATATTTCCCTCTTTCCGTTAAAATCTTATCTAAGGATTACCCAGTGGGTCCATGAAACTCAGTCCAATCCATCTGAGAGAGGGACTACGGTTTCTATTAACTAGGACCTCCCATTCTCAATTCCTCTGAACCTCACATATGTATGAATGAGACATAAACTAATGGAAGTTGAGGATGTTCATTGCTTTGAGAGTTATTTCAGATGATATCCGTCTGTTATTTCAAACTAGGGCAGTTATGAGAATAACATTGGACTAACCCTAATCAATTATAAAATTATGTTCTTCCAATGCTTGCACAATGCACATAGGAAAAAAGAAAATTGCATCTATCTTTAATTTGATTGATCGGTAACTTATAATGGCTCTGAAACATCTTGTAATAATAATGTGGATTAAAATAATATTAACACAATTTAATATAATTGGAAAAGGCATTCATCGTGTACAAATAGCGCGATGCGAACAAGACATATATACCATGGTTATTACAATAGTACTTTGGTCATGCATAAATAACATACTTATGTTATGAGGAGAAATTTGAATGACTATATGTAATTTATCATAAATTTGTTCTTTAACCAGATAAGAATGTTTATGTTTTATCTTTTTGCTTTTTTGTTGAATTTTACAATTTTTAAAAACATTGAAATTCTTAATTCCATTATCTTCACTTGGACATTGATTTTCGGTTGTTGAAAATGAACCATGCACAAATAGCTAATCCCGCCTCATATCTAAAACTTGCACCAAATTTGTGAAAATAAATGAAAGTGTCCTAAAATTTACATGGAAAGTGATGAAATCGAACCTGAAGCACATTTTCTGGTATTTAGGCCAGCAAAAAAATCAATTACAAAAACATTTGTTATCTATTTTTCCTATTTTTAGAATAAGATTTCATAGGTCTTGAATAAAAGAAGTATATATCTAGGCCCAAAGCAACTGATTACACAACCTGTTTTGGAATTGTCACATCTCATTTTTCTAGAGGTCGCCATGGCCTATATATTTCTCTCTTTCCATTAAAATCTAATCTAAGGAGTACCTAGTGGGACCTTGAAACTCAGTCCAATGCATCTAAGCGATGCACTACTGTTTTTATTAACTAGGACCTCCCATTCTTATTTGATCAGAGCCTCACATATGTATGAATGAGACATAAACTAATGGAAGTTGAGGGTGTTCATTGCTTTGAAAGTTATTTCAGATGATATCCGTCTTATTTCAAACTAGGGAAGTTATGGGAATAACATTGGACTAACCCTAATCAATTATAAAATTATGGTCTTCCAATGCTTTCAATGCACAATATATATAGAATAACTTCGGAAAAAAGGGAATTGCATGTATCTTTAATTTGATTGTTTGGTAACTTTTAATGGCTCTGTAACATCTTGTAATAATAACGTGGATTAAAATAATATTGACACAATCTAAAATAATTGGAAAAGACATGCATAGTGCACAAAGCGTGCAATGCGCACAAGCCTTATATACCATGAACAATACAATAGTACTTTGGTAGTGCATAAATGACGTACTTATCATATGTAGGGGAAATCTGAATGACTATATGTAGTTTATCATAAATTGGTTCTTTAACCATATAAGAATGTTTATGTTTTATCTTTTTGTTTTTTTGTTTAATTTTACCTCTTTTAGAACATCGAACATTTCTTTATTCTGTATTAGCTTCACTTGGACATTGATTTTTGGTTGTTGAAAATGAACCATGAGCAAATAGCTAACTCTGCCTCATATCTAAAACTTGCACCTAATTTGTGATAATGAATGAAAGTGTCCTAAAATTTACAAGGAAAGTGAGGATATCGAAGCAGAATCACATTTTCTGGAATTTAGTTAGGTAAAAAAATCAATTACAAATACATTTGTAATATATTTTTCCTATTTTTAGAATAAGTTTCATTGGTCTTGAATTAAAAAGTATATATCTAGGCCCGAAGCAACTGTTTACATAACCTGTGTTAGAATTATCACGTCTCATTGTCCTAGAGGTTTCCATGGTTTATATATTTCTCTCTTTCCATTAAAATCTTATCTAAGGAGTTCCTAGTGGGACCATGAAACTCAGTCCAATCTATCTAAGAGAGGCACTGCTATTTCTATTAAATAGGGCCTCCCATTCTTAATTCCTCAGAGCCTCACATATGTATGAATGAGACAAAAACTAATGGAAGTTGAGGGTGTTCATTGCTTTGAAAGTTATTTCAAATGATATCCGTCTGTTATTTCAAACTCCGGTAGTTATGGGAAAAACAAAGGACTAATCCTAATCAATTAGAACGTAATTTTCTTCCAAGGCTTGCACAATGCACAATATGTATGGAATAACTTAGGAGAAAAGAGAATTGCATGTATCTTTAATTTTATTGTTTGGTAACTTTTAATGGCTATGTAAGATCTTGTAATAATAATGCGGATTAAAATAATATTAACACAATCTAAAATAATTGGAAAAGACATGCATCATGCACAAAGCATACGATGCACACATGACATATATACCATGGACGTTACAATAGTACTTTGGTCGTGCATAAATAACGTGCTTATCTTATGTAAGAGAAATTTGAATGACTATATGTACTTTATCATAAATTTTTTCTTTAACCATATAAGAATGTTTAAGTTTTGTCTTTTTGGTTTTTTGTTGAATTTTACCTCTTTTAGAACATCGAACATTTCTTCATTCTGTATTACCTTCACGTTGACATTGATTTTCGGTTGTAGAAAATGAACCATGCGCAAATAGCTATTCTTGCCTAATATCTAAAACTTGCACCCCAATTTGTGAAAATGAATGAAAATGTCCTAAATTTTATATGGAAAGTGATGAAATTGAACCCGAATCACATTTTCTGGTATTTAGGCCGGTAAGAAAACCAATTACAAAAACACATGTAATGTTTCATTGGTCTTGAATAAAAGAAGTATATATCAAGGCCCAAAGCAACTGTTTACACAACCTGTTTTAGAATTGTGATGCTCATTTTCCTAGAGGTTACCGTGGTCTATGTATTTCTCTCTTCCATTAAAATCTTATCTAAGGAGTATCTAGTGGGACCATGATACTTAGTCAAATCCATCTGAGAGACGAACTACAGTTTCTATTAACTAGGACCTCCCATTCTTAAATCCTATGAGCCTTACATTATGTATAAAAGAGACATATACTAATGGAAGTTGAGGGTTTTCATTGCTTTGAAAGTTATTTCATATGATATCCGTCTGTTATTTCAAACTAGGGCAGTTATGATAATAACAGTGGACTAACCCTGATCAATTATAAAATTATGCTCTTCCAATGCTTGCACAATGCACAATATATATGGAATAACTTAAGAAAAAAGAGATAGTGGACTAACCCTGATCAATTATAAAATTATGCTCTTCCAATGCTTGCACAATGCACAATATATATGGAATAACTTAAGAAAAAAGAGATTTCATTGTATCTTTAATTTGATTGATTGGTAACTTTTAATGGCTCTGTAAAGTCTGGTAATAATCATGTGGATTAAAATAATATTAAGACAATCTAAAATAATTGAAAAAGGCATTCATCATGCACAAATAGTGCGATGTGCACAGGACATATATACCATGGACATTACAATAGTACTTTGGTCATGCATAAATGAAATACTTATCTTATGTAGCAAAAATTTGAATTATTGTATGTAATTTATCATAAATTTTTTCTTTAACCATATAAGAATGTTTAAGTTTTATCTTTTTGTTTTTTCGTTGAATTTTACCTCTTTTAGAACATCAAACATTTATTCATTCTTTATTAGCTTCACTTGGACATTGATTTTCGGTTGTAAAAAATGAACCATGCGCAAATAGCTATCCTTGCCTAATATCTAAAA
This sequence comes from Rubia yunnanensis, assembly GCA_037428765.1. Taxonomy (NCBI): domain Eukaryota; kingdom Viridiplantae; phylum Streptophyta; class Magnoliopsida; order Gentianales; family Rubiaceae; genus Rubia; species Rubia yunnanensis. Next base: position 22,999,857 of record CM075066.1, read on the forward strand.
CTTGCACCCCAATTTGTGAAAATGAATGAAAATGTCATAAATTTTATATGGAAAGTGATGAAATTGAATCCGAATCACATTTTTTGGTATTTAGGCCGGTAAGAAAATCAATTACAAAAACATATGTAATCATTTTTTCCTATTTTTAGAAAATGTTTCATTGGTCTTGAATAAAAGAATTATATATCAAGGCCCAAAGCAACTGTTTACATAACCTGTTTTAGAATTGTGACGCTCATTTTCCAAGAGGTTGCCATGGTCTATGTATTTCTCTCTTCCATTAAAATCCTATCTAAGGAGTATCCAGTGGAATCATGATACTCAGTCAAATCCATCTGAGAGAGGAACTACGGTTTCTATTAACTAGGACCTCCCATTCTTAAATCCTATGAGCCTTACATACGTATAAATGAGACATATACTAATGGAAGTTGAGGGTTTTCGTTGCTTTGAAACTTATTTCAGATGATATCCGTCTGTTATTTCAAACTAGGGCAGTTATGATAATAATAGTAGACTAACCCTGATCAATTAAAAAATTTTGCTCTTCCAATGCTTGCACAATGCACAATATATATGGAATAACTCAAGAAAAAGAGATTTGTTTGTACCTTTAATTTGATTGTTTGGTAACTTATAATGGCTCTGTAAAGTCTTGTAATAATCATGTGGATTAAAATAATATTAACACAATCTAAAATAATTGGAAAAGGCATTCATCATGCACAAAGAGTGTAATGTGCACAAGACATATATACCATGGACATTACAATAGTACTTTGGTCGTGCATGAATAAAATACTTACCTTATGTAGTAGAAATTTGAATGATTGTATGTAATTTATCATAAATTTGTTCTTTAACCATATAAGAATGTTTAAGTTTTATCTTTTTGTTTTTTTGTTGAATTTTACCTCTTTTAGAGCATCGAACATTTATTCATTCTTTATTAGCTTCACTTGGACATTGATTTTCGATTGTTGAAAATGAACCACGCGCAAATATTAAACGCTGCTTCATATCTAAAACTTGCTCCCAATTTGCAAAAATGAGCGAAAGTGTCCTAAACTTTACATGGAAAGTGATGAAATCGAACCTGAAGCACATTTTCTAGTATTTAGGCCAATATAAAAGTCAATTACAAAATTATGCTCTTCCAATGCTTGCACAATGCACAATATATATGGTATAACTTAGGATAAAAGAGAATTAAATATATGTTTGATTTGATAGTTTGGTAACTTTTAATGGCTCTCTTGGATCTTGTAATAATAATGTGGATTAAAATAGTATTAACACAATCTAAAATAATTGGAAAAGACATGCATCGTGCGTACGATGTGCACAAGACATATATACCATGGACGTTACAATAGTACTTTGGTCGTGCATAAATAACATACTTCTCAGCTCTCTCAGCTATCTCTCTAAATAACTGTACTTTGGTCCAACTATACATATTTCTCAGCTCTCTCTCTAAAACTCTCTCCAAAACTCTCTCGCTTCTCTCTAAACTAATTACTATTTACGCAATTTTTGGTATTGTTCCGGTTGCTTTATCCTTTTTATATCCATTCTATCAACATAACGGTTCCAAACGTCTACTGTTCTCCACCGCGCTATGGCGGCGCCTCCGCTGAAACGCGGTGGCACCCATCCGGATAGTAGTTTCCTTCAAGCTCTAGCTAATCGACCTCCTCCTCTCTATACCTCTTTGCCATCAAACCTAGAAATCACACCAAAGATCACTTACAAGGGCCACTACATAAAGGGGCAGTGGAGCTTTCTTGGGGCATCAATGAATGTGCTCAAGTGGTCTTTAGACTTCTCTCCAGGTACCGAGTCATCCATTGTCCCGGTATGGATTACCATTAAAAATGTGCCTATTTTCTTCTATAATGTAACCATGATTCAGAGTATGGGCAACCAGATAGGAAAATTCATTAAAATGGATGTTGCAACTGTAGGAGTTACTAGGCCATCTGCTGTAAACTATGTGTAGAAGTGGACCTTAGGAAAAAAATCCCTGGCTTCATTAGGGTAGGGATTGAAGATGATGGAATTGAATATAAGGTTCTAAAGCTCCCTATTGAGTTTGAAGACTTACCATTATACTGCGATCATTGTCAGTCTATTGGACATGATGACTCTACCTGTATTTATCTGCACCCTGAACTCAGACGAAGTAGATATAAACCAGCTGGTCAGAAACTTAATCAGGAAGCAAATGATACCAATCTTGGAGCAACCCCTGCAGTTGCTATGGATTCTAGTACCATGGTTGGTTGTTCTACTGAAGTAGTGATATGAAACACTAGAAACAGAACTGATGGGAAAGGCACAAGCTCTGGGGATCCAGTGATTATTCAGGAAGGTGCATCTGGTTTGTCAACAGTGGAAAAGGACAAGGTTTTTAAAACTCAGCAGAAGAAAAGTTACTATGTTCCTAGGGGTAAGATTGTGAAGGATATATCCTCCCCCGGTGCTGATAATTCTAACATCCTTAAAAAAGCCCAATTCTCAACTGAGCTCCCCCTCTTAACCTCAAACACCCAACACTCAATAGAGTCTCTCCATTTGACCTCAAACAATAATAGTAGGGGTCAAAAGGGTAGTAGGGATAGAGCTATCTCTCCTGCTCCTGAAATGATCTCCTTTAGACCCACCCTGTCTATAGGATGAACTATTCCAAGGATGATCTCTGGACTGATAATAAGAAGATCGGAAGGAGATCTTATCCAGAAATTATTTTCCACTCCCAAGAAGGTCACAGGAATAACAGATTCTTCCCTCTACTTGATGTCCCACAACATGGGCAAGATGGGGATGAGGAGGAGCAGGATGCAGAGTCTTCTGAAGTAAGTTCTGCTGCAGATACTGAGGAGCATACTGAAGAGCTCTTACTCTCCCAAGCCACTGATGAACAAAAAACTGACTGTAATGAAAAGGTAGACACAACAAAGGTATGTAGTCCTAAAAATACTCACAATATGCAAGATCTTAATGAGTCTAGGAATTTTTTTTTCACTCAGCTCAATAAGATAATGTCCCCTGGTAAACAATTTAGTCCCAACAAGATCATCATTAGATCTTCAAAAGGCTTTAAAAAAGGTTTTAAATGATTAGTACAACCATTAAAATTAATTTTATGGTCTGGAGTATTAGAGGCATGAAAAAATCACTCCGTAGACTACAAGATCTTGTTAAAACACACAAAATTAAATTATTATGCCTTATCGAACCATGGCATAATAATGAAAAATGTGGAAAATACATGAAAGATCTACACTTCACTAACTGCATGCAGGCTTCAAATGGAGAAATATGGTTAATGTGGAATGATCAAATCAATGTTACTCTATTAGTCGATCATTTGCAATTTCTGTCAGTTAACATTCACAGTCATAAACTAAATACCTCAATGGAGGGAATTTTTATTTATGCACTTAGAACAGTTGCTAGAAGAAAAATGCTGTGGAAAGCTTTGACTGACAGAAACATGAATGATACCCTACTCATTGGGGATTTTAACACAATATCTTCGTTCAATGAATATAAAGGTCCCTCGTTCCCAAAAAATCCAGCGTGGATGATTTTTATAGGTTCATTGATGATAATGCACTCTATAATATCAGCACGGTTGGAAATATTTTTACTTGGTCAAATGGTAGACTTAAAAACCCTACCATTCAGAGGTTAGATAGGGGACTTTGTACCCTTCAATGGTGTACAAAATTTCCTTCTTCTTCTATCCAAGTACTTAATAAAGGTTCCTCTGATCACTCCCATATTCTTCTTACTGTTGGTAGCTCTATTCCCTCAACTCCTAAATCATTTAGATTTATCAATGCATGGTTTAACAGGCCTTGATTTTTATCATTGATAAAGAATGATTGGGAAATACCTCTGTCTGAAACTGGAATGCTTGGTTTCTTCTTAAAATTACAGAGGTTAAAAAACAAAATTATGGTTTGGAATAAAACTATTTTTGGTAATATTCAGGATAATGTTACAAAGGCAGAGGAGGAGTTGAGGATTCAAGAAATCATTTATGACTTAAATAATTCAAAAACTGAATTGATTAAGCTTAAACAGGCTCAGGCTCAACTCCTAAGGTCCCTAAAAGAGCAGGAAAAATTCTGGAAACAAAAGTCCAGAATTAAATGGCTAAAAGATTGAGATGAGAACATTAAATTTTTTCATAACTCTGTTAAAGAAAGTAGGTCAAGAATCAGTATTTCTAAGATAAAAAACTCACATGGGTATTGGATTGAGGATGTTCATGAAATTGAAACTGAGGCAATTAATTATTATTCTGATCTTCTTTCTGAACCTTTAACAGATTCAAATGGTGAATTCTTCTCTCACTTTCTGAGTCAAATTCCTAAAATTGTAACCGATCAGGATAATGCTTTGCTTATTAGGCCTGCTACCTTAGAGAAGCTTCGATTGGTTGTCTTTGGTTTAAATAAAAATAGTAGTCCAGGGCCTGATGGTTTCTCATCAAAATTTTTCATAAAAAGTTGGGAAATAATATACCAGGATCTGTTGATAGCTGTAAATGATTTTCTTTCTGGTTCTCCTATTCCTAGAGGAATTGCAACAACATGGATCACTATTATTCCTAAAAAAGAATCTCCATCTTCTTTTGATGATTACAGGCCTATTAGTTTGTCCAATTTCATTAACAAGATTTTTTCAAAACTGTTAATGGAGAGGTTAAAACTGATTATGCCTAAACTCATATCCCACATCAGTCAGCTTTTATGAGCCATAGGGATATCTCTGACAATGTTATTTATCTCAAAGAGATGCTGAGATTCTTGGATAGGAAGAACAGAGATCCAAATTATGTCATTAAACTGGATTTAACAAAGGCATTTGATAGGGTTAGTTGGGCTTTTCTTAATAGTATTTTGTTAAAGTTTGGACTGCATGGTAAATTTGTTCATTCTGTCATGAAAAATATCACCCAAGCTTGGTTTTCTGTGTTGATTAATGGTAAGCCAGTATGTTTCTTCAAATCTTCTAGAGGTATTAAACAAGGTGATCCTCTATCCCCTTTTCTCTTCAATATCTTTACTGAGGCTTTCACAAGAAGTTTAGCCTATGTGTTTAATTATGGTAAACTGCAATTTTTTGATCTTCCACAAGGGGCAATCCCAATTTCTCATCTTAGTTATGCAGATGATACTGTCATCTTCTTGAAAGCCAATAAATTGAACCTAATTCAGATGAAAGCTTTCCTAGTGGCTTTTGAAAACACCACTGGGCAAAAAGTTAATTTCAAAAAAAGTGATTTTTACTTGGGTAAGGGGGCTACTGTGGCTAAAACAAGGCAGGTAAAAGAGATTTTAGGAATGAAGCAGGGCACTTTTCCATTTAAATATTTGGGATGCCCCATTTTTAAGGGTAGAGTGCTAAATGCTCATTTTCAGCCCCTTTTAGAAATGGTTGAAAGAAGGTTGCAAAACTGGAAAAATAGATGGCTAAGTACTGGGGGTAAAATGATTTTAATTAAATCTTGTATCTATTCTATCCCTCAGCACATTTGGACTGTTATGAATGCTACAGTTCATGTTGTCAAAAGTTTGGAAAAAATGATGTCTAAGTTCTTCTGGGGTGAGACTGATCTGGGTCCAAAAAGAGTTTGGAGGAGGTGGAGAAATTTGTGCTACCCACTGGACCAGAATGGTGTCTTGCATTCAGATCAATCCCCACAATTATAACAGCATGTTCTCTTAAATTGTGGTGAAAATTTCAGCTTGGAAAGGCACCATGGGCACAATTTATCTGGTCTTTATCCCCTACTGCTAGGAAATCCCAAACATGGAACAGGATTCAATCAGTTAATTCTTTAGCTGAGAGAAATTCCAGGGTTATTATTGGTGATGGAAAATGTAACTTCTGGACATCAAACTGGACAGGAAAAGGTCCATTGATGGATCATTGTGCTCATGAACTTACCAACATTCCTTTTGACTGCACTGTTAGCCACTTCCTGCTAAACAGGGCTAGTTTTTCTGACTCTATTTATCCATTACTAATTCCTGAAATTTATCTTGCTATGCAGGAGACCAAAATCTGGGAGGAGAGAGCGGATGGACTCATTTGGATGCCTGATATAGCAGGGAATTTCTCTTTCAAATCAGCTTATAAGCTACTCCAACCCAACAGAGATACCTCGGTTACTCTTAGTAAGTTATGGTTTCCAAGAGCTCAGAAAAAGATATCCATCTTTATGTGGAAACTTTTCAATGCATTTCTTCCTTTTGATGATTTCCTCAGAGTTTTTGGATTCCAGCTTCCTTCAAAATGCTTGTTCTGTAACAACACTGATGGTATCCAGCACTTTTTCAATGACTGTTCTTTTGCTACTCCTATCTGGAATGAAATTCAACGCATTTTAGGGATAACTCCTCCACATTTTTCAACTCTCTAGAATAGATTATCATACTACCTCACAAATCCAGTTCTACCTAAATTGCATTCATGCCTATTTAGACTTTTACCTATGGTGGTTTGCTGGTTCTTATGGAAATTAGGTGTGAAAAAATGTTTGATAATACGAACCCTAATATTCAAGTTACTGTAACAAGGATTAGGGAGTATATTTTCAACATTTTTTATGCAAGGCCATTGTTCACTAACTGTGATGATACCAGACTGTTGACACAGACAGGTTTATTCCCAAAATGGCCAACAAAACCATCACCTCCTCTAGCTGTTGTTAAGTGGAACAAACCGGAAGTAGGTTGTAAGCTAAATGTGGATGCAGCTTGGAAAATGGATCATTCTACTGGTTTAGGTCTTGTTCTCAGAAATGATAATGGTAGGGTAATTACTATGGCTAGCTATTCTACGGAGGCACACAGTTCTGTAGAGGCTGAGATTTTGGCAATTCAAAAAGGAATTTATCTCATACAGCTAGCCTCTTATAACAGTGTAATTGAATCTGATAGTTCACAAGCTATATTGCATATCATGGATCCATATAAAGCTCCATGGCCCTTGTTTGATTTATGTTATGAAACTAAATTGAGCCTTGGAAATATCAAGCTTGTGCATACACTTAGACAAGGTAATGCAGTGGCAGATGCTCTGGCCAAAACTGCTGTTCATAGGCAAAGTGGTCAGTTTCACTTGGATTCAGTTTCCAGTGAAATCAGGGGTCTGATTATACTGGATGCAGCTGGGTTACCATGTATAAGAATTAATGACTAGAATCGGTTGTTACTGATTTACTTAAACAAAAAAGGGGCTTAATTCATCTTGATGCTTGTAGTTTTCCTTACATTAGATCCTGATATTCTCTCTATGTTAGAATAGATTACTGCTGCTATGTTCTCTTATGGCAGGAACACGACGGCATCATCGAACTCAAATGCATGGTTGCTGTGGCAAGTTTTCAAATAAGGATACTGGAGCATGAAGTCAAGTAATATGGAGCAACAAAGAAAGCAAAAATTTTTCGGAATTGGATGCTGGACATGATGATTGCACTATCAGACTAGAGGAAATGAATTCATGGGAAATGATGTTTCAGTACATCAAGCATGAATAAACAAGTCTCTCAAAAATCTTGATTATGTTCATCTCTTGGGATGTTTCAAGTTTTTAAATTAGGAGATGCCCGGCCAAATAAAGTAATTAACAAGAGGGGTGGAGATTACTTATTTTGGAAACGCATCTCCTAATCGTTTGTTTTTTGCGTATATTATGTATAGGACCAAACACTAGCATTAGATACTTTATCATCTTTTGGAGGCAACTGTGTTGCCTAAGTCCGTGGGGACTCAAACTCTGTATATTCTTTTAAAAGGTTGGGGACCTTATTTCATTTCCCCCCACCCTATGGTGGTTTTAATCAAAAACAAAAGCATAAATAACATGCTTATCTTGTGTAGGTGAAATTTGAGTGACTATATGTACTTTATCATAAATTTGTTCTTTAACCATATAAGAATGTTTAAGTTTTATCTTTTTGTTTTTTTTTTGAATTTTACCTCTTTTAGAACATCGAACATTTCTTCATTCTGTATTAGCTTCACTTTGACATTGATTTTTGATTGTAGAAAATGAACCACGCGCAAATAGCTATCCTTGCCTCATATCTAAAACTTGCACCCCAATTTGTGAAAATTAATGAAAATGTCCTAAATTTTACATGGAAAGTGATGAAATTGAATCCGAATCACATTTTCTTGTATTTAGCCCGGTAAAGAAATCAATTACAAAGACATATGCAATCAATTTTTCCTATTTTTAGAAAAATGTTTCATTTGGCTGGAATAAAAGAAGTATATATCAAGGCCCAAAGCAACTGTTTACACAACCTTTTTTAGAATTGTGACGTCTCGTTTTCCTAAAGGTTGCCATGGTCTATGTATTTCTCTCTTCCATTAAAATCTTATCTAAGGAGTACCCAGTGAGACCATGAAATTCAGTCCAATCCATCTGAGAGAGGAACTATGGTTTCTATTAACCAGGACCTCCCATTCTTAATTCATATGAGCCTCACATATGTATAAATGAGACATATACTAATGGAAGTTGAGTGTTTTCATTGCTTTGAAAGTTATTTCAGATGATATCTATCTGTTATTTCAAACTAGGGCAGTTATGATAATAACATTGGATTAACCCTGATCAATTTTAAAATTATGCTCTTCCAATGCTTGCACAATGCAAAATATATATGGAATAACTTAAGAAAAAAGATATTTGTTTGTATCTTTAATTTGATTGATTGTTAACTTATAATGGCTCTGTAAAGTCTTGTAATAATAATGTGGATTAAAATAATATTAGCTCAATCAAAAATAATTGGAAAAGGCATTCATCGTGCACAAAGAGTGCGATGTGCACAAGACATATATACCATGGAGATTACAATAGTAGCTTGGTCGTGCATAAAAAAATACTTATCTTCGGTAACAGAAATTTAAATGATTGTATGTAATTTATCGTAAATTATTTTTTGACCATATAAGAATGTTTAAGGTTTATCTTTTTGTTTTTTTTCTTGAATTAAAACCTCTTTTCGAACATCGAACATTTATTCATTTTATATTAGCTTTACTTGGACATTGATTTTCGCTTGTTGAAAATGAACCATGCAAAAATATCAAACGGTGCCTCATATCTAAAACTTGCACCCAATTTGTGAAATGAACGAAAGTGTTCTAAAATTTACAAGGAAAGTGATGAAATCGAACCTGAAGCACATTTTCTGGTATTTAGGCCAGTAAAAAAATCAATTACAAAAACAAATGTAATCTATTTTTCCTAATTTTAGAATAAGGTTTCACCGGTCTTGAATAAAAGAAGTATATATCTAGGCCCAAAGCAACTGTTTACACAACCTGTTTTAGAATTGTCACGTCTCATTTCCCTGGAGGTTTCCATCGTCATAATATTTCTCTCTTTTCGTTAAAATCTTATCTAAGGAGTACCCAGTGGGACCATGAAACTCAGTCCAATCCATCTGAGAGAGGAACTACGGTTTCTGTTAAGTAGGACCTCCCATTCTTAATTCATATGAGCCTCACATATGCATAAATGAGACATATACTAATGGATGTTGAGGGTTTTCATTGCTTTGAAAGTTATTTCAGATGAAATCTATCTGGTATTTCAAACTAGGGCAGTTGTGATAATAACATTGGACTAACCCTGATCAATTATAAAATTGTGCTCTTCCAATGCTTGCACAATGCACAATATATATGGAATAATTAACAAAAAAGAGATTTGTTTGTATCTTTAATTTGATTGATTGGTAACTTATAATGGCTCTGTAAAGTCTTGTAATAATAATGTGGATTAAAATAATATTAACACAATAAAAAATAATTGGAAAAGGCATTCATCGTGCACAAAGAGTGCGATGTGCACAAGACATATATACCATGGAGATTACAATAGTAGTTTGGTCGTGCATAAAAATATACTTATCTTATGTAGCAGAAATTTGAATGATTGTATGTAATTTATCATAAATTTGTTTGCTGACCCCTAAAAAATTGAATAGTATGGTAGAATATATAATTTTAAAATACAATTTCAAGCTAATTTCGTTAGGAAATATACAATTACACCATTGGCCCACGACCGGCTCAACCACCGTTAAAGGAATGGACCCCTGTCCGCGGATGCCCCAAGATGTTGGTCTCTAACTAGAAAAGTAAATGCTTGGTAGAGCGCCTCGTTTACACGTGCGCCAATGTTTTTCAAGGGGAACCCTTTCCATTCTAATACTCTATCCGAGAGCTACCGCGGCCCTCGCTTCTTCTGGCGGGTTCAGATTTCGTCGACCAATTGTTCCTAATTTTTTACCATATAAGAATGTTTAAGGTTTATCTATTTGTTTTTTTCTTGAATTTTACCTCTTTTAGAACATCGAACATTTATTCATTCTGTATTAGCTTTACTTGGACATTGATTTTCGCTTGTTGAAAATGAACCATGTAGAAATATCAAATGGTGCCTCATATCTAAAACTTGCACCTAATTTTTGGAAATGAACGAAAGTGTTCTAAAATTTACATGGAAAGTGATGAAATCGAACCTGAAGCACATTTTCTGGTATTTAGACAAGTAAAAAAATCAATTACAAAAACAAATGTAATCTATTTTTCCTATTTTTAGAATAAGGTTTCACCGGTCTTAAATAAAAGAAGTATATATCTAGGCCCAAAGCAACTGTTTACACAACCTGTTTTAGAATTGTCATGTCTCATTTTCCTGGAGGTTTCCATCGTCTTAATATTTCTCTCTATCCGTTAAAATCTTATCTAAGGAGTTCCCAGTGGGACCATGAAACCCAGTCTAATCCATCTGAGAGAGGCACTACGGTTTCAATTGACTAGGACCTCCTATTCTTATTTCCTCATAGCCTCACATATGTATGAATGAGACATAAACTAATGGATGTTGAGGGTGTTCATTGCTTTGAAAGTTATTTTAGATGATATCCGTCTAATATTTCAAACAAGGGTAGTTATGGGAATAATATTGGATTAACCCTAATCAATTATAAAATTATGCTCTTCAAATGCTTGCACAAAGCACAATATGTATGGAATAACTTAGGAAAAAAGAGAATTGCATGTATCTTTAATTTGATTGTTTGGTATGTTTTAATAGCTATATAAGATCTTGTAGTAATAATGTGGATCAAAATAATATTAACACAATCTAAAATAATTGGAAAAGACATGCATCGTGCACAAAGCGTGCGTTGCGCACAAGACATACATACCACGGACATTACAATAGTACTTTGGTCGGGCATAAATAACATACTTATCTTATGTAGGAGAAATTTGAAGGCCTATATGTTATTTATCATAAATTGGTTCTTTAACCATATGAGAATGTTTAAGATTTATCTTTTTGTTTTTTTGTGGAATTTTACCTCTTTTAGAACATTGAACATTTCTTCATTCTGTATTAGCTTCCCTTGGACATTGATTTTCAGTTGTTGAAAAGGAACCATGCGCAAATAGCTAACGTTGCCTCATATCTAAACTTGCACCCTGTTTGTGAAAATGAACGAAAGTGTCCTAAAATTTACATGGAAAATGATGAAATCGAACCTGAAGCACATTTTCTGGTATTTAGGCCTGTAAAAAATCATTTACAAAAACATATGTAATCTGTTTTTCCTATTTTTAGAATAAGGTTTCATTGCACTTGAATAAAATAAGTATATATCTAGGCCCAAAGCAACTATTTTCACAACCTGTTTAAGAATTGTCACGTCTCATTTCCTAGAGGTCGCCATGGTCTATATATTTCTCTCTTTCCGTTAAAATCTCCGGTGGGACCTTGAAACTCGGTCCAATCCATCTTAGAGAGGCACTACGGTGTCTATTAACTAGGACCTCGCATTCTTAATTCCTCTGAGGCTCACATATGTATGAATAAGCCATAAATTAATAGAAGTTGAGGGTGTTCATTTCTTTGAAAGTTATTTCAGATGATATCCGTCTGTTATTTCAAACTTGGGCAGTTATGGGAATAACATTGGACTATACCTAATCAATTAGAAAACTATGCTCTCCCAATGCTTGGACAATCCACAATATGTATGGAATAACTTAGGAAAAAAGAAAATTGTATGTATCTTTAATTTGATTGTTTGGTAACTTTTAATGGCACTGTAACATCTTGTAATAATAGTGTGGATTAAAATAATATTAACACAATCTAAAATAATTGGAAAAGACATGCATCGTGCACAAAGCATGCGATGCGCACAAGACATACATACCACAGACATTACAATAGTACTTTGGTCGTGCATAAATAACATACTTATCTTATATAGGAGAAATTTGAAGGCCTATATGTAATTTATCATAAATTGGTTCTGTAACCATATGAGAATGTTTGAGTTTTATCTTTTTGTTTTTTAGTGGAATTTTACCACTTTTAGAACATTGAACATTTCTTCATTCTGTGTTAGATTTTCTTGGATATTGATTTTTGGTTGTTGACAATGAACCATAAGAAAATATCTAACGCTTTCCCATATTTAAAACTTGCACCCAATTTGTGAAAATGTATGAAAGTGTCCTAAAGTTTACATGGATAGTGATTAAATAGAACCTGGAGCACATTATCTGGTATTTAGGCCAGTAAAAAAATTCAATTAAAAAAAATCTGTAATCTATTTTTCCTATTTTTAGAATATGGTTTCATTGGTTTTGAATAAAAGAAGTATGTATCTAGGCCCAAAGTAACTGTTTACACAACCTGTTTTAGAATAGTCACGTCTCGTTTTCCTGGAGGTTGCCATCATCTTTATGTTTCTCTTTTTCCATTAAAATCTTATCTAAGGAGTACCCAGTGGGACCATGAAACTCAGTCCAATCCATCTGAGAAAGGCACTACGATTTCTATTAAATTGGACCTCCCACTCTTAATTCTTCTGAGCCTCACATATGTATGAATGAAACCTAAACTAATGGAAGTTGAGGGTGTTCATTGATTAGAAATTTATTTCAGATGATATACGTCTGTTAGTTCAAACTAGGGCAGTTATGGAAATCACATTGGACTAATCCTAATCAATTAGGAAATTTTGCTCTTCCAATGCATGCACAGTGAACAATGTGTATGGAATAACTTATGAAAAAAGACAATTGCATGTATCTTTAATATGATTGTTTGGTAACTTTTCATGGCTTCATAACATCTTGTAATAATAATGTGGATTAAAATAATATTAACACAATCTAAAATAATTGGAAAAGATATACATCATGCACAAAGTGTGGGATGCACACAAGATTTATATATCATGGACATTACAATAGTACTTTGGTAGTACATTAATAACATACTTATCTTATGTAGTAGAAATTTGAATGACAATAAGTAATTTATCATAAATTTGTTCTTTAACCATATAAGAATGTTTAATTTTTATCTTTTTATTTTTTTTGTGGAATTTTACCTCTTTTAGAACATTGAACATCTATTCATTCGGTATTAGCTTCCCTTGGACATTGATTTTCGGTTGTTGAAAATGAACCATGCGCAAATAACTAATGCTATCTCATATCTAAAACCTGCACACAATTTGTGAAAATGAATGAAAGTGTCCTAAAATTTACATGGAAATTGATGAAATCGAACCTAAAGCACATTTTGTGGTATTCAGACCAGTAAAAAATTCAATTACAAAAACATTTGTAATCTATTTTGTCCTATTTTTGGAATATGGTTTCATTGGTCTTGAATAAAAGAAGTACATATCTAGGCCCAAAGAAACTGTTTACACAACCTATTTTAGAACTGTCACATCTCATTTTCCTGGAGGTTGCCATCGTCTTTATATTTCTCTCTTTCTGTTAGAATCTTATCTAAGGAGTACCCAGTAGGACCATGAAACTCAGTCCAATCCATCTCAGAGAGGCACTACGGTGTCTATTAACTAGGACCTCCCATTCTTAATTCCTCTGAGCCTCACATATGTATGAATGAGACCTAAACTAATGGAAGTTGAGGGTGTTCATTGCTTTGAAAGGTATTTCAGATGATATCCGTCTATTATTTCATGCCAGGACAGTTATTGGAATAGCATTGGACTAATACTAATCAATTAGAAAATTATGCTCTTCCAATGCTTGCACAATCCACAATATGTATGAAATAACTTAGGAAAAAAGAGAGTTGCAAGTATCTTTAATTTTATTGTTTGGTAACTTTTAATGGCTTCGTAACATCTTGTAATAATAATGTGGATTAAAATATTATTAACACAATCTAAAATAATTGGAAAAGACATGCATCGTGCACAAAGCATGCGATGCGCAAAAGACATATATACAATGGACATTACAATAGTACTTTGGTCGTGCATAAATAACATACGTATCTTATGTAGGAGAAATTTTAATGACTACATGTAATTTATCATAAATTGGTTCTTTAACCATATAAGAATGTTTAAGTTTTATCTTTTTGTTTTTAATGGAATTTTACCACTTTTAGAACATTGAACATTTCTTCATTTTGTACTAGCTTTTCTTTGACATTGATTTTCGGTTGTTGAATATGAACCACACGCAAATATCTAATGCTGCCCCATAACTAAAACTTGCACCCAATTTGTGAAAATGAATGAAAGTGTCCTAAAATTCACATGGAAAGTAATGAAATCAAACCTGAAGCACATTATCTGGTATTTAGGACATTAAAAAAATCAATTACAAAAACACTTGTAATCCATTTTTCCAATTTTTAGAATAAGGTTTCATTGGTTTTGAATAAAAGAAGTATATATCTAGGCCCAATGCAATTATTTACACAACCTATTTTAGAATTGTCACGTCTCATTTTCAAGAGGTTGCCATCGTCTTTATATTTCTCTCTTTCTATTAAAATCTTATCTAAGGAGTACCCAGTGGGACCATGAAACTCCATCCAATCCATCTGAGAGAGGCACTACGGTTTCTATTAACTAGGACTTCCTATTCTTATATCCTCTTAGCCTCACATATGGAAGTGGAGGATGTTCATTGCTTTGAAAGTTATTTCAGATTATATGCTTTTGTTATTTCAAACTAGGGCAGTTACGGGAATAACATTGGACTAACCCTAATCAATTACAAAATTATGCACTTCTAATGTTTGCACAATGCACAATGTATATGGAATAACTAAGGAAAAAAGAGAATTGCATGTATCTTTAATTTTATTGTTTAGTAACTTTTAATGGCTTCGTAACATCTTGTAATAATAATGTGGATTAAAATAAAATTAACACAATCTAAAATAATTGGAAAAGACATGCATCGTGCACAAAGCCTGCGATGCGCAAAAGAAATATATACCATGGACATTACAATAGTAATTTGGTCGTGAATAAATAACATACTTATCTTATGTGGGAGAAATTTTAATGACTATAAGTAATTTATCATAAATTGGTTCTTTAACCATATAAGAATGTTTAAGTTTCATCTTTTTGTTTTTTAATGGAATTTTACCACTTTTAGAACATTGAACATCTCTTCATTCTGTGTTAACTTTCCTTGGACATTGATTTTTGGTTGTTGAAAATGAACCATACTCAAATATCTAACGATGCCCCATATCTAAAACTTGCACCCAATTTGTGAAAATGAATGAGTGTGTCCTAAAATTCACATGGAAAGTAATGAAATCGAACCTGAAGCCCATTATATGGTATTTAGGACATTAAAAAAAATCAATTACAAAAATATCTGTAATGCATTTTTCCAATTTTTAGAATAAGGTTTCTTTGGTTTTGAATAAAAGAAGTATATATCTAGGCCCAAAGCAACTGTTTACACACCCCGTTTTAGAATTGTCACGTCTCATTTTCCTGGAGGTTGCCATCGTCTTTATATTTCTCTCTTTCCATTAAAATCTTATCTAAGGAGTACCCAGTGGGACCATGAAACTCAGTCCAATCCATCTCAGAGAGGCACTAAGGATTCTGTTAACTAGGACCTCCCATTCTTAATTCCTCTGAGCCTCACATATGTATGAATGAGACCTAAACTAATGGAAGTTGAGGGTGTTCATTGCTTTGAATGTTGTTTCAGATGATATCCGTTTGTTACTTCAAACTAGGGCAGTTACGGGAATAACATTGGACTAACCCTAATCAATTACAAAATTATTCACTTCCAATGTTTGCACAATGCACAGTGTCTACGGAATAACTTAGGAAAAAATAGAATTACATGTATCTTTAATTTTATTTTTTGGTAACTTTTAATGGGTTCGTAACATCTTGTAATAATAATGTGGATTAAAATAATATTAACACAATCTAAAATAATTGGAATAGACATGCATCGTGCACAAAGCATGCGATGTGCAAAAGACATATATACCATGAACATTACAATAGTGCTTTGGTCGTGGATAAATAACATACTAATCTTATGTAGGAGAAATTTTAATGACTATATGTATTTTATCATAAATTGGTTCTTTAGCCATATAAGAATGTTTTATCTTTTTGTTTTTAATAGAATTTTACCACTTTTAGAACATTGAAAATTTTTTCATTCTATATTAGCTTTTCTTGGACATTGATTTTTGGTTGTTGAAAATGAACCATACGCAATATCTAACGATGCCCCATACCTAAAACTTGCACCCAATTTGTGAAAATGAATGGGTGTGTCCTAAAATTTACATGGAAAGTAATGAAATCGAACCTGAAGGACATTATCTGGCATTTAGGACATTAAAAAAATCAATTAAAAAAACATTTGTAATCCATTTTTCCAATTTTTAGAATAAGGTTTCTTTGGTTTTGAATAAAAGAAGTATATATCTAGGCCCAAAGCAACTGTTTACACAACCTATTTTAGAATTGTCACGTCTCATTTTCGTCGAGGTTGCCACCGTCTTTATATTTCTATCTTTCCGTTAAAATCTTATCTAAGGAGTACCCAGTGGGACCATGAGACTCAGTCCAATCCATCTCAGAGAGGCACTACGGTTTCCATTAACTAGGACCTCCCATTCTTAATTCCTCTGAGCCTCACATATGTACGAATGAGACCTAAACTAATGGAAGTTGAGGGTGTTCATTGCTTTGAATGTTATTTCAGATGATATCCATTTGTTATTTCAAACTAGGGAAGTTACGGGAATAACATTGGACTAACCCTAATCAATTTCAAAATTATTCACTTCCAATGTTTACACAATGCACAGTGTATATGGAATAACTTAGGAAAAAATAGAATTGCATGTATCTTTAATTTTATTGTTTGGTAACTTTTAATGGGTTCGTAACATCTTGTAATAATAATGTGGATTAAAATAATATTAACACAATCTAAAATAATTGGAAAAGACATGCATCGTGCACAAAGCATGCGATGCGCAAAAGACATATATACCATGGACATTACAATAGTACTTTGGTCGTGCATAAATAACATACTAATCTTTTTTTTAAATGAAACCATCCGGAGATGGAGGGGAATTTTTATTTGGCCCCCCTAAACCATTAAAAAGAAACATTCACAAAATACAGGTAGCAATCGTTAAGTTTGGATCATATGAGATACATATGAGAGTTGAAACACTCTCGAACCAACCCTAGTTGATTCGAAAAGAATAGTACTAACCTATGTTAGTGTGTAGTAAAAAGGTTCGAGGTCACGAACCTCCTGATCAGCTAAAATCTGTCACAGCCCAATTAGGATACGATTGCGAGGTCTCGGGGAACACGAACCACCCGTCGAGGCCTCGAGCCATCCGTCGGCATCTTGACACCCCTCGAGGTCTCAAACCGCTGAAACTCCTCGATCCACTGCGAAGTCTCGATGTCTCGAAACCCTCGAG
The DNA here is from genome assembly GCA_037428765.1 of Rubia yunnanensis. Classification (NCBI taxonomy): domain Eukaryota; kingdom Viridiplantae; phylum Streptophyta; class Magnoliopsida; order Gentianales; family Rubiaceae; genus Rubia; species Rubia yunnanensis. The sequence continues at coordinate 23,017,707 of CM075066.1, forward strand.
GTCTGAAACCGCCGAACTCCTCGATCCACCATGTGTGAGGTCTCGAAGTCTCGAATTTGAAGATTTGATCTTTGGATCTGGAGGTTTTGGGTAAAGATCAGGCTTTTTGATCTTGAAGTTGTTGATGGAGCGTATTTGATGAAGATCTACCATTGTTCCAAGTAAGTTTTAATCTTTCGTTGATAGATCTAATCTGGATGATTGATGAGGGGTTTGTTTATGATGAATCTGTGTGGATTTGTATGGAAGATTATTTGTTTATGGTGGTTAGTCAATGTGATGTTCATGTTGGATTGGGAGTAGAGATGAATTTGAAGCATGAATTTTTAGTATTTGGAAGAGTTCATGATGGATCTGTTGAGAGGGCATTCATGTGATCAGATGCCCCACTGTCCATGATTGTCTGCTTTAATTGGAACTTCGACCAGATTGCTATGTTTCATGCAAAGAATTTAAATTTATTTTCTTGACTGATGAACAATCATGTGGGATTCAAGATTTTGGGTGTTTGAATGTTATTGTTCAATGGGGTTGATGGTTTGGGATTAGTCGGATTCAAGACAGATGTTTGGAGTTAATTGGTTTAATTGGAATCATTAACGAACATAGGCCCAAGGCTTTCTCCTCGTTCAATCTCATGATAGTATTCAGATCTAGATAAATGGAGGAGCAGATTTTTCGTAAAGGATGGATTATTTGGATTATGATTGTTAGAATTTTCCGATCGGATTGGCCGGAAAATCACTTTTTCTGGCGAGTTATAATGCTTGTTATGCCTTGAAAAAATTTGGATTTCATTTTGTCATGCATTAACAGATCCAAAAAGCAACTGATAATTTTTGGATTTTGGAGATTGAAGTTTTGGATTTTCCGATTGGAAGTCGCCGGAGAAATGCAATTCTGGCAAGGGAAAAGCACGAAACCGCCTCGATTATCTGTCCCTAGACTCGGATTTCTATTGCTTCATGCTTGAGATGCTTCTTACGGCTAGAAAAGAGAACAAAGGAGTGTGGATATGGTTGTTTTTTGGTCGACGGAAAATCGCGACTCCGACGAGGGGAATGGTTAATTTTCGGCCAGATTTCACATACCACGGTTTGGGGGTATAAAATTCAGTATTCTAGGTGCTAAATCCGGTTGAAATTTCACTTGGAAGAGTGTCCAGATTCGAGAGTTTTCATTGGCAATTTTTTGCAGATTCCGGCTTCTTTCCGGAGGCCGGACGGCGCCGGAAAATCGCGAAACCGGCGAGGATTTGGATCTGGGTGCTTGACCCATTTTGTGGGCCACCGGGTCAGAGTATCCGAGATAGGTAAAACAGGTTTGAGGCTGTTTAGGGTTTCGGCCCGACTGGTGGCGGCGCGGGTGAAATGACCCACTAAGGATGCGGCCGGGTCAGCAAAACAAAACCCTAGTGCAAAGGTTGTTGGGCCGAGCTACTGGGCTGAAAGCTATAAATATCTTGGGCCAATGCTGGGCTGAAACACAGGCTGATTAAATAGAGGTTAGGCACGAAACGGGTCACGGTTATAACCCGACTTAACCCAGTCAAAGGCATCACTAAAGGCAGCTGCGGTCAAGTTGAAACCCTAGCTTAGGGTACTGGGCCGAGCGCTGGGTCAAAACTGAAGCTGCTGGGCCGAGTGAAGGGTGGGCCGAATTTAAGGGTTCTTGGGCCTAATTAAATGGAGTATTTTTCAGCTTACATGCATTATTCTTGGGCTGAATTTCCTTCATTTTTGGGCTCTAATTTGTGGATTATTGTGGAGTTTTGGCCTTCTCTTTGGGCTAAATTTGTATTTGGTGGATAATTGCATATTTTCCACTTGGAGGGTGGGAGAGCGGCCTTTCTACATTTGGTTGCTTGACCATAGGAGTTGGGTAGTGGGTTAATTAATTAGCGTACGCGAAATTAATTAACTCACTGCTAGTAGTTACTTGGAATTGACGGTCATTACGCGCTCTATGCTCGCGCTACACTTTTTGTGTTAAATTAGCATAAAGCTGTCCATTTGCTCAAAATGGAGTGGGCGATTACATAATCGCTAGGCTTGACACACGCCGTATAAGTTGTGTCCGTTCTCTCCATCCTTAGGAGGGCTACTTTTAGAGGGATTCACAAGAGCTATTGGCACTGCCTACGACACTCTTGCCCTCTAACTTAGCCTCGGTTCATATCACGAGAACGTTTGAAGGCCAACAACACCCCTCTATCCTCACCTTAGGGGTGTATATGGTAGAAGATGCTCCTCCTTTGGCGGTCCTAGCTTCATTCGGATTCAGCAACACTAGCACACCATGGCGACCATTCAAGACCTGAGTACACCACACTCGGCTGCACTTTTTGTCTACCACTGGCATCCTCTTCATTATTTTCTTAAAGACCCGAGACCTGAGACCCGAGACCCGAGTCTCGGCTGCGATGAAGTTTTCATATGAAGAGCCAGTACACATTTCTGGTTGCTATGTATAGGTCCAGATTCACACATCTGGACTTGCATTTATTTTTCCCTAGGCTTAGTACTTTCTAGCTTAGGGTTAGCATTTCTTTAAAAATAATTGGGGGGGAGGGGGGTACTCAATTGGGTATCCCTCCCCCCCCCCCCCCGCATCTTTTTCCCTAGGTTTTTAGCTTAGGGTTGGATTATGTTTTGTATTTGGTAGGCTCTTTTAGGGCTCTACCGTGGGTTCCACCGTCTATATTATTTACCAATTTACTCGAAGTCTCGAAACCCTCGATGTCTCGAACCGCCAAACTCCTTGATCCACCATATGTGAGGTCTCCATGCCTCAAATCCCTCAGGGTCTCGAAACACCCCTCAAGGTCTCGGAACTGCTGAAATGTCTCAAACCCCTCGAGGTCTCGGAAAGACACCTCAAGGTCCCGAATCACCCCTCAAGGCCTCGAATCCCTCGGGATCTCGAAAACTCCCTCGAGGTCTTCGAAACTGCTGAACTCCTCGAACCACCATGTGCGAGGTCACGAATGTCTCGAAACCCTCGAGGTCACGAACCCATCGAGGTCTCGAACCATGTGAGCAGCCAAAATCTATGTAGTAGGTTTCTGTGTTCACCCACCATTTGTGAGGTCTCTGAAAGACACCTTGAGGCCTCGATCACCTCGGGGTCTCGAAACACCCCTCGACGTCTCGAACCGCTGAAACTCCTTGATCCACCATGTTCAAGGTTGATGCCTCGAACCATCCCTCGGGGTCCCGAAACCACCCCTCGAGGTCTCGAACCATCTGATCAGCCAAAATCAATGTAGTAGGTTTCTGTGTTCACCCAATAATTTCAGCTCCGTACCTTCGAAAAATTTAGTGATCGTATAAGACGAAGCACAATTTAGTCAAAAGGTGGAGCTAGAATTAAAAAGTGAGCTGGAAAGGAGAAACTCCTGAGCCAGAAATTGATCTTCTGAGCTGGAAATTGATCTTTGTAATTTAGTCCCAGCAAAGCTCATCATGGTCAGCATCCCTCGAGATCTTTGGTCAGCATCCTGTTAGAAAACAAGTAAGATTAGTAGCATCCGTTCAAGTTGCAATTCTGATAGTAGGTACACCAATCTGATCAAGTCTAATCAGTCCCTGTACAGTGTTAGATATGGAACTAAAATATAGGTTTGAATAGGATTGAGCTTGGAGGCATGATTTTACTATACTATTAGCAACTTAGTTAGCTTGTCTATATACATGTGTTAGGGTAATATCATTCAGAAGAAGGTTAATGTAATCGGCCAACTGGAACAATGTCCAATGAGCAATTGATGGGTTCAAAACAAAGGAGACTGCATTAAGACAATCAGATTCAATACAGATAGGAACTGAATAGCATGCAACCAGCAACCTCTGAAGAGCAAATAAAATTGCCCTAAGTTCTGCTTCTAGAGGAGTTTCAACATTTGTATACTTCCTGTGTGCATCAATGAAACCACCTCTATTATCTCTGATGATCATACCAAGCCCACACTTTTTAGAAAGACCACACCATGCAGCATCAACATTAACTTTAAAACCTATGCACGGTTTAGACCAAGCAATTTTAAAAATTTTTGGCTTAGGGGCAGATTTAATTAGAGGAAGAAAGGAGTGATCTGCAATACCCAAGTCAAAAACAGAAGAAATATAAACAGGTTTAGCACTGAAAGAATAGAAGATCTTATCCCTGATCTGTGAAACAACAAAGCTGGTCAGTGGAGGCACATTGTCATACAGATATTTATTCCTGACCTTCCAGAGGTTCCAGCAAGTTATTGAAGGTGCTAATTTAATGATCAAGGAACGTAAAGAGCTGAGGCCAGAATATGTGAGGTAGCATGACAGTCTTTCCCATATGGATGGAAAAATTCTATCCCTAATACCCATAAAATCGTGCACTGTCTTCCAAATGTGAATGGCAAAAGGACAAGAATTAAAAAAATGATCTAGAGATTCCTCATGCTGATAGCACATACAACATCTTGAAGGCATGTAAAAACTCATCTTTTTCAAAACATTATCTAACGGGAGGAAAGAGTTAATTAATCTCCACATAAAAACTGAGACTTTTTTTGAAACCCTTGGATTCCAGAGGTGCTGAATTGAGGCAATATTACCTCTTTGTGATCTGAGCAATTGATATGTAGAGTGAAAGGAGAAACTTCCCTTTTTGTTAGGTTTCCATATTAACCTATCCTGTCTGTGTAGAGAGAGTGTTGCACCCTGTAAAAGAGAGACAACATTAGGTGAGAGAAAAGGGGAGATTTTAGGAAGAAGACTATCCTTGTGAAAGATGAAATTAGCCATTGTACAGTCAGTTGGAATGTCAATAAGACTTTGGTCACACAGATCCATAACAGGACATAAGTCCAGCCAGTTGGATGACCAGAAATTACATGAACCAGTACCAACTATCACTCTAGAATGAGACTCAGCCCATGAATTGACATAGCAAATTCTTTTCCAATTTGATGAGGTTCTAAAGGAGGGTGGCAGAGAAGCAATAAAATGGGTCCATGGGGCATCAGCAATTTGATATTTCCACCACAATTTTACTGAGCAGGTGGTAATGATGGTGGGAATTGATCTGAAACCTAGGCCATTTTTGTTAATGGGGTAGCAGAGAGCATCCCATTTCCTCCATGCTCTTTTAGGTTTCAGATCATGCACCCCCCAGAAAAATCTACTCAGTTTTCTCTCCATGGTGTGAATAATCTCCTTTGAAGGTTTAAGAATAGACCAAATATGCTGTGGAATAGAATAAATGCATGACTGAATGAGAGTGATTTTTCCCCCAGTTGAAAGCCACTTATTTTTCCAACTATTTAACCTAGAATCAATCTGTTCCATTAATGGTTGGAAAAATATTTTTTTTACAAAGCCATGAAAGATGGGGACACCTAAGTATTTAAAAGGAAGTTTACCAATTTTCATGCCAAGAATTGTCCTAACAGAGGTAATTTGATGAACAGAAGCATGCCTACTAATGAAAATATCACTCTTGTTGTAGTTTATCTTTTGGCCAGTAGTATCCTCAAACTTAGACAAGAAGGCTTTAAACCTAATCAAAGTTTGAGTATTGGCATTAAGAAAAACCACTGTATTATCCGCATAAGAGAGGTGAGAGGTTTGAAGAGCCTGACCAGGTAAGTCATAGTAGGCTAGCTTACCATTTTGAAAAATAAAAGCTAAGCTCCTGCTAAATGCTTCTGAAAAAATATTGAACAAGAAAGGAGAGAGAGGATCACCTTGTTTAATACCTCTTTATTCTTGGAAAAAACCCACGGGCTTACCATTTATCATAATTGAGAACCATGACAGTGATAGATTCTTCATTATACTAAAAATGAATTTAGCATGGAACCAAATTTGGCTAGAACACAATATAGAAAGGACCATTTAACTCTATCAAATGCTTTCCTGAGGTCTAGTTTAACAATACAATTAGGAGTTTTATTTTTCCTGTGCAAGAATCTGACCATTTCTTGAAGGTAGAGAACATTATTAGAGATATCTCTTCCTTTAAGAAAGGCAGTTTGCTGTGGAGAGATAATCCTGGGCATAAGGGGTTTAAGTCTTTCCATAAGCACCTTAGAGCATATTTTATTCACAACATTAGAAAGACTTATTGGCCTATAATCATCGAAAGACACGGGAATATCCTTTTTAGGGATAATTGTGATCCAAGTGCTGCCGATACCCCTAGGATTGTTGCTGCTAGATAAAAAATCATGTACTGCAGACAATAAATCATTGGCAATGACATCCCATGATTTGATATAGAAAATGGGAGTGAAACCATCAGGACCAGGAGTTCCATTTTTGTTCAGGCTAAAAACTATTTCTTTAAGCTCAGAAAGTACAACAGGTTGTAGCAATTTAGCATTGTCTTCACTGTTGATCAATTTAGGGATTTGGCTTAAGAAATGAGATTGAAACAGGTTGCTATCAGGGGTACTATCTTCGGTTAAGAGATACTTGTAATAGTTAATGGCTTCATTCTCAATATCTTGCATGTTATCTAGCCATTGGTTATTACTGCTCTTAATTTTTGTGATGCCAAGCCTACTTTTTCTTTCTTTAACAGAGTTATGAAAGAATTTGGTATTAATGTCCCCTTCCTTTAGCCATTTTACCCTAGCCTTATGTTTCCAAAAATTCTTTTTCTCTGTGAGAGCTTTGACCAAACTGGCCTTAGCTTCTTTTACTCTAACCAGGTTTTCAACGGAAGCATTTATATCATATTCAGATTCATGGAAACCTAGAACTGATTCAGCCTTAATCATATTCTCATGGACATTACCGAAGTGGTCCCTATTCCAAATTTTAAGCTCCTTCACCAGTCTTATTAATTTAAGAAAAAAGCTAAGCATTCCTGTTTCACGGATAGGAAGATTCCAGTTCTGTTTGATAACATCCCTGAATTCTTTCCTTTTATACCAAGTATTCAGAAATCTAAAAGGCCTAGGGACAGATTGAATATCACTGCCAATGGAAAGAACATAGGATTGTGGTCAAAAGAAGCTCTATTTAAAACTTGAACAGAAGAATCAGGAAAAGTGGATGACCATGATGATGTACATAAACCTCTGTCTAACCTTTGTCTAGTAGGGTTCCTAAGTCTGTTGTTGCTCCAAGTAAAAAAATTCCCAACAGTGTTTATTTCATCCAGTGCCATTACATTAATAAACTCATTAAAGTCCTTCATACTACCAAGTTTGGGAGTAGGACCTTTATATTCGTTTATAGATGTAATAGCATTGAAATCTCCAATAAAAATTGACTCAGAGTGAACAAAAGACTTAAGGTCAGACCATAGATCTTTGCTACCATTTCTAGTTCTCAGACCATAAACAAAAAATGCATCCGTACTTTTATTGAGAGTCAGAGACTTCAAAGTTACAGCTAGAAAATGAAGATTATCAGCTTTAACAGATAATGACAAGTTGGTATTCCAAAAAAGCCAAATCTATCCATTAGTGGCATACATGCAATTGTCATAATGAAGTAGCTGTCTATAATGTTCACATTGCATGTTATCATGTTTAGGTTCAATAATGCAGAGAAGTTCAAAGTTGTGCCTAGTGATTAGATTAGAAAGTCTAAGCATAGAAGTGTTCATTCCTCTGAGATTCCAAACCAGGAATTTTATTTTTGTAGTTGTGCTATTCATAGAGAAACATCATTAGTGATTTTTGATCTAGTCATGATAGTATTTAACTGAGTTAAATAGGTCTCATTAGCTGATGTGCTAGATTTTCCCTGCTTGTCTAATTTAGCAGGTTTCCTAGACTTGGAGGACTTTTTCTGGTTCTTTGTGGGACTTACCTGTGCCACATGGTGGGGTATATCCTGAGGAGGGTTTAAAACAAGGATTTCTGGAACCTCAGCACTGGGAGCCGGACCCTCAGCACTGGTAGCAGGAGCCTCAGGGCCCGATTCAGAAACTTCCACAGGGTTTTCAGGTTCAGCTAGGAGAAGGAACCTGTTTTGTTTGGATCTCTGATGAGAGAAGATAAAATTTTTAGCAGCCAAAATTGTATTCAAAGGAGAGAAAGTCTTACCTCTTTTGGCCGGGGTGTCATCCCTAGCATATGCTTTCTTACTATTAAAGTGTGGTGGTGCAGAGGAGGGGTAATTGCCAGCATAGATTTTGGGGTGAAGGTCCTGACTGGGGGAAAGTTGTTGTTGTGTAGGTGTGCCGGAGTGCTAGAGTTGGAATCCAGATGAAGTTTCTGCTAGAGAGACCACCACAGGGGCCTTTGACTGAGAATCTTCATTGATTTCTTCTTGTTGAGAGGTTTCTTCTTGTTCCATGATGTCCACAATTTCAGTAACATCCATGGAAAGATGTACATCATTCACAAACTTAATAGGAGGATCTGGTTCCCCATTATCCTCAGTGATGACTTCGGTGACCTTTGTGACCCCATTGACTTTAGTAACCTCCTCAAAAACTCCATCTTCAGTGTTTACAGCCTTATTATCAACCATCTGGTCATCAGTAAGTGCTACTTTTGTTTTTGGCACATATTTGGATTTATGAGCCTTTTCCTGGTACTTAATTGTCTGAACCTTGTCTTGAGCAGAAACTCCAGATGAGCCAGCATTGAAAACAGGAGGAACCACATCCTTTCCATCTTTATGTAGCATAGTGGCATCAGTGGTAGGATGAACTTTCTTAAAAGGTCTATTTCTCTTAAGTTTAGGGTGGAGATGTACACACTGATTGTCATCATGACCTATGGATTTACAGTGGTAGCAGTACAGTGGAAGCTCTTCAAATTCCAGAGGGAGTTTCATCACATTATATTCTACCCCATCCTCCTCTATTCCTACTCTAATGAAGGTAGGCTGTTTTTTCTTAAGATCTATTTCCACACATAGCTTGACAGCAGATGGCCTAGATAGAGCCTCAGTAGCAGCATCCATTTTTTTGAAATTACCAATTTGATTGCCCATGGACTTTATCATTGCAGTATTGTAGAAAAACACAGGTACGTAAGGGATAGTAACCCATACCGAAACGATTGAGGATTCTGCTTCTGGAGAAAAATCCATTGTCCATTTCAGCACTTTCATATCGGCACCAAGGAAAGTCCAATGGCCTTTTAGCCAGAAACGCTGGTAGTCTTCTTTTTCTTGGAACTGTATCAGGACATGTCTGTAATCAATCGAGCTGATTTGAAAGCTACCTTTGAAACCGGCAGATTGAAACACCTCATTCAGCTTGACCATCGGTGGCTTGCCTCTTGCAAATTTGCCAACGAGGGAATTTTCATAGTGTGATGCGAGAATTTTGGCTTCTTTGCGCGTGACAAGGCAAGCTATATCTCCTTTATATAGCGTCTTGGGGACAATTTCAGGATTGGATGGAAGGTTAGCTTGCAGTGGAGGGGGGCGGTTTGCTAGGGCCTAGAGAAAGGTTTTGCCCGCCTCGTTGCCACCGCGGGCAGGCGGATGTGCCGCCATAAAGGGATCTGTCCATTTATGACCATTATTGTCAGATAACGGTATGAAAGAAAAGGAAAAAAGTTTATCGCTCAGATTTTCACAGTTGGGTTTACCGTTAACGGCGGCAATAGGCGTTACCGGCGAGGACAGAAGGTGGAAGAGAAAGGAGTTTCAGAGAGTTTCGGCGTGTGACAAGTATAAAACCACGAACATGAAATATGATGCGATGCTCGGTGGTGGAAATTTGTTATTGGTTTCTTTGGTAGGAGAAGTTTGGTGGAAATTTCTCCTAATCTTATGTAGGAGAAACTTTAATGACTATATGTATTTTATCATAAATTGGTTATTTAACCATATAAGAATGTTTAAGTTTTATCTTTTTGTTTTTAATGGAATTTTACCACTTTTAGAACATTGAAAATTTCTTCATTCTGTATTAGCTTTTCTTGGACATTGATTTTTGGTTGTTGAAAATGAACCATACGCATATATCTAACGATGCCCCATACCTAAAACTTGCACCCAATTTATGAAAATGAATGGGTGTGTCCTAAAATTCACATGGAAAGTAATGAAATCGAACCTGAAGCACATTATCTGGAATTTAGGACATTAAACAAAATCAATTACAAAAACATTTGTAATCCATTTTTCCGATTTTTAGAATAAGGTTTCTTTGGTTTTGAATAAAAGAAGCATATAGCTAGGCCCCAAGCAACTGTTTACACAACCTATTTTAGAATTGTCACGTCTCATTTTCGTGGAGGTTGCCGTCATTTTTTTATTTCTCTCTTTCCGTTAAAATCTTATCTAAGGAGTACCCAGTGGGACCATGAAACTCAGTCCAATCCATCTCAGAGAGGCACTATGGTTTCTATTAACTAGGACCTCCCATTCTTAATTCCTCTGAGCCTCACATATGTATGAATGAGACCTAAACTAATGGAAGTTGAGGGTATTCATTGCTTTGAAATGTATTTCAGATGATATCCGTCTATTATTTCATACCAGGGCAGTTATGGGAATAACATTGGACTCATGCTAATCAATTAGAAAATTATGCTCTTCCAATGCTTGCACAATCCACAATATGTATGAAATAACATAGGAAAAAAGAGAATTGCATGTATCTTTAATTTTATTGTTTGGTAACTTCTAATGGCTCTGTAACATCTTGTAATAATAATGTGGATTAAAAGAATATTAACACAATCTAAAATAATTGGAAAAGACAAGCATCGTGGACAAAGCCTGCAATGCGCACAAGACATATATACCGTAGACATTACAATAGTACTTTGGTCGTGCATAAATAACATACTTACCTTACACAGGCGAAATTGGAATGATTGTAGGAGAAATCTGCAACTGTTTACACAACCTGTTTTAGAATTGTCACGTATTATTTCCTAGAGGTCGCCATGGTCTATATATTTCTCACCTCCTGTTAAAATCTTATCTAAGGAGTTCCCAGTGGGACCATGAAACTCAGTCCAATCCATCCGAGAGAGGCACTACGTTCTGTATTAACTCGGACCTCCAATTCTTAATTCCTCAGAGCCTCACATATGTATAAATGAGACATATGCTAATGGAAGTTGAGGTGTTCATTTCTTTGAAAGTTGTTTCAGATAATATCCATTTGTTATTTCAAACTAGGGTAGTTAGGATAATAACATTGGACTAACCCTAATCAATAATTAAATTATGCTCTTCCAATGCTTGCACAATGCACAATATATATGGAATAATTTAGGCAAAAAGAGAATTGCATGTACCTTTAATTTGATTGTTTGGTAAATTTAAATGGCTCTGTAACATCTTGTTATAATAATGTGGATTAAAATAATATTAACACAATCTAAAATAATCGGAAAAGACATGTGTCGCGCACAAAGTGTGCGATGTGCACAAGACATATATACCATGGACATTACAATAGTACTTTGGTCGTGAATAAATAACATACTTATCTTATGTAGGAGAAATTTGAATGGCTATATGTAATTTATCATAAATTGGTTCTTTAACAATATAAGAATGTTTAAGTTTTATCTTCTCTGTTTTTTTGTTTAATTTTACCTCTTTTAAAACATCGAACATTTCATGATTCAATATTAACTTCACTTGGATATTGAATTACGGTTGTTGAAAATGAACCATGGCCATATAGCTAACGCTGCCTCGTAACTAAACTTGGACCCAATTTGTGAAAATGAACAAAAGTGTCCTAAAATTTACTGGGAAAGTGATAACATCGAACCTGAAGCACATTTTCTGGTATTTAGGCCAACAAAAAAATCAATTACGAAAACACATGTAATCTATTTTTCCTATTTTAAGAATAAGGTTTCATTGGTCTTGAATAAAAGATGTATATATCTAGGCCCAAAGCAACTGTTTACAAAACCTATTTTCGAATTGTCACGTCTCATTTTCATAGAGGTTGCCATCGTCTTTATATTTCTCTCTTTCCATTAAAATCTTATCTAAGGAGTACCCAGTGGGACCATGAAACTCATTCCAATCCATCTGAGAGAGGCACTACGGTTTCTATTAGCTAGGACGTCCAATTCTTAATTCCTCTGACCCTCACATATGTATGAATGAGAAATAAACTAATGGAAGTTGAGGGTGTTCATTGCTTGGAAAGTTATTTAAGATTATATCCGTTTGTTATTTTAAACTAGGGCAGTTACGGGAATAACATTGGACTAACCCTAATCAATTACAAAATTATGCACTTCCAATGTTTGCACAATGCACAATGTATATGGAATAACTTTGGAAAAAAGGGAATTGCATGTATCTTTAATTTTATTGTTTGGTAACTTTTAATGGTTTCGTAACATCTTGTAATAATAATGTGGATTAAAGTAATATTAACACAATCTAAAATAATTGGAAAAGACATGCATCGTGCACAAAGCATGCGATGCGCAAAAGACATATATACCATGGACATTACAATAGTACTTTGGTCGTGCATAATTAACATACGTATCTAATGAAGGAGAAATTTTAATGACTATATTTAATTTATCATAAATTGGTTCTTTAACCATATAAGAATGTTTATGTTTTATCTTTTTGTTTTTCAATGGAATTTTACCACTTTTTGAACATTGAACATTTCTTCATTCTGTATTAGATTTTCTTGGACATTGATTTTCGGTTTTTGAATATGAACCATACGCAAATATCTAACGCGGCCCCATATCTAAAACTTTCACTCAATTTGTGAAAATGAATGAAAGTGCCCTAAAATTCACATGGAAAGTAGTGAAATCGAACCTGAAGCACATTAGGACATTAAAAAAAATCAATTACAAAAACATTTGTAATCCATTTTTCCAATTTTTAGAATAAGGTTTCTTTGGTTTTGAATAAAAGAAGTATATATCTTGGCCCAAAGAAACTGTTTACACAACCTGTTTCAGAATTGTCACGTCTCATTTTCCTTGTGGTTGCCATCGTCTTTACATTTCTCTCTTTCCGTTAAAATCTTATATAAGGAGTACCCAGTGGGACCATGAAACTCAGTCTAATCCATCTGAGAGAGGCACTACAGTTTCTATTAACTAGGACCTCCAATTCTTAATTCCTCTGACCCTCACATATGTATGAATGAGACCTAAACTAATGGAAGTTGAGGGTATTCATTGCTTGGAAAGTTATTTAAGATTATATCCGTTTGTTATTTTAAACTAGGGCAGTTACGGGAATAGCATTGGACTAACCCTAATCAATTACAAAATTATGCACTTCCAATGTTTGCACAATGCACAATGTATATGGAATAACTTAGGAAAAAAGGGAATTGCATGTATCTATAATTTTATTGTTTGGTAACTTTTAATGGTTTCGTAACATCTTGTAATAATAATGTGGATTAAAATAATATTAACACAATCTAAAATAATTGGAAAAGACATGCATCGTGCACAAAGCATGCGATGCGCAAAAGACATATATACCATGGACATTACAATAGTACTTTGGTCGTGCATAATTAACATACTTATCTTATGAAGGAGAAATTTTAATGACTATATTTAATTTATCATAAATTGGTTCTTTAACCATATAAGAATGTTTAAGTTTTATCTTTTTGTTTTTTAATGGAATTTTACCACTTTTTGAACATTGAACATTTCTTCATTCTGTATTAGATTTTCTTGGACATTGATTTTCGATTGTTGAATATGAACCATACGCAAATATCTAACGCGGCCCCATATCTAAAACTTTCACTCAATTTGTGAAAACGAATGAAAGTGCCCTAAAATTCACATGGAAAGTAGTGAATTCGAACCTGAAGCACATTAGGACATTAAAAAAAATCAATTACAAAAACATTTGTAATCCATTTTTCCAATTTTTAGAATAAGGTTTCTTTGGTTTTGAATAAAAGAAGTATATATCTTGGCCCAAAGAAACTGTTTACACAACCTGTTTCAGAATTGCCACGTCTCATTTTCCTGGTGGTTGCCATCGTCTTTATATTTCTCTCTTTCCGTTAAAATCTTATCTAAGGAGTACCCAGTGGGACCATGAAACTCATTCCAATCCATCTGAGAGAGGCACTACGGTTTCTATTAACTAGGACCTCCAATTCTTAATTCCTCTGAGCCTCACATATGTATGAATGAGACCTAAACTAATGGAAGTTGAGGATATTCATTGCTTGGAAAGTTATTTAAGATTATATCTGTTTGTTATTTTGAACTAGGGCAGTTACGGGAATAACATTGGACTAACCCTAATCAATTACAAAATTATGCACTTCCAATGTTTGCACAATGCACAATGTATATGGAATAACTTAGGAAAAAAGGGAATTGCATGTATCTTTAATTTTATTGTTTGGTAACTTATAATAGTTTCGTAACATCTTGTATTAATAATGTGGATTAAAATAATATTAACACAATCTAAAATAATTGGAAAAGACATGCATCGTGCACAAAACATGCGATGCGCAAAATACATATATACCATGGACATTACAATAGTACTTTGGTCGTGCATAATTAACATACATATCTTATGAAGGAGAAATTTTAATGACTATATTTAATTTATCATAAATTGGTTCTTTAACCATATAAGAATGTTTAAGTTTTATCTTTTTGTTTTTAATGGAATTTTACCACTTTTTGAACATTGAACATTTCTTCATTCTGTATTAGATTTTCTTGGACATTGATTTTCGGCTTTTGAATATGAACCATACGCAAATATCTAACGCGGCCCCATATCTAAAACTTTCACTCAATTTGTGAAAATGAATGAAAGTGCCCTAAAATTCAAATGGAAAGTAGTGAAATCGAACCTGAAGCACATTAGGACATTAAAAAAAATCAATTACAAAAACATTTGTTATCCATTTTTCCAATTTTTAGAATAAGGTTTCTTTGGTTTTGAATAAAAGAAGTATATATCTAGGGCCAAAGGAACTGTTTACACAACCTGTTTTAGAATTGTCACGTCTCATTTTCCTGGAGGTTGCCATCGTCTTTATATTTCTCTCTTTCGGTTAAAATCTTATCTAAGGAGTACCAAGTGGGACCTTGAAACTCAGTCTAATCCATCTGAGAGAGGCACTACGGTTTCTATTAACTAGGACCTCCAATTCTTAATTCCTCTGAGCCTCACATATTTACGAATGAGACCTAAACTAATGGAAGTTGAGGGTATTCATTGCTTGGAAAGTTATTTAAGATTATATCCGTTTGTTATTTTAAACTAGGGCAGTTACGGGAATAACATTGTACTAACCCTAATCAATTATAAAATTATGCACTTCCAATGTTTGCACAATGCACAATGTATATGGAATAACTTAGGAAAAAAGGGAATTGCATGTATCTTTAATTTTATTGTTTGGTAACTTATAATGGTTTCCTAACATCTTGTATTAACAATGTGGATTAAAATAATATTAACACAATCTAAAATAATTGGAAAAGACATGCATCGTGCACAAAGCATGCGATGCGCAAAAGACATATGTACCATGGACATTACAATAGTACTTTGGTCGTGCATAATTAACATACTTATCTTATGTAGGAGAAATTTTAATGACTATATTTAATTTATCATAAATTGGTTCTTTAACCATATAAGAATGTTTAAGTTTTATCTTTTTGTTTTTTAATGGAATTTTACCACTTTTTGAACATTGAACATTTCTTCATTCTGTATTAGATTTTCTTGGACATTGATTTTCGATTGTTGAATATGAACCATACGCAAATATTTAATGCGGCCCCATATCTAAAACTTTCACTCAATTTGTGAAAATGAATGAAAGTGCCCTAAAATTCACATGGAAAGTAGTGAAATCGAACCTGAAGCACATTAGGACATTAAAAAAAATCAATTACAAAAACATTTGTAATCCATTTTTCCAATTTTTAGAATAAGGTTTCTTTGGTTTTGAATAAAAGAAGTATATATCTTGGCCCAAAGAAACTGTTTACACAACCTGTTTCAGAATTGTCACGTCTCATTTTCCTGGTGGTTGCTATCGTCTTTATATTTCTCTCTTTCCGTTAAAATCTTATCTAAGGAGTACCTAGTGGGACCATGAAACTCATTCCAATCCATCTGAGAGAGGCACTACGGTTTCTATTTACTAGGACCTCCAATTCTTAATTCCTCTGAACCTCACATATGTATGAATGAGACCTAAACTAATGGAAGTTGAGGGTATTCATTGCTTGGAAAGTTATTTAAGATTATATCCGTTTGTTATTTTAAACTAGGGCAGTTACGGGAATAACATTGGACTAACCCTAATCAATTACAAAATTATGCACTTCCAATGTTTGCACAATGCACAATGTATATGGAATAACTTAGGAAAAAAGGAAATTGAATGTATCTTTAATTTTATTGTTTGGTAACTTATAATGGTTTCGTAACATCTTGTATTAATAATGTGGATTAAAATAATATTAACACAATCTAAAATAATCGGAAAAGACATGCATCGTGCACAAAGCATGCGATGCGCAAAATACATATATACCATGGAAATTACAATAGTACTTTGGTCGTGCATAATTAACATACTTATCTTATGAAGGAGAAATTTTAATGACTATATTTAATTTATCCTAAATTGGTTCTTTAACCATATAAGAATGTTTAAGTTTTATCATTTTCATTTTTAATGGAATTTTACCACTTTTTGAACATTGAACATTTCTTCATTCTGTATTAGATTTTCTTGGACATTGATTTTTGGTTGTTGAATATGAACCATACGCAAATATCTAACGCGGCCCCATAATTAAAACTTTCACTCAATTTGTGAAAATGAATGAAAGTGCCCTAAAATTCACATGGAAAGTAGTGAAATCGAACCTGAAGCACATTAGGACATTAAAAAAAATCAATTACAAAAACATTTGTAATCCATTTTTCCAATTTTTAGAAAAAGGTTTCTTTGGTTTTGAATAAAAGAAGTATATATCTAGGCCCCAATAAACTGTTTACAAAACCTGTTTCAGAATTGTCACGTCTCATTTTCCTGGAGGTTGCAATCGTCCTTATATTTCTCTCTTTTCATTAAAATCTTATCTAAGTAGTACTCAGTGGGACCATGAAACACTCCAATCCATCTGAGAGAGGTACTACGGTTTCCATTAACTAGGACCTCCCATTCTTAATTCCTCTGAGCCTCACATATGTATGAGTGAGGCCTAAACTAATGGAAGTTGAGTGTGTTCATTTCTTTGAAAGTTATTTCAGATGATATCCATTTGTTATTTCAAACTAGGGCAGTTACGGGAATAACATTGGACTAGCCCTAATGAATTACAAAATTATGCTCTTCCAATGCTTGCACAAAGCACACTGTATATGGAATAACTTAGGAAAAAAGAGAATTGCATTTATCTTTAATTTTATTGTTTGGTAACTTTTAATGGCTTCGTAACATCTTGTAATAATAATGTGGATTAAAATAATATTAACACAATCTTAAATAATTGGAAAAGACATGCATCGTGCAGAAAGCATGCGATGCGCAAAAGACATATATACCATGGACATTACAATAGTACTTTGGTCGTGCATAAATAACATACTTATCTTATGTGGTAGAAATTTTAATGACTATATGTAATTTATCATAAATTGGTTCTTTAACCATATAAGAATGTTTAAGTTTTATCTTTTTTATTTTTAATGGAATTTTACCACGTTTAGAACATTGAACATTTCTTCATTCTGTATTAGATTTTCTTGGACATTGATTTTCGGTTGTTGAATATGAACCATACGCACATATCTAATGCGGCCCCATATCTAAAACTTCCACCCAATTTGTGAAAATGAATGAAAGTGTCTTAAAATTCAGATGGAAAGTAATGAAATCGAACCTGAAGCACATTATCTGGTATTTAGGACATTAAAAAAATCAATTACATAAACATTTGTAATCCATTTTTCCAATTTTTAGAATAAGGTTTCTTTGGTTTTGAATAAAAGAAGTATATATCTAGGCCCAAAGAAACTGTTTACAAAACCTGTTTCAGAATTGTCACGTCTTATTTTCCTGGAGGTTGCCATCGTCTTTATATTTCTCTCTTTTCATTAAAATCTTATCTAAGTAGTACTCAGTGGGACCATGAAACTCACTCCAGTCCATCTGAGAGATGCACTACGGTTTCCATTAACTAGGACCTCCCATTCTTAATTCCTCTGAGCCTCACATATTTATGAATGAGACCTAAACTAACGGAAGTTGAGTGTGTTCATTGCTTTGAAAGTTATTTCAGATAATATCCATTTGTTATTTCAAATGATATCCATTTGTTATTTCAAACTAGGGCAGTTATGGGAATAACATTGGACTAGCCCTAATGAATTACATAATTATGCTCTTCAAATGCTTGCACAGTGCACAGTGTATATGGAATAACTTAGGAAAAAAGAGAATTGCATGTATCTTTAATTTTATTGTTTGGTAACTTTTAATGGCTTCGTAACATCTTGTAATAATAATGTGGATTAAAATAATACTAACACAATCTAAAATAATTGGAAAAGACATGCATCATGCACAAAGCATGCGATGCGCAAAAGACATATATACCATGCACATTAAAATAGTACTTTGGTCGTGCATAAATAACATACTTATCTTATGTGGTAGAAATTTTAATGACTATATGTAATTTATCATAAATTAGTTCTTTAACCATATAAGAATGTTTAAGTTTTTTCTTTTTGATTTTTAATGGAATTTTACCACGTTTAGAACATTGAACATTTCTTCATTCTGTATTTGCTTTTCTTGGACATTGATTTTCGGTTGTTGAATATGAACCATACACACATATCTAACGCTGCTCCATATCTAAAACTTCCACCCAATTTGTGAAAATGAATGAAAGTGTCTTAAAATTCAGATGGAAAGTAATGAAATCGAACCTGAAGCACATTATCTGGTATTTAGGACATTAAAAAAATCAATTACATAAACATTTGTAATCCATTTTTCCAATTTTTAGAATAAGGTTTCTTTGGTTTTGAATAAAAGAAGTATATATCTAGGCCCAAAGAAACTGTTTACACAACCTGTTTTAGAATTGTCACGTCTTATTTTCCTGGAGATTGCCATCGTCTTTATATTTCTCTCTTTTTGTTAAAATCTTATCTAAGTAGTACCCAGTGGGACCATAAAACTCACTCCAGTCCATCTGAGAGAGGCACTACGATTTCCATTAACTAGTACCTCCCATTCTTAATTCCTCTGAGCCTCACATATTTATGAATGAGACCTAAACTAACGGAAGTTGAGGGTGTTCATTGCTTTGAAAGTTATTTCAGATGATATCCATTTGTTATTTCAAACTAGGGCAGTTATGGGAATAACATTGGACTAGCCCTAATGAATTACAAAATTATGCTCTTCCAATGCTTGCACAGTGCACAGTGTATATGGACTAACTTAGGAAAAAAGAGAATTGCATGTATCTTTAATTTTATTGTTTGGTAACTTTTAATGGCTTCGTAACATCTTGTAATAATAATGTGGATTAAAATAATATTAACACAATCTAAAATAATTGGAAAAGACATGCATCGTGCACAAAGCATGCGATGCACAAAAGACATATATACCATGCACATTGAAATAGTACTTTGGTCGTGCATAAATAACATACTTATCTTATGTGGGAGAAATTTTAATGACTATATGTAATTTATCATAAATTAGTTCTTTAACCATATAAGAATTTTTAAGTTTTTTCTTTTTGATTTTTAATGGAATTTTACCACGTTTAGAACATTGAACATTTCTTCATTCTGTATTAGTTTTTCTTGGACATTGATTTTCGGTTGTTGAATATGAACCATACGCAAATATCTAACGATGCCCCATATCTAAAACTTGCACCCAATTTGTGAAAATGAATGAAAGTGTCCTAAAATTCACATGGAAAGTAATGAAATCGAACCTGAAGCACATTATCAGGTATTTAGGACATTAAAAAAATCAATTACAAAAACATTTGTAATCCATTTTTCCAATTTTTAGAATAAGGTTTCTTTGGTTTTGAATAAAATAAGTATACATCTAGGCCCAAACCAACTGTTTACACAACCTATTTTACACAATATATATGGAATAACTTAGGAAAAAAGAGAATTGCATGTATCTTTAATTTTATTGTTTGGTAACTTTTAATGGCTCTGTAACATCTTGTTATAATAATGTGGATTAAAATAATATTAACACAATCTAAAATAATTGGAAAAGACATGCATCGTGCACAAAACGTGCGATGCGCACAAGGCATATATGCCACGGACATTACAATAGTACTTTGGTCGTGCATAAATAACATACTTATCTTATGTAGGAGAAATTTGAACGACTATATGTAATTTATCATACATTGGTTCTTTAACAATATAAGAATGTTTAAGTTTTATCTTTTTGTTTTTTTGTGGAATTTTACCACTTTTAGAACATTGAACATTTCTTCATTGTGTATGAGCTTTACTTGGACATTGATATTTGGTTGTTGAAATTGAACCATACACAAATAGCTAAAGCTGCATCATATCTAAAACTTGCTCCCAATTTGTGAAAATGACTGAAAGTGTCCTAAAATTTACATGGAAAGTGATGAAATCGAACCTTAAGCACATTATCTGGTATTTAGGCCAATAAAAAAATCAGTTACAAAAACATCCGTAATCTATTTTTCCTATTTTCGTAATATGGTTTCATTGGTTTTGAATAAAAGAAGTATATATCTAGGCCCAAAGCAACTATTTACACATCCTGTTTTTGAGTTGTCACGTCTCATTTTCCTAGAGGTTGCCATCGTCTTTATATGTCTCTCTTTCCGTTAAAATCTTATCTAAGGAGTACCCAGTGGGACCATGAAATTCAGTCCAATCCATCTGAGAGAGGCACTACGATCTGTATTAACTAGGACCTCCCACTGTTAATTCCTCAGAGCCTCACATATGTATAAATGAGACATATACTAATGGAAGCTGGGGGTAGTTATTGCTTTGAAAGTTATTTCAGATAATGTTTGTCTGTAATTTCAAACTAGGGTAGTTATGATAATAACATTGGACTAACCCTAATCAATAACAAAATTATGCTCTTCCAATGCTTGCACAATGCACAATATGTATGGAATAACTTAGGAAAAAAGAGAATTGCATGTATCTTTAATTTAATTGTTTGGTAACTTTTAATGGCTCTGTTACATTATGTAATAATAATGTGTATTAAAATAATATTAACACAATAAAAAATAATTAGACAAAGTGTGGGATGCGCACAAGACATATATATCATGGACTTTACAATAGTACTTTGGTCATGCATAAATAACATACTTATCTTATGTAGGAGAAATTTGAATGACTATATGTAATTTATCATAAATTGGTTCTTTAACAATGTAAGAATGTTTAAGTTTTATCTTTTCATTTTTTTGTGGAATTTTGCTAACACCGGCTCATATCTACAACTTACACCCCATTTGTTTTGATCAATGAAAGTTTCTTAAAATTACACGGATAATTATGAAATCGACCCTGAAGCCCATCTTATGGTAATAGGCCAACTAAAAAATTAATTACGAAAACATTTGCAATATATTTTTCCTTATTTTACAAAAATGTTTTGTTGCTCTTGAATAAAATAAATTCGGTTGTTTTTTTAATGAAAAAGTAGTCACACAAATTTTAATCAATATACATTGGTCCAACGCAACTATTGTAGGATTGTCACATCTCAGTTTCTTAAAATTACATGGATAATAAGAAATCAACCCTGAAGCCCATTCTCTGGTATTAGGCCAATCAAAAAATTAATTACAAAAACATTTGCAATCTATTTTCCCCAGTTTTGGAAAAATGTTTTGTTGGTCATGAATATAAGAAGTATGGTTTTTTTTTAAAGAAAAAGTAGTCACACAAATGTTAATCTACTATAATAGTTTGGTCATGCATAAATCTATTTATCTTATGTAGGTGAAATTTAAATGACTATATGTAATTTATCATAAATTTGTTCTTTTACCGTATCGAAACGTTTAAGTTTTATCTCTATGTTTTGGTGTTAAATTTAACAAATTTTAGAACTTCAAACTTTTTATCATTTTGTTTTAGTGTGACCTGGAGATTTATTTTCAATTGTTTAAAATGAACAATGCACAGCTAGCTAACACCGGCTCATATCTTCAACTTGCACCCCATTTGTTGAGATCAATGAAAGTGTCTTAAAATTACATGGATAATTATGAAATCGACCCTGAATCCCATCCTCTGGTATTAGGCCAATTAAAAAGTTAATTACAAAAACATTTGCAATCTATATTTCCTATTTTTTTAAAAAGGTTTTGTTGGTCTTGAATAAAAGAAGTTTGGTTGTTTTTTGAATGAAAAAGTAGTCACACAAATGTTAATCTATATACCTTGGTCCAACGCAACTATTTTAGAATTGTACATCTCATTTTCCTAGAGAAATCCATGTTCTATATAATTATTTTTTTCCAGTAAATACTTATTCAAAGATTACACACTGGAACCATGAAACTCGGTCCACTCCATCTGAGACGGGCACTACTGTTTATAGTAATTGTGAAGTCCCATTCTCAACTCCCCTGAGCCACACATATGTATGAATGAGATACAATCTAATGGAAGTTAAGGGTGTTCATGGTCTTGAAAGATATTTCAGATGTTGCCAGTCCGTTATTTAAAACTGGGGCAGTTATGGGAATTATAGTGGACTAACCCTAAATACACAGAAAATATGCTATATCAATGCATGCAAAATGCACAATTAAATGGAATATCTTAGGAAAAAAGAGGATTGTTTGCTAATTTTTAAAGGCTTGGTAAATTCTAGTTCTAATAATGTGGAACAGAAAAATATTAATACATGATAAAATAATTGAAAATGACATGCATCGTGCACAAACCGTGCAATGCGCACAAGGCATACATACCATGCACAATACTGTAATAGTTGGGTCGTACATAAATAACATTTTTATCTTACGTAGGAAAAATTTAAAGGACTACATGTAATTTATCATAAATTTGTTCTTTCACCATATCGGAATGTTTAAGTTTTATCTTTATATTTTGGTGTTAAATTTTACAACTTTTAGAACTTCTAACATTTTTTCATTTTGTATCAGCGTAACTTGGAAATGTATTTTCAGTTGTTTAGAATGAACCTTGCACAACTAGCTAACACTGGCACATATCTACAACTTGCACCCCATTTGTTGAGATGAATGAAACAGTCATAAAAATACTTGGATAATGATGAAATAGACCCTGAATCCCATCTTCTGGTATTAGGCCAATTAAAAAATTAAATACAAAAACACTTGCAGTTTATATTTCCTATTTTTAGAAAAATGTTTTGTTACTCTTGAATAAAATAAATTTGGTTTTTTTAAAATGAAAAAGTAGTCACACAAATTTTAATCAATATACATTGGTCCAACGCAACTATTGTAGAATTGTCACGTCTCATTTTCCTAGATGAAGCCATGGTCTATATATTTCTTTCCTTCCAGTAAATTCTCTTTCAATGAATACCCACTGAAACCATGAAACTCAGAGATTTATAAAACTTTTACAGCTTTGAAAAAATATTCGTTTTGTATTAGCGTGCCTTGGAGATTTATTTTTAGTTGTTCAAAATGAACCATGCACAACTTGCTAACCCCAGCTCATATCTACAACTTGCACCCCATTTATTGAGATGAAAGAAAGTGTCTTAAAATTACATGGATAATGATGAAATCGACCCTGAAGCCCAACCTCTTGTATTAGGCCATTCAAAAAATTAATTACAAAAATATTTGCAATCTATTTTCCCTCTTTTTAGAAAAAGGTTTTGCTGGTCATGAACAAAAGAACTGTGGTTGTTTCATTGAAGAAAACGTAGTCACACAAATGTTAATCTATATACCTTCATCCAATGTAACTATTTATGAATTGTCACGTCTTATTTTCCTAAAGGAAGCCATGGTCTATATATTTTGTTCTTTCCAGTAAATTCTTATTCAATGAGTTCCCAGTGGAACCATGACACTCGGTCCACTCCATCTAAGACAGACACTTCTGTTTGTTGTAACTGTCAATTCCCATCTCAATTTTGCGCAGCCTCACATATATATGAATGCGATGTAAACAATGGAAGTTAAGTTTGTTCATGGCTTCGAAAGATATTTCAGATGATGGCGGCCTATTTTTTTTAAACTGGGGCAGTTATGCGAATAGTAGTGGACTAACCCTAAATACTCCGAAAATTATGCTATTTCAATGCATGCACAATGCACAAGTAATATGGAATATCTTAGGAAAAAAGAGAATTTTTGGTAATTTTTGATGGCTTTGTAAAATTTGGTTCTATTAATGTGGATTGAAAAAATATTAACACATGTTAAAATAATTGAATAAGACATGCATCATGCACAAATCGTACAATGTGCACAAGGCATACATACCATACACACTATTGTAATAGTTCGGTCATGCATAAATGTATTTATCTTATGTAGGAGAAATTTAAATACCTATATGTAATTTATCATAAATTTGTTCTTTCACCATATCGGAACGTTTGAGTTTTATGTTTTGGTGTTATATTTTCAAAATTTTAGAACGTCGAACATTTTCTCATTTTGTATTAGCATGACTTGGAGATTTATTTTCAGTTATTCAAAATGAACCAAGCACAACTAGGTAACACCGGCTCATACCTACAACTTGCACCCCATTTATTTAGATCAATGAAAGTGTCTTAAATTACATGGACAATTATGAAATCAACCCTTAAGCTCAACCTCTGGTATAAGGCCAATTAAAAAATTAATTACAAAAAAATTTGCAATCTATGTTTCCTATTTTTTTAAAAAGGTTTTGTTGTTCTTGATTAAAAGAAGTTTGGTTGTTTTGATGATGAAAAAGTAGTCACACAAATGTTAATCTATATCCCTTGGTTTAACGCAACTATTTTAGAATTGTCACGTCTCATTTTTCTAGAGAAAGCCATGGTCTATATTTATTTTTTTCCGGTAAATTCTTATTCAAAGAGTACCCACTGGAACCATGAAACTCATCCACTCCATCTGAGACGGGAACTACTGTTTATAGTAACTGTGAAGTCCCATTCTCAATTCCTCTAAACCACACATATATTTGAATGAGAATCAAACTAATGGAAGTTAAAGGTGTTCATAGCTTTAAAAGATATTTTGGATGCTGCCCGTCAATTATTTAGAACTGGGGTAGTTTTGGGAATAGTAGTGGACTAACCCTAAATACTCATAAAATTATGCTATATCAATGCATGCACAATGCACAATTAATATGGAATATCATAGGAAAAAAGAGGATTGTTTGCTAATTTTTAAAGGCTTGGTAAAATCTAGTTCTAATAATGTGGATTGAAAAAATCATAACACATGATAGAACAATTGAACAAGATATGCATCATGCGCAAACCGTGCAATGAGCACAAGTCATACATACCATGCACACCACTGTAATAGTTGGGTCGTGCATAAATAACATTTTTATCTTATCTAGGAGAAATTTAAATGACTATTATGTAATTTATCATAAATTTGTTCTTTCACCATATCGGAATGTTTACGTTTTATCTTTATGTTTCGGGGTTAAATTTTGCAACTGTTAGAACTTCAAACATTTTATCATTTTGTTTTAGTGTGACTTGGAGGTATATTTTCAGTCGTTTAGAATGAACCATGCACAACTAGCTAACACTGACACATATCTACAACTTGCACCCCATTTGTTGTGATTAATGAAAGTGTATTATTATTACTAGGATATTGATGAAATCGACCAAGAAGCCCGTCATCTGGTATTAGGCCAATTAAAAAATTAACTACAAACACAACAGCAACCTATTTTTCCTATTTTTAGAAAAATGTTTCGTTGCACTTGAATAAAAGAAATTTCGTTGTATTTTTAATGAAAATATAGTCACACAAATTTTAATCAACATACATTGGTCCAACGCAACTATTTTAGAACAATGACATCTCATTTTCCTAGAGTAAGCCATGGTCTATATATTTCTTTCTCTCCAGTAATTCTTATTCAATGAGTACCCACTAGAACCATGAAACTCGGAGATTTATACAACTTTTAGAGCTTCAAATTTTTTTTTTTCGTTTTGTATTAGCGTGACTAGGGGATTTATTTTCAGTTGTTCAAAATGAACCATGCACAACTAGCTAACAATAGCTCATATCTACAACTTGCACCCCATTTATTGAGATGAAAGAAAGTGTCTTAAAATTACATAGATAACGATGAAATCGACCTTGAAGCCCATCCTCTGGTATTAGGCTAATCAAAAAATAAATTACAAATACATTTGCAATCTATTTTCCCTATTTTTAGAAAAAGGTTTTGTTGGTCATGAATAAAAGAAGTATGGTTTTCTTTTTAAAGAAAAGGTTTTAACACAGAGGATGGGCAACACAACTATTTATGAATTGTCACGTATCATTTTCCTAAAGGAAGCCATGGTCTCTATATTTCTTTCTTTCCAGTAAATTCTTATTCAACAAGCACCCAGTGGAACCATGAAACTCGGTCCACTCCATCTTAGATGTATACTACTGTTTATAGTAACCGTGAATTCCCATTCTCCATGCCGCGCAATCTCACATATGTATGAATGAGATATAAATACTGGAAGTTAAGTGTGTTCATGGCTTCGACAGATATTTCAGATGATGCCCATCCGTATTTTCAAATTTGGGCAGCTATGGGAATAATAGTGGACGAACCCTAAAAACTCAGAAAATTATGCTATTTCAATGCGTGCACAATGCACAAGTAATATGGAATATCTTCGGAAAAAAGAGGATTGTTTGGTAATTTTTGATGGCTTGGTAAAATCTAGTTCTAATAATGTGGAATGAAATTTTTTTAACACAAGCTAAAATAATTGAACAAGACATGCATCATGCACAAACTGTGCAATGCGCACAAGGCATACATACCATGCACACTACTGTACTAGTTTGGTCATGCATAAATATATTTATCTTATGTAGGAGAAATTTAAATGACTAAATGTAATTTATCATAAATTTGTTCTTTCACCATATCGGAACATTTGAGTTTTATCTTTATGTTTTTGTGTTAAATTTTACAAATTTTAAAATGACGAAAACTTTCTCATTTTGTATTAGCATGACTTGGAGATTTCTTTTCAGTTGTTCAAAATGAACCATGCACAACTTGCTAACACCGGCTCATATCTACAACTTGCACCCCATTTGTTGAGATGAATGAAAGTGTCTTAAATTTACATGGATAATTATGAAAGTGACTCTGAAGACCATCATCTGGTATAAGGCCAATTAAAAAATTAATTACAAAAACATTTGCAATCTATTTTTCCTACTTTTAGAAAAAAGTTTTGTTGGTCTTGAATAAAATAAATTTGGTTATTTTTTTAATGAAAAAGTAGTCACACAAATGTTAATCTATATACCTTAGTCCAACGCAACTATTTTAGAATTCCCACGTCTCATTTTCTCAGAGGGAGCCATGGTCTATATATTTCTTTCTTTTCTGGATATTCTTATTCATTGAGTACCCACTGGAACCATGAAACTCGGTCCACTCCATCTGAGACGGGCACGGTTGTTTATAGTAACCATGCCTCCGAGCCTCACATATGTATGAATCAGATACAAACTAATGGAAGTTAAGGTTGTTCATGGCTTTGAAAGTTATTTCAGATGTTAACCGCCCGTTATTGAAAACTGGGGCAGTTATGGGAATAATAGTGGACTAACCGTAAATACTCAGAAAATTATGCTTTTTCAATGCATGCACAATGCACAAGTAACATGGAATATCTTAGGAAAAAACAGGATTGTTCGGTAATTTTAAAAGGCTCAGTAAATTCTTGTACTAATAATGGGAATTGAAAAAATATTAACACATGCTAAAATAATTGAATAAGACATGCGTCATGCACAAAGCTTGCAATGCGCACAAGGCATACATACCATCACACTACTGTAATAATTGGGTCGTGCATAAATAGCATATTTATCTTATGTAAGAGAAATTTAAGTGACTAATGTGTATATCATAAATTTGTTCTTGCACCATATCGGAACGTTTAAGTTTTATCTTTATGGTTTGGTGTTAAACTTTACAACTTTTAGAAATTTGGACAATTTTTTTTTGTTTTGTATTAGTGTGACTTGGAGATTTATTTACAGTTGTTCAAAATGAACCACACACAACTAGCTAGCACCGGCTCATATATACAACTTGTAACCCATTTGTTGAGATGAATGAAATTGTCTTAAAACTACCTTGATAACGATGAAATTTACTTTGAAGCCCATCCTCTAGTATTAGGCCAATTAAAAAATTAATTACAAAAACATTTTCAATCTTATTTTCCTAGTTTTTGATAATGTTTTTTGTTGGTCTTGAATAAAAGAAGTTTGGTTGTTTTTTTAATGAAAAAGTAGTCACGTAAATGTTAATCTATATACCTTGGTCCAACGCAACTATTTTAGAATTGACAAGTCTCATTTTCTGAGAGGAAGCCATGGTCTATATATTTATTCCTTATTTGTAAATTCTTATTTAATGAGTACCGAGTGGAACCATGAAACTCGGTCCACTCCATCTGATACGGGCACTATTGTTTATAATAACCATGAAGTCCCATTCACATTTCTTCGGAGCCTCACATATGTATGAATGAGATTCAAACTAGTGGAAGTTAATGTTGTTCATGGATTCGAAAGTTATTTCAAATGCTAACTGTCCGTTATTGAAAACTGGGGCAATTATTTTAATAATAGTGGACTAACACTAAATACTCATAAAATTATGCTATTTCAATGCATGCACAATCCACAAGTAATATGGAACATCTAAGGAAAAAGGAGGATTGTTTGGTAATTTTTAAAGGCTCCGTTAAATCTTTTACAAATAATGTGAATTGAAAAAATATTAACACATGCTAAAATAATTGAATAAGGCATGCATCATGCAAATACCTTGCAATGCGCACAAGGCATACATACTATGCACACTACTGTAATAGTTGGGTCGTGCATAATTAACATATTTATCTTATGTAGTTGAAATTTAAATTACAATATGTATTTATCATAAATTTTTCTTTCACCATATCAGAACATTTAAGTTTTATCCTTATGTTTTGGTGTTTAATTATACAACTTTTAGAACTTAGAAATTTATTTTTTGTTTTGTATTAGCGTGGCTTGGAGATTTATTAACAGTTTTTCAAAATGAGCCATGAACAACTAGCTAACACCGGCTCATATCTACAACTAGCATCCTATTTGTTGAGATGAATGAAAGTGTCTTAAAATAACATTGATAATGATGAAATCAACCTTGAAGCCCATCCTCTCGTATTAGGCCAATTAAAAATTAATTCCAAAAACATTTACAATCTATTTTTCCTATTTTTAGAAAAAGGTTTTGTTGGTCTTGTATAAAAGAAGTTTGATTTTTTTTTTAATGAAAATGTAGTCACACAAATGTTAATCTAAATACCTTGGTCCAACGCAACTATTTTAGAATTGTCACGTCTCATTCTCCGAGAGGGAGCCATGGTCTATATATTTCTTTCTTTTATGTAAATTCTTATTCAATGAGTACCCACTGGACCCATGAAACTCGGTCCACTCCATCTGAGATGGACATTGTTGTTTATAGTAACCGTGAAGCCACATTCTCAATTCCTCGGAGCCTCACACAAGTTAGAATGAGATACAAACTAATGGAAGTTAAGTTTGTTCATGGCTTCGAAAGTTATTTGAGATGCTAACTGTCCGTTATTGAAAACTGGGACAGTTATGGGAATAACAGTGGACTAACCCTAACTACTCAGAAAATTATGCTTTTTCAATGGATGCACAATGCACAAGTAAGATGGAATATCTTAGGAAAAAACATGATTGTTTGGTAATTTTAAAAGGCTGCGTAAAATCTTCTACTAATAATGTGGATTGAAAAAATATTAACACATGCTAAAATAATTGAATAAGAAAAGCATCATGAACAAAGCCTGCAATGCGCACAAGACATACATACCATGCACACTGATGTAATAGTTGGGTCATGCATATATAACATATTTATCTTATGCAGGAGAAATTTAAATTACTATATGTAATTTATCATAAATTTGTCCTTTCACCATATCGGAATGTTTAAGTTTTATCTTTATGTTTTGGTGTTATATTTTAAAACTTTAAGAACATCGAACATTTTTTCCGATTTGTTTTAGCGTGACTTGGTGATTTATATTTTGTTGTTCAAAATGAACCATGCACAACTAGCTAACACCGGCTCATATCTACAACTTGGACCCCATTTGTTGAGATGAATGAAAATGCCTTAAAATTAAATGGATAATGATGAAATCGACTCTGAAGCCCATCATCTGATCTTAGGCCAATTAAAAAAATTAATTATAAAAACATTTGCAATCAATTTTTCCTATTTTAAGAAAGTGGTTTTGTTGGGCTTGAATAAAAGAAGTTTGTTTTTGTTATGAAAAAGTAGTCACACAAATGTTAAACAATATACCTTGGTCAAACGCAACTATTTTAGAATTTCCACGTCTCATTTTACCATGGTCTATATATTTCTTTCTTTCAGGTATATTCTTATTCAATGAGTACCCACTGGAACCATGAAACTCGGTCTACTCCATCGGAGATGGGCACTATTTTTTATGGTAACCGTGCCTCGGAGCCTCACATATGTATGAATCAGATACAAACTAATGAAAGTTAAGGTTGTTCATGGCTTCGAAAGTTATTTCAAATGCTAACCGTCCGTTATTGAAAACAGGGGCAGTTGTGGGAATAATAGTGGACTAAACCTAAATACTCTATAAATTTTGCGTTTTCAATGCATGCACAATGCACAAGTAACATGGAATATCTTAGGAAAAAACAGAATTGTTTGGTAATTTTAAAAGGCTCCGTAAATTCTTGTACTTATAATGTGAATTGAAAAAATATAAACAAATGCTAAAATAATTTAATAAGACATGCATCATGCACAGAGCTTGCAATGCCCACAAGGCATACATACCATGTACACTACTGTAACAGTTGGGTCATGCATAAATAACATATTTATCTTATGTAGGAGAAATTTAAATGACTCTATGTATTTATCATAAATTTTTTCTTTTACCATATCGGTACGTTTATGTTTTATCATTAAGTTTTAGTGTTAAATTATACAAATTTTAAAACATCGAAGAAAATTTTTTGTTTGTATTAGCGTGACATGGAGATTTATTTACAGTTGTTCAAAATGAACCACGCACAACTAGCTAACACCGGCTCATATCTACAACTTGCACCCCATTTGTTGAGATGAATGAAAGCGTCTTAAAATTACATGGATAATGCTGAAATTGACCCTGAAGCCCATCCTCTAGCATTAAGCCAAATAAAAAATTAATTACAAAAATATTTTCAATCTATTTTTCCTAGTTTTAGAAAAAGGTTTAGTTGGTCTTAAATAAAAGAAGTTTGGTTGTTTTTTTAATGAAAACGTAGTCACACAAATGTTAATTTACATACATTTGCCCAATGCAACTATTTTATAATTGTCAGGTCTCGTTTTCTGAGAGGAAGCCATGGTCTATATATATCTTTCTTATCTTTAAGTTCTTATTCAATGAGTACCCCCTGGAACCATGAAACTTGGTCCACTCCATCCGAGACAGGCACTATTGTTTATATTAATTATGTAGTCTCATTCTCAATTCTTCATAGCCTCACGTATGTATGAATGAGATACAAACTAGTGGAAGTTGAGGTTGTTCACGGCTTCGGAAGTTATTTTAGATGCTAACCGCCCGCTATTGAAAATTGTGGCATTTATGGGAATAAAAGTGGACTAACCCTGAATACTCAGAAAATTATGCTTTTTCAATGCATGCACAATGCACAAGTAAGATAGAATATCTTAGGAAAACACAGGATTGTTAGGTAATTTTAAAGGCTCCATAAATCCTTGTACTAATAATGTGAATTGAAAAAATATTAACACATGCTAAAATTATTGAATAACACATGCATCATGCACATATCTTGCAATGCGCATAAGGCATACATACCATGCACACAACTGTATTAGTTGGGTCGTGCATGAATAACATATTTATCTTATGTAGGAGAAATTTAAATGACTATATGTATTTATCATAAATTTGTTCTTTCACCATATCGGAACGTTTAAGTTTTATCTTTAAGTTTTAGTGTCAAATTAAATGACTTTTAGAACTTCAAACGACTTTTTTTGTATTGTATTAGCATGACTTGGAGATTTATTTACCGTTGATCAAAATGAACCACACACAACTAGCAAGTACCGGCTCATATCTACAACTAGCACCCCATTTGTTGAGATGATTGAAAGTGTCTTAAAATTACATGGATAATGATGAAATTGACCCTGAAGCCCATCCTCTAGTATTAGGCCAATTAAAAAATTAATTACAAAAACATTTTCAATCTATTTTTCATATTTTTAGAAAATGGTTTTGTTGGTCTTGAATAAAAGAAGTTTGGTTGTTTTTTTAATGAAAAAGTAGTCACACAAATGTGAATCTATATACCTTTGTCCAACGCGACTATTTTAGAATTGTCAAGTCTCGTTTTCTGAGAGGAAGCCTAGGTCTATATATTTCTTTCTTATCAGTAAATTCTTATTCAATGAGTACCCACTGTAACCATGAAACTCGGTCCACTCCATCTGAGACGGGCTTTATTGTTTATATTAATCGTGAAGTCCCATTCTCAATTCTTCAGAGCCTCACATATGTATGAATGTGATACAAACTAATGGAAGTTGAGGTTGTTCATGGCTTCGGAAGTTATTTCAGATGCTAACCGTCTGTTATTGAAAATTGGGGCATTTATATGAATAAAAGTGGACTAACCCTAAATACTCAGAAAATTATGCTTTTTCAATGCATGCACAATGCACAACTAACATGGAATATCTTTGGAAAAAAGAGGATTGTTTGGTAATTTTAAAAGGCTCCGTAAATTCTTGCACTAATAATGTGAATTGAAAAAATATTAACACATGCTAAAATTATTGAATAAGCCATACATCATGCACATAGCTTGCAATGCGCACAAGGCTTACATACCATGCACACTTCTGTAATAGTTGGATCGTTTATAAATAACATATTTATCTTATGTAGGAGAAATTTAAATGACTATATGTATTTATCATAAATTTGTTCTTTCACCATATCGGAACGTTTAAGTTTTATCTTTAAGTTTTAGTGTTAAATTAAACGACTTTTTGAACTTCGAACAAATTTTTTTTGTTTTGTATTAGCATGACTTGGAGATTTATTTACAGTTGATCAAAATGAACCAAGAACAACTAGCTAACACCGGCCCATATCTACAACTTGCACTCCATTTGTTGAGATGAATGAAAGTGTCTTAAAATTACATGGACAATGATGAAATTGACCCTGAAGCTCATCCTCTAGTATTAGGCCAATTAAAAAATTAATGACAAAAACATTTTCAATCTATTTTTCCTAGTTTTGCAAAAAGGTTTAGTTGGTCTTGAATAAAATAAGTTTGGTTGTTTTTTTATTGAAAAAGTAGTCACACAAATGTTAATCTATATACCTTTGTCCAATGCAACTATTTTAGAATTTTCAGGTCTCGTTTTCTGAGAAAGCCATGGTTTATATATTTCTTTCTTATCTGTAAATTCTTATTCAATGAGTACCCACTGGAACCATAAAACTCGGTTCACTCCATCTGAGACGGGCCCTATTGTTTATAGTAACAGTGAAGTCCCATTCTCAAATCTTCGGAGCCTCACATATGTATGAATGAGACACAAACTAATTGAAGCTAAAGTTGTTCATGGCTTCGGAAGTTATTTCAGATGCTAACCATCTGTTATTGAAAATTGGGGCAGTTATGGGAATAATAGTGGACTAAACCTAAATACTTAGAAAATTATGCTTTTTCAATGCATGCACAATGCACAAGTAACATGGAATATCTTAGGAAAAAACAGGATTGTTTGGTAATTTTAAAAGGCTCCGTAAATTATTTTACTAATAATGTGAATTGAAACAATATTAATGCATGTTGATATAATTGAATAAGACATGCATCGTGCACAATGCTTGCAATGCGCAGAAGGCATACATACCATGCACACTACTGTAATAGTTAAGTTGTGCACAAATACCATATTTATCTTATGTAGGAGAAATTTAAATGACTATATGTATTTATCATAAATTTGTTCTTTCACCATATCGGAACGTTAAAGTTTTATCTTTAAGTTTTAGTGTTAAATTAATCAACTTTTAGAACTTTGAACAATTGTTTTTGTTTTGTATTAGCGTGACTTGGACATTTATTTACTGTTGTTCAAAATGAACAACACACAACTAGCTAACACTGGCTCATATCTACAACTTGCACCCCATTTATTGAGATGAATTAAAGTGTCTTAAAATTACATGGATAATGATGAAATTGACCCTGAAGCTCATCCTCTAGTTTTAGGCCAATTAAAAAATTAATTACAAAAAAAAATAAATCTAGTTTTCCTAGTTTTAGAAAAAGGTTTAGCTGGTCTTGAATAAAAGAAGTTTGTTGTTTTTTTAATGAAAAAGTTGTCACACAAATTTTAATCTATATACCTTTGTCCAATGCAACAATTTTAGAATTGTCAGCTAACGTTTTTTGAGAGGAAGCCCTAGTCTATATATTTCTTCTTATCTGTAAATTCTTATTCAATGAGTACCCACTAGAACTACGAAACTCGATCCACTACATCTGAGGCGGGAACTATTGTTTATAGTAACCGTGATGTCCAATTCACAATTCATCGGAGCCTTACATATGTATGAATGAGATACAAACTAATGGAAGGTATGGTTGTTCATGCCTTCGGAAGTTATTTCAGATGCTAAGCGTCCGTTATTGAAAATTGGGGCAATTATGGGAATAATAGTGGACTAACCGTAAATACTCAGAAACTTATACTTTTTCAATGTATGCACAATGCACAAGTAACATGGAATATCTTAGGAAAAAAGAGGATTGTTTGGTAATTTTAAAAGGCTCCGTAAATTCTTTGACTAATAATGTGTATTTAAAAAATATTAACGCATGCTAAAATAATTGAATAAGGCATGCATCTTGCACAAAGCTTGCAATGCGCACAAGGCATACATACCATGCACACTACATGAATAGTTGAGTTGTGCATAAATAACATATTATCTTATGTAGGAGAAATTTAAATGACTATATATATTTATCATAAATTTGTTCTTTCACCATATCGGAACGTTTATGTTTTATCTTTAAGTTTTAGTGTTAAATTATTCAACTTTTAAAACATCAAACAATTTATTTTGTTTGTATTAGCGTGACTTGGAGATTTATTTACAGTTGTTCAAAATGAACCACGCACAACTAGCTAACACCGGCTCATATCTACAACTAGCACTCCATTTGTTGAGATGAAGGAAAGTGACTGAAAATTACATGGATAATGATGAAATTGACCCTGAAGCCCATCCCCTAGCATTAGGCAAATTAAAAAATTAATTACAAAAATATTTTCAATCTATTTTTTATATTTTTAGAAAACGGTTATGTTGGTCTTGAATACAAGTAGTTTGGTTGTTTTTTTAATGAAAAAGTAGTAACACAAATGTGAATCTATATACCTTTGTCCAACGCAACTATTTTAGAACTGTCAAGTCTCGTTTTCTGAGAGGAAGCCAATGTCTATATATTTCTTTCTTATTGGTAAGTTCCTATTCAATGAGTACCCACTGGAACCATGAAACTCGGTCCACTCCATCTGAGATGGGCACTATTGTTTATATTAATCGTGAAGTCCCATTCTCAATTCTTCAGAGCCTCACATATGTATGAATGAGATACAATCTAATGGAAGTTGAGGTTGTCCATGGCTTCGGAAGTTATTCCAGATGCTAACCGTCCGTTATCGAAAATTGGGGCATTTATGGGAATAAAATTGGACTAAAACTAAATACTCAGAAAATTATGCTTTTTCAATGCATGCACAATGCACAAGTAACATGGAATATCTTTGGAAAAAAGAGGATTGTTTGGTAATTTTAAAAGGCTCCGTAAATTCTTGTACTAATCATGTGAATTGAGAAAATATTAACACATGATAAAATAATTGAATAAGACATGCATCATGCACATAGCTTGCAATGCGCACAAGGCTTACATACAATGCACACTACTGTAATAGTTGGGTCGTGCATAAATAACATATTTATCTTATGTAGGAGAAATTTAAATGACTATATGTATTTATCATAAATTTGTTCTTTAACCATATCGGAATGTTTAAGTTTTATCTTTAAGTTTTAGTGTTAAATTAAACAACCTTTAGAACTTCGAACAATTTTTTTTGTATTAGCATGACTTGGAGATTTATTTACCGTTGATCAAAATTAACCATGCACAACTAGCAAGTACCGGCTCATATCTGCAACTTGCACCCCATTTGTTGAGATGAACGGAAAGTGTCTGAAAATTAAATGGACAATGATGAAATTGACCCAGAAGCCCATCCTCTAGTATTAGGCCAATTAAAAAATTAATTACAAAAACATTTTCAATCTATTTTTCATATTTTTAGAAAACGGTTTTGTTGGTCTTGAATAAAAGAAGTTTGGTTGTTTTTTTAATGAAAAAGTAGTCACACAAATGTGAATCTATATACCTTTGTCCAACGCGACTATTTTAGAATTGTCAAGTCTCGTTTTCTGAGAGGAAGCCAAGGTCTATATATTTCTTTCTTATCGGTAAATTCCTATTCAATGAGTACCCACTGGAACCATGAAACTCGGTCCACTCCATCTGAGACGGGCACTATTGTTTATATTAATCGTGAAGTCCCATTCTCAATTCTTCAGAGCCTCACATATGTATGAATGAGCTACAAACTAATGGAAGTTGAGGTTGTCCATGGCTTCGGAAGTTATTCCAGATGCTAACCGTCCGTTATCGAAAATTGGGGCATTTATGGGAATAAAATTGGACTAAAACTAAATACTCAGAAAATTATGCTTTTTCAATGCATGCACAATGCACAAGTAACATGGAATATCTAAGGAAAAAACAGGATTGTTTGGTAATTTTAAAAGGCTCCGTATATTCTTGTACTAATAATGTGAATTGAAAAAATATTAACACGTGCTAAAATAATTGAATAAGACATGCATCATGCACATAGCTTGCGATCCGCACAAGGCTTACATACCATGCACACTACTGTAATAGTTGGGTCGTGCATAAATAACATATTTATCTTATGTAGGAGAAATTTAAATGACTATATGTATTTATCATAAATTTGTTCTTTCACCATATCAGAACGTTTAAGTTTTATTTTAAGTATTAGTGTTGAATTAAACAACTTTTAGAACTTCGAACATTTTTTTTGTTTTGTATTAGCATGACTTGGAGATTTGTTTACTGTTGATCAAAATTAACCACGCACAACTAGCAAGTACTGCCTCATATCTGCAACTTGCACCCCATTTGTTGAGATGAACGGAAAGTGTCTGAAAATTACATGGACAATGATGAAATTGACTCTGAAGCCCATCCTCTAGTATTAGGCCATTTAAAAAATTAATTACAAAAACATTTTGAATCTATTTTTTATAGTTTTAGAAAATTATTACGTTGGTCTTGAATAAAAGAAGTTTGGTTGTTTTTTTAATGAAAAAGTAGTCACACAAATGTGAATCTATGTACCTTTCTCCAACGCAACTATTTTAGAACTGTCAAGTCTCGTTTTCTGAGAGGAAGCCAATGTCTATATATTTCTTTCTTATCGGTAAATTCCTATTCAGTGAGTACCCACTGGAACCATGAAACTTGGTCCACTCCATCTGAGATGAGCACTATTGTTTATATTAATCATGAAGTCTCATTCTCAATTCTTCAGAGCCTCACATATGTATGAATGAGATACAATCTAATGGAAGTTCAGGTTGTTCACGGCTTCGGAAGTTATTTCAGATGCTTACCGTCCGTTATTTAAAATTGGGGCATTTATGCGAATAAAAGTGGACTAACCCTAAATACTTAGAATATTATACTTTTTCAATGCATGCACAGTGCACAAGTTACATGGAATATCTTAGGAAAAAATAGGATTGTTTGGTAATTTTAAAAGGCTCCGTAAATTCTACTAATAATGTGAATTGATAAAATATTAACGCATGCTAAAATAATTTAATAAGACATGCATCATGCACAAAGCTTGCAATGCGCACAAGGCATACATATCATGCACACTACTGTAATAGTTGGGTTGTGCATAAATGACATAGTTATCTTATGTAGGAGAAATTTAAAGGACTATTTGTATTTATCATAAATTTGTTCTTTCACCATATCGGAACGTTAAAGTTTTATCTTTATGTTTTAGTGTAAGATTAATCAACTTTTAGAACTTCGAACAAATGTTTTTGTTTTGTGTTAGCGTGACTTGGAGATTTATTTACAGTTGTTCAAAGTGAACAACACACAACTAGCTAACACTGGCTCATATCTACAACTTGCACCCCATTCGTTGAGATGAAGGAAAGTGTCCTTAAAATTACATGGATAATGATGAAATTGACCCTGAAGCTCATCCTTTAGTACTAGGCCAATTAAAAAATTGATTACAAAAAAAATTTCAATCTATTTTACCTAGTTTTAGAAAAAGATTTAGTTGGTCTTGAATAAAAGAAGTTCGGTTTTTTTAAGTGAAAAAGTAGTCACACAAATGTTAATCTATATACCTTTGTCCAACGCAACTATTTTAGAATTGTCAAGTCTAGTTTTCTGAGAGGGAGCCAAGGTCTATATATATCTTTCTTATCCACAAATTCTTATTCAATGAGTACCCACTGGAGCCATGAAACTTGGTCCACTCCAACTGAGACGGCCACTATTGTTTATAGTAACCGTGAAGTCCCTTCATAATTCTTCAGAGCCTCATATATGTATGAATGAGATACAAACTAATGGAAGTTAAGGTTGTTCATGGCTTCGGAAGTTATTTCAGATGCTAACCATCCGTTATTGAAAATTGGGGCAGTTATGGGAATAATAGTAGACTAACCCTAAATAATCAGAAAATTATGCTTTTTCAATGCATGCACAATGCACAAGTAACATGGAATATCTTAGGAAAAAATAGGATTGTTAGGTAATTTTAAAAGGCTCTGTAAATTCTTGTACTAATAATGTGAATTGAAAAATATATTAACAAAAACTAAAATAATTGAATAAGACATGCATCCTGCCCAAAGCTTACAATGCGCACACGGCATACATACCATGCACACTACTGTAATAGTTGGGTCGTCCATAAATAACATATTTATCTTATGCAGGGGAAATTTAAATGACTATCCGTATTTATCATAAATTTGTTCTTTCATGATATCGGAACGTTTAGGTTTTATCTTTAATTTTTAGTGTTAAATTAAACTACTTTTAGTACTTTGAACAAGTATTTTTGTTTAGTATTATCATGACTTGCAAATTTATTTACCGTTGATCAAAATGAACCACGTACAACTAGCTAACACAGGCTCATATCTAATACTTGCACCCCATTCGTTGAGATGAATGAAAGTGTCTTAAAATAACATGAATAATGATGAAATTGACCCTGAAGCCCATCCTCTAGTATTAGGCCAATTAAAAAATTAATTACAAAAACATTTTCAATCTATTTTTCCTAGTTTTAGACAAAGGTTTTGTTGGTCTTGAATAAAAGAAGTTTGGTCGTATTTTTAATGAAAAAGTAGTCACACAAATATTAATCTATATACCTTTGTCCAATGCAACTATTTTAGAATTGCCAAGTCTCGTAATCTGAGAGGAAGCCTAGGTCTATATGTTTCTTTCTTATCTGTATATTCTTATTCAATGAGTACCCACTAGAACCATGAAACTCGGTCCACACCATCTAAGACCGCCACTATTGTTTATAGTAACTGTGAAGTGCCATTCTCAATTCTTCGAACCACACATATGTATGAATGAGATACAAACTAATGGAAGTTAAGGTTGTTCATGGCTTCGGAAGTTATTTCAGATGCTAACCGTACGTTATTGAAAATTGGGGAAGTTATGGGAATAATAGTGGACTAACCCTAAATAATCAGAAAATTATGCTTTTTCAATGCATGCACAGTGCACAAGTAGCAGGGAATATCTTAGGAAAAAACATGATTGTTTGGTAATTTTAAAAGGCTCCGTAAATTCTTGTACAAATAATGTGAATTCAAATAAATATTAACACATGCTAAAATAATTGAATAAGACATCCATCATGCACAAAGCTTACAATGCGCACAAGGCATACATACCATGCAAACTACTGTAATAGTTGGGTCGTGCATAAATAACATATTTATCTTATGTGGGAGAAATTTAAATGACTATGTATATTTATCATAAATTTTTTCTTTCACCATATCTGAACGTTTAGGTTTTATCTTTAAATTTTAGTGTTACATTAAACAACTTTGAGAACATCGAACAATTTTTTTTGTTTTGTATTAGCATGAGTTGGAGATTTATTTACCGTTGATCAAAATGAACCACGCACAACTAGCTAACACCGGATTATATCTACAACTTGCACCCCATTTGTTGAGAAGAAGGAAAGTGTCTTAAAATTACATGGATATGGATGGAATTGACCCTATAGCCCATCCTCTAGTATTAAGCCAATTAAAAAATTAATTACAAAAACATTTTCAATCCATTTTTCCTATTTCTAGAAAAAGGTTTTGTTGGTCTTGAATAAAAGAAGTTTGGATGTTTATTTTAATGAAAAAGTAGTCACACAAATGTTATCTATATACCTTTGTCCAACGCAACTATTTTAGAATTGTCAAGTCTCATTTTCTGAGAGGAAGCCAAGGTCTATATATTTCTTTCTTATCTGTAAATTCTTATTCAATGAGTACCCACCAGAACCATGAAACTCGGTCCACACCATCTGAGACGGCAACTATTGTTTATAGTAACCATGAAGTCCCATTCTCAATTCATCGGAGCCTCACATATGTATGAATGAGATACAAACTAATGGAAGTTAAGATTGTGCATGGCTTTGGAAGTTATTTCAGATGCTAACCGTCCATTATTGAAAATTGTGGCAGTTATGGGAATAATAGTGGACTAACCTTAAATAATCAGAAAATTA
Organism: Rubia yunnanensis; assembly: GCA_037428765.1. Taxonomy (NCBI): domain Eukaryota; kingdom Viridiplantae; phylum Streptophyta; class Magnoliopsida; order Gentianales; family Rubiaceae; genus Rubia; species Rubia yunnanensis. The sequence continues at coordinate 23,059,004 of CM075066.1, forward strand.
TGCTTTTTCAATGCATGCACTGTGCACAAGTAGCATGGAATATCTTAGGAAAGAACAGGATTGTTTGGTAATTCTAAAAGGCTCCGTAAATTCTTGTACTAATAATGTGAACTCAAATAAATATTAACACATGCTAAAATAATTGAATAAGACATCCATCATGCACAAAGCTTACAATGCGCACAAGGCATACATACCATGCAAACTACTTTAATAGTTGGGTCGTGCATAAATAACATATTTACCTTATGTAGGAGAAATTTAAATGACTATCTATATTTATCATATATTTGTTCTTTCACCATATCTGAACGTTTAGGTTTTATCTTTAAATTTTAGTGTTACATTAAACAACTTTGGGAACATCGAACAATGTTTTTTGTTTTGTATTAGCATGACTTAGAGATTTATTTACCGTTGATCAAAATGAACCACACACAACTAGCTAACACCGGATCATATCTACAACTTGCACCCCATTTGTTGAGATGAAGGAAAGTGTCTTAAAATTACATGGATAATGATGAAACTGACCCTGAAGCCCATCCTCTAGTATTAAGCCAATTAAAAAATTAATTACAAAAACATTTTCAATCTATTTTTCCAATTTTTAGAAAAAGGTTTTGTTGGTCTTGAGTAAAAGAAGTTTGGTTGTTTTTTTAATGAAAAAGTAGTCACACAAATGTTCATCTATGTACCTTTGTCCAACGCAACTATTTTAGAATTGTCAAGTCTCGTTTTCTGAGAGGAAGCCAAAGTCTATATATTTCTTTCTTATCTGTAAATTCTTATTCAATGAGTACCCACTAGAACCATGAAACTCGGTCCACACCATCTGAGACGGCAACTATTGTTTATAGTAACCGAGAAGTCCCATTCTCAATTCATCGGAGCCTCACATATGTATGAATGAGATACAAACTAATGGAAGTTAAGATTGTGCATGGCTTCGGAAGTTATTTCAGATGCTAACCGTCCATTATTGAAAATTGTGGCAGTTATGGGAATAATAGTGGACTAACCTTAAATAATCAGAAAATTATGCTTTTTCAATGCATGCACTGTGCACAAGTAGCATGGAATATCTTAGGAAAGAACAGGATTGTTTGGTAATTCTAAAAGGCTCCGTAAATTCTTGTACTAATAATATGAACTCAAATAAATATTAACACATGCTAAAATAATTGAATAAGACATCCATCATGCACAAAGCTTACAATGCGCACAAGGCATACATACCATGCAAACTACTTTAATAGTTGGGTCGTGCATAAATAACATATTTACCTTATGTAGGAGAAATTTAAATGACTATCTATATTTATCATATATTTGTTCTTTCACCATATCTGAACGTTTAGGTTTTATCTTTAAATTTTAGTGTTACATTAAACAACTTTGGGAACATCGAACAATGTTTTTTGTTTTGTATTAGCATGACTTAGAGATTTTTTTACCGTTGATCAAAATGAACCACACACAACTAGCTAACACCGGATCATATCTACAACTTGCACCCCATTCGTTGAGATGAAGGAAAGTGTCTTAAAATTACATGGATAATGATGAAATTGACCCTGAAGCCCATCCTCTAGTATTAAGCCAATTAAAAAATTAATTACAAAAATATTTTCAATCTATTTTTCCTATTTTTAGAAAAAGGTTTTGTTGGTCTTGAGTAAAAGAAGTTTGGTTGTTTTTTTTAATGAAAAAGTAGTCACACAAATGTTCATCTATGTACCTTTGTCCAACGCAACTATTTTAGAATTGTCAAGTCTCGTTTTCTGAGAGGAAGCCAAAGTCTATATATTTCTTTCTTATCTGTAAATTCTTATTCAATGAGTACCCACTAGAACCATGAAACTCGGTCCACACCATCTGAGACAGCAACTATTGTTTATAGTAACCGTGAAGTCCCATTCTCAATTCATCGGAGCCTCACATATGTATGAATGAGATACAAACTAATGGAAGTTAAGATTGGGAATGGCTTCGGAAGTTATTTCAGATGCTAACCGTCCATTATTGAAAATTGTGGCAGTTATGGGAATAATAGTGGACTAACCCTAAATAATCAGAAAATTATGCTTTTTCAATGCATGCACTGTGCACAAGTAGCATGGAATATCTTAGGAAAGAACAGGATTGTTTGGTAATTTTAAAAGGCTCCGTAAATTCTTGTACTAATAATGTGAACTCAAATAAATATTAACACATGCTAAAATAATTGAATAAGACATCCATCATGCACAAAGCTTACAATGCGCACAAGGCATACATACCATGCAAACTACTTTAATAGTTGGGTCGTGCATAAATAACATATTTACCTTATGTAGGAGAAATTTAAATGACTATCTATATTTATCATATATTTGTTCTTTCACCATATCTGAACGTTTAGGTTTTATCTTTAAATTTTAGTGTTACATTAAACAACTTTGAGAACATCGAACAATGTTTTTTGTTTTGTATTAGCATGACTTAGAGATTTATTTACCGTTGATCAAAATGAACCACACACAACTAGCTAACACCGGATCATATCTACAACTTGCACCCCATTTGTTGAGATGAAGGAAAGTGTCTTAAAATTACATGGATAATGATGAAATTGACCCTGAAGCCCATCCTCTAGTATTAAGCCAATTAAAAAATTAATTACAAAAACATTTTCAATCTATTTTTCCTATTTTTAGAAAAAGGTTTTGTTGGTCTTGAGTAAAAGAAGTTTTGTTGTTTTTTTTAATGAAAAAGTAGTCACACAAATGTTCATCTATATACCTTTGTCTAACGCAACTATTTTAGAATAGTCAAGTCTCGTTTTATGAGAGGAAGCCAAGGTCTATATATTTCTTTCTTATCTGTAAATTTTTATTCAATGAGTACCCACTGAAGCATGAAACTCGGTCCACTCCATCTGAGATGGCCACTATTGTTTATAGTAACCGTGAAGTCCCATTCTCAATTCTTCGGAGCCTTCCATATGTATGAATGGGATACAAACTAATGGAAGTTAAGGTTGTTCATGGCCTCGGAAGTTATTTCAGATGCTAACCGTCCGTTATTGAAAATTGGGGAAGTTATGGGAATAATAGTGGACTAACTTTAAATAATCAGAAAATTATGCTTTTTCAATGCATGCACAGTGCACAAGTAGCATGGAATATCTTAGGAAAAAGTAGGATTGTTTGGTAATTTTAAAAGGCTCCGTAAATTCTTGTACTAATAATTAAATATTAACACATGCTAAAATAATTGAATAAGACATTCCTCATGCACAAAGCTTGCAATGCCCAAATGGCATACATACCATGCACACTACTGTAATAGTTGGGTCGTCCATAAATAACATATTTATCTTATGTAGGAGAAATTTAAATGACTATATGTATTTATCATAAATTTGTTCTTTCACCATATCGGAACGTTTAGGTTTTATCTTTAAGTTTTAGTGTTAAATTAAACAACTTTTAGTACTTTGAACAAGTATTTTTGTTTAGTATTATCATGACTTGGAAATGTATTATCATGACTTGGAAATTTATTTACCGTTGATAAAAATGAACCACGTACAACTAGCTAACACTGGCTCATATCTAATACTTGCACCCCATTCGTTGAGATGAATGAAAGTGTCTTAAAATAACATGAATAATGATGAAATTGACCCTGAAGCCCATCCTCTAGTATTAGGCCAATTAACAAATTAATTACAAAAACATTTTCAATCTCTTTTTCCTAGTTTTAAAAAAGGTTTTGTTGGTCTTGAATAAAAGAAGTTTGGTTGTTTTTTTATGAAAAAGTAGTCACAGAAATATTAATCTATATAACTTTGTCCAACACAACTATTTTAGAATTGCCAAGTCTCATTTTCTGAGAGGAAGCCAAGGTCTATATGTTTCTTTCTTATCTGTATATTCTTATTCAATGAGTACCCACTAGAATCATGAAACTCGGTCCACAACATCTGAGACGGCCACTATTGTTTATAGTAACCGTGAAGTCCCATTCTCAATTCTTCGGAGCCTCACATATGTATGAATGAGATACAAACTAATGGAAGTTAAGGTTGTTCATGGCTTCGGAAGTTATTTCAGATGCTAACCGTCCGTTATTGAAAATTGGGGAAGTTATGGGAATAATAGTGGACTAACCCTAAATAATCAGAAAATTATGCTTTTTCAATGCATGCACAGTGCACAAGTAGCAGTGAATATCTTAGGAAAAAACAGGATTGTTTGGTAATTTTAAAAGGCTCCGTAAATTCTTGTACAAATAATGTGAATTCAAATAAATATTAACACATGCTAAAATAATTGAATAAGACATCCATCATGCACAAAGCCTACAATGCGCACAAGGCATACATACCATGCAAACTACTGTAATAGTTGGGTCGTGCATATATAACATATTTATCTTATGTAGGAGAAATTTAAATGACTACGTATATTTATCATAAATTTGTTCTTTCACCATATCTGAACGTTTAGGTTTTATCTTTAAATTTTGGTGTTACATTAAACAACTTTGAGAACATCGAACAATATTTTTTTTTTGTATTAGCATGAGTTGGAGATTTATTTACCGTTGATCAAAATGAACCATGCACAACTAGCTAACACCGGATTATATCTACAACTTGCACCCCATTTGTTGAGATGAAGGAAAGTGTCTTAAAATTACATGGATAATGATGAAATTGACCCTGAAGCCCATCCTCTATTATTAAGCCAATTAAAAAATTAATTACAAAAACATTTTGAATCTATTTTTCCTATTTTTAGAAAAAGGTTTTGTTGGTCTTGAATAAAACAAGTTTGGTTGTTTTTTTTAATGAAAAAGTAGTCACACAAATGTTAATCTATATACCTTTGTCCAACGCAACTATTTTAGAATTGTCAAGTCTCGTTTTCTGAGAGGAAACCAAGGTCTATATGTTTCTTTCTTATCTGTATATTCTTATTCAATGAGTACCCACTAGAACCATGAAACTCAGTCCACACCATCTGAGACGGCCACTATTGTTTATAGTAACCGTGAAGTCCCATTCTCAATTCTTCGGAGCCTCACATATGTATGAATGAGATACAAACTAATGGAAGTTAAGGTTGTTCAAGGCTTCGGAAGTTATTTCAGATGCTAGCTGCCCGTTATTGAAAATTGGGGCAGTTATGGGAATAATAGTGGACTAACCCTAAATAATCAGAAAATTATGCTTTTTCAATGCATGCACAGTGCACAAGTAGCATGGAATATCTTAGGAAAAAACATGATTGTTTGGTAATTTTAAAAGGCTCCGTAAATTCTTGTACTAATAATTAAATATTAACACATGCTAAAATAATTTAATAAGACATGCCTCATGCACAAAGCTTGCAATGCCCAAATGGCATACATACCAAGCACACTACTGTAATAGTTGGGTCGTCCATAAATAACATATTTATCCTATGTAGGAGAAATTTAAATGACTATATGTATTTATCATAAATTTTTTCTTTCACCATATCGGAACGTTTAGGTTTTATCTTTAAGTTTTAGTGTTAAATAAAACAACATTTAGAACATCGAACAATTTTTTCTTTTTTATGTTAGCATGACTTAGAGATTTATTTACCTATGATCAAAATGAACCACGCACAACTACCTAACACCGGATCATATCTACAACTTTCACCCCATTTGTTGAGATGAATGAAAGTGTCTTAAAAATACATGAATAATGATTAAATTGACCCTGAAGCCCATCCTCTAGTATTAGTCCAATTAAAATATTAATTTCAAAAACATTTTCAATCTATTTTTCCTAGTTTTAAAAAAGGTTTTGTTGGTCTTGAATAAAAGAAGTTTGGATGTTTTTTTAATGAAAAAGTAGTCACACAAATATTAATCTATATACCTTTGTCCAACACAACTATTTTAGAATTGTCAAGTCTCGTTTTCTGAGAGGAAGCCAAGGTCTATATATTTCTTTCTTGTCTGTAAAGTCTTATTCAATGAGTACCCACTAGAACCATGAAACTCAGTCCACTCCATCTAAGATGGCCACTATTGTTTATAGTAACCGTGAAGTCCCATTCTCAATTCTTCGGAGCCTCACATATGTATGAATGAGATACAAACTAATGGATGTTATGGTTGTTCATGGCTTTGGAAGTTATTTCAGATGCAAACCATCCGTTATTGAAAATTGGGGCAGTTATGGGAATAATAGTGGACTAACCCCAAATAATCAGAAAATTATGCTTTTTCAATGCATGCACAGTGCACAAGTAGCATTGAATATCTTAGAAAAAAAACAGGATTGTTTGGTAATTTTAAAAGGCTCCGTAAATTCATGTACTAATAATGTGAATTGAAATAAATATTAACACATGCTAAAATAATTGAATAAGACATGCCTCATGCACAAAGCATGCAATGCCCAAATGGCATACATACCATGCACACTACTGTAATAGTTGGGTTGTCCATAAATAACATATTTATCTTATGTAGGAGAAATTTAAATGACTGTATGTATTTATCATAAATTTGTTCTTTCACCATATTGGAACGTTTAGGTTTTATCTTTAAGTTTTAGTGTTAAATTAAACAACTTTTAGAACATCAAACAATTTTTTTTTTTTGTATTAGCATGACTTGGAGATTTATTTCCCTTCGATCATAATGAACCACGCACTACCACCTAACACCGGATCATATCTGCAACTTGCACCCCATTTGTTGAGATGAATGAAAGTGTCTTAAAAATACATGAATAATGATTAAATTGACCCTGAAGCCCATCCTCTAGTATTAGGCCAATTAAAATATTAGTTACAAAAACATTTTCAATCTATTTTTCCTAGTTTTAGAAAAAGGTTTTGTTGGTCTTGAATAAAAGAAGTTTGGTAGTTTTTTTAATGAAAAAGTAGTCACACAAATGTTAATCTATATACCTTTGTCCAACGCAACTATTTTAGAATTGGCAAGTCTCGTTTTCTGAGAGGAAGCCAAGGTCTATACATTTCTTTCTTATCTGTAAATTCTTATTCAATGAGTACCCACTGAAGCGGAAACTCGGTCCACTCCATCTGAGACAGCCACTATTGTTTATAGTAACTGTGAAGTCCCATTCTCAATTCTTCGGGGCCTCACATATGTATGAATGAGATACAAACTAGTGGAAGTTAAGGTTGTTCATGGCTTCGGAAGTTATTTCAGATTCTAACAGTCCGTTATTGAAAATTGGGGCAGTTATAGGAATAATAGTGGACTAACCCTAAATAATTAAAAATTATGCTTTTTCAATGCATGCACAATGCACAAGTAGTGATATGAATCTCCTTGCGGAGACTCACTATTTTTTGAATTATTATCTTTGATCTAGTGAAGGGATCTGCAAACCCGCACTATCTCGCACGAAATTCAGGAGTCTAGCCCTCAGGGTACGCCTAACTTCGACTTGCTCTCTAACTAGCCCTTAGGATCGGATTACAAGGTTTATTGATACTTAACTAGCCCTCGGGGTTAAGCAACAATGGAATAGCTCGAAAGCAAAGACTATGAACTCAAAAGGTTGTATATTTGATTGATGAAAGGTTGTAATTTTCGTCCATAAGGCCTCCCTTTTTATAGGGTTACAATCTTGCCTCAAACCCTAATCACAAATGGAATCTGAATCGACTTATGGCAGCTTTAAGAAGCTAAAACCATATCTAACTAAAATATCTTAAATAAATGGTAATCTAAGGTAATCAGGTTGAATTCTTCAAGAAGTAACCTTGAAGAATATTACCTTATCTAATCTTACCAAATATAATTATAATCAAAATAAAATTGAATATACTAAACCTTAATGGACTGTATTTTCAAAATTCAGCTCTTCAAAGCCCAAATGGCCGAGCTATCAGTCCAATAAACCCAAAATGACATTATTTTACAGTTATCACACTACCTCATTAAAAAACCAGTGGGAAAAAAGAGTATAGTGTTCTTCATGATGTCTTCAGTTCGTCGACAATCTTGAATAATGAATCCAAGATGTCGATGGCGACTCCTTCTTCAATTCTTCATCATAAAGGCGATCAATCAAAGCATTTAAAGCAGCATTCCTAAGCTTAGTCCTTGACCTAGTCATAGGTCCTACCATGTCACTTAGAGGATCTCGAACATATCCATTAAATGTTTGATCAAGTCGTGGAATGTCTTCATTTATGGTGGTAGTCCCATTGGCATCTCCATCATTCCCTCCGTGGTCGAAAGGTTTCGCCCTCGAAACTGAATCATCTTCAAATGTAAATGGAGATAAATCAGCAACATTGAAGGTCGCACTAACACCATAATGATCTGGTAACGCAATCTTGTAAGCATTGTCGTTCACACGATCCAACACTCTAAAAGGACCATCTCCACGTGAACTCAACTTAGATTTCCAAGCATTTGGAAACCTCTCTTTCCGCCGATGAACCCAAACATAATCTCCCACGTTGAACCTCATCAACTTGCGGCTTTGATTAGCTTTATCAGCATTCTGTGCATCAAAGCATTTGATATTCGTATCATTCCCTCCCAGATCGAAAATTTTCATCCTCGATACGGGAAGCATATAACCTAGAAAGATATCCTTGAATTCCTCTAACAACTTAACAAACCGTGAAAACATATCTATAGGAATATCTTCTTTGGAAAAGTAACTTTCTATAAAGGACATTATAAGAACAAAAGAATGATTAGTCAAAGATCGATTCACATCTCTTATTCAAACATAAAACAATTTACCAGAATCAGTAGATTGTTCATGTCTCATCATATAAATATAAAGTAAAGGACTAAGATGTGAAAACAAGACTCTATGCTACTTTTCATAATCATTCTGCAACTTACCTGTCTTACCTACCTTAGGATCGACCTGGAACCTGTCTATGGAGACATTTAATTTTTGGTGGAATTGAAACTATTTTGGTCGAAATTACTTGCTCCTTGTAGGGGAGTAATTTCGGCAACATCTATGGAATACACCTCAAAATTATCTTGTATTTCAGAACCTTTCTCACCTCTTTCAACAATGATGATTTCATAATCTATTTGTTCTTCTTCGGTGTCATACCATGCAGGCATATCATCATCTTCTTCCTCCTCCATTGTTGTTATAATTCGTTCATGGGGACAGTTATTGTGAACATGTTCTCGTTTATTACAATGAAAACACGTAGGAGTGTTAGAAGAAACTGTACCTGACAAAGTAGAAATTAATTTACCTATATCTTGGCTAAGAGACTGATTGGTTGCGATCATTCTTTGATCAGTTGGTTCCAATGGTGGATTTGAGTAGGTTTTGGTTGAATTATGGTTTCCTCGGCCACCCAAGTTCAAATTGCTACAACCCTTGGTCGAATTTGGGCTTCTGAAATCGGAGAATTGCCTTTGACTGTCATAGCCAAAATTAGAGCTTCCATTGAGCCTTAATGTTGACTCAACCAACCTGGCCTTGAACAATAAATCTTGCATGGAAACATAATGTTGGAGCTTAACCGGAACTTGGAGATTTTCTCTTAGACCTTCAATAAACCGATTCTTCATAAAAGCATTATTTTCTCTCATGCCAACTCTTCTCATAGCTAATTTAAGATCTTGCCAGTATTCATCTACACTGCGACTTCCTTGCTTCATATTATTGAGATATGAATGTTGCTCCATCAAATATGTTCGTGGAACATGATGTAATTGAAGCTTGGTTTTCAATCTCTCCCAGGTGGAGATAGGTTTTTTACCAGCAAGCTGTCTTGATTCTTTCAAATCCTCCCACCATTCTGTGGCATAATGGGTGAAAAAATACTGTGCGATCTTGATCTTCTCTTTCTCACAGTAGTTGTAAAGATCAAATAGGTTCCCGATCTGCCTCTCCCAATCCAAGTATTTCACAGGATTGTGTCGACCATCAAATCTAGGAATATCATACTTCAAACCTTTGATGTCACAAGCAGATTCAACTTGTCTTGAAGAACGAGGTGTCGTTGGATTTGATAACTCATCTACCTTCCTTGAAAATCTCTGAACCTCGCTCATTATGGCATTTATGACATTCACGGAATTCATTTTAGGTTTATTGTTGGGATTTCCAACAAATGGCAGGACGAATAGATCGTCCGCCATCCCTGCTAAGAAGAAACAAACCGTCAAGAATAAATGTCCCCCTTCCCCTTTTTTTAGTAAGGTCACTCACCAAGTGTATAACACTCACAACTCACAAGGCGAAGGCTAATGCAAGAGCAATTGATCAATTCACTGCAATTCAAAGCAAACTATAGAGATGAGTACTGCAGAACTTATTTCGAAATTTAAAAATATATAAACTCAAAATTTGGCTCTACGATCTGGAATTCCAAATTCTACAAAGAATAAGCAACAAAACACAATTTGAATGGCATGAATCGGAGCTGTATTGAATGAATTATGACTAAAACAAGATTGCTTTATATAGGCGACAAATAGGTTCCGAAAATTCAAGAACAAATTGGAATAGGAACTTAAATCCAAATCCCTTGTGGAAAAGGATTTTAATGACTTACTTGTCCCCCAAGTCAAAAAATTCAGATCAAAACTCCTCCATCAATTGGCTTTTATTTCCTTTTTCTCTTCCGATCGGGATTTTGACTTTTCTTTTCCTTTTTCAAACCGGATTCCTTTTTTCTTTCCTTTTTTTTTTCCAGCCACAATTCATTTTTTTCCCTTTTTTTTGGTACTATAAAACTCACAAACAGAATGTTATTCCCCAAGAAAAATTTCGGTCACAATTACCAAAATTTTTGGAAATTGCAAATCTGCCCCCAAACTTTTGAAAATTGCAAATCTGCCCCAAATTTCATATTTCAAATCCTGAATACCGATTTTGAAACCCAAAATCTGCTACCTTTTGTTTTTGATTTTTGAAATTTTTTGGAACAAGAATCGCCTATACAAAACTTGGAATAAGAAAACTACGACAACTTCCTCTTGATTCCAATGAACTTCGAGGTATTCAAGATCGTAAGTATCAAGAATATGACACTATGTATATGGAAAACGACACAAGACTCTTTTTTTTTAATAAGGTGTAATCAAGAATCAAAGAACAATTCTAGATCACGGAATCAAAGAATGATAACGAAAACAAATAGGATTATGAGCATGCAATAATTTTCAAAAGAGTTGATGAAAATATCACAAGCACATAAACCGTTTGAGCTACTAAAAACTACGAAACTGACCGGGAGGTGAAGGCGGATAATACTTGTTAATGCTCAGACCCTTCGACGTTCTCCTGACTCGATTGATGAAGGTGAAGGCGGATAGTAATACCGAAGTATTCTAACTCTCAGACCCTTCGACGTCCTTCGACTCTAGATTCAATCCTCCTGGTAAGAAAGATCAAACAAACACAGTTAAAACATGACACTAATATGAATCTCCTTGCAAAGACTCACAATTTGCGGAATTAATATCTTTGATCTAGTGAAGGGATCTGCAAACCCACACTATCTCGCACGAAATTCAGGAGTCTAGCCCTCAAGGTACTCCTAACTTCGACTTGCTCTCTAACTAGCCCTCAGGATCAGATTACAAGGTTTATTGATACTTAACTAGCCCTCGGGGTTAAGAAACAATGGAATAGCTCACAAGCAAAGAGTATGAACTCAAAAGGTTGTATATTTGATTGATGAAAGGTTGTAATTTTCGTCCATAAGACCTCCCTTTTTATAGCAATCTTGCCTCAAACCCTAATCACAAATGGAATCTGGATCGGCTTATGGCAGCTTTAAGAAGCTAAACCCATATCCAACTAAAATACCTAAAATAAATGATAATCTAAGGTAATCAGGTTGAATTCTTCAAGAAGTAACCTTGAAGAATATTACCTTATCTAATCTTACAAAATATAATTCTAATCAGAATAAAACTGAATATACTAAACCTTAATGGACTGTAATTTCAAAATTTAGCTCTTCAAAGCCCACATGGCCTAGCTATCAGTCCAATAAATCCAAAATGACATTATTTTACAGTGATCACAATACCTCATTAAAAACCCAGTGGGAAAAAAGAGTATAGTGTTCTTCATGATGTCTTCAGTTCGTCGACAATCTTGAATAATGAATCCAAGATGTCGATGGTGACTCCATCTTCAATTCTTCATCATAAAGGTGATCAATCAAAGCATTTAAAGCAGCATCCCTAAGCTTAGTCCTTGACCTAGTCATAGGTCCTGCCATGTCACTTAGAGGATCTCGAACATATCCTTTAAATGTTTAATCAAGTTGTGGAATGTCTTCATTTATGGTAGTAGTCCCCTTGGACTAACCCTAAATAACTAGAAAATTATGCTTTTTCAATGCATGCACAGTGCACAAGTAGCATGGAATATCTTAGGAAAAAACAGGATTGTTTGGTAATTTTAAAAGGCTCCGTAAATTCATGTACAAATAATGTGAATTGAAATAAATATTAACACATGCTAAAATAATTGAATAAGACATGCCTCATGCACAAAGCTTGCAATTCCCAAATGACATACATACCATGCACACTACTGTAATAGTTGGGTCGTCCATAAATAACATATTTATCTTATGTAGGAGAAATTTAAATGACTATATGTATTTATCATAAATTTGTTCTTTCACCATATCGGAACGTTTAGGTTTTATCTTTAAGTTTTAGTGTTAAATTAAACAACTTTTAGAACATCGAACAATTTTTTCTATTTTGTATTAGCATGACATGGAGATTTATTTACCTTTGATCACAATGAACCACGCATAACTATCTAACACCGGATCATATCTACAACCTGCACCCCATTTGTTGAGATGAATGAAAGTGTCTAAAAAAATACAGGAATAATGATTAAATTGACCCTGAAGCCCATCCTCTAGTATTAGGCCAATTAAAAAATTAATTACAAAAACATTTTCAATCTAATTTTCCTAGTTTTAAAAAAGGTTTTGTTAGTCTTGAATAAAAGAAGTTTGGTTGTTTTTTTAATGAAAAAGTAGTCACACAAATGTTAATCTATATACCTTTGTCCAACACAACTATTTTAGAATTGTCAAGTCTCGTTTTCTGAGAGGAAGCCAAGGTCTATATATTTCTTTCTTATCTTTAAATTCTTATTCAGTGAGTACCCACTAGAACCATGAAACTCGTTCCACACCATCTGAGATGGCCACTATTGTTTATAGTAACCGTGAAGTCCCATTCTCAATTCTTCGGAGCCTTACATATGTACGAATGGGATAAAAAAAAATGGAAGTTAAGGTTGTTCATGGCTTCAGAAGTTATTTCAGATGCTAACCATCCGTTATTGTAAACTAGGGCAGTTATGGGAATAATAGTGGACTAACCCTAAATAATCAGAAAATTATGCTTTTTCAATGCATGCACATTGCACAAGTAACATGGAATATCTTAGGAAAAAACAGGATTGTTTGGTAAGTTTAAAAGGCTCCGTAAATTCTTGTACTAATAATGTGAATTGAAAAAAATATTAACAAACGCTAAAATAGTTGAATAAGACATGCTTCATTCCCAAAGCTTACAATGTGCACAATGTATACATACCATACACACTACTGAAATAGTTGGGTCATTCATAAATAACATAGTTATCTTATGTAGGAGAAATTTAAATGACTATATGTATTTATCATAAATTTTTTCTTTCACCATATCGGAACGTTTAATTTTTATCTTTAAGTTTTAGTTTTAAATTAAACAAATTTGAGAACATGGAACAATTTTTTTTGTTTCGTATTAGCATGACTTGGAGATTTATTTACCGTTGATCAAAATAAACCACGAACAACTAGCTAACACCGGATCATATCTACAACTTGCACCCCATTTGTTGAGATTAATGAAAGTGTCTTAAAATTACATGGATAATGATGAAATTGACCCTGAATCCCATCCTCTAGTATTAAGCCAATTAAAAAATTAATTACAAAAACATTTTCAATCTATTTTTCCTAGTTTTAGAAAAAGGTTTTGTTGGTCTTGAATAAAAGAAGTTTGGTTGTTTTTTTAATGAAAAAGTAGTCACACAAATGTTAATCCATATACCTTTGTCCAACGCAACTATTTAGAATTGTCAAGTCTCGTTTTCGGAGAGGAAGCCAAGGTATATATATTTCTTTCTTATCTGTAAATTCTTACTCAGTGAGTACCCACTAGAACCATGAAACTCGGTCCACAACATCTGAGACGGCCACTATTGTTTATAGTAACCGTGAAGTCCCATTCTCAATTCTTCGGAGCCTCACATATGTATGAACGAGATGCAAAAAAATGGAAGTTAAGGTTGTTCATGGCTTCGGAAGTTATTTCAGATGCTAACCATCCGTTATTGAAAACTGGGGCAGTTATGGGAATAATAGTGGACTAACCCTAAATTATCCAAAAATTATGCTTTTTCAATGCATGCACAGTGCACAAGTAGCATGGAATATCTTAGGAAAAAACGGGATTGTTTGGTAATTTTAAAAGGCTCCGTAAATTCCTGTACTAATAATGTGAATTGAAATAAATATTAACACATGCTAAAATAATTGAATAAGACAAGCCTCATGCACAAAGCTTGCAATGCCCAAATGGCATACATACCATGCACACTACTGTAATAGTTGGGTCGTCCATAAATAACATATTTATCTTATGTAGGAGAAATTTAAATGACTATATGTATTTATCATAAATTTGTTCTTTCACCATATCGGAACATTTAGGTTTTATCTTTAAGTTTTAGTGTTACATTAAACAACTTTTAGAACATCGAACAATTTTTTCTGTTTTGTATTAGCATGACTTGGAGATTTATTTACCTTTGATCACAATGAACCACGCACAACTATCTAACACCGGATCATATCTACAACCTGCACCCCATTTGTTGAGATGAATGAAAGTGTCTTAAAAATACATGAATAATGATTAAATTGACCCTGAAGCCCATCCTCTAGTATTAAGCCAATTAAAAAATTAATTACAAAAACATTTTCAATCTATATTTCCTATTTTAGAAAAGGGTTTTGTTGGTCTTGAATAAAAGAAGTTTGGTTGTTTTTTTAATAAAAAAGTAGTCACACAAATGTTAATCTTTATACCTTTGTCCAACACAAGTATTTTAGAATCGTCAAGTCTCGTTTGCAGAGAGGAAGCAAAGGTCTATATATTTCTTTTTTATCTGTAAATTTTTATTCAATGTGTAACCACTGAAGCATGAAACTCGGTCCACTCCATCTGAGATGGCCACTATTGTTTATAGTAACCGTGAAGTCCCATTCTCAATTCTTCGGAGCTTCCCATATGTATGAATGAGATAAGGGAAGTTAAGGTTGTTCATGGCTTCGGAAGTTATTTCAGATGCTAACCGTCCGTTATTGAAAATTGGGGCAGTTATGGGAATAATAGTGGACTAACCCTAAATAATCAGAAAATTATGCTTTTTCAATGCATGCACAGTGCACAAGTAGCATGGAATATCTTAGGAAAAAACATGATTGTTTGGTAATTTTAAAAGGCTCCGTAAATTCTTGTACTAGTAATTAAATATTAACACATGCTAAAATAATTGAATAAGACATGCCCCATGCACAAAGCATGCAATGCCCAAATGGCATACATACCATGCACACTACTGTAATAGTTGGGTCGACCATAAATAACATATTTATCTTATGTACGAGAAATTTAAATGACTATATGTATTTATCATAAATTTGTTCTTTCACCATATCAGAACGTTTAGGTTTTATCTTTAAGTTTTAGTGTTAAATTAAACAACTTTTAGAACATCGAACAATTTTTTCTGTTTTGTATTAGCATGACTTGGAGATTTATTTACCTTCGATCATAATGAACCACGCACAACTACCTAACACCAGATCATATCTACAGCTTGCACCCCATTTGTTGAGATGAATGAAATGGTCTTAAAAATACATGAATAATGATAAAATTGACCCTGAAGCCCATCCTCTAGTATTAGGCCAATTAAAAAATTAATTAGAAGAACATTTTCAATATAATTTTCCTAGTTTTAAAAAAGGTTTTGTTGGACTTGAATAAAAGAAGTTTGGTTGTTTTTTTAATGAAAAAGTAGTCACACAAATGTTAATCTATATACCTTTGTCCAACACAACTATTTTAGAATTGTCAAGTCTCGTTTTCTGAGAGGAAGCCAAGGTCTACATATTTCTTTCTTATCTGTAAATTCGTATTCAATGAGTACCCACTAGAACCATGAAACTCGGTCCACACCATCTAAGATGGACACTATTGTTTATATTAACCGTGAAGTCCCATTCTCACTTCTTTGGAGCCTCACATATGTGTGAATGAGATACAAACTAATGGAAGTTAAGGTTGTTCACGGCTTCGGAAGTTATTTCAGATGCTAACCGTCTGTTATTGAAAATTAGGGCAGTTATGGGAATAATAGTGGACTAACCCTAAATAACCCGAAAATTATGCTTTTTCAATGCATGCATAGTGCACAAGTAGCATGGAATATCTTAGGAAAAAACAGGATTGTTTGGTAATTTTAAAAGACTCCGTAAATTCTTGTACTAATAATGTGAATTTAAATAAATATTAACATATGCTAAAATAATAGAATAAGACATCCATCATGCACAAAGCTTAAAATGCGCACAAGGCATACATACCATGCAAACTACTGTAATAGTTGGGTCGTACATAAATAACATATTTATATTATGTAGGAGAAATTTAAATGACTACGTATATTTATCATAAATTTGTTCTTTCACCATATCTGAACGTTTAGGTTTTATCTTTAAATTTTAGTGTTACATTAAACAACTTTTAGTACATCGAATAATTTTTTTTGTTTTGTATTAGCATGACTTGGAGATTTATTTACCATTGATCAAAATGAACCATGCACAACTAGCTAACACCGGATCATATCTACCACTTGCACCCCATTTGATGAGATGAATGAAAGTGTCTTCAAATTACATGGATTGTGATGAAATTGACCCCGAAGCCCATCCTCTAGTATTAGGCCAATTAAAAAATTAATTACAAAAACATTTTCAATCTATTTTTCCTAGTTTTAGAAAAAGGTTTTGTTAGTCTTGAATAAAAGAAGTTTGGTTGTTTTTTTAATGAAAAAGTAGTCACACAAATGTTAATTTATATACCTTTGTCAAACGCAACTATTTTAGAATGGTCAAGTCTCGTTTTCTGAGAGGAAGCCAAGGTCTATATATTTCTTTCATATCTGTAAATTCTTATTCAATGAGTACCCACTCGAAGCATGAAACTCAGTCCACTCCATCTGAGACGGCCACTATTGTTTATAGCAACCGTTAAGTCCCATTCTCAATTCTTCGGAGCCTCACATATGTATGAATGAGATACAAACTAATGGAAGTTGAAGTTGTTCATAGCTTCGGAAGTTATTTCAGATGCTAATCGCCCGTTATTGAAAATTGTGGCAGTTATGGGAATAACAATGGACTAACCCTAAATAATCAGAAAATTATGCTTTTTCAATGCATGCATAGTGCACAAGTAGCATGGAATATCTTAGGAAAAAACAAGGTTATTCGGTAATTTTAAAAGGCTCAGTAAATTCATGTACTAATAATGTGAATTGAAATAAATATTAACACATGCTAAAATAATTGAATATGACAACCATCCTACACAAAGCTTACAATGCGCACAAGGCATACATACCATGCACACTACTGTAATAGTTGGGTCATGCATAAATAACATATTTATCTTATGTAGGACAAATTTTAATGACTATCTGTATTTATCATAAATTTGTTCTTTCACCATATCGTAACGTTTAGGTTTTATCTTTAAGTTTTAGTGTTAAATTAAACAACTTTTAGAACATCGAAAATTTTTTTTGTTTCGTATTAGAATGACTTGGAGATTTATTTACCATTGATCAAAATGAACCATGCACAACTAGCTAACACCGGATCATATCTACAACTTGCACCCCATTTGTTGAGATGAATGAAAGTGTCTTAAAATTACATGGATTGTGATGAAATTGACCTCCAAGCCCATCCTCTAGTATTAGGCCAATTAAGAAATTAATTATAAAAAAATTTTCAATCCATTTTTCCTGGTTTTAGAAAAAGGTTTTGAATAAAAGAAGTTTGGTTGTTTTTTTAATGAAAAAGTAGTCACACAAATGTTAATCCATATACCTTTGTCCAACGTAAATATTTTAGAATTGTCCAGTCTCGTTTTCTGAGAGGAAGCCAAGGTCTATATATTTCTTTCTTATCTGTAAATTCTGATTCAATGAGTACACACTGGAAGCATGAAACTCGGTCCACTCCATCTGAGACAGCCACTATTGTTCATAGTAACCGTGAAGTCCCATTCTCAATTCTTCGGAGCCTCACATATGTATGAATGAGATACAAACTAATGGAAGTTAAGGTTGTTCATGGCTTCGGAAGTTTTCTTAGATGCTAACCGACTGTTATTGAAAATTGGGGCAGTTATGGGAATAATAGTGGACTAACCATAAATAATTAGAAAATTATGCTTTTTCAATGCATGAACAGTGCACAAGTAGCATGGAATATCCTAGGAAAAAACAGGATTGTTTAGTAATTTTAAAAGGCTCCGTAAATTCTTGTACTAATAATGTGAATTGAAATAAATATTAACTCATGCTAAAAAAATTGAATAAGACAACCATCATTCACAAAGCTTACAATGCGCAGAAGGCATACATGCCATGCACACTAATGTATTAGTTGGGTCATGCATATATAACATATTTTTCTTATGTAGGAGAAATTTAAATGACTATCTATATTTATCATAAATTTGTTCTTTCATCATATCGGAATGTTTAGGTTTTATCTTTAAGTTTTAGTGTTAAATTAAACAACTTTTAGAACATCGAACAAATTTTTTTATTTTGTATTAGCATGACTTGGAGATTTATTTACCATTGATCAAAATGAACCATGCACAACTAGCTAACACCGGATGATATCTACAACTTGCACCCCATTTGTTGAGATGAATGAAAGTGTCTTTAAATTACATGGATTATGATGAAATTGACCCCGAAGCCCATCCTCTAGTATTAGGCCAACTAAGAAATTGATTACAAAAACATTTTAAATCCATTTTTCCTAGTTTTAGAAAAAGGTTTTGTTGGTTTTGAATAAAAGAAGTTTGGTTGTTTTTTTAATGAAAAAGTAGTCACACAAATGTTAATCCATATACCTTTGTCCAACGCAACTATTTTAGAATTGTCCAGTCTCGTTTTTTGAGAGGAAGCCAAGGTCCATATATTTCTTTCTTATCTATAAATTCTTATTCAATGAGTACCCACTGGAAGCATGAAACTCGGTCCACCCCATCTGAGACAGCCACTATTGTTCTTAGTAACTGTGAAGTCCCATTCTCAATTCATCGGAGCCTCACATATGTATGAATGAGATACGAACTAATGGAAGTTAAGGTTGTTCATGGCTTCGGAAGTTATTTCAGATGCTAACAGCCTATTATTGAAAATTGGGGCAGTTACGGGAATAATAGTGGACTAACCCTAAATAATCAGAAAATTATGCTTTTTCAATGCATGTACAGTGCACAAGTAGCATGGAATATCTTAGGAAAAAACAGGATTTTTTGGTAATTTTAAAAGGCTCCGTAAATTCTTGTACTAATAATGTGAATTGAAATAAATATTAACACATGCTAAAAAATTGAATAAGACAACCATCATGCACAAAGCTTACAATGTGCACAAGGCATACATACCATGCACACTACTGTAATAGTTGGGTCATGCATAAATAACATATTTATCTTATGTAGGAGAAATTTAAATGACTATTTGTATTTATCATAAATTGGTTCTTTCACCATATCGGAACGTTTAGGTTTTATCTTTAAGTTTTATTGTTAAATTAAACAACTTTTAGAACATCAAACAATTTTTTTTGTTTTGTATTAGCATGACTTGGAGATTTATTTACCATTGATCAAAATGAACCATGCACAACTAGCTAACACCGGATCATATCTACAACTTGCACCCCATTTGATGAGTTGAATGAAAGTGTCTTAAAATTACATGGATTGTGATGAAATTGACCCCGAAGCCCATCCTCTAGTATTAGGCCAATTAAAAAATTAATTACAAAAACATTTTCAATCTATTTTTCCTAGTTTTAGAAAAAGGTTTTGTTAGTCTTGAATAAAAGAAGTTTGGTTGTTTTTTTAATGAAAAAGTAGTCACACAAATGTTAATTTATATACCTTTGTCAAATGCAACTATTTTAGAATGGTCAAGTCTCGTTTTCTGAGAGGAAGCTAAGGTCTATATATTTCTTTCTTATCTGTAAATTCTTATTCAATGAGTACCCACTGGAAGCATGAAACTCAGTCCACTCCATCTGAGACGGCCACCATTGTTTATAGCAACCGTTAAGTCCCATTCTCAATTCTTCGGAGCCTCACATATGTATGAATGAGATACAAACTAATGGAAGTTGAAGTTGTTCATAGCTTCGGAAGTTATTTCAGATGCTAATCGCCCGTTATTGAAAATTGTGGCAGTTATGGGAATAACAATGGACTAACCCTAAATAATCAGAAAATTATGCTTTTTCAATGCATGCATAGTGCACAAGTAGCATGGAATATCTTAAGAAAAAACAAGATTGTTCGGTAATTTTAAAAGGCTCAGTAAATTCATGTACTAATAATGTGAATTGAAATAAATATTAACACATGCTAAAATAATTGAATATGACAACCATCCTGCACAAAGCTTACAATGCGCACAAGGCATACATACCATGCACACTACTGTAATAGTTGGGTCATGCATAAATAACATATTTATCTTATGTAGGACAAATTTTAATGACTATCTGTATTTATCATAAATTTGTTCTTTCACCATATCGTAACGTTTAGGTTTTATCTTTAAGTTTTAGTGTTAAATTAAACAACTTTTAGAACATCGAAATTTTTTTTTTGTTTTGTATTAGAATGACTTGGAGATTTATTTACCATTGATCAAAATGAACCATGCACAACTAGCTAACACCGGATCATATCTACAACTTGCACCCCATTTGTTGAGATGAATGAAAGTGTCTTAAAATTACATGGATTGTGATGAAATTGACCTCCAAGCCCATCCTCTAGTATTAGGCCAATTAAGAAATTAATTATAAAAAAATTTTCAATCCATTTTTCCCGGTTTTACAAAAAGGTTTTGAATAAAAGAAGTTTGGTTGTTTTTTTAATGAAAAAGTAGTCACACAAATGTTAATCCATATACCTTTGTCCAACGTAAATATTTTAGAATTGTCCAGTCTCGTTTTCTGAGAGGAAGCCAAGGTCTATATATTTCTTTCTTATCTGTAAATTCTGATTCAATGAGTACACACTGGAAGCATGAAACTCGGTCCACTCCATCTGAGACAGCCACTATTGTTCATAGTAACCGTGAAGTCCCATTCTCAATTCTTCGGAGCCTCACATATGTATGAATGAGATACAAACTAATGGAAGTTAAGGTTGTTCATGGCTTCGGAAGTTGTTTTAGATGCTAACCGCCTGTTATTGAAAATTGGGGCAGTTATGGGAATAATAGTGGACTAACCATAAATAATTAGAAAATTATGCTTTTTCAATGCATGAACAGTGCACAAGTAGCATGGAATATCCTAGGAAAAAATAGGATTGTTTAGTAATTTTAAAAGGCTCCGTAAATTCTTGTACTAATAATGTGAATTGAAATAAATATTAACTCATGCTAAAAAAATTGAATAAGACAACCATCATTCACAAAGCTTACAATGCGCAGAAGGCATACATACCATGCACACTAATGTATTAGTTGGGTCATGCATATATAACATATTTTTCTTATGTAGGAGAAATTTAAATGACTATCTATATTTATCATAAATTTGTTCTTTCATCATATCGGAATGTTTAGGTTTTATCTTTAAGTTTTAGTGTTAAATTAAACAACTTTTAGAACATCGAACAAATTTTTTTATTTTGTATTAGCATGACTTGGAGATTTATTTACCATTGATCAAAATGAACCATGCACAACTAGCTAACACCAGATCATATCTACAACTTGCACCCCATTTGTTGAGATGAATGAAAGTGTCTTTAAATTACATGGATTATGATGAAATTGACCCCGAAGCCCATCCTCTAGTATTAGGCCAACTAAGAAATTGATTACAAAAACATTTTAAATCCATTTTTCCTAGTTTTAGAAAAAGGTTTTGTTGGTTTTGAATAAAAGAAGTTTGGTTGTTTTTTTAATGAAAAAGTAGTCACACAAATGTTAATCCATATACCTTTGTCCAATGCAACTATTTTAGAATTGTCCAGTCTCGTTTTCTGAGAGGAAGCCAAGGTCCATATATTTCTTTCTTATCTGTAAATTCTTATTCAATGAGTACCCACTGGAAGCATGAAACTCGGTCCACCCCATCTGAGACAGCCACTATTGTTCTTAGTAACTGTGAAGTCCCATTCTCAATTCATCGGAGCCTCACATATGTATGAATGAGATACGAACTAATGGAAGTTAAGGTTGTTCATGGCTTCGGAAGTTATTTCAGATGCTAACCGCCTGTTATTGAAAATTGGGGCAGTTACGGGAATAATAGTGGACTAACCCTAAATAATCAGAAAATTATGCTTTTTCAATGCATGTACAGTGCACAAGTAGCATGGAATATCATAGGAAAAAATAGGATTGTTTGGTAATTTTAAAAGGCTCCGTAAATTCTTGTACTAATAATGTGAATTGAAATAAATATTAACACATGCTAAAATAATTGAATAAGACAACCATCATGCACAAAGCTTACAATGCGCACAAGGCATACATACCATGCACACTAATGTATTAGTTGGGTCATGCATAAATAACAAATTTATCTTATGTAGGAGAAATTTAAATGACTATCTGTATTTATCATAAATTTATCCTTTCACCATATCGGAATGTTTAGGTTTTATCTTTACGTTTTACTGTTAAATTACACAACTTTTAGAACATCGAACAAATTTTTTTATTTTGTATTAGCATGACTTCGAGATTTATTTACCATTGATCAAAACGAACCATGCACAACTAGCTAACACCGGATCATCTTTACAACTTGCACCCCATTTGTTGATATGAATGAAAATGTCTTATAATTACATGGATTGTGATGAAATTGACCCCGAAGCCCATCCTCTAGTATTAGGCCAATTAAGAAAATAATTACAAAAACTTTTTAAATCCATTTTTCCTAGTTTTCGAAAAAGGTTTTGTTGGTTTTGAATAAAAGAAGTTTGGTTGTTTTTTTAATGAAAAAGTAGTCACACAAATGTTAATCCATATACCTTTGTCCAACGCAACTATTTAAGAATTGTCCAGTCTCATTTTCTTAGAGGAAGCCAAGGTCTATATATTTCTTTCTTATCTGTAAATTCATATTCAATGAGTACCCACTGAAGCATGAAACTCGGTCCACTCCATCTGACACAGCCACTATTGTTCATAGTAACCGTGAAGTCCCATTCTCAATTCTTTGGAGCCTCACATATATATGAATGAGATATAAACTAATGGAAATTAAGGTTGTTCATGGCTTCGGAAGTTATTTCAGATTCTAACCGTCCGTTATTGAAAATAGGGGCAGTTATGGGAATAATAGCGGACTAACCATAAATAATCTGAAAATTATGCTTTTTCAATGCATGCACAGTGCACAAGTAGCATGGAATATCTTAGGAAAAAACAGGATTGTTTGGTAATTTTAAAAGGCTCCGTAAATTTTTGTACTAATAATGTGAATTGAAATAAATAGTAACACATGCTAAACTAATTGAATAAGACAACCATCATGCACAAAGCTTACATTGCACACAAGGCATACATACCATGCACATTACTGTAATAGTTGGGTCATGCATAAATAACATATTTATCTTCTGTAGGAGAAATTTAAATGACTATATGTATTTATCATAAATTTTTCCTTTCACCATATTGGAACGTTTAAGTTTTATCTTTATGTTTTAGTGTTAAATTAAACAACTTTTAGAACATCAAACACTTTTTTTTGTTTTGTATTAGCATGACTTCGAGATTTATTTACCGTTGATCAAAATGAACCACGCACAACTAGCTGACACCGGATCATATCTACAATTTGCACCCCATTTGTTGAGATGAATGAAATTGTCTTAAAATTACGTGGATAATGTTGAAATTGACCCTAAAGCACATCCTCTAGTGTTAGGCCAATTAAAAAATTAATTACAAAACATTTTGAATCTATTTTTCTTAGCATTAGAAAAAGGTTTTGTTGGTCTTTAATAAACGAAGTTTGGTTGGTTTTTTTAATGAAAAAGTAGTCACACAAATGTTAATCTATATACCTTTGTCCAACGCAACTATTTTAGAATTGTCATGTCTCATTTTCTAAGAGTAAGCCAAGGTCTATATATTTCTTTCTAATCTGTAAATTCTTATTCAATGAGTTCTCACTGGAAGCATGAAACTCAGTCCACTCCATCTGAGACGGCCACTATTGTTTATAGTAACCGTCAAGTCCCATTATCAATTCTTCGGAGCCTCACATATGTATGAATGAAATACAAACTAATGGAACTGAAGGTTGTTCATGGCTACGGAAGTCATTTTAGATGCTAACCATCCGTTATTGCAAATTTGGGCAGTTATGGGAATAATAGAGGACTAACCCTAAATAATCAAAAAATTATGCTTTTTTAATGCATGGACAGTGCACAAGTAGCAGGAATATTTTAGGAAAAAACAGGATTGTTTGGTAATTTTATGAGGCTCCGTAAATTCTTGTACTAATAATGTGAATTGAAATAAATATTAACACATGCTAAAATAAATGAATAAGACAACCATCATGCACAAAGCTTACAATGCGCACAAGGCATACATACCATGCACACTACTGTTATAGTTGGGTCATGCATAAATAACATATTTATCTTATGTAGGAGAAATTTAAATGACTATATGTATTTATCATAAATTTTTTCGTTCACCATATCGGAACGTTTAAGTTTTATGTTTAAGTTTTAGTGTTAAATTAAACAACTTTTAGAACATCTAACACTTTTTTTTGTTTTGTATTAGCATGACTTGGAGATTTATTTTCCGTTGATCAAAATGAACCACGCACGACTAGCTAACACCAGATCATATCTACAACTTGCACCCCATATGTTGAGATGAATGAAATTGTCTTAAAATTGCATGGATAATGGTGAAATTGACCCTGAAGCACATCCTCTTGTATTAGGCCAATTAAAAAATTAATTACAAAAACATTTTGAATCTATTTTTCTTTGTTTTAGAAAACGGTTTTGTTGGTCTTTAATAAAAGAAGTTTGATTGTTTTTTTTAATGAAAAAGTAGTCACACAAATGTTAATCTATATACCTTTGTCCAACGCAACTATTTTAGAATTGTCATGTCTCATTTTTAGAGAGTAAGCCAAGGTCTATATATTTCTTTCTTATCTGTAAATTCTTATTCAATGAGTACCCACTGGAAGCATGAAACTCGGTCCAATCCATCTGAGACGGCCACTATTGTTTATAGTAATCGTGAAGTCCAATTATCAATTCTTCGGAGCCTCACATATGTATGAATGAGATACAAACTAATGGAACTGAAGGTTGTTTATGGCTTCGGAAGTCATTTTAGATGCTAACCGTCCGTTATTGCAAATTGGGTCAGTTATGGGAATAGTAGTGGACTAACCCTAAATAATCAGAACATTATGTTTTTCAATGCATGGACAGCGCACAAGTAGCAGGAATATCTTAGGAAAAAACAGGATTGTTTGGTAATTTTAAAAGGCTCCGTAAATTCTTGTACTAATAATGTGAATTGAATTAAATACTAACACATGCTAAAATAATTGAATAAGACAACCATCATGGACAAAGCTTACAATGCGCACAAGGCATACATACCATGCACACTACTGTAATAGTTGGGTCATGCATAAATAACATAGTTATCTTATGTAGGAGAAATTTAAATGACTATATGTATTTATCATAAATTTTTTCGTTCACCATATCGGAACGTTTAAGTTTTATGTTTAAGTTTTAGTGTTAAATTAAACAACTTTTAGAACATCTAACACTTTTTTTTGTTTTGTATTAGCATGACTTGGAGATTTATTTACCGTTGATCAAAATGAACCACGCACAACTAGCTAACACCGGATCATATCTACAACTTGCACCCCATTTGTTGAGATGAATGAAATTGTCTTAAAATTACATGGATAATGATGAAATTGACCCTGAAGCACATCCTCTAGTATTAGGCCAATTAAAAATTAATTACAAAAACATTTTGAATCTATTTTTCTTTGTTTTAGAAAAAGGTTTTGTTGGTCTTTAATAAAAGAAGTTTGGTTATTTTTTTTAATGAAAAAGTAGTCACACAAATGTTAATCTATATACCTTTGTCCAATGCAACTATTTTAGAATTGTCATGTCTCTTTTTCTGAGAGTAAGCCAAGGTCGATACATTTCTTTCTTATCTATAAATTCTTATTCAATGAGTACCCACTGGAAGCATGAAACTCGGTCCACTCCATCTGAGACGACCACTATTGTTTATAGTAAACGTGAAGTCCCATTATCAATTCTTCGGAGCCTCACATATGTATGAATGAGATACAAACTAATGGAAGTGAAGGTTGTTCATGGCTTCGGAAGTCATTTTAGATGCTAACCATCCGTTATTGCAAATTGGGTCAGTTATGGGAATAGTAGTGGACTAACCCTAAATAATCAGAAAATTATGCTTTTTCAATGCATGGACAGTGCACAAGTAGCAGGAATATCTTAGGAAAAAACAGGAATGTTTGGTAATTTTGAAAGGCTCCGTAAATTCTTGTACTAGTAATGTGAATTGAAAAAAATATTAACAAATGCTAAAATAATTGAATAAGACGTGCTTCATACCAAAAGCTTACAATGTGCACAAGGCATGCATACCATGCACACTACTATAATAGTTGGGTCATGCATAAATAACATAGTTATCTTATGTTGGGGAAATTTAAATGACGACATGTATTTATCATAAATTTTTTCTTTCACCATATCGGAACGTTTAAGTATTATCTTTAAGTTTTAGTGTTAAATTAAACAACTCTTAGAACATCGAACAAATTTGTTTTTATTAGCATGACTTGGGGATTTATTTACCGTTGATCAACATGAACTACGCACAACTAGCTAACACCGGATCATATCTACAACCTGCACCCCATTTGTTGAGATGAATGAAAGTGTCTTAAAATTACATGGATAATGATGAAATTGACCCTGAAGCCCATCCTCTAGTATTAGGCCAATTAAAAAATTAATTCCAAAAACATTTTCAATCTGTTTTTCATAGTTTTAGAAAAAGGTTTTGTTGGTCTTGAATAAAAGAAGTTTGGTTGTTTTTTTAATGTAAAAGTAGTCACAAAAATGTTAATCTACATACCTTTGTCCAACACAACTATTTTAGAATTGTCAACTCTCGTTTTCTGAGAGGAAGCCAAGGTCGATATATTTCTTTCTTGTCTGTAAATTCTTATTCAATGAGTACCCACTGGATCCATGAAACTCGGTCCACTCCATCTGAGACGGCCACTATTATTTATAGTAACCGTGAAGCCCCATTCTCAAATCTTCGGAGCCTCACATATGTATGAATGAGATACAAACTAATGGAAGTTAAGGTTGTTCATGGCTTCGGAAGTTATTTCAGATGCAAACCATTCATTTTTTAAAATTGGGGCAGTTATGGGAATAATAGTGGGCTAACCCTAAATAATCAGAAAATTATGCTTTTTCAATGCATGCACAATGCACAAGTAACATGGAATATCTTAAGAAAAAACATGATAGTTTGGTAATTTTAAAAGGCTCCGTAATTCTTGTCTTATAATGTGAATTGAAAAAAATATTAACAAACGCTAAAATAATTGAATAAGACATGCTTCCTTCCCAAAGCTTACAATGCGCACACGGTATACATACCATGCACACTACTGTAATAGTTGGGTAATGCATAAATAACATAGTTATCTTATGTAGGAGAAATTTAAATGACTATGTATTTATCATAAATTTTTTCGTTCATCATATTGGAGCGTTTAAGTTTTACGTTTAAGTTTTAGTGTTAAATTAAAAGGCTTTTAGAACATCGAACAATTTTTTTTGTTTTGTATGAGCATGACTTGGAGATTTATTTACCGTTGATCAAAATGAACCACGCACAACTAGCTAACACCGGATCATATCTATAACTTGCACCCCATTTGTTGAGATGAATGAAAGTGTCTTAAAATTACATGATAATGATGAAATTGACCCTGAAGCCCATCCTCTAGTATTAGGCCAATTAAAAAATTAATTATAAAAACATTTTCAAACTATTTTTCCTAGTTTTAGAAAAAGGTTTTGTTGGTCTTGAATAAAAGGAGTTTGGCTGTTTTTTTTTAAAAAAAAAGTAGTCACACAAATGTTAATATATTTACCTTTGTCCAACGCAATTAGTTTAGAATTATCAAGTCTATTTTGTGAGAGGAATCCAAGGTCTATATATTTCTTTCTTATCTGTAAATTCTTATTCAATGAGTACCCACTGGAACCATGAAACTCGGTCCCCTCCATCTGAGACGGCCAATATTGTTTATAGTAACCGAGATGTCCCATTCTCAAATCTTCGAAGCCTCACATATGTATGAATGAGATACAAACTAATGGAAGTTAAGGTTGTTCATGGCTTCGGAAGTTATTTCGGATGCTAACTGTTTTTTTTTTCAAAATTGGGGCAGTTATGGGAATAATAGTGGGCTAACCCTAAATAATCAGAAAATTATACTTTTTCAATGCATGCACAATGCACAAGTAACATGGAATATCTTAGGAAAAAATAGGATTTTTGGGTAATTTTAAAGGGCTCCGTAAATTCTTGCACTAATAATGTGAATTTAAAAAAATATTAACAAACTCTAAATTAATTGAATAAGACATGCTTCAAGCCCAAAGCTTACAATGCGCACAAGGCATGCATACCATGCACACTACTGTAATAGTTGGGTCATGCATAAATAACATAGTTATCTTATGTTGGAGAAATTTAAATGACTATATGTATTTATCCTAAATTTTTTCTTTCACCATATCGGAACGTTTAAGTTTTATCTTTATGTTTTAGTGTTAAATTAAACAACTTTTAGAACATCGAACAAATTTTTCTGTTTTGTATTAGCATGAATTGGAGATTTATTTACCGTTGATCAAAATGAACCACACACAACTAGCTAACATCGGATCATATCTACAACTTGCATCCCATTTGTTGAGATGAATGAAAGTGTCTTAAAATTACATGGATAAAGATGAAATTGACCCTGAAACCCATCCTCTTGTATTAGGCCAATTAAAAAATTAATTACAAAAAACTATTCAATCAATTTTTCCTAGTTTTAGACAAAGGTTTTGTTGGTCTTAAATAACAGAAGTTTGGTTGTTTTTTTAATGAAAAAGTAGTCACACAAATGTTAATCTATATACCTTTGTCCAACGCAACTATTTTAGAATTGTCAAGTCTCGTTTTCTGAGAGTAAGCCAAGGTCTATAAATTTCTTTCTTATCTGTAAATTCTTATTCAATGAGTACCCACTGGAAGCATGAAACTCGGTCCACTCCATCTGAGACAGCCACTATTGTTTATAGTAACCGTGAAGTCCCATTATCAATTCTTTGGAGCCTCACATATGTATGAATGAGATACAAACTAATGGAAGTGAAGGTTGTTCATGGCTTCGGAAGTTATTTTAGATGCTAACCGTCCGTTATTGCAAATTGGATCAGTTATGGGAATAGTAGTGGACTAACCCTAAATAATCAGAAAATTATGCTTTTTCAATGCATGGACAGTGCACAAGTAGCAGGAATATCTTAGGAAAAAACAGGAATGTTTGGTAATTTTAAAAGGCTCCGTAAATTCTTGTACTAGTAATGTGAATTAAAAAAATATTAACAAATGCTAAAATAATTGAATAAGACATGCTTCATACCCAAAGCTTACAATGTGCACAAGGCAAGCATACCATGCACACTACTATAATAGTTGGGTCATGCATAAATAACATAGTTATCTTATGTTGGGGAAATTTAAATGACTATATGTATTTATCATAAATTTTTTCTTTCACCATATCGGAACGTTTAATTATTATCTTTAAGTTTTAGTGTTAAATTAAACAACACTTAGAACATCGAACAAATTTGTTTTTGTATTAGCATGACTTGGAGATTTATTTACCGTTGATCAACATGAACTACGCACAACTAGCTAACACCGGAACATATCTACAACTTGCACCCCATTTGTTGAGATGAATGAAAGTGTCTTAAAATTACATGGATAATGATGAAATTGACCCTGAAGCCCATCCTCTAGTGTTAGGCCAATTAAAAAATTAATTACAAAAACATTTTTAATCTATTTTTTCACAGTTTTAGAAAAAGGTTTTGTTGGTCTTGAATAAAAGAAGTTTGGTTGTTTTTTAAATGTAAAAGTAGTCACACAAATGTTAGAATTGTCCAACGCAACTATTTTAGAATTGTCAACTCTCGTTTTCTTAGAGGAAGCCAAGGTCTATATATTTCTTTCTTGTCTGTAAATTCTTATTCAATGAGTACCCACTGGAACCATGAAACTCGGTCCACTCCATCTGAGACGGGCACTATTGTTTATAGTAACCGTGAAGTCCCATTCTCAAATCTTCGAAGCCTCA
Organism: Rubia yunnanensis; assembly: GCA_037428765.1. Lineage (NCBI taxonomy): Eukaryota > Viridiplantae > Streptophyta > Magnoliopsida > Gentianales > Rubiaceae > Rubia > Rubia yunnanensis. The sequence continues at coordinate 23,089,897 of CM075066.1, forward strand.
CATATGTATTAATGAGATACAAACAAATGGAAGTTAAGGTTTTTCATGGCTTCGGAAGTTATTTCAGATGCTAACCGTTTATTTTTTTAAATTAGGGCAGTTATGGGAATAATAGTGGGCTAACCGTAAATAATCAGAAAATTATGATTTTTCAATGCATGCACAATGCACAAGTAACATGGAATATCTTAAGAAAAAACATGATTTTTTGGTAATTTTAAAAGGATCCGTAAATTCTTGTACTAATAATGTGAACTGAAAAAAATAATAACAAACGCTAAAATAATTGAATAAGACATGCTTCATTCCCAAAGCATACAATGCCCACAAGGCATACATACCATGCACACTACTGTAATAGTTGGGTCATGCATAAATAACATAGTTATCTTATGTAGGAGAAATTTAAATGACTATATGTATTTATCATAATTTTTTCGTTCACCATATCAGAACGTTTAAGTTTTATGTTTAAGTTTTAGTGTTAAATTAAAAGGCTTTTAGAACATCAAACAATTTTTTTTGTTTTGTATGAGTATGACTTGGAGATTTATTTACCGTTGATCAAAATGAACCACGCACAACTAGCTAACACTGGATCATATCTACAACTTGCACCCCATTTGTTGAGATGAATGAAAGTGTCTTAAAATTACATGGATAATGACGAAATTGACCCTGAAGCCCATCCTCTAGTATTAGGCCAATTAAAAAATTAATTACAAAAACATTTTTGATCTATTTTTCCTAGTTTTAGAAAAAGGCTTTGTTGGTCTTGAATAAAAGAATTTTGATTGTTTTTTTTTAAAAAAAAGTAGTCACACAAATGTTAATATATTTACCTTTGTCCAACGCAATTAGTTTAGAATTGTCAAGTCTATTTTCTGAGAGGAATCCAAGGTCTATATATTTCTTTCTTATCTGTAAATTCTTATTCAATGAGTACCCACTGGAACCATAAAACTCGGTCCACTCCATCTGAGACAGCCAATATTGTTTATAGGAACCGAGAAGTCCCATTCTCAAATCTTCGAAGCCTCACATATGTATGAATGCGATACAAACTAATGGAAGTTAAGGTTGTTCATGACTTCGGAAGTTATTTCAGATGCTAACTGTTTTTTTTTCAAAATTGGGGCAGTTATGGGAATAATAGTGGGCTAACCCTAAATAATCAGAAAATTATACTTTTTCAATGCATGCACAATGCACAATTAACATGGAATATATGAGGTAAGGTTTTATGCCCCCCTCTTTGAGTATACCTTTCTCTTTTTATTTTAATAAACAAGTAGGGGTCCGCCTAACCCTCCACCATAACAGGTGGTTTTTATTTAAAAAAAAAGTAACATGGAATATCTTAGGAAAAAATAGGATTGTTGGGTAATTTTAAAAGGCTCCGTAAATTCTTGTACTAATAATGTGAATTGAAAAAAATATTAACAAAGTCTAAATTAATTGAATAAGACATGCTTCATGCCCAAAGCTTACAATGCGCACAAGGCTTACATACCATGCACACTACTGTAATGGTTGGGTCATGCATAAATAGCATAGTTATCTTATGTTGGAGAAATTTAAATGACTACATGTATTTATCATAAATTTTTTTCTTTCACCATATCGGAACGTTTAAGTTTTATCTTTAAGTTTTAGTGTTAAATTAAACAACTTTTAGAACATCGAACAATTTTTTTTTTGTTTTGTATTACCATGAATTGGAGATTTATTTACCGTTGATCAAAATGAACCATGCACAACTAGCTAACACCGGATCATATCTACAACTTGCACCCCATTTGTTGAGATGAATGAAAGTGTCTTAAAATTACATGGATTATGATGAAATTGACCCCGAAGCCCATCCTCTAGTATTAGGCCAATTAAGAAATTAATTACAAAAACATTTTCATTCAATTTTTCCTTGTTTTAGACAAAGGTTTTGGTGGTCTTGAATAACAGAAGTTTGATTGTTTTTTCAATGAAAAAGTAGTCACACAAATGTTAATCTATATAACTTTGTCCAATGCAACTATTTTAGAATTGTCAAGTCTCGTTTTCTGAGAGTAAGCCAAGGTCTATATATTTCTTTCTTATCTATAAATTCTTATTCAATGAGTACCCACTTTAACAATGAAACTTAGTCCACTCCATCTGAGACGGCCACTATTGTTTATTGTAACCGTGAAGTCACATTCTCAATTCTTCGAAGCCTCACATATGTATGAATGAGATACAAACTAATGGAAGTTAAGGTTGTTCATGGCTTCGGAAGTTATTTCAGATGCTAACCATCTATTATTGAAAGTTGGGGCAGTTATGGGAATAATAGTGGACTAACCCTAAATAATCAAAAAATTATGCTTTTTCAATGCTTGCATAGTGCACAAGTAACATGGAATATCTTAGGAAAAAATAGGATTGCTTGGTAATTTTAAAAGGCTCCATAAATTCTTGTACTAATAATGTGAATTGAAATAAATGTTAACACATGCTAAAATAATAGAATAAGACATGCATCATGCCAAAAGTTTACAATGCGCACAAGGCATACATACCATGCACACTACTATAATATTTGGGTCATGCAGAAACAACATAGTTATCTTTTGTAGGAGAAATTTAAATGACTATATGTATTTATCAAAAAAAAATTTCTTTCAACATATCAAAACGTTTAAGTTTTATCTTTAAGTTTTAGTTTTAAATTAAACAACTTTTAGAACATCGAACAATTTTTTTTGTTTTGTATTGGCATGACTTGGAGATTTATTTACCGTTGATCAAAATGAACCGCGCACAACTAGCTAACACCGGATCATATCTACAACTTGCACCACATTTGTTGAGATGAATGAAAGTGTCTTCAAATTACATGAATATTGATGAAATTGACCCTGAAGCCCATCCTCTAGCATTAGGCCAATTAAAAAATTAATTACAAAAACATTTTCAATCTATTTTTCCTAGTTTTAGAAAAAGTTTTTGTTGGTCTTGAATAAAAGAGGTTTGGTTGTTTTTTTAATGTAAAAATAGTCACACAAATGTTAATCTACATACCTTTGTCCAACGCAACTATTTTAGAATTGTCAAGTCTCGTTTTCTGAGAAGAAGCCAAGGTCTATATATTTCTTAATAATCTGTAAATTCATATTCAATGAGTACCCATTGGAACCATGAAACTCGGTCCACTCCATCTGAGGCGGTCACTATTGTTTATAGTAACCGTGAAGTCCCATTCTCAATTCTAAGACATGCATCATGAACAAAGCGTGCAATGCGCACAAGGCATACATACCATGCACAGTACTGTAATAGTTGGGTCATGCATAAATAACATATGTCTCTTATGTAGGAGAAATTTAAATTAATATATGTAATATATCATAAATTTTTTCTTTCACCGTATCAGAAGGTTTAAGTTTTATCTTTATGCTTTGATGTTATATTTTACAACTTTCAGAACAACAAACATTTTTCTGATTTGTATAATCGTGGTTTGGAGATTAATATTCAGTTGTTCAAAATGAACTATGCACAACTAGCTAACACCGGCTCATATCTACAACTAACACCACATTTGTTGAGATGAATGAAACTGACTTAAAATTACATGGATCATGATGAAATGGACCCCGAAGCCCATCCTCTGGTATTAGGCCAATTAAAAAATTAATTACAAAAACGTTTGCAATATATTTTTTCTATTTTTAGAAAAAGGTTTTGTTGGTATTGAATAAAAGAAGTTCGATTTTTTTATATAAAAAGTAGTCACACAAATGTTAATCTGCATACTTTGGTCCAACACAACTATTTTAGAATTCTCACGTCTCATTTTCTGAGAGGGAGCCATGGTCTATATATTTCATTCTTTCCTGTAAATTCTTATTCAATGAGTACCCACTTGAACCATTAAACTCGGCCCCCTCCTTCTGAGATGGACACTGTTGTTTATTGTAACTGTGAAGTCCAATTCTCAATTCCTCAGAGCCTCACATAAGTAAGAATGAGATACAAACTAATAAAATTTAAGGTTGTTCATGACTTTGAAAATTATTTCAGATGCTAACTGTTCGTTATTGAAAACTGGGCAAGTTATTGGAATAATAGTGGACTAACCCTAAATACACAGAAAATTATGCTTTTTGAATGCATGCACAATGCACAAGTAACATGGAATATCTTAGGAAAAAACAAGATTGTTTGGTAATTTTAAAAGGCTCCGTAAATTTTGGTACTAATAATGTGAATCGATAATTGAATAGGAAGTGCGTCATCTACAAAGCTTGCAATGCGCACAAGGCATACATACCATGCGCACAAGGCATACATACCATGCACACTACTGTAATAGTTGGGTCGTGCATAAATAACATATTTATCTTATGTAGGAGAAATTTAATTGACTATATGTATTTATCATAAATTTGTTCTTTCACCATATTGGAATATTTAAGTTTTATCTTTAAGTTTTAGTGTTAAATTAAACAACTTTTAGAACATCGAACAATTTTTTTTGTTTTGTATTAGCGTGACTTGGAAATTAATTTACAGTTGTTCAAAATGAACCACACACAACTAGCTAACACCGGCTCATATCTACAACTTGCACCCCATTTGTTGAGATGAAAGAAAGTGTCTTAGAATTACATGGATAATGATGAAATTGACCTTGAAGCACATCCTTTAGTATTTGGCAAGTTAAATAATTAATTACAAAAACATTTTCAATCTATTTTTCCTAGTTTTAGAAAAAGGTTTTGTTAGTCCTGAATAAAAGAATTTTGGTTGTTGTTTCAATGAAAAAGTAGTCACATAAATGTTAATCTATGTACCTTTTTCCAACACAACTATTTCAGAATTGTCAAGTCTCGTTTTCCGAGAGAAACCCATGGTTTATATATTTCATTCTTATCTGTAAGTTCTTATTCAATGAGTACCCATTGGAACCATTAAACTCGGTCCACTCCATCTGAGACGGGCACTATTGTTTATTGTAACCATAAAGTCCCATTCTCAATTTTTCGGAGCCTCACATATGTATGAATGAGATACAAACTAATGGAAGTTAAGGTTGTTCATGGCTTCGGAAGTTATTTTAGATGCTACCAATCTGTTATTGATAATTGGGGAAGTTATGGGAATAATAGTGGACTAACCCTAAATAATCAAAAAATTATGCTTTTTCAATGCATTCATAGTGCACAAGTAGAATAGAACATCTTAGGAAAAAATAGGATTGTTTGGTAATTTTAAAAGGCTCCATAAATTCTTGTACTAATAATGTGAATTAAAATAAATATTAACACATGCTAAAATAATTGAATAAGACATGCATCCTGCCAAAAGCTTACAATGCGCACAAGGCATACATACCATGGACACTACTGTAATAGTTGGGTCATGCATAAAGAACATAGTTATCTTATGTAGGAGAAATTTAAATGACTATATGTATTTATCAAAAAAGAATTCTTTCATCGTATCAGAACGTTTAATTTTTATCTTTCAGTTTTAGTTTTAAATTAAACAACTTTTAGAACATTGAACAATTTTTTTGTTTTGTATTGGCATGACTTGGAGATTTATTTACCGTTGATAAAAATGAACCACGCACAACTAGCTTACACCGGATCATATCTACAACTTGCACCCCATTTGTTGATATGAATGAAAGTGTCTTAAAATTACCTGAATAATGATGAAATTGACCCTGAAGCCCCTCCTCTAGTATTAGGCCAATTAAAAAATTAATTACAAAAACATTTTCAATCTATTTTTCCTAGTTTTAAAAAATGTTTTTGTTGGTCTTGAATAAAAGATGTTTGGTTGTTTTTGAATGAAAAAGTAGTCACACAAATGTTAATCTACATACGTTTGTCCAATGCAACTATTTTAGAATTGTCAAGTCTCGTTTTATGAGAAGAAGACAAGGTCTATATATTTCTTTCTTATCTGTAAATTCTTATTCAATGAGTACCCATTGGAACCATGAAACTCGGTCCACTCCATCTGAGGTGGCCACTATTGTATATAGTAACCGTGAAGTCTCATTCTCAATTCTTCGGAGCCTCACATATGTATGAATGAGACACAAATTAATTGAAGTTAAGGTTGTTCATGGCTTCGGACGTTTTTTCAGATGCTAACCGTCCGTTATTGAAAATTGGGGCAGTTATGGGATTAATAGTGGACAAACCCTAAATAATCAGAAAATTATGCTTTATCAATGCACGCACAATGCACAAGTAATATGGAATATCTCAGGAAAAAACAGGATTGTTTGGTAATTTTAAAAGGCTCCGTAAATTCTTGTACTAATAATGTGAATTGAAATATATAAACACATTCTAAAATAATTAAATAAGACATGCATCATGCACAAAGATTGCAATGCCCACAAGGCATACATACCATGCATACTACTGTAATAGTTGGGCATGCATAAATAACATATTTATCTTATGTAGGAGAAATTTAAATGACTATCTGTATTTATCATAAATTTGTTCTTTAACCATATCGAACAATTTTTTTGTTTTGTATTAGCGTGACTTGGAGATTTAATTACAGTTGTTCAAAATGAACCACACACAGCTAGCTAACACCGGTTCATATCTACAACTTGAACCCCATTTGTTGAGATGAATGAAAGTGTCTTAAAATTACATGGATAATGATGAAATTGACCCTGATGCCTATCTGCTAGTATTTGGCCAATTAAAAATTTAATTACAAAAACATTTTCAATCTATTTTTCCTAGTTTTAGAAAAAGGTTTTGTTGGTCCTGAATAAAAGAAGTTTGGTTGATCTTTTAATGAAAAAGTAGTCACACAAATGTTAATCTGTGTACCTTTGTGCAACGCAACTATTTTAGAATTGTCAAGTCTCGTTTTCCGAGAGAAGCCAATGATCTATATATTTCTTTCTTAACCGTAAATTCTTATTCAATGAGTACCCACTAGAACCATAAAACTCGGTCCTCTCCATCTCAGACGGGCACTATTGTTTATAGTAACCGTGAAGTCCCATTCTCAATTCTTCGGAGCCTCACATATGTATGAATGAGATACAAACTAATGGAAGTTAAGGTTGTTGATGGCTTCGGAAGTTATTTCAGATGCTAATCGTCCGTTACTGATAATTGGGGCAGTTATGGGAATAATAGTGGACTAACCCAAAATACTCAGAAAATTATGCTTTTTCAATGCATGCAAAGTGCACAAGTAACATGGAATATCTTAGGAAAAAATAGGGTTGTTTGGAAATTTTAAAAGGATCCGTAAATTCTTGTACTAATAATGTGAATTGAAAAAATATGAACACATGCTAAAATAATTGAAGAAGACATGCATCATACCCAAAGCTTGCAATGCGCACAAGGCATACATACCATGCACACTACTGTAATAGTTGGGTCGTCCATAAATAACATATTTATCTTATGTAGGAAAAATTTAAACGACGACATGTATTTAAACCACTTCGAACAATTGTTTTTGTTTTGTATTTGCGTGACTTGGAGATTTATTTATAGTTGATCAAAATGAACAACACACAACTAGCTAACACTGGCTCTTATCTACAACTTACACCCCATTTGTTGAGATGAATGAAAGTGTCTTTAAATTACATGGATAATGATGAAATTTACCCTGAAGCCCATCCTCTAGTATATGGCCAATTAAAAAATTAATTACAAAAACATTTTCAATCTATTTTTCCTAGTTTTAGAAAAAGGTTTTGTTGGTTCTGAATAAAAGAAGTTTGGTTGTTTTTTTAATGAAAAGTAGTCACACAAATGTTAATCTATGTACCATTGTGCAAGGAAACTATTTTAGAATTGTCAAGTCTCGTTTTCCGAGAGAAACCCATGGCCTATATATTTATTTCTTTTTCGTAAATTCTTATTCAATGAGTACCCACTTGAACCATAAAACTCGGTCCACTCCATCAGAGACGGACACTATTTTTTATAGTAACCGTGAAGTCCCATTCTCAATTTTTCGAAGCCACACATATGTATGAATGAGTTGCAAACTAATGGAAGTTAAGGTTGTTCATCGCTTTGGAAGTTATTTCAGATGCTAACCGCCTGTTATTGAAAACTGGGGTAGTTATGGGAATAATAGTGGACTAACCCAAAATACTCAAACACTTATGCTATTTGAATGCATACATAATGCACAAGTAATATGGAATATCTTAGTAAAAAAGAGGATTGTTTGGTAATTTTTAAAGGCTCCGTAAAATCATCAACTAATAATGTGGATGGAAAAAATATTGACACATGCTAAAATGATTGAATAAGACATGCATCATGAACAAAGCATGCAATGCGCACAAGGCATACATACCATGCACAGTACTGTGATAGTTGGGTCGTGCGTAAATAACATATTTTTCTTATGTAGGTGAAATTTAAATGACTATATGTATTTATCATAAATTTGTTCTTTGTTGAGCACCTTGTATAATAATATAGGTTTGAATAATTTCAAGCATCTTTTCGCTATGCTATGCTAGCTTCTTTGATTCACAGCTAGTTTCAAACTAAAACTATAGGGTAGGGGCTCTTCCCACGGGTACTTAGCTTAGCTAGTTTAGGGTTTCTATCGCGCTATATTTTAGGCAAAAAAGATGGGTTTTAAAATAAGGAAGCCGAACCTCTACTAATCGACCTAGGCACATAAAAAATTCTTGGCGTCGAGAGAGATTTGAGATTCCATAAGTAACTCAGTTAGTGTGAGGGCTTGGAAGAAGAAAGTGTTCTTTCTTCTTTAAGTTTTATCATTAAGTTTTAGTGTTAAATTAACCAACTTTTAGAACTTCGAACAATTTATTTTTGTTTGTATTAGCATGACTCGGAGATTTATTTACCGTTGATCAAAATAAACCATGCACAACTAGCTAACACAAGATCATATCTAGACCTTGCACCCCATTTGTTGAGATGAATGAAAGTGTCTTAAAATTACATGGATAATGATGAAATTGACTATGAAGCCCATCCTCTAGTATTTGGCCAATTAAAAAATTAATTACAAAAACGTTTTAATCTATTTTCCTAGTTTTAGAAAAAGGTTTTGTTGGTCTTGAATAAAAGAAGTTTGGTTGTTTTTTTAATGAAAAAGTAGTCTCACAAAAGTGAACCCATGTACCTTTGTCCAACGCAACTATTTTAGAATTTCCACGTCTCATTTTACCATGGTCTATATATTTCTTTCTTTCAGGTATATTCTTATTCAATGAGTACCCACTGGAACCATGAAACTCGGTCCACTCCATCTTAGACGGGCACTATTGTTTATAGTAACCGTGAAATCCCATTCTCAACTCTTCGGAGCCTCACATATGTATGAATGAGATACAAGCTTTTGGAAGTTATGGTTGTTCATGGCTTCGGAAGTTATTTCAGATGCAAACCGTCCGTTATTAAATACAGGGGCAGTTATGGGAATAATAGTGGACTATCCCTAAAAACTTAGAAAATTATACTTTTTCAATGCATGAACAAAGCACAAGTAACATGGAATATCTTAGGAAAAAACAGGATTGTTTGGTAATTTTAAAAGGCTCCGTAAATTCTTGTACTAATAATGTGAATTGAAAAATTATTAACACATGCTAAAATAATTGAAGAATACATGCACCATGCACAAAGCTTGCAATGCCCACAAGACATACATACCATGCACACTACTGTAATAGTTGGGTCGTGCATAAATAACATATTTATCTTATGTAGGAGAAATTTAAATGACTCTATGTATTTATCATAAATTTGTTCTTTAACCATATCGGTTCGTTTATGTTTTATCTTTAAGTTTTAGTGTTAAATTATACAACTTTTAGAGCATGGAAAATTTTTTTTGTTTTCTATTAGAGTGACTTGGAGATTTATTTACAGTTGTTTCATAATGAACCACGCACAACTAGCTAACACCGGTTCATATCTACAACTTGCACCCTATTTGTTGAGATGAATGAAAATGTCTTAAACTTTCATGGATAATGATGAAATTGACCCATATTCCATCCTCTAGTATTTGGCCAATTAAAAAATTAATTACGAAAACATTTTCAATCTATTTTTCCTAGTTTTAGAAAAAAGTTTTGTTGGTCCTAAATAAAGAAGTTTGGTAGTTTTTTAATGAAAAAGTAGTCACACAAATGTTAATCTATGTACGTTTTCCATGGCAAACTCATGGCCTATATATTTCTTTCTTATCCGTAAATTCTTATTCAATGAGTACCCACTGGAACCATAAAACTCGGTCCACTCCATCAGAGATGGGCACTATTGTTTATAGTAACTGTGAAGTCCCATTCTCAATTCTTCGGAGCCTCACATATGTATGAATGAGATAAAAACTAATGGAAGTTAAGGTTGTTCATGGCTTCGGAAGTTATTTCAGATGCTAACCGTCCGTTATTGAAAATTGGGGTAGTTATGGGAATAATAGTGGACTAATCCTAAATACTCAAAAACATATGTTATTTCAATGCATACACAATGCACAACTAATATGGAATATCTTAGGAAAAAAGAGGATTGTTTGGTAATTTTTAAAGGATCCTTAAAATCTTCAACTAACAATGTTGATGGGAAAAATATTAACACATGCTAAAATGATTGAATAAGACATGCATCATGAACAAAGCGTGCAATGCGCACAAGGCATACATACCATGCACAGTACTGTAATAGTTGGGTCGTGCATAAATAACATATTTCTCTTATGTAGGAGAAATTTAAATTAATATATGTAATTTATAATAAATTTGTGCTTTCACCGTATCAGAAGGTTTAAGTTTTATCTTTATGCTTTGGTGTTATATTTTACAACTTTCAGAACAACGAACATTTTTTTCGATTTGTATAAGCGTGATTTGGAGATTAATATTCAGTTGTTCAAAATGAACTATGCACAACTAGCTAACACCGGCTCATATCAACAACTAACACCACATTTGTTGAGATGAATGAAACTGACTTAAAATTACATGGATCATGATGAAATGGACCCCGAAGCCCATCCTCTGGTATTAGGCCAATTAAAAAATTAATTACAAAAACGTTTGCAATATATTTTTTCTATTTTTAGAAAAAGGTTTTGTTGGTATTGAATAAAAGAAGTTCGATTTTTTTATATAAAAAGTAGTCACACAAATGTTAATCTGTATACCTTGGTCCAACACAACTATTTTAGAATTCTCACGTCTCATTTTCAGAGAGGGAGCCATGGTCTATATATTTCTTTCTCATCCGTAAATTCTTATTCAATGAGTACCCACTGGAACCATTAAACTCGGCCCCCTCCTTCTGAGATGGACACTGTTGTTTATAGTAACTGTGAAGTCCAATTCTCAATTCCTCAGAGCCTCACATAAGTAAGAATGAGATACAAACTAATGAAAGTTAAGGTTTTTCATGACTTGGAAAATTATTTCAGATGCTAACTATTCGTTATTGAAAACTGGGCAAGTTATTGGAATAATAGTGGACTAACCCTAAATACACAGAAAATTATGCTTTTTGAATGCATGCACAATGCACAAGTAACATGGAATATCTTAGGAAAAAACAGGATTGTTTGGTAATTTTAAAAGGCTCCGTAAATTTTGCTACTAATAATGTGAATCGATAATTGAATAGGAAGTGCGTCATCTACAAAGCTTGCAATGCGCACAAGGCATACATACCATGCACACTGCTGTAATAGTTGGGTCGTGCATAAATAACATATTTATCTTATGTAGGAGAAATTTAATTGACTATATGTATTTATCATAAATTTTTTCTTTCACCATATTGGAATATTTAAGTTTTATCTTTAAGTTTTAGTGTTAAATTAAACAACTTTTAGAACATCGAACAATTTTTTTTGTTTTGTATTAGCGTGACTTGGAAATTAATTTATAGTTGTTCAAAATGAACCACACACAACTAGCTAACAACGGCTCATATCTACAACTTGCACCCCATTTGTTGAGATGAAAGAAAGTATCTTAAAATTACATGGATAATGATGAAATTGACCTTGAAGCACATCCTTTAGTATTTGGCAAGTTAAATAATTAATTACAAAAACATTTTCAATCTATTTTTCCTAGTTTTAGAAAAAGGTTTTGTTAGTCCTGAATAAAAGAATTTTGGTTGTTGTTTCAATGAAAAAGTAGTCACATAAATGTTAATCTATGTACCTTTTTCCAACGCAACTATTTCAGAATTGTCAAGTCTCATTTTCCGAGAGAAACCCATGGTCTATATATTTCATTCTTATCTGTAAGTTCTTATTCCATGAGTACCCATTGGAACCATTAAACTCGGTCCACTCCATCTGAGACGGGCACTATTGTTTATTGTAACCATAAAGTCCCATTCTCAATTTTTTGGAGCCTCACATATGTATGAATGAGTTGCAAACTAATGGAAGTTAAGGTTGTTCATGGCTTCGGAAGTTATTTCCGATGCTAACCGTCCATTATTCAAAACTGGGGCATTTATGGGAATAATAGTGAACTAACGCTAAATACTCAAAAACTTATGCTATTTCAATGCATACACAATGCACATGTAATATGGAATATCTTAGGAAAAAAGAGGATTTTTTGGTAATTTTTAAAGGCTCCGTAAAACCTAAAACTAATAATGTGGATGGAAAAAATATTAACACATGCTAAAATGATTGAATAAGACATGCATCATGAACAAAGCGTGCAATGCACACAAGTTATACATACCATGCACAGTACTGTAATAGTTGGGTCGTTCATAAATAACATATTTCTCTTATGTAGGAGAAATTTAAATTAATACATGTAATTTATCATAAATTTGTTCTTTCACCGTATCAGAAGGTTTAAGTTTTATCTTTATGCTTTGGTGTTATATTTTACAACTTTCAGAACAACGAACATTTTTTTTGATTTGTATAAGCGTGATTTGGAGATTAATATTCAGTTGTTCAAAATGAACTATGCACAACTAGCTAACACCGGCTCATATCTACAACTAACACCACATTTGTTGAGATGAATGAAACTGACTTAAAATTACATGGATCATGATGAAATGGACCCCGAAGCCCATCCTCTGGTATTAGGCCAATTAAAAAATTAATTACAAAAACGTTTGCAATATATTTTTTCTATTTTTAGAAAAAGGTTTTGTTGGTATTGAATAAAAGAAGTTCGATTGTTTATGTAAAAAGTAGTCACACAAATGTTAATCTGTATACCTTGGTCCAACACAACTATTTTAGAATTCTCACGTCTCATTTTCCGAGAGGGAGCCATGGTCTATATATTTCTTTCTTTCCTGTAAATTCTTATTCAATGAGTACCCACTGGAACCATTAAACTCGGCCCCCTCCATCTAAGATGGACACTGTTGTTTATAGTAACTGTGAAGTCCAATTCTCAATTCCTCAAAGCCTCAAATAAGTAAGAATGAGATACAAACAAATGAAAGTTAAGGTTGTTCATGACTTTGAAAATTATTTCAGATGCTAACTATTCGTTATTGAAAACTGGGCAAGTTATTGGAATAATAGTGGACTAACCCTAAATACACAAAAAATTATGCTTTTTGAATGCATGCACAATCCACAAGTAACATGGAATATCTTAGGAAAAAACAGGATTGTTTGGTAATTTTAAAAGGCTCCGTAAATTTTGCTACTAATAATGTGAATCGATAATTGAATAGGAAGTGCGTCATCTACAAAGCTTGCAATGCGCACAAGGCATACATACCATGCACACTGCTGTAATAGTTGGGTCGTGCATAAATAACATATTTATCTTATGTAGGAGAAATTTAATTGACTATATGTATTTATCATAAATTTTTTCTTTCACCATATTGGAATATTTAAGTTTTATCTTTAAGTTTTAGTGTTAAATTAAACAACTTTTAGAACATCGAACCATTTTTTTTGTTTTGTATTAGCGTGACTTGGAAATTAATTTACAGTTGTTCAGAATGAACCACACACAACTAGCTAACACCGGCTCATATCTACAACTTGCACCCCATTTGTTGAGATGAAAGAAAGTGTCTTAAAATTACATGGATAATGATGAAATTGACCTTGAAGCACATCCTTTAGTATTTGGCAAGTTAAATAATTAATTACAAAAACATTTTCAATCTATTTTTCCTAGTTTTAGAAAAAGGTTTTGTTAGTCCTGAATAAAAGAATTTTGGTTGTTGTTTCAATGAAAAAGTAGTCACATAAATGTTAATCTATGTACCTTTTTCCAACGCAACTATTTCGGAATTGTCAAGTCTCGTTTTCCGAGAGAAACCCATGGTTTATATATTTCATTCTTATCTGTAAGTTCTTATTCAATGAGTACCCATTGGAACCATTAAACTCGGTCCACTCCATCTGAGACGGGCACTATTGTTTATTGTAACCATAAAGTCCCATTCTCAATTTTTCGGAGCCTCACATATGTATGAATGAGTTGCAAACTAATGGAAATTAAGGTTGTTCATGGCTTCGGAAGTTATTTCCGATGCTAACCGTCCATTATTCAAAACTGGGGCATTTATGGGAATAATAGTGAACTAACGCTAAATACTCAAAAACTTATGCTATTTCAATGCATACACAATGCACAAGTAATATGGAATATCTTAGGAAAAAAGAGGATTTTTTGGTAATTTTTAAAGGCTCCGTAAAATCTATAACTAATAATGTGGATGGAAAAAACATTAACACATGCTAAAATGATTGAATAAGACATGCATCATGAACAAAGCGTGCAATGCACACAAGGTATACATACCATGCACAGTACTGTAATAGTTGGGTCGTGCATAAATAACATATTTCTCTTATGTAGGAGAAATTTAAATTAATACATGTAATTTATCATAAATTTGTTCTTTCACCGTATCAGAAGGTTTAAGTTTTATCTTTATGCTTTGGTGTTATATTTTACAACTTTCAGAACAACGAACATTTTTTTTGATTTGTATAAGCGTGATTTGGAGATTAATATTCAGTTGTTCAAAATGAACTATGCACAACTAGCTAACACCGGCTCATATCTACAACTAACACCACATTTGTTGAGATGAATGAAACTGACTTAAAATTACATGGATCATGATGAAATGGACCCCGAAGCCCATCCTCTGGTATTAGGCCAATTAAAAAATTAATTACAAAAACGTTTGCAATATATTTTTCTATTTTTAGAAAAAGGTTTTGTTGGTATTGAATAAAAGAAGTTCGATTTTTTTATGTGAAAAGTAGTCACACAAATGTTAATCTGTATACCTTGGTCCAACACAACTATTTTAGAATTCTCACATCTCATTTTCCGAGAGGGAGCCATGGTCTATATATTTCTTTCTTTCCTGTAAATTCTTATTCAATGAGTACCACTGGAACCATTAAACTCGGTCCCCTCCTTCTGAGATGGACACTGTTGTTTATAGTAACTGTGAAGTCCAATTCTCAATTCCTCAGAGCCTCACATAAGTAAGAATGAGATACAAACTAATGAAAGTTAAGGTTGTTCATGACTTTGAAAGTTATTTCAGATGCTAACTGTTCGTTATTGAAAACTGGGCAAGTTATTGGAATAATAGTGGACTAACCCTAAATACACAGAAAATTATGCTTTTTGAATGCATGCACAATGCACAAGTAACATGGAATATCTTAGGAAAAAACAGGATTGTTTGATAATTTTAAAATGCTCCGTAAATTTTGGTACTAATAATGTGAATTGATAATTGAATAGGAAGTGCGTCATCTACAAAGCTTGCAATGTGCACAAGGCATACATACCATTCACACTACTGTAATAGTTGGGTCGTGCATAAATAACATATTTACCTTATGTAGGAGAAATTTAATTGACTATATGTATTTATCATAAATTTGATCTTTCACCATATCGGAATATTTATGTTTTATCTTTAAGTTTTAGTGTTAAATTAAACAACTTTTATAACATCGAACAATTTTTTCTGTTTTGTATTAGCGTGACTTGGAAATTAATTTACTGTTGTTCAAAATGAACCACACACAACTAGCTAACACCGGCTCATATCTACAACTTGCACCCCATTTGTTGAGAAGAATGAAAGTATCTTAAAATTACATGGATAATGATGAAATTGACCCTGAAGCACATCTTCTAGTATTTGGCCAGTTAAAAAATTAATTACAAAATCTTTTTCAATCTATTTTCCCTAGTTTTAGAAAAAGGCTTTGTTAGTCCTGAATAAAAGAAGTTTGGTTGTTGTTTTAATGAAAAGGTTGTCACATAAATGTTAATATATGTACCTTTTTCCAACGCAACTATTTTAGAATTGTCAAGTCCCATTTTCCGAGAGAAACCCATGGTCTATATATTTCTTTCTTATCCGTAAATTCTTATTCAATGAGTACCCATTGGAACCATTAAACTCGGTCCACTCCATCTGAGACGGGCACTATTGTTTATTGTAACCGTAAAGTCCCATTCTCAATTTTTTGGAGCCTCACATATGTATGAATGAGTTGCAAACTAATAAAAGTTAAGGTTGTTCATGGCTTCGGAAGTTATTTCAGATGCTAACCGTTCGTTACTTAAAACCGGGGCATTTATGGGAATAATAGTGAACTAACCCTAAATACTCAAAAACTTATGCTATTTCAATGCATACACAATGCACAAGTAATATGGAATATCTTAGGAAAAAGTAGGATTTTTTGGTAATTTTTAAAAGCTCCGTAAAATCTAAAACTAATAATGTGGATGGAAAAAATATTAACACAATCTAAAATGATTGAATAAGACATGCATTATGAACAAAGCGTGCAATGCGCACAAGGCATACATGCCACGCACAGTACTGTAATAGTTGGGTCGTGCATAAATAACATATTTCTCTTATGTAGGAGAAATTTAAATTAATACATGTAATTTATCATAAATTTGTTCTTTCACCGTATCAGAAGGTTTAAGTTTTATCTTTATGCTTTGGTGTTATATTTTACAACTTTCAGAACAACGAACATTTTTTTCGATTTGTATAAGCGTGATTTGGAGATTAATATTCAGTTGTTCAAAATGAACTATGCACAACTAGCTAACAACGGCTCATATCTACATCTAACACCACATTTGTTGAAATGAATGAAACTGACTAAAAATTACATGGATCATGATGAAATGGTCCCCGAAGCCCATCCTCTGGTATTAGGCCAATTAAAAAATTAATTATAAAAATGTATGCAATATATTTTTTCTATTTTTAGAAAAAGGTTTTGTTGGTATTGAATAAAAGAAGTTCGATTTTTTTATATAAAAAGTAGTCACACAAATGTTAATCTGTATACCTTGGTCCAACACAACTATTTTAGAATTCTCACGTCTCATTTTCCGAGAGAGGGCCATGGTCTATATATTTCTTTCTTTCCTGTAAATTCTTATTCAATGAGTACCCACTGGAACCATTAAACTCGGCCCCCTCCTTCTGAGATGGACACTGTTGTTTATAGTAACTGTGAAGTCCAATTCTCAATTCCTCAGAGCCTCACATAAGTAAGAATGAGATACAAACTAATGAAAGTTAAGGTTGTTCATGACTTTGAAAGTTATTTCAGATGCTAACTGTTCGTTACTGAAAACTGGGCAAGTTATTGGAATAATAGTGGACTAACCCTAAATACACAGAAAATTATGCTTTTTCAATGCATGAACAATGCACAAGTAACATGGAATATCTTAGGAAAAAACAGGATTGTTTGGTAATTTTAAAAGGCTCCGTAAATTTTGGTACTAATAATGTGAATTGATAAATTGAATAGGAAGTGCGTCATCTACAAAGCTTGCAATGCGCACAAGGCATACATACCATGCACACTACTGTAATAGTTGGGTCGTGCATAAATAACATATTTATCTTATGTAGGAGAAATTTAATTGACTATATGTATTTGTCATAAATTTGTTCTTTCACCATATCGGAATATTTATGTTTTATCTTTGAGTTTTAGTGTTAAATTAAACAACTTTTAGAACATCGAACTATTTTTTTTGTTTTGTATTAGCATGACTTGGAAATTAATTTACTGTTGTTCAAAATGAACCACACACAACTAGCTACCACCGGCTCATATCTACAACTTGCACCCCATTTGTTGAGAAGAATGAAAGTGTCTTAAAATTACATGGATAATGATGAAATTGGCCCTGAAGCACATATTCTAGTATTTGGCCAGTTAAAAAATTAATTACAAAAACATTTTCAATCTATTTTTCCTAGTTTTAGAAAAAGGCTTTGTCAGTCATGAATAAAAGAAGTTTGGTTGTTGTTTTAATGAAAAGGTAGTCACATAAATGTTAATATATGTACCATTTTCCAATGCAACTATTTCAGAATTGTCAAGTCCCATTTTCCGAGAGAAACCCATGGTCTATATATTTCTTTCTTATCTGTAAATTCTTATTCAATGAGTACCCATTGGAACCATTAAACTCGGTCCACTCCATCTGAGACGGGCACTATTGTTTATTGTAACCGTAAAGTCCCATTCTCAATTTTTTGGAGCCTCACATATGTATGAATGAGTTGCAAACTAATGGAAGTTAAGGTTGTTCATGGCTTCGGAAGTTATTTCAGATGCTAACCGTCCGTTATTTAAAACCGGGGCATTTATGGGAATAATAGTGAACTAACCCTAAATACTCAAAAACTTATGCTATTTCAATGCATACACAATGCACAAGTAATATGGAATATCTTAGGAAAAAAGAGGATTTTTTGGTAATTTTTAAAGGCTCCGTAAAATCTAAAACTAATAATGTGGATGGAAAAATATTAACACAATCTAAAATGATTGAATAAGACATGCATCATGAACAAAGCGTGCAATGCGCACAAGGCATACATGCCATGCACAATACTGTAATAGTTGGGTCGTGCATAAATAACATATTTCTCTTATGTAGGAGAAATTTAAATTAATACATGTAAATTATTATAAATTTGTTCTTTCACCGTATCAGAAGGTTTAAGTTTTATCTTTATGCTTTGGTGTTATATTTTACAACTTTTAGAACAACGAACATTTTTTTTGATTTGTATAACGTGATTTGGAGATTAATATTCAGTTGTTCAAAATGAACTATGCACAACTAGCTAACACCGGCTCATATCTACAACTAACACCACATTTGTTGAGATGAATGAAACTGACTTAAAATTATATGGATCATGATGAAATGGACCCCGAAGCCCATCCTCTGGTATTAGGCAAATTAAAAAATTAATTACAAAAACGTTTGCAATATATTTTTTCTATTTTAAGAAAAAGGTTTTGTTGGTATTGAATAAAAGAAGTTCGATTTTTTTTATATAAAAAGTACTCACACAAATGTTAATCTGTATACCTTGGTCCAACACAACTATTTTAGAATTCTCACGTCTCATTTTCCGAGAGGGAGCCATGGTCTATATATTTCTTTCTTTCCTGTAAATTCTTATTCAATGAGTACCCACTGGAACCATTAAACCTGGCCCCCTCCTTCTGAGATGGACACTATTGTTTATAGTAACTGTGAAGTTCAATTCTCTATTCCTCAGAGCCTCACATAAGTAAGAATGAGATACAAACTAATGAAAGTTAAGGTTCTTCATGACTTTGAAAGTTATTTCAGATGCTAACTGTTCGTTATTGAAAACTGGGCAAGTTATTGGAATAATAGTGGACTAACCCTAAATACACAGAAAATTATGCTTTTTCAATGCATGCACAATGCACAAGTAACATGGAATATCTTAGGAAAAAACAGGATTGTTTGGTAATTTTAAAAGGCTCCGTAAATTTTGGTACTAATAATGTGAATTGATAATTTAATAGGAAGTGCATCATCTACAAAGCTTGCAATGCGCACAAGGCATACATATCATGAACACTACTGTAATAGTTGGGTCGTGCATAAATAACATATTTATCTTATGTAGGAGAAATTTAATTGACTATATGTATTTATCATAAATTTGTTCTTTCACCATATCGGAATATTTATGTTTTACCTTTAAGTTTTAGTGTTAAATTACACAACTTTTAGAACATCGAACAATTTTTTTTGTTTTGTATTAGCATGACTTGGAAATTAATTTACTGTTGTTCAAAATGAACCACACACAACTAGCTACCACCGGCTCATATCTACAACTTGCACCCCATTTGTTGAGAAGAATGAAAGTGTCTTAAAATTACATGGATAATGATGAAATTGGCCCTGAAGCACATATTCTAGTATTTGGCCAGTTAAAAAATTAATTACAAAAACATTTTCAATCTATTTTTCCTAGTTTTAGAAAAAGGCTTTGTCAGTCATGAATAAAAGAAGTTTGGTTGTTGTTTTAATGAAAAGGTAGTCACATAAATGTTAATATATGTACCATTTTCCAACGCAACTATTTCAGAATTGTCAAGTCTCGTTTTCCGAGAGAAACCCATGGTCTATTTATTTCTTTCTTATCCGTAAATTCTTATTCAATGAGTACCCATTGGAACCATTAAACTCGGTCCACTCCATCTGAGACAGGCACTATTGTTTATTGCAACCGTAAAGTCCCATTCTCAATTTTTCGGAGCCTCACATATGTATGAATGAGTTGCAAACTAATGGAAGTTAAGGTTGTTCATGGCTTCGGAAGTTATTTCCGGTGCTAACCGTCCGTTATTCAAAACTGGGGCATTTATGGGAATAATAGTGAACTAACCCTAAATACTCAAAAACCTAGGCTATTTCAATGCATACACAATCCAAAAGTAATATGGAATATCTTAGGAAAAAAGAGGATTTTTTGGTAATTTTTAAAGGCTCCGTAAAATCTTCTACTAATATTGTGGATTGAAAAAATATTAACACATGCTAAAATGATTGAATAAGACATGCATCATGAACAAAGAGTGCAATGCGCACAAGGAATACATACCATGTACAGTACTGTAATAGTTGGGTCGTGCGTAAATAACATATTTCTCTTATGTAGGAGAAATTAAAATTACTATATGTAATTTATCGTAAATGTGTTCTTTCACCATATCGGAATGTTTAAGTTTTATCTTTATGTTTTGGTGTTATATTTTACAACTTTAAGAACATCGGACATTTTTTTCGATTTGTATAAGCGTGACTTCGAGATTTATATTCAGTTGTTGAAAATGAACCATGCACAACTAGCTAACACCGGCTCATATCTACAACTAGCATCCCATTTGTTGAGATGAATGAAAGTATCCTAAAATTACATGGATAATGATGAAATCGACCCTGAAGCCCATCCACTGGCATTAGGCCAATTAAAAAATTAAAAGAAGTTTTGAATAAAAGAAGTTGGTCTTGAATAAAAGAAGTTTGATTTTTTTTAATGGAAAAGTAGTCACACAAATGTTAATCTATATACCTTGGTCCAACGCAACTATTTTAGAATTGTCACGTCTCATTTTTTGAGAGGGAGCCATGGTCTATATATTTCTTTCTTTCCTGTAAATTCTTATTCAATGGGTAGCCACTGCAACCAAAAAACTCGATCCCCTCCTTCTGAGATGGACACTGTTGTTTATAGTAACCGTGAAGTCCAATTCTCAATTCCTCGAAGCCTCACATAAGTATGAATGAGATACAAACTAATGAAAGTTAAGGTTGTTCATGGTTTTGAAAGTTATTTCAGATGCTAACTGTCTGTTATTAAAACTGGGGAAGTTATTGGAATAACAGTCGACTAACCCTAAATACACAGAAAATTATGCTTTTTCAATGGATGCACAATGCACAAGTAACATGTAATATCTTAGGAAAAAACATGATTGTTTGGTGATTTTAAAAGGCTCCGTAAATTCTTTTACTAATAATGTGAATTGATAAAATATTAACACATGCTAAAATAATTTAATAGGATATGCATCATGCACAAAGCTTGCAAGCGCATAAGGCATACATACCATGCACACTACTATAATATTTGGGTCGTGCAAAAATAACATATTTATCTTATGTAGGTGAAATTTAAATTACTATATGTAATTTATCGTAGATTTGTCCTTTCACCATATCAGAATGTTTACGTTTTATCTTTATGTTTTGATGTTATGTTTTATAACTTTCAGATCTTCGAACAATTTTTTTATTTTTATTAGGTTGACGTGGATATTTATATTAAGTTGTTCAAAATGAACCATGCACAACTAGCTAACACCGGCTCATATCTACAACTTCCACCCCATTTGTCGAGTTGAATGAATGTGTCTTAAAATTAAATGGATAATGATGAAATCGACCCTGAAGCCCATCATATGGTATTAGGCCAATTAAAAATTAATTATAAAAACATTTGCAAACAATTTTTCCTATTTTTATAAAAAGGTTTTGTTTTTCTTGAATAAAAGAAGTTTTTTTTTTATGAAAAAGTAGTCACACAAATGTTAATCTATATACCTTGGTCCAACGCAACTATTTTAGAATTGTCCTGTCTCATTTTCTGAGAGGGAGCTAGAGTCTAGATATTTCTTTCTTCCCTCTAAATTCTTATTCAACGAGTACCCACTGGAACCATGAAACTCGGTCCACTCCATCTGAGACGGGCACTATTGTTTATAGTAACCGTGAAGTCCCATTCTCAATTCCTCGAAGCCTCGCATATATGTGAATGAGATACAAACTAATGGAAGTTAAGTTTTTTCATGGCTTCGGAAGTTATTTCAGATGCTAACCGTCCATTATTCAAAACTGGGGCGGTTATGGGAATAATAGTGGACTAACCCTAAATACTTAGAAAATTATGCTTTTTCAATGCATGCACAATGCACAAGTAACATTGAATATCTTAGGAAAAAACAATATTGTTTGGTGATATTGAAAGGCTCCATAAAATCATGTACAAATAATGTGAATTGAAAAAATATTAACACATGATAAAGTAATTGAACAAGACATGCATCATGCACAAAGCTTGCAATACGCACAAGTCATACATACCATGCACACTTCTGTAATAGTTGGGTCGTGCATAAATAATATATTTATCTTATGTAGGAGAAATTTAACTAACTATGTGTATTTATCATAAATTTGTTCTTTCACCATATCAGAACGTTTAAGTTTTATCTTTATGTTTTGGAGTTAAATTAAACAACTTTTAGAACATTGAACAATTTTTTTGGTTTTGTATTAGCATGACTCAGAGATTTATTTACAGTTGTTCAAAATGAACCACATACAACTAGCTAACACCGGCTCATATGTACAACTTGCACCCCATTTGTTGAGATGAATGAATGTGTATTAAAATTACATGGATATTGATGAAATTGACCCTGAAGCCCATCCTCTAGTATTAAGCCAATTAAAAAATTAATTAAAAAAACATTTTCAATCTATTTTTCCATGTTTTAGAAAAAGGTTTTTTTGGTCTTGAATAAAACAAATCTGGTTGTTTTTTTAATGAAAAAATGTTAATCTATACACCTTGGTTCAACGCAATTATTTTTTAATTTTCAAGTCTCATTTTCTGAGAGGAAGCCAAGGTCTATATATTTCTTTCTTATCTGTAAATTCTTATTCAATGAGTACCCACTGGAAGTATGAAACTCGGTCCACTCCATCTGAGACGTGCACCACTGTTTATAGTAACTGTGAAGTCCCATTCTCAATTCCTCGAAGCATCACATATGTATGAATGATATACAAACTAATGGAAGTTAAGGGTTATCATGGCTTCGAAAGTTATTTCAGATGCTACTGAAAACGGGGGCAGTTATAGGAATAATAGTGGACTAACCCTATATACTAAGAAAATTATGCTATTTCAATGTCTGCACAATACACAAGTAATATGGAATATCTTAGGAAAAAAGAGGATTGTTTGGTAATTTTAAAAGGCTCCGTAAAATCTTCTACTAATAATGTGGATTGAAAAAATATTAACACATGGTAAAATAATTGAATAAGACATGCATTATGAACAAAGTGTGCAATGCGCACAAGGCATACATACCATGCACACTACTTTAATAGTTGGGTCGTGTATAAATAACATATTTATCTTATGTAGGAGAAATTTAAATTAGTAAATGTAATTTATCAAAAATTTGTTCTTTCACCATATCGGAATGTTTAAGTTTTATCTTTATGTTTTGGTGTTATACTTTACAACTTTCAGAACATCGAATATTTTTTTCAATTTGTATTAGTGTGACTTGGAGATTTATATTCAGTTGCTGAAAATGAACCATGCACAACTAGCTAACACCGGCTCGTATCTACAACTTGCACCACATTTGTTGAGATGAATGAAAGTGTCTTAAAATTAAATGGATAATGATGAAATCGACCCTGAAGCCCATGATATGGTATTAGGCCAATTAAAATATTAATTATAAAAACATTTGCAATCAATTTTTCCAATTTTTAGAAAAAGGCTTTGTTGGTCTTGAATAAAAGAAGTTTGTTTTCTTTAATGAAAATAGTCACACAAATGTTAATCTATACACCTTGGTCCAACGGAACTATTTTAGAATTGTCATGTCTCATTTTCCAAGAGGGAGCCATGGTGTATATATTTCTCTCTTTCCCATAAATTCTTATTCAATGTGTACCCATTGGAACCATGAAACTCGGTTCACTCCATCTGGGATGGACACGGTTGTTTATAGTAACCGTGAAGTCGCATTCTCAATTCCTCGGAGCCTCACATATATTTGAATGAGATACAAACTAATGGAAGTTAAGGTTGTTCATGGCTTCGAAAGTTATTTCAGATGCTAATCGTCCGTTAATGAAACCTGGGACAGTTATGGGGATAATAGTGGACAAACCATAAATACTCAGGAATTTATGCTATTTCATTACATGCACAATGCACAAGTAATATGCAATCTCTTAGGAAAAAAGAGGATTGTTTGGTAATTTTTAAAGGTTCCATAAATTCTTCTACTAATAATGTGGATTGAAAAAATATTAACACATGCTAAAATAATTGAATAAGACATGCATTATCAACAAAGCGTGCAATGCGCGCAAGGCATACATACCATGCACACTACTGTAATAGTTGGGTCGTGTATAAATAACATATTTATCTTATGTAGGAGAAATTTAAATTACTATATGTAATTTATCATAAATTTGTTCTTTCACCATATCGGAATGTTTAAGTTTTATCTTAATGTTTTGCTGTTATACTTTAAAACTTTCAGAACATCAAACATTTTTTTCAATTTGTATTAGCATGACTTGGTGATTTATATTCAGTTGCTCAAAAATGAACCACGCACAACTAGCTAACACCGTCTCGTATCTACAACTTACACGCCATTTGTTGCGATGAATGAAAGTGTCTTAAAATTAAATGGATAATGATGAAATCGACCCTGAAGCCCATCATATGGTATTAGGCCAATTAAAATATTAATTATAAAAACATTTGCAATCAACTTTTCCATTTTTTAGAAAAAGGATTTGTTGGTCTTGAATAAAAGAAGTTTGTTTTCTTTAATGAAAATTTAGTCACACAAATTTTAATCTATACACCTTGGTCCAACGGAACTATTTTAGAACTATCATGTCTCATTTTCCAAGAGGGAGCCATGGTCTATATATTCCTTTCTTTCCCATTAATTCTTATTCAATGTGTACGCACTGGAACCATGAAACTCGGTCCACTCCATCTGAGATGGACACCGTTGTTTATAGTAACCGTGAAGTCGCATTCTCAATTCCTCAGAGCCTCACATATATTTGAATGAGATACAAACTAACGGAAGTTAAGGTTGATCACGGCTTCGAAAGTTATTTCTGATGCTATTGAAAACTGGGACAGTTATGGGGATAATAGTGGACTAACCCTAAATACTCAGAAAATTATACTATTTCAATGCATGCACAATGCACAAGTAATATGGAATATCTTAGGAAAAAAAGGATTGTTTGGTAATTTTAAAAGGCTCCGTAAAATCTTCTACTAATAATGTGGATTGAAAAAATATTAACACATGCTAAAACAATTGAATAAGACATGCATCATGAACAAAGTGTGCAATGCGCACAAGGCATACATACCATGCACACTACTGTAATTGTTGGGTCGTGCATAAATAACATATTTATCATAAATTTGTTCTTTGACCATATCGGAACGTTTAAGTATTATCTTTATGTTTTGGTGTTGAATTGTACAACTTTTAGAACTTGGAACAATTTTTTTTTTGTATTAGCGTGACTTGGAGATTTATTTACAGTTATTCAAAATGAACCACACACAACTAGCTAACACCGGCTCATATCAACAACTTGCACCGCATTTGTTGAGATGAATGAAAGTGTCTTTAAATTACGTGGATAATGATGAAATTGACCCTAAAGCCCAACCTCTAGTATTAGGCCAATTAAAAAATTAATTACAAAAACATTTTCAATCTATTTTTCCAAGTTTTAGAAAAAGGTTTTGTTGGTCGTTAATGAAAGAAGTTTGGCTATTTTTTTGATAAAAAAGTAGTCACATAAATGTTAATCTATATAGCTTTGTCCAACGCAGTTATATTTTGAATTGTCAAGTCTCATTTTCTGAGAGGAAGCCATGGTCTATTTATTTATTTCTTGTATGTAAATTCTTATTCAATGAGTACCCACTGGAACCATGAAACTCGGTCCACTCCATCTGAGACGGGTACTATTGTTTATAGCCACCGTGAAGTCACATTTTAAATTCCTCGGAGCTTTCCATATGTATGAATGCGATACAAACTAATGGAAGTTAAGGTTGTTCATGGCTTCGAAAGTTATTTCAAATGCTAACCGTCCGTTAATGAAAACTGGGGCAATTATGGGAATAATAGTGGACTAACCCTAAATACTCTGAAAATTATTCTGTTTCAATGCATGCACAATGCACAAGTAATATGGAATATGTTAGGAAAAATGAGGATTGTTTGGTAATTTTTAAAGGCTCCGTAAAATCTTGTACTAATAATATGAATTGAAAAAATATAAACACATGCTAAAATAATTGAATAAGACATGCATCATACACAAAGCTTGCAATGTGCACAAGGCATACATACGATCCACGGTACTTTAATAGTTGGGTCGTGCATTGTTTGAAAACACAAATTCCGATATTAACAATGGGAAAACTATGTGTAAGACTACAACGTGGTGCGATTCTCACCTAGTTTTGGTGCAATTTTTGTTCAACTGCTTTGTGTCATCCTCTTCATTACTCTCTGGCACTGCGGATATGGCGGAGCCATCACCAATCACCACTAACCCACCAGTCTCTTATGCCCAATCCCTAAATCAAGAACTCTGCGAAGCCCTAAATCTCCCTTCCCCCATTTGCCAAAATGAACCACACACAACTATCTAACACCGGCTCATGTCTACAACTTGCACCGCATTTGTTGAGATTAATGAAAGTGTCTTTAAATTACATGGATAATGATGAAATTGACCCTGAAGCCCAACCTCTAGGATTAGGCCAATTAAAAAATTAATTACAAACACATTTTCAATCTATTTTTCCAAGTTTTAGAAAAAGGTTTTGTTGGTCTTGAATGAAAGAAGTTTGGCTATTGTTTTAATGAAAAAGTAGTCATACAAATGTTAATCTATATACCTTGGTCCAACGCAGTTATTTTTTGAATTGTCAAGTCTCATTTTCTTAGAGGAAGCCATGGTCTATTTATTTATTTCTTATTTGTAAATTCTTATTCAATGAGTACCCACTGGAACCATGCAACTCGGTCCACTCCATCTCATATTTATGAATACGATACAAACTAATGGAAGTTAAGGTTGTTCATGGCTTCGAAGTTATTTCAAATGCTAACCGTCCGTTAATGAAAACTGGGGCAATTATGGGAATAATAGTGGACTAACCCTAAATACTCTGAAAATTATTCTGTTTCAATGCATGCACAATGCACAAGTAATATGGAATATGTTAGGAAAAATGAGGATTGTTTGGTAATTTTTAAAGGCTCCGTAAAATCTTGTACTAATAATATGAATTGAAAAAATATTAACACATGCTAAAATAATTGAATAAGACATGCATCATACACAAGGCTTGCAATGTGCACAAGGCATACATACGATCCACGGTACTTTAATAGTTGGGTCGTGCATTGTTTGAAAACACAAATTCCAATATTAACAATGGGAAAACTGAGTGTATGACTACAACGTGGTGCAATTCTCACCTAGTGTAGGTGCGATTTTCGTTCAACTGCTCTGTGTCATCTTCTTCATTACTCTCTGGCACTGCTCATATGGCGGAGCCACCACCAATCACCACTAACCCACCAGTCTCTTATGCCCAGTCCCTAAATCAAGAACTCCACGAAGCCCTAAATCTCCCTTCCCCCATTTGCCAAAATGAAAACACTGCTCCCTTCATTCCAAAGTCAAGAATCGATCATCTGGGAGAACCCGGCCTGCACTTCACTGATGAGGAATGCACAAAGCTGGAAGCCCCCCTCAAATGGACGCTAGTTGGGAAGTTTTCTCATAGTCGACCGCAACTTGACAGCCTTCGAAAGGATTTTCATACAGCAGGTTTCAAAGGCCACAATGACATTACCCTACTCTACAATCGATAGGTTCTAATATCCTTTTCTTTACTTGATGATTATTACCGCTGTTGGCTTCATAAAATATGGAATTTTGGCCCGTACTCAATCAGAATGACCAAATGGGTTCCTAATTTTAACCCTAATGCAGACTCCCCAATTGCTCCAATATGGATTGCCCTTTATGGTTTACCTCAGCAATTCTTTCATTACGGGGTTCTAATGTCTATTGGTAAGATCATAGGTACTCTAATTAGGGTAGACAGTGTCTCTCTAAATAGAACCAGGCCACATGTGGCAAGAATTTGTGTCGAATTAGATATTACTAAACCAATGCTGGAAATAATCTGGTTAAGTTTTAGGGATATAGGTTTCTGGCAATATATAGAGAATGAGGGAGTACCACTGTATTGCTCTTATTGTCTAAGATTAGGACATTTAGATACATCTTGCAGGTTTGACAAGAACATATCGAGATTCATTCCCTGGAGACCTAAAGATTCTTCAACACAATCAGGTAATAAATCCATTTCCAATAATGAACAGGGCAGATATAGAGGTAAAGGAAATGGTCCTTCTTCATCCGGTATTTCTGTAACAAAAAAACAATTTATCTATAGGAGAAAATCTGATAACCCTTCTAAGCAGGTCTTCCAAGAAAAGGACTTATCACAGGGAGACACACAGATGCCTAGAGAAGCAAGTTTAGAAGATTTGGTCCTTAGACAAGGATCCCAGGTTTCTCTTTCGAATCCTGATAACGCTATTAATGTCTTGTATCCTGAAAAACAGCTAGTTGTAACATAGTTGGCCTCAGTTTTGCCTAATAAAGAAGATATTAACCCTAAAAAACATATTGGAATCACTAGACTTCCATCTGTAACTCAAATTCCATCTACAAAGATTTCCCATTCAAACAAAGACAAAATTAGTCCTAAAATATCTAAGGTAACCTTTTCTCAGGTAGTGGATATGTCACCAACAAAAGATATGTTACATAGGAAACAACAATCTAGTAAGAACACACCTACTAAAATACCCCCTTCTCTGTGCTCACCTCTTAATGTTAATGCCACAGTTAATCTAGTTGACAGCCTTATCCTTCCTAATCAGATGGTAGAACCTGATAAACATACCTAGTAAATAGCAACTAAGTCTACTATGTCCAATAATAAAGATACTATTCAAAGAAATAATCAGAACAGTACAAATCCTAATGATACAGATGATTATATAGAAATCAATGGAGGAAACTCCCCTCTATTATCATCCAGTAAGAAATATCGTAAAGATCTTGATTGGCTCAATACAGAAACTTCTATAAGGCAAAAATAAAACATTTTAACTCAGGGAAAACTTAATTTTGAAGAAATAAAGGTGAACCTAACCAAACACCAGTTAAGATTTAATGCAATTCTCAAGCTTAATAACATGGAGGTCAAGAATAAACAGAGGAAGTATGACAAAAAAGACTACTCCTCCACACCTAAAATGGTTTTCACCCGTTCTTCCTTGAACCTTTTCAAAACATATCCATGATAAGTCTAAATATATGTGTATGGAATATAAGGGGAATAGGTAACAAACCTACTCAAATTAGATTAAAGGATATTAAAAGACGTAACACAATCAAACTTTGTGCCCTAATGGAGCCTTTATTAAACTCTAATCAAGCACATAATATCTCCAAAGAATTAGGTTTCAGAAACTCTTATGCAAGCCCGAGTTATAAGATCTGGATTATGTGGGATGAGGACCTATCAGTAGATATCTGTTCCGTAGAAGAACAGGTTATCATAGTGAAAATTAAATCTAACAGTCTCTTATCTGAATGTCAAATGGGCTTCATTTATGCTAAGCACACAATCCAAGAATGGAACAAACTGTGGCAAGTCTTAGCAAAGCTGAAAAATGAACCTTTATGCTTAATAGGGGATTTTAATGTCATCACTAAGAATGAGGAATACCTAGGAAAATCCATCCCTACCCAGAACAGTATCAGGAATTTTAACAGCTTCCTTAATGACCAAAACATGATTGAAATCCCAACCTCTGGAAGCCTGTTCACTTGGACTGGAATGAGACCAGAGGGTAGGGTATGGAAGAGACTTGATAGAGGAATGTCTAACAATTTATGGTGGTCTAAATTCCCAAATTCTAAAATGAAAACACTTGCAAGGGAAGGTTCTAATCATACCCCTCTGATCCTGTATATTTCTAACACTTCCCCTATGTCCATTCCAAAACCCTTCAAGTTTCAAGAATGTTGGGTAAATCACCCTACTTTTATGAAGTTAGTTAAAGATGCTTGGAATATACACACTAACAATAGAGGAATGGAAAGGTTAATTTTTAAACTAAAACATTTAAAGAAAATCCTTAAAGCTGGAACAAAAATGCCTTTGGAAACATCTTTGATGCTGTCCATATCTGTGAAGAATTGGTAGTTAAAGTTGAAGAAGATTTACAGGAAAATGATTCCAGTAAAAACCTACAAGCTTTAAACCTAGCAAAGGCAAAACTGAAAATAGCTCTAACTAATCAAGAGGTGTTTCTAAAATAAAAATCAAGGTTAAAATGGATGAAAGAAGGTGATGCAAATTAAAAATTCTTTCATCAATCAATCTTAGGTAAACACAAGAGGCAGACAATCTCCTTAATAAAAAATGAAGATGGCACATGGTTAAATAAAACAGAAGACATAGAGAAAGAAGCTATCAGCTACTTCTCTAAACTTCTAACTAAGGAGCAAAGGGATCCCTCAGGGATCAATAATGCATGGATATTGGAAAACATTCCAAGAGTTGTAACTAATGATATGAATTCTAATCTACTCAAGCAAATTACTATGGAAGAATTAACAAACATAGTAAAATCCATGGACAACCACTCAGCTCCAGGACCAGATGGCTACTCTGGTTTCTTTTTCTAAAAATGTTGGGAGATAATCAAAATTGATGTATTGATGGCAGCGGAAGAGTTCTTTGCTGGAAAAGACATACCCAAAGGCATCACATCAGCACTGATCATTCTAATAACCAAAAAAGATGTGTCTTCATCTTTTAAAGACTATAGACCTATAAGTCTATGCAATTTCACGAATAAGATCTTTTCAGAAATAATTTCAACAAGACTTAAAAGCTGTCTAGATCAGATAATCAGCCCAGAAAAATCAGCATTTGTTTTTGGAAGAGAAATTGTTGATAATGTCCTCCTCGTGCAGGAGTTAACCAATCATATACATTCAAATAAAAAAGGTTTTAATATGATTATCAAGCTAGATATGATGAAGGCTTTTGACAGAGTCTCATGGTCCTTTTAAACTCAAATCCTAATCAAACAAGGTTTCTGATTCATTCTGGTTGATCTAATAATGAGAAATATAAAATCTACTTGTTTTTCATTATTAATTAATGGAAAAATAGTAGGTTTTTTCTCATCATCTAGGGGTCTAAAATAGGGTGATCCACTATCCCTTTTGCTTTTCATCTTAATGGCTGAGGCTTTCTCACAGAACCTGAATTTTCTTTATAAATATGGAAATATCACGCCATACAAATTACCCTACAGGATGAAAACATCAACACATCTCTCCTATGCTGATGACACAGCTATTCTTTTAAAATGCACAAAACAGGGACTAAAAATAATAATTAGTTTCCTGAAATCATATGAGTTAACAACAGGGCAGAAAGTTAATTTTGAGAAATCTTCTTTTTATATTTCAAAACACACACCTAACAGAATCATATCCTTAATCAAACATGAAAAAAACATGATAGAATGATCCCTACCATTTAAGTATTTGGGATACCCTATCTTCACATGAAGAGTAAAAAATTCCCTTTTACAGGGAATGTAAATTTCAATCCAAAATAGAATTAATCACTGGCATAACAAGCTACTCTCTCCAACACGAAGGGAAGTATTGATAAAACATGTCTTGACCTCCATGCCAATACATCTTATAACTGTGTTGAAGCCAACCAAGCACATTATAAGTCAAATTCATAAAACACTTGCAAGATTTTTATAGAATTGTAACTCAGAAAATAACCAGAAAAAAAGAATCTGGAAATCATATCCTAATCTATGTTTCCCAACTGAGGAAAATGGTTTAAATTTTAAAAACCTTAATACTTGAAAAAAATGTTTTTCCATCAAACTGTGGTGGAAACTTCAGTTAGGGAAATCCCTGTGGACACAAATCATGTAGTCTATGAGTGATACTCATAAAACATCCAAAACTCGAAAACAAATCAAGGAGATTCAACACATAGCAATGTGTAATACAGAGGTTCTTCTTGGCTCTGGTTCAGTTTCCTTTTGTAGTGCAAATTGGACTACAGTGGGTCCTTTATCAGACCACATTCTGAACTCTTTGGATGTTCCTTATCCCAACTTAATTGTAGCTGAATTCGTACTTAATAAAGTTTCTACTCCACAAACCTCATAAATGTGCTTCCTGATCATATTTTTTCCGTTCTGAATCTGGAATAGAAAATTTTCCCTTACTATGATGATTCACTAATTTGGAAACCAACTCAAACTGGTGAATTCACATTAAAATAAGCATATGAACTGATTAGAAGAAAGAAACTGATTATCCCCTCTTTCACTCATCTGTGGTCTAAACCTATACCAAAGAAAATCAGTTTCTTTAACTGGAAACTACTAAATCGACTAATAGCATTACCAGATGTGCTTGAGGATTTTCAGTTTCACCTACCATCAAGATGTTGTTTTTATTTAAATGATTCAGAATCAATCCATCGCTGTTTTAATTCATGTAATCAGGTTAAACAAATTTGGAACTTAGTAGATACTACTTTCAGTTTGTCTCCAAATACATTTCAGCTATTATGGGATAGATTCTATTTTTATTGGAATGTTTCCTCATGTGATGGAACTTTTACTAAGCTAATTAGAACCATACCGAGTGTAGTAATCTGGTACATGTGGTGTGCCAGATGTACTTATTTTTTTTGAAGGTACAAAGCCAGTCATAAATCTCATATTCAAAAGAATATTGTACCATATTAATGACACCTTGTTGGCATTCAAGCTGGACTTTAAGTGGGAATTATCTCATATACCAAAAATTCTATATCAGAAATCCAAAAGACAGAGACCAATAAGGACAATTAGGTTGCCCTTACCTTCAAAATATAAACTAAACACTGATGGTTCTTGTCTTAGCACTGGTACTGCAGGTATTGGTTTTATCATCAGAGATCACGAAGGTAAGGTAATTGTTGCTTTATCCAAGTCCATCTCGGCTGAATAAGTTTTGCAGGTGGAAACAACAGCTATATTACATGGAATATACCTAGCTCAAGTGCACGGAATTAGAAGCATTGAAAAAGAAACTAGCTTAAAAGTGCTTCTCGGAATGAGGGAGATATGGTATTTGCTACAACACATGGATTATTCGATGCAACACATATTTAGAGAGGCAAACGGAGCCGCAGACTCCCTTGCAAAGATGGCTAGCCGAGATCAGGTAAATAACGTTTATGTTTCTGCAGGTTTGCCACAAAGAGTTGCTGGTCATGTGAAGCTAGAAGCGGAAGGAGTACCTAAGTCTAGACTAGAATAGTCATTCAAAAAACTTTGTATCTATTTTTCCACGGCTGTATCTGTTGATTTTTAGGTTGGTATTAGGTCAATGTATAGTTTTTTTAAAGATCTTCAGATACCATCTCAGAGGTAAGGTATTACGTCCCCCTATTTTTCTGTACCTTTTATTTTAAATAATAAATGGGTAGGGGTCTGCCAAACCCCCCACCATCACAGGTGGTTTTAATTAAAAAAATAAAATTTGGGTCATGCATAAATAACATATTTACGTTATGTAGAAGAAATTTAAATGACTAGATGTATTTATCATAATTTTTTCTTTCACCATATAGGAACGTTTAAGTTTTATCTTTATGTTTTGGTGTTAAATTATACAACTTTTAGAACATCGAACAAATTTTTATATATATTAGAGTGACAACGAGATTTATTTACAGTTGTTCAAAATGAACCATGCACAACTAACCAACACCGACTCATATCTACAACTTGCACCCCATTTGTTGAGATGAATGAAAGTGTCTTAAAATTACATGGATAATGATGAAATTGACCCTGAAGCCCATCCCTTGGTATTAGGCCAACTAAAAAATTAATTATAAAAACATTTTCAATATTTTTTTTCTAATTTTAGGAAAAGGTTTTGTTGGTCTTGAATAAAAGAAGTTTGGTTGTTTTTTTTAATGAAAAAGTGGTCACAAAAATGTTAATATGTATTCCTTGGTCAAACGAAACTATTTTTTGAATTGTCCAGTCTCATTTTCTGAGAGGAATCCATGGTCTATATATTTCTTTCTTATCTGTATATTCTTATTCAATGAGTACCCACTGGAACCATGAAACTCGGTCCACTCCATCTGAGACGGGCACTGTTTTTTATAGTAACTGTGGAGCCTCACATATGTATGAATGACATACAAACTAATGGATGTTAAGGTTGTTCATGGCTACGAAAGTTATTTCAGATGCTAACTATCTTTTATTGAAAACTGGGGCAGTTATGGGAATATTAGTGGACTAAGCCTAAATACTCAGAAAATTATGCTATTTCAATGCATGCACAGTACAAAATAAATATGGAATATCTTAGGAAAAAAGAGGATTGTTTGGAAATTTTTAAAGGCTCCGTAAAATATTATACCAATAATTTGAATTGAAAAAATATTAACACATGCTAAAATAATTGAATAAGACATGCATCATGCAAAAAGCTTGCAATGCGCACATGGCATACATACCATGCACACTACTGTAATAGTTGGGTCGTGTATAAATAACATATTTATCTTATGTAGGAGAAATTTAAATGACTATATGTACTTATAAATAATTTGTTCTTTCACCATATAGGAACGTTTAAGTTTTATCTCAATGTTTTGGTGTTAAATTATACAATTTTTAGAACTCTGAATACATTTTTTGTATATTAGCATGACTTGGAGATTTATTTACAGTTGTTCAAAATGAACCACGCACAACTAACTAACACCGGCTCATATCTGCAACTTGCACCCCATTTTTTGAGATGAATAAAAGTGTCTTAAATTACATGGACAATGATGAAATCGACCCTAAAGCCCATTCCCTAGTATTAGGCCAATTAAAAAATTAATTACAAAAATATTTTCAATCTATTTTTTCTAGTTTTAGAAAAAGGTTTTGTTGGTCTTGAATAAAACAAGTTTGGTTGTTTTTTTAATGAAAAAGTAGTCACACAAATGTTAATCTATATTCCTTGGTCCAACGCAACTATTTTTTGAATTGACAAGTCTCATTTTCATAGAGGAAGCCATGGTCTATTTATTTATTTCCTATCTGTAAATTCTTATTCAATGAGTACCCACTGGAACCATGAAACTCGGTCCACTCCATCTAAGATAGGCACTATTGTTTATAGTCACTGTGAAGTCCCATTTTCAATCCCTCGGAGCATCACATATGTGTGAATGAGATACAAACTAATGGAAGTTAAGGTTGTTCATGGCTTCGAAAGTTTTTTCAAATGCTAACCGTCCGTTATTGAAAACTGGGGCAATTGTGGGAATAATATTGGACTAACCCTAAATACTCAGAAAATTATGCTATTTCAATGCATGTACAATGCACAAGTAATATGAAATATGTTAGTAAAGGCTCTGTAAAATCTTGTACTAATAATGTGAATTGAAAAAATATTAACACATGCTAAAATAATTGAATAAGACATGCATCATGCACAAATCTTGCAAAATGCACAAGGCATACATACCATGCACACTACTTTAATATTTGGGTCGTGCATAAATAACATATTTATCTTATGTATGAGAAGTTTAAATGCCTATATTTAATTTATCATAAATTTAATCTTTCACCATATCGGAACGTTTAAGTTTTATCTTTATGTTTTGGTGTTAAATTATACAACTTTTAGAATATCGAACATTTTTTTGTTTTGTTTTAGCTTGACTTGGAGATTTATCTACAGTTGTTCAAAATGAACCATGCACAACTTGCTAACACCGGCTCATATCTACAACTTGCACCCCATTTGTTGAGATGAATGAAAGTGTCTTAAAATGACATGGATAATGATGAAATCGACCATGAAGCCCATCCTCTGGTATTAGGCCAATTAAAAATTTAATTACAAAACATTTGCAATCTATTTTTCCTATTTTCAAAAATAAGTTTTCTTGGTCATGAATAAAACAAGTTTGGTTTTTTTTTAATGAAAAAGTCGTCACACGAATGTTAATCTATATACCTTGGGCCAATGCAACTATTTTAGAATTTTCACATCTTATTTTCCAAGAGGAAGCCAAGGTCTATATATTTATTTGTTTCCTAAATATTCTTATTCAATGAGTACCCACTGGAACCATGAAACCCGGTCCACTCCATCTAAGACGGGCACTGTGGTTTATAGTAATCGGGAAGTCCCATTCTCAATTCCTCGGACATGTATGAATGAGATACAAAGTAATGGAAGTTAAGGTTGTTCATGGCTTCGAAAGTTATTTCAGATGCTAACCGTTTGTTATTGAAAACTAGGGTAGCTATAGGAATAATAGTGGACTAACCCTAAATACTCAGAAAATTATGTTTTTTCAATGCTTGCACAATGCACAAGTAATATGGAATATCTTAGGAAAAAATAGGATTGCTTGGTAATTTTTAAAGGCTCCGTAAAATCTTGTACTAATCATGTGAATAGAAAAAATATTATAACATGCTAATATAATTGAATAATACATGCATCATGCACGAAGCATGCAATGCGCACAAGGCATACATACCATGCACACTACTGTACTAGTTGGGTCGTGCATAAATAACATATTTATCTTATGCAGGAGAAATTTAAATGACTATATATATTCATCATAAATTTTTTCTTTCACCATATCGGAACGTTTTAAGTTTTATCTTTATATTTTGGTGTTAAACTATACAACTTTTAGAACTTCGAATAATTTGTTTTCTATATTAGCGTGACTTGGAGATTTATTTACAGTTGTTCAAAATGAACCATGCACAACTAGCTAACACCAGCTCATATCTACAACTTGCACCCCATTTGTGCAGATGAATGAAAGTGTCTTAAAATTACATGGATAATGATGAAATCGACCCTGAAGCCCATCCTCTGGTATTAGGCCAATTAAAAATTTAATCACAAAACATGTGCAATCTATTTTTCCTATTTTTAGAAAAAGGTTTTGTTGGTCTTAAATAAAAGAAGTTTGTCTTTTTTAATGAAAAAGTAATCACACAAATGTTAATCTATATTCCTTGGTCCAATACAACTATTTTTTGAATTGTCAATTCTCATTTTCTGAGAGGATGCCATGGTCTATATATTTCTTTCTTATCTGTAAATTCTTATTTATTGAGTACCCACTTAAACCATGAAACTCGGTCCACTCCATCTGAGACTGGCACTATTGTTTATATTAACCGTGAAGTCCCATTATCAATTCCTCGGTACCTCACATATGCATGAATGAGATACAAACTAATGGAAGCTAAGGTTGTTCATGGGTTCAAAAGTTATTTCAAATGCTAAACGTCCGTTTTTGAAAACTGGGGAAATTATGGGAATAATAGTGGATTAACCCTAAATACTCAGAAAATTATGATATTTCAATGCATGCACAATGCACAAGTAATATGGAATATCTTAGGAAAAAGGAGGATTGTTTGGTAATTTTTAAAGGCTCCGTGAAATGTTGTACTAATAATGTGAATTGAAAAAATATTGACACATGCTAAAATAATTCAATAAGACATGTATCATGCACAAAGCTTGCAATGCGCACAAGGCATACATACCATACACACTACTTTAATATTTGGGTCGTGCATAAATAGATTATTTATCTTATGTAGGAGAAATTATAATGACTAAAATTTCTTCTTTCACCATATCGGAACGTTTGAGTTTTATCTTTATGTTTTGGTGTTACATTATAAACCTTTTAGAACTTCGAACAATTTTTTTGTTTTGTATTAGCGTGACTTGGAGATTTATCTACAGTGGTTCAAAATGAACCATGCACAACTAGCTAACACCAGCTCATATCTACAACTTGCATCCCATTTGTTCACTTGTATGAAAGTGTGTTAAAATTACATGGATAATGATTAAATCGACCATGACGCCCATCCTCTGGTATTTGGAAAATTAAAAATTTCGTTACAAAACATTTACAATCTAATTTTCCTATTTTTACAAAAAGGTTTTGTTGGTCTTGAATAAAAGAAGTTTGGTTTTTTTTAATGAAAAAGTAGTCACAAAAACGTTAATCTATATACCTTGGTCCAACGCAACTATTTTAGAATTGTCACGTCTCATTGTCCAAGAGGAAGCCATGGTCTATAAATTTCTTTCTTTCCTATAAATTCTTATTCAATGAGTACCCACTGGAACCATGAAACTCAGTCCACTCCATCTGAGACGGGCACTGTTGTTTATAGTAACTGGAAAGTCCCATTATCAATTACCCGGACCCTCACATTCGCATGAATGAGTTACAAACTAATGGAAGTTAATCTTGTTCATGGCTTCGAAAGTTATTTCAAATATTAACCGTCCGTTATTGAAAAATGGGGCATTTATGGGAATAATAGTGGACTAACCCTAAATACTCAAAAAATAATGATATTTCAACCCATGCACAATGCAAAAGTATTATGGAATATCTTAGAAAAAGGAGGATTGTTTGGTAGATTTTAAAGGCTCTGTAAAATCTTGTACTAATAGTGTGTATTGAAAAAATATTAACACGTGCTAAAATAATTGAATAAGACACGCATCATGCATAAAGCTTGCAATGCGCACAAGGCATACATACCATGCATAGTACTTTAATAGTTGGGTCATGCATAAATAACATATTTATCTTATGTAGGAGAAATTTAAATGACTACATGTAATTTATATTAAATTTGTTCTTTCACCATATCGGAATATCTTTAAGTTTTGGTGTTAAATTATACAAATTTTAGAACTTCAAATATTTTTTTGTTTTGTATTAGTGTGACTTGGAGATTTATTTACAGTTGTTCAAAATGAACCATGCACAACTAGCTAACACTGGCTCATATCTACAACTTGCACCCCATTTGTTGGGATGAATGAAAGTGTCTTAAAATTACATGGATAATGATGAAATCGACCCTGAAGCCTATCATCTTGTATTAGGCCAATTAAAAATTTAATTACAAAACATTTGCAATCTGATTTCCTATTTTTAGAAAGAGATTTTGTTGGTCTTGAATAAAAGAATTTTGGTTTTTTTTAAAATGAAAATGTAGTCACACAAATGTTAATCTATATACCTTGGTCCAACGCAACTATTTTAGAATTGTCACGACTTATTTTCCAAGAGGAAGCCATGGTCTATATATTTATTTCTTTCCTGTAAATTCTTATTCAATGAGTACCCATTGGAACCATGAAACTCGGTCCAATCCATCTGAGACGGGCACTGTTGTTTATAGTAACCGGAAAGTCCCATTCTAAATTCCTTGGACCGTCACATATGTATGAATGAGATACAAACTGATGGAAGTTAAGTTTGTTCTCGGCTTCGAAAGTTATTTCAGATGCTAACCATTTGTTATGGAAAACTGGGGCAGCTATGAGAATAATAGTGGACTAACCCTAAATACTCAGAAAATTATGTTTTTTTTCAATGCATGCACAATGCACAAGTAACATGGAATATGTTAGGAAAAATGAGGATTGTTTGGTAATTTTTAAAGGCTCCGTAAAATCTTGTACTAATAATATGAATTGAAAAAATATTAACACAAGCTAAAATAATTAAATAAGACATGCATCATGCACAAAGCTTGCAATGAGCACAAGGCATACATACCATCCACACTACTTTAATATTTGGGTGGTTCATAAATAACATATTTATCTTATGTGGGTGAAATTTAAATGACTATATGTAATTTATCATAAATTTGTTCTTTCACCATATCATAACGTTTATGTTTTATCTTTATGTTTTGGTGTTAAATTATACAACTTTTAGAACTTCGATTTTTTTTTTGTTTTGTATAAACGTGATTAGGAGATTTATTTACAGTTCAAAATGAACCATGCACAACTAGCTAACAACGGCTCATATCTACAACTTGCACCCCATTTTTTGAGATAAATGAAAGCGTCTTAAAATTTCATGGACAATGATGAAATCGACCCTGAAGCCCATCCTCTGGTATTAGGCCAATTAAAAAATTAATTACAAAACATTTGCAATCTATTTTTCCTATTTTAAGAAAAAGGTTTTGTTGGTCTTGAATAAAAGAATTTTGGTTTTTTTTTAATGAAAAAGTAGTCACACAATTGTCAATCTATATGTCTTAGTCCAACGCAACTATTTTAGAATTGTCACGTCTCATTTTCCAAGAGGAAGTCATGGTCTATATATTTCTTTCTTTCCTATAAATTCTTATTCAATGACTACCCACTAGGACCATGAAACTCGGTCCACTCCATCTGAGACAGGCAATATTGTTTATAGTAACCGGGAAGTCCCATTCTCAATTCCTCGAACCCTCACATTTGCATGAATGAGATACAAACTAATGGAAGTTAAGCTTGTTTATGGCTTTGAAAGTTATTTCAAATGCTAACCGTCCGTTATTGAATCCTGGGGCAATTATGGGAATAATAGTGTACTAACACTAAATACTCAGAAAATTATGATATTTAAATGCATGCACAATGCACAACTAATATGGAATATCTTAGGAAAAAGGAAGATTGTTTGGTAGATTTTAAAGGTTCCTTAAAATCTTGTACTAATAGTGTGAATTGAAAAAATATTAATACATGCAAAAATAATTTAATAAGACATGCATCATGCACAAAGCTTGCAATGCGAAAAAGCCATTCATACCATGCACACTAGTTTAATAGTTGTGTAGTGTATAAATAACATATTTATCTTATGTGAGAGAAATTTAAATGACCATATGTAATTTATCATAAATTTGTTCTATCACCATATCGGAATATCTTTATGTTTTGGTGTTACATTATACAAATTTTAAAGCATCAAATATTTTTTTTTTGTATTAGCATGACTTGGAGATTTATTTACAGTCGTTCAAAATGAACCATGCACAACTAGCTAACACCGGCTCATATCTACAACTTGCACCCCATTTGTTGAGATGAATGAAGGTGTCTTAAAATTAAATGGATGATGATGAAATCAACCAAGGAGCCCATCCTCTGGTATTAGGCCATTTGAATATTTAATTACAAAAAATTTGCAATCAAATTTTCCTATTTTTAGAAAAATGTTTTGTTGGTCTTGAATAATATAAGTTTTGTTTTTTTTAATGAAAAAGTAGTCACACAAACGTCAATCTGTATAACTTGGTCCAACCCAACTATTTTAGAAATTTCACATCTCATTTTCAAAGAGGAAGCCATGGTCTATATATTTCTTTCTTTCCTATAGATTCTTATTCAATGACTACCCACTGGAACCATGAAACTCGGACCACTCCATCTGAGACGGGCACTGTTGTTTATAGTAACCGGGAAGTCCCATTCTCAATTCCTCGGACCCTCACATATGCTTGAATGAGATACAAACTAATGGAAGTTAAGCTTGTTCATGGCTTTGAAAGTTATGTCAAATGCTAACCGTCCATTGTTGAAAACTGGGGAAATTATGGGAATAATAGTGGACTAACCCTAAATACTCAGAAAATTATGATATTTCAATGCATGCACAATGCACATGTAATATGAAATATGTTAGGAAAAACGAGGATTGTTTGGTAGATTTTAAATGCTCCGTAAAATCTTGTACTAATAGTGTGAATTGAAAAAATATTAACACATGCAAAAATAATTGAATAAGACATGCATCATGCACAAAGCTTGCAATACGCACAAGCCATACATACCATGCACTCTAATTTAATAGTTGTGTCGTGTATAAATAACATATTTATCTTATGAAGGAGATATTTAAATGACTATATGTAATTTATCATAAATTTGTCCTTTCACCATAGCGGAATATCTTTATGTTTTGGTGTTAAATTATACAAATTTTAAAACATCAAATATTTTTTTGTTTTGTATTAGAGTGACTTGGTGATTTATTTGCAGTTGTTCAAAATGAATCATGCACAACTAG
Source organism: Rubia yunnanensis (assembly GCA_037428765.1). Classification (NCBI taxonomy): domain Eukaryota; kingdom Viridiplantae; phylum Streptophyta; class Magnoliopsida; order Gentianales; family Rubiaceae; genus Rubia; species Rubia yunnanensis. The sequence continues at coordinate 23,132,739 of CM075066.1, forward strand.
CTAACAATTGCTCATATCTACAACTTGCACCCCATTTTTTGAAATGAATGAAAGTGTCTTAAAATTTCAAGGATAATGATGAAATCGACCCTGAAGCCCATCCTCTGGTATTAGGCCAATTAAAACTTTAATTACAAAACATTTGCAATCTATTTTTCCTACTTTTAGAAAAAGGTTTTGTTGGTCTTGAATAAAATAAGTTTGGTTTTTTTAATGACAAAGTAGTCACACAAATGTTAATCTATTTGCCTTAGTCCAACGCAACTATTTTAGAATTGTCACGTCTCATTTTCCAAGATTAAGCCATGGTCCATATATTTCTTTCTTTCCTATAAATTCTTATTCAACGACTACCCATTGGGACTATGAAACTCGGTCCACTCCATCTGAGACAGGCAATGTTGTTTATAGTAACCGGGAAGTCCCATTCTCAATTCCTCAGACCCTCACATCTGCATGAATGAGATACAAACTATTGTAAGGTAAGCTTGCTCATGGATTTGAATGTTATTTCAAATGTTAACCATCCGTTATTGAAAACTGGGGCAATTATGGGAATAATAGTGGACTAACCCCAAATACTTAGAAAATTATGATATTTCAACGCATGCACAATGCACAAGTAATATGGAATATATTAGGAAAAAGGAAGATTGTTTGGTAGATTTTAAAGGCTCCGTAAAATCTTGTACTAATTGTGTGAATTGAAAAACTATTAACACATGCTAAAATAATTGAATAAGACATGCATCTTGCACAAAGCTTTCAATGCGCATAAGGCATACATACCATGCACACTACTTTAATAGTTGGGTCGTGCATAAATAACATATTTGTCTTATGTAGGAGAAATTTAAATGACTATTTGTAATTTATCATAAATTTTTTCTTTCACCATATCGGAATATCTTTATGTGTTCGTGTTAAATTATACAACTATTAGAACTTCAAATATTTTTTTGTTTTGTATTAGCGTGACTTGGAAATTTATTTACAGCTGTTCAAAATGAACCATGCACAACTAGCTAACACCGGCTCTTATCTACAACTTGCACCCCATTTGTTGAGATGGCTGAAAGTGTCTTAAAATTAGATGGATGACGATGAAATCGACCTTGAAGCTCATCCTCCGGTATGAGGCCATTTAAATATTTAATTACAAAACATTTTCAATCTAATTTTCCTATTTTTAGAAAAATGTTTTGTTGGTCTTGAATAAAAGAAGTTTTGTTTTTTTTGATGAAAATGTAATCACACAAATGTCAATCCATATAACTTGGTCCAACGCAACTAATTTGGAATTGTCACGTCTCATTGTCCAAAACGAAGCCATGGTATATATATTTCTTTCTTTCCTATAAATTCTTATTCAATGACTACCCACCGGAACCATGAAACTCGGTCCACTCCATCTGCGATGGGCACTATTGTTTATAGTAACTGGGAAGTCCCATTCTCAATTCCTCGGACCCTCACATATGCATGAATGAGATACAAACTAATGGAAGTTAAGCTTGTTCATGGCTTTGAATGTTATTTCAAATGCTATCAATCCGTTATTGAAAACTGGGGCAATTATGGGAATAATAGTGGACTAACCCCAAATACTTAGAAAAGTATGATGTTTCAACGCATGCACAATGCACAAGTAATATGGAATATATTAGGAAAAAGGAGGATTGCTTGGTAGATTTTAAAGGCTCCGTAAAATCTTGTACTAATTGTGTGAATTGAAAAAATATTAACACATGCTAAAATAATTGAATAAGACATGCATCTTGCACAAAGCTTTCAATGCGCATAAGGCATACATACCATGCACACTACTTTAATAGTTGGGTCGTGCATAAATAACATATTTGTCTTATGTAGGAGAAATTTAAATGACTATTTGTAATTTATCATAAATGTTTTCTTTCACCATATCGGAATATCTTTATGTTTTGGTGTTAAATTATACAACTATTAGAACTTCAAATATTTTTTTGTTTTGTATTAGCGTGACTTGGAAATTTATTTACAGCTGTTCAAAATGAACCATGCACAACTAGCTAACACCGGCTCTTATCTACAACTTGCACCCCATTTGTTGAGATGGCTGAAAGTGTCTTAAAATTAGATGGATGACGATGAAATCGACCTTGAAGCTCATCCTCCGGTATGAGGCCATTTAAATATTTAATTACAAAACATTTTCAAACTAATTTTCCTATTTTTAGAAAAATGTTTTGTTGGTCTTGAATAAAAGAAGTTTTGTTTTTTTTGATGAAAATGTAGTCACACAAATGTCAATCCATATAACTTGGTCCAACGCAACTAATTTGGAATTGTCACGTCTCATTGTCCAAAACGAAGCCATGGTATATATATTTCTTTCTTTCCTATAAATTCTTATTCAATGACTACCCACCGGAACCATGAAACTCGGTCCACTCCATCTGCGATGGGCACTATTGTTTATAGTAACTGGGAAGTCCCATTCTCAATTCCTCGGACCCTCACATATGCTTGAATGAGATACAAACTAATGGAAGTTAAGCTTGTTCATGGCTTTGAATGTTATTTCAAATGCTAACAATCCATTATTGAAAACTGGGGCAATTATGGGAATAATAGTGGACTAACCCCAAATACTTAGAAAAGTATGATATTTCAACGCATGCACAATGCACAAGCCATACATACCATGCACTCTAATTTAATAGTTGTGTCGTGTATAAATAACATATTTATCTTATGAAGGAGATATTTAAATGACTATATGTAATTTATCATAAATTTGTCCTTTCACCATAGCGGAATATCTTTATGTTTTGGTGTTAAATTATACAAATTTTAAAACATCAAATATTTTTTTGTTTTGTATTAGAGTGACTTGGTGATTTATTTGCAGTTGTTCAAAATGAACCATGCACAACTAGCTAACAATTGCTCATATCTACAACTTGCACCCCATTTTTTGAAATGAATGAAAGTGTCTTAAAATTTCAAGGATAATGATGAAATCGACCCTGAAGCCCATCCTCTGGTATTAGGCCAATTAAAACTTTAATTACAAAACATTTGCAATCTATTTTTCCTACTTTTATAAAAAGGTTTTGTTGGTCTTGAATAAAATAAGTTTGGTTTTTTTAATGACAAAGTAGTGACACAAATGTTAATCTATTTGCCTTAGTCCAACGCAACTATTTTAGAATTGTCACGTCTCATTTTCCAAGATTAAGCCATGGTCCATATATTTCTTTCTTTCCTATAAATTCTTATTCAACGACTACCCATTGGGACTATGAAACTCGGTCCACTCCATCTGAGACAGGCAATGTTGTTTATAGTAACCGGGAAGTCCCATTCTCAATTCCTCGGACCCTCACATCTGCATGAATGAGATACAAACTATTGTAAGTTAAGCTTGCTCATGGATTTGAATGTTATTTCAAATGTTAACCATCCGTTATTGAAAACTGGGGCAATTATGGGAATAATAGTGGACTAACCCCAAATACTTAGAAAATTATGATATTTCAACGCATGCACAATGCACAAGTAATATGGAATATATTAGGAAAAAGGAAGATTGTTTGGTAGATTTTAAAGGCTCCGTAAAATCTTGTACTAATTGTGTGAATTGAAAAACTATTAACACATGCTAAAATAATTGAATAAGACATGCATCTTGCACAAAGCTTTCAATGCGCATAAGGCATACATACCATGCACACTACTTTAATAGTTGGGTCGTGCATAAATAACATATTTGTCTTATGTAGGAGAAATTTAAATGACTATTTGTAATTTATCATAAATTTTTTCTTTCACCATATCGGAATATCTTTATGTTTTCGTATTAAATTATACAACTATTAGAACTTCAAATATTTTTTTGTTTTGTATTAGCGTGACTTGGAAATTTATTTACAGCTGTTCAAAATGAACCATGCACAACTAGCTAACACCGGCTCTTATCTACAACTTGCACCCCATTTGTTGAGATGGCTGAAAGTGTCTTAAAATTAGATGGATGACGATGAAATCGACCTTGAAGCTCATCCTCCGGTATGAGGCCATTTAAATATTTAATTACAAAACATTTTCAATCTAATTTTCCTATTTTTAGAAAAATGTTTTGTTGGTCTTGAATAAAAGAATTTTTGTTTTTTTTGATGAAAATGTAATCACACAAATGTCAATCCATATAACTTGGTCCAACGCAACTAATTTGGAATTGTCACATCTCATTGTCCAAAACGAAGCCATGGTATATATATTTCTTTCTTTCCTATAAATTCTTATTCAATGACTACCCACCGGAACCATGAAACTCGGTCCACTCCATCTGCGATGGGCACTATTGTTTATAGTAACTGGGAAGTCCCATTCTAAATTCCTCGGACCCTCACATATGCTTGAATGAGATACAAACTAATGGAAGTTAAGCTTGTTCATGGCTTTGAATGTTATTTCAAATGCTAACAATCCGTTATTGAAAACTGGGGCAATTATGGGAATAATAGTGGACTAACCCCAAATACTTAGAAAAGTATGATATTTCAACGCATGCACAATGCACAAGTAATATGGAATATATTAGGAAAAAGGAGGATTGCTTGGTAGATTTTAAAGGCTCCGTAAAATCTTGTACTAATTGTGTGAATTGAAAAAATATTAACACATGCTAAAATAATTGAATAAGACATGCATCTTGCACAAAGCTTTCAATGCGCATAAGGCATACATACCATGCACACTACTTTAATAGTTGGGTCGTGCATAAATAACATATTTGTCTTATGTAGGAGAAATTTAAATGACTATTTGTAATTTATCATAAATTTTTTCTTTCACCATATCGGAATATCTTTATGTTTTGGTGTTAAATTATACAACTATTAGAACTTCAAATATTTTTTTGTTTTGTATTAGCGTGACTTGGAAATTTATTTACAGCTGTTCAAAATGAACCATGCACAACTAGCTAACACCGGCTCTTATCTACAACTTGCACCCCATTTGTTGAGATGGCTGAAAGTGTCTTAAAATTAGATGGATGACGATGAAATCGACCTTGAAGCTCATCCTCCGGTATGAGGCCATTTAAATATTTAATTACAAAACATTTTCAAACTAATTTTCCTATTTTTAGAAAAATGTTTTGTTGGTCTTGAATAAAAGAAGTTTTGTTTTTTTTGATGAAAATGTAGTCACACAAATGTCAATCCATATAACTTGGTCCAACGCAACTAATTTGGAATTGTCACGTCTCATTGTCCAAAACGAAGCCATGGTATATATATTTCTTTCTTTCCTATAAATTCTTATTCAATGACTACCCACCGGAACCATGAAACTCGGTCCACTCCATCTGCGATGGGCACTATTGTTTATAGTAACTGGGAAGTCCCATTCTCAATTCCTCGGACCCTCACATATGCTTGAATGAGATACAAACTAATGGAAGTTAAGCTTGTTCATGGCTTTGAATGTTATTTCAAATGCTAACAATCCATTATTGAAAACTGGGGCAATTATGGGAATAATAGTGGACTAACCCCAAATACTTAGAAAAGTATGATATTTCAACGCATGCACAATGCACAAGCCATACATACCATGCACTCTAATTTAATAGTTGTGTCGTGTATAAATAACATATTTATCTTATGAAGGAGATATTTAAATGACTATATGTAATTTATCATAAATTTGTCCTTTCACCATAGCGGAATATCTTTATGTTTTGGTGTTAAATTATACAAATTTTAAAACATCAAATATTTTTTTGTTTTGTATTAGAGTGACTTGGTGATTTATTTGCAGTTGTTCAAAATGAACCATGCACAACTAGCTAACAATTGCTCATATCTACAACTTGCACCCCATTTTTTGAAATGAATGAAAGTGTCTTAAAATTTCAAGGATAATGATGAAATCGACCCTGAAGCCCATCCTCTGGTATTAGGCCAATTAAAACTTTAATTACAAAACATTTGCAATCTATTTTTCCTACTTTTATAAAAAGGTTTTGTTGGTCTTGAATAAAATAAGTTTGGTTTTTTTAATGACAAAGTAGTGACACAAATGTTAATCTATTTGCCTTAGTCCAACGCAACTATTTTAGAATTGTCACGTCTCATTTTCCAAGATTAAGCCATGGTCCATATATTTCTTTCTTTCCTATAAATTCTTATTCAACGACTACCCATTGGGACTATGAAACTCGGTCCACTCCATCTGAGACAGGCAATGTTGTTTATAGTAACCGGGAAGTCCCATTCTCAATTCCTCGGACCCTCACATCTGCATGAATGAGATACAAACTATTGTAAGTTAAGCTTGCTCATGGATTTGAATGTTATTTCAAATGTTAACCATCCGTTATTGAAAACTGGGGCAATTATGGGAATAATAGTGGACTAACCCCAAATACTTAGAAAATTATGATATTTCAACGCATGCACAATGCACAAGTAATATGGAATATATTAGGAAAAAGGAAGATTGTTTGGTAGATTTTAAAGGCTCCGTAAAATCTTGTACTAATTGTGTGAATTGAAAAACTATTAACACATGCTAAAATAATTGAATAAGACATGCATCTTGCACAAAGCTTTCAATGCGCATAAGGCATACATACCATGCACACTACTTTAATAGTTGGGTCGTGCATAAATAACATATTTGTCTTATGTAGGAGAAATTTAAATGACTATTTGTAATTTATCATAAATTTTTTCTTTCACCATATCGGAATATCTTTATGTTTTCGTATTAAATTATACAACTATTAGAACTTCAAATATTTTTTTGTTTTGTATTAGCGTGACTTGGAAATTTATTTACAGCTGTTCAAAATGAACCATGCACAACTAGCTAACACCGGCTCTTATCTACAACTTGCACCCCATTTGTTGAGATGGCTGAAAGTGTCTTAAAATTAGATGGATGACGATGAAATCGACCTTGAAGCTCATCCTCCGGTATGAGGCCATTTAAATATTTAATTACAAAACATTTTCAATCTAATTTTCCTATTTTTAGAAAAATGTTTTGTTGGTCTTGAATAAAAGAATTTTTGTTTTTTTTGATGAAAATGTAATCACACAAATGTCAATCCATATAACTTGGTCCAACGCAACTAATTTGGAATTGTCACATCTCATTGTCCAAAACGAAGCCATGGTATATATATTTCTTTCTTTCCTATAAATTCTTATTCAATGACTACCCACCGGAACCATGAAACTCGGTCCACTCCATCTGCGATGGGCACTATTGTTTATAGTAACTGGGAAGTCCCATTCTAAATTCCTCGGACCCTCACATATGCTTGAATGAGATACAAACTAATGGAAGTTAAGCTTGTTCATGGCTTTGAATGTTATTTCAAATGCTAACAATCCGTTATTGAAAACTGGGGCAATTATGGGAATAATAGTGGACTAACCCCAAATACTTAGAAAAGTATGATATTTCAACGCATGCACAATGCACAAGTAATATGGAATATATTAGGAAAAAGGAGGATTGCTTGGTAGATTTTAAAGGCTCCGTAAAATCTTGTACTAATTGTGTGAATTGAAAAAATATTAACACATGCTAAAATAATTGAATAAGACATGCATCTTGCACAAAGCTTTCAATGCGCATAAGGCATACATACCATGCACACTACTTTAATAGTTGGGTCGTGCATAAATAACATATTTGTCTTATGTAGGAGAAATTTAAATGACTATTTGTAATTTATCATAAATTTTTTCTTTCACCATATCGGAATATCTTTATGTTTTGGTGTTAAATTATACAACTATTAGAACTTCAAATATTTTTTTGTTTTGTATTAGCGTGACTTGGAAATTTATTTACAGCTGTTCAAAATGAACCATGCACAACTAGCTAACACCGGCTCTTATCTACAACTTGCACCCCATTTGTTGAGATGGCTGAAAGTGTCTTAAAATTAGATGGATGACGATGAAATCGACCTTGAAGCTCATCCTCCGGTATGAGGCCATTTAAATATTTAATTACAAAACATTTTCAAACTAATTTTCCTATTTTTAGAAAAATGTTTTGTTGGTCTTGAATAAAAGAAGTTTTGTTTTTTTTGATGAAAATGTAGTCACACAAATGTCAATCCATATAACTTGGTCCAACGCAACTAATTTGGAATTGTCACGTCTCATTGTCCAAAACGAAGCCATGGTATATATATTTCTTTCTTTCCTATAAATTCTTATTCAATGACTACCCACCGGAACCATGAAACTCGGTCCACTCCATCTGCGATGGACACTATTGTTTATAGTAACTGGGAAGTCCCATTCTCAATTCCTCGGACCCTCACATATGCTTGAATGAGATACAAACTAATGGAAGTTAAGCTTGTTCATGGCTTTGAATGTTATTTCAAATGCTAACAATCCATTATTGAAAACTGGGGCAATTATGGGAATAATAGTGGACTAACCCCAAATACTTAGAAAAGTATGATATTTCAACGCATGCACAATGCACAAGCCATACATACCATGCACTCTAATTTAATAGTTGTGTCGTGTATAAATAACATATTTATCTTATGAAGGAGATATTTAAATGACTATATGTAATTTATCATAAATTTGTCCTTTCACCATAGCGGAATATCTTTATGTTTTGGTGTTAAATTATACAAATTTTAAAACATCAAATATTTTTTTGTTTTGTATTAGAGTGACTTGGTGATTTATTTGCAGTTGTTCAAAATGAACCATGCACAACTAGCTAACAATTGCTCATATCTACAACTTGCACCCCATTTTTTGAAATGAATGAAAGTGTCTTAAAATTTCAAGGATAATGATGAAATCGACCCTGAAGCCCATCCTCTGGTATTAGGCCAATTAAAACTTTAATTACAAAACATTTGCAATCTATTTTTCCTACTTTTAGAAAAAGGTTTTGTTGGTCTTGAATAAAATAAGTTTGGTTTTTTTAATGACAAAGTAGTGACACAAATGTTAATCTATTTGCCTTAGTCCAACGCAACTATTTTAGAATTGTCACGTCTCATTTTCCAAGATTAAGCCATGGTCCATATATTTCTTTCTTTCCAATAAATTCTTATTCAACGACTACCCATTGGGACTATGAAACTCGGTCCACTCCATCTGAGACAGGCAATGTTGTTTATAGTAACCGGGAAGTCCCATTCTCAATTCCTCGGACCCTCACATCTGCATGAATGAGATACAAACTATTGTAAGTTAAGCTTGCTCATGGATTTGAATGTTATTTCAAATGTTAACCATCCGTTATTGAAAACTGGGGCAATTATGGGAATAATAGTGGACTAACCCCAAATACTTAGAAAATTATGATATTTCAACGCATGCACAATGCACAAGTAATATGGAATATATTAGGAAAAAGGAAGATTGTTTGGTAGATTTTAAAGGCTCCGTAAAATCTTGTACTAATTGTGTGAATTGAAAAACTATTAACACATGCTAAAATAATTGAATAAGACATGCATCTTGCACAAAGCTTTCAATGCGCATAAGGCATACATACCATGCACACTACTTTAATAGTTGGGTCGTGCATAAATAACATATTTGTCTTATGTAGGAGAAATTTAAATGACTATTTGTAATTTATCATAAATTTTTTCTTTCACCATATCGGAATATCTTTATGTTTTCGTGTTAAATTATACAACTATTAGAACTTCAAATATTTTTTTGTTTTGTATTAGCGTGACTTGGAAATTTATTTACAGCTGTTCAAAATGAACCATGCACAACTAGCTAACACCGGCTCTTATCTACAACTTGCACCCCATTTGTTGAGATGGCTGAAAGTGTCTTAAAATTAGATGGATGACGATGAAATCGACCTTGAAGCTCATCCTCCGGTATGAGGCCATTTAAATATTTAATTACAAAACATTTTCAATCTAATTTTCCTATTTTTAGAAAAATGTTTTGTTGGTCTTGAATAAAAGAATTTTTGTTTTTTTTGATGAAAATGTAATCACACAAATGTCAATCCATATAACTTGGTCCAACGCAACTAATTTGGAATTGTCACGTCTCATTGTCCAAAACGAAGCCATGGTATATATATTTCTTTCTTTCCTATAAATTCTTATTCAATGACTACCCACCGGAACCATGAAACTCGGTCCACTCCATCTGCGATGGGCACTATTGTTTATAGTAACTGGGAAGTCCCATTCTCAATTCCTCGGACCCTCACATATGCTTGAATGAGATACAAACTAATGGAAGTTAAGCTTGTTCGTGGCTTTGAATGTTATTTCAAATGCTAACAATCCGTTATTGAAAACTGGGGCAATTATGGGAATAATAGTGGACTAACCCCAAATACTTAGAAAAGTATGATATTTCAACGCATGCACAATGCACAAGTAATATGGAATATATTAGGAAAAAGGAGGATTGCTTGGTAGATTTTAAAGGCTCCGTAAAATCTTGTACTAATTGTGTGAATTGAAAAAATATTAACACATGCTAAAATAATTGAATAAGACATGCATCTTGCACAAAGCTTTCAATGCGCATAAGGCATACATACCATGCACACTACTTTAATAGTTGGGTCGTGCATAAATAACATATTTGTCTTATGTAGGAGAAATTTAAATGACTATTTGTAATTTATCATAAATTTTTTCTTTCACCATATCGGAATATCTTTATGTTTTGGTGTTAAATTATACAACTATTAGAACTTCAAATATTTTTTTGTTTTGTATTAGCGTGACTTGGAAATTTATTTACAGCTGTTCAAAATGAACCATGCACAACTAGCTAACACCGGCTCTTATCTACAACTTGCACCCCATTTGTTGAGATGGCTGAAAGTGTCTTAAAATTAGATGGATGACGATGAAATCGACCTTGAAGCTCATCCTCCGGTATGAGGCCATTTAAATATTTAATTACAAAACATTTTCAAACTAATTTTCCTATTTTTAGAAAAATGTTTTGTTGGTCTTGAATAAAAGAAGTTTTGTTTTTTTTGATGAAAATGTAGTCACACAAATGTCAATCCATATAACTTGGTCCAACGCAACTAATTTGGAATTGTCACGTCTCATTGTCCAAAACGAAGCCATGGTATATATATTTCTTTCTTTCCTATAAATTCTTATTCAATGACTACCCACCGGAACCATGAAACTCGGTCCACTCCATCTGCGATGGGCACTATTGTTTATAGTAACTGGGAAGTCCCATTCTCAATTCCTCGGACCCTCACATATGCTTGAATGAGATACAAACTAATGGAAGTTAAGCTTGTTCATGGCTTTGAATGTTATTTCAAATGCTAACAATCCATTATTGAAAACTGGGCAATTATGGGAATAATAGTGGACTAACCCCAAATACTTAGAAAAGTATGATATTTCAACGCATGCACAATGCACAAGTAATATGGAATATATTAGGAAAAAGGAGGATTGTTTGGTAGATTTTTATGGCTCCTTAAAATCTTGTACTAATTGTGTGAATTTAAAAAATATTAACACATGCTAAAATAATTGAATAGGACATGCATCTTACACAAAGCTTTCAATGCGCATAAGGCATGCATACCATGCACACTACTTTAATAGTTGGGTCGTGCATAAATAACATATTTATCTTATGTAGGAGAAATTTAAATGACTATTTGTAATTTATCATAAATTTTTTCTTTCACAATATCGGAATATCTTTATGTTTTGGTGTTAAATTATACATATTTTAGAAAATCATTTTTTTGTTTTGTATTAGCGTGACTTGGTGATTTATTTACAGTTGTTCAAAATGAACCATGCACAACTAGCTAACACCGGCTCTTATCTACAACTTGCACCCCATTTGTTGAGATGGCTGAAAGTGTCTAAAAATTAGATGGATGATGATGAAATCGACCCTGAACCTCATCCTCTGGTATGAGGCCGTTTAAATATTTAATTACAAAACATTTGCTATCTAATTTTCCTATTTTTAGAAAAAGGTTTTGTTGGTCTTGAATAAAAGAAGTTTTGTTTTTTTTTGATGAAAATGTAGTCACACAAATGTCAATCTATAAAACTTGGTCCAATGCAACTATTTTAGAAGTGTCACGTCTCATTTTCCAAGAGGAAGTCATGGTCTATATATTTCTTTCTTTCCATTAAATTCTTATTCAATGACTACCCACTGGAACTATGAAACTCGGTCCACTCCATCTGAGACAGGCATTGTTGTTTATTGTAACCGGGAAGTCCCATTCTCAATTCCTCGGACCCTCACATATACTTGAATGAGATACAAACTAATGGAAGTTAAGATTGTTCATGTCTTTGAATGTTATTTCAATTGTTAACCATCCGTTATTGAAAACTGGGGCAATTATGGGAATAATAGTGGACTAACCCTAAATACTTACAAAATTATGATATTTCAACGCATGCACAATGCACAAGTAATATGGAATATATTAGGAAAAAGGAGGATTGCTTGGTAGATTTTAAAGGCTCCGTAAAATCTTGTACTAATTGTGTGAATTGAAAAAATATTAACACATGCTAAAATAATTGAATAAGACATGCATCTTGCACAAAGCTTTCAATGCGCATAAGGCATACATACCATGCACACTACTTTAATAGTTGGGTCGTGCATAAATAACATATTTATCTTATGCAGGAGAAATTTAAATGACTATTTGTAATTTATCATAATTTTTTTTTCACCATATCGGAATATCTTTATGTTTTGGTGTTAAATTATACAACTTTTAGAACTTCAAATATTTTTTTGTTTTGTATTAGCGTGACTTGGAAATTTATTTACAGCTGTTCAAAATGAACCATGCACAACTAGCTAACACCGGCTCTTATCCACAACTTGCACCCCATTTGTTGAGATGGCTGAAAGTGTCTTAAAATTAGATGGATGATGATGAAATCGACCTTGAAGCTCATCCTCCGGTATGAGGCCATTTAAATATTTAATTACAAAACATTTTCAATCTAATTTTCCTATTTTTTGAAAAAGGTTTTGTTGGTCTTGAATAGACGAAGTTTTGTTTTTTTTTTATGATAATGTAGTCACACAAATGTCAATCTATATAACTTGGTCCAAAGCAACTAATTTAGAATTGTCACTTCTCATTGTCCAAAACGAAGCCATGGTATATATATTTCTTTCTTTCCTATAAATTCTTATTCAATGACTACCCACCGGAACCATGAAACTCGGTCCACTCCATCTGCGATGGGCACTATTGTTTATAGTAACTGGGAAGTCCCATTCTCAATTCCTCGGACCCTCAGATATGTTTGAATGAGATACAAACTAATGGAAGTTAAGCTTGTTCATGGCTTTGAATGTTATTTCAAATGCTAACAATCCGTTATTGAAAACTGGGGCAATTATGGGAATAATAGTGGACTAACCCTAAATACTTAGAAATTTATGATATTTAAACGCATGCACAATGCACAAGTAATATGGAATATATTAGGAAAAAGGAGGATTGTTTGGCTAGATTTTAAAGGTTCTATAAAATCTTGTACTAATAGTGTGAATTGAAAAAATATTAACACATGCTAAAATAATTGAATAAGACATGCATCTTGCACAAAGCTTTCAATGCGCACAAGGCATACATACCATAAACACTACTTTAATAGCTGGGTCGTGCATAAATAATATATTTATCGTATGTAGGAGAAATTTAAATGACTATTTGTAATTTATCGTAAATTTGTTCTTTCACCATGTCGGAATATCTTTATGTTTTGGTGTTAAATTATACAAATTTTAGAACATCAAATATTTTTTTGTTTTGTATTAGCGTTACTTGGAGATTTATTTACAGTTGTTCAAAATGAACCATGCACAACTAGCTAACACCGGCTCTTATCTACAACTTGCACCCCATTTGTTGAGATGGCTGAAAGTGTCTAAAAATTAGATGGATGATGATGAAATCGACCCTGAACCTCATCCTCTGGTATGAGGCCGTTTAAATATTTAATTACAAAACATTTGCTATCTAATTTTCCAATTTTTAGAAAAAGGTTTTGTTGGTCTTGAATAAAAGAAGTTTTGTTTTTTTTTTGATGAAAATGTAGTCACACAAATGTCAATCTATATAACTTGGTCCAACGCAACTATTTTAGAAGTGTCACGTCTCATTTTCCAAGAGGAAGTCATGGTCTATATATTTCTTTCTTTCCAATAAATTCTTATTCAATGACTACCCACTGAAACCATGAAACTCGGTCCACTCCATCTGAGACAGGCATTGTTGTTTATAGTAACCGGGAAGTCCCATTCTCAATTCCTCGGACCCTCACATATGCTTGAATGAGATACAAACTAATGGAAGTTAAGATTGTTCATGGATTTGAATGTTATTTCAAATGTTAACCATCCGTTATTGAAAACTGGGGCAATTATGGGAATAATAGTGGACTAACCCTAAATACTTAGAAATTTATGATATTTAAACGCATGCACAATGCACAAGTAATACGGAATATATTAGGAAAAAGGAGGATTGTTTGGCTAGATTTTAAAGGTTCCGTAAAATCTTGTACTAATAGTGTGAATTGAAAAAATATTAACACATGCTAAAATAATTGAATAGGACATGCATCTTGCACAAAGCTTTCAATGCGCACAAGGCATACATACCATACACACTACTTTAATAGTTGGGTCGTGCATAAATAATATATTTATCTTATGTAGGAGAAATTTAATTGACTATTTGTAATTTATCATAAATTAGTTCTTTCACCATGTCGGAATATCTTTATGTTTTGGTGTTAAATTATACAACTTTTAGAACTTCAAATATTTTTTTGTTTTGTATTAGCGTGACTTGGAAATTTATTTACAGTTGTTCAAAATACACCATGCACAACTAGCTAACACCGGCTCTTATCTACAACTTGCACCCCATTTGTTGAGATGGCTGAACGTGTCTTAAAATTAGATGGATGATGATGAAATCGACCTTGAAGCTCATCCTCTGGTATGAGGCCATTTAAATATTTAATTACAAAACATTTTCAATCTAATTTTCCAATTTTTAGAAAAAGGTTTTGTTGGTCTTGAATAAAAGAAGTTTTGTTTTTTTTTTGATGAAAATGTAGTCACACAAATGTCAATCTATATAACTTGGTCCAAAGCAACTAATTTAGAATTGTCACGACTCATTGTCCAAAACGAAGCCATGGTCTATGTATTTCTTTCTTTCTTATAAATTCTTATTGAATGACAACCCACTGGAACCATGAAACTAGGTCCACTCCATCTGAGACGGGCACTATTGTTTATAGTAACTGGGAAGTCCCATTCTCAATTCCTTGGACCCTCACATATGCTTGAATGAGATACAAACTAATGGAAGTTAAGCTTGTTCATGGCTTTGAATGTTATTTCAAATGCAAACCGTCCGTTATTGAAAACTGGGGCAATTATGGGAATAATAGTGGACTAACCCTAATACTTAGAAATTTATGATATTTAAACGCATGCACAATGCACAAGTAATATGGAATATATTAGGAAAAAGGAGGATTGTTTGGCTAGATTTTAAAGGCTCCATAAAATCTTGTACTAATAGTGTGAATTGAAAAAATATTAACACATGCTAAAATAATTGAATAAGACATGCATCTTGCACAAAGCTTTCAATGCGCACAAGGCATACATACCATGCACACTACTTTAATAGTTGGGTCGTGCATAAATAATATATTTATCTTATGTAGGAGAAATTTAATTGACTATTTGTAATTTATCATAAATTTGTTCTTTCACCATGTCGGAATATCTTTATGTTTTGGTGTTAAATTATACAAATTTTAGAACATCAAATATTTTTTTGTTTTGTATTAGCGTTACTTGGAGATTTATTTACAGTTGTTCAAAATGAACCATGCACAACTAGCTAACACCGGCTCATATCTACAACTTGTACCCCATTTGTTGAGATGAATGAAAGTGTCTTAAAATTACATGGATAATGATGAAATCGACCCTGAAGCTCATCCTCTGGTACTAGGCAATTTAAATACTTAATTACAAAACATTTCCAATATAATTTTCCTATTTTTAGAAAAAGGTTTTGTTGGTCTTGAATAAAAGAAGTTTTGTTTTTTTATAATGAAAAAGTAGTCACACAAATGTCAATCTATATACCTTGGTCCAACGCAACTATTTTAGAATTGTCACGTATCATTTTCCAAAAGGAATCCATGGTCTATATATTTCTTTCTTCCCTATAAATTCTTATTCAATGACTACCCACTGGAACCATGAAACTCGGTCCACTCCATCTGAGGAAGACATTGTTGTTTATAGTAACTGGGAAGTCCAATTCTCAATTCCTCGAACCCTCACATATGCTTGAATGAGATACAAACTAATGGAAGTTAAGCTTGTTCATGGCTTTGAATGTTATTTCAAGTGCTAACCATCCGTTATTGAAAACTGGGGGAATTATGGGAATAATAGTGACCTAACCCTAAATACTTACAAATTTATGATATTTAAACGCATGCACAATGCACACGTAATATGGAATATATTAGGAAATAGGAGGATTGTTTGGTAGATTTTAAAGGTTCCATAAAATCTTGTACTAATAGTGTGAATTGAAAAAATACTAACACATGCTAAAATAATTGAATAAGACATGCATCTTGCACAAAGCTTTCAATGCGCACAAGGCATACATACCATGCACACTACTTTAATAGTTGGGTCGTGCATAAATAATATATTTATCTTAGGTAGGAGAAATTTAAATGACTATTTGTAATTTATTATAAATTTGTTCTTTGACCATGTCGGAATATCTTTATGTTTTGGTGTTAAATTATACAAATTTTAGAACATCAAATATTTTTTTGTTTTGTATTAGCGTGACTTGGAGATTTATTTACAGTTGTTCAAAATGAACCATGCACAACTAGCAAACACCGGCTCATATCTACAACTTGCACCCCATTTGTTGAGATGAATGAAGGTGTCTTAAAATTACATGGATAATGATGAAATCGACCCTGAAGCCCATCTTCTGGTACTGGGCCATTTAAATACGTAATTACAAAACATTTCCAATATAATTTTCCTATTTTTAGTAAAAAGGTTTTGTTGGTCTTGAATAAAAGAAGTTTTGTCTTTCATAATGAAAAAGTAGTCACACAAATGTCAATCCATATACCTTGGTCCAACACAACTATTTTAGAATTGTCACGTCTCATTTTCCAAAAGGAAGCCATGGTCTATATATTTCTTTCTTTCCTATAAATTCTTATTCAGTGACTACCCACTGGAACCATGAAACTCGGTCCACTTCATCTGAGACGGGCACTATTGTTTATAGTAACTGGGAAGTCCCATTCTCAATTCCTCGGACCCTCACATATGCTTGAATGAGATACAAACTAATGGAATTTAAGCTTGTTCATGGCTTTGAATGTTATTTCAAGTGCTAACCATCCGTTATGGAAAACTGGGGCAATTATGGGAATAATAGTGGACTAACCCTAAATACTTAGAAAATTATGATATTTCAACGCATGCACAATGCACAAGTAATATGGAATATATTAGGAAAAAGGAGAATTGTTTGGTAGATTTTAAAGGCTCCGTAAAAACTTGTACTAATAGTAATTGAAAATATATTAACACATGCTAAAATTATTGAATAAGACATGCATCTTGCACAAAGCTTTCAATGCGCACAAGGCATATACCATGCACGCTACTTTAATAGTTGGGTCGTGCATAAATAACATATTTATCTTATGTAGGAGAAATTTAAATGACTATTTGTAATTTATCATAAATTTTTTCTTTCATCATATCGGAATATCTTTATGGTTTGGTGTTAAATTATACAACTTTTACAACTTCAAATATTTTTTTGTTTTGTATTAGCGTGACTTGGAGATTTATTTACAGTTGTTCAAAATGAACCATGCACAACTAGTTAACACCGGCTCATATCTACAACTTGCACCCCATTTGTTGACCCCTACCCGTTTATTAGTTAAAATAAAAGGTACAGAAAAAGAGGGGGACGTAATACCTTACCTCTGAGAGTCCATCTGATGATATTTAAAAACTATACATTGACCTAATACTAACCAAAAGATCAACATATACGATCGTTGGAAAATAAGTACATAGTTACCAACTGACTACTCTAATCTAATTTGAGAAGTTCCTTCCGCATCTAGCTTTACTTGACCTGCAACTATTGGCGGCAAACCTGTAGAAACATAGAAGTTATTTACCTGCTCTCGGCTAGCCATTTTTATAAGTGAGTCAGTTGCTCCATTTGCCTCTCTGAAAATGTGTTGCATTGAATAATCCATTTCTTGAAGAAGATTCCGTATCTCTCTCATCATCTGCTGTAATTTCCATGGAATCTTGAATTGTTGTTGAATCATACTATGTAGGACTTTTGAATCTGTTTGTATTTCAATACATTTGATGCCTCATTCTTGAGCTAGATATATACCAAGTAATAAAGCTGTGGTTTGGGCCTACAAAACAGATTCAGCCGAAATGGACTTTGATAAAGCAACAATTACCTGACCAACATGATCTCTGATTATGCATCCGATACCAGCAGCACCATTGCTAAGATAAGAACTATCAGTGTTTAGTTTATATTTTGAAGGTAATATATACTTAATTATTCTTATTGGTCTCTGTCTTTTGGGTTTCTGATATAATATTTTGATATGAGATAATGCCCACTTAAAGTGCAGTTTGAATGCCAACAAGGTGCCATTAAAATGATACAGTATTCTTTTGAAAATAAGTATTATATCTGGCCTTGTACCTTCAAAAATATAATTACATCTGGCACACCATAGGTACCAAATAACTACACACAGTATGATTCTAATTAACTTAACAGAAGACCCATCACAGGAAGAAACATTCCAATAAAAATAGACTATATCCCACAATAGTTGAAATGTGTTTGTAGAAAAACTGAAAGTAGCATCCACTAATTTCTAGATTTTTTTTACCTTAAAACATGAATTAAAACAATGATGGATAGTTTCTGAATCATTTAAATAGAAGCAGCATCTTGAAGGGAGATGAAATTGAAAATCCTCAAGCACATCTGGTAAAGCTATTAGTCTATTTAAAGTTTCTAGTTAAATAAATTAATTTTCTTTGGTAAAAAGTTAGACCACAGATGAGTGAAAGAGGGTATGTTGAGTTTCTTCTTTCTTATCAGCTCATATGCTGATTTAACAGTGAATGCTCCAGTGTGAGTAGGTTTCCAAATTAGTGAATCTTCATAGTTGGGGAACAGTTTATAGTCCAGATCCAGAGTTGGAAAAATATGATTAGGAAAACAATTCCTGAGCTATGTAGAGTAATATACTTTATTATATATGAATTCAGCTACTGTTAAGTTGGGGAAAGGAACTTCTAAAAAGTTCAGTAGGTGGTCTATTAGAGGTCCCAATGTAGTCCAGTTTGCATTCCAAAAGGAAACCAAACCAGATCCAGGAATGACCTCTGTACAGTGCTATGTGTTGAACCTCTTTGATTCTTTTCCATGTTCTGGATGTTTTATGAGTGTCACTCATAGACCACATGATTTTTGCCCACAATGATTTCCCTAGCTGAAGTTTCCACCACAGTTTGATGGAAAAAGATTTTGTTAAAGTGTTAAGATTTTTGAAATTTAATCCATTTTCCTCAGTAGAGAAGTATAAGTTAGAATATGACTTCCAGATTCTTTTTTTTATTATTATCTGAGTTAGAGTTCCAGAAGAATCTTGAAAGTGTTTTATGAATTTGACTTATAATGTGTTGGTTGGCTTCAACACAGTTATAAGATGTATTGGCATGGAGGACAATACATGTTTAATCAATATGGCCCTTCAAGCTGGGGATAGAATCTTATTATTCCAATGATTAATTTTATTTTGGACTGAAATTAGCATTCCTTGGAAAAGAAAATTTTTAACTCTTCCTGTGAATATAGGACATCCCAAATACTTAAAAGGTAGGGATCCTTCCAGCATGTTTGTTTCCTGTATGATCAATGTTATGATTCTGTTAGGTGTGTGTTTTGAAATATGAAATGAAGATTTCTCAAAATTAACTTTCTGTCCAGAAGCCAATTCATAAGATTTCAGGAAGTTAATTATTGTTTATAATCCCTGTTTTGTGTATTTCAAGAGAATAGCTGTATCATCAGCATAGAAGAGATGTGTTGATGATTTCATCCCGAAGGGTAATTTGTAAGGATGGATATTTCCAAATCGATATAGAAAATTCAAGTTTTGTGAAAAAGCTTCACTCATTAGTATGAAAAGCAGAGGGAGTAATGGATCACCCTGTTTTAAACCCCTAGATGCAGGAAAAAAACCTATTGTTTTCCATTAATTAGTAATGAAAAATATGCAGATTTCATATTTCTCATAATTAGATCAACTAGGATGGGTGAAAACCCTTGTTTGATCAGGATTTTGGCTAAAAATGACCAAAAAACTCTATCAAATACTTTCATCATATCCAATTTGATAATCATATTAAAACCTTTTGTTTTTTAATGTAAATGATTAGTTTACTATTGCATGAGCAAAACATTGTCAGCAATTTCTCTTCCAGAAACAAATGCTGATTGTTCGGGGCTGATTATTCTATCTAGATAGCTTTTAAGTCTTGTTGAGATCATTTTTGAAAAGATTTTTTTTGTGAAATTGCATAAGGTTATAGGTCTATAGTCTTTAAATGATGATCATACATCTTTTTTGGGTATTAGGATTATTAGAGCTGATGAGACGGCTTTGGGAATGTCTTTTCCAGCAAAGAACTCTTCCACTACCATCATTACATCAGATTTCTGGAAAAAGAAACCAGAGAAACCATCTGGTCCTGGGGCTGAGTGGCTATCCATGGTGTTAACTATGTTAGTTAATTCTTCCATAGTGATTTGTTTGAGTAAATTTGAATTCATTTCATTAGTTACAGCTTTTGGAATGTTTTCCAGTATCCATGCTGTATTAATTTCTGAGGGGTCCAATTGTTCATCTGTAAGAAGTTTAGAGAAGGCTGATAGCTTCTTTCTCTATATCTTCTATTTTATTTAGCCATGTCCCATCATTATTTTTTATTAAAGAGATTGTTTGCCTTTTTTTTACTTAAAATTGATTGATGAAAGAATTTTGGGTTTGCATCACCTTCTTTCATCCATTTTAACCTTGAGTTTTGTTTTAGAAAGACCTCTTGATTAGTTAGAGCTATTTTCATTTTTGCCTTAGCTAGGTTTAGGGCTTGTAGGTTTTTACTGGAATCATCCTGTTGTAAATCTTCTTCAGCCTTAACCAAAAAATCTTCACAGATCTGGACAGCATCAAAAATATTACCGAAGACTTCTCTGTTCCAGATTTTAAGGATTTTCTTTAAATGTTTTAGTTTGAAAATTAATCTTTTCATTCCTTTATGGGTAGCATGTACACTCCAAGCATCTTTAACTAGCTTCATAAAAGTGGGATGGTTTGGCCAGCATTCTTGAAACTTAAAGGGTTTTGAAATGGACATAGGGGATGTGTCAGATACAAGCAGGATTAGAGGGGTATGATCAGAACCTTCCCTTGAGAGTGTTTTAATTTTAGAATTAGGGAATTTAACCACCAGAGATTATTGGAAATTTCTCTATCGAGTCTCTTCCATACCCTACGTTTTGGTCTCATTCTAGTCCAAGTGAACAAGCTACTAGAACTTGGGATTTCAGTCATGTTTTGGTCATTAAGGAATGTGTTAAAATTCCTTATACTATTCTGATTAGGGATTGATTTACCTAAATATTCCTCATTTTTAGTGATAACATTAAAATCACCTATTTAACTTAATGGTTCATTTTTCAGAGTTGCTAAGGCTTACCACAGTTTATTCCATTCCTGAATTGTGTGCTTAGAATAGATAAATCCAAGCTGACATTCAGTTGATAGGTTGAAGGATTTAACTTTCACAATAACAACCAGGTCTTCTACTTTATAGATGTCTACTGATATGTCCTCATCCCACATCATCTAGATTTTGCTTATTGGATTTGCATAAGATTTGCTGAAGCCTAGCTCTTTGGAAATGTTATGTACTTGATCAGGATTCAATAAAGGTTCTATTAGGGCACATAGTTTGATTGTGCTACATCTTTTAATATCTTTTAACCGGATTTGAGAAGGTTTGTTACCTATTCCCCTAATATTCCATACACGTATATTAAGACTTATCATGGATATGTTTTGGAGAGGTTCAACGAGGAACGGGTAAAAACCATTTTAGGTGTGGAGGAGTAATCTTTTTGTGTATACTTCCTCTATTTATTTTTGACCTCTGTGTGGTTAAGCTTAAGAATAGTGTTGAATCTTACTTGATCTTTAGTTAGATTCGCCTTTATTTCTTCAAAATTAAGTTTCCCTAGTTTCAAAAATTTTTCCTGTTGCCTAATTGAGGTTTCTGCATTAAGCCAGTCAAGATTTTTAAGAGATTTCTTACTGGATGATAGAAGAGGGGAATTACCTCCATTGATTTCTATATAATCATCAGTATCATTAGAGTTAGGAATGTTCTGGATATCTTTTTGGTAAGTATTTTTAGCATTGGATTTAATATTTCTATTTCCTTTTCCCTGTGTATGTATACCAGATTCTGCCAACAGATTAGGAGGGGTAAGGACATCATCTAAATTGAATGAGTCATTAGAATTATTATCTTGTTGTTTCCCAGTTAACTTTTCTTGTGATGGGGATCTATCTTCATCTTGAGAAAGATTTGTCCTGGAGAAATTAGGGCTAATTTGGTCTTTGGTGGAATTGTTAATATCTGAGATAGGATTTAGAGTTACAGATGAAAGTCTAGTGGTTTCAATCTGTTTTGCAGGGCTAATTACATCCTTATTTGGCAAACTTAAGGCCAACTCTGTTACTAGAAACTATTTTTCAGGATATATGACATTAGTAGCATTTTCTTGAGTAGAAAGAGAAACCTGAGATCCTTGTCTAAGGATCGAATCTTCAGAACTTGCTCCTTTGTTCAACTGTGAGTTCCCTTGTGATAAGTTATTTTCCTGAGATACCTGCTTAGCATTGTTATCCACTTTGCTCATGTAGATAAAATGTTTCCTTTACCTTTATATCTGCACTGTTCATCATTGGAAATGAATTTATTACCTTCTTTTGTTAAGTGGCCTTGAGGTCTCCAGGGAGTGAATCTGGATGAGTTCTTATCAAACCTGCAAGCTGTATGTAGATGTCCTAATTTAAGACAATTAGAACAATAAAAAGGAACTCCTTCATACTCTATATACTGCCAGAAACCTATATCTATAAAGCTTAACCATATTCTTTCCAACATAGGTTTAGTCACATCTAATTCAACACATATCCTTGCCACATGAGTTCTGGTCCTATTAAGAGATACCCTGTCTACCCTAATTGGAGTTCCAATGATATTACCAATAGACATAAGAACGTTATAATCAAAGAATTTCTGTGGCAAACCATAAAGGGAAATCCATATTGGGACAATTGGGGAATCTGCGTTGGGGTTAAAATTGGGAACCTATTTGGTCATTCTGATTGAATATGATCCGAAATTCCATATTTTATGAAGCCAACAACAGTTATAATCATCAGGTAAAGAAAAGGATATCAAAACCTATCGATTATCAAGCAGAGTGATATAATTGTGGCCTTTGAATCCGGCTGTATGAAAATCCTTTCGAAGCCTTTCTAGCTGCGGCCGGCTGTGCGAAAACTTCCCTACCAGCGTCTATTTGAGGGGGGCTTCCAGTTTTATGCATTCCTCGTCCGTGAAATAGAGGCCGGGTTCACCCAGATGATCGATTCTTGATTTTGGAATAAAGGGAGCGTTGTTATCATCTTGATGATTTTTGAAAGGGAGGTTGAGAGCTTCGCAAAGTTCTTCATTTAGTGCTTGGGCATAAGAAATTGGAGGGTTAGTGATTGCTGGTTGTGGCTCCGCCATATCGGCAGTGCCGGAGATTGATGAAGAAAATGGCACAGAGCTATTGACTCTAATCGCACCTTTAGCAGGTGTAAATCGCACACACACGGTTCTTAAGAATCGTCAAAAAAGTTACTGCTTAAATCTTCCGTATAGTGGACTAACCCTAAATACTCAGAAAATTATGATATTTCAATGCATGGACAATGCACAAGTAATATGGAATACCTTAAGAAAAAGGAGGATTGTTTGGTAGATTTTAAAGGCTCCATAAAATCTTGTACTAATAGTGTGAATTGAAAAGATATTAACACATGCTAAAATAATTGAATAAGACATGCATTGTGCACAAAGCTTGCAATGCCCACAAGCCATACATACCATGCACATTAATTTAATAGTTGTGTCGTGTATAAGTAACAGATTTATCTTATGTAGGAGAAATTTAAATGACTATATGTAATTTATAATAAATTTTTTCTTTCACCATATCGGAATACCTTTATGTTTTGGTGTTAAATTATACAAATTTTAAAACATCAAATATTTTTTTGTTTTGTATTAGCGTGACTTGGGGATTTTTTTTACAGTTGTTCAAAATGAACCATGAACAACTAGCTAACACCGGCTAATATCTACAACTTGCACCCCATTTGTTGAGATGAATGAAAGTGTCTTAAAATTATACGGATGAGGATGAAATCGACCCCGAAACCCATCCTCTGGTATTAGGCTATTTAAATATTTAATTACAAAACATTTGCAATCTAATTTTCCTATTTTTAGAAAAAGGTGTTATTGGTCTTGAATAAAAGAAGTTTTGTTTTTTTTAATGAAAAAGTAGTCACACAAATGTCAATCTATATACCTTGGTCTAACGCAACTATTTTAGAATTGTCACGTCTCATTTTCCAAGAGGAAGCAATGGTCTATATATTTCTTTCTTTCCTATAAATTATTATTAAATGAGTACCCACTGGAACCATGAAACTCGGACCACTCCATCTGAGATGGGCAATGTTGTTTATAGTAACCGGGAAGTCCCACTCTCAATTCCTCGGACCCTCCCATATGATTGAATGAGATAGAAACTAATGGAAGTCAACATTCTTCCTGGCTTTGAAAGTTATTTCAAATGCTAACCGCCCGTCATTGAAAACTGGGGCAATTATGGGAATAATAGTGGACTAACCCTAAATACTCAGAAAATTATGATATATCAACGCATGCACAATGCACAAGTAATATGGAATATCTTAGGAAAAAGGAGGATTGTTTGGTAATTTTTAAAGGCTCCGTAAAATCTTGTACTAATAATGTGAATTGAAAAAATATTAACACATGCTAAAGTAATTGAATAAGACATGCATTATACACAAAGCTTGCAATGCGCACAAGGCATACATACCATGCACACCACTTTAATAGTTGGGTCGTGCATAAATAACAAATTTATTTTATGTAGGAGAAATTTAAATGACTATATGTGATTTATCATAAATTTGTTCTTTCACCATATCGGAATATCTTTATGTTTTGGTGTTAAATTATACAAATTTTAAAACATCAAATATTTTTTTGTTTTGTATTAACGTTACTTGGATATTTATTTACAGTTGTTCAAAATGAACCATGCACAACTAGCTAACACCGGATCATATCTACAACTTGCACCTCATTTGTTGAGATGAATGAAAGTGTCTTAAAATTACATGGATAATGATGAAATCGACCCTGAAGCCCATCCTCCGGTATTAGGCCAATTAAAAATTTAATTACAAAACATTTGCAATCTAATTTCCTATTTTTAGAAAAAGGTTTTTTTGGTCTTCAATAAAAGAATTTTGGTTTTTTAAATGAAACAGTAGTCACACAAATGTTAATCTATATACCTTGGTCCAACGCAACTATTATAGAATTGTCACATCTCATTTTCCAAGAGGAAGTGATGTGTCCATTTTAGATGCATTATTTAGTAGTATTTAGGATCACTTTTGTGCTCTTTTATTATCGAGAGCTTGTGTTTTACCTTGAAATTCACTTAGGAGAGGCAAAAGCAACTTTGTACTCTTTTACCTCTTCTAAGTGGATTTTGTGTGACAAGGGAAGAACACGGAAGCAACGAAGACCGGAAGACATTGAAGACTATACTTTCGAAGACTTTTGGATACTCACTTCGAAGACATGAAGACCGGAGGCCGTTGAAGACCATTTTTGGAGCCGTTGAAGACTTGAAGATTGAGAGGGATGGCTATGAAGAAGACAAAGAAACAATGCAAAACTCTGGCTCCCGTCGCGACCCCGTCGCGACACCATCGCGAGTCGCGACCAACACCGTCGCGAGTCGCGACGAACTCGTCGTGAGTCGCGACCAACGGGCGGCCAGAAATCAACTTTATCTTCTTTGCACTATAAATACTACTCACTTTCCTCCTCTTCTCCAGTTTTTGCTCAGCCCGTTTTCTCTGGGTTTTAGGGCTCCAAAACCCTTTGTTTTCTTCTCTTTCTTTTCTAAGTTTTTGTTGTTTAATTATGTCTCTTGTTATTCTAGAGTAGTTTTTGTTCTTGGGAGCAAAGGATTGAAGCTTCCATTATCTGTGTATTGAGAACTCATTTCTATCTATCTATTTGGTGTTTTTGCTATTGTGCTTTTATTGTGCTTTGAATGTTAATTGTTGATTCTATTAATGTTGTTGAGAGCTTGATGATATGAAATGCTTGGATCAATTGCTAGCTAGGGTTTGGGGGATTTGGGTTAATTTCCCCCCTGTTCTTGTTAGTAATGTGAGAGTATGATTTAGAGCTTTTGATTGTGTTAGTGGATTGATAATGTGCTAGACGAATGTGATTGATGTTGAACTCTTCGTCATGTTCGTTTGTGTAGCAAACGAGAAGAGTTATATGCTCGTGGTCTATGAGTGGTCGCTCTTGACTAATCTCGTGTAATTGCATGAATTGGTTAAATGCTTAGTCACGGTGTAGTGGTCATCAGCATTGCCAAGCTTGTTGGTTCTTTGTGCTAAATGCCACCAATGACACCTTGAGTCGTGGTCGCGACTCGGGAGTCATTGGTGAGGTTTGACGAGAGATGTGGAACTCACTCTCGCAAACTACGAACTAAGAAGGATAGGAGTTTAGTCTCCACGACAAGTAGTTGAAGTATTGAATAGATGATTTAAATTCATTCTTGAAGCATTTGTTATTTGGCGTTTATGTACTCTTGACGGTGTGTTTCACTGCATGTGCCATGAGTTGTTTGAGCATAGGTAGTGTTTGTGTGGTTGAATTGTTTAGGTGTAGGAACGTGACGAATTCCGTAGCGCCTTTGCATGAAGATCTATGAGCATGAACTTAGAACTCCTTGTGATGTGTGTGTTGTGGTACTTGCTAGATGGGTGTGTGAGTGTTGGGTCCTGAATGCTATATGATGGAATGTGTGAATGATTCGATGAACTACATTAGATGTGGAAGTGGATATCCATTGCCCCCAAGGCATTTTATCTTTGTAGTTTAAAACCCCTTTTCTTAGTTTTGTTTGATGATTAGCATAGTCACTTGACCTTGCTAGTTATCTTGTCTTTTTACTTTCGTAACTTAGGAACAACCAACCAACCAACCTCCCCCCCCCATTTACTTGCTTTTAAGTGTGTGTAAATATATTTATTCCTAGCCTAGTATCGACCGTTTTGTGCTTAGACGCTTAGGAAGATCCCTCTTCTCTTTGGACGACCCCGATTTGCCACTATCTACCTAGTTGTAGAAAGTAAGCATTTAGGGCTTATAAATTATCTTTTGCACGGCGGGCGCGACGACTGTCCGCCCGTCAAAATGGTGCCGCTGCCGGGGAAGAGGCATTTATTCTTAAGTATTTAGGTGTATTTGGTTATGTATTAGCTAGTTGTTTTTATTTTCCACTACTTGGTGGTTGTTTTTGTTCGGAGTAGGTATTGCTTGAGTTCTTGGTGATTTATTTTATCGAGAATCCTTGCACTATGATTTCAAACTTTTGAAAAAAAAAAAAAATTTAATAGAGCGTCTCACCTTGAGGGAACTCATGATGAGAAGAGAGGCTCAACAAGCAAGGTTTTGTAGGATGTGTCATTCCGACCATCCTACCGAATCTTGCCCTTTGTCGTGGGAACAGCACGATGATCGAGAAAGAACCCTTGGTTTCCAAAACCATGGGTACTATGACGAGTGCTATCAAGAGGTAGGAGATATTGGTTTTCAAGGGCAAGAAGCTCATGAATGCTATCCATACCACAACTCTTACAATCCGGAATGGAGTGGTAGTCCGGATTTGTGGTATGAGAATGAGCCGGAAAACCAATATTACGAGCAACCTAGTTGGCCATCACCACCCTATACCATACCCCAAAACCAAGCCCAACAAGGAAGTTCAAGTTTGACACGTGAGGATGTCTTAAATACCATAGCAAACTTGAACTCCTTTACTAGTGAGGAGCCGGATACCCAGCTCTCCTGTAGTGTTGAGGCCATTGAGGGGCATGTGAGGAACATATTAGAGGTATTGGCCCGCATGGAAGCTCGTGATTCCGAAAACACACCATCCCAACTTGAACTCGATGATTCGGTGAGTGAGGTCACCAATAATAATGATTTTGAGTTTGAAAGGGATGAGGAGTTGGTTGTAGAGGATAGAAAAATTGAGGAAGAGGTGATAGTGCTACATCCATT
Organism: Rubia yunnanensis; assembly: GCA_037428765.1. Lineage (NCBI taxonomy): Eukaryota > Viridiplantae > Streptophyta > Magnoliopsida > Gentianales > Rubiaceae > Rubia > Rubia yunnanensis. The sequence continues at coordinate 23,161,448 of CM075066.1, forward strand.
AGCATTGTCACCCCTTCTCCCACCTAGTGAACCAACTCTAATATTTTCGGAAGTTTTGAGGGAAATGAGAGAGGAGCCAAAAGACTATCCTAAGTTCCCTAACCACTTAATTCCCTTTGAACCATCTCCACCTCCACAAGACTTTCCTCTTGAAAGTTTTGTGCCCCCACCTCTCTTATTTTGGATGCTCATGGTGAAGAGCTTCAAGCCTTCACCATATGGATAACGTTAGGGTCGTGCCGATGACCTTAAACATACGGAGCTTCGTCGTGCCAACGACGTTAAATAAATTTGGCATTTCTTTTAATTTTTGTTTCTTTTAGTTTTTGTTTCATAGTTTTTTTGTTGTTTTGTTTTGTTCTTTTTTATGGCATGTTTTTCTATGATTTTGTAGCAACATGAAGTGCATTGCAATGATGGAGATGAAGGAACGAGATCAATGAAAGAGGGAAGAAAGCTTGGACAGTTGGTAAGAAAACGAAAAAATTTTAAGCCTGGGATACCCTGCCGTCGCGAGTCGCGATGGGCTTCGTCGCGAGTCGCGACGAACAGGGGAGAAAAATCACTCCCAGCGCCAACTTTCCGCGAGTCGCGATGACTTCGCGAGGCGAGTCGCGAGATGCTACACACTTCGTCGCGAGTCGCGACGAGCTCAGAAAATTTTGAGCTCTCGGACTCACCTTTCCGTGAGTCGCGATGACTTCGCGAGGCTTATCGCGAGTCGCGACACACTTCGTCGCGAGTCGCGACGAGCTCAGAAAATTTTGAGCTCTCGGACTCAACTTTCCGCGAGTCGCGATGACTTCGCGAGGCTCGTCGCGAGTCGCGACGTGCTCAGTAACTGTGGAAAATGTTTTGAGCCCGGATTTCAAATTTCCAAGCTTCCAAGTTTCCAAATGATTTTAAACATTGCATGATCCTACCTTCTTCTCCACCCAACACTCCCAAGAACCACCACATACCCACTCATTCCTCCACCATCCTACACATGTTGACATATGAACATCCTTGCATCTTTATAGTACATTTGTTGATTGTAGTATGCCGACTACATCATTGTAATCGTAAGTGCATATCGTATAATGATGCTTGTATACATGTCAATATATGTTGGATATTTTTCATGATTATTCTTATAGTGTTGGTTGGGTGTGATTTGGTTGTTCTTTGAAAATACTATGGTTATTAACTCTTGATGCTAAACCGAGTATTACATATCCTTATGTACTTGTGAGTTTAATGTGTTCTTCGTGGTGTAGTCTTGATCAAACGGCGCCATGGAGACAATGCTTTTCTCGAGGGGTGAGTTCTTCTACGGCATTTTTGCTCACCCTTCGGGTTCCGAAACCTATCTCGGGACCATCCAAGTACTTGGATATCGCCATATCACCGACGAATTTGCGGAGAAATGGGTGTCACTCTAACTCCCTTACCTTGATTTTTATTGTTCTTGCCTTACGTGTTTACATTGAGGGCAATGTAATGTTTTAAGTGTGGGGAGGGGTTAGAGGACTCATATTCATGCTAGATTGTTTTGGAATGCTTTTTGCTACTTTTCATTGAAAAAACATGAGGAAAAAAAATAGAAAAACAAAAAGAAAAAAAATAGAAAAACAAAAAGAAAAAAAATAGAAAAAGAAAAAGAAAAAAAAAAGAAAAAGAAAACCCGCTAAGTTGAAAACCCGAGAGGGCAACTTAGGCAACATTGGGGGCCCAGATAGGTCGAAAACCCTTAAAGGGCGGCCTAGGCAAAAATGAGAGGCTAAAATGTGCGGAAAAAGGTGAGATGTGAGCTAAAGAAACATGATGTGTGGCTAGGATGAAAACTCGAAAGAGCTCCTAGGCAAAATGAGAGAAATTGAGAGAAATTAAAAAATGCTATGATTTCACTCACTTGCCGGCGTTGGAGTCATAAGGTTGCGGTTGTCACATGGATGGATCGGGTAGCTCAATATCTATAGACCTCTTGGGATTGGGTAGCTTAGTGGGTTAGGAAACGAAGTGTGGTTATGAAATTCCTTATCTCTTTCTACTTCGTTTTTGGTTGATATATTGGCATTAGGCAAAGCATGTGTTTAAAATTTCCTCTATGGTTTTAGCTTCATTTTGTGTCATTGGATTATGGGAATATAAATTTTGGGCTGTGAAATATTTTTATGGGTAGTGAATTGATAAGTGGTAGGTTTGGTTAGATTTAGGATTGGAGATGTGTGTGTGAAAAAATTCTCATGTGAGCTTTTATTTTGGGATTTTTGATATTGAGAGTTTTTGTGAGGCTTTGATTGGGGGATTAGTTTAGGTTTTGGATATATCATTTACTCCGTGTGCTTGGTTCTTTTCTTACTCGAGGGCGAGTAAGGTTTAAGTGTGGGGAGGTTTGATATGTCCATTTTGTGTGGTTATTTTAGGGGTTTTAGGATGTGGATATGCCATTTCCTCCGTATGCTTGAATCTTTTCTTACTCGAGGGCGAGTAAGGTTTAAGTGTGGGGAGGTTTGATGTGTCCATTTTAGATGCATTATTTAGTAGTATTTAGGATCACTTTTGTGCTCTTTTATTATCGAGAGCTTGTGTTTTACCTTGAAATTCACTTAGGAGAGGCAAAAGCAACTTTGTACTCTTTTACCTCTTCTAAGTGGATTTTGTGTGACAAGGGAAGAACACGGAAGCAACGAAGACCGGAAGACATTGAAGACTATACTTTCGAAGACTTTTGGATACTCACTTCGAAGACATGAAGACAGGAGGCCGTTGAAGACCATTTTTGGAGCCGTTGAAGACTTGAAGATTGAGAGGGATGGCTATGAAGAAGACAAAGAAAGAATGTAAAACTCTGGCTCCCGTCGCGACCCCGTCGCGACACCATCGCGAGTCGCGACCAACACTGTCGCGAGTCGTGACGAACTCGTCGCGAGTCGCGACCAACGGGCGGCCAGAAATAAACTTTATCTTCTTTGCACTATAAATACTACTCTCTTTCCTCCTCTTCTCCAGTTTTTGCTCAGCCCGTTTTCCCTGGGTTTTAGGGCTCCAAAACCCTTTGTTTTCTTCTCTTTCTTTTCTTAGTTTTTGTTGTTTAATTATGTCTCTTGTTATTCTAGAGTAGTTTTTGTTCTTGGGAGCAAAGGATTGAAGCTTCCATTATCTATGTATTGAGAACTCATTTCTATCTATCTATTTGGTGTTTTTGCTATTGTGCTTTTATTGTGCTTTGAATGTTAATTGTTGATTCTATTAATGTTGTTGAGAGCTTGATGATATGAAATGATTGGATCAATTGCTAGCTAGGGTTTGGGGGATTTGGGTTAATTTCCCCCCTGTTCTTGTTAGTAATGTGAGAGTATGATTTAGAGCTTTTGATTGTGTTAGTGGATTGATAATGTGCTAGATGAATGTGATTGATGTTGAACTCTTCGTCATGTTCGTTTGTGTAGCAAACGAGAAGAGTTATATGCTCGTGGTCTATGAGTGGTCGCTCTTGACTAATCTCGTGTAATTGCATGAATTGGTTAAATGCTTAGTCACGGTGTAGTGGTCATAAGCATTGCCAAGCTTGTTGGTTCTTCGTGCTAAATGCCACCAATGACACCTTGAGTCGTGGTCGCGACTCGGGAGTCATTGGTGAGGTTTGACGAGAGATGTGGAACTCACTCTCGCAAACTACGAACTAAGAAGGATAGGAGTTTAGTCTCCACGACAAGTAGTTGAAGTATTGAATAGATGATTTAAATTCATTCTTGAAGCATTTGTTATTTGGCGTTTATGTACTCTTGACGGTGTGTTTCACTGCATGTGTGCCATGAGTTGTTTGAGCATAGGTAGTGTTTGTGTGGTTGAATTGTTTAGGTGTAGGAACGTGATGAATTCCGTAGCGCCTTTGCATGAAGATCTATGAGCATGAACTTAGAACTCCTTGTGATGTGTGTGTTGTGGTACTTGCTAGATGGGTGTGTGAGTGTTGGGTCCTGAATGCTATATGATGGAATGTGTGAATGATTCGATGAACTACATTAGATGTGGAAGTGGATATCCATTGCCCCCAAGGCATTTTATCTTTGTAGTTTAAAACCCCTTTTCTTAGTTTTGTTTGATGATTAGCATAGTCACTTGACCTTGCTAGTTATCTTGTCTTTTTACTTTCGTAACTTAGGAACAACCAACCAACCAACCCCCCCCCCCCATTTACTTGCTTTTAAGTGTGTGTAAATATAGTTATTCCTAGCCTAGTATCGACCGTTTTGTGCTTAGACGCTTAGGAAGATCCCTCTTCTCTTTGGACGACCCCGATTTGCCACTATCTACCTAGTTGTAGAAAGTAAGCATTTAGGGCTTATAAATTATCTTTTGCACGGCGGGCGCGACGATCGCCCGCCCGTCAGGAAGCCATGGTCTATATATTTCTTTCTTTCCTGTAAATTCTTATTCAATGAGTACCCACTGGAACCATGAAACTCGGTCCACTAAATTTGAGACGGGCAGTGTTGTATATAGTAACCGGGAAGTCCCATTCTTAATTCCTTGGACCCTCACATATGTATGAATGAGATACAAACTGATGGAAGTTAAGTGTGTTCATGGCTTCGAAAGTTATTACAGATGCTAACCATTTGTTATTAACAAATGGGGCAGCCATGGGAATAATAGTGGAGTGACCCTGAATACTTAGAAAATTATGTTTTTTCATTGCATGCACAATGCACAAGTAACATGGAATATCTTAGGAAAAAAGAGGATTGTTTGGTAATTTTTAAAGGCTCTGTAAAATATTGAACTAATAATGTGAATTGAAAAAATATTAACACAAGCTAAAATAATTGAATAAGACATGCATCATGCACAAAGCTTGCAATGCGCACAAGGCATACATACCATGCACACTACTATAATTGTTGGGTCGTGCATAAATAACATATTTATCTTATGTAGGAGAAATTTAAATGACTATATTTAGTTATAATAAATTTGTTCTTTCACCATATCGAAGCATTTAAGTTTTATCTTTATATTTTGGTGTTAAACTATACAACTTTTAGAACTTCAATTTTTTTTTTCTATATTAGTGTGACTTGGAGATTTTTTTTACAGTTGTTCAAAATGAACCATGCACAACTAGCTAACACCGTCTCATATCTACAACTTGCACCCCATTGTTTGAGATGAATGAAAGTGTCTTAAAATTACATGGATAATGATGAAATCGACCCTGAAGCCCATCCACTGGTATTAGGCCAATTAAAAATTAATTACGAAAACATTTTGAATCTATTTTTTCTAGTTTTAGAAAAGGGTTTTGTTGGTCTTGAATAAATGACGTTTGGTTTTTTTTAATGAAAAGGTAGTCACACAAATGTTAATCTATATTCCTTGGTCCAACGCAACTATTTTTTGAATTGTCAAGTCTCATTTTCTGAGAGGAAGCCATGGTCTATATATTTCTTTCTTATCTGTAAATTCTTATTTAATGAGTACCCACTGCAACTATGAAAATCGGTCCACTCAATCTGAGATTGGCACTATTTTTTATAGTAACCGTGAAGTCCCATTCTCAATTACTCGGAGCCTCACAAATGTATGAATGCGATACAAACTAATGGAAGTTAAGGTTGTTCATGGCTTCGAAAGTTATTTCAAATGCTAAACGCCCGTTATTGAAAATTGGTGCAATTATGGGAGTGGACTAACCCAAAATATTCAGACAATTATGCTATTTCAATGCATGCATAATGCACAAGTAATATGAAATATCTTAGGAAAAAGGACGATTGTTTGGTAATTTTTGAAGGCTCCGTAAAATCTTTTACTAATAATGAGAATTGAAAAAATATAAACACATGCTAAACTAAATGAATAAGACATGCATCATGTAGAAAGCTTGCAATGTGCACAAGGCATACATACCATGCACACTACTTTAATATTTGGGTCGTGCATAAATAACATATTTATCTTATGTGGGAGAAATTTAAATGACTATATGTAATTTATCATAAATTTTTTCTTTCACCATATCAGAACGTTTAAGTTTTATCTTTATGTTTTGGTGTTAAATTATACAACTTTTAGAACTTCGAACATTTTTTTTGTATTAGCGTGATTGGGAGATTTATTTATAGTTCAAAATGAACCACGCACAACTAGCTAACACCGGCTCATATCTACAACTTGCACCCCATTTTTTGATATGAATGAAAGTGTCTTAAAATTTCATTGATAATGATGAAATCGACCCTGAAGCCTATCCTCTGGTATGAGGACAATTAAAAATTTAATTACAAAACATTTGCAATCTATTTTTCCTATTTTTAGAAAAAGGTTTTGTTGGTCTTGAATAAAACAAGTTTGGTTTTTTTTAATGAAAAAGTAGTCACACAAATGTTTATCTATATACCTTGGTCCAGCGCAACTATTTTAGAATTGTCACATCTCATTTTCCAAGAGGAATCCATGGTCTATATATTTCCTTCTTTCCAATAAATTGTTATTCAATGACTACCCACTGGAACCATGAAACTCGGTCCACTCCATCTGAGATAGGCAGTGTTGTTTATAGTAACCGGGAAGTCCTATTCTCAATTCCTCGGACCCTCACATATGCATGATTGAGATACAAACTAATGGAAGTTAAGCTTGTTCATGGCTTTGAAAGTTATTTCAAATGCTAACCGTCCGTTATTGAAATCTGGGGCAATTATGGTAATAATAGTGGACTAACCCTAAATACTCAGAAAATTATGATATTTCAATTCATGCACAATGCACAAGTACTATGGAATATCTTAGGAAAAAGGAGGATTGTTTGGTAGATTTTAAAGGCTCTGTAAAATCTTTTACTAATAGTGTGAATTGAAAAAATATTAACACATGCTAAAATAATTGAATAAGACATGGATCTTGCACAAAGCTTTCAATGTGCACAAGGCATACATACCATGCACACTACTTTAATAGTTGGGTCACGCATAAATAACATATTTTATCTTATGTAGGAGAAATTTAAATGACTATAGGTAATTTATCATAAATTTGTTCTTTCACCATATCGGAATATCTTTATGTTTTGGTTATAAATTATACAAATTTTAGAACATCAAATATTTTTTTGTTTTGTATTTGCGTGACTTGGAGATTTATGTACAGTTGTTCAAAATGAACCATGCACAACAAGCTAACACCAGCTCATATCTACAACTTGCACCCCATTTGTTGAGATGAATGAGAGTGTCTTAAATTACATGGATAATGACGAAATCGACCCTGAAGCCCATTCTCTCGTATTAGGCCACTTAAATATTTAAATACAAAACATTTGGAATCTAATTTTCCTATTTTAAAAAAAAGGTTTTGTTGGTCTTGAATAAAAGAAGTTTTGTTTTTTATAATGAAAAAGTAGTCACACAAATGTCAATCTATATACCTTGGTCCAATGCAACTATTTTAGAATTATCACGTCTCATTTTCCAAAAGGAAGCCATGGTCTATATATTTATTTCTTTCCTATAAATTCTTGTTCAATGACTACCCACTGGAACCATGAAACTCGGTCCACTCCATCTGAGATGGGCATTGTTGTTTATCGTAACCGGGAAGTCCCATTCTCAATTCCTCGGACCCTCACATATGCTTGAATGAGATACAAACTAATGGAAGTTAAGCTTGTTCATGGCTTTGAATGTTATTTGAAATGCTTACCATCCGTTATTGAAAACTGGGGCAGTCATGGGAATAATAGTGGTCTAACCCTAAATACTTAGAAAATAATGATATTTCAATGCATGCACAATGCACAAGTAATATGTAATATCTTAGGAAAAAGGAGGATTGTTTGTAGATTTTAAAGTCTCCGTAAAATCTTTTACTAATAGTGTGAATTGAAAAAATACTAACACATGCTAAAATAATTGAATAAGACATGCATCTTGCACAAAGCTTTCATTGTGCACAAGGCATACATACCATGCACACTACTTTAATAGTTGGGTCGTGCATAAATAACATATTTATCTTATGTAGGAGAAATTTAAATGACTAAATGTAATTTATCATAAATTTGTTCTTTCACCATATCGGAATATCTTTATGTTTTGGTGTTAAATTATACAAATTTTAGAACTTCAAAAATTGTTTTTGTTTTGTATTAGCGTAACTTGGAGATTTATCTAAAGTTGTTTAAAATGAACCTTGAACAACTAGCTAACACCGGCTCATATCTACAACTTGCACCCCATTTGTTGAGATGAGTGAGAGTGTCTTAAAATTAGATGGATAATGATGAAGTCGACCCTGAAGCCCATCCTCAGGTATTAGGCCATTTAAATATTTAATTACAAAACATTTGCAATCTAATTTTCCTATTTTTAGAAAAAGGTTTTGTTGGACTTTAATAAAAGAAGTTTTGTTTTTTTAATGAAAAAGTAGTCATACAAATGTCAATCTATATACCCTGGTCCAACACAACTATTTTAGAATTGTCACGTCTCATTTTTCAAAAGGAAGCCGTGGTCTATATATTTCTTTCTTTCCTATAAATTCTTATTCAATGAGTACCCACTGGAACCATGAAACTCGGTCCACTTCATCTGAGACGGGCACTGTTGTTTATTGTAACCGGGAAGTCCCATTCTCAATTCCTCGGACCCTCATATATGTATGAATGAGATACAAACTAATGGAGGTTAAGTTTATTCATGGCTTCGAAAGTTATTTTAGATGCTAACCGTTTGTTATTGAAAAATGGGGAAGCTATGGGAATAATACTGTACTAACCCTAAATATTCAGAAAATTATGCTTTTTCAATGCATGCACAATGCGCAAGAAATATGGAATATCTTAGGAGAAAACTGGATTTTTTGGTAATTTTTAATGGCTCCGTTTAATCTTGTACTGATAATGTGAATTGAAAAAATACTAAAACATGCTAAAATAATTGAATAAGACATGCATCATACACAAAGCTTGCAACTCGCACAAGGCATACAAACAATGCACACTACTGTACTATTTGGGTCGTGCATAAATAACATATTCATCTTATGTAGGAGAAATTTAAATGACTATATGTATTTATCATAAATTTGTTATTTCACCATATCAGAACGTTTAAGTTTTATCTTTATATTTTGGTGTTAAACTATACAACTTTTACAACTTTGAACAATTTTTTTTCTATTTTAGCGTGACTTGGAGATTTATTTACAGTTGTTCAAAATGAACCATTCACAACTAGCTAACACCGGCTCATATCTACAACTTGCACCCCATTTGTTGAGATGAATGAAAGTGTCTTAAAATTACATGGATACTGATGAAATTGACCCTGAAACCTATCCCCTGGTATTAGGCCAATTAAAAAACTAATTATCAAAGCTTTTTCAATCTATTTTTTCTAGTTTTAGAAAAAGGTTTTGTTGGTCTTGAATAAAAGAAGTTTTGTTGTTTTTTTAATGAAAAAGTAGTCACACAAATGTTAATCTATATTCCTTGGTCCAACACAACTGTTTTTTGAATTATCAAGTCTCATTTTCTGAGAGGAACCCATGGTCTATATATTTCTTTCTTATCTGTAAATTCTTATTTAATAAGTACCCACTGGAACCATGAAACTCGGTCCACTCCATCTGAGATGGGCACTATTGTTTACAGTAACCGTGAAGTCCCATTCTTAATTCCCCGGGGCCTCACCAATGTATGAATGAGATACAAACTAAAGGAAGTTAAGGTTGTTCATGACTTCAAAAGTTATTTCAAATGCTAAACATCAGTTATTGAAAATCGGGTCAATTATGGGAATAATAGTGGACTAACTCAAAATACTAAAAACTTATACTATTTCAATGCACAATGCACAAGTAATATGGAATATCTTATGAAAGAGGATAATTGTTTTGCAATTTTTAAAGGCTCCGTAAAATCTTATACTAATAATGTGAATTGAAAAAAATATTAACACATGCTAAAATAAATGAATAAGACATGCATCTTGTACAAAGCTTGCAATGCACACAAGGCAAACATACCATGCACACTACTTTAATATTTGGGTGGTGCATAAATAACATATATATCTTATGTGGGAGAAATTTAAATGACTATATGTAATTTATCATTAATTTGTTCTTTCACCATATCGGAACGTTTAAGTTTTATCTTTATATTTTGGTGTTAAACTATACAACTTTTACAAATTTGAACAAATTTTTTTCTATTTTAGCGTGACTTGGAGATTTATTTACAGTTGTTCAAAATGAACCATTCACAACTAGCTAACACCGGCTCATATCTACAACTTGCACCCCATTTGTTGAGATGAATGAAAGTGTCTTAAAATTACATGGATAATGATGAAATTGACCCTGAAGCCTATCCCCTGCTATTAGGCCAATTAAAAAATTAATTATCAAAGCTTTTTCAATCTATTTTTTCTTGTTTTAGAAAAAGGTTTTGTTGGTCTTGAATAAAAGAAGTTTTGTTGTTTTTTTAATGAAAAAGTAGTCACACAAATGTTAATCTATATTCCTTGGTCCAACACAACTATTTTTTGAAGTATCAAGTCTCATTTTCTGAGAGGAACCCATGGTCTATATATTTCTTTCTTATCTATAAATTCTTATTTAATGAGTACCCACTGGAACCATGAAACTCGGTCCACTCCATCTGAGATGGGCACTATTGTTTACAGTAACCGTGAAGTCCCATTCTTAATTCCTCGGGGCCTCACCAATGTATGAATGAGATACAAACTAAAGGAAGTTAAGGTTGTTCATGGCTTCGAAAGTTATTTCAAATGCTAAACATTTGTTATTGAAAACTGGGTCAATTATGGGAATAATAGTGGACTAACTCAAAATACTAAAAACTTATACTATTTCAATGCATGCACAATGCACAAGTAATATGGAATATCTTAGGAAAGAGGATAATTGTTTTGTAATTTTTAAAGGCTCCGTAAAATCTTATACTAATAATGTGAATTGAAAAAAATATTAACACATGCTAAAATAAATGAATAAGACATGCATCTTGTACAAAGCTTGCAATGCACACAAGGCATACATACCATGCACACTACTTTAATATTTGGGTGGTGCATAAATAACATATATATCTTATGTGGGAGAAATTTAAATGACTATATGTAATTTATCATAAATTTTTTCTTTCACCATATTGGAAGGTTTAAGTTATCTTTATGTTTTGGTGTTAAATTATACAACATTTAGAACTTAAAACATTTTGTTTTGTTTTGTATTAGCGTGACTTGGAGATTTATTTACAGTTCAAAATGAACCATGCACAACTAACTAATACCGGCTCATAACTACAACTTTCACCAATTTTTTTTTGAGATGAATGAAAGTGTCTTAAAATTACATGGATAATGATGAAATCGACCCTGAAGCCCATCCTCTAGTATTAGGCCGATTAAAAATTAAATTACAAAATATTTGCAATCTAATTTTCCTATTTTTAGAAAAAGGTTTTGTTGGTCTTGAATAAAAGAAGTTTGGTTTTTTTAATGAAAAAGTAGTCACACATATGTTAATCTATATACCTTGGTCCAACGCAACTATTTTAGAATTGTCACATCTCATTTTCCAAGAGGAAGCCATGGTCTATATATTTCATTCTTTCCTACAAATTCTTATTCAATGAGTACCCACTGGAACCATGAAACTTGGTTTGCACCATCTGAGATGCGCACTGTTGTTTATAGCAACCGGGAAGTCCCATTCTCAATTCCTCGGACACTCACATATGCATGAATGAGATACAAACTAACGGAAGTTAAGGTTGTTCATGGTTTCGAAAGTTATTTGAAATGCTAACCATCTGTTATTGAAAACTGGGGCAATTATGGGAATAATAGTGGACTAACCCTAAATACTCAGGAAAAATATGATATTTCAATGCATACAAAATGCACAAGTAATATGGAATATCTTAGGAAAAAGGAGGATTGTTTGGTAATTTTTCAAGGCAAAGTAAAATCTCTTACTAATTATGTGAATTGAAAAAATATAAAAACATGCTAAAATAATTGAATAAGACATGCATCATGCACAAAGCTTGAAATGGGCACAAGGCATACATACCATGCATACTAATTTAATAGTTGGGTCGTGCATATATAACATACTTATCTTATGTGGGAGAAATTTAAATGACTATATGTAATTTATCATAAATTTGTTCTTTAACCATATCGGAACGTTGATGTTTTGGTGTTAAATTATACAACTTTTAGAACTTCGATCAATTTATTTTTATTTGTATTAGCATGACTTGGAGATTTATTTACAGTTGTTCAAAATCAACCACGCACAACTAGCTAACACCGACTCGTATCTAAAACGTGCACCCCATTTGTTGATATTAATGAAAGTGTCTTAAAATTACATGGATAATGATGAAATTGTCCCTGAAGCCCATCCTCTAGTATTAGGTCAAATAAAAATTTAATTTCAAAACATTTCCAATCTTTTTTTCCTATTTTTAGAAAAAGGTTTTGTTGGTCTTGAATAAAAGAAGTTTGGTTGTTTTTTTTAGAGAAAAAGTAGTCACACAAATGTAAATCTATATACCATGGTTCAACGCAACTACTTTAGAAGTGTCAGGTCTCATTTTCCAAGTTGAAGCCATGGTCCATATATTTCTTTCTTTCCTGTAAATTCTTGTTCAATGAGTACCCACTGGAACCATGAAACTCGGTTCACTGCATCTGAGATGGGCATTGTTGTTTATAGTAACCGGGAAGTCTCATTCTCAATTCCTCGGACCCTCACATATGTATGAATGAGATACAAAGTAATGGAAGTTAAGGTTGTTCATGGCTTCGAAAGTTTTTTCAGATGCTAACCGTTGGTATTGCAAACTGGGGCAGCTATGGGAATAATAGTGGACTCAGCCTAGATACTTAGAAAATTTTTCTTTTTCAATGCATGCACAATGCACAAGTAACATGGAATATCTTAGAAAAAACAGGATTGTTTGGTAATTTTTAAAGGCTCCGTAAAATCTTGTACTAATAATGTGAATTGAAAAAAGATTAAAATATGCTAAAATAATTGAATAAGAAATGCATCATGCACAAAGCTTGTAATGCGCACAAGGCATACATACCATGCACAGTACTTTAATAGTTGGGTCGTGCATAAATAACATATTTATCTTATGTAGGAGAAATTTAAATGACTATATGTAATTTATCATAAATTTATTTTTTCACCATATCAGAACGTTTAAGTTTTATCTTTATATTTTGGTGTTAAATTATAAAAATTTTATAACTTCCGACATTTTTTTTTGTTTTGTATTAGCGTGACTTGGAGATTTATTTACAGTTGTTCAAAATGAACCATGCACAACTTGCTAACACGGGCTCATATCTACAACTTGCACCCCATTTGTTTAGATAAATGAAAGTGTCTTAAAATTACATGGATAATGATGAAATTGACCCTGAAACCCATCCTCTGGTATTAGGCCAATTAAAAATTTAATTACAAAACATTTGTAATCTATTTTCCCTATTTTTAGAAAAAGGTTTTGTTGGTCTTCAATAAAAGAAGTTTTTTTTAATGAAAAAGTAGTCACAGAAATGTTAATCTATATACCATGGTCAAAAGCAACTATTTTATAATTGTCAAGTCCCATTTTCTGAGAGGAAGCCATGGTCAATATATTTCTTTCTTTTCTGTAAATTCTTATTCAATAAGTACCCACTGGAACCATGAAACTCAGTCCACTCCATCCGAGACGGGCATTATAGTTTATAGTAACCATGAAGTCACATTCTCAATTCCTCGGACCCTCATAAATGTATGAATGAGACACAAACTAATGGAAGTTAAGGTTGTTCATGGCTTCAAAAGGGTGCAATGTACACAAGGAATATATACCATGTATTGTACAATAATAGTTGGGTCGGGCATAAATAACATATTTATCTTATGTAGGAGAAATTTAAATGACTATATGTAATTTGTCATAAATTTTTTCTTTCACCATATCGGAAAGTTTATGTTTTATCTCTATGTTTTCTTGTTAAACTTTTCCAATTTTATACTTCGAACATATTTTCATTTTGTATTAGATTCACTAGGAGATTTATTTTCAATTGTTCAAAATGAACCATGCACAACTAGCTGACACCGCCTCAATTCTACAACTTGAACCTCATTCGTTGAGACGAATGAAAGTGTCTTGAAATTACATCGATTATGATGGAATTGACCGTGGAGAGAAACCTCTGGGATTAGGCCAGTGAAAAAATTAATTTCAAAAACATTTGCAATCTATTTTTCCTAATTTTAGAAAAAGGTTTTGTTGGTTCTTTAATAAAAGAAGTATGGTTGGTTTTTTGAATGAATAAGTAGTCACGCAAATGTTAATCTGTATACATTGGTCTAATGCAATTGTTTATTCAACCTGTTTACAATTGTCATGTATCATTTTCCCAGAAAAATCCATGGTCCCTATATTTCTTTCTATCTAGTAAAATCCTATTCAATGAGTATCTAGTGGAACAATGAAACTTGGTCCACTCTTTCTAAGACGGGCACTACTCTTGATATTAACCATGAAGTCCTATTCTCAATTCCTCAGAGCCTCACATATGTATGAATGAGATATAAACCAACAGATGTTAAGAGTGTTCATGGCTTCTAAAGTTATTTCTGATGATATCTGTCTGGTATTTAAAACTAGGGAAGTTATAGGAATAGCAGTGGACAACCCCTAAATACTCAGAAAATTATGCTATTCCAATGCATGCACAGTGCACAAGTAATATGGAATATCTTAGGAAATAGATGATTGTTTTGTAAATTTTCAAGTCTCTGTAAAATATATTAGTTATAATTTGGATGGAAATATATTAACGCGTGCTATAATAATTGAACAAGACATGTATCGAGCACAAAGGGTGCAATGTGCACAAGGAATATATACCATGTACACTACAATAATAGTTGGATCGAGCATAAATAACACATTTATGTTATGTAGGAGAATTTTATATGACTATATGTAATTTATCGTAAATTTTTTCTTTCACCATATTGGAATGTTTAAGTTTTTTTTTAAATTGCGGTGTTAAATTTTACAACTTTTAGTAGTACTTTAAACATTTATTTATTTTGTATTAGCTTAACTTGGAGACTTACATTCAGTTGGTCAATATGAACCATGTACAACTAGCTAACATCGCCTTATATCTACAACTTGCACCCTGTGTGTTGAGATCAATGAAGGTGTCTTAAATTTACATGGATAATGATGAAATTGACCCTGGAGCCCACCCTCTTGTATTAGGCCAATTAAAAAATAATTTTAAAAACTATAACAATCTATTTTTCCTATTTTTAAAAAAAGATTTTGTTGGTATTGAATAAAAGAAATATCGATCTATTCTTTAATGAAAATGTAGTCACACAAATGTTAATCTATTTACCTTGGTTCAACAAAACTGTTTGTTCCACCTGTTTTAGAATTTTCACATCTTATTTTCCAAGAGGAAGCCATGGTATATATGTTTCTTTCTTTTCCAGTTAAATCTTATTCAATTAGTACACAGTAGAACCATTAAACGCAATCCACTCCCTTAGAGAAAGGCACTCTTGTTTATATTAACCATGAAGTCTCTTTCTCCATTCCTCAAAGCCTCACATATTTATGAATGAGATATAAACTAATGGAAGTTAAGGGTGTTCATGGTTTTGAAAGTTATTTTTTTAGATGTTATCTGTCCATTATTTAAAATAGGGAAATTATGGGAATAATAGTGGACTAACCCAAAATACTCAGAATAGTATGCTATTCCAATTCATGCTAAATGCACAAGTAATATGCAATATCTTAGGAAAAAAGAGGATTGTTTGGTAATTTTTAGAGGCCTCATATCTTCAACTTGCACCCCATTTTTTGAAATGAATGAAGGTGTCTTAAAATTACATGGATAGTGATGAAATTGACCCTGAAGCACGCCCTTTAGCATTAGGCAAATTAAAAAAATAATTATAAAATCTATAACAATCTATTTTTTAGAAAAAGGTTTTTTTGGTATTGAATAAAATAAATATGGTTATATTCGTTAATGAAAATGTAGTCACACAAATGTTAATCTATATACCTTGGTTCAACACAACTGTTTTTTCAACCTATTTTTGAATTTTCACGTTTCATTTTCCAAGAGGAAGCCATGGTATATACATTTCTTTCCTTCCGATAAAATCTTATTCATCTTGTAAACAATAGAACCATGATACTCAGTCCACTCCCTTAGAGATAGGCACTACTGTATATATTAACCATGAAGTCTCATTCTCCATTCCTCAAAGCCTCACATATGTATGAATGAGATATAAACAAATGGAAGTTAAGGGTGTTCATGGCTTCGAAAGTTATTTTTTTAGATGTTATCTGTCCATTATTTAAAATAGGGAAATTATGGGAATAATAGTGGACTAACCCTAAATACTCAGAAAAGTATGCTATTCCAATGCATGCACAATGAGCGCGTAATATGTAATATCTTAGGGAAAAAAGGATTGTTTGATAATTTTTAAAGGCTCAGTAAAATGTTATACTAATAATGTGGATTGAAAAAATATTAACACATGCTAAAGTAATTGAACAAGACATGCATCGTGCACAAAGGGTGCAATGCACCAAAGATATATATACCATGTACAGTACAATAATAAGTGGGTCAAGCATAAATAACATATTTATCTTATGTAGGAGAAATTTAAATGACTATATGTAATTTTTCATAAATTTGTTCTTTCACCATATCGGAACGTTTATATTTTATCTTTATGTTTTCATGTTAAACTTTACTAATTTTATACATCGAACATATCTTCATTTTGTATTAGCTTCACATGGAGATTTATTTTCAATTGTTCAAAGGGAACCGTGCACAAATAGCTGACACCGCCTCATTTCTACAGCTTGCACCCCATTTGTTAAGATGAATGAAAGTGTCTAAAAATTACATTGATTACGATGGAATTGACCGTGGAGACCATCCTCTGGTATTAGGCCAATTAAAAAATTAATTTCAAAAACATTTGAAATCTATTTTTCCTAATTTTAGAAAAGGGTTTCGTTGGTTCTTGAATAAAAGAAGTATGGTTGTGTTTTTGAATGAAAACGTAGTCACGTAAATGTTAATCTTTATACCTTCGTCCAATGCAACTGTTTATTCAACGTGGTTTAGACTTGTCATCTAATATTTTCCTAGAAAAATCCATGGTCCATAAATTCCTTTCTATCCAGTAAAATCCTATTCAATGCGTACCTAGTGGAACAATGAATCTCGGTCCACTCCTGCTAAGACGGGCACTACTGTTGATATTAGCCATGAAGTCCTATTCTCAATTCCTCCGAGCCTCACATATGTATGAATGAGATATAAACTAATGGAAGTTAAGAGTGTTCATGGCTTCTAATGTTATTTCAGATGATATATGTCTGTTATTTAAAACTAGGGCAGTTACGGGAATAACAGTGGACTAACCCTAAATACTCAGAAAATTATGCTATTCTAATGCATGCACAGTGCACAAGTAATATGGAATATCTTAGGAAAAACGATGATTGATTGGTAAATTTTAAAGGCTCGGTAAAATATTTTACTAATAATGTGGATGGAAAAAATATGAACACGTGCTATTATAATTGAACAAGACATGCATCGTGCACAAAGGGTGCAATGTGCACAAGGCATATATACCATGTACGCTACAATAATAGTTGTATCGTACATCAATAACGCATTCATGTTATGGAGGAGAAATTTAAATGACTATGTGTAATTTATCGTAATTTTGTTCTTTCACCATATTGGAACATTAAAGTTTTATCTTTAAATTTTGGTGTTAAATTTTACCACTTCTAGTATTTCGAACATTTCTTCATTTTGTATTAGCTTAACTTGGAGATTTATTTTCAGTTGATCAATATTAACCATGTACAACTAGCTAACACCGCCTCATATCTACAACTTGCACCCCATTTGTTAAGATGAATGAAGGTGTCTTAAAATTACATGGATAATGATGAAATTGACCCCGAAGCCCACCCTCTATTATTATGCCAATTTAAAAATTAATTACAAAAACATTAACAATCTATTTTTCCTATTTTTAGAAAAAGGTTTTTTTGATATTGAATAAAAGAAATATGGTTGTATTTTTTAATAAAACTTTAGCCACACAAATGTTAATATATATACCTTGGTCAAACAAAACTGTTTATTCAAACTGGTTTAGAATTTTCATGTCTCTTTTTCCAAGAGGAACCCATGGTCTATTTATTTCTTTCTTTCCGGTAATTTATTATTTAGTTAGTACCCAGTAGGACCATGAAACTCGGTCCACTCCCTTAGAGACGAGCACTACTATTTTTAATAACCATGAAGTCTCATTCTCCATTCCTCTGAGCCTCCCATATATATGAATGAGGTATAACCTAATGGAAGTTAAGGGTGTTCATGGCTTCGAAAGTTAATTTTTCATATGCTATCCATCTGTTATTTAAAAATAGGGAAATTATGGGAATAACAGTGGACTAACCCTAAATACTCAAAAAATTATGCTATTCTAATGCATGCACAATGCACAAGTAATATGGAATCTCTTAGGAAAAAAGATGATTGTTTGATAATTTTTAAAGGCTCCGTAAAATGTTATACTAATAATGTGGATTGAAAAAATATTAACACATGCTAAAATAATTGAACAAGACATGCATCGTGCACAAAGGGTGCAATGCGCACAAGGCATATATACCATGTATAGTACAATAATGGTTGGGTCGTGCATAAATAACATATTTATCTTTTGTAGGAGAAATTGAAATAACTATATGTAATTTGTCATAAATTTGTTCTTTCACCATATTGGAACATTTATGTTTTATCTTTATGTTTTTGTGTTAAACTTTACCACTTTTAATAGTTTGAACATATCATCATTTTATATTAGATTAACTTGGAGATTTATTTTCCAATGTTCAAAATGAAACATGCACAACTAGCTGACACCTCCTCATTTCTACAACATGCACCCTATTGGTTGAGATGAATGAAAGTGTCTTAAAATTACATGGATTATGATGAAATAGACCCTGAAGACCATCCTCTAGTATTAGGCCAATTAAAAAGTTAATTTCAAAAACATTTTCAATCAATTTCTCCCATTTTTAGAAAAAGGTTTTGTTGGTCTTGAATAAAAGAAGTATGGTTGGTTTTTTTTAACTAAAAAGTAATCACGCAAATGTTAATCTTTATACCTTGGTCCAATGCAACTGTTTATTCAACCTGTTTTAGAATTTTCATGTCTCATTTTCCTAGCGGATGTCATGGTCCATATATTTCTGACTTTCTCTTTAAATCTTATTCTATGAGTACCTAGGGCAACCATGAAACTCGGTCCACTCCATCTAAGATGAGTACTATTGTTAATATTAACCATGAAGTCCCATTATAAATTCCCTGGAGCCTCACATATGTAGGAATGAGATATAAACTAATGGAAGTTAAAAGTGTTCATGGCTTCTAAATTTTTTTCAGATGCTATCTGTCCGTTATTTAAAACTAGGGCAGTTATGGGAATAACAGTGGACTAACCCTAAATACTCAGAAAATTATGTTATTCCAATGCATGCACAGTGCATAAGTAATATGGAATATCTTGGGAAAAAAAGGATTGTTTGGTAATTTTTAAAGGCTTGATAAAATCTTGTACCAATAATGTGGACAGAAAAAATATTAACACGCGCTAAAATAATTGAATAAGACATGCATCGTGCACAAAGAGTGCAATGCGCACAAGGTATATATACCATGTAAGCTAAAATAAAAGTTGATCGTGCATAAATAACACATTTATGTTATGTAGGAGAAATTTAAATGACTATATGTAATGTATCATAAATTTGTTCTTTTACCATACCGGAAAGTTTATGTTTTATCTTCATGTTTTGGTGTTAAATTTTATCCACTTTTAGTACTTTGAACATTTTTTCATTTTGTGTTAGCTTAACATAGGGATTTATTTTCAGTTGTTTAAAATGAAACATGTACAACTAGCTAACACCGCCTCATATCTACAACTTGCACCCCATTTGTTGAGATGAATGAAGGTGCCTTAAAATTACATTGATAATGATGAAATTGACCCTGAAGCCCACCTTCTGGTATTAGGCCAATTAAAATATTAATTAGAAAACATTATCAATCTATTTTTCCTATTTTTAGAAAAAGGTTTTGATGGTATTGAATAAAATAAATATGGTTCTATTCTTTAATGAAAACGTAGTCACACAAATGTTAATCTATATACCTTGGTTCAACACAACTGTTTGTTCAACATGTTTTAGAATTTTCACGTCTCATTTTCCAATAGGAAGCCATGGTATATATGTTTCTTTCTTTCTAGTAAAATCTAATTCAATTAGTGCACAGTAGAACCATGAAACTCGGTCCACCCCCTTAGAGACAGGCAGTACTGTTTATATTAACCATGAAGTCTCACTCTGCATTCGTCAGAGCCACACATATGTATGAATCAGATATAAACTAATGGAAGTTAAGGGTGTCCATGGCTTCGAAAGATGTTTCAGATGCTATCAGCCTGTTATTTAAAACTAGGGCAATTATGAAAATAATAGTGGACTTACCCTAAATACTCATAAAATTGTGCTATTCCAATGCACGCACAATGCACAAGTTATATGGAATATCTTTAAAAAAGAGAGAGGAATGTTTGGTAATTTTTCAAGGCTCAGTAAAATGTTATACTAATAATGTGGATTGAAAAAATATTAACACATGTTAAAATAATTGAACAAGACATGCATCGTGAACAAGGAGTGAAATGCGCACAAGGTATATTTACTATGTATAGTTCAATAATAGTTGGATGGTGCATAAATAACATATTTATCTTATGTAGGAGAAATTTAAATGACTATATGTAATATGTCATAAATTTGTTTTTTCACCATGTCGGAACGTTTATGTTTTATGTTTATCCTTTGGTGTTAAATTTTACAACATTTTGCTCTTCTAACATTTTTTCATTTAGTATTAGCTTCATTTTGACATTTATTTTCAGTTGTTCAAAATGAACCATGCAAAACTAGCTGACACCGCCCCATTTCTAAAACTCTCACCCCATTTGTTGAGATGAATGACAGTGTCTTAAAATTACATGGATAATGATGAAATTGACCCTGAAGACCATCCTCTAGTATTAGGCCAATTAAAAAATTAATTTCAAAAACATTTGCAACTTATTTTTCCTATTTTGAGAAAAAAGTTTTTGTTGGTCTTGAAAAAAATAAGTATGGTTGGTTTTTTTAATGAAAAATTAGACAGTAAATGTTAATCTTTATACCTTGGTACAACACAACTGTTTATTCAACGTGTTTCGGAATTTTCACGTCTTATTTACCTGGAGAAAGCCATGGTCTATATTTTTCATTCTTTTTGGTAAAATCATATTCAATTCGTACACAGTAGAACCATGAAACACAGTCCACTCCCTTTGAGATAGGCACTAGTGTTCATATTAGCCACGATGTCTCATTATCTATTCCTAAGAGCCTCAGATACGTATAATGAGATATAAACTAATGGAAGCTAAGGGTGTTCATGGCTTCGAAAGTTATTTCAGATGCTATCTGTCTGTTATTTAAAACTATTGCAATTATGAAAATAATAGTGGACTAACCCTAAATACTTAGAAACTTATGCTATTCCAATGCATGCACAAGGCACAAGTTATATAGAATATCTTTTAAAAAAAGAGAGGATTTTTTGGTAAATTTTTAAGGCTCGGTAAAATGTTATACTAATAATGTGGATTGAAAAAATATTAACACAGGATACAATAATTGAATAAGACATGCATCATGCACAAAGCGTGAAATGCGCACAAGGCATATGTACAATGTACAGTGCAATAATAGTTGGGTCGTGCATAAATAACATATTTATCTTATGTAGAAAAATTTTAAATGACATTATGTAATCTGTTATAAATTTATTTGTTCACCGTATCGGAATATTTATGTTTTATCTTTATTCTTTGGTGTTAGGTTTTACCACTTTTAGTACTTCTAACATTTCTTCATTTTGTATTAGCTTCATTTGGAGATTTATTTTCAGTTGTTCAAAATGAACCATGCACAACTAGCTCTAGAACTTGCACCCCATTTGTTGAGATGAATGAAAGTGTCTTAAAATTACATGGATAATAATGAATTTGACCCTAAAGACCATCCTCTGGTATTAGGCCAATTAAAAAATTAATTTCAAAAACATTTGCAATCTATTTTTTTCTATTTTTAGAAAAGGGTTTTGTTGGTCTTGAATAAAACAGGTATGGTTGGTTGAAAATGTAGGCATGCAAATGTTAATCTTCAACCTGTTTCTTCAACCTATTTTTTTTTAGAAAAAGGTTTTCTTGGTCCAACGCAACTGTTTCTTCAACCTGTTTTAGAATTTTTACATCTCATTTTCCTAGAGGAAGCCATGGTTTCTTTATTCCGGTAAAATCTTATTCAATTAGTACATAGTATAAATATAAAACTTGGTCCACTCCCTTAGAGACAGGCACTATTTTTTATATTAACCATGAGGTCTCATTCTCCATTCCTTAGAGCCTCATATAGGTATAAATGAGATATAAACTAATAGAAGTTAAGGGTGTTCATGGCTTTGAAAGTTATATCAGATGCTATCCATCTGTAATTCAAAACTAGCGCAATTATGGGAATAATAGTGGACTAACCCTGAATAATCAGAAATTTTTCTATTCCAATCCGTGCAAAATGCACAAGTATTAGGATATATCATAGGAAAAAAGAGGATTGTTTTGTAATTTTTAAAGGTTCGGTAAAATCTTGTATTAATAATGTGGATTGAAAAATTATTAGCACGTGCTAAAATAATTGAATAAGACATGAATCATGCACAAACGGGGAAATACGCACAAGGCATATATACCATGTACGCTACAGTAATAGTTGGGTCGTGCATAATTAATACATCTATGTTATGTAGGGAAATTCAAATGACTATTAATAATTTATCATAAATATGTTCTTTCACCATATTGGAACGTTTGTGTTTTATCTTTATGTTTTGGTGTTAAATTTTACCACTTTTATTACTTCGAACATTTCTTCATTTTGTATTAGCTTAACTTGGAGATTTATTTTCAGTTAATCAAACTGAACCATGTACAACTAGCTAACACCGCCCCATATCTACAACTTGCACCCCATTGGTTGAGATGAGTGAGGTGTCTTAAATTTACATAGATAATGATGAAATTGACCCTGAAGCCTACCCTCTGGTAATAGACCAATTAAAATACTAATTACAAAACATTAACAATCTATTTTTCCTATTTTAAGTAAAAAGGTTTTCTTGGTATTGAATAAAAGAAGTATGGTTGTAGTTTTTAATGAAAAAGTTGCCACAAAAATGTTAATCTATATACCTTGGTCCAACACAACTGTTTATTCAACCTTTTTAGAATTTTCTTGTCTCATTTTCCTAGAGGAAGCCATGGTCTATATGTTTTATTCTTTTCGGTATAATCTTAATCAATTATTACACTGTAGAACCATGAAACTCGATCCACTCCCTAAGAGCCAGGCACTACTGTTTATATTAACCATGAAGTCTCCTTCTCTATTCCTCAAAGCCTCACATATGTATGAATGAGATATAAAATAATGGAAGTTAAGAGTGTTCATGGTTTTGAAAGATATTTTAGATGCTTTCCGTCTGTAATTTAAAACTAAGGCAATTATGGGAATAACAGTTGACTAACCCGAAATACTTAGAAAATTATGCTATTCCAATGCATGCACAATGCACAAGTAATATGGAATATCTTAGGAAAAAAAGAGGATTGTTTGGTAATTTATAAAGGCTCGGTAAAATGTTATGCTAATAATGTGTATTGAAAAAATATTAACACATTCTAAAATAATTGAACAAGGTATGTATCGTGCATCAAGCGTGAAATGCGCACATGGTATATGTACCATGTACAATACAATAATAGGTGGGTCATGCATAAATAACAAATTTATCTTATATGCGAGAAATTTAAATGATTATATGTAATTTGTCATAAAATTGTTCTTTCACTATATCGGAACGTTTATGTTTTATCGTAATGTTTTGGATTTAAATTTTATCACTTTTAGGACTTCTAACCTTTCTTCATTTTGTATTAGCTTCACATGGATATTTATTTTCAGTTCTTCAAAATGAACCATGCACAACTAGCTGACACCGCCTCATTTCTACAACTAGCACCCCATTTGTTGAAATGAATTAAAGTGTCTTAAAATAATTGGATAATGATGAAATTTACCCTAATGACTATCCTATGGTATTAGGCCAATTTAAAAATTAATTTAAAATATATTTGCAATCAATTTTTCCTATTTTTAGAAAAAGCATTTGTTGGTCTTGAATAAAAGAAGTATGGTTGGTTTTTTTTAATGAATAAGTAGTCATGCAAATGTTATTCTTTATATCTTGGTCCAACACAACTATTAATTCAATCTGATTTAAAATATTCACGTCTCATTTTCCTAGAGGAAGCCATGGTCTATATGTTTCTTTCTTTCTGGTAAAATCTTATTCAATTAGTACACAGTAGAACCATGAAACTTGGTCCATTACCTTAGAGACAAGCACTACTGTTTATATTAACCATGAAGTCTCATTCTCTATTCCTGGAGCCTCACATATGTATGAATGAGATATAAACTAATGGAAGTTAAGGGTGTTCATGGCTTCTAATGTTATTTCAGATGCTATATGTCCGTAAGTTAAAACTAGGACAATTATGGATATAACAGTGGAATGACCCTGAATACTCAGAAAATTTGCAATAAAAATGCATGCACAATGCACAAGTAATATGGAATATCTAAGGCAAAAAGAGGATTCTTTGGTAATTTTTAGGCTCGGTAAAATGTTATACTAATAATGTGGATTGAAAAAATATTAACACATGCTAAAATAATTGAACATGACATGCATCGTGCACTAATAGTGAAATACACACAAGGAATATATACCATGTACAGTACAATAATAGTTGGTTCGTGCATAAATAACATATTTATCTTATGTAGGAGAAATATAAATGACTACAGGTAATTTGTCTTAAATTTGTTCTTTCACCATATCAGAACGTGTATGTTTTACCCTTATGTTTGGTTTTAAATTCTATCACTTTTAGGACTTCTAGTATTTCTTCATTTTGCATTAGCTTCACTCAGAGATTTATTTTCAGTTGTTCAAATTGAACCGTGTACAACTAGCTAACACCGCCTCATATCTACTACTTGCACCCCATTTGTTGAGATGAATAAAAGTGTCTTAAAATTACATGGTTAATGATGAAATTGACCCTGAAGACCATCCTCTGGTATTAGGCCAATTAAAAAATTAATGTCAAAAACATTTACAATCTATTTTTCCTATTTTTAGAAAATGGTTTTGTTGGTCTTGAATAAAACAAGTATGGTTACATTTTTTTAATAAAAATGTAGTCACGCAAATGTTAATCTTTATACCTTGGTGCAATGCAATTGTTTATTCAAACTTTTTTTTAATTGTCACGTCTCATTTTCCTAGAGGGATCCATGGTCTATATGTTTCTTTCATTCCGGTAAAATCTTATTCAACTAGTACACAGAAGAACCATGAAACTCGGTCAAATCCCTTAGAGACAGGCATTACTGTTTATATTCACCATGAAGTCTCAGCCTCCATTCCTCCGATCATCACATATGTATGAATGAGATATAACCTAATGGAAGTTAAGGGTGTTCATGGCTTCAAAAGTTATTTCAGATGCTATCCGTCCGTAATTTAAATCTTGGGCAATTATGGGAAGAACAGTGGACTAACCCTAAATACTCTGAAATTTATGTTATTCCAATGCATGCACAATGCACAAGTAATATGCAATATCTTAGGAAAAAAAGGATTGATTTGGTAATTTTTAAAGGCTCGGTATATGTAATACTAATAATGTGGATTTGGTAATACTGTTTGTATTGCTGTGGAAGCGCATTTGCACCTGGACTTCTCAGGCTGGAAGACCGCTTCTCTTCCCCCACCCAAATTTCTTTTTTTCTGATCCACACAGGGTTTACACCTTCTATTCCTTCTTGACTTCTTATCATTGACAAACTGGGGTTTCGATTTCTCGACTCCCCGACCTGTTCGTGATACACCAGTCTACAGGAATCATAGGAAACACGGGTTACACCTCGGTTGCTTTTTTAAGGTATTTTTAGCTTAGAATAGGTGTATTCTCCGCTTTTTGTAGCAAGAGCCTTATTGCTACAAGAGCTTCTTCGGGCTCTTGGATCATCTTAAGGATAACCTTTTGTAATTTTCAATTTCATCTCGCGCCATTTTTTGGCAAAAACTTTTATGGTTTGGGGAGCCTAATATATTTCCCCCCATCCTCGGATGGCTTAAATTAAAAAAAAATAATGTGGATTGCAAAATATTAACACGTGCTAAAATA
This sequence comes from Rubia yunnanensis, assembly GCA_037428765.1. Taxonomy (NCBI): domain Eukaryota; kingdom Viridiplantae; phylum Streptophyta; class Magnoliopsida; order Gentianales; family Rubiaceae; genus Rubia; species Rubia yunnanensis. Next base: position 23,188,031 of record CM075066.1, read on the forward strand.
ATTGAACAAATCATGCATCGTGCACAAAGCGTGAAATGTGCACGAGTCATATATACCATGTACAGTACAATAATAGTTGTGTCATGCATAAATAACCTATTTATCTTATGTAGGAGAAATTTAAATGTCTCTATGTAATTTGTCATAAAATTGTTCTTTCACCATATCGGAACGTTTATGTTTTATCTTTATGTTTTGGTGTTAAACTTTACAACTTTTAGGGCTTCTAACATTTCTTCATTTTGTATTAGCTTCACATGGAGATTTATTTTCAGTTGTTCAAAATGAACCATGCACAACTAGCTGACACCGCCTCGTTTCTATAACTTGCACCACATTTGTTGAGATGAATGAAAAAGTCAAAAAATTACATGTATAATGAAGAAATTGACCCTGAAGATCTTCCTCTAGTATTAGGCCAATTAAAAAATTAATTTAAAAAACATTTGCAATCTATTTTTCCTATTTTTAGAAAAAGGTTTTGTTGGTCTTTAATAAAACAAATATGGTTGGTTTTTTCAATGAAAATGTAGTCACGCAAATGTGAATCATTATACCTTGGTTCAACGCAACTGTTTATTAAATTTGTTTTAGAATTTTCACATCTCGTTTTCCTAGAGGAAGCCATGGTCTATATATTTCTTTCTTTCCAGTAAAATCATATTCAATTACTACACAGTAGAACCATGAAACAAGGTCCACTCCCCTAGATACATGCACTACTTTTTAACCGTGAAGTCTCATTCTCCATTCCTCAGAGCCTCACATATGTATGCATGAGATAAAAACTAATGTAAGTTAAGGGTGTTCATAGCTTCAAAAAATATTTCAGATGCTATCTGTCTGTTATTTAAAACCAGGGCAGTTATGAAAATAACGGTGGACTAACCTTAAATACTAAGAAAATTATGCTATTCCAATGCATGCACTATGCACAAGTTATATGGAACATCTTTTTTAAAAAAAGAAGATTAGTTGGTAAATTTTTAAGGCTCGGTAAAATGTTATACTGATAATGTGAATTTAAAAAATATTAACATATGATAAAATAATTGAACAAGACATGCATCGTGCACAAAGCGTGAAATGCGCAGAAGGCATGTATACAATATACAGTGCAATAATAGTTGGGTCGTGCATCAATAACATATTTATCTTATGTAGGAAAAATTTAAATGATTATATGTAATTTGTCATAAATTTGTTTTTTCACAATATCGGAACGTTTATGTTACATCTTTATCCTTTGGTGTTAAGTTTTAAAACTTTTATCACTTCTCACATTTCTTCATTTTGTATTAGCTTCACTTGGAGATTTATTTTCAGTTGTTCAAAATGAACCATGCTCAACTAGTTCTACAACTTGCACCCCATATGTTGGCACGAATTGAAGATTCTTAAAATTACATGGATAATGATGAAAGGAACCCTAATGACCATCCTCTGGTATTAGGCCAAATAATAAATTAATTTCAAAATTATTTGCAATCTATTTTTTCTATTTTTAGAAAAAGGTTTTGTTGTTCTTGAATAAAACAAGCATGGTTTGTTTTTTGTAATGAAAATGTAGTCCCGCAAATGTTAATCTTTTTACCTTGGTCCAATGCATTGACCATCCTGTTTTAGTCTTCCAATTCCTCCACTTTTCTCCTGCATAAATTGTCCATTTATTTTGGAACTTATTCATCTCATTGAAAGTCATTTTTGTTTGTATATCCCAGCTAATCTGGAGGATAAGGAGACATGTTGTTAGTGAGACATGTAACAAAGTTGACATGAACAATGGAGGATTGGAACACACTTACGAGAATGTATTCCCATGCATCCTTCTTCACATGGTTGGGACTGATCTCCAATTTTGCCATGTCCCGAAGCGGATTCTTCACCGGAAGGCATAGCCAACATACATTGACCATTGGCTACGCATAACTAGGGGTTCGAAGTCATCATCGAAGAATATTTTAAGAGGCTTCTTTTGTTTCGCAAGCAACACAGACTTGCACGTGGTTGTACCTCTGCGCTGGCAATACTCTCCAATCTCAAACTTGTCGAAGCTCCCACTCATGTCTTCTTTTACCATAGTTTCTTCTTCTTCTCCCGACTTCTCTGATCCCGGTCAATATTTCTGTGCATTTGCCCCGTCCTCGCAATTGTCGTCACAGTTGGCATCCATTAGAGGGGTAAAACATTTATCGGCAACAGTTTTTCTACCACCGGATTGAAACAATTTCTTCCTCGGCGGCGCCATTGAATCTCTTCTATGAGTAAATGAAACACAAGCAAAACATTAATCCAACACAGCCCTTTGCAGATTTTCACGAAAATCCAACTGAGTTCAACAAATTTGTATAGGGGGCACGTGGGTAGGCAAAAATTATGACATTACAAGCAAGCATATCATGTATGAGCATGAAACAACACCCACAATAGTATAACAAGAAACGTCAACACAAACTCACACGCAAAGAGACCAACCAAAATATAGCTACTCATTAAACCCGGGAAAGATGGAAACTACCAATGGGTGTTACCTTATTCCGTCAACAGCCGGCCGTCTTGGTTACCCCCTCCACTGTGAAGATTCTGACCTGGGTACGAAATTTGTGGAGTAGAATATCGACAAAATTGGTTTATTTGGTTGGCGACCAGGATTGGGAGGTTGAAACCCGACATAAATGGTGAAGGGAGGAACACTATTTTGGGGGAAATCTGCACGGGGTTATGGTGGGAAGAGGGGGAACTTGTGATTAGGGATGTGGTGGGTGGAAAGAACTCGGTTCAATGTGGTGGGGAGGGAAGGGTACGGAAACCGAGGGTTAAGGATATGGAGGGAAAAGGGAAACTTTTGGAGGGAATGAAAATGAAGCTTTGTTGGCACATTTTAGTGTCTTATAATTTTAAATGCTTTAGTTTAAAAAAAATAATCCATACGAATGGGAGGGATATGTATTATATTCCCCAAGACCTAGAAAAGATCTTAAAATCTTACTCCCTCCGTCCCAAAATAAAAAGTGTGTGAGAGACTTCCACGTTCATAAAGAAACGTGTCTAACCACTAATGCATTGAAACCATCGAGCAAGGAAGTCATAGATACTCTCTACCTTTCCATTACCTCCTCTCCCTGCTTCCCAACTATATTTCCTAACCTAAGTTTTCAGTTCCCTTCTCTAATGTTTCCCCCTAGACCACCACCAAAGCTAACTATTTCCACAGTATACTGGGAATCTCCATATCACAGTTTCATCAAGGTTAACGTGGATGCATCTTGGTCTAATTCCTCTGTTTCAATCGGCTTAATTACTTGCAATCACCAAGGTTTACCAATCCTTATTAGATCAGAGACCATAACAGCCACATCTCCACTGGAAGCTGAAGTTAAGGCAATTCTTATGGCTTGTCAGATCTGTCTGGATAGATATCCCAACCTCATTCTTGAATCTGACTCGCTACAGGCAGTAAATATGATTAATGATCCTTCAGTTTCCAAATGGACCCTATACCCTCTAGTTTTCCAAGTTCACACTCTTTTATCCCATGCTACCCCCAAGCACACATATAGAGAATGTAACTTAGTTGTGGATGCCATTGCGAAATATGAAGCATCCTCTGTGATGGTTTCTCCTTTGCATGTGACCAACATTCCGGCACATATTAGAGGCTTAATCTATATGGATAGTATTCATACACCTTATATTAGAATCAGTAGGCAAGCCTTTAAATAAGATTGATACTGCTGATCTTTCCTCTATTCTGTCTCAGGTTATGGACTACTTCCCTTCATGGCTTTGGAATTTTTTTCTGCTCTTTCGCGATGGCTACAGTTTTTCACAGTCTCATTTGCGCTTTCACATGGCGGATTCCCAGTTTCTACCTATGGAAGCATAAGTCCAGTTTTGGCTACTGATCTTTGGAATCGTTTCAAGTTTTCCCATTTGATGCGTTGAAACCATCGAGCACTCGAGCCCGGAGCCTTCGAGCCCTAGAGTCCTCGAGCACTCAAGCCTTGGAGCCCTCGAGCAGTGGATACCTCGAACACTCAAGCTCTCAAGCCCTCGAGCCTTGGATCCCTCAAGCACTCAAGCTCTCGAGCCCTGCCGCCCTCGAGCCATCAGGCACTCGAACTATCGAGCACTCAAGCTCTCGAGCCCTCAAACCATCGAGCCTCGACCCCTCGAGACCTCGAGCCAACAAGCACTTGACCATCAACCCCTCGAGTCTAAAACTTAATATTCAATTAGTCTAACATTCAGCCCAAAACAAATGTAAACTTCAGCCCAATTAGTATAAGGTGTTTGTGTATTAGTCTTTGGCACACAACCTCTCCTCTTCTATCACCTTCATCCACCATTCCCAAGGTCATTCCTCCGTTGTTCCCAAGCCCCATCCACCGCCGTTCCCAAGCCCCTTGCTCCACCGTTCCCAAGCCCTCCGCCGACCCCTGCTCCCTATGCCGTTCTCTACTCTCACAGTGCCGTCCCCTGCCACTTCCGCCATGCCCTACTCCCTCCGCCGTCCACTTCTCCAGATGCGTCCCTTCATCGGCCAAGCTCTGTCTGACCATCGCTGTATCTACACCAAACACCACTCGTCAACAACCCGTACTCCGAATTAGGTAAGTGGATTATTTTCCTAAGGTTTGTACCAAGAAAGTTTTTCTTCCTCAAGGGTTGATTTCATTATAATGCCTCATTGTGTCAATGCTCTCATTGTGCTCTTGTTTTTGGCATTGGTGAATAATTTTGTGCATAACCTGATTGTTCATGAAATTTTTTCTTGCTCAAGGGTTGATTTCATGATAATACCTCATTGTGTCAATGCCCTCACTGTGCTCTTGTTTTCGGCATTGGTGAATAATTTTGTGCATACCCTGATTGTTCATGACATGTGATTCTAGATGGCCCATTGATTCATCCCAGGATTTATAGAATGTCCATCTAGTTTAATTATTTTACTTCTGTTAATATTATCTAAAAGTGGGATTAACTGGGAATAAACGTTATTCCATATTCAGCCTATAAGAAAAAATGCTTAATTTAGAATAAGCTGATTCTGTATTATTTACCTTTCTGATTGTGTATTATATATTGTTTTGCATTCTGGTTTCAGTTAACACATTTAGTTTAACATACATGGCCCCCAAAAAAGGTGAAACCAAGAAAAAGAACAACACCCAAAACCCAAAGGAAAAAGGCTAGAGTGGTGGAGGGGGAGGATGTCGAGCATGGGACTCAGATTGTTCCATCGACTGAGCCCATACCAGCTGCAGAGGCAGACTGTGCATATAACTGTGTACAAGGACTTCATCTCAAGGGGCCCCATCCTTGAGAGAGGGTTGAGGCTGGAAAAGCCCTTCAGGAACTATGTGAAGGAGCATGGCTGGGAAGGCTTCATTGCAGAACCGCCGTGTGCAAACCAGACCATGGCGTGTGAATACCTATCGCTCATGAAGTACAAGAATTCTGCAACTATTTTCTTCTAGGGTCATTTGGTCGAGATATCTTCAGATTTGATCAACAAGTTCTATAGGATCCCACCAAAGCCCTCGAGTTTGTACGAAGCCGCTGACACTGCAGTTGAACAAGCTTCATGGGAAGACATCATCACAAAAATCTGTGATGACAGCGACGTTGTAATTTGGAATCTACCACAAGAATGGTCCAGCATAGAGAAAAAGTACTTGGCTGAAGACATGAACATGTGGTACAGTTTCATAGCTACCCGGCTACTCCCCGTGAAATTGAATAGCGAGGTTCATCGGTCCCGTATACTGCTACTCTACAAGATAAAGAAGAACATGAGCATCGATGTTGGGAGTACAATAATGGCATACATCTGGGGTTGTGTCAATGCCCATAACTGCATAGGCTTGTCCTCACTCATCACTGCAATATGCGTGGAAGCAGGTTGCAGATACAAAGATGATAATGTAACAATGATGCCAAAGCTCCCCATAAACCCTCTCATGTTCTCGAAGAAGAAGAACGTTGCTGAGTTATCTAGGGCGGTAACAAGTAAATCATCGAATGAGAACTCGGATGGGGACTTGGCAGCATTGCAACTGAAGGTGGATCATTTGGTACGCTGGACATCGCAGGTTGGGAAGATCCTCACAACCATGTGTGGCGAGAGAATCAATGAATTGGGTCCAAATCCTGCCTTTGATTTGCCAAGGCCAACATGGTGGAGAAGAGGGTGCGTAGGAAATGACTGCCCACATTGAGCTCACATCTTTGTATTATCAGATTGTTTCATTTGCTAGTTTAATTTGGATGTCTGACTCGTACATTTTTTGCTCTCGAAACATACATTGCTACTTTTTGGTACTGTTTGGATGTGATTTTTGAATGTTAGCTTCCAAGCCATATAACGTATTTGTGCTGTTGTCTTAAACGAACTGCATGAGCAATTCGTTTAAGGTTCATGTGTGTGTAAAATTGCTGCAGCGCGCTGAACCAGAAGAGCTACAGCGTGCTGCAGCTGCCAGAACCTACCATAGGAATAGAAAGCCAATTTTTTTACCAGTCCTTACCAAAACTGCTGGAGTATAATGCAGCAGACAGAATTGCTGAAAATGGCAACAAATTGGGAGATATTTGTACAATAGTTTCCAGGGGCAACAAAACTCAACAAAGTACAAAAAGTAAATAAATTTTAACTTCGACATTATTGTTCGACCCCCCTAGTCTACAACCAATTTCATTTTCTTGGATTGACTGTCTCGAAGTTCTGGGCCATCGTCATCTATCCAAATGGCATCTTTGTGTTTCCTCCGTGTGGCTCCCGCCTCAATCCCGTTGTCACTAGGTAGAGGGGAAATAGTGGGGAACTCTAACCCTTCACTTGTAACCTCAAAATCAATTTCATCGTGGAAAGAGAATTTCCTACCTTGTACCACAACAGACCAACCTACATTGCACGGGTTATTTACTTAGAAAATTTGTCTTGCTTGTTCGGCCAAAATAAACTGATCATTTTCATATGCCATGCGAGTCGGGTCAACAAGGGTAAATCCCATTGGATCATCAGTTCGAACCCCAGTTGTGTTATCAAACCATTGGCACTTGAATACCGGAATCTTGAATTCTCCATAGTCAAGCTCCCAAATCTCATCAATAACACCATAGAACGACATCACAGCTAGGACTTGCTTGCCACATAGTCTCCGACTCAATGTAAACCCCACTATTTTGTGTCGTGCTCTTCAAATCTTGGTCCCTAGTAGTGAAAGAAAAACCGTTGATGTCATATATGGAATACCTCAAACCGTGCAGTTAGGCTTCCTTGCAAATGCCCTAATTTTTTGTCGTAATCAGCAACATTGCATCGATCATATAACCAATTCACAAACTTGTCATTGTGCTCCAACTGAAATTTATTAGGGGGCCACGTGGGATGACACTCTGTTATCGAATTAAGGTGCTCAGTCACATAAGCAGTAGTCTCCAAACAATTCCTCAACACATACAAATGAACTGAAATCATATCACTATTCAATAGAGTAAATAACGTTCTCCTCGACCTCGGCTTGCCCCCCTCCTCCCAACATGTCGATTCAGGGGCACCCCAAATTTTCTGTGTCCCTACAAATAGCAAGAGAAAAATTCAATCACTTCTTCGGTAACATACCTCTCAACAATACTAGCTTCCGGCCAACTCATACATTTCACGTACCCCTTAAAGACTTTCATGTGACGCTCGAATATATACATTCAACGCATGCCAACTGGACCGCATATCTTTACCTCCCGCACTAGATGGACAACCAAGTGAACCATTATATCAAAAAAGGATGGAGGGAAATACATTTCCAACTTGCAGAGCACAACAACAACATCTTTTTGTAGGACATCCAGATGGTCCCGGTCAATAGACTTCCGGCATATGGAGGCAAAAAATATACAAAGTCTAGTGATTGAGTGCCTTACGTCAGCCTCCATTACCCCACGAATAGCAATAGGTAAAAGTTATTGCATCAAAACATGACAATCATGAGCTTTCAACCCCGTCATCCAACAATCCTTCGTAACTACCCGACTCACGTTCGATGAATAACCGATGGGGACGTTCACTGATTTCAAACTATCACAAACTGAGATTCTCTCTTCCTTAGACAAGGTACAAGGTGCAGGGGGCATGTACGTCCTCTTACCCTTCACTTCTGGGGCGAGGTCATTTCTGATTCCCAAATCAATCAAGTCCAACCGGGCATTCAAACAATCTTTCATTTTCCAAGGAATATTGAAGAGGGTTCCTATCAAACTTTCACAAAATGTTTTCTCAATATGCATCACGTCTAGGCAATGCCTAACCTCAAGATGCTCCCAGTCTGGTAGATAAAAAAATATTGACCTTTTCTTCCATGGCCCACCACAATGTATTTTGTCCCCGCCTTTGTACTTTCCCAACACCACTCTCAATTTCTTAACCTTACTGTGAATCTTCACACCAGTTAGTGGTGTAGGGGATTTCCTTCGTTCTTTCCCACCAATAAAATTGACCACATAATCCCGGTATTTATGGTTTACGTGGAGCAATTTTCTATGGCCAAGATACACTGTCTTTCTTCCATGTCTTAGCTGTTTGAATTCAGTCTTCTCCTCACAAATGGGACATGCTTTGTGCCCCTTCACAACGTACCCCGACAAATTTCCATAGGCTGGAAAATCATTGATCGTGCAAAAAAACATGGCACGAAGTTGAAACTCCTCACTCATATGGCCATCAAATACCAACACCCCTTTATCTTCACACAATATTTTCAAATCATCGATCAATGGTCTCAAATACACATCAACCTCATTCCCAGGTTGTCTAGGACCTGAGATTAACATAGGCATCATAACATATTTACATTTCATGCACAAATATGGGGGCAAATTACATACAACCAACATCACGGGCCACGAACTATGCTTCGATGACATATTACCAAATGGATTCATCCCATCAGTACACAATACAAGGCGGAGATTTCTAACCTCCAAAGCAAAGGAAGGATATTGCTTGTCAAAATTTCTCCATTGTTCACCGTCTGCCAGATGTCTTATCTTGTCGTCATGTAGTCTTTCCCGCTCTCCATGCCATCGCAAGTTCTTCGCATCTTCTGAATTCGCGAATAACCTCTTCAACCTAGGAATTATAGGAAGATACCACATACAATTCAATGGGACCTTCTTCTTCTTCTTAGCCAAACACCCATCATCATCATTCGTCATTTTGGCACACGGGACATTCAACCGCATCTATCAAATCACCGTTATACAAAACACAATCATTTGGACATGAGTGTATTTTCTTGTATTCCAAACCAAGTGGACATAGTATTTTCTTGGCCTCGGAATATTTTTTCTGAATTCCATTCCCTTCCAGAAACTTATCCTTCAGAATCTTTAGTAGTGAATTCACACTTGCATCACTCCAAGAACTTGTAGCTTTCAAATTGAAAACCTCCATAAAAAAAGAGATTACAGTATCCTTACATTTACATCCCGGATACAATGGATTCTCTTTCTCGTCGAGCAAAGCACTCAACATTGTAGGCTTCCCCTCAAAATCTCTCACAATGTCATCTAACATTCCATCAACTGTACATTTGTCTCCATCTACCTTGTCAAACCCACCGTCATGTCCTTGCTCAACCTCTCCATAAAATGTCTATACAATGTAACCTTTGTCAAATCCGTTCTTCAACAAGTGAAATCTAACAACCCCACGATCATCAAACCGTTCACGACACAAGCATCTTTTGCATGGACAAAGTATCCTCTCCTCCCGACCAAAGGCATAATCTAGAAACAAATCAATAAATGCAATATGTTCACCACTCCCTCTAGCTACACTTAGATAGTTAACCATTTTTTGCCTCCACACAAACATTGATTCTCGGTCCGTTGTATCTAAACAAGACAAACCACACAATTACACATATTTTCATTGGTCAAAAATACAAAAAATGAACACGATCTTTTTGCTACACAATACTAAACGTGTCATGTCCGTGTATAAGTATGTGAATCAATCAACTGTATGTTCTTGGGATACATATAAATATATATAACATCTACCAAAAGAAACACAAAAATGTTCACATCAACACTCATTAATTTAAACTCTCACAACATGATCGATACTCAACCAACATAAGCTACTAATAATAAATATGAAAAAACTACCTCCAATCATGCATTTATGGTTCTAGTTGATTGAAATTTCCAAAAATTAATGAATACTTACTTCCATGAGTCTTCATTTGTTTGAGTTATTGCACACCTTCCCAAGAAATCTACCATCTAATAATGGATAAGGTTAAAGTTCAGAACTAATTTAAGAGGGTAAGTTCGGAGTATTAAATGCTCGATTTAGCACTAGTTTTTGTCAATAGTAAACAAAACCGGTGCCAGTTTTCCCGCCCTTTTCCACGAATTCATTCAGCACCGGTTTCTACATTTTCATAACACCGGTTCCTATAACCGGTGCCAAAAACATACATCACGCTGGTTTTCTAGGATTCTTTGCACTGGTCTTAAAACCGGTGCAAATATAACACTGGTTATCGTTATTCTTAGTACCGGTTTCTTGACCGGTGCTAAACACTCAACGGTTTCCACAAATTCTAGCAGCGGTTTCCCGACCGGTGTAAAAATAACACCGGTTTTATTTAAATAACCGGTGCAAAAATATTTTTAACTGTTGCCACAATAACACCGGTTTTAGAACCGGTGCTAACACAATAAAACCGTTGCTAAAACATAATTTGCATCAGTTTTCATAACCGGTGTTAAAAAACCGGTGCCAGAGGGGGTCTCTGTGGTAGTGCACATTTCTTGAGATGAATAAAAGTGTCTTAAAGTTGCACGTATAATGATGAAATTGACCCTGAAGACCATCCTCTAGTATTAGGCCAATTAAAAAATTAATCAAAAACATTTGCAGTCTATTTTTCCTATTTTTAGAAAAAGGTTTTCTTGGTCTTGAATAAAACAAGTATGGTTGGTTTCTTTTAATGAAAGAGTAGTCACAAAAATGTTAATCTTTATACCTTGGTCCGACGCAACTATTTATTCAACATGTTTTAGAATTGACATGTCTCATTTTCCTAGAGGAAGCCATGGTCCATATATTTCTTTCTTTCCAGTAAAATCTTATTCAGTGAGTACCAAGTGGAAGCATGAAACTCGGTCCACTCCATCTAAGACGGGCACTACTGTTGATAATCACCATGAAGTTCCATTCCCAATTCCTCGGAACCTCACATATGTATAAATGTGATATAAACTAATGGAAGTTAAGAGTGTTCATGGCCTCTAAAGTTGTTTCAGATGCTATCTGTAGGTTATTTAAAACTAGGGCAGTTATGGGAATAACAGTGGACTAACCCTAAATACTCAAAAACATTAGCTATTCCAATGCATGCACAATGAACAAGTAATATGGAATATCTGAATAAAAAGGATTGTTTGGTAATTTTTAAAGGCTCGGTAAAATCTTGTATTAATAATGTGGATTGAAAAATTTTTAACACGTGCTAAAATAATTGAACAAGACATACATCGTGCACAAAGGGGGCAATGCGAACTAGACATATATACCATGTACACTACAGTAATAGTTGGGTCGTGCATAATTAACACTTTTATGTTATGTAGGTGAAATTTAAATGACTATTAATAATTTATCATAAATTTGTTCTTTCACCATATTGGAACGTTTATGTTTTATATTTATGTTTTGGTATTAAATTTTACAACTTTAAGTACATCGAACATTTCTTCATTTTGAATTAGCTTCACTTGGAGATTTATTTTCAGTTGTTGAAAATGAACCATGTACAACTATCTAACACCTCCCCATATCAACAACTTGCACCCCATTTGTTGAGATAAATGAAGGTGTCTTAAAATTACATGGATAATGGTGAAATTGACCCTGAAGCCCACCCTCCAGTATTAGGCCAATTAAAAAAATAATTACAAAAATATTTACAATCTATTTTTCCTATTTCTTGAAAAAGGTTTTGTTGGTCCAACACAACTGTTTATTCAACATGTTTCCTATTTACAAAAATGTTAATCTTTAAACCTTGGTCCAACACAACTGTTTACTAAACTTGTTTTATAATTTTCATGTCTCATTTTCCTAGAGGAAACCATGGTCTATATGTTTCATTGTTTTGGGTAAAATCTTATTCAATTAGTGCACTGTAGAACCATGAAACTCGCTCCACTCCCTTAGAGACAGGCACTACTGTTTAAATTAACTATGAAGTCTCCATCCCTATTCCTCGGAGCCTCACATGTGTATGAATGAGTATAAAATAATGGAAATTAAGGGTGTTCATGGCTTTGAAAGTAATTTCAGATGCCATCCGCCTGTAATTTAAAACTAGGGAAATTATGGGAATAATAGTGGACTAACCCTAAATACTCATAAAATTATGCTATTCCAATGCATGCACAATGCACATGTAATATGGAATATCTTAGGAAAAAAGAGGATTGTTTGGTAATATTTAACGGCTCGGTAAAATGTTATACGAATAATGTGGATTAAAAATATATTAACACTTGCTAAAATAATTGAACAAGATATGTATCGTGCACAAAGCGTGATATGCGCACGAGGCATATATACCTTGTACAATACAATAATAGTTGAATCGTGAATTAATAACATATATATTTTATGTAGGAGAAATTTAAATGACTATATTTAATTTATCATAAATTTGTTATTTCACCATATCGGAACGTTTAAGTTTTATCTTTATATTTTTGTGTTATATTTTACCACTTTTAGCACTTCGAACATTTCTTCATTTTTTTATTAGCTTCACTTGGAGATTTATTTTTAGTTTTTCAAAATGAACCTTGCACATCTAGCTGACACCGCCTCATTTCTACAACTTGCACCCCATTTGTTAAAATGAATGAAAGGGTCTTAAAATTACATGGATAATGATGAAATTGGCACTGAAGACCATCCTCTAGTGTTAAGCTAAATAAATAATTAATTACAAAAACATTTGCAATCTATTATTCCTATTTTTAGAAAAAAAGGTTTTGTTGGTCTTGAATAAAAGAACTATGGCTGTTTTTTATGAGAAAGTAGTCACAAAATTGTAAATCTATATAACTTGGTTTAACGAAACTGTTTATTCAACCTGTTTTAGAATTGTAACGTCTTATTTTCCTCGAGGAAGCCATGGTCAACATATTTCTTTCTTTCCAGTAAAATCTCATTAAATATATGCCCAATGGAACCATGAAACTCGGTTCACTCCATCTGAGATGGGCACTACTATTTATATTAACTTAAAGTCCCATTGTCAATTACTCAGAGCCTCACATATGTATGAATGAGATATAAACTAATGGAAGTTAAGGGTGTTCATGGCTGTGAAAGTTATTTCAGATGCTATCCATTTGTCATTAAAAACTAGGGCATATATGGGAATAACAGTGGACTAAACCTAAATACTCAGAAAATTATGCTATTCCAATGCATGCACAATGCACAAGTAATATGGAATATCTTAGGAAAAAAGAGGATTGTTTGGTAATATTTAACGGCTCGGTAAAATTTTATACTATTAATGTGGATTGAAAACATATTAACACATGCTAAAATTATTGAACAACACATGCATCATGCACAAAGTGTGAAATGCGCATGAGTCATATATACCATGTACGGTACAATAATAGTTGGGTTGTGCATAAATAACATATTTATCTTATGTAGGAGAAATTTAAATGACTATATGTAATTTGTCATAAATTTATTGTTTCACCATATCAGAACGTTTATGTTTTATCTTTATGTTTTGATGTTAAATTTTTCCTCTTTTAGGACTTCTAACATTTCTTCATTTTTTATTAGCTTCACTTGGAGATTTATTTTCAGTTGTTCAAAATGATTTATGCACAACTAGCTGACACCGCTTCATCTCTACAACTTGCACCCCATTTGTTGATATGAATGAAAGTGTCTTAAAATTACATGGGTAATGATGAAATTTACCCTGAAAACCATCCTCTGGCATTAGGCCAATTTAAAAATTAATTTCAAAAACATTTACAATTTATTTTTCCGATTTTTAGAAAAAGGTTTTGTTGGTTTTGAATAAAAGAACTATGGTTGGTTTTTTTTAATGAAAAAGTAGTCTTGCAAATTTTAATCTTTATACTGTGGTCCAACACAACTGTTTATTCAACATTTTTTATAATTTTAATGTCTCATTTTCCTAGAGGAAGCCATGGTCCATATATTTCTTTCTTTCTAGTAAATTCTTATTCAATGAGTACCCAGTGGAACCATGAAACTCGGTCCACTCCATCTAAGACAGGCACTACTGTTGCAACTAACCATGAATTCATTTTCTAAATTTCTCGAAACCTTACATATGTATGAATGAGATATAAACTAATGGAAGTTAAGAGTGTTCATGTCTTATAAAGTTATTTTAGATGCTAACTGTCCGTTATTTAAAACTCGGGCAGTTATGGGAATAACACTGGACTAACCCTAAATACTCAAAATATTATGATATTCCAATGCATGCACAATACACAAGTAATATGGAATATCTTAGGAAAAAAGAGGATTGTATGGTAATTTTTCAAGGCTAGGTAAAATCTTGTACTAATAATGTGGATTGAAAAAATATTCACACGAGCTAAAATAATTGAAACAGACATGCATTGTGCACAAAGGGTGCAATGTGCACAAGGCATATATACCATCTACGCTACAATAATAGTTGGGTTGTGCATAAATAACACATTTATGTTATGTAAGAGAAATTTAAGTGACTATATGTAATTTATCATAAATTTATTCTTTCACCATATTGGAACGTTTAAGTTTTATCATTATGTTTTTGTGTTAAATTTTACCACTTTTAGTACTTCAAACATTTCTTCATTTTGTATTAGCTTCACTTGGAGATTTATTTTCAGTTGTTCAAAATGAAACATGTACAACTAGCTAACACCGCTTCATATATATAACTTGCAACCCATTTATTCAGATGAATAAAGGTGTCTTAAAATTACAAGGATAATGATCAAATTGACCCTAAAACCCACCCTTTGGTATTAGGCCAATTAAAATATAAATTACAAAAACATTAACAATATATTTTTCATATTTTAGAAAAAGGTTTTGTTGGTATTGAATAAAATAATTATGGTTGTATTTTTTAATGAAAAAGTAGTCACACAAATGTTAATCTGTATACCTTGGTCCAACACAACTATTTATTCAACCTTTTTTGGAATTTTCATGTCTCATTTTCCTAGAAGAAGCCATGGTCTGTATATTTCTTTCTTTCCGGTAAAATCTTATTCAATTAGTACCCAGCAAAACCATGAAACTCGGTCCACTCCCTTAGAGACATGCACTACTATTTATATTAACCATGAAGTCTCATTTTCCATTCCTCGGAGCCTCACATATGTATGAATGAGATATAAACTAATGGAAGTTAAGGGTGTTTATGGCTTCTAAAGTTATTTCAGATGATATCCATTCGTAATTTAAAACTAGGGCAATTATGGGAATACCAGTGGACTAATCCTAAATACTCAAAAATGTATGCTACTCCAATGCACGCCCAATGCACAAGTAATATGGAATATCTTCGGGAAAAAGAGGATTGTTTGGTAATTTTTAAAGGCTCGGTAAAATGTTATACTAATAATGTGGATTGAAAAAATAATAACACTTGCTAAAATAATTTAACAAGACATGTATCGTGCACAAAGCATGAAATGCAAACAAGGAATATATATCATATACAGTACAATAATAGTTGGTTCGTGCATAAATAACATATTTATTTTATGTAGGATAAATTTAAATGACTATATGTAATTTATCATAAATTTGTTATTTCATCATATTGGAACGTTTATGTTTTATCTTTATGTATTGGTGTTATATTTTACCACTTTTAGCACTTTGAACATTTCTTCATTTTGTATTAGCTTCACTTGGAGATTTTGTTTTTCAGTTTTTCAAAATGAACCTTGCACAACTAGCTGACACCACCTCATTTCTACAACTTGCACCGCATTTTTTGAGATGAATTAAAGTGTCTTAAAATTTCATGAATAATGATGAAATTGGCCCTGAAGACCATCATCTGGTGTTTGACCAATTAAAAAATTAATTACAGAAATATTTGCAATCTATTATTCCTATTTTTAGAAAAAAGTTTTGTTTGTCTTGAATAAAAGAAGTGGTTTTTTTTATGAGAAAGTAGTCACAAAAATGTTAATCTATATACCTTGGTTTAACGCAATGGTTTATTCAACCTTTTTTAGAATTGTCACGTCTCATTTTCCTAGAGGAAGCTATGGTTCACATATTTCTTTCTTTCCAGTAAAATCTTATTAAATATATGCCCAATGGAACCATGAAACTCGGTTCACTCCTTTATGATGAAGAATTGAAGAAGGAGTCACCATCGATATCTTGGATTCATTATTCAAGACTGTCGAAGAATTGAAGATATCATGAAGAAAACTATACTCTTTTTTTGCCGCTGGGTTTTTAATGGGGTAGTGTGATCACTGTAAAATATTGTAAAATTATTTCATTTTGGGTTTATTGGACTGATAGCTCGGCTATGTGGGCTTTTGTTATCTGAATTTTTGATGTGGGGGACAAGTAAGTCATTAAAATCCTTTACCAAAAGGGATTTGGATTTGATTTCTTATTCCAATTTGTTTTCGGAAAAGTTTCTTGAATTTTCGGAACCTATTTGTCGCCTATATAAAGCCTTCTTGTTTTGGTCATAATTCATTCAATACAGCTCCGATTCGTGCCATTCAAATTGCGTTTAGTTCCTTATTCTTTGTAAATTTTTGAATTCCAGATCATAGATCCCAATTTTGAGTTTGTATATTTTTAAATTTTTAAATAAGTTCTGCAGTACTCATCTCCATAGTTTGCTTTGAATTGCGGTGAATTGATCAGTTTCCCTCGCATTAGCCTTCGCCTTGTGAGATGTGAGTAATATACACTTGGTGAGTGACCTTACTAAACAAAGGGAAGGGTGATGATTTTTTTAACTAACCGTTTGATTTTCTTAGCAGTTTAGCGAAGATGGGGGACGAAAATACATTCATCCAGCCTTTTGTTAGTAGTCCTAACAATTTTCCTTTGAAAAACACCTCTAATGGTGAGCATGGTAATCATCCAAGTGAAGAGGCTCCAGATAGTTGGGAGCAACATCGAATTAATCCAAATGAAGCCAATGATCCCAATCGGTTTGCTGTCGCAATAAATGCACTTGTGAGTGAGGTGCAAAGGTTGGCGAGAAACGTTGACAGCTTAGCACCGCCTACACCTACGTCATCGATGAAGAGGGAAGAAACCAAGAAATATGTCCGTCAATTCAATGGTTCTGGAAGTTTAGATGATTATTCTGATGATGGATCGGAAAGGAGATCACACCGAGGGTCTTCTAGAAGGCATCGCCATGGTAAACCTCATTCCCGAAGGAGAGTGAAGAGTAATTTAGGATCTGAGTCAGGTTTTGATGAAGCTCGAGACATCAAGGGTTTAAAATATGACATCCCTTGATTTGATGGTCAACACAATCCAGTGAAGTATCTTGATTGGGAGCGACAGATTGAGAATATGTTTGATCTCAAAAATTATCGGGAGAATGATAAAGTCAAAGTGGCACAGTATTCTACACTCACTATGTGGCTGAATGGTGGAAAAATAAAAAGGAGTTGCGATATCTTTCCGGAAAGAAACCTATCTCCACATGAGAAAGATTGAGCTTCGCCAACATCATGTTCCGCCTACTTACATGATGGAAAAACATTATTATCTGACCAACATGAAGCAAGGAAATTGTACAGTTGATAAATACTGGCAAGATCTTGAGCTGACCATGAGAAGGGTTGGAATGAAAGAAGACGACGCATTCATCAAAAATCGTTTCATTGAAGGCTTGCGTGAAAACCTTCAAATGCTAGTCAAGCTTCAACATCACATATCTATGAATGATTTACTGGTGAAGGCAAGGTTGGTTGAGAGTACCCTGCGACCAAGGAGGCCACGGCCCAGTTTTCCAAGTCAACGACTAGGGTTTGACTCCGGAAACTAGTTATGGCCGCAGTAGGGGCACGCCAATGGGAGGACGAGGATCGGTTCAGACTTATTCAAATCTAACTTATAATCCTACTGAGAGGAGGGCGGCACCACTAACCCAACAGGTTTAAAAAATTCCAGGTAAGTCCACTACTCCATCAAATTCGGTTTCTGTTAACTCTCCTACTTGTTTTATTGTAAAGAAAGAGGACATGTCCGCAATAACTGTCCTCATGCACGAGTGGTAACAACACTTGAGGAAGGAGATAAAGGAGATGAGTATGATTATATACCACCATTGTATCAAAGTGGTGAAGAATGGGTAGATGAAGAGATAATCATAAATGATCATGGTGAACAATGTCTAGAAACACAAGGTAACTTTGTGTCATTAAGAGTTCTAAACTCTCAAATGGCTGAAACAGAGGTACAAAGGATTAAAAATTTTCATACACGTTGCCTTGTGAAAGATAAGAATTGTTTACTGATTACTGATGGTGGTTCTTGTGCTAATATGGTGTCTAATCTTCTTGTTAAATCATTGTCTTTGCATGTGACTACTCATCCATCACCATATAAACTTATTTGGTTAAATGGTAGTGGTGAAATTATGGTTAACAAACAATGCATGATTAACTTTAAGAATGGAAAACACTATGATTCTATCTTATGTGATGTTATACCTATGGAAGCTAGTCATATTTTGTTAGAGAGACCTTGGCAGTTTGATAATAAATCAATGCATGATGGTTACACTAACAAAATTACTATGATTAAGGATAGAACAAGCATACTTTGTTTCCATTAGCTCCAGTGGAAGTTTCAGAGGCACAAAGACGCATGTGAGTCGATAAAGAGAAGTTTCCGACAGATGTACAAATGGCCGACCAAAACCCTGGCAAGGGCTTTAAGGAGATCGGCCACAAGGTGAAAAATGGAGGTAAAAACCTTGATAATTTTGACCAAATATCAAGGAAGGCCATCCCAAGTAAGCCAGGTACGTTTAAGAATGATTCTGATAAGTTGCGTAAAATCCTATCTTCACATATTAGTCCTTTGCTATCAATTTACATGATGAGACATGAACTTCCTAGTGATTCAGGTAGACCATTTTATGCATCAATTAGGGATGTTAATCGTGCTTTTTTCTAATCATTCTTATGTTCTTATCATGCATTTTAAAGAGAGCTACTTTACCAGTGATGATATTCCTATGCATGTTCCTCCACGGTTTGCTCAGATGTTACAGGAATTTTAGGATGTCTTCCAGAAGCCTTACCTGCTGATTTACCACCCTTGCAAGGTATTGAACACCAGATTCACTTGATTCTAGGTTTGGTTATCCCAAACTATCCTGTGTATAAAGCAAACCCCGAGGAGACAAAGGAACTACAGCGACAAGTCGAGGAGTTACGTTAAAAAGGTTATGTGCAAGAATCCCCATCTCCTTGTGATGTGCCTGTCATTTTAGTTCCTAAGAAAGATAAAACTTGGTATATTTGCATTGATTTTCGTGCTATTAACAAGATTACCATTAAGTATCGCCATCATATCCCTAGGTTAGATGATATGCTTGAAGATTTGCATGGATCTGTGATTTATACTAAAATTGATTTGACTCAGGGTTATCATCAAATTCGAATTAATGAGGGGGGGAGTAGAAAACTGCATTTAAGACTAAGTTTGGATTGTATGAATGGATTTTTATGCCTTTCGGTTTAAATAATGCACCTAGTACATTTATGCGGTTGATGAATCATGTCTTAAGAAAGTTTATTGGTCAGTTTTTTGTGGTCTATTTTGATGATATATTGATTTATTCTAAATTGACAGATGAACATATTGAGAATGTTAAAATGGTTCTTTTTGCACTCCGTGAGTCTTGTTTGTATGCGAACATCAAGAAGTGCACTTTTTGCTCTTCGGAAGTGGTGTTTCTCGGTTTTGTGGTCTCTAAGGAGGGCATAAAAGTCGACAAAACCAAAATTGAGGCCATTAAGACCTGGCCAAAACAAACTAATGCCAACCAGGTACATTATTTTCGTGGTTTTGCTAGTTTTTATAGATGATTTGTACGTGATTTCTCATCTATTGTTGTACCTCTAAATGAACTAGTTAAAAAGGACGTGAAATATTTTTGGACTGAGAGTCAAGAGAATGCATTTAATGAATTGAAAGTACGATTATGTAATGCTCCTGTTCTTGCTTTACCTGATTTTAATGGTACTTTTGAGATTCATTGTTAAGGTTGTGGTGTTGGTATTAGTGCTGTTTTAATGCAAGAGAATCGACCTATACCTTACTTTAGTGAAAAGCTAAAGGGCGGTGCTCTAAACTATCATGTGTATGATAAAGAATTTTATGCAATTGTGCGTGCATTAGAAAGTTGGAAACATTATTTTTTGCATAAAGAATTTGTCATTCATAGTGATCATGAATCCTTGAAATAATTGAAGAGTCAGATGAAGTTGAATAAGCGTCATGCTAAATGGTCTAGTTTCATTGAATCTTTTCCTTATGTGTTGCGTTACAAAAAGGTAAAGAAAATGTTGTTGCTGATGCTTTGAGTCGTACACATGTTTTACTTACACGATTGGAATGCAATATGTATGGGTTTTCATTCGTGCGAGATTCATATGCGACTGATTCTGATTTTTCATCTATTTATGCTGCATGCGAAAATGGTGCTTATGGTAGTTTTTACGGTATGATGGTTCTTGTTCATGAATAATAGGTTATGCATTCCTCATTGTTCTATGCATGAATTACTTGTTAGAAAATCTCATTCAGGTAGTTTAATGGGACATTTTGATGCATTTAAAACTTATAATTTATTGCGCGAACACTTCTATTAGCCAAAAATTGCACTTGCTATTGACAGAGTTTGTAGGAATTGTCTTGATTGCTTGAAGTCTAAGTCTAAAACTAAGCCTCATGGTCTTTATACTCCATTACATGTTCCTACACATCCTTGGGTTGATATTTCCATGGATTTTGTCCTAGGTTTGCCATGATTCTATCTTTGTGGTTGTGGATAGATTTTCAAAAATGGAACATTTTATTCCTTGTAGGAAGATAGATGATGCAGAGCATGTTACAGATCTATTTTTGAAGGAAGTAGTTCAGTTACATGGAATTCCTGCTACTATTGTCTCTGATTGCGATGTTAAATTTTTATCCTACTTTTGGAATACCTTGTGGCGCAAGTTAGGGATAAAGTTTCTATTTTTTACTGCCAGTCATCCTCAAACTGATGGACAAATGGAAGTGACCAATTGAACCCTAGTGGCTCTCCTGCATGCACTAGTTCAGAAGAACTTAAAGAATTGGGAAAAATGCATTCCAATTGCAGAGTTTTCTTACAATTGCACTATTCATTCTACTAATTACTTATCTCCATTTGAAATTGTTTATGGTTTTCTACCTATTACACCTCTTGATCTACTTACTTTAAATTTAAAACAGGTTAAAAACCTTGCTGGAGAAAAAAAAGCATATTTTGTGAAGAAAATCCATGAGAAGGTGCGTATGAAAATTGAACGGACAATTGCACAGAATGCTAATAAAGCAAATCAAAGCTGTAAGTTGATGAGGTTTAACGTGGGAGATTATGTATGGGTTCATCTGCGGAAAGAGAGGTTTCCAAATGCTTGAAAATCTAAGTTGAGTCCACGTGGAGATGGCCCTTTTAGAGTGTTAGATCGTGTGAACGACAATGCTTACAATATTGACTTGCTAGATCATTATGGTCTTAGTGCGACCTTCAATGTTGCTGATTTATCTCCATTTACATTTGAGGACGATTCAGTTTTGAGGGCAAAACCTTTCGACCACGGAGGGAATGATGGAGATGCCAAGACGACTACAACCATAAATGAAGACATTCAACTAATTGATAAAACATTTAAAGGATATGTTCGGGATCCTCTAAGTAACATGGAGGGACCTATTACTAGGTCAAGGACTAAGCTTAGGGATGCTGCTTTAAATGCTTTGATTGATCGCCTTTATGATGAAAAATTGAAGAAGGAGTCACCATCGACATCTTGGATTCATTATTCAAGATCGTCGACGAATTGAAGACATTATGAAGAACACTATACTCTTTTTTCCCACTGGGTTTTTAATGGACTAGTGTGATCACTGTAAAATATTGTAAAATTATTTCATTTTGGGTTTATTGGACTGATGGCTTGGCCATGTGGGCTTTGAAGAGCTAAATTTTTAAAATACATTCCATTAAGGTTTAGTATATTCAGTTTTATTCTGATTAGAATTAGATTTGGAAAGATTAGATAAGGTAATATTCTTCAAGGTTACTTCTTGAAGAATTCAACTAGATTACCTTAGATTACCATTTATTTTAGGTATTTTAGTTAGATATGGTTTTAGCTTGTTAAAGCTTCCATAAGTCGATTCAGTTTCCATTTGTGATTAGGGTTTGAGACAAGACTATAACCCTACAAAAAGGGAGGCCTTATGGACGAATTTTAAAACCCTTTTCATCAATCAAATATACAACCTTTTGAGTTCATACTCTTTGCTTGAGAGCTATTCCATTGTTGTTTAACCCTGAGGGCTAGTTAAGTATCAATAAACCTTGTAATCAAATCCTAAGGGCTAGTTAGAGAGCGAGTCAAAATTGAGTGTACCCCGAGGGCTAGACCTTGAATTTCGTGCGGCATTGAAGGGTTTACGAGTTCCCTTGTTTTGTCAAAGATCTGAATTCTGCAATCCAGATTCTTCGCAAGGAAATTCATATCACTATCAGTCCGTTATTTAAAACTAGGGTAGATATGGGAATATCGGTGGACTAACCCTAAAAATCCAAAAATTATGCTATTCCAATGCATGCACAATGCACAAGTAATATGGAATATCTTAGGAAAAAAGAGGATTCTTTGGTAATTTTTAAAGGCTCGGTAAAATCTTGTACTAATAATGTGGATTGAAAAAATATTAACAAGTGGTAAAATAATTGAACAAGACATGCATCGTGCACAATGGGTGCAATGTGCACAAGGCATATATACCATGTACGCTACAACAATAGTTGGGTCGTGCATAAATAACACTTCTATGTTATGTAGGAGAAATTTAAATGACTATATGTAATTTATCATAAATTTGTTCTTTCCCCATATTGGAACGTTTAAGTTTTATCTTTATGTTTTGGTGTTAAATTTTACCAATTTTAGTACTTCGAACATTTCTTCATTTTGTATTAGCTTCACTTGGAGATTTACTTTAAATTGTTCAAAATGAACCATGTACAACTGGCTAACACCGCCTCATATCGACAACTCACATCCCATTTATTGAGATGAATGAAGGTTTCTTAAAAATACATGGATAATGATGAAATTGACCCTAAAGCTTACCGTCTGTTATTAGGCAAATTAAAAAATTAATTACAAAAACATTTACATTCTACTTTTCCTATTTTTAGAAAAACGTTTTGAGGGTAATGAATAAAAGAAGTATGGTTGTGTTTTTTAATGAAAATATTGTCACAAAAATGTTAATCTATATACCTTGGTCCAACACAACTGTTTATTCAACTTGTTTTAGAATTTTCACATCTCATTTTCCTAGAGGAAACCATGGTCTATATGTTTCTTTCTTTCCGATAAAATCTTATTCAATTGGTACCCTGTAGAACCATGAAACCCGGTCTACTCCCTCAGAGATAGGCACTACTGTTTATATTAACCATGAAGTCTCTTTCACAATTCCTTGGAGCCTCACATATGTATGAATGAGATATAAACTAATGGAAATTAAGGGTGTTCAGGGCTTCGCAAGTTATTTCAGATGCTTTCCGTCTGTAATTTAAAACTAGGGAAATTATGGGAATAACAGTGAACTAACCCTAAATACTCAGAAAATTATGCTATTCCAATGCAAGCACAATGCACAAGTAATATGTAATATCTTAGGAAAAAAGTGGATTGTTTGGTAATTTTTAAAGATACGGTAAAATGTTATACTACTAAGGTGGATTGAAAAATTATTAACACATGCTAAAAAAAATTGAACAAGACATGCATCATGCACAAAGCGTGAAATGCGGGCAGTACTGTTGATATTAACCATGAAATCCCATCCTCAATTTCGTGGTGACTAACATATGTATGAACGATATATAAACTAATGGAAGTTAAGAGTTTTCATGGCTTCCAAATTTATTTCAGATGTTATCTGTCTGTTATTTAAAACTAGGGCATTTATGAGAATAAAAGTGGACTAACCCTAAATACTCAGAAAATTATGCTATTCCAATGCATGAACAATGCACAAGTAATATGGAATATCTATGGGAAAAGGAGTATTGTTTGGTAATTTTTAAAGGCTCGGTAAAATCATGTACTAATAATGTGGATTGAAAGACATGCATCGTGCACAAAGAGTGCCATGTGCACAAGGCATATATACCATGTACGCTACAACAATAGTTGGGTCGTGCATAACTAACACATTTATGTTATGTAGGAGAATTTTATATGACTCTATTTAATTTCTCATTAATTTGTTCTTTCACCATATTGGAACGTTTAAGTCTTATCTTTATGTTATTAGGCCAATAAAAAAGTTAATTACAAAAACATTTTCAATCTATTTTTCCTATTTTTAGAAAAATGTTTTGTTGGTATTGAATAAAAGAAGTATGGTTGTATTTTTTAACGAAAAAATAGTCAAGCAAATGTTAATCTACATACCTTGGTCCAACACAACTTTTGATTTGACCTGTTTTAGAATTTTCTCGTCTCATTTTCCTAGAGGAAGCCATGGTCTATATGTTTCTTTCTTTCCGGTAAAATCTAATTCAATTAGTATACAGTAGAACCATGAAACTCGGTCCACTCCCTTAGAGGCAGGCACTACTGTTTATATTGACCATGAAGTCTCATTCTCCATTCTTCAGAGCCTCACATATGTGTGAATGAGATATAAAATAATGGAAATTAAGGGTGTTCATGGCTTCGAAAGTTAGTTCATATGCTATCCATCCGTCATTTAAAACTAGGGCAATTGTGGGAATAACAGTGGACTAACCCTATATAATAATAAATTTATGCTATTCCATTGCATGCACAATGCACAAGTAATATGGAATATCTTAGGAAAAAAGAGGATTGTTTGGTAATTTTTAAAGGCTCGGTAAAATGTTATATTAATAATAGGGATTGAAAAAATATTAACACATGCTAAAATAATTGAACAAGACATGCATCATGCACAGAGTGTGAAATGCGCACAAAGCATATATACAATGTACACTACAATAATAGTTGGGTCATGCATTAATAACATATTTATCATATGTAGGAGAAATTTAAATATTTATATGCAATTTATTATAAATTTGTTATTTCACAATATCGGAATGTTTATGCTTTATCTTTATGTTTTGCTGTTAAACTTTACCACTTTTAACACTTCGAACATTTCTTCATTTTGTATTAGCTTCACTTGGAGATTTCTTTTAGGTTTTTCAAAATGAACCATGCACAACTAGGTGACACCGCCTCATATCTACAACTTGCTCCCCATTTGTTGAGATGAATGAAAGTATCTTAAAATTACATGGATAATGATGAAATTGGCCTAGAAGACCATCATCTAGTATTAGGCCAATTAAAACATGAATTACAAAAAGAATTGCAATCTATTATTCCTATTTTTAGAAAAAAGGTTTTGTCAGTCTTGAATAAAATAAGTATGGTTGTTTTTTTATGAGAAAGTAGTCACACAAATGTTAATCTATATACCTTGGTCTAACGCAACTGTTTATTCAACCTGTTTTAGAATTGCCACGTCTCATTATCCTCGAGGAAGCCATGGTCCATATATTTCTTTCTTTCCAGTAAAATGTTATTAAATATATGCCTAATGGAACCATGAAACTCAGTCCACTCCATCTGAGATGGGCACTACTGTTTATATTAAACATGAAGTCCCATTCTCCATTCCACAGAGCCTCACATATGTATAAATGACATATAAACTAATGGAAGTTAAGGGTGTTCATGGCTACGAAATTTATTTCAGATACCATATGTCCATTATTTAAAACTAGGGCAGTTATGGGAATAACGGTGGGCTAACCCTAAATACTCAAAAATTATGTTATTCCAATGCACGCACAAAGCACAAGGGCTCGGTAAAATCTTGTACTAATAATGTGGATTGAAAAAATATTAACAACAAGACATGCATCGTGCACAAAGCGAGCAATGCGCACAAGGCATATATACCATGCACACTACAATAATATTTGGGTCGTGTATAAATAACATATTTATCTTATGTAGGAGAAATTTAAATAACTATCTCTAATTAATCATAAATTTTTTCTTTCACCATATTGGAACATTTAAGTTTTATCTTCATTTTTTTGTGTTAAATTTTACAATTTTTAGAACTTCGAACATTTCTTCATTTTGTATTAGCCTCACTTGGAGATTTATTTTCATTGTTTCAAAATGAACCATGCACAACTAGCTAACACCGCCATGTATCCACAACTTGCACCCCATTTGTTGAGATGAATGAAAGTGTCTTAAAATTACATGGATAAGGATGAAATCAACCCTGAAGCTCATCCTCTAGCATTAGGCCAATTAAAAAAATTAATTACAAAAATATTTGAAATCTATTTTTCCTTTTTTTTAGAAAAAGGCTTTGTTGGTCTTGAATAAAAGAAGTATGTTTTTTTTAATGAAAAAGTAGTCACATGAATATTATTCTATATATCTCGGTCCAATGCAGCTATATATTCAATATGTTTTATAATTGTCACGTCTCATTTTCCTAAAGAAAGTAATGGTCTATACATTTCTCTCTTTCCAGTAAAATCTTATTCAATGAGAACCCAAAGGAACCATGAAACTCGATCCACTCCATCTGAGACGGGCACTATTGTTTATGTTAACCATGAAGTCCCATTCTCCATTCCTCAGAGCCTTACATATGTATTGATGAGATATAAACTAATGGAAGTTAAGGGTGTTCATGGCTTCAATAGTTATTACAGATGCTATCCGTCTGTTATTTAAAACTAGGGTAGTTATGGGAATATTAGAGGACTGACCCTAAATACTTAGAAAATTATGCTATTCCAATGCATGAACAATGTATAAGTAATATGGAATATCTTGGGGAAAATGAAGATTGTCTGGTAATTTTTAATGGCTCGGTAAAATTGTGTACTAATAATGTGGATTGAAAAAATATTAACACATGCTAAAATAATTGAACAAGACATGCATCGTGCACAAAGCGTGTAATGCACACAAGGCATATATACCATGTACACTTCAATAATGATTGGGTCGTGCATAAGTAACATACATATCTTATGTAGGAGAAATTTAAATGACTATATGTAATTTATCATAAATTTGTTCTTTCACCATATCGGAATGTTTAATTTTTATCTATATGTTTTGGTGTTAAATTTTACCACTTTTAGAATTCGAACATTTCTTCATTTTTTATTAGCTTAAAATGGAGATTTATTTTCAGTTGTTCAAAATGAACCTTGCACAACAAGCTAACACTGACCCATACATACAACTTGCACCCCATTAGTTGAGATGAATGAAAGTGTCTTAAAATTACATGGATAATGATGAAATTGAGCCTGAAGCCTATCCTCTGGTATTTGGCCAATTAATAAATTAATTACAAAAACATTTTCAATCAATTTTTACTATTTTTAGGGAAAAAAAGGTTTTGTTGGTCTTGAATAAAAGAAGTATGATTTTTTTTAATGAAAATGTAGTCACACAAATGTTAATCTATATACCTTGGTCCAAGTGTTTATTCAACCTATTTTAGAATTATCGCGTCTCATGTTCCTAGAGGAAGCCATTGTCTATATATTTCTCCCTTTCCAGTAAAATATTATTCATTGAGTACCCAGTGGAACCTTGAAACTCGGTACACTACTATTTATATTAACCATGAAATCTCATTCTCCATTCCTCGGAGCCTCACATATGTATGAATGAGATATAAACTAATGGAAGTTAAGGGTGTTCAGTGCTTCAAAAGTTATTTCATATGTTATCTATCCGTTATTTCAAACTTGGGCAGCATGGGAATAACAGTGGACTAACACTAAACAGTTACAAAGTTATGCTCTTCCAATGCATGCACAATGCACAATCAATATGGAATGTCTTAGGAAAAAAGAGAATTGCATGCATTTTTAATTGGATGGTTTGGTAACTTTTAATGGGTCTTCAACTTGTCGTAATAATAATGTTGATTTTAAAAATATACTAATGCATGCCAAAATAATTGGTCAAGACATGCATCGTCACAAAGCGTGTGATGCGCACAGTGCGTATATATCAGGCACAACACAATAATAGTTTGATCGTGCATAAATAACACGTTTATCTTATGTATGAGATATTTAAATGACTCTTATTATTTTGTTACAAATTTGTTCTGTAACCATATTGGAACGTTTACGTTTTATCTTTATGTTTTGGTGTTAATTTTTACAACTTTTAGCACTTCGAACATAATCTTCATTTTGTGTTCATTTCACTTGGAGATTGATTTTCAGTTGTTCAAAATGAATCATGCACACCTAACTAACACCCGCCTCATATCTACAACTTGCACCTCATTTGGGGAGACATATGAAAGTGTCTTAAAAATTGCATGGA
Source organism: Rubia yunnanensis (assembly GCA_037428765.1). Taxonomy (NCBI): domain Eukaryota; kingdom Viridiplantae; phylum Streptophyta; class Magnoliopsida; order Gentianales; family Rubiaceae; genus Rubia; species Rubia yunnanensis. The sequence goes on from CM075066.1 coordinate 23,216,825, forward strand.
AATGATGAAATCCATCCTGAAGCTCATCCTCTGGTATAAAGGCCAATTAAAAAATTGATTACAAAAACATCTTTAATCTATTTTTCTTGTTTTGAGAAAAAAGGTTTTGTGGTCTTGAATTAAATAAGTAAATTTTTATAATGAAATAGTAGTCCTGTTAATCCATATATCTTGGTCTAACACAACAGTTTACATAACCTATATTAGAATTGGCACACCTCATTTTCCTAGAGGAAGCCATGATCTATATATTTCTCTATTTCTAGTAAATTCTTATCCAAGGAGTACTTAGTGAAACCATAAAACTCAATCCACTTAATCTAAGATTGGCACTACGATTTCTATTTACCATGACCTCCCATTCTCCATTCCTCGGAGCCTCACATATGTATGAATGGAATACGAACTAATGGATGTTGGCGTGTTCATGGCTTCAAATGTTATTTTAGGTGCTATCCGTCCATTATTTCAAACTAGGGAAGTTATGGGAATAACGGTGGACTAACTCTAAATACTCAGAAAATTATGCTCTTCCAATGCATGCACAATGCAAAATAAATATGGAATATCTTAGAAAAAAGAGGATTTTTTGGTATTTTTTAAAGTCTCTGTAAAATATTTTACTAATAATGTGGATTGAAAAAAATATTAACACATGCTAAAATAATTGAACAAGATATGCATCGTGCACAAAGCGTGCAATGCGCACAAGGTATATATACCATGAATACTACAATAATAGTTGGTTCATGCATAAATAACATATTTATCTTTTGTAGGAGTAATTTAAATGACTATATATAATTTATCATAATTTTTTTCTTTCACCATATCGGAACCTTTAAGTTTTATTTTTATGTTTTGGTGTTAAATTTTACAACTTTTAGCACTTCGAACATTTCTTCATTTTGTATTAGCTTCACTTGCAGATTTATTTTCAGTTGTTCAAAATGAACAATGCATAGCTAACACCGCCGCATATCTACAACTTGCACCCCATTTGTTGAGATAAATGAAAGTGCCTAAAAATTACATGGATAATAATGAAATCGACCCTGAAGGCCATACATTGGTTTTTAGGCCAATTATAAAATTCATTACAAAAACATTTGCAATCTATTTTTCTTATTCTCAAAAAAAAGTTTTGTTGGTCTTGAACAAAAGAAGTATGTTGGTTTTTTTATGAAAAAGTAGTCACACAACTATTAATCTATATATCTAGGTCCGACACAACTATTTACACAACCTGTTTTAGAATTGTTACGTCTCATTTTCCTAGAGGAAGTCACAGTCTATATATTTCTCTTTGTTCAGAAAAATCTTATCCAAGGATTATCAAGTGGAACCATGAAACTCAGTTCACTCCATCTAAGATGAGCACTATGGTTTCTATTAACCATGACCTCTCATTCTCCATCCCTCAGAGCCACACATATTTATGAATGAAATATGAACTAATGGAAATTGAGTGTTTTCATGGCTTCAAAAGTCATTTCATATGTTATCCATCCATTATTTCAAACTAGGGAAGTACGGGACTAACAGTGGACTAACCCTAAACAGTCAGAAAATTATGCTCTTCCAATGCATGCACAATGCACAATAAATATGGAATGTCTTCGGAAAAAATAAAATTGAATGTGTCTTTAATTGGGTAGTTTGGTAACTTTTAATTGATCTTTAACTTCTTGTAATAATAATGTGGATATAAAAAAACACTTACACATGCTAAAATATGTGGACAAGACATGCATAGTCACAAAGCGTGTGATGCACACAACACGTATATATCATGCATACTACAATAATAGTTTGGTTGTGCATGAATAACATATTTATCATTTGTAGGAGAAATTTAAAGTATTCTTAGTATTTTATTACAAATTTGTTATATAGCCATATCGGAACGTTTACGTTTTATCTTTATGTTTTGGTGTAAATTTTTACAACTTTGAGCACTTTGAACATTTCCACATTTTGTGTTCGTTTCACTTGGAGAATGATTTTCAGTTGTTAAAAATGAATCATGCACACCTTGCTAACACTACCTCATATCTACAACTTGCACCTCATTTCCAGAGATGAATGAAAGTGTCGTAAAATTTACAAGGAGAATGATGAAATCCACCCTGAAGCTCATCCTCTGGTATTAAGGCCAATTAAAAAATTACAACAATATCTTTAATCTATTTTTCTTATTTTTAGAAAAAATATTCTTGGTCTTGAATAAAAAAAGTATGTTGGTTTTTTTTATGAAAAATTAGCCACACAACCGTTAATCTATATATCTTGGTCTAACAAAACTGTTTACAGAACTTGTTTTAGAATTTTTACATCTTGTTTTCCTAGAGGAAACCATGGTCTATGTATTTCTATCTTTCGGGTAAAATCTTATCTAAAGAGTAATCAGTGAAACCATGAAACTCAGTTCATTCCACCTGAGACAGGAATTACGGTTTCTATTAACCATGACCTCACATTCTGTATTCCTCGGAGCCTCACTTATATATGAATGATATAAAAATTAATGGAAGTTATGGGTGTTCATGGCTTCCAAAGTTATTTATGTGCTATCCATCCGTTATTTTAAACTAGGGCAGTTATGGGAATAAGAGTGGACTAACCCTAAAAACTATGAGAATTATGCTTATCCAATGCATGCACCGTGCACAATAAATATGGAATTTCTTTGGGAAAATGAGAACTCCATCTCTATAACTTCATTAGGATGGTTTGGTAACTTTTAATGGCTCTTTCCCATCTAATAATAATAATGTGGATTAAAACAATATTAACACGTGCTAAAATAATTGAACAAGACATGCACCATGTACAAGAGTGCAATGCGCACAAGGCGTATTTTTTTTTCTTAAACCATCTAGATGAGATGGGGGAAATTATATTAGGCCTTCCCAAGCCGTGTAATACCGAGCAACAGAAACATTAAAAGAGATGAAGCCAAGGCTTAGTTGAGATTTACAGAAGGAAGCCCAAAGATTTTGAAACAACATTCGTTGCCTCCAAAATAATGACTAATTATGGAAGTAATAGTTAGAGGATAACAAGAAAACTATTAGACTAAAGAAGAGGATCATCGAACTTGTTAGTGAATAGCAAAAACTAGACACAAAGCAGTCAGAATCACCCTCCATAGTCTAATGAGCATGTCCTACAGCTGTGGAGAGTCCCATCGTGAACAACAGCAGAGCGAGCCAATAACACCAAAAGTATCCAGCTAGTGAGAATTTGAAACCGTAATGGGGCCGTGCAATGGGCAAAGACAATTTATACCATATGTACCTACAAAGAATTCAATAGAAATTAGTAGCATCCGATCTAATGACCCATCCTTAAGGAAGGAGTGCTAATCTGATCTAGCCTAATTAATCCTTGAACCGAGTTAGAAAGCATAGAAATTTTGCTAGAGGATGAGTCAATCTGAGATTGCAGACAAGCTTTTGCTAGAGAATCAGCAACAAGGTTAGCCTGTCTGTGAATGTGCACAAGTTCAATTACACCCAAAAATTGGTGAATATCATCAGATAGCTGGAACATTTTCCAATGTGCTTTAAGAGGATCATTAGCAAACTGTACAGTATTAAGGCAATCAGATTCAATGCAAACAGGCAAGGATAATGCAGTACACTTTTTTAGTGCAAACTGAATTGCCTTCAATTCAGCTTCAAGAGGGGAAAAGGCATGAGTGTAAACAGTATGAGCGCCCCTGAAACTACCTCTACTGTCTCTAATTATCATTCCAAGTCCACACATATTAGAATGACAGCACCATGAGGCATCAACATTAATCTTAAGACTCGAGCAAGGTCTTCTCCAAGAAATTTTAAAAATTTTAGGCTTTGGAGAAGATTTAATCAGAGGCAAGAAAGAGTGTTCAGCAATACTTAAATCAATAGGAGAGATTATGAACACAGGTTTAGCACTGAAAGTAAAAAAGATCTGATCCCTTATTTGATTAAGTACTAAATCTGGGAATGGCTTAACAGAGTCAAATATGAATCTATTTCTCATCTTCCACAGGTTCCAACATGTAATTGCAGTAGCAGTTCGAACTATAGTTGAATGTAATGAGCTTAGGGTAGGGTAAGTAATATAGCATGATATTCTTTCCCAGATAGATGGGAAAGTTCTATCCCTGATTCCCATAAACTGATGAACTATTTTCCAAACTTTTACTGCAAAATACATGAATTGAAAAAATGGTCCAAAGAGTCTTCATGTATATTACACATAAAGCATTTGGAAGGTAAGAAAAATCTCAGTTTTTTTAGGATATTATCAAAAGGTAAGAAAGAGTTAGTCAACTTCCACATGAAAACAGAGATTTTCTTATCAATTCTAGCATTCCAGAGATGTTCAATAGAGGCAATAGTACTTCTACTGTTGCTAAGTAAGAGATAGGTGGATTTAAATGAGAAATCACCTTTGATTCCGGGTTTCCATATTAGCCTATCATTCCTTTGTATTGAGAGTTTGGATTCCTACAAAAGAGAAATAGCATCAGGGGATAGAAGATGAGAAATTTTGTTGATCAAAATTGGTTTATTGGAGATAAATTCAGAGACTGTACAGTCAGCCGAAATATCAACCAAATTCTGATCACAGAGGTCCATAATGGGACCTATATCTAGCCAGTTAGATGTCCAAAAGTTGCAATCCCCTCTGCCCACAATCACTCTAGAGTTAGCTTCAGCCTATGAATTAACAGAGCAGATCCTTTTCTAGTTTGAGGAAGTCCTATATGATGGTGGGAGGGATGCAACAAAATGAGTCCATAAAGCCTCAGCTTTTTGGTATTTTCACCACAGTTTAACTGAGCATGTTTTAATTATGGTGGTAATTGATCTGAAACCTAGACCATTTTGATCAATTGGGAAGCAAAGAGCATTCCACTTTCTCCAGGATCTTTCGGTTTCAGATCAGTGTCCCTCCAGAAAAATTTACTCTTTTTTTTTTCTATGACACTGATGATCACTTTTTTAGGTTTTATGACTGACCAGATGTGCTGAGGAATAGAATAAATGTATGACTCAATAAGTGTTATTTTACCACCAGCAGAGATCCATCTATTTTTCCAGTTACCTGTCTTACTATCTATCTATTCAAGGAGAGGTTGGAAATAGATTTTATTTGCAGGCCCAGTAAAGATAGGAACTCCCAGATATGTGAATGGGAGAACCCCAATTTTCATACCCATAATCCTTTTGATGTGGTTAACTGTATGAACAGAAGCATGCTTTCCTATGAAGATGTCACTCTTATTATAGTTAATCTTTTGGCCACTGACTTCTTCAAAGGTAGACAGAAAAGCTTTAAATCTAGTCAAAGTTAGCTTAGTAGCTTTAAAGAAAACCACAGTATCATCTGCATAGGATAAGTGGGAGATTTGGAGAGAATTACCTTGAAGGTCATAGTATGCCAGCTTACCATTGTGGAAAATATAAGCTAAACTCCTAGTAAATGCCTCAGATAAAATGTTAAATAAAAAAGGAGATAAGGGGTTACCCTGTTTAATACCCTTGGTGGATTGAAAAAACCCCACTGGCTTGCCATTAATAAGAATAGAGAACCAGGCTTGGGACAGATTTTTCATGATGGAAAAAATAAATTTTGCATGAAATCCGAGTTTAGCCAAGACACTATATAAAAAATACCATTTAACTCTATCAAAAGCCTTCTTAAGGTCCAGTTTAACGATGCAATTAGGTTCTCTACATTTCCTATTCAGAAACCTTACCAATTCTTGCAGGTATATTACATTGTCCGAAATGTCTCTCCCTTGAAGGAAGGCTGTTTGGTTAGGGGAAATAATTCTAGGCATTAAGGGCTTGAGTCTTTCCATTAGTACTTTGGAGCATATCTTATTTACTACATTGGAAAGACTTATTGGTCTATAGTCATCAAAAGAGGTAGGGATCCATTTTTTTGGAATTATTGTGATCCATGTGCTACCAATACCCCTAGGAATGTTATTTGCAGTTACAAAATCTTGAACAGTAGAAAGTAAGTCTTCAACAATTATATCCCAGGATTTTATGTAGAACTTAGCTGTAAAACCGTCCGGCCCAAGGCTACTAGCCTTATTAAGACTAAGAACAATCTCTTTGAGTTCAGGCATTGAGACAGGTTGAGTTAGTCTTTCATTATCCTTTTGAGTGATCAGTTTAGGTATCTGATTCAGAAAATGAGACTGGTAGAGAGAAATATCAGAAGAGCTATCCTCATTTAGGAGATCCTGGTAGTAGTGAATGGCTTCCTTCTCAATATCATGTATATTATCTAACCATTGACCATTTCTACTCTTGACTTTTGTGATCTTCAACTTACAGTTCCTTTCCTTTACCGAGTTATGAAAAAAACTAGTGTTATTGTCTCCTTCTTTTAGCCATTTAATTTTTGCCTTCTGTTTCCAAATTTTTTTTGTTCTTCCAGTGCCCTTACAACCCTAGATTTAGCATCCTTAAGTTTAGCCAGATTATCTACAGAAGCAATCTGATCAGTTAAAAGTTCCTGAGCTTCTAAGGCCAATTCTGCCTGAACTACATTATCATGAATATTGCCAAATTTTTCTTTGTTCCATATTTTGAGATCCTTTTTCAGTCTAACAAGTTTAAGATAGAAACCAAGCATTCCTGTTTTTTGGAGAGGGATCTCCCAATTTTGTTTAATTACTTCATTAAAGTCCTTTCTTTTATACCAGGTATTCAGAAATCTAAATGGCCTAGGATTGGATGGGATCTCACTGCCAACAGTAAGAAGCATAGGGTTATGATCTGAACTGATCCTATTCAAAATCTGCACAGAAGAGGCTGGAAAAGATAGTGTCTAAGAGGGGGTACATAGACCTCTATCTAATCTTTATACAGTAGGATTCCTTAATCTATTGTTACTCCACGTGAACAGGTTCCCCACAGTGTTAATTTCCTCCAAAGCCATTACATTTATAAAATCATTGAAGTCCCTCATACTTCCCAGTTTGGGAGTAGATGGTCCTTTATACTCATTTATAGATGTAATGGAATTAAAATCACCAATGAAAAGGGATTCTGAGTGAGTAAAGGACCTAAGGTCAGACCAAAGGGTTTTCCTACCAGTCCTAGTTCTGAGACCATATATAAAGAAGGCATCCATAGTCTTATTCAGAGTGATACAATCCAGATTAACTGCAAGGAATTGCAAATTATCACATTTAACCGTTAAAGATATGCTAGAACTCCAGAAGAGCCAAATCTGACCATTATTTGCAGACATGCAGTTATCATAACATAAAAGTCGCCTATAAGAATCACATTGAATATTGTCATGTTTAGGCTCAATTAAATAGATAAGCTCAAATTTGTGCCTTTTGATCAGATTATGAAGTCTTAACATTGATGTGTCCATTCCCCTAAGGTTCCAAACCAGCATTTTAAACTTAATTGTTGTGTTATTCATAGGGAAACATTATTAGAGCTTTTTGATCTAGTCATGATAGTATTTTGTTGAGTAAAATAAGTATCATTCCTCCGTTTAGAATCTTTCTCTAATGTCTTTTCTTTTTTCAGCTTGTCAGGTGTAGAGCATAAGATGGAGGAGTTTACCTTACTTACCTAATCAGCTCCAACCTCTAGAGCTTTATCTGGAGTGGCTTCCATGCAATCTGTTGAGGTGACTACTGAAACAGGAAGGTCAACATTGATTGGAGAGTTAATTGTAGTGTCTCCATCACTTAATATGTCTTCATCTGCTAGGGGGAGAAATCTATTTTGCCTGTGTTTATGCTGAGAGAAGATAAAAATTTTAGCAGCAATAATAGAATTGAAAGGTGAGAAAGACCTACCTCGTTTGCTAGGCATATCATCCTTAGCAAAGACTTTCCTCATGTTGACATTTGGAGGGGCAGATAGTGAGTGTCTAGTCAGTTGTACAGATACTTGAGGATCAGAGGGAAGCATTTGGGGGCTTAGGGGGTTAAATAGCTCATTATCAAAATAGAGAAGTTTATTGGTCATGCTAGGTGACTGAGATTGGAGGTGTACTGAACTATCATTTTGACTAACCATAAGGTGTTTAGCAATATGAGGCTCAGAACCCCTCTCAGTATTGGTTGCCTGGTTCAATAAAAGGATCTGATCATTAACCTTAGTTAAGTCCTTTTCAACTGGAAGCTGATCACCCAAAACAACCTTAGAAGCTTCTTGTTCAATAGTTGGAATAGTAACCACTTGCTTCTTCGGAACATATATATAATTCTGAGCTTGGATCGTTTTTTGTTTTTCTGTAGCCGAAACTCCAGAACTCCCAGCTTTCTTATTAGCATCCTGACTGAACCTAACAGTAGTCTTACCCTAACCTTCATAACCTCTTTGCTGATCTTCAGTTTGAGCCACTGAGTATATATTGTCAGGGTTAACTTTGTCTATCCTATGAGACCTAGTTCTTTTAAGTTCAGGGTGCAAATAAATGCAACGATTATCCTCATGTCCTATACATTTACAGTGATAACAGTAGGGAGGGATATCTTCAAACTCTAAGGGCAGTTTGACCACGTTATATTCATTTCCTTCCTCCTCTATACCAACTCTAATAAATGAAGGAAGCTTTTTTATAAGATCAACTTCAACACACATTTTAACACATGAAGGTCTAGAAAGAGCCACAGTTGCAGCATCCATCTTAATGTAGTTCCCTATTTGGTTCCCCATAATTTCTAACATAGCTGTGTTGTAGAAATAAACAGGGACATAGGGTATAGTAACCCATACCGGAACAATGGACGATTCCACCTCAGGGGAGAAATCAGTGGTCCATTTGAGGACCTTCATTTGGGCGTGGTTGAAAATTCATTGTCCTTTGAGCCAAAGTCGCTGGTAATCCTCCTTATCCTGGAACCGGATTAGAAATGTCTGAAGTCGATCGATCCAAGTTGGAATTTGCCTTTGAATCCAACCGAGTTGAAAGAATCGTTGAGTTGAGCCATCGATGGCTTGCCTCTTGCGAACTTGCCGACGAGAGCATTTTGATAGTGGGAAGCAAGGATATCATCATCTTTGCGGCTTACCAAGCAAGCAATTTCCCCCCTTATAGTGAGTTTTGGGAATGATTTCTGGGTTGGAGGGGAGGGAATCATTTAGAGGGGGAGGCCGGTTGCCTAAAGCCTGGAGATAGCTACCACAGCCAGGCGGAGGGGCCGCCATAGCAGAGGAATGGAAGACCCGATCAGTGACAGTTATCAGTGAGAAGAAAGAGGGAAGATGATGAACAGTTGCTTAGTGTGTATATCGCACCAGTTTTCGCCAATAAATCGCACTATAAGAAGAAAAAGTACTTAAAGAATGAACCTGTTGAAATCGAAGTTTAGCAAGTGAAATTCTTGCTAAACCCGCGCACAAGGCGTATGTATCATGCACATCACAATAATAGTTTGGTCTTGCATAAATAACATATGTATCTTATGTAGGAGAGATTTCAATGACTATTAGTAATCTACCATGAATTTGTTCTCTAACCGTGTCAGAACGTTTAAATTTTATCTTTATGTTTTGGTGTTTATTTTTACCACTTTTAAAACTTCGAATATTTCTTCATTTTGTATTCTCTTCTCTAAGAGATTGATTTTCAGTGGTTCAAAATGAACCATGCACACTTAGCTAATGCCACCTCATTTCTACAACTTGCACCCCATTTGTGGAGATGAATGATAGTGTCTTAAAAATTTTATGGAAAATGATGGAATCCACCCCGAAGCTCATACTCTGGTATTTAGGCCAATTAAAAAATTGATTACAAAAATGTCTGTAAGCTATTTTTCCTATTTTTCGAACAAAGTTTGTTGGTCTTGAATGAAATAAGTATGTTGTTTTTTTCTTTTGAAAAGGTAGTCACACATTTGTTATTTCATATATCTTGGTCCAACATAGTTCAACCCATTTTATAATTTTCGCATCTCATTTTCCAAGAGGAATTCATGGTCTATATATTTCTCTCTTTCCGATAAAATTTTATTGAAAGTGTATCCTGTGGGAACTGTGAAACTCAGCCCATTCAATCTGAGAGAAGAACTACGGTTTCTATTAACCATTACCTTCCATTCTCCATTCTTCGGAGCCTCACACTATCACAAGAGCCCCCCTTTAGCACCGTTTTTTTTTTCCAAAAAAAACCGGTGCCTAAGTAACCGATGCTAATTTAGCACCGGTTGGAAAAAACCCGGTGCTAAATCCCAACTTTTAGCGTCGGTTTTTTAGTTAGCACCGGTTTAAAACCAGTTTTTTAGTTAGCAAAAATGTCCTGATATAGCACCGGTTTTTCTTGTTAGCACTTTTTTGTTAGCACATGTCAAAAAATTGGTGCTAAATTAGGACAGGTTAAAACCGGTGCTAATAAAAAACACCGGTGCTAAATTAGCACCAGATTTTTTTGTTAGCACCGGTTTTAACTTGTGCTAAAATATTTATGACAAATAAAAGAATCCCTTCCTCTGAAAGCGGCAGTGCGCTGCAGCTTTCAGAGGAAGGGAAAAAGACCTAAAACAGAGGAAGCGGCAGCACGCTGCAACTTTCAGAGGAAGAGAAAAATACCTAACACTAACAATTTAATAGGATATCAATTTAATAATAAAATTAACTTGACAAAATTGATAATATAGAAATAAAACCAAAATAAATTATGATACAAAACTAATAATCAATGAGACTAAACATTGCGCGGGAGACCTAGGAGAGGAATCAATCTCACCATGCCAGAAGCTTATTCAATAGATCACTGGAAACCATGCCAGAAGCTTATACCAAAAGCTTATACCTGAATAAAGACGTTCATATCAGTATATCAACCTTCAGTACTTAACGAGGCTACATAACTCAATTTGATTCAGTCACACATCAACATTCGGTAAAGTAAAGCACAAAATAATTCACCAAGATAAACACATATCTATCATATTCTTCCTATGCTGATTCATAACATTAATGAAATGAATGTAACAATCTTACTCACATAAATCATATGCTACAGAGCAAAAAAACGTTTAAAGTCAAATACAACATTAAAATTCCAAAGTGAAACATATCATCAAGTATCAACAGAAATTTCATTTGAGTGGGACTCAAAATATGTTTGCTTTTCCCTCAAAAGTCATCATTTAACTCGTAGCATTCATAACAAATAGGCTAACAACCATGCATTTCACATGATATGACAAAGTTCATACAGTTGAAGGTGCATAGTATGTAAGATATGTAAGATTGGCCAAGTCAATTCACCCTATGCTACATCAGTTCTCAAAGACTAGAAGATAGGTGCAATAGTGAACCAAATAATGCATAACAGATCTAGTAATGGAGTAAATTTACATCCATCAAAATTAAATCACAGAAATTAAACATGCAAACCTGTCGAACATCAAGGTTCTCATCATTATAGGCTTCCAACAGGAAAAGAAGATATACCTCAGGCTAATTTGAACACTAAATTGAAATAATCTGAACACATAAATTTTCAATAAAAAATACAGGCAGTAGGGTAAAATTGATGCAAGATGTTTCGTCAATTAATGCAAGTGTTACTCCCTGTATCCGAACTTAAGTTACACAATTTAACTTTTCACATTTGATTTAAAACGCAAACACAGCAAAAACAGCAAACATAGCAAAAAACAGAGAGAAGAGAACTTTTGATTATGTGCATCAATGATTTTTTCAGAACAAATACCTAGTTAAAGTCAACTTAGTCACTAGTATTTATATATAGAAAGTCAAGTAAACCTGGGAATGAACTTAAAAGTACCAGAACCATATAGGCGTGATTCTACTATCATCTAGAATGACAATATACCTATTCTTTGCATAAATGTCAAACAAAACAGAAGCCAATTTGCAGTAACAATTTAAAACCATCTATATAATATAATTCATCAATGGTCACAAAATATAATATTATAATTAGAAGAGAACATACGTTAGGGGACCAAAAGAAGAAAAAGGGTAAAATTCATGGGAAAAAAAAAGAAACTCAAAACGGTTTCAAGCAAACATCATTTCAACATAGTGATACATCATCTTATAGAATTATGATTAAGGGGAAAATTTGGAGCATCATTTCATACATCATCTATATCCAAGGCGAGAACCATATACATTATACAGTATAATCAAACTACAAATGAAGAGTAAAAGTGCTAAACCTTCGGTACTGACTCTGCAATCAAGCTAGTTTCAAGTTCCCCACCGCAATCTTTCTGGTTCAACATCCCCACATTCATCTTCTTCTTCCCCTGCAATTCAAGCATTTTTTCTCTATCAAACAAAACATCAAACACTTGGGGAGCAAGCATAAGAAAATCCTAGCACTCCCATTTTAGGATTTTACAGAGACAACTACGTAACACCACACAACCTTTACACGGGTAAATGAAAATAGCCTAGCATCTCTAACACCCCAGAAATCACAAGAAAAAGAGAAAAATTCAAAAATATAAAACCCTAGGAAAATCACCCCCAAACCCAGATTTTACCCCTAAATCTTAAAGAGGGAGTAAGAGAAACTAAATACATGAAATCAGAGAGAAACAATGAGACAGGATAAAGGAAAAAATACCGAGTTCTTGCCATTTATGGCGAAGCCCTGTTTTACGGGCAGTCGGCACCGCCGAACCTTTATTGCCAGCAATCGACCAACAATGTTTGTCTCAGATGGGGGGATAACAACAACGGCGAGGAGACCTACAAGCAGTGGCAACGATCGATAGATATATTAGCGAATAGTGGGGCTGTGCATCAAAGGAAAAGGGACAAGTCTTTGAGCAGGAAGACAAGATGCTGCGAGATCGCCTCCCTCACCGGAGTCGGTGCCGGCGCCATCTCCCCTTTCAGATGATGCGTGGTTGGTGGCTAATCGGCAGAGAAAAACCAGAGGAGGCGGAGGGATGGTGGGTTCGATCGAATGAAATTAGGGAAGGGAGAAGAAGGACTGAGTATATGAAAATAAGACTTGGGGTTTGTGCCAAAATTATGGGTTTCAGCCCATTACAGTTTTCATTAACTAAAATCAAATAAAGTTTGACCGTTAATTAGTTACATTTAACTTAGTTATTAGTGTTTATATATTGAAAGTCATGTAAGGGTTGACCGTTGATTAGACAAAGTCAAACATTTTTATCAGTAAATATTATTATATACTAATTCAAATATAAGTTTCACCGTTAAATTGTTAAAGTAAACTTTGTTATTAGTGTATATATATTGAAAGTCAAGTAAGTGTTGACTGTCGATTAGTTAAAGTCAAGTTTGTTATTTGTATTTGTATGTAGAAAGTCAAGTAGGGGTTAACTGTGGATTAGTTAAAGCCAACTTTGTTATTTGTATTTTTATGTAGAAAGACAAGTAAGGGTTGACCGTAGATTAGTTAAAGTGAACTTAATTATTAGTGTTTATATATTGAAAGTCAAGTAAAGTTTAACCGTTGATTAGAGAAAGTCAACCTAGTTATTAGTGTTTATATATTGAAAGTCAAGTAAAGTTTGACCGTTGATTAGACAAAGTCAACCTAGTTATTATTGTTTATATATTGAAATTCGGGTAAAGTTTGACCGTTGATTAGTTAAAGTCAGCTTTGTCACTAGTGTTTATATATAGAGATAGTCAAGTAAAGTTTGACCGTTGATTGGTTAAAGTCAATTTAGTCACTAGCATATATATATAGAAAGTCAAGTAAGCTTTGACCGTTGATTAGACAAAGTCAAACATTTTTATTAGTATTCATTATATAGTAATTCAAATAAAGTTTGACCATTAATTAGTTAAAGTCAATTTTTTTATTAGTGTTTATTTGTTGAAAGTCAAGTAAGTTTGACCGTTGATTAGACAAAGTCAAACATTTTTATTTGTATTTATTATATACTAATTAAAGTAAGGTTTGACCATTAATTAGTCAAAGTCAACTTAGTTATTAGTGTATATATATTGAAAGTCGAGTAAAGTTTTATCGTTGATTAGTTAAAGTCAGCTTAGTCACTAGTTGAAGGTAATGGTAAATAAAAAGAAACCGTGAGATTCTACGGGAGTGGGAACATTTTCCCACTCCCGTGATACAATGAAACCTACTGAACTACCCCTGATCTAGAGGTTACAATCAGGTGGCCCCAACAAAATGTCGTGGGAGATATACGGGAGTGGGGACATTAGCCCACTCCCTTTATACATGTTACCTAAAATACTGCACCTGGTCTAAGTGTTACAACCAGGTGACCAAAAACAAAGAGAACAGAAGATCATGAGAACAATCTCACTAGCCCCTCCTCCATGGAACCTCCATCCAACCAGGAGTCGTAACCGGCTATCTCTGATTCAGAAAATTTCCCATCTACTTCCCTCTCATGCTATCTCTCTTTTGCAGGTACGCTCTCACCACACAGGTGTGATAGGCTTATATGGAAGCCTTGTATTACAGGTGAATTCACATTTAAATCTACTTATCTCTTGCTCAGCTCACAGTTAGGCACTACGGCTGCCATTCAACTTTTTTGGAATTCTAGAATTGAAAAGAAAATCTCAATTTTCATATGGAAAATGATAAACTCATATTTACCTTTTGATAATGTCCTGCAAAAACTGAGACTGTACTTGCCTTCTAAATGCTGCATGTGCAGTAATCATGTGGACTCTTTAGATCATTTCTTCAATTCCTGCTCCTTCTCTGTTCATGTTTGGAGTACTGTTCATCAATTCATGGGAATTAGGGACAGATCTTTCCCATCTATATGGGAAAGAATTTCATGCTATCTCACTTATCCTGGTTTGAGTTCCCTGCATTCAACAATAATTAGAACTGCCTCCCTAATTACATGCTGGAATCTATGGAAAATGAGAAACAAATGCTTATATGAATCTCTCGTGCCAATTAGGGGTACAGTGCTAAATCAAATTAGGGAACAAATCTTCTATACTTTTTGTGCCAAACCAGTCTACATTACCACTACTATAGACTTAGGTATTGCTAATCACTCTTTATTACATTTGATACAATCTACTCCAAAGCCGACAATTTCCAAAATTGCTTGGAAAACGCCTTGTAAGGGGTTCAAAATTAATGTTGATGCTGCATGGTGTGGTTATTCTAACATGTGTGGAATAGGAATGATTATCAGAGATCCTAGAGGGAGCTTCATTTTGGCTCATACTAGGTTTACAAAGGCAAACTCCCCTTTGGAAGCTGAGTTGAGGGCAATACTTTTTGCGCTGGATATTGGTGTAGGATACTCTGCCCCTGTATACATTGAATCAGATTGCTTAAATGCTGTCAAATGTGCTGTTGATCCTACGCATGCACATTGGAAATTGTTTCAGCTGGCAGATGACATTCACCAGGCCTTGGGTGATATCATTTTACTACATATTCACAGACAAGCTAATTTGGTTGTTGATTCTTTGGCTAAAGCCTGTCTCTGTGCTCAGTCTAGTTCCTCTTTGAATAGCTTTCAAATGTTATCTCAGACTTGTAAAGGTTTAATAAGGCTAGATCAGATGGGTACACCCTCATTAAGGATATCTCAATGAATGGATGCTACTGAGTTTGTGTTGTTTTTCTTGCAGATTGGGTGGTAGCATCCTCTCCATGCTCAGGATGAATGCTGCAGGTTTCTCATGCCCGGGTTCAACTTTCCTCAGGGCTTTCACTGCTTCACTGATTACAGCTAAGCCACACTGATCCATACTAACCAAACTGATCCAAACTGATACAATTAACACATACGGATCGAGGTCTTTCCCACTGATACAGCTGCATCCTTTTTTTGTTAATTCATAGCCTTATACTATTAGTAGAGGATAAGCTCCTAAGTCTAAGTGAGGTGACTCTGACTGCATTGTGTTTCGTTAACTCGATTCACTAACAAGTTCGATGATCTCTTACTTAGTCTAATAGTTATTGTAATCCTCTAACTATCATCTACTTTACTTTCATTCTTTTGGAAGCAACAAATATTGCTTCATGAGCCTAATGCTCATCCTTGTATATCTTAACTAAGCTTCGGCTTCATCTTCGTTTCTGTTTTTATGTTCTTTTCATGGCTTGGGAAGGCCTAATATAATTTCCCCCATCCATGGATGGATTCATTTTAAAAAAAAACCATAACAATTTTAGCATTACATTTTTTATCAAAGAAAAATAATTCATTTTAATACTTATCTTCAACTACTCCACATTCTTCAAGCCTTCAACCACTCCACATTCACATTAACCTTCAACTACTCCACATTCACATTCACCTTCAACCACTCCACAAACTTACTTAGAGTTTAGAGTTTAGGGATAATTGTTTAATTTAATGATTGGTCCTCCAACTTAACTTTATTTATAAATTTAATTTTTTTGTTTTAAAATAAAATTATTATTGTGTATATTTATTTTATTTAATTAATTACAATTCATAATTCGGTTTGGGTTACTAATATCCAAAACCGAACCCATACTCCCTCTATTTCTCTATTAGTGGCACACCACTTTTGGGTGTTAGAATTTAGGAGGTGCTAAATGAGTGGATGAAATTGAATTGAAAGAAAGAAAAGTAAAATGAATGGATAGAATAACCTTAAACTTGCCATAATTAGAAAGTGTCAATATAAAAGAAACATCCCAAATTATAAAGTGTGGAACTATTAGTTAAATGGAGGGAGTATTTAGAATTTGGTTTATTCAATTCGAATATTTAAAAAACCGTATATTAAATTCGATTCAGGTTATTCGAATTTGGATAATTCAATTTACATTTCAGTTTTTGTTTTTTGGTTTTTTTGCGCACCCCTAACCTGGACTAATGTAAGTACTTATATTGTTTACAAAGACTTGGGTGATATTGTCTCACCATAAGATATGGTGAGACTAGGGTTTTGTATGCAATTTTATCACTTTGTTTAAAATCTCGCGGGGACTTATGGGCAATATTTGAAAACTAAAAAATATTCGCGGATCAATTCCGGGTTATAAAAATTAAATTTGGGTCAAGAGTTAAATTCGGGTCAAATGCTTCTCTCTGTGCAATTTTTTTAAAATAAAACCATCCAAGGATGGGGAAAATTATATTAGGCCTTCCCAAGCCGTGTAATAGACAGGAAATTAAAAAAGAAGGAAAAGGTGAAGCCGTGGCTTAGTTGAGATATACAAGAGTGAGCCATAAGCTCTTGAAGCAACAATTGTTGCTTCCAAAATAATGAATGGGAAGTAATTAATAGTTAGAGGATTACAAAAACTGTTAGTCTATCTGAGAAGATCATCGAACTTGTTAGTGAATCGTATTAACGAAACACAAGGCAGTCAAAATCACCCCAAATAGACTAAATAGCTTATCCTCTACCAGAAGAAAAATCCATCGATCCGTATGATGCAGCAAGGCCGTATGATCCGTATGATGCAGTAATTGGGGTCCCTCGATCCTTATGCCATCCAGACTTTGATGCAGCTTCAATCCTACAAAAACCAGTTCAAATGAGTAGCATCCATTCAATGTACCATCCTTAATGATGGTGTACCTATTTGATCTAGCCTAATTAAACCTTGAATACTATTGGAGAGCATGTGAAATGTAAACAAGTAGGTACTATTCTAAGCTTTGAGACAAGCTTTAGCCAGTGAATCTGCAACCAGATTTGCTTGTCTATGAATATGCACTAAGCTAATATGTCTCAGAAGTTGGTGAATATCATCAGATAACTGGAACAGTTTCCAGTGTGCTTGTAGTGGATCTAGAACAAAATAAACTTCATATAGACAATCCGATTCCATATAAATAGGTACAGAGTATCCTACACACTTATTTAAAGCAAACCGAATAACATTCAACTCAGCTTCCAGAGGGGAATTAGCCTGTGTATATTGAGTATGAGCTGCTATGAAACTACCTCGGCTATCTCTGATAATCATACCAAGTCCACACATGTTAGAATGACAACACCATGCAGCATCAACATTAATTTTGTAACCCTTACATGGCTTAATCCAAGCAATTTTGAAAATGTTTGGCTTCGGGGGAGCTTTGATCGGGGGTAAAAAAGAGTGGTCAGCAATGCTTAAGTCAATTTGGGAGGCTATGAAGACAGGTTTAGCACTAAAGGAGTAGAAAATTTGATCCCTTGTTAGATTGAGCACTAAACTTGTTAATGGCATGGCAGAGTCATATAAACATTTATTCCTCATCTTCCAAAGGTTCCAGCATGTTATTACAGAAGCAGTTCGAATAATTATTGAATGTAAAGAACTCAAGCCAGGATGAGTGAGATAGCATGATAGTCTTTCCCATATAGATGAGAAATATCTGTCCCTGATTCCCATGAAGTGATGTACATTTTTCCAAATTTGCACAACAAAATTGCAGGAATTAAAGAAATGATCCAGAGAGTCCTCATGATTGTTACACATACAGCATTTGGAAGGCAAACAAAATTTCATTTTTTGCAGGACATTATCAAAAGGCAGATATGAGTTTATCAATTTCCACATAAAAACAGAGATTTTCTTTTCAATTCTAGAACACCAAAGATGTTGAATAGAAGCAATAGTATCTCTCTGGGTTCTGAGCAACTGATAAGTGGATTTAAATGAGAACTCACCCTTGATTCCAGGTTTCCATATGAGCCTATCCTCCCTGTGAATTGAGAGCTTTGATTCCTGTAAAAGAGAGTAGCATAAACTGGTAGAAGAGGAGAAATTTTCTGAATCAAAGCTGATTTATTTGTGATGAACTCAGAGACTGTACGGGCAGCAGGTATATTAACCAGATGTTGATCACAGAGATCCATAATGGGACCTATATCTAACCAATTCGATGTCCAAAAATTGCAGTCACCTCTACCAACTATTACTCTAGAATTAGATTCTGCCCATGCATTAAATAAACAAATCCTCTTCCAGTTAGGAGAAGACCTAGAAGAGGGAGGCAGTGATGCAACAAGATGAGTCCATAAAGCACAGTCTTTTGATATTTCCACCATATCTTTACTGAGTATGTATTTATTATGGTGGTTATTGATCTGAAACCTAGGCCATTTTGATTAATAGGAAAGCAAAGGGCCTCCCATTTCCTCCATGTTCTTTTAGGTTTCAGATCACTAGACCCCCAGAAAAATCTGCCAAGTTTTTTCTCTATGACAGCAATGATCTCTTTGCTAGGTTTTAGAACTGACCATATATGCTGAGGAATAGAATAGATGCATAACTGTATAAGTGTGATTTTTCCCCCAGTAGAGAGCCACTTATTTTTCCAGCTACCTATCCTATTGTCTATCTGTTCAACTAGTGGCTGGAAAAAAAATTTGTGCAATCCCAGTAAATATAGGAACTCCCAGATATGTAAACGGTAGGCTTCCTATTTTCATACCTAGAATCCTCTTTATATTGTGAACTGTGTGAACAGAAGCATGTTTTCCTATAATGATGTCACTTTTACTGTAATTTATCTTTTGACCAGTGACATCTTCAAATATGGACAGGAAAGCTTTAAAATCTAATCAAAGTCTGATTACCAGCAGTTAAAAAAACCACAATGTCATCTGCATAAGATAAATGTGAGATTTGGAGAGAATTATCCGGAAGGCCATAATATGCCAATTTACCATTATGAAAAATGAAGGCTAAACTCCTGGTAAATGCCTCAGAAAAAATGTTAAATAGAAAAGGAGAGAGGGGGTCACCCTGTTTGATACCCCTCGTAGATTGGAAGAAGCTAGCAGGCTTACCATTTATTAAAATAGAGAACCATGCCTGTGATAGATTCTTCATAATGTAAAAAATGAATTTAGCATGAAATCCAAATTTAGCAAGGACACAATTAAGAAAACACCACTTAACTCTATCAAAAGCCTTCTTGAGATCTAATTTAACAATGCAGTTGGGGTCTTTTTGCTTCCTGTTCAGAAATCTTACAATTTCTTGCAGGTAGATGACATTATCCGAGATGTCTCTACCTTTAAGGAAAGATGTTTGCTGTGGAGAAATGAGTTTGGGCATTAGAGGTTTAAGTCTTTCCATTAGAACTTTGGAACAGATTTTGTTAATTACATTGGAAAGACTTATTGGCCTGTAGTCATCAAAAGAAATAGGGGTTTTGTTTTTAGGAATAATTGCAATCCAGGTACTACCAATACCCCTAGGAATGTTTTTCGCGGTTAGGAAATCATGGACTGCAGAAAGCAAATCATTTGCAATTATGTCCCAAGATTTAATGTAAAACTTAGCTGTGAAACCATCTGGGCCAGGGCTGCTGTTCTTATTTAGACTAAGAACAATATCCCTGAGTTCAAACAATGAAACAGGTTGCAGGAGTCTATCATTATCCTCTTGAGTAATTAATTTGGGTATCTGGCTCAAGAAATGAGACTGGAAGAGACTGCTATCAGGTGAGCTATCATTTGTTAAGAGATCCTGGTAATAGTGAATGGCTTCATTCTCTATATCCTGTATATTATCTAGCCACTGACCATTGCTACTCTTTATTTTTGTGATCTTTAGTCTACTTTTTCTTTCCTTAACAGAGTTATGGAAAAAACTAGTGTTATTGTCCCCTTCCTTTAGCCATTTAATCTTAGCCTTGTGTTTCCAAAAACTTTTTTGTTCTGCTAAAGCCCTAACCACCTTAGCCTTAGCTTTCTTCAGTTTAACCAGATTGTCACCAGAATCATTAAGGTCGTATATGTGTTCCTGAGCTTCTAGAGCAGTTTCAGCATGCACAACATTATCATTTATATTACCAAAATGTTCCTTATTCCAGATTTTTAGCACTTTTTTCAGTCTTATGAGTTTAAGAAAGAAACCAAGCATTCCTGATTTATTAAGAGGAAGATCCCTGTTTTGTTTAATTACATCACTGAATTCATTTCTTTTATACCAGGTGTTCGAAAATCTAAATGGCCTAGGGTTAGATGGGATATCAATGCCAATAGTAAGAAGCATAGGGTTATGATCTGAAGAAATCCTATTCAAAATATGAACAGAGGAGGCAGGAAAAGTAGATGACCAAGAAGGAGTATAGAGACCTCTATCCAATCTTTGAACAGTAGGGTTCCTTAGCCTATTATTACTCCAAGTAAAAAGGTTACCCACTGTATTAATTTCTTCCAAAGCAATTAAATTAATAAATTCATTAAAGTCCCTCATACTACCTAGTTTGGGAGTAGAAGGACCTTTATATTCATTTATAGATGTAATGGCATTGAAATCTCCAATGAAAATAGAATCTGAGTGAGTAATGGACTTGAGATCGGACCAAAGATTTTTCCTACCATTTCTAGTTCTGAGACCATACACAAAGAAAGCATCCATGCTTTGATTCAAAAAGAGACTATTCAATGTAACAGCTAGGAATTGTAAATTGTCACTTTTAACTGTTAGTGATATACCAGAGTTCTAAAAGAGCCAGATCTGGCCATTAGATGCATATATACAGTTGTCATAATGTAACAATTGTCTATAAGAATCACATTGCATGTTGTCATGTTTCGGCTCAATTAAACAGATAAGCTCAAACCTGTGTCTATTGATCAAGTTATGAAGTCTTAGCATCGAAGTATCCATTCCTCTTAGATTCCAAACCAGAAATTTAATCTTAAGTGTTGTGTTATTCATAGGGAAACAATATTAGAGCTTTTTGATCTAGTCATGATAGTATTTAACTGAGTTAAATATGTCTCATTACTCTGAATAGTTACTTTTTCTGTTTGTTTCCCTTTTTTTTCTTGCTTGATTTGGAGTGTAGGATAGTAGAGCTTACCTGGCTTACCTGAGTAGCTCTACTGCCAGTACCATTGGTAGGAAAAGCCTCCAGGTGATCTGTTAGAACCATCGGGGACTCTACTCTAATAGGATCACCTGTAGTAGAAAACCCTGGGACCTCAGCAATGAATGGGATATCACATTGAGTAACTTCATCACTGGATAAGTCTTCATCCGCAGGGGGGAGGAATCTGTTTTGCCTGTGTTTCTGATGAGAGAAAATAATATTTTTAGCAGCAATAATGGTATTAAAAGGTGAGAAAGATTTACCCCGTTTGCTAGGAAGATCATCCTTAGCAAAAACTTTCTTTGTATTGAGATTTGGTGAAGCAGATAGAGATTGCTTGGTCAGATGTGTAGGAGATTGAAGTAGAGAGTGTATGCATTCTGCAGTATCATCTTGGATGGCCTTAAGGTGGTCAGCATTGGCGGCATCAAAAACCTGCTCAGCTACTATATCCTGATTAGGAACTTTAAACTGATCTGCAGCATCCGTATCGTGTCCAGCAGCCTGAGTATCCCAAATCGGATCAGAAAACATCTGCTCACCCACCGCTTCAGGGAAAACATTGTTCTCAGGAAGCTTAGCCTTCTCCGCATGAGGTGACTTAGATACCCCATCCTCTTCGACATTTGTAAGTGATACAACCTGTTTCTTTGGAACATATTTGAACTTCTGTGAGGACAGAGTTTTGAGTTTCTCAGTGGCTGAAACACCAGAACCTTCTGGCTTATTGCTATCAGCATGCACTAGGCTTACAACTTCATTAACTTGATATTTAGAACCCCTTTGTTGATCCCTACTCTGAAATACTGACTTTCCAAGCCCTGATTCCATATGGCTAGGATTGAATTTATCCATCCTATGGTTCCTTGATCTCTTAAGTTCTGGATGCAAATAAATGCAGTGTGTATCGTCATGTCCTATAGATTTGCAGTGGTTACAGTATAGTGGAATGTCCTCAAATTCTAGGGGTAATTTAACCACATTATATTCTATTCCATCCTCCTCGATACCAACTCTAATGAATGATGGCAGCTTTTTTTTCAAGTCTATTTCGACGCACATCTTAACTACTGAAGGTCTCGAGAGAGCAGCAGTAGCAGCATCCATATTAATATAGTTCCCTATTTGATTCCCCATAGATTCTAACATTGCAGTATTGTAGAAGAAGACAGGAACGTAGGGGATAGTTCATACGTTCATTCGTTTATATATAAAATGTTTGTTGATCATTTTAAAATTAGTTCATACGTGCATATGACTTAGTTTATACATTTAAAATTCTTGTTATTCATTTTAAAGATTTAATTAAGACTTTCATCTTTGTGCGAGATAATAGTAGAACTTACAACTAGCAAACGTGTAAATTAGTTCACATATTTAAAATGTTTGTTAATCGTTCTATATACTTAGTTTAGACTATCACTCTATCTCTCTCTCTCTATATACATATATATATACATATATATATATATATATATATATATATTAGTTTACATATTCATAATGTTTGTTAATAATTTTACAAATTCAGTTTAGACATTCATTTTCTACAAGATAATTATAGACTTACAACTAGCAAACGTATAAATCAATTTATATGTTTATTAATTGATTTAAAAACTTAGTGTAGACTGTCCTTATATATACATATATATATAGACTAAATTATTTTTTTGGTCCCCTAAATAGTATCTTAAAATTTGTTTGGTCCCCAAGGCCAATACCATGTTTGTTCAGCAACCAACAAATACAAAATGATTTGTTTGGCCCCTTGATATGCCCATTTTATATGGTTATATTAAAAATTTAAGGATTCACTTTTTCACACTTTTGTGCTCTAGATGTGGCATCTTGCCTTGAAATTCTCTAAGAAGAGTTAAAAGCGACTTTTACACTTTTATTACTTTTCTAGAGGATTTTGTGTGATAAGGCAATTTGTTTGATGACTTTGAAGACTTTAAAGACTACCTTTGAAGATTTAAAGACTTGAAGACTTGTATTTTAGCTTTTGAAGACTTCAAGAATTGAACATAAGTGAAGTGCAGAGGAGAACTTGAAACAAAAAAAAGAAAGAAATCAAGATGCTGAAACTGGGCTCGGCCGCGACTCGCGACGAACCCGTTGTAACTCGCGGCGGAGGTATGGCTAGAAACTTTCTTACTTTTTTGTACTATAAATATTCATCCTATCCTCTCCTCTTCACAACCTTCTCCTTCCTGCAATTTTTTGGGGTCAAAGCCCATGTTTGCTTTTCTTAGTTTGAGTAGGATAATCATGTATTTTAATTATCTAGGTTAGTTTAATCTTAGGAGCAATTGATTGAGACCTCCTTGCTAATGTCTTGAGAATCATATCTATTAATAAACTGTTTTTACCATTGTGCATTTATTGAGCTTTGAATGTGAATTGTAAATGGCATTGATGTTGTAGGAAGTTTGAGTATATAAATTGCTTGTATGATTACTTGTTAGGGTTGGGAGAAAGTAGCTAATTCCCCCCCCCCTCTTTCAATATGGAATCAAAGAGCATGAGTTAGAGCTTCTTAGTGATTTTTATGTGTTGATAGTTTCTAGATGAATGTGATGATGTTGAACTCATTGTCATGTTTGTTACTTGTAGCAAATGAGATAGGTCAATGAATGTCGAATGTTCTTGACTAATCTTGTTTAAATGTATGAATTGGTTAAATGTTTAGACACGGTGCAGTGTTTATAAGTGTTGCCAAGCTTGTTGATTCTTCGTTCTCAATGCCACCAATGGGATACCTTTTGTTGTGTTTTGACTAAGGGAGTTATTGGTGAGGTTTGACAATAGATGTCGAATTCACTCTTGCAAACTACTATCTAAGAAGGATGGAAGATTTATGTCCACAACAATTAGTGGAAGTAGCGAATAGATTTTGTCATTCTTTCTTGAAGCCTTTGTTATTTAGCATGCATGTGTTCTTAATGCTATGTTTTACTTCATTTATGACATGGGTTGTTTGAGAATAGGAAGTGTTTGTATGACTAAAGTGTTAGGGTGTTAGGAAAGTGACAAATTCCTTAGCTCTTTGGCATGAAAATCCTAGAACATGAACATAGAACTTCTCGTGCATAATATGTTGTGATTCTTCCTAGATAAGTATGTTAATGTGGATTGTTCTCATATTTATCCTATAGATGCAATGAAAGGTTGAACCTTGAATATGGTTTGTTCTAGGTTTAGCCTAATGAATGCTATGTTCGGTTAAATGGCTATGTCTTTGGTAGAAGGATTGTTGTTATCAAATCTATGGTCCTTCGTGTGAAATAACGTCGATGAAATACCTCCATGGTGTGGTTTTCCTAGAGTGATTGTCAACAAGGTTTGCAAATGGTCATTGTTTGTCTTTGAAAATTACTATTAAGAAGGAATGAATGTTGATCTTCGAATGGGAAGTGATAACATTCTCCATAGGTAACAAATGTGATAAAATGAGTGAATGCTTCAATGATCTACATTTGGTTTGGAAGTGGATGTCAATTGCCCCCAAGGCTTTATCTTTTGTAGTTTATACCCATTTTTCTTAGTTTGTTTGATGATTAGCATAGTTACTTAACTTTGCTAGTTAGTTTGTCTTTTACTTTCATAACTTTAGGAACAAATCCAACCAAACCCCCCTTTTTACTTGCTTTTATATATGTATATATATGTTTACTTCTAGCATAATATCAACCTTATATGTTTAAACGCTTACAAAAATTCCTCTTCCTCGTGGAAGACCCCGATTTGCCACTATTTACTTAATTGTATTTAGTAAGCATAAAGGGCTTATAAATTATAACTTTGAGAGGTACGGCGATGACCTCTAAAAATTTGGCGTCGCTGCCAAGGAAGAAGCATTTATTTTTAAATGTTTAGGTCTATTTGGTTGCATATTAGCTAGTTGTTTTTATTTTCCACTCAGTGGTGGTTGTTTTTGTTTGGAGTAGGTATTTCTTGAATTCTTGGTGACTTTTTCTCAAGAATCCTTGCAATATGATTTCAAACTTTTGAAAAAAAATATTTAAAAAATGGAGAATCTCACCTTGAGGAAACTCATGATTAGAAGAGAGGCTCAACAAGAAAGGTTTTGTAGGATGTGTCATTCCGAACATCCTACCGAGTCTTGCTATTTGTTGAGGGAGGAGCACTATGAGGGGCAAAGAACCCTTGGTTTCCAAAATCAAGGGTATTATGAAGAGTGCTACCAAGAGGTAGGAGATGTTGGTTTTCAAGGGCAAGAAACCCAAGAATTGTATCCAATACAAAAATTCTTACAATCCGGAATGGAGTGGTAATCCAGATTGGTGGTATGAGAATGAACCAGAAAACCAACAATACGGGAAAAGTAGTTGGCCATCATCACCTTATACCATACCCCAAAACCAAGCCCAACAAGGAAGTTCAATTTTGACACGTGAGGAAGTCATGAATGCAATAGCAAATATGAACAACTTTACTAGTGAAGACTTGGACACTCGGCTCTCTTTTAGTGTTGAGCCTATTAAGGGGTATGTGAGGAGTCTATTAGAAGTGTTGGCCTGAATGGAAGCTCGTGATTCTAAAAATACACCATCCCAAGTCAAACTCGAGGATTCGGTGAGTGAGGTGCCCATGGGAAATGAACTTGAGTTTGAAGGGGATATTGTGCTACATTGATTAGCATCGTCACCCCTACCCCTACCTGGTGAACCAACTCCACCATTTTTGGAAGTTTTGAGGAGACAAGAGAGGAGCCAAAAATATGATTTCAAGCCTCCCAACCACCCAACTCCCTTTAAACCATCTCCACCTTAACAAGACTTTCCTCTTGAAAGTTTTGTACCCCCACCTCTCTACTTTTGGATGCTCATGGTGAGGGGGTTCAACCCTTCACCATATGGATAACATTAGGGTCGTGCCGATGACCTTAAATATACGGAGCTTTTTTGTGCCGGCGACGTAAATAAATTTGGCATTTATTTTTGTTTTTGTTGTATAGTTTTTGTTATTTTGTCTGATTCTTTTTACGGTGTGTTTTTCTGTGATTTTGTAGCAAAGTTAAGTGCATTGCATTGGAGGAGATGAGGGAATGAGATCAATGAGAAAGAGAAGAAAGATTGGAAAGTTGGTAAGAAAAAAAATTTCTTTCTAAGTGCCGCGAAACCCTACCATCACGATTCACGATGAGCAGGGGACCAAAAATGTATTCCCTGCACTAGCTTTTCGCGAGTAGCGACATGGCCATCGCAAGTTACGATATAGCCATCGTGAGTCACGACCAAATTAGAAATTTTGTGAAAGAAATGAACTCACAAACCCAAGATATCGCGAGTCACGATGGCTTGGTCACGAGTCGCGACAATGTATCGCGAGTCGCGACCAATACTGTCGCGAGACGCGATGGAGAAACCAACTTTTCAACTGTGTTTAAATACTGCATAATCATTTCTTCTTCTCCACCAAATACTCCCAAGAACCATCACACCTCCACTATCCTACATATATTGACATAAATATTCTTGCATCTTTATTGTACCTTTGTTGATTGTAGAATGCCGACTACATTATTGTGACTGTAATTGTTATATTCTATACCTGAGGGGGCAACTTAGGAAACATTGGGGCCCGGATAGGTCGAAAACCCAAAAGGGCGACCTAGGAAAAAATGAGAGGCTAGATGTGCGGAAAAAGGTGAGATGTGAGCCAAAGAAACATGATGTGTGGCTAGGATGAAAACTCGAAAGGGCTCCTTGGCAAAATGAGAGAAAGAGAGAAAAGGGAACAATGCCATAATCTCTTTCATTTGCTAGTGTTGGAGTCATAAGGTTGCGGTTGTCATATGGATGGATCGGGTAGCTCAACATCTTGAGACCTCTTGGGATTGGGTAACTTAGCGGGTTGAAAAAAATAAAGTATGGTTATGAAATTCTTGATTACTTTACACTTTGTTTTGGTTGATATATTGGAATTGGGTGAAGTATGTGTTTTAACCTCTTTGATGGTTTTGACTTCGTTTTGTGTCATTGGATTTTGGTTGATATATTGGTATGAAGTGAAATATGTGCTTGAACCTTTCATATATTTTTGAATTCATTTTGTGTCATTGGACTTTGGGATTATCAATTCGGGACTTTGAAATGTTTTATGGGTAGTGAATTAATAAGTGTTAAGTTTGGTTAGATTTAGGAATTGGGGTTGTGTGTGTGAAAAAGTTCTCATTTGAACTTTGATTTTGGGATTTACGATATTGAGATTTTATGTGAGGTTTTGATTGGGGAAATATTAGTTTAGGATATTGACATATGAATTCCTTTGTGTGCTTGAATCTTTTCTTACTCGAGGCCGAGTAAGGTTTAAGTGCGGGGAAGTTTGATGTGCCTATTTTATATGGTTATATTAGGATTTTTAGGATTCACTTTTGCACACTTTTGTGCTCTAGATGTGGAATTTTTCCTTGAAATTCTCTAAGAAGAGTTAAAATCGACTTTAACACTTTTATAACTTTTCAACAGGATTTTGTGTGACAAGGAAATTTTTTTGAAGACTTTGAATACTTTGAAGACAACCTTTAAAGATTTAAAGACTTCAAGACTTTTATTTGAGCTTTTGAAGACTTGAAGAATTGAAGATAAGTGAAGTGAAGAGGAGAACTTGAAACAAAAAGAAGAAACAAATTAAGATGCTGAAACTGGGCTCGGTCGCGACTCGTCACGAACCCGACACGACTTGCGGCAGACGTGGCTAGAAACTTTCTTACTTTTTTGTACTGCAAATACTCATCTTATCCTCTCCTCTTCACAACCTTCTTCTTCCTGCAATTTTTCTTTGTTCAAAACCCATGTTTTCTTTTATTTATTTTCTTAGTTTTTGTAGGATAATCATGTCTTTTAATTATCTAGGTTAGTTTAACCTTGGAAGCAATTGATTGATTTCTTTGCTAATGTCTTGAGAATCATATATATCAATTTATTTCTTTTGCCATTGTGCATTTATTGAGCTTTGAATGTGAATTGTTAATGGCACTGATGTTGTTAGGAGTTTGAGTATTCCTTACCTTTTCGATATTCTCGCCAGTTCGTTTCCAATCTTCTCATCCACGACGCCTTTCCGATGTCCTCCGACGACAACAACCGGCGCGATTCTGACACTCTTTGTTCTCTGGAATCCTCTGAATGCCAATCAATTCTTCCTCACCAGTCCGTCGGCGTGTTTCCAATTCCTCTCATCCAATCCGTTCACGGTGCCTTTCTGATGTTCTCCGACAACAACAGCTGCTGTGATTCCAACGGAATTGAGCAACCAAATATGTCACTAGATCGTATTGAAACAGATGAAATTTCAGCTGCTTTGATCTTAAATACTACTGCTGTCGAATCGGAATCTGCAGGAGAAAACACAATTGTAAACGGCATGATTCAACTTCAAGTAGATGAAATTCAGTTGCAAGAAGATGAAATACAACTCAATTCCTATGAAGGTATGCTTTTATGTCATCGGACTGAAATTCTAGTGTTCAATTGTAATCGATATGAATATAACTATTGTTGAAACTTCTAGACACCGCAATTCAACTGCTATACCAATATAAACTACATGCTGCACAGAACTTTTGTATAATTTATGCATTTGTTAACTTAAATCATGTATAGGTTACAAATAAACATGCATTAGATTAAAATAAACAAAACACCGAAAATGCATTTGTCAATTCCAACTTTTGACAAACTTATACACTGTTCAGATTATAACATGTACAAAATACACTACACTTTTCATATGTTACATTACAAGTAGCATTTTGTATGATTATTATAACAGAGATTACATTAGAAATTATATTCTTTATTATTACACGTAAAACATTTTCCAAATTTAAATGAAATTGATGTCATAAAAGCAAAAAAATTGGAAGCACTTCATACTCTATACAAGAGGAATGCAAACGATATTGGTTTTTGCAACATGAAAGACTGCCAACGTTGAAACAGCAAAAGCCAGATGCGTGAAAAGTACTACAAGTTCTCTGCTAGAGGCCAACCGAAAAGATTAAAAACCAACACTACCAGCCATGTTCCTTGCATGGATAATGAAAATCATTCTAAAAATAAGAAGAAGAGGATGAGAAAGGAATTGATTACAAAAATAGGATACTTAGCTGAAATTAGATTTAAGCTAGAGCAAGATTATCACATTGTGGCACACCACAACACTGTACACAATCACGAGTTAACAAGACCAGCCTGGCAATATCTCAGAGGAGTGAACGGAGGATTACAGATGATAAAGGAAAGCCCACCATAACAATGGAACAGGCGGGCGTAAGACCTACTGTAGGATATAAATACATGTCTTTTGAAACTGGTAGAGAAGCAAATCTAGGGCATACGATGAAAGACCACATCAACTTTGTGAGTCTACTTTGGATGAAAGAAATAGAAAGTTGACATGCTCAGAAACTTGTTGACACACTCATGGAAATCAATGAAAAAGATAAAGATTTCTTCTTCAAAGTCCGGTTCGACGAGGAAACAAAACTATCAGCAGTGTTTTGGAGGGATTCAATGATGCTGGAAGACTACAAACTCTATGGAGATGTCACCATATTTGACACTACATACAGAACAAACAAGTATAACTTGATTTGTGCACCAATAGTTGGAATCAACAATGACTGGAATATAACAATGTTTGCTTGTGCTTTTATAGCAAATGAGTTGGCTGATAATTTTGTGTGGCTCCTCAACACTTTCAAAAAATCAATGGAAGGAAGGGAACCTGTAGCAATATTCACAGATCAAGATCCTACAATGGGAAAAGCAATAAATGAGGTATGCTGTAAAAAAATTGCTTAAAGTTCTGAGAAATGAATATGCACTATTAGACATTGTGCCTCTTACCTTACAGTATACAAAATATACCTTATAAGCTGCACTTGTTACTTTAGAAAAAAGGTTTCCTGAAAATGATGCAGCTTCAAAAATTCTATTTCTTAGACTTGAAACAGAGTAGGGAATGTTAGCTTTTTCACCTATCATCTTACAGTATGTATACTAATCAACTTCGATTTCTTGTTGCAACTTTTAGGTCTTCCAAAACACAAAACAAAGGTTGTGCTTGTGGCACATAAAACAAAATGGCATACAACATTATGGGAGATTAAAGAAAGATGAATCCTTCAAAAGTGATCTAGACTACTGTATGAAAAGATGTGATAATCCAATAGAATTTGAAGAAAAATGGACCTTCATGATCGCCACATATAAGCTAGAAAGTAGTGCATCGTTTCAACGCATGTACATCTTCCATGAAAAATGGAGCACGACATTCAGCAAGGATATTTTCTCAGCATGCATCTTATCATTACAGTGAAGCGAAAGCATCAACCACGCACTATGCGTTAGTGCAAAAAAAACAACAACACTGACGCACTTGTATGAGCTCTTCAAACAAACAATCAAAAAGTGGAGAAGAGTTGAAGTAGAAAAGGAAAATACATGTACAAAAGCAAAGCTAAATTATCAAAACAAAGCAGGTATGTTTACATTAAAAATATGTATTACTTAGTCTAAAACCCAAATGTGTTGACTTACAGTATGCAATTATTTCCCACTACTGGGCCTGTACATGTTTGGTTAAATATACTGCTCAGGTTTACACTTGCATTGTAAAAAGGATCGAAAAAGGAATTTTCCCTAGCAATGGCAACTAAGGTCAAGGAACTTATCTCATAACCACCTACAAAAAATATGAGGTCACCCTAGAACATGATGAATCCAAATACGAGATAGTCCAGTACAAAAATGAAGATGGTCTAGTTGAAACAATGCACATGCAAGTCCTCCAAGGTGTCAGGTATGTTGTGCTTTCACACTCTCGGAATATTACACCTTCATTCAATCACATAAATGTTGTCAGGTATGCTGTGATTTGGGAGTTGTTGGTGGTATGTTGAGCGCATTTGAGATGTTTTAGGATTTGTTTATAAGGTTGCAAGTTTTATGAAACAAGTGCATGTTTAGTTTGAAGAAGTACTATTTGTATGCTTTTATTTCCAAGTTTATTTT
Organism: Rubia yunnanensis; assembly: GCA_037428765.1. Taxonomy (NCBI): domain Eukaryota; kingdom Viridiplantae; phylum Streptophyta; class Magnoliopsida; order Gentianales; family Rubiaceae; genus Rubia; species Rubia yunnanensis. Next base: position 23,248,637 of record CM075066.1, read on the forward strand.
TTAATTACTTCATAACAATCAGTCACAAATCATCGACATACACCTTCAACCTTAAAAACAACTCCTAAAACAGCGTCTCAATTGCGCTTAACATACCACCAACAAACCAATCACTCACAAAATAAGCTGATTACAAATCATCCGAAAACAATCAAAGATGCTAAAGCTATAAATCTTCAAGTCCTTCAATCCAAAGGGAGAATGAAGGAATCATAGAACGAAATTTCTTCATGTATTCTTCAACTATCTTATAAACCCACTCATGTGTCCTTGGGTTTTCTATAATTTCCTGTGTTGTCTTGACATGAACAAGATCCTCATTTGTTGTGGTTGTGCCTTCTTCTTGTGGCTTTGATTGAGGTTGTAGTTGCGCGTGGTCGCACAATTGAGCATTTTCCCTCCCAAGGTTTTGAACCAACATGCGTGTAATGACCTTCATGTCTCATTTGAAAATGAGACAAGCCCTATCAAAGTCCGACAGAGAAGAACAAAGATCAGTCCAATAAAAAAATCAGAAACTATCTAAAAAGGAAATATGAACTATAAACTGCATTATATTAACTAACATCTTCATTAGTTTTAAAACAACATGCACTAATTTTAACAACACTGACGCACCTCTTCAACCAAACATTGTTGGTAGCTTTGTCAATGTCTTCATTACTTAACACACCACTAGGTATTCGATACAAAATAAATCTTGGCTTATGAGCAATGCCATCACCTGTAGTAGTAGGTGTATGAAGCCCCTCATGGCCAATATTCTCATTGCGAGTTCCCTCAGATTGTTGTTGGCTACTTCTTATCATAACCCCTCTATCATAACCCCTCAAAAATCTATCATCTACCATAACCCCTTTATCATGACCCATTTTTTCAATATAATGAGCCCCGTCGAGCAAATATTTGTTTGACTAATGCATGCACAAGGTCAGTCTAGTAGGGTCAAGCTGGCCTCTAAAAGGAAACCTATAAATATAAGCCAACAACAATACAAACATACAACCGCCAACACAAGACACACCTCTTTTACCTGAATTAGATTTGAAGCTCCTAACACCCTCACAGAGACGATCAAGCACTAAGCCACACCAATCATGACTCTTAATGGTCCCAACATTCTCTAAAGCACTAACCAACTTAAAATCAACCAAGTTTCTGGTAGTTGGTGCCAAGAAAGTACACATGACATACATAAAAAAATCTCTTAAAGCGCCCACCACCATCGCTTAGTTTACCTAGCTCCTCAAAATGATTAATAGGCGAAATATTACCATATTTATCAGCTCCTAACTCATCTCTCCATTTATTTCTAATATCGATATCTCTTGACAAACCCTTCCCATTGTTCCTAATCAAACCAACGGGATAGCTTGGAATCCTAGGAATACAGAAATATCAAACACATCATCAGGGGTAATGATGTACTTTGATCTGGATATTTCTTTAACACAGCTAACAGGATTAAACCTAGAACCAAAAAAAAGAGAATTCGGGCTAGAATAAATTGTAGTCAACATAAAACAATATGAAATCAGCCCGCATAATCAAACCTGTCAACCAGCTAAGGCACGATTCCAAAAGGAATGGATGAGATATCAAACGCAAGAAGTCTACCAAAACCTATATCTTCCACATCAATATTTTAAGCGGGAGTGAGCAAGGCATTTAACAATTCAAATTTGAAGGACAACAGTTGGTTGAGAATTTCTTAGCAAAGCTAAAATAAAATAAAATATGAAAAGTGTAAGCATACATGTCTGGAAAAGTGTAAGTTTATTTGAGATTGTGAATAACAAATAAACACTTAATCTTATCAAATGCAGCATCTTATGAAACAAGTACAGTTTATAACATATTAAAATACACTTACGTGTTACCCTCTTCACCAGTATGTTTGACCACCTGCTTCCTCTGATGGCTGGGCTACTGTTTCGCAGCTCCTTCTTCACCAGCAACCATTTTTCCTGACCCTGAAGCTTCACAAGCAGTATTCCCTGTTTTTCTCTTCAAACCAGTTTTTTTTTCCACTTTAACACCTTTCTTCACCTTCTCAGTAGGCTCCTTGAAAACTCCACCAGATTTCTTTGCCTTTTCAGCACCTTTCTTCACAACAATTTTTTTAGTCTTTGTCTTTATCGCCTTCTCAGCAGGAGACTTTGCAGCAAGTTCTTCTACCTTCCTTTTATTCTGTCTAGTAGAGGTCTCACATTGTTTACCTTTCTCCTTGCTCAACATACAAGGTGATGACCTCTCATTCTCTCCTTCAAATGAGACAACCACAGTAGGTCGAGCAACAACACTCTCACCCACATCCACATCAACTTCACCACCCTCACTCTCCCTCTCACACGTAGCTGTCGCAGCTTGCGCCGCCTCCGTCTTTGTAACTACATCCAAAATCCACTAATTTTCATTAATATAGTCTCTAATCATACATTCACCATCATCCCTGAACCCACCTTCACCATTATTCTCAACATCCTTAGAACAACCTTCACCAGCAGGTACAACTTCCTCCCAAACAGATTCAGTCTATTTCCTATTAAAATTAGTATCATTCTCATTAAATTATGCCTCAACTTCAGAATCAATATCTGCTGAAGCATCATTCCCCTCCGCAGACCTAGCAACTTCACCATCAATTTGTGCTGAAGAATCCTTCCCTTAAACACCATCAATACCCTCAACACCCTTAATACAACAACCTTCAACACCAACATTAACATCAACCCCTTTAACACCAGCATTAACTTTATCAATCATCACATCCAAAACATCCCTAATATATTTCTTCACTACCTTAGAACCCCCAGCTTCATCAACACCATCTACTTCTCTAATTATTCGAACAACATCATTCAGCAGCGTGTCATAGTTAAATTCTTGACTTGATCCATCTTCACCATCTTTCAGAGGCTTAACATCCACATTCATCCGTTTCTTATTTCCCAGCTTAGGAACGGCAAGAACTGAAATATGTGGAGTAGCACCATCACCAATTCTGGCAGACCTACGTGCCAATACATACTACACAAAAAAATGAAAAACAAAAAACTGCATAACCATATATTAAAAAAATAAACATAATCACACAAATAAAATGCAACATATAAAGGGGAAAAAAATAACCTCCGAAAGCATAAGACTGTTGAACCTTATTCAGCTCATCTTGAAGAGAAGATCCATCCTTCTTTTTAGATTTTCTAACAACCTTCTTAGAAGCTAAAAAACATAACATATTTGAATAAGTAAATGTATAATCAAATAGGTAAATAAATGTACAGAAAAAATTACAATCACATTCTTCTATCTCAGGTTCTTGATGTTGAATAGTATCTTCACCTCCTTCAGGCACAGCTAAAAATAATCATATACCACATAGTAAGAAACTAATACATAAAACATACAAACAAATGTAAGTTGTAATAAAAACAAATACATGCATACTCTAACAGCCAATAAGCAACTATTCTGGAAAAACCACAGTTATAACTGACTAATGCATAGGCTATACTAATATATGTAACTTGTAATGAAACAAATGCATACATAGTCTGACAGTCAGTAAGCAACATAATCTGACATACACATTATAACTAACTTATGCATATAATAAACTAACATAAGCAACTTGTAATGAAACAAAATATATACTAGCAAAAAAGAAAGAATAACAATAAGTAACTAACAATCAGTGAAAGTCAAAACACAGACTAAGTACCTAATACATAAGTTATATTAACATATGCAACTTCTAAGAAAACAAGTGCACAATATAACAATCAGTCAACAACAAAATAAGTAACTTGAAAAAAAGAGAGAGTAACTTATACAAATGTTAGCCTAACATATGCAACTCATAAGAAAATAAATGCACATCATAAAACAGAGTCAAAACATGCGGATCTAACATACAAATAAGAAAAACAGGATGACTAACTGATACAACTGTTAGTCTAACATATGCGGCTCCTAAGAAAACAAATGCACATTATAACTGAACTGATAACATACTGGAAAAAATTGAACTGACTAGTACATATCTTACAATAACAAATGCAACTTCTAAACAATCAAATGCATGTTATAAAAAGACTCAAAACATACAAATCTGACTACAAAAAAGTCAACAGAAATAACTTATGTGCATATCTGATTTACAAATAAAATTTCTAAAAAATGTCATCATTAATAAGACTAAAAAACACACATACACACACAACAAGAACAAAACAAAAGCTCCAATGTCGAGTGCTCAATGTTCCAGTCTCGAGTGCTCGATGCTCCAATCTCAAGTGCTCCATGCTCGATGCTCCAGGTTCGAAGGATGAATGCTTGATATTCCAGTCTTGAGTTCGAAAAAGGCTCAATCACGTGTTTATGAAAAGACGATTGCCTTTCCAAACTCGGAATTTGATCAGGGGGCCTATTTAGAACTCGGAATAAGTTTGAGCGGGGTAAGGGTTTTATTAAGTTAGGTTCTGAGCTCGAAACCAGTTATTTATATAAAAAAAATCGTGGCCATTTATTTGAACTCAAGGAAACAAAAACATTGTTAGGGTTTTGCTCCCTCTCACAATCCATTGATGAAGAAGTAAAGTCAATATATACATCAAAGGGTATCATTTTCTATTGAAGAAGGTAGGAATTGTTTATAAATATATTGTTCGAAATTATCTTGAATGAATGGTTTTTAAAATTTAAATTTTAAATTAAGGTTTGTGTTTGGGTAAAATAGGGGTGGGTTATGATCAATGGTCCAATAATGCTAATGGGTTCCATTGTAATTGACTTGTAGGACAATGTATCACATTGAACTCATAGGTAATGATCTTAGAAAATCACCCGATTACATGTCATTGATTGAAACATTTGTCACTTTTTCGTTTGAGGATGCTTTAAAGAATGGTTTCGTGCGAGCCCGGTGTCCTTGTTACGATTGTAGAAACAATGAGTATTCAGGGAGGAAAAATTAGAGGGACATCTCATAATGAAGGGGTTTGAAACTAGCTACACTCGTTGGGTCTGGTGTGGGAAAGTTGGAGAAACGGTTGGGATGAACGATTTGAGTAACACGAATGTGGGAGATGAATTAGATGGGAATGTAGAATTTGACGAAATGGTAGAGGATATTGCAAGAGAGTTCAAAGGTAAACCCGAAGTATTACAAGAGTTACAAGAGATGCCATTGTACAACGAATCTAAACATTCTGTACGTAGTGCAACTATGAAGATAATGAATTTCAAAGCCAAATTTGGGTGGACAGATAAGTCGATGAATGAAACTCTAGAATTGCTTCAGGTTGGTTGGGTTGAAGTCTCATGATTGTCACAATTTAATGCAGGAATTGAATGTGATTGCAATTCAAGGATCGTTGCCGTCCCATATAAGACTGTGCATTACAAAGCTATGTTTTTTTTTCAAGTCCATTTGTAGCAAAAGCATTAGCGTGTCGAAGTTGGACCGTTTGTAGACAATGATTGTTGAAGTATTACGTCGGATGGAAATGTATCTTTCCCTATCATTCTTAACATAATGGTCCACTAGTGTGTTCATCTTGTACATGAGATAAAGCTTTGTGGTTTAGTTTTTCTTAGATGGATGTACCTATTCAAGAGGTACATGAAAATATTCACGCATTTTGTGAAGAATCACTACAGGCCCAATGCAAGTATTGTACAACAGTATGTAACAAAGGAGGCCATCGAGTTTTGTATTGATTACATGAATGAAGTCGATTTGGTTGGGGTTCCAACTCATAGACATGAGGGACGGTTGGAAGGTCAAGGGGATAGACAGGGGAAACTGTTGCTTCCGAGTGCTGAAGAATTATGTACTGCGATCACGAAGACATTGTCCCATATATATGTTCTTCGCAATCACGAAGATGTTTCCCCCATATATAGAGATTCACATGGATTCCATCAGAGTGGCTAACGTCAATTTAAATGAAGCATAAGTCCTACAACTACACAGTAGGACTTTTGTGTCGTGGATGCTTGATCACGTATCTGTGGGAGATCATCCATTGAAAGTTAAATGATTGGCTCATAGAACCACTTGGTACCATACTTTCCTATGGAGGGTACAATGTCAATTGTTTTACCTTAGCCAAAAAATAAATGGATGATAAGGGTGTGTGTCAGAATAGTAGAGTTTCCCTCGTGGCAGAAGCTTTGCATGTCGATGGTAGAAGTGGTAATAATCCTATGTACGCTCATCAGTGTTACTTTGGAACAATTTTAGATATCTGGGAGTTTAACTATGTTACCATACGAGTCATAGTTTTTAAATACCAGTAGGTTGATTTCAACACTGGGCAGCGCACCGAGGAATTTTGTTTCACCCTTGTGGATAGGAGTCGAATCGGTTGGCGAAAAGATCCATTCATACTAGCATCACAAGCGCGCATGGTTTTTTATGTATGGGATCTATCTGATCCTCGGTGGGAGATTGTGGTGGAAGGGAAACACACTTTCGTTGAAGTACATAAAGCTGGAGAAATAGTTGGATTCAGTCAAAATGCAACGGGTGCCAGAATAGATTATGTTATCCTGCTTGAGGAGGACGAACAAATATTGAATTGTTCCATCGGCCGCAATGATCATGGTGAGGGAATTCGGATGGACATCTGTGGCAAGGTTAGCTGTAAATGCAAGAAGACTAAAAAGGCTACCAAGAAAAGAAGACAAGAAGTAGAAAAATGCTTTGTAATTGTATTTTGTAATCAATATTAGTTTCAAATTAGTGAGACTAAGGATTCGATTAAAATGTGGCATCTTCTTAGGTTCAACCAGTAACAGGATAAGGGATGAAATCACAATCCACACAATGATCTGCACATAAAATCCATACAATGAAATCATAGCCTACTACGAATAGATATGTCATAACAATGAAGTCTACGTAACAAATCTCCAAATCAAATTTAACATTCTCAAATTGTTCATGAAACGGAAACCATGAAGATCATAAATGTCACCTACTATGGTAATTGTGAGTCCAAGTCATCTTCAAGATCACCCGTAGACATTGACTGATCAATACAGGAATGCTGGGTGGAAGTGAGATGGCGTTCGTACGCCCATTGTCTTTTCTCCATCTTCAATATCTTTGCCTCATTTTTGGAAACTCCCTGTGCACCCACTTGTAAAAATCTTGCACACCCCTGAGATAGACATTCCCCTCATCTACAACTTCTAAACAACAATGGAAAAACATCCATACTTAAATTATTTATAGCATGTAGAAATTACAATCGAACAAAAAGAATTCCCTTACCATTATCCACTTTAGGCCTTTTGCTTGGCTCCCCTTCTTCAACATCCCGGTAGTACCATTTTCTATCGACCAACATCATTCTCTTATGTTCAAAATAGGTCTTGTCGATGTACTTTACTGCTTTATCCTCACCGGTGATTTTCAACCCCTTAACATTTCTCAATATTTTAGTGATCAAATTCCCATAAGAGAGACTCCTCACTACCCTAGTCGATGTCCCAACATAAAGCATGTGCCTAAATATCTCCGCCCCCAGGTTTATTCTTCTACCCTTTATTATGAGATAAAACAATGTCAAGGTACTCTAGTTGGGCTCGGTGATGTGTCCAGATGTGAGAACTAAGCATCTAGAAATAATCTCGTAGACAATGCAAGAATCTATGGGTAGAACTTTGAGGCTAAAGGTCTCCAACTAACCTAAATCTCTTGCATCACGGGAGAAATACATAACACTACATTGGATAGGATTAACAAATGTGGGTTCTGCTACTAATGACCAACTTTTTCCTAAAGTAACAATCATCCAATGGACCTTCAGTGTCTTCGGGATATACATCTTCAGGGACCTTATAAGGGCAACCTAGGGCTTCATTGAAAATCAGCTCACGAATTGGAATGTCAATTCCCCCAACCCTACTGAAAAGTTAACGTTTACATCTCTCAAATTACTATAGAATTGACAACATAAATCAAAATAAGAATATTCATCGAGCCCTAAAAATGTTTCAATGTGTAGGTCCTTAAACTTGTCTAACGGGTCGGCTAAACCAATTCTCAGATACTCATTAAAATCAACAATGTAGGCATCAATTAATTTACCCTTATCACGTAGAATGTTGCACCTAGCTTGTGCAGGCAAAGAGACAAATTTTATAGTATTATACCTGGGGTTATTGCCGGTCGATTGAGATTGGGGTATATGATGTGAACCACCTCTATCCATTGGAATTTTAATCCCTTGTTGATGTTTGAAGAATTGGAGGTGCTGGCTGCTCTCCGAACTCACAAATTGCCCCTAGGGTTTGATATTGAGGCAATAGAAATGATGATATGATTTTTGGGTTTTTTTACATAGTAAGTTGGTTACGAGTTCAAAAAATAAATTTGGCCCTTTATAAGTAAGGACCGATTAGCTTCTGAGTGAAGAACTAATTTATGCACCCCTAAAAATATAGGCTCTTTTAAAAACATAGGCGGCCCAGATTTGTCACCTGAAGGAAGAAACTTTGGTTCTTTAGTCTATTCAACCCCCCTATTCTTTCCGAGATTGGAACCCTAAATCATCTCTTTACTCTATTTACAACCCCCCGGTTAATGGTTTAAAAATTGATCCGGCCTATAAATTTGAAGGGCCGATTGATTTACAAACTCGGAAGCCATTCCTGCACAATGGTCAACTTTTGATGATTGGGGGATTATACATGCATTATTAAAGCTTACCCAAATGTGGTATATCTATAACTAAATTACAATTGATAAATTTTGCTGAAACGAGTTCAATTGACTGTAAAATATTTTAATGAATTGAAATGGCATGCATCAACCATTTGATATGTCATCAACCATTTTTTGATAATTCATCAACCATTTTTCAATACTTAATAAATGAAAAGCATCAATGAAATAGTAATCAAGTCTCCAATAACCTTCTCCAAACCATCTATTAGTCTTAAAACACAACCAAATCAAAAAAACAATGTTTCAATTCCATGTAAAAATCTAGCGCAAGCCGAACATGTGCTCTATCTTGGCGTCCTCGCGATTGTCTTTGTCGCCACCATTTTCATCACTATCCGAGAACTAAGGATCAAAGTTTTGAGGCTCTTCATCCTTACTTAGTTCAAGGTGGATTCTTTGAGGTTCCAAGAAGTTTTCTTGTTGGGCCTCTGCTCTAGCCAATATTGACAATGTCTCTTTATTATTGACACAAATGCAGTTGAAGTAGCGACCAAGTGTAGTCTTCTAGTTGCTTTGGGAACCTACTCAACAAAGGGAAATTTACAATGTACAATCATCAATAAAGAGCGACAAAAATAAAAATTTTGATAACTTAAAATATAATTTTTAGTCAAACACTTACTAGATCATGATCCCTCTGCTCTTTCAACTTGCATCTCCCTTGCCTTTTTGGAATTCTTTTCTTTGTCTCCCGGGACAACCCTTGACTCCAATTTAAGGTCGGCACCTAGCTTTAGGCCCTTGTTATAAAACCATGCCTTGTCATAATACTCTTGGCGGAGTGGGTGGCCTTTCGGTTGGGCACCAACCTTCTTCATCATTGCGGAGATCAAGCCACCGTATAGAAGATCCTTTTTCTTGACATTTGTTGTTGTTACCATACTTATCATAATAGTATAACCAGGGTTAATTTTAATACCCTCCATCACATAGTATAAAATTATGAGATTGCCAATGTCGGCTCACACGTGTGTCCCCCCATGGGAATAACATTCAAACACACCCACTCATAGATTAGCTTTGATCTACCGTTAACTCACCTATATGATAACTATATGCTGGTCCTATGGCTCCAGCCCTATGGAAAATTTTCGTAGCCATTTCTACGGGGTCAATTGGGGTGGCTTCGGTGACGGAAGGCCAACTCTGTTGGTGATAGATCTCTACTAGGCCATGGCCATCTTCCGGGTTCAATATATCAGGGGAAGAGTATTTGCTACCTAGGGCCTCACATATAGTGTACTTATTAACCACTATGTCTTTCCCATAATCCTAGTAAAATCACGATTGTTCATGCTTTGTTCCAAATTATCATAGAATCGAATAACCTCATCTACGTAAACTGGATCCTCTAAACATAACAAAATTTCCAAATGTTGGTCCTTGAAATGCCTTAACAAATATCCTAGGCACAAATCAATGATCGATGCTTTAAGGATAACTTTCAAATTAATAACCTTAAGTTTTGAGAATTCCACATACCTCTCCTCAACCCTTCCATTGAAAACTTTCTCAGATGCTGAAAGGTCCCTGTAGGGTTCAAAGCTTCGGTCGCTTGCCACCCTGCATTCTTCTTAGTGTATCTTGGCTTTGACATTGTGGGTAAAATGGAAATTGGGATGTTGACTGATTGGGTTTTGGGGTTAGGGTTATTGAGTTTTAATTTGGGGTTGTGTTATGTCGATTTGGTTCTGCATTTTTTTATATATTAAATTAGGTTCCAAGTTTAGAAACTATTCCCATGTAATATTTAAAGACATGATTGGCTTCCGAGTTTGAAAGCTTACTCAGATGGGAAAACAAAACAAAAATTTCATTTTTTTTCAAAGGGTATTAAATACCCTAATGTGCCCGTGTTTTTCATCATTTTCCCAAAAAAACCCTCTTCTCCCATTTCTCCCATTTCTATCAATCTCTAATTCATTGTTTCATCTAAAGGTAATTTGATGTAAAATTTGAAGTATCCAAACCCTACATTCCTCATCTCTACTTCTATTTTGTTCTGATTCCATATATTTATTGTTTGAAGGGGATGATCAAAACTACTTATTTGAGACTTGATGGTACACAAGGTCTTATGGATTTCAACTTTCCACTTCTTTGATGTAAAGGTTGGTGTTTTAAAATCCTAGTATTTTTAGTAGTTACACAAATGGTTCTTCAATGGGGGAAGCGTTTGAGGGTTTTTGTTATTTAGAATGTTTAGTAATGTTACTTTGGGATAACATTGTGATTATCATTTTTGTTTCATTCCTTATAGTGTAAATCTAAGCATGGTTCATTTCCATGCCAAAAATTATATTATATGTTTGAAATCGTTATTAATGTGGTATATTATTATTATAATATATACTTTGTAGTCGGAGTCATGAATTAGTGCCAACTTTTTGGATGTAGGTTCAATAATGTCTACAAAAGGAACTTTTGACGATACGTCACGTTCACAACATAGCCGCCCCAACTTCGAACTTCGGTTGTGATGATGACAATGATGGATCCCTTTTTTTAATTTTAAAGCACCATAAAGGTGGGGGATTATATTAGGTTCCCCAAGCCTATTTAGAACAGTTAATTAGTACAAGAGTGCTCATTGAGGCAACATTGTTGCCTCCAAAATACTACCTAGCAGCTTAAAAAATTATGACTGTTCGAGTAGTTTGTACGTCGAAATTGGTATGGTAGTTGCGATTCCAAGAGAAAGAATCTCCACCCCATGTGTTAATTCTTTCCCTTGGCCAAGCAACTACGTACTATCATATGAAAGATAAAATCAAAAACCCGAGCTAGAGTTGCAGTGAATTTTCAGTGACGCCTTGTGTATCAATAACATCAATCCCAGCTTGACCTTAGTCAAAATGTGATGAGAAGTAGCCGATAATCTGAAGTCTGCTTGATCCTCTCCAACAGAGTGATGAGCAAAGCATCATGTTGAGGAGGGATATCATCCTGTGAACCTGACTGGTGGATAGTACAGTGATGTTGAAGTATTGTTGGTGGAGGTCCATAGTCCGGCTTGGTGGGAATCCAGAGTCCAGCGTGCTTGGAGGAACTATGATATTGCCACCTTCCAAAAAAGCATGTACCTGTAAGAAAACAGAAAGGAGAAGCAGCAGTCTCTGTTCTAGTTTGAAAATAAATTTAGTATGGTACTAAAATTTTGTATCCAAAACTGGAGAGTAAAGATATAGTAACCATATAATCTTGTAGACAAATGTTCTAATTCCATTTGGAATCCATTGAAGCTCCTATTCTAATCCCAGGACAACCTTTGCTATCGAGAGCTAAGAGTCCCCTAAAGAATAGAGGGACTTCATGAATGTCTAAATCACCCTGTATGTTATTTTCTAAAGAAAATTTTGCCAAGAAATCAGCCGCGGAATTGGCTTCCCTAGGAATATGTTGGATTGGATATGTGGTATGTTTTGAATTAAGGGCACTGCAGATGGAATAAGTTCTCCATGGGGAAATCATTGGGTTTTGGATACCCTTAACAGCCATTAAACAATCAGATTCAATCACACAACAATTTAAAGCCAGTTCTGAGCAAATATCATATCCACTTTGAATGGAAAAAAGTTCAGCATGTAAAGGAGATGCAGACTGGAAAGTGTTTGCTCTCATTTTAATCACAGTCCCATTCACATTCCTAACTATGACAGCAGAGGAAGATAGACCACCAGTTAACCATGTAGCATCAGTATTAATTTTATACCCAGTTGGTGGTTTATTCCAGGTCACTACAATTACAGATTTTTTCTTCTTTTGAGAGATTTGAGGAATTATATTTGCCTGCAACTAGTAATTATGCTTGTCTATCTTACCTATCAAATTATGAGCTGAGAAAATTTGGTAGATCGTATATTTAATGTCATGAAAGCATACATCTTTGGAGAAGGATTTGTTATCAAAAATAATTTTATTCCTACTAATCCAAAGAAACCAGGTTGTGACTAATAGGGCAGCAGTTATAATGTTAGACTGTATCTTGGATTCAGCCTTGAAAGACAGATAATATTCCACTCTGCCCTTTAAATTCACAAAAACAGGTTGTTGTAGCTGCAAAAGGTTATTTACACTTTGCCATACAGCTATGGAAGAGGGACATGAATTAAAAAAATGATCAAGTGTATCAGCACGATTCTGACAAACACAATGTAGAACATTGGAGCGTAGGATAGCTATAAAAGAGTTCACTCCATTAGTTTTTAATAATTCAGACAAATATTTGTCCAAAGAGTGTGCAAAATGGTCTAGTTGGGTAGCAAAAGTCGGTAGAACGAGGGTGGACATAAAGTACGATAGTTGGCACGAGGTTCCCCAACATTATAAGGAGACGCTATGGATGGTACCGCATAGGTACCGCATTTAAAAAAATTAATTGTTTTTCAAATTCCCCACCAAAAATTTCCTATACACTTGTTGAAAAAATTAACTATAACTAATTGTATCATCCCATTCTTATAAATCCCCCTAGAGACGATTCGAAATCGATGCAACAGATATGATATTTCTAAAAAAAAATTGGTGATGACCATGATGTCCAAGAGTTGGCGAGAGCACAAATACACTTTTTCACGGGACTACGTATTTTCTTCGGAGAAGGGTGATCAACCTTGGATAACTTACACGCACATTCAACTGGAGATTAGGGAGATCCATAAGAGAAGGGCTTGGAGAATGGTTCTAACGTTAGTAAAAATAAATTGACTTTGACAATTATTTAGATGTACTTGTTTTTAGTCATCTCAATCCTCTAACAAGCGTGCATAGGGTATAAGGAATGAAAAAAAATGCAATGCCAGTTTGAATGTGATTCCTCATTGTTTGAGCCATGGGGTGTATGGATTGGCAGCTCTCAAATACATTGAAGAACGTCTTGAGATGGATGTCAAAAATGTAATCGAGGCGGGGATGTAGAAGAGAAGGCAAGGGCTACGATGAAACTAATGAATGTGGAAGACATAGAGAGGTGTGATCTATTCCTCAAAGGCTGGAAAAATAAGAAGGAACTATACGAGAAGCCTGGAGAAAAAGAGCCAATGAAACAAGTAAATTCTTAGCCACATTTAAGAACGACGTCTTTTCTACGACTACCAACAAAGCCGACCATGCGGGTCATGTTAGGGGAGTCGGTGGGTACTAGAACCAATGAAGGTGTTTGGAATTACTCGGTACTATCCTCATGCACAGCCATCGTGTGTCCAAACTTTGGAAAAAAAATACCCTTGAACAAGAGAAATGAACAACGCAATAGGACATTCTCATTCAGAAGTTGATCCAATACACCGGCATCATGCTTCTTGGGAATTTAGGTATTTTAACACCCAATTGGACACCACCATCAAGAGGATCGAACCATTCACCAAAAGATGTTGAGGTCAATTGGGAGGTAATCATTGAACCTCCAAAAAATGAAGCCGGCAACCACGACAAGACCATCCTCGCTTGTGATAAAATGATAAACATTTAACATTTATCAAATCTTCAATTGATAGTTTTTTTTTCAAATTTAACAAATGTGAATGGTGTCAACAATAGTTTACTTATGTACGAGCTATACATAGATCGAGGCATAGGTGATAGTTCACTCCATGTAGCCGATGGAATTTTGCATGAGTTAATGAAACATCATTATAGCGTACTAGTTCCAGAAGGTTTGTCAAGAGTCTCTTTGGAGAAGATATTGGTGTAGGCCCTGTTATCATTTCCGGACGGAGAATACAAGAATGTTGGTTCCACTCGAATCATGTTTCTTTTGTGTCTGCATCGACTAGTATATGCTGATCCCATAAAGGATCAACATTTGAAAGTCAAACAGACGGCAATGCCGAAAATGGTTCAAAGTACACTGAAGGAGGTCAAAACTTCACCTAAACCCGTTCACACTACACCAAAACCGGTCCAAAAGGAACCAAAACTGGTTCAAACAACACCGGACAACATTAGACAACTACTTCCAAGGGCACAACTCTTGAATGACACACCTGACTTCGCAAAAGTGCTATGCAACTAGCTTTAACCGCATCAACACAACGCAACTTACTCATTCGTAGGAAACAATAGTGTATTTGGTGCCAAGAGATACATTATCACAATGGGAAGTGATTTTGAGGACCTTTGGAAATGTGAGCATGTTAATCAGACGATAATGTCCATATACATCTTGTGGATACTAAATTCAAGTTTGCTATTTCATTTTCTCTAACTATTTACGACTATGCGAAACATTTCATAATTTCAAAGTACATGTATTATATGTACAATCAAAAGAAGGAGTGGGTCAGATACATGTGCCCGGTGATGACTCCAAAGATCGGTTGTACAAACCAAGAGAAAATTGACTCATTCGCAAAAACATTGGGAGAAAGGATAAGAAATTATTTATTACGCCCTACGTGGAATGGTTATATTTAAAAATATTCATTATGTTCGACCACATAATTTACGCACTTTAATAAAATTACACTATATTTTTTTACAGGGATCATTGGAGATTGATCATCATTGTTCTCGAAATAAAGCGTGCGTATTGGACGGATCAATTGCACTTCCAACCATCGGACTTATCTGTCAATGGAGTCCACTATGGAGGTCAATAGCGAAAATGGTTAAAACAAATTTCAGGTGGTCGAAATCAAGGTATAATATGCATAAATTGCTTCATTTTTTCCAACGAGACAACCTTATGCCTTTCTGTACATTACGAATTTTATGTTGTTTAAAATAGTACAAGAAAAAAGCGCAAACATGGGAGTGCGGCTATTACGTAATGATGTATGCAATAGAGTGCATAGAAGTCGTGAACTTGGATTTATTTGAGATTGACAAGGTAATTGTACACTGTGTTGTAATAGACATCAATAGTGTCTCAATATCAATAATAATATTTCCAACAAACTTGCTATGCAAATAGGTTTTCCCAAAGGCAACAAAGCCCTATTCGAAACAAGATATCAACACCGCTAGGAACTGTTTGACTAGACATCTCATTCTCAACCGCTCACATCTTCTTGCAAACTCTAACTTGGTAGAGTAATGCAATTTAGGTAACTAGTTGTGATGTAAAGCTTTGGAATAGAATTTGATTGATTTCTATTCCTATCTATAGATTATTGCTTAGTTAGCATTTTTTATAGATTTTTGTTAGCTCTAAGAACAATCGCGTGTATTGAATTACATTTGTGTCTATTGAAAGGGGCAAATTTTGTGCTGGGAAATTCAATAAAAATTGTTTTTTCCACATGGAGCCGATTTTAGTTCCGAACTCGTAAGTGCAACCTCCCTTTCAAAATCATAGGACCGATTTGGTTTCCGAAATTGGAAGTGAAAAATTAGCCACTAAAAAGCCACAAAAATTACAAAGCCAGGCCGGAAATTTGACCCGAACAAGGAACCAAACATGCAAATGGAGCTGATTATTGCTTCCAACAGAGGAACTGATTAAAGGCGGTTCTATTCCGAACTCCGAACGACTCCTGGTTCAGCCGAATTGACCCAGTTCCGAGTGAAGCACATCAATAAGGCGGTTTAAAATGGCAATCCAAGGTGGTTATAAAACCACCTTTAATTTGGATTTCGAGTTCGGAACGGCTGTTAGGGCCGAGGGAGAGGATGTAGGTTCTGAGCTTGGAACCATTAATTGATGTATTTTAAGGCGGTTCTCGAAACTGCCTTCAATCGATCACAATTAAAGGCACGATTAAAGAAGCCACTTTGAAAGTGCCCTCTATAGTCCAATAGAACCGCCTTTAATTGCCCCTCCCTCCACTAGTGTCTCCATAAGATAAGCTTGTTTTCAGTCCTACTATCAAAGGAAGTAAGTTATTGACATAGCGTTTCCATTTCAGCATTTCCCCTCTGACGTTAGAAATAAAGATAGGAAAAAAAACCTTTGCAGACTTTGAATGAAAAGGCATAGTTTAAGTCTATGTTTTCCATGTAGGAACAAAAATTTGGATAGCATTTCTGCTGTTAGCATAGTTAAAGGGGTTGATTTGCTGGGCATTTTGTACATTCTGAGATAGATTGAGAGGAATTGCAACATTAATTTATTGGACTTCCTATGTTAACTTCAGGTTTGCGTATTGCTATTTGATAAAAAAAGACTTGATAGTGTTTGTTATTATGTGGAAATGCAGATTTAAGGAGAAGCATAAAAAAGGACTTCCCATCCTCTGGTATTTTAGCCAACTACAAAATAATTACAAAAACATCTTAATATATTTTTCCTATTTTTAGGAAAAGGTTTTGTTGGTCTTAATCAAATGAGTATGATGGGTTTTTTTTCTTCAAAAGTGGTCACCCAACTGTTGATATATCACATTTTCAACACAACTGTCTACATAACCTGTTTTAAAATTGTCAGGTCTCATTTTCCTAAATATAGCCATGGTCTATATATTTCTCTCTTTCTGGTGAAATCTTATCCCAGGAATATCCAGTGGAACCATAAAACTCAAACCACTCCATTTGAGATAGGCACTACGGTTTCTATTAACCATGACAACCCATTCTCCATTCCTCGGAGCCTCACATATGTATGAATGAGATATAAGCTAACAGAAGTTGAGGGTATTCATGGCTTCGAAAGATTTTTCAGGCGCTGTCCATCCGTTATTTTAAACTAGGGCAGTTATAAGAATAAGAGTGGACTAGGCCTAAACACTCTGAGAATTATGCTCATCCAATGCATGCACAATGCACAATAAATATGGAATATCTTAGGAAAAAGGATAATTGCATGTATTTACCTTTACTAGATAATACCCGTGCCGATACACAGATTTATGGATAAAAATAAAAGATATATTGTTATTTATAACTCTAATAAATTATAAGATTTTACAATATGTATATGAAAATTACACACTATACAATATTTAAAATACATTATTATATTTATTAAGGCTGAGTCTTAGAAAAAATTATTTTTTCATAAGCCTATGGAAAGACGGGGTTTAATTAAAATAATAAAAAGTAAAAGGTCTTAGTTGCAATATTAAAACTTTAATATGCAATGTGTAGTAGTTATAAAGTTTATAACTAGATTCATGCAACCCAAAAATTTTATCTTCATTTCTTCTAATTTGCACTTTAAACCTTTGTCTTTCCATTACTTATGGAAAAACCATCTTTCAAATGTCAGACTCATTTATTAATATTGTAAAATATTTATTTTATGATATTTAAAATGTTGAATCAATTTTTTATATATAATTAATTAATTAGTTAATAAATTTTATTTTATTTAAAAATTTATTAACTATTGTACTTAAAAATTTTAAGTTATAAAAAATATATGGCAAAGCCTTGGGAAAGACCGTCTTTCCATAAACCTATGGAAAGTTTGGGTTTAATTAAAATAATAAAAAGGTTAAAAGTTTTAGTTGCGATATTAAAATTTTATTATGCAACGTGTAGTAGTTATAAAGTTTATTAACCAATTAATGCAACCAAAATTTTTATCTTCATCTCTTCTAATTTGCAGTTTAAACCTTGGTCTTTCCAAGGCTTATGGAAAGACTGTCTTTCAGGAGACGGACTCAAAATATAATGATAAGAATATGAAATATATGTTGATAATTGATCAATAATTATTGATTAAAATTTTAAAATCATTTATCTTTTAAAAGGAAGTAGAAAAAATATTTGTATCTTCCATCATAAAATGCAGCCCGATGCTCTCTTATCAAAGTCACTCTACAACAGAAAGGACAAACATATCAATAACCAAACTACCAAGCAAGTTCCGAACATAAAGCCTTTAGGTACAACCTATGAACCAATATTAAAACATACAATTTTTACAGCATAAAAGGCTATTAGTGAGATGAATAGATTCAACATAAGAAGACAGTGGAGACGGGCTTGCTCAACTAAAAAATAAAATCAAATATTGTATAAGAATTCCAAATAAAAGCCCAAAATTCAAATCATGAAAGCAAGTCATATGGTATAGTTTCTGACTCTTCTAAGGAAGCAAGAGGGAAGAGGAGATAACACCATCGAGGATCGAAATATTAAATTAACCATGTTGAGCCATGATTCCCCTAGTGCTTAGCTAATTAGATTACTTGCTTTTTACTTTCAGGTTTTGTAATTTAAAGCAGAGACACCAACCCCCCCTCCCCTTTTGTTTGCTTTACTAGTTATTCCTTTTACTCGTACAAATTGACAACCCGTATGGGGTTCTGTTTTCATTGACTCTTAGGCCCTAGAATCTCTGTGGACATACCCATGGCTCACCACTAACTACCATATCGGTAACGTAGTAGTGATAACGGGTGAAAAATATAAATCTCTATCTTTTACCCTCTCATAAGTCAATGAAAATAGAAAATGGTGAACAGAAAATGGAGAGTTGCCCCTACCATCCCTTCATAGAGAGGGATCTAGTGTACTATTTCTTCGAGGGGCTATGAGATGAAGATAAGTAAATGGTGAACACCGCTTGCAATGGTTCGATAGCAAACAAGATCCCTAAGGATTAAATGACCCTCTTTGAAGAAATGGCTAATGGTATGCGACAGTTTGGCACAAGGTCAAGGGTTAAGGTTTTGGATGAACCCGCACAATCACCTAAGTTGGAGGAGCAAGACCAAGCTTTTGCTTCCATGATGAAGGAGCTTTTGTGCGAAAACGTGCCTCAAGTCAAAGTGTGTGGAGTTTGCAACATTAATCACAACTTTGATGAGTATCCCGGGGTCGTAGATGATTTGCAAGAAGTGAAGGCCATTGAGTACAACAACCAGGAGAGACCACAGTTTGCTAGGGGTCAACCACAAGGGTTCCGGGGAAGCCAGGGAGATGCAAGGCTAGATCCCTAAACAAATTTGTTCAACCCAAGGTATCGAGATCATCCAAATTTCTTATGGAGGGAGAATAACCAACCCCAAGGATACCGGGATGGAAAAGCCCCTCCTAAACCATACCCTTGAGGTGAAGACCCTTCCAACAATCATGCATCGATGTACAAATTGGATCGAGAGGAGATCTAAGAGTTTGTCTGTCAATTAGGCAAGAAACATGAAGTCTTTGTGGAGAGGAGAAGGCGTGAGATTGAAGAACTTGGTAATAGAGCTTTCTCGAGTATAAAAATTCTCGAAGTTCAAGTTGGGCAACTTGCCACCTTGTTGACCTGACTCTAAGCTAAGGAGTCTAGAAAACTCCCTTCCTCACCGGAGATCAATCCCAGGAACGTGAGTGCTCTCAAGCTAAGAAATGACAAGGAAGTTTGTGAGTCCAAGAAAACGATAATGCAAGAGGATAATAGAGTATTAGAGGTTACCAAGACACACTTCGAAAAAAATTTAGATTGTGGTCAGAAGGCACCTTCCAAGGAGCTTCCACCGCCCGAGGCACAAGTTACCATTCCACCTCCACTTCTAAAAGCTTTGTGGGGGAAGCCAAAGGTGGTGACCAATGATGCGAACATTCAAAAAGTCTTCAAAAAGGTCGATGTAACCATTCCTATCTTGGAATTATTTGAAAATGTGTCGTCGTATGCTAAGTTTCTTAAATTTGCATGCACAAATAAGAGAAGTAGATCAACTAGCAATGTAGGACATTTAAAAATGGGGGAGTCACCATTTTAAACCATAAAATATTTTCTAAGAAATGCAATGACCCTGGAATGTTTACTATTCCTATCTTCTTAGGTTGTAAAATTTTTGAAAATGCCATGATATATTTAGGTGCGTCCATTTATGTGATCCTGTTTAGTCTCTATGAACGCTTAGAAATAGGTGAGTTTAAAGAGAATACAGTGATTGTCCAACTCGCCAATCACTCAAGCTCGTCCCCGTGGAATAGTAAAGGATATGATGGTGCGAGTTGGAAAGTTGGTTTTTCTGGTGGACATTTATCTTCTAGAAGTGGCGCACGACGGAAGTGCACCCCCAATACTTTTGGGTAGACCTTTTCTCAAAATGTGTAGGAATAAGATTGATGTCCATTTGGGAACCTTGACTCTAGAAGATGATGTGGATAAATGGGAGTTTGATATCTATAAATTGAAGCATGATTCAACAAATTCTTCTTTTATGTGGAAAGGTGTGACCCTATGTGATGAGCATGAATTCCATTAAGCCTCTTTTGTTACTAATGAGCATGAACACCTGGATGAGTCTCGTGTTGATAATATTGTTGAGTCTGATGAATTGCATGATGCGATTGATAGTATGTCTGTGTTAGACTGTTTTTTCCATGCTAACTAACTTGCAGTGGGAAAGGGAGAGTGTCGAGAGGTTAAAACCTCCACAACCTCCTCCTAACCCTAAAGGGGCATTCATAGACTTGGCCTTAACAAGACACGGAGATTCATTCCCTATCACAGACAAGAGGTCAGAAGGTAAGGATGGCTCGTTATGGAGACCTCTCCACAACGATGTCATTGTGGGTGGAATCATCGATGGCAATGTTGGAGACCCATATATAGGTGTTTCTAACTAGAATTGCATGAAAAAGAAATAATTCGTGAGGATGACAATAAATATACAATGTTTCCATTTTACTTTCGTGTTTCATGTAGTGATTAGATAGATTTTGCAAGTTCTTGTTTACAATGAGGATTTTTTAGATAAAACTTTTGTTGATTTGAAAATTTGAGCTCGAGACTTCTAATTTTGTTTGGATGAAATTGGATTTGAGGGTTGGCATAGTTTTTGGAAAAAAAAGAAGGAAATATAAAGGATTAGGTAAAACAAATTGGCAATCTCCACAACGATGTCATTGTGGGTGGAGTTGTCGATGGCAATTTGGGAGACCCACAGATAGGTGTTTCTAACTAGAATTGAATGAAAAAGAAAATAATTCATGAGGATGATAATAAATGTAGAGTGTTTCTTTTTTCTTTCTTTTTTTTAATTAGAACCATCCGAGGATGGGGGGAATATATTTGGCTCCCCTGACCAAAATAGAGTGGGCCTAATTAGGCACTAAATGTCGTGATACATCGTAGTGAACAAAAGGATCCTCCAATTGATGATCCCAGAGCCGAAATTAGCTCCTGAAGCAAAACAGTTGCTTCCAAAAGTGGTGTTTCCACCGTAATAGACTATAACAAAAATTATGTAGATTATGAACAAGACTAGCTAAATCAACAAGTAAGTCGCCATCTCTCTAGTACATCGCGAACTGGTCGGAGAAACGAGAAATCGAGACTCCTATTTGTCAACGATGTAATAGCCGAGAGGAACAGAGCGATTGGACTCCCAAGTAGCAGAGTGATAGAACTCCCGAGTATCAGCCTCAAATGTCAGTTGGGGAGTGAGGTGGCAGAAAAAACCTCTTTTGCATGAGATGTGGCCTCCATAGCAACAGGTTGCTCATAAGATCCTCAATTTCCGTAAGTAAGCAGATCAACTAAAAGAACTGGAACAAATTTGTGCTTCCCTCCTGTGCATTTTGCTGAGATTTGTTAAGTTGTAGCTGAGAAAAATTGCTCCCTCTCCGTTTTGCAAGCTCTGAAAAAAGAAAAGGGAACCAGCAGTACTTGGAAAACATATAGAACAACATATTCCACAGCAAGAACTAACTCTTTTGAGCTAAACAAATATAGAGTTTTCTAACTAAAGAGGGCTTGGATCCCTACGTGGTTCAATACGGAAAGCCGGAAAACTCATGCAATCAAGTGCTAATAAACCTTTGAGAAATAGAGGAATAGAACAGAGATCTAAAACCCCATGTAGGCGGTTTTCCCTTGCATATTTTGCCAGAAAATCAGTGGCCAAATTTGCTTCTCTCGGTATGTGTTGCAATCTAATGGAGCCTTGTGTTATATTTAAAGCACTGCACATGGAGAAAACTCTCCAAGGGCAGGAGATAGGGTTCTGGATACCCCTAACAGCATATAAACTATCTGATTCAATTAAAACATTCTCTAAATCAAGTTCAGAAACTATGTTATATCCACTTTGTATAGCAATTAATTCCGCATGTAAGGGTGATGGACAGTGAAAAGTACTGACTAACATTTTAACCACACTTCCATGTCTATCCCTCACAATAGCAGCAACAGATGAAAAACCTCCAGAGATCCATGAGGCATCTGTGTTGATTTTATAACCTTTTATAGGTTTATCCCAGTGGACCTTAGAGATAACATTTTTCTGTTTTTGTAATATATGAGGTACAATGTTATCCTGAATCCAAAGTCTATGCTTATCCTTATTACCTATTAGGTTATGTGCTGTAAATATTTGATAAATCAAATCTTTAATTTCAGCAACACAGGCTTCATGTGAGTAAGGTCTGTTGTCAAAGATAAATTTGTTCCTATGGATCCATAGTGTCCAAATTGTAACCAATAGAGCTGCAATGATAATGTTTCCGTGTATACTAGAATCAGGTCTAAATGTTAAGAAAAATTGCACCCTACTTTTTAAGTCCCTAAATTTTGTACATGGTATCCTCAATATCGAATGCACACTATGCCAAACATCAGTTGATGAGTTGCAAGAATTGAAAAAATGTTCCCCACTATCACAACTGTTCTTGCAGATAGGACATATTGAAGCAACAGAAAAACCCATTCTTCTTAAGATGTTATCAAATGGAAGTATATCATTTAGAGCCCTCCAAAGTAAAATAGACATCTTTCTAGGAATGAAGGGAGACCAAACCTTTTTGAAGTGTTGAATTGGAGGGCCTCTCTCTCTTAGGGCATTATAAGCCGAGCTTACAGTGAATTTTCCATCGACTGTGGGAGTCCATATCAGTTTTTCTTCATGACTGTATTCCAGCTTTGTTTCCTGCAAAATAAGAATGATGTTGGTAGCCAAGTGTGGCTCCAGGATTGGTATGAGAGCTGATTTTTTATTTAAAAAATCCCTGAGAGAGATAGACTAAAAAGGAATGTCAATATCCTCTGGCCAGTTATAAAAAATTGCACCATCGCCACTCCAATTAGCACTCCAAAAAGAGCAGTCACCCCTGCCAAAAATCACGCTGGACAAACTGTTTGCCAAAGCTGTTATTTTTGTGATTCTACCCCATATGTTAGATTTTTTGTAAGAAACTGGAAGAGTCCACAAAAGGTTTGACCATTGGGTGTTATTAATTTGTAGCTTCCACCATAATTTACTAGAAAAAGCATCAACTGTAGCATTTAGGTCCCTGAATCCCAGACCATTTTCTTCTACTGGAAAACACATTCTTTTCCAAGACCTCCACCTTTTCCTTTCAGAGAGGTCAGTATTACCCCAGAAAAAATCCGTTGCCAATTTTTCCATTGTTTTTAAAACTGTTCTTGGGGGTTTTAATACTCCAAAAATGTGTGTTGGGATAGAATGCAACACATGGTTGATCAAAACTATTTTACCAGCTGAACTCAACCACCTATTTTTCCAATTGTTTATCTGTTTCTCCATTCTTTCAATTACTGGTAGATAATGCACTTTTAAATTACGACCTATAAAAATTGGAACACCAAGGTATTTGAATGGAAAGGAACCTTTCACCATCCCTAGTGTTCTCCTAACAGACTGAATGTACTGTGGAGGTGCCTTATGAGAGACAAAAAATTCAAATTTTGAAAAGTTAACTTGTTGACCTGAAGTCTCTTCATATGCATTTAGAAAAAGTTTGAAACGCTTTAAATTTTTTGTCTCAGTATTCAAGAAAACAGCAGTGTCATCAGCGTACATGAGGTGAGTTAGGGGTGTACAGACATTAGGAAGGCTGAAATATGTTAAGTATCCCGTGATGAACAATTTTTTTGGACCCCTTGAGAAAGCCTCTGATAAGATATTATACAAAAAAGGAGATAAGGATCTCCTTGCTTGATCCCCCTAGTAAAGCTAAAGAAGCCTGTAGTTACCCCATTAATTAACACAGAGAAATTTACTGGAGCAATATTATGCATAATTAGTCTCACAAATTTCCTATGGAAACCAAACCGAAGGAGAATAGAGTTTAGAAAAGACCAAGAAACTCTGTCAAAAGCTTTTTGCATATCAAGTTTAACTATGAGATTTGGGATCTTTGTTTTTCTAGACAGTAATCTAGTCATTTGCTGCATTAGAATCACATTATCCGAAATATCCCTCCCTTTCATGAATGCACTTTGTTCAGGTGAAATCAAGAACTGCATTAAAGGTTTGATCCTTTCCATTAAAAGTTTTGAGAAAACTTTGTTAACGAAGTTGGATAAACTTATTGGCCGAAAATCAGCAAATGTATTCAGGATTGGTTTCTTTCGGATTAAAGTGAGCCAGGTACTAGAAATGGCTTTTGGGATTGTTCCATTATATAAGAAGTCATTTGCAGCTTCTAATAAATCTTCATTAATGGAATCCCAGAAATAGGTAAAAAAACAACCAGAGTACCCATCAGGGCCTGGTGCACTTGCTTTGTTAAGATCAAAAACAGCATATTTCAATTCCTGAGAGCTGAAAGGAGAAAGCAAGAGGCTGTTCTGTTGTTCAGTTAGTACTGTTGGGATTTCTGCCAAAAATTTATTAAAATGAGTTCCCTTTTTTTGTGAGACATCCTCTGTTAGTAATTCCTGATAAAATCTTACACCCTCCTCTTTAATTAGGTTAGGATCAGATATCCATATACCATTTCCATCTTTTATTTTCCCTATTCTGGCTCTGGCTTTTTTTTCTCTAATTGTGTGATGGAAATACTTAGTGTTTGCATCTCCACGTTTTAACCAGTTTAACCTAGCCCTTTGCTTCAAGAAAATGTTATGTTCCTTTTGAGCACTGAGAAGAGTGTCTTTAGATTTCATGAGTTCCATGAGAACTGATTCATCATGTGTCTTCTGAAACATTATTTCAAAGTCATTTACTTTTGATTCAGATTGGACCAAATTTTTATTTACATTGCCAAATGTGTTTTTGTTCCATTCCTTAATTACTACCTTAAGTCTCTTTAGTTTATGAACAAACCTTAGCATACCAGATAGGGGGGAAATAGTTTCCAGTTGGATTCCACTAAATCTTTAAATTCTTTCCTATTTGTCCACATTTCCTGGTATCTGAAAGGTCTTGGAGCCAGTTCAACTGCTCATTGAATAGATAGTAATAGTGGAGAATGGTCAGAAGTCATCCTGTTAAGAACTTGCATGGAACTGTTTGGGAATATATCTAGCCATTCTAAATTACTAACACCTCTATCTAATCTTTGAAATTGGAGATCCTTACATTTGTCTCTAAATCTGTTATTGCTCCAAGTGAAAGAGTTACCTACAGTTGGGAATTCATGCAGGTCCATAGTTGTTAGAAAGTCATTAATTTGATTCATACTTTTTCTGGGAGTTGACTTTCTACCCTTATATTCAGAGACCTAGGTAACTGTATTGAAATCTCCTATGTATATGGATGGGTCAGATGTTGATGCTTTTAAATCAGACCATAAAAATTCCCTCAACTGTCTATGTACACTAGCATAAATAAAGAATATATTCCAGTGAACAGAGGAGGCAATGTCTGTAACTTTAGCCTGTATATACTGATCAGATTCATTTTAAATGTATAGATTAAAAACATGATTCCAAAGAATCCATATTTTAGCATGTTGGGCATAGATAGCATTGGTGTAGCCCAGTTGATGCTTCAGAATACTTAAATTTTGGTTGTCATGCCATGGCTCAATTAGGTATAGAATGTCTATCCTGTGTTTCAATTTTAGAGCCTTTATCCTATCCAGAGAGGATCCATAACCCCTAACATTCCACACTAAAATATTTCCTATTTTTGTGTACTGAATCATTTAAAACTAGGGGGGTGGCTTTTTGTGATGATCTTAGTTTCCTTTGTTTTGACCCTGTGGCAATACTGTTTTTTCCTTTCTTATCTTCACTTTTCCTAGAATTATCTGTTGAAAAAGTACTTTCCTTCCATTTATTTACCTGCACTGCGTTTCCATTGTGATCCTCAGTGGGGATTTGGTCTTGGCTAATATGACTTGGTACTGGTACTTCAAGAGAACTCTTTGCTGCCTCAGTTGATTGAACATTTGAAACCTGCTGAGCTGCTTCAGGAGTGGTGGACTCCATGATTTCATCCGAGACCTGCTGAGCTCCTTCAGGGGTGGATAAACTTGTCTCCATGATTTCTATTTTTTCTGCATCATTCTGGGATACCACGGCATCTTGAGATTCCATTGACTCATGGAAAATATCCACAGCATCATCCTCTTGGACAGAAGAGTCCACATCCTGTAGATCAATTAAAGTATGGAAAGCATTTGATATGGTAACCATATTATTATTTTTTATCTCTTCCTAGATGGGGGGGAGTTCGGTTTATTGAGATTTTTTTCTCCAAAAGAGATTTGTGATAGGCTTAGAGATATCATCTAGAGAGTAAAAAGGCTTTCTTTTAAACTGACTAGGTCTGAGTGAGTTAGTATTATGATGCGAAAGAGAAACAGATTTCAAATTCTTCATTTGGAACTCAATTTCTTTTTGTGAGACCGATAGATTAGATTAACCTACCAAGTCTACTGATGCCTTAGGATCACTAACTTTATTTTTCTGATTGTCTACGGTTTGAATATCTTCAGGTACTTCAGCATGTCCACCCTTATTTGCCTTGTTATCAGCTTGATTTTTACCATTTTTCCTTAGTTCAGGGTGTAGAAAGTTACAAGTTGACTGACTGTGACAATTAATTCTACAATGAGTGCAGTACATTGGCAACTGATCATATTCAATTGGATAGTCCGCAACCTTATTACCAATGCCTACCACTATTGAGTTAGGGAGATGAAATAAAAGGTCCACTTCTACACAGACTTTGATTGTCGAAGGCCTAGTTAGAGCATTTGTTGCAGCATCCATTTTGAGAAATTTTCCTATTTGTCTGCTAATGCCTATAATTGCCGAAGTATTATAAAAATGTAAAGGCAGTTGATGGAGGGTTACCCATGCTGGAACCACAGATGATTCAGCCGTAGGTGAGAAATCTGGAGTCCACTTCTGGACCTTCATTGCTGCTCCATGAAACATCCATTGACCTTTCATCCAGCACCGTTGGTAATTTTCATTATCCTGAAAACGAATAAGCACATGTCGGTAATCAATAGATCCCAATTGAAAATTTTCTTTAAAACCTATCGATTTAAAAGCAGACAAAAGTTTCTCCATTGGAGGTTTTCCTCTGTTGAATTTCCCGACTAATGCATTCTGATAGTGTAAAGCCAAGAGCTCTCCTTCCTCGGGAGGACGGATGAAAGCTAATTTGCCCTTATATTCAATGATAGGGTGCAAATCGGGCGTGTCTGGGAGGGAGGATAAGAGTGGTGCAGGTTTAGAATTCAGAGCTTGTAAGAAGCTCTTGTGTGTGGACGGATGAGGTTCAGTGGTAGGCGTCAGAGACGCCATGGCCGAGAACCAGAGCCAAGAAAGAGCCGTTCAGAGAGAAAGGAAAACGATGATAGGAAAAAAACGGTAAAGAAATTTTGTAAACAGTGGTCAAACAGTGGTCAGTGTGTGTTTCGCACGTAGATTCGCACACAGTGGTGATATTTTTTCTTTCGTGTTTCATGTAATGATTAGGTAGATTTTGCATGTTCTTGTTTACAATGAGGATTTTTGAGATGAAAATTTTGTTGATTTGAAAATTTGAGCTCGAGACTCCTAATTGTGTTTTGATGGAATTGGATTTCATGGTTGGCATAGTTTTTCAAAAAAAAAAGAAGGAAATATAATGGATTAGGTAAAACAAATTGGCAATCTCGTGCCAAAACCTGACACGGTCCATGCCAAGAGCCTTAATCCGTGCCAGGAGAGTTATCACGAGAGGATGCTTCATGCCAAGGAGTTTGGCACGAGGGTTGGTTTGTGCCAAGATGTTTGGCATGGGGCCTTGTTTCGTGCCATACACATTTTGCGCTAAAAACCAATTTTTCGTTGCCAAATTGTTCAAAAATACAAATTCTCAAAAATATTGAAATTCTAACTCAAAAATGCATTTTTGGTTCAAAAATTTTGAAATTCCCTAATTTCTTTGGATTTTTTATGCAAATAGTACTTCCTACATTCCTAGGAATTAATTGATTGGACTATTGTCCTCTAACATGCAATTTTTTTAAAAAATCCATTCTTATCCTAATTGTACCTCTCTCTCTCTCTCTTATCATCTATGCTGAAGTTCTAAAACCATGGTATACTTTTCCACCTAATTTCATCATTTGACACATTCTTCCTTCTCAAGAAACACTCACTCACATACACTCTTGGTGAAACTAAAAAATTGAAGTTTTTCTTCAAAAAATTAGCAATTCTTGCTTCTTCTTGTGTGGATCTTGCAATTCTTAGCTTCAAATTCCAGGTAATTCATTGAAATATTTTGTTTATATGCTTGATTGACATTTTGGTGGTGTTATGAAAAGTTGATCTTCTAATAATTATGTGTGTTGTTAGGATAGATGTTTGGGCTAGTGTGTATGATCATGTAGTGAAGAAATTTGGGTCGTTTGATGTGTTATTATGTTTGAATGATATATTCTCCATGTGTTTCGGTGATTTGGGAGGAGATGGATCTTGGTTGCATAGTCTCATTGATGGATTGTTAATGACTTACATGAGATTGTTGTCCAATGAGGATGTTCTCATTTAAATAGCTTTCATGCTTGGATTATCATGTTTTGAATCTCTAGGATATTTACGTGGGATCTACTTGTAAATGATAATGTGAGCCATGCGTTGTTTTGATGATCACATTACCACTTTTCACCTCATTTTGTTAGGATGCCACAAAAAAGGAGTACTCCAGAGAATGGAAAGTCCACTCGGGGTGAGAAGAGGAAGAAACCGGTAAATGGTGCAAAACATGAACTGGTAACTCCTACTCTTCGAAACCCTGCAATTGGGACCGATGAGTTTTTGAGACTATCCAATATCTCCATGACTACAGCGCAGAGGTGGAGGAATTGGAGATAGAGCCAAAGAGGAGTATACTAGAGACTAGCTTCGCATGCAAAGACACACTGGTGGCTCTAGGCTTACTCGAGCCCGTGACCTATCTATTGGGTCGGGTAGGTCTAGAGGGGTTCTTAAAGAAACATTCTAAGACTTACATCAGGTGGACCCTAGAGTTCCTAGCTACTCTTTGGTTGGTCACGAACGAGAATGGACACAAGGAAATTAAATTCAATCTTGACGAAAAGGAGTATCAGATGATAAACTGGGAGATAGCCCGTGCCTTTCGATGGAGGTAAAAAAAATAGATCTAATAGGACACATTGTCAAAGGATGCCTTTTTTTCTCGGGAACTTTTGGAGGCAGCTTGCAGGCAAATCAATACATTACGATCTTACGATCTGTACATATATGCAAATCAATACATTACGATTGTGTTAATGCATTTGTAGACCCTACGGGTGGACGGAAGGCCCTGTAAAACCAACAGTGAATGTTTGCACTATGTTTCCCAAAATTATACTATTGGCCACAAATTTACTTGGGAAACCTCCATAGCTCCTAATACTACAATTGTTTTTAATTCTAACCATTCTTGTAATATAATGCACCAAATTTGGCGGTCCTAATGTAACCACTTAGGCCAACAACGTTCGGCCTATTTTTTTTCATTCATTAGTGTATTTGTCCGACGAAATTTCAAATCACGCAGTGTACAAAATTTTTATTCGACCCATCATCATGCATGTTTATCAAAAGTAAAAATATAAAACTGTTAAAGTGCAACACTGTCAATGTTTAGTACAGAATCTACTGTTTCTAACTGCTACTACAAGTTTTCTACGAATAATAACAAGAAAATTGTTCAACCCCGTCAGTAGGTTCTGTTGCATCACTATCACGGGTACTTGTGCCAATATTCATATCCTCGATATCGCCTTCGCGCAAGGTTGGGAAATGTCTAACTACTTCCACGACATTAGGAAATTGATACGTCATAACCTTGGCCATATGTTCGAGCCAGGATCTTTAATATTTGGATTCTTCAAGTAAGTTTGCTACACCAACCTCCAAGGCAGCAATTCTGGATTCAATAGTAGCGACATACGTGTCAAATGTCTGTCTATAGAAAGAGTCCACACAAATCTTACCCATTGGTTGGCCAAAAAGGTTATGTGCACGGGCACTAACTGTCACTCTTGAACAAATCGCAGATATGATACTGAAATACACAGAAGATCCTATCTGATCATGTTCCCTCTGTAACAGAGGAAAAATTCAATGACCAACATTCCATCGAAGCTTCTTCTTTATTGCATAAAAGAAGGTGGGGAAAAGTTTGTGGACTTCTGTGTTCACAGTTACTGGATGGATTCTAGACGCCACGAAGTGGTACCACCCATTCATTTCCGGAGTTAGACTTTTCTTAGGTATTTTGCTCCAGCCTGGTTTGACCAACTCATCTATGTCTGTACCTTCCATAGTTACTGTCCCAACGATCTCTTTCTCAATTGGTTGTAGAATATAGCCGTCATCACCTAGAAAATGGAGTGCGAGAAACTCGTCCTCATTGTTTGGAACGTTGGGCAACCTAAACAATCCATTGATAGATTCTAGTGTGACAGGGAAATTTTTACCTCTATAATACACATGATCGTAGCTCGGCCCACGTCAAGTTTGCGTAGAACTCACTTGCAATGGTCAGGTTGAATGGTTGTTGAGTCTCACAAAATTTTTCCCACCCAAGCTTCCGGATAGTTTGTTCGAATGAGAGATATGCTCCAATTCCGCTCTCTATGTGATAACGGCATCCTTTGTATGATTCATAGACCAATCCAGCCTCCTTGAACACAAAGGTAGCATCCGGGTAAGTGTGCGGTGATACTTTCAGCAATGATGGGGACGGTGAATGGCGTATTCTTTTCGAATTAGATTTGGGAGGTATTTCCTAAAAATTATATTGAAGCATTTAATCAAACACCTGACATGTAAGTCAAGCTATTCATGATGCCACATTCTCAATGATTTTATTTCATATGCAATTGCTAATTAATCATACTGATAAGGTATTGAAGTGGTTTACATGATTATATAACAACCTACGTAGGATTTCAACAAAGATAGGTAGTGATGGAGATGGTATTGAGTGAGAGATATAAATTTGCTACTGTGAAAATGTGGATCTGAGAGGGTTATAAATAATGGATTTTTTTCACACACCGGTATTCTACATATACCGGTGTAAAACGAGGCCTAAAGCAGACGCTTTCAATAAAAAATATTCTACCTAATCCGACCTAAGAGTAAATTTCAAAAAATATTTCTAAGTACCCAGCACCGGTACATTTACCGGTGCAAATTGAACAAAAACAGCTGCTTTAGGATGCTTTAAATGCCAACAAAATTTGGCTCTTCACACCAGATACGAATGCTCAAATATTTTTCTAAGTATCCAGTACCGGTAAACCTACCAGTGCAAATTTTTTTAAAAAGTAGCTGCTTAAGGATGTTTTAAATGCCAAAAAAAATCAACATTGTCGGACCCAAGAGAATAAAATTTAAAAAATTCTAAGTACTTTTCACCGGTAAGAGTACCAGTAAGAGTACAAAATAGAGAACATCCCCTATTTTTCAACACCGGTAATTAACTCTTTACCGGTGTAAAAAGCCAGCACCTAGTAGAAATTTTAATTAAAATTAAAACACATTTCACCGATTCAATTCATAAACACTCCATTGAATCATGGATCACACTAACCAATTCATAAAAGAGTGTCAATTAAATACATTACATGCTAATTTACTTAATTTCATAAGATTTTTCACAAAACATGGTCACAAAAACAACGGCCAGGAACGACCATTCTATCGCTTCCCCTTCAAGACATTGTCCCCACCTACAGTTTCACCTCTCTCATCAACCCACAACCCATCACCATGAGAACGCCTTCCAACAACGGGTCCCCCCACATCTTTTAAACTAGGAAATACTGATGGAAACTCAAGATTATCAGTTATAGCGGGCTGATCAATCTCCTCGTCAAAGTAAAACTTCTTCCCATGCAACACCACATGATACTTTTCATTCGAGGGTTGTTGATGTAAAAAACCTATCATGTAGATAAGATGAACTCATTATCTTTATATCCTACACGATTCAAGTCGACCAACATGAACCCCATGGGTTTCTCAACTACAACACTGAAATCGTGTTCCACCCAATGACACTTGAAGACAACAACCTTGAACTCTATATAATACAACTCCAAAATTTCCTCAATCGCCCCATAGAGAGGCATCATAGCAACAACCGGCTGTTTATCTCTCTTGCTTTCTTTCCACATTGACATATTCAATATAAACACCACTGTTTTGAGTGTTGTTCTTTTCATCCTTCGCCAATGTTGAGAAACTAAAGCCATTAATATCATAACCAAGGTATCATCTAACGGTGCAGTTCGGCTTCCTTGCAAACACTTGTAGCTTACTGGGCATCCGATTATAAAACTAGTTAAAAAACCTTGAAGAATGCTCAACCTAAATTTTATTCGGGGGCCAGTCTAGATAAATCTTTTCTAACAGGGAAACATGCTCTTCAACATATGTTACAATCTTTCTACTATTACTTAATACATACAGGTCCATAGCCATCAACTCAGCGTGATAGGGTGTATGAAGCGTACCCATAGAACATGGAATCCCATTCCGCCTTCTGCGGTGGGGTTCACCTGGAACACCAACTCCTCTTCTTCCAACCAATTTCTTTGTACAATACTCGACGATCTCCTCAGTGAAATACCTCTAAAAAATGGAGGTATCAGGCCGACTACGATTATGAACATAACCCTTGAAAACATTCATGTGACACTCAAAGGGGTACATCTGCATTCCAACAGGCCCACACAATCGTATCTCCCTAACCAAGTGTACCACTAGATGCACCATGATTTCAAAGAATGATGGGGAAAATACTTCTCCAAATGACATAGAGCAACAATAGCCTCTCGATCTTTTTCATCTAGCTATTGTCTGCTTATATTTTTCATGCACATCGAGTTGAAGAAGAAACACAAGCGCATAATTGAAAATATAACTTCCTCTTCTAAACACCCACAGATTTCAATGGGAAATTTTTTTTCGCATAAGGACATGACAATCGGGTAATTTCAAAAGCATTAAGACTCAACTCATCATTTACAAACTGATTAACATGAGAGGAGTAACTGGATAGTACCTTCATTCCTTGGATGCTCTCACACCAATCTCCTCTCAGCAACTGATAGATTGTAAGGAGCGGGGGGTAGGTACGTTTGCTTCCCTCTGACCTCCGGTGCCAGATCTAACCGTATACCAAGGTCCACTAAATCTTTCTTCGCATTCAAGCTATCCTTAGTCTTCCCGGGAATGCTCAGAAGCATTCCAATTAGACTCTCACACATGTTCTTTTTGATATGCATGACATCCAAACAATGGCGAACCACCAAATTTTCCCAGTACGGAAAAACAAAGAAAGTGGACCGTTTCATCCACGGTCCGTCTACAGCCCCACCACCCTTTGATAACTTTTTTCCAAGAAAAACATTAAATTTCTTCACCTTATTATGAATAGTTACACTGGTTAAAGGTTTGGGTGCCTTTCTCCCCTCTTTCCCACCAACGAATGCAATCGCGTCATTCCGTAACTTGTGTTTCACCAGCAGCAATTTACGGTGACCCAAATAAACAGTCTTCCACCCATTTCTCAACTGATGGTAATCTATCTCATCCTCATAAATTAGGCAAGCCTTGTGACCCATAACCATATACCTAGAAAGGTTACCATATGCTGGGAAATCATTTATGGTACAAAAATGCATCGCCGTCAATGTAAACTCTTCACCACTACAACCATCAAACATTAAGGCACCAACTGACCTAAGCACCTCCAAATCTTCTATTTAAGGGGAAAGATAAGTGTCTATGTCATTTCCAGGTTGTTTTGGCCTTAGAATCATAATGGGCATCAACACATATTTTCTCTTCATCCACAAGTACGGGGGAAGATTGTAAATGGCAAGCATAACCAGCCACAAACTGGGTTTCGAGGACATATTCCCAAATGGGTTCATACCATCAGTACACAAAGCAAATATCAAATTTCTAGGTTCGGATGCAAAGTGTGTATACATCTTATCCAATTTCTTCCACTGGTTTGCGTCAACCGGGTGTTGAATTTTATCATCATCTTTACAACCTCCCCTATCAACGCACCATATCAAGTTCTTTGCATCATTTTCATTCTTAAATAACCTTCTCAGTCTCGGAATAATTATAAGATACAAAATAGATTTTGTAGGAACCCGCCTCCTCACCGGCATAATATGCTCTCCACCGACACCAACACCAACATTTCTCTTCTTCTTATAATGTGACACATTACATACAAGGCAAACAATCTTATCCTTAAGGTTACCCCCATATAGGACACAATCACTTAGAAAAGCATGTATTTTTTCATACTCCAATCCCATCGGACACAAAATTCTCTTAGCTTCATAAAGGTTACCCAGAATCCTGTTACCGGGTGGAAGCTTTTCATTAAAAACTTAAGCAATTTATTCATGCTAGTATAACTCAATGACCCTAAACCTTTCAAATTAAACAAATCCATCAAATACGATATGACCGTGTCTTTCTTCTTGAAACAGGGATACAATGGTGTGTCCTCTCACCAAGGAAGTTAGCCAAAACCTCAGGCCTTCCTCTAAACTTATTAGCAACCTCCTCACACATGTCATCCAACTTAGCATCCCCAAAATACTCTCCCTCACTACTAACTCTCACTTACAGTGGTGATTTTTCCCCATGAAAGGTCCCACAACATAATCTTTTGCAAACCCCGAGCTATACAAATGGAGTTTCAGGATATCCTTCTTATCAGTACAAACTCGATTTCTACAATCAAAGCATGCTCCAAGAACTCTTCAAGGAACATAATATATTCATCGCTCACCCTACTAACGCTAGCATACACTTGCTTACGCCTCTCAATGGCGCGATACAACTCTACATATCAATAAATGTCCAATAATCAAACTTCAACATATTTAATACAATAGAATTTTTCATGATGACTTCTTAATCATGCAACATAAAAAATGCACAATCTACACCAATATTCCACATTACAATTAAATCATTCTAAACATGTCAAACACTATAGGAATTAAAAGCCCACCTTGAGAATAAATCACAAACTAATATCAACAATTCTACCTCAATCACCAGTAAATGATCAAACACAAAATGTAAATATCTCTACTAACCAAAACCATACATGAAATCCATAATATCGATAAATATAATTTAAAAAATGGTACCTTCAAGGAGGCTTCATTGTGGAGAATTCAATGCCTTCATAACAAAAAAAATATCATTAATGAACCTCTTTTTCCAAAAATCCCATTTTTAATCCGCTAAAAAAGGTGGTAGGTGAGCATTTAATGAGATTTTCTACATCGCTATTTAGACTTTACCGGTGCATTTGTAGCCTATTACACAGGTAAAAATAGTCACCGGTGTAGATATTTAGCCAAAACCAACGTATTTTCTTCTTCTGCACCGGTAAGATCATAGTACCGATGCAAAAATGAATACTTTTGGCACCAAATTACTACAAAAAGAAATTTCCAATGCACCGGCATTAAGAAAATGCCGATGTATGTTCAATTCCTGCACCGGTTCTAATAGTAGCCGGTGTACAAATGAAAATTTTTCCCGCATTTTTTTATTCCTGCACCTGTAATTTTCCGTTACCTGTTTAAAAAGTTGTCCTCTTGGTGCTGAATTAATAAAAAGGGAAATATGTACACACCGGTAATCGTTTACTGGTGCACATGTAAGCAAATGCACCGATCAAAACAACCTATACAGATAATACCGGTGCAAATGTTTTGAATTTGTACACTGGTGGAACCAACACCGGTGCAAAAGTAGGTGAATTGTACACCAATTGATAGGATACCGGTGCGTGTGTATTTATTTGCACTAGTACTGATGTTAACATGATAAATACTGGTGCAATTGGTTACATACGCACCGATATACCTATACTCATGAATTTATACCAGTCCGTATCTACCTATTTTTCAGTAGTGTCGTGCCATGATGATGGCCCCGAGACTTTGTCTCATGAAGGTGGGAAAACTGGGCAGGAAATTCTTTTTGTCGATTTTTTATTTTCCACCCCCCAATTTTTCTCAAAAATACAACTTTTCGAAATGGAAGTTTGGATTTCAAAATTAAAAATGCATTTCTAATTCAAGAAGTGGGATTTCCTATTTCCTTAGGATTTTTGATGAAATTAGTACTTCCTACGTTCATTAATTGTACTACTTGTCCCCTAATTTGAAATTCCATCTTTATCTAAATTTTACAGCTCTCTATCTCTCTCTCTCTTTCACCTATGCTGAAATTTTATTCTCATGGTACAATTCTCCACCTAATTTCATCATCTACAAACTCTTTCTTTGCAAGAAACACTCAACCACACACACTCTTTGGTGAGCTCAAAAAAAGTGAAGCTTTTCTCCCAAAAATTTGCAATGTTTGCTTCTTCTTGTATGAATCGTACACTGCTTGGCTTCAAACTTTGGGTAACCCTTTGATCTCTTTGTATATATGCTTGATTGACATTGTGGTATTTTTATGAAAAAGCATTATTTTTGAATGAGCATGTGTTGATGTGATGTTGTTTGAGCTTGTGTGTCCAATCTTATGATGATGAATTTATGAGAGTCTTGAATGTGCTATTGATCTTGAATGATGTGTTCTTCATTTGTGGGTGATTAGAGAGAGCATGAATCTTGTTTGTATGAATCTATTGATGGGATGGTGAAAGGTATACATGATATTGTTGATTGATGAGGAATATTCTTGTTTTAAATGACCTTCATGCTTATACCATCATGCTTTGAATGTTTCATCTTTTTGGGAGAATGTTATTTATTGGATAACATCATAGGCCATGCCTTGTTTACTATCACATTTCCATTCTTCTCCTTCATTGTGTTAGGATGCCTCCAAAAATGGTACTTCGGAGAAAGAGAAGTCTTTGCAGGGTGAGAAACGGTAGAAGCCGATAAAGGGTGCAAACCCTAAATTAGAAACTCCCATTCCTTGCAACCCCAAATCTTTGGCCGATGAGTTTATGGGTTTTATCAACATTACTAGGACTTCAACCAGGGAATGGAGGAATTTGAGGGAACCAAATAGGAGCATTTTGGAGACTAGTTTTGATTGCAAGAGCACCTTGATGGCTCTAGGCTTACTTGAACTAGTGACCTTTCTTTTAGGCTAGGTAGGCCTAGAAGGATTTCTCGACGTCCACTCAAAAACCTACATTAGGTGCACTTTAGAGTTTCTAGCTACTATTTGGAAGGTCACAGATGTGTAGGGTAACAAGGCGATTAAGTTCAACTTAGATGACAAGGAGTACCAAATGACCTTTAGAGAGGTGGCATTAGCTTTTAGGTGGAAGACCGACCTAGACATTCCATAGACTCATCGCCAAGGAATTTTGTACCGCCTTGGGAATTTTTGGAGATAACTAACCGGGATCGACACGAAGAACCTGAGCTAGAGCACGATTATAGTCCACCCGGCAATACGTTATGTTCATCAACTCCACTTACGAGCGTTCTTTGCCACAGTTGATCTGCTTCATTTTGCGTGCATTTACTGTTGCATTTGACATAGTTTTTAGTTACTTTTAGTTGGTGGATTGCTAGTATTAGTTGTGTTTACGTGACAAGAGATTTAGATTTCCTTGTTTGATTTTCTTGTCTAAATCTCGCATTTTGTAAACTTAATTGGTACTAATGGACATCTTGTATCAACGGGCTCCTTGATCTTCCTTATGATCATCTTTAGTAGGTCGCCCGTGGGTACTTTTTGGTTACATTCTATGTGAAGATCATTCGAAAGGGCAGTAGAAGATTAAAGGCCGTTCGAAAAATGGACCTTGGAAGTAAATAAAATATTTAAGATACTTGGATGCGTGTCCATTTGGACAAGGGGACTTGTGTGTGTATTTGTAGAGATATAAAATAATATATATTGAATAATATAAATTTTATGATTTCTAATTGTTCATTATCAAAAAATTAACCCAACATTAAATAAAATCATTTGTCATCATTGAGAGAGTAGAGTTTAGATAATTTTTTAGACTTCATCTTGTATTAGGAGAAACCTCTCATTTTTGTTCTTTCCTTCCAGTTATAATGAGAAATAACCATACTGATTCAAACACAAAGAGACCAAACAATTTTATCCAAAAACCCTAACTGTTGACATAGAGGATATGTTTGGTGTAGTTGTATGTGAATGGGAAATTGCAATGGTTACCAAAAATAAAATTATTATCCATGACTCTTACAAATCGAAAATTGCAACAAATATATATTTTTGATATAGGAGATAGTACGCTTTCTAATTGTAAATATCCTTTTATGAAGTACCAACTAAAACGATCCTAATTAATCATCGATTTTTCCAACTTTCTATCACTTACAATATACATATAGTAAAAAAACATCCCAAGTGTATCATTTGACACTTCACCAATATTAGTGATAAAGCTGATGCTTTCTTCTGTTTCAATTTCTAGCATAGCTAGGAAAATTGAGGAGCGGTGCACCAAAATGTCACGGTTCGCAAAAATAGCCTACGGGGAAACATCATGGAGGCAACTAACCCGTGAAGTTACTCTATTACTAGCACCTAGCGGGGTCGTAAATTGATGAGACGTCAAATGCATGTATTTTTCAAAGCACTTAACATCTCTTTTGTCATATTTTTGTTATAATATTGCGAGATTTAGATAGGTTTACATGATAAGGGGTTTTGATGACCATTTTTGGTTTTTATGTCTAAATCCTTCATTTTGTAACCTATGTTTAGTCTAATGGATTTTTGGTCCTTACGAGCATCTAGATTCCGTTTTCTGAGATTCATTTGTAGATGTCTCATTAGCCCTTTGGAGTGGTTTAGTGAAGGCCATGTGCCAAAATGTGGTAGAAGATAGAAGGGTCGAAAAAGGAAGGGAAAGAAGACGATGAATTGTCACCCGGAAGTTTAGAAAAAGTTAAAATTGACCGAGAAGAATTAGCCTACAAGGGTTGGCTTAAATGGATTCATCTTCTTGAGCACTATAAAATCGACTGCAGGAACTCCCAAAATGGATCAACGGTTCACCCATGGGAAGCAAAACAAGAACGCACGAATTGTAGCCTATCTGAATTTTTTGGGCTGAACCTCCGCCGCCAGGGCGACGCCATTTCTGCCCGGGTGGGAGCCTGCTGCATTATTTTGGTTTTCTTGACCAAATTAGACTATAAATATCCCCTCATTCTTCCCCATTTGCCTGAGCTTGACTTGGGGGCTCCAAAACCCTAGTTTTTCACCATTTTCTTCCATTTCTTCTTCTTTCTTTGTAGATATTTGTTCTATGTTACGGGTATTGATTATCTAGCTTAGTTTTGTACTTGGGAGCAATTGATTGAGACTTCCTTGCTAATGTCTTGAGAATCATTTCTATCTATCTATTGCTTTCTCTATTGTGCATTTATTGAGCTTTGAATGTGGATTGTTAATGGCATTAATGTTGTTGGAAGTTTGAGTATATAAATTTCTTGTATGATTGCTTGTTAGGGTTGGGAGAAAGTAGCTAATTTTTCCCTCTTTTGATGTGGAATCCAAGAGTATGAGTTACAGCTTCTAAATGATGTTGATGTGTTGATAATTGTTAGATGAATGTGTTGATGTTGAACTCGTTGTCATGTTTGTTTTATGTAGCAAATGAGATAAGTCTATGAATGTCGATTGTTCTTGACTAATTTTGTGTAAATGCATGAATTGGTTAAATGCTTAGACACGGTGTAGTGTTTATAAGTATTTCCAAGCTTGTTTATTCTTCGTGCTCAATGCCATCAATGGGATACGTTTAGTCGTGTTTCAACTAAGGGATTCATTGGTGAGGTTTGACAAGAGATGTCAAATTCCCACTTGCAAACTACTATCAAAGAAGGATAGAAGATTTATCTTCACAACAAGTAGTTAAAGAAATTAATAGATTGGTTCACTCGTTCTTGAAACTTTTGCTATTTAGAATTGTTGTGTTCTTAATGCTATGTTTTACTTCATTTATGCCATAGGGTGTTTGAGAATAGGAAGCGTTTGTATGATTAAAGTGTTAGAGTGTTAGGAAAGAAATGACAAATTCCTTAGCTCTGTGGCATGAAAATCCAAGAACATGGACTTAGAACTTCTCGTTCATAATGTGTGGTGATTCTTGATAGATAAGTATGTTAATGTGGATTGTTCTCATATTTATTCTATAGATGCATTGAAAGGTTGAATCTTGAATGTGGTTTGTTCTAGGTTTAGCCTAATGATTGTTATATTTTTTTAAATGGCTATGTCTTTGGTAGAAGGATTGTTGTTATAAAATCTATGGTCCTTTGTGTGAAATTTCGATGATGAAATACCTCTATGGTGTGGTTTTCTTAGTGACTGTCAACGAGGTTTGCAAATGGTCGTTGTTTGTCTTTGCAAATCACTATTAAGAAGGAATGAATTTTGATCTTCGAATGGAAAGTGATAACATTCCCCATAGATAACAAATGTAATTGAATGAGTGAATGGTTCAATGATCTACATGAGGTTTGGAAGTGGATATCAATTGCCCCCAAGGCTTTATTTTTGTTGTTTTTACCCCTTTTTCTTAGTTTGTTTGATGGTTAGTTAGTTACTTAACTTTGCTAGTTAGTTTGTCTTTTAATTTCATAACTTAGGAAAACCAACCAACCAAAACCCCTCATTTACTTGATTTTATGTATTTATATATGTACTTCTAGCCTAATATGAACCTTATATGTTTAAACGCTTAGGAAAATCCCTCTTCTTTGTGGACGACCCCAATTTTCCACTATCTACTTAATTGTATTTAGTAAGCATAAAAGGCATATAAATTATAAATTTGAGAGGTATGGTGACGACCTCCCACTTGAGAGAGAATTTAACCCTTGGAGTGCAGAGATGGACAAAGATAGATCTTATAGATGTTGCTCCTATACTCCCTTCTAACTACAATAATGTAGCCAATGGCAAGTCCAGAGTCGTCCACAGAGATACTAGGGTTTGAAAGTTAGCTTTACACAACCCACAATCGGGCGTCACTTTGATTGTGTGTCGGGAATAGCTAGTGCTTTGTACAGGTAATCTAGGGGGGTTGTGTCTAACAAACTGCTGAGCACACAAGAGATTAGAACTATGACTAACTAGTCTCGGGGTATTTGTGT
Organism: Rubia yunnanensis; assembly: GCA_037428765.1. NCBI lineage: Eukaryota > Viridiplantae > Streptophyta > Magnoliopsida > Gentianales > Rubiaceae > Rubia > Rubia yunnanensis. The sequence goes on from CM075066.1 coordinate 23,290,590, forward strand.
AACATGAACGATTAATGACCTTGATCCTAGATTCTATCACATACAAGTATATAGACCTATTCTTATGCATATGTCACATAGTGTAGAGATGTCCGGTAATTCCCAATGTCACAAAGGATTGTCTCCCTTCAAGAGTCATCCCACTGTCTCCATAATTAGGGATGTGCATCGATCTTTGAAACCTGCAATTCATCCCCGCCATCCACTCCCAATGCTAGCACACCCCCCCCCCTTAAAGGATCTCAGCCTTGCGTAGATCACAACCGTTAGATGAAAAGGTAAGGATAATGCATCCTTGGCACTCCACTATGGACACCAACCCTAGGCCTAGAGAGAAAGAAATTTGCATCTTGTGATGAATCTAGGGCTGCTATGACCCTAGTCGCTAAAAACTATGAGGCTTATCTATCGGGATAAGACATTGATGTACTAAATTTTTTATCCCATTTTTAACACATTCAAAGTCTAATTTTGTAATAGATTAGGGACTTAATTGGAAAGAAATTGAAATTTTATCAATTAGAGGGTTAGGATGAATTCACCTATTTTAAATCCGAACTATTTCATTTGATGTGTTCTGGTTTTGAAGAGTTCAAGTTTTTAAGAAGAGTTGAAGAAATAAGAATCTTTTGAAGAACAATGGCAAGTATTGAAAATTTGGTAGAAGATGGACAAAGACAGCTCCGCGGATCACAACATATACTAGGACCCACAAAGATAAGACGTCGTCGAGGGATTTGGACAGAAAAACCTTCGTGGGCCACGACATAGACCGCTGCCCATGAAAGATGGATTTGTAACCACTTATCATCCTAGGTTTCATTTATTGCTTATTATTTACTCTATGTTCACCATGGATTTTTTCTTCTTTGTTATTGGTTTAGCTAATCTAGGATCAATACACTCTTAGGAGAAATTGGGAAGCATTTCTAGTATGAATCAAGAACATCATCTCCCTTCTCTCTGTCGTCTCTCTACCCCGTATTCTCTTGCATATTTTTTCAATGGAAACATCCTACTACCTGTAATTTTTTATCAACAGTAACCAGAACCCTCTGCCTGAACCTGGCTACGACCACTCTCACCGCCATGGCGGCACAACCATCTCATCAAACCCAGACGAGATCTTTTGCACAAGTCCTTAAAACTAGAAACAATCTAATATCATATGCTTTACCATCAATCCCATTACTCATCATAAATGAGAAGTTTCTTGCCTCTATAATCCGGACCAAATCCAACTTCAATTAAGCCATTACTGAAATGCTCTAATTGGTAATTTTCCAAAGGGAAGACCTACAATGGAAAAAGTAGAAGCAGACTTCAGAACGATCATTTTTACCAAAAAATATCAACTTGGAGCAATCAATTTCAAAAATGTTCTTATTCATTCCCCGAATAAAGAAGACTTCTAGAGGTGTTTGATTAAGGATGTTTGATCCTTCAATGGAGTGAACATGAGAGTCCTCAAGTGGACCTTTGATTTCCAGCCTACAACAGAGTCCTGTATAGTTTCGGTGTGGGCTACGATCAGTAACGTCTCACTATATTACTATAATCTCCAATTGATCAAGCCTATTGGGAACCAGATAAGAAGCTTCATAAAGATGGAAACCACCACACGGAAATTATCCAGACCATCTGCAATGAAGATCTGTATTGAGGTTGATAATCAAGCCCAACTGCCAGCTTCCATAAGGTTAGGTTTTTTAATTGAAAATGAAAATTTCTCTATACAAGTTGAGAACCTCCCTGTGTATTGTAGTCACTGCAAAAAGGTTGTCATGAAATTTAAAATTGTAGAATCCTTAACCCCTACTTAGCCCCTAAATCTGTAAATAAGCCTAAACCTGTAAAGGTTATGGCCACTAACCATGAAACCTGGAAACAAAGGAACATTGAGGCTGCTTCTGGTATAACTGTCTCTCAAAAACATGTTGAAGTTGCTAAGCAAAACCAGGTGATACATACAGAGCCACAAACCCCGGAGCAGAGTATCCCTCAGCCTGAGACTAGTGAACCAAATGGGAAAACCCCTACCCATAATGTAGCTCACCATAATACTCAACCCAGTACACCCCAACTTGATTAATACCAGGCTACTCAAAAAGCACAAGAAGTGATAGTGAGTAAATCACTAAACTATACTGCTTTGAACCTTGGGAATAGCTTTGAACCACTGAACAAGACTGTGATACTAGATCCTCCTGACCTATTCTTTTCACTGGAGATAGAAGGCTGTAATAAAGACAAAGCAGTAGTTTTGGAATCAGATGAAGGAAAAGCCATACCAATTCAGTATGCCAAGGATGATCTTGCAGGTTTGTCTCTCTCCCCCCCTCCTACAGAAAATGATACTAATAGTATTAGTTGTAAATCACTTAGAACATAACCTTCCATTAAGGGACTCAGATGATCTGGATTCAGAAGACTCTCAAGAATCAAGTTCTCAAGTGCTTTAGCATGAACATGGAAGTAACTCTATTCTCCCAATTAATATCAACATGAAACCTGTAAAGACTCAAAAAATAACTCTCTTTAATGAACTCAATAAGATGAACTTAAGGCCATCTTCAAAAGGCACAAAATTTTGTTTAATTGATAGACAAAAACAAGAATTTGAAGTTTTTGGTATGGAATGTAAGATGTCTTGATACTTCAATTGAAAGATTAAAAAAACTCATTGAAATTCATTGCATTCAGTTGCTATGTGTCATAGAGCCTAAACATAATTCATCTCAGGGTGATGAATACGGGATTAAATTAAATTTTGATCATTGTTTCCGCTCACAAATCAGTAATATCTTGATCTTTTGGAATTCTGATGTCCAAATCCAGCTCTAAAAAGATGAATCTCAGTTTCTCGCTATCAAAGTCAAGATTCTTTCCCTCTCAACTACAAAGTACATTTATTTTGTAAATGCCTCTACTTCACTGATAACTAGGAGAGAATCATGGAAGTATCTGTCAAACTATAGTAACACTACTAAACTGATTATAGGGGACTTTAATGCCATGTTTTCTATAACTGAATATAAGGGCCCTTATAGACCAAATGCTATCAGTATCAGGGATTTTTTTTAATTCATAGACAACAAAAAACTACGACATGTTTTTACTTTTGGTAATACTTTCACATAGTTAGAAGAAAACCTAATATTGAAAGATTGGACCATGCCCTGGCTCATAATGTATGGATTCTAGACCACCATAATAGCTCTGTACAGGTATTAAACAGGATGTCTTCTGATCACTCCCCCATTCTTTTGACCATAGGTAAATATTTGACTACAGTCCTCAAACCTTGGAATTAACACATGGTTAACTAGACTTGAACTACATGATGTCATCTTAAATAACTAGAATTAACCAGTTTCTAAGAAAGATATACTGGGAGGTACTTGCCTTACCTCTCAAAGTTAAATTTATAAGCTCTAAATGCTTCCAATCTACAACTAAGTAGGTTACTTCCCATTTGAAGATCAACATTCAATCATTCTTAATAGTAATTTGCAAAGACAGACAATGACCATTTGCAAACCTCGTTGACATTCATTCTAAGAAAACCACACCGAAGATGTATTTCATCAATGATATTTCACACAAAGGACCATATATTTGATAACAACAAGCCTTATACCAAAGACAAAGCCATTTAACCAATATAGCATTCATTAGGCTAAACCTAGAAACAATCACATTCAAGATTCAACCTTTCATTGCATCTATATGATAAATATGAGAAAAATCCACATTCACATACTTATCTGATAAGAATCACAACACATTATGCATGAGAAATTATAAGTTCATGTTCTTGGATTTTCTTGCCAAAGAGATAAGGAATTTGAAACTTTCCTAACACCCTAACACTTCAATCATACAAACACTTCCTATTCTCAAACAACCAATGGCATAAATGAATTAAAACGTAGCATTAAAAACACATGAATACTAACTAACAAAGGCTTCAAGAATGAGCGAAACAATTTATTCACTACTTTCACTACCTGTTGTGAAGATAAATCTTCTATTCTTCTTAGGTAGTAGTTTTAAAGAGTGAATTTGACATCTCTTGTCAAACCTCACCAATTACTCCCTAAGTTGAAACACGACGAAAAGTATCCCATTAATGGCATTGAGCACGAAGAATCAACAAGCTTGACAACACTTATAAACACTACACCATGTCTAAGCATTGAACTAATTCATTCATTTACTTAAGATTAGTCAAGAAACGCTCATAGACCTCTCCTTTTTGCTACAATAAACAAACATGAGAAAGAGTTCGACGTTGTCACATTCATCTATTGATAATCACCACATCAACATCATTTAGAAGCTCTAACTTATGTTGTTGGATTCCATATTAAAAGAGGGGAAAATTAGCTACTTTCTCCCAACCCTAACAAGTAATAATACAAGCAATTCATATACTCAAACCTCCAACCACATTAATGCCATTAACAATCCATATTCAAAACTCAATACATGCACAATAGAGAAAGCAATGGATAGATAGAAATTATTCTAAAGACATTACTAAGGAAGTCTCAGTCAGTTGATCCCAAGATTAAATTAGCCTAGATAATGAAAAGACATAATAATCCTACAAAAACTAAGAAAAGAAAGAAGAAAGCGAGGGTGTGAAACCTAGAATTTCATAGGAGGGGAAGAGAGGTTAAGAGAGAGGATAGGATTTAGTATTTATAGTATAGAAAAGGCAAAGAAGATTTCTAGCCACCCAAAGTTCGTGACGCGCGAACTTATCTTCGCCCGTAGCGAAGACTGCAGTCAGCAATTCTAAATTATTTTCCTTCTTGGTTCAATTTCTCTTCTTTACTTCAATTTTCTTCCATTCTTAATGTCTTCAAATTTTCAGAGCAAGTCTTCAAAGTTTTCAAAAGGTGATCATAAACGGCCTCCGGTCTTCAAGTCTTAATGTTATTTCCTTGTCACACAAAATCTACTTAGAAAAGTTAAAATAGTGCAAAAGTCGCTCTTACCTCTCCTATGAGAATTTAAAGGTAAAACACAAGATCTAGTTGACAAAAGGAGGCAAAAGTGATCCCAAAAGGTTCCAAAATATGGACATAAAATGGACACAACAAACCTCCCCAAACTAAAACCTTACTCGCCCTCAAATAAAAAAATATCCAAGCACACAAAGGAATTCATATGTCCACATCCTAAACTAATATTCCCCCAAATCAAAGCCTCACAAAAACTCTCAATTCAAATATCCCAAAATCAAAGCTCAAATGAGAATTTTTCACACAAAACCCCAATTCCTAAATCTAACCAAACCAACCACTTATCAATTCACTACTACCCATACAACATATCCAAGTCCCAAGTTGATAATCTCAAGGTCCAATGGAACAAAATAAAGTTAAAACCATATGAAAGTTTTGAGCACATATTTCACTTAATACCAATATATGAACTAAAGTCCAATGGCACAATATTAAGTCAAAATCATATAGGAGGTTCAAACACATACTTCACTCTATACCAATATATCAACCCAAAAACGAAGTACACAAAGGATAAATAATTTCTCAACTTCATTTTTTCCCGCTAAATTTCCCAATCCAAAGAGGTCTCAAAAAGTTGAGCTACCCGATCCATCCATATGGAAACCGCAACCTTATGACCCCAACGTCTACAAATGAGTGAAATCATAGAATTTTTTTTTCTTTTCTCTCTATTTCTCTCATTTTCCTTAGGAGCCCATTCGGGTTTCCATCCTAGCCACACATCATGTTTCTTTAGCTCACATCTCATCCTTTTCCGTGCATTTAGCCTCTCATTTTTGCCTAGGTCACCCTTTTGGGTTCTTGACCTATCTGGGCCCCCAATGTTGCTTAACTTGCCCTCTTGGGTTTTCAACTTAGCGGTTTTCTTTTAAATTCTATTTTTTTCAGAATTTTTAAATTCTAATTTTTTTCTTCCTTTCCACATGCTTTTCCAATCAAAAGTAGCAAAAAGCATTCCAAATCAAGCTTGCCTGCATTTGAGTCCTCTAACCCCTCTCCACACTTAAAACATTACATTGCCTTCAATGTAACATGTAAGGCAAGAACAATTAAACTCAAGGTAAGAGGTAGATTGACTCCAATTTCTTTGCATAATCGCCGATGATATGGCGCAATCCCATGTATTTTTATTGAATAGGTCCCAAAATTGGTTTTGGAGCTGGAGGGAGGAGTAAAAGTGTCGTAGAAGAACTCACCCCCAAGCTAAATGTTGTCTTCTTGGTGCCGTTTGATCAAGACTAATACCACAGAGAACAACATCAAACTCACAAGTACATAAGGATTTGTAATACTAGGTTTAGCATTAAAAGTTAATAACCATAATATTCTCAAAGAACAACTAATGCCTCAAGCAATCACCACTGTGAAATTATCCAATGAAAATATCTAACATATATCGACAAGTATCCAAGCATCATTATAGAATATAGAGATCAAGATCACAATGATGTAGTCAATACACTACAATCAACAAGGGTATTATAAAGATGCAAGAATATTCATGTTTATATATGTAAGATGGTGGAGAAATGAGTGGAGGGGTGGTAGTTCTTGGGAGTAATTGGTGGAGATGAAGGAGGTTATGAGAAGAAAAATGGGTACTGCCCATTTTGAACCTGCTTTGGTCAATCTTCAGAACGGGTGAAGAAAATTTTGCGATGGGATAACATTTGTTCGCGACGTGCACATTGCTGGACCTGAAACCTCAAATTTTCTCAAAGCTCTTGATTACTCGCGATGGGAAAAGAAATATCTGCGTCGCGCGAACAAGGTTCGTGATGTGCGAAGATTTGTTCGCCCCTGCTCATTGGAGGATATGAAAGCTCAATATTTTGCCTATCTTTCCGATTTCCCCACACGGGGTGAAGATATCTTCGTGACGGGCAAACAGTTTCTCGTGATGCACGAAGACTTGTTCGCCCTCATGAACTATGAGTTTTCCCAACACTTACGAAGATTTTGAATTCACCAAATGTCCAAGCTTTTCCTTCCTTTGTCCAAGCTTTTCTCCCTTCCTCAATCCAACACCAAGCTTTTCCAATTGCTACAAATTCATGGAAAAACACACTGTAAAAAGAACAAGGAAAAATAACAAAAAATAATCAACAAAAACCAAAAATAAAAGCTAAAATTATTTAATTCGTCGGTTTGACTTAGCTCCCTATGTTTAAGATCGTTGGCACGACCCTAATGCTGAAGGCTGGAACCCCTTCACTATGAGTATCCAATATTAGAGAGGTAGGGGTACAAAACTTTCAAGAGGAAAGTTTCGTGGAGGTGGAGATGGTTTAAAAGGAGTTGGGTGGTTAGAAGGCTTGGGGTTGTCTTTTGGCTCCTCTCTTATCTCCCTCAAAACTTCTGAAAATGGTGGAGTTGGCTCACTTGGTGGGGGTAGGGGAGACAACACTAATGAACGCAGTACAATCACCTCTTTCTCCATTTTTTCATCCTCAACAACCAACTCCTCATCCCCTTCGAACTCAAACTCATTTCCCATGGTGACCTTACTCTCCAAATCCTCAAGCTTGATATGGTATGGTGAATTTTTGGAATCACGAGCTTCCATTTGGGCAAACGCTTCTAATATACTCCTCGCATGCCCCTCAATAGCCTCAACACTAGAGGAGATTTGAGTGTCCGGTTCCTCGCTAGTCAAGTTGTTCATGTTTGCAATTGCATTCTTGACTTCCTCACGTGTCAAACTTGAACTGCCTCGTTGGGCTTGGTTTTGGGGTATGGTATAAAGTTGTGATGGGCAACTATTTTGCTCGTACTGTTGGTTTTCCGGCTCTTTTTCATACCACCAATCCAGATTACCACTCTACTCCAGATTAAAAGAATTGTGGTATGGATACCATTCTTGGGTTTCTTACCCTTGAAAACCAACATCCCCTACCTCTTGGTAGAACTCTTCATGACACCCTTGGTTTTGGATACCAACGGTTCTTTCCCTCTCATAGTGCTCCTCCCTCAACAAATAACAAGACTCGGTAGGATGGTCAGAATGACACATCCGACAAAACCTTTCTTGTTGAGCCTTTCTTCTCTTCATGAATTCCCTCCAGGTGAGACGATCCATTTTTTTATAAAAATATTCTTTTTCAAAACTCTGGAATTATATTGCAAATATTCTCGATTAAAATTCACCAAGAACTCAAGCAACACTTACTTCAGACAAAAACAACTAGGAAGTGGAAAATAAAAACAACTAGCTATTATGCTACCAAATATGGCAAAACACTTAAAAATAAATGCCTCTTCCTCGGAAACAGTACCAAGATTTAGGAGGTTATCGTGGCACCTCTCAAAGTTAAATTTATAAGCTCTAAATTCCTCCTATCTACAACTAGGTAGATAAGCAAGTCAGGGTAGTCCACGGAGAAGAAGGATTGTTTTAAGCGTTTAAACATAAAATGTTGATATTATGCTAGAAGTAGATATATATATATATATATATAAGCAAGTAAATGGGGGGTTTGTTGGTTTTGGTTATTAGTTATGAAAATAAAAGACAGACTAACTAGCAAAGTTAACTGTGCTAATCATCAATCAAACAAAGAAAAAGGGGTAAAAACTACAAAAGACAAAGCCTTGGAGCCAATTGACATCCACTTCCAAATTAAATGTACATCATTGAACCATTCACTCCTTCTATCACATTTTTTACCTATGGGGAGTGTTATCACTTCCCATTAGAATATCAACATTCATTCATTTTAATAGTAATTTGCAAAGACAAACAACGACCATTTGCAATTCTCGTTGACAATCACTCTAAGAAAACCACACCATAGAGGTATTTCATCACCGTCATTTCACACGAAGGACCATAGATTTGATAACTACAAGCCTGATACCAAAGACAAAGCTGTTTAACCAAACATATCATTCTTAGGCTAAACCTAGAACAAACCATATTCAAGATTCAACCTTTCATTGCATCCATAGGATAAATATGATAACAATCCACGTTAACATAATTATCTAGCAAGAATTAATGCACATTATGCACGAGAAATTCTAAGTTCATGTACTTGGATTTTTGAGCCAAAGAGCTAAGGAATTCGTCACTTTCCTGAATTATTTTCCTTCTTGGTTCAAATTCTCTTCTTTACTTCAATTTTCATCCATTCTTCAAGTCTTTAAATCTTTAAATCAAGTCTTCAAAGTCTTCAAAAGGTAATCTTCAACGGCCTCCGGTATTCCAGTTTTGATGTTATTTCCCCATCACACAAAATCCACTTAGAAAAGGTAAAATAGCACAAAAGTCGCTCTTACCTCTCCTAAGTGAATTTCAAGGAATAACACAAGCTGTAGTTGACAAAAGGGTGCAAAAGTGATCCCAAAAGGTTTCAAAATATGGATATAAAATGGACACAACAAACCTCCCCGCACTAAAACCTTACTCGCCCTCAAGTAAGAAAAGATCCAAGCACACAAAGGAATTCAAATGTCCATATTCTAAACTAATATTCCCCCAAATCAAAGCCTCACAAACACTCTCAATTCATATATCCCAAAATCAAAGATCAAATCAATCTTGCATGCATATGAGTCCTCTAACCCCTCCCCACACTTAAAACATTACATTTCCCTCAATGTAAACATGTAAGGCAAGAACAATTAAACTCAAGGTAAGAGGTAGAGTGACTTCTATTTCTCTGTATAGTTGCCGGTGATACGGCGTAATCCCATGTATTTGTATAGAATCATTCCCAAAATTGGTTTTGGAGCTGGAGGGGGGAGCAAAAGTACCATAGAAGAACTCACCCCTTGAGCAAAACATTATTTCCCAAGTACCGTTTGATCAATACTTTCACCAAAGAGAACAATATCAAACTCACAAGTACATAAAGATTTATAATACAAGGTTTAGCATCAAAAGTTAATAACCATAGTATTCTCAAAGAAAAACTGATGCCCCAAGCAATCACCACTGTGAAATTATCCAATGAAAATATCTAACATATATCGACAAGTATCCAAGCATCATTATAGAATATAGAGATCAAGATCACAATGATGTAGTCAGCACACTACAATCAACAAGGGTATTATAAAGATGCAAGAACATACATGTCTATATATGAAAGTTGGTGGAGAAATGAGTGTACGTGTGGTGGTTCTTAGGAGTATTTGGTGGAGAGGAAGGAGGTTATTAGAAGAAAAATGGGTACTGCCCATTTTTAATCGGTTCAGGTTTGCCTTCATGACGGGCAAAGAAAGTTTGCAAGGGCCAAATATTTGTTTGCGACACATGCATTGCAGGGCCTGATATCTCATATTTTTCTCAAAGCTCCTAATTGCATCGCGACGAGCAAAAAAACCTTCGCATCATGTGAACAACGTTGGCAACAAGAGAATATTTGTTTGCCCCTCGGACATTGAAGGATTTGAAAGCTCAATGTTCTGCCCATCTTTCTAATTTTCTTGCACTGGGCTAAGATATCTTTGCAATGGCTGAATAGTTTCTCGCGACACACAAATATTTTTTCACCCCTCGCGAACTATGAGCTTTACCAACGCTTACAAATATTTTAAATTCACCAAATGTCCAATCTTTTCCTTTCTTTGTCCAAGCTATTCTCCCTTCATCAATCCAACTCCAATCTATTCAAATTGCTACAAAATCATGGAAAAACACACCGTAAAAAGAACAAGTAAAAATAACAAAAAATAATCAACAAAAACAAAAATCAAAGCCAAGATTATTTAAGTTTCCGGTTTGACTTAGTTCCGTATATTTGAGGTCATTGGCACGACCCTAATGTTATTCATGTGGGGAAGGCTTGAACCCTTCACCATGAGAATCCAAAGTAGAGAGATGGGGGTACAAGACTTTCAAGAGGAAATTGAGGTGGAGATGGTTTAAAGGGAGTTGGGTGGTTAGGAGGCTTGGAATCATCTTTTGGCTCTTTTCTTATCTCCCTCAAAAACTTCCGAAAATGGTGGAGTTGGTTCACTATGTAGGGGGTAGGGGTGACGATGCCAATGAATGTAGCACAATCACCTCTTCCTCTATTTTTTCATCCTCAATAGCCAACTCCTCATCCCCTTCGAACTCAAACTCATTTCCCTTGGTGACCTCACTCACTGAATCCTCGAGTTTGACTCGGAATGGTGTATTTTTGGAATCATGAGCTTTCATTCGAGCCAAAACTTCTAATATACTCCTTACATGTCCCTCAATAGCCTCAACACTAGAGGAGAGCCGAGTGTTCGGGTCTTCACTAGTAAAGTTATTCAAGTTTGCTATTGCATTCATGACTTCCTCACGTGTAAAACTTGAACTTCCTTGTTGGGCTTGGATTTGGGGTATGGTATAAGGTGGTGATGGCCAACTACTTTGCCCGTATTGTTGGTTTTCCGGCTCATTCTCATACCACTAATCCGGATTACCACGTTACTCTGGATTGTAAGAATTTAGGCATGGACCATTCTTAAGTTTATTGCCCTTGAAAACCAACATCTCCTACCTCTTGGTAGAACTCTTCATAATACCCTTAGTTTTGGAAACCAAGGGTTCTTTCCCTCTCATAGTGCTCCTCCCTCAACAAATAACAACACTCGGTAGGATAATTGGAATGACACATCCTACAAAACTTTGCTTGTTCAGCCTTTCTTCTCATCATGAGTTCCCTCAAGGTGAGACGATCCATTTAAAAAAAAATCATTTTCAAAAGTCCGGAATCATATTTTATGAATTCTTGATATAAATTCATAAGAACTCAAGCAATACCTACTTCAGACAAAAACAACCACCCAGAAGTGGAAAATAAAAACAACTAGATAATATGCAACCAACTAGGCCTAAACACTCATAAATAAACGCTTCTTCCTTGGTAGCGGCACCAAAATTTGTGAGGTCATCGTCGTACCTCTCAAAGTTGAATTTATAAGCCCTAAATGCTTCCTACCTACAACTTTTTTTAAAAAAAAAAAGAAACACCCTAGGGTGAGGGATAATATATAAGGTTCCCCAAGCCTTTGTTAAGCCAAATACATTCAGAGTAATGGTTTATACACGAGGTTCATTGAGGCAACATAGTTGCCTCCAAAAGAATACCTATCATCTAGTAATGAAAGTGAGATTTTTCGGATCTAGTGCATAGAAAAAAAGGTTAGGAATGGTAGTTGCGATTCCAAAAGAAAGAATCTCCACCCCATGTGTTAATTCTTCCTTTGGCCAAGCAACTTCATTCTAGCATGTCAAGATTAAGTGCCTAAAACAAAACAAAAGCTTTACTGACATGTTGCAAGGGGGCTCTAAAATTGAGCATTCCATTCTGGGGTTGACAGCAGCCTGAGAAGCTGTGATATGGAGATGGATTTCTAAAGGTGGAGAGATCAGGACCAGTAGAGGTTTTGAGATAGAGATTAGCACGAGTACCTGTAGAAAACCAAAATGCAAAACATCAGCAGTATCAATCCTACTTAAAATCATACCTATGTGTTCTTATGTAAGGTGTATGCTCCCTATCCCGTGTGATGAGTCCTCTAATGTGTGTAGGTATATTGGAAAATTGACAGTACAATATCATGAATCATCTCTAACCCCAGAGATTCCACATCTGTCTAGATAAAGAAGTCTTTTAAGGAAAGGGGGGGCTGCCTGCAAGTTTAGATCACCAGAGAAGTCATTTGCTAAAGAAACTTTTGCAAGAAAATCAGCTGCATTGTTACCTTCTCTAGGGGTGTGTTGAATTGGGTATATATGTTGTTTCAAGTTCAAGGTTTTGTAGATGGAGAAGATCCTCCATGGGGAATTATTGGGGTTTTGAACACCCTGTACTGCAATTAAACAGTCTGATTCCATCACACATCTATTTAAAATTAGCTCTGAACAAATCTCATAGCCACATTGGATGGCTTTGATCTCTGCCTGTAAAGGGGATGGAGAATGGAAAGATTTTGCCCTCATTTTAACAACATCCCCATCACAGTTCCTAACTATCACAGCCAGAGAAGAGAGACCCCCTCTAATCAATGTTGCATCTGTATTAATCTTATATCCGGAAAGGGGTCTCTGCCAATATACTGCACTGAAAGATTTTCTTCTCTTTGTAAAATATGAGGAATGATATTTTCCTGTGTCCAGTATCTATGTTTGTCCAAATTTCCTATCAAATTATTCACTGAGAAAATGTGATATATCATGCATTTTATTCCTTGAATACAAGCAGCTTGGGAGAACGGCTCATTATCAAACAAAATTTTATTCCTTATAATCCAAAGAAACCAAATTGTGACAAGAAGAGCAGCAATGGTAATATTGGAGTGGATTTTGGATTCTGCCTTAAAGGATAGATAAAATTCAACTCTACTCTTCAAATTTGCAAAAGATTTTTGTTGTAGCCTTAAAAAATCATTGACTGGCAAGTCAGGGTCATCCATGAAGTAGAGGGATTTTCTTAAGCGTTTAAACATATAAGGTTGATATTATGCTAGAAGTAGATATATATATATATATATATAGGGAGAGAGATATATATAAAAGAAAGTAAATAAGAGGGTGAGGGGGGGCGTTAGTTTGTTTTTGTCCTAAGTTATGAAATTAATAGACAAACTAACTAGAAAAGTTAAATAACTATGCTAATCATCAATCAACCAGGTTAGTGGCCCGTCGCGTCGTGACAGGCTCAGAAAAATTGGGCAAATTTTAGGGTATCGGCTCCCACTTTCCACGAGTCACGACGACATCGTGAGGCCTCGTCGCGAGTCGCGACGGGCTAAGAAACTTTTTGGGAAATTTTTGGGTTTCAGGTCCCACATTCTGCGAGTCGCGACAACATCGCGAGGCCTTGTCGCGAGTAGTGATGAACAAGTCGCGACGGGCTCAGAAAAATTTTGGGTAAAAAAATCAAACCTTGGATCCAACTTTCTGTGAGTCGCGATGACATCGCGATGCTTAGTCGCGAGTCGCGACGATCTCAGAAGTTTTGAACAAAAAATTCATCCTCGGATCCCACTTTCCGCGAGTCGCGATGACCTCGCGATGCTCCATCATGAGCCGTGACGGTCGTGCAGAATTAGATTTAAAAGGTGGGCTGAACAGTTTTTCTCCCCATTACCTCTGCCCCTTCGTCACGATCTTCCTCTTCCAATCCACCCATCCGTCTTCCATCCCTCACTACCCACACCGCCGCGCCACCGCCGCCGCGCCACCACTACCTATCAAACCTCCACACTCTCCACACCTCAATCACCATCACCATTGTGAAGAACCCAATCCCTAGATTTTGTGGGTTGTGATAATTAAGGCAATTCAAACCCGAATTGATCGTGGTCTCCCATTTTTCTTCTTCCTAAGCGTATTATTGGTACACTTCTTCACTCTATTGGACCCTAATTGCGATTACGAATGTATATGCTATTTATTGGATATTGTGTAGACTGTGTGTTATGGTGTTTTGAATTTAAATCATTGATCTTGGTTGATTGTGGTGAATATGTTGTGCTTCCAATTTTATTTGATGGGTATTATGTGCATATTTTGTAATTGTAGTCTGTACAATATATTTTCTTAGTGCGGTTTTGACTGTATTATACCTGCTTGGTATTGGAATGTGTGCATTCGTGTTGTTTTGGCTGGAGAGTAGATGATGACTTATACTGTATTTGAAGCATGTTAGCCCTGGAGTAAACATAGTTGTTATTGGAATAAAGTGTTAGTGAGCTTTGGAATGCTATTTTGTTTAGAGTAGTTTGGCCATGGAACGTAGAGGTTGACATTGTCACTGTACTAATTATGGCTAAATTAGTTGAGCATAACTGTGATTTTGAAATATAGCATATTGATTTAGACTATGTGAGAACTTCGTGGATTTGATAGTATGAGCTTTTTTGGACATAATGTAGATTATATGTGCAATTGCAATTAGAACTTGAACTAGTTGAGTTGATTTTTATCCGGCCTGTGATGATGAACTAGTTTAAGATTGGTTACATATTTCCATATTGCATATACATATATTCCTTTTCGTTTGACCTGTTTGCTGTGATTGACAGATATGGCCCCAAGAGGAGATTTAGGGCTCCCCCGCAGGACGAGCGCACTGCCGCTCCACCTCCACCTCCGTCACTGGCTCCGGAATTGGGCCCTGTACCTCCCCCTCCAGATAGGTACATGGGCTTGACCCGGATCACTGGGTCCTATGCAGACAGATGGGAGGCCCTAGAGAGGCGCCTGCTTAAAGAAACCAGTTTTGTTGATGTGCCCACGTTAGATGTCCTCGGCCTCGCGCAGCCTGTCAGATGCCTCCTCGCCAAAGGGGGAATGGAGAGGTTTAAGAGCAAGAGCGCTCCCACTTACCGGAGGTACACGATGGAGTTCTTTTCCACTATCCATATAAGCATCATGAGCGGTGATCAACCCTGTGAGAGGTACATTTCTTTTCACCTAGATAACCTATCTTGGCAAATGACCATCTCACACATTTAGTAGGCCTTTGGTTTTGACACCGCTGAGATACGAAACAGACTGGACCCAGAGGCCCAAGAGAGGTCCATTGAGGATGACATGCAGTTCTGGAATGTCATCAATATGAGGCCAAAGAACTCCCATGACAAGAGTAGCACCATCATTCACCCTACACTCTGTTATGTGCACCGACTCTTGGCTGGCACAGTCTTTTGATCTGCGGAGCCCACGAATGTGCCAGATAATGACATTCACTTCCTATGGCACTTAACGAGCGAGGGGCCAGAATATGGGCTATGGGCAGAGCTATGGATGAAGAGGATTGTGGAAGTGGTAGGAAAGGCCAAGGGGAAGATCATGGTCGGAGGGATGATAGGCCTTCTAGCAGAGTACTTGGGATTAGTCCCTCCGGCCAACTTTCCACGTTTGGGGAGGTGGATGTCTTATCTGATCACTGTTGAGCGGCTTGTTCGATTTGAGAAGCTCAGTGTCACCCGAACCATTGGGCTCTTCCATTGGTTATACGGTGCGAGGAAGGTCACATTCATGGCACTTCCTTAGCAGAGCAAGACGAAGCTGGAGTTTGACACACCGCTAGGAGATTGGCGATCTCCCCAGACTCCTCATGTACCACTGAGTTCTAGCGTGAGCTCTGGAACCTCGGGCCAGCCCCTGTCCAGCGTGACGATAGCACCCTACATTCCTCAGAGCAGCCGCAGCAGCAGTACTACTCTTCACAGCCTCCACCACAGACGGATCCTATGTAGGAGGATGATGCTACACCTCATTACTCCCAGCCTCCGCCAGATTTCTATGAGCGGATGATGCAGACCATGCATGATGGTTTCCACCACCAGGACAGCATGATTTTGGAGCACAACGTGTTTGTCTCCAAGGCTTTGATCGATATGAATGAGGAGATTGACCACCTGTCAGCTCGCATCCATGAGTTACAGTCCAGTCGGGTGGTGCATCAAGCCCTGATCCGAGAGCAGAGAGATGGAGGACACGGAGGCAGAGGAGCACGTAGTGGCTAGCACAGTACCAGCAACGCTACTCCGGCGGTGGCCCGTCCTCATCACACCATTGATTGAGTGAGCATCACACTTTACCCCTTTCCATACTTCGCTTTGTACGGTTTTACCCTAGTCTACATTGAGGGCAATGTAGTGTTCTAAGTATGGGGAGGGGTATCTACTATTGTTAGGCGATTAGGGTTGGAGATACTTTTGTTTTTTGTTTTGGATATTGTTTTGCTTTTGATGTACTTGGACGATGTTGGTTTTGATACTTTTCTTAACCTTCACATTTGGAAAGAAATTTGCTACTTTTTGGATTGGAGACAAGTGAAAAAGAAAAATAATAAAAAAAAAGAAAAAAAAGGAGAGAATCCCACTAAGTTAAAAACCCGAGAGGGCAACTTAGGCAACATTGGGGTCCCGGATAGGTCGAAAACCCGAAAGGGCGGCCTAGGCAAAAATGAGAGGCTAAATGTACGGAAAAAGGTGAGATGTGAGACAAAGAAACATGATGTGTGGCTAGGATGAAAACCCGGAAGGGCTCCAAGGAAAAATGAGAGAAAGCGAGAGAAATTGAAAAAAAAAGAAAAAAAAACAATAAGTGTTTACTCATTTGCCGGCGATGGAGTCATAAGGTTACGGTGACCACACGGATGGATCGGGTAACTTCACATCTTGAGGACCTCTTGGGAATGAAAAATTTAGCAGGAAAAGACGGAGTAAGTTATGAAATTCTTAATCATTAAAATGCTTCGTTTTTAGGTTGATGTATTGATGTAAAGTGGAGCATGTGTTTTGAACCCTATATAAACTTTTGGCTTCATCTTTTATCATTGGATTTGGGGTTATCAATTCGGGATTTGGAGATGTCTTAGGGAAATCGATAAATTGATGGGATGATATGGTTTGGGTAGATTTAGGAATAGGGGTTGTGGGAAACTTCTCATTCGAATTTAACATTGGGATGTGTGAAATTGAGAGTTTTGTGAGGTATTGATTTGGGGGATTAGTACTTAGGATGTGGATATATCATTTCCTTCGTATGCTTGGATCTTTTCTTACTCGTGGGCGAGTAAGGTTCAAGTGTGGGGAGGCTTGATGTGTCCATTTTATATGCATAATTTAGTACTATTTAGGGTAACTTTTGTGCTCTTTTATTATAGAGAGCTTGTGTTTTACATTGAAATTCTCTTAGGAGGGATAAGAGCAACTTTATGCTCTTTTTTCCTCTTCTAAATGGATTTTGTGTGACAAGGGAAGAACACGGAAGCAATGAAGACCGGAAGCCATTGAAGACTACACTTTCGAAGACGTTTGAAGACTCACTTCGAAGACATGAAGACCAGAGGCCATTGAAGACCATTTTTGGAGCCGTTGAAGACTTGGAGATTGAGAGGGATGACTATGAAGATGACTGCATGCCACAAGAAAAAGAAAAAGACACAATGCAAAATTCTGGCACCCATCGCGAGTCGCGATGGTCTCGTCGCGACGAGCCGTCACGAGTCGCGACCAACGGGTGGCCAAAATTCTGCCTTATCTTATTGGTACTATAAATACCATTCTTTTTCCTCTCATTCATACTTACCTTCCAGCTGCAATTTTTGTACTGTTTCAAACCCTTTTCTTCCATTTTTCATTAATGTTGTTCAAAGCTTGAGTATATGAAATACTTGTATGAATTGGTTGCTAGGGTTTGGGGGAAGTGGGTTGATTTCCCCCTTTTCTTGTTAGGAATATATGAGTATGATTTAGAGCTTTTGATTGTGTTGATGGATTGATGATTGCTAGGTGGATATGATAATGTTGAACTCTTTGTCATGTTTGTCGTTTGTAGCAAATGAGAGAAGTCTATGAACGCCGATCATTCTTGACCAATCTCGTGTAAATGCATAAATCGGTTAAATACTTAGACGCGGTGTAGTGTTTATAAGTGTTGCCAAGATTGTTGGTTCTTCGTGCTAAATGCCATCAATGGGATACCTTGAGTCGTGTTTCGACTATGGGAGTCATTGGTGAGGTTTGACAAGAGATGTTGAATTCACTCTTGCAAACTACTATCTAAAAAGGATAGAAGTTTAGCCTTCACAACAAGTAGTGAAAGTAGTAAATAAGTTGCAAGTTCAATGTTGGATAAGAGGTTTGGAAGTGGAAGTCAATTGCGCCCAAGGTTCCGTAAATTGTTATTTTCACCTTACTATTAGTTGTATTGCATGATTAGCATTTTTCTATTGCTTTGATAGTTGTTGTACATTAATTTGTTAACTTAGGAAAAACTCTCAACCCAAAACCCCCTTGTTTACATGCTTTTATATATATATCTATGTATGTATGTGCTTAGTATGTTTTCCCCTTTATATGTTTAAAACCCTTAAAAAGATCCCTCTTCTCGTGGACGACCTCGACTTGCCGTTATCTACTTAATTGTAGATAGGAAGCACTTAGGGTTTAAAAGTACTAACTTTGAGAGGTATGACGATGACCTCCCAAATTTTGGCGCCGCTGTCGGGGAAGAGGCGTTTATTTTTAAGTGTTTAGACATATTATGTGTGATTATGTGCTATTTGTAAATATTTGTTAGTTTGGTTTTATTTGGATTTCTTAGTTGATTTTCCATTTTCGCTTGGCTTGGAGACGTACTGATCGAGTTCTTGGTGTATGGTTCGCACTCGATCCTCTTCCTAAGAACCCTTACACTACGACCCCGAGTTGGAGTTGAATTTGAGACAGGCTAGGAGGCTTTCTTTGGAAAGTGTCAATAACACCCCTCCTAGTGACCATTTTGAGCAAATGGGCATTTTGAGCTAAAGACCGGGTTCATCAACATGCCACCCGCCTTCCTTTGTAGGCAAGGGGAGAATGCTAACAAGCACCTCACCGAGTTTCACTTCTTGTGTGGTGGTATGGTCCCCCATGGAGTGGATGAATATTTTTATAAATTGAAGGCATTCCCTTTCACACTGAAGGATGGTGCAAGAGATTGGCTCTACTACCTAGAGCATCAAGAGTTGGCTTGATATGAAAACAAAGTTTCTAGCCAAGTACTTCCCAGCCTCGAGGTCCTCCGCCTTGAAGAAGGACATAAGCAACATTTTTCAGTGGCATGAAGAGTCTCTCTTCGACTATTGGGAGAGGTTCAAGAAGCTCTTTGTAAGTTGCCCCTACCATGGTTATTCAGAGGGAGATTTGGTGTATTACTTCTATAATGGCCTTCTTGATGAGGACCAAAGGTTGGTTAGAAGTTCTTGTGGTGGTACACTTGGGAACAAAACATCCGCCGAGGCCATGCAATTGTACGAGGAGCTAGCGGAAGAATCCCGAAACTTTAGTTCAAGGGCCGATTTGAGAAGGAGAAACCCGATGCCCACGAGTGATTTTTCCAATAGTGGGAAGCTAGAGGATCAATTTTTGGCCCTCACATCCATGGTGAAAACTTTGATGACAAAGCCCGGAGGAAATGCGCCACAAGTTAAATCATGTGAAATTTGCTACATGGCGCACCCTACGGACACTTGCCCCACCTTGCAAGAGGACTACGTTAAAGAAGTGAGTACCATGGGGTATCACGGGAATCAAGGATATCAAGGCAACCAAGGCTACCAAGGGTATCCAGGGTACCAAAATCGGTCATACAATTCGGGGAATCGTGATAACCCGAACCTCCGGTATGGGAACCTTCAAGGAAGCTGCAACTCTCAACCATACCGGCCCCTCAACAACAATATAGTCCACCTCAACAAAAATTCCAAAGGCTCCAAGACAAACCCCGAGACCAAGGGGAGGGCTCGGGGCTATCCAAAGACGAGGTGTTGCAAGCCATTCACTGGTTGGGCATGAGCGCGGAAAAAAGTGAAAAATTTCAGGATGAGGCTAAAGCAAGCATTAAGAACTTGGAAACCCAAGTGAGCCAAATAGCCCAAATGGTGAACCGGATGGAAGCTCGGGAAAAGGGTAAACTACCCTCCCAACCGGAAATCAATCCTAGGTAAAATGCAAGTGCTATCGCTTTGAGAAGTGGTAGAGAGGTCGGTACTCTACTGGGTTATGAAGTTTTTTGAAGAGGAGCCCAAGAGGATTGAGGTGTTTGATAAAATAGTTGAGAAGGAATAAGCTCGTGAGAAGAATACCAAAGAGTTAGCCAACAAGGGCAAGGAAGAAGAAATCGAGTTGGAGACATTGCCACCGAGACCGGAGTCAACCTCCATCCCAAAACCTTCATCTCCTCCACACAAAAGAGCAAAGATGGTGGAGATCCCTCCATATGTGCCGGAACCCCCGTTTCCGGAAGCCTTGAAAGACCAAAGGAGGAAGGAGGACAACAAGGACATCTACGAAGTCTTTCGTATATGTGAGGTAAACATTCCACTCTTGAATTCCATTGAACAAATTCCTAGATATGCTAAATTTCTTAAGGAATTGTGTGTTGTTAATAGAAAACAAAGGGCCAAGAATAAGTTGAAAAATGGAAAAAGTGAGCATGTTTCGCCTTGTGTCAAAAAGAGCTACCTACTAAATGTAGTGATCCCGGCATGTTCACGATCCCGTGCATAATAGGAAATACACATTTTGAAAAAGCTATGCTTGATTTAGGTGCATCCATAAATGTGATTCCTTACTCCTTGTATGAAAACCTCAACTTGGGTACATTGCACAAAACCGGGGTGGTAATCCAATTGGCCGATCGTTCTAGTGCATACCCTAAGGGTATTGTCGATGATTTGTTGGTTAAGGTGGATTCCTTAGTTTTCCCCACGGA
This sequence comes from Rubia yunnanensis, assembly GCA_037428765.1. Lineage (NCBI taxonomy): Eukaryota > Viridiplantae > Streptophyta > Magnoliopsida > Gentianales > Rubiaceae > Rubia > Rubia yunnanensis. The sequence continues at coordinate 23,311,824 of CM075066.1, forward strand.
GTTTTATGTCCTTGACATGGAGCATGATAAACATGCCGCCCCGATTTTATTGGGGAGGCCATTTTTGAAAACATCTAGGACAATGATTGATGTGCATAAGGGTACCCTCACCATGGAGTTTGATGGAATAAAAGTAGAGTTTAACATAAATGACTCTATGAAGTATCCTAGTGAAGAACATGCTTGCTATGCCCTAGATGTTGTTGAAGAAGTTGTGCAAGATGTTTTTGAACTAAGTGGTGAAGATTCTTTGTTAGTTGCTTTGCAATGTGATGTTAATGATGCCCACGATGTATACTCTAAGAGCACTAACTTGAAGGAAAGCTTTGAGGATTTGAACTTGCTTGAAGAAATGAGACCGAGTGTCTCAAAACCTCCTCCTCTACTCTTAGAGGAACCTGAGGAATCGGAATTCCTCCCCTCACTTGTGAAATCCCCTATGCTTGTCCTTAAACCTTTACCAAATAACCTCAAGTATGCATTTCTTGGGGAAGGGGAGACGCTTTTGGTTATCATTTCGAGCAAGCTCACCAAGGAGCAAGAAGAAAAGTTGATGGTGGTGTTGCGGGAGAACAAGGAAGCAATTGGATGGACTATTGCCGACATCAAAGGCATAAGTCCATCCACTTGTATGCACAGAATCTTGTTGGAAGAAGATGCAAGACCTGTCCGACAACCCCAACGCCGTTTGAACCCGCCTATGATGGATGTGGTGAAGGTGGAAATCCTCAAGTTGCTTCAAGCGGGCATGATATATCCAATCTCGGATAGCAAATGGGTGAGCCCAACTCAGGTGGTACCCAAGAAGAGTGGAATGACAGTAGTAAAAAATGAGAAGGGTGAAATGGTGCCCACCCGAGTTCAAAAGGGGTGGCGAGTTTGCATTGACTACCGGAGATTGAATGCGGAAACCCGGAAGGATCACTTCCTGTTGCCATTCATTGATCAAATGCTTGAGAGGTTAGCAAGCCACCCCTTTTATTGCTTTTTAGATGGGTACTCGGGGTATTTTCAAGTGGCTATCACCCCGGAAGACCAAGAGAAGACCACCTTCACGTGCACCTTTGGTACGTTTGCTTACCGACGCATGCCTTTCGGGTTATGTAATGCCCCCGCAACTTTCCAAAGGTGTATGGTAATCATTTTCTCAGAATTTTTTGAAACTTTCGTTGAGGTGTTTATGGATGATTTCACCATTCATGGTAATTCCTTTGACAATTGTTTAGCAAATTTAGCGCAAGTTCTTAAACGTTGCATTGAAACTAATCTGGTGCTAAATTATGAGAAATGTCACTTTATGGTAGAGAGAGGTATTTTCTTAGGCCATATTGTCTCCTTTAAGGGTATTGAGGTTGACAAGGCAAAGATAGACACGATTCAAACTTTGCCTTATCCTACTAATGTGCGCGAAGTGCGCTCTTTTCTTGGCCATGCAGGATTCTATCGCCAGTTCATCAAGGACTTCTCAAAGAAAAATTTCGATCTTACTTGCTTGGTACAAAAGTTATTGTGTACATTGACCATGTAGCGCTTCATCATTTAATGACGAAGAAAGAGGCCAAGCCAAGATTGATTAGGTGGATCCTGCTTTTGAGCAAATTTGAGTTGGAGGTGCGGGACAAGAAGGGTACGGAAAACCTTGTGGCCGATCATTTGAGCCGGTTGACTCCGGGGGAAGACATTGAGGTAAGCCCCGCAATGAAGGAGCAACTACGGGAGGAATTCCCTGATTAACAATTGTTCACCATTAGGGATCTCCAACCGTGGTATGCTGACATTGTAAATTTTCTTGTTGTCGGTAAGTTCCCTCCTCATTTTTCTAAGGGCCAAAAAGATAAATTAAAGAGTGATGCTAAGTATTATGTGTGGGATGATCCCTTTTTGTGGAGACACTGTGCGGATCAAGTTGTTAGGAGATGTATCCATGATAGTGAAGTACACTCAATTCTTGAATTTTGTCATTCTCATGCATGTGGCGGTCAATTTGGAGCAAAGAGAATAGCTAGGAAAGTTTTAGAGAGTGGGTTTTATTGGCCTACATTGAATAAGCATGCATACACCTTTTGCAAATCCTGTGATGAATAACAGAGAGTAGGAAATATCTCCACTAGGAATGAAATGCCCCAAAGACCTATTTTGTATTGTGAAATCTTTGATGTTTGGGGTATTGACTTTATGGGGCCTTTCCCTAGTTCTTATGGCTTTACGTACATTCTTCTTGCTATTGATCATGTGTTGAAGTGGGTTGAAACAAAACCCACTATGACTGATGATTCTAAAGTGGTTGTAGAATTCTTGAAAGATAACATCTTTTCTAGGTTTGGGGTACCCCGAGCCTTGATTAGTGACCGTGGCACCCATTTTTGCAATCGGACCATTGCGGCACTCTTAAAGAAGTATGGCGTCACTCACAAGACATCCACCGCCTATCACCCACAAACCAACGGGCAAGCCGAAGTTTCCAATTGGGAAATCAAGTCCATCCTTCAAAAAATGGTTAACCCTAACCGGAAGGATTCAAGTTCTCGGTTGAATGATGCCATAGGACGGCTTACAAGACACCAATCGGTATGTCCCCATACCAGTTAGTGTTTGGTAAGCCCTATCATCTACCGGTGGAAATTCAGCACAAGGCTTACTGGGGTGTCAAAGAGTTTAATCTTGATGTAGATGAAGCCGGCTTGCATAGGAAGTTACAATTGGATGAACTGGATGAGATCCGGAGGGAGTCCTATGAGAAAGCTGAGATCTACAAAGAGAAGACACAGGCGTGGCATGACAAAATGATCTTCAGGAAGGATTTTGACGTTGGTCAAAAGGTCCTCCTATTTCAATCTCGCTTCCCCCTATTCCCAGGTAAGTTAAGGTCCCGATGGATCGGTCCTTTAGAGGTGGTTAAGGTATTCCCGCATGGCGCAGTGAAGATTCTAGATCGAGCTAAGTCCAATACCTTCAAGGTTAATGGACAACGTTTGAAACCTTACCACGAGACTTTTGTACCGAAAAAAGGAGAAGACATTAATCTGCTCGATCCGATTTGTGAGTAAGCTCCAAGGAGGGAAGTGAGTCATGCCGACGACGTTAAATAAACTTGATTTTGATTATCCGGATCATCGCTCGTGACTTTCTGTTGATGTTGTTTAGTTTTGAGCTTTTATCCTTAAGCTTCATTGTTTTGCTTTATGATTTTCACGGGTTGTTTTCTCCATGATTTTGTAGCAATTTTGAAGTTTGGGCATTGGATTTTGGAAGGGGGAAATACTTGAATTCGAGAAGGAAGAACTTGGACAAGAGAAAGAAGCAGAAATATTTTCTAAGTGCCGGGTTAGTGGCCCATCGCTAGTCGCGACGGGCTCAGAAAAATTGGGCAAATTTTGGGGTTTCAGCTCCCACTTTCTGTGAGTCGCGACGACATCGCGAGGCCTCGTCGTGAGTCGCGATGAACAAGTTACAAGTCGATACAGGCTCAGAAAATTTTTGGGAAATTTTGGGGTTTCATCTCCCACTTTCCGCGAGTCACGACGACATCGCGAGGCCTTATCGTGAGTCGCGATGAACAAGTCGCGAGTCACGACGGGCTCAGAAAAATTTTGGGTAAAAAAATCAACCCTCGGATCCAACTTTTCGTGAGTCGCGATGACATCGCGATGCCTAGTTGCGAGTCGCGATAAGCTAAGAAGTTTTGAACAAAAAATTCATCCTCGGATGCCACTTTCCGCGAGTCGCGATGACCCCGCGACGCTCCATCGCGACTCGCAACCAACACGTCGCGAGTCGCGACAGCCGTGCAGAATTAGATTTAAAAGGCGGGCTGAACAGTTTTTCTCCCCATTACCTCTGCCCCTTCGTCTCTATCTTCCTCTTCCAATCCACCAATCCTTCTTCCATCCCTCACTACCCACACCGCCGTACCGCCGCCGCCGCTACTACCTATCAAACCTCCACACTCTCCACACCTCAATCACCATCACCATTGTGAAGAACCCAATCCCTAGATTTTTATTTAGGAAATTCAAACCCGAATTGATCGTGGGCTCCCATTTTTATTCTTCCTAAGCGTAATATTGGTACACTTCTTCACTCTATTGGACCCTAATTGTGATTACGAATATATATGCTATTTATTGGATATTGTGTAAACTGTGTGTTATGGTGTTTGGAATTTAAATCATTGATCTTGGTTGATTGTGGTGAATATGTTGTGCTTCCAATTTTATTTGATGGGTATTGTGTGCATATTTTGTAATTGCAGTCTGTACGATATATTTTCTTAGTGCAGTTTTGACTGTATTATACCTGCTTGGCTTTGGAATGTGTGCATTCGTGTTGTTTTGGTTGGAGAGTAGATGGTGACTTATACTGTATTTGAAGCATGTTAGCCCTGGAGTAAACATAGTTGTTATTGGAATAAAGTGTTAGTGTGCTTTGGAATGGTATTTTGTTTAGAGTAGTTTGGCCATGGAACGTAGAGGTTGACATTGTCACTGTACTAATTATGGCTAAATTAGTTGAGCATAACTGTGATTTTGAAATATAGTATATTGATTTAGACTATGTGAGAACTTCATGGATTTGATGGTATGAGCTTGTTGGACATAATGTAGATTATATATGCAATTGCATTTAGAACTTGAACTAGCTGAGTTGATTTTGATCCGGCCTGTGATGATGAACTAGTTTAAGATTTGTTACAGATTTTCCATATTGCATATACATATATTCCTTTGCATTTGACCTGTTTGCTGTGATTGACAGATATGGCCCCCAAGAGGAGAGTTAGGGCTCCCCCGCAGGACGAGTGGACTGCCACTCCACCTCCACCTCCATCACCGGCTCCGGAATCGGGCCGTGTACCTCCCCCTCCAGATAGGTACATGGGCTTCACCTGGATCACTGGTTCCTATGCAGACAGATGGGAGGCCCTAGAGAGGCGCCTGCTTAAAGAAACCAATTTTGTTGATGTGCCCACGTTAGATGTCCTCGGCCTCGCGCAGCCTGTCAGATGCCTCCTCGCCAAAGGGGGAATGGAGAGGTTTATGAGCAAGAGCGCTCCCACTTACCGGAGGTACACGATGGAGTTCTTGTCCACTGTCCGTATAAGCAGCATGAGGGGTGATCAACCCTATGAGAGGTACATTTCCTTTCACCTAGATAACCTATCTTGGCAAATGACCATCTCACAGGTTGAGTAAGCCTTTGGTTTTGTCACCGCCGAGTTACGGAACAGACTGGACCCAGAGGCCCAAGAGAGGTCCATTGAGGATGACATGCAGTTCTGGAATGTTATCAATATGAGACCAAAGAACTCCCATGACAAGAGTAGTGCCATCATTCACCCTACACTCCGTTATGTGCACCGACTCTTGGCTGGCACAGTCTTTTGCTCTGCGGAGTCGACGAATGTGCCAGATAATGACATTCACTTCCTATGGCACTTAATGAGCGAGGGGCCAGAATATGGGTTATGGGCAGAGCTATGGATGAAGAGGATTGTGGAAGTGGCAGGAAAGGCCAAGGGGAAGATCATGGTCGGAGGGATGATAGGCCTTCTAGCAGAGTACTTGGGATTAGTCCCTCCGGCTAACTTTCCACGTTTGGGGAGGTGGACATCTTATCTGATCACCGTTGAGCAGCTTGTTCGATTTGAGATGCTCAGTGTCACCCGAACCACTAGGCTCTTCCATTGGTTATACGGTGCGAGGAAGGTCACATTCATGGCACTTCCTTAGCAGCGCAAGATGAAGCTGGAGTTTGACACACCGCTAGGAGATTTGGCGATCTCCCCAGACTCCTAATGTACCGTTGAGTTCCAGCGTGAGCTCTACGACCTCGGGCCAGCCCCTCTCCAGCATGGCGATAGCACCCTACATTCCTCGGAGCAGCCGCATAGCAGTACTACTCTCCACAGCCTCCACCACAGACGGATCCTATACAGGAGGATGATGCTACACCTCACTACTCCCAGCCTCCGCCAGATTTCTATGAGCGGATGATGCAGACCATGTACGATGGTTTCCACCGCCAGGACAGCATGACTTTGGAGCACAACGTGTTTGTCTCCCAGGCTTTGATCGATATGGATGAGGATATTATACACCTGTCAGCTTGCATCCATGAGTTGCAGTCCCAGTCGGGTGGTGCATCAGGCCCCTATCCGAGAGCAGAGAGGCGGAGGGCACGGAGGCATAGGAGCATGGAGTGGCTAGCACAGTACCAGCAGAGCTACTCCGGCGGTGGCCCGCCCTCATCACAGCATTGATTGAGTGAGCATCACACTTTATCCCTTTCCATACTTCACTTTGTACGGTTTTTCCCTAGTCTACATTGAGGGCAATGTAGTGTTCTAAGTATGGGGAGGGATATATACTATTGTTAGGCGATTAGGGTTGGAGATACTTTTGTCTTTTGTTTTGGATATTGTTTTGCTTTTGATGTACTTGGATGATGTTGGTTTTGATACTTTTCTTAACCTTCACATTTTGAAAGCAATTTGCTACTTTTTGGATTGGAGACACGTGAAAAAGAAAAAAATAATAATTAAAAAAACCAAAAAAAAGAAAAAAAGAGAGAATCCCGCTAAGTTGAAAACCCGAGAGGGCAACTTAGGCAACATTGGGGGCCTCGATAGGTCGAAAACCCGAAAGGGTGGCCTAGGAAAAAATGAGAGGCTAAATGTGTGGAAAAAGGTGAGATGTGAGGCAAAGAAACATGATGTGTGGCTATGATGAAAACCCGTAAGGGCTCCTAGGAAAAATGAGAGAAAGCGAGAGAAATTGAAAAAAAGAAAAAAAAAAGAAACAATAAGTGTTTACTCATTTGCCGGCGATGGAGTCATAAGGTTGCGGTGACCACACGGATAGATCGGGTAACTTCACATCTTGAGGACCTCTTGGGAATGAAAAATTTAGCGGGAAAAGACAGAGTAAGTTATGAAATTCTTAATCATTAAGATGCTTTGTTTTTAGGTTGATATATTGATGTAAAGTGGAGCATGTGTTTTGAACCCTATATACACTTCTGGCTTCATCTTTTATCATTGGATTTGGGGTTATCAATTTGGGATTTGGAGATGTCTTAGGGAAATCGATAAATTGATGGGATGATATGGTTTGGGTAGATTTAGGAATAGGGGTTGTGGGAACCTTCTCATTCGACTTTAACATTGGGATGTGTGAAATTAAGAGTTTTGTGAGGTATTGATTTGGGGGATTAGTAGTAAGGATGTGGATATATCATTTCCTTCGTATGCTTGGATCTTTTCTTACTCGAGGGCGAGTAAGGTTCAAGTGTGGGGAGGCTTGATGTGTCCATTTTATATGCATAATTTAGTACTATTTAGGGTCACTTTTGTGCTCTTTTATTATCGAGAGCTTGTGTTTTACCTTGAAATTCTCTTAGGAGGGATAAGAGAAACTTTATGCTCTTTTTTCCTCTTCTAAGTGGATTTTGTGTGACAAGCGAAGAAAATGGAAGCAATGAAGATCGGAGGCCATTGAAGACTACACTTTCGTAGACTTTTGAAGACTCGCTTCGAAGACATGAAGACCGGAGGCCATTGAAGACCATTTTTGGAGCCGTTGAAGACTTGGAGATTGAGAGGGATACCTATGAAGATGACTGCATGCCACAAGAAGAAGAAAAAGACACAATGCAAAATTCTGGCACCCGTCGCGAGTCGCGATGGTCTCATCGCGATGACAATCGCGAGTCGCGACCAACGGGTGGCCAGAATTCTGCCTTCTCTTCTTTGTACTATAAATACCATTCTTTTTCCTCTTATTCATACTTACCTTCCAGCTGCGATTTTTGTACTGTTTCAAACCCTTTTCTTCCATTTTTCATCCTTGATTTCTCTTGTTTTTATGATTAGTTAGCATTGATTAGCATGAACTCTTGTAGCTAATCTATCTCTTGGGAGCAATTGACTAAGGCTTCCAAACCCATGTCCTAAGAACTATTTGTAGCTTATTTATTGCTCTTACTATTGTGCATTTATTGAGCATTGAATTTGTTTATTGATATCATTAATGTTGTTGAAAGCTTGAGTATATGAAATACTTATATGAATTGTTTGCTAGGGTTTGGGGGAAGTGGGTTGATTTCCCCCTTTTTTTGTTAGGAACATATGAGTATGATTTAGAGCTTTTGATTGTGTTGATGGATTGATGATTGCCAGGTGGATATGATAATGCTGAACTCTTTCTCATGTTTGTTGTTTGTAGCAAACGAGAGAAGTCTATGAACGTCGATCGTTCTTGACCAATCTCGTGTAAATGCATAAATTGGTTAACTGCTTAGACGCGGTGTAGTGTTTATAAGTGTTGCCGAGCTTGTTGATTGTTCGTGCTAAATGCCATCAATGGGATACCTTGAGTCGTGTTTCGGCTACGGGAGTCATTGGTGAGGTTTGACAAGAGATGTCGAATTCACTTTTGCAAACTACTATCTAAGAAGGATAGAAGTTTAGCCTTCACAACAAGTAGTGAAAGTAGTAAATAAGTTGCATGTTCAATGATGGATAAGAGGTTTGGAAGTGGAAGTCAATTGCGCCCAAGGTTCCGTAAATTGTTATTTTCATCTTACTATTAGTTGTATTGCATGATTAGCATTATTCTATTGCTTTGCTAGTTGTTGTACTTTAATTTTTTAACTTAGGAACAACTCTCAACCCAAAATCCCCCTTGTTTACATGCTTTTATATATATCTATGTATGTATGTGCTTAGTATGTTTTCTCCTTTATATGTTTAAAACCCTTAAAAAGATCCCTCTTCTCGTGGATGACCCCGACTTGCCATTATCTACTTAATTGTGGATAGGAATCCTTTAGGGCTTAAAAGTATTAACTTTGAGAGGTACGGCGACGACCTCCCAATATTGGACAGACTTTGGCCCACTAGAAGATCTATGTGTGGATCAGGATCTAAGCCTTGATCCTATAATGACCATTGCAGAATTTATTGATAATAAAAATCTGCATATTACCTCTCTTTGATTCCTACCAGCTAACATTCTACTTTTTTTTGTAGGGAGCAATAATCAATTCCAATAGAGCTGACAGATTAATATGGAAACCTACAACCAATGGATTCTTTTCATTCAAATCAGCCTAATTGGTTGTAGCAGAGAGAAGGGGGGAGCTGGCATCTCTAAAACAGGTGTGGCATTCTAAGCTTTCAAAGAAAATCTCTACATTTATGTGTAAATTGGCCAACTGTATTCTCCCTTTTGATGATGTGATCTTATTCTCTGATATCTTCCTAGCATCTAAATGTCCATTGATGTGTCCATTTTATGTGCATAATTTAGTACTTTTGGGGATCACGTTTGTGCTCTTTTGTTATCAAGAGCTTGTGTTTTGCCTTGAAATTATCTTAGGAGAGGTAAGAGCGACTTTATGCTTTTTTACCTCTTCTAAGTGGATTTTGCATTACAAAGGAAGAACATGAAGACTTGAAGATGGAGGCCATTCAAGATCACCTTTCAAAGACTTGCTTCAAAGATTTGAAGACTTGAAGATCGGAGGCCGTTGAATATCATCTTTTGAAGACTTTGAAGACTCGAACAATGAGAGAGATTATTGTGAGGAAGAGTGCTTGCTACAAGTAGAAGAAAATAAGACAAGGGTAGGTTCTTGCACCCATTGCGAGTCACGACGAATGGGTGGCGAGAACCCAACCTTGTCCTTTTTGTACTATAAATAACATTCTTTTTCCTCTCATTCAGAACTTCTTCTCCACCGCAACTTTGGTACTATTCTAACTCTATTTTTCCACATTTTAATCTTTGATTTCTCTTATATTATGTTTGGTTTGTTAGCATTAATTAGTAAGAACTCTAGTAGCTAAATCTAGTTCTTGGGAACAATTGATTGAAGATTCCAAACGTATGTGGTGAGATTCCTATTTGCTCATTTATGAACATTTATTGGAGAGCATTTATTATGCCACTAATGTTGTGTTTTGCCTCACTTATACCATGAGTTTTTTGAGTATATGAAATGTTTGTATGATTGAAGTGTTAGGGTGTTAGGGTGTTAGGAAAGTTGCAAATTTCTTAGCTCATTTGACATGAAATCCAAAAGCATTGATTTAGAGCTTCTTGTGTATAATGTGTGGTGATTCTTGCTAGATAACTATGTTAATGTGGTATGTTCTCATATTTATCCGATAGATGCAAAGAAAGGTTAAACCTTTGAACGTGGTTTGTTTTAGGGTTAACCTAGTAAATGCTTTGTTTGGTTAAATGACTATGTCTTTGGTAGAAGGCTTGTTGTTATCAAACCTATGGTCCTTTGTGTGAAATTCCATTGATGAAATACCTATATGGTGTTGTTTTCTTAGGGTGATCATTAATGAGGTTTGCAAATGGTCGTTGTTTGTCTTTCCAAACTACTATTAAGATTGAATCAATATCAATCTTTGAATGAGAAGTGATAACATTTATCATAGACTGTAAATGTAATTAAATGAGTAAATGAATCTATGATCAATACAAAGTTTGGAAGTGGAAGTTGATTGTCCTCAAGGCTCCGTTAATTTTTGTTTTAACCATCTATTTAGTTGTTGTTGCATGATTATCATAGTTCTCTTACTTTTCTAGTTGTTGTCTTTCAACATTATAACTTAGGACCAAAAACCAACCAATCCCCTCCCCCCTTCCCTTTTTACATGCATTTATATGTATCTATATAGGCTTATATACAGTATGTTCTCTCCTATATATGTTTAAACACTTGGAAAGATCCCTCTTCTCGTGGATGACGACTTGCCAGTATCTACTTAATTGTAGATAGGAAGCATTAGGGCATAAAAATATAACTTTGAGAGGTACGGCGATGACCTCCCATCCATATTGCTCTATCCGTGATAGCATTTCTCACTTTTTTAATTCATTCTCTAACTCAGTTCAAATTTGGAACCACTTCAATTCATTAATTAACTTTCATGTTCCATTTTTTGACAAAATATAGAATACGCTATCTTTTTACTGGACCTCTTTTGGTGAAACCCAAATTCATTCCTCATTTATCAGAATGGCGGCTTCTCTTATTTGCTGGAATTTATGGGAAAATTGAAATAGAACACTGTATGATAATATGAATATACCTCTTCATGTGATAATTCAGAATATCAAACAGGATTTCTTCCTTTCTTTTTACACTCATCCCAATTTAAAGAATGAGATAAAGGATTTAGAGTGGTTTAAAAAAGTATTAATTCCCAAGACTAGGCCACCACCTAAACCCAAACTTTTACCTATTAAATGGTGTCACCCTGAAATAAATAAGATGAAGGTAAATGTTGATGCCTCATGGATTTAGATCTCTAGAGCTAGAACTGGAGGGATTGTTAGAGATCATGAAGGCAGTTTTATTGCAGCTCTAAGTAAGAGAACTACTGCTACCTCAAGCTTACATGTAGAAATGCTTGCCTTGAAATATGGTTTCTCCTATGTAACATCATTCTGCATTACCTCTTTCACTCTGGAAACTAAGTGTGAAATGGCTAGATCATGTCAAACCTCACCTGAGAAAGCTCCATGGTATCTCTATAATTTAGCTGCATTCGTATCAAATCAGGGTTTAGATTTATGAACAACCATATGTATTATTATATATTGTAACATATATTTATAATATATGTTATAACTAGGGTTTAGGGTATTTAACATGTCATTGTTAACTTTCCCATATATTTTCAATGAAAACTGATTATTGTATAATGTTTAACCATTAATAGAGTAACCCAATACTAAATAACATGTAATGGATATCGATGAACACAATTTTTTAAATATTTGATTATTTAACTGAAACGTCCTCTCCACGACTGATCTACAACGTCGCACTTGCCGGTACTCGTATGACACAAATACGATGTCACATATAGAATTGGTGTGTATATATTTTTGGGACATCCCCGATTCACCGTGACGTCACATATGTAATGACATTATATTGTTCACCGTTGCACGTTAGCATGCACATGTCAATGGTGTTCCACGATGTTGCAGTAATTTAAAACAACGTCGACTAGAATGACGTCGCAAACATTCCTCTCCAATCACGTGTCTTGTTGGTATGGTCAACGTTGTTCATTTGGATCCCAACATCGATCAAAATGATGTCACAAATATCAAACCCTATTGTTGGCCGTAGTACTAAAATCGACGTCACACATACAATCTGGTGATGTTGATCCAAAACCAAGGTAACAAAGTACCTTTTACCTCAGTTTCGAACCGAGGTAAAAGGTAACCTTTTTACTTCATTCACATTTACATTAGTTTTTCAGGATGTTGATCCAAAACCAAGGTAAAAAAGTACCTTTTACCTCAGTTTCAAACCGAGGTAAAAGGTAACCTTTTTACTTCATTCACATTTACATTAGTTTTCCAGGGCCTGAAAAACCTAGGTAATAGGTGTTGTGTATAGTAGTGTTTATTGCTATTCTTGAGGAATTCTATGACGTTGATCGTCTAGGGTGATCTGAGGGTAAGGGTTATTGTGTGGCGTCGATCGCCTACACTAACTATAACCGAGGAGAGGTGAGAAATATCCTTACTTGAAAGGTGCTGACAAGTTCCACAATATGTGGTTAATGCATAAAAATAGAATAATTAGTTAATGATCAAAAGATGATTATAAATGTAAAATAATTGCACCCAAGACTCGTTATAATCTTAGTTGCATCCTTACGTGCTATGTGTGATCGTATTCATATCATTATTTATAATCATTTGTTAATTTAGTAGTTTAAAGTAAGGGTAGTGTTTTCCAAAATCAAAACCCCCCAACGTTTTTACCACACACTTAGAGTGACTTCTTCGTGTGTTTTTAATTATACTCAAGACTAGATAAAACCACCTTTTCATTGTGGATGATCCTGTCCTTCCATTAGCAACTAGTTAGTAGTTAGCTATTACCTGGGAACATAAATACTATATTTCAAAGGCACAATGACGACCTTCAAATTTTAGCGTCGCTGCCGGGGAAAAGGCATATTTTATTAAAGTTTTAGTGTAGTTATTTGTGTGTTTTGTGTTTTCACTTGTTTTTTGTTGGCATTTGCTTGATTTTGTTATTTCTTCTTGGGATAAGGTTGTATTTCTCTAGGTCTTGGTTTATGGTTGATACTAGTACCGATAGACAAAAACTCTTGCACTACGAACCCGATCTTTTAGGAACACTCTAGATTGCAAGGAGAAAGATCATTTTTCTAACCAAGGTACTCAAGAAAAACCCAAAATTGTAACACCAACTATGGCTGTTAATACTAGAACCTTGAACCTAGAGAGTCAACCGCTTTGCATCATTTTCCCTCTTCTTCTGGAAAAATGTCACTTGTGAGCTCAAGTCTAGGAAGATTCATTGCCTACCATATTTTCATGGGATGAGTGGGGAGGATGCGATCAAGAACTTGTCCGAGTTTCACCTTATGAGCATGATTATGAAGCCAACCGGAGTTTTGGAGGATAATTTCAATCTAAGGGATTCTCATTCTCTTTGAAAAATGCGGCAAAGATTAGTTATACTACCTCCCCCCGGGAGGTATAACGTTGCAGATAGACATGAAGTGGAAATTCTTGGAGAAATTCTTCCAGGCATCCAAGTTGGCAGGTTTGAAGGAAGAGCTAAGCAATATCTCCCAATATTTGAGAGAGGTTCAAGAGGTTGCTAGCTAGTTACCCCATACAAGGAACGAGACCTTGTATAGTATTTCTTATATGGATTGTCCATTGAATACACGGAGATGGTTAATTCCGCGTGTAATAGGTTGATTGCCAACAAGAGCCCTAAAGACTCCACGGCATTGTTTAAAGACATGGCCAATGCAACTAGAAAATTCAATATAAGAGAAGGGGAAAGGGTGCAAGATTCTTTAAATCCATAAACCCCCAAACTTGAAGAGCGAGTTCATTTCCTAGATTTCATGATGAAGGAGCTAATAATGTGGAAAATGCATCAAGTCAAGGCTTGTGGGGTGTGGTCGTTGGAACATCCCAATGACGCATGCCCATATGTCCAAGATGGGGAGTTCGAAGAAGCCAAGGAAATGGGCTATAAATGAGGACAAGGCCAAGGTTTCCAAGGGAATAGAGGCTACTGAGGTGGTCAAGGTTTCCAAAGGGGAAAGGGAAATGACAAAAAGTATGATCCATACTCCAAGACTTACAATCCCAGGTGGAGAGACCATCCAAACTTAAGGTGGAGAGATGATCAAGTCGGGCAATCAAATCTACAATGTGGCTAACAAGGTAGCAGAGATACTTATAAACCAAATTGAAAAATGTGACAAGCCCAATTACAAGAAAATCAAGGGTACAATCGGCTTACAGAACAATCATACCCAAAGGATGAGGGGTCATCTAACCCCCAAGAAAGGAGACTAAGGTCAGAGTATGAAGAGCTCATGCATGTTATAACCAATATGGTCATAAACTTGGAAAACTGGACCTCTTTTAGGTTCAAGAACTTAGAGACCCAAGTTAGACAAATTGGGTCTTCCACGACCTGATTAGAAGCTAGGGACTTCAGGAACCCTTATCACAACTGGAGTTAAACCCCCACCTCCCTAATGCTAGTGCCATAACCTTGAGGAGTGGGAAAGAGACCAAGGAGCCTGAGAAAATTTTGAATATCGAGAAGAATATAGAAGAGAAGCTTGTGGTGAAAGATAAAGAGGTCAAGGAGGTGGCCACTAAACCACCAGAGAAGCGAGAAATTGAGAATCCTTCCACCACCACCCTTTCTAGTGGCTTTGCGGGACAAGAATTACAAATATGAGAACAAAGCTCTATTTGACGTCTTCTGCAAGTGCAAGGTAAATATGCCTCTTTTTTATTTGAATTATCAAGTACCTTTTCCTTAAATAATTATGTACCCCAAGGAGAAATAAAATTTTAAAAATTGGTGAGAAGATAAAAATTGGTGGTCAGCTTTTGACCTTTTTTCAAAAGAAATTTCCACCTAAAATTCAAGTGGAGTGGCTAATCCCCTTATATGAATTATTAGATCTTGGGAAATTGCATGAAACCAGTTTAGTGATCCAATTGGTCGACCATTCTAATGCCTAGCCTAGGGGAATTATGAGAGGTGTATTGGTTAAAATTGATGCATTCATTTTCCCAACCAATTTCTATGTTCAAGATATAGAGAATGACAAACGTGTCACCCGTATCTTGTTAGGGAGACCAATTTTTTAAAACATCTAAAACTAAAATATATATGCATAGTGGATGCTTGACCATGGAATTTGATATGGAAATTGGAAAGCTTAACATCTATGATGCCTTGAAATTTCATAATAAGGGTCATTCTTTCCATGAGATTGATATTTATTGTGTGCAAGATATTTTTATGGTTAATGGCATGGATTGTGTGAAAATTTCTTTGGAAAATAGTCTTGATGTTAATGAGTTTCATGATTACTCTTTGAGGGTAAATTTACTTGAGACTATAAAAAGTATTGATTTTGTAGAGAAGCTACCTCTCAGCCTGCATTATGAAGCTATTAGAAGAATGTGGGAATCCCTACATCTCTTGAGAAGGCACCGGTAGGGGAATTGAAACAACTACTTGAGAATTTTAAATATGTGTTCCTTGGTGAAGGCGACACTTTGCCTGTGATAATGTTGAGTAAACTCACCAAGGAATAAGAGGGGAGGTTTATATAGGTTATTAAAAGCCATAAGGAGGAAATTATGTGGACCATTTCTGATGTCAAGGGGATTAGCCCCTCCACTTGCATGCATCATATCTTGTTAGATGGTGGTGCCAAACTGGTAATGTTGGCTAAATCCGCCGATGATGGAAGTAGTAAAAAGTGAGATTCTTTAACTCTTTCAAGCTGGAATGATTTACCCCATCTCTAATGGCAAGTGGGTTAGCCCCGCCCAATTTTTGCCTAAGAAAAGTGGTGTGACTTTGATAGAGAACCAAGAGGGAGAGTTGGTTCCCATTCATGTGCAAAATAAGTGGATAGTGTGTATTGACTACCGTAGGTTGAATGCGGTAACTAGGAAGGACCATTTCCCTCTACCCTTTATTGATCAAATGCTTGAAAGGTTTACCCAGAGGGATTTTTATTGTTTCCTAGATGGATATTATGGGTATTTCCAAATTTTCATAGCCCCGGAAGACTAAGAAAAAACCACCTTCACATGCCCTTTTGGCATTTTTGCCTAGAGGTGCATGCATTTCGGTTTATGTAATGCTCTTGGCACATTCCAAATGTGCATGGTTAGTATATTTTTGGAGTTTTTTAGCGCTTTGTAGAGGTCTTCAAGGACAATTTCACCATTCATGGAGATTCTTTTGATAGTTGTTTCACTAGTAAAGAGACCTCTACTAGAGGCAGCAACGAAAGGCTGCAACGAAAGGCTGCAAAAGTAAAACTGCGTTTCATTGGAATTTCTAATGTTAGAAAGTTCTGATCGTGTTCCCTATCAAATTTTAAAGATGGTTTTTTGATTCTTTAAGGTAGTTTTTTTTAACCACATTTAATTATAGGAGGTTCTGCATTTAATTAGCCCAAATTAAAGGTGGTTATGTTTAACCGCCTTTAAATATGATACATTACGAACTCGGAAATAGAGAACAATGGGTTTTCCAAAATTGGAAACCCCATTATGTGGGCAGTGCCAAGAAAAGAAACGTTTTCCAAATGTGGAAATGCGTAGTGTCCTATTTCTGAGTTTGGAGTGTTATCAATCTTGTCTTTTGAAATTGGGGGACTAGTTTTCCAAGTTTAGAAATGACCGTGTATATATAAAAGATGCACCCATTTCCATCGAATACCACTAAACCCTAAAACTTTGAAGAAGAAGCTCATTCATTCAATACCCATTATGAATTGCCCATTGTCATACTTCAGAAATCATCAAATCGGATTGGAGAAGGTTAGTTTAATCCAAATTATCTTGTTTGTCAGTTTCACAAAATAATTGAATGTGTATTTGATGATTCCCATGTATCCATATTTACAATTAGGTTTTAAGATTAAGGTTTATGCTTATTGTTGAATGGATCCTCATGTGTTGCATATTAATTGACTTTTAGGAGAATGGATTGAGATGAACTAATTGGTAATGATCTTAGGAAATCACCCGTGTACATGCCATTGGTTGAATCATTTGTATTATTTGTGTTTGAACATGCTTCTGAAAATGGTTCTTCGTGGGCATAATGCCCTTGTAAGGATAGTAAAAATTATGCATATTTAGGGAGGAAAAAGTTGCGGGAACACCTCATAATGAGACGATTCAAAACTAGCTAAAAAAATAACTTTGAGTGGTACAGTGACGGCCTCCCATCCATATTGATCCAATTGTGATAGCATTTCTCAGTTTTTAAACTCATGCTCTAAATCAGTTCAAATTTGAAACCACTTTAATTCATTGATTAACTTTCATGTTCCAGTTTTTCACACAATCTGGGATAGGCTATCTTTTTACTGGACCTCTTCTGGTGAAACACAAATCCATACCTCATTGATCAAGATGGTACCTTCTCTTATCTGCTATAATTTGTGGGAAAATAGAAATAGAATACTGATTGATAATCTAAATATACCTCTTCATGTGATAATTCAGAATATCAAACATGATTTCTTCCTTGCTTATTACACTCATCCCTGTTTTAGCAATAAGATAAAGGATTTATTGTAGTTTAACAAAGGATTAATACCCAAGCCCAGGCCACCACCTAAACCCAAAATTTTACCTATTAAATGGTGTCACCTTGAAATAAATAAGCTGAAGGTAAATGTTGATGCCTCATGGATTAGGTCCTCTAATAGATCTGGAATTGGAGTGATTATTAGAGATCATGAAGGAAATTTTATTGCAGCTCTAAGTAAGAGAACTACTGCTACCAGAAGCTTACATGCAGAAATGCTTGCCGGGAAATATGGTTTCCCTTTTGCAAAATCATTCTGCATTTCCTATTTCACTGTGGAAACTGAATTTGAAATGGCTAAATTATGTATAACCTCACTTGAGAAAGTTCGCTAGTATCTCTATAATTTAGCTGCATTCATATCAGATTAGATGGCATCAATATAAGTTACTCATACACTTAGACAGGGCAATCTAGTCTTTCTATGATAACCAATTAGCTTGGAAAGAAAATTTGGAATTATTAGGATTTTGATACAAAATCAAGAGGTTTAATTCAGTTGGACAAACTTGATGTGCCTTCTTTAAGAATTAAGTATTTTCTCAGAAACTATTAATTTCCTCTTTATCATCTTTCAGTTGCCTATGATTTCATACCGGCCTCATTCAATTGCTCTTGGATCTTGGATAATAGCTATCCTAAACACCAAGTTTGGATTCATCTTATACTCTACTCAGGAATGCACTCAACTCAAGAAACATCATCCTCTAATTGGGAGGATATATTGCAGGCAAGCTATAAGATTTATTCCAGATACCCACAACTCCAATCCTTATCTCAGTACATTTTGAATCATAGTTTTTCTCATGGTTTTATGATAGCATTGGGAGTCTTGGCCATCAATGTAATGCTCACACAGGGAATGGAGGAATTATAAATGGAAACACTAACAATGTTGCTATAAAACTCTACCTCAGATGGCAATTTGCTTTGCTTTTTGCAGTTAGTTCTAGCATTCATTCATGGTTCAGCTTAGTTCTGAACCATTCAGTTTGTATTATCATCACAAACAACTTATTATGACTTTTGGAAAAATCTTTAGGAACCTTATATACTCCTCCTATATTATGGGTTTTAAATTTAAATGAATAGTATGAATTTGTGTGATTTGGTTTATCCTATTTTGTGCTTTGACTATCAAGTATATTTTGTGCTTTATTGTGTTATTAATGCATTATTAAGACTATGTTGATCAACTAGTTGATGATTGTGGGTTGATTATTTTCCAGGTTTTTTGTCAAACCCAAAAAACTTTGACTTTTTGTCGATCTGATTATCGTTGGTGAATGTTAGGTTATAATTGGGTGTGACAACTAATTATGATTATAACCTGATGAAATTACTTATATTTAGGATGAATTTGAATGTGTTCGACTAATTATCAATGTGGCTCATTAGTAACGTCTAGCATGAAGGCCTATCCTCGCAGTCGTTATTAGTAGATATATTTGTGCTATCCCAATGATTCTCGTTTGTCGGGAACTGTGTTAGTCATATTGGTCACCATGTTTCACTACAAGAAACTATTACTTCACCCTTTTTACTTTGGTTTTTTTGCTTAGCTAAAATCAATCGAGGTAAAAAGTTATTTTAACTTGGATTTTTTTAAGTAAAAGATATTAATTACCACGATTGTAAAAAAACGTAAAAATGGTTTTTCACCTCGGTCAATATTTTAACTAAAGTAAAAGGTTTTAAAAAGAGGTAAATAATCTAACAGATATTTGTGCAACGTCGCATTCATGTAATAACAATGTTGCCAAAATTACGTATTATGTCAACGTCACCGACAAAGCATGAGATGGATGACCGATGTCGCATAAAATTAAATATAGAACTTTTAGAAGTTAAAGTTGAGAAGCATTAATGAGAAGTTTTGTTAAGTTATGTTATTCAAAAATTTAATAAGGTCTGTTTTGTTATGTTATAATTTCATGCTCGCCTTCTTTCAATTGCTCTTGGATCCTGGATCCTAAACACCATGTTTGGATTCATCTCAGACTCTACTCAGGAATGCATTAAACTCAAGAAACATCATCCTCTAATTGGGAGGATAAATTGCAGCCATGCTATAAGATTTATTCCATATACCCAAAAATTCAATCCTTATCTCAGTACATTTTGTATCATAGTTTTTTTTCATGGTTTTATGGTAGCATTGGGAGTCTTGGCCATAAATATAATGCTCCCATAGGGGGTGGAGGAATTATAAAATGGAAATACTAACAATGATGCTATAATACTCTACCTTAGATGGCAATTTGCTTTGCCTTTTGCAGTTAGTTCTAGCATTCATTCATTCTTAGTTCTGAACCATTAAAATTGTATTATTATCTTAAAAAACTTATTATTAATCTTGTAAAAGGCTTGTGGAACCTAATATACTCCCTCCTATATTATGGGTTTTAATTTAAAAAAACATTAGTATGAATTTGTGAGATTTGGTTTATCCTATTATGTGCTTGGACTATCAAGTATATTTTGTGCTTTATTGTGTGATTAATGCATGATTAAGATTAGGTTGATCAACTAGTTGATGATTGTGGGTTGATTATTTTCTAGGTTTTAGATCAAACCCGAAAGACTTTGACTTTTGTCAATGTGATTATCGTTGGTGAATGTTAGGTTATAATTGGGTGTGACAACTAATTATGATTATAACCTGATGAAATTACTTAGATTTAGAATGAATTTGAATGTGTTTGACTAATCATCAATGTGGCTCACTAGTAACGTCTAGCGTGAAGGCCAATCTTCATAGTTGTTATTAGTAGATATATTTGTGCTATCTCAATGTTTCTCGCTTGTAGGGCACTATGTTAGTTATATTGGGTCACCACGTTTCTTTACAAGAAAATGAACCTATTACTTCACTCATTTTACCTTGGTTTTTTGGCTATGCTCAAAAAACTGAGGCAAAATGTTCTTTTACCTCGGTTGTTTTTCGAAGTAAAAGATATTAATTACCTCATTTGTAAAAAACCTAGGTAAAAAATTGGTTTTTTACCTTCGTATTATTTTAAATGAATTCGTATTATTTTAAATGAAGTAAAAGTTTTAAGAAAGAGGTAAATAATCTAACTGATGTTTGTGCGACGTTGCATTCATGTAATAACAATGTTTCCAAAATTGTGTTTTATGTCAACGTCACCGACAGAGCGTGAGATGGATGACCGACGTTTTGAGAAGAGTTAATGAGGAGTTTTGTTAACTTATGCTATTCAAAAATTTAATAAGGTCTCTTATGTTATGTTATGATTGAAAATGGTTGAATAATTAATAGGGAAAACCACAAGCATCATGAAATATTTTGAATGGTACGGTTGGAAATATTTTTCAAAATCACGAATAGATCAAATCGAACATATATAAAGTTACATATTGTTTAAAAAAAGGTAGTAAAATTATTAGAAAACCCTTATTTACAAAAATCTCCTTACAAATTAATTAGTACAAAAAAAATTCAATATTAATAATAAATATTTAAGTACAATTATTAGAATAGAGATTACAGGAAAATCAAGCCTCTCAAATTATGATAACCTTGAAGAAAATTGCCCCCCCCCGGCTTCTATGATCTCGAAGAACAAGGTGTCTCCAATGCGCAGGTTGTTGCCGGAAAGGAACTCGGAAAAACCCTTTGGGGATAGGGCCTTGATCTTCCCTTGGCCCGAATTGTAATGCGCCACTCTTTCCCGTAGCACCTTGTCACAACGAGGGTCTTTGAATTCGGCAGAATTGGTACAATTTAAATCGGGATGTACTAATCTGGAAAAATCAGTATAAACAAATATATGCAATTATAAACAAATAGTATTAACAAAAAATAAATAATTTAATGAATTTAATTATTTGCAAGTTTTAGTCCTAACCAAAGTTGGATTTTCCCAAAGTTTTGCTGCTTCAAGGTGCAGTGGAAACGCAGGTTTTCTGGCCATTGTATGGTCTTTAATGTTGAACACAACCGGTTCAGGGTTTCTCCTTTGTGCGGAGAACTCTATAATTAATACAAATAAAAATTTATTTAGATACAGTACTGTGCATAAGTATCAGTAAATATATTATGTAAAATAGTAAAATACTTCAAAAAATGGGTGCCTAAAGGATCTTTCAGCAGCTATTAATCCTATATATGCAGTGAACAATATGTTAACGTTAATGTATCCTTTTAAGAAAAACATGCAAAGTCGGTATTAAGTTGCTAAAACATATAGGTCTGAACCAGTGGTATGGTCGACTTGTACCAGCGTGGTCATTGCTTAGTCGGGAAGACCGATATCACGACCGATAATAAATCGAGGTTGCAAAAATAAAAATTAATTAAAGTAAAATGGCTACATGCAAAGTTGCTAAGACATCGGTAATATAAATGTATACATCGATGCAACTGCGACGACTTATGCAACAACATTAAATAACAATTTGAAGCATCGCATTCATGAATCGAACGACATGCGACTAGAGACGGACTTTGCATGCATCGAAGACAACAACAAGAAAAAACACGAAACCCTGCAACAAATCATGCATTAAGGAGACAAAACTACACAAAAACGTCCTAACACAAACAAGAACATATTACCTAGGTTCACATGTACAAAACATTCTCACTCTAACAAATATGAGTAAGAACTAGAAAGCCAAAAATACAACTCATACAAAAAGCATATATTTATTAAACAAAGTGAAGTAACAACTATAAAAACTTCAACAGTAATCAGAAGAAATTCATACCTATGTCAAAAGAGAAGAGGAAAGGGGTCGAGAGACTTATGGTATTTGTAGGGAACCTGGAAATGAGGAGTTTAAACTGATTCTGGGGGACCATTTATTTATAGCAATTTTGAAAAAATGTCATTTTGGGACCTTGTGTTGTCTGTTGCGGTAAGTGCGACTTCATACCAATGCTGAAGTCGATAGACCACCGATAACTAGGAGAGAATCATGGAAGGATCTGTCAAACTGTACTAACTCTAATAAACTGATTATAGGGGACTTTAATGCCATGTTTTCTATAACTGAATGTAAAGTCTCTTAGAGACCAAATGTTGTCACTATCATGGATTTTTCTGAATTCATAGACAACAAACAACTACAACATGTTTTCACTGTTGGTAATACTTTCACATGGTCTAATGGTAGGAGAAAACCTACTATTGAAAGATTGGACCATGCCCTGGTTGAGGAGGTATTGATTCTAGACCACCCTAATAGCTCTATACAGGTCTTAAATAGGATGTCTTCTGACCACTCTCCTCTCCTTTCCTTCTGACCATAGGTAGTAATTTGATTGCATTCTCAGACCGTTTAGATTTCAAGACATGTGGTAACAAGACCTGAACTGCAGGATGTCATCTCAAACAACTGGAATCCACCAGTTTCTGAGAAAGGGATGCTAGGAGGTCCTCGCTGTAACTCTCAAAGTTAAATTTATAAGCCCTAAAATTTTCCTATCCAACTAAATAGATAATGGTAAGTCGGGGTCATCCACGAAGAAGAGGGATTTCCTTAAGTGTTTAAACATATAAGGTTGATATTATGCTAGAAGTAGAGATATATATATAGATATAAAAGCAAGTAAATGGGGAGGAGCGTTGAATTTGGTCATAAGTTATGAAAGTAAAAGATAAACTAACTAGCAAAGTTAAGTAACTATTCTAATCATCAATCAAACTACGAAAAAAGGGTAAAAACTACAAAAGACGAACCCTTGGGGGCAATTGACATCCACTTCCAAACCAAATGTAGATTATTGAACCATTCACTCATTCTATCACATTTGTTACCTATGGGGAATGTTATCACTTCCCATTTTCGAATATCAACATTCATTCCTTCTTAATAGTAATTTCCACAGAAAAACAACGACCATTTGCAAACCTCATTGACAATCAATATAAGAAAACCACACCATAGAGGTATTTCATTAAGGGAATTTCACATGAAGGACCATAGATTTGATAACAATAAGCCTTATACCAAAGACATAGCCATTTCACTAAACATAGCATTCATTAGGCTAAACCTAGAACAAACCACATTCAAGATTAAACCTTTCATTGAATCTATAGGATAAATATGAGAACAATCTAAATTAACATACTTATCTAGGAAAAATCACAACACATTATGTATGAGAAATTCTAAGTTCATGTTCTTGGATTTTCATGCCAAATAGCTAAGGAATTCTTCACCTTCCTAACACCCTAACACTTCAATCATACAAACACTTGCTATTCTAAAACAACCCATGGAATAAATGAAGTAAACCATAGCATTAAGAACACATGAATACTAAATAGCAAAGGCTTCAAGAACAAGCGAAACAATCTATTCACTACTTTCCCTACTTGTAAAGATAAATATTCTATACTTCTTAGGTAGTTTGCATGAGTGAATTCGACATCTGTTGTCAAACCTCAACAGTAACACCCTTAGTCGAAACACGACTCAAAGTATCCCATTAATGGCATTGCGCACGAAGAATAAACAAGCTTGACAACACTTACAAACACTACACTGTGTCTAAGCATTTAACTAATTCATGCATTTACATAAGATTAGTCAAGAACGTTCAATGATCATACACCTCTCCAATTTACTACAATAAACAAAAATGAAAAAGAGTTTAACATATTCATATTCATCTAGTGATTATCAACACATCAACATCATTTGAAAGCTCTAACTCATGCTCTTAGATTCCATATAAAAAGAGGAGAAAATTAGCTACTTTCTCCCATCCCTAACAAGAAATCATAAAAGCAATTCATATACTCAAACTTCCAACCACATTAATGCCATTAACAATCCACATTCAAAGCTGAATAAATGCACAATAGAGAAAGCAATAGATAGATAGAAATGATTTTCAAGACATTAGCAAGGAAGTCTGAATCAATTGCTCCCAAGATTAAACTAACCTAGATAATGAAAAGAAAATTAATCCTACAAAAACTAAGAAAAGAAAGAAGAAAGCTAGGGTTTGAAACCCAGAAAATTGCAGGAGAGGAAGAGAGGATAAGAGAGAGGATAGGATTTAGTATTTATAGTACAAAAAAGGCAAGAAGATTTCTAGCAACCCAAAGTTTACGATGCCCGAATTAATATTTGCCCGTCACGAAGATTGCAGTCAGCAATCCTAAATTCTTTTCCTTCTTAGTTCAAATTCTCTTCTTTTCTTCAATTTTCTTCCATTCTTCAAGTCTTCAAATCTTCAAAGAAAGTCTGTAAAGTCCTCAAAGGTGATCTTCAACGGCCTCCAGTCTTCAAGTTTTGATGTAAATTCATCATCACACAAAATCAAATTAGAAAAGGTAAAAGAGCGCAAAATTATCTCCTACCTCTCCTAAGAGAATTTCAAGGTAAAACACAATCTCTAGTTGACAAAAGAGTGCAAAAGTGATCCCAAAAAGTACCAAACATAAAATGGACACATTAAACCTCCCCGAACTTAAACATTACTCACCCTAGAGTAAGAAAAGATCCAAGCACACAAAGGAATTCATATGTCCACATCCTAAACTAATATTTCCCCAAATCAACGCCTCACAAAAATTGTCGATATCATATATCCCAAAATCAAAGATCAAATGAAATTTTTTCACACACAACCCCAATTCCTAAATTTAACCAAACCCACAACTTATCGATCACCTACTACCCATAGAAACATATCCAAGTCCTGAATTGATAATCCCAAGGTCCAATGGAACAAAATAAAGTTAAAACCACATAAAAAGTTCGAGCACACACTTCACTTCATACCTATATATCAACCAAAGTTCAATGGCACAAAATGAAGTCAAAACCATATAGGAGGTTCAAACACATACTTCACTTTATACCAATATATCAACCCAAAAACAAAGTACACAAAGGATCAATAATTTCTCAACTTACTTCATTTTTTCCCTCCAAATTTTGCAATCCAAAAAGGTCTCAAAATGTTGAGCTACCCAATCCATCCATATGGAAACCACAACCTTATGACTCTAACGTCGGCAAATGAGTGAAATCATAGCATTTTTTCTTTTCTCTCTAGTTCTCTCATTTTGCCTAGGGGCCCTTTCAGGTTTTCATCGTAGCCACACATCATGTTTCTTTGGCTCACATCTCACCTTTTTCCGCACATTTAGCCTCTCATTTTTGTATAGGTCGCCCTTTCGAGTTTTTGACCTATCCGGGCCCCCAATGTTTCTTAAGTTGCCCTCTTGGGTTTTCAACTTAGCGGGTTTTCTTTTTAAATTTTTTTTCTTTTTCATTTTCTATTTTTTCAAATTTTTTAAATTTTCAAACTTTTTAAATTTTCTATTTTTTCTTCCTTTTTCTCATGTTTTTCCAATCAAAAGTAGCAAAAAGCATTCCAAATCATGCTTGCCTGCATATGAATCATCTAACCCCTCCCCTCACTTAAAACATTACATTTCCTTCAATGTAAACATGTAAGGCAAGAACAATTAAACTCAAGGTAAGAGGTAGAGTGACTCCCATTTCTCCGCATAGACGCGAGTGATATGGGCAATCCCATGTATCTGTATAGAATAGGTCCCAAAATTGGTTTTGGAGCCGGAGGGGGGAGCAAAAGTGCCATAGAAGAACTCACCCCTCGAGCAAAATGTTGTCTCCTTTGTGCCGTTTGTTCAAGACTAACACCACAGAGAACAACATAAAAATCACAAGTACATAAGGATTTGTAATACCAGGTTTAGCATCAAAAGTCAATAACCATAGTATTGACAAAGAAGAATCGATGCCTCAAGCAATCACCACTGTGACATTATCCAATGAAAATATCTAACATATATCGACAAGTATCCAAGCATCATTATAGAATATAGAGATCAAGATCACAATAATGTAGTCGTCACACTACAACAACAAGGGTATTATAAAGATTAAAGAAAATTAATGTCTATATCTGTAAGATGATGGAGAAATGAGTGGAGGTGTGGTGGTTATTGGGAGTAATTGGTGGAGATGAAGGAGGTTATATGACGAAAAATAGGTACTGCCCATTTTTAATCTGCTATTGTAAGTCTTCACGACGGGCGGAGAAAAGTTTACAACAGGTGAACATTTGTTCGCAACGTGCACATTGCTGGACCTGAAACATCAATTTTTTCTCAAAGCTCCTGGTTGCTCGCAACGGGTAAAGAAACCTCTGCGTCGTGCAAACAAGGTTTGCAACGGGCAACGATTTGTTCTCCCCTCGTGCATTAGAGGATCTAAAAGCTCAATATTCAGCCTATCTTTCTATTTCCTTGCACTGGGAAACAATATCTTCACGACAGGTGAACAGTTTCTTGCGATGCAAGAAGACTTGTTCACCCCTCGCGAACTATGAGCTTTCCCAACACTTACAAAGAATTTGAATTCACTAAATGTCCATGATTTTCCTTCCTTTGACCAAGCTTTTCTCCCTTCCTCAATCCAACTCCAAGCTCTTCAAATTGCTACAAAATCATGGAAAAACACATCGTAAAAAGAACAAGGTAAAATAACAAAAAATAATCAACAAAAAAAAATAAAAGTTAAAATTATGTAAGTCATTGGTTTAACTTAGCTCCGTATATTTAAGGTCATAGGCATGACCCTAATTTTATCCATATGCTGAAGGCTTGAACCCCTTCACCATTAGTATCCAAAAATAGAGAGGTGGGGTACAAAACTTTCAAGAGGAAAGTTTTGTGGAGGTGGAGATGGTTTAAAGGGAGTTGGGTGGTTAGGAGGCTTGGGGTTGTCTTTTGGTTCCTCTCTTATCTCCCTCAAAACATCCCGGAATGGTGGATTTGGCTCACTAGGTTGGGGTAGGGGTGACAATGCTAATGAATGCAGCACAATCACCTCTTTCTCCATTTTTTCATCCTCAACAACCAACTCTTCATCCCCTTCGAACTCAAACTCATTTCCCACGGTGACCTCACTTACCAAATCCTCGATTTTGACTTGGGATGGTATATTTTTGAAATCATGAGCTTCCATTCAGTTTAACGCTTCCAATATACTCCTCACATGCCTCTTAATAGCATCAACTTTAGAGGAGAGCCGAGTGTCCAATTCCTCACTAGTCAAGTTGTTCAAGTTTGATATTGCATTCATGACTTCTCACGTGTCAAACTTGAACTTCCTTGTTGGGCTTGGTTTATGGTATGGTATAAAGTGGTGATGACCAACTATTTTGCTCGTATTGTTGGTATTTTGGTTCTTTATCATAGCACCAATCCTGATTACCACTCCACTCCGGATTGTAAGAATTATGGTATGGATACTATTCTTGTGTTTCTTACCCTTGAAAACCAACATCTCATACCTCTTGGTAGAACTCTTCATAATACCCTTGGTTTTGGAAACAAAGGGTTCTTTCCCACACATAGTGCTCCTCCCTCAACAAATAGCAAGACTCGGTAGGATGTTCGGGATGAAACATCCTACAAAACCACACCATAGAGGTATTTCATCAACAACATTTCACACAAAGGACCATAGATTTGATAACTACAAGCATGATACCCAAGACAAGGCCATTTAACTAAACATGCCATTCATTAGGCTAAACCTAGAACAAACCATATTCAAGATTCAACCTTTCATTGCATTTATAGGATAAAGATGAGAACAATCCATATTAACATACTTATACAGCAAGAATCACAACACATTGAGCACGAGAATTTCTAAGTTCATGTTCTTGGATTTTCATGCCAAAGAGCTAAGGAATTCTTCACTTTCCTAGCACCCTAACACTTCAATCATACAAACACTTACTATTATAAAACAAACCATGTAATAAATTAATTAAATCATACCATTAAGAACACATGAATACTAAATAGCAAAGGTTTCAAGAACGAGCTAAACAATCTATTCACTACTTTCACTACTTGTTGTGAAGATAAATCTTCTATCCTTCTTAGGTAGTAGTTTGCAAGAGTGAATTTGACATCTGTTTTCAAAACTCACCCATGACTCCCTAAATCGAAACACAAATAAAAGTATCCCATTAATGGAAGTGAGTACGAAGAATCGACAAGTTTGGCAACACTTATAAACACTACACTGTGTGTAGGGATTTAACCAATTCATATATTTACATAAGATTAGTCAAGAACGTTCAACGCTCATAGACTTCTCCTATTTGCTACAATAAACAAACATGACAAAGAGTTCAACATTATCACATTCATCTAGCAATTATGAACACATCAACATCATTTAGAAGCTCTAACTCATGCTCTTGGATTCCATATTAAAAGAGGGGAAAATTAGCTACTTTCTCCCAACCCTAACAAGCAATCATAAAAGCAATTCATATACTCAAACTTCCAACCACATTTATGCCATTAACAATCCACATTCAAAGCTCAATAAATGCACAGTAGAGAAGAAATAGATAGATAGAAGTGATTCTCAAGACATTAGCAAGTAAATCTCAATCAATTCCTCCCGAGATTAAACTAACCTAGATAATGAAAAGATATAATTAATCCTACAAAAACTAAGAAGAGAAAGAAGAAAACTAGGGTTTGAAACCCAGAAAATTGCAGGAGAGGAAGAGAGGATAAGAGATAGTATAGGATTTAGTATTTAGTATTTATAGTACAAAAAAGGCAAAGAAGACTTCTGGCCACCCGAAGTTCGCAACGCGCGAACTAATCGTCACCTGTCGTGAAGACTGCAGTCAGGAATCCTAAATTCATTTCTTTCTTGGTTCAAATTCTCTTTTTTACTTCAATTTTCATCCATTCCTCAAGTCTTCAAATCTTCAAATTCTTTAAAAGGTGATCTTCAACGGTCTCCGGTATTCTTGATTCAAATTCTCCTCTTTATTTTAATTTTCTTCCATTTTTCAAGTCCTCAAATATTCAAAGCAAGTCTTCAAAGTCTTCAAAAGGTGATATTCAATGGCCTCTGGTCTTCAAGTCTTGATGTTATTTCCTCGTCACACAAAATCCACTTAGAAAAGGTAAAAGAGGAAAAAGTCGCTTTTACCTCTCCTAAATTTCAAGGCAAAACACAAGCTCTTGTTGATAAAAGAGCGCTAAATTGATCCCAAAATATCCACATAAAATGAACACATTAGATAGTGAGATTTTTTTCTCAAATTTAAGGGATTAAAGCAAGAACTTAAAAACTGGAACAAAATGCATTTTGGTGATTTAAATGCTAACATTAAAAAAAAAGAGGAGGAAGAATTAAGATTACAGGAAATCTGTTAGGAAAGAAGTAATTCCACCAGTGATCTAATTGAGCTTAAACATAAAAATGCATTACTTCTTAAGGCTTTACATGACGAACAAATTTTCTTGCAATAGAAAGCCAAAGTGAAATGGCTTAAAGATGGTGATGAAAATACTATGTATTTTCATGCATCAAAAAGAGAGAGGAGACTTAAGAAAAATATCACTAAAATCAAAGATTCTAGTGGTACACGGATAGAAGATCCATCTTGAGTTGAAACTAAAGCAATTTAGTTTTTCTCTCATTTTTTATTAGATGAAAATGAAACTGAAAGATATACTTTCAAAAATAATTTTCTTAGTCAAATACCTAAACTGATAACAGTGGAAGATAATGCTAATTTTATCTTTGAACCATCTTTAGAAGATGCCAGAATTATTGTTTTCTCATTGAATAAAAATAGCACTCCATGGCCTGATGGCTTTACAGCCAGTTTTTTTCCAGCATTTCTGGGAAATAATGAGTTCAGATTTACTGAGTGCTGTTAAGGACTTCATGAAAGGATACAATAGTCCAGCTCGGATCTCTAGTACATAGATTACTCTAACACCAAAAAAGGACGTGCTAGTTAATTTTGCTGATTTCAGGCCAATGAGCCTATCTAATTTCATAAATAAAGCTTTCTCAAAACTTATTATGGAAATGTTAGCCAATTTGATGCCTAAATCATTTCACCAAATCAAATTGCCTTCATGAAAGGTAGGGAGATTGCAGATAATGTGATTCATCTTCAAGAAATGACTAGAATCCTAAACTTGAAGCCGAAGAATCCTAACTGTATCATTAAGCTAGACCTTGCAAAGGCCTTTGATAGGGTTAGTTGGGAATTTTTAGCTTCAATTCTCCTTAGATTTGGATTTCACTATGATTTTCTAAAAATCATTACTAACAACTTAGCAGCTGCTTGGTTTCCAGGAATCATTAAAGGTAAACTAGCTGGGTTTTTTAAAGCACCTAGAGGTATCAAGCAAGGATATCCTCTATCTCCTTTCTTATTTAGTATCTTTACAGAAGCTTTCACTAGAAGTCTCATTTTTATTTTTGAAAATGGTAGAATTAGCTATTATAAATTGCCTGCTAGATCTATATCAGTACCTCACTTAAGTTATGCAGATGACAAAGTGTTTTTTTTTTGCCATGTTACAAAGTCTAACTTGATAATATTGAAAGCTTTTCTTTCGGTTTTTGAAGTTACATCAGGGCAAAAACTTAACTATGATAAAAGTAGCTTTTATGTTAGCAAGCATGCCACCAGGGATCAGATCTTAATGATTAAACATACTCTAGGCATGAGACAAGGTAATTTTCCTTTCACTTATTTGGGATGTCCCATCTTTAATGGTAGAATAAAGTTATCTTATTTAAACTTTTTTCTGGAATCTGTGGACAAAAAATTATTCAATTGGAAAAACATCTGGATATTTATGGCTAGTAAATTGACATTAATACAAATAGTGATTTTCTCTATACCACAACACCTATGGGCAGTTCTAAAACCTCCAAAATATGTAATTAAAATTCTTATGAAATATTTTACCACGTTTTTCTGGGGAGAATCTGATACATCATATAAAAAGGTTTGGAAAAGTTGGAAACAACTGTTTGTTCCAATTGAACAAAATGGGTTGGGAATGAGAAATTTACATGATATTATCACAGCTTTTTCATTAAAGCTATGGTGGAAATTTCAAAATAAATGTACACTTTGGTCTCGGTTAATTTGGTCTATTCCTTTAAGAAGAAGAAGCTCACATAACTGGAAGAGAATTAAAGCAGTTAATGGTTTAGCTGAAAACCTCACTAGAATTATACATGGTAGAGGTGATGCTTACTTATTTATTGCTAATTGGACAGGCTTTAGCCCACTATAAAATCTATGTGTGGATCAGGATCTAAGCCTTGATCCTGAATAACCATTGCAGATTTATTGATAATAAAAATCTTCATATTACCTCTCTTCAATTCCTCCCAGCTATTATTCTACTTTTTTTGCAGGAAGCTATAATCATTTCAAATAGAGCTGACAGATTAATATGAAAACTTGCAACCAATGGGTCTTTTTCATTCAAATCATCCTATTTGGTTGTAGCAGGGAGAAGGGGGGGAACTAGCATCTCTAAAACTGGTGTGACATTCCAAGCTTTTAAAGAAAATCTCTATATTTACGTGGAAATTGGACAACTTTGTTCTACCTTATGATGATATGATCTTATTCTATGATATCTGCCTAGCACCTAATTGTCCATATTGCTCTAACTGTGATATCATTTCTCACTTTTTTAACACATGCTCTACATTAGTTCAAATTTGGAACTACTTCAATTCCATGATTAACTTTCATGTTCCAGTTTTTTACACAATCTGGGATAGGCTATATTTTTATAGGACCTCTTCTGGTGTAACACAAATCCATACCTCATTGATCAGGATGTCACCTTCTCTTATTTGCTGGATTTGTGGGAAAATAGAAATAGAATACTGTTTGATAATCTGAATATACCTCTTCATGTGATAATTCAAAATATCAAGCAGGATTTCTTCCTTGCTTTTTACACTCATCCCGGTTTTAGCAATAAGATAAAGGATTTATAGTGGTTTGACAAAGGATTAATCCCCAAGCCTGGACCACCACCTAAACCCAAACTTTTACCGATTAAATGGTATCACCCTGAAATAAATAAGCTGAAGATAAATGTTGATACCTCATGGATTAGGTCCTCTAATAGAGCTAGAATTTGAGTGATTATTACAGATCATGAAGGCAATTTTATTGTAGCTCTAAGTAATAGAACTACTGCTACCAGAAGCTTACATACAGAAATGCTTGCCTTGAAATATGGTTTCTCCTTTGCAAAATCATTCTGCATTTCCACTATCACTCTAAAAACTGACTGTGAAATGGCTAGATCATGTCAAACCTCACCAAAGCAAGCTCCCTGGTATCTCTATAACTTAGTTGTATTCATATCATATCAGATTGCATCAATACAAGTTACTCATACACTTAAACAGGGCAATCTAGTAGCTGATCATCTTTCTAAGATAGCCCATCAGCTTGGAAAGAAAATTTGGAATTATCAGGATTTGGATGCAAAATTAA
The DNA here is from genome assembly GCA_037428765.1 of Rubia yunnanensis. NCBI lineage: Eukaryota > Viridiplantae > Streptophyta > Magnoliopsida > Gentianales > Rubiaceae > Rubia > Rubia yunnanensis. The sequence continues at coordinate 23,344,843 of CM075066.1, forward strand.
GAGGTCTAATTTAGTTGGACAAACTTGTTGTACCTTCTTTAAGAATAATTATTTGCTCAGAAACTACTGATTTCCTTTTTATCATCTTTCAGTTGCCTATGATTTCATGTTTACCTCATTCAATTGCTCTTGGATCCTGGATAATAGCTTTCCTAAACACCAAGTTTGGATTCATCTCAGACTCTACTCAGGAATGCACAAAAATCAAGAAACATCATCCTCTAATTGGGAGGATAAATTGCAACCAATCTATAAGATTTATTCAATATACCCGTAGCTTCAATCCTTATCTCAGTACATTTTTTATCATAGTTTTTTTTCATGGTTTTATGATAGCATTTAGAGTCTCAGCCATCAGTGAAATTCTCACACAGGGGGTGGATGGATTATAAACGGAAACACTAACAATGCTGCTATAAAACTCTTCCTTAGATGGCAATTTCCTTTGCCTTTTGCAGTTAGATCTAGCATTGATTCATAGTTCAGCTTAGTTCTGAACCATTCAGTTTTTATTATAATCTCAAAAAATTTATTAATAATTTGGGAAAAGGCTTGGGGAACCTAATATGCTCCCTCCCATATTTTGGGTTTTAATGTTAAAAAAATAGCATGAATTTGTGAGATTTGGTTTATCCTATTTTGTGCTTTGACTATCAAGTATATTTGGTGCTTTATTGTGTGATTAGTGCATGATTAAGACTAGGTTGATCAACTATTTGATGATTGTGGGTTGCTTATTTTCTAGGTTTTTGGTTAAACCCGAAAAACTTTGACTTTTTGTCGATGTGATTATCGTTGGTGAATGTTAGGTTATAATTTGGTGTGATGACTAATTATTATTATTGGTTGACGGAATTACTTAGATTTAGGATAAATTTGAATGTGTTTGACTAATTATCAATGTGGCTCACTAGTAACGTCTAGCATGAAGACCGATCCTCGTAGTCATTATTAGTAGTTATAGTTCTGCTATCCCAATGTTTCTTGCATGTAGGGAATTGTCTTAGTTATATATGTTTCACTACAAGAAAATGAACCTATTACTTCACCCTTTTTGCCTTTGTTTTTTGGCTTAGCTCAAAAAACCCTGTTTTGTTATGTTATTATTGAAAATGGTTGAATAATTAATATGGAAACCACAAGCATCATGAAATATTTTGGATGGTACGATTGGAAATGTTTTTCAAAAGCACGCATAGATCAAATCGCACATATAGACAATTACATATTGTTCAAAAAAGTAGTTAAATTGTAAGAAAAACCCTATTTACGAAAATCTCCTTACTAATTAATTAGTACAAAATAATTTGAATATTAAAAATAAATGTTTGATTACGATTATAGAATAGAGATTACAAGAAAATCAAGCCTCTCAAATTATGATAACCTTGAAGACAATCAGCCCCCCAACTTCTATGATCTCGAAGAACAAGTTTTCCCCAATGCGCATGCTGTTGCCGGAAAGGAACTCAGAAAAACCATTTGGGGACAGGGCCTTGATCTTCCCTTGGCCCAAGTATGTCATGTGTCATTCTTTCTTGTAGCACCTTATCACAACGAGGGTCTTTGCATTCGGCAGAAGTGGTACAATTTCAATCAGGATGTACTAATCAGAAAAAAAATCATTATGAACAAATATATGCAATTATAAACAAATAGTATTAACTAAAAATAAAATAATTTAATGATTTTAATTATTTGCAAGTTTTAGTCCTTACCAAATTTGGGGTTTTCCCAAAGTTTTGCTACTTCAAGGTGCAGTAGAAACGCGGGTTTTCTAGATCCCATGTATGGTCTTTAATGTTAAACACAACCGGTTCAAGGTTTCTCCTTTGTGCGGAGAACTGTATAATTAATACAAATAAAAATTAATTTAGACACAGTATTGTGCATATGTATCAGTAAATATATTATGTAAATTGGTAAAATACCTTAAAAAATGGGTGCCTAGAGGATTTTACAGTAGCCATTAATCCTTTATATGCAGTGAACAATATGTTAACGTTGAAGTATCCTTATAAGAAAAATGTGCGAAGTCGGTATTGTGTCACAGAAATAAATCTTTCTGGACCGGTGGTAGCATCGACATGTACTAGCGAGGTCGCCGCTTTGTCGGAAAGACCAATATCATGACCGACAATAAACCGAGGTCACAAAAATAAACATTAAGTTAAGTAAAATGTCTACATGCAAAGTTATTAAGACATCGGTAATATCAATGTATACATCGATGCAACTGCGACGACTTAGGCAACAACTTTAAATAAGAATTTGCAAAATCGGATTCATGAATCGAATGACATGCGACTAGAGATGGACTTTGCACGCGTCGAAGACAGAAACAGGAAAAAACACAAAACCCTACAACAAAACATGCATTGTGGAGACAAAACTATACAAAAATGTCCTAACACAAACAAGAACATATTACCTAGGTTCACATGTATGAAAAATTCCCACTCTAACATATCTGAGAAAGAACTAGAAAACCAAAAATACAACTCGTACGAAAAGCATAGCTTAATTAAACAAGGTGAAGTAACAATTACAAACACTTAGGCAGTACATAAGTAGAAATTCATACCATTGCCAAAAGAGAAGAGGAAAGGGGTTGAGAGACTCTTGGTATTTGCAGGGAACTTGGAAATGAGGAGCTTAAAATGCTTCTGGAGGACCATTTATTTATAGCCGTTTTGAAACGATGTTGTTTTGGGACCTTGTGTTGTTCGCTGCGGTAAGTGCGACTTCATACCAATATCACTGAAGTCGATAGACCACTAACTTCATCGCGACATCACAGTATTATAGATAGGCACCATACATAAGGTACAATAGGTGGGCTCTATATATAAAGTATATAGATGATCTCCATCGTAAGGTATAACTCGGCCAGTGTGACATCATAGTATAGTCACCACAACCGATATAATAGCCAGCATACAACCAACGTCGGCAAGTGTGATTACGGCCCTCACCATTTTAGCCCACTAGCATTTCAGATGAGCCCGCATTTGACCAAAAAAATATATAATTGACCTTTAGAAAAGCTCAGTATATTAGGTATACTCATTGAATTTTATAATTGTCCATGAACTTGATTAATGCCCATTTCGATCATAATTGATTTTACCTCCACTGGTCAAGTTTTGAATATTTGCACTTAGGTCCTTCCACGAATACGGGGGAAGTGGAAATGCAAATTTGGAGATACCCTGATCTAATTCACAATGTCATAACCAAGATGTTCCAAGTTAGGCATGATCGGATGAATGGAATGGGGTAATCGTCTGTCATTTGTATTAGTATTTCCATTTATACCCTTGGATAAGTGTTATTGGAATTAACGATGATTTCCACCATATAGAATGAAATGAAATTCTGTATTCTTCAGTGTTTATGAAAATAAAATATAATACAATCGTGTCCATCCAATTTTAGAAAATGCTAGTACGTGGACTAGAGTAAATTATAGATGTTTACTTATAAGTATTCAAGGGGTTAGTTGTAAGATGTTGATTGGGAGAAGTCTCCACGGGATCATGCCTGTTTATTTATCATTTTTTAGGATTATAAGTTTGACCGAGGATGGAAAAGGTCCCTTCCGACATACTTCAAATCGATTTTACCTCCACGGTTCATGATTTTACCTCCATGGAAAAGTTTTAAATTTTTTCCCTTAGATCCCTCCACGAATGTGGGAGAAGTGGAAATGCAAATTTGGAGATACCCTTAGATAATTCACAATTTCATGACCAAGATGTTTCACTTTAGGTATGACCAGATGAATGGAACGAGGTAATCGTTCATCATTTGTGTTAGTATTTCCATTTATACCCTTAGGATAAGCGTTATCGAAACTAACCATGATTTCCACCACATAGAATCAAATGAAATTACTTATTATTGGGTTTTTATGAAAGTAAAACATAATACAATTGCGTCCATCAAATTTTAGAAAGCGTTAGTACATGGTCTAGAGTAAATTATAGATGGTTGCTCAGATTTACACCGGTGAACTTTTAAATATTTACACTGTATATCTCTTCAAGAAAGTGGTTGAAGTCCAAATACAAATTTGTAGATAATATTTTTGTATTCACATTTTCACTGAAGGAGCCCCTTTGTTAACAAAGAGTATTTTATAACACTTTTTTTAAAAAAATACCAATTTTCCCTCATGTGCAACGTCGTGGGTATGTCGCCAAATACAGATCCACGACTGAACAATTACCGATGTCGGTCACAATGAAATTTCCAGCGGGAAATGAAATTTTGAGGCAAAAGTTTCAAGCAAAACCCCCTCCCCCACCAAAATTTCAAGTCACTAAAACCAGCACCATTACCTATTTTTCATCTATAACACACTTTCTCCAAACCCTAGCTACAACATACCATCCCCTCTCAATCCACACCTTTAATACGAAAATTCAAGAGCTCAATCAATTTGTTTTTTCCACATATGAACAAGTGCCCGATGATGGAGCACCTCTGTGTTCAAATTAGTTGAGGTAGTTTTCCATACCTTCAATGTTAGTTTAGCTATTTAGTTACCATACCTTCCACATGTTCTTTTTCTCATAGATCAAAGCTTGTATATTTTCATAATGTATGATGATTGTGTTACATGTTATATAGTGTATAATGTTTTTGTTTCCACAGATGATGCCATGATTGCAAAGATTGACAAAAAATGCTTAGATTAGGGTTGATTGTATCACTTATTAGTATGAACACCATATGAATGTGAGACATTGGTATCTATCGGTTGGCCTTTGCAATGTAAATCCAAATTTAGACTGATGACGCACATGTCAATAGAAACCATGAAATTAATTGAATGTGCGACTTCGAACTAATGCCAACCTTAACTATATCAATTATTGTAATAAGCAGTGTCACTTCTACCCATATATGTTTCTTTTCCAAGTTGACATTCACATCGTCTAAGTATGACTATGTTATGTGTATTTTAGATTAGTGCCTGCCCAATTCTAACTTAAATTTTTTTTGTTGTGTCTTCAGTGTAACAGGACAACGAGAGTTATGGATAGACTGTAGATGGATGACTTGCCATTTCACTACTCGCCCTAACAGTGTTTATGCCTTACAACATAGTCAATTTGGAGATTCAATACATTTAATGTTCAAATTTATGAGCAACCTTATGTATTATTATATATTGTACAATGCATTTGTAATATATGTTATAGCTAGGGTTTAGGGTATTTAACATGTCATTGTTAATTTTCCCATATATTTTTAATGAAAATTGATTGTTTTATGATTAACCATTACTAGAGTAATCCAATACTAAATAACATGTGATGGATATCGACGAACACAAATTTTCAAATATTATATTATTTAATGGAAACGTTCTCTCCACGACTAATCCACAATGTTGCAATTGTCGGTACTCATGTGACACAAATGCAACGTCACATATAGAACCGGTGTGTAATTATTTTTTCAACATCCCCAATTCAAAATGATTTCATATTGTTCACTGTTGCACGTCAGCAGGCACATGTCAATGGTGTGTTGCATTCCGCGATGTTGCAGTAATTTAGAACGACGTTGACTGGAATGATGTCGCAAACATTCCTCCCCAATCACGTGTCTTGCTGGTATGGCCAACGTTGTTCATCTGATATCCCGACATCGATCAAAATGATGTCACAAATATTGTACCCTATCATTGGACTTAGTACTAAAATTGATGTCGTACATACAATCTAGTGACGTCGTTCCAAAACCGAGGTAAAAAGTACCTTTTACCTCGATTTGAAACCGAGGTAAAAGGTAACCTTTTTAATTCATTGACATTTACTTTGGTTTTTCAGGGCCTAAAAAACCAAGGTAATAGGTGTTGTCTGTAATAGTGTTATTGCTACTCTCGAGGAAGTCAATAACGCTGATCGTCTAGGGTGACGTGGGGGTAAGGGTTATTGTGTGGCACCGATCGTACACTCTGACTATAACCGAGGAGAGGTGAGAAATGTCCTCACTTGAAAGGTGCTGACAAGTTCCACAATATGTGGTTAATGCATAAAAAAAATAATTAGTTGTTGATCAAAAGATGACTAGAAATGTAAACCAATTGCGCCCAAGACTCATTATAATCTTAGTGTGATCATATTTAAATCATTATTTCTAATCGTTTGTTATGTGTGATCGTAACAAATGATTAACCACTCTAACACCCACTATCACAAGAACCCCCCTTTAGCACCGGTTTTTTTATGTTCTAGCACCGGGTTTTTTTTGCAAAACAAACCAGTGCCTAAGTAACCGATGTTAATTTAGCACCGGTCGGAAAAAAACCGGCGCTAAATCCCAACTTTTAGCACCAGTAAACCGGTGCAAAAATGTACCGATTTTAGCACGGGTTTTTCTTGTTAGCACCGGTTTAACCGGTGCTAATTTTAGCACCGGTTTTTTCGTTAGCACCGGTTAAAACTGGTGCTAACAAAAAAAATCGGTGCTAATATATTTACGACGAATAAAAAAATCTCTTTCTCTGGGCGTCAATTTGGTTTGTTCGGTTCAATTTGTTCAGTTTTTTCTGTAAAAAATCAAAAACCAAACCCAACCTAAATTATTCAAATAACCCAAATTATCCAAACCAAATTCAAAATTCGTATTCAGTTCGAAACCAAATTCAACCGAATAAACCGAATTAAATCCAATTTTATCAAATTTAATTTAATTCAATCAATTTTTTGCCCACAACAATTATGGGCCAAACCTAAAAACTCAAAAACATGTTAAAATTTTAACTTTAAATTAACAATTACAGCGTAAAAAATTTAAGCCCAAGTAACTTGTCGATTAAGGCCCAATTGCATCAAATGCTTTGCCTTGAGAGAATGGAGGAGTTCCCTAATATTTATAGCTGAAATCTAAGGCTAAGTCTCCACCAATTGTCGATGTGGGACTAATGTTCTTTCACAATTTTAAAGCTTTGCTGCCTTGCTTAACTTACCTCCTGGCTCCTGCGGCTTCATGTTCCATTTTCCACCTTTTCTTCCATTATTATTACTTTTTTTTGTTGAATTTATTATGAGTCTGTCTCTTGAAAGATGGTCTTTCCATAAGTCATGGAAATATTATGGTTTAAAATGAAAATTAGAAGAAATGAAGATAAAATTTATGGGTCTGTGCATTGAAGAAAAATGGACAAGGCTTTGAGCAGGAAGACAAGATGCAGCGAGATCGCCTCCCTCACCGGAGCCGGTGCCGGCGCCATCTCCCCTTTCAGATGATGCGTGGTTGGTGGCTGATCGGCGGAGAAAAACCAGAGTAGGCGGAGTATATGAAAATAGGACTTGGGGTTTGGGCCAAAATTATGGGTTTCAGCCCATTAAAGTTTTCATTAACTAAAATCAAATAAAGTTTGACCGTTAATTAGTTAAAGTCAACTTAGTTATTAGTGTTTATATACTGAAAGTCATGTAAGGGTTGACCGTTGATTAGACAAAGTCAAAAATTGTTAGTAAATATTATTATATACTAATTCAAATATAAGTTTGACCATTAAATTGTTAAAGTCAACTTCGTTATTAGTGTATATATATTGAAAGTCAAGTAAGAGTTGACCGTCGATTAGTTAAAGTCAACTTTGTTATTTGTATTTGTATGTAGAAAGTCAAGTAGGGGTTAATGCTCTGCTAAATGATAACAACAACAATATTTTTGGCTACTAAAGTGATTGAAATTGTTCCTATGTGCGATTGAAAGTGCGAAACACACACTGAGAAAATTTTCTGCTCATCCTTTCTCTTGTTCTCTGATAACGGTCATCTCCATCACTCCGGCCGCCATCCATGGCGGCTCCTACGCCAAATCCCTCGCCTGAGATCCCTACTAACAAAAGCTTCCTGCAAGCTCTCAACTCCAAACCTCCCCCGCTTTTCTCCTCTCTTCCTGATACACCAAATCTCCACCCTATTACGAAATTTAAGGGCAAGATCGCCTACATTCTTCCCCCCGAGGAAGGAGAGATTCTAGCATCGCATTATCAGAATGCTCTTGTTGGAAAATTTAGCCGTGGAAAACCTCCAATGGAAACCTTACTCTGTGCTTTCAAATCAATTGGATTCAAATCCAAATTCCAACTTGGCTCTATTGACTATCGCCATGTTCTTATCCGTTTTAGGAAAGAGATGACTATCAACGGTGCTGGATGAAAGGCCAATGGATGATTCAAGGAGCATCAATGAAGGTCCAAAAGTGGTCTCCAGATTTCTCACCAATTGTGAAATCCTCCATTGTTCCTGCCTGGGTAACAGTACATAAATTGCCTATTCATTTCTATAATATTTCTGCAACAATAGGAATTAGTAGCCAAATAGGTAGATACCATAAGATGGATGCAGCCACCAGTACTTTAACCAGACCCTTTGCCATTAAGGTTTGTGTAGAGGTTGACCTTCTATCCCAGCTTCCATCTTCTATTGTGGTAGGAATCGGAAATAAGGTTGCAGAGTATCCAATTGAATATGAAGATTTGCCAACTTATTGCACACATTGCAAGATAATTGGACACAGCCACACCAATTGTAACTTTTTACATCCAGAGTTGAGGAAAAAGATAATAAGTAAACCTGAAGCTAGTGTACAAAAGCCAGTACATGTTCACACCCAGGAAGCCATAGAACCCCTCCCAAAAGATACACTTCATGTAGAGGGATCCTCAACTCTATCTATTTCACAAAAAGAAAAGGATTTCCAAAATCAAAGGAAAACTCCAGGTTCTATACAAGATAAAAACTTTAACATTTCTACTGTGAATCATAAGATGAGAAATGTTCCTTTCTACTCTCTGGATGACATATCCAAACCAATTACCACATGTTTCTGGAGAAAAAAGAGTCAACAAATTGACCTAAATCCTATCAGGGAAGACTTAACAAAAAAGAACATGATTACAATATCGAATGCCTTTCAATCTTTGGATGACCTACAGGATGATCAGGTAGATGAAGTTGTTGAGATCTTCTACGAATCTCTGGAATCGCAGGAAGCTAATGTGCATACCACTTCCGAGGAGATTTTAACTCCATCTATAGTAAGGGAGCCTGTTCCTCAGAACACACAACCTGGTTTCACCAAGCTGGAAATACCCCCAGATACAAAGCTTTCAGTCAACTGCAGTGCGGTCAGTAATGATGATCAATCCAGAGATCAGGTTTGTGTTCAGGTCAGTGAAATATCAGATTTGAATGCAAATGTAGAATCTTTTTCTCAGGTAAGGTCTTGTAACGCTGATGAGATATCTAACCTGGATAACATGAATAATATTGAAAAAAACATGGTCAAATCAGGTAACAAAAGTAAAAACCCTGCCACAACAATTAGAAACCTAAGATCATCTCAAAAAGCTACCCCCACTGTTTTAAAATGATTAAATACTCCACAATAGGAAACATATTAGTCTGGAATGTGCGAGGTTATGGAACTTCAATAGATAGATTAAAGGCTTTAAAATCCAAACACAACATAGACTTATTATGCTTAATAGAACCTTGGCATGATAAACAAAATTTGATAACCCTGATGCATGTCCTAGGTTTTAAAGATGCCCATCCTGCTCAGAATGCTAAGATCTGGATTTTATGGAATCATAATTTCAGTATAAATAATATACGGGAATCTGATCAATTTTTACAAGTTAAAATTTCTGATATTGCCACCTCTGTTAGGTGGAACTGTTTCTTCATTTATGCTAGTGTAAATAGACAAACTAGGGAGGCATTATGGAATTATTTACAGACCCCATCATATGCTCCCTCCATTTTTATTGGTGATTTTAACACAGTGTCATCTGTATCTGAGTATAAAGGTAGGAAATCCACTCCTAAAAAGAGCATGAAACAGTTCAATGGTTTTATAAACAATATGGATCTTCATGAAATTCCTACTGTAGGGAATTCCTTCACTTGGAGCAATAATAGATTCAGGGATAAATGTAAAGACTTAACCTTTCAGAGATTAGATAGGGGCATTGCCACCTTAGACTGGTTAGAACTCTTTCCTAATAGTTCCATTCAGGTTTTAAACATAATGACATCTGACCATTTCCCCCTATTATTATCAGTTCAATCAGCTGAAGAACAAGTTCCTAGGCCTTTTAGGTATCAAGAAATGTGGTCAAATAGAGAGGAATTTAAGGCCCTAGTAATCTCTAACTGGAATCTAGTCTCTCCATTCTTTGGAATGTATAATTTAGTTTTTAAGTTAAAGAGGCTAAAGATGGAAATTAAACAGTGGAACAAATCTCATTTTGGTAACGTTAACAATAATTTGGTGCAATCTGAAAACACTGTAAATGATCTGGAAATCTCATTCCAGCAAACACAGGATGACTCTGTTCTGGCTGATTTACTTAAGGCACAAGAAATACTGATTAGAGCCCAAAAGGAAAAAAATATTTACTTACACCAAAAGGCTAGATTAAATTGGTTAAAACATGGAGACGCAAACACTAGCTACTTTCACCACTCCATTAGGGAAAAGAGATTTAAATCAAGAATTAGTAAAATTAAGGATGGTAGGGGGAATTGGATAACAGATCCACATCTTATTAAAGAAGAAGGAGTGAGATTTTATAAGGAATTACTTAATGAAGAGACTCCTCAAAAAATGGGAACTTACCTATAGCACTTTTTAAAAGAAATCCCCAGAGTTATCACTGATCAACATAATCTCAACTTACTGACACCTTTTAATATTCAGGAACTTAAATTTGCAGCATTTGATCTTAATAAATCCAGTGCCCCTGGCCCGGATGGATATTCTGGTGCTTTTTACATTTCTTTTTGGGACACAATTAAAGTTGATCTTCTTGATGCAGCAAATGACTTCTTAACTAATGGTAATATCCCTAAGGCTATCTCTAGCACCTGGCTGACCTTACTACCCAAAAAACAAATACCAATTACCTTCTCTGACTTTAGGCCCATTAGTCTATTCAATTTTGTTAATAAAGTTTTTTCCAAAATGTTAATGGAAAGGATTAGACCCCTCATGACATTACTAATATCACTAGAACAGAGTGCCTTCATAAAAGGTAGGGATATATCTGATAATGTCATACAGATGCAAGAAATGACCAAAATTCTGTCTAGGAAATCACAGGTTTCTAATCTCATAACTAAATTAGACATGCAAAAGGCCTTTGATAGGGTCTCATGGTCTTTTCTAAATTCAATATTACTCCAATTTGGTTTTCATGGTAAATTTGTGCATCGTATCATGCATAATATTGCTGTAGCTCATTTTTCAGTTTTAATAAATGGTATAACTGCAGGTTTTTTTTGCTTCCTCTAGAAGTATTAAACAGGGAGATCCACTTTCTCCTTTTCTGTATAATATTTTGTCTGAAGCTTTTTCTAGAGGCTTAAAAAAACTTTTCAGTGTTGGATACCTGCAATATTTTTCACTACCAAGATCTTGTCCAGCTGTGTCACACCTGATGTATGCTGATGACACAGCTGTCTTTCTGAACACAAAGCCAATCAATTTGAAAAGATTGAAAAAAAATTGAAAGCTTATGAGCAAACATCAGGTCAAAAAGTTAACTTTGCTAAATCTGAATTTTTTGTTGCTTTAAAGACAAGTGCTGCTACTGCTCAATCTGTTGGTAGAATCTTAGGTATGGTGAAAGGCTCCTTTCCCTTCAAGTACCTAGGTATTCCTATTTTTCCAGGTCGGAATAAACAGATTCATTATTACCCTATTTTGGAAAGAATGGAAAAGTGCATTAACAATTGGAAGAACAGATGGCTAAGTTCTGCAGGCAAAATCATCTTGATGAACCACAGTTTTCTTTCAATCCCCACTCATATGTTTGCAGTTTTAAGTCCCCCGAAGATAGTTTTAAAAAAATGGAAAAACTGGCTTCAGGTCTTTTTTGGGGGGAATGTGATAACATATTTAGGAAAAAATGGAGATCCTGGAAAAATATGAGCCTACCCGTAGATGAAAATGGAGTTGGTTTTAGAGATCTTAATGCTATAGTTGACTCCTTTTCCTGCAAATTAGGGTGGAAACTGCAAATAAATAACACTCAGTGGTCTGCTCATTTATGGTCACTCCCTGTTACTTACAAGAAATCCCATGTCTGGAATAGAATCTGTAAGATTACACCCAAGGCCAATTCCTTTACTAGAGTCATTTTTGGTATTGGAGAATGTTCTTTTTGGAATGCTAATTGGAATGGTGAAGGTGCTTTGTGCTATGAATGGCCCCAGGAGATGGATATTCCTTTTGAGGATATTTCCCTAAGATCTTTCATATCTAACAGAGCTTCTCTCCTTCCAATCATGGAGCCTCATTTGGCTACCAACACTTTTAATTTTTTGCAGGATGTACAACTGGTCTACTCCCATGCTGATAGGCTAATCTGGATTCCTTCATCCGCAGGTAATTTCACTATCAGTTCTGCATACCAATGTTTTAGACAAAAAAAGGTTACCATCAGACACATGATCAAGGTATGGTCTCCTTTATCCCAAAAAAAATGTCAGTCCTAATGTGGAGAGCATTAAATAGCATCCTTCCTTTTGACAATATTCTGTGCAAGATAGGCTTTCCAATAGCATCCATATGCCCTCTTTACAAAAATCACTCGGACTCTTTGGATCACTTTTTTAATTCCTGTCCTTTATCTGTGGCAATATGGTATAGAGTGAATAGGCTCATACACTTCCCACACGCAAGTTTTGGTAATCTGAAGAGTAGAGTAGACTTCTACCTCTCATTTAAGCCTGATTCTAAGATCCAATCAAATTTGATTACTGCTGCACTTTTAAGCACTACATGGACTCTGTGGATCATCAGAAACAAAATCATTTTTGAAAATATATCTTTTTCAGAGGATGCATGTTTCCAGGAGGTTAAACAATTGATTTACCTTATCTTTTCAGCTCACAATTTGAAAGGTAATATAGATAAACATAAGAATCTGGTTCAACATAGAATCATCCCCAAAATCCTTCCAAAACAGAAAAAGCGGATCACTGTGATTAACTGGTGTAAACCACTCATAGGTTACAAGATAAACACAGATGCTACATGGCAACCTAGTGGTCAATCTTCTTCCGCAGTCATAAGGGATTGGAAGGTGGATGTGATTAAAATGAGAGTTCACATCTTTCATTCTCCTTCCTCATTACATGCAGAACTATTTTCCATTCAATGTGGATATGATTTATGCTCTGAATTGGAACTAAACTGTTGTGTTATTGAGTCTGACTGTTTACTGGCAGTTAAGGGAATTCAGAATCCTATGACATGCCTGTGGAGAGTCTTCTCTATTTCCTGCAATCTTTTTGCTAAACATTTAGTTCATCCGATCCAACACACTCCCCGGGAAGCTAACACTTCAGCTGATTATTTGGCGAAGTATGCTTTGGACATGAACTTTTAGGGAGATCTATATATAGAAAATGCTCCTGATTTTCTCAGGGGTCTCATTCACTTGGACAAAAAAAAATTCCCTGCAGTCAGAATTAGTTCTCTTCTAGGAGAGTAATTAGATTTATACATTGGTTATACCCTTAGCTCTCTCTTCCAGCTGCTTTCTATCTTTGCCATGAAATTTCTACATACTCATATCACTTTCTTCCAATTCCTTTAGAAAAGATACTGTTGTTTTTGTTTTTCTCCCAACTGCAGGTTTGAAGTCGTTACCAGGCGAAGATAATACTTTCAGTTTTTACTGTGGATGCGCATCAACAACTAGATTTCTAAAGACCGGCCTACTGCTTCACCTCCCCCACCGAAATCTCTTTCTTTCTGTCCCACTCACGGATTACTCCTTCTTTTCCTTCCTGACTGATTATCATTGACAAACTGGGGTTTCAATTCTCGACTCCCCGACCTGTTCGTGATATACTGGTCTACAGGAACCAGGGGAATTCCCCTTTTTAGAATATGGTTGATACTAATCTTTCATATTAGCTTAGAATAGGTGTATTCTCCGCTTTTGGTAGCAAGAGTCTAATTGCTTCAAGAGTTTTTTTTGGGCTCTTGGATCATCTTATAGATGACTTTTTGTAATGTTTAAAAAAAATGATAACAACAAGGATGAACTAATCAATGAATCAAAAACTAAAGAAGGAAAATACATTAAAAAAGATTACACATCTAAAAAAAAAGTAGGGGTTGACCGTGGATTAGTTAAAGCCAACTTTGTTATTTGTATTTTTTTGTAGAAAGACAAGGGTTGACCATGGATTAGTTAAAGTGAACTTAGTTATTAGTGTTTATTTATTGAAAGTCAAGTAAAGTTTGACCGTTGATTAGATAAAGTCAACCTAGTTATTAGTGTTTATATATGGAAAGTCGAGTAAAGTTTGACCATTGATTAGTATTTATATATAGAAAGTCAACTAAGGTTTGCCTGTTGATTAGACAGTCAAACATTTTTTATTAGTATTTATCATATACTAATTCAAATAAAGTTTGACCGTTAATTAGTTAAAGTCAACTTTGTTTTTAATGTTTATATATTGAAAGTTAAGTATAGGTTGACCTTTGATTAGTCAAAGTCGGCCTAGTTATCAGTGTTTATATATTGAAAGTAAAGTAAAGTTTCATCGTTAACTTGTTAAAGTTGTATTTATGTATACTAAATCAAATAAGGGTTGAATGTTAATTAGTTAATGTAAAAAACTTTTATTCTTAGTTGTATATATGAGGCCAGTGAAGATTGATCGTTGATTAATTTAACTTAACTTCTTTTTTTTCGTGTGAAGAGTTGCTCCTTCCACATTAGTAAATTAGAGTAAATGTTTGGTAAAAAAATCTTCCACATTTCAGAGTAAAAACCAAAAACCTTTAGGGTTCGCACATCATTCAGATTGAAATGTAGTAACCAAAGGACTCCATCAGAGACTTCAGCTCCTGAGTCTTATTCTCCAATTCTGCAGTCTTGGTCTGAAGCTCCGCTCTCATGTTCCGAAGCTCCAGTCATTTTCTCGATTATCTTCAGCGCATCAGCATCATCTCCATAACACCGCATCACATTAATACTCCCTTTAAGTTCTTGGATTTCTATTTCCACCCTCTGTTGGGCAGATAAAGCCCTAACCTTTTCCAACATCTTCCTATTAAGCGCCTCATTCTCTCTCCGGTGTCGTGCAGCAATCCTCAACAGCTGATCCTCAACATTCATCTGGAGTTCAGCGTTCCAAACCATTTTGAGTCTTTCTTAAAGTGCAGAAGGTAGGGACTTGGAGAGGGTTTACTGTTTCTGTTTACGCGGTAGAGTGGGCTGCGAAGCGGTGAAACGATGAATTTAAATACAATTACTGGGTGCGTTTGGGACCGTCCATTGGATGAAGTTACCTTTTCGGTTGAAACGCTCCCGTGTGAGAATTGAGAAGACCTTTCATGTTTCCCTCCCAACCATCCGGCAAGTGAAATAAATTGTTTTTTTTTTTAATTAAACCATCCACAGATGGGGGAAATTAAAATAAATAGTTAAAACTGCTCTTTCGTGTCCTGGGTGATTTTTTTTTTAACTTAGTCATTAGTTAATGTTAACAAAAGAAGTGAACGATTTTGAAAGTTTAAAAAAAAAGTTTAGAGCGGCTGCGCAGCTGCTCCCAGTTCATGAAATTTTTGGGAAGATTATTTGAATTCTTAAACGGAAAAAAAAGAAATTTAAAAAATTTTGAAAAATATTTAGAAGTTTTTGGCAATTTCTTTGGGGGAGAAATTGTGTTGGCGGGAAAAATTTAAAATATTGTAGCACCAGTTTAAACCTGTGCTATTTTCTTCCAAAACCGATGATATTTTACAAAATTTTTGCAATTTCTTTGGCGGGAAACTTTTTTTGGCGATTTCTTTGGCGGGAAAATTTTAAACCGGTGCTATTTTCTTCCAAAACCGGTGCTAATTTTTCCAAAACCGGTGCTATTTTAAAATTTTGGGCTATTTGTTTGGCTGAAAAATCAGTATAGAAAATTGATAGCACCGGTTTTTAAAAACCCGTGCTATTTATTAAAAAACCGGTGCTAAATTTTACAAAAAACCGGTGCTAAGTTTTAAGTTTTAGCACCGGTTTTTAAACCGGTGCTATTTTTTGCAACAACCGGTTCTATTTTTAATTTGTTTGCGGGAAGATAGAATTTTACAAATATTTAGCACCAGTTTTAAAAACTGGTGCTAATATTTTCAAAATCGGTGCTATTTTAAAAAATTTGCTATTTCTTTGGCGGGAAATGAGTCTCGAAAATTTTTAGCTCTGGTTTTTAAAAACCGGTGCTTTTTTTTTTGCAACAACCAGTGCTATTGTGTAATTTCAGCATCGGTTTTTAAAACCGGTGTTATTTTTTACTAAAACCGGTGCAATTTTGAATTTTTTGGCAAGAAGATAGATTTTTACAAATATTTAGCACCGATTTTTAACAACCGGTGCTAATATCTTCAAAATCGGTGCTATTTAAAATTTTTTGGCTATTTCTTTGGCGGGAAAAATAAAATTTTCAAATTTTTAGCTCGGTTTTTAAAAAGTGGTGCTAATCGTTTCCAAAACTGGTGCTATTGTAAAATTTAGCACCAGTTTTTAAAGAACCGGTGTTAAAATTAGAAAACCGGTGTTAAATTAACACCGGTGTTAAAAACTAAAAACCGGTGCTATTAGATTTTTAGCACCGGTTTTAAAAACCGGTGCTAGAGGGGGGTCTTTGTGGTAGTGACCCACTCTAACTTCCGTGCTATGTGTGATTGTATTTATATCATTATTTCTAATCGTTTGTTAGTTTAGTAGTTTAAAGTAAGGGTGGTGTTTTTCAAAATCAAAACCCCCAAACTTTGTTACCACACACTTAGAGTGACTTCTTCGTGTGTTTTTAATTATACTCAACACTCAATAAAACTCCTTTTTCATTGTGGACGACCCCATCTTACCATTAGCAACTAGTTAGTAGTTAGTTGTTATCCGGGCACATAAATACAATCTTTCGAAGGCACAACCACGGCCTCCTAAATTTTAGCGTTGCTACCGGGGAAAAGGCGTATTTTATCAAAGTGTTAGTGTAGTTATTTGTGTCTTTTGTGTTTTTACTTGTTTGTTGTTGACGTTTGATTGCTTTTGTTATTGCTGCTTCGGATAAGGTTGTATCTGTTTAGGTCTTGTGTTATGGTCGATACTAGTACTGATAGATAAGAACTTTTGCACTATGAACCTGATCTTTTAGGAATACTCTGGATAGCAAGGAGATAGCTTGTTTTTCTAACAAGGGTACTCAAGAACAACCCAAAATTCCAACACCAACTATGGCGGATGATACTAGAACCTTAAGGGAGCTCATGGCTCCTAACCTAAAGAGTCAACCTCTTTGAATCATTTTCTCTCCTATTCCAGAAAATGTCACTTGTGAGCTCAAGTCCGGGATGATCCATTGTCTACCATTTTTTTCATGGGATGAGTGGGAAGGATGCACACAAGCACTTGTCCGAGTTCCACCTCGTGAGCAAGATTATGAAGCCAACCGGAGTTTATGAGGATAATTTCAATCTAAGGGCTTCCCTTTCTCTTTGAAGGATGTGGAAAAAGATTGATTATACTACCTCCCCCCGGGAAGTATAACATTGTGGATGGACATGAAGTGGAAATTCTTGGAGAAATTCTTCCAAGCATCCAAGTTGGCAGGTTTGAAGGAAGAGCTAAGCAACATCGCCCAATATTTGGGTGAATCTTTATACGAATATTGGGAGAGGTTCAAGAGGTTACTAGATAGTTGCCTCATACAAGGAAGAAGACCTTGTATACTATTTCTTTAATGGATTGTCCCATGAAGACATAGAGATGGTTAATATCACATGTAATGGGTTTATTTCCAACAAGAGCCCTAAAGACGTCATGGCATTGTTTGAAGACATGGCCAATGGGACTAGATAATTCAGTATAAGGGAAAGGGAAAGAGGGTGCAAGAGCCATTAAATCCAGAAACCCCAAAAATTGAGGATCAAGTTTAAGCCCTAGATTTCATGATGAAGGAGTTAATGACGTGGAGAGTGCATCAAGTCAAGGCTTGTGGGGTGTGCTCATTGGAACATCCCACTAACACATGCCCCCAAGTCCAAGATGGGGAGTTCAAAGAAGCCAGGGAAATAGGCTATCAAAGAGGACAAGGCCAAGGTTTCCAAGGGAGTAGAGGCTACAAAGGTGGTCAAGGTTTCCAAAGGGGATAAGGAAATGAAAAAAAAAGTATGATCCATACTTCAAAACTTACAATCCCAGGTGGAGAGACCATCCAAACTTAAGGTGGAGAGATGATCAAACCGGGCAATCAAATCTACAACATGGCTATCAAGGTGTCCAGGATGCTTATCAACCGAATCGTCCAGGGGGACAAGCCCAATACTAAGAAAATTAAGGGTACAATCAGCTTCCACAACAATCCTACCCGAAGGATGAGGGGTCATCTAACCCCCGACAAGGGAGACTAAGGTCGGAGTATGAAGAGCTCATGCACGCTATAACTAATATGGTCAAAAACTTGGAAGACCAAACCTCCTTTAGGTTCAAGAACATAGAGACCCAAGTTAGCCAAATTGCATCTTCTATTGCCTGATTGAAAGCTAGGGACTCCGGGAAACTCCGATCACAGCTGGAGTTAAACCCCCCCCCCCCCCAATGCTAGTGCCATAACCTTGAGGAGTGGGAAAGAGACCAAAGAGCCTGAGAAAATTTTGAAGATTAAAAAGGATATAGAGGAGAAGCTTGTTGTGAAGGGCAAAGAGGTGGCAACAAAACCACCGGAGAAGCGAGAAATTGAGAAAATCCTTCCACCACCACCCTTTCTAGCGGCTTTGTGGGATAAGAATTGCAAAGATGAGAACAAAGCTCAATTTCAGGTCTTCTGCAAGTGCGAGGTAAATATTCTTCTTTTTTATTCGAATTATCAAGTACCTAGGTTTTCTAAATTCCTTAAAGAATTATGTACCCCTAGCAGAAAAACTTTGAAAATTTGTGAGAAGTTAAAATTTGGTGGTCAACTGTCAGCCTTTTTTCAAAAGAAAATTCCCCCTAAAATTCAAGAGGAGTGGCTAATCCCCTTATATGGATCCTTAGATCTTGGGAAATTGCATGAAACCGGTGTAGTGATCCAATTGGTCGACCATTATAATGCCTAACCTAGGGGAATTATATAAGATGTATTGGTCAATAAATTGATGAATTCATTTTCCCAGCCGATTTCTATGTTCTAGATATAGAGAATGATAAACGTGTCACCCTTATCTTGTTAGGGAGACCATTTTTGAAAACATCTAGAACTAAAATCGATGTGCATAGTGGATGCTTGACCATGGAATTTGATGGGGAAATTGGAAAGCTTAACATCTATGATGCCTTGAAATTTCCTAATGAGGGTTATGCTTTCCATGCAATTGATATTGATTATGTGCAGGATATGTGTTTGGTTGATGGCATGGATTGTGTGAAAATAGCTTTGGAAAATAGTCTTGATGTTAATGAATTTCATGATTACTCTTTGAGGGTAAATTTACTTGAGACCATAAAAAAAGCTTGATTTTATTGAGAAGCTACCTCTCAGCCTGCCTTACGAAGCTCTCAGTGAACCTGAGAATGTGGAAATCCTTACATCTCTTGAGAAGGCATCGGTAGTGGAATTGAAACAACTACTTGAGAATTTGAAATATGTAATCCTTGGTGAAGGAGACACTTTTCCCATGATAATGTTGAGTAAACTCGCCAAGAAATAAGAGGGAGGTTTATAGAGGTTATTAAAAGTCATAAGGATGAACCTATATAGACCATTGCCAATATCAAGGAAATTAGCCCCTCCACTGACATGCATCGTAGATGTTGGTGCAAAAATAGTAAGGCAACCCCAATGTTGGCTAAATCCACCGATGATGGAGGTAGTAAAAAGTGAGATTCTTTAACTGTTTCAAGCCGGAATGATTTACCCCATCTCTGATAGCAAGTGGGTAAGCCCCACCCAATTCGTGCCTAAGAAAAGTAGTGTGACTTTGATAGAGAACCAAGAGGGAGAGTTGGTTGCCACTTGTGTGCAATATAGGTGGAGAGTGTGTATTGACTACAGTAACTAGGAAAGACCATTTCCCTCTACCCTTTATTGATCAAATGCTTGAAAGGTTTACCGAGAAGGATTTTTATTGTTTCCTAGATGGGTATTATAGGTATTTCCAAATTTCCATAGCCCCGGAAGACCAAGAAAAGACCACCTTCACATGCCCCTTTCGTACTTTTTCCCAGAGGTGCATGCATTTTGGTCTATGCATTGCTCTTGGCACATTCCAATGGTGCATGCTTAGCATATTTTTGCAGTTTTTTTAGCACTTCGTAGAGGTCTTCATGGACAATTTCACCATTCATGGATATTATTTTGATAGTTGTTTCACTAGTAGAGAGACATCTACCAATGGCAGCAAGGGAAGGCAGCACAAGTAAAACCGCATTTAATATGGATTTCCAATTTTGGAAACTTCCAATCGTGTCCCCTAACAAATTTTAAAGGCAGTTTTTTTAACCACATTTAAATAAAGGCGGTTCTGCCTTTAATTAGCCCTAATTAAAGGAGATTATGTCTAACCGCCTTTAAATAGGATACTTTACAAACTTGAAAATAGAGAACAACGGGTTTTCCAAAATTGGAAACCCCATTATGTGGACGCTGCCAAGAAAAGAATTTTTTTCCAAATGTGGAAATGCATAGTGTCCTATTTCTGAGTTTGGAGTGTTATCAATTTTGTCTTTTGAAATTGGGGGACCAGGTTTCCAAGTCTGGAAATAACCGTGTATATAAAAAACACGCTCCCATTTCCATTTAATGCCACTAAACCCTAAAACTTTGAAGAAGAAGCTCATTTATTCAATACCCATTATTCATTACCCATTTTTGTACTTAAGAAATCATCAAATCAGATTGTAGAATGTTAGTTTAATCTAGATTATCTTGTTTTAAAATTTCATGAAATAATTGAATGTGTATTTGATGATTCCCATATATCCATATTTACAATTAGGTTTTGAGATTAACTAGGTTTATGCTTATTGTTGAATGGATCCTAATGTGTTGCATATTAATTGATTTTTAGGAGAATGGATCGAGATAAACTAATTGGAAATGATCTTAGGAAATTACCCGCGTACATGCCATTGGTTGAATCATTTGTTTCGTTTGAATTTGAACATGCTTCCGAAAATGGTTCTTTGTGGGCAAGATGCCCTTGTAAGGATTGTAAAAATGATGCATATTTAGGGAGGAAAAGGTTACAGGAACACCTCATAATGAGAGGGCTCCAAAATAGCTACACTCGTTGGGTATGGTATGGGGAAGTTGTGGAAGCCTCTCCTTCCAATGAATTGGAAGACACGATGGTGGTTGATGAATTAGATTGTAACACCAAGTTTGACAAGATGGTTGAAGATATTGTGAGGGATTTCAAAGGTAAACCAGAGTCATTACAATCTTTGATTGATGACAAGGGGACGCCTTTGTACAATGGTTTGAAAATCTCGGTTTTGAATGCAACTCAATGGATAATGAACTTGAAGGCAAAGTTTGGATGGACAGATAAGTCAATGATCGAGGATCTAGAGTTGTTTAGGGATTTGCTTCCAGAGGGAAATTTAATGCCCGATAGGTTATATGCCACAAAAAATATACTATGCCCGATGGGATTGGAATTGCAAAAAATCCATGCATGCACGAATGATTGTATGTTTTATAGAGGGGGATTAAATAAAGATCGAGAAACTTGTCAGGTATGTGGTGAATCTCAGTACAAGTTGAAGAGAGGTGCAATTGCAGTCGGTGCGAAAGTTTCATTGAAATTGAAGAAAAGGACACCGGAAAAAGTTTTATGGTACCTCCCGATCATTCCCTATTTGAAGAAGTTGTATGCTTGTAAGGACGATGCAAAGTTGGTCCATTGGCATGCGGATAGAGACCAACCAGTGGATGATGTCATAAGACATACTTTGGACAGTGAGCAATGGAAGAAGGCCGATGCTATGTACCCTAAGTTTGGCAAAGATTCTCGGCATTTGAGGTTAGGGTTGTGTATAGACGGTATCAATATTTTTGGTAACATGAGTAGCACACATAGCTCTTGGCCTGTTATGTTGGTCATATATAACCTCCTGTCTTGGTTGACCATGAAACGTAAGTATGTGTTATTATCTTTGAAGATATCAGGTCTACAGCAACCAGTTAATGATATTGATGTATATTTTGCTCCTCTAGTGGATGATTTTTTTTTACTTTGTTTAATGATGGTGTTAGAGTGTTTGATGGGTTGGTTGATGAATTCTTCACTCTCAATGCAATGTTATTTTGCATAATTAATGATTTTCCTGCATATGGGAATTTTTCTGGGTATTTTGTGAAAGGCCACTTTGCATGTCTAGTGTGTGAGAGGGACAATGATTATTGTCAATTAAAACATAGTTGTAAGATAGTTTACTAGGGGCACATGCGGTTTCTTCCTGAGGGGCACCCATGGCAATTGGCCTAAAAATGGTTCAATGGAAAAATAGATGCACGAGTTGCACCGGTGTCACGGTCAGGTACACAGATTTATGAGAGTGTTAAGAATTTTCCAATGACTTGGGGAAGAAGAGAAGAAAATTTACCGTTAAAGGAAGTTGGAAAAAATTTTCACTCTTCTTCAAGCTACCATATTGGTAGTATTTGGAAGTTAGACATTGTCTTGATGTCATACACATCGAGAAGAATGTTTGTGATTCTTTGCTAGGGACGTTGTTAAACACCCCTGCAAAAACAAAGGATGGATTGATGGCTATGCTAGATTTGGTTGAGTTGGGTATTCGGAATAATCTTTCACTACTAACTACGGGTGATGATTGTTATTTGCCCCCCGCTTGCTATTCAATGTCATAATCAGAGAAGAAATATTTTTGTGAGACCCTTAGCAGTGTGAAAGTACCAAGTGCCTACTCGTCCAACATAAGCAGTTGTGTGTCCATCGAGGAGTTGAGGTTGGGTGGGTTGAAGCAGTTGTGTGTCCATTCGCTCTTCATTTCCTTCTCACATAAGATTGTGCATTATAAAGCTCTGTTTGTTTTTCAAATCTATTTGTTGCAAAAGTATTAGTGTTTCGAAGTTGGATCGGTTTCAAGTTATGATTGTTGAAGTTCTATGCCGTATGGAAATGTATTTCCCTCCCTCTTTTTTTGACATTATAGTCCACTTGATAGTCCACTTGATAGTCCATTTGGTGCTTGAGATAAAGCAATGTGGTCCGGTATTTATAAGATGGATGTACCCATTTGAGAGATACATGAAAATTTTCAAGCACTTTGTGAAAAATTGGTACAAGCCAGATGCTAGTATTGTTCAACGATACATAACAGAAGAGGCCATTGAGTTTTGCACTAATTATATGAACCAAATTGACTTTGTTGGGGTTCCAATCGGTAGACATGTGGGGAGGTTAGAAGGTGTAGGGGTTAGACAGTGAAAATTGTTTAGCCCTAGTGCAGAAGATTTATGTGTTGCCCATCTTTATGTTCTTCGCAACCACCAGGACATAGTTTCGTACATCAAGATTCATATCGATGCCATACAAGTGAGGCACCCCAATTTCAATGAGGCTCGGGTACTTCAGTTTCAATGAGGCTCGGGTACTTCAATTGCACACTTTGACATTTGCAATATGGTTACAGGAACACGTACATATCAGCGAACATTAAGAGATAATTAAAAGGTTGGCTCAGAGACCATTGGGGACCGTTCTTTCCTACGCATCCTATGATATTAATGGTTTTACATTTGAAACAAAATCGATGAATTATAAGAGTGTCACTCAAAATAGTGGAGTGTCTCTTGAAGAATTGCATGTTGGAAGTGGTGGTGATGAAAATCCTATGTATGCTTCAAAGTGCTACTTTGGCACCATCTCACAAATTTGGGAACTTGACTATGTCAGTATGTGTGTCCTAGTTTTTAAATGTCAGTGGGTCTATATTAACAACGGGCAGCACATCGATGATTTGGGCTTCCCCCTTTGTTGATAGAAGTCACGTTAGATGGAAGAATGATCCTTTCATATTGGCATCTCAAACGGACTGGGTTTTCTATGTGAGAGATCTTTTTTATCCTAGGTGGGATACTTTTTTGTATGGAAACAGGCTTTTGTCGAAGAAAATGAGTTAGAGGAGATAGATGGATTTGGATCTCAAACCTTGAGTTGTGGGTCTGAAGAAGTCATATTGCTTGAGGAGGATAATTGTAGTCTTTAGAGTTTCCTAGGCCGTGATGACCATGATGAAGAGATGTGGATCGATGGTAAGGGGAAGATCACACGCAGGAATTGTAAAACAAAGAAGGTTGTGATCAAGAAAAGGAAGCATAAGTAGTAAGTTAGTGATTAACAAGTCCTTGTAAGTGGGTTAATATTTCAATGAAAATTTAGTGAAAAAACCATGTTAAGATAAAAACTTGAACATTAACAACTCAGAGAACATAATAAATTAGCAGTTGGAAAGTAGAAATCATTCGACAAATCTTCAAAAGGCTACAATAAAGTCAAATAACATCAACCTAATCAAGTCTAGAAATCTCAGTCTGCATGTTCTTCAATGGTGGTACTTGATGTCCATTGGTTGATCCTATCTCGAGAGCTTGCCACAAGATGTCGCTGATAACCTCGCTAAGTCTTTTCCATGGACCAAATTTTTGCCTTCAAAGCGCAAAATTCCTTGCACATCCATTTGTAGCAGTCTTTGAAACCTCTCAGGTAAGACTTTTCATTGCCTAAAAAGTTTATAAAATGACCAAGAGATTAATTATGTAAACGGTGAGTTAATGATAAAAAAACATTTTACAAATATATATTTGTGACAACATGTTGTCGGGGACAATAAAATACCTCACTGATTGAGTCGTCGGGGTTATTGCTTAGCAGCAATCGATCTAGTCAAGGAATGTCTAGAAGAAGATGTGCAAGTGGCAATAGTGCGGGGGATGACGAAGGATGAGGCAAGGTCATCTGTGGAACCAATTTGTATGGAAGACATTGATAGGTGCAATCTATTTCTCAAAGGATGACAAAACAAGAAGGGCAAATATGTCAAGCATAAAGAGAAACTACTTGCGGAAAGAGTGGTACGTAAATTTTTATGAAAATACTTCATTAAATTGAACTATATACACTACAAAAAAACATCACCTTTTGAAACATGTAAAATGTGTCATTTATCACTGATATAGGGTCGCAAAAGTTGTTTTGCAACATTGTTTGCGTCACTTTTTATTGTGTTGTGTCTGCATGTGTAGTATTTTCTCTACATAGAATTTTCACTGTGTCGCAATTTAATGGACATATTTTGTTTCATAAACTACTTGTCTTTTTTTTTGCGACATTAAATCTAAGTAATGCATAAAATATACTACACTTAATGTGTCATTAATATTCAGTGATGCATATCGTTTTGCAACACACTATGTGACATACATTTAGTGACGCATAATTGTTTGCAACACATTATGCTACATTTGCACTTACTATCGTGTAGCCATATGCGACATATTATACAACACTTTGATTTAATGATTTATATTTGTTTGTGACACATTATACGACCTTTCTAAAATCGTCGAATTGTAATTTGCGACATCGCACTTATTGTCATATGGCCGTATGAGACAGATTACACGACACTTTGATTTACGACATCACACTTAGTGTCGTACGACCGTATGCAACATAATACACGCATATGCGACATATTACGCGACACTTTGATTTAGTGATGTTTGCGATATATTATACTACCTTAATAAAACCGATGCATTGTAATTTTTGACATTACACTATCACAGGAAATCGCCTCTAGCACCACACTATCACAAGAAACCTCATCTAGCACTAGTTTTGTTGGTTCTCAAAAAACCGGTGCCAAAATTTTTCATAGATTAAAAAAATGTTGCGCAGGTGCATTCAGAGGAAGGAAAAAACCAAAAAAATAATAATTTAGTAGGGCATTAATTTGATAATAATTTTAACTTCACAAAATTGATAATATAGAAAAAAAACCAAAAAAAATGTATGATACAAAATTAATAATCTATGGGACTTTCCCAAAACATAAGCTTGAATAGTCGCGGCGCTTGTTGGATACACACTTTACACAAGAAAATCCATCTCATTCTCAAAGAGAATCTCAATAATTGTAGCTATGTCTGCAATAATAGAGTTCATATTAAGTTTAAGCATAAATTTGAAAATACAATGTGATTATGGAGATAATGCTTACACAAGCAATTTATGTAGATACTACTTACAGAAGCAGTGCCAGCTTGATTATGCTTCAGAGAATTACTATTTTATAAACACTAATAAAGTAGTAACTACATACTCGTGGAGAATAGAACGGAAAATGAATAAACTCAATGTTACTAAATTATAAGTGTAACATGAAGTCCTACGTACTGTTCTTTTCATTTTTGTAAGCACAAAACGGACGATTGACACTTTGTACTTCTCATGGCTATTGGTTAATGCACTCCAATGACAACTAGAAACCATAAAAAGAATGCAATAGTCTTTTTGGCATGTGAACAAAAACAATTCTTCCCCTAGTAAAAAGAGATCATATAGGATCGCAATAATAAAACGAAAACATAGTACAAACAAAAACATATTCTATGGGTTTATAACTGGACCAAAGTCAATAGACATTCAAAACCAACTCGGGATCAAGAAGCTTAACAAAAGGGGCTATATTGCGTACAATGCATGATTTGCAGGTTATTTCACACGCATGGGGAATTGTTGGAAATGGAAATAGGGGTTTTCTTCTGCATGGGTAAAGATAATGGCAGGGGTTTTAGAAGAACCAAGACCAAAATCTATTGCAGCAAGTATTGTAAGAGTTAATGAAGTAGTGCAAGAAAATATGTGAAAGAAGTAAAGCATAACATATATGAAAGCAACATATAAGAGCTTCTATAAGAAGCATATAAGAGCTTCTATAAGAAGCATATAAAAGCTTCGGTAAAGCACAAAATCAAGAGAAACCAGCATTTCAGAAACACAAAACAATAAACCTACCAATTGTAAACCATTTTAAAAATCCAACAAGTAATTAATCACAAGTTAAATGAAAGAAGCATAAAACTTCTTTCGAAAAACATAAAATTAAGAAAAACTAGCATTTCGACTAAACTCAAGAAGAAGAAGCACTTACACACTGGCATCCTCTCTACAAAGGAGTGTAACAGGAGTTTCCAATTTTGCAGAGAAAGCGCAGCCTTCAGGGAGTTTTTTTGGATCCAAAATCCGTGCCGGCCACCACGAACCATTCTAATACCGCTTCCAATGTCTGAACCCATGCCACAATATGAAAATAAAATAAAATAGCGCAACTGGCTGGTAAATGATAGGCTCGAGCGGTTTTCCACTACAACAAACACCATCAATGAATCAATATAAACAACAGCACCATTAGAATAAACAGAAACAAACTCACCAGAACATCAATCATGAAAGATCAAGAAATAAAATCCTCCTCACTGATGAAGATGCACGAACTCAATTGATGACCGTCATCTGGGGAAAAGAAGGCTGGGTCGGGTTGCGATGATCATAAGAGGCGGCCGATGAAGGATGTGGAACGAAAAATGTTAATATTTGACAATCTATTTTGGTGGCGATGATGCACGCTGGTGGCGGCGAGACGTGTAAGAGCATGATGATGCTTGTGGCGGCAAATCGCGGAGGAGCAGAGGTGGTGCTTCTTTGGTGTGGTGGTGGGTGCTTGTGGTAAGGAAGGAGAGAAGGAGGGGATATCTCAAGTGGAGTTAATTCGGGTTAGTAGTGTTTTGGGCTAAATATTATATGGTTGTAGAATTGGGCCAGAAGATAATTAAAAAAATTAACTAAGAACAGCCCATACAATTTTATTTCAGATTTACTTTAGATTTTATGCCTTTATTTATTTATTTTAATTAGAAATGTACTTTGGTAATCTTTTGTAACTCCGACCAAAATTGCTTTTGACATTTATACGTGTTCAGAGTTATTTTTGCACTTTTTAAAAATTGGAAGTTATTTCAACACTTTCGAAAAAATGTGTAAGCCATTTTCACACATTTTTCAAAAATTTAATATCTAAATTTTAAACAAAGTAATAAAAATTTAGAAAGTTAAGTAAAAGTTGATTGTTGATTATTTATAATCAAGCTAGTTATATACAGAAAGTCAAGTAAGGGTTGACCGTTGATTAGTTAAAGCCAAACATTTTTACTAATATTTATATTTTAAAAAAGGCCAAGAAATGGTAAGGGTTCACCATTGATTAGTTAGTTAAAATTTTTTTGTTGATATATAGAAAGCCAAGTAATGGTTGACCGTTGTTTAGTTGAAGTCAAACATTTTTATTTGTGTTTATATATACTGAATCAATTACGAGTTGAATGTGGATTAACTAAATATAAATATTTTTATTCATTTTTATATTTACTAAGTCAAGCGAAAGTTGACCGTTAATTAGTTAAGTAAAGCAAAAGTTGACAGGCAACACATTATGGGCTAAATTGTTATGGTCACTTCCTGAGTCTTATAAAAAATCTGTTACATGGAAAAGGATTTGTTCAGTTAACCAGTTTGCTGAACAAAACTCCTTAATAATTCATGGTAAAGGGCTATGCAATTTCTGGACTTCAAATTGGTGCATAATTGGACCACTTACTTGTCATGTTCCTGAACATATTTCTGCTTCTGCAACTCACTGTGTCTGATTTCATCAGGAATAAGTCTATCATTTTTCATTTGATTTCTCCTTATTTAGAAAATGATACTCTCTCCTTTCTACAGGAAGCCCAAATTGAAGAAACAAGAGATGACAGGCTTATCTAGAAACCAGATCCAATTGGTAATTTCACTTCCAAATCTGCATATCATGCAATTACTGGCTCATCAGGTAACTCTCTGGTCTTCAAACTCCTATGGCATAGAGCTTTACCAAAAAAGATCTCTATTTTTGCTTGGAAGATGCTACAATCTCTACTTCCATTTGATAATGTGCTCATTACATGCGGCTTTAGTCTTGCCTCTAAATGTCCTTTCTGTAGACACAGAGATTCCCTTGAACATTTTTTCATCAAATGCCCCCTGGCCAAATCTGTATGGAGACACATGGCCTCTTTGGTCAATTTCCAACTACCTGAACCTCAAACCTTAGCTCAAACCTTCTACACCTTTTGGAACTGTAGTGATTTACCTAAGGCCTTCCAGCTACTTTGCTATATTATCCCTACCATCACTTGCTGGTGCCTTTGGAAATCTAGGAATAGATTTCTCTTTGATCAGATTCCTCCCTCTGCTGACTACACCTACAAGGAAGCTATAGACATTATTAGGCTAGCTATGTTCTCTAACCCTACTTATCTGAAATCCACATGTAGCATGCCTCAGCTCATAAAGAATCTATTTCCGCATTTAAGACCTCCTCCGAAACCGATTATTAGACTTGTTTCCTGGGATAGACCACCACAACATTACACAAAGATTAATACTGATGCATCTTGGCTCCCGGACAGGGCCTCTGTTGGGGTAATTATTAGGGACTGCACTGGTTCACCTTCACTGATCAAATCGGTTCCCATCTCTGCAAACTCATCTTTGCTTGCTGAAATACTTGCAGTTAAAATTGCTTGCCAATCCTATATCAACTTGAATGCTTCGGTCATCATTGAGTCTGATTCTCTATTAGCTGTCAAGATGATTTGTGAACCCTATACTGCTCATTGGACACTTTTTGATGTGGTTTATAAAGTTAATAAGCTTTTGAGTGGTGCTACACTTAAGTATGTTCCTAGGGAAGGAAATTTGGTTGCAAATGCAATAGCAAAATATCATCATACTGCACGTAATATATCATTAGATCTCAACAATCTTCCTCTGCATATCCGAGGTCTTATTGCCCTTGACAGATCACAAACTCCCCAAATTAGGACTTCTTCACATGACTTGAGATAGGATTGATACTGCTGATGGCTATTTCTGCAGGTCAATTCTCCCTGTTTTTCAACTTGCTGTCTGATGCTCATTCCGGTTGGCCACTGATCGGCCACCTGATTGTGGACCTCTCCATTTTGTTCTATGATTTCCTGCTGCCGCTGCTGGTACTGTGCTACTGCTTCAGTGCTACTGCTGCTCGGCTGTGCCTTTTTAGAATACATGTTTTCAAACGGTTATTATGTTAGTTGCCTGGCCAAAATGCGAATTAACACGGGGTGTGGAGATTCGTAGCTTTGGAAACGCAACTAACAAAACTGGACCGAAATTTCTGGTTTACGTACAGACTTTAGATTAGGCTCACTTTTGCGGGCAATGAGGTTGGCCTATGTAAAATTTACTTTCTATACTCTGGTTCCTTTTGGCTTGGGATACCAAATATATATTCCCCCACCCTCGGGTGTTCTCCATTAAAAAAAAAAGTTGACCGTTAAGTGAAGTCAACTTGGTAATTAGTATTTATATATAGAAAGTCAAGTAAAGTCAATTTAGTTATTTCTGTTTATACATAAAGTCAACTAACGGGTGACCCTTATTAGTTAAAGTCAACTTAGTTATTAGTGTTTATATATAGAAATTCAAATAAGGGTTGGCTGTTAATTAGTTAAAGTCAACTATGTTATTGATGTTTATATATAGAAAGTCAAGGAAGTCGATCGTTGACCGTCGATTAGTTAAAGTCAATTTAGTTTTCAGTGTTTATATATACTAAGTCAAGTAATGGTTTATCGTCCATTAGTTAAACTCAAATTAGTATAGTGTTTATATATACTAAGTCAAGTAAGGTTTAATCGTTCATTAGTTGAAGTCAACCTAGTCATTAGTATTTATACATAAAAAAAGTCAAGTAAGAATTTGGCGTGGATTAGTTGTAATCAACTTAGTTATTAGTGTTTATATACAAAAAGCCAAGTAAGGGTTGACCATTGATTAGTTAATGTCAAACATTTTTATTCATATTTATATATATTAGGTCAATAAAGGTTAATCGTTGATTAATTTAAGTTAACTTTGTTATTGGTTAAAGTCAACAAAAGAAGTGAACGATTTGAAAGTCGTGGAAAAAAATTATTTAGCTTAGAGAGGCTGCGAGTATCTGCGCCTAGCCCGTGAAAGTTTTGGCAACTATATTTGAATTTGTTGGCTTTTTTAAAAAAAAAAAAATTGGTAGGAAGATTTAATTCTTAAAATTTTTAGCACCGGCTTTTGAAAAATAATGAGAACCTCATTGTAGGAAAAAAGAAACAAACATGATATTATGTCATTATTTATGTTAATTATAAAATGATCCTTCTAACTGTTAAGTGGTGTAAACCAAAAATTTGTGAAGATAATTTTAATATACTAGAAACAAAGAAACTCAATTGTTTTAAAAAATAAATTTTCATTTATTAGATATAATATCTACACAAAGTCTTGTTTTCGACCGTCTAACGGTTAGACGAATCATTTTATGAGGTTCCCATAATTTTAAAATATTTTAAAATGTATCGTGGTATAAAAATAATAATAATTCAACTTTAAAAGTTACAAAAATAAGGTTTTTACGATTGGTCTAATTGTTAGGCCGTCTAACAGGAGAGGCTCGCTAAAATCAAATATTTCAATTTGAAATATAGTAATTGACTAAATAAATTATACATTTTACAAATAACTATAATACTCCCTCGGTTTTGTTATTTATGGCACACTAACTATAAATTAATTTTTCTTTTATTTGACACTCTTTCCATTTTTGGCAAGATTCCTTCAATTTCATCCACTCAATATACTTTTTACTTTCGACATTCAATTACATCCACTCATTTTCTTTACCTAAATCCAAGCACCTAAACCTGTGGTGCCATAAACAGAAAAACAGAGTGAGTATATTTTAATAATTCAGCTTCTTATGTTTGAGAAACCTTTTTTAATAGTGATCAGGAAATAAAAATTCCTTTATAAAGTTTGAAAAATGTGTTCTTACAATTTTACTGGTGAAACTCTCATGCTAGACCAATTAACAGTTAGATCAATCATAAAAAACCTCGATTCAATAACTTAAATGGTTAAAAAAATCAAAGTTAAAGGAACCTCGGTACAATAAATAAAAATAATAATCAAATCACCCCATTAGTTATATTAAGTATAAAAATAACCATTTTTAACAATTAGTCACTCTAAAATAAGACTTTGTGATTTTACTAATTTATGTTTCATTGAAAGTAAAAAACATTAATCTACATTTCAAATAAAGCGAAAAAGAATAGGATAGTAGTGCGGGGGACAAAGAAAAACAACGAGTTGAGATAAAAAAAATTAGCGGTTACACACGAAAAAATTAACCTCAACAAACGCGACCCATATTTTAAGTAACATGAATGTCTATCGGATCAAAGGACCTCCTACTTTCTGCTTAAAAGTGATAGTTGTCCATATTTTTAAATATGGGAATTTGGTCTCTGTCCATCTTTTAATTAATTTCTTTTGATTAGCTCAATACATTTTAGCCTTTTAACTCTTAGAAAGTGTTGCATATATGTCACAAGTGAGACATAACAAGAAGGAAATGACACATTTGTGCCACAATTTTGCAAATTTTAGTTGTGTCATCATGTAGTAACATTTTAGTAAAGTGCCATAAACATTTGTCGTAAATTTTGGACATTACAAAAAGTGTCCCATAATTGTCACGGGAAATACGACACATCAAAGAAATGACAACGTTGTGCCACAAATTTGCAACAAATTAATAATTGTGTCATATAATTAGGGGAATTTCTTAAAGTGTCGTAAATAATTTATCATAATATTGAGACACTAAATAATGTGTCGCATAAGTGTCACAAAAAATACGACCCGTTAAAGAAATGCAAAGTTATGCCACAAATTTACAACAAATTTAATAATTGTGCCATATAATTGTGACAATTTTCCAAAGTGTCGTAAATATTATGTCGTAATATTGAGACACTAAATAATGTGTTACATATATGTCGCAAAAAAAGTAACATAGCTATCAAATGACGCCAAAATGTTGCAAATTAATGACACGTTGGAATAAGTGTGACATTTATATGACATTTACACATTGGTCGCATGTATATATGTCGCAAAAGGTCAGCTTTCTTGTAGTGATACATGTTATATCGAATTAACAAAGGTTTATCTATTTATGTTTTCACTTAGGCAAAGTTGAAAAATGATCAATTACAAGGGGAATTTATACCAAAGGATAAACACGACATCCTTTGTGAGGCCATGGAAAAACCGGACCATCCAGCCCATGTTAGGGGAATGGGTAGTTTCGTGACACACCGGAGCATTCAGGGTGTTATGGTCCTACGATGGAGCAGAACCCTCGAGAGTCCATTCATTCAAAAAAAAACCCAAGTCCAAGACAAAAGAATCGAGCAACAAGAGCTAGGTCTTCCAGACAATAGAGGACTTTACGCCCGATTGGATAGTGCCATATAGGGGTTCACAATATTCTCCCGAGGATCTTGAGGTAAATCGGGGGCAACCATGCAGAATTAAAAAATTGATAGACAATTGTTCAAGCCCTACAACCTCCACAATGGCATTCTAGCAATTGAAAAAAAGGTACGAACGATCGTTTATAAATTATGTCTCTTTGATTAGAGTTTTATATTTAATATATATTTTGCCTATGTTTTAGAGATCATGTCAATGTGAACTATACATTGATCAAGGTGTACACGGTAAGACGCTACATGTAGCTGATAGAGTTTTTCATAAGCTAATGAAACATCATCACTCCATACCAATTGTGGAAGGTATTTTGAGGGTTTCCTTAGAGAATCATTCAGTGATGGGAACCCCTTCCAATCCCAGACAGAGAATACAAGAAAATTGAGCCTTGCTGGGGAATTTTCCTTAATTGGCCATATAGACTAATATACACCGATCTAATCAAGGATGGACATTTAAAGGAAAAAATTACTCTTGCCAAATTTGTAGATGATAACACCAAAATAGGTTAAATCAGTGGCCAAAACTGTGCCAACAGCACCAACTAGGGTTAGACCTCCATTGGTAAGTCCAAGGTCCCTCGAGACTTACCTGGCTTTGTACGTGTCCTTTACAATTTGCTACAACCCCATGACCAAAATGCCACATTCACATTCTCGGGAAATGAATGTTATGTGGATGAAAACGTGAAATCATGGCGTTGTGGAGTGATTTTGATAACCTATGGAGATGTGAGCAAGTTAATCAGGCGATAATGTCGATCTACACCCTGTGAGTTTTTTTATTCATTTAATTTCAAATTTTGATTTGAATTTTGCTACCGTTATTACTATGAATTTTTCCAGGTACATGTACTTTACAATTAATCAAAAGATAGGATGGATTGGATACATGTGCCAAGTGATGATACAAGAAATTGGTTGTACAAAACTAGACAGGATCGACTGCATTGGCAAATGCCTAAGCCGGAAGGATAAGATAATTTTCGGTGTGCCATACATCGAGAGGTTATTTACTACATTCAATTACTTAACCAACATTATTTCCACAAATTTCAAATAATCAATCCTTTTTTTCAGGGACCATTAGAGATTATTATTGATAGTACCCACAGATAAGCGAGTCTATTGGATGGATCCCCTCCACATCCAACCATCCAATGCATTCATTGAGATTTTTGAATGTGCAATGAATGAAAATATTGATCAAAGAAATTGTTCATTTCATGTGGTCGAAATCAAGTTAGGTCTACCAGTATGTTCATTTCAAACACATATACTATCCTCAATTATTTAGTGCAATATAGTCTTGAAAATTTATTTTTCTTACATATACACTAGTGGAGAGTGGCCTATTAAAGGCGGAGTTCAATGGCGGTTCCAAGAAATTTCCCAAGAACCACCTTCGATTGAGATGCAAAATGAGTTTCGAGTCCTGAACTCATTTCGGATCCGATTAAAGGCAGTTCTTAATTAATTAAAAAAATTTCTTGAGAAACTGCCTTTAATGTACATCAATTAAAAGCGGTTCTATTGTAGAACCACCTTTAATTGAGATCCAAAATGAGTTCCAAGTCCGGAACTAATTTCAGATTCTATTAAAGGCGGTTCCTATTGTAGAACCGCCTTTAATTGGGCCTTTTAACCCAATATATAAGGAAGACTTAGCCAATTTTTAAATCTAAAAATTTCCTCCAGACTCCCTTCATCTCCTTCGCGCTACCCCCTTTGGTCACCTTTCCACCACCGCGCGCCACCCCTTCTGGCCACCTTTCCACCATCGTGCACCACCCCCTCCTGGCCATTTCCCCTATCTCGCGCCACCATCCTGGCCATTTCCTCCATCCCGTGACACCCTTCTTAGCAACCTTTCTCCAGCGCCATCGCGGGTCTTCATTTTTCCCTCCCTCCGACCCTTCTTCTCCACCATGTGGGCTGCCTTGTCTCCTCCGCATAGGCCACCTCATCTCCACCGCATGGACTAGAGAAGGCACTAGAAAAGTGTCTTCTCTGTTCCAATAAAACAATCTTTAATAGGCCTAGTTTCTACTAATAATAGTACAATAAACAGGATCAAACTTGGGAGTGCGGATAATATGTCATGTTATACGCGTCCGAGTTAATTGACAAAGTCCAGGAACATATACTTGAGCTTGACAAGGTAATTATACAAATACGTAGTGGTAATGTTTCTAAATAGCCTTCACCATATAAATAATACTATATTTTTATTTTCATATTTTCAAAGATGATTGGAAACTCTACTCGCAAGAAAATATCAACAATGCACGGAATTCTTTGGCTAGGCATATAATTCTCAATGAGTCACACACGTTGAAAAATCGTAACATTTGTAGGGAAACTCAAGTTCGGTAAAAAATGAACCTTAGAAATGTCTGAATAAATTTGTTTGCAATTAAAGGTGATTTCTATTCCTATCTATAGATTATTGCTTGTTGAGCATTATCTATAGATTTTTGTTTAGGTGCAAGATACTATTGTGTATTATTTTGGAATTTTGGCTGTGTATTGAGGTTGTTCATATGGTTGTAATATTAAAGAAACAAATTTTCACCATAGGAAAAGAAAGGTTTTCCAATTTTGGAAACTTGTTTGGCCCTATCATGCTCAATTTTCATAGGAAGAAAGGATTTTACAAACTCAGAATACTTAGATGTGAAACAAATTATAAGATTGGAAACACAATTTACAAACTCAGAAAAAAATTAGCTACAAAAATTGCTCTTCAGAAACAATAATGTTTGAGACCGGAAAGTAGGCAAGAGCTCAGAAATAGATTAAGATTTTATAAAGAGAAGATTCAATTTTCCGAGTTCGAAAACGATGTATACTTTTCGAGATCATAAAAGATATGTACTTTCCCAGTTTGGAATTGCTTTAACGGAAAGAGGAAAGCCTAGAGCTTCCGAGTTCGGAAATGGTATGGACATTCCGAGTTTGAAATTGTTTCAATTGGAAGACTGAAAGCCAAGAGTTTTCGATTTTATAAACAAATTAAAGGCGGTTTCTAACCGCCTTTAATTTCAATTTAAATGCGGTTGATTAAATGCAGAGCCAGAAAAGGCACCTCAAAAGTGAATTTAAATTGCCGATGAAACCACCTTTAATAGCTCATTCCTACACTAGTGTTTACACCATCTATCGTTAGTGCTTAATAGATGCATCGAAAGAAATCTCCACCAAAGAAAACAACAACTATTACCAAGGTTTTTCATGGTTTTTTACCTCATTTTTTTAACATTAAAAACTAAGGTAAATGTGGGTGAAGTAAAAATATACTTTTTACCTCAGTTCAAAACCAAGGTATAAAATATCTTTTACCTCGGTTTTTCAAGTGACATCGGCATATGTTATGTCCGCCATCGCTCCCAGAACTAAGGCCGACAATAGACAATGATATTTAGACATCATTCAAATCATCATCGGGATATAAGACGAACGACGTCAGCCATACGAACAAGACATGCGATGTGATATCGTGCAATGCGGAGCACCGATTTTGTGTGCGTTCTGACATGGAAATGTGAATAATATGACGTACTTATGAAAGGCCAATCTCACAAAAACATTTACTCACCGGTTCTACATGAAATGTCGCTTTGTGTTGCATGAGCACGGGTAAGGAAACGTCGTGGATCAGTCGTGGAGAGAGTTTTTATTAAATATTATAATATTAAATATTTGATGAAACAAAAAATTGTTCGTCTATAGCCATTACATGCTATTTAGTATTGGATTACTCTAGAAATGGTTAAACATCATACAACAATCAATTGTCATTAAATTCATATGGTAAAATTAACAATGACATGTTAAAATCCACAAAACTAGCTATAACATGTATTACAAATACATGTTACAATATGTAATAGTACATAAGGTTGATATTAAATTTAAACATTAAAGGTATTGAACCTCCATATTGCCTACGTTGTAAGGTATTAACATGGTCAGCGTGAGTAGTAAAATGACAAGTCATCCATCTATAGTCCATCGGTAACTCTCGTTGTCCTATCACACCCAATGCACAAGAAATAAAATTTATGTTAGAATTGGGCAGTCTGGAATTTAAAAAACACATAATATAGTCATACTTAGACGATGTTAATGTCAACTTGGAAAAAGAATGGATATGGGTAGAAGCGACATTGCACATTAAAGTAATTGATGTCGCTAAAGCCAACCTAAGTGCGACATCAGACATTCAAGATATTTCATGATTTTTATTGACATGTACGTTGTCGGTCTGAATTCGGTTTTACATTGTAAAGGCCGACTAACAATGACCAACGTCGCACATTCATATCACGTTCATATGAATAAGTAATTATTGTACACAACCAGCCCTAATCTAAGCATTTTTTTCTCATTCTTTACAAACATGGCATCTTCTTGGGAACAAAAACAATACACACTATATAACATGTAACACAATCATCATACATTATGAAAATAAACAATCTTTGATCAATGAGAAAAATAACATGTAGAAGGTATGGGAATTAAATTGCTAAATTAACATTGAATATATGGAAAACTACCTCAATTAATTTGAACCCGGATATTCTCCATCATTGGACACTTGTTCATATGTTGGAGAAACGAATTGATTGAGCTCTTAAATTGTTGTGTTAATGGTGTGGATGGAGAGGATGGTGTGTTGTAGCTAGGGTTTGGAGAAAGAGTGTTGTAGATGAGAAATGGATAAAGGTTCTAGTATTAATGACTTGAAATTTCAGTTGGGGAGGAATTTTGCTTCTAATTTTTGGCTCAAATTTTCGTTCCCCGCTGGAAATTTCATTATGATCGATGTCGGCCGTTGTTCGGTCATGGTTCTGCATTTGGCGACATACTCGCGACGTCGCACATGAGGGCCAATGGGCAATTTTTGAAAAGTGTCATCTGTGTTAAGATTGTGGCCCCTTCCATGAAAATATGAATACAAAAATGTTATCTACAAATTCATTTTTGGACTTCTACCACTTTCTTGGAGGGACCTAAGTGTAAATATTTAAAAGTTCACCGGTGGTCCCAATTAAACTTGATTCCGATCGTCTAAAAAAGAAACATTGCCATATCTAGTTGAACTAATAGTAACCGAGAGTAGCAAATAAGAAACTGCTCTTGTTGGTTCTTCCAACTAACCCCTTGAATACTTATAAATAACCATCTATAATTTACTCTAGACCACGTACTAGCAATTTCTAAAATTTGATGGACGCAATTTTATTATATTTTATTTTCATAAAAAACCAAGAATAAGAAATTTCATGTGATTCTATGTGGTAGAAACTATCACTCCATAACGCTTATCCTATGGGTATTAATGGAAATACTAATACAAATAATGGACGATTACCCCGTTCCATTTATCCAGTCATGCCTAAATCGGAACATCTTGGTCCTGACAATGTGAATTAGATTAGGGTATCTCCAAATTTACATTTCCACTTCTCCCACATTCGTGGAGGGACCTAAGTGCAAAAATTAAAAAGTTAACCCGCAGTCCCAAAAGCGATGCGAAACATCCCGGAAGGGACCTTTACAATCCTCAGTCATGATCCTCAAAAATGATACATAAACAGGCATGATCCCATAGAGACTTCCCAGCCAAGATCTTCAAATTAACCTTTGCATACTTATAAGTAACCATCTATAATTTACTCTAGACCACGTACTAGCGCTTTCTAAAATTTGATGGACGCAGTTTTATTATATTTTATTTTCACAAAAAACCAACAATAATAAGTTTCATGCGATTCTATGTGGTGGAAATTATCGATCTCATAACGCTTATCATAAGGTCATTAATGGAAATACTAATACTAATGATGGACAATTACACTGTTCCATTCATATGGTCATGCCTAAATCGGAACATCTTGGTCCTGACAATGTGAATTAGATTAGGGTATCTCCGATTTTTGTTTTCCACTTCTATCACATTCGTGGATGGACTTAAGTGCCAAAATTGAAAAAAAGACCAGTGGAGGTAAAATAGATTCCAATCGAAACGGACATTAATAAAGTTCAAGGACAATTATAAATTCAATAAGTATTTCTAATATACAATAGAGTGTTATTAATGTCAATTGTATATTTTTTGGTCAAACACGGGCCCATTTGATATGCTAGTGGGTTGAAATGGTGAGGCCCAAAATCACACTTACCGACGTCAATCATATATCGGAAAGCTCAAGTATAGTGTGATGTCGCACTAGACTAGCATATTTCACAAGGGCTCTTCACGACTTTAAATATGGAGCCTACCTCATAACTCATTTCAAACTTTTAACTTTCCCTCAAATTCCAAAATCTTTCAACCTCTTTTCTCAAAGGTATGGTTTCTAGATTATTTAGATGTCTTTCGATTTTGTATTTTTCATAGACAATATTGGTGTGTATATGGTGTGTTCTCTATGTTGTTTCTTTCTAAGTTCCCATGGGGTTTAGGGTCTAGGGTTTAGAACCTACAAATTCTCTAGTTTTTTAAAGATTTTTTTATGTTGCTGCCCAGTTTTAATGTGACGTCGTTTGTCAGTAGTTTCCACTTCAATTTATGCAATTGATGTGCGACGTCGTACTCCTCATCTTTGAATACGACATTGCACTCATCTCGATTAACCAATTGGATTTACCAACGGTTTGGCGATGTCGTATTTACATTTCGACTCAAACAATTAATTGAACTGATTTGAATTGAACCAATTCTATCTATCATTATACATTTCATCCGTGACAATATGATTTTCAGAAATCATGGTTGGCGGCGAAGGTTCTACTAGTCGTGTACCAATTGAGGTGCGATCGATATTTGGTTTAGAACGTAAATTCTTTAATATTCTTATTTAATTACTACTAATTTTGTTGACGAGAAATAGATCCGTAGCGATTTGGATGAGGACCGTGTGTAGAATTTATTTGATGATATCAAACCAAATTTTGTACGTAATTTAACCCAAACGAACTTCGATTCAATTCCAATTTTGGTAAGTCCTTCCGTTTTACACATGTACTTTATTTTAAATTATAATTTTCTCAAATTAATTTTCATATATACTAACTGTAGTTTTATGTTTTTAAAATTAAAATACTCACCTAAGTGAGGGGGTAAATATGAGGCTCCTCAAACCCTGTAAATGGTGGTAAAAACCAACTAAGAGTTTTGAATATACAGCTAGAAAAGCGAAAGTGGGAAATCCAATTACAAATAGTTGATTTCCATATTCTTCATCTAAAACACCAAACTCGATGAAGATTATGGCCCTTAACCCATAACGAGGCCTATTATGGTCTACCACTTTCTTGCCTCCACACCCTTGTGTCGACAGGAAGAGGTGATCTCCCATAACAGCCCTTTGGAACACTCTTCCCTAGAAGAGAGTTACTCTCTAATTTGTCTGATTGAAAAGTTAGTATCTTGTGTGATGTAGCATTCCACCTCCTTATGAAGAGAAGCTCTAATGTTGCATTTGATCAGCATCCTCTTTGAAGTAACAACTCCTAGCTTCTTCTTCATGGGCAGCATCGACGTAGTTGTATCAGCTCCTAGCCTCTTCTCTCCATAGACAGCATTTTGTTTGATGTATAAGCACCTGGTCCCTTCTCCATGGATAGATTCAAATGTGATGAAGCCTTCTACTCTAAACCTGTCAAAAATAACCAAAAATTAGCAGTAAAAGGTTCTACAAAGGAGAAACATAATAGAGATAGGCATGGTAAACATAATATCAACCAATTCAACAATGCCTTAATCCTAACGGTTCTATTAAAATGAAATTTATCAATTTATGATCTAAAGGAAAATAATCACATCAAGATTGATTAAACCCTGAATGTCAGGTGGAAGATCATAAAGACTAAAAACCTGATTTGCCTGATTCAGGGAAGTCGGTTTGGCTAATGAATCGGCAACTCTATTGCCTTCTCTCAGAACATGTGTGAATGAGCATTCAATCTTGTTCATTCTCTACCAAATTCTTCTTTCTATAGATATATATCTCTAGGGTACTTTCCATTCTCTCCTCAGAATTTTCACAACTATCTCTGAATCAGATTCAACTATCAGAGAATTGATATTAAGTTCTTCTGCTATTTTGAGCCCCTGGAGGATTGTTTTCATTTCAATTTCCAAAATTGTACAATGTGGGATAGATATAGAAGAGGAACTTATATGCATCCCGTTAACATCCCTTGGAATCAGACCAATGCTTGTTGTACCATTCAATAGGATAAATCCATCCACTAAGTGTTTGCAGGGGACCAGGAGACAGCTACTGATCCTTTTTTTTCTTTTTTGAAGTTCTGCAAATGTGGAGAGTAGGGATTGATGTAGACATATCCCATCGAGCATATATTTTATGATCTAGTAACATTTCATTTATCAGGTTCATTAGGGTTACATAAATGGTTTTCTGATTTGGAGCAATACCTTCAAAGATGAACCTATTTCTAGCACACCATAAAGCCCAAGTAACAATACATGGAATACATATGATGATATAAAATGCTAGCTTTAGTTTAACATTCAGAGTCTAGTAGAAGAAAATTTTGCTCCAGAGAATGGCATGAAAATAATGCTGAAGGTTAAAAACTCTGTCTACTTTCTGCCAGATTTTGTCTGACAAATCTTAAGAGCTAAATACATGATGTAGGTCATCTGAGTTGTTGTTACAAAAAAAACACTTGGATGGTAGGTGAAGATTACAATCTTCCAAGATATCAGGCATTGGGAGCAGTCTATTCATAAGCTTCCAATTCCATAAGCTTACCTTTTGAGGCAACTGAGAAGACCATAGAAACTTAAAGGATGGAACTTTATTTTTTTTTTTATGTCTTAAAAGCTCATAAGCTGAACTAAGAGTGAAATTTTCATTCTCAGTTTTGGTCCAGATCAGTTCATCCTTGTGATTGGGATATAAAATTTATTCAGCTTGGAGATGGAGAACGACTGGAATTGGAAAAGAGTTTTGGAGATTGAAATTTAGTGATCGTTTTGGCTCAAAAAGTCTGATATTGAAATTTCTGGCTGAAAAAGATCAATATCAGAGGATTACTAACTTAGTCCAATTTGCATTCCAAAAGGATTACTCACCATTACCAATTTGAACATATGAGTTGCAAATGGCTATGTCCTGGACCTCTATGATTCCTTTCCAAGATTTAGATTTTTTTTTTTTGTCAGGAGTTGACCACATGAATTGGGACCATAGTGATTTTCCTTGTTGAAGCTTCCACCATAGCTTCAAGGAAAAACTTTGGTCATAGTGTTTTAGTCTTTTAAGTTAAGACCATTTTCTTCTTTTGGAAGAGTTAATTTTGTGGATCTTCTCCAAATTTTCCTCTTGTTATTTTTCAGATCTTAGTTATACCAAAGAAATTTAGCAAAGGTTTTGTGAAGCTTGTCAATGGTATGTTGAGTAGGCTTTAATACTGTTAGAATATGCAAGTGTATAGTGGCAAGAACATGTCTTATTAAAGTCACTTTTCCAGCTTGGTTAAGGAATTTATTTTTCTAGGAGTTGATTCTGGAATAGATGAAATTTATTAAGCCATGATATTATATGTTCTTGTTACTACTTGTAAATATAGTGCAGCACAGATAATCGAAAGGCAAGAAACCAACAATCATGTTAGACTCTGATTTGATTACTGATATTATTCTTAGTGGAGCATGTTTTGAGATATAGAAAGATGATTTTTTAAAATTAATTTTTTGACCAGATGCATTTTCATAGATTTTTAGAAACCCCATTAACTTTTTGATTCCTCGTTTAGAATATCTTAAGAAAATTGCAGTGTCATCTGCAAAGGAGAGGTGGGTTACAAGCTCCATTGATCCTGGCAGCTTATATAGTCCAATGTTTGCATATTGGAAGAGAACATTTAAGTTTCTTGAAAAAGCTTCTGCCATAAGGATGAGTAGCAAGGGATTCAGAGGGTCTCCTTGCTTTAAACCTCTAGAGGATTGGAAGAAACCAAGTGGCTCTCCATTTATAAGAATGGAGAAGAAGGAAACTCTCTGGTTTCCTATTATGATGTTGTTAAGATGGTTAGAGAAGCCAAACTTTTTAAAGAGTTTTCCTAGAAAATTCCAAGAAACCCTATCAAAAGCTTTCATCATGTCAAGTTTTATAATTATATTGAATCTATGTTGCTTGGAATGAATATAATTAGCCATTTCTTGCATGAGGAGTACATTGTCTGCTAATTCTCTATTAGTCACAAAAGTTGTTTGTTCGTTGGAGATCAAGTCATTTAGGGTTTTAGCTTGTGTGTTATAATCTTAGACAATATTTTACTTATGAAATTGCATAATCTTGTAGGCCTAAAATCATTAAAGGAGGCACAAACTTCCTTTTTTGG
Source organism: Rubia yunnanensis (assembly GCA_037428765.1). Taxonomy (NCBI): domain Eukaryota; kingdom Viridiplantae; phylum Streptophyta; class Magnoliopsida; order Gentianales; family Rubiaceae; genus Rubia; species Rubia yunnanensis. The sequence goes on from CM075066.1 coordinate 23,388,750, forward strand.
AATCAGTGTGATCAGAGTAGCAGAAATGGGTTTCAGAATAGGTGTTAGATTGAAAAAGTCATTAATCCATCTTTTATTATTGACCGGAAATGTTTGTAGAATATACCAGGGAATCCATCAGGACCTGGTTTTGAATCTGAATCAATGTCTTTAAGAATCTTTGAGATTTCCTCACTGGAAATGGGCTTAATTAGAAGTTTATTAGTTTCCTCATTGATTAGTTGAGGAACATTTTCCAGCATTACTATTGTGTTGATTCCAGAGGGATCTTTATGATCATCTGATAGAAGTCTTAAGTGAAAGTTTACTTCTTCAGTACCAATAGAAATATGATCATATATGAAATTCTGTTTCACCTAAAGTCTATACTTTTATGCCGATTTGTCTAACATTTGGTGTTAAAACACGAAATAAAATAGCAGTGCACACACAACTTGGTTACGCAGTTCGGTGCAATTACACCTATGTCTGCGGGGCCTTGCCCAGATCAGAAACCATCAACTAGAAAGCAGTCTTTAGTACAAGAAGCTTAACTTGAATACTAATCTATTGCTAACCTATGAGTGAATGTCGTGAGATCCCCTCACTGCCGATCCTACGTCATTGAACCCCCACGAACAACACGTCTCCCTGGATCTCCTCCTCCCGAGGAATTAAGACTTCCTTGTTTCTGATCTTTACGAACTTGGTCGGATGAATCAACACTCCTCCAAACACCACAGGCAGATCGCTCCAACACTTCTCACGTAGAGATGAATTCTTGGTCGCTTACTGATTGCGTTGTATCTTCTTCCTTTTATCATCTTCGCAATCCTGCCTTGTACATAACTCTTTCCTTGTCTAACTCTACCAAGAATAGACTTCTAGACTAAGGAAAGATCTAATCCTAATCTGGTATTTAAATGGACAATCCTTTATCAATATGACTTGTACCATAAATAAACTACTTAATCAATTCCTAACTATTACAAGGAATATTCGCTTACCAGAAATAGATTGCCACGAAATCACATACCAATCTTCACAATATTCTGATCTGATCGCATGATTATACTCCATAATTCATGGCTAGAAACCTGCTGTCTGAAAAGCTTGACCGCAATGGTGTTAAAACACCACATCATAAGTTCACACAATATGCCACAACTAAGTCCAACTCCAGAGGACTTTACAATCTCCCCCTTGGCATATTTGTGAATTCAATAGCACACAGACAACATAAACAAAACGAATAACATGTCATAGAAAATCAATCAAAATCCGTCCAAGTTAAATCATTCAACAACTACTCAAAATATCCACTCAAAATATCCAAATCTCCAAATTTCTCCCCCTGAATTCATTAATATGTCAAGAAGACCATTTATTCCATATTGTCATCAGACTCATCCACACCATCAGCATCCTCTGAGCCACCATCCTCTAAACCATCAGCATCTTAACCATCAGCATCCTGAGTTGCTGCAGCCAGCAAATCACCTCGCTCAGCCTCCAATGAAGCCAACTCCCCCTGAATCTTCACTACAGCAGCCTGATGGCGTTCAAGCAATTCCTGACACACTGCTGCTCTTGCCTCAATAGCTCTCAATCGAGCCGCACCAGCATCCGAGCACGCTGTTTTCGAAGGTGTCCAGGGTAAATCCTTTACAATTCTACCACTTAATGTTCTGAGGGTCGGCCTTAAGGTTTGAGTAGAAATCAATTCATCAGACTCCCTTGTGGCTGCACCCCCTTTTTGCAGCACCATGGTGATGACACATGGATGTACCAATGCTTCCTTCCTAGTCTTCTGAGCACAATCCATGATATCGTTAAACACCAGTCTTCTCATATTGACCTTGTGCCTTGCTCCCAGGCCATATAGAAGTGTAGCCATTTCTTTGGTGACACTTGGATTATTGACTGAAGGAATCCAATTGTGTACTGCTACCATATACAAGCAATAATACCTGGAGGTGAGATTGGATGCAGGTATCTGCTGTCTACCAGTCACTGACATGTACTCTCCACTCCACCGGTAAGCTCCACTGCCACTTCATCAAAATTTTCTGGCATCCGGTGTTTGAACACCGACTGATCATTCCTGGAAGTGCCACGCCTCAGACATTTATTCATTAACTCTGGGGAGAACTCAACAACTTCCCCTTGCACATACACCCTATGGAACCAAGGGGAATCTTCATCTTCACACTCCTCTTTCATATTTGAATAAAATTCCAACACAATCTGCTTGTTATAATCACCAAAACATGTAGCAGCTTTCAAAACTTTGAGATATTGTAAATAATCCGTGAATCCACAATCTCTATATTTCTTGGAATCAGCTGGCCTTTCTGCCAGTATTTTTCTGCCACAGATGAACTCCCATTTTTCTTGGCTAGCTTCATCATAAAACTCAGTGCTAATTGCTCCACTAACCACAGGTGCTGGTGGTGCATGAGACTCCATTGTCTCAACTGGTTTCTGCCGCCGGTCAGCACGTAACTTCTTCAGTTTCAACCCAATCGGCTCATCACTGTCTTCACTTGTGTCCATATTCTTATCTCTGCACCGCTTCGATCTTCAAACACCCTTGGAAGCTGAGGCCACAATATCCCTGGCCTTCTTTGACCTCTGAGTGTTAGGTATTTCCCCAGACTCTGTTGGTGTTTCAACACCCACCTCCTTACGTTTCCTCTTGAGTCCACGGGTCTGTCTAGTCTCTGGTGGTGTTTCAACCCCAACACCAGGACCCTCAGGAGTTTGCTCCCTCTCAGCCAGGTTCACAACTGGTGTTGCAATACCAGTACCAGGCACATCAGCACCTTCTAAACCTTCCACAGCAATATTCTCATCATCTTCATTCTCATAATCTGATTTCAAAAATTCCGACAGAGTCTCACTCATCACAGGGGCATTCTCAAAAACTGTCTCACCTTCAATGGCTCCCCCTGCACGTACTGTCTCCTCTTCGCTATCACTAATCTCTATCACTGGAACAGGCAATCGTCTCAACAATTCTTGAAACAGGAACATAGACCCATTAAAGAACTCTACCTCTTTGCCACTTGCTCTGGCAAAGTCAGTGGATTTAACCACTGTTACCCAGGGTTGCACAACCGCATCATCCCCTAAGCTCCTAATAGCAGGACTGTGCAGCGAGGCTATTCTTGTATAGATAGTAAAATACTGACCTATTTCATCCCCTACTTTGTACTGTTCTCCAAAATTGACCCCAACCAACGTGGCATTAAAATCACTAATTTCACGAATTTCTCCTATACCACCAGTTAACAATTCCTTTAAGTCAAATCCGTTAACCTTGCCAAGCAAATTCTTATATTTTCGAAGGTCGACATAGTCTCTGTTTTGAACCAACCATTCTATAAATTCGAGAACAGATCAAAAATAAATTCCATCATAAACGAAGGAATGATCAAACCTTGCCTTAGGTCATCGACGATTTACTCCACCCCACGTGGTCAGCCTCTGTTCTCGACCTCCACATAACTCACTCAAGTCTACATCGGAGTCGAGCTCTTCAATTCGCGGATTTTCAGGCACCCGCACAGTGACAAAATCTCAGACCAATTTCTAGAATGTGGGACTCACCATTGTCAAGGGGTTTTTGAGTGGGCTACAAAATCTGAGGGTTTTTGAAAAATTTCTGGTTGCTGGAGAGGCAGTCGCGCGAGCTCTGTTCTTTGGAAGATGAACAGTCGACGAGAAATTGAATTTTTGTGGGAATTCTACACTTGTCACTTTCATACACCTTTTTAGAAAACCAGAACCATCACACTTCTCTTTCTACTGGGTTTTGACAAAGTCAAGCCCATTCTCACACATCTCTGGCCCAAGTTCAGCCCTTCTGGTCTACTCCCCACGATATTCCTCGGTGTTTAAACACCACTTCACATATTTTTGGTATTTTTGTTATTTCTATATTTTTTTACTATATTTAAAAGGAAAAAAATAAATAGTACAACAGAATGGACAAATCAGGGTACCTTACATTCGACAGACACCTAAGTGCTGTCTGAGGCCTTCAAAAGTCTCACCATCCAGAGGCTTTGTAAAGATATCAGCCAGTTGTTCTGATGTCGGTATATACTGGACTGTGACTTCTCCTTTTTCAACCAATTCCCTAATAAAATGATGTCGGATATCGATGTGCTTTGTCCTAGAGTGTTGCACAGGATTCCTGGAAATATCAAAGGTGCTTTTATTATCACATAGGACTGTCAAACTCACATCATTGAACCCATAGTCTCTCATCATCTGCTTTATCCATAATAACTGCGCACAACAACTCCCATCAGCTAAGTATTTTGCTTCAGCCGTAGACAATGATATAGAATTCTGCTTTTTACTGTACCAGATGACCAGATTTGATCCAGCAAAGAAGCACCCACCAGTGGTACTCTTACGATCATCAGCATTCCCGGCCCAATCAGAGTCACTGAACCCTACCAACTGCGAATCCTTGTTCTAAGAAAACCACACTCCATACTCCACTGTTCCACTTATATACCGAATAATCCTTTTCACAGCTGACATATGTGATTCCTTTGGATTAGCTTGGTAGCGGGCACAGATACCAACACTCAAACAGATGTCTGGTCTACTTGCAGTTAAATACAATAGGCTGCCAATCATACTCCTGTACAATTTTTGGTCAACACTTTGCCCCAGTTCATCTTTTGTAAGCTTGTCGGTGGTAGCCATTGGAGTGTGTACTGTCTTTGCACTTGTAAGTCCGAATCTTTTTATCAAGTTTTCATCATATTTCTGTTGGTTGATGAAAAGACCATTCTTCTCCTGAGTAACCTGTAATCCCAGAAAATATTACAATTTGCCTACCATACTCATTTCGAACTCCTTAGTCATTAAGTCAACAAACTCCTTTACCAATACTGAAGAGGTAGATCCAAAAACAATATCATCCACATAAATCTGTGCGATCAGAATGTTTGTCCCCTTATGAAGCACGAACAGTGTACGGTCCACTCCCCCTCGACGATATCCCTTCTGAATCAGAAAGGTTGTCAGTCGCTCATACCATGCACGAGGTGCCTGCTTGAGTCCATACAATGCTTTATTCAACCGATAGACATGATTAGGAAAATGTGGGTCTTCAAACCCCTTAGGTTGCTCCACGTAAACTTCCTCCTTTACTAGGCCATTCAGGAATGCACTCTTGACATCCATCTGATAAAGAGTAAAGTCCAGAATGCAGGACACTGCCAACATCAGTCTGATCGACTCCAATCTGGCTACAGGTGCAAAAGTTTCACCAATATCAACCCCTTCTACTTGAGTGTACCCTTGAGCAACTAGTCGCGCTTTATTTCTTGTGACGTTACCATCCGCATCAGATTTGTTCTTAAAAATCCACTTGGTTCCAATCACATTCACATTAGCAGGTCGTGGGGTAAGATACCAAACATTGTTTCTCTCGAATTGATGCAATTCTTCTTGCATTGCTGAAATCCAATACTCATCGAGCAGAGCTTCTTTGTAATTTTTTGGCTCAGAAAGAGAGATGAAATATGATAGTCCTACCAATTCTCTGTAATTCACCCATGGTTGATCCCTTAAGTGCATATGTCTAGCTGGATTTTGTTCAGATTCACCTGTTCCAGTTTCCGGAGTTTCAACACCAGTTGACGATGCTGGTGTTTCAACACCAGTAGGGTTCACTGGTTCGAGGATATCACTTTCACCAACAGTGTCTTCTTCTGAATCATCAACAACCACATTAATAGACTCCATGACTGTTCCAGAGCGTTGATTAAGCACTCGGTAAGCTCGACTGGTAGGAGAATAACCCAAGAATACACCGATATCACTTCTAGATTCGAATTTAGCTAAAGGCTCTCGGTCCTTCAGAATATAGCACTTACTCCCAAAGACATGAAAATACGACACATCTGGTTTCTTCCCTTTCCAGATCTCATATGGTGTCTTCTCATTAAACGGACGCAGATATACTCTGTTGATGGTGTAGCATGCAGTGTGTACAGCCTCAGCCCAGTATCTAGCACTAATTTTCTTCTCGGCTAACATTGCTCGTGCCATTTCCTGCAGTGTTCGATTCTTTCTTTCTACTATACCATTTTGTTGAGGAGTTATGGGGGCAGAGAACTCGTGGTGTATACCAAGTGTCTCGCAGATGTCATGAAACTTAGAATTTTCAAATTCTTTTCCATGGTCACTCCTGATACGTGCAATTCTTACTTGAGTGGTTCCTTTTTCTACATGTAGCTTGTGCGCCAAGTTCTTGAAAATATCAGCAGCCTCTGACTCCTCTTTGAGAAATGATACCCACGTATACCTCGAGAAGTCATCTACACAGACGAAAATATACTTCTTTCCTGCCACACTTGGGGTATTGACTGGCCCCATCAAGTCCATATTTAGTAGCTCCAAAAGTCTTGACGTTGAAACATCATTTACGGCATGGTGTGGTATCCGAGTTTGCTTTCCTTCTTTACACGATCCGCAAACTACCTCCTTGTTGTCACTGATTTCCGGAATACCTCTAACTGCATTCAGTCTGGAAATACGACCTAAGGATTTATAATTTATGTGTCCCAATTTTCTGTGCCACAGAGTACTGATTTCCTTTTTCGAGTTGAAGCATGGGACGTCTTGGTCGAGCAAATAACAGTTATCCATTGATCTAGATCCAGTGAATACTTCAGTTCCATGGTTGACTACACATTTCTCCTTGTCGAAAAACACTGTCATTTCATTGTCACATATATGGCTAATGCTCAACAGGTTAGCTTTCAGACCTTCCACCATTAATACATCTTGGAACACAGGAAGCCCTTTGATGGCTAACTCACCTTTGCCGATTATTCTACTGTGCTTCCCATCACCAAATCTAACATGGCCACCAAATCCAAGTTTGAATTTTTGAAGAAATTCAGGTACTCCAGTCATATTCCTTGAGCACGCACTATCGAAATACCAGGAGTTTCCTGTATGTGCCCCAAAAAAGACGAAACTTGAAAGACAAACATCTTGAGATTTTCGAACCCATACCTGGCTTACTGGTCGAGTGATGTGATGCGGACTTTGATTGACACGTGTGTTCAGAAATCTGGTTCTGTATCCTCCAGTGTTAAGTCGATGCCTCGTATCATATCCTGGCATGGTGTTGAAACTCCGATCTACTGTGTTAACATACAGTGTCCTAAGAAGCTTAAAACACCTATTCCTGACATGCCCTAGAGCTCCACAGTATCCGCTTCGTCTGATCCTCTTGGTGGAAAAATTCCTCTCGATTATTCTTGGGGCTGGTGCGCCTTGATCTGCCTTGTTTCTCCACAAATTTACTGATCCTTTATATCCAATTCCGTATTTGGTCGTCTGTCCCATTCTTAGACAGTCTTTGAGCTTAGCTTTCCCTGTATTGAGACGTCTAATAGCTTGTTCTGCTGCCTTTGCTCGTTGCGCCACTTCAGCAAATTCCTTCTTGATTTTTTCCAGTTCACCAATTGCCTTTTCTTTTTCAAGTTCGTTCACTTTAGCTTTTTCACTTAAACTCTTGTTCTCAAACTTGAGCTCTTTGTTCTCATCTGCCACTTTTAACCACATCTTGTACATCTCCATACTTTCCTTGCAAATGTCATTATCACTAATGCTCCTAGCCTCTTCATCTGAGCTACCACTCTCATCTTCATTCAGCACACCGAGACCTTCCTCAAAAGTGTTTTCCAACTCTACCATTGACACACCGAATGCAACATGATTTGTATACTCCTCTCCATCCTTAACATCATCTCTTACGTCATCATCACTCCAGGTTGTGGCATACGATTTTCCTTGTCTTTTAAGCGTATTGGCACACTCAGCTTGTATGTGTCCAAAACCTTCACATTCTCTGCACTGGATTCTCCTGTTCAGGTTGGGATTTGTCGATTTAAACTTTGGTGTTTCAACACCAGTTGCTTGACCAAATCTTGGAGTGGAGTTTGCGTTAAGATTTTTGCTCCCACTTGACTTATCTTGTGGTTTCCTGCCCATCTTCTTCATAAATCTGGAGAAGTTCCTGGTTATGTTTGCAATTTCATCGGAATCTTCATTATCTGTATGTTCTTCTGACTTTTCAGAATTTATGCTTGAAAAAGCCATCTCTTTCTTTCCTGTTTTGGTTTGCAGCATTTCCATCTCATAAGATTCTAGAGATCCCATAAGCTCATCAAGAGTCATTGTCCCTATTCTTCCATTTTCATTAATCGCTGTGACCTTCATATTGAAACGTGGAGGTAACGCCCTCAGCACCTTCCTGACAAGCTTTTGATCTTTGTACTTTTTGCCAAACTGAAACGCTTTGTTTGCAATATCTCGGACTCGTCCATTGAACTCGAAAATAGTCTCATCTTCACGCATCTTTAGTTCTTTGAATTTTGACGTGTAATACTGCAACTTAGATTCTCTGACGGAACTTTTCCCCTCATGATACGTTTGCAACACATCCCACGCTTCCTTCACAGTCTCACAATTTGAAATCATCTTAAATTGATCTTCATCTACTGCCGTGAAGATGGAATTTAATGCCTTTGAGTTGGACACGTGTGCTTTGTGCTCCTCGGTAGAATATTTAGAAAATGGTTTAGTCGTCGATGAGCTTGATCCCTCAGTTTCGTCACTTGAAGGTGGAGTGTACTGATTTATGACATAGTTCCAGGCTTGATCATCTAGTGCTCCAATGAACACTTTCATACGTGCCTTCCAATAGGCATAGTTTCCTTGTTCCAGCAACGGTGGTCGCGTGACCGAAGCCCCCTCCTTTGGTGCCATGGTGAAACCTGATCTCACTCTCCCTGTATAGGGGTCAGCAAGTGTCGTGCTCTGATACCAATTGAAATTCTATTTCACCTAAAGTCTATACTTTTATGCCAAGTTTTTTAACGTTTGGATTTAAAACACGAAATAAAATAAGCAGTGCACACACAACTTGGTTACGCAGTTCGGTGCAATTACACCTACGTCTGCGGGGCCTTGCCCAGATCAGAAACCATCCACTAGAAAGCAGTCTTTAGTACAAGAAGCTTAACTTGAATACTAATCCATTGCTAACCTATGAGTGAATGTCGTGAGATCCCCTCACTGCCGATCCTACGTCGTTGAACCCCCACGAACAACACGTCTCCCTGGATCTCCTCCTCCCGAGGAATTAAGGCTTCCTTGTTTCTGATCTTTACGAACTTGGTCGGATGAATCAACACTCCTCCAAACACCACAGGCAGATTGCTCCAACACTTCTCACGTACAGATGAATTCTTGGTCGCTTACTGATTGCGTTGTATCTTCTTCCTTTTATCATCTTCGCAATCCTGCCTTGTACATAACTCTTTCCTTGTCTAACTCTACCAAGAATAGACTTCTAGACTAAGGAAAGATCTAATCCTAATCTGGCATTTAAATGGACAATCTTTTATCAATAGTACTTGTACCATAAATAAACTACTTAATCAATTCCTAACTATTACAAGGAATATTCGTTTACCAGAAATAGATTGCCACAAAATCACATACTAATCTTCACAATATTCTGATCTGATCGCATGATTATACTCCATAATTCGTGGCTAGAAACCTGCTGTCTGAAAAGCTTGACCGCAATGGTGTTAAAAAACCACATCTTAAGTTCACACAATATGCCACAACTAAGTCCAACTCCAGAGGACTTTACAATATAACTATGCACCAGAATCATTCTTGATCAAAGATATGGTTTGTTTCTTTTTGTTTTCATTTAACATGATAGTGATAAAATTTAGTGTTTAAATCACCATCTTTTAGCCATATAACCCTTAACTTTTGTTTCCAGTAAGTATCTTGATTTTTTAGGGCCAAGGTCAGTTCAGCTTTAGCTCTATTATATTGAGTTAGGGTTTCTGGAGTTTCATCTTGTTGCAGATTTGCCACTACAATAGAGAAACGTTCATCTGCTGCCTTTACCCTATCAAAGAGATTACCAAAAATGTTTTTTTCCAAAGTTTTGAAGCCAGTTGGGTGTTTTTTCATTTAAAACTAAAATTTTTCATTCCTGGAGAATAGGATTGAAAATTTCATGAGTCCTCAATCTGTTTCAAGAAATTAGGATGGGAGAACGAACAATTTTGAAAACTAAATGGCTTTTGTTTGGTTAGGATAAGATTGTTAGAGAGTGTCAGAACCAAGGGAGAATGATCAGATTGAATCCTTGCCAAGGTTAGGGCATAAGATATAAGGAAGGCTGCACCTAATAGTTGATTTGTTTGGGCTCTATCTAACCTTTCCCAAACTCTTCCCTTAGGTCTTATTCATGTCCAGGTGAAGAGGTTACAAGAGGTGTTAACTGTGATGAGCTTGGCCACGGATATGAATTTTTGGAAGTTGATTATACCTCTTTGGCTAGGAATTGAGGGGCCTATGTATTCCTCTTGTTTTTCAATTATGTTAAAATCCCTAATTAAACATAAGGGCTTGTGAGTTACATTCAACATTGAATTCCACAAGACTTTTCATTATTTGATGGTGTATTTAGCATATATAAAACCTATGAGGCAACTCTAGGATAAAAAATTGTTGTTTATTTCAAAATGTGTGAATTGATCTTCATTTTTTTGGATTATGTTAAGATTCACTGAGTCTTGCCAGAAGATCGAAATTTTGTCAAGGGGATGTTATGATAGAATTAAAAACCTATCTTCTTAGCTATCTCTTGGATGGCATCATTATGTACCATTGGTTCCATTATAGGTATGATTTTAGTTATAAATGTTTTCTTAATATCCTTAATCCTTATTTTGTGGGATTATTACCAATTCCCCTTGCACTCCATGATAAAATATTAAGCTTAAGCATTTAAATTTTCTTTTCAGAATTCAGTGTGGATCTGGTGGAGATTGTCTTTGGGGTAGAAGTATATTCTTTCCTATAATACTTCCTGGGCTTTATGGGTATCTGAGGATGATCTTGGTTAGCTAAGATTCCTTCCTCCTGTGAGTTATACTTTGAGTTTTCCAAATTTTTAGTGTCTTTTAAGAGTGAATTAAGCCTTTTTTTGGGATTCCATAAGGTTTTCTTTTATTTCCCCAAAGGAGGCAGATTTTTCACTGATTAGGTTATGGTTACAAGTCAGTGTTTGATCGGTGTTTAATCAGTCAAGTCTTTTAGATTTAGATGAGGTAAGGAGGGGAGAGTCTCCTGCACTTATCTCAATGAATTTTGTTGAGTTATTATCCATGGTTTCTGATTTTTCAATTATGTTTTGTTTATCAATGTTTCCTAAGGTTTCTAAATTTTTTGAGTTGTCCACCTGTTGCAAAATCTCAAACTGATTAGTGCTACAAGTAGTTCTCAGTTTTCTATTTGCATTAGAGGTATTATTTGCAGAGTAATGAGTATTTTCTGTTTAATGGATTGTAACCAACTGAGTGGAACTTTCGGAAGTAGATTTTAGTTTGTCACTAGAGGAGGGGAATGTCACTGTTTTGTTGTGAAACAACAAAGGATGGGATTTCATCAACAGTTTTAGCATGATTAGTTTGGGGCATTTTTAGATGACAAGAGTGTAGAACTTGAAATCCCTGATCAGGGATCAAACCTTCATAACTTGGATCTTTGTCACCTTTCCTGGTCTCTTATTCAGCATCTTTATTAAGGATTTTGAACCTGTCATGGGTAGGGGCAGCTAAAACAGAATGGTTAGTAGAAACCTGCTTAGGGTGATAAGAAGCAACGGCATAGGTCTTATTTTTCAGAGTAGGAATGTATGCCTTTTCTTTTATTAAGACACCCGAGAAAGTGCCAACCACATTACCTTTCTATTAGCCCTGTTCACCAATGTGGTGGGACTTTTTACCTATATTACTGGATTCTTTAGGCCTCCAGGTTGAAAATTTAGCATTGTTGGGGTCAAACCTGCATTCAGAAGCTAAATGCTCTAGTTTTAGGCAATTAGAGCAATAGTTTTGGAGTCCCTCATATTCTATGTACTACCAGAACCAAATACTTCTGAAACTTAACCAAATTCTTTCCAATAAAGGTTCGAACACATCAATCTCAACACATACACTAACTGCATGTGGTCTAGTCCTATTCAATGTGGCTTTGTCAACTTTGTCAAGAGAACCAACTAGATTACCAATTGACATCATAGCAGTATAATCAAAGAATTGCTGGGGTTAACCATATTGGGACTATAGGTGAATCTGCATTAGGTATAAAATTAGGCATCCGTTTGGTTATTCTAATATAGCAAGAGCCAAAATTCCACAATTTATTTAACCGGTATCTATAATAGTCATCAGGAATAGCAAAGTGAATCAAAACTTGTTTGTTATCTAGAAGATTGATTTCTGTGTGCCCCTAAAACCCAACATTTTGGAAATCTTTTCTAAGTTTCTTCGTTTGGGGACGGCTTCAAGAGAATTTACCAATTAGCATCCACCTCAAAGGTTCTTTGAGTCGGTCACATTCCTTATCATTGAAGTACAGACTAGGCTCCCCTAAATGCTCGATTTTCTATTTTGGATTTAAGGGTGCTCTAGGGATTTGGCCATCAAATTGATCTAGTAAGGGTTTAGAATTATCGAAATTGTGCACTTGGGCATAGGAAATCAGATTAGGGCCGACGTTGGGTGTCACCATAGTGGCGTCATCGGTGACGAGATTGTGGTGGGAGATCAGAGTTGTTCAGCGGTGGGAGAGATGATCGGAGATCCAAAAAATTTAGAATTGCCTCAGAGCTAAAACGAATCACTACCATAGAGACCCCCCTCTAGCACCAGTTTTTTATCACTGGCTTTCAAAATCGGGGCCAAAAATGTAATAGAACCATTTTTTAAAACTTTTAACACTGGTTTTTGAATATTAACAACGATTTTAAAAAACATTGGTGTCAAAATTTTAATTTTAATACCGGTTTTCTAAAAACCGATGTTAAATTTTAAAATAGCACCGGCTCTAGAAAATTAACATCGATTTTTAAAAACCAGTGCTAAAAATTTTAAAATGGCACCGGTTTTTTGAAAAATAGCACCAATTTTTAAAAGCCAATGCTAAAAAATTTCAAAATTTATTTTTCCCGCCAAAGAAATAGCCAAAAATTATAAAATAGCACCGCTTTTGAAAATTTTAGCACCGGTTTTTAAAATCCGATGCTAAATATTTTTAAAATTCTATCTTCCCGCCAAACATTTTCCAAAAAAATCAAAATATCACCGATTCTGAAAAAATAGAAGGGGTTTTAAAAACCGGTGCTAAAAACTAAAAAATAGCACCGGTTTTGGAAAAAACAGCACCGATTTTTAAAAACCGGCACTAAAAATTTTCAAAATTTAATAGACAAAAAAATTGAAATAGCACTGGTTTTGGAAAAATTAGCACCAATTTTAAAACTGGTTCTAAACATTTTTAAAATTCTATCTACCAGCCAAAAAATTCAAAATAGCACCCGTTTTGAAAAAAATAGCACCAATTTTAAAAATTGGTGCTATAAATTAAAAATAGCACCAGTTTTGGAAAAAAATAGCACTAGATTTTAAAAGCCAGTGCTAAAAATTTTTAAAGTTCATTTTTCCAGCCAAACAAATCGCCAAAACAATTTTAAATTCACTCTTCCCTCCCCAAAATTTCAAAACATTCGTCGAAATCTTTTAAAGTTCAACCTTTCCGCCAAAGAATTCAAAAAACAATTGCCAAAATATTTTTTAAAAAATCGCCAAAAATTTCAAATAATCTTGCAAGAAATTTCATGGGATGGGAGCAGCTGCGCGCAGTCGCTCTAAGCTAATTTTTTTTAACTTTCAAAATCGTTCACTTCTTTTGTTAACTTTAACTAATAACTAGGTTAAGTTAAATTAATCAACGATCAATTTTCACTGAGCTAATATATATAAAAAAGAATAAAATTTGTTTACATTAACTAATTAACGTTCAACCCTTAATTGATTTAGTATACATAAATACAACTTTAACTAGTCAACGGTTAATCCTTATTTGACTTTCAATATATAGACACTATTAACTAGGCTGACTTTGACTAATCAACGATCAAACTGTACTTGACTTTCAATATATAAACACTAATAACTAAGTTAGCTTTAACTAACAAACGTTCAACCCTTACTTTACTTTCTATATATGAACGCTAATAAGTAGGTTGACTTTGACTAATCAACAGTCGAACTTTACTTGACTTTCAATTAAACACTAATAACTAAGATGCCTTTAGCTAATTGACGGTCAAATTGTACTTAATTTTCTATATGTAAACACTAGTGACTAAGCTAGCTTTAACTAATCAATGGTCAAACTTTACTTGACTTTGTCTATAAAGAAACACTAGTAACTAAGCTGACGTTAAATATTCAACGGTCAAAATTTACTCGACTTTTAATATATAAACACTAATAACTAGGTTGAATTTGTCTAATCAACGGTCAACTTTACTTGACTTTCAATATATAAACACTAATAATTAAGTTGACTTTAACTAATCAACGATCAAACATTACTTGAATTTCTATATGTAAACACTAGTAACTAAGTTGACTTTAACTAATCAACGGTCGAATTTTACTTGAATTTTTATATGTCAGCACTAGTAACTAAGTTGACTTTAATTAATCAACGATCAACCCTTACTTGACTTTCAATATATAAACACTAATAACAGAGTTGATTTTAACTAATTAACGGTTAAACTTTATTTGAACTAGTATATAATAAATACAAATAAAAAAAATTTCTTTGACTGATCAACGGTCAAACCTTACTTGACTTTCTATATATAAACACTAGTGACTAAGTTAACTTTAACTAATCAACGGTCAAACTTTACTTGACTATCTCTATATAGAAACGCTAGTGACTAAGCTGACTTCAACTAATTAACAGTCAAACTTTAGTCGATTTTCAATATATAAATAGTAATAACTAGGTTGACTTTGTCTAATCAACGGTCAAACTTTACTTGACTTTAAATGTATGAACACTAATAACTAAGTTGACTTTCTCTAATCAACGGTCAAACTTTTACTTGATTTTTAATATATAAACACTAATAACTAAGTTGAGTTTAACTAATTAAAGGTCAGCCCTTACTTGGCTTTCAACATAAAAATACTAATAACAAAGTTGACTTTAACTAATCTACGGTCAACCCTAACTTGGCTTTCTACATACAAATACAAATAACAAAGTTGACTTTAACTAATCGATGGCCAACCCTTACTTGACTTTCAATATATAAACACTAATAACAAAGTTGAATTTAACTAATGAACGGTCAAACTTTATTTGAATTAGTATCTAATAAATACTAATAAAAATGTTTAACTTCGACTAATCAACGGTCAATCCTTGCTTGACTCTCTCTATATAGAAACACTAGTGACTAAGCTGACTTTAACTAATCAACGGCCAAACTTTACTCTACGTTCAATATATAAACATTAATAACTAGGTTGACTTTGTCTAATCAACGGTCAAACTTTACTTGACTTTCAATATATGAACACTAATAACTAGGGTGACTTTCTCTAATCCACGGTCTAACTTTACTTGACTTTTAACATATGAACACTAATAACTAGGTTGACTTTAACTAATCCACGATCAACCCTTGGCTTTTAACATAAAAATACTAATAACAAAGTTGACTTTAGCTAATCCACGGTCAACCCTTCCTTGGCTTTCTACATACAAATACAAATAACAAAGTTGACTTTAACTAATCGACGGCCAACCCTTACTTGACTTTCAATATATATACACTAATAACAAAGTTGAATTTAACTAATGAATGGTCAAACTTTATTTGAATTAGTATATAATAAATACTAATAAAAATGTTTAACTTTGACTAATCAACGGTCAAACCTTACTTGACTTTCTATATATAAGTACTAGTGACTAAGTTAACTTTAACTAATCAACGGTCAAACGTTACTTGACTCTCTCTATATAGAAACACTGGTGACTAAGCTGACTTTAACTAATCAACGGTCAAACTTTACTCGACGTTCAATATATAAACACTAATAACTAGGTTACTTTGTCTAATCAATGGTCAAACTTTATTTGACTTTCAATATAGAAACACTAATAACTAGGTTGACTTTCTCTAATCAACGGTCACACTTTACTTGACTTTCAATATATAGACACTAATAACTAAGTTGACTTTAACTAATCCACGGTCAACCCTTACTTGGTTTTCTACATAAAAATTCTAATAAAAAAGTTGGCTCAATCTACGGTCAACCCTTACTTGGCTTTCTACATACAAATACAAATAAAAAGTTCACTTTAACCAATCGACGGTCAACCTTTACTTGACTTTCAATATATAAATACTATTAACTAAGTTGACTTTAACTAATCCACGATCAACCCTTACTTGACTTTCAATATATAAACACTATAACAAAGTTGACTTTAACTAATTAACGGTCAAACTTTATTTGAATTAGTATATAATAAATACAAATAAAAATGTTTGACTTTGACTAATCAACGGCCAACCCTTACTTGAATTTCAATATATAAACACTAATAACTAAGTTGACTTTAACTAATTAACGGTCAAACTTTATTTGATTTTAGCAAACTTTAATAGGCTCAAACCCATAATTTTTGCCCAAACCTCATGTCTTATTTTCATATACTTAGCCTCCTGTCTTCATTGCCCCAATTTCATTCGATCGAACCCTAGATGCAACTCTCCCACACCCCCATCGTCCCTCCGCCTCCTCTAGTTTTCTCCGTCGATTAGCCACCAGCCACACATCATCTGAAAAAGTTGAAGGAAGGGGAGATGGCATCGGTGAGGGAGGCAATCTTGTGCCATCCCATCTTCCGGCTTAAAGCCTTGTCCCTTTTCGTTTGATGCATAGAACCTAAAGTTCCCTTATATCTCTGCCGATCATTGGCGATGGAGTTTCGGCGCTACCAACTGCCAATAAAACAGGGCTTTGCAACAAATGGTAAGAACTCGGCATTTTTCCCTCGATCATGTCTAATTTTGTTTGCTCTCTAATTGTGTGTATTTAGTTGTCTTATTCCGTCTTTAAGATTTAGGGGTAAAATATGGGTTTAGGGGTGATTTTCCTAGGGTTTTATACTTTTTGAATTTTGCTCATTTTCTTGTGATTTCTGGGGTGTTGGAGATGCTAGGCTATTTTTCATTTGCCTGTGTAAAGGTTGTGTGGTGTTGCATAGTTGTCGACTGTAAAATCCTAAAATGGGAGTGCTAGGGTTTTCTTATGCTTGCTCTCCAAGTGTTTTATTTTTGTCTGATAGAGAAAAATGCTTGAATTGCAGGGGAAGAAGAAGATGAATGTGAGGACGTTGAACCAGAAACATTGCTGTGGGGTACTGGAAACCAGCTTGATTGCAGAGTCAGTACTGAAGGTTTAGCACTTTTACCCTTCATTTGTAGTTTGATTATACTGTACAATGTATATGGTTCTCATCTTGGATATAACTGATGTATGAAATGATGCTCCAAATTTGCCCCTTAATCATAATTCCGTAAGATGATGTATCACTATATTTAAATGATGTTTGCTTGAAACCGTTTTGAGTTTCTTTGTTTTTCCCATGAATTTTGAGAGAGTTTACTTTTCACTTCTTTGAACTTTTTAAGCTAACTGATTTTTACTACTGTACTTTTTCTTGTAGTAGTGATAGACTTGTACCATTGTTTCTATAGTAGTGTAGTAGTAAAAATAAGCTAACTAATTTTTACATCTTTTGGTCCCCTAACATATGTTCTCTTTTGATTTTTACTACTGTTTCTTTGTGACTATTCATGAATTATAGCATGTAGATAGTTTCAAATTGTTACTGCACATTGGTTTCTATTTTGTTTGGCATTTATGCAAAGAATAGGTATATTGTCATTCTAGATGATAGTAGAAGTGTGCCTGTATGGTTATGGTACTTTTAAGTTCATTCCTAGGTTTAATTGAGGTACTTTCTATAGTGGATAGTATGTTGTAGAGGAAAATGTTAAAACCATGATATGTAGTGGTGATAGACTTTATCTTCCTGACAATCCTTAAATTTTCTGACAATTTGATGCATGAGCAATAATGGTACTTTACTTACCCTCCTAGAAATCCATCTTAGATTGTTTTGATTATTTTAACAATGTAGGAAGAGTTGTTGGTGGAAGGGAGACAATGGTTCAGTTTTCCAAGTATGGTCCAAATGAAGAACGAATGTGATTGTTGCATTTTTTACATTGTGGACTTAGTATTCTGGTTGTTGGCAGGAGTTTTGGTTGTGGTGAACTCTTTCTCAGGTGTGCTATCTTTTGGTGGTGCTCTTATGTGATTATATCTTTGTTATCTGGAATAAGAGGGAAAATGGAGAGTTAGGATTTTACATGTGTCTATTTTTTAGTTTTATTACTTGCGAATTGCATCTAATTGGTGCTTCTTCTCTATTGTTTACACATGTAGTCTGATGTAGAATGTGAGTTCTTAATCGATCTTGTGAAGCCTAAAATGGTGAAGTCATCTATGGTTGATAGTGACACTGGCTAAATTAAAGATAGCAGGTTAATATTATGAATTCTTTTAGTCATTTTGTATATAGAGTCTTTTTGTGATTTTCTCATGTATGTAGAGTCTTAATCACTGACAGTTGGTTTGTTGTTATACCGAGGTGAGGGTTTCGTGTCGGTGGTGGTAAGATTGATTCCTATCCAAGGTCACCGCCGCAAAGGAAGTTTCAAGCTGCAAGGAATTGGTATGTGAGTTTAGTTCTAGCAACATGTGGTAACATTGTGAGTTTAGTTCGGTGATTGTAAATTAATATTTAACCAATATTTACAAGAGTCGCTCACTTACTTTCCCTACGTGAGGTTATACGTTATACAACAAACTGGATTTTGTTTACCCTTCTCAATCTTATATCTCCTTTCAAGTGTTAACTTGTGTTTTTTACTAAGGTTTCTGATTTATTTAGAGGTTGATCCTTTTTGGAGGTTGTGTAACCTCTAGGAAAGTAGCCAACAAGGTTCAGCTTTTTGTTCGGCCCGATGTTGTGTTCAATGACCAAAAGCCTTATGTTTGTGCTGGGTAGAAAATTTTACTACTCATTTTTCTCCCATAGATTATTAATTTTGTACCATAAATTTTTTTTGTTTTATTTCTATATTATCAATTTTGTGAAGTTAATTTTATTATTAAATTAATGTCCTACAAAATTGTTAATTTTAGGTCTTTTTCCCTTGCCGCTTTCAGAGGAAGGGATTTTTTTAGCCATCGTAAATATTTTAGCACCGGTTAAAAAACCGGTGCTAAAAAATCTGGTGATAAAATTAGCACTGGTTGAAAACCATGTGCAAAATATAGCACCCGTTGAAAAACCGGTGGTAACAAAAAAAATTGGTGCTATCACGGTACATATTAGCACCGGTTTTAAAAACCGGTCCTAAAAGTAGGGATTTGGCACCATTTTTTTTCCAACTGGTGAAACCGTTTCATCGGTTACTTTGGAACCAATTTTTTTTACAAAAAAACGGTGCTAGACAAAAAAATGGTGCTAAAGGGGGGTTCTTTTGATAGTGAATATGTTGTGGTTTTATTTTTATTACATCCCCAGCCAAATCAAGCTGCTCCTTCCAAAGTTGAAGATGCATGTTGTCTTGAGGTATCGCGGAAGAGAGTATCACATGCACTACTCAGGGAACAGGCGGCTAAAAACCCTGACCCTATAGGGTTTTAGAGAGTTCCTTCATGGAGAGGACCTACAAGTTGGGACACGCTCTACTTTGAGCTGGTTGATGGTTCTGTGCCCAAAGTTTTCAATGTCATCATCTTACCCTATTAGTACTTAGGTACTATAGAGTTTGTAACAACTAAAGACAAACATCTATAACATTAAGGCTATTTTGTTGAATGCCATGTTTGTCTAAATTAATCTTGAATCTATTTTTTGAATGTTATTTTATGTTATTGAATCTTTAATATTTAACCTACCATATGAAACCAAAATTTTATGTTACGATTATACATAATACTACAAAATACTTGTGTGTAATGACTGTTTTGTTTCATCCTTTCTTACAATAGAAAATAGTTTTCATCGCCAATTTTTTTAATATATTCAAAATATTTTTTAATATATTTGTCTGCCCACTTAATCCTACAACATTACTGTAAAGTCGGTCGTCTGTCGATTGGAGCAATATCGGTGCGATGTCGCACCAACCGCAGCAGAAAACACAAGGTCCCAAAATGAAGTCGTTTCAAAATGGCTATAAATAAAGAGTCCCTCAGAATCAATTTAAGCTCTTCATTTCCAAGTTTCCCGCAAATACCAAGAGTCTCTCCACCCCTTTCTTCTTCTCCTTTGACAAAGGTATAAATTTCTACTCTTGTAGTGCCTAAGTTTTTGTAATTGTTACTTCACCTTGTTTAATTAATCTATGCTTTTTGTATGGGTTGTATTTTTGGTTTTCTTGTTGTTACTCAGATTTGTTAGAGTGTTAACTCTTCTTACATGTAAACCTAAGTGTTATGTTCTTGTTTGTTTTACGATGTTTTTGTGTAATTTTGTCTCATTAATGCCTATTTGTTTTGCTAGTTTTCTGTGTTTTTTCCTATTGCTGTCTATGATGCATGTGAAGTCGGTCTCTAGTCGCATGTTATTCAGTTTTGCATGCGATGTCATACATTCTTATTTCAAGTTATACATAAGCCATCGTGGTAGACTCAATTTATACATCAATATTACTAATGTCTAAGCGATGTTGTATGTAGGCATTTAAATTAACTTAATGTTTATTTTTGTGACCTAGTTTTGTCGTCGGTCATGATATCAGTCTTGCCAACTCAACGTCGACATCGCTGGTACATGACAACAAAGCCACTGGTTTAGACCGATATGTTTCTGCGACACATACGTCGCACGTTGTTCTTGTAAGGATAGTTTGCCCTAAACATATTGTTCATTTCATATACATGACTAATGGTTTGTGAAGGATCCTCTAGGCCCCCCTATTTCCAGGTATTTTACCATTTTACACATATACTTACTAATACATATGCACATTTTATCGAAATTAATTTTTATTTGTATTAATTATGCAGTTCTCCGCACAAAGGAGAAACCCTGAACCGGTCGTGTTCGAGCTTGATCATCAAACAATTGCTCCAGAAAGCTCGCGTTTCCACTGCACTTTGAAGCAGCAAAACTTTGGGAAAACCCCGACTTTGGTAAGGATTAAAACTAGAAAATAATTAAAAGCATGAAATTATTTAATTTTCAGTTAATACTGTATGTTTATAATTGCATATACATATATATATATATATATATATTCATAATGTTTTTTTTCTAATTAGTTCAGCCCGATTGAAATTGTAACACTTTTGCTAAATGAGAAGACACATGTTGTGTTGTGGTGCTACAGGAAAGAGTGGCACATAAACTACTCGGGGGTCTGAGACATTTATAATTAATATTCGAACTATTATATACTAATTAATTTGTAAGGAGATTTTCATGATTAATGTTTTCCAATAATTTTACTACCTTTTTTGAACAATATGTATTTGATTATATGTGCGGTTTGATATATGCTTGATTTTTAAAAAACATTTCTAACTGTACCATTCAACATCATTTTCTACAATGTTTTAATTCAAAAACATTGCAAATACTTTTGTGTAGACAGAATCAATCATTTTCATAAAATAAACTAATGAATATGGGACGTTGAGAGGAGAGAGAAATGCCAAACAGGAGAAAAACGTAGCACCCCAACTTTCTTTTTAATTTCATCTTGTTTCTGCCACCTTTAAAATTCTTTTCATGCTGGTTGTGGTTTTCCATATTATTCAACCATTTTCAATCGTAACATAACGAAACGGGGCTTATTAATTTTTAAAATAACAAATTATAACATAACAAAACTTAACAAAACTCCTCTTTTTTCATATTCAGTCATCCTAAACTTTATCATCTAAAAGTTATATATTTACTTATCTGCGACGTCGGTGTTCCATCTCAAGCTCTGTAGGTGACAACGACATAATACGCGATTTTGGCAACAATTTTAATACATCAATGCGCTATCGCATGCTCATCAGTAACATTATTTACTGCATTTTTTAAACTTTTACTTTGGTTCA
Source organism: Rubia yunnanensis (assembly GCA_037428765.1). NCBI lineage: Eukaryota > Viridiplantae > Streptophyta > Magnoliopsida > Gentianales > Rubiaceae > Rubia > Rubia yunnanensis. Next base: position 23,410,883 of record CM075066.1, read on the forward strand.
AATACTAACCGAGGTAAAAAAACTAATTATTTACCTCGGTTTTTTTATAATCGAGGTAAAAGAACTTTTTACCTTGGTTTTTTTATCTAAGCCAAAAAACCAAGGTAAAACGGGCGAAGTAAGATGTTCAGCTTCTTGTTGTGCTCGTGTTAAACTCTAAAAAAAACCACTTCATGGTGGAAAGGGGCATTGAATTGGGTCATGTGATCTTTTCGCAAGGACTTGAGGTAGACAAAACTAAGGTTAACACGATCTAATCCCTACCATACCCTTTGAGTGTTAGAGAAGTTAAATCATTTTTGGGTCACATGGGTTTTTACCGGTGTTTCATGAAGGACTTTTCTAAGATTGCCTCTCCTTTGTGCAAATTGTTACAAAAAGAGGCGGATTTTGTGGTTGACCTAGATTTTTTGATACTTTGAAAGAAATTCTTATTTCCGCCCCCATTATCCAACCTCCTAATTGGGAACTCCCTTTTGAAATTATGTGTGATGCTAGTTACTTTAGCATTGGAGCAGTTTTAGGTCAAAGGGTAAGGAGAATCCCTCATGCTATATACTACTACTTGATTACTCTTAATGATGCACAACGCAATTACTCCACCACGGAGGAAGAGTTATTGGCAATATTATTTGCTCTTGAGAAATTTAGGTTGTACCTACTTGGTACTAAGTTCATTGTCTTCACGGACTATGAGGCCCTTCTCCACTAAATGACAAAGAAGGAAGCCAAACCTACGTTGATTAGATGAATACTTCACTTGAGCGAGTTTTACTTAGAGGTGAGGGATAAAAGGGGAGTAAGAATGTGGTGGCCAATCATTTAAGTCTATTAACACAATGATTAGGAGAGCGTTATAAAAAGGCCTAGGAAGGAGACCATCTGGGAAGAATTTCCCAATTAATACTTGTTTTAAATTAGAGAGGCTCGCCCTCGGTATGCCGATCTAGTTAACTTTCTTGTTTCCCACCAGTTTCCCCCAAATTTGTCCTAGGCCCTAAGGGATAGTCTAAAACATGAGGCTAAACACTAAGTGTGGAACTATATCCATATTTATGGAAGCATTGCTCAGATCAAATGATTCAGATATGTTTCCTGGAGAGTGAAGTGATTTCAATTCTTAATTTTTGTCACTCTCTTGCATGTGGTGGGAATTTTAGTGCCAAGAGAACCTCTTTTAGGTGTTAGAAAGATGTATATATTGGCCTCACATGATGAATCATTCCTATAGATTTTGTCAATCTTGTGACGAATGTCAAAGAACGAGAAACATTTCCCAAAGGAATGAAATGCCATAAACAAGCATCTTGTATTTTGAGATTTTCGATTTGTGGGAGCTTGACTTCATGGGACCTTTCCCAAATTCTTTTGGTCGTACCTATATTTTTCTTTCCCTTGATTATGTGTCAAAGTGGGCTGAGGCAAGGACCACTAGGACTAACAATTCAAAAGTGTTGGCAGAGTTCTTGAAAGCGAATATACTTTCCCGGTTTGGGATTCCCCGAGCCGTGATAAGTGACCGAGGAACCCACTTTTGCAATGGGACAATCGAGGATTTGATGAAGATGTATGGGGTAACCCATAAAACCTTCACAAACTATCACCCACAATCAAATGGCCAAGCCAATGTCTCCAATCGAGAGATCAAATCTATCCTTGAGAAAATGGTTAACCCAAATAGGAAGGAGTGGAGCATTCAGCTAGATGATGCTTTGTGGGTGTATAGAATGACTACAAGACCCTGATTGGAATGTTTCCATACCAGGTGGTTTTTGGTAAGTTGTTCCACTTACAGGTTGAGCTTGAACACAAAGCATATTGGGTCGTAAGAAGCTTCAATATAAATTGTGATGAAGCTGGTGTTCATTGAAAGCCTCAAATTCAAGAACTTGAGGAGATTCGGAATGACTCCTATGATAAATATACAATTTACAAGGAGAAAACCAAGGCCAATCATGATAGTTTTATCACTAAAAAGGACTTTGACGTTGGTAAAAAAGTCCTTGTTTTCTAATCACGCCTTCGGTTGTTTTTGGGTAAATTGCAGTCAATGTGGATTGGACCTTTTGGGGTGGTGAAGGTTTTCCCACATGGAGCAGTAGAGATTATGAGTGAGGAGACTTCTAAAGTCTTCAAGGTAAATGGTCACTGCTTGAAGCCCTATTACGAAAATTTCAAACCTGAACTAGTCGAGAAACTTGTTAATGAGTAGAGGCTTCTCGATGACCCAGTTAGTGAGTAGAGGCTTCAGAATGTGAAAACATCATGCCACTGACGTTAAATAAACTTGTTTTTTATCATCTGAATTCCACTAGTGCAATACCATTGATACAACTTCATTTATGCTTTGTCAATAAGTCGTGCCGATTACATTTAATAAATTTGGTTTGGTCATCCAAGATATTCCATCAATGCAAGTGTTATTTCTTTTTAATTTAAGTATAATTTTTAGTCTGTTGTTTTACGTCGAATTTATAATGATTTTTTTCTAATTTGGTTTCAGATCAATATAGTTCTAGGCTTGCATTGGTTGTTTTTTATTAGGAATAAGATGCTCTTGAGGAATTTTGGAGGCCAAAAATGGCGATTTCTAGAGAAAACAAAGAAGGTGGGCAGAAGGACCTTCACGGGCCACAATATGTATCATGGCCCACAAAGGAAAAATGGCATTTCTTGGCATTGGACAGAAGAGGTTTTGCAGCCGTGGCCCGCGACGAGGTAAGTGGTGAAATTAAAAACGTACAGAATGCTCTTCGCGGGTCGCAGCATATATCGTGGCCCGCAAAGGTTGAAAGTCCCAGCCTTCTTAACAGGTTAACCCACCATTTATTTTTCTCCTTTCCCTCTCATTGATCTCTCCACCGCCAATTCCCCTCTATCCACCACCATTTTCTCCACCATACACCTTCTCCTCCTCACCCTTTTCCTCTCTCACTCCCTTCTTTCCACTCTCCACTCTCCCATGTCCTAAACACCCATTCATATCCATTTTCCCCAAAATTTGATTTAAAAACTCAATAACCCTAGAATTTTTTTTCTAATTCAACCACACTTGCATACATTTGGCATATTGGTGTTTTCTGCACTCTTCCCATCATTCCCACGGTAACACTTCTCACTTTCTTGGTGAATTGAAAATTTGTTGAAATGAGTGTTATTAAGATATTGTTTGGTTCTAAAGTTTGGGATTGTGTAACACCATTTGTAATAATGTGGTGAATTTTAGGGTGATTGTCAAGTTGTTGGTGAGTTAATAGCATATTGGGGGTGAAATTTTGGGAAGTTGATACTTGTGACACATATTGTGACACTTTGTAAATTTTTGTGACACATATTGTGACACTTTGTAAATTTTTGTGACACATGTTGTGACATTTTGTGATATGTTGCGACACATTGTGGTATATTGTAGTTTTGATTAATTTTAAGTTGTGTTGGTACTGTTAGATTACATATGGCTCCTAAAATAGTTAGAACTACTGATGCTGATAGTTCATCCCATTCCCCAGCCTCTGATCACATTGGTTTAACCCAAATCACAAGGGACTCTGCAACTAGACGGGCAAACCTAGTCACCTTAAAGAGAACTATCTTGATCACCCGGTTTGCCCACAGGGAGACATAAGAGAGATTCAGGTTATGGGAGCCAGTGTTGGTGTTGTTTAGGAAGGTAGGATTGGAGCATTTCTTGACCAGGTTCCATAGGACCTATGCCCAGCTTACCCTGGAATTTATCGCCACACTGGAGAGGGAGGGCATAGTTATCACATTCCACCTTAATGATATGAGAAATGGCTGATTTATGTAGACTTGGCACGCATTTTTGAATGGGAGCTTGGTAATAGGATCAGGAATTATGCCACATCTCCCTGTTATAGCGAGACCACTTTCTGGCCAGCCATCACTAGGAGACCGAGGGAAAGTAGGGACAAGATTTTGATTATTATCCTTTTAGATCTTCTTTTTGCTCACCGACTATTGTCTATATCGATCTCATGTCACGTCAAGTAGATTTAGATCCCTAGCTATGATGTCTAGTGCCTTTGGGCCATAACTTCAAAGGGGCAAGGCCACCAAGATTAGACAGACACTTGGGTGAGATGCTGCATTGCTGCTTCCCGGTTAGATAAGGGGAAAAGTAGCATGGACGTTATGGTGACCCTCATTGAGCATTACCTGAATTTCCCCACACTGGACACGATAAACGGAGTTCCATATGTCTCGGGCAATTGCGCCCATGACTTTGGAACGTTTATTGGTTCCAATATGTAGCATGACACTTTCGGTTCATTCTTTTGGATGTATACAGGCTACGGGATGTCAAGTTTATGGTGCTACCATAGGCGCAATTATCCTCTACTAAGTCCACACCGATTCAAGCATTGTGGGTTGACCTAGGCCCAGATTTTGTCGAGTATTTCTGGCTGGCATACAATGCTGGAAACTGTGGACTCTAAGACCCACCTGAGCCCCTATCATCCTCACCTGAAGACCAACTGGTTGACCATGAAGACCAGCCTGTTGCCCCTGATCTCGGCCAGTGGGTGTCGAACCTCGAGCAGCAGTACACCATGGTTACTGATAGGCTTGCTTATTTGGAGGGTCGACTTGACTATTTTGACTAGGATGCGAGTCAGCAGTTTCAACAGTGCCATCATCAGTACATGACCGAGTGAGAGATAGCCGATCACAGATTTGGTAGATTGGAGAAAGGCATCGACACCATCATTTCCTTAATTTGTTCACCTCATATGATTGACCCTTACATTGACCCAGAGGTTCGCCGTGCTCTCAAGCTGGAGGAGAGGGGCCAGAGGTAGGCTTGCCATCAGGGAGGAGCAGGACTCTCGCGGTCCTTATTGTGAATACTTTTGGCTTTCCTTTATTCCACATTTATGCTTGGATCGTTTATACGCATTTGGGACAATGCTAGATTTTTAGTGTGGGGTGGGGAAATTAGTTAAGCTCATTACTAGCATGTGCTAGATATGATATTACTCAAATCTCCATTGTAATTAATAACTTCTAAGGGGGTTTTAAAAAATGAAAATAATCTCGCTAAGTTGAAAACCCGCTCGCGGACAACTTAGCCAAAAATGAGGGGCCCAGATAGACTGAAACCCTGAAAGGGAGATTTATGCAAAAATGATAGGCCTAAATTTTGTGGAAAAAGGTGAGGCATGAGGTAAGACGAATGAGAAGATACAGGATGAAACCCGGAAAGGGCTCCTAGGCAAAATGAGATAATTTGAGAGAAATAAAAAAAAATTAAAGGCTCATTTTACCACTTTCAAAAATTTTGGATGAATTCAACTTCTTTTACCTTATTTATGGATGATGAACATCTCACTTAGATGCAATATTATTTTGGGAAATTTGTTGGGTAGAATCCCTTAGATAAAAATATGGGGATGGGTAGTCTTTCATGTTTAGGGTTAAAGGAATTTTTCAAGGGAAAGGTTTCGAATGTGTTATGGGGTAGAAAAATCTAGGAACCACCTAAGGCCTTAATCAAATTTACTCAAAGACGAGTAAATGTCTAAGTGTGGGGTGTTTGATGTGTTCAATTTATATTCCATTTTTAACACATTCGAAGCCTAATTTGGTAATAGATTAGGGACCTAATTGGAAAGAAAATGACATTTTATCAATTAGAGGGTTAGGATGAATTCACATGTTTTATATCCTAATTCTTTAATTTATGAAGTATTTTATATCATTTGAAGTGTTTGGGTTTTAAAGAGTTCGAGTTTTGAAAAATAATTGAAGATTTTGAAGAAAAAGGCCAAATATTAAAATTTGTTAAAAGATGGACAAAGGCAGCTTCGCGAGCCATGACATATACTGCGGCCCACAAAGATAAAGACGTGGTCAAGGGATTTGGAAAAAAAGACTTTTGCGGGCCGTGACACATATCGAGGCATGCGAAGGAAGGATTTGTAGCCACTTATCTTCTTCTCTCTCTTCCATTTAATCTTATCCCAATTTCTCTCTTTAAAAACCCTAAGTTTCATTTATTGCTTATCATTTACTCTATGTTTACCATGGATTTTCGCTCTTTTGTTACGGGTTTAGCTAATCTAGGATAAATATACTCTTGAGAGCAATTTGTAAGTATTTCTAGTATAAATTTGTGAGATTTGTTTATACTATTTTTCCTTTGATTATCAAGTATATTTTGTGCTTTCTTGTGTGATTAATGCATGATTAAGACTAAGGTTATCAACTAGTTGATAATTATGGTCAAACCCAGAAAACTTTGACTTTTTGTCGACGTGATTACCGTTGGTCAATGGTAGGTTATAATTGGGTGTGACAACTAATTATGATTATCGGTTGATCAAATTACTTATATTTTGGATGGATGGGTTCGACTAATTATCAATGTGGCTCACTAATAATGTCTAACATGAAGGACGATCCTCGTAGTTGTTATTAATATATATGTTTGTGATATCCCAATGTTTCTCACTTTTAGGTAATTGTGTTAGTTATATTGGGTATCCATGTTTATTGTTATTCTTGGGGAAGTTTATGACACCGATTGTCTAGCTGGGTGACCTGAGGGTAAGGATTATTGTGTAGCGCCGATTGCTCACTCTAACTATAACTGAGGAGTGGTGAGAAATGTCCTAATTTGAAAGGTGTTGAAAAGTTCTCGACAATATGTGGTTGATGCATAAAAATAAGATAATTAGCCGATGATCAAAGGATGACTAGAAATGTAAACCAATTGGGCCCAATACTCGTTATAATCTTACTTAAATCCTTCCGTGCTATTGTGATCGTATTTACATCCTTGTTTCTAATCGTTTGTTGATTTCGCAGTTTAAAGTAATTGTAGTGTTTTCCAAAATCAAAACCCCCCAACTTTGTTACCACACACTTAGAGTGACTTCTCCGTGCGTTTTTAATTATACTCAACACTCGATAAAACCCCAATTTTCCTCGTGGATGGCCCCGTCTTACCACTAGCTACTAGTTAGTAGTTAGCCGTAATCCGGGCACATAAATACTCTCTTTGAGAGGCACGACAACGGCCTTCCTGCCATGGGTTTCCCCTTGTTAGGAATTAGTCTAGCGCTCCTAACATACAATCACCTACAGAACTAACCAATTGGAATTAGAGTATAACGATCGGACCGGTATTCTCAAGGTAAAATGAATGCACTCATCTCCCTAGTAATTTCAAGCCTACAATAGCCATAATCTAACACTCCTAAGATAGCATTTTAGCCTAGCACAATATTATACTATGCATAGAACTATGAATGCATCATAAAGTCCGTCTGGCATAAAAAATACATGAATGAGAAATACAAATCATACACAAATACTCATAGGACATAGAAAATGGAAAATAGGGTAATCTAAAATCTCAAAACTTCATAATTAAGCCATGAATACAAATACTACCCTCAAGATAATAACCACTCTAGAGACATGAAATCCAAAGCAATCATTAGATTTAACGTCCTAAGGCTAGAACTAGAAAAATAAATTAAGAGAGGAAAGATCCTCCTACCTACTACAATAGATCTTGGAAGGTCGTACCTATACCTCTCAAAGTTAATATTTATAATCCCTAAATGCTTACTATCTACAACTAAGTAGATAGCGGCAAGTCAGGGTCATTCACGAAGAAGGGGGATTTTCTTAAGCATTTAGACACAAAAGGTTGCTATTAGGCTAGAAGTAGATATATATATACATATAAAAGTATGTAAATGGGGGGGAGGTTTGGTGTGTTGGATGGTTCCTAAGTTATGAAATTTAAAAGACAAGATAACTAGCAAAGTCAAGTAACTATGCTAATCATCAAACAAACTAAGAAAAAGGGGTTTTAAAACTACAAAACCAAAGCCTTGGGGGAAATTGATATCCACTTCCAAACCTAATGTAGATCATTGAACTATTCACTCATCCTATCACAATTGTAACCTATGGACGAAGGACCATAGATTTGACAACAACTAGCCTTCTACCAGAGACATAGCCATTTAACCAAACATAGCATTCATTAGGAAAAACCTAGAACAAACCACATTCAAGGTTCAACCTTTCACTGCATCTGTAGGATAAATATGAGAACAATCCACATTAACATACTTATCTAGCAAGAATCACAACACATTATGCACAAGAAGTTCTAAGCTCATGTTTCTAGATTCTCATGCTAATGAGCTAAGGAATTCGTCACTTTCCTAACCCCCTAACACTTAAATTATACAAACACTTCCTATTCTCAAACAACACATGGCATAAATGAAGTAAAACATAGCATTAAAAACACATGAATGCTAAATAACAAAGGCTTCAAGAATGAGTGAAACAACCTATTCACTACTTCCACTACTTGTTGTGAAGATAAATCTTCCATCCTTCTTAGATAGTAGTTTGCAAGAGTGAATTCAACATCTCTTGGCCAAACCTCACCAATGACTCCCTTAGCTGAAACACGACTAAAAGTATCCCATTGGTGGCATTGAGCACAAAGAATCAACAAGCTTAGAAACACTTATAAACACTACACTGTGTTTAAGCATTTAACCAATTCATGCATTTACACAAGATTAGCCAAGAACGATCGACATTCACTGACTTCTCTCATTTGCTACCTAAAACAAACATGACAACGAGTTCAACATCATCACATTCATCTAGCAAATATCAACACATCAACATCATTAAGAAGCTCTAGCTCATGCTCTTGGATTCCACATTAAAAGAGGGGAGAATTAGCTACTTTCTCCCAACCCTAACAAGTAATCATATAAGCAATTCATATACTCAAGCTTCCAACAACGCCAATGCTAGTAACAATTCACATTCAAAGCTCAATAAATGCACAATAGAAAAGGTACTAAATAGATAGATATGATTCTTACTACATAGATATGGAAACTTCAATCCATTGCTCCCAAGATATAACTAAGCTAGATAATTAAAAGACATGATTAACCTACAAAAACTAGAAAAAGAAAGAAGAGAAAAACTAGGGTTTTAACCCAGAAAAATTGCATGAAGAAGATGTTATGAAGAGGAGAGGATAAGGTGAGTATTTATAGTACAAAAAAAGAAAGAAATATTTCTAGACATACGTCCGTCGCGAGTCGCGAGTCGCGACGATGCCCAGTTCCAGCATCTTGATTTCTTTCTTCTTTTTGTTTCATGTCCTCCTCTTCACTTCACTTTTCTTCAATTATTCAAGTCTTCAAAAGCTCAAATACAAGTCTTCGAATCTTCAAATCTTCAAGGGTATTCTTCTAAGTCTTCAAATTCTTCAAACAAATTGCCTTGTCACACAAAATTCTCTAGAAAAGTAATAAAAGCGTAAAAGTTGCTTTTAACTCTCCTTAGATAATTTCGAGGTAAAATGCCACATTTAGAGCACAAAAGTATACAAAAGTGAATCCTAAAAGTCCTAATATAATCGTATAAAATGGGCACATCATTTCTAAAATTATTGAAGTTGTTCTTAAACCCTAGAAGACTAGGCTAGCTTATATAGTAGATGATGTTTGGGCCTTAGTAGGCGTAAAAAGGGGAGAAAACCCTAGCAGCCACGCATGTCACACTATCATGCTTCATGAAGTATTACACATGTCAGCTGGTATGGCCTGTGCAAAGGAGCACGGGTCAAACAAATTGCCTTGTCACACAAAATTTTCTAGAAAAGTAATAAAAGCATAAAAGTCGGTTTTAACTCTCCTTAGAGAATTTCAAGGCAACATGCCACATTTAGAGCACAAAAGTATACAAAAGTGAATCCTAAAGTCCTAATATAATCGTATAAAATGGGCACATCAGTTCTAAAATTATTGAAGTTGTTCTTAAACCCTAGAAGATTAGGCTAGCTTATATAGTAGATGATTTTTTGCCCTTAGAAGGCGTAAAAAGGGGAGAAAACCCTAGCAGCCGCTCATGTCACACTGTCACGCTTCGTGCAGTATTACACATGTCAGCTGGTATAGCCTATGCAAAGGAGCACGGGGAGCAGACTGGAGGGTCGTTCGACGCCTTTCTGATGGAATGGTTTATGCCAAAGTGCATGCCCATCGTTTAGAGCTTCTTTTCTCAGCTTTGATGGCACGGGTTATACCAAAGTGCATGGCCTGTTGTCCAGAGGATCGTTCCTAAGCTTTTCATGGCATAGGCTGTGCCAAAGTGCACAACTCATCGTCCAGAGGGTGGTTCTTTCGGCTTCAGATGACACGGGTCTTGTCAACGTTCACGACCCATTGTCCGCCCTCGTAATTTCCTTATTTCCCTAAGCACAAGCCATGCTGGTTTGCACGACCCTCATTCTTGGCCTCGTTCCATTGGCATGGGCTGTGCTAAGTTACACAGCCCGTGTCATTCTTCGACTTTTAAGGAACTCACTCATTTCTTCTCCACCACTATCTACTATCATGTTTTGACTTATGACATTCGGTCTTCTACCATCCTTGTGGATGACCTTCTAAAAGAAGTCTGAAGTGCTTACAAGCAATCTATAAATTATTATCACAAAAAGGATCTAGATGCTCATAAGGACCGAAATCCATTAGACCTAAAGTAGGCTACAAAATGAAGGATTTAGATATGAAAAACGAAGACGGTCATCTAACCCTTTACAATGTAAACCTACTAAAATCTAGTAATCTACCAAACAAACAACAATAAAAGAGGTGTTATATGCTTCGAAATATATATGCATTTGATGTCTCATCACTCTTCATTTTATGTGCAACTTGTGTGCAATGCCTTAGAAATGTAGTGTAGGTGTGTAATCTAGGGAAGTTAATAATAAAGAAATTAAAGGGAGTGGAAGTGTAGTCAATCGTCAATCAAGATCACTAACAAGAGATTTTGTTTTGTTAGCAAAAAGGAAATCAAATTCATCATATGTGCTCACCGTGTGCCAGTATTCTACGTATGGTAATTATTTTTTCATTTTTTTTGGATAATAAGTCAAATGGCCCACAGTAAAATATCTCTCCCTCATTTTGGGTGAGATTCAAACCATATCACTATAGTAGAGTCCCCAAACTTCAATCGTTGGAATACATTTAAACTCTTTATATATGATTACTCTTAAAGTTCAAAAATATTTTTAAGAAAAATTATTATGTATAAAACGTGCACATAATTTGCACACTATTGTGTAAGGACATAAGGTTTTTTGTATATTAAAAGAACCAAAATATTTGAAATGATGTAACAAATAACGAGAACAATTCAGTTTATCGATAACTAAGGAAGCCTAAGAGTGAGCTCCAGATTAATGTTTTTCTCCTCCTTTTGGAGCCTCCTCCCACTTTGTCAAAATGCCTCCAAGACTTAAAGCACCAACCATTTCTTTAATAGCATTAGCATTAGCAACCTGCACCAACTTGCTTCACATCTTGTCAGCTGATAAGAAACCCACATGCTTAGAAATTTTAGCACCTCAAGTCTACCACGTATTCAGTTACTCTTGAAGCCGTTTAAATCAATGGAATGCTTAAATAACACAGTCTGTTACTATTGAAATTTGTGTGTAGTTTGTGTGCAATGTGCAGTGCCCGTGCAACTTGAAAATGTAGATGTGATGTATCTATGCCATTTGGAAAATTTAGGAAATGGACGTGCAGTTAAGTTCCTTCAATAGCTTGATTAGGGAGTCCTTGGTAGAGGGGGGATTTTTGAGCTTGGATACATATTTCTTGCAACTTCAAAACATCAATTCTACCACCCCATGCGGTAATTCTTCACTCTCTTTTTTCTTCTTAACTCTAGTAGCCTCCCGCTCTACAACGCCAAGAACTCGAATGAGATAGGGGAGAGAGAGGAAACTAAAAGATGGTTTATGTTATTATTTTTCTATATTCAAACATAGGATTGAAACTAATTAAAGGGGACAAGTGCACACATTCACATACTAGATTCACATGGATCATCAACTTACCAATCACCTTCCTTTTATCTTCTTTTATTTTCCTCTCTCTTTAAATATGAATAGCATATTATTTACTCCCTTCGGTCCAACTGTATTTGCACATGTTAACTTTTACAAGTTGACCAAAATTGTTTTTGACCATTAATATCTTTAACTATATACATTTATAAATAATAAAAAGTTAATATTATGAAAATAGATGTTACGATAATTCTAACAAGATCATACACGATAATATATTATCTTATATATTACTCAATTTTTTTCTTTTCAAATTAACTAATTTTGACTAAATGGATATTGCTTGTGCAAATACAGATGGGACAGAGGGAGTAGTTCTTTATGTTAAGAAAAAAAATACAAAACATGTTAATGATTTTAAAGTTGTAAAGATGGGATTAACAAGTTAGCGGAAAATCAACTATAATAAATATCGTTGAAATTAATTTGGTGAATTTCTCTTAAATTGTAATCAATGAATCACACTGTAGCCAACACTATTATTTTTAAATTAATTGACTATATTTATAAATCCTCAATACTATGTATGAGTAAACGGGAAATTATAATATTGATTGTAAAGCAGTGCTTCAATTGTGCTAATATACGAATGAAGAGTGTTTTTTTAAGCACCTACAATCACAAAAATAATATAAAGCACCTCAAAACTATAACATAAAGCACCTTCAGTTACACTTGAAGCACCTAAAATGATAAGTGAAGCACCTACAATCAAAATTTCAAGCACCCTTAAACTATACCTAAAGCACCTACAACTGTGTCAGGTGATCGTATCCAAAGATTCATTAGAGCTCTCTGAGCTAAAACACACATCAATGACTCCGTTGGCACTACCTGGCATTGGCTTACATTTACGCTTGAAGGTGATTGTTGCCTTGATCAATCACTATCTCCTTATTGAACATACATCATTCACTTAACTTGTCCTTGTTGATAAGTTATATCTTCAGCTGATAGCTGAAAACTTTGTTTCCCCATCAATCTTTACACTGAAAGGATATAAATAACTGTTTCCCCATCAATATGAATAATGAGTTTATTCGTATTTTATGGTATTTGACCGTTTATTTAAGTGAGATTTTATAAAGGTTGAAATGACACATGATATAACTATTTTTTCATCCATGGTCCTACTAATCGGCAAATGGCGGGAATTAGAGACAATGTCTCCACACCACCACTCATATCAGCATGCAGGTCTTCTAAGATTTAGTGCTTTACACGACGCTTCAAGGTTGGGTTCTAAATACCATACTTTGCTATATTTGTTCCTTTTGTCTAAAGGGAGTTGGAATCTAAGCTATTATAAGAATGAAAAAGACTTTCATTCGCTATCATAACAATAACTTGAATAGTTTTAAATTACCTTTATTTCAGTGAAGGAAAAACATTTAACCACTTTTCATATGAAAATCATTCTTGAAGTTGTTTAATATTCACATTTTCTATAAAAGTATGTTTACATTTAATCTGAAAAGATAATTTAGTCCCTTATTGGGCCATGTGCACAAACAAATCCTTATTTTGAGACACCATGAATTTGAACGAGGTTATAAAGGATTTATGGTAACTAGGTGGTCTAATACCATTATAGAATGTAATTCACCATAATGGTGACTTGTGTATATTAAGTATTAAGTGAAGAATGTACAAGGGTTAATAAGATCGTAAATGAATACATGAACAAGCCCTAATCTACATGGAAATAAAATATTCCACAATGCAGTATATCTAAATTTTCAAATACATACTCCCATACATTTTATTGAGTGAGATATACAAGCTGAATCCATGGGCAAAGAAGCTTATAGTGGAGAACAGTAAAATAGGGAAACACAACCACACTGAGTAGCTCTTTGTAATGATTACATTGTTGCCCATGATAGTTTGTCATGGGGAAGGAGGATAGGAAATTAATTTTCAACAGTGGTTTTGAAATGAATGTCTCAAATGTCGTATAAACAATCAATAGTTTTGGAAATTATATAAACACTATGTGTGAAAGAAAACTACTATATCAACCATTGTTGAATTTTTCTTAAATTTTAAGATTTTTAGATGTATGTCGAACTCATAAGAAATTTTACTCCCTACGTTCAAGCCAAATCTGCACACTTTCAGTTTTAATATGTCCCAACCAAATCTATAAACTTTTCATTTTCGGAAAGATTCAACATGTTAAAAGACAAACATACCCTTGAAAAATTGAAATTTCACATAACTATCTCTCACCAAAACCACTCGATTTATCCATCCATTTCACAACACCTCTGCTAATTTTCAAGAAAAAAAAACTCCTCTGCTCACAAATCCACCATGTTTTCCTCATCATTTTCACAAAATCCACACACTACCAACCCAAAATATTCAATAAGAATCATACTTTGTTTGGCGAATTGGGGTGTTGAGATTAAATACACCTTGTTTATGTAATATCAACCGGGATTTTGCAATTCGCTGATTTGGGGTTCTCATCTACTGGGTTTTACGTATTTGGGTTTCATAACTAGGTGATCTGCATTCTCCAATTTGGATTTTTTTCAATTCTCCTTCTTGTTCAGGATAAACTGTGACTGCAAAGTTAACCGTGATCCTGACACGCTGCACTTTTGGCCAATGGGTTCGGGGCTGTGCTGCTCGAGGGAAGGAGAGTTTTGCTGGGTCGGGGCAGGTGAGGTGCACACCTGGAGAGGTTACCCAAATCTTTTCGGCTTCGATTAGAATTGAACATGCCATGGGAGTGAATGTGAAGAACATTTGTTCGAATTCCCTGAATAGGCCATGTTGTGGTGGTTTTACATCTATTCAAAGGCCCTTGCAGACGGGTGTTGGTGGTGTCGGGTGGTGTGGCTTGATGTTGGTGGTGCCAAGTGGTGGTAAATGAGGTTAATGGTGAGTGGCGGTGGGTTGAAGAAGTCAGAGGCAATGATTGGTAGTTGGTGGTGAGAAGTGTATTTTAGACTTTTTGAGTTACCAAAGAGAAACCAGTCATTTCTCTCTCTACATAAAGGGTGTGAGCAGAGGGAGTATATCATTTCCAATCGATAATGTTGACAAACTATTCAACCTTTCTTGTGTCAATGATGATTTCAAATAAGTCTTAATTAAATTTAATAATTTCAGAGGAAGACAATGATTCACTCGACAAAGTGAATTGTGACACTTTTAATTTAGACAAAAAAAATCATCTACATCAAGATTAGGCAAATCTCCATGAGAAAAATCTAGCCCTTTAGCTAATCAATGGATTAGAAAATTTTATAAGGAAGTAGAAAGCGTTGCATTATTAAAAAAAATGCTTACAAGAAAGTGAATTCAGAATTGAGGTGTTTTACCCCATATTTATCTTGTCAATAATTTTACCATGGAAAAATATTGGGAAAGATCGTCTTTCCATAGGCTTATAGAAAGATGGAGTTTAATTGAAATAATAAAAAGATAAAAGATTTTAGTTGCTATATTAAAATTTTATTTTACAACGTGCAGTGGTTATAAAATTTATGACCCGATTAATGCAACCCAAAAATTTTATTTTCCTTTCTTCTAATTTACAGTTTAAACCTTGATATTTTCATGACTTATGGAAAGAACATCTTTCAAAAGACAGACTCTTTTACCGTAGCTATAATATTAATTTTGAAGTCTTGAAATTAAATAATAAGGGAATCTTGGAATTCAAATACTCTAATATTTTAAGAATATATATTGAAAAACAAAAACACTCTAATGGCATAAAACTTTTAGCTTTTGGTAATTTAAAATTTTGAAAATACTCTAACAGTCAAAAGCATTATCATAAGTGCGGTAAATTACCATCTCCAACGCAGCATTATAAATTGTTGATTGTGCCGCCGCAGCCTCCCTCGCTGTAACCTTTCATCTTCAAAAAAAAAATCAATATTTTCATTGGGGGAAATGAGGAACAGTAATTTATTTTGATTCATAATTTTATTATGGAATAAGTGTGAGATTTATCTTCATAAATTATTTTTGTTCTTCAACCTGATCGATTAGATCGTTGTGTTCATGATGATAACTCGATTTAGTTGTTTACGTTGATGTATTGTTCTCAATCTACTTGTTCATACCGTGTGTTAGTAATTTTATTTGTGTTTTTATTTTTGGTTTTCCATTGATTTGGATTCGTCATGTCTGCGTTTTTCAAGATGTTTACAATTTGAACAATATAGATCGTGGTTGGATCAAGTGGTGTTACATTTGTAGAAATTCATGTTTGACACAGTGATATTGATGTGCGATACGCTCTCCTCTGACAAGTGGTCATGATTTTTGTGGGAAGCAAGTTAATATCCCCAAGGGTGATGTTACAATTTTTTATTGGATCTCATATCTACAATAGTACTGACGATCAGTCTGGTTCACATGTGATTTTGATATCCTTGCAATATGTTAGTTATTGCTAGAGGCTGGATATATTGGATGTCAATTTCACTCATTGTAATCGTCGTTAGATGATTTTTTAACTTCTTGGAATGAATGATTGATTTTTCGAAGAAAAAAAAATGTTTATTGTGCCATAGGATTTCAATGAAGACCTTGGTGCATAAATACTCTTGTGAAGCACTTGGATAAACATGAAACAATTTTTCATTTCATCTCAAACTCTTTTTGGGCCCCTTTCTACTTTGGAATTATTTTTTTCCTAAAACTTGCACTACAGGATCTTGTATAATACTACCTCAATCCTGATTTAAGCTTGTACATTTGATAAATTTAAAGTGTATTAATTAGTTTTGTATAATTTCTTAAATATATAAACTTGAATAATAGTATGTAAGATCTTTTTAAATTCAATCCATAATATATGTATATGTTATAATATTCAACTATTATTCACACATGGTGCACAAAATTAGTGATGATCTGCACGCATGTAGCACCAAAGTGGCACATGGGACTATGGGAGTAGAATAAATTCAGAGTAATGGGTTTTAATCTATGCTATACTAAAATAGTGAGTTAATAATCCGGGGACAGGTTTGGGTACGGTGGTCGGTTGTTCCGTGCTCATCCTTCGTTCCTCCTGACTACTTCTTCTTCAATCACTGAATCCTGCAACCGTTGCTCTAGGTATGCTACCGGTCCTAGGTAGCCGGTTATTTCTTTGAGTAGGTACCCCTTCACCCTCTTCCTCCCATCGCCCCCCTCCGTACATCGACCTCCTCCACCGGTAGCCCTCTGCCCCTCGCTTTTTCTTTATGTCCTTCACGGAAGCACGAGGTGTCCATGTTCAGGTCAGGTGAGTAATTAGAACGTGTCAGTCCTTCCCCTTCTCCTTTACTTTTATATTCTGTACCAGCATCGAATTGTCCCCTTCATGCAATTTCCTATTTTTTCACCTGTTTTTTATGCTTGTGACGAAGCTCTGTAATTGTGTTTTCTTGCTTTACCATCTTCCACCCTTGCCACTCACGTAATTGTTCGGATGTTTTTCTTTCCCGTCCATATGTGTGATTCGTTGTTTGTTTTTGGGTGTGTTATACTTGATTTCAGGGTCTGCACAACAGGTGTTTGATATTCGTTGTGAGTTAATAATTTTTTTGTACAAGTTAGGCCGTTTCATATTTGATGTGAGTTAACAACTTTTGTAGACCTTACGTTTTGTCCTTCTTGTTGTTTTCCTCTCTTGTCTGAGCAAATGGTCTCTTAAGCATCGGTTTCGGTTTCCTTCAATTGTAAGTTTGTAACATTCAGTAGGAAGATTTTAATGAGGATAGTTCTTGTATATGTCACATTTCCTAAAATGTGATTTATTCAACTTGTTTGAATGTGACCTTTAGATACGCCATCGCTATTATTTTATTGTGTGCTATTGTTGTGAATCTTTTACCTTTAGTTTGCACATTTGACAGTGTTTGCATGTAGATGAGTTTCTTTGGTCGCTCTGGTGAGATTTCTTGCCCTTTTTTTCTCTGAATTTATAGAGTTGTTTCTTTTAATTGTGTTGTTTTTGTAATTGAATTGATGAATTGAAAATTGTTTCTAATTTTGTTTTCATTCGGTATTAGGAGTAAACGTGAATGTCTGATTGGAGTTTTGATGATATCGTTGGAATCAATATAGTAAACAAGGATAGATGTTTAATGAGAGTCATATATTCGTTGAAATGACTAAGAAAAACACGATTCTCTTTATGCGGAACGGGGTTAGGGGAGTAGTTGAGTAGGTGTTACTTCCTCGATCCCAGTTCCGCACAAAGAGAGTCATATTTCTGTAGCTAAAGTAGGCGTAGAAATGGGACCATTCATGTAGAAATGAGGGAACAGTAGAGATCTTAGTATCTTATATTGTTTTTGGAATCTGCATGAAAATGCCAAGTTCAGGTTTTGAGGTTTCTCAGATGTGTTTCTGGGATCTTTCTTGCGTTGCAGGTGCAACTTATTTGCATTCAGTTGAGAGTGCCAGAGTATGGATGGACAACGCAAAAGGTTTTCCACTTGATGAATTTTGTTGTCACTGGATGTAAGGTTTGCTTTTGATTTTTATTTTTGAGAGTTAATTTCGGTCTAAATAGCATCCGAGTTCATAATATGCTTTTCAACTCTACAACAGTGAGAGCAGCCTTGTTCGGATTCTACCAGAACGTGTATACCATCAAACCGCAGGTAAATAGTTACTAGCTATTCTTAAGTATGTATTTTTGTCATTTCTGCAAGCAAGTTTCATCAGAAATCTGAACGATTGTCTGATAAGAACTGATAAGAATGAGTGTCTGTTCTGAAAGATGTTGTGAAATGTGATGAATAGGTTCTTGAAATGACACTTCTGGAACCTCCGAGTCTTCTATTTTTCTCTACATATACATTACTTGTTCTGTAATGGCTAGAGATATACCATCAGATATCGCTACTTACGGTTAAAAGTTTATGCAACGGGCTATAAATGTTGTCTAGCAAGTTTATATGGTTGAACTGTTTACACATATCGTTTCAGGCAAGAAGCCTTCCGACTGATATGCTTCGACCAGTGTATTACATCATCAACGAGGAAATCTACCTTGTGCAGGTAAAGTCAAAACATTTGTGTTTATATTGCCGCAAATCCATTCTATTCTGTTCCGCTTACTCGAGGAAACTCTCTTTAATGCTTTCAGGCGTGCATCTGGATCTCCATAAGACTGAGCCAGGGTCACATGGCAGTTAAAGTTGCCAGACTCTTTTTTTCAGGTTATTAGAATATGTTCTCTCGTTTGTACGATTAAGTTTACAGTTCTTGGGTTATTTGTTTGTTATGATATATGCTTGAGTTTCTGCACATTTTTTGCTGCTCTTGGATTTGTGATATGTGGCGGAAGGTAATTGTTGTCTCGCTTGTGAAATCACCGTATCATCGCAGCAGTTATCAATTTGTGGTGTATCATCTCAGGATAATCTAGCTGAGAGAGAACCCCAGGTAGTTCATCAATTTTTGAGAATCTTTTGTCTGAATTTGTGTATTTAATGTTGTCAAACTATTGTTTTCTTGTACTTTTGCAGTTTGGATGTACTAATTACAAATTCGCTTCGATCTCTTTCTGTTTGTAGAGTTGGCACAAAAGTACTCTTTCTTCTCTGTATGAATGCGATTCAGAATTGGGGTTTTGATTGCACAAAGTGCAATTGCCCGCTCTAGTTTACCTTAATGTGCCACTTGTGTGCGGATCTTTTTTGAAAAACATTGTAGAGGGGGAATTTATAGGCACCCGTACCGGATGGAGATCAATTAATTACAAAAGAAGTTCAAATCAAACAATTCATTTTTACCCTGGTACATGGTTATTTCCACCCCCGTGTTAATTAGTGTAGATAGTCCCTAAAAGAACTGACCAAAGCTGGCATGTAGGCTTTTGGTTGATCCTATTCAGTGATCCCCTATATTTATAATTGAGATTTATTTTTCCTCATTGCGAAGTTGATATGGTTAGGTAGACTTTCATGTCCAAATAGTTTTAGAAATTTTTGCGTTAGTCATTATCTCTCCATTAGATCAGTAGTGGAGTTAATATTTATTTGTTATCCCTTCATTAATAGGGCCGAATTACCCTGATTATATCGTGCATTAATTCTCCAATTCGTTGCTTTCCTTTGGATCTCAGATTCTATAAAATTGTTGTTAGCACAACATAAGTTACCGTTTAAATATCCAAACACCAAACCTATGCAAATATTAATCCTTTTACGTGTAGCATCACAACTTAGCTTAACATCCATAATTTTTGTAACCCATTTAACGATAGATATTTTCCTCTCGCTTTTCTTCTTGCTGCATCATTTTGGATAGTACACACCATATGTACACCTAGTGTAAATGGACATTCTACGAATCGGAAGTGTAACTGAGGTGCTTCAATTGGTGTTTCATTAATTTTGAAATTTAGAAGGCTAAACTTGGTGTTTCTTTACTATTTGTACGTTGTACTCACCGGCGTATTTAGGGTGGCGCCGGTGGTGGGCCTATTTCAAAAAAAAAATTTGTAATAATTAATATTTTTCTAAAAACATTTTAAAAAATTAGAAAACATAGGCTGCCACAACTTGGATGAGTTGGTTCTCTCAATTTTTTGAAGAAATCACCACATACTACTAATATGGGATTGGAGATTATTAGAGTTAGAGTTGTAGTTTTATGTAAATAGCTTGTTGTACAACTTCCATATTTATGTCTTGTATTCTCGGTATAAATTCCAGCTCTTAGCAGCTTAATCAAATGAGAAATTATTCCCCAAAATTATGGGCTACTTGTTTCTGCTTGGTATTAGAGCCAAATCCAAAACCCTTTTTTTCTTCCTCTTCGCCACTTCTCTTTCAAACCCCCAATTTTTCCGTACAATATTTATTTTAAAAAGTAAATGGCTTAAATTAAAGTTACAGTGGTTGTTCAATAAGTTTAGGAAAGACTATATATTCTAAAACTTAGTTTTTTTCATTACAAACAAATATGACTATGAATTAAAATTTCCTTGACTTACTTCCTGAATATGTCAAAATCCCAAATTCGTTTTTCCAACTTTGTTCACCAGTTAATCATCGAGTTAATACTTGCATTTCGTATCCACGTTGGATACCAAATTCCTATTTTTCATAAACAACATATCGGTCGCACCTTATTCCATAAGATATCTGCCCACCAGATTTTTTTAAAAAATAAAAATAATTATAAGCAAAGTCGCATTCTGCAATTTGACTGACATGATACTTTGATTTATTTTGGAGAAAATGATCAGGTACTTTGCAGTTGTAATTTTCCTTTTATGAGGTACCTGGAAATATCCTAATTAATCATCAGGTTGTCCAACTTTTGATCACTAAACCACAACTTGCAGTATTCAATGGTTGTTCGCAGTTTGTGTGTAATGAGCAATGCATGAGCAATTTGGGAACGTAGGTTGTATTGTAGGTCTGTAATTATTGAATAGTTAAGGGAATTGAAGTTTGGTTATGCTTCTTCAATCAATTCAATTAGGATAAGAAATAGAAGGCATAGCTGCCATGCTGACTTCAGGTTTCTGCTGCTTGGTTTTTTGCTCATGCTGGTTTCCAGCTAGGAAGCTACCATTTGAAAGGAATTTTCCAACTTGATTTTCTATTACCATTTACAAAGTAATATATAGGTGTTTACATATGAATGATACAATGAATCTGGACTAGTTCTAAATATAGACAAGATAAATCTTGATTAATTAGAAATTAATCAAGATCAATCACAATCAATCACAATCAATCACAATCAATCACAATCAATCACAATCAATCACAATCAATCAATCACAATCAATCAATCACAATCAATCACGATCAATCACGATCTTCTATTGTCACACCCCCCCCTCAAGCGAAGCGTCGGGTTAACTGAGACGCAAAGCTTGGACCTGAAGAAGTCAAACAATGCACGATTAAACCCTTTGGTGAAAATGTCCGCAATTTGCAGTGAAGTGGAGACATGACTAACACGAAGTTTTCCAGCAGCCACCAATTCCCGTACAAAATGATAGTCAATATCAATATGCTTGGGCCGTTTGTGAGCAACAGGATTCTCAGCAAGAAAGATAGCACTGTTATTGTCACATAGAAGCAGAGGCGAGCCCTGCAGCGGAAACTGAAGATCGCGAAGAATATGCAACAACCAAACCACCTCCGAGGCTGTGTTAGCAAGAGCTCGATATTCGGATTCTGAGCTCGAGCGAGAGATTGTAAGCTGCTTCTTGGCACTCCACGAGACCAAGTTGCCACCAAGAAAGACCGCATAGCCATAGGTGGACCGACGGGTCTCCAAGCAACGCACCCAATCAGCATCCGAATAGGCAATAACCTCTGAAACGCCACCAACTCCAAAGGTTAGACCACAATGTAACGTGCCCCGAACATATCGTAGGATCCTAGTGACAGCAGAAAAATGATCATTACGTGGATCCTGAAGAAACTGACACTGAATTGACCGCAAAGGACAAGTCAGGTCGAGTAATGGTAAGGTACTGAAGGGCGCCAACAAGGGAACGATACACCTTAGGGTTGTGAAATGGTCCACTCGTACTGCTATGAAGCTGGGACAGCGGCAAGAATGGAGTAGATATCGGAGAAGAATCCAACATCCAAGCTCGCTGAAGAATATCCCTAGCATACTTGGCTTGGCCTAAGAACAACCCTGTAGAGGTAGAGGTAACCTCTAAACCAAGAAAATAGCTGAGAGAACCCAAGTCCTTGACAGAAAATTCACGATCAGCACGGGCAATGAACTGCCGAATAGCAACACTGTTGTTCCCAGTGAGAATGATATCATCAACATAAACCAGAAGATAAAGAACAATAGTGCCCTGAGAGAAGACAAACAGTGAAGTATCTGAAAAACTACCAACAAAACCCAACTGCCTGACGAACAAACTGAACCGGTCAAACCACGCCATGGGTGCCTGTTTGAGTCCATAAATGGCCTTCCGTAAGCGACAGACATGATGAGGGCGAGCAGGATCCTGATAACCAGCCGGCTGAGCCATGAAAACAGGAGTATCAAGAACACCATTAAGAAAGGCATTCTTGACGTCCAACTGATGTAAAGGCCACTTCCTCATGGTGGCAATGGCAAGGACAGTACGAATAGTGGCAGCCTTAATCACCGGACTGAAAGTATGATCAAAGTCAAACCCTGGTATCTGAGAATATCCTTGGGCCACCAGACGGGCCTTATAACGATCAATAGAGCCATCCTAATGGCACTTTAGCCGATAAATCCACTTAGAGCCAACAATATTAACATTCGAAGGACAAGGCACCAACTCCCACGCCTACTGATGGCGAAGCGCTGCCATTTCCTCATCCATAGCAGCAACCCATCTTAAATCTTTCGCTGCGGCTCGAAAATGACGTGGTTCCTTCTGCTCCAAAAGTTCTGCAACCAATCCTGTTTCCACAAAATCTGGGCCAAGATTACGGGCTACACGTGTCTCATCCTGTAAACGAGTGGTCATAGGATGAGGACGGGGCACCTGAGGAGTCGGAGAAGCATTTCCAGAGGAACCGTTCGAGGAACTGGCCGATGCTGAACTGGAACTGATGCTGGAGAGGACAGTCGAACCACTAGAGGGATCAGTCAGTGTGGTCAAAGAAGCAGGAGATCGTGGTGGTGTAACAACCACATCCTCAGCAGGGCAATCATCGGTGCTGCAGTCTCAGACGTGGACGAGGAATCTGGACACACCAAACAAGGCAAAGTCGGTGAAGTCGAAGCTGGATCAGGGATGGTGATAGACAAGTCTGAATCAGTAGGGTCCAAAAAAGATGAAACATCCAGGGATGAAAACTGAACCTCCGAAGATACAGTGGAAAAGGGAAAGTGAGACTCATCAAATTGGGCATGTCGAGTCATGTAAGTACGTCCGGAGGTCGTATCCAAGCATTTGAACCCCTTATAATGTGCACTGTAGCCAATGAAGACACATGGAAGACTGCGAGGGGCAAGTTTGTGAGCTGCAGTCGGTCGAACATATGGAAACACACGACACTCGAAAGGATGAAAGTTGGAGTATTCCGGGGGCCGACCAAATAGAACCTCAAAAGGAGAGATGTTATCAAGAACAGGAGTGGGTAGGCGGTTAATAGTGAAAACTGCAGCACTAAAGGCATCATCCCAGTATGAGATAGGTATGTGAGAGTGGAGAAGCATGGACAGCCCCATTTCCGTTATGTGTCGATGCTTCCGTTCAGCCCTACCATTTTGCTCTGGAGTGTATGGGCATGACACCTGATGATGAATGCCACGAGCCCCAAAGTGTGACTGCAACCTGTTATTGATAAACTCGGTGCCACCGTCGCTTTGAAAAACTTTAATGCGGGATGAAAACTGATTCTCCATGAATGCTTCGAATTGAAAATAGATGTCAACAAAGTCTGATTTGCGACGAAGAGGATAAAACCAGGTAAATCGCGAGTAATCATCCACAAACACAGCATAATAAGCAAAACCACTTCCAGATAAGGCTGGAGAAGGCCCCCATAAATCACAATGAATTAAGTCAAGACCATGAGTAGCGCGCTTAGAATTCTCAACAAAAGACAATTTCTGACCCTTTGC
Source organism: Rubia yunnanensis (assembly GCA_037428765.1). Taxonomy (NCBI): domain Eukaryota; kingdom Viridiplantae; phylum Streptophyta; class Magnoliopsida; order Gentianales; family Rubiaceae; genus Rubia; species Rubia yunnanensis. The sequence goes on from CM075066.1 coordinate 23,435,388, forward strand.
CATAGCACAAGATTCACAAATACCAGGTTTAGGAAGCACAGAAGTAAGAGATAAATACCCATTCTTGTTCAACAAAGAAACAGTGCTAGAGGACACATGTCCTAATCGAGCATGCCAAATCTCAAAAGATGCTCTATTATTGTTTTGTCTAACAAATGACAGAAGTGCTTCTTCACCACGGTCCAGCATATATAGGCCATCTCAACGTGTCCCCGCCCCAGAATTGCCCTGGTGACCTTGTGCTGAATGACAAAAGACTGATCATCAAAGGTAATAATAGCACACAGATCACGAGTAAGCTTGCTAATTGATAAGAGATTCTTAGCAATTGCAGGCACAAGCAGCACATCAGATAAATGTAAGGTAGGACTAATACGAGCTTTACCAATACCAGCAATAGCAATAGACGCACCATTACCAACAGAGACAAGAGTGTTACCATTGTACGGAGTGACACTCGATAGATTGGAAGCAGAAGAGCTCATATGATTAGTCGCTCCTGAATCCATATACCAGTCAGGGATCGATGAAGCAACACTCGAGGCAGAATACTGAGGTGCTGCAATAGATGGCTGAGTGGGATATGCTGAAGGAGCAGAATACTGAGGTGCTGCAAAACCTGGTGGTGTGGGAAGCGCCTGAAGCATCGGAGGAGCATACTGCGGATAGTGCTGAACAAGATGAGCCTGAACTGCCTGAGGAGCATGACCAACATAAGGCGAGTACTGCTGCTGAACATAAGGCTGAGGAGCCGAAGCCATAGGGCGAGGATTGGCCGAAGGACACTGACTAGCAATGTGACCGAAACCCTCACAGGTATAACACTGAATTGGAAACCCATATGCAGCAGATCTAGACTAGGACCCACGGCCATAACCCTTCCAGGAGCCTCTGCCACCACGTCGGCCACCGGGACGGCCGTTTCCAGCCGCGCGTGGGGCCCACGTGCCACTTCCACGCGCGGGTTCCGTCGGCGCGTGAGGCCACGCGCCGCCCACGGCTGGCTGCTGGTCTGAACCAGCTTCTCCCTGCTGCTGTACAGAAGCCACAAAAGCAATTGGACCAGAATTTACTTGCCCCTGGACACTATTCAACTGTGTTTTCTCCACATTAACAATAAAATATTCATATCCCTTAGCCTCATCAACCACAGTCATATAATCAGCAAGAGGCTTACGGGCAGCAATAGGTGCACTAAAATGCTTAAAGTCAGCCCCCAAAGCATTAAGAAACCAAATCAATTTCTCACGATTACTAGCTGGTTCTCCCATGACAGATAATGGATCAAAAATTTTCATGAAGGAAAGGTGAATCTCATGAACAGTACCATTTTTCTGGATGATGCCGGCCTGTTGGCGGAGACTGAAGGCTGCAATGGCAGTACTATGTTGATATGCCGTGGCGAAGGCATCCCACATCTCCTTCGCGGTGGTGCACTGCGAGATTTCGTTCTTGGCATCGAAAGAGAGAGAAGAATAAAGCACACTGCAGACTCGTTGATCATCAGCAACCCAATCATCATAGACAGCCTTGGTCTTATCAAAGACCTCTTTAGCTTTGAGAAACGCAGCATCATCAGGCGGAGAAGAGGAGGAGGAAACCGGTGTCTGCATCACTGGGAAATCTGGGCAGGGACTAGAACCATCAAGATACCATACAATCCCTGCGGTCTAAACACATATTGAACCTGCTGCTTCCATTGCAGGTATGTGTTAGCATCCAACTTCATATTGAGTAAATGGATCATGGTGTTGAGGGACAACCTGTCTGAATTCTTGTTGTCAGCCATGATCGAGAAAAAAAATTCGATTGAAGAAGAAGAGGGGAGAGGGGCGGCCGAATGAAGAAGAAATAGGGGAGGTCGAAAAAATTGAAACTGTAGGGAGAGAGGATCAGCAATGCTCTGATACCATGAAAGGAATTTTCCAACTTGATTTTCTATTACCATTTACAAAGTAATATATAGGTGTTTACATATGAATGATACAATGAATCTGGACTAGTTCTAAATATAGACAAGATAAATCTTGATTAATTAGAAATTAATCAAGATCAATCACAATCAATCACAATCAATCAATCACAATCAATCACAGTCAATCAATCACAGTCAATCACGATCAATCACGATCAATCACGATCTTCTATTGTCACACCATTTACAAACTGAAATATGTTGAAGCAACAGGATTTGATGATTACATGGACATGACTAGTTGCGACTAACTGACCAGCCACACCACCACTACCAACCACATGACCATCAGGGCTTGCTAAGGAGACACTCATACCACCAGACCTATTTCTTTTTCCTCCAGTCTCAGATGGCATGCATGATTCAACCAGGGAGATTATCTCAAAAATAATCTAACGTAAAGATGCCATTCACATATTATAATTGATTAAAAATTGAATTTCTTTATCTAATGATAAACTTGAAGTTTATTCTTATATATTTTAAATACAACCGAATACTCATTGAAGCATCTCAATTACACAGTTACTCTTGCAGTTTTTGTGCAACTTGTGTGAAATATAAAATGCATGTGCAATACAAAAAGGTAGACTATAGTGTTGGTGTGTAATATAGGGAAGTTGATAAGAAAATTTAAGGGCACACATGTGTAGCTGAGTTGCTCCAATAGCTAATGAGGGAGGATTTTCGAGCTTGGATCCAAGCTTTTTGAGCTGGTGTTGGAGTTTCCTAAGCTATACTTTCTCGCAACTTGAACGCCTAAATTCAACCAAACTATGCCAGTGATTCGTGGTTGTCTTGTTTCTTCTTCACTCTAGAAGATTCTCACTCTAAAACCACAGAAAAAACGAATGTGAAGAAATAGAATGCGAGAGAGGGAAGAGAAATAAACTAAAACAAGTTTATTCTTTTTGTATTTCCTTTCTATTTCGAACACATAGCCACAACTTGAATGAGAGATGGAAAAGAGATAAAACTACAATAGGGTTATTCTTTGTATTTTTTTTTTTTCCTTTGTATTTCAAACACATGGCCGCAATTAAAGGTGAGTGTGCACACTCACACTCACACTCACACACTCAATTCGCATGGGAGCGTCAGCATATCAATCATCCCTTTTTTATCTGCATCTCCGGTTACTTATATATAGTATATTATTTAATTTGTTATGGTAAGATAAAATACAAGACCTCTAAATGGTTTTTAATTGGTAATGATGAATCTAATGAGTCAGTGGAAAATCAACTAGAATAAATATTATCTTATGTAATTCGATGAATTTTTCTTGATTTTTAATCACTATTTGAAATGCACAATAGAAAATATTATTATTTTAAAAATAATTTACCATATTTGTAATTTCTAACTACTACGTATGAGTTAACGAGAAACTATGATAATGGTTAGGAATTCTAAGATAATGATATGAAGCCCATAGCAGTGTTTAAAATTGGCTAATATGTGAATGATGTGTGTATTCATCTTTGTTTGGTCTTTGCACTAGTGGAAAGAGGGGGGATAAAAAGTTCTACTATGCTGGAGAAGTTATTTTTTGGTTATTTGAATTACCGGAAGTTCGTGAATGGCACGCCTACATCCACCCTTCTTAAGGTTATTCCAAAGTCACAAAACCCTTTTATCCCCAAACTCTTTTAGTTTTAATTTACAGGTTTTGAACAAAATTATTTTAAAGTTACATTCCAAATTTGAATGGCCTTCGCACGTAAAATTTGAAAAATTAAAATCGATTTCATTAAAAAAGAATATGTTTCGAAATTGGAACACATTTCACCACTCTAGTTTCAATTTGGAACAAGATCAACATCCAATCATTCCACAAGCTATAAGTTATGAAATTGGAAGTAACATTGGCTCCTGGTTCCAATCTTGGAAATAAATGCGATCAAATTCACCGTGCCACAACCACCTTTTAAATGATTGACTTAAAGGTGGTTCTTCATAACAACTTAAAACGGTTATGAACGGCATTAACTTCAAGAACAGATTGAATCTCACTGGTTTCGAATTCAGAATGTCTTAACAATAGCGATTTCTCAGGAATTATATGGAACCGTCTTCTACGTTCCTTTTAATAGAGGTTTCTCCACTAGTGTTGACCAATTATATAAGTGATATTGTTATGAAAGTTGTAAATGTCATTGATACGATTTTAGTTTAATTTGTGGTCCAACTAATCGGTGAAAGACGGGGAGCAGAGATGATTTCTCCACAACACCTCTCATACCTGCATGTAGGTCTTTTAAGATTTAGTGTTGTGTACGTCTCTTCGAGGTTGATCTCTAAATATCATACTTAAATATATCAATTCATTTTGTCTTAAGGGAATTATAATATAAGCTATTATAAGAGTGAAACCACTTACATTCGTTATTACAATGGTAATTTTAATAATTTTAAACTACCATTGTTGTAAGGATATAAAGTCTTTATATGTTTTTGGTTAAATAGAAAAATTAAAATATTATTTGTGTATATTACTTTACTTGCCATATAGTTATTTAATATTTGCATCCCCAGTCTAGGTATTTTAGTTTAATTTGAAGAGACAATTCACCATAATGGACACTTGTGTGTATTGGGTATGAAATGAAGAATGTACAAAATGGTTTAAAAAGATAGTATAATGGATATACAGCTGGCTCCAACTAACATCCATGGAAACAAAACATTTCGCAATGTTTAAAAGCACTGCAAAAATATTAGAGAAAAGTGCAAATATAACCCTATGTAATTGAATAAAGTGCACATATAACTCTGCAATATTCGAAAGTGCATATATGACCCTATTTATTACGGTTATGTGCAAATGTAACCTTCTGAGCCGATTTGTGGCCGGAATTTAGTGAAATGACGAAATTGTCCCTGACGGATTCTTTTTTAAAAAACTGGAAATAGGACCATTTTCCCTGATGACAGTATTACCCCTGAACCACATTAATATCCCTTCGTGTCTTCGATTCCCGCCCTAACTCAACTTCCCCCCTGAACTCAGCGCCAAGAAGAACCCGAACCCAGACCCGCTCAACCCGCCGTGCTGATTCACGCCGGTTGTGGTCTCCATTTGCAGTCCGGCGAAGGCGTGGGTCTCCCACTGACATCGGCGAAGGGAACCCGGTTGTCGTTGCGGGGGCGTCAAGGGAACTCGGAATTGCTACAGTAAAACCCCCGGAAAATGGTATGCCTTCGTAAATCCGTGGGAATGTGCATTTTTTTGCTGTTGAGGAGCATGTTTTTTGTGCGTTTAACCTTTTCATTATTCCGTACATATGGAGAGTGCGCATAGCTGTAATGAAGCCAGGGTTTTAAACCCCTCTAGGTTGATGTCATTGCTTGTCATCCGGATTGGTGCTCTGAATATGTTTACTACTGTGCGTATGGCTGTTAATCTGCTCTGCTTCCATGGATAGGGTTGAAAATGTTGATGGTTGGGAAATTTGTTGAAGGGGTACTGTTTTTACTGTTTCGATGTTGTGATGGTACTCCTGGGGGTAGGTTTCATGATGTTGGCTCTGTTTTGTTCTATGGTAGGGTGGACATGCACCATTCTGCTATGTTCGTTGAATGTGTGGAAATGCACTATTGTGTATGATGTTGAACATGTCTGTGATTTGTCACTTGTTCTGATTAATGCTTTGCTGTGTGATAATTTTGAATGTTTGTGATTCATTAGTCCTTACTGTAAATGCTGTTTGGTCCTTGACTGTGAACTAGATTGAAGAATATGTTGGTTGCCGTAGATGGGAAAGGTGGTGAAGTTTCTGGCCAAATGCCGAATGTTTAATGTTTCTGTGACTGAACCTTGACATGAGGCCCTGTTGACAGAAAATTGTTTCCTATTAGTGCATATATAACCCTGTGTGTATTTCATATGTGCATATATAACCCTGTGTGTATGTCATATGTGCATATATAACCCTGTATATTCTTCATATGTGCATATATAACCCTGTATGATCTTTATAGGTGCATATGTATTCTTGTATGATGAAGATATATGCATATATAACCTTTTTTGTTTCTGGTATGTGCATGTATGACCCTGTCCGCTCAAGATATGTGTATATGTAACCCGTAGTTTTCACTAAATTGCAAAGTTACCCTCCTGACTGGGCAAATGTTACTTTGTGTGTATCTTACATGTTCCGATGTCACCCTGACTGTAATTGTATGCGTAGACATAACCCTTACATTATCTTCATGTATTCATAATTTTTTATCTGTCTTTCAATGTTTTAGGATGAAGTGTATACGATTATCCTCCGTCACGGTACCCGTTGGAAGAGGCTTGACGGTATTGACCCCGACAGATACTCTCTAGTCGTCCTCAAGTGAGATTGTGCCGAGCACTTCTTCGGGGATGCTGAGGCATGGAAATCGATGGATTTGATGTTCAGCTTTGGGGATGATCGGGTCAGCCTGCAATCCGAAGAGGATGTCACCAAAATGTTTTCCTTAAGCCGTGGAGGAAATAATTTAGAGGTGTATTGTCAGGTCCGTACCCCGACCGAAGGTGGTTCTCGGGGTGAGAGCAGCGGAACGGGAAAGCAGGAAAGAATGAGGAAGAAAGCTAGTGGAGAAGGTGGTGGAACGGCGGCCGAGGGCTTGGCGGAAGAACACAGCTGCGAAGATGAAGATTACGTGCAACCCAATCCTGAAGAAGGCCACGAACAGCAAGACTGAGACTGGTTCCATCGGTACACTGAGGCAGGTTCCGAGATTGAGTCGGATGGGGATGGTGGCAGTGATGGAGGGAGGGGTTTGGACGTAGATACTGATTTGGATGATGATCCGATGAACAACTGCACGAACAAGGACAAGTTCGAAGTCAATGCTGGGGATAAAATCCAACTATTTAAGGGGATAGATTTTCAGACCCAGAAAGATTTCAAGGCTGCTTTGCTCGACTACTCATTGCAAGAAGGATTTGTGTTCAAAACTGTGAAGAGCGAGAAGAGTAGAGTGACAGTGACTTGTGCGGCGGATAAATGCGGATGGAGGCTCCATAGCTCGACACTTCCCGACGGCCATACATTTAGAATTCGGTCAGTGGAAGGGAAACACACCTATAGGCAAGAGGTGAAGGCACCGCAGGGTTGGATATCAAAGAGGATTGCTAAACTTCTTCAGGCTGATCGGCAGGTGTCGAATGAGGTGCTGTTGGAACACCTGACATCTTTTGGTGTTCAGCCTAGCTGCTACAAGCTGATGAGAGAAAGGCAGTTGGCCGAGTTACTGCTGGATGGTAGCCACGGTGAATCATTCAAAGCACTGCCGCAGTACTGTGAGGAGCTGCATAAGAGCAACCCCGGAAGTCAAGCAATGATACAGTACAGCCTGGAACAACCAGTTCCATTTGTGAAAAGGGTCTTCGTTGGCTTTGAAGCTGTGAAGAAGGGATTTCTTGCTGGATGCAAGCCCTTTCTGGGGTTTGATGGCTGCCATCTCAAGGGTCGGTACAGTGGGGTTCTGCTTAGTGCAATTGCCAATGACCCAGATGATGGCATATTCCCCCTCGCTTTTGCTTATGTGGAGTCTGAATCCAAAGACAGTTGGGTGTTTTTCTTCAAACAAATGGAGCTTTTGTTGGGAGGATTCGAAGAAAACAAGCTGTGGACATTCATGACCGACCGGCAGAAGGTGTGTTTTTCTATCATTCTCATTTTCGTAACTGTTTAGCTATGGTCTGTGGTTGATTAATCAATGAGGTGCTGTTGTGGTAGCTGAAAAATTGAAACCCTATATGATTAAAATATGTGAACAGCTTGCCCTTACTGGTTGATTTACTTATGTGCATACGTAACCCTGTGTAATGATATTATGTGCACATATAACCCTGTATGTTTAAATTATGTGCACATATAACCCTGTATGTTTAAATTATGTGCACATATAACCCTGTATGTTTAAATTATGTGCACATATAACCCTGTATGTTTAAATTATGTGCACATATAACCCTGTATGTTTAAATTATGTGCACATATAACCCTGTATGTTTAAATTATGTGGACATATAACCTTGTAGGTTTAAATTATGTTCATATAGAACCCTGTATAATTACCTTATGGCCATATATAACCAGCTTCGATTGATTGTGTTATGTGCATATGAAACCCTTTATGCATAAATTCCGTGTATATAGAACCCTGTACGATTAGCTGATATGCATATGCAACCCGTGTGATCCCACCCTTTGTTGTTGTGAACTAGGGCCTGGATAAGGCAATTGCTGAGATCGTGCCGCACGCTACGCAGAGGAGATGCTGCCGTCACATCTATGCCAATTTCCGCAGAAAGCACCCAGCGGATATTTTCAAGAAGTTTTTCTGGAGAGCGGCAATGTCCTACAATAAAATGGATTTCACCAAAGCAATGGACCAGATGAAGGAATTGAGTGACGAAGCTTATGTTTACTTGAATGACATCGGTGATGATTTGTGGGCTAGATACACCTTCTCTACGGCCTTGAAGTGTGACAACGTCACTAACAATCCTGCAGAGTCTTTCAACAATTGGGTAGGAGGGTTGAGAAACCAGCCTGTACTGACTTTGATGGAGGGGTTGCGGAAGAAGGTAATGGCAAGGTTGGAAGAACGTTACAAGAAGTGTGTATCCTGGGATACTGTAATGTGTCCACGGACTGAGGAAATGTTGAAGCTTGTTTCAAGACAATCTCGCCGAGTTACATTCACTCCATGTTCGGATACAAATTATGAAGTCGTACACGGTGATCTTCATTTCCGGGTGCGGCTAGATAAGCGGTCATGCGACTGTGGTGTTTGGGATCACACGGGTGTACCATGTAGACACGCGGCGGTGATACTGTTGCACAAGAGGCACCCCCTCCACGAAGCTTGTGATCCGATGCTATCTAAAGACACTTTTTTGAGAGCCTATTCCCACATGATCGAGCCCTTGCCTCACAGGGCGTTCTGGCCGAAAAGCTCCACTGCACAACCGTGCCAACCTACAGAATTACAACGGCGGATTGGGAGACCAAGGACAAACAGAAAGAAAGAGGATTGGGAGGGAGAGGGAAGCGGGAAGAAGAGGAAGTGCAGCAAATGTGGGGAATTTGGCCACAATATAAGGGGATGTCAAGGTGGGCCTACGGCCAAAGAAAGAAAGGCCACCACTGCACGCACGTCACAGGCCACTACGTCTGTACGCACTGCCGAGGGTACTTCACAAGCCACACAACGTGCTGAAATCAAGAGAGGCAGACCGGTGGCCAAGAAAGATTCTAAGCAACCACCAGTGCGGGGTATCCGTGTGGCAAGTCGGGCATCTAAGCGCGGGAAAAAAACTGCTAATTCCACGGAACAGGCAGAGGTCCAATTTGATGCGGAAGTGCGAATTCAAAATAGGGACGAGGCTCCAGAGGATGGCAACCAGACCGGAGAGGTACATGTCTTATGAATATTCCAAACTTTTTTTGTGCGTTCTGGATTAAACATGTGTTACTGGTACATGCATATTCTGCTGACATGGCAATATTTTCTTCCAGACGATGGGTGCGATGCCTATCATTCAACAGGTGGAGAGTTATACCACTCTGCCAGAGGCACAGCCAACGACTGTGCAGAAATACAGGAGGACAAAGCAGAAGGTCAGGCGTAACATATCAAAGGACGAGGCTGAAACGGATGGTAACCAGGCTGTCGAGGTACATCTGAACTCACTTAAGTTATGTCTACATTTTATCGAACTCTCTAAAATTTTGTCGAGTCATAGTATAGATTTATGACATGACGAAAATTTTGGTTTTACGGACTGTAGGATAAAGCAGATGCTGATACATGGTTGCAGTTTGATACGGAGAAGCAATTCCCGCCACCACGTTTGGAAGACATAGAAGTACAGTTCACTGCGTCATGCGAATTCATAGTTTTCCCTTGCGTCCACAATCAAACATGTCTTCCTCAAACGGAATTTCTCTCTTCACATGCTCATACTGCCTTGCAGATAATGGATGCGATCCCTATCATTCAACAAGTGGAGAGTGAAATCGCTCTACCAGAGCCACAGTCAGAGAATGTGCCGAAACATAGGAGGACAAAGCAGAAGGTTAAGCGTAACATATCAGAGGACGCTTCTGACTATGAGGTAATGCACTAAATCGAAATCAAATAATTATGATGAAATATTTGAAATCCTAACTTGACGTCTTCGTTAGGAGGAAGATGAGTTTCAATGTCAGGAAGGGGGTGAAAGGATGATGCAAGCAACACTAGATGCCGTCGAGCAGGAGTTCAGCATCCAAGATGCGACTGCCACATGCAATTTCCACGACAGGAAGGGGATCCCAGTGCAAATTCTCATGAAGGAAACACCACTAGTGGTGATGGCAGGGCAGGCATCGTTGGAAGGGCAGTCATCGTTAGGGGAGCAAGTTCCGGGGGAGACTGTTGTGGAGGACGTCCAGACAGAAGAGGATGCGGACACCGGCATGAATGAGGGCGTAAAACCAAGTGCTAGTACTCGGGCGTGTTTACCGCGCCAATTCAGTGCTGAGGTATTCCAATTTCCCTTGTACATATTTCTTCACCTCACAATGTTCACAGATCACAATTACAGCATAACAAATAATTCCCTCGTGTTTTTTTATGCTCAGGACTTCCCCCTTCCAGTCGTATTTCACACAATACCGGGTAACACTGTGATTGAAACTGTCAACCTTCTCGATCCATCTAACCCACAAGTAATTTATATATACAGGGTCAGCATTGCACTAGCATTCCAAAACATATGTTACTTCTGCACATATTACTATTATTCAGGGTTACTCCTGCACATATTCATATTACGTAGGGTTACTTATGCACATATTGACATTACTTAGGGTTATATATGCACATATTGAAATTACACAGGGTCATATTTGCACATGTTGATAACGTGTACGGTTATATGCGGATCCCCTACAACTGAACATATCGGCATCTTCTTCTATTTGCAGCTACCTGGCACCCCCTCAACAACAGAGCTCCCCCAATTCAGTACTAATGTGGCGGCTACCCGCAACAACATTTGGGGAAGGACTTTTCTATACAGTCCGAGGACAGCGCGTTTGCTCGGCACAACTTTGGCTCCGTCGGTGAGCACCACCCCCAGAGCGGATGTCCCACGCTCCAGCTCACAGCCACCTCCTTCTGTCCCGCTCGACCCAGCGGAAGATAGATTAAGCCCGGGACAACCACGCTCCAGCTCACAGCCACCTCCTTCTGTCCCGTCACAACCACCGCTAGATAACCGAGCTTGAACAAATGCACACACTAGACAACGTACTGTTTCAATGGTAACAGCTTCCGTAGTCCTACGACTGTTGTAGGTTAACTGTTTTTGGTTATTTTGCGACCGATTCTTGGGTCAAAACACGTCCACGGGAACTACGTAGCACACTATACGTTGTGTGTTGATCACTTCGAATATCATATATTTGAACCTACGATCATTCCATGTCATGTGTTCGTACTTATCGCATGTGTAGGGGTAAGTGGTTTCTATGTATGGACAGCTTACCTGAACCGAAGGTTGTATGATGAATAGTTCTACGGAATACCAACACCAAAAGAATATCTGCACGTTTACTGACTTAAGTAAGGTTAAATCAGCACTACTGCAACTGATGATCATATTCATAAGTCAACCAACAAATGATCAAATTCCTAAATCAGCCAACAAATGATCACAAGCACAAATCAGCTAGAAAATGATCACATTCATAAATCAGTCCTACTGCAACAAATGATCAATTCCAAGTGCTTGTGCACCTCGAATAAATTGAAGACAAACGTTCGAGAAGTCTAAAAGATACATAAGCATAAACAGAGTGCAAACCGAAGCAACAACTACAACATCCGATCTTAATGCCCGAAATTTTAATACCCCAACAACAGTATAGCCATGTTCGCACCGAGGAACACAAAATTCATTACGATCATAGCCTTCGGAATCAGTGAGAAGTTGCAACCATGCTGCGATGCGACCAACAGTCACTTTCCAATCAACCCCACCAAGAACATGCCCATGTTCGCACCAAGCAAAACCAAGTTCATCACCATCAAAGCCTTCAGAATTAAGGAGCAGTTGCAACCATTCACCGGAGCAACATACGCTTCTTCGGGCACAACCACAACTTCTTCGCCCTCAACATGGCCAGCAGTATTGCCTCTTGGAACTCGACAGCGAAACTCGGGCTGGGGCAACGAACTTCCAGTACTTCCTCTTCCCGAATCAAACATGTCGGACACAACCCAACCCTGAAATCAGTGATTACGAGGGCACCGATAATAAGGTCTCCCCGGATTCTTGGCCGAGCGGGACACACAAACGATCGTTGCCTTCTGACAAACCTGGCATTCGAATCTCTCGCAAAGCACACCACTCCTACTGTAGCTAGACGAAGCCATTCTAATCCCTCGCCAAGAACATAGAAACAACTACTTCATTCAACACAGCACTCTAAACAAAATTAATCATCATATCCGAAGTTTTATCCATGGAGTTCAAGAAATCGCTACACCTAAATTAAAATCTAGGGTTACGTGGAATAAATGAGTTACCTTCCGCAGCGAACGAACGACCTGAATCTCCGGGAAGGGATGCTTGAACTGTTGCCGGGAGAAGGATGGGGGAAGAAGCCCTAGGCGACCGCGGCGGCGAAGTGGAGTCCGAACGTGGTGGCGCAACCTCCTGGACTATCTGCTTCATTCAGTGGAAAACGAACGGCCGTGTTTTTCAAAACCAACAAAATGGAGAATGGATTATGATGGGGACCTACAATAATAAGGGCAAATTGGTCACTCTAGGTCAGGAGTTCCGAAATAAGGGTATTGAGGTCATTGCAAGTTGGTCAACCGCCGGATTCTGATGGTCAACGCCGGAAACATGGCACCAGGGTTATATTTGCACTTTCGCTCAACATTCAGGGTTATATTTGCACTTAAAAACAAATGAGGGTTATATTTGCACTTTCCTCAACATATAGGGTTATATCTGCATATTACCCAAAATATTATTGCTCTATATGTAATGTATCACACCTATATATTCAAATACATACTTATATGCATTTTATTCTGTGACATCTGTGAGACATTCATTTCCAGAAGTAGTTTACAACAGAGAACAATAAAATAGGGAAACACACCTACTCTGAGAAGCTGTTTGTAATAACTACTCCCTCCGTCCCAGCTCTTTTTGCACTCTTTCCTTTTTGGACGTCCCATCTGTTTTTGCACTACTCCATTTATTACCATAAATGGACTACTTTTAATATTTTTTTTACTGAATTTGGGCCCAATTGCTGAATTTGTAACCCAATATTATTAGCCCACATTAACCCAAAACTCTTCATAATCTCTCATTTAATTAAACATAACCATAACCCTTCCCACCACATCATAAAATCCCTTCAACTACCCAACCACCTTCATTACACTCTTTGCTTTAATCAAGCGTGTTTGAATTTTCTTCCCAATGCCCAGCATCGAGATTCGGCGATCATGTTAAAAGCAAGCTCAACTTTATTGCTTCATCTGTCTGATTCCATTATTCGTTCCCACCCCTCTCTCTTCCCTCTCTCCCTCTGAGCTTATCCCATTCCAGAGCTTTTCCCATTCCAGATCGTCCCTCTCATCATCCTTGCTTTTCAAAAAATTGATTTGGTTGTGGAAAGTGGGGATTTCGTTGGTTGTGGGTTCAATTGTGATGGGTTTTTTTCGGCATGTTATGTCTCTGATTCTGGATCCTCTTCCCAATCTGGAAGTTTCTCTCCGGCGAGTGATGGTTCGGCCTTCGGAGGCCCTGACGCCGAAGAAGAACGAATGAAGGAGGCACTGCCCAACCGCCGGCGCGGTGTTCTAAATCACAGATCCGGCGGTTCTGTAGGCAGCGCCACCGTTATCGACCGGTCCACGGCCTCTGTTTTGATTCCATCAGAACATTTGGAGGTGGCGGTGCCCACTCATCGGCGAGGAGAAATAACTCCCGGTGGGTTCGTTGGTAGCGCCGCCACCAACCAAGGAAAACACAGCCTTGTGGCCTCTGTTTCCAGATCTGCTGAGCGGTGCAGTCTGTGCGGGTGTGTGGCCCGAGAAAACTTGACTGATGTTGGCTCTGGAAACGATTATGAACACTACTCTTCTATCCCTTCGATTCGAGCGCTTCCCTGGTATGCGGCAGAGTCCGGGTCTCCCTCGGACGTGCTGCCGAAAATGAAACCTCTGAGTTTGGATCAGATCGATGCACCTTTTCGTGTGGCTGAGATACTGATTCCGGGGCTGAGGGAGCTTCTTGGCCAGAAAAGGGAAAAGGTAGATTAAAAAAAGTTAAGTCCGTTCCCTTCAACTTGTTCTAATGTTTCTTTGTTTCCATGTTGGATTGCTAATTTGATCTTTTTTTGTTGACTTGCAGAGCCACATGATTGTTCCAGGAAGATGTATATCTTCCCTTGAAAGCCCCTTTCACATTTTGGTAGACAACAAAGAAAGGGAGTATACTGGTTCATGTTTGCGTGTTCTGTGCTTCTTGTTTGATTTACTGTGGTATGGGGCTGTACTTTGTTTTGTGATGTGTGATGTGCTCTGCTCTGTGCTGTAATCTGTGCAGCGCACTGTGTTATGCTCTGTGTTGCGCTGTGTGCCGAGCTTTTTGCTGTATTTTGTGCGGTGCTTTGTGTTGTGCTGCGCTCTGTGTTGTGCTTTGTGATGCGCTCTGTGCTGTGCTTGTGTGGTGATGTATGCTGTGCGAACTTAAGTTTTGTGCATTAAAACAACTGCTATTGCAGAAACTTGCATCGGTTTGAATTGGGTTACAAAAAAACTTGTTTTTTCACACCAAAAGAAACAAGTTTTAAGGTTTTCAAAATGTTACCCTAGTCTAACCCAATGTGCATACTGAGATCCCTTACTGCTGCTGTTCATATCCCATGGCTTGCATCATCTCCCCCATGCCTTCAGTTTCCTAAATTGTGATAAGGTGTTCCAGGCCTTCACGAAGTATTCCCTCATCACAACTAAGCATCCTAGGCAGTTCTCCTCTCCTTATCAGTGCATCCTTTGACATGTGGGGCAACTTGTAATTGTTGCATCCCTTGACTCTAATGATTTCTATCATTGTAGCTTGATGGGTGAGGAAAACTTTTGATTATTGCTGGATCTTCTCTGTCATATGCATTGTACACTGCCGTCAGTAACCCATCCAGTGTCGTGGTTGGGGTTTCATGTTGTAGAGACTGTATCAAGTTAAAAAAAACCGAGGTCTAGCACATTAAGATCAGGTGATTTAGCTGGTTGACATACCAGGTTGATGTCAAACCCGTCAGCGTCAGCTACTGCCCGGAATTCGGGATCTGAATTCTTTATGTGTGCCTTGCAATTATCTTGTTGAATATAAATGTGCTTGCTCATGAATGGTGGCCAACGTGCTTTTATTGATGGTATGATTTCATCTATGATCTTTGCACGTGTCACGAGTCTAGTGATCTTCTCCACAGCCTTAGTTTCCATAGCCCCCCTCGGACGATTAATGCTGTTTCTTCTGGCTGCAACCCTCTCAATGAAAGGGAACACACCATACTTCCCATCAAATAGTAACACACCATCGGGGCTGTAAATTGGCCTACTAACAGCACACATGAACATGAGTTTCGGAATGTGGGATTTGTGTTGAGTGGTTCTTAAGGGCTCAGGCTCACCCGGTGCCAAATAGTAACGGACAGTCGGCTTAGTCATGTAAAACCACTTCTCATCTATGTGAATTACATTGTCCATTTGCTGGAATTGAAAGTTGTTCTGCAATTTAGATATGCAGTATTTCAACCTGCGTACCTTGTGCTGAAATGTTAGTGCAGGCTTAATACTATTTGTATGGCTTTTGATAACCTTTGCTGCCACAGCTCGGTGTAATGTGCTCTTCCCTATCCCCATACATGCACTTGTCCCTCTGATTGTTCTTCGGCTGGTTGCAGGTATTGATCTTAAGGCCTCTAGATCAATTTCCTTCCTGTTGTAGCCCGGATGCCCGGACATCCTATGTCTCATGTCCAGCGGTTGACCCAGGGAAAGTTGGAGCTTGACTCTTGACCAGATGTAGCTGATGGTTCTCTAGCTGCAATTGAACTTCATCGCTCCCTCGATTCTCTTGCCCTGAAGTATCTTCCCGTTCCTACTGTTGTCCAACAGGAACTCAGCAACATGTTGCCTCTGCTGGTTTGTCATATTCTTCTCCCCCCTCATATTTCTCGAATACCCGATGATGAAGGGAAGATCCGGCAGCAGGAGAGCAATCAGTCCGCAAGGGCTTGGTAGGGCTCGATGATTGCTGACATTTGACCTGAGGGTGAAGAACAAAAAAGACTTTCTGTTGCTAGGCTTTCTTGTTGGATTAGGACAGAGGGAATTTCATGTCTGTGGAAAGGGGAATGTGGAAGAAGATGTACAGTTTGGACATTGTAAATGTAAATAAAGTGGGGTCCAAGTTGTAGCCTTAATTTTTGGCTCTTCAGTTTGGAGCCTTAATTTTTTTAAATACTCCTAGTGAAATCAAGTGTTTTTTGGAGTTCCCTCCAAAAATCTTCAGTTTGGGGCTGGAAATCAAAGGCCCAGCAGAAATAATTAGTTGCCCAAATCTTGGGCTTAATTTGAACGAAAATAAAGGGAAACACTTAACAATTCCAGGATACCCCACTTCAACACCTTAAAATAATATATCTTTAAAAAAACTTTCAGTTTCTCTCTCCGCAGAAAGAGCTGGGACGGAGGGAGTATATTGTTGCCCATGTTAGTTTGGCATAGGGTACAATAATGGGCAATTAAATTTCACAGAAGATTCAGAAATAACTTTCTTAAATGTCACAAATTGACAATCAAAAGAATTCCACTTCTGCGAGGTATATGATTTTGAACATCATCCTAGACTGTAACATTATTAATTAGAAATTTTCTTTTTAGAGTGGGTGCGGCATGTCCATAAGCTTATGGACATGCCACTTATTTCTTACCTTATACATTGCATTTCTTAAATTACATACAAAATTTAAAATTTTTAAAAATATCTTTATATATCATATATTTTTATATTTTCACCTTCAAATACATAATATTACTTGTTTTAACTTATAAAATGCAATATTTAAATTTTATAAAAAATTACAAAAATTAAGGCAAATGCCCCTAGGGCTGTCCTTAAACTTATGGAAATGCCACATTTCCTGAGACTTTCCCTTCTTTTTAAACATATTTGAAAAGTTTCCTACCAAATGAACCCTTTTTTGAAGGTATATTTACTACAATCTTATCTCTATCAAGAACATTAGTTTAAGGAAATATATGTATAATGGTTTAATATAAAAGTTGTCTAACTGATTGCCCTTTCTACAGTGGTTATGACAGTCATTTCTATACATGTATTTATAAACTGGTTGGTAAATTAAGGTTTATATATGGAGTGTTGAATCATAGTTGAGTCGTAGGCTTGAGTTCCACTTACAAAAGAACATTCGCTTAATGACTATAATAACAAGCAGGAAAACACAATTCTGAACTAGAAAGTACACTTCTACAAACTTTGTTTGACAACACAAATATATGAGCATATTCGAAATTGATTAATTCATTCATTGTGCCATATTTGATGCAATCACATTCTCCCAAACAATAAATCCACTTATTTTAGATTTGTTGCAATCCTTAAAAAGTGTTGCTTAAAATTGTTATATTAGATCCATTGCAATACTTTTACAGGTGTCAACATAGAAGACATTGCTTTAGAACTAACACAATATGTTCAAATATTTAAGCAAACCTTTTTTAGCAGATGTAACACTTTAATAATAATTTCTAGTAAAGTATTCATGTAGCTAAATTTTGTAGTAGTGTTGAGACTAACATGATAAATTTACAAGAAAGTGATGTGCACCGTATTGCATTCGTTCGTTAACCAATGCATTAGACACAATAATTGTCATGTTTTACTTGTTGGATTGCTACTTTTAGTTAGGTTTACATGACAAAGGGTGTAGACGACCATGGTTGGTTTTCTTGTCTAAATCCCGAGTTTTGTAGACTTAATTGAAGCAAATGGACACGTATTCATGAGCATCTAGATCTTCATTTATAATCTCATTAGTAGGTTGCTCGTGGATATTTTGTCATCATTGTATAGAAGGTCATTCGCAAGAATGATAGAATATATTTGAAGGCCATTTGTAAGAGTGGTAGTAAATATGAAGGCCACGAACTTAAATTGTGGTAGTGGATGGAATTGAGCCAAGAAAGGCAAATTTGAAGTTTAAAAAGGTTAAAATTGGAAGAAGACATCAACCGACCAAATTAGCCAATCGACTGACCGGCTGACACAAACCAGGACGTCTCAGCATGAAGCCAACCGCTCCAGCACGGAGCAAAAGCAGCACGGCCCATGCCAGGGGTGCATAGCATGGACCATGACACACCCTACAACACAGATTATGCTCATTCAAGCAAAATGCATTCCTTTTTTCTCTATTTTACTCCAAATTGAATAAGTATGGGAACAGACCGTGCCGTTTGACACGGTCTGCACCGTTTCAAGTCCAAAATGTGAAGACGAGCCCACCAGGTGTGACAGATGACACCAGTCGCGCTATGTCACTTATCAAAATGAGGCTCCAGCCGACAGCTCACGCTAAACAACATGGGACGTTCAATCAGAAGCATCAAAGTAGAGGTCGAGCGTGGCCCGTGCCAGACACGGTGGGCTGCGCCAACAAAAAGGGCACGACCCATTCTAGACATGATAGGCCGCCCTGCACGGACCAATGACCTGTGCTAGACTGAGCAGGCCGTGCCAGCACAAAAGTCCCTTAGCCGGAACGGATCATGCATGTTTCCACTGGCTGTGTCCATTTCTAGTTGTGTGAGAAATCATGATTATAATTGGCTAGTTGTGTGAGAAATCACATGTTGGGAGGTCGGCTTGCCAAATCCGACGAGGGGAATCCATTTTCTTACCCTAATGGTATAGCATGATTTTTTGTAGCAACTATAGTCGTGTTGACTCTAGAGTTATCACAAGGTGTCTTTTCCTTTGCTTATCTAGGTCTAGGGATTGAGATCCACAGTGGAGTATCCTGGGATGTAATGCCCTTACTTTCAAATCTAACGGTTGTAACCTACACGAGGGATTTCCCTTTTGGGTGGGCTTTGTATACCTCTAAGCGGGGGCTCATTAGCATCAGGAGTGAGATGGCAGGGATGGTCTGCGGCTTCATAGGACTAGAGAGCATCCCTAATTACGGAGATAGTGAGATACTGCATCGTGGTAAATACCACGTGTGGCAAGCGGGGGAAATATATGGATATCTCCACACTGTGTGACGTAGTTACAAGATAGGTTTATATGTTTATATGTGAATGAATCGAGGATAGAAGTCATTACTGAATCATGTTACACAAATACCCCTAACTGCTTGTTTATATAGTTTAATCTTGTGTGACGTTTTATGCTTCTAGTTGTTAGTCGAAAAACCCCCAAAATATATTTTGCAATATTTAGCTATTGCTAACACATAGACGGATTAAAAACCCGCACGTAATTGTATTAATTTACTATTAGACACCTAGCATCTCTGTCGACAAGTTTAATTGTTAACTTGTGTAGCAAGTTAGTGGAGTAGTTAGTATTGTTTTTATTTTTGTTTTGGTTGTTAACTTTTGCATGATGAATTGAAAAGAAATCAAAGGTGAACATTTTGAAAATGACTTGGATGAGGTATTCCCCGATATTCAAACCTTACATGCCTATCTTGTTTGAATGATCACTATTGTGATACTATTTGTGTTGAGCACGGTTCTCTTAGTTTGAATGAGGATGTTTTACTTCTAAATTTCATTACTAACATGCAGCGGGGGAAGAAGCGGGCTAAGGAATAAAAAAATTCTAAGCCCCTTTCTTCTCCTAAACTCAACAAGAATGTATCCACTATTGAGAAAGATGAGTTTTTTTTTGTTTGTTTCTTCAAAGGTAAAGGGTAAAATGAGAATGATGTGGAGACCCGTCTATTGGGATGTGGTCACTGGTGGTGTCAAGGATGGTGATTTAGGCAATCCATCAATCCACTCTTCTTAGTTTTTCAAAATTTGAAGGGAAAATAAGTCATGAGAAAGACAATAAAGAAACGGTGTTTTATTTCAACTTGTAGTCTTTTAAAAAAAATTAATGAATTATTGGGGATGTGTTTGATTTTTGGTGGTGTTTTAAGGAAATTTTAGTCATCAATTTTGTTTAGAACAGTAATACTTTTGATTTTTAGTGTTTTTGGATGAAGAGATTTCATGAAAGTGTTGGAAGAAAATAATCCGCACGGGCCTCTTGCCAAAGAGCCGAGCATGATCCGCGTTGCAAGCACGGTCCGTGCTAAGGCACATTAGCATGAAGCTGATTAGGCGGCACAAACCTGATGAGGCACGTTGTGGTACACAAGGAATGCACTGGCATGAGCTGGCACCCAGCTAGCACGAGACCCCCATGCATTGGCATGAGCTGGCACACGCTAGCACGGACCCTCCACGCGTCAGCACGAGCGCCACTCGTCGGCACAGATCAGACCTATGGATCTGTGTTGCCTACCCAACCTACCCAATCAACACCTATCCTAAACCCTATAAATAACCCCCTTCGTGCTATCCTTCACCACTCCATCATCTCCCTTCTTTTTCCTCCCTTAGCTGAGCTCACCCTTCTCATCTCATTACCCAATTTTGTCCATAACTTTCCCAGTTCTTATCTGATTTACCTCCACTTGGTATCAAAATATTCATCTTGTTTAGCCCTAAAAAACCCATTAATGTTTTACCCCAGAAAAATCATGGTTTTTCGCAGAAAACTCCAAGGACCAGTTCAACCGTTAATTGAGTTTTCTCCCAAAAACTCAATTTTTGGTCCATTCCTGGTGTTGGAGTTTGCTTCAAATTGATCTAGGAGGAATTATGCACACTTCTTGAGAAAATATTTCAACACACTCTCTATTTGAGATACTCGGCCGACTTGTTAATTTGGAGGAGTTGGATTTTAAAAATTCTCATGAAAGCCCTTGGTATTTGCATGCTTGAGATTTGAGTTTATTAGTGTGGTTTTTGGATTACTGTGGTAGAGAATATTTTGTGTGTGGGAGTATTTGGTGAGAATTTTTCACCCTATTTGTTGTTGGGGCTATTATATTTGCTATATCAATCATGCATCGTAGACAGAAAGGGGAACCTAGTGTGCCATTTATGGGGTTGACCAACCTCACTGCAGCACAACAGGAAAGGTGGGGCCACCTAGTAGTGTGCCCTATTCAAGAGACAAAGTTTGTAGATGAAGAGACTCTTAAAGGTCTCAAAATCTACAAACCCGCCAGGGTACAACTAGTGAGAATCAGTATGAAGGAGTTACCACCGTATCGGCCCCCACCTAAACTAGGTATACCCTAGAATTTATGGATACTTTGATGAAGGAAACCAACAGGAAAATGGGGAGATCTGTGAGGTTTAAGTTGGGGATGTACCCCATGGCTTGACATACCCTCAGTTGTGTGAGATTTTCAATAGAAGTTTCAAGAGATGTAAAGGGTTACAATGGGACGGGTGAAGGGTTTGAGTTGTATGTTCTCTGGGCTACCATTACCCGATAACTGTGAGGGAAGGAGCAAGAAACGTGACATAGTGCATCTGACACTAAAATATGTAACCAGGTTACTAGTGTGGTGGTCATTTGTCACGGGGAGGCCACTACCGCTTTGGAGAAGGATTGTAGGAGGCTTTGGTTGATCTGCACTTGGAGAGTTTTCCCTGTTTCATTGGATGATTTCATTGATCACTGTATGAACCTCTCCACGACTCGATTTGGGTTGGTAACGATTGGTGGCATGGTATAACTTCCGGTTCAGTATTACCACCTTCCGGAGGGTGATTGGATGAGGGTGAACCCAAAATCCCCTTTTACACTCACTCTTCCAGTCATAGAGGAGGCGAGGATGATACAGATGGATGATGGGCTATCTCTTGGTTGTACAAGGGAAGAAGTTCATGAAATTGACCCAGCGTTTGAGAACCTCTTTGAGTAAGAAGTTTAAGATGCAGAATCTCATCATCGAGCTAGATGTACACTTAGAAGTGGTTTTGGGAGATCATTACTTGAGGGACAATTACGAGCAGCAAGAGAAGAACGGTCAGGAGCCCAGGCATGATGAGCAGGTCCTGGTGCATCCCACACAATATTTTCCCATCCAGCCACAGCCAACACTGCCTCAGGCTATGACACAACTTTTGGAGCAGCCCTTAGGGCCACTGCCCTCTTGTCAGCAAGTACTTGGAGGACTACCCCCTAATGAGGTGCAATTTATCCTTGAAGAGAAGCCATATTAGTCTGCAAAGCATGGCGCTAGTAGTTATCATAGGCACAACATCTCCTCCCACTATAATGATTTCGCAGAGTCTAGCAGGTGCAACAACTGTGGGCCCCCAGCTAGCCCAAGGCCTGAGCCACACAGGCACAATGTTTCAGGCCATTCTTAGTAAGAGGCTCATCCTTGGCATCATCCTTAGTTCAACCCATTCTGGGAGCATGGGTCACCAGGTTTTGCGTCAGCTTCTTCCTATACTATGTGGACTCAATAGCCGTAGTAGGGGCAGTACTGGGCACAGTCCTTTGGGGACTTCATTTTTGGGGTTAGATAGAATATGTGTACCTGTTTGGCACTCAGCAAGAATACCACAAGTGGGATGTAGCTGTGAGATTTGATAGGGTTGATGGTCAGCTACATCACATGATGGAGGCACTGCAGGATGACATTGGGGAGATCAATAATAGGTTGAGAACTTCTGGTATTGGAGATGGCTACTACCACCAGGATCCGCATGGGCAGGGGCAATGAGCTAGTCTTTGTAGATGACACTGAGTATTTTTCGGTGTCTCCAACCTCTCTTTTACCTTGGCCACATGAATTGGGGACAATGCATGAACTAAGTGTGGGGGAGGGGTTGGAACCCTTCACGGTGGCATCTCTCGTACTAGTATTGTCTTCAGCCTATGTTCTGGATGTTGAATGTTTTGATGACTATTTTTTTCATGTTTTTGTTTCTTTCCCTCATTTTAATTTTTAAACTTTTGGTTGTTTTAGGTGTGAGGGCATCTCCTTGTAGTTTGTTTTGGGGATGTGATTTGGAAACTTTTGGTGGTGTAATTGTTTTTTCTTATCTTCATGCAGTATGAAGCCCACCTTTGGGGTATTTTGTGCAATGCCAAAAAAATTGAAAATTTTGAAAAATTGATGTATACACACACATATATATATATATATACCCGGCAAAGTTGGAAACTCAAAAGGACAACTTAGGCAACAATAGGAAAAGCCCGGATAGGTCAAAATGCCAAGGTAAAAATGGGAGGCTAGGCCCAGCTAAGTTTACAAACCTAGGCAAAAATGAGAGGTCGTGTGGAAAATGGTGAGAAGTGAGCTCAACATGTGTGAAAGCTAGGATGAAAACCCAAGAGGATTCCTTGGCAAAATGAGAGAAATTGAGAGAAAACGGAAACTTAACTAAGTTGAGAATCTAGAGTTACCCTTAGTTACAACCAAGTTGAGGGTCTTTCGGATTTCCTTGGTGGTTTTTTGGAAATGACTCTTGGATTTCTTTTGGGGGACTATTCAGGGAGTAAGCTAGTTCAACACTCATCATTTTTGTTTACCTTTTTCTTCACAATATTTTGGGTGGTTAGGTTACTTTAGCATCTTCGGGGAGTGTGAGAGTTGTGAGATTCTTACTTCTTCGAAAATCTAGGGTAGCTTGAAAATAAGTTAAATGCATTGGCTAACTTATCTTTGCATGCTACACTTTGCTTAGATCTTTTCTTGTTTTTGTTTACTAGAGGACAAGTAAAGGTTTAAGTGTGGGGGGATTGATATGCACTGTATTGCATGCGTTAACCAATGCATTCAACACATAAATTATAATGTTTTACTTGTTGGATTGCTAGTTTAGTTTGGTTTACACAACAAAGGGTTAAGATGACCATTGTTGGTTTTCTTGTCTAAATTCTTAATTTTAGACTTAATTGAAGCAAATGGACAAGTTGTATTTACGATCACCTAGAACTTCTTTTATGATCTCATTAGTAGGTTGCTTGTGGATATTTCGTCATCCTTGTATAGAAAACCATTCGCAAGAATGGTGAAGATATTTGAAGGCTATCTGCTAGAATGGTAGTATATATGAAGGCCATAGACTTAAAGTGTGGTAGTAGATGGAATTGAGCCAAGAACGGAGGAAGGCATCAATCGGCCAAACCAGCCGACCGATCGATCGGTCGACATAAAAAAGCACGCACCGACACGAGACCAACACGTGCAGGCACAAGGCTAGCTGCACTAGCACAGACCATAGGCAGCACGACTTGTGCTAGGGGTGCATAGCACGGGCCATGCTAAGAGCACAGACCGTGCCACGGCCCCCAGCACGGACCATGCCAGTTGAAGCAACGTGTGTCCCTTTTTGCTCTGTTTCACTCTAAATCAGCTAGGTATAGGAATGGACTGTGCCGTTTCACATGGTCTGCACAGTTTCAAGTCCAAAATATGAAGACTAGCCCACGGAGTGTAACATATAACACGACTAGTGTCATTTTACTGATCAAAATGAGGCTCCATCCGATACGGGATATACAATCAGAAGCATCAAAATGGAGATCGAGCCCGTGCAAG
Organism: Rubia yunnanensis; assembly: GCA_037428765.1. NCBI lineage: Eukaryota > Viridiplantae > Streptophyta > Magnoliopsida > Gentianales > Rubiaceae > Rubia > Rubia yunnanensis. The sequence continues at coordinate 23,460,111 of CM075066.1, forward strand.
ACACGACACTACCCCTGCCAGACACGACAGGCCATGCTAGAAGGGACCAACGGGCCATGCTAGACCGGGAAAGCCGCGCTAGCATAAAGGTCTCTCAGTCGGCACAGATCCTGCATGTTTCCACAAGCCGTGTCTGTTGTGGCTGCTTTTAGGCCTATTTTGGGCCTATTTCAAGGCCCAATTCCCTACTACTATACATATAGACATATGTCTACTAGGCATTAAGTTTATGCTCATTTTAGACTTTACGGGTAGAGTAGGGAGAGAAAGGAGATATTTCTTCTCTCTAGAATCTTTTCTTTTCATCTTTCCATTTTTCCTTTACCCAAAGGCATTGAATCCAATGAAATACTTGGGTTCAATGCTTAGGGAGTAGTTAATTAAGCTTGGGGTAGTATTTGTATTTATGAATTGATTGTGGCTTTTTGAGAACTGTAGATTCTCCTATCTTTATGTCCTATGAATATTTGTGCTTAAACTTATGCTTTCCACTATTGTGAGATTTATGCCATGTCATTATTATGATACATCCATATATGTATGGTATTGTAAAATCGTGCTAGGCTTCATTGCTATCTTGGGAGTGTTAGAATTGTGGAGTAGGTTAAGAACACTGGGATATGAGTGCATTGATATTCACTTGAGAGAATATTCTTCTACTTTTCAAACCATAATTCTAATTGGCTAGTTGTGTGAGAAATCACATGTTAGGCGGTCGATTCAGAAAATCATGATGAGGGGAATCTCTTGGCTTACCCTGATAGTTTAGCAAGATTGTTTGTAGCAATTAGAGTTGTGCCGACTCTAGAGTCACCACAAGGTGTCATTTCCTTTGCCTCTCTAGGCCTAGAGATTGAGATCCACAATGGAGTGTCTGGTATGTAATGCCCTTACTTTCATAACTATTGATTGCAACCTACACGAAGCATTGCTCTTTTAGGTGGGCTCTGCATTATGATAAGTACCACGTGTGACAGCCAGGGGGAAATACACGGCTATCTCCACACTGTGTGACATAGGCATAAGATAGGTTTATATGTATGTATGTGAATAAATCGAGGATAGACGTCATTTATCAATCATGTTTTGCAAATACCCCCAAGTGCTATTTTATATAGTTTAATCTCGTGTGATCTTTTATGCTTGTAGTTGTTAATTGAAAAATTCCCAAAAACATATTTTGCTATATTTATCTATTCCTAACACACTGATGGATTGGCAACCGATGGTTGTGTTTAGTTGACTATTAGACACCTACCATCTCTGTGAACAAACATGGTCTTGCCACTAACTTCCCCATAGGTAGCTTTGTAGTTGGGAGCAGAATATAGTTTTACATTTGATCATCACTTATTCATTTTATTTTTTTGTTTGATTAGAATTCTTCGCTTGGGTTAGCTACATTAACGACCCTGAGTGGAGGTGGGTCAGAAAGGTAGAAAAAAAGAAGCCAGAAGGTATCTATTTATCAACTAGGGAACTTGTGTCTGGATACATGGGCACTCTAGTCCATATTTTCATTTGGGCCTTTAGCACCCAATCTTTACATACACGATAGATTAGAAATAACGTGTTTGTCAACTCTAGATATTCCAACATTATAATGCAAACAAGAAAGAAAAACTAAGAATGACTTCGTCTTAAATTTTTAATTCTGGTTTGATTGGCATCTCGGGCCGTTTAATAGTGTAGTTATGCTTTATGGTCAGGCAATGAAGAATGCATTATGAATAGCGCATAAGCCGAAAAGGTTTGAAAATCACATTAGCTCCGACTAATAGCTTTTCTAATGGATATTTTACCTTATAAGGAGTCCATGTAGAGTGTTAGGATTCTTTTCATTTCGTATCAGAATTCATATGGACCCGCACTCACATGGTAATTCTTACGGGCGAGCAATTAAACCGCAGAGTTCAAGAGATCAAATATAAGAATTTTTATTTGTTGCTTCCATACTCACCGCTAACTGCAGTAAAGTAGCTTTTGACAAGTCCGGGGTTGTCAGAGATTCTAGAATTCAAATGTTAGCTTTACACAACCCACAATCGGGCGTCACTGTAATTATGTGTCGAAAATAGCCAGTGCTTTAAATAGGTAATTGCTTGTAAGGACAGAAAATCAAATAGGCTCATATTAGGCTACGTATGAAGGGTTTAGATAAGAAAACCAACAATTGTCATCCAAACCCCTTGTGATGTAAAACCTATCTAAATCTAGCAATCTAACCACAAAATATAACAAAAGAGATGTTAAATGTTTTAGAAAATACATCCATTTGATGTCTTATCAATATGTTAACAAAAAGTCTTAAGAAATATGACTTTTCTGTAAGTTTCAGAGAGATTTGGATTTAAAATATTATTATTAATATTAAAATTAAAGATAAAATTGAAAATAGAGCCAATTTTTGTTGAAGGGGTAGACACATGATTAGAGACCTAATGGTCATATCAATATGTTAGCATACCTAAAAAACTCGTATTAATTAAGGGATCAAGATCCAACTTAATCCATTTACCAACAGGTCACATGACGCCTCTTGTTCTCTGAACTTCTCCTCCTCCTCTAATATCCTTCTCCCTCTCCAATTCTACTTCTTCCCTAATATTCTTCTTCTTGGATTACTAATTTAACTTTTGAATCGCGGCCCTAGGTTTGAGAAGGGTGACCCTGAACTATGCTTGGGGTTTAATTTTTGTTTGGTACATGCATGAGGGAATGGAATCTTCAAGCGAGAGACTTAAATCATTTTCTGTTCTAATACTTTGAAAGAATACAAACAAGTTCTATGAGTAGTGTCGGTTCACCCCCTAGTGTTGTTTCCATGCTTGTTTTATGCTTTTTCAATGATGACGAATGATTTTATTTAGTGTTGTGTTAGTTTTCTGAAATGAACAATTCAAAATTTTATATTATTCAGTAAATATAATTTTATATCTCTATAGATACACACACAAGTCCCCTTGTTCAAACGGACATGTATCCAATATCTTAAATATTTTATTAACTTAGAACTTATGATGTTTTGATCCACACTTGAGCATGACAACCGTGTCCAAGTCCGGGCAACTTAGCCATAAACTTCCCCAAAACTCTAATAAATCGTCTTCCATTTTTCCTCCTTTCTTTCAAGAAACGTTTTTTTTCCCGCCTTCTTGAATGTTTCTTTGTTATACTTGAATGTTGATAGAGAAAGCCTCAATGATTAGGATTGTCTGTATTAGGTAAATAAATATAGTACAATAGTAAAACCCTAGAGAACACAACATGGGCCATGGGCCCAATATCAATCCAATTCCTCTATTTTAACATCCCCCCTCAAGCGAAGTGTCGGATTTACCGAAACGCAAAGCTTGAACCTAAAAAACTCAAACGAGGGCTTAGGAAGCCCTTTGGTGAAAATGTTAGCTAGCTGCAACGAGGTAGGAACATGACTAACACGAACCTTGCTCATAAAAACCAACTCACGAAAAAAGTGATAATCTACATCAATGTGCTTTGCCCGCTTGTGCGCCACAGGATTTTGAGCCAAAACAATTGCACTATTGTTGTCACATAGCAATAGAGGCAAACCAGCCAGCGAAAATTTCAGATCCCAGAGAAGATGAGACAACCAAACAACTTCAGCTGCAGTGTTTGCAAGAGCACGATACTCAGACTCAGAGCTCGAACGAGAGACAGTGGATTGCTTCTTAGCACTCCAGGACACCAAGTTACCACCCAGAAAAACTGCATATCCATATGTAGAATGTCGAGTCTCTACGCATCGAGCCCAATCAGCATCAGAGTAAGCACAAACATCAGAAGGGCCACTAGAATGAAAAACTAGACCATGATGTAGAGTCCCAGCAACGTATCGAAGAATCCTGGTAACAGCAGCAAAATGGTCATCCCGAGGATCCTGTAGAAACTTACCAGAGTTGACCGCAAAAGCCAAATCCGGTCTAGTGATAGTGAGATACTTCAAGGCACCAACCAATGAGCGGTATAGTGTAGGATTCCCAAACTGAGGACTCGAGCTGCTATGAAGCTGTGAAAGCGGAACAAAAGGAGTAGTCACTGGAACGGGAGCAGTCATCCCTGCCCGGCGAAGAATATCCCGAGCATACTTAGTCTGACCAAGAAAAAGTCCCTGAGAAGTAGAAGAAACCTCAAGGCCCAAGAAATAGTTTAGATGGCCCAAATCCTTGATCGAGAATTCCTGATCAGTGCGAATAATGAATTGACGGATAGCACTCACATTGTTACCAGTGAGGATGATGTCATCCACATAGACCAAGAGATAGAGTAGAGTAGTGCCACGAGAGAAAACAAATAGTGACGTATCTGAGGAGCTGCAATGAAATCCAAGCTCACGAAGATAAGAACTAAAGCGATCAAACCAAGCTCAAGAAGCCTGTTTGAGGCCATAAATTGCTTTCCGAAGCCGGCAGACACAATTCGGATGAACAGAGTCCTTATAGCCAGCAGGCTGAGCCATATAGACGGGCTTATCAAGAACTCCATTAAGGAAAGCATTCATGACATCCAACTGATGAAGTGGCCATCGCCTCATAGTAGCAATCGCAAGCACCGTACGAACAATGGCAGTTTTGATCATAGGACTGAAAGTGTGATCAAAGTCAAAACCTGGTACCTGAGAATATCCCTGAGCAACAAGGCGTGCTTTGTACCGATCAACGCTCCTATCAGGATGATACTTAACACGAAAAACCCACTTTGACCCCACAATATTAGCATATTCAGGCCGAGGAACCAATTCCCAAGTATTCTGAGTCCGAAGGGCAGTCATTTCCTTGTCCATAGCATGAGCCCACTTAGGATCCTTAATAGAAGCACGATAATCCTGAGGCTCCACTTGATCCATAACCTTAGCCAGAAGACCAGTAACAACAAAACCCTCAAAAGACTTCTCTTTACGAGTACCATCCTGATTCTGATTAGTCATATGATGAACACGTGGTGGCGGAGAGGTCCCGGAATCCGAGGAAGAAGAGGAAGCCGAAGACGTAGACAACGGAGTCGAGGGCAGCGAAGTTGAGGGTGTGGTTCGAGGAGAAGATGGGGTTGTCCCCGAATCAACAATCACTGCATTAGGCAAATGAGCCAAAGCATCAGTAGGGCATAGGGTGCATGGCGGAATGACCAAGGACACAACCGGAGATGGAGACTGGACACCAGATGTCTGATCGGGATCAATGAAATTAAGAACATCCAAGTAAGAGAATGACTGAGTAACACTCTCATTAGCCATAGGAAAGCAAGTCTCGTCAAAGCGAGCATGTCTAGTGATGTAAACCCGATTAGTAGAAGGATCCAGGCAACGAAAACCTTTATATTGAGAGTTGTACCCGATGAAGATACAAGGAATACTCCACGGTGAAATCTTATGATCAGCATAAGGTCGAACAAATGGATAGACCCGACATCTAAATGGCCAAAAATTGGAATAATCGGGAGAATGCCCAAAAAGTAAACCGTAGGGAGATGCACCATCAAGAACCGGAGTAGGAAGACGATTAATGATATGCACTGCCGTGGTGAAGGCATTTTCCCAATGAGAAAGCGGCAAATGAGAATGAAATAGCATCGTCAATCCCATTTCAAAAATATGACGATGTTTCCTCTCGGCTCGCCCATTTTGCTCCGGAGTATATGGGCAAGAAACCTGATGATGAATTCCCTTAGAGACAAAATGGGACCTTAGTCGATTATTAATAAACTCCGTTTCGCCATCACTTTGAAAAATTTTAACGGTAGAGGAGAACTGGTTCTCAACAAACGCCTCAAACTGTATATAAATGTCAGCGAACTCAGATTTCTGACGAAGCGGGTATAGCCAAGAAAATCAGAAAAATTATCAACAAATATCGCATAATAAAGAAATTCATTTTCAGATAAAACAGGAGTAGGACCCCATAAATCGCAATGAATCAAATCCAAAACATGTTTAGCCCTCTTGGGATTATTAACAAAAGATTGCCGCTGTCCTTTAGCCATAACACAAGGGGCACACAGGCCAGGCTTAGGTAATAAAGAAGATGAAAACAAATGTCCAGTTTTAATCAAAACAGAAATAAATCTGGGTGCCACATGACCCAAATGAGCATGCCACAACTCAAATGATGCTCGGTGCTTATTCTGAGAAATCAAAGAAACAAGTGCAGATTCCCCTTTATCCAACACATACAGACCATCCTCACTGTGGCCTCTTCCCTTTACCACCCTGGTCACCTTGTGCTGAATGACAAATTTCCGATCATCAAAAATCACATAAGCATTAAGGTCCTTAGTAAGTTTACTGATTGACAATAAATTCTTAGTGATTTCAGGAACAAGCAGAACATCATGTAAACGTAAAGAAGGTGTAACTTGACAATCACCAAGAGAATCAATATAAATAGAGTGGCCATTGCCGACAAAAACATGAGAGGTACCATGATATGGAGTCACGCTCTCAAGCGTCGAAGCATTCGACGTAAGATGACTTGTAGCCCCTGAATCAATGTACCAATCCGAGGTGATAGGAGAGGGTTCCAGCAGGAGAGAATTCTGCAATTGCTGGGTCAGATTTGCAGTTTCAGAACGCCGGAGATTTGGAAAGAGGCAGAAGCAAGTTTGAGCCGAATGTCCCAATTTATGACAAAAATTGCAAACGATCCATGATCTGCCAGAACCAGCACCTGCCGAGCCACCAGAACCACCAGACCTGGCATCAGAACATCCACGGCCGCCAGAACAACCACTTTTTCCAGCGCGTGAGGCCTAGCGCCTCCACCGCGCGCGTTAGCCACCGGCGTATGACTCCACGTGCCACCACCAGAGGGTGTTTCGACCGCCAAAAACGCGGCAGTACCAGGGAGGGCCTGATTTGAACCATATTGTCCCTGCAAATTCTGTAAAAATGACTCATGGTTCTTGGCTTGAGCAACGACGTGAAGAAGGATGCATGGGAAGACATTCTCGTAAGTGTCTTCTAATCCTCCATTGTTCATGTCAACTTCGTTACATGTCGCACTAACAACATGTGTCCTTATCCTCCAGATTAGCTGGGATATACAAACGAAAATGACTTTCAATGAGATGAATAAGTTCCAAAATAAATGGACAATTTATGTAGGAGAAAAGTGGAGGAATTGGAAGACTAGGGTGGCGAACAAGTACATTGTGCAAAAAAACCGGGCTCTTGTGCATGGAGAGACTATCGCTGGATGGACAAAAATGAGTGGGAGCTGTTTGTGAAACACAGGTCAACCCCTGAATTCAAGGTACTTCCTTCAATATTATTTTCTCTAGTCTTTACGATGAGAGCAGTTTACAAACTGATGTCCAAACAGGCGGTAAGTGACGCAGAAAAATTAAGCGCCTCACAGAAGGACTACATCCATCACACGGGGAATGGAGGGAACCGTAGGGTTGCAGTAGAACTCGAGAAGAGGAAAAGAAACATTAAAATTGAGGCACTTCTAGATGAAGGTCAGAGTGTAGAAGAAGCAGAGGCTTTAGTTCAAAGCAAGGAATTCAAACCGGACCGCTCGGAAGTGTTCCTTGCCGCTAACTGGGACTATAAATTATCAACCTACACCAACGACTCAGTCCGAAGAGCAGCCCCCACTATTGTGAGCATAATTCATAATTGAATCTATCTCAATTGATATTCTTTTATGTTATCCCAATCAAATGGCTTATATTTTCTTTGTTTCTCAGAAAAACCTTTTGGATAAGAAGCAAAAGGGAGATTTGGTTATACATGGAAAAGAAGATATTCTAGTTCAAGCAATGGGTAGGAAGGATCACGGGGGTCGTTGGAGAGGTTTCTCCGCAACCTCTAAGGTGAACGAGGCCCTACCACATATGACTGTCACCCGTTACGCATCTAGTCGATGTGGGAGCACAAACACAAAACCATCTGAGGAAATTTCAAATTCAAACAAACAACCAACAGATGTCATCGAGCTCAGGGAAACATTTGTTGCTTTACTTGAGGCCCAAACAAATTGGCTAGCTGGATAATTGGGTAAAGCAATTCCCCCAAACTTGGATGCCCATAATTTCCTTGCTACATCTTCGACCCCCACGAACAAGGACAACCAGGTATTCATTCCTTCAGCATCGGGATGTAGTGACCCACAAGGAACTGCAGCGGATGACAAGGTAGTCCAAACCGTGAACTGCAATCGTATTTGTTCCTTTCTTGCTATGTGATTTGTAGTATATGTATTTCCATTTCCTAATTTGGACAAATTTTGTGGGGATACAGTTTGTTGCTGATGAACGCTGGAAGCTGTAGCACGCTGTAGCTCTCAGTCTCAGCTGGGCACTGAAAGCTGCAGCGAGCGGCAGCCTTCGGCAGCTACATGTACAATTCATTACTTATTATCATCTATCGCTTGCACTTCCGACTTTATCTGTTTTCCTTCAATATAGAATACTTAGTTATTTCCCGACCGATGTATTTACCCAATCTCTAAGTTCATCTCTTAGAGAGGAAAAAATGTTGCCTATATGTTTTGAACCATCATGGAGAAAGGGAGGTAGCTGCATTCGGTATATTCTTTCCAAAGGAAGCGGAAACTGGCTTACCCATCAAGTGGGAGCGAGTAAATCTAAAAGGACTTGTGATCATACCAAAGGCACCTTTGCCGATTGAACACGAAGAATTTGAGTTTGTCACTCAGGCCATTGGATATAACATTCTATGGCCGGGGAAAATGATAAGAGTCATAGAGCAACAGGATGATGAGGTGTGATAATTGTATTCTTCTTCTCATCGGTGCTCATATATATCTTTCTTGCTAATACAATAACATGATATGTTATTCATCTACGAACGTAGGAGAACGAGCAGCAACCGCCTCCACAAGAAATGGTGGTCGACGAAATTGGAAGTCCTCAAACAAACCTCACACCAGTGGCTAAGGAAGATACTCCTTGTGGAGAGGTGGCCGCTCGATCGGTAAAAGGGGAGGTACATACCCCCATAATATTTCATTCTGACTGATTTTCTCCTACGCATCACTAACATTTTACCCATTAGCAACTACCAAAAGAAAAAACTACATCACCGGAGAATGGGCAACCAAATCCTCCCTCGTCGATTTCTCCCCAATATATATTTGTGAGAACTCATTTCAGCTTTTACATTATCATCCACGACTGAATTACATACAAATATTGTTCAAATAACATTATTAGATTCTGAATGTAATGATTAGGGAGCAATGGAAAACCAAGAATGCATCGCTGCTGTTCACCAGATTAATGATGCTTTACGGCTATCTTCACAAATATGTGGACCAGACAAAGTATTCTGCATCAATTTCAGCGCAAATTTGTTCGGATCAGAAGAAGTCTACACTGCCATATTTACTAACAAGATACGACTGTTCATGAACAGCTTGGACGCAGCTGATGAAATGGAGTGGATCAGTGGGTGCCAACTTGATATATGGGCATCGTAAGAAGTGCATGCTTTCATTATTCATAGATACAAGTATCATTATATTTGCTTCACTAACCATATTAATTTGCAAGATACCTCTGCGATGGGGTGGTACGTGGAGGCCACGTCCAGTTTATTCCTTCCTCTTCGAACTCAATGGCTCAGAAGGCAAATCAAAGGGTGGTATTGACTGTGGACGAGGTTTCGGCTGTCATGTGCCGCACTGAAGAAAAGATGTACATCTTCCCATACAATCGAGAGTAAGTTCCATTCATTTTCCGAGTAGCTAGACCCGCCCATATGGAAGCGAAAGCAACCATGTGCTGTGATTTTATTTTAAGAATATATCTTAAGTACTTTTGTTTTTCCCTTTTTCCCATAGGGACCATTGGTTTTTGCTTGTCTTCGTACCAGAAATCGATCGAGTATAATGCATCGACTCAATGACTGGGGGAATTTCCAAATGAAATAGATCATGCCTTAAAATGATTCATTTGTAAGTGGAACACATTCGTTTCTTTCCTTCAGCTTCGATGTTTTTCAAAAATGGTTGTTCCCGTAATTGTGTTCTTGTACGTTTCGCACTCTCCTGGCTCAATTATTTACAATTACTGTTACTTAGTATGTTATCATATATTGTGTGAACCCCAATTTTTTAAAATAATATTCCTCATGTTGACAAAAACAGGTTTCCATCTATTGTAGGATTGCAACAAAATATCGACGGTCCAATTCCAAACAAAATAGGTCCTACCCTTCTAACTACCTTGGGATGTCATAAACATCATTGTACGTATCATCTCATACCTTCATATTTCACGTGTCATTTTCATCTTCGTAATCGGTTCAACAAATTATCTTTTCCATCATCAGCACAAGATACAAAGTAGTACTTGGGAGTGCGGATACCATTGCATGTATTACATGGAAAAAATTGTTAGGCACGTACATGACATTGACATTATTTCGGTACGTTTTCCTACAATTCTTTTATGTATTTGTTATCCTCACATATACATCCTTCTCTTAACATGTCATTTTATGCATTGTTTCAGCAATTCCCGGAAGATTACACTCCACTGGGGAGCGATGAACTGCGGAGTATTTCTTTGAAATGGGTTTATATTTTTGCAAAAAATACTCTGCCAAAATGCATAGCTCAATTGAATATCATACAAGGACTTGCACAAATCGTCGGATAGTGGTTAGTATTATCTGTTACAAGAAAGGTAATTGACCATCTCTTCTGATACTCATCAAATTCGACGCTGAGGGGGGTTTCAGTATCTTAGGACACTACGAAACACTTCATTCTCTTCTTTTGCTAGTCATATATTATACTTCATCGGATTCAATGCTTTCTTCAACCTACTTTCTTGTCTATGCATCATTGTGGCTCGCAATTTGTTCAATTTGCCTTCGTGCACCATTCGGTTACTACGCACAACAAATATTGGGTACCATGCCTGGAAAAAAAAGGAACTGGCTGTGAGAAGATGAACGCTGGAAGCTGCAGCACGCCGCAGCTTACAGTGACCACAATAGTTACTCACGCTTTTAGCACCGGTTTCTTTCGATTAGAGAAGCGGTGCTAATATTAAACGGTGAAAAATTAACGCTTGTAGCACCGCTTTCAAAACCGCTACTAAAAAAAAGGTGCGATCATAACTGGTGCTATATTTACTTCATTGCACCGGTTTTCAAACTGGTGCAACAAATAAACAACTCTAGCACCGGATTTTTTACCGGTGCTAACATATAACCGGTGCAATAAAACTATTTTTTATCACCGGTTCCCAAACCGTTGCTAAACTATAACCGGTGCAATTTACTTTTCTGTCACCGGTTTAAAAACCGATGCTACCTACAAACCAGTGTTAGATAGAAAGATTTAACACCGGTTCCATAGCCGGTGCTAACAAATCTGGTGTGACAAAATTTTATTTATCACCGGTGTTATAACCGGTGCAAGAATGGCAAAACTTACACCGGTTTTTTCTAGCACCGGTTACAAAAAATTGGTGCTAATTTGGTACATTATAGCACCAGTAACTTAAACCGGTGCAAAAAATAACCGGTGCTAATAAAAGAAATTTAGCACCGATTTTGCTTCAACCGGTGATAATGTAGCATCGCTTACTTAGGCACCGGTTTTTTAGCCACTAAAAAACCGGTGCTAGGAACCAAAACAACCGGTGCTAGAGGTGTCTTCGTGTGGTAGTGTTTTCCCCACATTTTCACTCAAAAACCCACCAAAACTCAATTCTCCCATCTTCTTCCATCAAATCTTTGCATACATCCTTCCTTGATGTTGATAAACCAAAACCCTACACTAGGTGCTCAATATTCAATAGATTTGGAGTGGTAACAAGAAAGGAATGGGAATCTACAAGGGCTTTGAAGGATAAAGAATGAGGTAAACAAAAATAATCTAAAAATAGACTATATGTGGGTTTTTCATGCTCTAAAACAAATGTGTCATCTAATACACCATTCTTCAATATTGTGCTGATGTTCAAGTTTTATCCATATTGAGCTATTGTGCTGTAAAAAAACTTTGTGTTTTGTTGTTGGTATATTTGATATGGAGCATGATTGATTAATCATTTATTTATTGTGTGTTAATTTTTTAGGGTTTCTCATGCTCGTTGAAGTGATCAATTAATGGATTCTAGATTTTGGTAGTGCGATAATGTCTAAGAAACAAAGTCGTGAAGAACATTATTGTTTCGAAGGTAGGAACACCGTAACAACGGTAGCTAATGATAAGGAAGACGAGGGACCCGTAGTGGTAGGAGTTGTAAAAACAAACTGTAGAGCGCTAGAGTGGAGGATGGAAAGAAAGGAATTGACCCCCTTGGTTTTCAATGCAAATGTTAGTTTCTTGTCATTGGAGCATGCAAAGTGGTCTATCTCGGTTGGGAAAGTGGGTCGGACTAGGGTTGACATACGTTACGATAGTTGGCACAATGTGCTGAAGGATTACAAAGACACCCTTTGGATGGAATGCAACGTACATCTATGTACATGATTTCATTTCCTTTCTAATCCCTTGTTTTACACTAACAAAATTATATAAACCCATAGTGTCTTAGAAATTTCATAAAACCGTAGAGACCATTTGAAATCGAAGCACCGGACATGGACGACTTAAGGAAGAGGACGATGAACATGCTACCAAAAAGTTGGTGAGAACACAAGTACACATTATCAAGAGATTATGTCTAATCAACGGGAAAAGGCGACTGTCCATGGCTTACATACTCGTATAATTAACGAGAGAGTCAGAAAATCCACAAAAGAAGAGCATTAGAAAATGGAAAAAAAATGTTAGTACACTAAAAACACGTAATTGTATTATGGTTTTGTAGTGTAAATGTCACATGGCTTCCCATGTTTCTCGTAGGGTACGAGAGATGAGAAAAAAAGATTTGCGGCAATGAATCGATTTGGTTATGCCTTGGCTGAACTAGAGATGATAAAGGAAAAATATGAACAAGATGTTTTACTTGTGATGGAGGGGGGTGGACGGGGAGGAAGATCGGCAATTGGTTGTACCATTGGAAGTCAAAAAAATAGATCAGTGTGATCTATTCTTTAGAGGTCAAATAAACAATAAGGGTGGAAATATGCAAAGGAAGAGGCGATTAAAATTGCGGAAAAAATGGTAAGATTTTATTTAACTTGTTCTATTTTTAACTTGCTGTTTATTGTTGAGAAAGAACATGGAGTCGCATTATTTACTGCTGAATATATTTTTTCTGAATTACACTAGGCTAAATTGAAATAATATGAATAAGATGGTACATTCATTCCAATCAGAAAGGATGATATTTTGTGCGAGGCCACCGGAAAATCTGATCACCTGGGATGCGAGCGAGGGTTTGGTGCTTTTGTGACTCAAAGAGAGGCTTTTGGCATTGTACATTCATATTATAAGGCAAAACCTTTGAGACTATACACTTTGCAAAAAGACGCAATTATGAGGGACAACAAATTAGAACAACAAGAAATCCTAATTCGCAAATTAGTGAATCACATCGGACTACAATTGCGTGACAACCTGAATGATCTGAATAACGATTGGGAACGGCCTTCCAGATGATCTCAGCACTTTCCAGGTGAAATAGAGGTGAACCACAACGTATTGCAACAAATGCCAAGGATTGAAGATTTTCTTAATCAAAACATCCCCCCCCAAAAGGTTAAATTAATTATTTTATTCATTTTTTACTATTTTTTGACGATATTAATTTATTCATTAACTAAATAATATAGGGTTATGTGAGATTTTCATAGAGGTGGGTGAGAGTGCAAACCCTCCTCCATGTTGCGGATGGTATTTTCTACGAGTGTGTGAAAAATCACCATTCAATTCCAATCCCCGATGGAATGGCAAGGGTGATGGTGGACAAAGCCTATGTGCAAAATGCAAGCTTACCAGTGCCAGAAAAATATTATATGAAGGTAAGAACCGCTCAAGGGATTTTCGTTCTATGGCTTGGACGTCTAGTATACGTCGATCCTACGAAAGACGGACATTTGAAGGTTACCCGGCCATAGACAGACAAAATAATTCCAAAGACTACAAACGTTAAGAGGCCCGCTATAGGAAAGCCAAAAGTCCAGAAGGGTTCCCAGGCATTCAACGATATTTTTTGCAATTTACTCAAGGCACAACATCATACCTCCACCTACACATTTTTGGGAAATGAAGGTATTTTGGAAGAAATCGAGAAATAATTGCATTGAGGAGTGATCTGGAGGAATTCTGCAAGTGTGACCAAGTGAACCAAACAATCATGCCCATATTCCTATTGTAAGTGAGTTGATTAATTTTCTAAAATTTTCCAATCGTGTACTTTTTGCATTCCAATTTTTTTCTTGTCTAATCTTCAACATTATATGGCTAAGATACAAGTATTTCTTTGCTAATCAAAGAGGAAAGGGTTAGGTAGGATACTTGTGTCCATTGATGACACAGGGGATTGGTTGTTCTATACAAGACCGGATTGGTTACGTTCGAAAATGCATTGCACGCAGGGATAAAAAATTATTCGTTGCACCTTACATTGAGAGGTGATGTTTTCAATTTTATATTGTCCTAAATTCCCTTTTATGTTAGGGTTTGAGTACATTTGTTATTAAAGTAAATTTTTGATTGTAGTGATCATTGGAGATTAATTTTGATTATTCCGGAGAAGAAGCGTGCATACTGGATGGATCCGTTTCACTTTTGACTATCAAAATCTATTTTCGATATCTTGGAGAGTGCATTCGATGGGTTGAATGTGACAACGGCCTTTTGTGTAATACAAATCAAGGTATGAATTCAATATACATTTACAGTTAAATTAAAGTTGATAGTTATTATATCGTAATTATATTCTCTAAATATCAGTGCAAGAAACAAGCACATCCCTAGGAGTGTGGCTACTACGTAATGTTATATGCAGCAGAATCTGTCAAGGATACATGATTTGATTTCCTTGAAATTGATAAAGTGAGTATTGCTTGAAGACTTGCCTACTCTTTTTTATTTAAAAAGTACCACATAACAACTAATAATGTTTACCATTTGCACAGATGTTCCCAAAGGATTCTAATTCATATTTTCAAGATGACATCAATAATGCAAGAAATTGTTTGGCATGACATCTAGTTCATGTACGATCTGCGACTCTTGGTGCTCCGAATGTGGTACCATAGAAAATTTTCCAACGCTCGTGACATGTATTATGAGGTATAGAATTTGCATGTTCTCTATTCCTATCTATATATAGTTGCTTCATTAGCCTTATCCATAGATTTTTGTTGAAACTATGATTGTGGTGTTGAGTGTTAAGTAGCATTAGGCATTGACATGTCATTTGTGGAATAGAAATGTTGGTGAAATCTATTCCTATGTATACATACTTGCTTGTTTGGCGTTATCTATACGCTTTATAAGCCCATACAATGTGTACAATGATTAATCGAAATTGTATTGTGCTGGATTCATATTAATGGGGTTATAGCAATGAATGAAAGTTTTTTTTCCATTGTAGCTGAGTTTCCTTCTGCATTCGGAAGCTTTTCTTGGGTTTTATAATCATGTTTCTGAAGACATGAAACTAGGTTACGAATTCGGAAGGTTAAAAAATGACACAAGTTATGAACTCGGAAGGTTTTTCTTATAAAAACATGTAATTTGACAACAATTCCAGGTTAGGACCGGAAGTAACACGTGATGTAGGAAATATATAGCACTTCCGGTACCGGAAGTGCCACACCATCCAACATGCTTCCGTCAGTTCTAAGTTGTAAATATGAAACGATTTGTCAGCTGATGCAGTAACCCCGAAATAGTTCCCGGGCACCCATCAGGTACCGGAAGTAGTATACATTTTCGGTACCATAAATGTATTAAACACACGAGGGGCTCAGGTTCCTTCCGATATCGAAACTCAATTAAAGGCATTTCGATCAACCTGACAATGGTGGAAATTAACTGCCTTCTATGGTGACCAACAAAGGCGGTTCTCGGAACCACCTTTGATCAGTGAGGATCAAAGGTCGTACCAGAGAAGGTACCAAAAAATACCTTCTCTCGTCCAATAAAACTGCCTTTAATCTGAGTTCTTGATTTTAATATGCTAATTATTTAAAATTTGGATGCAGGTGTGCATGAGCTGGGATTTGGACGTCAGTAGGGAGGACGCATTTGCATCCTCTCCTTGCTGAATTTTTTTTTCACGAAATTTAGAGGACGCATTACAAGAATGTGTCCTCTGTTAGGCCTTTTTTTTTTTGGAAAATGATGAGAACTCATTCTATGAATGAGTCCTCTATTTTCCCAATTTTTTCCCCTGAAAATGGAGTCCTCTAATTTCGTGAATTTTCCCAATTATATTGGTAATAATTTTTGTTGCTGAATATTTTTCTTCCCGAAAATGTAGTCCGGATTTGTTGTTTTATTCCAGGATATTTTTCTCAGTTTGATCATATTTTTTTGATGGGGTCACATGAAATTTTTATGTCCAGAAAATTTATTTTATATTCCCAGAAATGTAAGATTTTTTTGTCGATTATAGATGTGTTAAATGGGTCATGTTGGAATTGTAGTGAAAAAGAAATTGCAAAAATTTTAATAACGTATTGTCTGAAGAAAAATCCGCAATGCATCTAGTTTCGTTGTTTTTAATTAATTTTTTTGTAGATTCGGTAGAGGAAGCATCTTGAATTTTTTAAACTCGTGTCCTGATTCAACAAATGCGTATTCAACAAAATGTGTCGTGAATTTAAGTAATGAAATTTCTTTTAATGCAGTAAAGTATAACTTCTTATTTTTCATATACTTGTTTTTGGTGAAGATTGCATAATTTGACAAAGTAGGATTGTGTGATTTCCAATTTTTGAACTAGTCTTGAATATAGGAGTAGATGCTGAATTATTGCATAGTTATAATGAATATAAATTAGCATAAATGAACAATAGCCGAACAATACGTGTGAAATGTAATGCTAATCAGTGTTGAATGGCATGTAATGTCCTAATGACGACCTTTGCAAAGCTTTCCACCCGTTCCACACGGGGGAGGACGTCGGGTCCTGGATGTCCGTCGTGGAACAGCCATCTCGGTAGGTACATGTACTTCCTCACGTGGAGCTCCTCATTCGAATCATAATAGGCATGTGGAACACTACCTATATGTAATGGAGCGGTAAGCGACATGAATGCTTGACTAGCTGTGGGAGTAACATATGCAGTGTGATCTGATGTAGTCATATCGTACTATGACGACCATGTGATGGTTTGCCAATCGGTGGACTCGCATGTGAGGGTCCATCTTGTGTTGAACCAGTGTGTTCTGTTTGGCCCCCAACACGTGACCTCCAACCTCCCTGTCGACCACGTGGAGCCTGACGGTGGCTTCTGAGGTCAGTATATCTCACACCAGGGGGAGGCTCGTCATAGTGCACAAACGGCTGATAATACTGCAGTCTAGAGTGCTGATGCGTGTATTGTAGACTCCGTGTGACAACACCATTGATTCCCCTGATAACGTCCGCGAAACATGGGGGACATTCATCCAGATTAATGTCTGATATGATGTGCACCTCGGTCATTGCCTGCAACTACAGAATCGAGATAAATATGTTAGATATGCAATGTTGAGGAATCCATAGTATTATTTCTTGAAAATATTCGAAATTTAGGAAATACCATATACTCCATAGTTGCACCGTCTCCATGGAAACCCTCTGTAGCTGTTAGAGGTCATCCTGGCTGATCAATCATGGTCACCATCTTGCGAAAGTACCACTACATATATTCACGGCTAGGTAGGTATGGATCTGCACACCCAAGTGGGTTTACTTGTTGATCGGATCGATGTTCCCAAGTATCGAGATATCTTCTCAGTTCGATACGCCAATCCATGCCAGACCTTCCTCGATGATCTCTAGTATGAAGCAGTTTATACTCATCCCTACTAACCAACTGGGTGGGTATTGGCTGGATTAGGCCAAACTTCCTGAGAACACGATGTGCATGATGATACTTTACAGCATGCCAGCAAATGAGGTCAACGCAAAGTAGCCAATTGTTGCTACCAGCTGTATAGTACCACGTGAGTTGTTCCACGACATCCGCTGTGTATGGCTGCCAAATAAACTGAAACACCATGAAGGTGTTGCGGTTAGGTAACTAAAACCATTTTTCCCACGAAGTCAAAAATCATAATCCAAATTGGCCTATAGCTGATTGTGATTGAGAGATGTGAGCTGATCGCGGTACACTTTCAAAACATGCATCGGTGATTGTGATAAATCGTAACAGGCTCTCCACCTATGAGGAACGGAGTGAATTATATTAGCCAGTATATGGAATTTCTTGTGGTTTAAAAAGAGTGTCTCTTGACTAATTCGGCACGTACCGAGACCCAACATCACTCATTGTCACTGTTATTGGTAGAGCACCTGCAGGTCGGATGGATGGTATGCGCTCCCATGCCCACAACTGTCAATAAATATAATCAAATGTAATATAAAGTAATGTTATGGACAATATGTACAAATGACCACGAAGTCAAAAAATTATAATCCAAATTGGCCTATACCTGATTGTGATTGAGAGATGTGAGCTGAACGTGGTACACTTTCAAAACATGCATCGGTGATTGTGATAAATCATAATAGGCTCTCCACCTATGAGGAACAGAGTGAATTATACTAGCCAGTATATGGAATTTCCTGTGGTTTAAAAAGAGTGTCTCTTGACTAATTCAGCACGTACCGGGACCCAACAGCACTCATTGTCACTGTTATTGGTAGAGCACCTGCAGGTCGGATGGATGGTATGCACTCCCATGCCCACAACTGTCAATAAATATAATTAAATGTAATATAAAGTAATATTATGGACAATATGTACAAATGACTAGATTGACCACCTAATTTACCTGTAGCAAGACAAGTGGGTCAGATATGGATTTAACTTGTGGAATTGCAGCGTCACATAAGCACCGGTACAAGTGTGCAAGAATGGAACTCCCCCAACTGTACTGACGTGCTGCACCTAGGTCCATCAGTACCGACAAGTAGAGTAATGGAATTAGGTGTCCAGATGTATCTGACATGAGCATTCTCCCAACCAGAAGTAGAATGAAAACTCTCGCACGTTGTTGACATTGTACATCAGTAGGATGAATAGGGACCGGACTATGCAATAAGTTTCCCAACCAGGTTGCCCTAATGCGACCCCCTCGGATAAAACTGGGGTCGGGTGTAGCACCCAGGTAGTCCGTGCACACTCTCATCTAGTCCTCCGTACGCCTATTAGTGTCTACTCCTGTGACTGGGATCCCATCGATCCGAAGACCCCATAGCATCCCCACATCCTGCAATGTGACCGTAGCCTCCCCCATCGGTAGGTGAAATGTGTGCATCTCGGGTCGCCACCGCTCCACTAAGGCAGTGATGAGTGAATGGTCTATGTGTATCGGTGTGGAATCAGGAGTCCCTAGAATCCTAAATCACGCACGTAGCTCATAACTCTGTCAGGCATTCCTTCGGTCCAGCATGCCCCATCGCACCGCCTCACCTGCAGTGCCTCATCCTCTAAGACGCCGTTGTACAATGCACGAGCACGATGCTCCTGATAAAGGTACAACAAATCCTTCTCAATAGGTCCTGGATAATACATTGTGTGTCCCTGTTTACAATTATAACATGTAAAAATTAATTATTCAAGATTGCCACAAAGGCAACTTATACTACATCATGTCATACGTATTAGACAAATAAAAGTTTTACTACATCATGTGATAAATATTCCACGTTACGCAAGTAATACTACAAGTAATACTACAGAGGTAATATTACAAACACTATATGACAACATGACACTAAGCACGGCCATGCCTACGGATGCTCCTGGATTCACCCGGCACCCTCTTATCCATCTGATTCCTTTTCCTTCTCTCCGCAAACTGTCCACGCCTCCTATTGCGAAACTTTTCTGCATCAGGAATCAACCTCCAACAAGAACATTGCCAAAGTGATGGATCTTGTACAGGTATGAAACCCTGACTATATTGTTGCACACATGCGGTCGTGTGATACACCTTGTCACATAGACTAGCAGGATCGTCACACCTATGCCGACAGATGGCCAAGGCATGGGAACAAGGGAAACAGAATATTTTCCATTCGCGACAAGTACACTCCCTTCTTCGGTATTTGACTGTGTACTGTCTTTCACTAATGCTCCCATCAATGTTCCCATCAGTGGCGAAAGGCTCCAATTGCCTGACCAAATGCCCAGAACACAAATTTAAATTTCCTACACCCGTGATCGTGTATTCTATCAGGCACGTCAGCCCAATCAACAACGGTGCTCAGATTAGCCCTGACAAGCTCATCCATATACGTTGGCAGCTGTTCAAACGATTCCTCCCAAGTTCTGAATACCATGTCAATTGCCTTCTGTCGAGCATACCACGCCTTCTTGTAGGAAAGGGTGACATTGAACTCCGTCTTGACTTGAGCTTGCACATCTTTGCCGTGTATGAAGGGTTTACATCAATGTGGTGGCAGATTGAATGGGCTATCATCACCGACGTTAGATTAATGTTACCCGTAGATCGATCGGCACCAACACATCCATAGCTACTTGCCCATTTGATGATCTCCCACATGCCATGCGAAGCCTTTTTGGTAGCTCTGGAAACCCAAAGATAATTGCCTGTTCCTTCGACAACGTCCTTGCATTTCGCATACCATGTGTGTAACCTGCTCTCCACAACTCTGTCTTCCCTGTTCATCATGGAACTCCACCTAGAAATAGCTTCAACCAACTCCTTGGTTCCGGCTTCGTCTGGAATCGTATACCCAACTCCACTTCACCAGTCTCTTGAACATAAGTAGAAACTCTGGCACCAAAATGAGTTAGGTCATAGCTATCCTCATCAGGGCCCCCATAATCCCTATAGTAGGCCTGTGTATCAGGATTCGCCAGAATATGAAACGACGTGGCTACATTGTTCGTGCACAACTATTGTTCATTGTCGTCCCCAGGATTCGAATATGTTGATAAGGAACGATCATCCTCACTTACACGTTCAAGTTCAACTTTCTCACTGTCGTCGTCGCTACCAACATGCCGCACAACATGGTCGCCAATGTCACCCACGTAATCATCATCGAAGACATTCGGCTCGTCATAGTCAATACCATACATACCACCACTTGTGGACGGCTGAGCGCAATCCACGTGAACATACGCACCAGGTTGGCTGGACTCACCAATTTCAAAACCTCGACGATGAACAGGTTGTGGTAAATTTGGTACAGTGGCAAAGTTCTGTATGTTGCTCAACAACGACATGAACGTGCTTGGTCGTGCGCCGTCATTAGTGCTTGTCAAATGTTCCGTAACAATGTACAAATCCGCTGAGGACAACGACAATCGATCAACAATGTTGAAGAAGAATGCAGTTGACTCATTATCTTCCACATTATAACACTGATAGTATACGGCCGAACCAATCAATTCAGGACAACGGTAATATATTTTCAATATATACCCCTGAATGCCAAGTCTTGTGACAATTAAATCAACTAACTCGGAGTGGTTCAACCTCTTCTCGAGAGTCATGTTCCGCTCCAGTATTGGAGGATCATAATACACACTCACAGTCAAATCAAACTTAATTTGACCCCCTCTGTACATATACACCGTCAAAAACATCGTACAACTGCATTATACAAATACATAACTATTAATTCATTTTCATTCGACATTCCTTTTCATTGTATCCTCAAATATGTGCTCCACTCGGCAACAATAATAAAACTATTACTACAAACTTTATACATTAATCAATAAACAATTCACATAATTACTTCATATAGTCACGCATCAGCATTAAACACTATCATAGCATCGGACCAAACATAATCATTCAAACTACACACAATCATACAACACATTCAAATTAACTAAATTATTTTGGGTTCTCCACAAATTATAATGTAACAAAAAATTCAACAAACTTTCTACAACAACCACACATAATCGTTGAACACATTTGTAAAATCATTTAAGGTTCAATTAAGTTCACGAAAATGAAAATTTGAGTGGGCGGGTGTCTGAGACTCACGGACAAGGCGACAAAAGCGGTCAAAGGCGGTCAGTGGCGGTCTAAGGAGGTTAGCAACGGTCAATGGCGGTCAACGGTGGAAAATTCAGCAAAATTTTGAGCTCTACAACCAAAAAACCATTATAAATATCACCAAAAAAACCGTAAAAGACAAGAAACTAGAAAATTGGATGAGTACGATAAAAAATGCAACATTACCGGATCTTGTGAACAAGCGGAATGGCGGAGGAGAATGGCAGAATGCCAATGAACAAGCGGAGCAAGGGCGGAGGAGAATGGCAGTGAAGTCTCGGGGGGTGTGGGGTGGGGTGGTGGGGGGAAGGAAAGGGGGTATACAGCTGTTTCATGGACTTCTATTTGTAGGATTAAAAATAAAGGTGACATGGGGCTGAAAGATCCCTCGATTTGGAATAAAGCTATACTTAGTAAGCATATATGGGACTTGAATTCAAAAAAGGATATTCTCTAGGTCCTTTGGATACAGGCTTATTTGGGGTGGGGGGTGGGGGGTGGGGGGGGTGGGGGGTGAACTTGAGAAACACCGGCATAAAGATGGACAAAGTTGTGCCCGGAAGAATTTGAATAGATTAACGTATAGATTCTGGTTAGTCATGAAAAAATGCATAGATGGAAAAGGGAAGCTCAAAACAAGCAGGATTTATGAGGAGATGAAGGGTGAGATTAACTCAGTTTCAACAATTAAAAATATTTGGAGTAAAGCAGTGTTACCAAAGCAGAGGTTCTTTTTATGGAGACTGCTCAAAATTGAACTACTTACAGCAGATAAATTACAAGGTTATGCAATATTGCCAGGGCAGCAAAATTGCAAAATGTGTAATGAGGAATAGGAGTCATTAGGGCACATGCTTGTGAAGTGCAGAATTTCGAAAGAAATTATAAGGAGGTTGCTGGGTTGGGAACTTAAAAACTTAAGACATATGAAGAAATTTCTGTTGATACTAAACAGGAGGAGAAATTACGATGCTGTAATGAAGCTAACTTCAGGTATGTACCAATGGCTGGAAGAATAAACATAAGGTTTTTCAAGGAGAAAGAAGGCAAAGTCTTGAGAAAGACGGTCTTTCCATAGGCTTATGGAAAGACGGGTTTAATTAGAATAATAAAAGGTAAAGGGTCTTAGTTGCAATATTAAAATTTTAGTATGAAACATGTAGTGGTTATAAATTTTATAACCCAGTTCATGCAACCCGAAAATTTTATCTTCATTTCTTCTAATTTACACTTTAAACCTTGGTCTTTCCATAACTTAAGGAAAGACCGTCTTCCAAGAGACGGACTCGAGAAAGAAAGATGAATATCAGGTTTTAGCATTGGTCGAAGCAGGATATAGATGCATCAGCCGGTTTCTCTCCTTTCTCTCAGGCACGTTTCCCAATTAACGGAAATCAGTACCTCCTCTTAAGCTCTCCGCTGCTGTTAACGGCTTCTTGCCGGTAACGGCTAGTCTGAAACCACTGCTAGCTTGCAGGTTTCACCGGAGGCCAGCATGGCCGCGAATGCTAATGAGCAAGCTCCACCGAAAACCTTCGCCGCTGCTCTACAAATCAAAGCCCCTCCTCTGTCCAAAATTCTGCCCAATAACCCAGAAATCACTCCCAAAACAAACCACCTGGGCGATCCTTCCTGTTTGTATTCGGAGGAACAGATTGCAACTCTCTCTGCGCATTACTCAAATGCACTGGTGGGGAAGTTTACTAGGGGCAGAATTTCGATGGAACTATTGGAGCAGGCCTTCAAAACGATGGGGTTTGAAGGTAAGTATCAATTAGGCTCACTTGATTTCAAACATGTCCTGATTAGGTTTGAACTGCTTAACGATTACCAAAGATGCTGGATGAAATGTGTTTGGAATCTTAATGGCATCTCACTGAAAATCCTAAAATGGACACCTGAATTCTCTACCCATATCGAGTCTCCAATAGTCCCAATCTGGTGTACAATTCGTGAAGTCCCATTATACTACTATAACTCAGCCTCTATAGAAGCAATTGGGAATAGTCTTGGCAGTTTCATTAAGAATGATTTGGCCACAGATATGCTAACCAGGCCTTCTGCCATTAAATTTTGTGTAGAAATGGATCTCCAAAAACCAATGAATCACTTTATAAGGCTTGGTTCTGTAACCAACAATAGAAAATATAAGGTGGAATATGAGGATGTGCCTCTGTACTGTGATTACTGCTTGAAACTTGGACACTCTTTGCCCCAATGTAAGGCTAAGCATATGCCTAAAGATGATCTAATTCAGGATACAACCCTAGAGCCAATTGTATCCCAATCAAAATGGCAGCAAACTGGGAAAAAATTTGAGAAGGCTCCTCTAATAATTGACTCTCAAGATCAATCTTTATCACACCAGATTAATAAGAATATTGGTACATCTAGTGGATCTGAACACAACATATCACATAGCTCCCCCCCACAGGGTACCATTAATAACCAGAGATCTCCCACTGCCATCTCACATACTCAGGATAACTATGACAGTTCTATTTCTAGGCTGTTAAGGGATACTGCCATCCATAAATCACCTATTATGACATATGCTAAAGATGACATTCAGATAGGATCCTTTTCTATTCCTATGTACAGCCCAAATCACAATCTAGTGCTCTCACAGCCTGGAATTAGGGCAAACAGATTTTCTGTTTTGCAGAATTTGGAGGATGGCTCCAAGAAACAAGGTAATATTTCTGAGACAGTAATACCCATGGAAGATGCTTCAAACCAGCAAAACACTACTTCCCCTTCCATCACAGGTATGCAACAAGGTAAATCTAAACTAAAAAAAAATAATTATTTGAGTCAATTAAATAGGATGATGCTGAGATCAGCAACAAAAAGTGCCAAATCAGGTGAACAATGTTAGTCAATTCACATGTCAATTGGTTAGTGTGGAACATTAGAGGCATGGACACATCAATGCTTAGACTATCTAATTTATGTAAGATTAAGAAAATTCAGTTGTTGTGTATCATAGAACCAATGCATGACAACAGTTCTTGTCAATCATATATGCAGAAACTTCACTTTACTCATAATCTCACACTATATAATGGAAAAATTTGGTTAATGTGGACTAACTCTATTTCTGTTACACTGCTTTCTTCACATGAACAGTTCCTGTATGTTAATGTCTTGCATCATACCTTTAACTGGCAGATGGAGGCAGTATTCATATATGGCCTTAGGAATAGGGAAGGTAGGAAGACTCTATGGACTGATCTGACCCCTATTTCTAAAGGAGAAATAATTTTCATTGGTGATTTTAATTCAATCACTTCCCTAACAGAATATAGAGGCCCATGCTCCCCGGCACTTGGTAGTATTAGGGATTTTAACTCATGGATTAACTTAAATGGGATACAGGAAGTCAACACTGTTGGAAACCTTTTTACTTGGTGTAATGCAAGGCTTAGAAACCCGACCTCTAAGAGACTAGATAGAGGCCTGTGCACCATTTCCTGGAACTCAAGTTTCCCTTCCTCTTCCATTCAAATCCTAAATAGGCAGACATCTGACCACTCTCCCCTTCTTCTCCAAATCTCTTCTTTAACATCTATAAATCCAAAGCCTTTTAGATTTATAGATGCATGGTTCCTTAGACTGGAGTTTAAAGGCATAATTAATGAATGCTGGAATTTACCAATGGCTGAAATAGGTATGCTTAGGTTTTACCTAAAACTCATTAGGTTAAAAAAAGTTCTTAAGAATTGGAATAGGGTCAGTTTTGGTAATATTGACCTTAATGTCAAGCTAGCAGAGGAGGCATTAAGATCTCAAGAAATTAACTTTGACCTTAATCCCACAACTCAGGAAAGAGTTATACTGAATGAGAAAAATGCATTACTGTTAAAAGCTTTAAAGGAAAAAGAAAAATTTTGGAAACAGAAGGCAAGACTTAAATGGCACAAACTGGGGGATAATAACACTAATTTCTTTCACAAGACTGTGCTTGAAAGAAATAGTAGGTTGCAGATCACAAAAATAAAAAATGGTGCTGGTAATTGGATTAACTCCCAGGTGGAAATCCAAAATGCAGCTGTTGAATACTTCACTGAATTACTTACTAAACCCACACAGGAATCTGATATGACATATTATCCTCATTTCCTAAGTCAGATCCCAAACATTATTCAAGACAGTGATAACCAAATTCTGGCAGCATTAGTATCTGAATCTGAGCTGGAAAGAGTAGTAAAAGGATTGAAAAAAAATAGTAGTCCAGGTCCGGATGGCTTTTCACCTAAATTCTACTCAAAGTGTTGGCATATCATTAAAGATGATCTGATTTCTGCAGTTAATGATTTCATAGATAGAACAGCTATGCCTAGGGGCATTACTAGCACTTGGATTACATTGATTCCTAAAAAGACTACCCCCTCCTCTTTTGATGATTTTAGACCTATTAGCCTTTCTAATGTACTGAATAAAATCTGCTCTAAAATCTTAATGGAAAGGTTAAAACCTTACATGGACAGGTTGATCTCACCTAACCAAACTGCATTTATGAAGAACAGAGACATATCGGATAATATCTTGTATTTACAAGAAATGCTCAGATTTTTGGACAAGAAAAACAGAACTCCAAACTGCATACTTAAACTTGATTTAAGAAAGGCTTTTGATAGAATTAGTTGGAACTTCCTTAAACATATTTTGCTTAAGTTTGGTTTCAGTGGGAAGTTTTTAAATGCAGTTCTTAATAAGTTGTCTCAAGCATATTTTTCTGTTCTAGTAAATGGTAATCCTGCAGGTTACTTCAAGGCATCTAGGGGCATTAAACAAGGTGATCCTCTATCACCCTTCCTATTCAATCTATTTTCAGAAGCCTTCTCAAGGAGTTTAGCTTTTCTATTTCATAATAATAAGCTAGCTAGCTTTCAGACTGCTGCATCCATTCCTACAGTGTCTCATCTTAGCTATGCTGATGACACTATTTTGTTCATGCAAGCTTCAAAGTCCAATTTAATTAAGATCAAGGCATTCCTTGAAGTTTTTGAGTACACTTCGGGTCAAAAAATCAATTTTGATAAGTCTGAATTCTATCTAAGCAAAAGGGCAAGCACTGCTAAGCTTCATCAAGTTAAAGCTGTATTACAAATGAAAAAAGGATCCTTCCCTTTTCAATACTTAGGCTGCCCAATTTTCAGAGGTAGAACTCTTAGGAGATATTACCAACCTTTGCTAGCCAGCATGGACCAAAAGCTTCAAAATTGGAAAAACAAATGGCTTAGTAGTGGGGGAAAAATGGTCTTAATTAAATCTTGTCTCTACTCTATTCCTCAACATATATGGACAGTAACTAATCCACCTAAAGGAACCATTAAATTAATTGAGAAAAAATTGGCTCGGTTCTTTTGGGGGAAAACTGAGGATAAAAACAATAGAGTATGGAAAAAATGGGTAGACCTTGCTAAGCCTACTAAGCATAATGGTCTTGGTTTTAGATCCATTACAGCCATTGTAGAGTCTTGCTCCTGTAAACTGTGGTGGAAGTCTCAACAAGGCACTGCACTATGGGTTAAGTTCATATGGGCACTTTCTACAACCCATAGGAAATCTGTCTCATGGAAAAGGATCAGTCTAATCAACACTTTTGCTGAGTCTAACTCCTTAATCATACATGGGAAAGGGAGTTGTAGTTTTTGGCTGGCCAATTGGTGTCCACATGGCCCCCTCATAAACCATATCCCAGATAGTATAATATCTCTTATGCCATATATCAGTGTGGCAGATTTTATCAACAGTAGAAACTCTATTCTGGATCAGATTTCCTCCTTCTTGGGGCATGATACTCTTCAGTTTTTACAGGGGGTGGAAATAACTACTGAAAGGGATGACAGAATGGTGTGGAAAGCTGAGCACTCAGGTAACTTCACATTCAAATCATGCTATAAGGCCTTAACCTCACAGACAGGTAATTTTATAGCAAACTGCTTTTTATGGAAAATACCTGTGCAAACAAAGATCCTTATTTTCACATGGAAATTACTGAACTCTTTTCTCCCTTTTGATGAGGTGCTTATTTCATGTGGCTTTAGTCTTGCATCCAAATGTCCTGTCTGCAATCATGCTGATTCCATCCAACATTTCTTTGTGAACTGTAATTTAGCTCAGGCTGTCTGGACTAATTTTGCATCCTTGTTACACTTCAACCTAAATGCACTGCAATCTATTTCACAAAGATTCTTCATGTTTTGGAATTGCAGTGACTTACCAAAAACTGAAAATATTTATTGCAAAACCTTACCTTCCTTGATTTGTTGGGGCCTATGGAAGGCTAGAACTAGTTTCCTCTTTGATAATAAACCTTTTTCACTGAATGCTATCTGCAAAGAGGTTGAAGACTTGATCAAATTAACATTTTTGGTATACCCTGGGAAACTGACATCAACTGGTCCTATAACTCCCTCACTTAGACAACTTGTTACTCTATCTAGACCCCCCCCCCCAAAGCCAAATTTTTCAAAGATTATATGGGAAAGGCCTGACCCTGGTTATATAAAAATAAATGTTGATGCATCTTGGTCGAATGGTAATGCTTCAATGGGTCTTATTGCTAGAGATTCTTCGGCTTGCCCAATTATGGTTTCTTCTGCTACCTTGTCAGCTGTTTCTTCTCTTTCAGCTGAAATTGAGGCAATAATACATGTTTGTCACATTTTCCCTCATCTGAATCATACACATGTAATTGAATCTGACTCAAAAGTGGCTGTTTCTATGATTAATGATCCTTACAATGCTCAGTGGGAATTTTTTGACAAGGTCTATAAAGCTAGGGCCTTGTTAGGCCGGGCTAAGCTCCAACATGTCTTTAGGGAGGGGAACCTTGTTGCTGATGCTCTTGCTAAATACCATGTTGATCCGGGGTTTTCTTTAGCTAATCTGTCTAAGCATATTAATGGTCTTATTACTTTAGATAAACAATCCTTGCCTTCCATTCGAGTTCGTAACAGCATTTTGAATTGATACTGCTGATGGAGTTTTTGAACAAATATGAAGGTACGGAAAGGAGTTATAGAAGCCAATACAACACAATGGATGGTCCTTCACTTCGGAGGACGACTCTCCCAGCATCTTCATTACCTTTTAATGTAGATATGTTGTGAACATTAGTTACAAGTAGGAGTTGCCTGGCCGGGGGAGAAAATTAACACATGGGGTGGAGATTTTCTCCCTCGGATCGCAACTTCTTCAGATACTGAACTACTATAGTATAGATGCACATATATGTAGGCTAATACTTTTGGAGACAACAACGTTGCCTCAAGTCTAGTGACCTAGACACACTCATGTACATACTGTTTCTTTTGATATAGGGCATGGGGAACCCAATACATAACTCCCCCACCTTAGGGTGTTTTTATTAAAAAAAAAAAAAAGCAGGATATAGATGGAGGAAAAAGGAGAACTGGAGAGAAGACATAGAAGAGGAGTGCAAAGCTGGGATGGAGTTTTAATTTCGTTTTGTGCTTGTGCTGTAGATTGTTTAGTTTATTTTGTGCAAACTGGACTGTAAGGTAAGGAGAGGAGTAATGGGCTTAGAGAGAACAACCCAAATCATATTTTTTCTGATTTTAATATACAAACATCTTCACCAAAAAAAAAATAAAGTGTCTGTCCATAAAAGTTCATGGATATACCAACATTCCTGAAACTTTCTTCCTTATGAAAATATAGCCTTTGATAAAATGGATTATAGAGTATTCAATAAATACAACCTTTAGTAATTGATGAAAATACAATCTTTTATAAAATGGATTATAGAGTATTCATTATTTAGTTTGTTTAATTTTAGTTTGGATTAGATAAAAAATATAATATTAAGTTTTATGACAGACTTGTTGTATATTTTAAAATTTGAATTTTTCGTTTGTAATATTATCTGATTATGGTATCAGTTGTCGATTATAAGTACTTTGTATTGGTTCGATCTGCTTCTCGAAGTGCTGATTACAAACATTCCAATTATATATTAATATTAAATAAAATTTTAAATGATAATTTTAAATTATA
The DNA here is from genome assembly GCA_037428765.1 of Rubia yunnanensis. Taxonomy (NCBI): domain Eukaryota; kingdom Viridiplantae; phylum Streptophyta; class Magnoliopsida; order Gentianales; family Rubiaceae; genus Rubia; species Rubia yunnanensis. Next base: position 23,490,236 of record CM075066.1, read on the forward strand.
TTAAGGTTTACTTAATTACAAAAATATTCAGTAAGTAAAGAAAAGTACAATAATATCATTCTATTTCTAAACAATAATACATTTACTATTTTCTTATTGAATAAAAGGATAATTTTACTAAAATATGTTAAATAATAAATAATTATAAATATAATTCATTAATATATTTTTTATAACTGATAAGTATTTTTCTACAAATATTGTTTTAAATTTTGATAGAGTACATATATTATTTTTAAAAATATAAAAGTAGTTTTTATTTATCAAAAAATAGTAAAAAATTTATAAATATAATAATATTTAATAAATACAAATACTTATTTTATATGGTGCATCGCACAAGTGTTATCTAGTATCCTTTTATGAGGTACCTGTTAAATGATCCTAATTAATCATCGATTTGTACAACTTGATCCTTTTCAGTAAACATATAGCTGACAAACCTTTGAAGTGTATAACAAGGAATCTTCTCATCAAGCACCTCTACAATATACATATAGTTGACAAACATGTCAAGTGTATCATAAGACACTTCACCAATCTTACTGATTCCAATGATGTTTTCCTCCATTTCATTTTCCACCATTGCACGGTTCACAAAAATAGGCTACAGGAAAGAACCATCATAGGCAACTAAAACAATGTTAATGGCGGAGGAGGCATAAGAGAGTTGCTCTCATAAATTTCGACAATAAAAGATGAAGTTCATTGTTTATATTTCAAATCAATGTAATGCTTATTGAACCATCTAAATTATACATTCAGTTACTCTTGGAATTCATGTGTATTTTGTGTGCAATGTACAATACCAAAGCAGTTTGGAAATGTAAACTCTATGCCTGATAAGAGTGTAATCTGGCGAAGTTAATGATAGAGAAATTTAAGGGAGTGGAAAGTGTAGACAATCAATTCAATAATGATCACTAACAACTTTGAGCACAAATAGATTATATATTTTCTTTTTGGTATAAAAAAAATCAAATCCATCCATTGTGCTCATTGTGTGCCAATATTGTACATATCATAATTTTTTTAAATTTTTTTATAATAAGTCAAATAGCCCATGGTAAAATCTCCCCTCTCTTGTTTTGGGTGGGATTCAAACCATATTAGTCACCAAACTTCAATTGTTGGAACACATTTAAATTCTGTAAATATGATTACTTTTAAAATTCCACAAAATTTTTAATAAAAATTACTATTAATAAAGCACATAATTTTCACACCATTGTGTAAGCATGTAATTGTTTTTTAATAAATCAAAAGCACCAAAATGTTTGAAAGGATAAAACATAAAACTAGAAAAGTGTGGTTTGTTGCTAACTAAGGAAGCCTAAGAATGAGCTCCATATTAATGTTATTCACCTCCTTAGGAGCATACGTCTGCTCCTTCAAAAGGACTCCAAGGCTCAAATCAAAATCACTAGCATTAGCATCCATATCCTTCACCAATACCTCATAAGCTTATTACAGACAAGGAACCCACATGCCCAAAATTCAACACCTCAATTCTACCAGACATTCAGTTACTCTTCAAGTTGTTTCAATCAACAGAATGCTTATTGAACCAGCTCGACTACATATTCAATCGCTCTTGAAATTTGTGTGCAACTTTTGTGCAATATGCAATACCCGTGCAATTTGGAAACGTAGACTGTGATGTATGTGAGCAATTTGAAAATTTAAGAGAATGTTGGTGTACCTTCAATATCTTGATGAGGGAGTCCTTGGTAGAGGGAAGATTTTAGAGCTTAGATCCATGCTCTTTGACTTGCTGTCGGAGATTCATGAGCAACACTTTCTTGCAACTTCAACACCTCAATTCTTCATCTCTTGTTTCTTCATCACTCTCGTAGCCTCTCGCTCTACAATTGAAAAGTTTGAATGAGAGAGAGGGAAGAGAGAAAACTAAAAGAGGACTTTTGTTTTTTTTCCCATGTCGAACACGAGACCACAACTAAAGGGGATGCGTGCACACACTGTACACACTCAATTTGCATGGAATCGTCAGCGTACTAATCACCCTCCTTTTATCAACATCTTTGTCTACATATGAATAGTATAGTATTTAATTTTGTATGGTAAGAACAAATACGAGACCTATTAATGAATTTTTAGTTGTAAAGATGAGATTAACGAGTCGGTGAAAACTCAATATAATAAATATCATCATAAATAATTTGGTGTGTTTCTCTCAAATTTTATTCACTAGATAAATCGCATTGTAGCCAACACTATTATTTATTAAACTATTGTGAATACTCAAAACTAAGTAAGAGTTAAAGGGAAGTTATAATATTGGTTGCATAGCAGTGCTTGAAATGTGCTAATATATGGACTATGAGTGTATTCATATTTGTATGGTCTTTGACCAAATATTTAAGTGAGATTGTTAAGAACGTTACAAATGACATTAGATATAATTGTTTTTTCTTACTTTTAGCTCTACTAATTGGCAAATGGCAGGGATCAAAGACAATGTTTCTCACATAAGCATTCATGTCTTCTAAGATTTAGTGCTAAATGTGCTGCTTCAAGGTTGATCTCTAAATATCGTACTAATGGCATCCATTCCTTTTGTCTTAAGGGGATTCGAAACTATTGTATCAACCTCTACGGGAATTTTCTTAATTATCAAGATTGCTTGATGTATGGTGAACTCATAAAATATTCTATGCACCTCTTCTCCGAATAACATATCAATTTACAACACATGATCAAATTTTTCAAAAAATGTTCTTAATGTTATTAGTATATAGTATTAGGTCTACACACTCAAAGCATTACTATTTAAATAATTGTTGTAATTTCTTTGTTTGTGAGTTACAGTTTTCCATTTTTGTGAGAGATATGATTTTCGTCATCTTCATAGATTGTAACATTACTGATTTGGAAATTTCTTTTAATTTTTTTTAAAAGGTTCCAAACAAATGAACTCCCCAGAATGGTATTTGTACTAAAGTTTATCTCTAGCGAGAACACTAGTTTAAGGAAGCCTATGTACAATAGTTTAGTATAAAAAGTTGTATTCTTAATTGCCCTTTCGACATGGGTCATGAAGGTCAGAACTATACAGGCACTTATAAATTGGCTAAGAAACCAAATATCAAGTTCTGGTTTGAAACTTTTAACCTGAATGTGGGCATTGTACTAGCATATTTTCAATCACCTGCTATATTACATATTGATTTTTATATTCATAAAAGGTTTGAATATATTCCACGAGACCGTGTGTACCATAAAAGTATGAATTTTTCCCTTTGACTTCAAAAGAATCCAAGCATGTTCTACAGCATGCCAAATGCTTAACAAGAGGGAATTTTGCTCGACAAGTTTAATGGCATGGGATTCAAGATGTGGAGTCAAAAGATGCACTTAATTTTTACCACGCTAAATCTGGACAAGTACCTCAAGGAGGAGAAACATGTCATCTCTCCGGAAAACACTGATGTGTACGCCAAGGAAAGCCTTGACAATTGGATTAAAGGGGACTATATGAGAAAAGGATACATTACCGCATGAATGATTGGCTCATTGTACAATGTGTACAGTACTAAGAAAAAAATTTGCGGCTAGCCTTGCACAAGAAATACAAGTCTGAAAATGCAGGCATAACAAAGCATGCAGTGGCAATGTTTCTAAACTACAAAATGGTAGACTCAAGGACAATCATGGATCAGGTTGAAGATTTGCAGGTGATTACTCATGAGGTCATAGCTGAAGGTTGAACATCTATGAAACCCTTCAAGTAGGTGCCTTCATTGAGAAGCTTCCTCCTAAGTGGGAACTTCAAGTATTATCTTTTGCACAAACAAAAGACAATAAAAGTTGAGGATCTGATTGTCAAGTTTCGAATTGAGTCCACCAATTGGAAGGTTGATGGGGAAGAAAAGAAAGTTTCAACCTTAGAACTCGAGCAACTTCAAATATTAACCAACCAAGAAGTTTAGTTGGAAATGCCAAAAATGTCAAAAGAGTGGGCACAAGGCAGATGACTGTTGCAGCAAGGTCGGCATAAGGAAGGGAAAGGCTCACGCCAACCTAATTGAAGGCCAGCTCTCAGATTCTGGTCTGTGTGATGTGATGACTAAAGTAAACAGGGTTGAGAGCAATCCAAGGGAGTGATGGTATGATACATGTGCCACTAGACACATTTGCTCGGATAAGGGTATGTTCATAACTTATCAAAAGAGTAAGACATAAGAGAAAATCTTCATGGGCAACTCTCCCACTTCAAAGATTAAAGGTCAAGGGAGGGTCATGCTAAAGATGATTTTCGAGTAGAAGCTGGCACTCAAAAATGTCCTCCATGTGCCAGACATTCACAAGAATCTGATCTCGGGCACCCTCGGGTTTATTATCAAACTCGTGTCACACGAGATAGTCATCTACAAGAATGGGGTTTATGTGGGAAAGGGGTATTTGAAAGATAGACTGATGAAAATGAATGTAATGACAGTCATCACCTGGGTTCTAAAAAGCGCGCTTAAGCGCGCTTAAAGCGCAAAAAAGCGCTGAGCGCTCATAGGAGCGCTTTGTATCGAAAAGCGCTGGCACAGACGGAAAGCGCGCGCTTCCGAGTGCTTTTTAGCGCTTTTTTCGAAGCGCAAAGCGCTCAAAAAAGCGCGCTTTTCGTTACAGCCCCAAAAGCCCATAAACATACCAAAAATTTAACTCCAAATAAATAATTACAGCCCAAAAGTAAAGGCCAAGTAATTTAACATTAAAGGCCCATTTGCATCTTGTGCTTTGCCTTGAAATAATGGAGGAGCTCCCTAGTATTTATAGTTGAAATTTGAAGGCTAAGTCTCCTCTCTTCCAATGTGGGACTAATGTAGTATAGTAAGGCTAAGTCTAAAGCCTTTGCTGCCTATGTTGAACTTCTCTTTCTTGAACAGAAGTGAAATGCTTAGTTTAAGTTCAATGAATTCTGTCTCTTGATGCAGCATTACTTCTTTGACAATTTCATACAATTTTTTAAGTTGGTGATTGCTTATTCTATACCCACAATTGGATGAACTGATATACATGAGTGGTGAATACCACCGGGAAATCTACACTCCAAATCTATCAAACCTTACCTACTATTTAGATAACTAATACTGGAAGTGATAATTAAACTAATTCTGCCGAAGGAAAAGTTATAGCTGACTGATGATTTCAAACGAAGACAACTCAGGAACATGCATCACCACAACATATAATTTTCAACTGGTTGTATCTTTTACAGGTATGCTGCATGTCATTGATTTTGACCGAAACATTAGGAAGCCTAAATTTCTCTAGCCTTGCTATTGCTGGCAAAGTTTGAAAGTCTATCATGTGTCTTTATTGAAATAATCCTAGTATATGATTTGCGAGCGCTTTTTTCCGAAAAGCGAGCACTTGCGCTCAGCGCTTCGCGCTTCGGTAAATTTTACCGTTAGCGCTTCGCTGCACTTTGCGCTTTTTAAAACCCAGGTCATCACAAACATTGATGTACCTGAGTTTTCAATGAACAAGAATACTGATTTTTCTTATTTCGTTGAGTCTTTTAGAATTTTGCGTGAAAGATTGGGACTTGTGAATTATAAATATATTAATAAACAAATAAGAATGAACATGATTCCAAAATGAAAAACAAGTAAAGATAAATGTGAAGTCTACGTACAGGTAAAACTAACGAAAACACCATCCCCACATGCGGAGAGGATAAACGAATCTCTAGGATTAATTCACATATCTATGTGATTTAAAGTTTGTACAAACTAAAGGCAGTAAAAAGTATTGTGTAACTTTCATAGATAATTGCACAAGATATTGCTATGTTTATTTATTATGTAACAAAGATTAAGCTTTGGGAAAGTTCAAAGAGTACAAATTGGAAGTTGAGAACCAACTTAGTAGAACAATTAAAATTATCCTAAGTGATAGGGGAGGTGATTATAATGAACCTTTCATTGCGTTCTTTAGAGAACATGGGTTTGTTCATCAAACCACCACTTCCTACTCACCTTAATCTAAGGGAGTTTCGGAATGAAAGAAGTGAACTTTTAAAGATTTTATGAATGTGATGTTGCAAGAATATAGGTTGCACATAGGGTTGGTGCTCATCCATTGAAGAATGCATTTCACATAATACTTACAAGAATGCTTACAAGTCAATTCAGTTGCCTCGGATCCGACCGAAAGCGGTTGAAAACATATTGAACAATCACCATCTATGGATTAATTCACTGGCTCAATTTCTACCAAGATGTGGTTGGGGATTTTTACAATGCTCCATTGGCCGATCTCGATATTTATTTCCAACAGCTTTGAGGGCACATTGATCGGTCGAGAGACCATGTTCGCAGTGTAAGCACGTATTTGAGTTAACAATTTTTTGTGCTCCTCTGCGGGAAGTACTAGACATTGCAGCATCCTAGATAAAGCATTAACATTTCCAGAGAAAACCGTAATGTAAGTATTCATCTAATACTATAAAAGTCAGAATCATATGATACATATATAATGCATAACTATAAATACTAGATTGTTGTCAATGTGATACTTTTCCTAGTGGTGTCAATCTTAGTCACACAATAGGTCCAATCTCTGAATGTATTCACACTAATTTAATATTGGACAATCAGTTAAATTGCCTGCTTCGTTCACCTAAACCACTCAGATAACTATTTCCAAGGTTTTCATTGTCTATTGTGAACCTGGTTGTAGGCTTATTTATAGAGACAATAGAAGGATAAATTAATACCATATTCATATCAATATATGTAATGGTTGTTGGTATTAACATTTCATTCATATTAACATTTCATTCATATTAACATTCCATTCATATAGCACAGATCATGTATCAATGCTAATTGATGGAATATTATAGTCAACATTGATAGTCCAAATTAATACTTATTGTGAGGAAGGGTAACTCTTACCATTTATAATATTTCGTCCATATTTATTTTGACTATCAAATAAACCATAATTAAATAATTTCCAATTATCCTTTATGGATTAATCATTACACTAATCCATTACAACCCCAATAACAAGTTCTACTGTGTGTGACCTTTCAGGTTCCTAAACATTTAACAATAAATATTCACTTAGAAATTCTATTAACATTGGTCCAAAATCCAAAAGGCTCCCACTTTGACTAAAGACAATATTTAGTCGTGGTATTTCTAAGAATTGATCAGATTAACAACTTAATTCGTCACTATATTTATAGATCAAAATTGGCCTCTAACAAGGCATCATGACCACCCAAATGTTTAGGTAGAAGTCAAATGATGACTTCACCTATCCATGAACCAGATTCTATGTAATAAATATCCTCTCACCATACGATATCCTATATATTCAACATCAATCTTTTGCTCAGGACTGAGGGCGGAAATTACAGACTTAAGCTTCGAAGTACATAAGCCAGTAGAGAATTTTTTAGCAAACCTAAAAAAATTGAATATGAAAAGAGTAAGCATACATAGTTTCAAAAATTACTAATAAATTCATAATACTAATTACTATATGCAAAATGTAAGTTTAAATCTAATACACATAGATCACTTTGTAAAAAATAACCAGTCACACATGATATATTTAACTTAGACATCATGGATATTAACATATGCAACATTTAAACAAACAAAGACAGTTTCTAAAATAACATTCAATAATTAAAATTTGAATAGAACATTTAGATAGGCATAAATAAAAAATACCTTATGAATGTTAACATATGCAACATTTAAACAAACAAATACAGTTTCTTATCAACATGTAGGAAAATAAAACTGAAGATATACAAACTGTGAATAACAAGCAAACACTGAATATTAACAAATGCAATATTTTATGAAACAAATGCAGGTTATAATATATTAAAATAACACTATAAAAAGAAAAAAAAACTTACGTGTTACCCTCCTCATCAATACGCTGAACAACCCGCTTCTTTGGACGATTACGCTGTTGTTTGGCAGGTCTTTCCTCAACAGCAACCATTTTCCCCAAAGTTGATGCTTCACCAATAACACTATCAACTGATTTCCTCTTCACACCAGATTTTTTTTTACCAACTTCACATTATGGCTTCTTCGACTTTGCCTTCAGTTTCTCACTGGACTTAGCACCATCTTGCTTCTTTTTCTTCTCAACTACTACCTTTGCCTTCTTCTTCAACTCACCACATGTTGACTTCCCCACTACTTCTTTCACTTTCTTGTTAGACTTCACAGTGGAGGACTTCTGCTTCAGACTTTGAGACACTGTCTTTTTTTTCTTAGAAGTTGGGGATATTTTCTTCTTCTATCCTTCAAAATCAATATCGACAACAGATTCATTCTCATTCATATTTAACACATTCAAATCACTAACACACTCATCAAAAAATGCATCAACTTCAGCATCAATTTCTTCTTAAAAATCCTTCCTATCTACACCCTCAACAGCACGAGCACTACTAGAACCACCTTCAACACAACCTGAGCCTACACCAACTCCTTTAGCAGACCCTTCAACAGCCCTAACAACGTCACCAACAATTCCAACCCCTTCACACCAGCACTAACATTTTCAATCACTAAATCCAAAACATTGGTAACAGATCTCTCACTACCCCAGCTACCAAAGAACCCCCAGCCTCAGCAGCCACCTCACCAATCACTAAACCACCAGCCTCACCAACAACCGAACCCCCAACCTCACCAATAACTTAACCCCCAGCATCACCAACCACTGAACCCCCAGCCTAATGAATGCCAGCTACTTCTCTAAACATTCGAACTATATCACTCAGCAAAGTGTCATAGTCGAAGTCTTGGGTTGATCCTCCTTCACCAGACTTCAATTTCTTCATAGAAACTTTTATTTTTCTCTTCTTCGGCACCTTAGGAGTAGCAGCAGCAAAAACATTTGGAGTAGATGCACCACCAATCCTCGCACACCTACGTGCCAGTGATGCAACTACACAACAAAATAGAAACATAAACTGTATAAGCACATTACAAAAAAAAAACAAACATACTGACATAAATAAAATATAATATATAAAGAAAAAAACAACCTCCAAAAGCGTAGGACTGCTGAATCTTCTTCAACTCAGTTTGAAGTGAAGGTTCATCCTCCTTTTTAGATTTTCTCACAAGTGAAAAAATATCTAAACACCATACTACATTTAAGATCTATAAGAACTCAAAATAAATAAGAAAATAAATATAATACAGAAAAATTAAAATCACCTTCAACTCTTTCAGGTTCAGCATTTTCAAATATGCCTTCAAATCCTTCAGGATAAGCAAAAAAAATCATATAAACAGTTAGGAACAATATATGCGTAAATTATTAAATGACAGTCAATAAGCAATATAATCTAAGACACACGCAGTATAACTAACTAATGCATAAAGTATACTATATGCAACTTCTAATGTAATAAATACCTGCTATCAAATCAGAAAGAGTACACACGCAGTATAACTAACTAATACATAAAGTATACTAACATATGCAACTTCTAATGAAATAAATAATGCTATAAAATCAAAAGAATAAAAGTAAATATAATATTTCATAGTTTTTCAAAACATATGCACAACATAACTAAATTAATGCACATTATAACAACCAGTAGCTATCATACAGTACAAATAAAAAATAAAAATAGAGTAACTAACTAATACAAACACATGCAACTTCTAAACAATCAAATGCATATTATAAAGAAGACTAAAAACATGCAGATCTGACTTACAAATCAAAATATAAGCATACTCTAAAAAAGTCAACAACAATAAGACTGAAAATACACACACACAAACAACAAGAGACAAAAAGCGCGAAACTCCAAATATTCAAAACGAAAAACAAAAAAAAACCAACAGAAGGAGAAGGCTAAGTTAACTTCTCCGGTTTAGGAGAAACCTTATTCTTTCCCTTGTTGATATCAACACCTGCTTTAGGAGGAACACTTGAACGTTATCCTTCGCCCGACCCATAGACTACAACAAATAAGCAACAAATTTGTTAAATTGGAACGGCAAAAGATTATCAAACAAAAACGCAGAAGAATGGCAAAAAATTATTGAAACCTACAATTGTCAAAATGCAGAAGAAACAAAAAAACTTACCAATTTCAATCCCTGACGAAGACACGGACGAGGAAAATGAAGTCGACATCGCGAGGAAGTTGAACGACGAATAAAATGCAGAAATCGGCGACAAATTTCGTGAAGAAACGGAGAAAAAAGTGCAAAGCAGTAATGGTGGAAAGCAGAGAAAAAGTGAGAGAGGGAGGAGAGAAAATGAAAGAAGACATTTTAGGGAACAAAACGTGAGAGAATGAACAGTTACAAAAAATACTGTTCGAAAACCCGTGGAAAAGAAAAAGAAAAAAGAAAGAAATTATAATTTATACTAACTACCCAACTGCTAATTAATTACAATCTAAACCCCATTTTTCAAAACAGTCCATGGTCAGTCCATAAGTTGTGGACATGTCGCTTTTCCTGAGACTTTCTCTTCTATATATACACTTAGTATATGATAAAGTCTCAGGAAATGCAGCATTTCCATAAGCTTATGGATTGTTCACGGGAGCTTGTACCTTAAATGTTGTAAGTTTTTATAAAGTTTAAATATTATATTTTACAAGTTAAAAAATTAATAGTATGTATTTGAATGTGAAAATATAAAAATATATAATTTTAAGAAGTATTTTAAAAAATTCTAAATTCTGTATGTAATTTAACAAATGCAGTGTATAAGGTAAAAAATAAATTACTTGTTCATAAGATTATGATGGACAGACCGCAAGTCGGGAGATCCACTCTATATAAAATATGACTAAAATGACTTCATATCGGAAACCCTCGCTGTTTTCAGTTCTTTTGTTTGCCATTTGCATGTGCATCTCGACGGACAGATTCATATCGAGGTAGTGCTTTTCGTCATTGTTGTTCATCTGCGTTTTAGTAATATTTGAAATAGAAAAATAAAATTTTTATATTTGAGCTATATATTTCGTGTTATTTATAAACTTAACTAAACTATATATTAATTAATAGATCTAAGTAATGTCAGTTTTAGAATTTTACATTTAATGTAACGTTTAAAAAGTTGCATTCAATGCAATTAGTAATAATAAGGAACAAAGGAAACTTATCTGGACTGAATTGAACTGAATATTATTTAAATATTTTAAAATTCTAAATTCAAATAAATTTCAATATACTAAATTGAATTTTTTGAAAATCAAACTTAGTTACTAAACCCTAAACCCATTATTATCAAATTTTATGGAACTAAATTTAAATAGTTTAATTAAAATTTTAAAATATTAATAATTTAAAGAAATATTTAAAATAAACATTCACTAAAATATTAATATTTATTATTTGATATATTAATATTTAAAGAGTCCGTCTCTTGAAAGACGGTCTTTCCATAAGTTATGGAAAGACCAAGGTTTAAAGTGTAAATTAGAACAAATTAAGATAAAATTTTCGGGTTGCATGAACCGGGTTATAAATTTTATAACTACTACATGTTTCATACTAAAACTTTAATATTGCAACTAAGACCTTTTACCTTTTATTATTCTAATCAAACCCCGTCTTTCCATAAGCCTATGGAAAGACCGTCTTTCCCAAGACTTTGCCATATTTAAAATAAATACTTAAAATAAAGAGTCCGTCTTTTGAAAGACGGTCTTTCCATAAGTTATGGAAAGACCAAGGTTTAAAGTATAAATTAGAAGAAATGAAGATAAAATTTTTGGGTTGCATGAACCGAGTTATAAATTTTATAACTACTACATGTTGCATACTAAAAGTTTAATATTGCAATTAAGACCTTTCACCTTTTAATATTCTAATTATACACATCTTTCCATAAGCCTATGGAAAGACCGTCTTTCCCAAGACTTTGCCTAAAATGAATATGAAAAATAAACATTTACTAAAATATTAATGTTTAAAATAAATATTTACTGAAATATTAGGCAAAGTCTTGGGAAAGACGGTCTTTCCATAGGCTTATGGAAAGACGGTCTTTCCATAGGTTTATGGAAAGACGGGGTTTAATTCGAATAATAAAAGGTAAAAGGTCTTAGTTGCAACGTTAAAGTTTTAGTATGCAACATGTAATAGTTATAAAATTTATAACCCGGTTCATGCAACCCAAAAATTTTATCCTAATCTCTTCTAATTTACACTTTAAACATTGGTCTTTCCATGACTTATGGAAAGACCGTCTTTCAAGAGACGCACTCGAAATATTAATGTTTAATATTTAAAATATTTTTTAAACTAAATATTTAAAATATTAATTTACTAAAATACTCCCTCTATCCCTGGTTAAATTACCCACTTACTTTATGAAACTATTCTCTATTAAAGTTTGGCCACATATTTGAATAGATATATGAGACATAATATTATCGTATGTGATATTGTTGAATTTGTCTTAATAAGTGATTTTTAGAAAGTAACTTTTTATTTTCCATTATTATACATAATTGAACATGCTAATGGTCAAACATGTTTCTCGAACGGTGTGCAATGATTAGGCTGTAATTTAAGCTGGGACGGAGGGAGTATTAATATTGAAAAGGAATATTTGAAATAAATATTTAAAATATAAATTTACTAAAATACTAATAATCCAAAATATCTATTTAAAAAATATATTTAAAATATTAATATTTAAAATATTTTTTAATATAAATATTTAAAAAACAAATATACTAAAATATTAATATTTTAAATAAATTATTCATATAAATATTAAAAATAAACATTTACTAAAATATTAATATTGAAAATAAATATTAAATTTTAAATTAATAAATATTAATATTTAAAATAAATTTTTTCAATAATATTTAAAATAAACATTTACTAAAATATTAATATTCTAAAAAATATTTAAAATATTAATACTTAAAATAAAAATTTTATATAATATTTAAATAAACATTTACTAAAATATTAATATTTAAAATAAATATTGTAGTATATAATATTTAAAATAAATATTTATTAAAATATTAATTTTTAAAATAAATATTAAAATAAAAATTTACTAAAATATTAAATTAATACTAAAATATTATTATTTAAAATAAATATTTACTAAAATTTTATTATTTAAAAATAAATATCGAATTAATTACATCAAACAAAGGTGAGAGTTAATTGAGGGCAATTTACACACACAAAAGGTGCAAATTGTCGGGGCAATGGCGAGAGGGGCAGGATCGGCCTTGTAAGAATGTGGCAACACCAGCGAGAAGGGAGGATAAGGTGGAGCTGGAAAGCAACACTAACGGTCAACATCGGAACCTGGAAGAAGCAGAGGACAAGGAGAAGCTGGTATACAAAAGATTTGGGAGAAGATCAGATTCAGAAGCAAACGATGGATGAACAGATACTAAGACAAATGGAGGTAAATATTATTGAAAATTTGGGGGGAAATGTTAAAAGTAACTGGGGGAACGATCAATAGGTTGTGGGTTGATGTAATCAAGGGGAACGGGTTGCAGACTAATGGGATGAAAATTGAATTTAGAGCTCATAGTGTGATTAATGGGGAAGTTGAGATTGAAATTGAGGAGGAGAATATACAATTTGAGGTAGATTTCTGGAATAATCCATTGATTATGTATGTGATGGGAGGGGATTTAACAATGACTGCTGTGAAGAATTATATGCAAAAATTTTGGTCGTTTGTTGCTATGCCTGATCTGTACTATAATGATGAAGGGTACTTTCTTATGAAACTTAAAACGAAGGAAGATAGAGATGCAGTGATGAGTAGAGGGTCGTATATGATTTTCAATAAGTCTATGTTCCTACAAGTTTGGAAACCAGAGTTTGTACTGAAAAGAGACATAATCAGAACGCTACCTATTTGGATAAAACTCCCTAGACTCCTCCTTCATTTATGGGGGGCAACTAGTTTAGGGAAGATAGGTAGTGCTTTGGGTAAACCTGTGATGACAAATGAGTACACTGCAAACAAATTGCGAGTATCATATGCCAGAATTTTAGTGGAGGTGGATATCACTCAACAGTTGGAAGAAACTGTGAGTATAAATGTGGTTGATGGTGAGAAGATCTAGCAAGGTGTTGAATATGAATGAAAGCCTCATTTCTGTGATATATGTGGAGTAGGAGGACACCAGTACCAAGAAAGAAAAATCCAACAGAAATTTGTGCATAAATGGCAACCTAAAAAAGAAGAAAATGTTGTGAAACAAACTGTACAAGTGGATGCAGCAGATGAGAAAATTGAGAAACATGAGGCTGAGAAACTGATGATACGGGTTGATACAGCAGAAGGAAGAATTGAGAAACAATGAGGCAGGAAAGAGAGAGCAGATGTAGAAAATACCGTAGGAAGGAAAAGTAAAGGTAAGAACATAGTGCTAAAAAGGGGGAATCGGTACATGGAAGTTGTGGAGAACTGGAAACAAGCCTTGGATCTGCGGTTTTGGAATGATCCAGCAGATAACCATGGGTTTGTCCCATGATAACAGATTGGAATGTAGGGGGCTCAATTAACAAGCAAAAAGTAGTGAGATTAGCTTCCATCTCAATGGCTTAAATGTAGAAGTTGTTATGATACTTGAAACAAGAGTAAAGGAGACAAAAGAAGGGAAAATCGGGGAAAAGTATGGGCAGAACTGGAGATTTATAGATTACTATAAAGATCATAGCAATGGAAGGATTTGGATTATGTGGGATCCAAACAAGGTGGAGATAAGAAGTTCTTATAGTACAGACTGTGAGCTCTATAATATAAATGGTGAAAGAATGCTACAGTTGAATGCAATTTATGTAGCAAATTTACTGAGCATTAGGAAGAAGTTATAGAAGAGTATTGAGGAGATACATGTGAAGATTTAGAATATGGGGACATGGATAGTTCTGGGTGATTTTAACAATGTTTTAAGCTGTAATGACAGGATAGGGGGAAATGAGGTTATGAGAAGTGAATTTTGTGACCTGGAGGAGATGATGGAGGAGATGATGGATGAGACAGGATTATGTAAAAATGAAATGCAGGGTGACTATTTTACATGGTCTAATAGGCACAAAGATGGAGTTATTTATTCCAGAATAGATAGGGTGTTAGGAAATGTGGATTGGTTCTAGAATTTCCCAAATACTGTAGTTAAAGTGATGGAGCCAAGTTTATCAGATCATTCAATGTTGAGAATCTCTTGGCAGGAAGAAATAAGGAGGAAACACAGAATGTTCAAATATATTAACTGTATTATGGAGATGGAATGGATGAAAGAAACAATGAGGAGAAACCGGGAAGAGAGAATTCAGGGTTATCCTATGTTTGTTCTATGGAAGAAATTGATCAGACTACAAAAAGAAATGATAAATCAAATGAGAAAAGTTACTGGAGCACGAAGGATGATTGAGGAGGCTATTACTGAGCTTCAGACAGCACAAGAAGTACTGATTAACGAGAAAATGTTTCTTGAAAAAAATGCAAAGTGTGTTGGAGTGCAACCAGAATCTTTTGTATTGGACTGACATTGATGAAAAGGTGGCTAGATAGAAGCAAGGGTGGAGTGGCTAAATCTAGGAGACAGGAATAACCCTTATTTCCATGCTACACATCCTGGGGTAAAAAATAATCAGACAGGTATCGAAAACATTTAAAATGATGATGGAGTACTGGTTAATGGTCAGAAAGGGATTGAAGAAGTGGTTATGAAATTTTATGGAAACTTAGTGGGAAAGAGGACTGAGATAATGGAGGGAATTGACATAGTAGCTATAAGATCAGGAAAAATTCTAAATGGTAATGACGAGATGAGGCTAAATCAGGAGATTGATGAGAAAGAAATATGGAATGCCATGAAAAGCATTGGGGATCTCAAAGCCCCTGGGATAGATGGTTTCAGCTCCAAATTCTTCAAAGACAACTGGACTGTGGTGCAGAAGGATACAGTAGTAGTTGTGAAGAATTTCTTTACTGGAGGAGAAATGTATAAAGTTGTCAATAGCACACTGGTGACTTTGATTCCAAAAATCAAATATTCTAGGAGAATCTCATATTTTAGGTTGCACTACTATGTACAAGATTATTTCTAAAATTTTGACCATCAGACTGAATTCTGTGATGCAGGTTTTAGTTGATTTCCAAGAAACTTTTGTAGCTGAAAGAAGCATTCATGAACATATCATACTGGCCTATGAACTTATAAGGGGATACTCAAGAAAGAATGGTGGACCAAGATGTATGCTACAAATGGATTTGCATAAAACCTCTGACATTGTAGAGTGGTGTGCACTGGAAGGGGAACTGAAGGAATTGGGACTTCCAAGCAGATTCATTGGGTGGATTATGAGGTATGTAACATCAATTTCATACAGATATATTGTGAATGGATAGCCTTCTAAAATTCTGGTAGCAAAAAGGGAGTTGAAGCAAGGGGATCAACTGTCTCCATTATTATTTGTATGATGGAATATTCGTATAGATGTTTGCAGGGACTATGGGAGAATGGCAGGTTCAGGCTCCATGAGAAGTGTGAAAAGCTGAGTATAATAAACTTGAGTTTTGCAGGTGATTTGCTGCTATTTTCAAAAGGAGATAGCAAATCATTGGAGGTGATTATGCTGGTTTTTCAGAAGTTCTATAAATCTATTAGACTTGATATTAATCCAACAAAATGCAAGGCCTTTTTTGGAGGTGTATTGGAGGAACAAAAGGAGGAAATTAAAAGGCTGACGGGATTTAAAGAGGGGGCAGTTGCCCTTTAGGTATTTGGGGGTGCCATTGGATAGTAAAAGGCTGTCTATTCAGAAGTGTCAACCATTGATTGAAAAGATGGTAGAGATAATAAAACATTGAAGCTCTAAATTGCTAAGCTATGCTGGAAGGGTACAACTCATCAAGAGTGTGCTTACACCAATCACAAGCTACATGATGCAATGCATTCCACTACCAAAGAAGGCATCGAGCACGTAGAAGCAATTTGCACGTCATTTATGTGGAGTGGAGGAGAAACCATCACTGGAAAAACACTTGTTGCTTGGGAGAAAACTTGCAGACCTATAAAAGCTGGGGGAATGAACATTATCTCTCTTTATGAGTGAAATGAAGCTTTTTTGGATAAACTCTTATGGAACCTGAGCAAAAAGGCAGGTCGGTTACGAGTAAAATAGGTCTATTCATACTATATTAGGGATGGAACTGTAAAATTTCAAGGTCACTGTTCTTAGACGTTGAAGAGAATAGAGAGCTGCAAAGAAAAAGTACAGAACCTGGAAGCTTGGGGGGAAATGATAAACAAGCGGATATTCAAAGTGAAGAAAGTGAACACTGAATTAAGTGGGTTACAGGAGAAAGTGGATTGAAGTAAAAATGTTGAAAGGGAACCCGGCTAGACCAAGGGCAGTATTCACACTGTGGATGGGTTGGCAAGCAGATTAGCCACAAAAAACAGGTTGTTGAAGATTGGGATGCCGACTGAGCAAAAATGTCACTTTTGTGATGCTAATGAGATTATGCAGCATCTGGTTTTTTTTTTTTAATGTACAAAGATGGGCAATCTGGAGTAAGGTTTTGACTTGGCTGAGGAGGGAAAGAAAGCTGGAAACTTGGAATGAAGAAAAGATCAGGATTCTGAAGCACAATAGAGGTAAGGGGTGGAAAGCAACTTTTTTAAGAACTGCAATTGTTGAAACCTTGTATGCTTTGTTGTTATTGGAGAAATGCAAAATGTTTTGGAAATGAGACACAAGATGATAGTATTTTTTATAGCATAATCGAATGTATAGTTACTGGATTATGGATGAACCCTAAATATAGAAAAGTGTGCTAGTTTGATGGGATCCGTAGTCGGAGAAAAGATAGAGACTGTATAGAGGAGAAGTAGTTGGATATATCATCGATTTGTACTTATGGAGTTTTGGTAATGAGAGTTTTCACTTGTTTCCAAAAAAATAAAATGAATATTTAAAACAAATATTTTATGTAATATTTACTAAAATTTTAATAATTAATATATTAATATTAAAATTGAAAAAAAAATTAATAAGATTTAAAAGTTGTTTGGAGATTGTTAGGGATGATATGAGATTATTGGAGATGAAATGAGATGGTTAGAGATGAAAGTAGTTAATATAATCTCTACTGGACAGCCTAAGAATCTCAATAGATTTAATGACATCACTCTTTTAATTTAATTTTATTTTCCAACTAGAGTGGACTTTTATAGGAAGAGTCCGTCTCTTGAAAGACGGTCTTTCCATAAGTTACGGAAAGACCAAGGTTTAAAGTGTAAATTAGAAGAAATTAAGATAAAATTTTCGGGTTGCATGAACCGGGTTATAAATTTTATAACTACTACATGTTTCATACTAAAACTTTAATATTGCAACTAAGACCTTTTACCTTTTATTATTCTAATCAAACCCCGTCTTTCCATAAGCCTATGGAAAGACCGTCTTTCCCAAGACTTTGCCATATAGGAAACCGAAGTAATATGATGAATTAAAAAGTTGTTGGAGATTATTGGAATGATATGACATTGCCGGAGATGGAATGAGATGATTATGGTTGGAGATGATATAATCTCTACTGGATATGTCCTAACAATTGGATATGTCCTAACAATTGGACACAATTGGATATGTCCTAACAATGTCAATATATTTAATGACATCACTCTTTTAATTTGATTTTTAAGATAAATACATTTACAATTCCAACTTTAGAGTCTGTCTCCTGTGAGACCGTCTCATGGTGAGATCAGGGACTGGAAACAAAATAGGAAAAAATCAAACTAAATTTGGGGGCAAAAAAATTAATTACACTGGAAATGGGGTAAGTGGTATAAAGTGCTAACAACCTGAAGGACCAAATAGCAAATAACATAATATCTAATCCATTACCCATTCCCAGCCCAAAAACGTGAAAAACAAAACAGGCCCAAAACACGGAAAAAAATGGGAGAAAGAAAAACAGATCAAATACAAGATCTGAACCAAAAATTTCTCCCCTCTCTCACAGAACTCCACACGCTGTTCTTCATCAAAATTCAACTAGTCCAATTTTGAATGAAAAAATCAATCCACATCAGAAATTCACCCGGAAAACAAGGTACAATTAGATTATGTTTAAATTCAACATCAACTGCAACAAATCTGTTACTAAACAGAATTTCGATATTTTGCAGATTCAAAATTGGATGAATATGGAAGAAGGTGATTTACAGATCGAAACACAATTACAAATCATACAATCAACGCAAACACAGAATCCTACACAAGAAAGAGAAACAAATATCAATGATGAACAGATTGTACCTATTTCACAAGGTAAGAAGCTGAACTTTTTGTACTTAAGCATGATGTTCTGTTTTCTGATTTTTAGAGCAGAAGAATGAGTATGTGAACAATTCCATTACGTTTAGCTCCTGTCAAATAAACAACAGAAAAAACTAATTAGTAGCAAAATTCTAATATGAATGAACGCATCATGTTGTTCTGTTCTAGAACCGTGTATATTAGTTCTGAATATGCTACAAATTTCATTTAAAATGTCAAACCTTTCAAATTGTAGAGGTCACATTATAAGAACTTATTTTTAATAGGATCTGTTCACATTTTGCAAATTGACAAATAACTGGACAATGTACTGATTTATTGCAGCATTGTTCACTAAATATGACGTGATGTTTTAAATATATGACATGATGTTACATATTAGTTGTACATAATCAGAATAACAATTTGCAGAAACATAGTGTGATGTTACTCTTGTACTGCTTGATGTTTCAAAAATATAACATGATGTTCTAGCTCTGCACAATTATGTACAACTTCTTTTTATAATTTATTACTTTCTATCCGTGTTATTGTGTTCTGTGATGAATTAGAGTTTCACCAACTTTTCTATTTTGTATCGTCAACCAATATTTCAAATATTGAACTTAGCTGTACTTTCTTATTCTATTATGCATTTAAAAATTGTGTTTGATCGATGTATGTTGGGTTAGGATGCTTTCATGTAGAAATAACGCCTCCTTGCTCAGAATTTTACGTGCTCATTTTTAATGTTCATGACAATAAAAAGATTTCAGTACCTCAAACATGTTCACAATTTATCATAGAATGTTATGAACTTCTCTCCAGTTCATAAAATCTGGCACAATATATAACATGGCGTTACAAGCTAACTGAGCCTAATCAGAATAACAATTTGCAGAAAACGTGATGTAATGTTTCCCATATGTTGCTTGGTGTTTGAAACATATAACATGATGTTCTACATCTGCAGCATTGTGTACAGCATCTTTTCATTATTATTAATTTAGGGGAGTTTTCAATCACAGGTCTACCAAACTTGTTGGAAATAGATCAAACAGAATCCCTTCAAGGAGTGCAGGCAACTACATGGGAAGAGCTTGAAACATTATACCGTGCACATGCAACTACACTTGGGTTTTCTGTACGGAAGTCAACGCAAAGACTAACAAGTGAAGGGAAGGTGAAGGAAAAATATTACACATGCTCGCGCCAAGGGAAATCAGTTTCAAACAATCTTGACACCCCGACTCAACAACCACAAAACAAGAGGAGAAAGACAAAAAAATTTCCCATTACAAGGACAGAATGTAAGGTTGCAATCGGGATCAAGCTTGTAGATGAAAACATCTATGAAATCAAGCACCACATCACTGAGTACAACCATGAATTTACAAGGAAGGAGTGGCAATACTTGCAGCGTGGTGAGAGGAAGATAGAGGATGAAAAGGCAAGAGCAATTGAGGCTATGGAATTGGCAGGTTTAAAACCAGCAACAAGTTTCAAGTACTTGGCATGCGACGCAAATGGACAAGAAAATGTAGGGCACACGATGAGGGACCACATTAATTATGTCAACAGGTTAAGGATGAAAGCAATTGAAGGAGGCGATGCACAGAATGTGATAGATGAGCTCTACAAAATAGATGGAAGAGACGAGGATTTCTTCTTCAGAGTCAAGTTGGATGAGGACGTTAAACTATCCGCACTTTTTTGGAGAGATGCAATGATGAAAGAGGATTACATGCTCTATGGTGATGTGATGATCTTTGACACCACATACAGGATAAATAAATACAACCTTGTTTGTGCACCGATTGTGGGAATCAACAACCATTGGAACAATGTGATGTTTGGTTGTGCATTTATTGGCGACGAAAAGAAAGAGACTTTCATTTGGCTGCTGGAAACATTCAAGAAGTCAATGGAAGGAAAAGAACCAGTGACAATATTTACTGATCAGGACTCAGCTATGGCATATGCAATCCAAAAGGTGCTTACCCTAACCTGCTCAGTTATTATGATGATGTTTCACCATCTATATATGATGTTTCATAATCTGTATGTTTCAGACCTTCCTCAGTTACTGTGATGTTAAGTTGATTTTTCATAACTCAACATATATGATCATACAAACACCATAAATTCATTTCTAGAAATCATATATGATGCTCCTGTACTATGAAATTAAATTTCATGAAAAATTGTTTGATACTTACTGAAATTAATTTGAACATAAAATACCATGCATGATGTTTCAATAGCAGGTGGTAACCTTTCATAAATAGAGTATGTTGTTTCATACTGAAACAAAATTTTGTACCAGGTGTTCAGCAACACAAAACACAGGTTATGTCTATGGCATTTGAAACAGAATGCAATCAGTCACTACGGTAAAGTGAAGGGCAATGAAGAATTTGGCATGGCATTCGACCATTATTTGAAAAAATGCGCAAATGAAGAAGAATTCCAGAGATGCTGGAACTCTATGATGGATAAGTACCAGCTTCATGACAACAATTGGTTCAAGCGCCTATACGGACTACGAGAGAAATGGTGTACCGCATTGAGCAAAGACTTCTTCTCAGCTGGGACATTATCATCACAGAGAAGCGAAAGCACAAACAAAGCAATCAGCTTCAGTGCAAACAAAACAACAAACTTGACACAGTTTTTCTCAATCTTTGAAAAAATGGTACACAGCTGGAGAAGCACAGAAACCAGCAAAGAATACAGCGGATCAATAGGAAAACCAAGGTCAGCCGAACAAGGACCTGGACTTCTGAAACATGTAGCTGAAATTTACACACATAAGTTGTACAAGGACTTCGAGGTAGAATGGAAGCTAGCCATGGCAAGTAAAGCAGTAAAAACATTCAACTTTGGATTCGAAGATGTTTTTGAAGTACAACCAGAAAACGAAAACACAAAAATGGAGAAGGTTACTTTCAAGAAACTGGATCAAAAGGTGGAGATCAAATGCTCTTGCAAATACTTCGAAGAGGTAGGTCTGTTGTGTTTCCATGCACTTCGAATCCTGCATTTACAAAACATCACTTCCATCCCTGAAGATTACATCCTCAAAAGATGGACAAAGATGGCAAAGAAAGAAATATGGAACAAGGTGCTCGGAGGAACAGGAACACAAAACAATGAGATCAAAGGTAAGGTACCATGGCGTCATGATATGCTACGGAAGTACTACAATCTTGTCTTGAAGTGTGAAGAGGACACAGAAACTAGAAGAATCCTTGAAGAAGGGCTGAATAGAGACTCAGCTACAATCAATCAAATCAAAGCAATCGATACACAAGAGCATTCAGCGACTAATAGTGCAAGAGGTTCAACAACAAAGGCTGCTCCCGAAGTGCTCGATCCACCAAAAATAAAAACAAAAGGAAGAAGTGCAAGAGAAAAAGGTAAGCTTGAAAAAAGGAAGAAGCCAGTCAAGAAGGAATTCGGATCCAAGACACCAAAAGCTCAATTGATATAAAACAGCTTGTTGGTATATGTTTACTGCAACACTATGATCTTACACACTTATGGAATGATGTTACATTGTTACAGTTTGATGTTTTAGAAATAAGTTCTGATCAGGATACTAATTTTTTCCCCATGATATTTAAAACATAGATATACTTCTATTTTGGATGTTAAACTAGTATTCACTGGTGTTATTATTTTCTCAGATGATGATTTACTAATCTGATAACCTGTCAACCTCTGATTGAAAATATGGTTGAAAATCTAAAGCATTGGAGCACTAGAACATTAAGCTATGCGGGAATTCTACAACTTATTAATATTCTGTTATTTGCTATTGCCAACTTTTGGATGAAAAGTTTCCCACTACCTAAGGAAGTTTTGAAGTATGCTGAAGCTTTATGCAAGTCCTTTCATGGAATGCTAGTGAAGTCATAACAAAAAAAGGCTCATGTTGCCTAGAGTAAAGTTTGTGAATAAAAGAAAAGAGAGGGCTGAATGTGGTTTCTTTACAAGATTGTAATGATGTCAATATGTTAAAGCTTCTTTGTAATTTAACTAAAAAGGCAGATATACTCTAAATTGGATGGGTTCACGTATGCTACATACAAAATGGTGATATTAAAAATATAAAATGATCACATGCAACAAAACATAAAACTTCACATCGATAGATCAAAAAATATAAAACATCACACACTAATTATGACACATCACATCAAAAAACAAAATGATCACAACCCATTAAACAAAACTTCAGACAATGATTGCTCAAAAGTATAAAACATCGCACACTGATAATGAAACATCACATCAAATTATAAAATGATCATTTCCAGCAAAGTATATAAAACTAAAAACGATTTTATATCATCCCATACTGTCAAACCATAACAATATCACAATTAATCGAATAAAGGGTACAACTGCCCCTATCAAATCCCTAACTTAGAAAATGAACAATTAAAACCAACAAATATTCTTAAAAACATTCTCAAATACTAATTCATCATACTCAAATCCTAATTCTTATTGATTCCCTTCCCAGCTGGACCTTTTGCAGATGATGCCCCTCTAAGTTCTTCAATGCCAAGATCAAACGATGGCGTCACTCCTATATTACTAGCAGCAGCAGCAACTGAAGCAGCAACAGGAGTGCGATTCCTAAAAGCATTCCTTATAATCTCATCAACAGCATCAAACAAGTCAGAGTTATCAAAATCGTCCGAGTCAAAAAGATGATAATCAGGCCGGGCATTAACAGTAGATACAACATTCTTAGCACTTCCACCCAACTCAGAAACCAAGACCCTAGTGACAACCTCGATATTCCTCTTGAACCTACAAATAGATTGATCAGCAATCTAGGAAAAAAAACAAAAAAACAAATCATAAAAAGATAACAGAAAATTTGAAATTTAAAATGCCATATACCACATAAGAAACATCAGCTACTGATATTAAAATATCAAAGTTGGTAACACAAAAAGATTAAACTTAAACGTCACATACAAATTCTATAACACCAACTACTGATTGTAAAAAAAACCAATCTATTAACTAAACCACAATTTTAAAACATCTCATAGAAAATCTAAAACATCATATACTCCTATTAAAACATCAGAATTAAAAAGGTACTTACAGACCCCCCATCTTTCATAATCGCAGCATCAGTAGGCAGATCTTCTGGAAGCAGAAAGCATAAAACTTACGAGCTTGAACCAGCTGCTACTTCTTTTGTATGACTTCCTTAGATGTCGCAGTTTCTTTGGATATCCCAGCATGCTTGGAAGTCATAGCAGGACCACTGCCCACATACTTCCCCATAAAAGTCAAAGGAAATTCATCCTTAGACATGGGGCATGAATCAAAACCTGCCTCAACAATTTTCTTCCAATGTTTCAGCAGCAAGCTAGTGTCCCAGTGACGAATGAAAGGAACTATGGGAGGGCATGGTTTTCCTTGAAAAGGAAACCTATACAAGTAGCACATCAATGGAACAACTACACACGCATTAACTGCCGAATATTTAGTAGTCTTATACCTATGCACAGCATCACCTAACTTCTTAAGCACATACCCACACCAGTCATAACTCCTAATCTCTGCTACATTCTCAACAACACGAACCAACTTAAAATCCACAAAGGATCTAGCAGTAGGACTCAAGAAGCTGCAAACTACATACATCACAAACAGTTTTTTAAATTCATCCCCACCTTCACGTAACCCCATCATCTTGTCAAACAACCTCTCACAATAAATGTTACCCAGTTGATCATACCCAAACTCTTCCCTCCATCTCTGCCTAAGTTCTATGTCCTTCCTTTCGCCCTTCCCGGCATTACTAACCTCAGCAACTTCTTTTTCACTAATAGGGAGTGCTAAAACATCATACACATCATCACGGGTTATAAAATACCTATCAGAACCAATAGTTTGAACATAGCTAATTGGATTAAAATTCTGAATCAGGCAGGGAATGATTTCTTTAGGAAGGGAACAAAATTTAATTTTAAGGAGACCATCAAAACCAATCTCTTCCACAGATTTTATCTATTCTGAGGTCAGCAAAGAAGACACTTTTTCAATTCTCCAAGGGCAACACTTCGTAGTGAAGCCCTTCTCAGCACTGACAAGAAAAGTAAAAATTCATGAAACATCACATACAACATTGAAAAACATCAACAAAACTAAAAGTAAAACATCAAATCACATTAAAAACATCAACATGACACAGTTCATCAAACATCATATGCAGAAATTAAAATATCAGTCACTTCAAAAAAATAGAAAAAAAACTGCCGAGAAAATACAATGCTAGAAAAATAAAAATGACAACTAGATTACAAACATAACTGACACATAAACTGCTCCATATTAATTAACTAGATGCATCAACACAACTACAACATAAAAGCAAAACATCAAGTCTCACAAAAAAAAGCATAAAGACACATAAACTAATACTCACCAAACACATTATTTAAAATATCAACTAACCTTTCATCATCATTAGACACAGCCTGTTTCCCTTTCACTTTCATCTGTTCAAACGGTCTAGAAGGCTTCTTCACAACCACCACCTCAGGTTCTGATTCAGAATCAGAACCACTTGCAACATTATTCACAGCTTTACCACTCCCCTCCACGCTTTCAGATTCTGATTCAACAGAATGAGAGCTATCCTTATCATTATCATCTTCATCTTCCGAATATTCACTTCTACAATTGTCTTTAGCATCAACATTTTCAGCTCCAAAATCTACATTTTCAGTTTCAGGAGCAGTGCAATACACCTCTTCATCTACAAAAATTGAAACATCATATCAAAATAGAAAATCATCAAAAACTAATATCTAAAAAGCAGAGGTGTTATCAAAAACTGATAACACAAGATTTAATTTACAGTTTCTCAGCAACTTTCTTCTTCACATCATCAACTAAGACAAAAAATAAATTAAAAAAAAGAAATCAAACCAGATAATCAGACATTGGCATCATGAAAAAGAAAAGATAGAAATCTGAAATGACTAACTACAAAATATGAAACATCATACCATAATTTTAAAACATCACGTTATTAATTTAAAACAGTACCTTTGCCACTGACACCCTCAGAAGCAACTTTAGGTTTCTTCACAGCCACAGTCTTCTGCAAAGCCCTCTTCTTGGCACTTTCACCTCCAACATCATCATCCTTTTTCAATTCATTCTTCAAACTAGCATCACTCCTCAAAACAGGTTTTTCACAATTGCCAACACCAACAGCTAAAAAAAATACATCACGTCAAATTCCATAAGGAAACAGGATAAAACATTGTAAGGTTGAAAATTTTAAAACAACTAACTTAATTTTGAATACCTTTACCACTGACACCCTCAGTAGCAACCTTGGATTTCTTGGATTTTTTCACAACCACAAACTTACGTAACATCCTCTACAACATGGAATCTCAGGATCAGCAACTTTTTGAGCAGGTTCAGAACCTAATTCAGGTACCACATTCTGCAAATTGGAACCACCGGAATCTCCTGGAATTCCATCTTCGTAATACAGATTAACATTCCTCTTCACTTTCTCCTTTTGTCTCCTCTTTGCAGGAAAGATTCCTGAAAACAGAACAACATCAATACAAATGTATGAAACATTAATATACACCTTCAGAACAGTAAATAAAAAAGTAAAAGACAAACTCTCGGGTTTATCAGCCCCATCAGCAACAACAAAATCCGGAGGCATAGCATCTTCATTAGCAACCAGTCCAGATTTGCCAACCTTATCAGCTTTTTTAGCAACATCCGGACCAGATTTTTCAACCTTATCAGATTCAGTCAGCACCGTCTCCAAATTGAGTGCACCACCCGGTTCATCTTTATGAACTTCATCATCAGCCAGATTAAGATTTCTATTAGCTTTCTCTTTCATTCTCCTCTTCATAGAGGACAGCCCTGAACCAGAAAAGCAACATATAATTTAAAATACAAAACATTAACACACATCATTCACAAACAATAAATAGGAACAAACAGACCTGAAACCAAATCAACAGTAGGATCACCCCTCAGTCGATGTGATTGTCTCACGGCACAGCTAACACTTGCATCTGAAACATTAAATTTATATTATATAAACATCAGGAAAATATAATGCAACAGTAAACCCAAACAAATTCAAGGGAAAAAATATACAAATCATCATTTAAAAACTCACCCCACATCACAATCTGCATCACACTCCAAAGTTGAAACATACAACTAAACAGATACAACATACACTAAATAACATACACTAAAATTAAAACATGATTCAATAAATTTAAAACATCATAGACTAAACTTGAAAAGGACATAAAAAACTGACATCAAACATCATAATGTAAATTTAAAATATCTTCCAGTAACCTTAAAACATCATAGCATGAACTCGAAACAATATCAAACTAAAATGCATACATCATGAACTGAACTTGGAACATCATACAATGAACTTAAAAATCAACATGTTAGCACAAACCGAAAATGACAAAACATCATTCAACAAACTTAGAAACATCATAGCCTGACTTGAAACCATATCAAACTAAAAAACATCGTAGCCTGAAATTGAAAAAAAAAATCAAGCAAGAAAATATACACCATAACCTTAATTTAAAACAACATTCTTAAGAAAACATAACACACCATAGACTGAACTTGATAGCATATCAAACTAAAAAGTATACATCATGACCTGAATCTAGAACACCATACAATAAACTTAAAAAATCAACATATCAGCTCATACAAAAAATGACAAAACAAAAACTTGAAACCATAGATAACTATAACTGAAGCACAACACATGAAAGACACAATGGATGAAAATTTACACTAGAAAGACACATATAGACGACTGATGAACATAGAAAGAGCAAAAAGTAAAACATCAACATAAATATGTGAAACATCATGTCATTGAAGTGCAACATCACAAAAACAAAAAGTGAAACATCATAGAAAATATGTGATACATCATGTCATAAATTTACAATATCACAAAAGGCAAAAATGAAACATCAGCAGAAAAATATTATACATCATTTCATAAAAATTGCAACATCACAAAAAGGGAAAGTGAAACATCAGCAGAATTATATCGCACATCATGTCATAAAATTACTACATCACAAGTTACTCAACAACTACAAAATACATTCAAAAATACACACAAAAAACAGAGAAAGAGAATTACCTTCAACAGATCCTCGTTTCCTTGGATTTTTTAAGACAGGAGGATGACTAACATCCTCACAGTCTTCATAGTTCTTTGCAATGTTAGCAAGAACATCTAAACCAGAATCATCCGTAACTTTGCCCTTCAACATCTACAAATCAACAACAAAAATACAGATATTAACATACAAACTAACTAAACCTTGAAATGTCAAAGAAATTCAACACAGAAACCAAATGAATGCAAAAAGCCAAAAAAAACAGTAATATAACATCACATGTAAGCAATAAAACACAGAAACAGTAAGACCTACACAGAGCAATCGCCAAAATAGAAATACACTAAACAACAGAAACCCTATAAACTTCAAATCGAACACATTAAAGCAACATTACACTACACAAACAAAAGAGAAACACAAAATAAGCGAAAGAAACACTCAGAAAACCTACACAAAGCATAAAACATCACATGCATCCAAAAAATTGGGGAAAATTGGGAAAAACAACAAAATACGAACAAAAAAACTTAGCGACTACATTACCTTCGCAGATTAAGCACAATCCTAACTCTTCCAGTCGTAGATCGTTAAAAACCGAACGGAATTCAACAAAAAAACCGAAGGAAACAGAAACGCAGCTTCAATCAAACCAATGCACACTTGAAATTGAAAAGGAAGAAGCAATAACCGATTATAAAGAAGATTTCTGAGCGGGTGAATATTGTGAGTGAACAAACTTGAATGCTGAGAAAAACGATTTCGCTTTTTGAAAAACGAGAATGAAAAATGTGGCCAAACATGGAAAACAAGCCGTTCAACATAAACTATATAAAAGGACTAAAGTGTAAATTATCAAAATGACACTTTAAATCCCTAGACTTTTATAATCTTAATGCGGAACCCCATCTTAAAATATTTACAATTTAATCTCTGGTCTCACCATGAGACAGTCTCATACAAGACTTTGCCCCAACTTTAGGCTGAAAGTGTCAATATAACCATACAATCTCAGAAACTGCTAATTTAACTCTAAATAATTATTGTATGAGCCAATATAACCCTAACTTATAAAAATATTGCACTGATATAGCCAAAATCCCTAATTTTACCATTGACCAAATAAATTCACGCATGATTAAAAAATAAAATGACAAAAATACCCTCTATTACAAACATATGTTTCTTCTTCAAACCCTAATGCTGCCCTTCTCTAATATGTGTTGATGCATTTAAACCTCTCATTGGGAGAAATATTTGATATAGGTGGATGAATCATCATCATCCATACTCAATGCCAGCATGAACTATAACCAGAAGGACTTTACCATAATGAAATTCAACAGTATAGAATTTGTTGCGAACGAGCATGAACCGGATCTTGACAGAACCCCCTCGTCATCAGAGCCTCGTAACCTCGACGAATCCCTATCATTGTCCGGAGCAAAGGACCTCAGTATATCCAAGGTCGAACACCGGTATCAATCACAGGCGGACACATTGTAGGCGGTGGTGCCAGAGCTGGTGGACGCGCACCCCTAATTCCTCCACCGCCGCCCAATTTTCCAATCTCAGAACTGCCCCCAGAACAAGTGCCCGAGTACCCAAACTCAATACCAGCAATTTTGGGACTGTGAAGGCTCAATACCAGAACAAGTGTCCGATTCACTCCCGATTTTCCCCGATTCACCTAAACCCTAGCCCCCCGCTCGTTGCCCTCGCCGTCGTAGTCCCCCACCGCCTCAAGCTCCTCCTCCCGGACACCACCTCGTCGCCGTCCACCGGAAACCTAGCCCCATCCTCTCCCGACCTCCGCCACCCCGATTCACCTCTCCGTCGTCGGCGCGTTGCTTCTTCGCGTCAAAAAAAGAGAACTGCGTTCAGAAAAGAGCCGAAGGAAATGAGACAAGGGTTTCCTCTTTTTCATTCTTTTTCTTTTTTTAAACACAAACGCAAAATCATCCTTTTATTAGAATCCAGTCAAACAAACATTAAATAAAACGGTTTTTCTAACGAGTGCCCATGGGCACTCATTAATAACTTCAGTTTGCATTTAACTCTATTTGTATTTAATAATACAGTTTTCGATGGAATCTGAAGTTGTTAACGAGTGTCCATGGGCACTCGTTAGAAAAACCGAAACTAAAAAGTTAACATAATCAAAAGTTATTTCAGCGCTAGCTATATTCACACTTTCAATTAAAATTTATGATCATTTTATCACTTTAACTCTTAATTTTTTAAAAAAACTAGAGTAGACTTTTATAGGAAACTGAATTCACATGATGAAATAAAAAATAGAAAAAAGTATTTTTATAACTCTAACTAATTGACATAAGTGCCAATATAACCTTTCAATATTCGAAAGGGCTAATATAATCCTATATAATTAGTGAAAGTGTCAATATAATCCTATAAATTTTAAGGATGTGCTGATATAACCTTACAAACATTAGAAATGTGCTGATATAACCCTACAAATATTAGGAATGTGCTGATATAACCCAATAAGATTGCATAATGTGCTGATATAACCCTACCTAATTTCAGCGAACTATGGCAGTCCGGCGAACTATGAAGGTGAAACTGTCCATCTAATTTCAGAGATAGATCAAAGGGTATTTTGATCAATTTACATAGAGTCAACGATGGAAAATTGAAGCCAATGCTAGAAATAGTGTCTGAGGGTTATATTGGCACTTTATTAACTAGTTAGGGTTATATTTGTACTAAAAATTATTATAGTATTATATTAGCACTTACTCAACTAGATAGGGTTATATTAACACTTATCCCAAAAAAAATATTGTTGGAAGAAAAGGCGTGAACTGTTGCGGAGAATAATGAAAACCACCGCATCCAAACATCCCCAAGCAGGGCTTCCCAAACTAAATGCAAAGACTGCAACTTCCGTAAGTATATTATCAAACATATAATAGATAACGACTTGATATGTTCCAACATTTTACAACTCATTTACATATGCCAAACTCGCCTCCAGAAAAGAGACATGTTAACTGAGGACTGGATTTCAAATTATCATTCTAGGATCATGAATTCTATAACCCATAGATTTAGAACCAAAATACTCAAATCATCAACGGCAAAGATATCCTAGATTATCTGTCCTAATACGCCGTATATCGTATTAGTCTTTACCTTCATCTACATTGAACTCATCATGGACAGAAGGACCATTTTCAACTCTACCATTATCATCATCGTCAGATGCTGAGCTAGCATCCAATTCCCTTTCAGGTCTTTCGAGTGGCATGCACTCGGGCAGTGAATCATGAGGAGAACTGAGGCTTGAATCAACGCTCCTGTTTGTTGGTGTTAGATCTTCTTTCTTAACAACATTGAACACGATTCTGTTGTGCAATCTTTCAGGCTGCAGCAGGTCACCTTCAGCTATCACAATGCTTGAACCTCTCATACTGAGATCTCTTTGATCAAATTCTGTATCTGACGTTCTATCTGGAGTAGTTATCCTTGAACCTTGTGATAATCCATCTCTCCCAACCATCTGCCCAACTGTGCTGGGAAGAAGAACATTTACCCTGTTCAACCTGCTATCAAAGTCCAAATTCTGGACAAAATCAACAAACTTGTCAGCTGATGTTGTCCTCATCAAGGGACCGCCAGATCTTGTCCAAGAAGCAAATTCAACACTTTCAGACTCGCTATCACTTCCGTCATGGTTGTTGCGAAAGGTTCGCCAATTTCTGCCAGCGGGTGCTGTGGACCCACTTGCTCCATGATGTAGGGAAGAAGCAACATCAGCAAGAAGATCTTCTTCAATGGACCCTGTAGAGTTCTCGCGTGCAATACAGTTCCAAGAGGGAATTCTTTTAGAGGCATTGAACCTGACAGTGCTAGTCAAGCCCTGTGAGGCAGCAGCTGCTCTTTCAGCACTCCTTTTCAGCCTACGCATGTGGTTAAGTATACCAACGCACTCATCAAGTACTAACTCAATTCCACAGTTTGCTTTTATTGCAGACAGCTTCTCCCAAGTGCATCGCCTACCCTGGTTGGCTGATTTCTGAAGTTCTAGATGACTAGGATTCTGAATAATCTTTGAATACTGAAGTGTTGACAAAAATACAAAAGTTATTACCCACAAGAAGACCAAGTATAGTAGCGCATTTATTATAGCCGTTAATGAATGAGATATTCTTATCTTGATTATTCGTATAGAAGTCATCAAAAAGAAGTAAATTTTAGGTTCATTACAGAAAATGGTAGCAAATCTAGTACACGTTGTACAGTTCTCAAGGAATATTAACTGGTCTGAGGGAACTTTAAACCATGATGAAAAACAAATAGCATCATTTTTAGCAGGACTGCATAAAACATAACCAACAGCATACAAACAGCTACCTAAGGACTATGATAGAAAGGAACAAAAATACTACCAAAAAAATTATTATATTAGTGGGCATTCTAGTACAAACTGTCTAACCCACCCGAATCCCACAGAAGGGATGTGTAATTTGTATCTCTATGTCTTGAATGACATACTGAAATCCAAAAACATGGCATCCAAGAATATAATGAATTTAATTCAACAAGGAGAAAAGCTTTCTATCGTTATAGAATTAGCTTTTTTCCCAGGACAATAGCAGTCACTTCAGAAGATGCGTCTATGCACCTTGGATAAATAAGAGTTTTCTTGAGTAACTAAAATGCAAGATTGTTTATACAAACCTGAGCTAGAGTTGCTGGCATTACAACAGTCACATCTCCCTCCCAATCCTGTGCAAAAAGCTTGGCTAATCCCCTCAGTGGAAAACCAAGTTCCAGTATTTGATTACATCTGTGCTTTACCTCCATCTCCACCAAATGCGCAAGCTGAACAACCATCATTGCTTCAACCATCAAGTATTTATAACAATTTTCCCCTTAAAATCAACTCAAAAAAGAAAAAGAAGGGAAAAGTAAACAGGCAAGCAGCTTACGACTAACAAGTCAATGCAATAATAAGTCATTAGAGTCAGCAACCATCAAATTCATAAATCTCCAACTTGATTATTATTTCTCAATCAACTTAAGATGACCATGGTGTAGTTAAAATTAATGCTCAGAGGATTAGTATCATCAAATAACTGTCCATTCTTACATCAAAACAGAACACAGATAATATAGTTTGGCAAATAGAAAGATCAATAAATATGTAAACTCCCGTGAATTCTGTAATATCTAGTCTAAACTCAGCATTCACTGAATCATCTAATTTCAGTAACCGCTAGCAAATAAATTGCAGATTTGGATTATAGTATATACATAGTTCGCAGACAAATATCATCCTTTAATTGGGGAAAATACTGCCAGACTCCATATATTGATCGTAAGGCCCAACAAATCTGAAGCAAAAAATGACAACATACAGTTCTTCAGGAAAATATATATTTTTTTAATTACAATGAGAATTAACGAGAATTAACGAACATACACACACGTCCTTGGCAGTAACTAGATGTGATGAAAGTATTTTCCGGAAATTTGAGGTAACAGCTGAGAAAAATATCTTTTGAGGGGAAGAAGTGTTAACCCCAGGAAACCCCTCTCTACAGTCTATGGAGTAGGAATTTTACATAATATCATCATCATAACAGGAATATGCCTACATAAATTCAAAATTTGGCACCTCTCTTGCTAATGAAAGAAAACTAAAGGCAAAGATTGAAAAGTACCTTAGCAGCAAATTGGCCTCCATAAGCCCGGATAAACTCCTTAATCCTCAGTAATGGAGCAATATGAGGATTTGCTTGACTCACAATGAAGTGATTGACATTGAAGAGCTCCTTCAACTGCATCATGGGCAAATCAACTTCCAAGCTACCATCTCTCCAACGGCGTGCAGATATATCAGAATCCTGCTCAGGATCTATATGAAATGGTGGGTGATAAGGAACAATATCTCCGCTCCTATTTTTGGCCATCAGTTCTTGAGCTTCAAAAAGGCCGGGAAAAGCACATGAAGCAGTGACCGCACTCCATATAACAACATGAGGTGAAGTTAAGTAGTTGAGGCATCGAGGAGGTTCATGCTTCCTTGGGGAACACACAGTAATTCCCAAAATGCGACCAGTCATGTCATAAGCTTCCTGGAAAGTGAGATTGTTGGTAAGATGTCTTAACATTATTTGCAACTGCCTGATGTCATGAACAGCACCATGGGTCATGACTCTCTTAAAAATGGTAAATATTCCACCCATTTGATCAAAGAACTGCAATGAGTCCCAAGAATCCTCAAAGAAACTTTGCAGCTCAGGCCAAGATCTAGTAGCAACAACAGCACACATGACTGATCCAACGCTGGATCCTGCAATTATGCGAGGGAGCAACTTGTGCTCCACCAATGTTTTCACCACACCAATGTGGAAAGATCCAAGCGAGGCCCCTCCACTTAAAAGCAATGCCGTTCTACCAAAGGCATGTCTAGTCTCGTGCATAAACGCAAGCTTCTCCTCCAACAGCAGCTCCTCCGAATCAGAGTCACACACCATCCTCAACTGAGTTGACACTTCATCAATATATTCTTTGATGAGTCTAGGAACATGAAGCCTCCCCTTGTGAAGCTCCGGATTGCACATATTCCCCAGGTTCCTAAATAGGTCAGCTCTCATATAGAAGATAATATCTCTAAGAGAACCCTCCTGGCGGCGGTGCCTAAGCTCCTGAAGCTTATTCCTAACAAGTTCTTCGTCATAAAGATCAGCCTCATTCATTCTAATCGTCTCCTTATCGAGCATTCTCGAAGCATGAGCCCACTCCTCATAGGTCAAGGCACCCCTCGTCATATTTCTCCAAAACTTCCTTCTATATGCCATCTCGGCCCGTATTTTCAAATTAGTATATCTTTTCAATGAGAAGGCTATGAGTGTAACTAAAACCAATATCCCTTGCGGATTGCGGGGGTGAAACCATGAGATGACAGGGGTTAAATAGGTGGTGAAAAATCCCTTAAATTTGTACAAGTGTATAAAAAACCCACTAATCACTTGGTGCCTGAAATGTGACATTGACTTGCAGAACAGGACTCTAAAAGCAATGGTTCTACCCATAACAGATGAGGGCCCGATCGAGAAAGAATCAACACTGGCCTCGTTACTTATATCCATATCTTAGAATCAATCAAATAGGATAATAAGAATTACAGACAGATTTGCAAAGAGCTTGAGGGAAGGATTCCAACCTCTGGGGATGTGATTTTGAAAATTCAGAAAATGATGAATCCAGGAACCAATTCTTGCCGAGAAAACAACAATATCCCAAAATTGGGACACCGAGGCTTGTGCGAGTATCCAAAATGGTCTTCAAATCGTAAAAGTTCAACCGAGGAATTCCCGGACAAGAAAAGCTCCTGGAGAAGAAGGCAACAAACCAACCCTTTTTAATGAGAGCTATAAAGAGGATATGGAGAGCTATATTCCCAATTTTCAAACAACGTCGGAAAGTGGCACAAGCAAATTACTGTAAGTATAAGAGTTATTACAAACGTGCCCCAAAAGAGTTTGTTTTCTTTTTTACTTATTAAAGTATTTGTTTATGGAATATGTCACTTGAAAAATGGATCATAGGTGATTCAAGTGCAATTTTATCACAAAATAATGAAAAAATCACATGTTAAAACAATTAAAATTCGAGTCAAGTTTGGGTTATAAGTTATTTGGTAAATTCACACGCTCATTTAAGTTTTTGTTAAAACATGAAATTTTTAGAGTTAAATATCCTTTCAAATTTAGAGTGAATAACTTATAACCCAAACTTGACTCGAATTTTAATTGTTTTAACATGTGATTTTTTCATTATTTTGTGATAAAATTGCACTTGAATCACCTATGATCCATTTTTCAAGTGACATATTCCATAAACAAATACTTTAATAAGTAAAAAAGAAAACAAACTCTGTG
Organism: Rubia yunnanensis; assembly: GCA_037428765.1. Lineage (NCBI taxonomy): Eukaryota > Viridiplantae > Streptophyta > Magnoliopsida > Gentianales > Rubiaceae > Rubia > Rubia yunnanensis. Next base: position 23,526,668 of record CM075066.1, read on the forward strand.
ATATAGCATGAAAATAAGTTGATAGTTGCTTATGTGAACTAGAATCTGGGATCAAATCTCCAATCATGTGATGTAAATAACCCATAAGACTAGTTAATTCGTAGTTTATCTCATTTTACTTGCATGCTTGTAGTTTTAGTAGTTCAAACACAGCAACCCGGGGAATTAACTTGAAAATAGGTTGATACTTGCTTATGTGAACTAGAGTCCAGGATCAAATCTCCAATCATGTGATGTAAATAACCCATAAGACTAGTTAGTTCGTAGTTTGTCTCATTTTACTTGCATGCTTGTAGTTTTAGTAGTTCAAACACAACAACCCCCCCCCTCCCTCTCCCATTGTTACTACTAGTTATTCCTGACACACAATTGGAGTGACGTCTGAGAGTGGACTGTGTTTAACTAATCTTTAGGCTCTGATATCTCTGTGGACGACCTCGAACTTGCCAATATCTACATTTATCGCAGATAGGAGTAAGGTTATGAGCAACATACAAATCTTTATCTCTGACCCCACGCACTTGTGGGATTGAACGGCCTCGCGGGTGCAAGTCACTACAACTGGGCATGAATATGGAGATGCATTCAGTGAAAAGCCCGCTACAACATTGCTCAGCGGTAGTATCTTTAGAGGTTGGCAATGTTCCATCTTTTGGGGATTCGGTTTGCCATCATTTTCTCAAGCATGTAGCTACCTTTGGTGTGTGCTTCGGCGACTCTATAGGGACCTTCCCGGCTGGGTTCTAAATTTCCTTCTCCTGTCAGTTCAGATCATTTCCTTTGAACGAACGACTTGGGAGACCCCTGAGCCCCTTCCATCGTTCACCTTTGGCCCATTATCTTTTTTTGAACATTTTTGCTCCTCAACTAACAGAAATCTTGAGTCATGGCCCTTCCATCAGGTCAAAGCGTCAAATTTGGTCAAAAACCTTAAGTTTAAAGAAAAAATGATCATTTTCTATTTTTCTCTTTTCTTTTTCCTTTTTTCCCTTTTCATTTCCCTTCACCCTTTCTTTTTCTTTTCCCCCTTCCTTTTTCGGCTTCTACACTCTCGAGTCCCACTGCCCCTACCCACCACCCCACAGCTTTACTCCACCACAGAACCCTCCCCCTTCCGGCTGCTACACTCTCGAGTCCCGTCGCTCATAGCCACCATCCTGCCGCTTTACTCCGCCACAGAACCCTTCCTTTTCCAGCTACTACACTACCAACACCTGTCGCCCTTACCCACCACCCTGCCGCTTTATTCTGCCAAAGAACCCTTCCATTTCTCGCTGCTACACCCTCGTCGCCCTACCCACCACCCCGCAGCTTTACTCTGCCACATAATCCTCACAGCGACACCACCAAAACCCCCTAGCGCCACCAAAAAATGCAAGAAATTAATGTCAATTTCTTTAATTTCTCATCTGGTTTCAAAATCACGAGAAAATGACGCACCATTCCACTCCATCGACGTCGATATCCTTGTTCATATCGTTGGATCTGACATGAAAGGCCTCAACGACAGCGTTTCAGACCTTTCAGTTGGAGGCGTAAAGCTACTAAATCGCAGCAGCAAAAGCAGAGCCAAGACGGTTAACGCCGACGATGATTTCACCAGCCTAGACATTCCAAATAGGCTACTAGCACTTTCATACGAGCCTCAGGATATCTCCTTGGCGCCATTGTCAAGTCATGGAAATTAACCGTCAAGGATTCTAAGCCAAGGAAGATCTCCAGATTCGCCCCAGTCCTATCTGCGTCGTCGCACATGGCGACAACGATGTTGAGGATGCTGTGGAAGTTTCCGGAAGGGCGGTGGAAGTAGAAAACGATGAACTTCTCGATGCGACTGCTAAGGAGTCCCCACCTAGTGTTGACGAGGCTGTCCTTGAAGCTCCGGGCGCCCAAATCCACCGCCGAGAGCCCACTACCATCCAAGTCTTTCTCCTGCCGGGGAGGGGACGAAGGTGGTGGACAGAAGTGTTGGGGGATGAAGGCGGATGTGGAAGACAGAGGTGGAGAACTAATGCATGGGAGAGAGGTGGAGAACTAATGCATGGGACAGAGGTGGATGATGAAGGTGGGGGAAGCCGTTGGTGGGGGACGGACGATGGCGATAGTGGAAGGATGGAGTCCGGAGAGGGGAAGGGTTAAGGGAAACGGAAAAAAATTGAAAGAAAGGAAAGAAGAAATAAGGAAAAAGAAAAAAAGTGAAAATGAGAGGAAAAAAAAGGAAAAATGAGAAATTACTATTTTTCCTTAGAATTAACGTTTTGACCCGACGATAGGGCCATGACTTAGTAGTTCTGCTAGTAGCCAAAAATGTTCAAAAACTTTAAGGGGCCAAAAGTGAGCAATAAAGATAGTTCAGGGGTCTTTCAAGTCGTTCGGGCTAATCAAAATAGTATGAAACTATGTGTTTATACTTTTGTAGTAAATGCAAGTGAAACATTTGAGTTTTTGTTAGAAGCATTACATATTTAGAGTAAAACTCTAATATGTTGTACTTTAAATATGTAATGTTTTACTCTAAATATATAATGTTTCTAACCAAAAAAAATACTGTAGGCGTGTGAGTTTACCCAAATAGCTCATAATCCAAATTTGACCTGAATTTTAAAAAATTTAACCTGCAAATTTTCATATTTTTGTGGGAAAGTTGCACTTGAGTCCTCAGTGGAAAGACTGTCTTTCAAAAGACGAACTCAATCAATGGTTTCATTTGGTAATTATTATTTTTGGTCCCTAACATATGACCTAATACCCTCTTTTGGTCCCCGATACCAATACTACGTCCATTCAATACCCAACAGATTCAAAACGATTTGTGTAATCCCCAAACCAGATTTTGGGTGGTTTTCAGGTAGTTTAAATTATTTTTTTGTCCCTTACATATAATCTTATACCATCTTTGGTCCCCAAAACCACTTTGAAAACTTCCTTGGGGACCAAACAAATCGTTTGAATTTGGAGGGTACTAAAAGGACGTGGTTTTGGTCTCGGGGACCAAAAGATGGTACTATGTTAGGGGCAAAAAAAAAATTTAATCTTGGCGTTTTTACTAGCATTTTGATTGGCTTTTGACTGTTGACGTTTTCACTCGGTCAAACCGCCAATGAATATGGAAAAAATGTTTGGTTGCTTGGCCTTTTCACATAGCGGTTCTGGCAATTACGAAACGCTAATATTAATAGCATTTTTTGTTAGCGTTTGGCTTTTACCTTTAACAATTACTTTTTAACCTTTTATCTTTTTATCTTTCTCTCTATGCCAGTGGTACGCCGTTAACATACGACATTGTTTTATGTCTTTTGGGATTTAAATTTAACTTTTTCATCAACATTTTCTAGGATTTAAAATTTTTCACGGTTAAATTCTAATGTAATTCAATTTTAGTTTTCTTCTTTTATTTCAATATTTATCCTTTACTCAATCAAATTTTCGATAGGAGACATTAGTTTGGTGAGTGTATATGGAGAATTTTTAAATTTTTAAAATTTCACTTCATTAAATTTATGTAATTTACTAATACTAATATAAATTTTTAGTATGAACAAATACTAATATACATTAAACAAAATACCTTTATATTCATTTCACGATCAAAATAGGATAATATGTTCTTACTTTGCACTACATAACTACATTCGGCGGAGTAAAGTTGGCGATCCAGGATTCAGACTCGTTGATATAGAGTCTACATTCGTTTCCCCTGAAAGACGTGATGATGTTGAAGTTAATCAGACTCAAGACACTCAAGAATCAACAATTAGAGAAATGTCACCTCTCAGTGATAATATTGTTGATAATATTGTTTTTAGTTTGATTGAATCTCAAAGAACCAACCGAGTTGGACGTTAATCTTAGATTTGTAAGAATTCAATAGTTTTTTTCAATTTTTTTGTTATTTAGAAAACTGAAGCATGTTTCATTTTCATATATTTATTTGATATTCATGTAATAATGTAAATTTTACATATCAAATATAATTAAAAAAATTTATATCTAAAGAAAATAAGTCAACTAATATTGTATATATTTATTCTCTTTTATTAATGCTCATAATGAATACTAATAAAAAGAAATATTTGAAATAAATTTATAAATATATTGTTCTCAATATCAGTGAATATGTTAAACAATTAAAAATAAATTATATTAAAATTAATGAAAATAAAAATAATAAAATATGTAAAATAAGTTTATAAATAACTAATGGCCGCCATGACCTTAAATGTCATTTTTCATAAAACCACTAATAACCAACGGTTAAATTTATCAAACACTTTTGTAAACAGCTAATGGTCAAACAACCAACATAAACAGTTAACATAAATGGCAGGTCAAACCCGCTATATGAAACAACCAACCACCCATAGCTGATTGCCAAACAAGGCCAATAAATACATCATTTTTTCCAAAATAAATGTAACATTATCCTATACAGTGAGGTTATTTTTTTTCCGGACCATTCAATTTTTTTAGTTTCAAATTTTAGTTTCTATTCTATTTTTATAACTTTATACCGTATTATCAGCCAATTGTAATTAGTGTAATTATTGAAAATTGTGAAAAATGATTATGTAGTTTTATTTAAAACATAAAAATTGGACTTATTTAATTGTTAATATCTTAATTATATATAAAATTATGGATTACGACAATCATAAGGGTTTTTGATAAGGCTTCAAATGCATGTATTTTCCAAAACATTTAACATCTCTTTTGTCATATTTTTGTTATAAGATTGCTAGATTTAAGTAGGTTTACATGATATACGGTCAATTTACTGTTACTAGGTGCAAACAACGGTGCGATTTCGGTGCGAATTTCACTTCCTCTCCTACTGCTCATCCCCAATCCATCTCTTCCTACCTGAACTTAACACTCGCTGCCAAACCCCTTCTGGTAGCAACATAGCCGGTAACGGCTTTGCGCCGGTAGCGGCCAACCATGGCGGCCGCCCAATTTCCAGCCACTCCGGATAATAGTAATCCAACCCAATCTCCTCCTCCTCTGCTATCCTTCGCCGCAGCCTTGCAGAACAAATCTCCTCCTTTAGCTAAAACCTTACCCAGTAATCCTGAGTTAATCCCCAAATCCTGAGTTAATCCCCAAATCCCAACACCTGGGAGATGTGGCCTGCCTATACTCCGACGATCAGATAGCAAAACTGTCATCTCATTATACAAATGCTCTAGTGGGAAAATTCACTAAAGGGAGATGCTCAATGGAGCAACTGGAGCACTTTTTCAGAACGGTTGGTTTCTCAGGTAAGTATCAACTTGGCTCATTAGACTATAAGCATATGCTTATTAGATTCGAACTGCTTAATGACTATCAACGTTGTTGGATGAAGGGAGTGTGGAATTTTAGTGGAATCTTACTCAAACTGTTAAAATGGACACCTGAATTCTCAATTCACAAAGAATCTCCCATAGTCCCTGTGTGGTGTATTATTAGGGAGGTCCCTTTATACTATTACAATTCTGCATCAATTGAATCCATTGGTAACAGTATAGGGAGTTTCATCAAAAATGATATAGCCACTGATATGCTTACCAGACCCTCAGCCATCAAGTTATGTGTTGAAATTGATTTGCAAAAACCTCTTTGTAACCATATTCGTCTGGGATCTGTAACAAATAATAAGAAATACCTAATAGAGTATGAAGACATCCCACTGTACTGTGATCACTGTTCTAAATTAGGTCATTCTATGGCACAATATCGATCCTTTCCCCCAAACCAAACTGTTAAACCGCAGGAAGGAAACAGGTTAATTAATCAGCCCCTGTGGCAGCTAACTGGGAAAAAGTTCGATTCTCCTCCATTGATCACACTTGATGAACAACCTGATCTTACCAATATAGACAGTGACAAGGGGGCTACCACCTCTCACAATCCTCAACCCAGCCCCCCCATTGAGAATACTAGTGTTTCAGACACACAACAGGCTATCACACCTGAAAAATGTGCCAGTCCTAATAATCATAATATCATGAATAACTCTATATCTAAGCTCCTAAATGACTCTGCTCTCACAAACTTTACCCCAAGGACATATTCCATTGATGATATCCATGTGGGAAAAAATACATTATATCTGGAACAACAAAAAAAAATTACTAAATTCTCACATGGAAGATTAGGAAATAGATTTGCAGTTTTGCAGGGTGAACAGGAAGATCTAACAGCAAATCAGGAAGCTGTGGCTGCTCCTATGCACAGTTCCTCTTATCAAGCTAGCACGGTATCTCCTCCTAATCCAGGTCAGGAAACAGTGCAAGGTAAGTCCAAAGGTAAACAAACTAACTATTTCACCCAGATTAACAAAATGATGCTCAGATCATCTACCAAAAGTAGTAAATCTAGTGAGCAATGAATGGTCTCCCCTCAATAAATTTCTTGGTATGGAACATTAGGGGAATGGAATCATCAATGTTAAGATTAATTAATTTGGTTAGACTAAAAAAGATTCAAATGCTGTGCCTAATTGAACCTATGCATGACAATTCTAAAATGCAATCATATATGGATAAACTTAACTATCCAAATGGCTTGTCTCTGTTTAACAGTAAAATCTGGATAATGTGGAATAACTTAATCACAGTTTCTCTTACATCCTCCCATGAACAATTTTTACATGTTCACATAAATCATCTGACCACAAATGTTCAAATGAATGCTGTCTTTGTTTACGCACTTAGGAATAGAGAAGGTAGAAAGAATCTTTGGAAAGACTTGGCTCCAATATCTAATGGTGAGACTATTTTCATTGGAGATTTTAACACTATCACCGCTCTCACAGAATATAGGGGCCCTAGTACTCCCTCCTTAGGCAGCATTAGAGACTTTAATACATGGATAAATACTTCGAGTATACAGGAAATTAATACGGTTGGAAATCTTTTTACATGGTCCAACTCCAGACTTAGGAACCCTACATCTAAAAGGCTTGATAGAGGTCTATGTACTATACCTTGGAGCTACAGGTTTCCCTCCTCTTCCATTCAAATCTTAAACAGACAAACCTCCGATCATTCCCCTATACTCTTACAGATTTCAAATCTGATCACTATTAACCCTAAACCATTCAGGTTTCTTAATGTATGGTTTAATCGGCAGGACTTCATCACACTGATTAAGACTAATTGGGAGAAAGACATGATAGAAACTGGTTTGTTAGGTTTTTTCCTTAAGCTAATCAGGTTGAAAAAGGAGATTAAAATATGGAATAGAGAGTGCTTTGGAAACATTGATGCTAATGTTTTAAATGCTGAGGAATTACTTAGAATCCAGGAATCAAACTTTGATCTTAATCCTTCGGATACTGAACTTATGGAATTAAATTGGAAAAAAGCTCTACTGTTGAGAGCCCAAAGGGAGAAGGAAAAGTTTTGGAAACAAAAAGCTAAAATGAAATGGCATAAGTTAGGTGACAATAACACTCAGTTCTTTCACAAAGTGGTCCAAGAGAAAAACAGTAGAATACAGATTAGCAAGATTAAAAATAAAGAAGGCCAATGGCTTAGTGATCAAACAAATATCAGTAATGAAGCCATCTCTTACTACACCGATTTGTTAAAGGAACCAAATCTATTGCCTACTGACACCTACTATTCACATTTTCTGAACCAAATACCTAATGTCATTACTGAATCTGATAATTGTGAATTGTCTAGATCTGAAACTGAATCTGAAGTAGAGGCAGTAGTTAAAGGTCTAAACAAGAACAGTAGTCCTGGCCCCGGCGGTTTTACCCCAAAATTTTACCTGAAATGCTGGTCCATTATAAAAACTGATCTAGTTCAAGCTGTCAATGATTTTATTGATGGTACTGCCCTACCCGAGGGAATTTCCAGTACTTGGATTAATTTGATTCCCAAAAAGACCACACCTTGCACATTTGATGATTTTAGACCTATTAGCTTGTCTAATGTCCTTAATAAAATATGTTCCAAGGTCCTAATGGAAAGACTAAGACCACATATAGATAAACTAATTTCCTCTAACCAGTCGGCTTTCATGAAAAACAGGGACATCTCGGACAATATCATCTATCTCCAGGAAATGATTAGGTTTCTGGATAAGAAAGCTAGAATCCCTAACTGTATTTTGAAACTGGATTTACAGAAAGCTTTCGATAGGGTTAATTGGCATTTCCTATTGAATATTATGCTGAAATTTGGTTTCCAAGGTAAATTCTTACATGCTGTTATGTCAAATCTTTCCCAAGCCTATTTCTCTATTCTTTTTAATGGCAATCCTATGGGTTTCTTCAAGGCCACAAGGGGTATTAAACAAGGTGATCCCCTATCCCCCTCTCTGTTCAATATCTTCTCTGAAGCTTTTTGTAGAAGTCTATCTTTCATTTTCCATAATAACAAGCTCTCATATTATCAGCTACCCTCTCCAATCCCTGCTGCATCCCATCTAATGTATGCTGATGACACCATTATTGTTATGCAAGCTTCTAAATCCAATCTCATTAGGATTAAGGCCTTCTTAGATGTCTTCGAATATACATCTGGCCAAAAATTTAATTTCCACAAGTCTGATTTCTATACTAGCAGAAGAGCTTCAATTGACAAACTTAATCAGATCAGGATGATTCTTAAAATGAAACAAGGCTCTCTACCTTTTCAGTATTTAGGTTGCCCCATTTTTAAAGGTAGAACACTTAATAGATACTTTCAGCCACTTATGGAGAAACTAGATAAAAAACTGCAAAACTGGAAAAATCAGTGGCTTAGTTCAGGGGGAAAACTAATCCTAATTCAGTCCTTCTTGTATTCAATGCCTCAACATCTTTGGAATGTTACTAAACCACCAAAAACAATAATTAAGAATCTAGAGAAAAGATTTGCTAGATTCTTCTGGGGTGAGTCAGATGGGAAAAAAAAACAAAGTTTGGAAAAAATGGGCTCATCTAGCAACTCCTATCTCCCAATGTGGTTTAGGTTTTAGATCAATTTGAGACATTCTGGATATATGCTCCCTTAAACTGTGGTGGAAAAGTCAACTAGGGAACACATTATGGGCTAAATTATTATGGTCTTTCTCAGAAACCCATAAAAAATCTGTCACCTGGAAAAGGATTTGCTCAGTCAACCTTTTTGCTGAACAAAATTCCTTTGTAATTCATGGAAAAGGTCTATGTAATTTTTGGACTTCAAATTGGTGCATGTCAGGTCCACTAACAAATTATGTTCCTAATCATATTTCTACACCATTTCAGTTTTACACTGTGGCAGAATTTATTAGGAATAAAACTGAGATTATTGCACTTACTTCTCCATATTTAGAAAATGATACTCTCTTAATCTTACAGGAAGCTGAGCTTGTAGAAACTAGAGAGGATAGGATTATTTGGAAACCTGATCCTGTTGGGAAGTTTTCATCAAAGTCTGCATATAGAGCAATTACTGGCCCTTCAGGTGACTCGCTGGCCTCTAAGTTTCTATGGCATAAAGCTTTACAAAAAAAGATATCTATTTTTGCTTGGAAGATGTTACATTCTCTTCTCCCACTTGATGATGTGCTAATTTCCTGTGGGTTTAGTCTTGCATCAAAATGTCCCGTTTGCTACCATATGGATTCACTTGAACACTTTTTCACTGCATGCCCTCTAGCCAAATCTGTATGGTGCTACATGTCATCCTTAGTTCAATTCCAACTAACTGAACCTCATTCCATTGCTCAAACCTTTTTCATTTTTTGGAATTGTAAAGATCTCCCTAGAGGACATCAACTGATATGTAACATAATTCCTCCCATTACCTGCTGGTGCCTGTGGAAATCTAGGACTCGATATCTTTTTGAGCAGATCCCTTTTTCTGCTGATTTCATCTGTAAGGAAGCTATAGAGCTTATTAGGCTAGCACTGTTCTCAAATCCCACATATCTGAAAGCTTCTAATGGAATGCCTCACCAAATAAAGAACCTTCTCCCTCAGCTGAGACCTCCTCCTAAACCAATTATTCGAACTGTATGCTGGGAGAAACCGAAACAAAATTGCATTAAGATTAATACAGATGCATCTTGGTTCCCGGATAAGGCTGCAGTAGGGGTAGTGGTAAGGAATTGTACTGGTTCACCCATACTGATTCACTCTGTATTAATCTCTGCTGAATCATCTCTTCTGGCTGAAATTAGCTGTGAAAATTGCTTGCCAAAGTTATACCAATTTAGATGAGACGGTTACCATTGAATCTGACTCATCAATGGCAGTTAAAATGATATGTGATCCATATACTGCTCATTGGCCTTTATTCAATGTTGCCTACAAAGTTAATCTTCTACTTTGTGGTGCTGTGCTTAAGTATGTGCCAAGGGAGGGTAATGCAGTGGCAGATGCAATAGCTAAATATCATGCTGCACATAATCAGACTTTGAATCTCAGTAATGCACCTGTGCATATTAGGGGCCTCATTGAACTGGATAAGAAGCAAATGCCCCAGATTAGAACTCTCTCGATTTGCTAGGGTTAGAATTGATACTGCTGATGTTTTCTCTTTTCATGCAGGTACATTCCGGACTGAACTCTACTTGGAGATTGTCCCTCCTTTACCCTACTCATGCTGCACTACTGCAAGTGCTTACTTTTGGGAAGCTGCTCTGCATTCATCAGCAACTTCTTTGTTTAGTTGCTATTCATCACAACTCTCCATTTTTGCTATATCATTCAATAGCTCACTACTTCTTAGTTTAGTTGCCTGGCCAAAGTACGAATTAACACGGGGTGTGGAGATTCGTAGCTTTGGAATCGCAACTTACTAAATTTGACTGTCATTACCGATCCTGTATAGCTATTAACTTAGGCTGTTCATTTTGCGGGTAACGCTGTTGCCTTCTGTAAACTTAACTACTCTGCTATGGTTTTTTGCTTGGCTTGGGGAACCAATATACCTACCCCCACCCTCGGGTGTCTTCCCATTAAAAAAAAAGGTTTACATGATAAGGGGTTTAGATAGTCATTTTCGGTTTTTATATCTAAATCCTTCATTTTGTAACCTATGTTTAGTCTTATGGACTTTTGGTCCTTATGAGCATTTAGATTCCTTTTTGTAAGCTTAATTTGTAGATTTCTCATGAGCACTTAGGAGTGGTTTAATGAAGGTCATTCGAAAGGATGGTAGAAGATGGAAGGTCACTCACAAAGTGGTAGAAGATAAAGTGAAGAAAGGAGAACAAAGCAAAGGGTGAAGAATGATCTATGTTGTGAAGCAGAGTTTTTGAGAATTTTCTGAGAAGAATCTGCCTCCAAGAGTGGTACCAATGGATTCCTCTTCTCGAGTACTATAAAATTCACTACAAGAACTCCCAAAATGGATCAACGGTTCACCCGGAGGAAGCAAAACAAAATGGGATTTTTTTCCCGTCGCGACCGCGAAATGTTGACATGAGAGCTCACAATTTCCTGATGGCATCGCGACTCACAGCGAAGGCATCGCGACTCGGGATAATTGCCCTGCAACTTGCTTTTTATTCCCTTTTTTCTTGTACTATAAATAGCATTTCACCCCTTCTTCCCCAACTATCTAAGCCCGACTTGGGGACTCCAAGACCCTAGTTTTTCAACATCTTCTTCCATTTCTTTTTCTCTCTTTGTAGATCTATGTTCTATGTTATAGGTTTTGATTATCTAGCTTAGTTTTGTACTTGGGAGCAATTGATTGAAGCTTCCACACCTATGTAGTAAGAACCTCTATTTTGCTCTTTCTTGAAGCATTTGTTATTTAGCATTCATGTGTTTAAATGTGATGTTTTAGCTCATTTATGATATGGGTTGTTTGAGTATATGAAGTGTTTGTATGATTGAAGTGTTAGGGTGTTAGGATAGTTGCAAATTTCTTAGCTCTTTGACATGAGAATCCAATAACATGGAATTAGAATTTCTTGTGCATAATGTGTCATGATTCTTGCTAGATAAATATGTTAATGTGGATTGTTCTCATGTTTATCCTATAGATGCAATACAAGGTTGAATCTTGCTTTTATATATATATATATATATATATATATATATATATATATATATATATCTACTTCTAGCCTAACAAGAACCTTATGTCTAAACGCTTAAGAAAATCCCTCTTCTTCGTGGATGACCCCGACTTGCCATTATCTACTTAATTGTATTTAGTAAGCATAAAGAGCTTATAAATTATAACTTTGAGAGGCACATCGATGACCTCCCAAATTTTGGCGCCGCTGCCGGGGAAGAGGCATTTATTTTTAAGTGTTTGGGCATATTTGGTTGCATATTAGCTAGTTGCTTTTTTTTTTATATTTCGCTTCTTTTTGGTTGTTTTTGTTCGGAGTGGGTATTTCTTGAGTTCTTGGTGAATTTTTAATGAGAATCCTTGCAATATTATTCCAGAATTTTGAAAAAGATTTTTTTTAAAAAAAATGGAACGCTCACCTTGAGGGAACCCATGATGAGAAAAGAGGCTCAACAATCAAGGTTTTGTAGGATGTGTCATTCCAACCATCCTACCGAGTCTTGCTATATGTTGAGAGAGGAGCACTATGAGGAGGAAAGAATCCTTGGTTTCCAAAACCAAGAGTATTATGAAGAGTGCTACCAGAGGTTGGAGATGTTGATTTTCAAGGGCAAGAAACCCAAGAATGGCATCCATACCATAATTCTTACAACCTGGAATGGAGTGGAAATCTGGATTGGTGGTATGAGAATGAGCCAGAAAACCAACAATACGAGCAAAATAGTTGGCCATCACCATTTTATACCATACCCCAAAACCAAGCCCAACAAGGAAGTTCAAGTTTGACACGTGAGGAAGTCATAAATGCAATAGTAAACTTGAACAAATTTACTAGTGAGGAACCGGACACTCGGCTCTCCTCTGGTGTTGAGGCTATTGAGGGGCATGCGAGGAGTATATTGGAAGCGTTGGCCCGAATGAAAGCTATTGATTCCAAAAATACACCATCCTAAGTCGAACTCAAGGATTCGGTGAGTGAGGTCCCCATGGGAAATGAGTTTGAGTTCGATGGGGATGAGGAGTTGGTTGTTGAGGATGAAAAATTGTAGGAAGAGGTGATTGTGCTACATTCATTAGCATCATCACCCCTACCCCCACCTAGTGAACCAACTCCACCATTTTTGGATGTTTTGAGGGAGATAAGAAAGGAGCCAAAATACCATCCCAAGCCTCCTAACCACCCAACTCCTTTTAAACCATCTCCACCTCCACAAGACTTTCCTCTTAAATGTTTTGTGCCTCCACCTCTCTATTTTTGGATACTCATGGTGAAGGGGTTCAAACCTTCACTATATGGATAACATTAGGGTTGTGCCGACGACCTTAAAAAATACAGAGCTTCTCCGGAGGCAACCCGAGTTTCTAAGTTAGGTTAGTATTTTTCTTTTCTTGAAAAAAAAACCTCAACCATGTCCTCAAACACTTACCCAAAACCACAAGAATACCACCACAACCCACCACCACAACCCACCACCAAAACCACCATCTAGGAGTACTACTAGTTGTTGTCTTTTGTGAGTGTTGATCGGGATTTGCATAGTTGTGGCTTCGTAGTGGATGGATCAAAGTTTCATGTTGGGCGATGTTCAAGAACATGGAGGAGAGAACATTCATTGAGAAGTGAGCATTGCCATCACCGGGAAGGACCTTCAAGGTCCTAGTTGTGAGTATTTTTTTCTTTCTCCCTTATTTCTTTATCTTGTCCTTTTTACAATGAGGACAATGTGTGTTTCAAGTGTGGGGATGTAAAGAAGAATATATTTCTCATTGTATTGTATTGTAGAGTGCATATGCTCCATTTTGATGTATTTTATTTGAAAAAATGAAAAAAAAGATAAAGAAAAAAATTTCCCGCTAAGTTGAAAATTCGATAGGGAAACTTAGGCAAAAGTGGGAGGTCCGGATAGGCCAAAAACCCGAAAGGGCGACCTATGCAAAAATGAGAGACAAAATGGTGTGGAAAAATGTGAGGGTAAGTATTGAAAAAGAAAAATGTGAAGCTAGGATGAAAACCCGAGAGGGCTCTAAAGCAAAATGAGAGAAAAGGGAAATTGAAAATAATTATGCTTCTCTTGATGTGTCTATTGGGTGGCTTTTTCGGTAGAGTAACATAGCTTGACATTTTATGTATACTTCACTTTTATTATGGTTTGTTAGTTGTTTAGATTATCTTAGGCTTTTGGATGTGAAAGTCTGAGAGATTCTTATGTCTTGGGGGTTAGGGTAGTTTAGGAATATGATGTTGGATGTTTTGGGAAAATTTTTATATGCTAATTTACGCTTTGATCTTTGCTTGTTCTTGTTTACTCGAGGACGAGTAAGGTTTAAGTGTGGGGAAATTTGATGAGGCTTCAAATGCATGTATTTTCCAAAGCGTTTAACAACTCTTTTGTCATATTTTTGTTGTCAGAATGCTAGATTTAGGTAGGTTTACATGATAAGGGGTTTAGATGGTCATTTTTGGTTTTTATATCTAAATTTTTCATTTTGTAACCTATGTTTAGTCTAATGGACTTTTGGTCCTTATGAGCATCTAGATTCCTTTATTGTAAGCTTAATTTGTAGATTGCTCATGAACAATTAGGAGTGGTTTAGTGAAGGCCATTCTAAGGGATGGTAGAAGATGGAAGGCCACTCACAAAGTGGTAGAAGATAAAGTGAAGAAAGGAGAGCAAAGAAAATGGTGAAGAATGATCTATGTTTTGAAGCAGAGTTTTGAGAATTTTCCAAAAAGAACTAGCCTAAAAAAGTGGTACCACTAGATTCCTCTTCTTGAGTACTATAAAATCAGCTACAAGAACTCCCAAAATGGATCAACGGTTCACCCGGAGGAAGCAAAACAAAATGGGACTTTTTTTCCATCGCGACTCGCGACGAGTGTCTTGACTCGCGAAATGTTGACCTGAGAGCTCACAATTTCCTGATCTGGTTATGACTCGCGACGGTGGCATCGCAACTCACGATAATTTGCCTGCAACTTGCTTTTTACTCCCCTTTTTCTTGTACTATTTTTCACCCCCTTCTTCCCCAACTCTCTAAGCCCGACTTGGGGACTCCAAAACCCTAGTTTTTCACCATTTTCTTCCATTTCTTCTTCCTTCTTCTTCTTTCTTTGTAGATCTTTGTTCTATGTTATGAGTTTTGATTATCTAGCTTAGTTTTGTACTTGGGAGCAATTGATTGAGGCTTCCACACCTATGTAGTAAGAACCTCTATTTCACTCTTTCTTTAAGCATTTGTTATTTAGAATTTATGTGTTTAAATGTGATGTTTTACTTCATTTATGCTATGGGTTGTTTGAGTATATGAAGTGTTTGTATGACTGAAGTGTTAGGGTGTTAGTAAAGTTGCAAATTTCTTAGCTCTTTGACATGAGAATCCAAGACATGGAATAAGAATTTCTTGTGCATAATGTGTTATAATTCTTGCTAGATAAATATGTTAATGCAGATTGTTCTCATGTTTATCCTATAGATGCAATATAAGTTTGAATCTTGAATGTGGTTTGTTCTAGGTTTAGCCTAATGAATGCTATGTTTGGTTAAATGACTATGTCTTTGGTAGAAGGCTTGTTGTTATCAAATCTATGGTCCTTCGTGTATAATGCCGTTGATGAAATACCTTTATGGTGTGGTTTGCCTAGAGTGATTATCAATGAGGTTTGCAGATGGTCGTTGTTTGTCTTTGCAAATTAATATTAAGAAGGAATGAATGTTGATCTTCGAATGGGAAGTTTTAGCATTCCCCATAGGTAACGAATGTGATAGAATGATTGAATGGTTCAATAATATACATTAGGTTTGGAAGTGGATATTAATTGCCCTCAAGGCTTTGTCTTTTGTGGTTTTTACTCCTTTTTCTTAGTTTGATTGATGATTAGCATAGTTACTTAACTTTGCTAGTTATCTTGCCTTTTAATTTCATAAATTAGGACCACAACCAACAAACCCCCCCCCATTTACTTTCTTATATATATATATATATATATATATATATCTACTTCTAGCCTAATAGGAGCCTTATATGTCTAAACACTTAAGAAAATCCCTCTTCTTCGTGGACAACCCCGATTTGCCACTATCTACTTAATTGTATTTAGTAAGCATAAAGGGCTTATAAATTATAGCTTTGAGAGGTACGTCAATGGCCTCCCAAATTTTGGCGCCGCTGCCAGGGAAGAGATGTTTATTATTAAGTGGTTGGGCATCTTTGGTTGCATATTAGCTAGTTACTTTTATTTTTTGCCTCTTTTTGGTTATTTTTGTTCGGAGTAGGTATTGCTTGAGTTCTTGGTGAATTTTTATCGAGAATCCTTGCAATATGATTCCGGACTTTTGAAAAAGAAATTATTTTTAAAAAAATGGAATGTCTCACCTTGAGGGAACTTATGATGAGAAAAGAGGCTCAACAATCAAGGTTTTGTAGGATGTGTCATTCCGACCATCCTACCTAGTCTTGCTATATGTTGAGAGAGGAGCACTATGAGGAGGAAAGAACCCTTGGTTTCTAAAACCAAGAGTATTATGAAGAGTGCTACCATGAGGTAGGAGATGTTGATTTTCAAGGGCAAGAAACCCAAGAATGGTATCCATACAATAATTCTTACAACCTGGAATGGAGTGGAAATCTGGATTGGTGGTATGAGAATGAGCCGGAAAACCAACAATACGAGCAAAATAGTTAGCCATCACCATTTTATACCATACCCCAAAACCAAGCCCAACAAGGAAGTTCAAGTTTGACACGTGAGGAAGTCATAAATTCAATAGCAAACTTGAACAAATTTACTAGTGAGGAACCGGACACTCGGCTCTCCTCTGGTGTTGAGACTATTGAGGGGCTTGCGAGGAGCATATTGGAAGCGTTGGCATGAATGGAAGCTATTGATTCCGAAAATACACCATCCCAAGTCGAACTCAAGGATTCGGTGAGTGAGGTCCCCATGGGAAATGAGTTTGAGTTCGACGGGGATGAGGAGTTGGTTGTTGAGGATGAAAAATTGGAGGAAGAGGTGATTGTGATACATTCATTAGCATCATCACCCCTACCCCACCTAGTGAACCAACTGCACCATTATCGGAAGTTTTGAGGGAGATTAGAAAGGAGCCAAAATACCATCCTAGGCCTCCTAACCACCCAACTCCTTTTCAACCATCTCTACCTCCACAAAACATTTCTCTTGAAATTTTTGTACATCCACCTCTCTATTTTTGGATACTCATGGTGAAGGGGTTCAAACTTTCACCATATGGATAACATTAGGGTCGTGCTGATGACCTTAGAAAATACGGAGCTTCTCGGGAGGCAACCAGAGTTTCTAAGTTAGGTTAGTATTTTTCTTTTCTTGAAAAAAAAATCCTCAACCATGTCCTCAAACCCTTACCCAAAACCACAAGAATACCACCACATCCCACCACTAAAAACCACTACCAAAACCACCATCTAGGAGTACTAGTAGTAGTTGTCTTTTGTGAGTGTTGATCGGGATTCGCACGGGATTTGCATAGTTTTGGCTTCGTAGTGGATGGACCAGAGTTTCATGTTGGGCGGTGCTCAAGAACATGGAGGAGAGAACATTCATTGAGAAGTGAGCATTGTCATCACCGTGAAGGACCTTCAAGGTCCTAGTTGTCAGTATTTTTTTTCTTTCTCCCTTATTTCTTTATCTTGTCCTTTTCACACCGAGGACAAAGTGTGTTTCAAGTGTGGGGAGGTAAAGATGAATATATATCTCATTGTAATGTATTGTAGAGTGCATATGCTCCATTTCGATGTGTTTTGTTTGAAAAAAATGATTTAAAAAAAGAAAAAAATTTCCCGATAAGTTGAAAACCCGAGAGGGCAACTTCGGCAAAAGTGGGAGGTCTGGATAGGCCAAAAACCCGAAAGTGGTGACCTATGCAAAAATGAGAGGCAACGTGGTGTGGAAAAAAGTGTGGTTAAGTATTGAAAAAGAAAAATGTGTGAAGTTAGGAAGAAAACCCAAGAGGGCTCCAAGGCAAAGTGAGAGAAAATGACAAAAAATTGAAATATTTTATGCTTCTCTTGATGTGTCTATTGGGTGACGTTTTCGTTAGAGTAAGATAGCTTGGCATTATATGTATACCTCACTTTTGTTATGGTTTATTCGTTGTTTAGATTATCTTAGGCTTTGGGATGTGAGAGTTTGAGAGATTCTTATGTCTTGGGGGTCAGGGTAGTCTAGGAATACGATGTTGGATGTTTTGGGAAAATTTTTATATGCTAATTTACGCTTTGATCTTTGCTTATTCTTGTTTACTCGAGGACGAGTAAGGTTTAAGTGTGGGGAGATTTGATGAGGCTTCAAATGCATGTATTTTTCAAAGCATTTAACATCTCGTTTGTCATATTTTTGTTGTAAGACTGCTAGATTTAGATAGGTTTACATGATAAGGGGTTTAGATAGTCATTTTCGGTTTTTATATCTAAATCCTTCATTTTATGACCTATGTTTAGTCTAATTGACTTTTGATCCTTATGAGCATCTAGATTCCTTTTTGTAAGCTTAATTTTTAGATTTCTCATGAGCACTTAGGAGTGGTTTAGTGAAGGGCATTCGGAAGGATGGTAGAAGATGGAAGGCCACTCACAAAGTGGTAGAAGATAAAGTGAAGAAAGGAGAGCAAAGCAAAGGGTGAAGAATGATCTATGTTTTGAAGCAGGGTTTTGAGAATTTTCATAGAAGAATCAGCCTCCCAGAGTGGTATCATTGGATTCCTCTTCTTGAGTACTATAAAATCAACTACAAGATCTCCCAAAACGGATCAACGGTTCACCCGGAGGAAGCAAAACAAAACGGGACTTTTTTCCATCGCGGCTCGCGACTCACGAAATATTAACCTGAGAGCTCACAATTTCCTGATCTTGTCGCGACCCGTGATGGAGGTATCTCGACTCGCAATAATTTCCCTACAACTTGCTTTTTACTCCTTTTTTTCTTGTACTATAAATAGCTTTTCACCCCTTCTTCCCCCACTCTCTAAGCCCGACTTGGGGACTCCAAAACCCTAGTTTTCACCATTTTCTTCCATTTCTTTTTCTCTCTTTGTAGATCTATGTTCTATGTTATGGGTTTTGATTATCTAGCTTAGTTTTGTACTTGGGAGCAATTGATTGAAGCTTCCACACCTATGTAGTAAGAACCTCTATTTCGCTCTTTCTTGAAGCATTTGTTATTTAGCATTCATGTGTTTAAATGTGATGTTTTACCTCATTTATGATATGGGTTGTCTGAGTATATGAAGTGTTTGTATGATTGAGGTGTTAGGGTGTTAGGATAGTTGCAAATTTCTTAGCTCTTTGACATGAGAATACAAGAACATAGAATCCGAATTTCTTGTGCATAATGTGTTGTGATTCTTGCTAGATAAATATGTTAATGTGGATTTTTCTCATGGTTATCCTATAGATGCAATGCAAGGTTGAATCTGGAATGTGGTTTGTTCTAGGTTTAGCCTAATGAATGCTATGTTTGGTTAAATGACTATGTCTGTAGTAGAAGGCTTGTTGTTATTAAATCTATGGTCCTTCGTGTATAATGCCGTTGATGAAATACCTTTATGGTGTGGTTTTCCTAGAGTGATTATCAATGAGGTTTGCAGATGGTCATTGTTTGTCTTTGCAAATTACTATTAAGAAGGATTGAATGTTGATCTTCGAATGAGAAGTTTTAGCATTCCCCATAGGTAACGAATGTGATAGAATGAGTGAATGGTTCAATTATCTACATTAGGTTTGGAAGTGGATATTAATTACCCTCAATGCTTTGTCTTTTGTGGTTTTTACCCCTTTTTCTTAGTTTGTTTGATGATTAGCATAGTTACTTAACTTTGCTAGTTATCTTGTCTTTTAATTTAATAACATAGGACCACAACCAACCAAAACCCCCCATTTACTTGCTTATATATATATATATATACATATATATATATATATATATATATATATATATATATCCACTTCTAGCCTAATATGGACCTTATATGTCTAAACACTTAAGAAAATCCCTCTTCTTCGTAGACGACACTGATTTGCCACTATCTACTTAATTGTATTTAATAAGTATAAAGGACTTATAAATTATAACTTTGTGAGGTACGGCGACGACCTCCCAGTTTTGTATATTAAAATAATTTAATATTCAAAATTATTGTTGAACTTTAATAGTAGGTCAAATTTAGGGAAAATTGATCATAAAATTTATATAAAAAATGAATAAAACATGGCTTTATTCTTATTGTGTTGCCTTTTAGTGTCAAGGAGCATCTTGCAGTTAAAACTTAGGATAAGAGGAAAATGAAAAATGATTAGAATTAAGGCATCGAGAATCGAAAAGTGTCCAGTTTCAAACTGGAACTGCTCTGGAACCCATTTAGAACTTTAGAATCCCATAATGGGTGTTCTGAAAGGCCTCCCCAAATGTGAAACCGAGCTTCCTTGCCCATGTGCTATGATCCCGGGGATCAAAACTTAATTCAACAAGGAATTGAAAGTAGAAGAAAAACTTACTAATTGAAATTAAAGAATCAATCAGCTCGGTTTACAAGATGAGGAAGAAGAAGATTTAGGAGAGGAGAGAGTTTGTTTTTTAGCTCAAAAGTGTGATCAGCAATCATGATAACTCCCTCTAACTAACTTCTAAACTATATATGCTAGTCCAAAGAAAAAGGCAGCTAAGAATCAGTTACAAAAGCAGCTAAGTTCCACCCTTTGTGTGTGATATGAGCACAACTGATGTCTCTGAGCAATAACCGAGCCAATTTGCCATTTTACCCCTTGGATCATAACAATCCCTCTCCCTAGCATGAAGCCTGTCCTCAAGCTTTGCAAAGAGGAAACTGATTGGTGATGAAATCAGCATCTTCCAAGAGGCTTCTTCCTCAGCCATATTTTCCTAGAGAATCAACCATTGGACAACCTGTGTTTGACCCCTTTGTACCAGTCTCCTTTGCAGAATCCTACTTGGAATGAGAGTAATGTATGAGTGTAGTTTTTCAACTGGAGGGGCAGTAGATGTGCTTGGCAAATCTCCAACATGTTTCTTGAGTAAAGACACATGGAAAACTGGATGAACCTTGCTTGTAATTGGCATTTTTAGTTTGTAAACCATATTACCATTCCTCTTCTCAATCTGTTAGGGACCAAAATACTTAACAGAAATTTTAGCACCGTCTCTAGTAGAAAATGAGTGTTACTTATACTTGTGTAACCTCAGATAAACCCAATCACTTGCCACAAAGCTCCTCTCAGATCTCTTAGCATCAGCATATTGCTTCATTCTGGACTGAGCTTTCTGGAGCTGATATTTAAGCATCAAATCAATTTGAGCTCTTTGATGCAACATATTTTCAGCTGCATGGATGATATTATCTGTTAAGACACCCAAGGGTAAGTTCAATGGTTTAGTGCCATACAATGCCTCATATGGGATCATGTTAATTTTGTTTTGGTAAGTTGTGTTATACCACCACTCAGTAGATCTAAGCTAGTCCTTCCAGGTTGCTGGTTTTTCACTGCAGAAGCACCATAGATAGGAGTCCAATATCTGACTCAGTCTTTCTGTTTGCCATCAGCCTTAGGGTGCTATGATGTATTGTACTGCAACTTAACTCATAATTGAGTGAATAACTCCTTCCACAAATGTGATGTAAATATTTTGTCTCTATTAATAGTGATGGTCTCAGGTATCCCATAAAGCTTACAAATCTGATCCATAAAGCACTGAGCTATGGTTTTAGCTGTAAATAGATGTGCCAGGGCTACAAAGTGTGCATACTTAGTAAACCTGTCAATCACAACCAACATGGTGTTATAACCATTTGAAATTAGGAATTCCTTCAATGAAGTCCATAGTTAGCTAAGTCTTGGAATGGTTAGGGATAGGTAATGGTTGAAGTAGGCTTGGGGTTTTGCACTGTTCTGTTTTATGCCTTTGACAGGTCTCACACGATCTATCATAGTCAATAATGTCTTGTTTCATTCTAGGCCAATGAAACAGAGTTAGAACTCTCTTAATAGTAGTTGTCTGGCCAGAATGCCCTCCAAGATATGAAGAGTGCATGGATTGTAAAATTTCCTATCTTGTTGTTCCACTATAACCAATATAGATCTTCTTTTGCTTCTTCAGTAATATATTACAATAGATGTACTCTGAGTTGATATCAAGAGTAAGTGTAGCAGTTGCTATCGGTGATTGAACCTCTTCATCCTCTTCATTTGCTCTCAATTTTTAGCATCCCAAGTGGAGTTACAAAAGAAGAAGAAACGGCATACAAACTTGCTGTTCTATTCTGATCAAGAGCAGCTAAAGCCTGATTGGAACTGTAGTCTTCACCAGTCAATTTCTTATTTTTTAACAGTAAGGAAGTAAAAGCACCATCTTCTATCTGATCAGTACTTTCCTCAAAGAAATTCTTCCTGGATAGAGCATCAACAAATCTATTTTCAGTGCCTCTCTTATCATGTATCTCAAAACTAAGCCCCAATAGCTTAGTAATCCATTTATGTTGCAATGCATTTGTCAACTTATGATCAAATAGATATTTTAAACTCTGATGATTAGTCCTTATTATAAAATGATTTCCAACTAGATAGTTTTTCCACTTATCAACTGCCATAACCAATGCAAGAAGTTCCTTTTCTTAGTTTGAGAGACCTTTGTTTCTATGCCAGAAGGATTTGCTGATAAAGGCTATTTGTTGTCCTGATTGCATCAGTACTGCCCCCATCCCTTGACCACAAGCATTGGTTTCAATGACAAAGTGTTTGTCAAACTCAAGAAACTTCAATGTAGGAGCACTGGTTAATGCTTTTTTAAGTTTATTGAAAGCGTCAGTAGCCAAAGGGTTCCAGTTGAATGTATCTTTCTTGAGAAGATCATGTAGAGCTCTACATATG
Source organism: Rubia yunnanensis (assembly GCA_037428765.1). Lineage (NCBI taxonomy): Eukaryota > Viridiplantae > Streptophyta > Magnoliopsida > Gentianales > Rubiaceae > Rubia > Rubia yunnanensis. The sequence continues at coordinate 23,549,578 of CM075066.1, forward strand.
CTCCCATAATCCTTAATAAAACGTCTATAATAACCAGTGAGCCCTAAAAACACCCCTCAACTCCTTGACATTCTTAAGGATTTCCCAGTTGACAAGACACTTCACCTTACTAGGTCCATTTCTACTCCATTTGCAGATATAATATGACCCAAATATTCAACCTTTTCTTGTGAAAAAAATGAATTTACTCAGTTTAGCTACAGTTGATCCCCATCAGGTTCAAAACCTATTTTACATGTAAAATATGCTCATTCCAAGTTTTGCTGTATACTAGAATGTCATCAAAGAAGACTAACACACTTTTTCTGAGCAACGTTTGAAAAACTTTGTTCATTAATTCCTAAAGGGTGGCTGGAGCATTGGTTAAACCAAAGGGCATGACTAAAAATTCATAGTGTCCACTGTGAGTATGGAAAACAATCTTAGAAATATCATTGTCATTGACTTTTATTTGATAATACCCAGCCCTCAAATCCAGTTTAGTAAAGTACTTAGCACCATGAAGCTCATCTAATAGTTCATCAATAACAGGAATAGGAAATTTATCTCTAATTGTCAAATCATTAAGCCTCCTTTAATCTATACAGCCTCAAAGTTCTTCTTTACCAACAACACATGTGAAGAGAATGAACTAGTACTGGGATGAATCACTCCTTGCTCCAGCATTTCTAACACTTCTCCTCTCTATTTCATCTTTGTAAGCATGTGCATATCTGTAGGTCTTGATTTTGAATGGTTCTGCACCACTTTTCAAGACAATTCTATGATCAACACTCCTGGAGGGTGGTAAGGTATTAGGAATGGAAAAGATATCATAGAAGGATGCCAGAACTTACTTAAAATCTAGTGGCAAAGACAAGTCTACCAACTGACTTAGGTTAGGATCCAGTGTTTGCTTCAGATTAGTGTTCTTGCTGTTAGCTTCTTCAGTACTATCTATGTTATTCTTCTCCATCACACAGATAAATACTTCTCTTCTTGAAGTTCCCACACTATGCATCTTCTACAGCTCTGGCTTTCCGAGTCCTTCTATCAGCAAGATCATCAAAATTACCTTGCAAAACCACTTAATGCCCTGCTTAGAGATATCAATGTTGTAAGAGTTGAAGTCAAAAGTAATTGGACCGAAATGCCTCATCCAATATACCCCTAAGATGATTCCAGAGCCTCCAATATCCAGTAATTTTAAGCCAAAATCAAAACAATTTTTCTGAACTCTCCAAAGAACCTTGGGACAAAGTGTATTCCCTCCAATTCTACTCCCATCAGCTATAGTCACCATAAATTGTTTGATGAAAACCTCTCTCAACTTCAGTTTATCTACTAATGCTGGATCTATAAAACTCTCAGTACTTCCACTGTCTAATAACATATAAACCTTATAACCATCAATATATCTAATCAGGTTGATAGTATCAGTTATGTTATCTCTGCCTGTAATATTCAACACTATTTCTTCTGGTTCCAGAGACAATTGCAGATTTGTATCACTACCTTCTATTACAAACACATCATCTTTATCATTCTCTTGAGAATTAATACAGTGAACCTTCCTAAACCTACAGATATGGCCAGGTCCATACTTCTCCCCACACTTATAACATAAGTGGTTTTCTCTCCTAAATTTAACTTCTTGAGGTAAGATTCTGTTGTAATTCTCCCTTTCCATTCTCTTAGGATCAAATATATTTTTATTAAGAATAGTAGGTGATGCATTTTTGGGGGAAATTTCCTCCTGATACATGAGTATAACCTGAGTGCTTAACAGGCAAATGACCTGACATATTAGTGCCCCAACTCCCATTCTTCTTATGCATCAATTCCATGCTAAGCTCTTGTAACTGCGCTATCTCTATAGTCTCGTGCAACATTCTAGGCTTATACATTTTCACCATAGGTTTTAATTCATCTTTTAACCCACTAATGAAGATGGATATGAAGTATCCCTCAGATAACAAAGAATTAGAACACAGAACAAAAGACTTCAACTCTACAAAAGATTCCTGATATTGCCTCACCGTTCCCTTCTGAAAAAGCTTATTAAACTCCTCCATTTCATCTCTGCTCCCTACTTCAGTGAATCTCCTCAATAAAGTATCATTGAATTCAGCCCATGTCATGTTAGGTTTCCCCATTCTTTCCCCTTGGAACCAGATCTTAGCTCTGTCCTCTAAGTAGAGTTTTATAGCATTTAGTCTCTGTGGTTTAGGTATTCCATAATATTTGAAGAATTTCATGCATTTCCTAAGACATTCTCTAGGTTTTCCACCATGAAAAGCAGTTAACTCAACCCTAGCATGACTATTACCCCCATTTCTATCCAATTTATCCTTCCAGTCATCAGTATTGCAAGCAACCTTAGGATTAAGCAATATAGGGCCATTTCAGGAGAATTGTTTTCAGTTCTAACATCATTGTGAATCGGACCTCCAGGTGTTCTCTGATATGGAGACCTTTTTTAACTCTCTGCTTTGTCCTTGCTTTTAGAGTTGTCACCTCCATTCTGCAAAAACTTCAATCAACTTCTCAAACTGAGATCTCATCTCATATTGTTGCTTGAGATTCTTGTTCTGGAAAGTCCTCAAAGCAGCTTCCACATTTGAATTGATCATTGAGTTGTTGCGTTCCATTTGCTCTCGTAGCTCCTGGTTATGATTTCTCATTTCCAGAGAAAGTTCCCCCACTCTAGCATTGAGCTTCTTCCAGTGATTTCCAATTGTTTGGTTTAGGTATTTTCCGCCATGAATCCAAGGATGATTGAGATCTGATACCACTTGTTATGATCTTGGGGATCAAAACCTAATTAAACAACCGAGCTGATCAAATCCTTATTACCGGCTCTAGAGAGAGTAGGGTTCGATTGCATACTGGACCTACGCTCTCTCCTTGTCTGGTTAGGAGATTGTACTTCTTCTCCTGTGCCTAAATCCTTGCCCTTTAGCCGCTCACTCCTACGTAAGGCGCTTGCCATAGACGTGTATATAAATAACAAAGGAAAATGGAGATCTAACTAACGGTCTCACTGGGAGTGCCAACCAGATGCACCCAACTTATCGTCGCCGCTGCACCGCTGTTATACACCGGAATCTATAAGACAAATCCCCCAGAGGTTTCCGGGGGAGGGTTGGCGAAGGGGCTCCGACGACCAAGTAAGCAAACAGAATTATGCCCAGCACACCCCCTCCTAAAAAAGTGGTATTTGCACTCAGATCCCTCCTTTCTCTCCCAAACTTTCTTAAATTATATTTGAAATCTCATATCTAATTAAACTTCATAATATTGCATATTAATCATTGGGCTCACTGTGAGACAGTTTCGCACAAGACTTTGTCTAAATATAAAAGTTCATTATGTTAAAGTTCTTTTTATTAAGTATAAATGTCAATAATTAGTTAGTGTAACTCTTAAATGGTGAAGTTCATAAATAGATAATGAAAGTTGTTAACAAAAGAATCAATCTCTTGTATACAAAATTGTAGCATTTGGAATAGTATCCGTTTATCCCCTGAAAATTGTAAAATATTTCTACGCTTTCAATTTTGTCTATGCAAACCCATTCTAACTTTTGAAAAACGAATAAAACATATATGGTCAAAATAAATGAAACATAAACGAAAGCCAAAATAATGACAGAAAACCAAAAGGTTACTCCCCCCGTCTCACCTCAAATTTCATGGAATATTTTTCATACTTATCAAGAAACATGTTTGATCGTTAATATGTATAACTACGTATAATAACGGCAACTAAAAATTTGATGAGTCCATCTCCTACGAGACCATCTTACCGTAAGACCAGAGGCTAAATTGATAACAAGGAAGCATAAAATAGGAGGTGATTAAAATCGGGGGTCCAAAGTACAATAACTCTATTTTTGGGGTCAGTTTTAAGAAGTTCAATGAAATCTAGGGAACAAATTGCAAAACTAAGGAAATCAAATATGCGTTCTTCTTCTCCGAGAAACCAGGTCGGAGGTGCATCACTGTCTCCTCGTCTCCTAGTCTGCTCTGCCGTCTCTTCACATCGCCGTCACCTGACGGAGTGGCTTCGACAGAGGTCTTCTCCGATACGTCAGCAACCTGATTTCCAGGCTAGCTCGTGATTTTAGCATCTCCATAAGTTTTGACCTCTTCTCGTCATTTCATACCAATTGTATTGCCGGCAAACAACGGAGATGCAGAGATCGGCGACGGTGATAGAATGATTGGCGACAGGGGAGATAAGGATCGGAAGTTGCAAAATCATATCTGAACTCATATTTGAATGACGGTTGTGCCATTCTCGTATTCGTCAATTTCCTCCGGCGAACTCAGATCTGGTATTGAAACTTGGTGACGAAATTGATTGTTACCGATTAAAATTTTCAATAAATTACCTTGTTGGTGAAGAAGGGGACGGTCATGATGCGCCTCATCTTCCTCCAGTGCTCGTCGTAGACGGTGAACACCATATCGTGACCATTTCCGGTGAAGATATTGAACACGACGTTCCGGCGAGGAGACCACCACCAGATTGCGCTAGCCCATCCGGAGGAGGAAGATCTCGCTGAACTTCCCAAAGTAGCCGGAGAGATTCCGGTGGTTCAGATTGTCGCCTACCTGCAACTAATTATCGAAAACTGGGACCGAGATCATACATTTTTATTTTAATTTGCATTTGGGCCTGATTTCAAAACTCAAATTAAAATTACAAATCATCATATTAAAAAAGATAACAATCAAATGAAAATGGTAAACAATCAAATTATAAATGTCAAACATTAAAATGAAAATATGAAATATTCAATAAAATTAAATTATTCAAACATCAAATATAAAACATCAAATTATATTATTTAAATATCATACAAAAATACTAAAAAATCAAAGTTGAATTTGCATTTGGGCCCGATTTCAAAAACTCAAATTTAAATTAAAAATCAACATATTAAAATAGATAACAATCAAATGAAAATGGTAAAAGATCAAATTATATATGTCAAACATTAAAATGAAAATCTGAAATATTCAATAAAATTAAATTATTCAAACATCAAATATAAAACATCAAATTATATTATTTAAATATCATACAAAAATACTAAAAAATCAAATAATTAAAAATTAATCGAAAATCACATAAATGTTTTGTTAAAAAAGTTCAATATCAAATCAAAATATTTAAACATCAAACATCAAATATAAAACATCAAATTAAATTATTTAAATATCATATAAAAATACTAAAAAAAAGTGTTGAAAATATACATTCCATTGTTGTAGTATTTGAAAAAACTATTTTGACATTCTACTTTTACCCACTAATCTTATTATTTTTTATGTGATAATTTACAGATGCAAAATGATACATACCACTTTACGTATACTACAGAAGAACAAGACATAAAACACCATATACCGACAACTCAACATTGAAGGAATTCATGGAATCATCATTGGCTATACAAATACATATAAAATTAGCATACAAAAGTTGCAAACTTTAATTTGAAGTTTTACATTAACATGTAAAAATGCCAATCGTCATAACTGTCAAACCATCAAACACCATTCATTACAAAAGGGTTTAAATGGCCTAAAAAATCACTAACCTACAAACCAAAAATTTTCAAATCAAGTTAAAACATCAATAACAATCAAGCGCCTCAACACTAACACTAACAATCAACCATCATAACTGAAAAATCAATGTAAAACAATACATAACAAACAACCAAATTCTATTTTTTCCCCTGACTTTTTTTCCTTCATTGCTCGCTTATTCACAGACTTGCTTCCTCTCCTGCTAATTTCAAAGAAGATGGCTCTTCTACTCTATCAACGCAATGATCAAAGGTCGACTACGGTTCTCTGTTCAAGGGAACACTTTTGGGAGCATGATTCCTCGTACCATTTTTTAATATCTCATCAATGACATCATAAAACTCTATTTTGGAAAGTATTCCTATGAAATAATATAAAACATCACATACAGTAATTAAAACGTCAATATATGTAATTAAAACATCACAATAGCACATATTACATCACTGACAACTACATTGGGGAAAAGTCAAATACAATATTTAAAACATCAATCTCAAAACCTAATGTCAAACCTAATGTAGGTGTACTTTCTCCACAAGCAAACAAAACAGTTGCCCTACTTGCCTACCTATATAAAGGCTAAAGGTAACCTTACACACTCAACTATTCATTCTTAATTACATTATTGTAATTCTGTTTGTGAATCCGTCGTAGCCTCTGTGAACTGTGGCTCATCCTCCCTCGATCGGCATGCATGCCTTTGTATTTGAGTACATTACTATGAATCCCTCGATCGGCTCGTCCTCAAAATAGTACACACTAAAATATCAAAAGAACAAAACTGAACGTCAGTTGCATACTTAAATATGAAAACACTACAAGCATCAAATACTGAAATTAAATCATCACACCAACACAGATAAAAAGTACTTAGAGCTTAAACAAGAAAGATTAAACATAGAATCTGAAAGACCAACAACAATATTTAGAAAGTCACATCTGCAAAATAACAAAGTTTACAGATCCTCTTTCCTTCTCGATTGCAGCAACAGTGGAAAAAGCATTCTTATACATCCAAGGAACATCAATTACAACAAAAACAATTAGCACAAATCGTAACAAAAACCTAAGATATCACACACACAACCAAAAAAATAAAACTCAACATCAACTGCACACATAAAATGCTACAAGCATCAAATACTGAAATTAAATCATCACACCAACACAGATAAATAATACTTTAAACCTAAACATGAAAGATCAAACATAAAACTTGAAAGGTCAACAACAGTATTTAAAAAGTCACATCTGCAAAATAACAAAATTTACAGATCCTCTTTCTTTCTCGATTGCACCAACAATGGACATACATTCTTACACATCTAAGAAACAACAACAACACAAAAACTAGCACAAAATGTAATAAAACCCTAAGATATCACACACAATCAAGAAAACAAAACTCAACATCAATTGCACACTTAAAACACTACAAGCATCAAATACGGAAACTAAATCATCACACCAACATAGATAAACGGTACTTTAAACCTAAACATGAAAGATCAAACATAAAACCTAAAAGATCAACAACAATATTTAAGAAGTCACATCCGCAAAATAAAAAAAAATTACAAATCCCCTTTCCTTCTCGATTGCAGCAACAATGTGCATGCATTCTTACAAGAAACATCATCAACAACACAAAAACTAGTACAAACCATAACAAAATCCTGAGATATCACACACACAATCAAAAAACAAAACTCAACATCAATTGCACACTTAAAACACTACATGCATCAAATGCTGAAATTAAATCATCACACCAACATAGATAAAGAATACTTTAAACCTAAACATGAAAGATCAAACCTAAAACTTGAAAGGTCAACAACAGTATTTAAAATGTCACATATGCAAAATAATAAAATTTACAGATCCCCCTTCCTTCTCGATTGCACCAACAGTGGGCATGCATTCTTACATATCTAAGAAACAACAACAACACAAAAACTAGCACAAATCATAACAAAGATATCACACAGTCAAAAAAACAAAACTCAATATCAATTGCACACTTAAAACACTACAAGTATCAAATACTGAAATTAAATCATCACACCAACACAGATAAACAGTACTTTAAACTTAAACATGAAAGATCAAACATAAAACCTGGAAGGTCAACAACAATATTTAAAAGGTCACATATGCAAAATAACAAATTTACATATCCTTTTTCATTCTCGATTGCAGCAATAATGGAAAAAACATTCTTAGCATCTAATGAACATTAATAACAAAAATATTTTTTAGCACAAATCATAACAAAGCTCTAAGATATCACACACAATCAAAACTGAAAATCAATTGCACGCTTAAGCATGAAAACACCACAAGTATCAAGCAATGAAATTAAAACATCACAACAACACTGATAACAGTACTTCAAGCCTAAAACCTGAAACATCACACTGAAAACCTGAAAGATCAATACATGTAGCTAAAACATCACAACCAAAAATTCAGAAAACATACAAACAATTCTTCCTTCTCGATTGTAGTAGCGGTGATGCAAATCTCCTTAGACATCTAACAAAAAGCAGCACCAACACAAATATTAGCACAAATTTGTAAGAATAACTCACAAAACACAAAAAAAGAGAAATCCCCAAATATTAACACATTGAACAACATAAACCCTAGAAAATCACATGAACAAAAAAAGTAAAAAACAATAAAAAAAACAAAATATGCATAAAAACTCTGTGCAAATACATTACCTTCAAAGATTAACACAAAATAAAGCTTGTAAAGTGTTTGGTTTCCAGAAAAATCGCCGGAAAACTCCAAAAATTGCGATGAATCTTTGTGCGCAAGAAAGAGGAAGAAAAATGGAGATAATGAGCAATTGAATCAAAGAAAACAAGTAAGAATTGAAAAGATGGAAGAGAAATGGAGAAGAGAGAGAAGAAGGAGATTTGAGTTCGAGAGGAGCGAGGAGAGAGAATATGAATGTTTGTTTTTGTAGGAGAGAGGAAATGAGAAGAGAGAGAAACTTCAAGAACAATATGAGGGAAAAATGAGAGAATGTTGATATTTAAATGTAAAATAGTGAAATTTCACATCCACCCCCTAGACTTTTAAAACTTTAATTGGAAACCTCATGCTACATTCTTAAAAAGTTAATCCCTGGTCTCGTTGCGAGACCGTCTCGCACAAGACTTTGTAAAAGTTGATATTTAGAAACTACTTGTTACGATGAATCCAACCATATCATATATGATAACATTATTGTTTATATATCTTTTCAAACATGTGGTCAAAGTTGGACACCGAAGAGTGACTTAAAGTAAAGTAGAAAGTTTGAGCTGGGACAGAGGGAGTATCCAATAAGTATGTCTTAATTTTCTTTACATTATATAGATCATTCACATTCTCTGAAGTCATGTGTCAAACAAGTTGTAATAGATAGTTTAAAATTGCAAACGAACACTCACAACACATCTTTTTTTTATATAAATCCACCTGTAATGGTGGGGGGTTTGGCAGACCCCTACCCGTTTATTAATATGAAAAAAGAGTACAAAGAAAGAGGGGGACGTAATACCTTACCTCTGAGTGTGCATCGGATGATCTTAACAGGAATAATACAAAGGACTAAAGGACTAGAAGATCAGCGATGACAATTTGAAATGAAGTTACAATACTTGCAAACTACATTCTAGTCTATTCTGACGTTGGGAGTACCTGCTGCATCTAACCTTACCTGTCCCGCCACTGGTGGGGGAAGATCCAGTGCTCCGAAAATGCTGTGCACTTGCTTCCGGCATGCCAACTTGGCGAGGGAGTCCGCTGCACCATTCGCTTCTCTGAAGATATGTGACAAAGTGTAGGTCATCCCGTGTAGTAGCAACCAGATTTCTCGTATCGTTGTAAGCAGTCTCCACGGTATTTTGAATTGGCGTAGGATCATCCCTAGTAGAAGTTTCGAGTCTGTTTCTATGTCGACCTTGGGGATGCCTTGCTCTCGCACTAGCTGGATCCCGTGTAGTAAGGCAGTAGCTTCAGCCTGCAGAGCAGAGTCAGACAGTATGGGTTTGGATAGAGCTACTAATACCTGGCCGTTGAGGTTTCTGAGAATGCAACCGATGCCCGCCGCACCATTGTTGAAAGCGCTGTCAGTATTTAGTTTGATACCACAAGGCTTTAACCATTTGGTGATCCGGACCTGTCTAGACTTGAAAAAGTTATGGCATAGAAGAATAGGAATCGGGCCAAGAGACCATGTGAACTTCAGATCGAATGCCAGTATAGTGTCATTTAAGTGTAATAAAATGCGTCTGAAAAGAAAACCTAAGTTTGGCCTTATGCCCTCGTGGAAGTAGGTGCATCTGGCACACCACAGGTGCCAATTGACAATGCAAGGGAGGACTCTGATTAGATTTGAAAGATGAGGAGAATCAGAAGTAGACCAGTAGAAGTAGAAGCGATCCCATAGGAGTTGGAATGGATGGTTAGGTAAACTAAAAGTGGTGTTGAGCATTTTCCAGATCAGGTTTACCTTGACACAAGAATTGAAGCAATGATAGATGGTTTCGGAGCTGTTAAAGCAGAAACAGCATCTAGAGGGGAGGTGGAACTGAAAGCTTTCCAGAACATCCGGAAGAGCCAATAGTCTATTGAGCAATCTCCAATTGAACAGACTGATTTTCCTTGGAAGTATCTTAGACCAGAGGTGTGAATAGGAAGGGATCTTTGGTTTCTTTACTCTGATCAGTTCATAAGCAGATTTGATTGTGAAGAGACCTGATTGACTAGCTTTCCAAATAATGGAATCTTCGAAAAGGTGGGAGATTTGATGATCCAGGGTGAGGCTTTGGAAAATGTTTGTTGGGAGGCAGGCTCTGATCTGATCCGAGTATGAATCTCTGTTGTGCATAAATTCAGCCACGGTTAGGTCTTGGTACGGCTACTCTAGGGGGTTAATTAGGTGAGAAGAGAGAGGACCATTTGAGGACCAATTCGATTCCCAGAAGGACACCTCTCCAGAGCCAAGGATGATTTTTTAGTTCAGTAATGCTGTGTCATTGACCTCTTTGATTCTTCTCCAGGTTCTGGAGGTTTTTTGCGAGTCTTTCATTGTCCACATTACTTTTGCCCAAAGGGAGTTACCAGTTTGGAGTTTCCACCAAAGTTTCAAAGAGAAGGATTTGATCAGGGTGTGCAGATTCTTGAAATTTAAACCATTTTCTGAGGCTGGAAAGCAAAGCTTGGTGTAAGATCTCCAGGATCTATGTTTCTGGGTATGATCTGAGGAATGCTTCCAGAAAAATCTAGCTAGAGTGTTATGGATTTGGTTTATGATATGTGTGGTGGGCTTTAAAACCGTTATGAGGTGGATTTGCATTGATGTTAAGACATGGTTGATTAAGGTAGCTCTACCTGCTGGTGAGATAAGCTTATTGTGCCAGTGGCTAATTTTATTTTGGATTGAGAGGAGCATGCCATGAAAAAGAGAGTTTTTTACTCGGCCATTGAAAATAGGGCAGCCCAGGTATTTGAAAGGGGTGGAGCCTTCAAGCATGGAGGTATCTTTTTTGATAAATGATGTGATTCTGTTAGGGGTATGCTTGGAGATATAGAAGGTAGATTTTTCAAGATTGATCTTTTGGCCGGAAGCAAGCTCAAAGGATTTCAGGAAGGACATAATTGTAAGTAGGCCCTATTTTGTGTAGTTCAGGAATATGGCTGTGTCATCTGCATAGGATAGGTGAGAGGAGTGTTTCATCTGCCTAGGAAGTTTGTAAGGCAGAATATTACCATATTGGTAAAGAAATTGAGGTTATGGGAGAAGGCTTCAGCCATTAATATGAAAAGCAAGGGTGAAAGAGGGTCCCCTTGTTTCAGACCTCTGGAAGCAGGAAAAAAGCCAACTGATTTGCCATTGATCAAAAGGGAGAAACAGGCAGCTTTAATATTAGACATGATCAGGTTAACTAAGGTAGTATAGAAACCTTGTTTGATGAGCATCCTAGCCAAAAAGGGCCAGGATACCCTGTCGAAGGCCTTCATCATATCTAGCTTGATAATCATGTTAGGTCCTTTAGACTTGGTATGTAGGAAATTTGTGTATTCCTGCATAAGGAGCACATTGTCTGCAATGTCCCTACCTTTGATGAAAGCTGATTGTTCAGGGCTGATTAAAGTGTCAAGAGAGGTTTTCAGTCTTGTGGAGATGATTTTTGAGAAAATTTTATTGGAGAAGTTGCATAGACTGATGGGTCTATAATCTGAGAAAGAAGAGCATACCTCTTTTTTGGGAATTAAAATGATTTGGGTAGCTGAGATGGCTTTAGGAATAGCAGTACCAGCAAAGAAATATGTCACTGCCATAAGAACATCTGATTTTATGATATCCCAGCAGTAATGATAGAAATGGCCAGAGAAGCCATCCGGGCCTGGGGCTGAGTTGCCTTTCATGGAGGAAACTATGCTGGTCAGTTCATCTATGTTGATATCTTTAAGTAGGGATGAGTTTATGTCATCAGTGACGACAGTAGGGATATTTTCCAGGATGCAAGATGTGTTGATTCCAGAAGGGTCCAAGGGTTCCGCCCTTAGGAGATTTGAGTAGAAGTAAATAGCTTCCTTCTCTATCTCCTCTATGTCACTAAGCCATTTTCCATCTCTGGCTTTGATGAGGGAGATAGATTGTCTTTTATGTTTGTTTTGGATGGAATGGTGGAAAAATTTGGTGTTTACATCTCCTTCTTTCATCCAATTAAGTCTTGATTTTTGTTTTAAGAAGGTTTCCTGGTTTGTTAAAGCAAGTTTTAGGTTTGCTTTTGCTTTATTAAGGGCTTGAATGTTACTGCTGGACTCAAGTTGCTGCAGATCATGTTCAGCATTAAGGAGTTGTTCTTCACAGAGCTGAGTCTTGTCAAACACATTACCAAAGGTTTCCTTGTTCCAGATTTTGAGAGAGTGTTTTAAATGTTTGAGTTTAAAAACTAATCTTCTCATCCCTTTGAGATGGGTGTGGATTTTCCAAGCATCCTTCACAAGGTCTATAAAGGAGGGGTGGTTGGTCCAACATTCCTGGAATCTAAAAGGCTTGGGGGAAGACTTAGACTGTGCACTAGAGATAGTAAGGATTAGAGAGCCTTCCCTGGCAAGTGTTTTGATTTTTGAGCTGGGGAAGTTTGCCCACTAGCTATTGTTGGAAATACCTCTGTCTAAACGTTTCCATACTCTCCCTTTTGTTCTCATCCCGGTCCAGGTGTATAAACTTCCAGAGGTGGGGATCTCAGACAATTGTTGATCAGTTAGGAAGGTGTTGAAGTTTCTTATACTGGCTTGGTTTGGGATGGAATTTCCCAGGTACTCCTCATTTTTAGCTATGACATTGAAATCTCCAATCAGGCATAAAGGTTCCATGTTGAAGGTAGCTAAAGCTTGCCACAAAATATTTCGTTCAAAAATCGTGTGTTTAGCATAGATGAAACCGATTTGGCATTCAAATGGAAGAAGAGTATCTTTGATTTTCGCAATGATAAACTGGTCTTCCACTTTGATTATGTCAACTGTTATGTCTTCATCCCATAGAAGCCAGATTTTGGTGATTGGATTAGCATAGGAATGTTTGAAACCTAGCTTAGTTGAGGTGGGCTGGATTTGGGCTGGGCTAAGGATAGGTTCAATTAAGGCACAGACTTTAATCAGATTTTGTCTTTTAATGTTACTACATTATTATTTACATTAAATAAGTTAAACCCGTAACAATACGTGTTTGAATGTAAAAACACGAGACAATGCGTGTTCGAAATTTGGGCTACGATGGGTGAACATAAGCGCCTAACATATTTATGGAAAATTATGCTATGGCCAAAAAATTCGTTACTACATTATTATTATCTCCAAAATACACGATTTTGTTATTATTGAGTAAATATAGAAATAAAAAATAAATAAATTTTTTAGGGTGAAATATTGAAAAGCGCTAGTACATGTTAAAAGTAACTTTGAGTTGATTACTTAGAAGTAAGAAAGGGAAATTGAGGAAAATTACAAATATGTTCTTATTCCCAATTATTGATAAATACCCCCAACATACTAGGAATATAGAATGGGGGTGTATAGAGTAGTATTACGTTCGAGCGAATTTCAAATTGGGATTACGAGTAAGGTTTTTATTTTTTGCATTTAGGTCATTCCAAGAAAGTTGGAGTTGTCGAATCACGAAATTGGCGATACCAAAATTGAATTCAATAACATACGATTTTTACTTTGTGATATGGGTATGTATGGGTGAACGGAAGTGTCTCGAAAGTCAACATAGATTACTTCTACACAGTATTGGAAAATTACATTGTGGCAAAAAATAGTGTTACCACATTATCTATTGCTCCAAAATACATAATTTTTGTTATTCTTGTCTAAATATAGAAATACTAAATAAATAAATTTTTTAAATGTTGGAAAGCATTAGTACATGTTCTAGAGTAACATAGAGTAGATTACTTAAAAGTAAGAGAGGAGATTCAAAAAGAATTACGGATTGTTCTTGTGATTGATTGTTGATAAATATTCCGTTACGGACTTGAAAAATACAATTGGGGGGGGGGGGGGGGTGTATAAGGCAACATCATGTTTGAGCGAAATTCAACTTGGAGTTATGAATAAAGTTTTCCATTTTGCACTTAGGTCCCTCCAAGAAAGTTGGAGTTTTTGAATCACAAAATTTGCGAAACCAAAATGAAATTCAATAATGTACGATTGCGACTTTGAGATTTGGGCATGTATGGGTGAACGGAAGAGCCTCAAAAGTCAACATTGATTACTTCTACGCAGTCTTGGAAAGTTACAAAGTGGCCCAAAATTATGTTACCACATTATCCATTGCTTTAAAATATATGATTTTTGTTATTTTTGCCTACATATAGAAATATTTGATAAATGATTTTTCTGGTGAAATGTTGGAAAGCGCTAATACATGTTCTAGAGTAACTCATACCATAAGCCCATTTTTTCAATTTTTTTTCTATTCTAACCTGTAAATGTTGGAATCTTTCTAAAGATCGATCACCAGTACGATTACATGTGCCATTCGTCAACATACTGGTGCCTATACAATTAAAGTAGCTGCATAGGGATGTTTTAAAGCATTTTTTTAAAAAATATTAAATTAAATGCACTCCTGGCACCGGTATGTATAACCTATACATCGGTGTTAGCTATTTTCCCACCACAATTTTACCCGCCAAAATTACTATTCTGGTAATAGGAACCAATAATAGCACCAGTATATGTCATTCGGTCAAAATCGGTGCTAGAAAATATTAAATTCAGACATTTTTCTTCAAAGGCACTGGTATGTAGCACTGGTATTACATGAACTTGTGCTTAATTTATTCATAGGCACATGTATTTAGGAGTGAGAACATGAGCAACACTATCAACCACTATCTTTGATCACGACCATGTAGGTTTCTAACGGCTCCTGCAGAGTCCTTTCGAATTTTGGTGCCACTCTCAGGGATTTAGGTTGTGTTTATTGATAGTAAGCTCAGTTATTTAGTTGAGTAGCTTTTTATTTTTATTTTTTTTACTTTTTTAGTTTTTGTGTTGAGCTATTATTTGTTTTCTTGAAGTATTCTTACGTGCGCACTAGTGATTGTTTAAAGATGAGTACTGTTTAGCTCCTTGTTTAAGGTACACACCCAAACCACAAACTTAGGATATCTACATTGCTTACCTAAAACCACGGGTAGATGTAGATTAAAAAAATTGGGAGCAACCGGAGAAGTTCCACGAGAACTTGTTGATACTGAGACAATAATCCATGGCTGAGGATAACTGGATACTAAGAGAGTTTATGGAATCTAAACCTGGAGAATCAACCTCTCTGCATCATTTTCCCGCCTCTGCCCGCAAATCTGACATGTGAGCTCAAGTCCGGAATGATACAGTGGTTTCCTACTTTTCAAAGCATGTCCAGAGAGAATCCAAACAAGCACCTCTACGAGTTCCACCTTGCACTAATAGGAAGCCCCTAGATTTTTCAGAAGAAGATTACAACCTTTAGTCTTTCCCTTTTTCACTTAGAGATTTCGCTATAGATTGGTTGTACTACTTGTCTCTGACCCACCTCCACTTGGGTTTGTTAAAATGATCCACGAGAGGTCAACTAAATTAATCTGAGCGGAGGGCGTTCGATAAAATATAAAATTTATATTCTATACCTAAACTTACTACTAAGCTACCTATATGGTAGATAGTGGCAAGATCGGGTTTGTAAACATAGATGCTATATGTCCAAAACTTAACTAAACACAGCCACATCCAGATTGTCAATCTGTTTGTGTATTAGGAATAGCTAAATATTGTAAAACAAGTTTTTTTTGGGGGGGGGGTTTCAACTAATAACTACATGCATTTGAGATCACAAGAGAATAAAACTATAAATTCTAACACTTGGGGAATACTTGCGTAACATGATTGGTGAAATGTTCCAATCCTTGATCCCATCGCATACAAGAAATTAAACATATTCTAGTGTTCATAACAAGTGGTGTGATCGATGGTCAACACTTCCCCATACCTGTCACGCAGGGTGCTCTTGTAATATTCCATCGGTACCAGTTCCGTAATTAGGGAAGTGTAACAACGGCTCTGCCAATGCGTTGCTTTGTTTCTCCCCCATATGATTACGTCCTGGGAACTACACCACAAATGCTCTATTCCTAGGCCTACAAAGACAAAGGAAAATAGGCACCTTATCGATGGTTCTAGGGTCGCAAATGAGCTAACCCTAGTTTGCTACTAATTGCTATCTTTACCCGTAACCATTCTGACCAACTCGGCAGCTGAATTAGTGTGTTGTCATCGTAATGATAAAACTAGGAAAAGACCTACGTGTACACACCCACATGGACTCGGACCTGCTACCCATATCACATCTAGGTTTCACTCCTTGGGGGGTATCAATATATGCGCCAACATGAATGTAGACTACAGTGTGTGCCAATATTAGTGTACCATTCATGCAATTAATAATAAGATGAAGAACAAGGCAACATAATATCATAAACACATAGAAATAGGTAGATCTAAGGAATCTCACAAAATATGTACCAAATTATGAATACAAATATAATCCCCAAGCAAATTAAATACTCCCTAAAAATGGATACATGGAAAATATTGAGTTAAATGCTATTGATCTAAGAAAATAAGATGAAGAAAATAAAAGAAAAGAGACGGAAAAGAGAAGAAGTACTCTAGAGAGAGAGAACTCTCCTCTTCCTTCTACCTACCAAGAGAGAGAAAAAAATCTACATTAGGCCTACTTAGTTAATCCTAGAATACTAAAGGCTCCTATATATAGAAGTATGGAACTGGGCCTTGAAAGAGGCCCAAAATATGCTAAAAAGCCCTAGCATCCGCAATTGACATGGGCTGTGCAAAATGGCACAGACCGTGCCAACTAGTTAGCCTTGTGCTGACATGGGCCATGCAGTCTCGTTTAGTTACAGTGCCTCGTGTTGCTATAGTGCCTCGTGCTGACACGGTCCACCGGCTGGTGCTCTATTTTGTACTTATGAATTGTGCGCCCATGTCGTTTGGCTTGAGCTGTCGGCTGGAAGCATTTCTTGATCAGTTGAATGACAAAGGCCCAAATTTTTTTGAAAACAACAGTGGCCGAACCTGTCGTTCTTTGCATTCAGTGGGTTGGTGTTCACACTTTTGGAGTTGAAACAACACAATTTTACACGATGCGTGTCCATACTTAGCCTCACAAAGGATTGGGGCGACACAGGCCATGTTACACCAAATGACTTGTGCCAAGGGGATATGGCACGATCGTGCTGGCCGAAACGGCTTGTGCTGGGCAGTTAGATTTGTGCAAGAGGGGCTTGACATGGGGCTACCTTCGTGCTGGAGGTCCCTGGCACGAGGCTGGCTAGTCCTTCTCGTTCTGAAATTTGTTTGCACTGCTACGGATGAACCACTGAAATAACTTAAGAGTTCTTATAGTCAATTTTACAGTGCTCAAGAAGAAAAATTCAATGGTACCACCCACAGATGCTAATTTTTCTTGGACCATTTCCCAAAACTCTTGACAACTCTAGGATTACAATTCACCCGCTTCTTTGTCTACCTTCTTCGACCCTTCTATCTTCTACCACGTTTTGTCTCATGGCCTTTAGTCTTCTACCATCCTTGCGGATAGACTTCTAATATCTACTACTACCTTGTGAGTGGCATTCTACAAAATGATGAAAAAAATACTCACGAGAACCTACTAGTAAGATCACAAAGGATGATCTAGGTGCCCGTGAATATAATATATTCATTAGTTCCAATTAAGTCAACAAAAAGTGGGATTTAGATAAGAAATCAACAATGGTCATCTAAAACCTTTGTTGTGTAAACCTAACTAAAATAAACAATCAACCAAACAAAACATACTAACAAGTGTGTCGAATGTATTAGTTAACACATGCATAATGGTGCAAATCAGTCTCCGGGGTGCATTACAAGTTGAATGAACATGAAGAGGTGTTTCTTGGAGAAGTTCTTCCCGGTATCAAATTTTTCCAGGCTAGAAGCAACTTTCCAACATTTCCCAACATCAAAATGAGACTCTTTATAAGTATTGGGAAAGGTTCAAGTGGTTTTTGGCTAGTTACCCATATAACCCCTTCAAAGATGGTGATTTGGCCTACTACTTCTTTGATGGTCTGTGCGATGATGATATGAGAATGATAAATGTGGCTTGGAACTGATCCATTGCAAACAAGGGCCCAAATGATTCCATGGCACTTTTTGAGGAAATGGAAAATGGAACAAGGCAGTTTGGCACTAGGTTGAGAACTCAAGCCAGTGAAGATGTGACCCAGTCTCATAAGCTAGAAGATTAAGTTCAAGAACTTGCTTCGATAATGAAGGAATTTATGAAGGGAATGGTTTAACAGGCTCGAGTGTGTGGAGTGTGTGCATTGGATTTCTGACATATATGTGTCCCTTAGTGAATGATGAGTTTGAATAATTGAAGGCTTTAGACTACCAAGGAGGGCAAAGATATGGAGGTAATAGGTAGTCTTCGGGGGTGGGGGGGGGGGGGGTTAACCATAAGGGTTCCAATGGAACCAAAGGGAAAAATGAAACCAAAACCCCTACACAAACTCATTCAACCGTAGCTATCGAGACCACCCATTTCATTGGAAATACGAGAAAGAATGCTAAAACAACTATAGGACCCGAGAGGTGAAGGCACTTCAAACAACAGAAGGGGGACTTTCAAGTAAGGAACTTTTGGATGCAATTGCTCAAGTGACAAAGAGAAATAAAATCTTTGTGTAGAGGACTAGGAGAGACATTTAAGAGTGGGGTACAAGGGCCTTCTCGAGCATCAATAATCTTGAGGTGCACATAGGTCAATTAGCCAACTCAGTGAGAAAATTTGAGGCAAGAAATTTTGGGAAACTCCCTTATGAACTTGAATTTAACCTGAGGTAAAATGTGAGCACAATTACATTGCATAATGGAAAGGAAGTGCGAGAACTCGAGAAGGAGCTATTTCAAAAGGAAGATCACTTGGTGGAGAAAACCAAGGCAAGGCTTGAAGAAGATGAAGTTCATGTTGAAGAGGAAACAAGGAAGTGGAGTCCAAGCCGAGGCTTAGGGTTGAGTTCTCCAATCGGGATTCCCCCACCAAAAGGAAGAAGAAGTTACATCTCCTTCTCCGTTTCTAGAGGCATTGAGAGCTAAGAAAAAGGTGGGCATGGACGATCAGAAGATTCAAAAAATCTTCAAGCGTTGTGAGGTTAGTATCCCTTTACTTGATGTGATAGATTAAATTCCCTTTCTTGTGAGAATTTTGAAAAATGCATGTACTAAAAAGAGGACCAAGCCAATTGAGAAAGTAAGGAAATTTTAAAATTTTAGGATTAGCCACTTTTCTTTATAAGAGAATACCTAAGAAATGCAATGGTTTTGGAATCGTTTCTATCCCTATAGAATTAGTTGGTAAGATTGTCAATGATGCTATGATAGACATAGGGGCTTCTATAAATGTAATAAAATTTTCCCTTATAAGGATATTAACCTAGGATAATTGCAAGAAACTAGGGTAGTCATACAACTAGCCGATCATTCACAAACTAGTCTTGAGGGGATGGTTAAAGATGTTTTAGTTAGGGTAGGAAAACTGGTGTTTCCTGCAGATTTACATGTTCTTGACATGACGCATGATAGAGGAGCACCCCAAATCTATTGGGGAGGCCATTTCTTAAAATGTCAAGAACAAAGATTGATGTCCGCAATGGAACACTTACCTTAGAGGATGGCGAGGACAAAGTGGATTTTTAGATTTATAAGTCCAGTCATTCATCTACTTCCTCTTATTCATGTAATGGCATTGATGTTTTCTATGTGAATGATCTTGATGATAAATATTGCATGGAAAATGAGCTCGTTAACTCTTTTGAGAGTGTTGAGACATTGCATATTGTGATCTTGGTAAAGTATAATTTTGTTGACAATTTTGATGAAAAGCATGTTGCTAGTGTTATTATGCCTAAAATGGATCTTTGCTCTTCAATTTTTGTGGACACTAACATGTGGAGGGCAAGGGAGCATGTGAGGGAATTAAAACCTCCTCGACCTCTTCATAAACAAGGTGAAATCAAAATCTTCAACAATGATGGAAATTGAACATGGAGTCTCAAAGACAATTGGTTGCAAAGGTAAGGATGACTCCCCGTGAAGGCTCTCCACAAGGATGTCATCCTGGGTGGAGTCGCAGATGGTGATTCTGGAGATCCAACGGTAGTTTTTTTATTCAAAATTGAAGTAGAAATAAGTCGTGAGATCGACAATAAAAATATGGTGTTTTTCATTTTTAGAATGATTGTGTGTTTTTTATTGCTTAAGTGTATGCTTTTTTGTATTTTAGGAAGAAACTTTACTAAATCTCTTGGGTAAAATCATCTCAAATCGAGTCTTGTTGTTTTTGGGGGAGTAGAATAAGGCAATTGTGTTACATGGGCTAAAAAGCCCATGAGGTTCCCAAGGAATAGGCCGTGCTAAGCAGCACGACCCACACTGCAAGAATGTGTTCTTGAGTGTTCTAGGGGAATGAGCCGTGCCAGTTGCAGGGTTCGTGCCCAACGAGCAGAACTGCATCTTTTTGAGCAAAATAAAAAATTTCCAATGGAGCAGTTTTGCCACATCATAGCTACCATAATTTGTTCCTTGATTTGGGTAGTGCTAGTTGGCACTGAACCATATCATAACACCTCCTCTGAACTCTGAATTAAATCCTTTTAACTCCCATTTTCCTCTTTCTCCCTTCACCATTACTAACTGGCACTACAATAGAAAATACTTTTTACCTCGGTTGTGCAAGGATTTTTACCTCGGTTTTTTGGTCCAGAAAAAACCGAGGTTAATATGCTAGAGTAAGTAGTAGGTTTTTACCACAGTTGAAAACCGAGGTACAAAATATCTTTTACCTTTGTTTTCAACCGATGTCGGTAGAAATTATCAGCGATGTCGGTTAAATAAAGAAGGCTGCCAATTCAAGAACATATGTACGACTTTGTTTAGAGCGACATCGGCTTCCACTTGTATGCGAGGTCGTTGAATGCAGGAAGGGAGTCGAAGGCGGATGAAATAATGCGATGTCATCTTGAGTTATGACAGTCCCCCCAACATGCGATATCACATGACGTGGATCACCCACGTTATGTGCATGTTGTCGTGGAACGTTTACAAAAATGACATCATTTTAATTGGCCGATGTCGCAAAAAAAGATGCCGATAACTGCGACGTTGATCATGTGTCATTTGAGCACTAGTCTGCGCCATGTTGCAGACCTAGTTGGTCAGACTTTGTTTATCATAAAATATTATAATATTTCACATTTTATGGTCAAATGATTAAATGCCATACCACATGCAATTGTTTTCAATTAATTTGGGAAAGAATGACATGTTCCAACTAACAAAACTATAACATATAATACAAATTCATGTCATCACATATTGAAATACATAAGGTTAATTTGAAATTGACTAATTATTTGTATTGAAACACCATTTTCTACATTGCAAGACATTAAAACTATCAGGATGACTAGTGAACTTGACAAGTCATTCCATTTACATGCTGAAGGCCCATCGATGGCTCTCCTCGGGTCTATTAATACCATTACATACGAAAAAAAATTTATGTTAGAATTGGGCAGTCCTCAAATGAAATATACATAATATAGTAAAACACAGACGGCATTTAACAGATCTGGTTACATGTGATGTCACATACAAGGATTGAAAACATTACAAAGATCGATGAATAAGTGACGTCACACATTCATTGACATGACAACAATACGAAGTGCTATGCAAAGTCGGTATTAGTTCGGTAATATTTTGCATGAGCCGATGACATGTGGCTGAGGTCGACATTCAAACTATGTTCATAGAAATCTCAGGATCTTCTTTATAATCGAATCAAACATGGCACTATCTTGGAAAGAATAACAACAAAAAATATATAACATGTAACTCAAGCATTGTACCTCGTGTAATGTAAGAATCTTTGATCAATTATTGTTTAAAAAATATATAGTAGAATCATCCCATAATTGGTAATTGAACATGGAATAGATGGAAAAACTACCTCAATTAACTAGAAATTGAAAATACTCCATCCTTGGACACTTGTTGGTGTTTGAGAGAAGTTTTAAGGTTATTAATGAAATGGATGGTGGGAGTTTGGGTTATAAGATTGATGTTGGAAATGGGAAATGAGTGTTAGTGCTGAGATTTATTGGGTTGAAATAGGGTGGGGGGAAGTTTTTGGTTTAAAATTTTGACTGAAAATTTGAGTTACCACTTGAAATTTTAGAGTTACCGACGTCAGTTAATATTCATTTCAGTGTCGAATCAATCAACACAAGTGCGACATCGTAGACTATTTAAATTCCGGGGGTAATATATATAGTTTCAAGATTACAATCCGTCCATTGACCCATTCATGCCAAAAGCTGAACTTTATTGCTATCAAAATTTGAATAAAAACTTTATCTCCAATTAATAGAATACTAACAAAAAGGATAGACGGATACCCCGGATCGCGGACGGGACACTTGCGATCCCAAGTCAAACTCTTTACCACCTTAAGTGATAAAGAAACTAACATAATACCACAGAGAGTTCCACAAGTTCTTTACGAATGACCTCGTGTACTTATAAGTAATCATCTACAATTTACTCTAGACAGTGTATGAGCGCTTTTTAAAATTTGATGGATAGACTTTAATTAGCTTTTAATTTCATAAAAAACCTAGAATATATAATATTATACGATTCTATGTGGTGGAAATTATCTTTTTCATAGCGCTTATTGTAAGGGTGATAATGGAATACTAACACAAATGACGGATGGTTACCCCGGATCCTGGACGGGACACTTGTAATCCCAAGTCAAACTCTATATCACTGTAACTAATAAAGAAACTCGCATAATCCCACAGAAAGTTCCACAAGTTCTTTAGGAATGAACCTTGTGTACTTATAAGTAATCTACAATTTACTTTAGACAATGTACTAGCGCATTTTAAAATTTGATGGATGGACTTTTATTAGCTTTTAATTTCATAAAAAACCTAGAATATATAATTTCATGCGATTCTTTGTGGTGGAAATTATCGTGTTCAGAACGCTTATTGTAAGGGTAGTAATGGAATACTAACACAAATGACAGACGGTTACCCCGGATCGCGGCCGGAACACTTGCAATCCCAAGTCAAACTCTGTACCCGTTATTAAGGTCAATATTTTCCATCTTGGTCAACTGCAGATCTAGTTGATATGCTATGGGGCTGAAATGCCGAGGCCCAATTCTAGAAAACCGATGTCGATCCTCTGTCGGTAATACGTCACTGTACCAGAACTAGTATACATATTCACACATACACAGGTACACCGTAGGCCCTTCCCATGCTAGTGTTATGAAATGGTAAGGCCCACACTCCTACCAGCCAAAGTCACCCACCTTCGGTGCAACAATCTCTATAGACGGCTATGATGCGACGTCGCACATACCCTAGGTGGAAGCATAACGAATAAATAAATGGAGACCACCACGCATACATCACTTCAAAGTTTCACATTTCCCTTGAATTTTAATAGTGTCGATTCTAATCTTGTCAAAGGTATGGTTTCCACATGTGGTTACATTACTTTTGTTATTCTATTTATCCTAGAATTTGTTATCAATATGGATTAGGGTTTTAATGTATTAATTGTTAATAGTTTTGAAGTTTCTATGAATTAGGGTGGTAAGTTATGGGCTTAGGGCGTTAGCATTTGATTTCTAAGGCTTCTACATATGGAGTGGTTCAATTGTTTGGTTTAGAACCAATAATTGTTCCTGATTTTCTGCCGTTGTTTTTGTAATCCAAATGCTATCACGTGACATTTCTAGCTATTCGATCATCCCTCTATTGTACCAATAAACATGTGACGTCGCAAATAATGTTTTCTTTATGTAATTGGTTAGAGTGACTTTGCAAGCCTCTCGCTTAGCTCTTCGGTTATACCGAAGGTTAAACGACATCTCGTTGACTTGATCAACTTACCAAATAAATTGTGATCATTATCCAATTTCTGTCTACTATAATATTTAACACCTATGACAATATAAATTACAACAATCATGTCTAACAATGCTGGTTCGTGACCCAATTGAGGTTACCGAATTTTGGTTATTTTTTAAATATTCCTTCTATTATATTAATAATATTATAAATGAAATGTTAATAGTTTCTTTGACCAATATAGATCTGCACTGATTTGGATGATGACAATCCGCGACGCATACTCTCAGGCAGATATCTGCATTTTTTCCATATTCTGACCCAAACAAACTTTGGGTCAATTCCAATTATTTTAAGTCCTCCATGTTTTAAACAAATTGAATTTCCAATTAACTTTTTCTATAGATTACGTTCATAAGTACTAACAAAGTTCTTTTTGTTTATAATTCAGTATTTCCCTGACAAAATTGTGGAACTCCTACCGTCGTACAAGTTAGATGCTGTGATCAGGTGCAAAGGGAGGGAGTATCACATGCATTACTCGGGGGGAAGGGTGCTGAAGACCCTTACCCCAAAGGGGTTTGGCCTATTTCATGCTGCAGAGCAACTCGTGGTTGGGGAAACCCTATACTTCGAGCTCCTAAATTGCGCAGGGCCAGTAATTTTCCATGTTCTCATTCTTCCCCGCGAACATTAGATGATTTTCTTAGTCATTGCATGACCATGTACTTTGAACAAATTGATTCGTATTTGGAAGAATATTAATATAAATGTATTTCCTGTATGAAATTTTTATTGTTAAATCATTGTTGTTGAATGTTTAGCCGTAAATTCAATGTTATTGAATGTTCTCATATTAATTCAATGTTATTGAAGGTTCTCATATTAAATCAATGTATTGAATGTTTTCATATTAATTCAATGTTATTTAATTTTTAGTATTTAACATAACATAACACGTTGGTGGGCTGCATTTTTAAGGCCCATGCACACATGCTACGTCGGTCACTATTTCAGCATACTTTTGGATTAACCGACGTATGTGCGATGTCGCACTCTATTAGGCAGAAAACACAATGTGGTCAAAATGATGTCGTTTTAGAATGGTTATATATATATATATATATATATATATGAGAAACCCACCTGCGAGTTCAAGCTTCTCTTCACAAGTTTTCGCGAATTCCAACGTTCTCTCACCTCTCTTCACTTCTCCATTGGAAGAAAGGTAGGGTTTTTCTAACCTTCTAACATGTAATGTTATTAATTTCTACTTTGCATTATATGATATGTGGTTTATTAGTGTGTTATATTTTCTTTGTGTTTTAGTTTTTACTCACATTTTTGACATGGTGAACTTTCATTGGATGTAGACTTAGGTACTACGTTTTGGTAGGCCTCCTTAGTATTTTTGTATAATTTTATGTTGTTAAATCTTAGTTTATTGGGGTTATGTGTTTTTATCCATAGCTTCCTTTGATATATGCGACCTCGGTAAAACGTATGTTACAGTTTGGTTACTGCGATAATGAAGCAATGTTGCATGCTATTATTTTTAGTAGCATATTATTTAGTATGAGATGTCACACGTATGTCGGTCATCCCTTCGATTTAACCTATGGGTTCCCGACGTTATGGAAACTTCACTTGTACATATCGTCTATGCCACTAGTTTGGACCGACACATACCTGAGACACGTATGCTACGTCACACGTTGCAATTCATGGGTTGCTTCCCTATTCAAATTTTTATTTCTTATTCAGGACTAATGGTTGGTAAAGAATCTTCAAGTCATCCATTTTTCCAGGTCTTCAAACATTTCACGACATATAATTATTATACAACCTCTTCAGACTTTACCACAATATTTGTTTTCATGCAGTTCTCGCACAACGGAGCAATCCTGAGCCTATTGTGTTCGACATTGAGGATCATATATAATGGCTCCCGAAAGCCCATGCTTCCACTGTACTCTGAAGCAACAGAACTTCGGGAAGAACCCAACTTTGGTTAGGCATTTAAAATTAATATGAAATTTCAAATATTTCTTCACACACACACACATATACATATAAATATATTTCTAATCAATATTGTTTTTCCTGATTTAGTACATCCTGTGGGAGATTGTACCGCTACTACCGAGTGCAAAGACCCCTGTAATGGTGAGGTGCTACGGGACATTGTGTCGTATGAACTACTAGGGGGGTGGGAAGATCAAGGCCCTTTCCCCAAAGGGTTTTGGCGAGTTCCTTAAGGGAAACAACCTACGCTTTGAATGCACCTTGTTCTTCAAGGGGATCAAAGCTGGGGGGCCTATCGTCTTCAAGGTCATCATTATTAAAGCTACTTGAGTTTATTGTAATCTCTATTATGTTTGAATTAAGACAAATATTATTTGAATTTAAGTATTGATTGTGAGAATGTTTTCACGACAACTATTTTGGTAGATATTAAACTATCTAATTTGAACATCATAAGATTGGTTTTACATGTTCATATGTGTGTTTTCATATGATTTAAACATCATGTGTGTTTCCATTTCCTTTTATATTCTTTTCTATCACTTTCAAATTCTATACTTTAATTTATCTTTTCAAATATGTGCAATGATGCTACTTCATTCACTAAACGTATCAGTAGAAACAAAAATGACGTTAATGGTGAAATTGATCATGCTTCCAACACAACATATGTTATGTCGCATGCTACTCGATAACATTATTTACATCATTTTTTAATATTTTACTTTGGTTCTTTTATTAACTGAGGTAAAAACCAATTATTTACCATAATTTTTTTATAACTGAGATAAACAATATCTTTTACTTCGGAAAAAAAATCGAGGTAAAAGAACTTTTTACCTCTATTTTTTGGGGTTAAAAAAACCGAGGTAAAAGGGGCAAAGTTAAAGATCATTTTTCTTGTAGTGTCCATCTTCCTCTCTCTACAACAAACAACCCATTTGGTAAATGCATTAGTTTTTAAATCAGAAATCCATCCATATATTATTCCCTCTATAAATATCCCACATATGTAACCACAAATATTCAACTATAATCCACACCCAAGCTACAAATATAGATTTTGGACCATTGTTGCAATAGGGATCATATTTTGCTTTTCTTTTGAGTTCTTCACCTCATAAGGTTCAAATCTAGGTAAAAGTTCTAACTCTTGTGTTTAGTTGCTTTGTCTAGCATGTTTGGGGAAAGAGGATGGAACTTTAAATTTGAAATTTTTAGATGAATGGTGGGTGAATGTAGGTGATATTGGTACTTATGTGTTAGGTCAAGTGCGGGGGAAGACTCATGTTTGTGATTATGAGAGGGGCTAAGTGGTAAATGCCTAGAATGATGTAATTATTGCTAGGTGAAGTACTCTTGATGCTTAAAGGTGATATGTTGTGTCATTACCTTCTATTTATGTTTTGATAGAATGGGTGACCTACCCCCTCCGGGGTTAGCTAATTAACCCAATCGGAGGCTTTCCAATGGGAAGATCAGAAGATAGAAATATATAGTTCTGCACTCTGTTCTCATTGCTACGCTACCTAGAGAGTAGTTAGCGGTAAGCCCTGAGTTTTTCCAAAGAGTTGCTAGGTCTAATGTACCAATCAAAATAAAACCTCATATAGGTCGTCAACCCGTACGGCTGAAAAGAATAGCTAGTAAAGAAAACATGCAAAGAGGGGAGGGGGTTCGTTTTTCAAGCAAACTACTACTGAGCATAAAAGTAAAAAAGGCAAAGTACACTATTAAACTAAGCACTTAGGGAATCATTGAGCAACATGGTTAATCTAATGCTTCTATCCTCGATTATTTCACATAGAAATTTAGGCAAACATAATAGAGTGTCCATAATATGTGGTGTGGCCGATGGCATACACTTCCCCGTCCCTGTCATGGTGGGTGCTCTCGCAACTCTCCATCGACACCACCATTGTATTAGGGGAGTACAACAAGGTCCGACCATTGTATGTTTCTCCCCAGTGCGATTACATCCCGGGCTTCCACCACAAATGCACTACTTCCCTTGGGTTCTATTAATTAGGCCCAAGGGTCGTTGGCACCTTATCTATAATCTAAGGTATCTCACAACCAAAGTTTGCTATTATTTGGTATCTCTACTCGAAAAATCTCAGAAAACTTTACAAAGTCAGCTAAGACTGGTTCGATGGAAAGTAAGTCAGACCGTTCTCAAATCCCCCGTGCACACACCCACACAGATGCATTCTCCCTTACCCATTATAACAACCAGGTTTTTCTTCCCAATGGGGCATCTATATTTGCACCATACATTAATACATCCCAAAGTGTGTGCTTATATGTGGTGTATTATTCATGCATTTAAAAATAATCAAGCACAATCATAATAATATCATGAACACAAAATTGGGAAGAACTAAAGAATCTATAAAAAAGCAAATAGATTTAGACCATGCTCCTACAACTTATCACCTAGCTATAGAACTACTCTACAAAAGAAAGATCCATGGAAAATATTAGGTTAGATGCCATGGATCTAAGAAAATAAGATGAAAGGAAAAAGAAAAAGAAAAAGAAAAGGAAAAAGAAGAAGTACTCTCCTCTTCCTTCTATCTAAACTAGAGAGATGAAAAATCTATATTATGCCTACTTAGGTTTTACTAGAATACTAAGACTCCTATATATAATATAAGAGAATTGGGCCTAAAGATAGGCCCAAAATAGGCCAAAGTTAGGTCAAAACCCTAGACACCCTTTCCCTCTAGCTGCTAAAACTTTCTCGAATACATTTCTCAAATCCGTGAAATTCCTGGAGATTATATTTAGTGAGTTGGATAGATCTCGGAAAGATGAAGATTTTGATATATGGTAGAGAGAATTCAGATGAAAATTGAGAGAGTTATGGCTAAAATAGTGAGAAACCACCGCTTGGCACGGCCCGTCACGGATGATGCGGCCCGTGGCGAGTCCTTGGTGGCGCAGGGCACAAGATCTGGTGCATGGAGAAAAGCATCAAGTGGAATTAGGCGCGGAGCTTTGCGGTGGCCACGTCAATCTCCTGGTGCGGGTCAAATCGTTTGTCATGGGATGCCATCGGGTTGCTGAAAATGAGAGTTCTGATACGCGCCCGTGACCGGTAGTGTGGGCTGTGGTCAGAAAGGGTGCTTGCTCAAAAAATTTGGTGTGGACCATGTGATTTACCATATCCCACCAGTTTGGGCATGTTGAGCTGGTGGGCCTATAATCTTCAAGGTCATCATTATTAGAGCTACTTGAGTTTATTGTAACTCTATTATGTTTGAATTATGATAAATATTATTTGAATTTAAGTATTGATTGTGAGAATTTTTTCACGACAACTATTTTAGTAGATATTAAACTATCTAGGGTAATATGCAAATATAACCCTATATGTTTGGAGAAAGTGCAAATATAACCCTGAGTTATTTTTTAGTGCAAATATAACCCTAACTATTATACATATGTGCAAATATAACCCTAACTATTATACATATGAGCAAATATAACCCTAAAGCCATTATTCCGGCATTGACTGACCAGGGTTATATTTGCACTTTCAATTATCGCATGGTTATATTTTCACTTTCATTATCACAGGGTTATATCTGCACTTTCATAAATTATATAGGGTTATATGTGCACTTTTCTCAACTATCTAATTTGAACATCATAAGATTGGTTTTACATGTTCATATGTGTGCTTTCATATGATTTAAACATCATGTGTGTTTCCATTTCTTTTTTTTTATTCTTTTCTATCACTTTCAAATTCTATACTTTAATTTATCTTTTCAAATATGTGCAACGTTGCTATCTCATTCACTAAATGTATCAATAGAAAGAAAAATGACGTTAATGGTGAAATTGATCATGCTTCCAACACAACATATGCGATGTCGCATGCTACTCGATAACATTATTTACATCATTTTTTAAATATTTTCATTTGGTTCTTTTATTAACCGAGGTAAAAAACCAATTATTTACCATAATGTTTTTATAACTGAGATAAACAATATCTTTTACTTCGGAAAAAAAACTGAGGTAAAAGAACTTTTTACCTCTATTTTTTGGGGTTAAAAAAACTGAGGTAAAAGGGGCAAAGTTAAAGATCATTTTTCTTGTAGTGTCCATCTTCCTCTCTCTACAACAAACAACCCATTTGGTAAATGCATTAGTTTTTAAATCAGAAATCCATCCATATATTATTCCCTCTATAAATATCCCACATATGTAACCACAAATATTCAACTATAATCCACACCCAAGCTACAAATATAGATTTTGGACCATTGTTGCAATAGGGATCATATTTTGCTTTTCTTTTGAGTTCTTCACCTCATAAGGTTCAAATCTAGGTAAAAGTTCTAACTCTTGTGTTTAGTTGCTTTGTCTAGCATGTTTGGGGAAAGAGGATGGAACTTTAAATTTGAAATTTTTAGATGAATGGTGGGTGAATGTAGGTGATATTGGTACTTATGTGTTAGGTCAAGTGCGGGGGAAGACTCATGTTTGTGATTATGAGAGTGGCTAAGTGGTAAATGCCTAGAATGATGTAATTATTGCTAGGTGAAGTACTCTTGATGCTTAAAGGTGATATGTTGTGTCATTACCTTCTATTTATGTTTTGATAGAATGGGTGACCTACCCCCTCCGGGGTTAGCTAATTAACCCAATCGGAGGCTTTCCAATGGGAAGATCAGAAGATAGAAATATATAGTTCTGCACTCTGTTCTCACTGCTACGTTACCTAGAGAGTAGTTAGCGGTAAGCCCTGAGTTTTTCCAAAGAGATGCTAGGTCTAATGTACCAATCAAAATGAAACCTCATATGGGTCGTCAACCCGTACGACTGAAAAGAATAGCTAGTAAAGAAAACATGCAAAGGGGGAGGGGGGGGGGGGGTTCGTTTTTCAAGCTAACAACTACTAAGCATAAAAGTAAAAAAAGGAAAAGTACACAATTAAACTAAGCACTTAGGGAATCATTGAGCAACATGGTTAATCTAATGCTTCTATCCTCGATTATTTCACATAGAAATTTAGGCAAACATAGTAGAGTGTCCATAATATGTGGTGTGGCCAATGGCATACACTTCCCCGTCCCTGTCACGGTGGGTGCTCTCGTAACTCTCCATCGACACCGCCATTGTATTAGGGGAGTACAACAAGGTCCGACCATTGTATGTTTCTCCCCAGTGCGATTACGTCCCGGGCTTCCACCAAAAATGCACTACTTCCCTCGGGTCCTATTAATTAGACCCAAGATTCGTTGGCACCTTATCTATGATCTAAGGTATCTCACAACCAAAGTTTGCTATTATTTGGTATCTCTACTCGAAAACTCTCAGACAACTTTACAAAGTCAACTAAGACTGGTTCGATGGAAAGTAAGTCAGACCGTTCTCAAATCCCCCGTGCACACACCCACACAGATGTGTTCTCCCTTACCCATTATAACAACCAGGTTTCTCTTCCCAATGGGGCATCTATATTTGCACCATACATTAATACATCCCAAAGTGTGTGCTTGTATGTGGTTTATTATTCATGCATTTAAAAATAATCAAGCACAATCATAATAATATCATGAACACAAAATTTGGAAGAACTAAAGAATCTATAAAAAAGCAAATAGATTTAGACCATGATCCTACAACTTATCACCTAGCTATAGAACTACTCTACAAAAGATAGATCCATGGAAAATATTAAGTTAGATGCCATGGATCTAAGAAAATAAGATGAAAGGAAAAAGAAAAAGAAAAAGAAAAGGAAGAAGAAGAAGTACTCTCCTCTTCCTTCTATCTAAACTAGAGAGATGAAGAATCTATATTATGCCTACTTAGGGTTTACTAGAAGAATAAGACTCCTATATATAATATAAGAGAATTGGGCCTAAAGATAGGCCCAAAACAGGCCAAAGTTAGGTCAAAACCCTAAAACCCTTTCCCTCTAGCTGCTAAAACATTCTCGAATACATTTCTCAAATCCGTGAGATTCCTGGAGATTATATTTAGTGATTTGGATAGATCTTGGAAAGATGAAGATTTTGATATATGGTAGACGGATTTCAGATGAAAATTGAGAGAGTTATGGCTAAAATAGTGAGAAACCACCGTTTGGCACGGCCCGTCACGGATGATGCGGCCCGTGGCGAGTCCTTGGTGGCGCAGGGCACAAGATCTGGTGCGTGGAGAAAAGCATCAAGTGGAATTAGGCACGGAGCTTTTCGGTGGCCACGTCAATCTCCTGGTGTGGGTCAAATTGTTTAGCGTGGGATGCCATCGGGTTGCTGAAATTGAGTGTTCTGATCCGCGCCCGTGACCGGTAGTGTGGGCTGTGGTCAGGAAGGGTGCTTGCTTAAAAAATTTGGCGTGGACCATGTGATTTACCATACCCCACCAGTTGGTTTGGGAATATTGAGCTTGGAATGGCGTGGGACGTCGAAATCAGGATGTTCCGTTTGGAGTGGGATTTGAATTTCGTACTGGTGGCCCATGGCGTCTAGTGTGGGTGTTGCCATAGCTTCACGCGGAACATATTGTCACCAACCATAGCCTCGTGCTGATCATTTTCGCACGGGCCGTTGGTGCCATTCATGAATGGCCCGCGCCGACCTGGTTATACTTCAGCTGGCTCAACTTGTTTCCTTCGTCACGAGTGAACTCTTAGTCCAATTTGAGAGTTTTAGTGGTCGATTTTGTAGTACTCAAGAATAAAAATCCAATGGAATCAGCCTTAAAGGTTAATTATTCTTGGATCGTTCTAAGACTTAAGCACAACTCATCAGACCATGATTCACCATTTCTCCATTGGCTGTTTTGAACTCCAATGCCACCTATCCTTGGCTCCATCCTTCTACTACCAAGATTTGATGTCCGTGGCCTTCATCTTCTACCAGTATAGAAGTGAATGGCCTTTTATCTCTTCTGCCATCCTTGCAAATGACCTTCAATATCTTCTACCACTCATACAAACAACCTTCACATAGAATGTAAACAAAAAGTAACCATAGGTGGCCTACTAAAGATGATCACAAGGAAGATCAAGGAGCCCGTAGATACAAGATGTCCATGATACCAAATTACGTCTACAAAATGTGGAATTTAGACAAGAAAACCAAACATGGCTGTCTAAACCCCTTGTCACGTAAACTCAACTAATACTAGTAATCTACCAAATAAAAGTAGCTAAAAACTATGCCAAATGCAATGGTTAACACACGCATGATGAAGCAGATCAATTAGGCCTAAGCAAAGTCAAGTTGAGAAGGGATAGTCTTCGTGGGTTAAAAAAGTTGATTTGGCCCAAGTTTTGAAGAAAGGGACAAACCAAGTCGTTGCCCAACACTCTCAATCATAGATGAGTTCCGAGAGTGTGACCCAAAGATGGAGGAACATGACAAGGCCTAGAAGAGTTGTACTCGAGCCAAAGTTTATGTTCAAGGTGACCTTGGAGCTACTCGACCTACTTCAATTTGTGTCATATTTGTTGGCCCGGGTAAGCTTGGGGAGGGGGAGGGTTCCTTGATCAGCACACAAACACCTACAGTTTTTAGACTTTGGAGTTCCTAGCCACGTTGGAACAAAAGACGATGGATGATAAGGGGAAGAGGTCAATCAACTTCCACCTGGATTGTAAGGAGTTCACAATGTCTTACCTGAGAGCTAGCTAGATCATTTGGGTGGAAGTATAGGAATGAGGCTCCGAAGACACATAGACAAGAACTTCCCCTTGGGTTGCATAGTTTTTGGAGACATGTGAAGGAGTTGAGAGGAATCATCGGGGTAGGAATATCGCACTCATCCACCTTTTTTTGTGGTATGTCTAATGTCTCCTATCCATAGGTGTCTTTTGCCATGGAGAAACCGCCCAGTGCAAACAACAAAGATGTGGAGTTCCTTTAGGCCATGACTCTGGAAGGCATCTCATATCCCAACTTCATGGAGATTTTCGTTGGTAAGTGTTTGTTTGTCACGAGGAAGAGATTCATGAGATTTTGACCCACCTCCACTTGGTATGTCCAATGTCTCCTATCCATAGGTGTCTTTTTTTGTGGTATGTCCAATGTCTCCTATCCATAGGTGTCTTTTGCCATGGAGAAACCGCCCAGTGCAAACAACAAAAATGTGGAGTTCCTTTAGGCCACAACTCTGGAAGACATCTCATATCCCAACTTCATTGAGATTTTCATTGGTAAGTATTTGTTTGTCGCGAGGAAGAGATTCATGAGATTTTGACCCACCTCTACTTGGGGTCTTTAATTGTAGCTAAGTAACTTAAGCGAAAGCTTAGACCAAGTTCAAAGGTCAAAGATAAAATTTATAGTTCTGCACCCAACTCACTACTATGCTACCGATAGGGTAGTTAGCAGTAAGCCTGGGGTATGTCCACAGAGATGCTTGACCCACCTCCACTCGAGGTCATTAATTGTAGCTAATTAGCCTGAGCGAAGGCTGAGATCAAAGGGGTCAAAGACAGAGATTTATAGTTTTTCACCCAACTCACTACTATGCTACTGATAGGGTAGTTAGCGGTAAGCCCTCGGTATATCCACAGAGATGCTAGGGACTAAAAATCAATTAAACACAACCTCGTCTGGGTTGTCAATCTACACGAGTTGCTAGGAATAGCTAGTAAAGTAAACATGAGGGGGTTGGTTTTTTTGATTAACAACTATAATCATGAAATTAAAAAGAAAATAAACTATATAAATAGGAACTTGGAGGTATTTGCGTAACATGCTTGATAAATGAATTCTATCCTCGATTCATTCACATATATACGTATAAACCTATCTTATGCTCATATGACATAGTGTGGAGATAGCCAGGCATTCCCCGCCGTCTGTCACACGTGGTACTTACCACAATGCCCATATCTCACCATCTCTGTAATTTAGGGAATGCTCTCTAGTCCACCGATGTTGCAGACCATTCCCTAGTCACTGCACTCCCACGACCAACGTGCCCCAACTTAAAGGAATACCATGAGGGAAATGCCTCAAGTAGGTCACAACTATTGGATATGTAATGAAGTGCATTACATCCCAGACACTCCATTATGGATCTTAATCCCTAGGCTTAAAGAGGAAAAGGAAAAGACACCTTGTGATGACTCTAAAGTCGGCACAACTTTGGTCGCTACAAATAACACGCTAATCTATCGAGTTGAACCAGGGGCTTTTCCTGGTCGAGATTTGCTGAATCAACCACCCAACATGTTGATTTCTCACACAACTAGCCAATCAGAATCATGGTTTAACACATATAATAATGTTCTCTTTAAGGACATGACTGCACTCATCTCCCTGGTGTTCTTTACCTACTCCTCAATTCCAACACTTTCCAAGATCGTAATGAAGCCTAGCACAATTTTATACTACCACACATGCATGATTGCATCATCATAAAGACATAGCATAAACCATAATTCTCATAAAGCACAAGTTCAAGCACAAATATTCATGAGACAATAAGATAGGAGAATATAAATCTCAAAAAGTCATAATCAAGGCATGTATACAAACCCAAGCTACTAATATACTCCCTAGACATGGAATTCAAATAAAGATATGAATTCTAAATTATAGGATGAAAGTAAAATAAAAATGAAAGAAAGAAAGAAAGAAGAGAGCATGTTTCTCTCTAGATGCTCCCTAATTACCTGAGTAGAATATGAAAATAAGATGCTAAAAAAACCCTAGTAGACTAAGGCTATATTTATAGTATTAGGGGATTAGGGCTAAAAATAGACCCAAAATAGACCAAAAAGTGTGAAACCCTAGTTCAGCCGCCGCCTGGTGCGGACCGTCGCAGATGGCGCAGCCCGCGCCGTGTACTGGGTCCGTGCTGGTGCGGAGAGCCATGTCTGGCGTGACATGCTTAATTTTCACTGGTGCGGTCTGTTCTGAATCCATTGGCATGTACCGTCTGCCCTAGCATGGTCAATATATACACCTTGGCATGGGCCATGTCATCCTTCGTGGGTCATTTCCGTGCGGTCCCCATCGTTTGAGTGGGCTGCCACCAGAGTTCTAATTTTTGCACTTTTGACCCACAAGACGTGAAATTTGGCATAGACCATCATCAGAAACCTCATTTTTCTCAGTATTTTGGAACGGCCCGCTTGATTCTTCACATCCCACTGGCTAGTCTTGGCATTTTGTACTTGGAACGACGCATGCCTTAAAAAATGGGATGGTCCATGCCAATACTTAGCCATTTTAGAGTGAACTTTGGAATTTATGCGCGTGGCCCATCAAGTTTGGCATGGTCCACACTGGGCCTTGGAAAGGTTTATACCAAAGGCATTTGGCGCGACCGTTAGTGTCATACATGAGCGGTCTGTGCCGACCCATTTGTACTTTGTCCAGCTGAATTCTTTCCTTCACTACGGATTAACCGTGAGTATGTTTTGAGATTTCTTATAGTTGATTTTATGGTTCTTGAGCAGAAAAATCCAATGAAACCAATTTTGAAGGCTGATTCTTCTTGTATCGTTCCCAGGAGTTGGCGCAACTCTCGGACCATGATTCTCCATTTCTTCCTTGGCCGTTATAATGAAATTGGAAAGCATTTATAATGAAAAATAAACACTAAAATCTACCCTTGATGGCATATTCATGGTAACGAACAACTACCATTACCACAATATACTTCCCCTAACCTCTAATCAAGAAAGTTCAATCTAAACACTGTCATACACCACAAATCGAAAAGAGAATTGAATCACAATAGAGAGTTACCTGTTAGGTCTCGATGTGTGTGTTTCAAGGGTTTTGAGGGTAGGTGCATTTAGGTGGTACTTTGGTGGTGGTAGGTAAGAAATGGTGATTGGGGTGTAGAAAATTATGTGAGCTTCATTGGTCGTGCACGTCTACATGCCCCATGAATTTTGGGTTTGGTTCTCCTCCCTATCCACCATTTTGAGCATCACCTACCATGTACGTCTACATGGTCCATGAGTTGGCCTCCCCATTTGCTCACCTTCCTCCAAGAACCATATGCTTCATATAAAACAAACATGCACACCAAGTGTAATAGTGCCCAAAAACAAAAGCTAAAAATAGGAAAACACACTGAAAATACCAAACTAATATAAATTTTTAAAGCTCGAGTTCCCTTCTAAGAAGCTCTGTATATTTAAGATCATCAGCACGACCCTAATGTTATCCATATAGTGCGGGTTTGTACCCCATCACCATAGACAACCAGAAATGGAGAGGTGGGGGTAAGAATCTTCGAAGAGGAAGATATAGAAGAGGAAGAGTCAACCTTAGAGGGAATAGGTGGTTTGAAAGCTTAGCATATTCAATTGGCTTCTCTATGGTTTCCTCCAATGGTTCCAAAAATTTGGGAGTTGGTTCTATAGGTGGAGGTAGCGGTAAAAATAGGAAATATTGTGAATTAAGTATAATCACCCCTTCCCCGACTTCTTCACTCTCAACAAACCATTCCCTATCCCCTTTGGGTTCATCTACCAAAAGTTCACATTCAACTAGGGATGGTTCATTTTCGGAACATTGGGTTTCAAATTGGCCCACCCTTTTTCTCAAATCAAGCACTTGCCCTTCAAATTTCTCAATACTTGAGAATAGTTGAGTTCCCAAATCGCTAATCTCGCTAAGCATTTGTGATTAGAGTAAGTCACTACTCTTGGTCACATTAGTTATAGCTTGAAGAATTTCTCCATAATCTAATTTGGGAACCAATCGTAGGGATTTGTTTTGGGGCATTAGATAAGTCGGTGAAGTCCAAATATCCAACCCAAAGTGTTGGTTTTCCGATGCATTTCCATACCACGACTTTGAGTTACCACTAAATCTCAAATTTGAAGCTTCGTGGTATGGGTACCAATTTTGATCCCACTGGCCTTGGGAACTAACAACTCATACCTCTCTCTCTCATTTTCGCTCATCCAAGAGCAAGACTCCGTAGGGTGGTCGCAATGATATATCCTACAAAATCTCACTCGTTGAGTCTCTCCTCCCCAATAGTCACTCAACCTTAGGCAACACTCCATAGGATGATCATAATGACACACCCTACAAAGTGTCATCCGTTGAGTACTTTCCCACATTTTTTTAATTAAACACAAACAAAGAAAACAAAAAATTTGGAATCATAGTGAAAGGGTCCTCGGTTTGCACTAAGAACTCAAGCAATACCTACTCTGAAGAACAACAAACAAAAGAAAAATACTACATAATCAACTAACGCGTTATGCTAATTGACTATTAGACTGATTAGTATCCCCGGAAGTGGAACCAAAATTTGACCCAAAATTTGACCCATCTCAGGGTCATTAATTGTAGCTAATTAACCCGAGCGAAGGGATAGACTGAGGTTAAATGTCAAAGATAAAATTTATAATTCTGCACCCAACTCACTACTATGCTACCAATAGGGTAGTTAGCGGTAAGCCATGAGTATGTCAACAAAGATTCTAGGGCCTAAAAGTCAATCACACACAGTCATGTCCGGGTTGTCAATCTGTACGTATTACTAGGAATAGATAGTATAGTAAACAAGAGGGGGTTGGTTTTTTAACTAACAACTACAAAGCATGAAAGTAAAAAGCACGTAAACTATACTAGCTAAACAGTTAAGGAAAACTTGCGTAACATATTTGATTTAATGCTTTAATCCTCAATTCATTCACACGTGAGATTTAGACAAACCTAATCTAGTGCTCATAACACGTAGTGTGGTCGATGGAATACACTTCCTCATTCCTCTCACGTCGAGTGCGCTTGCAACCTTCCATCGACACCGCCTCCATAATTAAGGGAGTACAACAAGGTCCAAACATTGTTGTAGGTCTATTTCTTCCCCGTACGATTACGTCACGGGTGCTCCACCATGGATTTTCTACTCCATAGGCCTATAAATAAGGCACAGGGAAGTAGACACCTTATCAATGACACTAGGCCCCCTCACAACCCTAGCTTGCTACTATTCACTATCTCTACCTGTAACCCATCAGATTACTTTACGTAATGAGCTAAGACTAGTGTACTGCAAACATAACAGGGCAATACTTGGAAAAAACCTACGTGCACACACTCACGTGGACCCGGACCTTGCTACCCATATCATATCTGAGGTTTCTCTTCCCCAGGGGGTATCAATAATTGTACCAACGGAATGTAGACTAGAGCGTGTGCTAATGAAGTGTATCATTTATGCAATTCTAACGTTCAAGAACAATCCATATTAATATCACAAGCACAATAATTAGGATGAACTAAGAATCTCACAAAAGTATAAATCAACACATGAATACAACTATCCGAAGCTATAGAAACTAGTCCCTAAACATGGAATTCAAATATGGATTTGAATTCCACATCTTAGGATCAAAGAAAAATAAAAAGAGAAAGAGAAAGAACCTAGAGAGAAGTGAGAGTGTTTCTCTACCTAAGTTGCTCTTCAAACTACAAATGAACTAATGAATAATGATCCAAGACTCCTAGCCCTAGTAGACTAAGGCTATATTTATAGCAGTAGGGGATTGTGCATAAAAGTAGGAACAAAATAGGCCAAAATAATGTGAAACCCCAGTTCAGTCACCACTGGCGGGACTGTCGCGGATAACGTAGTCCACGCTGTTGTCTTGCCTCGTGCTAGCATGGGGTGCCAGATCTAGCGCAGCCCATTTTATTTGTGCTGACATGGGCCACAAAATCTGGTCCGAGCCATTCTGCCTTCCTAGCACGGGCCATGGCATATGGTGTGGGCCGTGTAGTCGAGTCTGCGTCGTCTGGCATGGCTCGTCATCAGGATAGTCATTTTTGCACTTCTGATCCACAGTTCATGTCATTTGGCATAGGCCATTATGAGAATCCTCATTTTTCTCAGTCTTTTGGCATGAACCACTCAATTATTCACATCCCACTCATCAGTCTTGACATTTTGCAGTTGAAATAACGCGGGCCATCGAAAATGGGATGGTCTGCGCCCATACGTGGCCATAGAAAATGGGATGGTCTGCGCCCATACGTAGCCATTTTGGAGTGAAAAGGGGCATTTGAGCACTAAAGCCATTAGGATTGGTGCAGCCTGCACTGGGTCTTTGCGTGGATTGTGCTTGTCTTGCTTGGTTACCACCCATAAGTGGTCGACACTGACCCCTTGATGCTTCGGCCGACTGAACTTCTTTCCTTCGCTACGGATGAACCGTTAGTCCGTTTTGAGAGTCATAGTAGTTAATTTTATGGTTTTCGAGGAGCCAAATCCAATGAAACCAACATCAAAGGCTTATTATTCTTGGATCATTCCCATAAGTTGACCAAGATTCTCCATTTCTTCCTTGGCCATTTTGAACTTCAATGCCGCCTATCTTTGGCTACATCTTTCTACTACCATGATTTCATGTATGTGGCCTTCATCTAATACCATTCTAATGTGAATGGCCTTCGACCTCTTCTACCGTCCTTACAAATGACATTCAATATCTTCTACCGTCCTTGCGAACGGCCTTCACATAGAATGTAACGAAAAGTATCCACGAGTGACCTACTAAGGATGATCACAAAGGAAGATCTATATGCCCGTGGATACAAGGTGCCCATTAGTGCCAATTAAGTCTAAAAAACACGTGATTTAGACTAGAAAACCAAACATGGATGTCTAAACCCCTTGTTGTAAACTCAACTAATACTAGCAATCCAACATATAAAACGAACCAATTATTATGCCGAATGCAACGGTTAATGCATGCATAATGAAGCACATCAGACCCCCCACACTTGACCCTTTACTTGTCCTTGAGTAAATAAAGATAAGAATAGGACTATGCGAAATGTAGCGTGCATGCATAAGTTAACCAAGGCATTCAATTATTCCTAGATTACCCTATTTCCTCCAAAAGAGAAATAATCTCACAACTCTCACACTCCTTGAAGAACGTAACTAATCCAATCACCCAAAATAAAAATGTAGAAAAAGGTAAGCAAAGAAAGATAAGTGATAAAATAACTTACTTTTCCCAAAATATTCCCCAAAAGCAATCAAAGAGTCATCTCCAAAAACAATCAACCAAGGAAATCCAAGAGTCGTCGACTTGGTTGTAACATTGGGATAACTCTAGATTTTTAACCTAGTTACAACAAAGGAAGATGCAAATGTATCGTCAACCTAGTTTTTTTTGTTTTCTCTCAGTTTCTCTCATTTTTCATAGGAGCCCTTTTGGGTTTTCATCCTATCTTAAACTTACAAATGCTACTCACACCTTTTTCCACACGACCTCTCATTTTTGCCTAGGTTCGTAAACCTAGCCAGGCTTAGCCTTTCACTTTTACCCATGTCTTTCTACCTATCCAGACTTTTCCCAATGTTTCCTAAGTTTTCCTTCTAGGTTTCCAACTTAGCTGGCCTTCATACTATAAGAA
Source organism: Rubia yunnanensis (assembly GCA_037428765.1). Classification (NCBI taxonomy): domain Eukaryota; kingdom Viridiplantae; phylum Streptophyta; class Magnoliopsida; order Gentianales; family Rubiaceae; genus Rubia; species Rubia yunnanensis. The sequence goes on from CM075066.1 coordinate 23,591,125, forward strand.
GATAAGATCAAAACAAAAAATTACACCACCAACGTTCTAAAACAACCAACCCAAATGCAAACTAGGAATCCTACCTAGCAAGTCAGACCACCAATTATACATCCAAAAGCATCCCACAACAAATCCAAAATCCAAAATACCAAAGAAACGACAAAAAAACACAAGGAAAAATAACAAAATGCACCGAGGAATCCCAAGATGAAAACTCCCTAAGTGTTCACTACTCCCCCCCCCAATTAGACTATGCATTGTCCCTAATGCACAAAAACCATGTAAAACACATAAGTGAGGTTGGGAAAGTAGTAACACTCACTCTTGCTGAATGATCTTCCTCCTCGTGCCCCGTGCTGTCTCTCTATGTACCCAAAAGCTTGAATTGCGGCCTCCATAGAATCCATACTTGTGCTAAAATTCCTCCAATTGCGTTCTCATACCACCTATCGCTTGGAAAACCTCTTGCATCACTTGGGTAGAGCTTGAAAGCTATTCCCAAAGGAGTGTAATTGGTCATTGATGTCCCTGGATAAGTAAGAGCAGGTAGAAGGTGCCCTCGAAGAAATGTTACCCTCGGCCTCCTCAACATCTATCTCTGGGTTGGCTAGAACTCTATAATATTCCCCCTCAAAATACGGGTCAGGCAAATGGAATAGGTTATCCAAACACGTATCATGGGTAATGGCAGTGCACTTCAGCTGAGGAAGTATCATGAAGCTACAAGTGCTCGCCCACCATAAAGCCACTCGAAGTGATTGTCAGAAGTAGTAGGTGCTACTAAGAAAGCCTTGGCTAACTTATTAATTTTGTACTTCGTTCCCAATTTCCTCAAGTTGGCCAATGCATACTGAGTGAGCAGATGCCCTAAATACTGTGCCAAAAGTCCTACCATGCTGGCCATAGGAATCTTCCCACTTTTTCTTTCCCCCTTCGCCACACACTCTTGTACAAAAGTCCCTACCAGGTTCGGGTAGAAATTACCCTCAGGAGTCGTTTCCCAGAGGCAATGAACATCTAAACCCAGACATTGCTTTAAATCACTATGGTAAAATACTCCAATTGCAAGTAACCGGTGAATGTAATGCAATGTCGGATGAACCAAGACAGTGCTCTTGCACATATTCTTCCACTTTGTCCCTGTCAGAGGCCTCCAAAAGTTCCCGAGGGAAAATGGCATCCCTTGATGGTGTGTTCTCGGGACATCTCATCCGTACCTCCACCCAAAAGAGTGAGCCATCTCCCTGTGGGTTATGGTATACTCCTTGTCGTCCAGATGAAACTTAATCGCCCGGTGCCCATCCTCGTCTGTTACTTGCCATAGATTAGCTAGGAACTCTAAGTTCATCGGATGTAGGTTTTTGAGTGCTTATAAAGGAACCCCTCTAAACCTGCTCATTCCAATAGATAGGTAACAAGCTCGAGTAAGCCTAGAGCTGCCAAGGTGTCTTTGTATGCAAATCCAGTCTCCAATATACTCCTCATTGGCTCTCTCAAATTCCTCCATCTCCAGGCTCTAGTCCTATAGAAGCTGGCCAATCCCATGAATTCTTCAGTCACAAATGTGGGGTTGCGAGAAATGGGAGTCATTGGCTCGTGGTTCCCACCCTTAGCCAGCTTTTTCTTTTTCTCGCATCGTGAGGACTTCCCTTTCTCTGACACATTCTTTTTTGGAGGCATCCTAACACAATGAGGGAGCAAGTGGTAGTGTGATCATAAACAAAGCATGGCCCACAATATCATCCAACAAGAAAAATTCTTCCTAACTAGCCCAATAATTTCAAAATATGAAAATCTAAGCATGAAGGCTATTTAAACAAGAACATTCTCATAAAAAAAACTCATGATTCATACCAACCCATCAATAAGATCATGCAATCAAGATTCATCCCCTCCTAAATCATCCAACACATGAAGAATATATCATCCAAGCATAATAGCACATCAAACCACCTAAACTTTCTTCAACCCAAGATTATGCATACAACCCAAACACATATCTCGATAACTTATACTCATTCAAGAATTATGCTTTACATAACACCACCACAATGTTAATAAAGAAAATAAACAAAAAGTTCAATGGATTACTCGGAATTTGAAGGTAAGAGTTGCAAGATCCACACAAGAAGAAGCAAAAATTGCTAATTTTTTAGAGAAAAGCTTCAAATTTTCAAGTTCACCAAGAGTGTGTGTGAGTGAGTGTTTCTTGAAAAGCTTGAATGTGTCAAATGACTCATTTAGGTGGAGGAATGTAAAAAGTATCTAAAAATTCAGCTTAGTTCATAAAGGAGAGAGGTACAATTAGGATAAGGATGGAATTTTGAAAATTGCAAATTAGGGGGACAATAGTACCATTCAACTAATTACAAGGGATGTTGGAAGTACTATATACATAAAAAAAAGTCATAAGGAATTAGGGAACTTCAAGATTTATAAGCCAAAAAGGCATTTTTTAGCTTAAAATTCAGAATTTTTGAAAATTTGTATTTTTGGAACAATTTGACAGCTCAAATGGGGAAACACAAATGCCCTCGAGCCAGAGATACCCAGCGAGAACCACACCCCCCCCCCCCCGTGCCAATGACCCGTGGCACGAGCTGTATAGCTGACGCGGTCTGTGCCAGATCTTGCGTGAGGCCCCTCGTGCCAAGGTCGTCTGGCTAGGATTGTGCCAGATCATGGCACGAGGCTGCCATAATTTAGACACTATTTCCTTTATTTTCCCTCTTTTTAAGAAAAACTATGTCAACCATCAAACCTAATTCCATCTAAACACAATCATGAGACTCAAACTCAAATTTACAAATCAAACAAGAGTTTCATCTAAAAAATCCTCATAAAAAACAAGAACATGCAAAATATACTCACTACTCAAAATCATGAAATCAAAGCAAAAAGAAGCACCATATATTTATTGTCGTCCTCACGACTTATTTCTTTTTTATGCCATTATAGTGAGAACCACCTACCCGTGAGTCTCCAGAAATGCCATCGGCAACTCCACCCACAATGACATTGTTGTAAAGACTACCTCTAGGCATTTATAAATACTAAAAGGGATCACATTTATAGATGCGCCTAAGTCTATCATGGCATTTTCAATAAGTTTTCCTTCTAAGTAGATAGGGATAGAGAACATTCTAGAGTCATCACATTTCTTAGGCAAATTTTTGTGGTTCAAAACAGCGACTCCCACCATTTTTAAATGTCCCACATTCTTAGTTGGTATACTTCTCTTTTTTGTCCATGCAAATTTAACAAATTTAGCATACAATGACACATTTTCAATTAGCTCCAAGATAGGGATTGTTTCCTCAACTTTTTCAAAGATCCTTCGAATACTTGCATCATTGGTTGCAGACTTTGGCCTTCCTCTCAAAGCATTTGGAAATGGAGGTGGGATAGTCACTTGTGCCTCGGGAGGTGGAAACTTCTTGGAAGGCACTTCCTTGACCACAATCTCATCCTGTTCAATTTTACTTGTTCGCCTCTAATTACATATTGTCTTCTTGCAAAATCTTCTTCTTGGACTCAGGAACTTTATTCCCACTTCTCAACTTGAGTGCATTCACGTTCCTTGGGTTGATATTTGGTTGGGAAGGGAGTTTTTCGGACTCTTTGGCCTCAAGTCGGCTCACCGAGGTGACGAGTTGCCCAACTTGAGCTTCGAGGTTCTTGATACTTGAGAAATCCATATTTCCAAGGTCTTTAATATCGCGCCTAGTTATCTCCGTGAAAACCTCATGTTTCTTCCCCAATTGACTGATGGCTTCTAAGATCTCTTCACAGTACGACTTATAGATCGAAGCATGGTTGTTAGAAGGGCCTTCACCTCTTGGGTATGGTTAAGATGAAGCTTGTCCACCATGATATCCTTGAGGTTGATTGTCTTCCCTCTACTAAAAATTTGGATGGTCACGGTACCTTGGGTTAAAAGAGTTTTCATAGGGATCTTGCCTTGCATCGCCTTGGTTCCCCCGGAACCCTTGTGGCTGCTTCCTAGTAAACTTTGACCTCTCTCTGTTGTTGTACTCTATGGCCTTCACCTCTTGAAAATCTTCTACAACTTTGGGACTCGCCTCAGTGTTGTGGTCAAGGTTGCGTAACTCGTACACTTTGACTTGATGAACCTTCCCTTGTAGGAGCTCCTTAATCATAGAAGCAAGAGCTTGAACTTTCTCCTCCAACTTAGGTGAGAGGGTTTATCCAAAATCTTAACCCTTGACCTTGTGCCAAACAGTTGCATTTCATTGGGCATTTCTTCAAAGAGAGCCATCACATCCTTAGGGCTTTTGTTGGAAATTGATCCATTACATGCAACATTCACCATCCCCATATCTTCATCACACAACCCTTCAAAAAAGTAGTAAACTAGGTCTCCTTTCTTGAAAGGATGGTATGGACAGCTTGCAAGAACCCTCTTGAAACGCTCCCAATAGTCGTAGAGTGACTGATGTGTCCAATTTAAGTGCATAATTTAGTACTTTTTGGGATCACTTTTGTGCTCTTTTATTATCAAGAGATTGTGTTTTACCTTGAAATTATCTTAGGAGGGGTAAGAGCGAATTTACACTCTTTTACCTCTTCTAAGTGAATTTTGCGTGACAAAGGAAGAACATGGGGGCTTGAAGACCGGAGGCCATTGAAGATCACCTTTCGAAGACTTTGAAGACTTTCTTCAAAGATTTGAAGACTTGAAGATTGGAGGCCGTTGAAGATAATCCTTCAAACTTGCTTCAAAGATTTGAAGACCTAAAAAATGAGAGGAATTATTGTGAAGATTGAGTGGTTGCCACAAGAAGAAGAAAAGAAGACAAGGTTAAGTTCTAGCGCCCATCGTGAGTCACGATGAACCCACTGCGGGTCAAGATGCACAGGTGGCCAGAACCTAACCTTATCATTTTTGTACTATAAATAGCATTCTCTTTCCTATTATTCACAATATCTTCTTCCTTCGATTTTAATACAATTCTAACCCTAGTTTTCCACCATTTTCATCTTTGATTTCTCTTGTATAATGTTTGGTTTGTTAACATTAATTAGTATGAACTCTAGTAGTAAAATCTGGTTCTTGGGAGCAATTGATTGAAACTTCCAAACTTATGTCATAAGATTCTATATTTGCTCATTTTTGAACATTTACTGGAGAGCATTTATTATGCCATTAATATTGTGTTTTGCCTCATTTTATACCATGGGTTGTTTGAGTATATGAAATGTTTGTATGATTGAAGTAGTAGGGTGTTAGGAAAGTTGCAAACTTCTTAGCTCATTTGACATGAAATCCAAAAGCATGGATTTTGAACTTCTTGTGTATAATTTGTGGTGATTCTTGCTAGATGAGTATGTTAAAGTGGATTATTCTCATATTTATCCCATAGATGCAAAGAAAGGTTGAACCTTGAATGTGGTTTGTTCTAGGTTTAACCTAATAAATGCTATGTCTGATTAAATGACTATGTCTTTGGTATAAGGCTTGTTGTTATCAAACCTATGATCCTTTGGGTGAAATTCTATTGATGAAATACCTCTATGGTGTTGTTTGCCTAGGGTGATCATCAATGAGGTTTGCAAATGGTCATTGTTTGTCTTTGCAAACTACTATTAAGAAGGAGTGAATGTTGATCTTCGAATGAGAAGTGATAGCATTCCCCATAGACAATAAATGTGATTGAATGAGTGAATGAATCAATGAGCTATAGGAATTTTGGAAGTGGAAGTCGATTTCCCCCAAGGCTTTGTAAACTGTTGTTTGATCATCTATTTAGTTTGTTGCATGATTAGGATGGTCTCTTGCTTTACTTATTGTTGTCTTTCAGTTTGATAATTTAGGACCAAAAACCAACCAACCCCCCCCCCCCATTTTACATGATTTTATATGTATCTACATCTTCTTATATCTTATATGTTTTCTCCTATATATGTTTAAACACTTGAAAAGATATCTCTTCTCATGGATGACCTTGACTTTTCACTATCTACTTAATTGTAGATAGGAAGTATTAGGGCTTAAAATATAACTTTGAGAGGTACAACGATGACCTCCCAAATTTTGGCATCGCTGCAGGGGAAGATGCATTTATTTTTAAGTGTTTAGGCATATTATGTGTGATTATGTGCTAGTTATAAATATTTGTTAGTTTGATTTTATTTTGATTTCTTAGTTTACTTAACATTTTTGTTTGGCTTGGAGACTTATTTTTTGAGTTCTTGGTGTATGGTTCGCCACGATCCTCTTCACAAGAACCTCTAAACTACGACCCCGAGTTAGAGTTGAATTTGAGATGGGCTAGGAGGTTTTCTTTGGAAAGTGTATTTAACACCCCTCCTAGTGACCATTTTGTGGATAATTCCAATTCTATGGAGCATCAACATGAGCACAAAGATGAGCATCTGAGAGGAGGACATCAACATTCTCCTCTTCAAGGGAGAACTCCTCCACTCCACGGAAGGGAGATTCCTTTGGGGCAAGCCTTGTTGAGAGATATTATGGTCCCCAACCTCGATGAACAACCGATGTGCATTAAGTATCCCTTGGTTGGACCGAATGGGCACTTTGAGCTATAGACCGGGTTCATAAATATGATACCTATCTTTCTTGGTAGGCAAGGGGAGAACGCCAACAAGCATCTCACCGAATTCCACTTTTTATGTGGTGGTACGGTCCCCCATGGAGTAGATGAAGACTTTTATAAGTTGAAACCATTCTCGTTCACACTAAGGGATGGTGCAAGAGATTGGCTTCACTACTACCACCCAAGAGCATCAAAAGTTGGCTTGACATGAAGATGAAGTTTCTAGTAAAATACTTCCTAGCCTCAAAATCTGCCGCCTTGAATAAGGACATAAGTAACATCCTCCAATGATATGGAAAATCTCTCTTTGACTATTGGGGGAGGTTCAAGAAGGTTCTCGCAAGCTTTCCTTACTAAGGTTATTCGAAGGGGTATTTGGTCTATTACTTGTACAATGGTCTTCTTGATGAGGACCAAATATTAGTAAGAAGTTCTTGTGGTGGTACCTTTGAAAACAAGACTTCAGCAGAGGCTATGCAATTATATGAGGAGCTAGCGGAGGAGTCGATAAACTTTAGCTCAAGGGCCAATTTGAGAATGAGAAATCTGATGCCCGCAAGTGACCCTTCTAATAGTGGAAAGCTTGAGGACCAAGTCTTGGCCCTTGCATCTATGCTGAAATCATTGATGACCAAGCCCAAAAATGTGACACATGTTAAATTATGTTAAATTCGTTACTTGACGCATCTTACGGACACTTGCCCTACTTTGCGAGAGGAATATGTCGAGGAGGTGAGTGTCGTGGGGTATCAAGCCAATCAAGGAAACCAAGGCAGCTATGACTATCAAGGTGGGCAAAGCTATCAAGATGACCAAGGCTATCAAGGGTACCAAAACCGACTGTACAATTCGGGCAATCGTGATAACACAAACCTACGGTATGGAAACCCTCAAGGAAGCCAAAAACCTCAACCATATTGGCCTTCTCAACAACAATATAGGCAACCTAAACAACAATTTCAAAGGCTCCAAGACAAGCCCTGAGACCAAGGAGAGTGCTCAAGGTTGACAAAAGATGAGGCGATGCAAACCATTCACTGGTTGAGCATGTGCATAGAACAAGGTGAATAATTCCAAGATGAAGTTAAGGCGAGCATCAAGAACTTGGAAACTCAAGTGAGCCAAATAGCTCAAGTGGTGAATCAGATAGAGGCCCGAGAAAAAGGTAAACTTCCCTCCCAACCGAAGATCAACCCTTGACAAAATGTGAGTGCAATCTCATTGAGAAGTGGAAGGGAAGTGAAGGAGCACCAAGCAAAGGTTGTTGTTGAGCGGAAGGTTGAGAAAGAAGAAAACCATGAGAAGAAGACTGAAGAGTTGGCCAAAAGGAGCAAAGAAGAAGAAATCGAGGTGGAGACATTTGTGCGAAGACCAGGATCAAATCCCAAAACCTTATCCCAACCTGAAAAGAATTCAAGAGGAGCAGAGATCCCTATCTATGTGCCGGAACCACCATTTCCGAAGGCTTAGTTTTGAGTTTTGTCATTAGTTTCATTGTTTTGGTTTGTGCTTTTCATGGTTTGTTCTTCCATAATTTTGTAGCGAATTGAGCCCAAGGCATTGGATGGATAAAGGGAGAAATGTTTGGATTCAAGAAGGAAAATCTTAGGCAAGGGATGAAATCAAAAATTTTTCTAAGTACCAGGTGGGTTGTCTGTCGCGAGTCGCAACCACCTTGTCATGAATCGCAAGGGGCTCATTTTGGGGAATTTTGAACCCTCAGACTCCACTTATTGCGAGTCGCAATGGTTTGGTCACGAGTCGCGACCAAATCAGATAATTTTTGTGAAAATCGTGCTCTCAGGCTCCACTTTTTGTGACTCGCAATAGTCCCATTGCGAGTCGCGAGGACCCATTGCAAGTCACGATGAAGTGGTCGCAAGTTGCAACGAGGGTATTGACCTAAGGTGCCTATTGACCTTCCCAACGCGAGTCACGATGTATAGTGTAGTTTTAAAAATGGGCAGAAACAAAAACATTTCTTCATCTCCATTCTCCCCTTATCCTCTCCGTCGTTCCCTTAATCTCCTCCACCGCCTTCCAGCCACCGCTCACCGGCGCCCACCCCTAAAACCACCCTACGGAAACCACTCAACAACTCCCCAATCCATCTTCCCAATCTCTACCCATAAATCACCCTAATTTGTTGAAGAACACAAAACCCTAGACTTTGGGGGTTTTGTGATTTTTGGCAATTCAGATTCAAATTGCTTTTGGGGTTAGTTCCTTTTTAATCCTAAGCATCTAAGTGGTACAATTCTTCACTTTCTTGAGCTTCAATTGTGATTATGTTGAATAATTTATTTTGTGGGATATTGTGTGATGCCTTAGGAATTTTGATTGTTAGGACATTGTAGATTCTTTTGAATATATTAAGCTTGTGATTTGGTTATAGTGTTGCTTTGGTTGAGAATTTTTTGTGGCTTATACTAGATATTAGGCACGTTGGCCCATGTTTAGACATAGTTGATATTTGGATGCAATGTTATTATGCTTAGGATAGTTTAGCTATGGCACTAGAATGGTAACGTAATAATGGTTGCCAAACTAGTTAGGCATGACTGTGATTATGGGATACATCATATTCGATGTTTAACTATGTGAGAACCTATGGGCATGTTGGATATGACATGAATTGTATATGCAATTTTGGATAGGACTTGAATTAGTTGGCTTGGATTTGATTGGGTTTGTGATGTTGGCAAAACTAGTTTAAGGTTGAGTATGATTTTGTGATATTTCATATATGTATATTCCTATGTGTTTGACTTGTTTGTTGTAGTTGTTAGATATGGCCCCTACCAAGAGACCTAAGGCTCCTTCATGGGGTGGGCGCACCACCGCTCTACCTCCACCTCCACCACCAGCTGGGGAGTCAAGCCATGTTCCTCCTCCTCCTGCTAGATAGATAGGTTTGACCCAGATAACCGGGCCTTATGGGAATAGATGGGAATCCTTGGTCAACCGCTAGCTCAAGGAGGTGAGTTTCGTTGATGTGCCCACATTAGGTGCTCTTGGGCTCACCCGGCCAGTCTGATGCCTCCTCGCCAAAGGGGGGTTGAAGGGTTTCATGGGCAAAAGTTCCCCATCCTATTGGTGATACACACTAGAGTTCCTGTCCACAATCAGGATATGCAGTATGAGTTATGATCAACCATGCAAGAGGTACATCACTTTCCACCTAGTTGATATACCTCGGGAGATGACCGTCTCACAGGTTGAGGAATCCTTTAGATGGCACACTGTTGAGATACGGGCGAGGCTAGATCCACATGCCCAGGATTGATCGATTGAGGACGACATGCAGTTCTCAAGAGTCATCAACATGAGGGTGAAGAATTCTTACGACAAGAGCAGTGTCATCATCCATCCCGCACTCCGTTATGTGGACCAGCTTTTGGCTGGCACAATGCTTTGCTTGGCAGAGCCAACGAATGTGCCAGACAACGACATTCACTTCTTATGGTACTTGATGAGTGAGGGATTGGGATACGAGTTATGGGTCGAGCTATGGATGAAGAGGATTGTAAAGGTGGAAGGGAAGCCAAAGGGGAAGATTATAGTTGGAGGCATGATCGGCCTCTTGATGGAGTACCTAGGATTGGTTCCACCGGCCTCATTGCAGAGAGGTTGGTATTCGAGATACTTAGAGCCATGTGGACCATAGGGGTTTTTCATTGGTTATATGGTGCTAGGAAGGTAACATTCATGACACTTCCTCAGCCCAACAAAATGGAGTTGGAGTTTGATACACCCCTAGCGGACTTGGTGATTTCACCAGACTCCTCGTGCAGAGAGGACATCCAGCATGAGCTCCATGACCTTGGTCCAGCCCTGTCCAACATGCTAATAGCAGCCTGCCTTTCTCTGAGCGACAACAACAGCACTCCCCATAGCCTCCACCAGAGACCAAGCCTATGCAGGAAGATTATGTGCCGCCTCATTACTCCCAGCCTTCACCTGATTTCTATAAGTGTATGATGTAGACCATGCTGGATGGATTTCACCGCCAGGACATCATGATACTGGAGCACAATGTGTTTGACTCCCAGAGCTTGATCGATATGGATGAGGAGATTGACCACCGATCGGCTCGCATCCATGAGATGCAATGCCAGTCATGTGGTGTCTCAGGCCCTGATCTTGGAGCATAGAGGCATAGGGATAGGAGATAGTGGAGCACAGATTGGCAAGCTCGTTATCAACAGCGTTATTTCAGTGGTGGCCCTTCTTTCTCACAGCAGTGATTTATGAGCATTATATTCTTACATTTTCCATACTTTGTTGTGTACGCTTTTGCCCTATTTGTCTACATTGAGGGAAATGTAGCATTCTAAGTGTGGGGATGGGTATCTACTGATTTCACTTCTTGGTTTGGAGACATATTTTTAGACTTGCTACTTTTGGGATAATTTTTTTGTATTATTTTGGATATTTCCCCCTTTTTGTTTTGGGGGATGCTTTCCTTTTGATGTACTTGGATGATGTTAGCTTTGATATTTTTCTTAGCCTTAACATTTGGAAAGAACTTTGCTACTTTTTTAATTGGAGAAACATAAAAATTGAAAAAAAAATGGAAAAAAAATGAAAAAAATGTAAATAAATAGAATCCCGCTAAGTAGAAAACCCAAGAGGGCATCTTAGGTAACATTGGGGGCCCGGATAGGTCAAAAATCCAAAAAGGGCGACCTAGGAAAAAATGAGAGGCAAAATGTGTGGAAATGGTGAGATGTAAGCCAAAGATTCATGATGTGTAGCTAGGATGAAAATGCAAAAGGGCTCCCAGGCAAAATGAGAGAAAGCGAGAAAAAGAAAATTGTTATTTGTTCACTCATTTTCCAGCATTTGAGTCATAAGGTTGTAGTGGCTATATGGATTGATCGGGTAGCTTGACATCTTGAGGACCTCTTGGGAGTGGGAAATTTAGCGGGGGAAAACGAAGTAAGTTATGAAATTTATGATCGTTAATATACTTCGTTTTTAGGATGATATATTGGTATAAAGTGGAGCATGTGTTTGAACTTTATATATGCTTTTAGCTTCACCTTGTACCATTGGATTTGGGATCGTCAATTCGAGATTTGGAAATATTTTAGAGATATCAATGAATTGATAGGTTGATATGGTTTAGGTAGATTTAGGAATGGGGGTTGTGGGAAACTTCTCATTTGACCTTAACATTGGGATGTGTGATATTGAGAGTTTTGTGAGGTATTGACTTGGGTGAATAGTAGTTAGGATGTGGATAAGTCACTTCCTTCGTATGCTTGGATCTTTTCGTACTAGAGGGCGAGTGAGGTTTAAGTGTGGGAAGGTTTGATGTGTCCATTTTATGTGCATAATTTAGTACTTTTTGGGATCACTTTTATGCTCTTTTATTATCAAGAGCTTGTGCTATACCTTCAAATTCTCTTAGGAGGGGTAAGAGCGACTTTACTCTCTTTTACCTCTTCTATGTGAATTTTGCGTGACAAAGGAAGAACATGGAGGCTTGAAGACTGGAGGGCATTGAAGATCACCTTTAGAAGACTTTGAAGACTTGCTTCAAAGATTTGATAACTTGAAGACCGGGGGTCATTGAAGATAATCCTTCGAAGACTTTGAATACTTGCTTCAAAGATTTGAAGACTTGAAAAATGAGAGGAATTATTGTGAAGGTGAGTGCTACCATAAGAAGAAGAAAATAAGACAAGGTTAAGTTCTAGTGTCAATCGCTAGTCGCGATGAACCCGTCACGAGTATGCACGGGTGGCCAGAACCTAACCATATCATTTTTGTACCATAAATAACATTCTCTTTCCACTCATTCATGATATCTTGTTCTTGCGATTTTGGTACTATTCTAACCCTAGTTTTCCACCATTTTCATCTTTGATTTCTCTTGTATTATGTTTGGTTTGTTAGCATTAATTAGTATGAACTCTAGTAGCTAAATTTAGTTCTTGGGAGCAATTGATTGAAGCTTCCAAACTTATGTAGTAAGATACTATATTTGCTCATTTATGAACATCTATTGGAGAGCACTTATTATGCCATTAATGTTGTGTTTTTCCTCATTTATACCATGGGTTGTTTCAGTATTTGAAATATTTGTATGATTGAAGTGTTAGGGTGTTAGGAAAGTTACAAATTTCTTAGCTCATTTGACATGAAATCCAAGAGCATGGATTTAGGACTTCTTGTGTATAATGCTTGGTGATTCTTTCTAGATGAGTATGTTAATGTGGATTTTTCTCATATTTATCCCATACATGCAAAGAAAGGTTGAACCTTGAATGTGGTTTATTCTAGGTTTAACCTAATAAATGCTTTGTTTGGTTATATGACTATGTCTTAGGTAGAAGGCTTGTTGTTATCAAACCTATGGTCCTTTGGGTGAAATGCCATTGATGAAATACCTCTATGGTGTTGTTTGCCTAGGGTGATCATCAATGAGGTTTGCAAATGGTCGTTGCTTGTCTTTGCAAACTACTATTAAGAAGGAATGAATGTTGATCTTCGAATAAGAAGTGATAGCATTCCCCATAAACAATAAATGTGATTGAATGAGTGATTGAATCAATGAGCTATAGGAAGTTTGGAATTGGAAGGCGATTGCCCCCAAGGCTCCATTAATTGTTGTTTTGATCATCTATTTAGTTTGTTGCATGATTAGCATGGTCTCTTGCTTTGCTAATTGTTGTCTTTCAATTTGATAGTTTAGGACAAAAAACCAACCAAACTCCCCCCCCCCCCAATTTCACATGCTTTTATATGTATCCATATATGCTTATATCTAGTATATTTTCTCCTATATATGTTTAAACACTTGATAAGATCACTCTTCTTGTTGATGACCCCGACTTGCCACTATCTACTTAATTGTAGATAGGAAGCATTAGGGCTTAAACATATAACTTTGAGAGGTACGACGATGACCTCCTAGTGACTCAGTAGTTCCCTGGGTGATATTAGATAGCCAATTCTTTAATCCGGTGGATTTTGATGCCAAAAAGTACTTCTCTAACAATCTCTGCTTCATATCCATCCAGGAGCCTATAAAATCGGGAGGTAAATAGTACAACCAATCCTTAGTTCCATCTTTAGGAGACAATAGAAAAGCCCTCAGGTTATAATCATCTTCCAAAACACTAGGAGGCTTCATGTTTGTACAGACCAAGTGGAACTCTGACAAGTGCTTATTCGGGTCTTACCTTGCCATACCGTGAAAGGTGGGAAAATAATGGATCATTCCACTCTTCAGCTCACAGCTCACATTCGGTGGTAATGGGGGGAATGTGATGCATAACGGTTGGCTCTCCAAATTATTGGCCATGAGCACCCTCAATGTTCAGTTATCCTCCGCCATCTCTTGTGGCTCTTCTATCAACACAACCGGTCTAGGTTGAACCTCCACTAACTACTCTACTAACATATTATGTGAATTGACAATTAAGCTTATTAGCATCCCCAATAGCGGTGCCAAAATTTGACATGCCTCCACTCGGTGTCGTTAAAACCGAACGAAGGAGTTAGATCAAATGAGGTCAAATTTATATTTATATTCTGCACTCAACTCACTACTATGTTACCGATAGGGTAATTAGTGGCAAGCCCAAGGTATGTTCACAGTGATTCTAGGGTCTAACAGTCAATTAAACACAACTACGTCTAGGTTTTCAATCTGTCTGTGTTGCTAGGAGTAGACAATATGGTAAACAAGGGGGTGGGTTGGTTTTTCAATTATCAATGAAAAACATGAAAGTAAAAAACACGTAAACCATATTAACTAGACACTTGGGGAATGTTCGTGTAACATGTTTGATTTAATGCTTTGATCCTTGATACATCCATATGTGAGATTTCGACAACCCAATCTAGTGATCATAACACATGGTGAGGTCGACGGTCACCACTTCCCCGTACCTGTCACATAGAGTGCTCTTGCAATCTTCCATCAGCATCGCCTCCATAATTAGGGCAGCACAACAAGGTCTAACCATTGTTGTAGGTCTATTTTTCCCCCGTACGATTACGTCCTGGGTACTCCACCATGGATGCTCTACTCCCTAGGCCTAAAAACGAGGCAAAGGAAGGTAGACACATTATCTATGACACGAGGACCTCCTACAACCCTATCTTACTACTTTTTGCTATCTATACCAGTAACCTTTCGAACTAAATAGTCAGCTAAGAGTGGTGTGCTGTCATCGTAACAGTAAAACTCAGAAAAGACCTTCGTGCACACACTCACATAATATCAACCTTATATGTTTAAATTCTTAAGAAAATCCCTCTTCTTCGTGGACGACCCCGACTTGCCATTATCTACTTAGTTGCAGGTAGGAAGCATTTATGACTTATAAATTTAACTTTAAGAGGCACGATGACAACCTTCCAATAATCCTATTCGTGACCCTGTGGCCAACCGGGATTCGTTAACTATTCTTGAATGGGTGTACCAGTTTCATCTACTAGGTTTGGTTAAACCTTGGTAATAAGTGTTTCCTATGACCGGTGTCCGTCTAAGTACTACGCTTCACATCGCGTCTGTACTCTAGCTTCACTTTTCAAGGATTTCTTACGGGTTTCTTATTTATTATGGGGAGCTTTCCTTGGAAATTTTCTTGCAACACCTTGTTGCTTCCCTCCACTGGTTACCTAGTATGATTTCTAGGGCTTGGGGTAACAATGGTTCCGTTGGTCGGGCTGCGTCCACTATAATGGCTATTAGTCCTACCCCTTAGTGGCTTACATATTATGTACTGTGCCCAACAATATGCTTTGGTACATACTTTTTGGTGTTTTTTTTTTCAAGTTGTGATTGTGCGGTTCTTAGGATTTTGTGTCCATGCATACCTTTTCTATTTCTGAATTTTCTCTGCGTGCATTTATTCTTCCTGAGTAATATCTTTTGAAATTTCTAACTTATGTATCTTGCCTTTGTTGCGTGATTTTTCAAAGGTTATGCTGATTGTTGGTCACATGAGCCCGGGCTTGAGGATTGTTGGTGACCACCTGGAGAGGCAGCTCCGGCGTAAGGCTTCGACCTCTCTTTAGTACTATTAAAACTCAAGATGAATAGATTTGCCTCATAAAGGGTGCCACTGATGTGGTTAATCCTTTTCTATAATGACAGTGCTCAAGATTGGCTCATGGAAGTCTCACGCTCTTCAAGTACCTGCAAAGATCCCCAAGTTGTTCCCAGGGATGAAACTCTGATGCTTAAGTCAGTACCACATCTTTGTGTATATCTTTAGTGAGTAGCTTCTTCTTACCTCATATGGGGTTTTCTTCCTTAATGTCAGTCTTTGCCACAATGAAGGGTCATGGTCCGATTATTGCATTCTCGTATATGGATAGTTTCCCCCTTTGTGCGCGACACGTCTGGATATGGAGTATCGTGGCCTCCTTGACTAGTATGATCTCTTATTTCTCAGCGACACACCTGATTAGTTATGCTATTAGCATGTTCGTTACGTTTTTGGCCTCGCTGAGCGAACTTACTTATATATGCCTATTGACAAAGTGGTATTTTGTATTGCTTGGCTCGTTGTTTTGTTGTGGCATGTTAAATGGGAATGATGTGCTTCATTTTACGTGAATTAACCGTTGCATTTGGCATAGTTTTTAGCTTGTTTTGTTTGGCAGATTTCTAGTATTAGTTGAGTATGCGTGACAAGGGGTTTAGATGGACATGTTTAGTTTTCTTGTCTAAATCCTGCATTTTGTAGACTTAATTAGTACTAATGGACATCTTGTATCCACTGGCTCCTATATCTTGCATATGATCATCTTTAGTAGGTCGCCCGTGGGTACTTTTTGGTTACATTCTATGTGAAGGCCATTCTTAACAGCGGTAGAAAATATTGAAGGCCATTCACAAGGACGGTGGAAGAGATCGAAGGCCATTCACCTCTAGAATGGTAGTATACAAAGGCTGCGAACATCAATGCGTGGTAGAAGGAGATTGGAGCCAAAGATAGGCATCAATGGACTTCAAAGTGACCAACGAAGAAACGAGGAATCATGGTCTGATGAGTTGCACCAAAGTCTAAGAATGATCCGATTGGATTTTTCCTCTCGAGCACTATAAAATCGACTACTAAAACTCTCAAATCAGACTAACGGTTCACTCGTAGCGAAGGAAAGAAGTTCAACCAGCTAAGGTACCACAGGTCGGCGTGGACCGCTCATAGATAGCATCAATGGCACGCATCAGACACAAGGGCCTACGTCAAATTATTTGGCACGAAGCAAAGGTTCGTGCCAAATTATTCAGCACAAGGCAATGACATGGGTCGGGCCAAACGCCACGGGCCGAGCCAAATGCCACGGGCCGAGCACAAAAGTTTTAATCTTTACTTTAAGTACGGGCACATACCGTCCCATTTACGATGGCCCATGCCGTTCCAAGTCTAAGATGTTGGGACCAGCCGGTGGGTTGTGGAGAATCAGATGGCCCATGCCGAGTTACTGAGCAAAATAAGGTTTCCGAACAAAGGCCCGCCCTAAAGGCCACGACCCGGGAGTAGGCGCAGACCGCACCAAATCCGTAACCTGCACTAGGACGAAGTAGCGGGCTACGCCAGATGTAATGTATCACGTCAGAGGACACGATGCAGCTCGTGCCAGCACAGACAAGTACACGGCACAGACCGTAACATCCACGAAGGTTCGGGCCAGGCAGCAGTGTCTCACTATTTTGGCCATAACTCTATCAATTTCATCTGATTTCCCTCTATCATATATCAAAATCTCCATCTTTTTTAACTCTATCCAATGCACTAAATTTCAGCTCCAGAAGATTCACGGATGTGAGCAATTTATTCAAGAAATATTCGGACGCGAGAGGAATATGTAACTAGGGTTTTGACCTAATTTTGACCTATTTTGGGCCTATCTTTAGGCCCAATCTCCTACTACTATATATAGGAACATTTAGTCTTCTAGTAAACCTAAGTAGGTTTAAAGTGGATTTTTTCTCTCTTTCTAGTTAGATAGAAGGAAGATGAGAATTCTCTCTCTACAGTTCTTCTCCTCTTTTCCCTCTTTTTTCTTTTCTTCAATGTAGAGAGATTTTATTTCATTTTAGACTATTAGGAGAGCAAATCTAGAGAGAGAAACAATCTCTCATTTTCTTTTCTTTCCTTCTGTTCTTTTTCTTTCATCTTAGATGTGGAATTCAAATCCATATTTTAATTCTATATCTATGGAGTAGTTTCCATAGCTTAGGAGTAAATTGTAGACTTGTTTGATTAATTATTATGTGAGATTCATTAGATTCATCCTAGTAATTGTGTTCATGGTATTATTGTGACTTGTTCTTGAATGTTTGAATTGCATGAATACTACACCACATTAGCACACACTTTAGGCTATATTCATGTATGGTGCAAATATTGATGCCCTCTTAAGAAGGGCAACCTGGATGCTAAAATAAGTAAGGGAGTATGTTGTGCTTATGTGCGTGTGTGCATGGGAGACCAGAGTATTGCTTTGACTTACTTGCCATCGCACCAGTCTTAGCTGATTACGTAAAGTAGTCTGAGAGGTTGCTGGTAGAGATAGTGAAAAAGTAGTAAGTTAGGGTTGTAAGAGGCCCTAGTGCCATAGATAAGGTACCAATGACCCCTTGACCTAATTGATAGGTGATTAGGAAGTAGTGTATTCGTGGTGGAAGCCTGGGACATAATTACACGGGGGAGAAATAAACCTACAACAATTATCAGACCTTGTTGTACTCCCCTAAGTACTATGGCAGTGACGATGGAGGGTTGCGAGTGCCTTCAACGTGACAGGTATGTGGAAGTGTATGCCATCAGACACACCCCGTGTTGTGAACACTCTATTAGGTTGTTTAGTAAATCTTTCATGTGAATGAATTGAGGATATAATCATTAAATTATCATGTCTCACAATGATTCCCCAAGTACTTAGCTAATTATATTACTTGTCCTTTTCTTTTATGCTTTATAGTTGTTAGTCTAAAACTCCAACCCCCCCTCCTTTGTTTGCATTTAGTAGTTATTATTTTCACTCGTATGGATTAATGACCCATACATGGTTGTGTTTTCATTGAATCTTAGGCCCTAGCATCATTGTGGACATAATCAGGGCTTACCGCTAACTACCCTATCAGAAGCGTAGTAGTGAGAGCGGGTGCAGAATATAAATTTTATCTTTGACCTTTACCAAAACCCTCTGATCGGGTTAATTAGCTGCAATTGACGACCCCGAGTGGAGGTGGGTCAATTTGGCATCGTTGCTAGGGTTTCTGTTCATGTTAAGTGTCAATTAGCATAATGTGTTAGTAGAGTAGTTAGTATTTGTTTTTTTTGTTTTCTAGAGTAGGTATTTCTTGAGTTCTTTGTGCAAACCAAAGATCCTTGTGATCTACACCATTTTTCATGCTTTAACCAATGCATTTGACATAGTTTTTAGTTACTTTTGGTTGGAGGTTTAGCAACATTAATTAAGTTTACATGACAATGGGTTAGACAACAATGTTTAGACAACAATGGGTTAGACAACATATGTTGTATACTTAATTAGTACTTCTTGACATCTCGTGTTCACGGGCTCCTTGGTCTTCATTATGAGTCCCTTTAGTAGGTCGCCTGTAAATGCTATTTGTTACATTACATTATTGCGAAAGCCAGTTGCTTTTAACAGCAGAAGATTTGAAGGTCATTCACATTTGAATGGTAGTAAATGATGGCAACGAACATTAATGAATGGTAGAAGGGTACTGAAGCCAAAGATAGATCAAAGGAGTTCAAGACGGTCAAAGGAAAAAATGGTGAACCGTTGTCCGAGGAGTGTTGCCTTAGTCCAAGAACGATCCATGAAGAAGTATCCTTCAAGGCTGGTCCTATTGGATTCATCTTGTTGGATACTAGAAAATCAACTACAAGAACTCCCAATTCGAACTACAGGTTTACCCGTGACAAGCAAACAAAGTTTAACCAACGAAGCACCAGTGGCCGGTCACGGACCGCGTAAGGTTAAGCACTAGCGGCCCATGACAATCTTCATGGCCCGCACTACAAAAGAATCCAGGGCTTCCGTAAAGACCTGTATGAGACCAGCACGAGACCTTTACGAGGCAAGGCACCAGGCCGTGACAAAATCACCGGGCCATGAAGCAAGGGATGAAGAGTTGAAGAATTTGGCTAAGTATGGAGCCGGTCCGTGAAAACCTTCACGATCCATGACATAATTTCTGAGAAAAATCCAAAAGCTGTTCGCGGTCTGTAAAAACCTTCCCGGATCGTGGGAAAACTCTGAGAAAAAATTGCATGCTGCTTGCAGTCCGTAAACCTTCATGGACCGTGGTACGATCCCAGCTTCATGGACTGTGCCCAATCCCACAGGCCGCGGCTATAAACATTCATGAACCATGGCAGATTTGGCATCTCGTGGCTATGCATGCTTCATGGACCTTGGCATCTGTGTCGGCCCGTGAAACCTTGGCGGCTAACCTAGGGTTTTGCTACTTTTGGCTTATTTTGGGTATATTTGTAGGCCCAGTATCCTACTACTATATATAGGTACCTATTCTACTCATTTGAGAGGGTTGGATCATATTTGGAAACACATTTGGAGAGGAGAGAGCTTGGAGAGAAGGAATGAGTTCCTTTTGTAGGTTTTGTAACCTTTTCATTTCTTTTCTTTTTCCTTGGTCCTAAAGATGTGGAATTCAAATATGTATTTGAACTCCATGTCTAGGGAGTAGTTAGATTAGCTTGGGATTCATCTTGGCACTTGGTATGTTCTAAATTCTTTATTAGATTTATTGGATCCATCATGTCTTTGTATTTATGATATTATTGTGATTGTTCTTGAATGTTATAAATTCATGAGTAGTACACCACATATAAACATAGACTTTGGGATATACTCATGTATGGTGCAATTATTAATGCCACCTTGGGAAGACAAACCTGGATGTTAGAATGGGTAGAGGAGAATGCGCCCGCGTGGGTGTGTGAATGGGGGATTCGAGAATGCTCTGGCCTATTTATAGTCACACTAGTCTTAGCTGACTTCGTAACTATTGTCCAAGAGGTTGCGGGTAGAGATAGTGAATAGTAGTAAGCTAGGCATTGTGTTGAAACCCTAGTATCACAGATAAGGTGCCTACAAACCTTAGGCCTAGTGTATATAAGACCCGAGGGAGTAGTTACATTCATGGTGGAATCCCGAGACGCAATAGCACAGGGGAGAAATAGACCTAAAATGATGGCCAGACCTCATTGTACTCCTATATTTACGATGGCGGTGCTGATGGAGGGTTGTGAACGCACCCATCGTGACGGGGTTGGGGAAGTGTATGCCATCGGCCACACCACGTGTTATGAACACAATGATAGGTATTTTGTATGTCTATCTGTGAATGAATCGAGGATTGAAGCATTAGAACTATCATGTTGCTAAATGATTCCCAAGTGCCTAGTATAAATAGTTTACTTGTTTGTCAATTGCATGCTCCCCCCCTCCCAAGTTGCATATCTACACTATTAGCTATTTCTTTCACTCGTGTGGATTGACGACCCATACGAGGTTGTGTTTTAACTAGTACTTGAACCCTAGCATCCTTGTGGACAAACCCAGGGCTTGCCACTTACTACCCCTTGGTAGCTTAGTAGTAAGAATGGGTGCAAAATATAAATCTCTATCTTTGACCCATAAGTCCCTTGACTCGTGTTTTAACGATAATTGGGTCAAGGAAGGTTAAATTTTGGCGTTGTTACTAGGGATGCTTTTCAGTTCAAGTATTAGTTGAGCATGACATGTTAGTAGAGTAGTTAGTAGGGTCTTTTTTTTCTTTTGTTTGTTCTGTTTGCTATGAGTAGAGTTTTGGTCAAAGTTTCCTTATTACTTTGATTTTGTTTGCTATTGTGACATTGGAAGGATAGTGCAACCCTAGTGTATGATACATATACCACAAATCTAGGTGTTTTGCATTATCTAACTAATTCCACAAGTAATCAGAGGAGAAGAAGAAAGAGAACTAGATCTGAGGCTCAACCTAGGGGTTTGAATTTTGAGGAAGCATCCCACAAGAGGGCAGAAGATAACTGCACTTTGAGAGAGCTTATGGTCCCAAACTTAGTGGACCAACCCTTATGTATCACATTCCCACCTTTGCCTCCAAATGTGGGAGGACCAACCCTTGTGAGCTGAAAAGTGGAATGATACATTGCCTTCATACTTTCCAGGGTATGGTGGGAGAAGATCCAAAAAACATTTGTTGGAATTCCATTTGGTGTGCGCAAATATGAAGCCACTGACAGTGTCGAAAGATGATTACAACTTGTGACCATTCACCTTTTCACTGCAAGATTGAGCAAAAGATTGATTGTATTATCAACCACCGGGTTGCATTGAGTAGTGGATAGATATAAAGTGGCTATTCTTGGAAAAATACTTTCCATCTAAGTCGGCCGGGTTGAAGAAGCAATTGTCCAACATTACTCAAGGAGTGACTGAGAGCCTATATGATTATTGAGAGAGGTTTATGAAACTTCAAGCTTGTTGCTCCTACCTGTCATTCAAGGAAGGAGATTTGGTCTATTACTTCTTCGAAGGCCCTTGTCATGAAGGCATGAGTATGGTAAATGCCGCATGTAGCGGTTCTAAAGCCAACAAGAGCCCAAAGGATGCGATGGCACTTTTTGAAGATATAGCTAATTGGATAAGGTAATTTGGTACAAGGTCTAGTGTTAAGTTCTTGGATGAACCCTCACACACACCAAAGTTTAAGAAGCAAGTCCAAGCTCTTGCATCTATAATGAAAGAGCTTTTGCGAGGAAAGGTGAACCAAGTCAAGATGTGTGGGGTTTGTAACCTCGACCACCACTCCGAAAAATGCCCCAAGGAAGTTGGTGATGTGCAAGAAGTGAACACCGTGGACTACAACAATCAGGAGAGACCTCAATTTTCTATGGGTCAACAATAAGGGTTCTGGGGAAACCAAGGCGAAGTAATGCCTGAACCCTATGCAAATACATAAAATATGAGGTATAGAGATCACCCTAATTTCCAATGGAGGGATGAAAATCAACCTTAAGGATAAAGGGGTGGACAAGCATCACCTCAACCTTATCCTAGGGATGAAGGTTCATCCAACAATCATACCACACTTTACAAGTTGGATAGGGAAGAGATCTTGGATGCCATTGGTCAATTGGGGAAGAAATATGAGATCTTCGCAGAAAGAACTAGGAGGGAAATTGAAGACCTTGGTACTAGAGCCTTCTCAAGTATCAAGAACCTTGAGATTCAAGTTGGATAACTTGCCACCTCAGTGAGCTAACTTGAAGCAAAAGAGTCTGGAAAACTACCTTCCAAACCGGAGGTGAATCCGAGAAATGTGAGTGCACTCAAGCTAAGGAGTGTGAAGAAAGTTTGCGAAACAGAGAAGAAGGTAAACTGGGCAGAAATTCATTTTTTTAATTTTTGATTTTTCATCCCCTAACTTGTTTCATAATGCAACTTTTAAAAAAAGAAGTTTGGATTTCAAAATTAAAAATGCATTTTTGATTCAAGAAGTGAGATTTCCTATTTCCTTAGGATTTTTTATGCAATTAGTACTTTCAGCATTAATTGATTGTACTATTTGTCCCCTAAATTGAAATTCCATTTTTATCTACATTGTACCCCTCTCTCTCTCTCTCTCTCTCTCTCTCTTCTTCACCTATGCTGAAATTTCATTCTCATGGTACAATTCACCACCTAATTTTATCATCTACACACTCTTTATTCTCAAGAAACACTCAATCACACACACTTTTTGGTGAGCTCGAAAAAAGTGAAGTTTTTCTCCCACCCATTAGCAAATTTTGCTTCTTCTTATGTGGATCTTACACTTCTTGGCTTCAAATTTTTGGCAACCCTTTGATCTCTTTGTATATATGCTTGATTTACCTTGTGGTGTTGTTATGAAAATTATGATTTTTGAATGAGCATGTGTTGATGTGATGTTGTTAGAGCTTGTGTGTCCAATCTTGTGATGATGAATTTATGGGAGTCTTGAATGTGCTATTGATCTTGAATGATGTGTTCTTCATTTGTGGGTGATTAGAGAGAGCATGAATCTTGTTTGCATGAATCTATTGATGGGTTGGTGAAAGGCATACATGATGTTATTGGTTGATGAAAAATATGTTTGTTTTAAATGGCCTTTATGCTTATACCATCATACTTTGAATGTTTGGTCTTTTGGGGAGAATGTTTTCTATTGGATGACATCATGGGCCACACATTGTGTATTATCACATTACCATTCTTCTCCTTCATTATGTTAGGATGCCTCCAAAAAAGACTAATTCGAACAAAGAGAAGTTTTTGTGGGGTGAGAAATGGAAGAAGCTGATAAAGGGGGCAAACCCTAAACCGGTAACTCCCATTCCACGCAACCCCAAGTCTTTGGCCGATGAGTTTATGGGTTTGACCAATATTACTGGGACTTTAGCCCGGAGATGGAGGAATTTAAGGGAACCAAAGAGGAGCATCTTGGAGACTAGTTTTTCTTGCAAGAGCACCTTGATGGCTCTAGGCTTACTTGAACCAGTGGCCTTTCTTTTGGGGCAGGTAGGCCTAGAAGGTTTTCTTGATGTGCACTCGAAAACCAACATAAGGTGCACTTAAGAGTTTCTAGCTACTATTTGGAAGGTCACAGACGAGGAGGGTCACAAGGCAATTAAGTTCAACTTGGATGACAAGGAATACCAAATGACTTATAGAGCGGTGGCATTAGCTTTTTGGGTGGAAGACCAGCCAGGACATTACACGGACTCATCGCCAAGGAATGTCATTCTGGAGACAACTAACCTGGACCGATAGGAACAATCTGAGAAAAAGCATGGCTATAGTCCACCCGATGATACGTTATGTTCATCGACTCCTTTCTATGAGTGTTCCATGCCACGGTGAATTGACGCATTGTCTGGGCTCCGATGTACACTTTCTTTAGGCGATGACACCAAAGGGGAACATCTACCTGGACTTGGTTAATATTTTTGTTCAAGAATGCATATCTATGAGAGAGCAGAAGAGTGGGAAGATTCCTATAGGAGGCATGGTTGGTCTTTGGTGCAAAATTTGGGATAACCTATCTCGCATAAGGCATTGGCCAATATGGGTAGTTTAGGATTAAACTATACAAATGAGAAGTTATCTAGGGCATTCATGGTGGGAACTACAACTTTGGAGGATAGATCTATGTAGCTTTACGATGGAGCACCTACTTACAAATTCATAGTTCT
Source organism: Rubia yunnanensis (assembly GCA_037428765.1). Lineage (NCBI taxonomy): Eukaryota > Viridiplantae > Streptophyta > Magnoliopsida > Gentianales > Rubiaceae > Rubia > Rubia yunnanensis. The sequence continues at coordinate 23,615,945 of CM075066.1, forward strand.
TCCGCAATCGGAGCGCACCTGTATCAACCTTGATACGAGCCTAGATGACTTCTTCATTGAACCCGGTCCACGATTCGAGAAGGGGTTTTATAGAGTAGTGGCCAACCCGGAGATAGACCTAGAAGAGGCTGAAGGGGAGACATCTTCGAGAGCACTTCCGAGCCGATCTCATCTTCCCACAGGCATTATGGATCAACTACACCTACTTGGGGAGCAACTCTCAAGTTCTTCCCAAGTGCTTCTGGAGATAGTTCGAGCTATTGGATGAGTGAAAGCACAAGTTGAGGAGCTAAATACGAGGGTGGATTTCCTTGAGACCACAATCCAAAGAATGAGATTCATTAAAAGGTGTTTCACTAACCACGAGGAGGCCAGCCCATTGAGGCCGGAAGCATAAGTATCACTAGTTTCCCTACTTCACCTTTGATTTGGCATGAGAATGCATAAGGGACTATGCATTGTTTAGGTGTGGGGAAGGGATTAATGAGTACTTAGGAATTCTCATTCATGGATCTCTTCGTGCATGCATGCTTTGTTTATTTTTCTTGGTAGATTTTTGGTTACTTGTGATTGGGATGCTTTTGAAAATTTTTGGTAGTTTGCATGTTATGCTATGATTTTAGGATTCTAGTTTGCATGTGGAATGTGGCTTTAGGATTTGGAGGTGTATTGGTTTGTTGCTTATCTTTTTTAGTATGAATCTCACTTTTGGGGCAATTTTGTACTACACCAAAAAAATGAAAAAAATAATTAAAACCTAGACAAGTCAAAAACTTAAAAGAGCAACTTCGGTACATGAGGAAAATCCCGGATAGGTTGAAAGGGCTAGGTAAAAGTGAGGCTTGGCCTCGGCTAGACTTGCGAGTCTAGGCAAATGTGAGAGACCGTGTGGGAAAATGGTGAGAGGTGAGCACATTTTTTGGGATAAAGGTAGGATGCAAATCCAAAAGGGCTCCTAGGCAAAATGATAAAAATTGAGAGAAAAAATGAAAAAAGAAACAAGAAACTAGGTTGACGGTACATTCGACTCCTTGGTTGCAATTAGTTTGAGAATCTTGAGTTATCTTTATGTTGCAACCAAGTCGATGGCTTTTGAATTTCCTCGGTGGATTGTTTTGCTTGAGGATTGCTCTTTGATTTCTTTTAGGACTACTTTTGGGTAAAGTAAGCTTGGCTTTATTCCAATTTTTTGTCACTTACTTTTTTCCATACACATTTACTTGCTTTGAGTGGTTTGGTTGCTTTAGAAAATTTGGGGAGTGAGAGAGTTGTGAGATTTTCACCTTCTTGGGAGAACTAGGGTAGCTTGGGAATAAGTTGAATGCATTGGCATTTTTTACATGCTTCATTCCGCTTAAACCTTTTTCTGCACCATTTCACATGCTTTAACCAATGCGTTTGACATAGTTTTCAGTTACTTTTGGTTGGCGGTTAGGCAACATTAATTAAGTTTACATGACAATGGGTTTAGACAGCAATGCTTGGTTTTCTATTCTAAATCATTCATTTTGTATACTTAATTAGTGATTCTTGACATCTCATGTTCATGGGCTCCTTGGTTGTCATTATGAGCACCGTCAGTAGGTCGCCCATGAATGCTATTTGTTACATTACATAATTGAAAAGGCCATTTGCTTTTAATGGTAGAATTTTTTAAGGTCATTCGCATTTGAATAGTAGTAGACGAAGGCCAAGAACATCAACGCGAGATAGAAGGAGATTGAAGACAAAGATAGGCGGCTTCGGAGTTTAAGACGGTCAAAGGAGAAAATGGTGAATCGTGGTCTGAGGAGTGTTTCCTTACTCCAAAAATGATCCATGAAGAATTATCCTTCAAGGATGGTTCCATTGAATTTATCTTCTCGAGTACTACCAAGTCGACTACTAGAACTCCCAATTCAGACTAACAGTTCACCCATGACAAGCAAACAAATTTCATCCAACAAAGCACCAGCGGTGAGTCATGCACCGCTTATGGTCAAGAGCTAGTGGCCCGTGACAATCTTCACAGCCAGCACTACACAAGAATCCAGTAGTTTTGTGAAGACCTGCACGAGACTAGCACGGGATCTTAACGAGGCAAGGCACTAGGCCGTGACAAAAGCACTGGGCCATGAAGCAAGGGAACGGAGAGTTAAAGAATTTGGCTAAGTATAGAGTCAGTCCTTGAAAACCTTCCCGAGCCATGACAAAATTTCTGAGCAGAAGCCACAAGCAGTTTGCGGTATGTGAAAACCTTCATGGACTGTGGGAAAACTCTGAGCAAAAATAGCATGCTACTTGCGGTCCGTGAAAACCTTCACGAACCGTATCACGATCACACTCTGATGGACTATGCTAGATCCCACGGGCTATGGCTATGAACATTCACAGACTGTGGCAGATCAGGCGTCTCATGACTATGTATGCTTCACGACCATGACATCTATTCCGGCCCATGAAACCTTGGCAGTTGACCTAGGGTTTTGCTACTTTTGGCATATTTTAGGAACCTACTCTACTCATTTGAGAGAGTTTGGATCATATTTGGAAACACAATTGGAGAGGAGAGAGCTTGGAGAGAAGGAAGAAGTTCCTTTTGTAGGTTTTGTAATCTTTTCTTTTCTGTTCTTTTTACTCTGTCCCAAAGATGTGGAATTCAAGTCTATATTTGAATTCCATGTCTATGGAGTAGTTAGATTAGCTTAGGATTTATCTTGGCACTTTGTATGTTCTAAATGCTTCATGAGATTTATTAGATTCATTATATCTTTGTGTTTATGATATTATAGTGATTGTTCTTGAATGTTATAAATGAATGAGTAGTAGACCACATATAAGAACACACCTTGGGATATACTCATGTATGGTGAAATTATTGATTCCCCCTTGGGAAGAGAAACCTGGATGTAAGAATAGATAGGGGAGAACGCGTCCGCGTGGGTGTGTGCACGGGGGATTCGAGAATGCTCTGACCTATTTGCCATCGCACAAGTCTTAGCTAACTTTGTAACTGTTGTTCGAGAGATTGTGGGTAGAGATAGTGAATAGTAGCATGCTAGGTGTTGTGTTGAAACCTAGTATCACAGATAATGTGCCTACGAACCTTGGGCCTTGTATATATAGGACCCGGGGAGTAGTTGCATTCATGGTGGAAGCCTGTGATGTAATAGTATGGGGGAGAAACAGACCTGCAATGATAGTCGGACCTCGTTGTACTCCCCTAATTATGATGGAGGTGCCAATGAAGGGTTATGAGCGCACCCATCATGACAGGGTTGGGGAAGTGTATGCCATCGGCCACACCACGTTTTGTGAACACACTAATAAGTCTTTTGTATGTCTATATATGAATGAATCAAGAATTGAATCATTAGAACTACCATGTTGCTAAATGATTCCCAAGTGCCTAGTAAAAATAGTTTACTTGTTTTTCAATTGCATGCTTGTAGTTGTTAGTTGAAGGCACCAACACCCCCTCTCCCCAAGTTCCATATCTACATTACTAGTTGTTCCTTTCACTCATGCAGATTGACGACCCACACGAGATTGTGTTTTAACTAGTACTTGAGCCCTAGCATCCTTGTGGACAAACTCAGGGCTTGCTGCTTCCTATCCCTTGGTAGCTTAGCAGTAAGAACGAGTGTAGAATATAAATCTCTATCTTTGACCCGTAAGCTCATCGACTCATGTTTTAACAATAACTAGGTCGGGGCAGGTCACCTTGCACCACAATTATGAAGTTTGTGTGTTTACTTTGTTTGTGTTTAATTGAAAAAAAGGTGGAAAACAACTCAACGGATGACACTTTGTAGGGTGTGTAATTATGATCATCCTACGGAGTGTTGCCCAAGGTTTAGTGAGTATGGGAGAAGAGAGGCTCAACGAGTGAGATTTTGTAGGATATATCATTGTGACCACCTTATGGATTCTTGCACTTTGATAACAGAAAGCGAGAGAGAGAGAGGTAGGAGTTGTTGGTTCCCAAGGCCGATGGGATCAAATTTGTTACACATGCCACGATGCTCCAAATTTGAGGTTTAGTGGCAGCTCAAATTCATGGTATGGACATGTATTGGGAAGCCAACACCTTGGGCTAGATAGTTGGATTTCACCAACTTTTCCAATGGCCCGAAACCAATCCCTAGGATTGGTTCCCAAATCGAATTATGTAGAAATTTTGCAAGCTATAGCTAATGTGACCAAGAGTAGTGATTTACTTCATTCAGAAGTGCTTAGCGAGCTTAGCGATTTGGGAACTCAACTATTCTCCAGCATTGAGAAAGTTTAGGGGAAAGTGTTTGATTTGATGAAAAGGGTGGGCCAACTAGAAACCAATATTTTAAAAATGAACCCACATCCGGTTATCATTTTGCAATATATTGAAAAGGAACATTTGTTCCCCAGCTGTCGGGCTTTGTATTGTATTGTTGGCATGTGTGTCTGAAGCCATGCTCCTTATTTAAACTCGTGTGTGTATTTCCGCTGTATACTCGACCACGTCCCTCTAAAGGCTTGGTGTGCTGTCAGCAACCAAGCTGAGTGTGACTCTTGGATTTCTTTTGAGGATCATTTTGGGAAAAGTAAGCTAGCTTTACACTTATCCTTTTCGCTTACCTTTTCCACATTTTACTTTTGGGTGGTTAGATTGCTTATGTTCTTTGGGGAGTGTGAGAGTTCTGAGATTCTTACTCTTTTTGGGTGAAACAAGGTAATCTAGGAATAAGTTGAATGCCTCAGTTAACTTATACTTGCACGCTACATTTTGCTTAATTCTTTTCATGTCTTCATTTACTCGAGGAGGAGTAAAGAATTAAGAGTGGGGAGTCTGATGTGCTTCATTTTGCGTGTGTTAACCATTGCATTCGGCATAATTTTTAGCTTGTTTTGTTTGGCGGATTGCTAGTATTAGTTGAGTTTACGTGACAAGGGGTTTAGACAGCCATGTTTGGTTTTCTTGTCTAAATCCCACATTTTGTAGACTTAATTAGTACTAATGGAGATCTTGTATCCACGTGCTCCTAGATCTTCCATGTGATCATCTTTAGTAGGTCCCCCCATGGGAACTTTTTGGTTACATTCTATGTGAAGGCCGTTCGTAAGGGCAGTAGAAGATATTGAAGGCCGTTCGCAAGGATGGTAGAAGAGATCGAAGGCTATTAACCTCTAGAATGGCCATATACTAAGGCCACAAACATCAATGCATGGTAGAAGGAGATTGGAGCCAAAGATAGGCGGCCGTGGAGTTCAAAGCATCTAGTGAAGAAATGGGGAATCATGGTCCACTGAGTTGCACTAAAGTCTATGAATGATCCGAGAAGAATTATCCTTCAAGGTTGATTCCATTGGATATTTCCTCTTGAGCACTATAAAATCAACTACTAAAACTCTCAAATCGGATGAACGGTTCACCCGTAGCAAAGAAAAGAAGTGCAGCCGGCCAAAGTACCATGGGTCGGCCCAGACCGCTCATGGATGGTACCAACGGTCCACGCCAAATAACTCGGCACAAAGCAAAGGTTTGTGCCAAATTATTTAGCACGAGGCAATGATGCGGGCCATGCAAAACGCCATGGGTCGTGCGCACAAGTTTTAATCTTACTTCAAAATCGGCTAAGTATAAGTGCAAACCGTCCTTTTTACGATGGCCCGCACCATTCCAAGTCCAAGATGTTGGGACCACCCGGCATGGTGTGGAGAATTTGACAGCCTGTACCGAGTTACTGAGCAAAGCAAGGGTTCTAAACAATGGCCCGTGCTAAAGAAGTAGGCGGACCGCGCCAGATCTGGCATCTCGCACCACCATGAAACAATGGGCCATGCCAGACGCAGCATTCCACGCCAGAGTACATAACATGGCCCATGCCAAATCCAGCAACCCACGCCAAATCCAGCAACCCACGCCAGTATGGACGAGTACATGGCATAGACTGCACCATCCGCGACGATTCGCGCCAGGCGGCTGTGCCTCACTATTTTGGCCATAACTCTTTCAATTTTCATCTGATTTACCTCTACCATATACCACAATCTTTATATTTTTTGAGCTATATCCAATGCACTAATCTAAGGTAAATAAGGTTCACAGATGTGAGCAGTTTATTCGAAAAAGGTTCATCCGCAAGAGGAATAGGTGACTAGGATTTTGTCCTAATTTTGTCCTATTTTGGGACTTCCGTCCATCATTTAATGGAATTTAATGGACTTCAGTCCCATTCCTCTCGATGATGTTTCAACTACCTCTCGATTCAACCCATTAGTCAAGGGATCAGCTATGCTGTCCTTAGACCTTACATAGTTAATTGTGATTACTCCAGTTGAGAGAAGTTGTCTTATGGAACTATGTGTCAATCGAATATGATAAGACTTCCCATTATAGAGCATATTCTGAGCCTTTCTAATAGCAGATACACTATCACAATGTATACATATGGTTGGCACAGGCTTCGGCCATCAAGAAATGTCCCCTACAAATTGAAGGAGTCGTTCTGCCTCCTCATCCGCCTTGTCTAAGGCAACAAACTCAGATTCCAACGTGGATCGAGTAATAATCGTTTTTAGAGGACTTCCACGAGATTGCTTCTCCAGCTACTGTAAATACATACCCACTAGTGGATTTCAGATTCTTTATATCATGTATCCAGTTTGCATCAATGTTTCCTTCAACTATAGCTGGATAACTCATAAAATGTAGATCATAATCACAAGTAAAATAAAGATATCTCAGTACTCTAGTACTTATCGCTTTCCAGTGAGTCATACTGGGGTTATTCGAGTATCTAATTAACCTACTTACAGTGTAGGCAATGCCTGGTTTAGTACAACTCATCAAGTACATCAAACTTCCAATGAATCTCGAGTGCTCCACCTAATTAATAGCTTCCAATTTGTTCTTTCGTAGATGAAAATTTAAGCCATTCTTGTTGAATTTCTCAAGGATTTTATCTACAAAATGAGACTGGGTTAAGGTGATACCATCAAACCTTCGGATGTTCTTTAAATCCCCAAGATCACATCCTCCAGTCCCATATCCTTCATGTCTAAACAAGAATTCAACATGTCCTTGGTAGATTTGATCATCCTTTTATTACTACCCAGAATGAGCAAGTCATCAACATATAAACATAGGATTACATATCCATTTTCCGTGTTTTTCACATAAACACACTTATCACACTCATTGATTTTGAAACCATTGGCAAGAAAGGCATGGTCAAACTTCTTATGGAAGTGCTTTCATGCTTGTTTGAGACCATAAAATGATTTCACCAACTTGCAGACTTTCCCTCCTTGACTGGGAGCTGTAAATCCCCCAGGTTGCTCCATGTGGATTTCTTCCTCTAAATCTTCATTCAAGAAGGCAATCTTCACATCCATTTGATGAACCTCAAGATTTCACAAGGCGGTGATAGAAAGTATAATTTTAATGAGCTTATTCTTGTGACAGAAGAATAAGTATCAAAGTAGTTAAGACCTTCCTTTTGTCTATAACCTTTGATTACAAGTCTTGCTTTATACTTGTCAATCGAGCCATTTGCTCTCAACTTCCTCTTGAAGATCCTGTTGTAGCCCGATGGTTTACACCTCAGAGGTAATTCCACTAGCTCCCAAGTATGATTATGTAAAATCGAGTCGATTTCCCATTTAATTGCTTCTTTCCACATAGGCCCCTCAGACAAATTCACAGCTTCTTTATAGCTTTGTGGCTCGCTTTCAAGCCAAAACGTTAGATAATCAGGACCAAATTATTTTTAGGTCCTTCTCCGTTTACTTCATCTAGGTTCATCATCTTCATCCTCTTGATCCTCGAGATCGTCAGGAATTACTACGCTTTCGTCTAGTGACTCAATGGTCCTCTTCGACGATTCGGCCCTTTCCTTGGCAGAGAACACATCCTCAAAGAAATTTGCATTTATTCATTCCATGATCATGCTCTTGTGAATCTTGGGGTGATGATATCCATGTACAAGGAAGCGATAAGCACTACTCTCATGTGCATATCCTACAAAGATACAGTAAACCATTTTAGGTGTGATCTTTAACTTCTTGGGGGTGGGATCAAGACCTTCGTAAGGCACCCCCACATTCACAAGTGCGTAAAGGATGACTTCGTTCCTTTCCACAACTCATGAGGAGTTGCTTTCTCATCTTTACAGGTATCTTATTCAAAAGATAGTTGTGCATTTAAATAGCCTCCCCACACAGGCTCAATGGCAACCCATAACTTTTCAACATCACATTCATCATCTCCTTAAGGGTGTGATTTTCACGTTCAGCCACACTGTTAGATTGAGACGAGTAGGGGGAAGTGACCTCGTGAATAATGCCATGTTCAGAACAATAGTCCCTAAATGGCTCAACATATTCACCTCCACGGTCACTTCTAATAACCTTGATTTTCTTATCAAGTTGATTTTCAACTTCCGTTTTGTAGAGAACAAATTTCTCAATTGCCTCATATTTGATTTTCATCAAGTACAAATAACACTATTTCATGCAATCATCCATGAAGGTTATGAAATACTTATTTCCTCATCTTGTTTGCACAAATATCGGTATGTATTAACTCAAGAGGTTTCATGTTTTGTTTGAAAGATGTTCAAGTCATCTTTGCTTCAACAAAAGTTTCACACTTAAGATTTGCATCAATTTTCATGTTAGGTATGTTCTCCATGTTAATTAATCTTCATATCAAGTAATAATTAACGTGTCCCAGTCTACCATGCCATTAATTGGAACACTCATTCATGTAAGAAAAAGAAGAAACATTCATTTCATCTCTCTTAGGAGGTACAACTATGGTGTTCAACTTCAACATACCATCTAGCTCATAGCCTTTGCCTACAAACATACCTTGCTTTGATAATAATAACTTATCATACTCAAACACTAGCCTAAAGCAATGCTAGATCAACACAGACCCGGACACAAGGTTCTTGCGAATGTTCGGCACATACAAAACATTCTTCAAAGTCAACTCCTTCCCAGACGTCATCTTCAGCACCACAGTGCCACACCCTTTCACCATGAAAGTTGAAGAGTTACCCATGTAGAGGGTCTCTCCATCTTCAATTGCTTTAAAGTTTAAAAACACATCATTGACAGAGTATATGTGCTCAGTAGCACCAGTGTCAATCCATCATTCCTTTGGATTGGAGTCCACCATGTTGACCTCAGAAATCATAGTACATACATCGATGCTATTCACATCTCATGCAATATTTTCAACCATGTTGGCCTTATTCTTGGCATTCTTCGGATTCTTACACTCTGAGGACTTGTGGCCAATGAGGTTTCTATTGTAGCACTTACCAGTGAACTTTGACTTATTCGAAACTTCACCCTTAGTTCCCAACTTTGATCCCTTCTTTGCCTTAGGCTTCTTCGACTTGGAGCTCACACCAGCCTCCACGAGATTGGCCCTTTCCATAGGCACAGATCCATTCATCCTCTTTTCAGAGATGCGGTTATCCTCTTCAACATGAATATTTAGGATCATATCTCTCACGGTCATCACCTTTTGCTTGTGTTCCAGATAACTCTTCAAGTCCTTCCAACTTGTAGGCAGCTTCTTGATGATGCAATAGACTTGGAGAGTCTCACATATTGTCATCTTCTCAGCTATCAGCTAATTGATAATCATTTGAAGCTTTGGAGCTTGACTGGACACAGACTTGGCATCAACCATCTTGTAGTCGAGGAACTTGCCGATGACCCACTTATTGGATCCAACTTCCTCACCCCTGTACTCTTGGTCAAGTGTTTCCCACAACACCTTAGAAGGCTTCTTCACCTGATACACATTCCAAATGGCATCATGAAGGCTATTCAAAATGAGGTTGTGCGACATATATACTCCTTAGAATTCCATTCTACCACGAGCATTTTGAACTTCCTTAGTGCTTTTCCCATCAACAACTTGATGATCTTCGTGAATGTAACGTTCCAAACCCATAGTGGACAAGTAGAAGAGCATCTTCTGTTGCCACATTTTGAAGTTCATACCATTATTGAATTTCTCGGGTTTTTCAGCATGAGGAACAGCCACAAGAGGCGTCGCCCCAGGGGTGGTCTTAGCAGCATCATTGCTCGACATGGTTCATGGATTCACACAACCAAAATCCAATGAATTTCCCACAAAACGCCGAAACAAATTTTTTGCATAAATTTCAACCAATTGCAATAATTAAGCATGCATTCTCAGAACATGGTTTTTCAAATTTAAGCATGCACCTGATATATGATGCATGCATCCAAATTACCAAACCAAACTTTTCTTAATAAAAGCTGCAAAATTGAACAAGATTCTGTTTATAGACAGAGGCATGCAATTTGCATATTAACATAAGGCAACAATTAATTGGCATGTAATATTCTTTTAGAATTGACTAAGGCATGAAAATATTCTGCAAATTCTTGATCGCATAAAAATATTTCACTACAATCATATATGCAATCATATGCACTTGTAATTCGAGTTATCAAACCTTTCAGCATGCATTCTCTAAACAATGATTTCCGCATGTAAATTGTTTACATTCCATGCATGTATAACCATATATGTAGTCACACAATCATATGTGAGGCATGCAATAACTAACAGAATGCAATTTCACAATTTCACAATTCGATCAACATAGTAACATAGGTATGCATCAAACTGTGTTAATCGGCATACAATTTTTGCAATCAATATAGATAAATAAACTTTCATTCGTTTCAAAACTGTTGAGCATATATATTGATAATACCAAGCAAAAATTAAATAATAAAAATTGAACGAACAATTAACATATACAAGAATAATAATATTTTATTAATCATTCATGCATACAATCGAAAAGCTTAAATTACAAATAATTAAAGTATAAATCACATTTTCAAGTAATTACAATGTGATGAAGTCATGAGTAATACTCGCTGCCCTTGAAATGAATGAATCCCATCGTGGACATCATTCCCAAGGGTAAAACCATCGCAGGTAACAATTAACACATAAGAGTTACCAGGTATCCACGCAAGGCCCAAAGGACTATCAGTGACAGAGAAAGAAAGAAGTGAGACTGATGTGCCCATTTTATACGGTTATATTAGTACTTTTAGGATTCACTTTTATACACTTTTGTGCTCTAAATGTGACATTTTGCCTTAAAGTTCTCTAAGGAGGGTTAAAAGCGACTTTTATGCATTTATTACTTTTCTAGATAATTTTGTGTGACAAGGTAATTTGTTTGAAGACTTTGAATACTACCTTTGAAGATTTGAAGATTTGAAGACTTGTATTTGAGCTTTTGAAGATTTGAAGAATTGAAGAAGTGAAGAGAAGAGGAGGATATGAATAAAAAAGAAGAAATGATGTTGGAACTAGAGCCCGTCGCGAGCCCATCGTGACTCGCGACGGACGAATGACCAGAAATTCTTCTTGCTTTTTGTACTATAAATACTCACCTTATCCTCTCCTCTAAAAAAAAGACGAATCGACCTTCTTCTTCCTGCATTTTTGTGGGTTCAAACCCTAGTTTTTCATTCCTTCTTTTCTTACTTTGTGTAGGTTAATCATGTCTTTTAATTATCTAGCTTAGTTTTATCTTGGGAGCAATGGATTGAAGATTCCATATCTATGTAGTAAGAACCATATCTATCTATTTAGTGTTTTTGCTATTTTTGCATTTATTGAGCTTTGAATGTGAATTGTTAATGGCATTGATGTTGTTGGAAGCTTGAGTATATGAATTTCTTGTATGATTACTTGTTAGGGTTGAGAGAAAGTAGCTAATTCTCCCCTCTTTTAATGTGGAATCCAAGAGCATGAGTTAGAGCTTCTTAAATGATGTTGGTGTGTTGATAATTGCTAGATGAATGTGATGATGTCGAACTCGTTGTCATGTTTGTTTTAGGTAGCAAATGAGAAAAGTCTATGAATTTCTATCGTTCTTGACTAATCTTGTGTAAATGCATGAATTGGTTAAATGCTTAGACACATTGTATTGTTTATAAGTGTTTCCAAGCTTGTTAGTTCTTCGTGCTCAATGCCATCAATGGGATACTTTTAGTTGTGTTTCGGCTAAGGGAGTCATTTGTGAGGTTTGACAAGAGATGGCGAATTCACTCTTGCAAACTACTATCTAAGAAGGTTGGAAGACTTATCTTCACAACAAGTAGTCAAAGTAGTGAATAGATTGTTTTGCTCATTCTTGAAGCCTTTGTTATTTAGCATTCATGTGTACTTAATGCTATGTGTTACTTCATTTATGCCACATGTTGTTTGAGAATAGGAAGTGTTTGCATGATTTAAGTGTTAGGAAGTTAGGAAAGTGACGAATTCCTTAGCTCCTTTACATGAAAATCTAAGAACATGAACTTAGAACTTCTTGTGCATAATGTGTGGTGATTCTTTCTAGATAAGTATGTTAATGTGGTAGGTAACAAATGTGATAGGATGAGTGAATGGTTCAATGATCTACATTTGGTTTGGAAGTGGATATCAATTGTCCCCAAGGCTTTATCTTTTTGTAGTTTTAAACCTCTTTTTCTTAGTTTTGTTTGACGATTTAGCTTAGTTGCTTGACTTTACTAGTTGTCTTGTCTTTTAACGTTCATAACTTAGGACCACTAATCAACCAACCCCCCCCCCCCCCCCTCCTCCCCTCACCCATTTACTTGCTTTTATATGTGTGTATATATCTACTCCTAGCCTAATATCAACCATTTGTGCTTAAATGCTTGAGAAAATCCCCCTTCTTCGTGGAAGACCCCGACTTGCCGCTATCTGCTTAGTTGTAGATAGTAAGCATTTAGGGCTTATAAATATTAACTTTGAGAGGCACGGCGACGGCCTCCCAAAGACTCAAGTTTAGAAAAAATGAGGAACTTTAGAATTGTGCAATTTTTCTAACTAACTTAGAGGCTCTATTTATACTTTTCTAAAAGACTCTAATCATGGAAATGTGATATTCTGATTATATGTAATTAGAGAAGAATATTCTCTAATCACCAACTCACCAAATCCGAGACATTTCATGAATACTCAAATCAAATCTACTAGAAATGGAAGAAATATTTGCACAAATATTCTTCAGCGTATTAAATATGGTAAATCGTGTATTCATTTAAGACAGGATATCTCACAAAATATGGAAGCATTTTGTTCTTATCTCTTAAGAATTACACTCAATCAATTCCATATATACTCTGCGGTTGGGCCTTCCAAAAACATCCATGCGGCTCATACACATTTTGAAAAGTCCAGAGAAAAACTACTCGGGGCCAATTTCCACCCATTTTCCTCTTTCTAGAGTGACATTTTAATCATCCATATCTCATTAACTCTTGATCCGTTTTGAGAGTTTAAATTGTCGATTTTCTAGTACTCGCGGAGAAGAACCCAAAAATGATATCCACTAACCCAAAATCTATTCGGGTTTAACTCAAAACAAAGCCCAAAAAGTTGACTAATTTCAACCTTTTAACCATCATTTTTCAACAATCCCCCATATGAATAGACATTGATGAATGAATCAGAACAATCATGCTAGACACAGAGTTTGACTTGGTGATAGATTTATTTCGACGACATAGATGCTGTATAGGATAAGTAGGTGTCACCCTTTGAACTTTCCCTTGAGAGAGTACACATAGCCCACTGGTTAGGAGGTAGACACGATGTCCTTAAACTTCTCCTACCGCTTGTGTGAATGACGATGCACTTCCCAAAGACATCTTTCCTAGACCTTGCACTTTCCTTGGTTGTTTCCATTAATTAGGCCATGGCACACGCCTAGTTCTGTAAGGTTTCTAAAGAATTGTATCCCAACAATGCCCTTTCGAAGCGGCCACACTTCTCGCTTACATAGGTGATTATTGGCGTAATGGCAGTTCCGTAAACTATGCACTCTTTCAAGTACTACACACTCGATGCCATGAATCATTAAAAGTAACCTTTATTCACATCACTATTTCTTCATCGTAGGAATAAGACAGGAGGTATGAAACCCCCACAGTGATCGTGATGGGACTTTGCAGTTTAGTTGTCCCTTCGAACCTAGATATTGAGATCTCCAGTCACATAAATTAGTTGTCCATTTACATAACCCATCATTTAATGAACTTTAGTCTCATTCCTCTCGATGATGTTTCAACTACCTCTCGATTCAACCCTTTAGTCAAGAGATCAGCTATGTGGTCCTTCGACCTTACAAAGTCAATTGTGATCAATCCAGTTGAGAGAGGTTGTCTTATGGAACTATGTCTCCATCGAATATGATGAGACTTCCTATTATAGAGCATATTATGAGCCTTTTCCAATAGCAGATACACTATCAAAATGTATACAAATGGTTGGCACAGGCTTTGGCCATCAAGGGATGTCCTCTATGAATTGAAGGAACCATTCGGCCTCCTCACCCGCCTTGTCTAAGGCAACAAACTCATATTCCATCGTGGATCGAGTAAGAACTGTTTGTTCAAAAGACTTCCACGAGACTGCTCCTCCACCTAGTGTAAATACATACCCACTAGTGGATTTCAAATCCTTTATACCGTGTATCCAGTTTGCATCACTGTATCCTTCAACTACAGCTTGATAACTCGTATAATATAGATCATAATCACGAGTAAAACGTAGATATCTCAGTACCTAGTTATTGCTTTCCAGTGAGTCATACTAAGGTTACTCAAGTATCTACTCAACCTACTTACAGTGTAGGCAATGTCTGGTCTAGTACAACTCATCAAGTACATCAAACTTCCAATGAATCTCAAATACTCCACCTGATTAATAGCCTCCAATATGTTCTTTCATAGATGAAAATTTGGATTTATTGGAGTCATTGCCACCTCTGAGTCATTCTAATTGAATTTCTCAAGGATTTTATCTACATAATGAGATTGGGTTAAGGTGATACCATCAGAGCTTCAGATGATCTTTATACCCCAAAGATCACATCCGCTAGTCCCATATCCTTCATGTCAAAATGAGAATTTAACATGTCCTTGGTAGATTTGATCATCTTTTCATTACTGCCCACAATGAGCAAGTCATCTACGTATAAAAATAGGATTACATATCCATTTTCCGTGTTTTTCACGTAGACACACTTATCACACTCATTGATTTTGAAACCATTTCCAAGAATGGCGTGGTAAAACTTCTCTCATGGCATTGCTTTGGTGCTTGTTTGAGACCATACAATGATTTCACCAACTTGCAGACTTTCCCTCCTTGACCGGGAGCCGTAAACCCCTCAGGTTGCTCCATGTAGATTTCTTCCTCTAAATCTTCATTCAAGAAGGCATTCTTCACATCCATTTGATAAACCTCAAGATTACACAACACGGTGATAGAAAGTATCATTTTAATGAGCATATTCTTGTGACAGGAGAATAAGTATCAAAGTAGTCAAGTCATTCCTTTTGTCGATTACCTTTGATTACAATTCTCGCTTTATACTTGTCAATCGAGCCATTTGCTCTCAACTTCCTCTTGAAGATCCATTTGTAGCCCAGTGGTTTACACCTCGGAGGTAAGTTCTCTAGCTCCCAAGTATGATTATGTAGAATCGAGTCGATTTCCCTTTTAATCGCTTCTTTCCACATAGGCCCCTCAGACAAATTCACAGCTTCTTTATAGCTTTGTGGCTCGCTTTCAAGAAAATATGTTAGATTATCAGGACCAAATGATTTTTTGGTCCTACTCTACTTACTTCGTCTAGGTTAATCATTTTCCTCCTCTTAATCCCCGAGATCGTCAGGAATTACTACGCCTTCGTCTAGTGACTCAATGGTCCTCTTCGACAATTCGACCCTTTCCTTGGCAAGGAACACATCCTCAAAGAAATTTGTATTTCTTGATTCCGTGATCGTTTTCTTGTGAATATTAGGATGATTAGATTTATGTACAAGAAAGAGATAAGCACTACTCTCATGTGCATATCCTACAAAGATACAGTCAACCGTTTTAGGTCTGATCTTTAACTACTTGAGGGTGGGATCAACACCTTCTTAAGGCACTCCCACATTCGCAAGTGTGTAAAGGATGACTTCATGCCTTTTCACAACTCATGGGGAGTTTCTTTCTCATCCTTATGGGTATCTTATTCAAAAGATAGCTGGGCGTTAAAATAGCCTCCCCACACATGCTCTATGGAAACCCAGAACTTATCAACATCACATTCATCATCTCCTTAAGAGTGCGATTTTCACGTTCAGCCACACCATTAGATTGAGGCGAGTAGAGGGCAGTGATCTTGTGAATAATGCCATGTTAAGAACAATAGTCCCTAAATAGCTCTACATATTCACCTCCATAGTCACTTCTAATAACCTTGATTTTCTTATCAAGTTGATTTTCAACTTTGGTTTTGTAGAGAACGAATTTCTCAATTGCCTCATCTTTGCTTTTTAGAAATTACAAATAATAGTATTTCTTGCAATCATCCATGATGGTGATGAAATACTTATTACCTCCTCTTGTTTGCACGAACTTGAGATCACAAATATCGATATGTATCAACTCAAGAGGTTTCGTGTTTTGTTTAACTTGTTTGAAAGATGTTCGAGTTATCTTAGCTTCAACACAAGTTTCACACTTATGATTTGCATCAATTTTCATGTTAGGTATGTTCTCCATGTTAATTAATCTTCTTATCGAATCATAATTAACGTGTCCTAGTTTACCATGCCATAAATTGGAAGACTCATTCATGTAAGCAGAAGAAGCATTCATTTCATCTTTCTTAGGAGTTACAACTATGGTGTTCAACTTGAACATACCATATAGTTCATAACCTTTGCCTACAAACATACCTTGCTTTGACAAGACTAACTTATCAGACTCAAACACTAGTCTAATGCCATGCTTGATCAACAAAGAATCGGACACAAGGTTCTTGCGAATGTCTGGCACATACAAAACATTCTTCAAAGTAAATTCCTTCCCAGACGTCATCTTCAGCACCACAATGCCACACCCTTTCACCATGAAAGTTGCAGAGTTTCCCGTGTAAATGGTCTCTCCATCTTCAATTGCTTTGAAGTTTGAGAACACTTCCATGATAGAGCAGATGTACTTAGTAGCACCAGTGTCAATCCACCATTCCTTTGGATTGGAGTCCACCATGTAGACCTCAGAAATCACAGCACACAGATCAATTTTATTCACATAGCATGCAAGAATTTCAACCATGTTAGCCTCATTCTTGGCATTCTTTGGCTTCTTACACTCGGAGGACTTGTGGCCAATGAGGTTGCAGTTGTAGTACTTGCTAGTGAACTTCAACTTCTTCGAAACTCCACACTTAGCTCCCAACTTGGATCCCTTCTTTGCCTTTGGTTTCTTCAACTTGGAGCTCACACCAACCTCCACGAGATTGGCCCTTGCCACAGACACATAACCATTCATCCTCTTTTCATATATGCGGTTATCCTCTGCAACACGAAGCTTTTGGATCATATCCATCATGGTCATCACCTTTCGCTTGTGTTTCAGATAACTCTTGAAGTCCTTCCAACTTGGAGGCAGCTTCTCGATGATGCAATAGACTTGGAGAGTCTCACACGTTGTCATCTTCTCGACTATCAGTTCATTGATAATCATTTGAAGCTCTGGAGCTTGACTGGACACAGACTTGGCATCAACTATCTTGTAGTCGAGGAACTTACCGACGACCCACTTATTGGATCCAGCTTCCTCACCCATGTACTCTTGGTCAAGTGTTTCCCAAAACACCTTAGAAGGCTCCTTCACTGGTACACATTCCACATGGCGTCATGAAGGCTGTTCAAAATGAGGTTGCGACATGTATAATCCTTAGAGTTCCGTTCTACTATAGCATTTTGAACTTCCTTAGTGCTTTCTAATCAACAACTGGACGATCTTCGTGTACATAACGTTCCAAACCCATAGTGGACAAGTAGAAGAGCATCTTCTGTTGCCACATTTTGAAGTTCATACTGGGAGGTCATCGTCGTACCTATCAAAGTTATAATTTATAAGCCCTTTATGCTTACTAAATACAATTATGTAGATAGTGGCAAATCAGGGTCGTCCACGAAGAAGAGGGATTTTCTTAAGCGTTTAAACATATAAGGTTTATATTAGGCTAGAAGTAGATATATATATATATATATATATATGTAGAGAGAGAGAGATTTATAAAAAGCAAGTAAAAAGGGGGACTTTGGTTGGTTGTGGTCCTAAGTTATGAAATTAAAAGACAAGATAACTAGCAAAGTTAAGTAACTATGCTAATCATCAAACAAACTAAGAAAAAGGGGTAAAAACTACAAAAGACAAAGCTTTGGGGGAAATTAATATCCACTTCCAAACCTAATGTAGATCATTGAACCATTCACTCATTCTATCACATTCGTTACCTATGGGGAATGCTAAAACTTCTCATTCGAAGATCAATATTCATTCCTTCTTAATAGTAATTTGCAAAGACAAACAACGACCATTTGCAAACCTCATTGATAATCACTTTAGGCAAACCACACCATAAAGGTATTTCATCAACGGCTTTATACACGAAGGACCATAAATTTGATAACAGCAAGCCTTCTACCAAAGACATAGCCATTTAACCAAACATAGCATTCATTAGGCTAAAACTAGAACAAACCACATTCAAGATTCAACCTTGCATTGCATCTATAGGATAAACATGAGAACAATCCATATTAACATATTTATCTAGCAAAAATCACAACACATTATGCACAAGAAATTCTAATTCCATGTTCTTGGATTCTCCTGTCAAACAGCTAAGAAATTTGCAACTTTCCTAACACCCTAACACTTTAATCATACAAAAACTTCATATACTCAAACAACCCATAGCATAAATGAAGTAAAACATCACATTTAAATACATGAATGCTAAATAATAAATGCTTCAAGAAAGTGTGAAATAGAGGTTCTTACTACATAGGTGTGGAAGCTTTAATCAATTGCTCCCAAGTACAAAACTAAACTAGATAATCAAAACCCATAACATAGAACAAAGATCTACAAAGAAAGAAGAAGAAATGGAAGGAAATAATGAAAAACTAGGGTTTTGGAGCCCCCAAGTCGGGCTTAGAGAGTTGGGGAAGAAGGGGGTGAAAAACTAATTATAGTACAAGAAAAAAGGAGTAAAAAGCAAGTTGCAGGGCAATTATCGCGAGTCGCGATGCCTCTGTTGTGAGCCGCGACCAGATCAGGAAGATTGTCAGCTCTCAGGTCAACATTTCGCGAGTCGCGACAAAAAAAAGTCCTGTTTTGTTTTGCTTCCTCCGGGCTAACCGTCAATCCATTTTGGAAGTTCTTGTAGTCAATTTTATAGTACTCGAGAAGAAGAATCCGATGGTACCACCTTTGGAGGCTGATTCTTCTCGGAAAATTCTCAGAACTCTGCTTCAAAACATAGATCATTCTTCACCCTTTGCTTTGCTCTCCTTTCTTCACTTTATCTTCTACCACTTTGTGAGTGGCCTTCCATCTTCTACCATACTTTTGAATGGCCTTCACTAAATCACTCCTAAGTGCTCATGAGCAATCTACAAATTAAGCTTACAAAAAGGAACCTAGATGCTCGTAAGGACCAAAAATCCATTAGACTAAACATAGGTTACAAAATGAAGGATTTAAATATAAAAACCAAAAATGATTATCTAAACCCCTTATCATGTAAACCTACCTAAATCTAGCAATCTTACAACAAAAATATGACAAAAGAGATGTTAAATGCTTAGGAAAATACATGCATTTGACTTCCCATCACATACCATTATTGAACTTCTCAGGTTTCTCAGCATGAGGAACAACCACAAGAGGCGTCGCCCCAGGGGTAGCCTTAGCAGCATCATTGTTTGACATGGTTCATGGATTCACACAACCAAAACCCAATGAATTTCCAACAAAACGTCGAAACAAAATTTTTGCATAAATTTCAACCGAATGCAATAATTAAACATGCATTCTCAGAACATGATTTTTCAAACTTAAGCATGCACCTTATTAAGTAGCATGCATGCATACAAATTACCGAACCGAACTTTTCTTAATTAAAGATGCGAATTCGAACAAGATTCTGTTTATATACCGAGGCATACAATTTGCATATTAGCATAAGGCAACAATTAATTGGCATGCAATATTCTTTAAAAAATTGACTAAGGCATGCAAATATTTGCAAATTCTTGATCGCATTAAAATTTTTCACTACATTTATATATGCAATCATATGCACTTATAATTCGAGCGGATCAAACCTTTCAGCATGCATTCTCTAAAGAATGATTTCCGCATGAAAATTGTTCACATTCCATGCATGTATAATCATATATGTAGTCACACAATTATATGTGAGGCATGCAATAACTAACAGAATGCAATTTCACAATTCGATCAACATAGTAACATAGGTATATATCAAACTATGTTAATCGGCATACAATTTTTGAATCAATATATATATCAATAAAATTTTATTCGTTTCAAGACTGTTGAGCATATAAATTGATAATACCATGTGAAAATTAAATAATAAAAATTTAACGAACAATTAACATATGCAAGAATAATAATCGTTTATTAATCATTCATGTATACAATCGAAAAGTTTAAATTACAAACAATCAAAGCATAAATCACGTTTTTAAGTAATCACAAAGTGATGGAGTCACAAGTAACACACGCTGCCCTTGAACCCAATGAGTCCCGTTGTGGACATTATTCCCTAGGGTAAAACCATCGTAGGTAAAAATTAACACATAAGAGTTACCGTATTCACGCAAGGCCCGAAGGACTATCATCGACAAAGACAGAAAGAAGTGAGACTCAAGTTTAGAAGTAATGAGGAACTTGAGAATGGTGCGAGTTTGCTGACTGACTTAGAGGCTCTATTTATACTGCTCTAAGAGACCCTAATCATGGAAACGTGATATTCTAATTTTTTGTAATTAGAGAAGAATATTATTCAATCACCAACTCATTAAATCTGAGATATTCCATGAATACTCTAATCAAATCTGCTGGAAATGGAAGAAATATTTGCACAAATATTCTTCAGCGTATTAAACATGGTAAACTGCGTATACATTTAAGACAGGATATCTCACAAAATGTGGAAGTATTTCGTTCTTATCTCTTAAGAATTATACACAAGCAATTCCATATATACTATGCAGTTGGGCTTTCCAGAGACTTCCATGCGGTTCATACACATTTTGAACAGTCCGGAGAAAATTACTCGGGGCCAATTTCCGCCCATTTTTCCTCTTTCAAGAGTGACATTTCAAACATCCATATCTCTCATTTACCCTTGATCGGTTTTGAGAGTTTAAATAGTCAATTTTATAGTACTCGCGGAGGAGAACCCAAAAATGAAATCCACTGACCCAAAATCTATTCGAGACCAACTCAAAACAAAGCTCAAAAAGTTGACGAATTTCAACCTTTTAACCATCATTTTCCAACAGCAGAAGCGCACTAAATGTAATAGCTTAAATCCAAACAACACACACCCACGGGTGTACCCCAGCGGTTGGGAGTTGGGTTCCTCATTGAGAGGTCTCCGGTTCAAAGCTCGGCAGCTACCGTGTGGGAGTGACCAATTCAAAGCAAGGCTCTTGGGCCTTGTGGCGGAGGGGCCTCCTGGTGAGCACCGAGTGTGGACGGCCCAATGGTCCTGGCGTTGGGCTACCGTGACTTACCCCCCTGACCGGGCCTGTGCTGTCGGGTGGTCGGGACGGCCCAGGGCTAGCCATAATAGCCTTTTTAAATCCAAACAACACTGTTAAAGCAACACATTGAAAGGAAAAAAAAAACCACTATCATCTCACTTTACAAAGCAAGGTTTCGTACATTCAACAACACACTATCCTAATCTCTTCCTACCTTATCAATCAAATATAATTATAGCGCAAAATGAAGCAGAGAACACATAAAAAAAATAAAAAATCAAAAAAATACCATTCTAGAAGAAGGTGAATTTTCCGGACTCTGATTGTGCCAAATCCGTCACGATTCAGGGAGGAAACTACTCGATTAACGAATTAGCTGCTAAAAAACAACGAATTTTGCGAGACATCAAATTGAAATCAACAATTGAAGCTGCAAAATAACATAATAAAGTTATGAACACATAAAGCAACAATAAATAGAAAGTTTCGGCACTCAATTCACAAGTTTATTAGCGTTATGAACCAAGTTGCTAACCTCCAAACCTTCATCTACAAAAGATATTTAGGACTTCTCCAAATCACTCCCGATTTCACATCGATAATCCAGTGCCGGATCAAACAATCAGAAGACCTCTAGGTTAAGCAACGTTCGGTAGAAATCAATGGTTTTGGCGAGATATCGCAATGAAATCAACGGTTAAAAAGCAAAACCTACAGTTTGAGAAGAGAGAGAAAATGGCGAGGAAAAGGAAAAAATGAAACGAAGAAAATATCTGAACTCATTTAATTACACTCTCCCTATTTACTACTAAGACCCTTCATTTCTTATATTTGCATATAAGACCCCAATCTCACCATAAAATATGGTGAGACGGTCTCACACAAGTTTTTGAAAAAATAAAAATTGTAGAACTTTCAAATTTTACCAAATAATCTCATCTTGGGTAAGTTCGATAAACTTTTAATTTCATAATATGCAAGTATTCACTAATAAAATGCAAATTTCCTCTATTCGTTTCATTGTACTCCGCAACATCTATTGACGTTGGTTATTTAGTTTGAAATATGCTATTACATCCGTCGCACCCTATCCCAAAATATTTTTACAATATTCAATAAATATGTTTGATTATAATTTGTAGCTACGAACAATAATGACATATAAAAAATTGATATTTAAAAATTAAATATTACGACGAATCTAATCATATCTCATACGATAAAATTATTGTTCACATACCTATTCAAATATATGGTTAGAGTTTAACACCTTTAACCATGAAAAGATTCTGTATAGAATAAGGCGTAACGGGGAACTGTATGGACAGATGGACTTACCAGCCTTGATCGTTACAAAGGGAGATGCTACCACATTGAGTCAGTTCCTGGAGAAGAAGTGCAATTTATTGCTTATGTAGCTTACCCTTAGACCTTTTTGAAGGACAAATTCTTTTTCCTAAACTAAAAAAGGGAAACGAAAGAATCTCAATTTTATGACAAATCCGGTCCGACGCGATAAATCCAGACCCGAAAAGGAAAAGGGCCGGTGGTGGGCAAGTAAGAGTGTTTTAAACTAACTTGAAAAGATGCACACTGAATTGATGATTTGAACGCGACTAGTGCTGAGTTTTTCCAATAAAAATGCTAATGAAATACTCTCCATGTCCCAGGTTAAATTGAACAGAATCTTTTTCACGCTTATGAAGAAAAATTTTTAATCGTTAATATGTTTAATTACGGATAATAACGGTAAATAAAAAAGGCAAAGTCTTGGAAAAGACGATCTTTCCATAGAGTTATGGAAAGACGTGATTTAATTAGAATAATAAAATGTAAAAGGTCTTAATTGCAATATTAAAACTTTAGTATGTAACATGTAGTAATTATAAAATTAATAACCTGGTTCATGCAACCCAAAAATTTTATCTTCATTTCTTCTGATTTACACTTTAAACCTTGGTCTTTTCATAACTTATGGAAAGACCGTCTTTCAAGAGACAGACTCAATAAAAAATTACTTTTTAGAAACTACCATATAATATATGATGATATTATTATTTATATATCTATTTAAATATGTCGTCAAAGTTGGACAGTGAATAGTGACATAAAGTGAAGTGTGCAGTTTAACTTGGGACAGAGGGAATACTCCATTTGTTCCATCCAAAAATTTATACTTTTTTTTAAAAAATTATCCATGTCAATGGAAGATTTTTATTTTAATCATTTTTTAATTTAAATTTAGATTTATGTAAAAAATTCAGGTAGATAATTTCAATTTTACATTAGTTCTTTTGCTTCAACTTATATGAATAAGAATGGTCGATTAACAGGCGTCTTGTCCATTAGCTTATGGACAAGTCACTTATTTTTTACATTATACAATGTATTTACATATATACTCTCTGTTTCATTAATAGTAGCACCATATGTTTAGGTGCTTGAATTTAGGTGAAGAAAATGAGTAGATGAAATTGAATGTAGAAAGTATAAAGTAGAATGTGTGGATGAAATTGAAGGAATATTACCAAAAATAAAAAGTGTATCAATATAAAAGAAACAACAAAAAAAATAGAGTGTGCCGGTAATAAAGAAACAAAAAATAGTGTGCCGGTACACCCTAATCATTTTACCCGTTCAAGAGACATGCTTGACCGTTAATATGTTTAGTTACGTATAATAACGACAAACAAAAAGTTACTTTCTAGAAACTACTTGTTACGATGAATTGTCTCATATATCTATTCAAATATGCGATTAAACTTTGATAGATGATAATATCATAAAGTAAGTGAGTAATTTAAGTTGGGACAAAGGAAATATTAAATTTAGAAAATATTTTTTTATTATATATTTTATATTTTTACATTCAAATACATATTATTACTTATTTTAATTTTTAAAATATAATATTTTAATTTTATTTAAAAAATATAATATTTAAAACAAAATTCATTCTTAATTATTCATAAGCTTATGAGCCGTCTTTCCAAAAATTTTCTCCATAAATAAATATCGGTGTAAAAAGAGGAGCAGTATAATAAATTTAACAACGGAAATGGGCAACTCTGACATGCCAATCTGGAGAATGGACTAGAAGATAAGAAAGCACGAAACCACAATTTTCAACGTTTTCGTTGCTGCTATCTTACGTACGTCGGTGCAATTCCCGTTGGACAAGTTATCCATTACTGGTGGGGTCGTGGTACCTCTTCCCTTTCTTCGGTCTGTCAACGTTAGCGTCATCCTATTTTTTCTTTCTATGGAAACTCGTCATCCAGTTTCTTTTCCCCTTTCATTTTTACAACTACAATCGGGTCTACGATGAAATTTTAGAAAACTTGGTTCCTTCAAATTAATGGTGTAAAGTCAAGGGATGAATTTTATTGGCAATTTTGTGTGAATTAATTTTGAACAGACTTGTTGGAACATGGTACTGCAGCAGAAGTTACGCCAAGGTTTTAACGGAATTCAAAGTCGAAATATTGGAGTGTTTTAGAATTTATGGTAATCGTATATTTGGCTATATATATCAGGCGCATGAAGCATAATTGTTTTATGGAAAATCCCTACTTATATGGAGAAGATTTATTCGAATATATGAGATAGAATGAGTTAAGGTAAATCCCTTTATTTATGGGATTTGGATATGCTTCAAGAATCAGATTTGGAATAGGAATATTGTGGAGATAATCATGGATATTCAGATCTGATTCGTGGATATAAATTGGGGACAAACACGGCTGCATACTCATGGATTTAACAGAGCAAAAATCTGCACACAGATTTTTGAGACTTTCGAGAAGTTGCAAAGAGTCAGAACACAGTGTTCCAACACACTGACCTGCCGCACTAAGTTCAAAATCGTAAACCTTAATTCTTCGGGAGGAGGAGATCCAGCGTCGACGGAGTTCGAGGTCAGAGGGAGTCTGATCAAGGCGGATCGGTAGCTAGGGAAGCTAGCAGAGTCCACACATTATAGTTAGTAAAGATAAGTATTTTGTAAACTGTACTCTGTACTGTATCTTTCTAATTAGTGGATTCATTCTGAACTGGGCCAGGCTCCGCAGATATAGGTGGTTTACATCGAACTGCGTAACCAAGTTGTGTGTCTTTTACATTTACGTTATTTTACACTTGGTTAAACTAGGTATGTTGGAACACACTAGTAAGAACTAGAAAAGTGGTAAAACTAAATTTCAATTGGTATCAGAGCTGAGTCACTTATCGTTCCCTTGGTTGCTTCAAGGAAAGTGAGATCCAGTTTTACCATGACGACAAGAGAAGGAGCTTCAGTCTCTCGACCACCACTGCTAGAAGGCAACAACTACAACTATTGGAAGGCACGCATGAGGGTCTTCATCAATTCACTGGATGAACTGGCATGGTTTTTATGTTGAGAATGAATGGAATCATCCTACTGAAGATGCTGATACAAGCTCTAAGGCCGTTGAAGGGGAGTCAAGTCAAAAACACAAAGACAAGGCTAACTGGACTCCAGATGACCTTAAAGAATCTCTGGCGAATTCAAAGGCACTTAATGCGATCTTCACTGCTGTTGATGAAAACCAGTTCAAGCTTATATCTACATGACACCAAGCAAAGAAAGCATGGGATATTTTACAGACTGTTCACGAAGGAACCAGTCGAGTGCGGGAATCCAAACTACAGATGCTGGCTACCAAGTTTGAAGAACTCAAAATGGAGTAGGAGGACACCATTGCCACATTCAATGGAAAACTCAGGGATATCTCCAACATGGCTTACCAACTTGGAAAAGTGTACAAAGAAACCAAGCTGGTGAAAAAGACGTTGCGATCTCTTCCCAAGAGGTTTGCGATGAAAGTAGCAGCAATAGAGGAAGCAAGAGATGTAGCCACCATGAGCCTAGATGAACTAATGGGCTCATTACAAACTTATGAGATGACGTTCCAACAACCTACAAAAAGAGTCTCCAAGGATTTAGCATTCAAAGTTTCTCCAGCTAAGGGAAGTCACGAGTCTGACAGCGATGATGAGTTTGAAAAACTGGCACTTATTACAAAGAATTTCTCAAGAATGCTAAAGAAGGTGGTTAACAAGAAATCTCAGGAGAGGTTTGGCGGAAGCAGACAAAAACAACAAGATTCGAACAATAATCGTGGAATGAGATTTGAACAAGGAAATATGCAGGTCGGGAGAAATCAGAACAATGAACCAAAACAGGCTGGACGAATTCAATGCAGA
This sequence comes from Rubia yunnanensis, assembly GCA_037428765.1. Taxonomy (NCBI): domain Eukaryota; kingdom Viridiplantae; phylum Streptophyta; class Magnoliopsida; order Gentianales; family Rubiaceae; genus Rubia; species Rubia yunnanensis. Next base: position 23,642,813 of record CM075066.1, read on the forward strand.
GAATGTGAAGGATATGGACATATTCAGGCTGAATGTGCTAACACCCGCAAGAAACAAGGAAGATCATATGTCACCTCTTGGAGTGATGATGAAGAGGATGAAATAGATGAAGAGGAACTTACGAGTAATTATGTAGCTTTTGGAGCAAAGGTCCATGATACATCAGAAGATCAGTGTTCCAACACACTGAACAAAGGGAAATCTGTATGTTCCAACACACTGAACAAAGGGAAATCTGTATGTTCCAACATGAACCAGGACGATGCTCACAGTGATGAAGATAATCTGTCTGTAAGTGATGAAGAGATCTATAGCACATACGAACAAATGTATGCCATGTGGGTTCAGGTAGCTGACAAGAAAAAAGAGCTGAATGAAGAAAAAAGAAAGCTAATTGAAAGTGAAAAGGAATTACAATCCATGGTTGCAGAACTTGGAAAACAAAATGAAGAACTAAATAAGAAACTGATTGCAGCAGTCAAGAGAGCCGAGATGTCTGAAGCAACTATCTCTAAATTGAATTCCGGAAAGGCAAAGCCTGATGATATTCTGGATATGGGAAAGAACTTTGGCGATAGACACGAGATTGGATACAGTAAAGAACCCGAGACTGAATTGTTCGAAAAACCAGTAACTCTCAAAGCAGGGATTCGAGAAGTAAAACAAAAGTATGGGAAGCCGTATCAAAGAAAGCCACTCATATGCAGATACTGTATGTACCAAGGACATGCTGAGCATCAGTGTAGAAGACTGATCAGAGATCAAATGACAGGAAGACAACTTCTGCTGTGTTCCAACACAGGCGATACTCATACCAGAAAATTGGTCAGGAAGATATGGGTTGTTAAAAAATCCAGTATGTGTTTGGTTGCTCACACTTCTCTATCAGCTTATTCCAGTGACTCATGGTACTTTGATAGTGGTTGTTCTCGCCACATGACTGGCACTCCAAAATACCTCACGAACATTACTCCATATGATGGCGGATATGTAACCTTTAGTGATGGAAAGAAGATCAGAGTAATTGGCAAGGGCGAATTAAAGATTGAAGGTTTTCCCGTGTTCACAAGTGTGTATTTGTTGAAGATCTAAAAGCAAACTTGTTAAGTATAAGTCAGCTGTGTGACGACAATATGATAGTGGAATTTCAGAAGGACAAGTGTGTAGTGAAGCATGGAGAAAACAAGGTTCTTTCTGGAATAAGATCATCAGACAACTGCTATTTGCTGGAACAAGAAGTTCGATGCATGCTTTCAAAGCAGGATGAAGGAATTCTTTGGCACAGGAAGCTCGGCCACATCAACTATAAAACACTGGTGAAAATCGCAAATATAAAAGTTGTGCGAGGAATGCCTACCTTGACCAAAAAGGATGGAATTGTGTGCGGACCATGTCAACAAGGTAAACAAATTCATTCTCCTCACTCTTCAGTACAGTTTATTACTACATCTAGAAATCTGGAATTATTGCATATGGATTTGATGGGTCCGGTCAATACACCGAGTATAGGAGGGAAGAATTATATTTTTGTATGTGTTGATGACTTCTCCAGATTTACATGGGTAGCTTTTTTGAAAGAGAAATCTGATACGATAGAAGTATTTAGAAGCCTTGTAGTAAAATTACAAACTGAAAAGGGAAGTCCAATAGCGAAGATAATCCGAATTCGAAGTGATCATGGTAGGGAGTTTGAAAATGAACAATTCAGTTCCTTCTGCGATGAGCTAGGAATCTAACATGAGTTCTCGGCTCCTATCACTCCTCAACAGAATGGCATAGTCGAAAGGAAGAACAGAACTCTACAGGAGATGGCTCGAGTTATGTTGGCTGAAAAGGAGGTTCATAAGAAATGGTAGGCAGAAGCGATCAATACAGCTTGTTATACAGTCAATAGAGTGTATCTTCGACCGTTCACTGACAAGACATCCTATGAGATCTGGAAGGGCAGGAAACCTAATGTTTCATATTTTCATGTGTTTGGAAGTACTTGCTATATCCTCAGAGATAGAGAACAATTGGCAAAATTTGATAATCAGAGTGATCCAGGAATTTTTCTCAGGTATTCCATCAACAGCCGTGCCTATCGAGTATTTAATCACCGAACCAACACTCTCATAGAATCCATCAATGTTATTGTGGATGATGCATAAAAGGAACAACTTCCAGACGGTGTAGAGGAAGAATCTGCCAACACTCATGTTCCAACACAGCCTCAAACTTCAGACAAAGAAAAGCCTTCTGTTGATCCTACTGAACCAAATGCGCACTAGAATCCTAACTCTACTGAAGCTGACTATGTTCCAACACACGACCATGTTCCAACACAGTCCCCTCCTACTGACGACCATGTTCCAACACATGACCGACCTGGTTCAAGCATGAGAAGTACTAGATCAGTGCCTCGAGTTGATTATCGACGACTGGCTGGCCTACACTGTTTTGTTTCTCTAATTGAACCCAAGAACTATAAAGAAGCCTTACTTGATGAGTATTGGATTGCTACAATGCAAGAAGAACTCGGTCAGTTTACCAGGAATGATGTGTGGTATCTTACTCCTCGTCCCAAAGACGTTAATGTCATTGGTACAAAATGGATCTTCAAGAACAAGTCAGATGCAGACGGCTTAGTGACCCGAAACAAAGCCAGACTTGTTGCTCAAGGATATACACAAGTGGAAGGTGTTGACTTTGATGAAACCTTTGCACCAGTTGCCAGGTTAGAATCTATCCGTATTCTACTAGCTATTGCCTGCTCTTTGAACTTTACTTTGTATCAAATGGATGTCAAGAGTGCGTTTCTAAATGGAGTGGTGAATGAAGAAGTCTATGTGGAACAACCTAAAGGCTTTGAAGATCCTCATTATCCACATCATGTATACCGTCTCAAGAAGGCTCTATATGGATTAAAGCAGGCACCCAGGGCATGGTATGAACGAGTTACTACCTTTCTACTTCAAAAAGGTTATCGTCGAGGGGGAGTAGATCGCACTTTATTTGTGCTTGACAAGTCCTCAAAGTTTCTGATTGCTCAAATATATGTTGATGACATAGTTTTTGGCTCTACTTCACCATCTATGGTACAGGATTTTGTCACCACGATGCAATCTGAATTTGAAATGAGCATGGTTGGAGAATTGACTTACTTTCTGGGATTGCAAGTTAAACAAGGACGGAATGGTCTATTCATAAATCAAAGTAAGTATGCCTTGAATTTGATTAAAAAAATCGGACTCAGCAGTGCTCGAGCAGTTCGAACTCCTATGGGAGTGTCTGATAAACTGGTAAAAGATGAAAAAGGAGTTTCAGTCGATCATAAGTTATATAGAGGCATGATTGGAAGTCTATTATACCTCACTGTAACCAGACCTGATATATGTTTCAGTGTTGGAATATGTGCAAAATTTCAAGCGGATCCTAAGGAATCTCATCTTACTGCAGTCAAAAGGGTTATTCGATATGTAAGTGGGACTTCAGAGTATGGTGTTTAGTATTCAAAGAATCAAGATTCAGAGTTGAAAGGGTACAGTGATTCTGATTGGGCTGGTAATGCTGATGATCGAAAAAGTACCACAGGTGGATGTTTCTTTATTGGAACAAATTTGGTGTCTTGGTATAGCAAGAAACAGAACTCGATCTCTCTATCTACTGCAGAAGCAGAGTATCTTGCAGCAGGAAGTTGTTGTGCACAACTATTATGGATGAATCAAATGTTGAAAGATTATGGAATTCATCAAGGCCCCCTAAGGATTCTGTGTGACAACACAAGTGCTATAGATATTTCAAATAATCCAGTCCAACACTCAAGAACCAAACATATTGACATAAGGCATCATTTTATTAGAGATCTGGTTGAAAGAAAAGAAGTGGAAGTAGTCTATGTTCCAACATACGAGCAACTTGCAGACATATTTACAAAACCGTTGGATGCCACCACTTTTGAGAGCCTTCGACAACACTTAGGTGTTTGTCAAATTTGAGGTAATTTTTACCAAAAGTATTTTCCTTGTAAATATTTCTTTTGGTTTATTTTCGTTTTTTCAAAAAATCAAGAAAAGAACAAAAATATGCAAGGAGCAAAGGTGTACTAAAATAGGAGTTGGTTAGTATGGTGTGTTGGGAGCTAATTAAGGAACACAAAGTGATGTGACAAGAAGAGAAAGGGCCATCATTACCATGTGTGGGAAATCTAAAAAGGAACTTCGCGGGAAAAGAGGTAAATAAGATGAAGAGTTAAAGAGGGATTCAAATACATTCTTCCGTCTCTCTCTCGGCCAAATATTTGTCTTCCCAAAACTCTTGCCGAAAAATCTTATACTCAACACTCCTCATCATCTCGGCATTGTGCGAAAGAATGTCAAGCCCAAATTCTCCGATAGAAGAAGCTTCGGTACCATAAATTATGGAGGAAGATCGGGGCTCCGTGAATTTGGAATTGGTGGTGATTGATGAGCCGAGAAGATATGTTGAATCGGGTGAGGCACAAACTTAAGATCAGAACAAAGGAAACGCTAACCATGAGGAGAATGAGGAGATAGCTGGAGCAGAGGCTGATAAAGCTGAAGATAAAAAGGAAGAGGAAGAGGCTTCTGTCAATAAACAGAGTGGAGATTCTGATGGTAAATCTGATGCCCAAGAAGAAGCTTCCGAAGGCCAGAAAAAGAAAAAACCTAAGGTAACTGGTCCTGATCCTCGTCCGTTGAAATTCTTGGGTTTTGAAAGTAGAAGTGTGGATGATATATTCGAATGGTTACAAGCAAATAGATATTCTGTGGATCTAAGCAAAATCAGGAGTATAAATAAGGATTTGGAAGTCTTGCATGTCAAAGTTAAAGAGATTGTTTCAGGCCATTTTTCGGATGTTTGGGATATCGAATTTAAGAAAGTGAGTTATCTGAGAGGGATGTATGGTAGACTGAATGGAAAAGAAAAGGATAAATTTCATATATTCTGTCGCATGTCTAGCCATAGCTATGTCTGGTTAAGGAACATTACTGATGAAGAAGCTGTTGGAATGGAGACAGTAAAGTATGGAGATAAGCTTCAGGTGGGATTCTTTGACATGAACTCTGCAAGGAGAATGGAAGAATTAAGGGAATCTATTTTAATAGTTCTGTCTGATAGTGAGGGGAGTGTTCCAACACAGACAGATGAACATGTGTACATGGACATGGATTCTGATGCAGATATGGGAGGAGAGTACAATGAGGATGATGAAGGGAATCAGGATGTTGAAGTATCTGATGAAGACTTGCCTGTTCAGATTAATGATTCTGAGAGAGATGCAGAAACTCAGTCAGAAGAAGAACCTGAAAAGACAGCTGAAGGAACAGGGTGTGTTCCAACACAGGATGTCCCTGACTTGGCTTACTCCAGTGATGAGGTACTGGATGAATTTTTCCAGAAGGCTAAAGGAAAGAGGAAGGCTGTCCCAACCATGAATTCAGCTAAAGCAAAAAGAAGCAAGAAAAGGCACAACAGCAATCCAAGGAAGGTTCTGCCTCCTCCATCTGTCACCCAGGCCTTCTCTGCTGTGTACTTTGATGAGAAAGGTGCAGAGATGGGAGAATTTTTCTCCGAGAAGAAATTCATAGCTGAGAGGCCATTGGATCTAAAAGCTTATCAGGAGAGCGGTTTCACAGATTTTTTAAAGGTGACGGGGATGACAAAGGCAGCTACAATTCAACTTCAATACAACAGACAGGTTGTTCTAGAGGTATACTCTAATCTTATGCCTGGCAATCTAGAGGTTACTTCCCCATGGTTTGACAGAGTGTATGTTAGGGGGAAAATCATATATTTATCTGCTGCTAGAATTAATATGATGCTAGGTCTGAAAACACCTAAGATAGGGGGAGTGTTTCCTGATGACTTGGAATTGACTGATAATGAGATTTTGGCTGTTATATCTGGAGGATATAAGGTGGAGTGGCCAGCAGTGGGATACTCACAAGCATCCTGCTTGACGTCTAGATTTTTTGGTCGATATCAAATAGTTGTACACTGCTGGTTGCCGTCAAGCAATACCACCGCATTGACTAGGGAGATGGCAAAGCTGCTATACTGTATTGGAACACAGAAAGAAGCTAACCTAGGTCTTCTCATTCAACAGCACTTAATTAGACAGACTACTGCACCAAAAGTTAATGATGTTGTAATTTATCCTGCCTTGATTTCTGCCCTAGCTAAGAGTGCCAAAGTGAAGGGAAAGGCGTCAGATGTGATAATTGATACTGAGTTCTTACGGCCCAACAAAAAGACTTTTGGCCTGAGACAGGTTCATGATCTACCGTGGAAAGCTTCTGGATCCACCTCGACATCAGCAGCAGATAAGAAGACTCGACTGATGATTATAAATGCCAGACTTGGAGCTTTAGCGATACAAATGGCGGCTTTGGAAGCAGAAAGAGCATGTTTGGAGGCAGAGAATTCTAGACTTGAAAATTGAATTTGTATGCTTAATACAGGGGGAGTGCTGCAGACTAATTTTTTTTTCTGATGATGATTTTGTTTGATGGAACTGTGGTACCTTTGGCCTCTGTGTGGTCCCAGGGGGAGTGATTTTGGAATGATTTTGGGTATTTGGACTTTGATTTGAATGTTTCAATTGTATGATTTTGGATTTCTGGATTTCGGCTTTCATTGGCTTATGTGAGTTCTGGTATTATGATTAGTATTCTGCTCATTTTATGATATTGAATTTGTGCTAGATGTTTTCTATGGATTTACAAGTCCAAAATATTGAATTTGTTCTATAGATTGTAAAGTCAAGGGATGAATTTTATTGGCAATTTTGTGTGAATTAATTTTGAACAGACCATATTGGAACATGGTGCTGCAGCAGAAGTTACACCAAGGTTTTAACGGAATTCAAAGCCGAAATATTGGAGTGTTTTAGAATTTATGGTAATCGTATATTTGGCTATATATATCAGGCGCATGAAGCTTAATTGTTTTATGGAAAATCCCTACTTATATGGAGAAGATTTATTCGAATATATGAGATAGAATGAGTTAAGGTACATCCCTTTATTTATGGGATTTGGATATGCTTCAAGAATCAGATTTTGAATAGGAATATTGTGGAGATAATCATAGATATTCAGATCTGATTCGTGGATATAAATTGGGGACAAACACGGCTGCATACTCACGGATTTAACAGAGCAAAAATCTGCACACAGATTTTTGAGACTTTCGAGAAGTTGCAAAGAGTCAGAACACAGTGTTCTAACACACTGACCTGCCGCACTAAGTTTAGAATCGTAAACCTTAATTCTTCGGGAGGAGGAGATCCAGCGTCGATGGAGTTCGAGGTCAGAGGGAGTCTGATCAAGGCGGATCGGTAGCTAGGGGAGCTAGTAGAGTCCACACATTATAGTTAGTAAAGATAAGTATTTTGTAAACTGTACTCTGTACTGTATCTTTCTAATTAGTGGATTCATTCTGAACTGGGCCAGGCCCCGCAGATGTAGGTGGTTTACATCGAACTGCGTAACCAAGTTGTGTGTCTTTTACATTTACGTTATTTTACACTTGGTTAAACTAGGTATGTTGGAACACACTAGTAAGAACTAGAAAAAGTGGTAAAACTAAATTTCAAATGGCTAGAATGAGTTGCTCCCAAATGACTTTCTTCTTTTAAAAAGTTTAAACATAAACTTTTTTTTTGAATACCATCCGGAGATGGGGGAAATTATATTAGGCCTTCCCTAGCCCGTAAATAAGAACAAAACATTGGAAAAGGAAGCCGAGGCTTAGATGTCTATACATGAGTGAACATTCTGCTTTGAAGCAATAATAATTGCTTCCAAAGGAATAATGAAATACGAGAGAGCTATAGAGGAGGAACATGGATTATTAGGCTATGAAGAGAATCATCGAACTTGTTAGTGAGTCGAATCAACGAAGCACAAGACAGTCAGAGACTTCCTCATAGCCTAAACCATGATAATCCTCTTCTAAGTGAAGAATCAATAGACAATGGGTGAACAAAAAACTGTGCTTTTCCAAGCCTGAAAATCCCATCTTGTTAAGTTCATGTCATCATCCTGATCAGTCCATCCTGAGCAAAAAACTCAACCCTGGGAAGAGCTCTTGTTGTCACACTGTGGAACTCCAAAAGATGGAGACCCCAGAGAAATAATTTGATGGCAGCATGTCCCCAACCTACAAATATGGAATATAAAATCAGTAGCATCCGACCTAATTAACTATCCGAATAGAAGGGGTCCCGATTTGATCTAGTCTAATCAAGCCTTGCACTGAGTTAGGTAGCACAGAAATTGACTGAAAAGATTCATTACACTTAAGCTGTCGACATTTCTTTGCAAGAGTATGAGCCACCAAGTTAGCCTGTCTATAAATATGCACAAGTTTGATATCTTTCAAGGAGTGATTAATCTCATCAGCTAAGCAGAAACATTTCCAGTGAGATCTATGTGGATCATTAGCAAAAAGCACTGCACTGAGGCAGTCAGATTCAATGCACAGAGGTGAAGGCAAATCAGAGGAATGCTGTATTGCAAACCGAATAGCCTTCAATTCAGCTTCCAAAGAGGAATTAGCATTAGAGAATAATGTGAAAGCTCCTATAAAATCACCTCTACTATCCCTAATACTCATTCCGATCCCACACGTACTAGTGTTGCAGCACCAAGAAGCATCTACGTTAATCTTAAAACCAGATTTTGGCCTATCCCAAGCAATTTTCCAGATTTGTGGCTTTGGTGGACGTTTGAGAAGAGGTAGGAAAGAGTGGTCTGCAATACCGAAATCAAAGGGGGAGGATATATAAACAGGTTTAGCACAGAAGGAGTAAAAAATCTGATCTCTAATCTGATGAAGCACTAAGGTAGATGAAGGCCTTAAGGAGTCAAATAAAGTTCTATTCCTCATCTTCCACAGATTCCAGAATGTGAAAATAGCTGCAGTGCGGACTATAAGAGAATGTAAAGAAGAAAGAGTTGGAAGGGTTAGGTAGCAGGATAATCTGTCCCAAACAGATGGAAAAGCCCTATCTCTAATCCCCATAAACTGATGAACAGTATACCATACAGTCAATGAGAATTCACATGAATTAAAAAGATGCTCTAAAGAGTCTTCCTGTTTATTGCACAAACAACACTTAGAGGCTAGACAAAATCTTAGTTTTCTAAGGATATTATCAAAAGGCAACAAAGAGTTAGTCACTTTCCACATAAAAGCTGAGATTTTCTTTCCAAATCTAGAGTTCCAAAAATGGTGAGAGGAGGATATACTACCTGTGTAGTTACATAGAGAAATGTATGTTTCCTTGAAAGAGAAATTCCCATGGATACCTGGTTTCCATATTAGCCTATCAGCTCTATGAGGAGTAAGCTTTGAATCCTGCAAGAGGGAAATAATGTTAGCTGACAGGAATGGTTCAATTTTTGTGATGAGAATAGCTTTGTTGGATATAAAATGAGAAACTGTACAGTCCCCATCAATATCCACCCTATTCTGATCATACATATCAGTAAGGAGACCAGCATCAAGCCAATTTGCAGTCCAAAAGTTACAGTCCCCTCTCCCTATAATAACTCTGGAATTAGCTTCTGCCGAAAAACTGACTGAGCAAATCCTCTTCCAGTTTGGGGATGTCCTATGTGAAGGAGGGAGGGCTGCTAGAAGATGAGTCCACAGAGCCTCAGCCATTTGAAACTTCCACCACAATTTAACCGAACATGTTTTAATTATGGTAGATATAGACCTAAAACCTAAGCCATTTTGCTCAGTAGGAAGACAGAGATCTTTCCATTTTCTCCATGATCTTTTAGATTTTAGATCAGTCTCACCCCAAAAGAACTTGCTAAGTTTTTTCTCAATGGAGATAATCAGTTTTTTTGGGTTTAAAACCTGCCAAATATGCTGTGGGATGGCATAGATACAAGACTCAATCAGAATAATTTTTCCACCCATGGATATCCATCTATTTTTCCAGTTACTAATCTTACTATCAATCAGCTCAAAAAGAGGTTGAAAATATATCTTTTTTGCAGCATCAGTGAAAATTGGAACTCCCAGGTATGAAAAAGGAAAAGATCCAATTTTCATTCCTAAGATCCTTTTAATGTGGTGAACCTTTTGAACCGAAGCATGCTTACCAATGTAGATATCACTCTTATTATAGTTAATAGATTGACCTGTGACTTCCTCAAAGGTGGACAAGAAAGCTTTTAATCTAACTAAAGTTAGCTTAGTTGCTTTAAAGAAAATAACAGTATCATCCGCATAAGATAAATGAGAAATTCTTGGAGGATTACCTGGTAGATCGAAGTATGACAGCTTACCACTAGCAAATATGAAGGACAGACTCCTTGAAAAGGATTCAGAGAAGATATTAAACAAGAAAGGTGATAATGGATCCCCCTGCTTAATGCCCCTAGTGGATTGAAAAAATCCCACCGGTCTACCATTAATTAGAATAGAAAACCAAGCCTGGGATAGATTTTTCATGACAGAGAAAATAAATTTTGCATGGAAACCAAATTTAGCCAAGACTTTGTATAAGAAGGACCATCTAACTCTATCAAAAGCCTTTTTAAGATCTAGTTTAACTATACAATTAGGATCTCTCCTTTTCCTATTAAGCAACCTTACCATTTCCTGAAGATAAATTACATTATCTGAGATATCACGTCCATGAAGAAAAGCTGTTTGATTAGGAGAAATTATCTTAGGCATAATAGACTTAAGCCTTTCCATAAGCACTTTGGAACAAATCTTGTTAATCACATTGGAGAGGCTTATAGGTCTATAGTCATCAAAAGATATTGGGGTTTTTTTCTTTGGAATTATGGTGATCCATGTACTTCCAATACCCCTGGGCAAGTTAGAAGGAGACAAAAAATCCTGAACAGCAGAAAGAAGATCATTAGCTATAATGTCCCAGGATTTTATGTAAAACTTGGCTGAGAAGCCATCCGGACCTGGGCTGCTGGATTTATTAAGACTGAAGACTATCCCTTTAAGCTCATCAAATGTAACCGGTTGCAACAATTTTTCATTATCTTCCTGAGTAACCAGGTTCGGGATATGATTTCGAAAGTGAAACTGAAAAAGTGAGCTTTCAGGAGGGCAATCCTCCCTCAGAAGATTCTGAAAATAATTTATGGCTTCCATCTCAATATCCTGAATATTTTCTAACCACTGTCCATTAATTCCTTTAATTTTTGTGATCTTTAATCTATTGTTCCTTTCTTTGACAGATCTATGGAAAAAAGATGTATTATTGACCCCTTCTTGCAGCCATTTTACCTTTGTCTTGTGTTTCCAAAATTTTTTTTGCTCAGACATAGCCTTAACTAACCTAGCTTTAGCCTCCCTGAGCTTAACTAATTCAGCCAGAGAATCAGTTTGATCACATAATGTCTCCTGATCCCTCACAGCCAATTCGGCTTGTAAGACATTGTCATTAATATTTCCGAAATGGTCTTTGTTCCAAATTTTTAAAGCCTTCTTGAGTCTGACCAGTTTTAGATAGAAAGCTAGCATTCCTGAATTATGCAAAGGAGCATCCCAATTATCTTTTATTACATCATTCAGCTCTTTCCTTTTATACCATGTATTTAAAAACCTAAAAGGCCTAGGATTGGAGGGATTATCACTACCTACAGTCAACAGCAAAGGATTATGATCAGAGCTAACCCTATTCAGAATCTGTATTGAAGATGAAGGAAAAGAAGTGGACCAAGTTGAAGTGCACAATCCTCTATCAAGTCTTTTAACAGTGGGAGATCTTAATCGGTTATTAGACCAAGTAAACAGGTTCCCAGCCGTATTAATTTCTTCTAAAGCCATACCATTAATAAAGTCATTAAAATCCCTCAAACTCCCAAGTTTTGGAGTAGATGGACCTTTATATTCATTTATTGATGTAATGGCATTAAAATCTCCAATAAAAAGGGATTCAGCATGATTATATAAACTGAGATCTGACCAAAGTGATTTTCTACCTGATCTAGTTCGAAGTCCATATATGAAAAAGACATCCATTGGTTTACTGAGATTAGAACTAGTTAGGTTAGCACCAAGAAATTGGAGATTATCACAATGAACTGACAGAGTAATACTTGAAGACCAAAAAATCCATATCTGACCATTTGTTGCAGAGAAGCAGTTATCAAAATGAAGCCTTTGTCTATATAACTCACACTGAAGATTATCATGTTTTGGTTCAATTAAGCAAATGAGTTCAAATTTGTGCCTATGAATGAGATTAGAGAGCCTTAACATAGAAGTGTCCATACCCCTAATGTTCCAAACCAGCATTTTAATCTTTAGATTTGTGTTACTCATAGGAAAACATTAGAGGTGCTTTTTGATCTAGTCATAATAGTGTTTTTTTGTGCAAAAAAGGATTCATTGTTATTTTTTGCTACAGACTTACCTTTCTTTTGCTTAGTAAGAGCAGTAGGCAAAACACCACTACTAAGTACCTGGTCATCATCATCATCTTGGACTGATGTCAGCAAGGGAGAACCTACTTCATTAGCTGGATATTCAGAATTAGTGACCTCATCACATGATGTTTCATCTTCAGCCAGAGGAAGGAATCTATTAGCCCTGTGTTTCTGCTGAGAAAAGATAAAGTTTTTTGCAGCTATAATAGAAATTAAAGGAGAGAAAGATCTTCCCCTTTTACTAGGTAGATCATCCTTTGCAAAAACTGTTGTACGAGTAGTTGGAGCCGATCGTATATGCCTGGTCAGTTTTTCTGATGTACTGGGACTAGTAAAAGGCACTTGAGGGGAGGAAAAAATCTTTTGAGCCTCAGATACAGGGGACTGTAGTTTGTGCTCATTCTCTATGTCAGAGATATCTCTGTGGATTTTACAGGAAATAGGTTCTACTTCATTATGTGACACCACTTGTTGTTGATCAGTACACTCCTCAGAAATCCTAGGGACCAACTTAGGAGAGTCAATGTCAATTTGGATAGGAATATCAGGTTCTAGTTCAGAAACTGGGATCGACTATTTTTTTGGGACATAGATGAACTTCTGGGCTTGAAAGTTTTTCTGCTTTTCTATAATTGAGACCCCTGAGCTCCCAGCCCTTAAATTTCCAGCCTGATTCATATTTAAATTCTCATTTACCTGCCCATCAGTGTTCTTTAGCTGAGGCTCAGTATGGTTATTAGGCTTACCAGTATTCTGAGTCCAAGATCTTTTAAGCTCAGGATGTAGATATATGCAGTAGTTATCCTCATGTCCTATACATTTTCAATGGAAACAGTAGGGTGGGATATCCTCAAATTCTAGGGGGAGTTTAATTACATTAAATTCATTTCCATTCTCTTCAATTCCAACTCTAATAGAAGATGGGAGTTTTTTTTTCAAATCAATTTCCACACACATTTTAACACAAGAAGGCCTAGACAAGGCCTCTGTGGCAGCATCGAGTTTAATGAAATTGCCAATTTGATTTCCCATGATCTCTAGCATAGCAGAATTGTAGAAATAAACAGGAACATGTGGAATTGAGACCCATACCGGGATAATGGACGATTCTGCCTCCGGCGAGAAGTCAGAAGTCCATTTCAGTACCTTCATTTGGGCATTGTTGAAGCTCCATTGTCCCTTGAGCCAAAACCTCTGATAGTCTTCTTTCTCCTGGAAGCGTATGAGGACATGGCGGAAATCTATCGAACCAATCTGGAACTTGCCCTTGAAACCTACAGAATTGAAAGATTCATTTAGTTGGACCATGGATGGTTTACCCCTGGCAAACTTACCGATCAAAGCATTCCGATAATGAGAGGAGAGGATTTCCGTGTCTTTACGACTGACAAGGCAAGCGATTTCTCCTTTATACTGAGTCTCAGGAATGATCTCTGGATTCGACGGAAGGCAATCGTGAAGAGGTGGAGGGCGGTTGGCCAAAGCCTGAAGGAAAGATTTAGAACCCCCGTGGATACCAGACGGGAGAGCCGCCATCGCGGCGGTGGGAAGGTGACCGTTATCAGTTGGCGGAGATGAAAGAAGAAGAAAAGAAAGAGAAAACAGTATGAAAACGACAATGAAGGATGCGTTTTGGCGATTTCGCACCAAAATCGTCACGTAGCTACAGTAAAAAATAATACTCTGATTACTTCCAAAATGAAACATAAACTAAAAATTGAAATGCTTTATTTACAATATAAGTAAAATAACATGTTGACTAGTCAAATATGTAAAAAATTCTAACCTAAGGATATTTACCTAAACCTAATGATTAAATCTTAAGAAATACCGTATTTTCATATATTTATGTAAATATGGAGTTTAATTAATATAATAAAAGGTCGAAGGTCTTAGTTATAAAAAAATTATTATACAACGTGTAGTAGTTATAAAGTTTATAACCCAATTCATGCAACCCGGAATTTTATCTTGATTTATTCTAATTTGAATTTTAAATCTTGATTTTTCCTTGACATATGGAAAGACCGTATTTCAAGAGACAGACTTAAACCTAATAGGAAAAGAATATTAGTTACAAAATATCCTCAATAACATATGATTATACACATAGTCTTGTCTTAAATAGACTAACCGTGAAACAGAGTCATTATATAATTGATGTAACCAATTAATGAGGCGAGTTGAAGTTTGTTTTTATTTATTGCAATGAATTCTTATAAATTTGATTTTTTAATGTGTATTGTAATATATAAATAATTATAATTTAATCTTAAATATTGTTAAAATGAGGTTTTTCATGATTGATATAGCCATTAATCGGTATAACAAGAGAATTTCTCTTTATTATAAGAACTAAATTTAAAAGACTAACTCTTGAATCTAGCTAAACTTCAATATTTGAATAATTGGGAAGCTTTTTAAAAATATCACAGCCACAATGAACAACTAAAGTCAGAGAAAGAAATTACCACAAGCAGACCATCACGGGTCATCACCACACAATTCTTATGCCTCATATGAGACTTTCTAACTGTAAGTTAGGGTGAGATAAGAGACCATAATGCAATTTATAGTAAGAGAATTAAAATTCGCAAGTTTAAAGGAACCAGGTCATAACGGATTATATGACGCTTATACTCCTACTTTATTGGTATTAGGTCGACTAGGATTTTTCCCCGGATCTCAAAATCACCGGGACTTGTGAAAGAGAGGGGATGACCCGTTGTTGCTATGATACTAAAGTCTACAAAAGTCAAAAGTAACTTAATTATATGTAAAATTGGTATTGATTGTGTAACTAAGAATGAGACTCGAATTTGTGGTTGAATTTGTCTTCAAATTATGGTCGAATTTGTCTTCAAATTGAATTGAGATTACTAAAACAATCTTATTTGTTAAACAAGAATCATAAAACTTGTAAGAGAAGTATCTTTCTGACGAGATCTATAATCATCTAATCAGGACCATTTGGTGGTTATATTGGGCCCAAACCCTTTGGACCCTTAATAAGCAATACATAGGCCGAGATGATTAGACGATTTCCCCCCCTAATTCTTACCTTCTTCAATTCTCCCAGTATGACTGTCAATTCTGCTTGGACCGGCGAGAGAGTTTGAAATGAGCTGGTACCAATCCAACCTTACATCGTCCCACTTGATCCCACACACCGTGAAGATGCCTTTTTCCTCGTGAACTCGCAAAATGTCTCATCTGTATTGATTAGTATGCTTCCATGGAAGAGATGATTGGTCACCAAGCCTTTTTTTCCCATAACAGATGGATATCCCCCACTGTTGCTGCTTCTTGGGTTAGGTCCTCCTATGTCTTGGTTGGTATTATGGCTCTCTGCTGTTACATCTTGTTCTGGGACATCTGTCCTTATCCGTGTTATGCATTTGGTGGCTGCCTTTGTTTGATCCTTGATGATTTCCATCGCGTGATCGATTGAGAACCTTATGAGGTCAAAAATTTCCATGTTCCCCGTGCACCAAATGACCCATATTACAAAACATGCTCCATATCTTTCTTCCGTGGGGCTATTTTGAACCATTGACTCAGTTGTTCTCTTAAGGATGTCAGTTGTCCTCTGTTGAAATCTAACTCTAGCCTGCTTAGCCACCACACTCTCTTTGCAAACTCACATCAAAACAACATGTGTTCTACTGATTCTTTACCCCATTGAGCAGACCTGGCACATTGTTCATATATTCAACCCTCTTTTCCGTAGATTTGGGTTGGTGGGGCAAGCCCCTTATACCATCCTCCAAATCAGGAACTTAACATTTCTAGAATGTTTCTTTGTCTGGGCGACCTGTTGTAGAAATTGATGGTGACAGGCTTTGCTTTAACTCACACGTAGCGTGATACCCTTATTTGACAGTGTATATTCCAAGAGGCTCCTTATCCCACACCTTCTAATCGTTTTCCCTCACTGGGGGACCATAATTTTGAAAACATCCTTGACCGTATCTGGTGGAAACAACACCCGTAGTAGTGGCAGTCTCTATGCCTTGTTTATGTCAATGAGGTAACTTACCTTGAAACTCAAAATTGGCGGGATGCTTTGTTCTAGCCGGTTGGGTTTACATGTTTTGAGATCTAACATGCTTGGATGTCCACTATGGTTTTCTTTACGATCTTCCACTTTAGATGTTGATTTATGTGCTCAATGTCCCTTACGAGGCCCCTTCATCCCAATGAGTCTATCGACTTCTGTTTGGTAAGTAGGGGGTCCTACTGCTGACAGTACTTAGGTAGGGAGAATTTGGAGAACAATGACTCCTTATTCATGAGGAGTGACAATACTTGCTTCACCGTATCAGTGGGTTCATTTGTGCAATTAATCGCATCCCCGTCCCATTTTGAGGTGCATATCTTTTGCCATGTTTTCCAGTGAATTCCTCTTCCTTTAGGGTTGTCTTCCCATATAAACCTTACCATGTATTTATCCACCTCCTTTGTTATTTTTATTGGGATCATGACAGTTCCAATGGTGTATTGGGAAAATACTGTGATAGCATGTTTACATAGAGTGATTCTGCCCATGACCGATATGTCGCTTCTCCCACAGACCATTGTCTTTGAGATAATCTTCAAGTGCAAGATTTTGAACATTCTGATCTTTGAGCCCTCAAAGTTTAGGTTATGTTATCGATACTCCCCCTATAAAAGGTCGGGCTTGATGTTGGTGGTTAATTTGATCATATTTGTTGCGAACAAATCAACATTTAGGCTTCTTAGAAACAATTATTTGTCAAAGTTTTGCCTTTTAACCCGAGTAGTGCGCGAACAGATTTAGAGTGGAAGCTAACTCTTGACTCCTGGCTATGTGACCTTAAAGACGGGTATACAATCATATGAAAACATTAGGTTTGACACTCATGGTACTCCTCCACCACACTTCACACCCGTACATGCATTTTGGAAGGGTGCCGAGGATATCCTTAATGATAGTGCTTCCTGGAAAATTCCAGAAACCTCCACGACACTTAATCATATGCTTCATTCATATCTATTTTAAATGCAGCTATAACATTCTTTCCTTTTTTATGCTTCCCATGTTCTCTATCATCTTGTGCGTTGTTAATGAGTTCTCTATTATAGATCTACCCGGGACAAAGGCAGCCTGATTATTGGAGATTAGGTATTTATTTTCCATGATCTTCACTATTATCTTGTACAAAGCATTGAACAAGCTAGTTGGTCGCAAATAAGAGGGTTTGGTTGCTACATTAACTTTCGGGATAAGTGTGTTGTTGGCGGTTTTCCACTCATCCAGCATTATTCCCGAAGTAAAAACACTTCTTGACTGCTATTGTTATTTCCTCGCCCACCTTGTTTCATTAGTGCTAGTAGAAGCCCGCTGGAATGTCGTCTGGTCCTGGTGACTTCCATTTCTCGATTTTAAATACCACATTTTTACCTCATTCATTGTAACAGGAGCTGAGATATTCTTCCGCTGCTCGCTGCTTACCTCCAGCTTGATAAGCTTAAGAAAATCCACTAAGCTTGATTGGTTGAATGCCTCATGCGGCATGTCTGACTCCTTCACAAACAACGTACTCACATGATCTACCACAAGTTCATGCAGTCTTCCTTTGTCCATCTCCCAGACCCCGGTGTTATCCTTTAATTGCATGATGTGGTTTCTTCATTGCCTTTTCCGTACCCATTTTAAGAAAAATCTTGTATATTTGTTACCATCTCTAAACCAGTCGACTTTTGCCCTTTGTTTCAAGAAATCTAACTTTTGAGAGAGAAGATCATCCAGCTGATCTAAGCACTCTTTTTCCACCTCAAAATCATCCCACAACTGAAATCTTTGGATCTCGTTCCATTTCCATTGAATTATTTTCTCGAGACAACTAACATTTTCCTTGCTCCAGTTGCTTAGCCTCTGCATTGTTGTTGTCAGCCTCACTTTGAGAGTTTCCTTTGACCTTTGTTGTTGATTTGGTTTGAGCCTGTGCGCCCCACCTAGGTTGCGCCACACCGATTGGATAATTTCTTTAACCTCTCTTGTATGCACCCAGGAGGATTTGAACAATGGTTTGCTATTTCTGTAGGCCCTTCTATCATGGTGATGAGTGTGGAGGGTAAGTGGTCCATGATCCGACCTCATAATTGCGTGGTTTTCCAACATGTACCTAGGTGATGTGATTCAGATTCAATAATAATAATGATATTGAGCTGTAGGAAGAGTTCTTGCAATAATCTCCCAAATTGTATCCGTGGATTGTATTTGGGAGAAAGTCTACGATGGTAAAGTTAAAATCTGTTGCTGAATACTAGAATGCTGCTATCGTTACTTACATTGGTTCTTTCCTCTGGCTTTCATTTATAGGGCTAGTTCCCCTGTACTCTCGGTTGTTTGTGCCCACGTTATACATGTTGATTTACCCGCTATCATGTGCCACGATTCAGAACTCATGGCTAATGCATTGCGTTACATGAGTTTATCTCTTACGAGCTCATGATCTTCATGCTATGTTATACGAAGTTATCATTTCGTGTTCTTTATATTGGTTCTTCTGAGGTGGTCACCTTGGTTTACTGTTCGTGGTGCTTCACTTCCGTGCCTTTCCCATGTACTTACCTCTCTTATACCATAAGCCCTCCTAGTCGTGGAGGGCAGAGAGTGTAAGAATGGGAAGCACATTGTGCTCCAAGGGGGGATAATCATCGTGTACAGATATCTTGATTATTGTGATTCACATACGAGACATCCTTCACAGGTTAAAATTTATGTATTATGCCCCCAATGTGAATAACATGTTGTGGTCCTAACATTTCGGACACCTGTCAATATCAGGCACTTTGGTAATTGCACTGCTTCCACTATTTTCCTATAAAAGCCTCACTTTCTCCATATGTTATATAGGTGAGATTTATTTATCTGATCTTGCGATCAGAGATAGTCTACTTGATATATGTTATTGCTAGTCAAGGTATTTGTATTCATCCTCTAGTTTGACTTCCTATCTGAATTATACTTACGAATTCCTAATTTTGTTTTTCTTCGTCAGGGTATATGGTTCTTTCAAAGATATATGTTATCATGCCGTCTAATATTATTCCACCATCTAAATCCAAGATTGATGCTTCAGTGGTTCTTCAGGGCGTAGGCCAAGGAGAAAAATGTAATCTTCTTCAAGTAAGTGCCGATTATTTCTCTGATAATGTTGGAAAGGTTTGGAAAAAGTCTCGTACCATTTCTTCCTTTCGAGAGAGAGGTGGACATGTGAGTTGTCCCATCGATGTGTCTACCCGTTATGCCATGGTATGGTGTCGCACAATATGCTTTAGATATAGGATCTTGAGCTTCATGTCATGATGTTCATCTTGGTTTGCAAGTTATTGCTGATTTGTCTGCTATGTCGAGTCATTTAAAGGAGGTGGATCCTTTTATTCATGAACTTAGTAATATGAAGAGCAAACTAGATGATGCTCGCAAGCATCTTAGTAATATGAAGAGCAAACTAGATGATGCTCGCAAGCATCTTTGTATATCTAAGGAAGAGGTTTCACGACAGCAACGTGAGATTAAACGTTACGAGAATGCAAGGTATCCCAATACTGGTTATTCCCGAGCTGTAGTTCAACGGGTTTTACAGTCCCGTGGATTTTGTAAATTTATTTCTGAGATTGCAGATTCTGCTTGTGATCTTGAGAAGTTTCTTTGTTATGAGTTAATACGGGCATCTAACCCTAGTCATGTGCGCAATCTTCCACTTATGTTAGATATAAAATGAGGCTAATTCTTGGAATGAAGTTGATCGACTGTACCGAGCCAAGGTAAATAATTGTGCTTTTTCATTTCCACTTATGGATTTCTTGGAAGGGCTTACTAAAACGCTTAACATAGAGGAATTACGTACCTGTACCGTAGATGCACGAAGGCCTGACTTCCAGATTGTGGATGAGACGACTATTGGGAACCCAAAGGCTTCATCCTTGAATGATCAAGTTTGTGAATGATACTTTATCTAGTGTATGAATACTATGTAAATTTTGGTTGTCGAAATTCTGGTTGTGGATCTTCTACTGATGTGTTGTTATTTCTTCCTTGCCTTTATGATTTTTTCCTTCTTTTTAGGTTCTTGTTTCGTATGACAAGGGTGGATGTTCTTCGGATGCTGAGATCAAATTTTTGTCTGGAGTTCCTACCTTTCAGAATTATTTGAGAGAAATGTGTATTGCTTGTTTTACGATCTCCCGAATTAGAAATATAGTGTCTGAACAACATATAAATGTTAGGCCATCTGCAGTTTAGTTTCTATTAGATTTGAGTTCAACTCTCAGAGGGAACCTATCGATGCTCAATCCAGGATGTGTCATTTGTTTCTTTGTGATAACTTGGTTGCGGCCATTTGTGGAAGCCTAGATAAGCTTGTCGAACTTTACAAGTATTTTATAATATTATACCTTGTATCTCATAGGGAAAAATGAATATCCCGTGCAGGAGGATCCTTAGAAGATGTGCTGAATCAATGTATAGAGCTTGCCTCGTCGTTGGAGAAGAGGAATGACACATATAAGGCTTGTATTGCTAAGTTGACGAGTGATTATCGAGAGGTGGTTGCTGCTTGTTCCCTTCAGCAAGATGGGTTGCGTCATCGAGAACAAGAATGGAGATGAAAATTTTCATTTATTGTGGCTGAGTTGTAGCAAAAAAGTGCGATTCTAGAAAGGACTCTAGTACATGTTGAAATAGTTTATTAGATGCTTGATACTATTAAGGATGAGCTGTGTTCCACCAGGGCTTTGGTAGCGGAGTGGCAGTCTATATTTGCCACACAACAAGCTTTGACTTTAAGCCTGAAGGAATCAAACGCGGCTAATGGAGGAAAACCAAAGCTTAGCAGTGGTGAATCGTAGATAGGACAAGGCCTTAGTTCTTCTCAGCCATCCTTATCAAATGATGTTCATAAGAGACTTGCTAGAGCCTCCAATTCTAGTGAAATTTCATCCTATCTAGACATTGAGAAAGATGTACATAATTACGTGAAGAGGTTTGAAGAAGACAATGACGCGTTTCATCGAAGTGTGTCAAAATATAAAAAACTAGTAAATTTTATGAGCACTCAAATTAACCGAGATGAGTATGGTCCAATTGAAAATTGGAGGTCCTACTATCAGTAGCAGTTATGTAGGTTGTGCTGGCTGAATCAACAAGACCATCCCTCTTATAGAGAGATATGGAGTATTTGCTCGAGCAGTTTGAAGATACGAAGAAAACAAGCGATATTTAAGAAAAATTTACCTTAGAGGATTTGTGTTATTATCTTATAGTTTATCTTTCTTTTATGTCATCTGATGTATGACATGTTAAGCCTTAATCCCTTATTGATGTGTGATCTGCTTAATTATACCTGCGTTAACCGTTGCATTTGGCATACTTTTTAGCTATTTTTATTTGGTGGATTGCTAGTATGAGTTGAGTTTACCTGACAGGGGGTTTAGACAACCATGTTTGGATTTCTTGTCTAAATCCTGCATTTTGCAGACTTAATTGGTACTAATGGACATCTTGTTTCCACAGGTTCCTTGATCTTCCTTGTGATCATCTTTAGTTAGTTGTTTGTGGTTACTTTATTTTTACATTCTATGTGAAGGCCGTTCATAAAAGTGGTAGAAGATATTGAAGGCCGTTCAAAAGGACAGTAGAAGAGACAAAGTATATTCACACTATAATGGTAGTAGGTAAAGGCCATAAGCATCAATGCATGGTAGAAGGAGATTGAAGCCAAATAGAGGCGGCAATGGAGTTCAAAGCGGCCAACGAAGAAACAATGAATCGTGGTCTAATGTGTTGTGCTTAAGTCAGAGAATGATCTAATAAGAATTAGCCTTCAGGGCTGGTTCCATTAGATTTTTCTTGTCGCGCACCATAGAATCGACTACTAAAACTCTCAAATCGGAGTAACAGTTCACCCGTAGCAAAGGCAACAAGTTCAGCCGGCCGAGGCACAAATGGGTCGGTTTGGGCCGTTAATAGTTGGCACCAATGGCCAACACCAAAGGAGCCCACAACAAGAAGACCAACACGAGGCTATGGCACGCCCGACACTAGATGGCACGGGGTGCAAGCATGAGGCTAAGTCCCACTCCACACGGCTAAGTATGAGAACGAGACATCCCATTTTCGACCTCCCGCGCCATTTCAAGTGCAAAATACTAAGACCAGTCATCGGGGTATGGGAATCACATGGCCTGCTCCAAAGTTCTGAGCGAAGCACCCTTCCCGACCACGGCCTGCGCCCTCGATCACGGGTGCGGATCAGAAGCCCCAATTTTAGCACTCTGATGGTAGCCCGCGCCAGAGGGACATCGCAACTAGCGCCAGACTCCACGCCCCACACCACTTGAAGATCTTTGCCACACACCAAAATGGGCGCCCCACGCCACATGAAAATGCACGACCCACGGCAAGGACAAGCCACGGGCCGCACCATTTGATGGCCTGCGCCAGGCGGCAGCTAAGCTAGGGTTTACCCTAATTTGTCCGATTTGGGCCTATTTTCAGTCACAATCCGCTACTACTATAAATATAGCTTTAGTATACTAGTGTTTCATATCATATCTTTAGTTTTGTAGTTAGAAGAGCAACTCTAGAGAGAGAAAAACTCTCCTTTTCTTTTCTTTATTTTGCTTTGATTCTAAGATGTGGAATTCCAATATTTGTTTGATGGTTTGATAACATTCATATACTTAATAATCGTCAAATTATAATTTATTTTTTTATTATAATTAACAAATATATTTATACATACATATATATATATACATACATATATAGATATATATATACATACATATATATATATACACACACATATATAGATATATATATATATATACATATATAGATATATATATACACAGATAGATATATATACATACACAGATAGATATATATATATATATACATACACATATATATATATATACATACACAGATATATATATATATACATACACAGATATATATATATACATACACAGATATATATATATATATATACATATAGAGATATATATATACATATAGAGATATATATATATATATACATATAGAGATATATATATATATACATATAGAGATATATATATATATATATACATATATAGATATATATATATATACATACATATATATATATATATATATACATCCTTAACTATATGCTAACCAGGCCATCGGCTATTAAATTCTGTGTAGAAATGGACCTCCAAAAACCATTGAGTCACTTCATAAGGCTGGGTTCTGTAACCAATAATAGGAAATATAAGGTTGAATATGAGGATGTCCCCCTGTATTGTGATCACTGCCTAAAACTTGGTCACTCTCTGCCCCAATGTAAAGCTAAACATATGCCTAATGATGGTTTAACTCAGGATACAAATCTAGAGCCAACCTTACCTCAATCACAGTGGCAGCAAACTGGTAAAAAATTTGAGAAGGCTCCTCTACTTGCAGACTTTGAGGTTGTACCTTCATCCCCTCCGATCAACAACATTGTAGGAACATCTAATGGGTTAAAGCATATTCTATCACACAGCTCCCCTTCCCAGGGTACTATCAATAATCAGAGGTCCCCTACTACCAACTCTCATACTCAGGATAGCTCTGATAATTCTATCTCAAGGCTACTAAAAGATACTGCTATTCCTAAACCACCTATTATGTCATATGCTAAAGATGATATTCAGATAGGATCCTTTTCAATACCTATGTACAGTTCAAATCACAATTTAGTGCTTTCCCAGCCTGGGAATAGGGCAAACAGATTTTCTATTTTGCAGGCCTTTGAGGATTGCTCCAAGAAACAAGTTCCTGAGTCAGTGATACCTATGGAAGACGATCCAAATCAACACAACACTACTACGTCTTCTCCTACAGGTATGCATCAAGGTAAATCAAAATCAAAGAGAAGTAATTATCTAAGTCAATTAAATAGAATGATGCTTAGATCAGCAACAAAAAGTACTAAATCTAGTGAACAATGTTAGTCAACTCACAAGTTAACTGTTTAGTGTGGAATCTTAGGGGCATGGACACATCAATGCTTAGACTATCTAATTTATGTAAGATTAAGAAAATACAGCTGCTTTGCATTATTGAACCTATGCATGATAACAGTTGTTGCCAGGCATATATGCACAAACTTTCCTTTGCTCATAATTTAACACTGAATAATGGGAAAATCTGGTTAATGTGGACTAATGTACTATCTGTTACTTTGCTTTCAGCACATGAACAATTTATGCATGTCAATATTTTGCACCATAATTTTAATTGGCATATGGAGGTAGTTTTCATATATGCTCTGAGGAATAGGGATGGAAGGAAGAAACTCTGGATAGAACTCAAGCCTATCTCAAAGGGGGATACAATTTTTATTGGTGATTTCAATTCAATCACTTCTCTGTCTGAGTATAGGGGTCCAAGCTCTCCAGCCTTAGGCAGTATTAGGGATTTTAACTACTGGATTAATCTAAATGGGATACAGGAAATTAACACGGTAGGAAACCTCTTCACTTGGTGTAATGCTAGGCTTAGGAACCCTACTTCTAAGAGGCTAGATAGAGGTCTTTGTACCATCTCTTGGAATTCCAAATTCCCTTCCTCCTCCATTCAAATACTGAATAGGCAGACTTCTGACCATTCACCACTCCTCCTCCAAATCTCTTCTATGACCTCTGCCAATCCAAAGCCTTTTAGATTTATAGATGCCTGGTTCCTTAGGGTGGAGTTTATTGGTATAATTCACGATTGCTGGAACTTACCTCTGGCTGAAACATGTATGCTTAGGTTTTACCTTAAACTTATTAGGCTGAAAAAAGTGCTTAAGAATTGGAACAGGGAGAGTTTTGGTAATATTGACCTTAATGTCAAGCAAGCTGAGGAGGCCTTAAGAACTCAAGAAATTAATTTTAACCTAAACCCCACAATCCTGGAAAGAGTCAAACTAAATGAGAAAAATGCATTACTGCTAAAAGCTTTAAAGGAAAAAGAAAAATTTTGGAAGCAGAAAGCAAGGCTTAAATGGCATAAACTAGGGGACAACAATACAAATTTCTTTCATAAGACTGTGATTGAAAGGAATTGTAGGCTGCAGATTACTAAGATAAAAAATGGAGCTGGAAATTGGATTAACTCTCAGGTGGAAATTCAAAATGCAGCTGTTGATTATTTCACAGAATTACTCACTGAACCCTCTCAGGAACCTGATGAGATATACTATCCTCATTTCCTTAGTCAGATCCCAAACATTATTCAGGATAGGGATAATCAAATTCTGGCCTCACTGGTCTCTGAATCTGAGTTGGAAAAGGTTATAAATGGGTTGAAAAAAAAAGTAGTCCAGGTCCAGATGGCTTCTCCCCAAAATTCTATTCTAAGTGTTGGCCTATCATTAAAACTGACTTGATTTCTGCAGTTAATGATTTTATAGCTGGATCTGCTATGCCTAGGGGAATTTCTAGCACTTGGATTACACTGATTCCTAAAAAGCCTACCCCTTGTTCATTTGATGACTTTAGACTTATTAGCCTCTCTAATGTGCTGAATAAAATATGCTCTAAATTGTTAATGGAAAGGCTGAAACCTTACATGGATAGCTTGATTTCACCTAACCAAACTGCATTTATGATAAATAGAGACACATCTGATAATATCTTGTATTTACAAGAAATGATCAGATATCTTGACAAGAAATACAGAATCCCAAACTGTATACTTAAACTTGATCTAAGAAAGGCATTTGACAGAATTAGCTGGAACTTTCTTAAACATATTATGCTCAAGTTTGGTTTCAAAGGGAAGTTTTTAAATGCGGTTCTAAACAATCTGTCACAAGCATATTTCTCTATACTTGTAAATGGTAATCCTGCAGGTTTTTTCAAGGCATCAAGGGGCATAAAACAAGGTGACCCTCTTTCACCCTTTCTATTTAACCTATTCTCTGAAGCTTTCTCTAGGAGTTTAGCTTTTGTATTCCAAAATAATAAACTAGCTAGCTTTCAGACTGCTGCATCTATCCCTTCGGTTTCTCATCTTAGCAATGCTGATGACACAATTATATTCATGCAAGCTTCAAGATCGGATCTAATTAAGATCAAGGCATTCCTTGAAGTTTTTGAGTACACCTCGGGACAAAAAATTAACTTTGATAAATCTGAATTCTACCTAAGTAAAAGGGCAAGCCTAGCTAAGCTACATCAGGTTAAAGCTGTATTACAAATGAAAAAAAAGGATCTTTTCCTTTTCAATATTTAGGTTGCCCAGTTTTCAGAGGAAGAACCCTAATGAGATATTATCACCCTTTGCTGGCTAACATTGACAAAAAGCTTCAAAATTGGAAAAATAAATGGCTCAGTGCAGGGGGAAAAATGGTCTTAATTAAATCCTGTCTCTATTCCATTCCTCAACATATCTGGACTGTAACAAATCCCCCTAAAGGTATCATTAAATTAATTGAGAAAAAAATGGTTCGTTTCTTTTGGGGAAAATTTGAGGATAAGAATAATAGGGTTTGGAAAAAATGGGCAGACCTAGCTAAGCCTACTAAGCATAATGGTCTTGGTTTTAGATCCATCAAAGCCTTGGTGGAATCCTGCTCTTGTAAACTGTGGTGGAAGTCTCAATGTGGTACTGTTTTATGGTCTAAATTGCTATGGGCACTTCCTCCATCCCACAGGAAATCTGTCACATGGAAAAGGATCAGCCTTATTAACTCCTTTGTTGAATCTAACTCCATAATTATTCATGGAAGAGGGAGTTGTAGTTTCTGGCTGGCTAACTGGTGTCCACAAGGCCCCTTTATAAACTATATCCCAGATAGTATAATATCTCTTATGCCCTACATCTCAGTGGCAGATTTCATCACTAATAAGAACCCTGTTTTGGATCAGATTTCTTCTTTCTTGGGGCATGATACTCTTCAGTTTTTGCAGGGGGCTGTTATAACACCTGAAAGGGATGACAGAATGATCTGGAAACCAGAATTCTCAGGTAATTTTACTTTTAAGTCATGCTACAAGGCCTTAACCACAATGCCAGGTAACTCTCTTGCAAACACCTCTCTATGGAAAATCCCTGTGCAGAGAAAGATCCTTATTTTCACATGGAAATTACTGAACTCTTTTCTCCCATTTGATGATGTGCTTATTACTTGTGGTTTTAGTCTAGCATCTAAATGCCCTGCCTGCAACCACTCTGATTCGATTCAGCATTTCTTTGTCACTTGTCATTTAGCCTAGGCTGTGTGGTCATACTTTGCATCCTTGTTACAATTTAACCTAAATGCTATTCACTCAATTCCACAAAGGTTCTTTGTGTTCTGGAATTGTAGTGATTTACCACAACTTGAGCGCATCTACTGCAGAATTCTTCCATCTTTGGTATGTTGGAGCCTATGGAAGGCCATGATTGGTTTCCTCTTTCATAATATGCCACTATTACTTAATTCTATCTGCAAAGAGGTGGAAGACTTGATCAAACTAGCATTTCTCGTGTGCCCCAGGAAACTGATCCCCCATGGTCCTATCACACCCACATTTAGGCATCTTGTTACATTGCCTAGACCTCCTCCTAAGCCAAACATATCACAGATTTTCTGGGAAAGGCCTGAGCATGGTTATATAAAAATTAATGTGGATGCATCTTGGTCTAACTACAAAGCTTCTATGGGTCTGATTGCTAGAGATTCTTTTGCTTGCCCAATTATAATAACTTCTGCTGCCTAGTCTGCTGTCTCACCCCTTTCAGCAGAAATTGATGCCATATTGCATGCTTGTCAAATTTTCTCCCAACTTGACCATACATATGTAATTGAATCCGACTCAAAAATTGCTGTATCTATGATTAACGACCCCTACACTGCTCAGTGGGAACTTTTTGACAAAGTTTATAAAGTTAATGCTATGCTGGGCCGAGCTAAGCTCCAACATGTCTACAGGGAGGGGAACTCTGTTGCAGATGCTCTTGCTAAGTACCATATGGATCCGGGTTTTTCTTTATCTAATGTACCTAGGCATATAAGTGGTCTTATTACTCTAGACAAAAAATCCATGCCCTCCATTCGAGTACTTGGTAATGTCTGAATTGATACTGCTGAGTTGAGTTTCACCATTTGTGCAGATGCAGGAGTCGGATGGTCTCTCCTCACACACCACATCAGCTGAACTTGGATGAACACTTTTGAATGATCCCGTCCACCAACTACATTACTTCTCCATCTGAATAGTTTTTGATGGATTATAGCTTACATCTAGGAGTTGCCTGGCTGAGGGAGAGAATTGACACAAGGGGTGGAGATTCTCTCCCTTGGATCGTAACTTCTTTTATATTGTTAGATTAGCACTTTTTGGAGGCAACATTGTTGCCTCATGTCTAGTGATCTAGACATACTCATGTACAAACTGTTTAATTTTGTTATAGGGCATGGGGAACCCAATACATAACTCCCTCACCTTCGGGTGTTTTGCATTAAAAAAAATATTTAAATTCATATTTGCAAATAGTGATTCAGACACTGAATGCTTAATCTGAACTGAAATTGCTGAACCTTCACGACGATCAATTTCTTCCTCTGCTCCTACATCAGCCCCCACCCCTTCTAAAGAACTCGACCTCTCTTTTAAATAAA
Organism: Rubia yunnanensis; assembly: GCA_037428765.1. NCBI lineage: Eukaryota > Viridiplantae > Streptophyta > Magnoliopsida > Gentianales > Rubiaceae > Rubia > Rubia yunnanensis. The sequence continues at coordinate 23,671,890 of CM075066.1, forward strand.
TGATCCCATTCTCATGGTTCTCATGAATATGAGGAGCCTTAGGCAAACTGGATGCTTGAATCAAGTCAACTTGATGTTGAATTTTTGCAAACGCTTTATCAAGCTCTTTTGTCTCTGGGTCATAACTAAAAAACTAGACCTGTCATTCCCTAAACTCTTATCAAATCACATAAGAGGAGCCATTATTAAGAGTGTATAAAAATGGTAATATTTAAGCTACAAGTGTATCCTAACAATTGGCATTTAATTAGACATTTTTTCTCCCTTACTTACTAAAAAATCCCACCGCCTCTCTCCTGAAATCGAAAAACCTAAAAGCCTACTGGAACGCCATTGCCGCCAATCACCTTCGGTGGCCTGCTCCCACCCACACCACCCCTTTTATATTCTTGGCCGCTCCCTTACCTAAATTTCCCTCTCCCTCAGCCCCTCGTGGCTAGCATTCAAAGTTTTTCTCTCGGCAACTTATGCAGAAACATTCCTTGTCAATAGTTTTTCAGTTGATGTGATGCGACGCTCATACATTGTTTTTTGACCGATGAAGACCCCATCATGGGCCACTGTAACTACGACCTAGTGGCCGCAACAAGGGACAAAATAACACAAGGGAGCTTCAAATACCTGGAGTGGCGGCCCCATGTAGGTATATAATACAACCATACAACTAAGGGATCAAAGGAAATGGTTGTTGCACAGCCATATCCAAGTTTTTTTGGGGGTTCAGGAATTTACATCTACATCTTTAATGATTCACGGATAAGTGAGACATCGATGAGTCAATTATTTCCAATCACATGCCACCGTTATTGGTGTGAATAAGGTAATTATCCATGGATAGATGTTTGTATTGAGTAGAATATATATACAGAATATTAACCCTAAACATAAAATGTATCTAGACACAATCTCTATCAAATCATAATCAAATCTCAATTATATCTAATCTTTGATCTTATCTATCCTAAAACCCCCTCCCCAAGTGAAGCACCGGGTGAGCTGAGACGCAAAGCTTGGACATGAAAAACTCAAACAAAGGATGATAAAAGCCTTTGGTGAAAATTTCGGGACCTGGAGAGATGTCGGCACATGACGAACACGTAGCTTCCCAGAGACTACCAGCTCCCGAATGAAGTGGTAGTCGATATCAATGTGCTTTGCACACTTGTGAGCCACCAAATTCTGAGCAAGGAAAATGGCACTATTGTTGTCACACAACAAAATAGGCGACTCAAAAAAGTGGAAAGTGTAGATCATGAAGCAAATGAGAAAGCCAGACAACTTCCACTGTAGTTTTGGCCAAAGCATGGTACTCACACTCTGAAATGGAGCAGGATACAGTAGGCTACCTTTTGGTACTCCAAGAAATGAGATTACCTCTGAGAAATGAGATTACCTCCAAGAAAAACCGCATAACCATAAGTGGAGCGCCGAGTCTCTAGGCAACGAGCCTAATCAGCAATAGAATATCCTAACACGCCTGTGGAAGCAAAAGAATGGAAAGTCAATATGAAATGAAGAGTGCCACTGACATCGAAGAATCTGTGTAACTGCCGTAAAATGGTCATAACGATGATCCTGAAGAAACTGACTAACAAAGCTCACAGTGAAAGCCAAATCTAGTCGAGTGATGGTGAGATACTGCAGAGCACCAACCAATGACTTGTACAAAGTGGGGTTGGTGAAAGGCTCGCTCAAACTACAGAGAAGCTAGCGGGTACGAAAGGAGTGGAGAACGACTCAGCATCAGACATTCCAACTCAATGAAGAATACCCCTAGCATACTTTTCCTGACCCAAAAAGAGACCAGCATCAGTGAAAGAAACCTCAAGGACAAGAAAGGAGCTGAGAGAGCCAAGATCCTTGATGGAAAACTCCCAATGGGTGCAAGAGATGAACTGGCGAATGGGGGTAGAGATGTTGCTAGTAAGGATGATATAATTCACACATACCAGCAGATAGATCAAAATAGTGCCTCAAGAAAACATAAACAGAGATGTGTCAGAAGAACTACAGATAAAACCAAGCCGGCAAAGAAATAAGCTGAACTGCTCGAACCAAGCCCTTGGGGCCTGCTTAAGCCCATAAATAGCTTTGCGTAATCGAAAAACATGGTCAGGTCGAGTAGGATCCTTGAAGCCGATGGGTTAGGACATATATATTGGTACATCAAGATCACCATTTAAGAAGGCGTTCCTCACATCAAACTGGTTTACGGGCCAATTCCGCATGGTAGCGATGTCAAGAACCGTAGGAACAGGGGAAGCTTTAACCACAAGGTGTGGTCAAAGTCAAAACCCAGTAGCTGCTAGAACCCTTGCGCCACAAGTTGAGTTTTGTAATACTCAACCATACCATCAGGATGATATTTAAGCGAAAAAACCCAATTAGAGACACCAAAATTAACATCAGACGGCTGAACCACCTCCACTTAGGGTCGTTAATTATAGCTAATTAACCCGAGCATAGGCAGGGTATGGTCAAAAATAAAATTTATATTTTGCACCTAACTCACTACTACGCTATTGATAAGCCGTCTAATTCACCATACCCTGTCAACTGGTCTCGACATCTTGGACTTGGAATTGAGCAAGCCATCGTAAATGGGACGGTCTGCGCCCATACTTAGCTAATTTTTAGTTAGGATTAGAACTGATAAGCGCGGCCCATGGGATTTGGCATGGCTTACATCAATGCCTCGTGTTGAAAATTGTTGTCATGGGCCAACTCCTTTGGCGCAGGCCATTGGTGACAACCATGAATGGGCCGCATCGACCCGTGGTACCTTGGCCGGCGGAACTTGTTTCCTTCATTGCGGGTGAACTGTTAGTCTGATTTGAGAGTTTTAGTAGTCATTTTATAGCGCTCAAGAAGAAAAATCCAATGGAATTAGCCTTGAAGGCTAATTCTTTTTGGATCATTCTTTGACATTGGAGCAACTCACCGGACCACGATTACCCATTTCTTCGTTGGCCGCTTTGATCTCCGTTGCCGCCTATCCTTGGCTCCAATATCCTTCTACCATGCTTTGATGTTCATGGTCTTTGTCTACTACCATTTTGGAGGTGAATGGCCTTCGATCTCTTCCACCATTCCTGCAAACGACCTTCGATATCTTCTACCTCACTTACGAACGGTCTTCACATAGAATGTCATCAAAAAGTACCCATAGGTGACCTACTAAAGATGATCCCAAGGAAGATCTTGGAGCCCGTGGCATAAAATTTCCATTAGTACTAATTAATTCTACAAAATGCGGGATTTAGACAAGAAAACCAAATATGGCCGTCTAAACCCCTTATCATGTAAACTTATCTCTAATTCTAGCAATCCACCAAATAAAACAAGCTAAAAACTATGCCAAATGCAATGATTAAAACACACATAATGAAGCACATGAGACGACCGAGGAACTAAATCTCAAGTGTGTTGCTTTTGAAGGGCACACATCTCATCATTCGTGGAAGCTACCCATTTAGGATCACGAATGGCATCTCAATAATCCCAAGGTTCAGAGTGGTCAAGTACTGTGACAGTAAGACCAGTGACAACATAATCATCAAGGTGATGAGGTCTGCGCCGACCGGTACAAAGCTGAGTGACTATGTGTTGAGTCCGAGAGGGTGGTGGATTAGGAGAATCATCATATGAGGAATCAGAAGCGAACCCAGAGTGCGTAGGACAGCCAGAAATAGGATCAGGATCAGCAGTAGGAGGGGCTATCATGTCAGGTTAGTCAACCGAACACAGAGAACATGTCGCCAAAGGAGATGTCGAAGGTAACAGGAGTATCGTATCTCAAAGAACTATATCAATAAATGAAGATACATCCAAGGAAGAAAATATTTAAGAGCTTGAAATTGCAGTGGCAAATGGATAGTAGGTTTCATCAAAATGCGCATGCCGAGTGATATAAACCCGACAAAATATGGGGACCAGGTAGCGAAAACCCTTGTATTGAGAGTTGTACCCAACAAAAACACGAGGAACACTTCAAGGCAGCAGTTTGTGCTCAGCATAGGGATGAAGAAATGGATACACTCTACAACCAAAAGGATTGAAGTTAGAGTATATAGGTGCCTGATCAAACAGAACACCGTAGGAAGAAGCTTAATCAAGTACTGGAGTGGGAAGGCAATTAATGACATACACAACCGTCGCAAAGGCATCATCCATAAAAGATAGTGGCAGATGAAAATGAAAAGGCATAGTAAGCCCCATTTCTGTCACATGACGATATTTTCGTTATGCACGCTCATTCTACTTGGGTGTGTAGGGACAAGAAACCTGATGATGTATCCCTTTCATTTCAAAATGTGTCCAAAGATAAGTATTTAAAAATTCAGTGCCCTCATCACTCTGAAACACTTTAATCCAAGAAGAAAATTGATTTTCCACAAATGCCTTAAATTTTATACAAAAATTAACAAATTCATATTTACGATGAAGTGGGTAAATCCAAGTAAATCTCAAAAAATCATCCACAAAAAGAGCATAGTAAGCAAATCAATGACCAGGTAATATAGTAGATGGTCCCCACAAATCACAATGAATCAAATCCAAAACATGCATAGCTCTTTTAGAGTTCTCAACAAATGACATTCTATGACCTTTTGCCATAACACAGGAGGCGCATGCATTAGGTTCGGGAAACAAAGTAAATATAAAGAGTTCACCTTTTTTTAGCTAACAAAGAAATGGCACTAGGGGACACATGTCCCAAACGGGCATGCCACAAATAAAAAGAAGCCTGGAATTTATTTTGATTAAAAAAATAATTTAATGCCTCTTCACTACGGTCTAACACATATAATCCATCCTCACTGTGGCCCATGCCCATGACTGCCATGGTGACTTTGTGCTGAATCACAAAAGAATGATCATCAAAAGTAATCAGTACACCAAGACCTCTAGTAAGCTTGCTAATAAATAACAAGTTTTTGGTTACATCAGGAACATTCAAAACACCAGACAGTCGTAATGAATGTGTAAGCTGAGAATCACCAATAGCAATAATACATATAGTGTTACCATTTCCTACAGAAACAAAGGAATTACCAGTGTATGGGGTGACACTTTCAAGGTTCGAAGCAGGCAAACCCACATGGGCAGAAGCTCCAGAGTTAAGGTACCAGTCTAAGGTGACGGTGGCCGGCTCAAGTTGGATAGGAGACTGAAACTGCTAAGCAAGATTAGAAGTCTCGATGGACGATGAACCAGATGGTTATAGTGGGCTGCATCATGATCCATTTTTACACACCATTGACATTGGAGACCGCGACCATGATCACCTGAGGGATACCGAGAAAATATGGCACGACCACAACCCGAGAACCAGCCAGAATGCCCGGCGAGTGTGCCAAATGTGCCGCCCACACGCACTATACCCACCGGTATATAGGTCCATGCATGGCCATGGGAGGTCGATCTGATGCCGCCGACGTGACTGGGCTGAATGTAGAATCCCCAGAAGATGAATGTCCCTGAAAATGGTTCAGAAAAGCTTCGTGGTCCTTGGCACGATTAACAATTTCAGCGTATAAAGGTGTTGGCGAGACAGTGATTAAGGGAATAGAAAATTCCTTGTAATCAGAACCAAGGGCAGTTAGAAACCAAAGTAGTTGATCACCATTCGAAGCAGAGACACCCAAACAACAAAGTTTGTCGAAAACATTCTTAAACTGAAGATGCAAGTCATGAACAAAACCAATTTTTCGAATAGCAAAAGCAGTGGAACGAAGGAGCAGAATGTTGGACTTACTTTAATTCTGGTGGATGGCTGAAATGTTTTCCCACATTTACTGAGAAGTTGAATAATCATTGAGCTCAGCCAGCACTTCCTGAGACAGTGACGAGATTAGCAGGCTACAAACACGTTGGTCCTCGTCGAGCTAAGCATTGTGTGCTGTCAAAGCCTGCTCATAAGAAGCTTTCAGATTATCCTTGGTGGCTCTAGTAGAGGATCCAATAATAGAAGCATAAGAGGGAGAGGATGACGGCGATTCCGATGGTGGGCTTGGGAAAGTAAAAAATGGCTTTGTTTCATCTAGAAAACCGTACAGACCTTGTGGCTTGAGGATGTAAACCGCCTATCTTTTCTAGAAATGATAGTTGGTGGATGTTAAATTAATGGTGAACATGTGGAGGAGAGTGATGTATGACAGTTTTTAGGAATCAGCTATGGTGAGAAGGAGTAGTAAACAATCAGCTATGGAAGAGAGGAAAACGTTGCTTGATTAGCAAGAAAGTGTGGGCGGTCATTTGAGAAGGGGGAAGAGATGCAAACACGACTGCCTTGAAGAGAGGATTGTAAACCCTATTCTGATACCATGTGAATAAGGTAATTCTCCATGGATAGATGATTATATTGAGTAGAATATAGATAGAGAATAATAACCTTAGATATACATTGTATCTAAACATGATCTCTATCAAATCATAATCAAATCTCAATCATATCTAGTATTTGATCTTATCTATCCTAACAGTTGGTCATGCGATGTTGGTCCTGGTCACGTGCAACCATAGCCAGTCATGCGCCGTTGCAATCACATCTGGCCCCTTCCACTTCCAATGAGCAAAGATTGATTTTTCCTATTTAGTTTTGAACTAAATAGTGTAGGATAGGGGCATTAACCATGGTAAAATTAGAAGTTGCATGGAAAGAGTGCATTCAATGTTAAGAAGATTACGACCCTTTGATTCCTTCTTTTAGGCCAAACAATTAGTCACTACACAATTCTTAGACTTGAGGGCATATCGCACTATTAGTTTGGCCGAAAACTGGCCATCACACGGAAGATCTCACGCTCAGAGTATATCTCAGACGGGATATCTTTTAGCTCAAGTAAAATTATGGTAGTATATCAAATTTATGAAAAGTCTATTATGGTAAGACAATTATTTCTTCAATGAAGCTAAAGTTCTAACTAATTTATATCTGCTTATTATCATTTACTTCACCTTTATTACTGTCTGATAATTTTTGTTGTTGATATAGATATCAAAGGTTGGCCAGGAGATATTTTATAAATATCCTTGTATATCTTGTAGCCTTAGATAGAATTCTTTTCAATTTATGATTCTGTATATGTTGCCTATATATATGCCTTTTGTATGATCAATAAAATCACAAGTTCATATTTTACTTGGTATCGGAACCTAAAATTCTAAGAACCCTAAAAACCCTAAAACACTAAAAGTATTCGTCGCCGCACTACTCTTGCTGCCCATTACCGCCGTGGACATCACTGCCGCCGCTAGAAAGATCAGCGCCCCTACCGCCTCCTTCGTTTGACACACGCCGCCGCCATCTCCACGTGGTGCCACATCTGTCCCCTACCTTCTCCACGATGTGCCATCACTATCGCTCATGAGCTACCACTGTTACCCGATGGATCCCATTGATCAGGTTTTGATTGAAAATCTTGATGAAGTTCCCATTCCTATCGTTTATCCACCACTACCCATCCACGATGCTGCCAAATCACCGTCGCTCATTGAGGACCTGCCGCTCGACGACACCGCCCTTCTCCGCCAGCACTTTCTTTGCAGTAATGCTTCAGCCTTCTCCGGTTCTCGGCATCCTGCCGGTGATTGTACCATTCTGTCTGCATCACATCTGTTCTATGTCCATACTTCAAATCACATAGGTTTACTTATTTCCTCGATGATCTTAAAGAGACCTAATAATTATAATGATTGGAGTACTGCTATTTGTCATGGATTCAATTCTTGACATAAGCTTGGTTTCTTTTATGAATCCATCACCAAGCCTTTGCCCGGTGAACATTTTGATAATATTAGGAGTAGTTTGAATTCTAAGCTTATTGGTTGGATTGTTCAGACCCTCGATTCATCAATTCGTTCTGTTATCACTTATTATGACTCAGTTAAGGTGCTGTGGGATTATCTCAAACAAAATTTCTCATTTGGTAATGGCCCACGTATGTGTTAGATTTTTGTGGACAGTTACACTATCGACATAATGGTCAGGCTATTAACACCTATTTTGGCAGATCCAAGAAGTTGTGGAATGATCTGCTTGCTTACATGCATCTAAGAACTCATGTTTCATGCCCAGATGTTGTTATGGTTTAGATTGAATTCGAGAAGGAGATAGTTCATCAGTTCCTCATTGGTTTGGACGATAACTATCCTATTCTTTGATCTTATATCCTTGCACAAGATCCATTGCCTTCACCCAACAAGGTTTACTCGCTTGTCTCTCTGGAAGAGCATCATAAGACTGTCATCTCATCCTGTGAATATGTTAACTCGACAGACACCATGGTCTTTGCTACATGTCGTCATGCACAATCCTTTGGTCCAAAGTTAGTTACCCAGATGCTGTTATGGTTCAGATTGAACTAGAGAATGAGATGGTTCATCATTTCCTCATCGGCCTGGACGATAGCTATCCTAGTTTTTTTATCTTTTATCCTTGCATAAGATCCATTACCTTCACTTGGTAAGGTTTACTCGCTTGTCTATCAGGAAGAGCGTCACAAGACTGTCATCTTAGCCCATTAATCTGTTAACTCGACATACACTATGGTCTTTGCTGCACGTCGTCATGCATAATCCTTCAGTCCAAAGTCAACCGTTGCTGCACCGGGAAGCAACCTGCCACCACCGTTGAACTTTGGTCTCTTACCTGCATTAATTGTGGTCAAAGGGTCATGATGTTACTACCTATTTTTGTATAATTGGTTATCCGGATTGGTTTACTAAAAACCAAGCCCCTGCATCAGGCCCAAAAGCTGCCACAAATCCTAAGAACTACGCCCCGCCTGCCATGCCATTTGCTGGATTCGCCCAATCTGTGGCCGCTGCCACTCCACTAGCGGGCACCGTTGTCGCCATGGATACTGACTCTAATAGGTCTGCCTTCGGTCTGGAACTATCCAAGAATCAATGAAGTATGGTTTTAAACATGTTCTCTAAGTTTAATCCTTCAACAATACGTCAGGTAAAACCACTTTACCTTGTATTCTTGACGTCGGTGCTTCTTACTATATGACCGGTGATAAGGATCTTCTTTATGATTTTCAGCATGCTGATAATGTTGATATCATACATCCTAATGGGTCTGTTTCTACTGCTATTGAACATGGAAAACTTTGATTTGAAGATATCAATGTGAATCATGTTTTGTTTATTCCAGCATTACGATGCAATTTTTTATCATTTGCCAAGTTAACAGCTGCTTTAAAATGTCTAGTTTTGATTTTCGGAAAGTTATGTGTATTACAGGATATCAACACGAAGACAGTGATTGGCGTGGGTGAATAACGAGAAAGGGTCTATTGGTTTTGCAGATTGGGAGCTTCACAGTCTACACAACCGTCCTTGTCCATTACTGCATCAGTGTCTTCGTCTGCTTTATGGCATCAGCATTTTGGACATTCATCTTCTTTGGTGTTGTCTTCTATCCCAACTATTTCTTTACCTACAAGTGATTTTAATAAAATTATTCCTTGCTCAGTCTGTCATTGAGCAAAACAGTCTAGACTTAGATTTCCTGTTAGTTTTGCTCAGGCTAGTCCTTTATTTGAACTTATACATTGTGACGTTTGGGGGCCTTATGGTTCACCTTCTTCTAGTGGAGAATTTTCATTTTTAACCACAGTTGATGATTATTCCCGAGCTGTTTGGGTTTATTTATTAGTTTCTAAGTCTTAAGTACCATTGAAGATGAAGAAGTTCTTTGCATTTGTTCAATCACAGTTCAGCCATCCCATTCAATGGGTTTGGGCTGATAACGGAACCGAATTCTTGCCTCTCAGGTCATATTTTTGAGAGAAAGGAGTGCGTTTTGTGACTTCCACAGTCTATACACCTTAGAAAAATGGGCGTGTGGAATGAAATCACATACATGTTTTAAATGTTGCTCATGCTTTTCATTTCCAAGCTCATTTGCCCATCGACTTCTGGGAAGAATGTATTCTTACTGCTACCTACATCATCCATCGCACATCAACACCTGTGTTAGATGGCTGATTGCCTCACCAGCTCTTGTATGACTGTGCACCAGCTTATAGCCATCTTCATGTGTTCAGTTGTATGTGCTTTGCTTGTCAGCTTCCACAACCGTGTGATAAGTTTGCATCTAGAAGTTGGAAGTGTGTCTTCATTGGCTATCAAATTGATAAGAAAGCATGGTACGTTTATAACTTAGATTCCCGTACTATGTTTATAAGTCAGGATGTGATATTTTATGAAGATTGCTTACCATATGTGACGGTTTTTGTAAAAGCAGTGCCTGCTGATCCACTACCCTTACAGTTACATGCTGCTTACGACAACTCCATTCCAGAGCCATTACGCCATTCTTCGATCCATCATTGCCAGTATCGCCATTACTAGCTTGGCTACCAAAGCCACCGCCTTGACCGATCAACGGCCTACTCAGCCCAAGTCACAGTTGTCCATCACCTGGCCTATGCTGCTGCCGCAAACATTCTGTTGCACCATCTACCGACCCGTCGCCTACATCTGAGCCACAGCCTGTTCTAGAAATACCACTTGAGCTAGTTTTTCCTCAGATTACTAATCTTTGTTAGCCTCCGGTTAAATTAAAGGATTATATCTGCACTGTATCTAGCTCAATAAACCCCCTTCTGCAGATCTCTCATCGTTTGGTGCACTGTCTTCAGGTACTCATTACCTTATTTCTAATTATGGTTCCTGTGATAGTGTTTTGGTTTCACATTCTAGATTTTTAGCTGCAGTTTCAGATGCTGCCGATCCAGTTACTTATGTTGATGCTTCTCGCCACCCACATTGGCGTGCTTCTATGTCCGACGAGATTGACGCACTCGAGCGGAATAATACGTGGGTGCTTGCTCCTCTTCTTCCTTGTAAAAAGTCCATTGGATGCAAGTGGGTGTATCGAACCAAGTTTAAGTCCGATGGTTCTATTGAGTGTAGCAAGGTGCATTTGGTTGTTCTTGGTAATCGTCAATCTCAATAGAACTCATCTTGGTAACTGGTTGGCGCGAGATGATAGTCACATGTTTTACGATTCGATGCAACATAGGCATCTCGTCGGGCTCATTTATCTTACCATCATTTATCCTAAGCTTAGCTATTCAGTTCATATCTTGGCTCAATTCATGGAGAAATTGTGACAAGCTCATTGGCAAGTAGCTCTACGAGTTTTACACTATCTCAAGAGTCATCCCTATCAAGTAATAGTTCCGTTAGCTAAGAGTTTCCTTCAGCTTACAGTTTTCTGTGATTCAGACTGGGAATCTTGCCTAATTACTAGGAGATATTTGACTGAATATTTTGTGATACTTGGTGAATCTCCAGCTTCTTGGAAAATGAAGAAACAACCGACTATTTCTTATTCTTCCGTTGAAGTGGAATACGCTATGGCAGTTGCGTGTTGTGAGTTGTTGTGGCTCAAGTTTTTTCTTCGTTCCTTGGGAGTAGCGCATCCCACTCTAATGCATTTGCATTGTGATAGTCAGACAACTCTTCATATTGCAGCCAATCCATTGTTTTATTAGAGGATGAAGCATATTGAGATTTTCAGTCATTTTGTTCGTGATTTGATTCAGTATGGTGATGTGGTTATTTATCATAGCTGTACTTCTAGTCAGCCAACTGATTTGTTTATGACAATGCTTGGACGACAGAAATTTTAGATTTTTCTTGGCAAGTTGGCCATTCGGGATCCACATACTCCAACTTGAGGAGGAGTGAAGGAGATATTTTATGAATATTCTTGTATATCTTGTAGCCTTAGATAGAATCATTTTCCATTTGTGATTCTGTATATGCTGCATATATATAAGCCTTTTTTCTGATCAATAAAATCACACGTTCTTATTTTACGTCAGTTTTTTCTAGAAATTTGAATGCCGAGATGAAATTGATGGAGATGTCATACACAATGTGGTGAAATGGAGTATTCGATCCAAACCTGATGGAGGAGCAAGAAGGTGCAACCCTACTCATCTCTGGAAAATTTTTGTCACTTTTCTTCTGAACATTTATCTTCATTTTGAAGAGATTTTTGTTCAAAATATATAACTAAGTGAAAAATTCTAGTCTCTAATAGCATCATTACTACCAAGGTCATGTTTAAGCTTAACGACCTTGCTGTTTAATTGAACGTTCAAAGTTGAATTTCCAATGAGAAATCAAGGAAGGAGTTCTACTGTATGACTGTATTACCTTTCGTATCTGGACATAGACATGATATTAGGTTGATCTAGCGGGGGAGGGGGGGTTTTTTGTGTTCACTAGAGCTCAAGTTCTCGTGTGTTGATTTCCCAATTCAACCCTTTCATGTTCATCGTGCTTAGTACCACTTTTTGCGACTAAGTTGTCCTTCTATTGTAGAGCATTCAATCATTCACTACTGGAAAATAGGTAGATATGCACCGGTACCTTATCTGTGGGGAAACCTAGCGCTGAAATGATAAAAGCATCGGTTTCATGGCAAAAATCAAGAAAACCGGTGCCAGTACACATTATCAGCACCAAAATTATGAAACCAATGCCTTCATTCGAGTCCACAAATGGGCCACGGTTAACACCTCCACTTGTTTCCAAGCCATTGATCCATCTTTAAGCTACACTATGCCGTCTCGGCCGTCCTAACATGGAGCTTTGAAAAAGGACTAACAAACCACCCCCACTTAAGTTGGTGCCATCCTTGGAAACTCCATTTTCCTTTTCAACCCATTGGAGAGCACCAACGGATCCTGATCCTGACTCACCCTCTGAAGATGCCAAAATTGTTGTAACTTGGGCTACCATCTTCGTCGGGCACTCACGAGAAAAGTGCGGTCCTCCAAACTTGAAACACCCGTCAGCACCTTTCTTCTTGGCAACAACAACTGGCTCGGACTTCTTCTCTCTCTTGACCATCCCACCGTTGTTGGAGCCTTCATCTCCATGAGTTTTTCTGCAACCGCCACTGCACTTGGCAAGGTGTAGACTCCTTTCCTGTAAAGCTTGGTCTGTGCCCAACCTTGTAAGCCGCTTACAAAGTTGAACCACTTGTGCGACTTACCCATATCTGAAATATCTAGCATAAGGGACTTAAACTGATTAACATAATCACGAACCAAACCTGTATGCCTCAATTTCCTTAGGGCCTCCCGCTCTATCCATGATGAATAAGTTGGCATGAATTTTTCCCTTAATACCACCTTTATCATTTCCCATGATGCGATTAGCGTTGCTATAGCGTCAGCACTCCTAGTCCTCCACCATAGCTTTGCATCACCCACAAGATACATGCATGCCACATTCACTTGCTGCTCATCCGACACATTGGCCATTTTTAAATACTGCTCAAGATCCCAATAAAAATTCTCCAACACCTTTGCACACCGAGTCCTATCATAGGCTCTCAGTTCAGGGACTTTGATCGTATACACCTGCCCGGGGTTTTTCTCAGACCGGCGACCCTTTAAAGCCAACTTCAGCACCAAAATTTCACCTTCTGTTGCATCCAATAGTCGCAACTCCTCACATGGTCCATCCTCAGTGGTCTTGCCTTTGATGAGATGTTGCAAATTGAAAATATCCTCGTGTAAGGACTCAATCGCCTCCTTCAGGGTAGGATCAAAGATGTTAATCCAGACACCTTAAATCTGCTCCCTCGGTGCTATCAAGTGCTGCCTTGAGTGTCCCACACTCGATCTCCACAGCATTGATCTGCTCCACCTAGCTCACTATCTTCCCCACCAGAACTGCATTTGTAGAAGAGTGATTTCGCAACTCTGGCTCTGATACCAATTTTTTATGGCTAAATTTCTTCAACTGTAAATGCAGAACACTTAAGTAAGTACGTCCCTAAAATGGAACCTTCAGACTTAAGCAGAGATCAAGAAAATTTGACAACCCAAGATTTATTTATCAAACCATGGTACAAGGTTTCCCAAACAATCTAAGGCTAACTTGGCTAACCAAAGATCAAAACACATACTAAGAATGTTACAAACTAGTACAACACACGCTTTCGGTCGTGCCACCAATATCACACATTTCCGGCTGTGCCACCTATGTATCACACATTTCCGACTGTGCCACCCCGTGATCCAATGATCCCTTTCCCAACCCACATGCTAACTATTTATAGAACCTTTCTATACCGAACATTTGCATACTTTCATGCTGAACGGTTACAACTGCCGATTTTGGAGGGGACGGTTAGGTTTTCCTTCACTTGGTTCGTTGGCTAGATGGTTACTTCGAGGCTTGTACAAGCAGAGCCTATAATCCCCACCTTCACAACAACCATCGCATCTCTTCGCTTCAACAACTGCCAAGCCGCAACTATCGTTCGCACCAACCATTGCGTTGTTTTTGTTAGGCAACCCGACGTTCTTGTATTTTCCCTCATGCTCCACTTGTGCTTCACACAAGCCCAAGTATCAAGTGATCACGCCCATCCATCGTTCTTGCATAATCCTCCCGTTTGGCCCCTGCGCTTGAATCCACAAGAGTTTGGCATTTAACCCCACGCCAACCTTTCCTTTGCTCAACAGTCTTCCATGCTGAGTCTTCCCTCACTTGCATCACTTGGCAACCTTCCATGCCGAGTGATCCCAAGAACCAAGCCGACATCTTGTGCCAACTTGCCCGCACATCCGAGTCCACGAATGGGCTACAGTTTAAACCACCAGTTGTTTCCAAGACACCAATCCATCTTTAGGTAGCACCATGTTGTCTCGGCCATCCTAGCATGTAGCTTTGAAAAAGGCCTAACACTTAACTAGTAGTGTAACTTAGTTTCTTTATTATGGTCCAGGCCTACGTGTCATTTCCCCCTTTGACCTTCTTTTTCCTATGTACCTGGCACTCGTGATAAGGTTGGCACAGCATATATGTAGAGTACTGAGCTAACCACATCCGGTTATGATTTTTCAATATATTGAAAATGAGCGTTCGCTCTCCAATTGTCGGGCTTTGTATTGCATTTTTGGCTTGTGTGTGTGAAGCCATGCTTCTAATATAATCTTGTGTGTGTATTTACACGGCATATTCAACCACATCCCTTTAAAGGCTTAGCATGCTGCGAGCAACCAAGCTAAGTGCAACAAATATAGGAAATTAGGCGATAGTCGTGACACTCTAGCACGGCTAGACTGCACGGTTAGCTCCCTCAAAGGGTAACCCATGACATACGGGATGCCAGATCTGGAATGTTCTATGAATGTTTATAGCCGCAGCCTATGAGATCTGGCATGGTTATGAAGTTAGGATTGTGCCACGATCCGTGATGGTTTTCACGGACCGTGAACAGTACACAGTTTTTGCTCAAAGGTTCTCATGGTCCGTGAAGGTTTTCACGGACATGAACAATACATGGTCTCACTCATAAGTTTTCTTCACAGTCTGTGAAGGTTTTCACAGACCGGCTCTATACTTAGCCAAATTCTTCAACTCTTCATCCCCATGCTTTACGACTCGATGCTTCTGTCACAGCCTAGTGTCTTGCCTCATGAAGGTTTCGTGGAGGTCTTTACAGAACCCCTGGAACTCTTATGTAGTACGGGCCATGTGCTTTGTTACGGGCCGCTGGTCCAAAAAAGGTCCGTGAAGTGCCACTGGTGCTTCATCGGCTGAACTTCGTTTGCTTCCTATAGGTGAACCGTTAGTTTAAATTGGGAGTTCTAGTAATCGATTTTGTAATACCCAAGAAGACGAACCCAATGGAACCAGCTTTGAAGGCTAATTTTTCCTAGATTGTTCTTGGACTAAGGCAACACTCCTCGGATCAGGATTCACCATTTTCTTCTTTGGTTGTCTTGAACTTTGAAGCCGCCTATCTTTGGTTTTAATCTCCTTCTACCACGCATTGATGCTTGTGGCCTTCATCTTCTACCATTCTAATGTGAATGGCCTTTGCCTCTTCTACCGTCATTGCGAACAACCTTCACATAGAATTTAACCAAAAATTACCCACGGGTAACCTATTAAAGATGATCACAATGAACATCAAGGAGCCCGTGGATACAAGGCTTCCATTAGTGCCAATTAAGTCTACAAAATGCGGGATTTAGAGAAGAAAACCAAACATGACCGTCTGAACCCCTTGTCACATAAACTCAACTGATACTAGTAGTTCACCAGCTAAAACTAGCTAAAAACTATGTCAAATGCAATGGTTAAAGCATGCAAAATGGTGCTGATCAACAAAGTTAGTTGGTTGAACAAATAATATGTTGATTTTGTGGAGGATTTTTTAGAGCACGCATTTGGTCGTGAGAAGCGAGTGTTATGTCCTTGTCGTGATTGCAAGAATCATAATCGTAGTGGTGATAGAGACATCATGAAACTTCACTTGGTTAGAAGTGGGTTTCAAAAAAATTATTTGATTTGAATATTTCATGGTTAAAAGGCACCGTCGCAGGTAGTTGTAGGTACTGGAGGAGAGTGTTTTGGAGAAATAAATTTAGATGGCATGTACGAGGAGGTTGTCAATGAATTTAAGAGGAGGCCCAAGGTTTGGCCAAATTTCTTAGGTGAGAAGGACATGTCATTGTATCGCGGTTGCAATAAGAGGGATATGGTGATATCATGTTTAATGGATTTGTTTAATATGAAAGGCCTTGGTACATGGAGCGATTAGCATGAACAAGTTCCTAAAGTTATTGAATTAGAAGCTTCCTGTGGGTAAAGGGATAGAGTATGAAAATTATATTCTTATCCCAACGATTGTGTTTTATATATAGTTGACTGGGAGAAGGAGGTGGCATGCCTCGTATACCACGTGTCATGCTACATTGAAAAGGAGAAATGCGGTTGTAAATGGAGATGTTGTTGTAATGTTAAGGAAACGAGTTCTACAAAATGCATGTGGAATTTTCAATTATTTCAAGGTTGAAGAGGTTGTTCAAGAATGCCAAGGATGCGAAGATCGTGGTACATGGCAAGGGGTTCTCTTGAGGATGATGTGATTCTTCATCCAAATGATGCTGATGAATGTAAGATATTTGATAAGAGGTATCCAAACTTTGCAAGTGAGCCAAGGAACTTGAGGATTACTTTGTGTACCGATAGGAATGAACCCATTCAACAACATGTCGTCTAGGCATAGTTTATGGCCGATAATACTGGCTATATACAACCCTCCACCGTATTTGTGTATGAAGAGGAAATATGTGTTCATGCCTTTGTTGAATTATGGGCCAAAACAGACCAAAAATGACATCGATATGTATCTGGAACCTCTAATAGAAGATTTGAAGGTATTATGGTCCGACTGTGTCGATGTGTTTGATGGTTCTAGGGGATGAAAGTTAAATTTTAAGGTAAGGTATTTTTGTACCATAAATGGTTTTTTAGCATACAGAAACCTTTCGGGTTATGTGGTGAAGAGGCACATGTTGTGTCCCATGTACAAAGAGTCCACAGACTACCGACAAATGAAGAATGGTCACAAGAAAGTGTATTTGGGTTACCGGAAATTCCACTCCATGAAGCACAAGTTGCATGAGGACGCAATTCAGTTTGTTGGTGGGAGGGAGGTGAGGAAGGCACCAAGACCATTGAAGTGGGTTGTCATACACAACAAGGTAAAGAAATTGATTGTTGATCTTAGGAAGAAGATGAAGAATGTTGGTACAGTGCTTGATGAACCTTGGAAGAAGAGGTTGTTTTTCTTCAATTTTCCTTACTGGGAGCATTTGGAGATTCACCACTGTTTGGATGTAATAAAAATTGAGAAGAATGTGCGTGGGAGTTTCATTAGTACCTTACTTAACATTCCTAGGAAAATTAAGGACAACTTCAATGCACTGAAGGGTTTGTTGGAGCTTGGAATTCAGTCGGACCTAGCCCCGGAGGTGAGAGGGAAGTGAAAATACCGCCCTGCCTTGTACAATCTATCACTGGATGAGAGGAGATAGGTTTGCGAGTGTATATAAGGGATAAAGGTAACATCTAGATACTTTTCTAATGTTAGTCACTTTGTGAATGACGATAATGCCTTGAAATTGCATGATTGTCATGTTCTCATGCAGCGATTGTTGCCAATACCATCTGTGGTGTTATTGAGAAGGATGTGAAATTAAGAATTATGTGACTACATTTCTTCAACTCCATTTATCAAAAGAATTTAAGCAGGCAGACGCTTGATGTGTTGGAGTGGAATATGGTTTTAGTGTTATGTCAGTTGGAGAAGTACATTCCCCCATCCATCTTTTACATCATGGTTTATCTAGACATTCATTTGGTTAAGGAAATTCGGCTATGCGGTACGGTGGGTATGCAATAGATGTACCCTTTCAAGTGGCACATGGGTATTTCAAAGGTTACATTCACAATCGTAGCCAATCGGATGCCAGCATCGTACAAAGGTAGTTAACTGTAAGAGATCATTGAATACTGTACTTTGAACTTAGTTGGTAAGAAATTGGTTTGATTACCTAAACAAGTGCACTTTGGTAGGAAGAAGGGAGTTGCACGTTCTAAAGTCACACTTCATACACCCTTCTATGCTGAGTTGATGACAGTTCGCCTTTACATTTTATGAAATAGTAGCAAGAATGAAATCTATGTTCAAGAGCACATGTCGTATTTACAAGCACTATATCTGGATTGTCCTTCGAACAAAATACAGCTAGAGCATTCTTCCACATTCATGAATTGGTTTTATAATCTTTACAATGGGGAGAACATGCCTAGTAAACTTCATGCCTTTGAAAGAAGGCCAAACTGCACTGTTAGAAGTTACCTAGGGTATGATATTCATGGTTTTAATTTTTCAATGACTGAAAAGGATAGCAAGAGTATGACGCATAACAATAGAGTTTACATTGAATTTGAATCGATGTTGCATTCTAGCAAGAAAGACAAAAACCCTATCGTTGCAGTGATGGCCTTTTATGGGGCGATTGAGGAAACATGGGAGTTGGACTATGCTGTGTTCAAAGTTGTGGTTTTCAAGTGTCGGTGGGTTGATAATGGATCCGGGGTTCGTACGGAGAAACCCATGGGTTTAAAATTAGTTGACCTTAACCGAGTTAGGTTCGAGGATGACAAGTTCATCTTAGCTGCTCAGGCACGCCCATTTTTTAATGTCTAGGGATCCTAGCAACGAGAAGTGACATGTCATCCTACATGGGAAGAAGCTCTACTTCGAAGAGGAGATTGATTGGCCCATCCTAGCAGAATGCCCTGAGTTCTCATTTGTATTTCCAAGTTTGGAGGATGTGGGTGGAGCTTTAGTAGGCAGATGATCACACGGTGATGGATTGTGGGTTGATGAGAGCAGTCAAATTGTGGGGGATGATGTTATCTTGAAAAAGAAAAGATAGGTGTATCTTATCACCATAAATATCATTAGCATTAAACTTTTGTGTACTCGCCAGTGTATTATCTATTCATCACATTGATATTAATATATGAATTTGGGTTTAATTTGTTTGTAGTGTAGTGTTGCTCATTTATGTTTTCCCCTTCGTTATAACTTTTTCTTGATAAATTTGAAATGAGAATTGACACCGGTTTTGGTATAAAAACTTGGTGCCAAAAACAGAGTATGTGCTCTTTTTATCATATGCATCGTTTTTCATCATAATAGCATCGGTATAAATACCGTTGTTGTGTACTTGGAATATATTTTTTGGCTTTGCTCTTGGGTTGGAAAAATGATCAGAAAAATTAATTCAAGACAACCATAGGTAGCGGCTTTATCATATATAAGCACCGGTCTTTTGTCATGATAGCACCGAGATAACGGTGTCGTGTACTTACAATATAATTTTACACTTTTCCCCGGGTTGGAAAAAAGATCAAAAAATAAATTCAAGGCAGCCTTAGGCAGCTGCTTTATATACAGGCACCGGTATTTTCTTTATCAGCACAGGTTTTAATACCGGTGTTGTATACTTAGAATATTTTTCAACTTAGCCTTGGGTTGGAAAAAAAGAACTAAAAAATTAATTCAAAGCAGTTTGAAGCAGCTGCTTTATTATTTATAGGCACCTGTGTTTTCGTCTTCAGCACCGCTTTGCTTTCTTATGCTATGTACTTAGAATATATTTCGATAAATTTCTCTCGGTTTGGAAAAAAACTTATAAATACTAATTCGAAGCAGCCTCAGGTAACTGCTTATCCTATATAGGCACCGGTTTCTTATGTTTATACCAGTGCTAACCTTTTTAATACATAACTAAGTTGAAAGAACGACCAAATGCTTCATCTTCAAATTCTCAAACTTGGAGAGGAAATCTTCCCTACAATCACGATCGGTTCATCAACCCAAGCTCTATAAAGGAATAAAGTAAGTTCTCCTATGATGATTATTTATCAATCGACAAGATTATTTATCATGAATCCAATGCTTTTGGAAAAATTTTAGTTCACTTCTCCATAGAATAAGAACTATACTCGATGTTGCAATTATGTACATAGCGTTAATTTTTTATTCTTACATATCTCGGTATCTAGGCTTTTATTGATTTCCGTTGAGTGTTTGTTTATGTTTATGAACACTAGTATTTTTTATGTTTTTAGGATGCACAGAAGGCATTTGTTAAAATGCTTGAGTTGACATTATAGGATATGTCACAAAAAACTTCATTCAAGAGGTCACGCAATATATCCCCTTCCTCTCCGGAGAACCAATCCAATATTCAACAACAAGAGAAAAGGTTCATGTCGGAGCGGGCAAGTCTAATCGAACTGATCCGTCCTTGACCTGGTCGTCATTTAAAACATGAGATAAGGAGCTTATTGGTCAAAGATAAGAGATTTATATTTTGCACCCGTTCTTAGTGCTAAGCTACCAAGGTAAGCGGCAAGCCCTAGGTTTGTCCACAAGGATGCTAGGGCTCAAGTACTAGTTAGAAACACAACCCTGTGCGGGTCGTCAATCCACATGAGTGAAAGGAACTGCTAATAGTGTAGACATGCAATTGGGGCGAGGAGGGGGGGGGGTTTGTATTTTCAACTAGCAACTACAAAGCATGCAATTAACAAACAAGTAAACTATTTATACTAGGCACTTGAGAATCATTTGGAAACATGGTTGTTCTAATGCTTCAATCCTCTATTCATTCACAAAAATACTTACAAAATACCTATAAGTGTGTTCACAACATATGGTTTGGCCGATGGCATACACTTCCCCAAACCTGTCACGGTGGGTGCGCTTGCAAACCTTCATCGGCACTGCCATTGTAATTAGGGGAGTAAAACAAGGTTCGACCATATTACATCCCGGGCTTCTGCCACGAATGCAACTACTCCACTCGGGTCCTATATATGCTAGGCCCAAGGTTCGTAGGCACTTTATCTGTGATACTAGGGTTTAAACACAACACCTAGCTTGCTACTATTCACTATCTTTATCCGCAACCTCTCCGACAACAGTTACAAAGTCTGCTAAGATCGGTGAGATGGAAAATAGGTCAGAACATTCTCGAATCTCCCGTGCACACACCCACATAGATTCGTTCTCCCCCACCCATTCTAACATCCAGGGTTGTCTTCTCAATGGGGCATCGATGATTGCACAATACATGAGTATATCCCAAAGTGTGTGCTTATATGTGGTGTACTATTCATGCATTTATAACATTAAAAAAAATCACAATAATATCATAAACACAAAGATATGATGAATGTAATGAATCTCATAATGCAAATAGAACATACAAAGTGCCAAAATGAATCCTAAGCTAATAAAGCTACTCTTTGAAGGTTATATCCATGGGAAATATTAGGTTAGATGCCATGGATCTAGAAAATAATATGAAAATAAAAAGATAAGAAAAAGAAGAAGAAGGAAGAAGAATAACTCTCCTCTCCTTTCTCTCTAAACTAGAGGGAGGCAAAATCTATATTATGACTAGCTAGGGTTTACAAGAAAACTAAGGCTCCTATATATAGTAGTAGGAGAATGGGCCTAAAAATAGGCTCAAAATAAGCAAAAAGTGGCAAAACCTTAGTCACCATTTCCCTCTAACCGCTGAACCTTTCTCAAAGAAACTGCTCAAATAAGTGAATCTCCTAGAGCTTAATTAAATTTCATTGGATAGAGCTTAGAAAGATGAATATTTCAATATATGGTAGAGGGAATTAGATGAAAATTTAGAGAGTTATGGCCAAAACAGTTCGCCGCCATGGTTTCACGGATCGACACGGATGCTAAGGCCCGTGAATCATGTAAGCCCGGGTCCTTGGATCTGGGACAGTTTTTGAACATTCATCATCATGGGCCTTGGGATATAGTGCAGTTCAAGAAGCTTGTCTTGTGCCACGGTTCGTGAATATTTTCCCAGCCTGTGATCTTGAAGGGGTCTTGCTCAGAAGTTTCTTCACAATCCGTGAAGGTTTTCACGGTCTGGGAAACTTGTCTCGTGAAGGTATCATGAAGGTCTGGAAGCTATTGTGTAGCATGTTCCATGAAGATTGTCATAGGCCACTGGTGCTTGACCATGGGCTATCCATGACCGGCCGCTGGTGCTTTATCGGCTGAACTTCGTTTGCTTGCGACAGGTGTACCATTAGGCTGAATCAGGAGTTCTAGTAGTCGATTTGGTAGTACTCAAGGTGAGAAATCCAATGGATCCATCTTTGAAGGATAATTCTTCCATGATTGTTCTCGGACAAAGGAAACACTCCTCGGACCACAATTCACCATTTTCTCCTTTGGCCATCATGAACTTCGAAGCCGCCTATCTTTGGCTCCAATCTCCTTCTACCACATATTGATGTTTATGACTTTCATATTCTACCATTCTAACATGAATGGCTTTTTCCTCTCATACCATTAAAAACCAATGGCATTCAATCTCCCACTGCCATTGCGAACAACCTTCACATAGAATGTAACCGAAAAGTACTCACAGGCGACCCAGTAAAGGTGATCACAAGGAGGATCATGAAGCCCATGGATACAAGATGCCTATTAGTACCAATTAAGTCTAATGAATCTAATGAATCTGAATAAGTATTTAGAACACACCAAGTGCTAAAATGAATCCCAAGCTAAAATTTACTCTACAAAGGTTAGATCCATGGAAAATATTAGGTTAGATGTCATGGATCAAGAAACTAAGATGAAAAGAAAACAATAGATAAGAAAAAGAAGAAGGAAGGAGAAGAATGACTCTTCTCTTCCTTCTCTCTAAACTAGAGAGAGAATCTAATCTACATTTTGCCTAGGTATATTCTACTTCTCGTGGTTTAGTAGAAGACTAAGGCTCCTATAGATAGAAGTAGGAGATTGGCCTAAATATAGGCCCCCAGAATAGGCCAAGAATAGCAAAACCTAAAGTCAGCCGCCAAGACTTCACGGACCGGCACGGATGCCATGGTCCTTGAAGCATGCATAGCTGTGGGATGCCAGATCTGGCACGGTTCATGAATGTTCATAGCCGTAGCTCGTGGGGTCTGGCGCAGTCTGTGAAGATGGGTTTTTTCACAGTTCATGATGGTTTTCATGGATCGCGAACAGTATATAGATTTCGCTTAGAAGTTGTCACGGTTCGTGAAGGTTTTCACAGACCATGAACAGTACATGGCCTCGCTTAGAAGAATTCTTCACTGTCCATGAAGGTTTTCACAGATCGACTCCATACTTAGCCAAATTCTTCAGCTCTTTATCCCCTTGCTTCACGGTCCGGTGCCTTTGTTACTGCTCGACGCCTTGCCTCGTGAAGGTCTCATGCAGGTCATCACGGATACCCTGAAATCCTTGTGTTGTGTAGGCCGTGTGCTTTGCCATGGGCCACTAGTTCTTAACCATGTGCGGTCCGTGAAGTACCGTCGGTGCTTCGTCGGCTGAACTTCATTTGCTTGCTACTAGTGAATCGTTAGTCTGGATTAGGAGTTCTGGTAATCAATTTTGTAGTACTCGAGAAGACAAACCTAATGGAACCAGTATTGAACGATACATTTTCCTGGATCATTCTTGAACTAAGGCAACACTCATCGGACAACGATTCACCATTTTCTCCTTTGGACATCTTAAACTTCAAAGCCACCTATCTTTGGTTTCAATATTATTCTACCACGCTTTGATGTTCGTGGCCTTCATCTTCTACCATTATAAGTTGAATGGCCTTCGCCTCTTCTACCGTCCTTGCGATTGGCCTTCAATCTTCTACCGTCCTTGCAAATATTCTTCACATAAAATGTAACCATAAAGTACCCACATGCAACCTACTAAAGATGATCACAAGGAAGATCAAGGAGCCCATGGAAATAAGATGTCCATTAGTGCTAATAAATTCTACAAAATGCGGGATTTGGACAAGAAAAATAAGCATGGCCGTCCAAACCCCTTGTCATGTAAACTTAACTAATACTAGCAGTCCATAAACTAAAACCAACTAAAAACTATGTCAAATGCATTGGTTAAGCATGCGAAATGGTGCAGATCGGACTTCCCACACTTAAACCTTTACTCTTCCTGGAGTAAATAAAATCAAAGAAAAAGGTTCAAGCGAAATGAAGCATGCAAAAATAGCCAATGCATTCAACTTATTCCCAAGCTACCCTAGTTCCCCCAAGAAGGTGAAAATCCTCACAACTCTCACACTCCCCAAAGTTCCTAAAGCAACCAAACCACCCAAACCAAGTAAATGTGTATGGAAAAAGATAAGGGACAAAAGATCAGAATAAAGCCAAGCTTACTTTCCCTAAAGTAGTCCCAAAACGAATCAAAGAGTAATCCTCAAGCAAAACAATCCATCAAGGAAGTCCAAAAGTCATCGACTTGGTTGCAACATAGGGATAACTCAAGATTCTCGACCTAGTTATAACCAAGGAGTCCAATGTATCGTCAACCTAGTTTCTTTTTTCTTTTTTTTCCTCTCATTTTCTCTCATTTTGCATAGGAGTCATTTTGGCTTTTCATCCTAGCTTTATCCCACAAAACGTGCTCATATCTCACCTTTTTCCAGATAATCTCTCACTTTTGCCTACACTCGTAAGTCTAGCCGGGCGAAGCCTCTCACTTTTACCTAGGCATTTCGATCTATCCGGGCTTTTCCTCAGATTACCCAAGTCGCCCTTTCTGGTTTTCAACTTGTCCAGGTTTTGATTTTTTAATTTTTTTTTTCAATTTTTTCAAAATTCTCTTAGAAGAGCTATTAGCTACATAAAAACAACTAAAAATAATAAGTCCTACCGAATCCCCTTCTCCACACTTAAAGCTTGCATTGTCCTCAATGCATAAACAAAATCAGTGAACATAAGTCAAGGGACAGAAATAGGAAAGCACTTTTAATGAAAAAGAACACTAAAATCTGTACTTGATGGCACAATCATGGAATGTAAAGAACAAACTACCATCATCCCTAATATACTGACCATAACCTTAAATCCTGAAAGATCAATCTAACCACTATCATGCACCACAAATTGAATAAGGAATTGAATCACAATGGAAAGTAACCTTTTAGGTCTTGATGTGTGTGTCTCAACGGTTTGAGGGTAGGTGGGTTTTGGGCGGTATTTTGGTGGTGGTAGGGTGGTGGCAGGGAAGAAATGGTGATTGGGTGGTGTAGGAAAGTTTGTGAGCTTCATGGGCCATGCACGTTTACACACCTCTTGAATTTAGGGTTTGGTTCACCTCCCTTTCCACCATTTTGAGCGTCACAAACCATGTACGTCTACATGGTCTATGAGTTGGACTCCCAGATTGCTCACCTTCCTCCACGAACCATATGCTTCATGCAAAACTAACATGAAAACCAAGTGTAATAGTGTCCCAAAAAATAAAAAGAATTATACAAATAGGAAAACACACCAAAAATATCAAACTAATCTAATTTTTCAAAGCTCGGGCTGCCTCCCGAGAAGCTTCGTATATTTAAGGTCATCGACACAACCCTAATGTTGTCTATAGGGTATGGGCATGTATCCCATCACCTTAGACAACCAAAAATGAAGCGCAAGGGGTAAGAATCTTCCAAGAGGAAGATATAGTAGAGAAGGAGTCAACCTTAGAGAGAAATATGTTGTACAAAAGCTTAGCATAATCAATTGGCTTCCCTATTGTTTCCTCTAAAGCTTCTGAAAATTTGGGAGTAGGTTCTACAGGTGGAGGTAGGGGTGTAAATAAGTAATATGGAAAATTAAGTATAATCACCCATTCCTCAACTTCTTCACTCTCAACAAACCTTTCCCCACCCCCTTTAGATTCATCTACCAAAATTTCACATGTAATTAGGGATGGTTCATTTTCAAAATATTGGGTTTCAAGTTGGCTCACCCTATTCATCAAATTAAGAACTTACCCTTCAACTTTCTCAATGCTTGAGAATAGTTGAGTTCACAAATGGCTAATCTCACTAAGCACTTGTGATTGGAGTAAATCACAACTCTAATCACATTAGCTATAGCTTGCAAAATTGCTTCATAATTTGATTTGGGAATCAATCTCAGGGATTGGTTTTGGGGCATTGGGTATGTTGGTGAAATCCAACTATCTAACCCAACGTGTTGGTTTCCCGATGCATCTCCATACCACAAATTTGAGTTACCACTAAACCTTGAATTTAGAGATTTATGGCAAGGATAACAATCTCGATCCCATAAGTCTTGGGAACCAATAACTCCTACCTCTTTCTCAATTTGCCCATCCAAGAGCAAGACTCCGTAGGGTGGTAGCATTGACATATCCTAAAAAATTCCGCTCTTTGAGCCATTATTCTCCCATACTCACTCAACCTTGGGTAACACTCTATAGGATGATCACAATGACACACCCTACAAAGTGCCCTCCGTTGAGTGCTTTCCTACATTTAAAAAAAATCAATTAAACCCCAACAAAGAAAACACACAAAATTTGGAATCGTAGTGCAAAGGACCTCGGTTTGCACCAAGAACTCAAGAAATACCTACTTTGGAAAACTAAAAAAAGATAAAGATAAAATCAACATTAAATACTCACTAACACGTTAAGCTTACCTTACTCAAACTAAAAAGCATCCCTGGCAGCGGCGTCAAATTTTGACCCACCCTCGACCCGGTTGTCCTTTAAAATATGAGCCGAGGAGCTTATTGGTAAAAGATAAGATATTTATATTCTGCACCCGTTCTTACTCCTACGCTAACGAGGGGTAGTAAGCGACAAGTCCTGGGGTTGTCCACAAGGATGCTTGAGCTCAAGTACTAGTTAGAAACACAACCCCATGTGGGTCTTCAATCTTCACGAGTGAAAGGAACAACTAGTAGTGTAGAAATGCAACTGGGGGGGGGGGAGTGTTGGTATTTTCAACCAACAATTACAAAGCATGCAATTAACAAACAAGTAAACTATTTATACTAGGCACTTGGGAATCATTTAGCAACATGGTAGTTCTAATGCTTCAATCCTCTATTCATTCACATAAAGACTTTAAAAATACCTGTAAGTGTGTTCACAACACGTGGTGTGGCCGATGGCATACACTTCCCCAACCCTGTCACGGTGGGTGCGCTCACAACCCTCCATCGGCACCGCCATTGTAATTAGGGGAGTACAACGAGGTTCGACCATCATTGTAGGTCTTTCTACCCCATGCTATTTCATCCGAGCTTCAACCACGAATGCAACAACTCCCCTCGGGTCCTATATACGCTAGGCCTAAGGTTCGTAGCCACCTTATCTGTGATACTAGGGTTTCAACACAACACCTAGCTTGCTACTCTTCACTGTCTCTACCTGGAAACTCTTGGACAACATTACAAAGTCAACTAAGACTAGTGCAATGACAAATAGGTCAGAGTATTCTCGAATCTCCCATGCACACACCTACACAGACTCGTTCTGCCCTACCCATTCTAACATCCAGGTTTCTCTTCACAAGGGAGCATCAATAATTGTACCATACATGAGTATATCCAAAAGTGTGTGCTTATATGTGATGTACTACTATGCATTTAAAACATTCAAGAATAATCACAATAATATCATAAACACAAAGATAAGATGAATCCAATGAATCTCATAAAGCAAATAGAACATAACAAGTGCCAAAGTGAATCCCAAGCTAATAAAGCTACTTTAAAATGGTTTTATCCATGGAAAATATTAGGTTAGATGCCATGGATCTAGAAAACAAGATGAAAAGTAAAAGATAAGAAAAGAAGAAGAAGGAAGGAGAAGAAGAACTCTTCTCTCCCTTCTCTCTAAGCTAGAGGGAGGCAAATTAAATCTAAATTATAACTAGCTAGGATTTACAATAAGACTAAGGCTCCTATATATAGTAGTAGGAAATTTGGCCTAAAAATAGGCCCAAAATAGGCAAAAAGTAGCAAAACCCTAGTCGCCCTTTCCCTCTAGCTGCTGAACCTTTCTCGAATAAACTGCTTAAATCTGTGAATCTCCTAGAGATAAATTATAGTGAATTTGATAGATCTCGGAAAGAATAAGATTTAGATATATGGTAAAGGTAAATTGGATGAAAATTGAGAGAGTTATGGCCAAAATGGTCAGCTGGTAAGGTTTCACAGACTGGCACGGATGCCACGTTCCGTGAAGCATGGAAGCCCGGGATGTGGGATCTAGGGTGGTCTATGAACATTTATTGTCACTGGCCATGTCATATGGCACAGTTCCTGAAGCTTTTCCTGTGCTACGATCCATAAAAATTGTCCCGCCCCGCAAGCTGGAAAGGGTCTTGTTCAGAAGTTTCTTCACGGGCTGTGAAGGTTTTCACGGTCCATGAAGCTTGTCTCATGAAGGTCTCATGAAGGTCTTGCAGCTCTTTTGTAGCACGGTCCATGAAGATTTTCACGGGTTGCTGGTGCTTGACCATGGGCGGTCTGTGGCCAGCCACTGGTGCTTGATCGGCTAAACTTTGTTTGCTTGCTATAAGTGAACCATTAGTCTGAATTGGGAGTTCTAGTGGTCAATTTTGTAGTAATCAAGGGAAAAAATCCAATGGAACCAGTCTTGAATGCTAATTCTTCCTGGACCTTTCTCAGACTAAGGAAACACTCCTCGGACCACGATTCACTGTTTTCTCCTTTGGCCGTCTTGAACTTTGAAGCCACCTATCATTGACTCCAATATCCTTCTACCATGCATTAATGTTCGTGGCCTTCATATTCTACCATTCTAATGTGAATGTCCTTCGCCTCTCCTACCGTTCAAAGAAAATGACTTTCAATCTTCTACCGCCCTTGCGAACGGCCTTCACATATAATGTAACCAAAAAGTACCCAAGGGTGACCCACTAAAGATCATCACAAGGAAGATCAAGGGGCCCATGGATACAAGATGTCCATTAGTAACATTTAAGTCTACAAAATGTAAGATTTAGAAAAAAAATGAAACATGGCCATCTAAACCCCTTGTCGCATAAACCCAACTAATAATATGATCTCCATCAACTAAAAGTAACTAAAACCTATGTCAAATACATTGGTTAAATCATGTGAAATGGTGCAAATCATGAACAAACTTATTGAACAAGGTGACATTTTTTAGGAGAGAGGAATAAAAACATCTCCCACTTTCAAGAAACTATCACAATTGCTATGTTTAGAGGTGTATCCACCGGTCTCAGTAGCTCAAGCCAATATCCCCCTTGCGACAGGGGAAAAGATGAGGAGGTAATTATGCATTAGACTAACTGCTTCTATGTTTCCTTTTCATTTCCACAAAAAAATTGTTTTAGACTAACTAAATTATCACTATTTTTAACAAGATAGTGAGTTATCCACCATCTACATCAAGGGCCTT
Organism: Rubia yunnanensis; assembly: GCA_037428765.1. NCBI lineage: Eukaryota > Viridiplantae > Streptophyta > Magnoliopsida > Gentianales > Rubiaceae > Rubia > Rubia yunnanensis. The sequence continues at coordinate 23,701,546 of CM075066.1, forward strand.
CAAAGAGAGAGATGATAAGGGTTTCTAAAGCATGGCTCCAAAAATATAGGCATTTCGAGAAGTCACATGGTCCAGTAGGCTGCGTCCGCGTGTGCGAGCCAGTCTACCATCCAAAGGCTGGGTTGTCATCTTCCAAACACCATTTTAATGAGGTGGGAGACGCTTTGGGGAGGGTAGTAGACTGGCCAATGACTTAGGTCACATTTGGACATGATACCCAGACCAATGAAATTGAAGGTGACCGACCCCTGACCGATGAAGATTATTGCGTCAATGTCAACGACGATGAGGTAATAAAATTAACTAATTGCTAGATCTGCTACATGTCTAATTTTTTTTTATGAATTATTGAAATTGATTAATTTTTCACTGCAGTTATCAACTCCTAAACAATCTTGATCAACCAACTCCTTCCGTCTCTCGAACCAACAATTTTACATAAAAGGCCTCTGAAACTAGTACTACTCGATAACATCCATTGCTGGTGCCATATTTCATTATTTTTCAATTTTCCTAATTTAGTTTCAATTACATAATTTCATATTTTCAACAAGCACCCGTTCAAGACATATCCCAACATGGGGATGTATATCAAATACTGCAACGAGCTTGTGAGTAGTATGAAAGAGTCGAGAACGGTGGTTTTGTTTTCAGAGTTTTTGACCACCTACTTTTGGCACAACATATCAGAGTGCATTGTTTATTGAGACATTGGTGGAGTTTGGGAACAAGCTTGGAAATGCCAAAGCAATGGCTTGGCTATCAAACTCAATGATATATGTTTGGATGAGTAAGGTTTACTTTTTCACATTAAGGTTATTTATTTATAACTTAATTTGTTTCAAATATTAACTAATGCTGTTTTTCAAGGCACATGTGGGACCAAGTCTTCGAAACCAACAACGGTTTCGTTCAGCTCCTTCCATGTTGTACGGAGGGTATGCCACGGAAATCAAGGATGCAGAAGTCGAAGGTAGTGCTAAAGACATTCTAGAAACCATGATCAATATTGATGCCGAGGTTTACGTGGTGCCACATATTAAAATTTAAGTGGCACTTTTCTATTTTTCTCAGTTAGAGAAAATTATATATCGTTGACAATTTCATTCATGTGCTACTTTCTTTTCAACGCAGCAATCATTGGTACTTACTACTCATCTGTCCTAGTACGGAGGAAGTGTTTACCCTTGACTCATTGACTGGAGGAATCAAACCCAAAAATGTTAATGAAAACAAAATTATTTCCATGTACTTTCATTCCTTTCATCATACTAATTTTAATGTTTACAAGTGTGAGCTACCTAACCATTAAAAGTTCAACATTACCAGGATTGCATGCGAATATCAAAGGGAGAAGATGAAGATGGAACTATCTGCGGATTTAACATGGAAGATCACCAACATCGATGTAAGTCATTCAATCCAAGAGTATGTTCATTTCCACCATTATTTAATGCAATTACATTTTAAATGATATTTTCATTTGCAGTACCGAAGTCAGATGAGTGGTTGGGAATGCGGATACTACGTCATCCTCCACATGGAAGAGTTTGTTATGAACACTACCTCTATAAATATTCTGGAGGTTGGTCTACGAATTACAAATAAAACATTTGTTCTTCTTACTTACTAAATAATTTCTCGTAATTAATCTTTGAGTTGTTTTGAACGCAAAAAATATTCCCCTAAAAAGAGGAGCATGCAATGGCAAGGAGATAGAAGTTGTAGCCGGTAGATGGTGTCAGGCTTGGGTGGACGTATATTCCAAACATACCAAGAATTCTATGGAACTCGAGTGGTTTCATGAAGTGTAGAAAATGGATTTCATAGAAATATTTTTCTATAATTTCCTTGTGGATGGATTATGTCTTTTTAGACATATTTAGTTTTTAATATATTCATTACTTCTTTCTTACCATTAGATAGAAGGCTCATCGAAAGGTTGGTAGTAGATTGAAGGCCACTGGATTAAATTGTAGAATATTGATGTGTTCGGGAGAAGAAATAAGAGAAGAAGGATAAAGTTCAAGAAAAGGGGCCAAGACTCAATATAGGGATGTCGCACTCAGTTTTCCCAGAGGCACGGATCCAGGAAACATACCGTGTAAAATTTGCACGGATCCAGGAAACAGATTGTGTAAAGCTTACATGGTTTGTGTACTTAGAAGCATGAAGAACACCCAATTCCTTGGATGTGTATGTTCTACAAAGAATATAGTAACGGTGGACGACATAATAGATATTGTTGATTGTGTGTATTTGTGTTTAGTTATTAGCCATTATTTCTTGATTTTAGAGGTTCTGCTTTAACCCTTATTCATAATCTTAAAATAAGACCGGATCCCTCTTGTGCATTGAACGGGGAGAGAATCCTATGAAAAAGTGAGAGGCCTAATTTGTGTGAAAAAAGATGAGGTGTGAGGTCAAAAGAACTGAGAATCTAGGAGAAAACCCGAGAGGGATCCTAGGCAAAAAGAGAGAAATGAAAAAAATGAAGGCTCAATTTGCCACTTTGGGGAAATTTTTGGAAGATTAAATCACCTTTTATCTTTCTTTTGATGATTCATACCTCATTTTTATGTGATCTTGTTTTGGGAAATTTTTATTGTAGAACAACTTTATGTCAAAATATTGGGGATGATAATTCTTTGTGTTTAAACACTACTGCATACACCGCCCCCTATGGCACCAGTGTTTTGGTACATATGGGCACTGGTATTTTGGACCCCCAGCATACTAGTGCCTAAGTATGAGAGTGTTAAAACATAGTTACAAAGGCGCCGGTATCCAAAACCGGTGCTGTTTATTTGTTCCAAATATCGATGCCAAGGATCTTGTAGCGGTGCTGACTAATGATATACATAACCGATTCTGAATACCGGTGCCAATAATATTTTTGCGGTGCTTATCCCACACAATCAGCACCGGTAGAATGCAACCGCTGCTTATAAATTAAGACCAGCACCAGGTCCATCTTAGCGGTGCTAGTTGTAATTTGATATCCATTGCCAATATTATTAGCACCGGTTCAAGTTTAGATCCGGTGCTAGGAATTCGAAGGATCATTATCTTCCAGCACCAGCATGGAAAGAATTTCTGGTGCTTGTTCGCAGTAGGTTGTAATTTTTCTAGCACCGGTCCCGACTCTTTCATACTCTTTGCAAGCTTGTTGCAGTATTTGATGTACTTCCCCATGTCGGGATATGTCTTGAACAAGCACTTGTTGACAATGTGAAACTATGTAATGAAAACTAAATTAGGAAAATTGAAAAATAATGAAATATGGTACCAGCGATGGATGTTATCGAGTAGTACTAGTTTCAGAAGCCTTTTATGTAAAATTGTTGGTTCGAGAGATGGAAGGAGTTGGTTGATCTAGACTGTTTAGGAGTTGACAGCTACACAGAAAAATTAATCAATTTCAATGATTCATAAAAAAAATTTAGATATGTAACAGATGTAGCAGTTAGTTAGATTTTATTACCTCATCGTCACTGACATTGACGCAATAATCTTCATCGGTCCTGGATCGGCCGCCTTCAATGTCATCAGTCTGGGTATCATCTCCAAATGTGACCAGAGTCATTGGCCAGTTTACTACACTCCCCAAGAGTCTCTCATGTTATTAAAATGATGGTTGGTACATGGCAACCCAGTTCTTGGATGGTAGACTGGCTCGCACACGTGTACGTGAGCTACTGGACCATGTGACTTCTTGCCACACCTTGATTTTTGGAGTCATGTTTTAGCAACCCTGAGCCTCTCTCCCTAAAGGCCCTTGATGCACAAGGTGACTAACTCACTATCTTATTACAGATAGTTATAATGTAGTTAGTCTAAAATAGTTTTCCCGTGGATAATATGAAGAAAAATCCCAACAGTTTGAACATGTGAACTGTAATGCATATTTACCTCTTCATCTTTTTCTCTATCGCTAGGGGGATCTTGGAACGAGCCGCTGAGACTGGTAGATACACCTCCAAACATAGCATTCTCAATGAAGCTCTTCGGGTCTTCATGGCATTTGGGAATATTTTATCCCCCTGCTGCAATTATGCCTTTGACCAACTGCTCAAGGTACGAGACCATCACTTTGACAACCAGCTAATCAACAAAAAGTTTCTTGGTCCCCTTTATTTTAGGATGAGGAGCTGCTGCCGCACTTACTTCTTACTAATGCCTAGGATAGCAACCGATGCTGGCAGTTGGGATTGGGTACCTCTGTAGCGACCCAGGTGATCCCTCTTCTCGGTGGCTCTTATAGAGATATCCTCACTTGGGCCCAACTCTAGGGTTCCCTTCTCTTTTTCCTCGTTCATCCTCAAATGCAGATCATATTATTGTATTAGTAGTGAAAACAAAAGTTTACTTCAATATGAAACTATAAATGAAAGGGATACTTACAATATACTCCGCTATGTCCTTCCCTTCTTGGGTTGCATACTTGTCTTTTTCCTTGTTTGACTCCAAGTAGAATAAGAATTTGTCAGGCTAGAAATTCATGGAATTGATCTCCTCCTCGATCTCTTCTTCTGTGTATGCATGCTCCCTTAGCTTCATCCTCTCCTTCTCATTTAGTTGCTTTATCAGCTTCTCCTTTATAGCCATATTCCCCTTTGGTGTGATGTGGTGGGTGTACTTCTTTTCCTTCGATTGCTCGCCTGCCTTCTTTGTTTCTTTTTTTTGAAAATTTGAAAGAAAAAAAAAAAAATTAGTTATGAACACAATGAATTAGTTTCTAAATATTGAAATATTATTTATGATATCATGTAAGAATTTTACTTACCATAATTTCCTCTGTCCTTCTGTGTTCCTCAAACTTCTTCCACTCTTCCTCATCCATCCACCTGTACTTTTTCCACGGCTTGTATTTTGGAAGTTTTCTGCTTGGCAAAAACCATATGTACTTGTTTTCCACCATGGATTTTCACTTGCGATGTGCATCGCCATCCCTGCCTACCACATTCTTCCACAACCTGCTCCATTGGTTTTTGGTCATTTTAGTTTCAAACTTGAAACTGCCTGCGATGGAAGGTTAAATAATGTTTAGGTTAGGAGCTCAAATAAATAGTTTAACAGTAACAATTAGGCATTTACAAATTAAGTATTATGAAATATGTTTTTTACCTTTATGTCTCTCCACGCTTCCTCCTACACATCCTTCGTGTATGTGTCACACATTTTAGAACATACCCTTCAACATCACACGATCAACCATATCACACTTCAACACCACACAATAACCTATATATGTCATACACTTTGGATTATATTCTTCAAACATCACAAACAAAGTGTATACCTCACACATTTTTTAGAAGACCATTCAAATCCACACGATCAACTATATCACACGCCAACATAACACAATCGAACAATTAAAACACCACACACATAGTGTATATCTTACAAAGTTTAGACCATACTGTTCAACACCACACAATCAACTATATCACACTTCAACATAACACAATGACCTATATGTGTCATACAATTTGGACTGAACAATTGAAACATGACACACATAGTGTATATCTCACACATTTTAGAAGAAACCCTTCAACATCCCACTCCAACATCACACAATGAACAGCCCTAAGAAACTTAATATTAAAAAAGCTTCATTCATACATTTCATCAAACACAGAGTAATCCATACATATTTAACTCAATGTAAAGCAAGTTAGGGTTTGTACACAACTAAAAATGAAGGAATGATGAAGTACCTTTCAAGATTCCGGCTGGAATCTGAGTTACGGTGACTTTGCCACCGACGAGTGGAAAAAGTGAAGAAATGCGGTTGGGAGATACGAAAAAAGGGTTTTTTCCGGTTCTTATATAAGGTGGGATTGAGGAGGTGGGGCAATGGAGGTTGAATGAGGATTAAATGGTGGAGAACATGGAGATTTAATGGTTGACAACATGGAGAAACCGTTCGTATAGTGGGAATGAAGAAGAAAACACGACCGTTGTGTGAGAAAGATGATCAATCGCGTTTTATATAAGCAAATTCAGCATCGGTACTTAACCCGACATACCGGTGCTGAAAAAATTCCACTACATTCTATCATTTTCACAAACATTTAAAGTGCACAACACCGGTATCATACCAGTGTTGAGCATTAAAAAATTATGCCAATTTTGTTTCATGCAACTACGTGATGTTGCTTCATTAATTTTTCCCAACCCGAGCGCAATGCTCAAAAATATTTTCTATGTATAGAGAATCGATACTACAATCGACGTTGTAGCATTAAAAATCGGTGCCGATTTCATTTTTACGAAACTACGCGAGACTACTTTGTTATTTTTCCCCAACCCGAGAGAAATGTTTGAAAATATATACTAAGTATAAAGCATCAGTATCACAACCAGTGCTGGTTAAAAAAACCCTGTGCCCATAAACCATAAAGAAACTGTGTGGGGTAGCTTAATAGCAACAGAGAGTTTATGGGGTCAAATTTGTCTTAGTTTTCATCACCGGTATACGGTACCAGTGCCTTATTATATAAAACCGGTGCCAAATATTCTGTTTTGGACTAAATACTTTTTCAGCCTAATCAATATTGGGAGGGAAAATACATTTAAATATAACACCGGTATAAAAATTGGTTCCCCTTTCAAATTCACAAAATTTTAAATTTTCCACCCCAAATTTGACCGAAATTCTAAAATTTTTTCCCCTAAAAAAATTTAGTACCGATTCTTCCAAATGTGAAACTGGTGCCTATCTTCATTTCTACTATTTAGCAATATTTAATTTAAGTACCTCATGAGGAGAATTTGTTTTTCCCATTTTTGTGGATATGCAATTAGATGGAAAAATATTCAATTAAACATTCAATAGATCCCGTGTTTCAAAATTGTGTCTGATGGATACCTGAAAAGAGTCCGTTCAAAACTTTGCTAAAATGACATTGTTGCCCAAAACTAAGTTACACCTTATTTCTTGTAGTAAAATTACTTGATATTGGGTATTCTTGGGGTTAATATATGATTTTTAATAGAAAATCATTTTTGCATGAAATTTTGTTAAGCGCTAGTATCTTACTCTAGATAACTTAGAAGTTAGGAAGTCCAAACGGGAAGGTTTATTGGTGAGTTTTTCCCACCAAATATTTTTTTGATTCGTTCTTGGAATTAACATTAGGGTTTTCATAATGTAGGATTGAATCCGATCGGATTTGAATTTGGACCTCCGAGTGATGTTTTTTATTTTTGCACTAAGGTCCCTAAGAATCTTAGAATTGTCGAAACTCAAAATTGGCAATTCAATAGTGAAATTTAGTATTGTATGATAATAACCATGCGATTTGGACATGATCGGGTAAATGGAACATCCTCGAAACTGAACATAGAAATGAAATTGCAATGTTGCCCAAAAGTGTGAACACCTTATCGAAATACTAGAATTTTGTTATTATAGCCTAAATACTTGAATTTTAGATAATAGAATTGTTGTTAGCATAAATTTAGAAGCGGTAGTACATGTTCTAGACTAAATTGTGGAAAAGAAATTTGGAATTACTAACGGAAAATCATATTTCTTTACCACCATAATTTCAATATAAAAGCATGATAATTCTCGATCCATGTGATAATAATTATATTATGTCCACAAAATAACATAGAATTGTTCTAAACGTCCATACAAAATAAAAGTGAGAAAGCTAGAGTTTCAGAACATCAGGATCGAAAATCATGAATAATATTTAGCAAATGGCTTTTCATCCATCATTTGTGCATCTTCTGAGCTGGTCACTACGTCGCGTTGCCCAACGCTAGGATCTGGGTAAGTAGGGAAAGGTCCAACTACATATATGGAATCCGAAAATTAATGTCTAAAAACCTTACCCATGTGATCACACCAAGATCTTTGATAATGTGATTCCGTCAGCAGACTTTGTACACCCACACATCCAACACCGTGACTTTGGATTCCAACAAAGGACCTATATTGTCCTGATCCATTCAGTAGAAGAAATAGTCTATTGTAATCTTACCTATTGGTTGCCCGTATATGTCGTGCGGATAGTGGGGGACACCGGCTTTTGTGCACAGTTTGGAGATGAGGCTGCCGAAACCATAACAACTGGATTTCTCAGCACCATGTCTTAAAGCATTCATCATTTTCCTAACTACATTCCATCATAATATATATATATATATATATATATATATAAAATTCCATTAGTTGTGTCAGCCTCATACTATGAGCCTCAGTGTTCACTTTGACTAGGTCAATTCTAGATGCTACGAAGTGGTACCATCCATTCATCTCGAGCGTGAGGTGCTTCTTTGGAATCTTTGACCAACCTAGTTTCAGAAGAGAATTAAAATCAGTTCCCGCCCTAGTTACCATCCTTATAATCTCCTTTCTAGTGGGATTATCAAAATCCCAACCCTAATCGATCTTGTAGTGGAATGCAAGAAATTCATCCTCCTTGGAGGGAACATTTGGAAACGCGTACAATTCGTTTATGGATTCATCTATCAGTTTCACCAATTTTCCTCGATAGAATGCCTCATCCCACCTCCGACCACACCTCAATTTAGCATAGAACTCACTCACTATACTGAGGTTAAACATTGCAGGGGTTTCATAGAGTTTCTCACATAGAAGTTTCTAGATAGATCCTACAAAGGGAGGAGATGCTTCTATTTCTCTCTCCAAAAAATTTTGCCTTCTTCTGTACGTTTGTTCAATTAACCTTTCTTGATCCGACATGAACCTCTTCTCTTGTTGTTGAACATTGGATTGTATCTTCGGAGAGGAAGGGGATGCATTGCCTGACCTCTTGAATCAAGTTTTTGGTTCCATATTCTACAATGTCCAGTCAAGCATTATCAAAAACACCTTCCATGCATCATAAATACCTAAACAATACTAGTGTTCATAAACATCAACAAACGCTCAACGGAAATCAATAAAAGCCTAGATATAGAGATATACAAGTATTAAACATTAACGCTATGTACATGATTGCAACATTGAGCAAAGTTCTTATTGTATGGAAAAGTGAACCAACATTTTTCCAAAATCATTTGGTTCATGATAAATAATTTTTTAGAGTGATAAATAATCTTTGTAAGAGAACTTACCTTATTCCTTTACATAGCTTGGGTAAATGAACTGATGGTGATAAGAGGGTATATTTCCTCCCCAAATTTGAGAATTGGATAATGAAGCATCTGTCGATATGTCAATTCATATATGTCTAATAAAGTTTACACCGGTATTAACGTAAGAAACAGGTGCCTATTTAGGATCAAGCATCTACTTGAGGCTACTTGGAAATAACTTTTTGGATCTTTTTTTCCAACCCAAGAGCATAGTTGGAAAGATTACTGTAAGTATACTAAACCCAAAAAAATAGCGCTACTGGTAACAAAAATACCAGTGCCTCGATAGCATAAAGCAGCTGCATAAGGCTGCTTAATTTTGATTTTTTTTATTCTTTTCAAACCCGAGAGAAATTTAACGAAGTATATTCTATGTACAAAGCATCGGTAAGGTTACAGGTGGTAAAGACAAAAATACTAGTGCCTATACATGAGAACGTAGCTGCCTAAGGATACTTCAAATTGATTTTTTTTATCTTTTTTCCTACCCGAGAGCAAAGTTGAAAAATATATATTCTAACGATACAACACCGGTAGAAATACCAGTGCCAATAAAGAAAATACCTGTGCTTATATATAATAAATAAGTTGCCTAAGGTAGCCTTGAATCATTTTTTCAGATATTTTTTCCAACCCAAGAGAAAAGTGGAAAAATATATTCTAAGTACCCAATACCGGTATCAATATTGGTGCTATAATGACAAAAATGGGTGCCTTCGATGAAACAAAACATGTACTTTGTTTTCAGCACCGGTTTTAATACAATTACCCGAGCTAGTTCTCATTTCAACTTTATCAAGAGAAAGCTACAGTGAAGGAGAAACATAAACGAGCAACACTACACTATGGACAAAGTTAACCCAAATTCGTATATTAAAATCAATGCACCGAATAGATAAAACACATGCGAGTACACATGAGTATAATGCTAATTACATTTACGGTAATAAGATGCACCTATCTTTTCTTTTTCAAGAAAACATCCCCCCCCCCAATTTGACTACTCTTATTACCTCACAATACATCGCCATGTAGCCGTCTACCTACAAAAGCTCCATCCATATATTCCAAACTTGGAAATACATATGGGAACTCAGGACATTCTGCTAGGACGGGCCAATCAATCTCCTCTTTGAAGTAGAACTTCTTCCCATGTAGGGCGACATGCCACTTCTCATTGCCAGGATCCCAGACATAAAACATTTGACATGCCTGGGCACCTAAGATGAACTTTTTATCCTCGAACCCAACTCGGTTAATGTCCACCAATGTGAAACCCATAGGTTTCTCCATACGAACCCAGCTCCCTTATCAACTCACCGGCACTTGAAAACCACAACTTTGAACTCAACATAGTCTAAACCCCAAATTTCCTCAATCAACCCGTAAAAGGCCATCACTGTAATGATAGGGTTTTTTTCTTTCTTGCTAGACTACCACATCGATTTAGATTCAATGTAAAATCCACGGTTCCGCATTGTGCTCTAGCTATCCTTTTCAACTGTTACAAAAGTAAAACCATTAATATCATACCTTAGGTATCTTCTGACGATGCAGTTTGGCCTTCTTACAAAGGCACGAAGTTTACTAGGCCTACCATTAATAATGCAGCGATTATAAAACCAATTCACGAATGTGGAAGAATACCCTAGCTGTATTTTATTCGAATGCCAGACTCAATATAGTGCTTGTAAATAAGACATGTTCTTTTGAATGTAGATTGTAGTCTCGCTACTATTCTGTAAAACGTAAAGGTGAACTGTTATCAACTCGGGATAGAAGGGTGCATGAAAAGTATCTTTAGAATGTGCAACTTCATTCTTCCTACGAAAGTGCGCTTGTTACGGCAATCCAATCGATTTCGTACTGACTAAATTTGAGGTACAATGTTCAATTACTCCTTGGTCATATACCTTTGCACGATGCTTGCATTCGGTCGGCTACGATTGTGAATATAACCTTTGAAAACACCCTTGTGATGCTCGAAACGGTACATCAAATGCATACCCACCAGATTGCATAGTTAAATTTCCCCTACCAAATGAATGACTAGATGAACAATGATGTCAACGAAGGATGGAAGAAAGTACTTCTCCAGCTGACATAACGCTAAAATCCCCTCCTGCTCCAACACATTCAGTGTCGGCCTGCTTATATTCTTCCAACAAGTGAGGTTGAAGAAGAAACATAGTCGCATAATGCTAAATCACACATCCTCCTCTATAACACCATAGATGGAAATAGTTAACAATTGTTGCACGAGAACGTGACAATCATGCGATTTCAAGGCGTTCATGCACAAATCATCATTCACAAAATGACTAACGTTAAAAGTGTATCTGGATGGTACCTTAATCCCTTGGATACACTCACAAACTGATCTCCTCTCATCTAATGACAAATTGTTTTGGGCTAGAAAGAGGTAGGTTTTCTTCCCTCTCACCTTCGGGGCTGGGTCCGACCGAATTCCAAGCTCTAACAGATCCTTACATGCATTCCAGTTGTCCCTCCTCTTCCCAGGAATGTTAAGTAAGGTACTAATCAAACTCTTGCACAAATTCTTCTCAATGTGCATTACATCCAAACAGTGGAAAACTCCAAATGCTCTCAGTAAGGTAAATTGAAGAAAACCAACCTCTTCTTCCAAGATCCATCGGGCACTGTACCAACCTTCTTCATCTTCTTCCCAAAAAAACATTCAATTTCTTCACCTTGTTGTGTATGATGACCCCCTTCAATGTTCTTGGCGCCTTCCTCACCTCCTTCCCCCCAACAAGCTGAAATGCATCCTCACATAACTCGTGCTTCATCGGGAGGAATTTTTGGTGACCTAGATACACTATCTTGCGACCATTCTTCAGCTGTTGGTAGTATGTGAACTCTTCGCACATGGGACAAGCCTTGCACCCCTTCACCACATAATTCGAAAGGTTTTTGTATGATGGAAAATAATTTACGGTACAAAAAAGCTTTGTCTTCAAGTTGAAACTTGATCCCCTAAAACCATCAAACATATCAACACTATTGGACCATAGAATATTCAAATATTCTATCAGATAAGCTAGATATGTATCAATGTCATTTCTAAGATATTTTGGCCCTGAAATCAACAAAGGAATCAACGCATATTTCCTCTTCATACACAAATATAATGGAAGGTTGTATATTTCCAGCATTACCGACCATGAACTGTTCCTAGATGATATGTTCCCGAACAGGTTCATTCCATTGGAACAAAAATCCATTCTCATATTCCTTAGCTTACTTGCAAAGTTGGATACCTCTTATCAAATCTCTTCTATTGATCGGCATCAGCTGGATGATGCATCACATCTTCCTCAAAGGAACCTCTTCCCATGTACCACGTCATGTTCTTTGCATCATTGACATTTTTTAACAACCTCTTCAACCTCAAAATAATTGGAAGATACCACATGTATTTTGCAGGAATCCATTTTATTAACTTTACGATAGTATCTCTATGGACAACTGCATTTCTCCTTTTCTTTTTTAGTGTGACACATGGCATACAGGGCATGCCACCTCCTTCTCTCAGTCACCCATGTACAAAACACAATCTTTGGGACATGCATGCACCTTTTCATACTCCAATCCCATTTGACACATAATCCTCTTCGGTTTGTAGAGGTTTTTTGGTATTCTGTTAATGGCGGGAAACTTCTCATTCAAGAAATTTAGAAACTTGTTCATGCTAGTGTCTCTCCATGTACCAAGGCCTTTAATAGAGATATAATTGATTTAGAATTAGGATAGGAAAGGAATACCCTTTTTGATTTTTTTCCATATATCCTGTTCCATATTTGTTTTGGATTTTTATATCCATTGTACTCACTATATATGTGATGTGCACCATATTGCATGTGTTAACCAATGCATTCGGCATAATAATTTGAATGTTTTACTCGTTGGATTTCTAGTGTTAGTTAGGCTTACACGACAAGGGGTTTAGATGGCCATGTTTGATTTTCTTGTCTAAATCCTTAGTTTTGTATACTTAATAAATACTAATGGACACTTTGTATCAACTAGCACCTAGATCTTCCTTTGTGATCTCATTAGTAGGTGGCCCGTGGGTACTTTTCACCATCTTTGTATAAAAGGTTGTTCGCAAGTACGGTTGAAGATTTCAAAGGCTATTTGCAAGAATGGTAGTAGATGAATACCACAGACTCTAAAGCATGGTAGTAGAAGGATTGAGCTAAAGAATGGTGGATTTGAAGTTCAAAGAGGCCAATGAAGAAATGGAGAAATTTTTGTCCGAATGTTGCACAATTTTTTGGGAAATATCTGTGAAGAATCAACCCTTGAAGGTGGTACCATTGGATTTTTCATCTCGAGCGCTATGAAATTGACTACAGGAGATCTCAAATCGGACAAACGGTTCATCCATATCGGAGGAAACAAGTCAAATGGCTGAACCAGCCACAGGCAGCACAGACCATTCGTTGCCAGCACAAAGCTAAACCATGCATGGCCCGTACCAAGAGACACAACCCATGTTAGCATAAGTTGTGCCAACCAACATGGGCCATGCCAAGCTCGAGTATGGTCTGTGCCAATCTCAGTTGGATGAGTCCACAAATCCTCTTTGTATTCTAATTTTTTGCTAAGTATGGGAGCAGACCGTTCCATTTCATATGGTCAGCATCGTTTCAAGTCACAAATTTCAAGACCAGCCTGATGTGCTTCATTATACATTCGTTAACCATTGCATTCGGCATAGTTTTTAGCTTGTTTCATGTGGTGGATTGCTAGTATTAGTTGAGTTTACGTGACAAGGGGTTTAGACGGCCATGCATAGTTTTTTTTCTAAATCCCATTTTTTGTAGACATAATTAGTACTAATAGACATATTTTATCCACTGGCTCCTAGATCTTCCTTGTGATTATCTTTAGTAGGTCGCCCGTGGGTACTTTTTGGCTACATCTATGTGAAGGCCATTTATAAGGGCGGTATAAGATATTGAAGGCCGTTCATAAGGACGGTAGAAGAGATCGAAGGTCATTCACCTCTAGAATGGTAGTAGATGAAGGCCATGAACATCAATGTTTGGTAGAAGGAAATAGGAGTCAAAGATAGGCGACAACGGACTTTAAAGAGGCCAGCGAAGAAACGAAGAATTGTGGTCTGATGAGTTGTACAAAAGTCTGACAAAGATTCGAGAAGAATTATCCTTCAACACTGATTCCATTGGATATTTCTTCTTGAGTGCTATAAAATTGACTTTTAAAAATCTCAAATTGGACTAACGGTTCACCTGTAGCAAAAGAAACAAGTTCAGCTGGCCAAGGTACCACGGGTCGGCCAAGCCTTTCATGGTTGGCACCAATGGCCCACGCCAAAGGAGTTATCCTATGCCAAAGGATTCATCACAAGGCAATGATGCATAGTGCACTAAACGACATGGGCCACACGCAAAAGTTACAACCTTCACTGAAAATTGGCAAAGTATAGGCGCAGACCGTCTCATTTACGATGCCCCGCGCCATTCCAAGTCCAAAATGTTGAGACCAGCCAGTGGGGTGTGGGGAATCAGATAGTCCACACCAATTTTCTAGGTGAATCAAGCTTCCAGACGATGGTCTACACCAAGGACCGCATCCCGCATAATCCGAAGTTCAAAACGAGGCTTCCAGACGATGGCCCGCGCTCAAGGCCATGGTCTGCACCAAAGATACTAATGTAGACCACACCAGATATGGTAGCCTTTAGTAGCATGGAGCATTGGTTCCCGCCAGATGTTGTGCCTCGCACCAGAGGACACGATGCGGGCCACACCAGTAAGGACAAGTATATGGCGCAGACCGCACCATCCACGATGACCCATATCAGACGGCGGCTGGCCTTGGGTTTTAGACTTTTTTGCCTATTTTAGGCTTATTTTTAGGCCCAATCCCCGTCTACTATAAATATAGCCTTAGTCTACTAGGTTAAAAAGTTTAGATCATTTTTTAGTTCATCTAGTAGTAGAAGAGCAACTCTACAGAGAGATAAACTCTCTCATCTTATTTTTTTCCCTTTTTTTTCATTTTAATCCTAGGATGTGGAATTCAAAAATATATTTAAATTCCATATCTATGGAGTAGTTTCCATTGCTTGGAGATAATTGTAGGTGCATGGTATTTATGTTTTGTGAGATTCAATGGTTCATCCTAATTTTGTGTTTATGATATTATTGTGACTTGTTCTTGAATATTTGAATTGCATGAATAGTTCACTCCATATAAGCACACACTTTAGTCTATATTCATGTTTTTGTAAATATTGGTTTTCCCTTGGGAAGAAAATCTGGATGTTTGAATGGGTAATGGGGTACGAGGCTACATGGGTGTGTGCATGGGAGATCCAAGTATTACTCTGAATTATTTGTCATTGCACCAGTCTTAGCTGGTTACGTAAAGTAACCTGAGAGATTACAGGTAGAGATAGCACAAAGTAGCAAGCTAGGGTTGTAAGAGACCCTAGTGTCGTAGATAAGGTGCCAATGACCCCTTGACTTAATCTATAGGCCATCGGGAAGTAGAGCATTAGTGGTGGAATGCTGGGGACGTAATCGAATGGGAGAGAAATAGATCTACAGCAATTGTTGGACATTGTTGTACTCCCCTGATTACGATGGTGGTGTCAATGGAGGGTTGCAAGCGCACCCGACGTGACAGGTACATGAAGTGTATGCCATTGGCCACACCACGTGCTATGAACACTCTATTAGGTTTGTCTAAATCTCTATGTGAAAGAGTTATAAACTGAAACATTAAATTAACCATGTTGCGCAATAACTCCCTAAGTGTTTAGCTTTATAGATTAATTGCTCTTTTCTTTTATGTCTCATAGTTGTTAATTGAAAAACCAACCCCCCTTTGTTTGCTTTACTAACTATTCCTATCACTCGTACAGATTGACGACCCGTACGAGGTTATGTTTAAGTGATTCTCAAGCCCTAGCATCTCTGAGG
Source organism: Rubia yunnanensis (assembly GCA_037428765.1). Lineage (NCBI taxonomy): Eukaryota > Viridiplantae > Streptophyta > Magnoliopsida > Gentianales > Rubiaceae > Rubia > Rubia yunnanensis. The sequence continues at coordinate 23,717,646 of CM075066.1, forward strand.
ATCCAGGGCTTACCGCTAACTACCATTTAGGTAGCGTAGTAGTAAGATTTGGGTGCAGAATATAAATATTAAAGTTGTCCCCCTTTGACCTCGGCCACCTCTGCTTGGGTTAATTTTCTACAATTAATGACTCCGAGTGGAGGTGGGTTAAATTTTTCCGCCATTGCCAGGGATGCTATTCAGCTTAAGTGTCAATTAGCATAACGTGTTTGTAGAGTAGTTAGTATTTTCTTTTGTTTGTGTTTTATTTTTATAATTTGTGTGTTGAGCTGCTATGATTATTTTTTTGTTACCTTTTGATCTATTTTCTAGTGTTGTATTCGGAAGGGTATTGTTATCCCTAGTTTATGGTACACACTTGTACCACAAATCTAGGCACTTTACACTATCCAACTAAGAACACGAGTGTTCGAAGAAGGAGGAAGTGAAGAACTAAGGCAGAAGTTAAACCAAGGAAAGTTGTGCTAGTAGAAGGACCACGGAGAATGGCGGAAGATAGTTGAACCTTAAGGGATTTTATTGCCCCTAATCCTGAAAGTCAGCCACTATGCATCACATTCCCCTTATTACCACTGAATGCGCTATGATCTAAAGAGTGGAATGGTTAACTGTCTTCCCACCTTTTATGGTATGGCGGAGGAGGACCCGAACGTGCATCTTTCAGAGTTTCACTTGGTGTGTACAAATATGAAGCCACCGGGAGTTTTTGAAGACGACTACAATCTGAGAGCCTTCCCATTTCCCCTTCAAAATGGAGCAAAAGACTGGCTCTACTACTTGTCGCCATGATGCATAGGTTCTTGGATGGACATGAAATAGAGGTTCTTAGAAAAGTATTTTCCATTGTCTAAGTCCACTGAGCTAAAGAAACAACGGTCAAGCATTACCCAGGGGGCTTCCGAGAGATTGCATGATTATTAGGAGTGCTTCAAGAAATTGTTAGTGAGTTGCCTTTACCATCCCTTCAAAGAGGGAGATCTAGTGTATTGTTTCTTTGAGGGGTTATGCAATGAAGATATACAAATGGTGAATGCAACTTACAATGGTTTGATAGTGAACAAAAGCCCTAAGGATGAAATGGCTCTCTTCGAAGAAATGGATAATGGTATGCGACAATTTGGCACAAGGTCAAGGGTTAGGGTTTTGGATGAACCTGCACAATCACATAAGTTGGAGAAGGAAATCCAAGATCTTTCTTCTATAATGAAGGAGCTCTTGCGAGGAAAAGTGCATCAAGTCAAAGTGTGTGAGGTGTTCAACTTAGACCACAACATCGAGGCGTATCCCCAAGTCGTAGACAATTTGCAAGAGGTGAATGCCATTGAGTACAACACTCGAGAGGAACCACCATTTGCAAGGGGTAAACCACAAGGGTTCCAGGGGAACCTAAGAGGTGCAAGGCCAGATCCATACACAAATTCGTTCAACCCAAGGTATCAAGATTATCCAAATTTTTTATTGAGGGAGACTAACCAACCTCAAGGATATCATGGTGAACAAGCTCCCCCTTCACCATACTCTAGAGGTGAAGGCCCTTCTAACAATCATGCCTCAATCTACAAATTGGATTGAGAAGAAATCTTCGAAGCTATCGGCCAATTGAAGACCTTGGAAATAGAGCTTTCTCAAGTATTAAAAAAATCTTGAAGTTGAAGGTGGGAAACTATCCACCTTGGTGAGCCGACTTGAAGCCAAAGAGTCCAGCAAACTCCCTTACCAACTGGAGCTCAATCCGAGGAACGTGACTGTATTCAAGTTGAGAAGTGGGAAGGAAGTTCGTGAGTCTAAGAAGGGGGTTATGAAAAAGGATGATAGAGTATTGGAGGCTACCAAGGCACACTTCAAAGAAGATGATATTGTGGTCAAGGATGCACCTTCCAAGGACCTTTCACAGTCTGAGGCACAAGTTACCATCCCAACTCCATTTCCAAATGCTTTGAGGGGAAAGCCAAAGGTGATGACCAATGATGCGAACATTCAAAAATTATTCAAAAAGGTAGAGGTAACAATCTCTATCTTGGAATTAATTAAAAATGTGCCATCATATGCTAAGTTCCTTAAAGTTGCATGCACAAACAAAAGAGGTAGACCAAATAAAATGTTACGACATTTAAAAATGGGGGGAGTCACTATTATGAGCAATAAAAATTTTCCTAAAAAATGCAATGATCCTAGAATGTTCTCTATCCCTATCTCCTTAGGTGGAAAACTTATTGAAAATATCATAATATATTTAGGTGCATCCATCAATGTGATACCATATAGTCTATATGAACACCCTCAAATAGGTGAGCTTAGGGAAACTAGAGTGATTGTCCAACTTGTTGATCATTCCCAAGCTAGCTCTAGTGGACTAGTAAAGGATGTGATGGTACAAATTGGAAACTACATTTTTCCGCCAGACTTTTATGTCCTGCACATGGTGCACGTCAAAAGTGCACCCCCAATACTTTTGGGGAGACCTTTTCTTAAATCGTCTAGGAATAAAACTAATGTCCATTTGATGAAACCTCTTGTGTTACCAATGACCATGAATACTTGGAGAAGTCCCATGTTGGAAATATTGTTGATGAGTTCGATGAATTATATGATGCTATTGATAGTATGTCAATTCTAGATTATTTTTCATGCTAACTAACTTAAAGCAGCAAATGAAAAATGTCGAGGGTTTAAAACCTCCTTGACCTCGTCCTAACCCCAAATTGACATTCACGGACTCCATTTTAGCAAGACACAGAGATTCATTTCCTATCACGAACAAGAGGTCTGAAGGTAAGGATGGCTTATTCTAGAAACCTCTCCATAACAATGTCATCATGGGTGGAGTCACGGATGGTGATTTTGGAGACCCACGGGTAGGTGTTTCTAACCATATTGCATGAAAAAAAATAAGTCGTGAGGACAACAATAAATATACGGTGTTTCTTTTTTTCTTTAGTGTTTCGTGTAGTGATTAGATAGATTTGCGCATGTTATTTCTTGCAATGAGTATCTTTGAGATGAAACTCTTGTTTGATTTGAAATTTTGAGTTTGAAACTTGTGATCTTCTTCATTATGCGTACGTTAACCGTTGCATTTGGCATAGTTTTTAGTTGGTTTTATTTGGTGGATTGCTAGTATTAGTTGAGTTTACGTGATAAGGGGGTTAGATGGCCATGTTTGGTTTTCTTGTTTAAATCCTGCATTTTATAGACTTAATTGGTACTAATGAACATCTTGTATCCACAAACTCCTTGATCTTCCTTGTGATCATCTTTAGTAGGTCACCCGTGGTTAATTTTTTGTTACATTCTATGTGAAGGTCGTTCGTAAGGGCAGTGCAAGTTATCGAAGGACATTCACCTCTTGAATGGTAGAAGATGAAGGTTACAGATATCAAATCATGGTAGTAGAAGGATGGGGTTAAGAATAGGCGGCATTGGAGTTTAAAATGGCCAAGGGAGAAATGGTGAATCGTGGTCCGCTGAGTTGCACCAAATCGTGAGAATGATACGAGAAGAATTAGCCTTCAAGGATGATTCCATTGGATTTGTCTTCTCAAGCACTTGAAAATACACTACTAAAACTATCAAATCGAACTAACGGTTTACCTGTGACGAAGGAAACAAGTTCAGCTGGCCGAGGCACAAATGGGTCGGCGCGGGCCATTCATTGATAGCACCAACAGCCAGCACCAAATGAGCTATCCCGCACCAAAATGATCAGCACGAGCCCATGGCACGAGGTAAAGTTTGTGCCTAAATGTTCCGCGCAAGGTAATAATTCGTGCCAAAAATGTTCCACGAAAGGCAATGGTGCGGCCCACGCCAAAGCCACTGCCGCAAGCACAAAGTGAAGACCCACTCCACGCGGCTAAGTATAGGCACGGGACATCCCATTTTCAGCATCCCGCGCTATTCCAAGCTCAATATGCCAAGGCTGGTCGGAGAGATGTGGGAAAACACATGGCCCATACCAAGTTTATGAGATGATCAACCTTCCCGACCACGGCCTTCGCTAATGGCCACAGGCACAAATCTGAAGCCTTGAGATTAACACACTGATGGCGCCCCGCGCCAGATGTCATGGCCCGTGCCAGAGGTACGATGCTGCCCATGCTAATCTTAGCGTCTCGCCCCACATGAAGACGGGCTACCTGCTCCAGATCTCGTGGTCGCGCGAAGGACAATAATACGGCACGGACTGTGCCATCCATGATGGCCCGTGCCATGGACGGCTGAACTATGATTTCTCACTAATTTGGCCATAACTCTCTCAATTTGCATCCAATTTTCCTATACTATGTATCAAAATATTCATCTTTCCGAGCTCTATCCAACGCACTAAATTCCTGCTCCATAAGGTTCACGTATTTGATCAATTTATTCGAGAAAGATTCTGCCACAAGATTGAAAGGGTGACTAGGGTTTTGACCTATATTTGGTCTATTTTGAGCCTATCTTTAGGCCCAATTCTCTACTACTATATATAGGATCCTTTGTCTTCTAGTAAACCCTAACTAAGCATAATATATATATTTTTACTCTCTCCCGTTTAGATAGAGGGAAAAGGAGAGTACTTCTTCTTCTTCATTCTCTTTTTCTTTTCTTTTTTCCTTTCATCTTATTTTCTTAATTCCATGTCATCTGATCTATTATTTTCCATGGATCTATCTTTTCTAGAATAGTTTCTATAGCTTGGGGATAAATTGTAGTAGCATGATCTAATCTATTTGCCTTTTGAGATTCTTTAGTTCTTCCTAATTTTGTGTTCATAATATTATTATGATTGTGCTTGATTATTTGAAATGCATGAATAGTACAACACATATAAGCACACACTTTGGGCTATATTCATGTATGGTAAAAATATCGATGCTTATTATGAACACTCTATTAGGTTTGACTAAATATCTATGTGAATGATTTGAGAAGAGAAGCATTAGATTGACCATGTTGTTCGCTATTGCTTGTACAACACTTAAATCTTCTTTTACAGATAAAATTTACTAAAACTGGATTTATGTGACTAAGCGATTTCCATCTGTGTGCGATCTAAGTGCGATTTCTCCAAAACATTTTTTTTCTACGTCGTTTCACTCTTGCTCCGTTCTTGCTCTTCTTCCTTTATCTGGTTTTCCATCTGATAACGGCTATATTCTCGCTCTGATACCTCTCTTTCCGCCGCTATGGCGGCTCCGCCGTCTGGTAGTGGTGGCTACGGGGGAGGGAAATCCTTCCTCCAGGCCCTCGCCAATCGCCCTCCGCCCCTACATGATTCCCTCCCCTCGAATCCGGAGATTAAACCTAGAGTCCAATTTAAAGGGGAGATTGCGTGCCTTGTCACCCGCAAGGATGCTGATACTCTCGCCTCTCACTACAACAATTCTTTGATCGGTAAGTTTGCTCGAGGGAAGCCGACGATGATTCAACTAAACAATGCTTTTAATTCTGTAGGTTTTAAAGGCAAGTTCCAGATTGGCTCGATTGACTACCGCCACATCCTCATCCGATTCCATGAAAAGGAAGATTACCAACGATTCTGGCTCAAAGGACAATGGTCCTTTAATAACTCCCAAATGAAGGTCCTCAAATGGACTCCTGACTTTTCACCGGAGGCAGAATCGTCGATTGTTCCGGTATGGGTATCAATCCCCCACGTTCCTGTTTATTTTTATAACTCCTCTATGCTTGAAGTTATTGGGAATCAAATTGGGAAATTTATTAAAGTTGATGCTGCCACTGAGGCTCTGTCTAGGCCTTGTTGTGTCAAAATGTGTGTGGAAGTTGACCTAAAAAATAAATTACCAACACATATTAGAGTGGGAATTGAAGAGGAAGGTAATGAATTTAATGTGCGCAAATTACCTCTAGAATATGAGGATATCCCACCATATTGTTTCCACTGCAAATGTATAGGTCATGAGGACAGTTACTGTGTATATTTACATCCTGAACTTAAGAGAATTTGGACTAAAAAACCTGAGCTCAATATAATGAAAACATCTGATGCTCAACAGATTAATCTAACTCAGGTAGATTCTCTTAAAGCAGGGAGCTCTGGAGTTTCCATAATGGAAAAACAGAAAAATTCTCAAACTCAGAAAATGATATATGTTCCAAAGAAACTCTCTAATGATGATCAGGGCACTAATAAGACTAACCATTGTGGCTCTGTTCCCCTAATGGCTCCACAGATTTCACTGATTCCTGATGATGTGACAAAGGATCTGCCAGTTCATATTGGTAGGAATGATTTTATTGCCTGTACTAATGAGTTGTCATGTCATGAAGAAAGCCAAGTAGTGATAATAGAAAAAGACAATGTGAATGACAAATTGATCCCACAGCTAAGTAAGGTAATGTTGGTCCCCCCTCATGATATGACAGAAAAAGGTAAGGATCTTAACACATGTACTAACCAGAATGCTCATATAGTCTCTGGTGAAGATCTTTCCTCCCACCTTTCTGATGGGGGTACCTCCCCTTCTGCTCCCCCCTGTTTATAGTCCAATTATGCATTTGAACAAGATATCTCAATCTGATCCTACTAACCTTAGGAAAGTCTTTGCTAAGGATGATCTGCATAGTAAGCGAGGTAGATCTTTCTCTCCTTTCAATTCCATTATTGCTGCAAAAAACTTCATTTTTTCTCAGCAGAAACATAAGGAAAATAGGTTCTCTCTTTTGGCTGATGACCTACCCATTACTGAGGATCCTTCACAAACGGGCATACTGGAGGGAGTTTCCCTCTCACCCTCCCTAGGAAAAAATGATGACCTGATCCATAAGGTTAGTCCCTCTCCCCCTCTCCAAGGTAAGAAAGGGTCTGATAGCTCTGAAAGGAAACACTCAAAAAATGGTAATGATTCTTTTTTCTCACAGAAGAATATCATTATGACCAGATCAAAAAGCTCCTCTAATGTATCCCAATGAATAGTACATACAATAAGCTTAAAATGTTGGTCTGGAACATTAGGGGCATGGATACATCCATACTAAGGCTCTGTAATCTTTCTCAAAGGCATAAATTTGATCTTATTTGCCTAATAGAGCCTAAACATGACAACTCTCAATGTGATTCATATAGACAGAGACTGAAATTGGATTACTGTTTCTCAGCCAATAGTGGTCAAATCTGGTTGTTCTGGTCATCAAGTTTAACACTAATGGTTAAAAATGATAATCTGCAATTTTTAGCAGTTAACTTGAGCAGTGCTAAGCTTAATAAATCAATGGATGCCTTCTTCATCTATGGTCTTAGGACTAGATGTGGAAGACTTCCCCTTTGGTCAGACCTGAGCTCTTACAGTCACTCTGAATCCCTATTTATAGGAGATTTTAATGCCATTGCTTCTATTAATGAGTATAAAGGTCCATCCTCTCCAAATTTAGGTAGCATAAGGGATTTCAATGGCTTCATAAATGGTTTGGCTTTGGAAGAAATTAACACTTCTGGTAATTTGTTTACCTGGTCAAATAACAGATTAAGATCTCCCACAATTAAAAGATTGGATAGAGGTTTGTGCACTCAATCTTGGTCTTCATGTTTTCCTGAGTCTTCTATTCAGATACTAAATAGAGCTAGCTCAGATCACAGTCCTCTGTTATTAACCGTAGGTAGTGACTCTCCTTCTTGTCCTAAGCCTTTTAGATTTCTTAATACATGGTATAAGAGGAGAGAGCTTAATGAATTCATTAAACAAAACTGGGAAATTCCTGTAAATAATACTGGAATGTTAGCTTTTTATCTTAAGTTAGTCAGACTTAAAAGGACTCTAAAAATCTGGAATAAAGAAAAATTTGGCAACATTCATGATAATGTGATCCAAGCTGAACTAACATTACAGGCTCAAGAATCCTTAACTGATATCTCAGGATCTTTGCCAGACCAGGTTAAATTGAAAGAGGCTAGGGCTAGGTTAGTTTTGGCATTATCTGAACAGAAAAATTACTGGAAACACAAGGCTAAAGTAAAATGGTTACAAGAGGGAGATAACAACACCAGTTTTTACAATAATTCTGTAAAGGAAAGAAATAATAGACTGAAAATTACAAAAATAAGGAGTAAAAATGGACAGTGGCTAGACAACACTCATGATATTGAAATGGAGGCTATACATTACTATCAGGAACTTCTGAGTGAGGAATCTTCAACTTTCAGTTCTCCTTTTCAGTATCACTTTCTCAATCATATCCCATGTTTAGTCACTGAGGCTGATAATGAAAATCTACTGCTGCCAGTCTCTTTGGAAGAGCTTAAAAAGATTGTTTTTAGCTTGAATAAATCGAGCAGTCCTGGCCCGGATGGTTATACTGCAAAATTTTATATCAAGTCTTGGAACATTATTGCTGTAGATCTACTTCATGCTGTTCAGGATTTTTTATCTTCATCTATTATGCCTAGGGGCATAGGAAGCACATGGATTACTATTATTCCAAAGAAGAAAACACCAATTTCCTTTGATGACTATAGGCCTATAAGTCTCTCTAATGTGATTAATAAGATTTGCTCTAAAGTGCTTATGGAGAGACTTAAAGCTATTATGCCTAAATTAATCTCCCCTAATCAAACAGCATTCCTACATGGCAGAGACATTTCAGATAATGTCATTTATTTACAGGAAATGGTAAGGCTGCTCAATAGGAAGAGAAGGGAACCTAATTGCATAATAAAACTAGATCTCAAAAAGGCTTTTGATAGAGTTAGATGGTCTTTTCTGTACAAAGTACTTGCTAAATTTGGTTTTCATCCAAAATTCATTTTCTCAATTATGAAAAATCTTTCCCAAGCCTGGTTCTCTGTTCTTATTAATGGCAAGCCTTGTGGTTTTTTCCAATCTTCTAGGGGTATTAAGCAAGGGGATCCTCTATCCCCATTTTTGTTTAATATTTTCTCTGAGTCATTTTCCAGGAGTTTGGATTATATATTCCAAAGTGGTAAGCTTTCTCCCTATGACCTGCCAGGTAATCCTCCAAACATTTCACACTTATCATATGCTGATGACACTGTCATTTTCTTTAAAGCAAATAACTTAACTTTGGTAAGATTAAAAGCCTTTCTTTCTACCTTTGAAGAAGTCACTGGACAATCAATTAACTATAGTAAGAGTGACATTTTCATAGGTAAGTATGCTACTGTTCAAAGGGTGAATCACATTAAGAGAATTCTGGGAATGAAAATTGGTACTTTTCCATTCATCTATCTAGGTGTTCCAATTTTTACTGGTGCTTTAAAGAAGATCTATTTTCAACCCCTTTTTGAGCAGATTGAAAGCAGGATTAGTAATTGGAAAAATAAGTGGATAACCACTGGTGGAAAAATTATACTAATTGAATCCTGTATTTATTCAATTCCCCAGCATATCTGGCAAGTAATTAAGCCTACAAACCTGATTGTTTCCACCATACAAAAAAAATTGAGTAGATTTTTTTGGGGTGAGAATGAGCATAAACCAAAAAGAGCATGGAGAAAATGGACTGCTCTTTGTGCATCAACTGATAAAAATGGCTTGGGTTTTAGAAGTATAAGGACAATTGTTAAAACTTGTTCTGTAAAGCTGTGGTGGAAATTTCAGTTGGCTGATACTTTATGGTCTCACCTGTTGGCTAACCTTCCACCATCTTACAGAACCTCCCCTAATTGGAAAAGAATTTGCTCTGTTAATTCTTGGGCAGAAGCTAACTCAAGGGTAATAATTAGAAATGGTGAATGCAATTTCTGGAATGCAAACTGGCTGGGGATTGGGATTTTATCTGATTTGTGTGATCAAAATAATATTGGAATTGATGATAACTGTTCTGTTGCTGAATTTATAGCCAACAAATCTAGCCTTATACCTTTAATTCAACCATTTCTGCCCCCTGACATTACTATTCTTTTGCAGGACTCAAGAACCTGGCCTCATAGACCTGATAGACTAATCTGGAAGCCAGGTACTGATGGTAATTTTTCATTCAAAGCCACTTATCTGTTACTGTGTAACAACTCAGGTCAGTATGCTTCTCCAATTCATTTTTGGAACTCTAGATTTGAGAAAAAAATATCTGTGTTTATGTGGAAAGTGACAAACTCTCTTCTCCCTTTTGATAATACTCTTAAAAAGCTCAGAATCAGTTTGGCCTCTAAATGCTATATGTGTAATTTACATGAGGATGATCTAGATCATTTCTTTAACTCCTGTGAGTTCTCTTTAAATGTTTGGAAAACCATACATCAGTTTATGGGAATTAGGGACAGGGATTTTCACTCTGTGTGGGATAGATTATCTGCTTACTTATCCCTCCCCACCCTATCTAAATTACACTCCATTACTGTGAAAACTGCAGCAATCTATACATTCTGGAATTTATGGAAGATGAGGAACAGATTTATTTTTGATTCAGTTAAGCCCTCATCTTCCATAGTGCTTCAGCAGATTAGAGATCAAATCTTCTAATCATTCTCTGCTAAACCAGTATATATAGACTCTCCACTTGATCTCAGTATTGCAAACCACTCCTACTTGCCTCTCATTAAGAGACCCCCAAAGCCTAAAATCTGGAAAATTGCATGGGTCAGACCAACAACTGGTTTTAAAGTAAATGTGGATGCTGCCTGGTGCTGTAAGACGAATAAGTGTGGCCTTAGCATGATCATTAGAGACTGTAGAGGGAGTTTTAAGGAAGCTTATACCTCATTTACTCATGCAAATTCTCCCCTAGAAGCTGAGTTAAAAGCTATCTCATTTGCTATTCAATTTTCCACTTCTCTGTCCACTGTATGCATGGAATCAGACAGCCTTAATGCTGTGCTATATGCTAATGATCCATTAAGATCCCCCTGGAAATTGTTTGATTTAGCAGATGAGATTCATTTTTCCTTGGGAGATATACACATTATGCACATATTTAGGGAAGCCAATCAGGTTGCTCATCTATTGGCAAAAACTTGCTTGTCACAAAAATGTAATTTGGCTTTTCCACATTTCTCTTTGCTGCCTAACCGAGTCCAGGGATTAGTTAGGCTAGACCAAATGAATACTCCTTCTTTGCGGATTGCCTCCTAGTTCGGATGCTACTCAGACAAAATTTTTTTTATCTTGCAGATTAAATGTTGATATCAGGCTTCCTGCAAATAGGGTCCCTTTTGTAGTGGGATTCGGACATAGATGTTTTTGGTTACTCATGATGCTAAGGGTGGATACTACTGCCCATCCCTCTCCTTCTGCAAGTAGCTAGATTAGGTTTTCATTTCAACTTCAGGCTACTATGTGGAGGCTAGCTCTTTATTTATGTGCAGAGGGTTTCGACTGCCTTGTGTTTCTTCTTGGACTCACTAATAAGTTTCGATCCTTTCCACCATAGATAAAGAGGCCTCTCCTCTGACTTTGTTGCTAATATGTATTTCTTACCATTCTTTTTGGGGGCAACAAGCGTTGCCCTGTTAGCCATTGAGCATTCATGTAAATCCTACTATTGCTTCGGCTGTTCTTTTCTGTCTATTTTTTCGGCTCGGGAAGGCCTAATAGAATTTCCCCCATCTAAGGATGGCTTCTACTTAAAAAAAAAAGATTGACCATGTTGTTCAATGATTCCCCAAGTGCTTCATTTAATAGTGTACTTTACTTTTTTACTTTTATGTTTAGTAGTTTCTAGATTGAAAAACCAAAAATCCCCCCTTTGCATGTTTGCTTTACTAGCTATTCCTTTCACTCGTACGATTTGACAACCCGTACGAGATTGTATTTTGATTGATACATTAGACCTAGCATCTCTGTGGGTAAACCCAAGGCTTACCGTTAACTACCGTCTAGGTGGCGTAGCAGTGAGAACATGGTGCACAATTAAAAAATTTTATCTTCTGACCCCCCCAGCCTCCGCCTGGGTTAACTAGTTACAATTTACGACCCCGGGGGGAGGCAGGTCAGAATTTTGGTACCGTTACCGGGGATGATATCAGTCTAAGTGCCAATCTAGGCATAACGTGGACTAGTATTTGCTTTTGTTTTTTTTCGGGAGTAGATATTGCTTGAGTTCTTGGTGTAAACCGAGGACCCTTGCACTATGATTCCGAATTTTGTGTGTTTACTTTGTTTGTGTTTAATTGAAAAAAAACAAAAATGTGTGAAAGCACTCAACGGATGACACTTTGTAGGGTGTGTCATTATGACCATCCTATGGAATATTTCCCAAGGTTGAGTGACTTTGGGAGAATGTAGGCTCAATGAGTGTGATTGTGTAGGATATGTCATTGCAACCACCTTACGAAGTCTTGCTCTTTGATAAGTGAAAATGAGAGAGAGGTAGGAGATGTTGGTTCCCAAGGCCGATGGGATCATGATTGTTACCCATACCACGACTCTCCAAATTTGAGGTTTAGTGGTAACTCAAATTTGTGGTATTGAAATGCATTGGGAAACCAACACTTTCGGTTAGATAGTTTGAATTCACCAACTTACCCAATGCCCCAAAACCAATCCCTAGGATTGGTTCCTAGATCGAATTATGTAAAAATTTTGTAAGCTATAGCTAATGTGACCAAGAGTAATGATTTACTCCAATCAGGAGTCCTTAGCGATTAGCAATTTGGGAACTCAACTATTCTCAAGCATTGAGAAAGTTAAGGGACAAGTGCTTGATTTTATGAAAAGGGTGAGCCAACTAGAAACCCAATATTCTCAAAATGAACCATCCCTAGTTGAATGTGAAATTTTGATAGATGAATCTAAATGGGATGTGGAATGATTTATTGAAAGTGAAGAAGTCGAGGAAGGAGTAATTGTACTTAATTTTCCGTATTACCTATTTTCAACCCTACCTCCACCTATAGAACCAACTCACACATTTCTGGAAACCTTAGAGGAAATCATAGGGAAGCCAATTGAATATGCTAAGCTTCCAAACCACCTATTCCTTCTAAGGTTGACGCCTCATCTACTATATCTTCCTCTTAGAAGATTCTTACCCCCATCTCTCAATGTTTGGTTGTCAAAGGTGATGGGGTACAAACCCGCACCTTATGGATAACATTAGGGTCCTTCCGATGACCATAAAAATATGTAGCTTCTCGGGAGGAAATCCGAGCTTTGAAAAAATTAGAGTAGTTTAGTGTTTTGGTGGGTTTTTCTATTTGTAGCCTTTTGTTTGTGGGACACTATTACATTTAGTGTGCATGTGTTTCATGTAGGAAGCATATGGTTCTTAGAGGAAGGTGAGAAAATGGGAAGTCCAACTCATGTACATGGTGCGTGGTTTGTTACACTCAAATTGGTAGACAAGGAGGAGAACCAAACCCAAAATTCATGGGGCGTGTAGACGTGCACGACTCATGAAGCTCACATACTTTCCTACACACCAATAACCATTTCTTCCCCATCACCACCCTACCACAAATATACCACCCAAAACCCACCTACCCTCAAAATCGTAGAGACACACACATCGAGACCTAAGGGGTAACTCTCCATTGTGATTCAATTCATTATTCGATTTGTGATGCATAATAGTGGTTAGATTGAACTTTCTTGATTAGAGGTTAGGATAGTATATTAGGGTGATGTAGTTTGTTCTTTACCTTCCATGATTGTGCCATCAAGGGTAAACTTTAGTGTTCATTTTTCATTATAAGTGCTTTCCTATTTTTTCCCCTTGACATATGTTCTTCAATTTTGTATATGCATTTAGGATAATGCAATCTTTAAGTGTGGGGAAGGGGATTAGATAGCTTTTATGATTTTTAGTTGTTTCTATGTAACTAATAGCTCTTCTAAGAGCATTTTGAAATTTTTGAAAAATGAAAAAATTTAAAAACCCGAACAAGTTGAAAACCTGAAAGGGTGACTTGGGTAACATTGGGAAAATGCCGGATAGGTTGAAAGGCCTAGGTAAAAATGAGAGACTAGGCCCAGCTAGGCTTACGAGCCTAGGCAAAAATGAAGGGCCATGTGTAAAAAGGTGAGTAGTGAGTACCCTTTATGTGTTAAAGCTAAGATAAAAACCCAAAAGGGCTCTTAGGCAAAATGAGAGAAATTGAGAGAAAAAAAACTAGTGACCCACCTCGAACTCGGATCATTAACACAATTGCAGTAGAGAAATTAATTAACCTGGGCGAGGCACTAGTCCCGTGGGATGGTCAAAGATAAGATTTATATTCTACACCCATTTCTCACTGCTAGGCTACCAAAGAGTAGTAAGCGGCAAGTACTGGGTTTGTCCACAGAGATGTTAGGGTTCAAGTAAAAGTCAAAATACAGCCTTGTGCGGGTCGTCAATCTGCACGAGTGAAATGAATAGCTACTAGTGTAAACATTGAAACTGGGGAAGGGGTTGGCATGTTCAACTAATAACCGCAAGGATAAAATAAACAAACAAGTAAACAATTTATACTAGGCAGGGACTAATTTAGCAACATGGTAGTTCTAATGCTTCAATCCTCGATTTATTCACATATGGACATACAAAAGACCTATCAGTGTGTTCACAACATGTGGTGCGCTCGCAACCCTCTATCGATACCGCCATCGTAATTAGGGGAGAAAACCAAGGTTCGACCATTGCTGTGGTTCTATTTATCCCCCGTGCTAATACATCCTGGGCTTCCACCATGAATGCACTAATTCCCATTGGTCCTCTATACGCGATGCCTTAGGGTCATAGGTACTTTATATGTGATACTAGGGTTTCAACACAACACCCAGCTTGCTACTATCAACTATCTCTACTCGTAACCTATTGGAAAACGGTTAAGTAATCAGCTAATACTAGTGCGATGATATACGGATTAGGGTTAACTCCAATCTCCCGTGCACACACTCACATAGAATCGTTCCCTCACCCATTCAACCATCCAGGTTTCTCTTCCCAAGGGGGAATCAATAAGTGCACCATACATGAAAATAGCCCGAGGTTTGTACTCATATGTTTTGTAGTTTTCATGCATTTGTAACATTCAAGAACAATCACAATAATATCATAAACACAAAGATAGGTGAAATTTAAGGAATCTCATAAAGCATCAAAAGCTACACATGTGCTAAATATGTCCCAAGCTTAGCTAATTACTCTAAAAAGTATAGATCCATGAAAATTTTAACATTACCACGGATCGAAGAAAATAAAAAGATAAGAGAAAGAGTAGAAGAATGAAGGAGAAGAAGAACTCTCCTCTTTCTTCTCTCTAAATTAGAAAGAGAAACTAATCTACATTATGACTAGATCATATTCTACTTAACTTTTAGTTGAATACTATGGCTCCTATATATAGTAGTGGGAGATTGGGCCTAAAGATAGGCCCAAAATAGGCCAAACATAGCAAAACCCTAGTCCCCCTTTCCCTCTAGCCGTTGAACCTTTCTTGAATTAACTGCTCAAATATGTTAATTATCTAGAGCTGAATTATAGTGTGTTTGATAGAGCATGGAAAGGGAAATATTTTGATATATGGTAGAGGGAAATAGGATGAAAATTGAGAGAGTTATTGACAAAATGGTCAGCCACCAAGGTTTCACGGACCGGCACGGATTCCACTGTCCGTGAAAATTCAAGCATGGGGTGTGATATCTGGCATGGTTTGTGAACATTCATAGTTGTGGGCCATGGGATCTGGTGGGGTCCATGAAGTAGGTCTCGCACCACGGTCCGTGAAGATTGTCACGGACCGCGAACAGTTCACAATTTTTGGTTAGACGTTCTCACGGTCCCCGAAGGTTTTCATGGACCGCAAGAAGCCTGTGGTCTTCACTTAGAACTTTTGTCATGGTCCGTGAAGATTTTCACGGACCGGCTCCATACTTAGCCAAATCTTTAATTCTTCATCTCCAAGCTCCACTGTCCGGGGACTTTGTCATGGTCCAGCGCCATTGCCTTGTAAAGGTCTCATGCAGGCCTTCATGGATCCTCTTGTGTCCCTCATGTTGTGTGTGCCTTGTACTTTGTCACGGGTCGCTGGTGCTTTACCATGTGCGGTCCGTGATGTGCCGCCAGTGCTTCGTCGATTGAACTTTGTTGCTTGCTACGGGTGAACCGTTGATCTGAATTGGGAGTTCTAGTAGCTGATTTTACAGTACTCAAGAAGAAGAATCCAATGAAACCAACCTTGAAAGATAATTATTCCTAGATCGTTCTCGGACTAAGGCAATACCCCTTGAACCATGATTCACCATTTTCTCCTTTGGCCATCTCAAACTCCGAAGCCGCTTATCTTTTGCTTCAATCTCCTTCTACCGTGCATTAATGTTCGTGGCCTTCATCTTCTACCATTCTAATGTGAATGACCTTCACCTCTTCTACCATCCTTGCGAACGACCTTCAATTTTCCACCGCCCTTGTGGATGGTCTTCACATAGAATGTAACAAAAAAGTAGCCACAGGTGACCTACTAAAGATGATCAATATGAATACCAAGTAGCCCATGGATACAAGATGTCCATCAGTACTAATTAAGTCTACAAAATGTAGGATTTAGACAAGAAAACCAAACATGTCCGTCTAAACCCCTTGTCACGTAAACTCAACTAACACTAGAAATCCACCAACTAAATGTAAATAAAAACTATATCAAATGAAATGGTTAACGCGTGCAAAATGAAGCAGATAAACTAGGTTGACAATGAATGCTTCTGCGGTGGATTGTTTTTTAAGACGACTCTTTGATTGCTTTGGGATCATTTTGGGAAAAGTTATCTAGCTTAACACTTATCTTATTGGCTTACCTTTTTCCACAATTTACTTTTGGGTGGTTATATTGCTTATATTTTTTTTGGGAGTGTGAGAGTTTTGATATTCTTACTCTTTTTGGGGAAAAAGGGTAATCTAGGAATAAGTTGAATTTCTCGGTTAACTTATGCATGCACGCTACAATTCGCTTGATTCTTTGTCTTGTCTTTGTTTACTCAAGGACGAGTAAAGGTTTAAGTGTGGGGAGTCTAATCTAATTCATCATGCGTTTGTTAACCATTTCATTGGGCATTGTTTTTAGCTAGTTTTATTTAGGGCATTGCTAGTATTAGTTAAGTTTACGTGACAAGGGGTTTAGATGAACATGTTTTGTTTTCTTGTCTAAATCCCAAATTTTGTAGACTTAATTGGTATTAATGGACATATTTTATCCACAGGCTTCTTGATCTCCACACATGGTTACTTTTTGGTTACATTCTATGTGAAGGCCGTTCGTAATGACGGTAGAAAATATCGAAGGACATTCACCTCTTGAATGGTAGAAGATGAAGGCCACAGACATCAAATCGTGGTAGTAAAAGGATAGAGCCAAGGATAAGCGGCATTTGAGATCTAAACGGCCAAGGGAGAAATGGTGAATCGTGGTCTGATGAGTTGCGCCAAAGTCTAAGAATGATCCGAGAAGAATTAGCCTTCAATTCCGATTCCACTGGATTCGACTTCTTGACAACCATAAATTGACTGCTAAAACTCTAAAATGAGACTAATGGTTCACATGTTGCAAAGGAAACAAGTTCAGCCAGCAAAGGCACGAACGGATCGGCGTAGGTTGTTCATGGATGGCACCAACAGCCCGCACCAAAAGAGTTATCCCGCGCCAAAATGATCAGCACGAGGCCATGGTGCGAGGCAAAGGTTCATGCCAATTTTTTTGTACGAGACAATGGTTCATGCCAAAATTTTCGGTGCGAGGCAATGGCGCGGCCCGCACCAAACACCACGGGCCGTAAGCACAAAGTGAAGACACACTACACGTTGCTAAGTATAGGCGCGGGACATCATGTTTTCAGAGTCCTGCACTGTTCCAAGCTCAATATACCAAGACTAGCCGGTGGGGTGTGGGAAAACACATGGCCTACACCAAGTTTCTGAGTGGATCAACCATTCTGAACACAGCCCACGCCACGGGCACGAATCAGAAGCTTTAGGAATAACACACCACGCCAGATATCACGGCCATGCAAGAGGTACGATGCGGCTTGCGCCAATCTTAGCATCCTGCACCACATGAAGAAATGCGGCCCGCTCCAAGTCTCATGGCCGTGCCAAGGAAAATGACATGGCTTGGACCTTTCAATCTGCAACGGCCCGTGCTAAGGACGGCTGAACTATGGTTTCTCACTATTTTTTCCATAACCCTCTTAATTTTCATCTGATTTCCCTTTACTATATACTTTTTTTAAGCCATCCGAGGATGAGGGAAATTCTATTAGGCCTTCCCAAGCCGTTAAATAAACAGAGAAATAATTGAAGCCGTAGCTTAGTTGTAATATACAGATGTGAGCAGTAGGCTCGTAAAGCAGCATTTGTTTCTTTCAAAAGAATGTAAGTGAACAAAATATAGATAAAGGATTACAAAGGCTTTTAGTCTAAGTTGAGGTCATCGAACTTATTAGTGAGTCGAGTTGACGAAACACAAGGCAGTCCGAATCTTTCCACCTAGAACTAAGAGCATATCCTCTACTAACAAAGAATGCAGTTAGAACACACTATCTGATCTAAATCCTTTCAACAATAAGAGCAGGAGACTGTTTGTAGTGATGCCATCCGAAAGTGAAGACAGGAGAGAGTCTCCCTTAACCTAGCAAAAGCTTGCTCCTTCCCCAGCTTGCACCACATGAATCCATAATCAGAAGTTGCAGTTAGCCAGCAAAAACTTGGAACACAGTAGCCGTATCAGTTTAAGAACCTCCCTTTGATGAGGAGCCACATCCTAATGTATATAACCTGCATAGAGAGAGTAGAATCAGTAGCATCCGAACTAGTTCACCATCCGTAAGGACGGAATACCCATTTGATCAAGTCTAATAAGCCCCTGGATAGAGTTAGAAAGCTCAGAGAAAGTAAGAAAAGAAGAGGTAGACTTAGTTGCCAAACTATTTTTTGCAAGGGTATGCGCAACCAAATTTTCCAGTCTATAAATGTGAACTAAATTAAAGGCACCAAGAGATTGGTGAATCTCATCAGACAATGAAAACACCTTCCAATTAGCCTTGCTAGGATCGTTGACAAAATGAACAGCACTGAGGCAATCAGTTTCTATAACAACAGGTGGAGAGTGATGTGAAAATTTCTGAATGGCCAGCTTAATTGCCTTCATTTCTGCTTCCAAAGGAGAAGAAGCACAGTCATATACAGTGAATGCTCCCAGAAAAGATCCTCTACTATCCCTAATTATCATTCCAATCTCACACAAGTTCGTATAGCAGCACCAAGAGGCATCAACATTAATCTTAAAACCTGAGTAAGGCCTCTCCCATGCTATTTTAAAAATTTTTGGTTTCGGAGGCCTTTTGATCAGAGGCAAGAATGAGTGTTGAGCAATACTCACATCAATAGAAGATCTAATGAAAACTGGTTTAGAGCAGAATGTGTAAAAGATTTGATCCCTGATTTGATGAAGTATTAGATCTGTGGAAGGCTTTATAGACTCAAATATGAATTTATTCCTCATCTTCCACAAGTTCCAACAAGTAGTAACAGCTGCAATTCGGACCATATTGGATTGTAAAGAACTTAGGGTTGGAAAAGTAATATAGCAGGATAATCTCTCCCAAATGGATGTGAAAATTCTATCCCTAATTCCCATAAACTGATGAATTGTTTTCCAGACATTCACAGCAAAACTACAAGTATTAAAAAAATGATCTAGGGAGTCTTCGTGCACATTACACATACAACGTTTAGAAGGTAAGCTAAATCTCAGAATCTTGAGGATGTTATCAAAAGGGAGAAATGAATTTGACATTTTCCACATAAAAGCTGAGATTTTTTTTTAATCCTGTGATTCCAGAACTGTTGAACAGATGCAGAAAAACCTGAGGTGTTGCAGAGTCTCAGGCAAGTAGCTTTGAAGAAAAAATCACCATTGATGTCCGGTTTCCATATCAGCCTATCTCCTCTATGTGGAGATAGCTTTGCTTCCTGCAAAAGAGAAATAACTTCAGATGATAAAAAAGGCTTGATGTTGGTGATGAAATTGATTTTATTTGATATAAAATCAGATACAGTACAATCCACTGGGATGTCAATCAAGTTTAGGTCTCAGTGGTCCATAAGTGGACCAATATCTAGCCAATTTGATGTCCAGAAATTACATTCCCCCTTCCCTATAATAACTCTAGAGTTAGCTTCAGCCCATGAGTTGATTGAACAAATTCGTTTCCAATTAGGAGAGGACCTATATGAGGGAGGAAGAGCTGCCACTAAATGAGTCCACAAGGCATCTGCTTTTTGGTATTTCCACCAAAGCTTAACAGAGCAAGTTTTGATAATGGTGGATAATGATATAATGCCTATACCATTTTGATTAGTTGGAAAGCAAAGTGCAGACCATTTTCTCCATGCTCTCTTAGGTTTCAGGTCTGTATCCCCCCAAAAAAAATTGCTTAGTTTTTTCTCAATGAGTTTAATGATAATTTTATTAGGCTTTATAACTGACCAAATGTGTTGAGGTAAAGAGTAAATGCATGATTCAATAAGTGTAATCTTACCCCCTGTGGAAATCCATTTATTTTTCCAATTTCCAATCTTACAATCAATCTGCTCAAGAAGGGGTTGAAAATGAATTTTTTTCACCCTCCCTGTAAAAATGGGAACTCCCAGGTAAGAAACTGGAAGGATCCCAATTTTCATTCCCAAAGTCCTTTTGATATAGTTAACCTTCTGAACAGATGCATGTTTCCCTATGAAGATATCACTCTTGTTATAATTGATTTTTTGACCAGTGACCTCTTCAAAGGTGGACAGGAAAGCCTTTAGTCTAATCAGAGTTAGTTTAGTTGCTTTGAAGAAAATAACAGTATCATCAGCATATGAAAGGTGTGAGGTTTTAGGAGGATTACCTGGAAGGTCAAAAAATGACAACTTACCACTGTTGAAGATTGAAGCCAAACTCCTAGAAAAAGCCTCTGAGAAAATGTTAAACAAGAAAGGAGACAAATGATCACCCTGCTTTATTCCCCTAGAGGATTGAAAAAATCCCACAGGCTTACCATTAATTAGAACAGAAAACCAGGCCTGAGACAGATTTTTCATGATGGGAAAAATAAACTTAGCATGAAAACCAAATTTAGCTAAGACATTATATAAAAACGACCATCTCACTCTATCAAAAGCTTTTTTAAGATCTAATTTAACAATGCAATTTAGATCCCTTCTTTTCCTATTCAAAAATCTGAACATCTCCTGTAAATAAATTACATTATCAGAAATGTCTCTCCCATGAAGGAAGGTTGTCTGATTGGGAGAAATGATCTTAGGCATAATGGACTTCAGTCTCTCCATAAGTAGTTTAGAACATATCTTATTAATGACATTAGAGAGACTTATTGGTCTATAATCCTCAAAAGAAATGGGGGTATTTTTCTTGGGGATTATAGTGATCCATGTACTCCCAATACCCCTAGGCATATTATTAGCAGTAAGAAAATCCTGAACAGCTAAGAGTAAATCATTTGCAATAATATCCCATGATTTTATGTAGAACTTAGCAGTGAAACCATCAAGTCCAGGACTACTCAGTTTGTTAAGGCTAAAAACAATCTTTTTTAGCTCAGATAATGAAACTGGTTTCAGGAGTTGCTCATTATCCACATGGTTGATCAGTTTTGGTATGTGATTCAGAAAATGAGCTTGAAAAAATGAACTATCAGGGGAACTGTCATCCGATAGAAGATCCTGATAAAAATGAACCGCCTCCATCTCAATGTCATGTATATTATCTAACCAATGACCATTTGTGCTCTTAACTTTGGTAATTTTTAACCTATTGTTTCTCTCCTTTACAGAATTATGAAAAAAGCTTGTATTATTATCCCCTTCCCTTAGCCATTTCATTTTTGCTTTGTGTTTCCGAAAGCTTTTTTGTTCAGCTAGAGCCCTAACAACCCTAGCCCTAGCCTCCCTTAATTTTACCCTCTCAGCTTCAGAATCATTCTGATCAGTTTTAAGTTCTTGTGCCTGCATAGCCAATTCAGCTTGCACTACATTATCATAAATATTGCCAAATTTCTCTTTATTCCAAATTTTTAGTACCTTTTTAAGTCTGACAAGCTTCAGATAGAAAGAGAGCATTCCTGAATTAGGTATGGGAATTTCCCAATTCTGTTTAATTACCTCAGAAAAATCCTTTCTTTTATACCAAGTATTTAGAAATCTAAATGGCATGGGATTGGAAGGGATATCAGTACCAACTGTTAACAGCATAGGGTTGTGATCAGAGCTAACCCTATTTAAAATCTATTTCGAAGATGCAGGATAGGATTGAGACCAAGAGGGAGTACATAAGCCCCTATCTAATCTTTTTAATGTAGGACACCTAAGTCTATTGTTGGTCCAAGTAAACAAATTGCCAACAGTGTTGATCTCCTCCAATGCAATTGCATTTATAAAATCATTGAAATCCTTCATACTACCAAGCTTGGGAGAAGAAGGACCCCTGTACTCATTTATAGATGTGATTGTGTTAAAGTCTCCAATGAGTAATGAGTCAGAGTGAGTGTAGGACATAAGATCAGACCACATAAGTTTCCTTCCAGATCTAGTTCTAAGACCATAAATAAAAAATACATCCATAGTCTTGTGAAGGTTAGTACAGTTCAGATTAACTGCAAGGAACTGAAGATTATCTTCTTTCACAGTTAAAATTAGGCTTGATTTCCAAAAAATCCAAATCTGACCATTATTAGCAGGGATGCAATTGTCATATTTCAGCAGTTGTCTATACTCATCACATTGTATGTTATCATGTTTAGGCTCAATTAGACAAATGAGTTCAAAATTGTGCCTATTGATCAGATTGAGAAGTCTTAACATGGATGTGTCCATTCCTCTAATGTTCCAAACCAGCATTTTAATGTTTACAGTTGTATTAGTCATAGAGACACATTACCAGAGCTTTTTGATCTTTTCATGATGGTATTTTTTTGTGAGAAGAAAGACTCATTTTTCATTTTATTTGATACACCCAATGCCTTTCCTTTTTCCTTCCTTACCTGATTAGAAACTGTAGAGTTTGCCAAACTTACCTGATCAGCCTCATCATCATGACAATGATATAGAGCAGTTGAGGTATCAAGTGAAGCAGAAGAATCTACATTAATTGCATTATCACCATGGGATGCCTCTTCATTTGATAATTCTTCCTCGGCCAAAGGTAGGAACCTGTTATCCTTATGTTTCTACTGAGAGAAGATAAAGTTTTTTGCAGCAATGATAGAATTGAGAGGAGAGAAAGACCTACCACGTTTACTAGGTAAATCATCCTTAGCAAATACAGTCCTAAGGTTAGGAGGGGCAGAGAGAGAATGCTTAGATAGCTGAATTGATGAACTGGGGTTAGGGGAAGACTTTTTTGAGATGAAAGAACTGATCAGGACTTTATTAGCTTCAGATGACTGGGAATGGTGTTGAACATCCCCTACTATTTGATTAACCATTGGATGGGACTCTAAAACACTTTGAATAACAGTTTCCTGTATGGGACAGGATGAGGGAATCACATTCTCAGTTAATACTGCTTGATGAAATTCAGAGGAAGCCACAGGGGTCACTGGAGGAGTCCTCAGTAGTGTCTCTTCAGTTAATGTTTCCATTTCATTAACTGGGATTGACACTAACTGTTGCTTAGGAACATATTTAAATTTCTGAGCATTATACGATTTTTCTTTTTCCAGAACTGAAACTCCTGAAGTACCAGCTTTTGTGTTATCATCCTGATTAGGATTTAAGTTCACAACACCATGTCCTTTATATCATAAATTTTGTCCTCCCGGTATGTTTTCATTCTGAACCCGGGATCTCTTAAGCTCTGGGTGCAAATAAATACAGGAGATATCCTCATGCCCTATACATTTACAGTGATAGCAGTAGGGGGGATATCCTCAAATTCTAACGGGAGTTTAACCACGTTATATTCATTACCATCTTCCTCAATTCCTACTCTTATGAATGATGGTAGTTTCTTTTTCAGGTCAATTTCTACACACATTTTAACGCACGAGGGCCTTGAAAGAGCCGCGGTTGCACCATCTACTTTTATGAAGTTACCAATTTGGTTGCCCATTATTTCCAGCATTGCGGAGTTGTAGAAATACACAGGAACATGAGGAATAGAAACCCATACCGGGACAATAGATGATTCTGCCTCAGGGGAGAAATCGGGCGTACATTTGAGAACCTTCATTTGGGCGTGATTGAAACTCCATTGCCCCTTCAGTCAGAATCTCTGATAATCGTCTTTCTCCTGGAAGCGGATTAGCACATGGCGGAAATCGATTGAGCCAATCTGGAATTTACCCTTGAAGCCCACTGAGTTGAAAGAATCATTGAGTTGTGCCATGGTCGGTTTGCCCCTGGCGAACTTCCCCACCAGAGCATTACGGTAATAAGATGCGAGGATATCTGCATCTTTGTGGCTAACTAAGCAGGCAATGTCTCCCTTATAGTTTGTTTTGGGCACAATCTCTGGATTAGAAGCATGGGAATCACAAAGAGGGGGTGGCCGATTTGCTAAAGCCTGGAGGAAGGATTTACCTCCTCCACGACCGGTCGGAGGTGCCGCCATAGCGGCGGAGGTATGACCGTTATCAGACCGTTATCAGACCGTTATTAGGAGGAATGAGGAAGAGGAAGGGAGAAAAGTTGAAACGACAGACGTTGGTTCGTTTTGGTGAATTCGCACTGAAAAATCGCATGCAGTTTTTGCTTAAGGTTTCCGAAATTGTAAAAATGAAAAAATTAGAAATATACCAAAATCTAGAAGGTTTTGGTACATACCAAAATCTTCATCTTTCTAAGCTCTATTTAACTTAATAAATCCCAAATCTAGAAGGTTCACGAATTTGAGAAGTTTGTTCGAACACAATTCTGCCAGAAGAAGGAAATGGCGACTAGGGTTTTGACCCTACTATGGCGTATTTTGGGCCTATCTTTAGGCCCAATTCTCTACTACTATATAGGAGCCTTAATATTCTCGTAAACCCTAAGTAGGAATAATGTAGATTTTTCCTCTCTTTAGTTTAGATAGAAGGAAGAGGAGAGTACTTCTTATTCTTCCTTCTCTTTTTCTTTTCTTTTTTCCTTTTATCTTATTTTCATAGATCCATGGAATCTATTCTAATATTTTCCATTGATCTATCTTTTGTAGAGTTGTTTCTATAGCTTGGAGATAATTTGGAGTAGCATGGTATAATTTTATTTTTTTTTAGATTCTTTAGTTCTTCCTAATTTTGTGTTCATGATATTATTATGATTGTGCTTGATTATTTGAAATGCATGAATAGTAAACCACATATAAGCACACATTTTGTGCTAAATTCATGTATGGTGAAAAAATCAATACCCCTTGAGAAGAGAAACCTGGATGTGAGAATGGGTAAGAGAGAACGCGCCCGCGTGGGTGTGTGCACGGGGGATTCGAGAATGCTCAGACTTATTTGCCATCGCAACTGTCTTAGCTGACTTTGTACATTTCTCTGAGAGGTTCTGGGTAAAGATAGCGAATGGTAGCAAACTAGGGTTGTAAGATGCCTTAGATCATTGATAAGGTGCCAATGACCCTTGGGCCTAATTTATAGGACACGAGGGAAGTAGTGCATTTATTGTGGAATCCTAGGACGTAATCACATGGGGGAGAAACAGACCTTCAAAAATAGTTGGACCTTGTTGTACTCCCCTAATTACGATGACGGTGTCGATGGAGGGTTGCGAGAGCACCCACCGTGAAAGGGACGGGGAAGTGCATGCCATTGGCCACACCACGTATTATGAACACTCTATTACGTTTACCTACATATCTATATGAATGAATCGAGGATAGAAGCATTAGATTGACCATGTTGCTCAATGATTCCCTAAATGCTTAATTTAATAGTGTACTTTTATTTTTTACTTTTATGCTTAGTAGTTTCTAGATTGAAAACCCAACCCCCCCCCCCCCTTTGCATGTTTGCTTTACTAGCTATTACTTTTACTTGTACGGATGGATGACCCGTATGAGGTTGTGTTTTTATTGGTACATTAGACCTAGCATATCTCTGGACAAACTTAGAGCTTAATGCTAACTACCCTCTAGGTAGCGTAGCAGTAAAAAACAGGGTACAAAATTACAAATTTTATCTTCTGAACCCATAGCCTCCCCTTGGGTTCATTAGCTACGATTAACAGCCCTGGGGAGTGGCAAGTCAACTTGTGATTGTGTTTGGATGAAATTAGATTTTATGGGTGACATAGTGTTTTGAAAAAAGAGGGGAAAAACTGAGGAATGACTCAAAATTTGTGGCAATCTCTTGCCAAAACCTGACACAGTCTGTGCCAAGTGCCATGGTCCGTGCCCAGAGAGTTGGCACGAGGGGATTCCTCGTGCCAGAAAGTTTGGCCCGAGGCTTGGTTCATGGCAGAAGTTGATTTCCAATTTTCTGCGTTGATTTCCAATTTTCTGCTGCAAAATTGTTCCAATTCCAAAAATGAAAATTTTCGAAAATTCTGAATTTCAAACTCAGAATTGCATTTTCGGTTCAAATTTATTTGAAATTCTCTAATTCCTTAGGATTTTTTATGCAAATAGTACTTCCACATACCTTGGAAATAATTGATTGGTACTATTTTCCCCTAAACTGCTATTTTAAAATTTTATTCTTATCCTAATTGTATGTCTCTCTCTCTTATTACCTATGCTGAAATTCCAAATCCATGGTACATTCTTCCACCTAATTTAATCATTTGACACATTCTTCCATCTCAAGAAACACTCACTCACACACACAATTGGTGGAACTTGAAATTTGAACCTTTTCTCTCAAAAATTAGCAAATTCTTGCTTCTTCTTGTGTGGATCATTCAATTCTTAGCTTAAAATTTTGGGTAATTCATTGAAATCATTGTTTATGTGCTTGATTGACATTGCGGTGGTATTATGAAAGCATTATTTTTCGAATGAGCATGTGTGCTGTTGGGATATATGTTTGGGATTGTATGCATGATCTTGTGTTGAAGAAATTTTGGGTGGTTTTATGTGCTATTATTGTTGAATGATATGTTCTTCATGTGTTGGGTGATTTGGGAGGAGATGAATCTTGATTGCATAGTTTTATTAATGGGTTGGTGATGACTTACGTAAGATTGTTGTTCAATGAGGATGTTCTTGTTTAAATAGCCTTCATGTTTGGATTGTCATGTTTTGAATGTCTAGGATATTTAGGAAGGATCTACTTGTTAAATGACAATGTGATCCATGCCTTGTTTTGAAGATTACATTACCACTCTTTACCTCATTTTGTTAGGATGTTTCCTAAAAGGAAAACATCAGAGAAGGGCAAGTCCACACGAGGTGAGATGAGGAAGAAACGGGTAAATGCCGCAAGCCATGAGCCGTTGACTCCTATTCTTTGCAACCCCACGTTTGTGACCGAGGAGTTTATGAGACTATCCAATATCTCCATGACTGCAGCACGGGGGTGGAAGAATTTGAGAGAGCCAAAGAGGAGTATACTAGAGACCGGCTTCGCATGCAAGGACACAGTGGTGGCCCTTAGGCTTACTCGAGCCCATGACCTATCTATTTGTCCAGGTAGGTCTAGAGGGGTTCTTAGAGAACATTATAAGACTCACATCAGGTGGACCTTAGAGTTCCTAGCTACTCTTTGGTTGGTCACAGACGAGAATGGACACAAGACGATCAAATTCAATCTTGATGACAAGGAGTATCAGATGACACACCGAGAGATAGCCCACATCTTTGGATGGAGGTACGTCAAGGATATCCCTAGGACAAACCTTTAAGGGATGCCTTTTTCTATTGGGAACTTTTGAAGGCAGCTGACAAAGATTGATCGGAAGAATGTGTGCAAGAGCATCGCTTAGTTCATCCTACATTTCGTTATGTCCATCGATAATTGGCAACGGGGGTTTTCTGCCATGGTGATCTAATGCAATGTCTATGTTCGGATGTTCATTGCCTTTGGAAAATGACTCCCGAGGGTAAATTCTACCCGAACCTGGTAGGGAACTTTGTACATGAGTGCATGAAGATGAGGGAAAGAAAGAGTGGTAAGATATCTATGGGCAGAATGGTAAGTCTACTAGCACAGTACTTAGGGCATCGGGAGCAAAGTATAACATGGAGAAGTTATCCAAGGCATTCATGGTGGGACCTACGGCATTGGAGGATCGACATATATGGCTTTTTGGTGGAGCGAGCACTTATAGTTTCATGGTACTTCCTTAGTCGGAGCACACTGCCGTCAACCATGGCACATCCTATTTATTGAGTCAGACCCGCGCTTTGAGAGAGAGAGTTCTATGGAGTATTAGCCACCCCGGAGATAGACATTGAGGAGGCCGAGGGTGAGACCTCTTCAAGAGCACATCCTAACTGCTCTCACCAATCCACATACATCATTGACAGACTGGATGCATTTAGGGATCAACTTTCAAGCCCTATCCTAGTTTTACAAGAGGTAGTCCAACCGATAGGAGGGTTGAGGATGGAAGTGTAGGATCTTATTTTAAGGATAGGTTGCACCGAGGTCGTACTTCAAGAAACATAATACATTGAGAGGAGCAACACTAGTCACGACGAAGAGGAAGGCCCTTCGGGCCCCCAAGATTAAGTGTCACTATTTCTCCCAACTTCACTTATGTTTTTACATGGTTATTGTTGCATTGGGAACGATACATCGGTTAAGTGTGGGGGAGGTAGTAGTGAGCACTTAGGGAGTTTCATTCTTGGATTTCCTCGGTGCATATTATGTTTTTCCTGGTAATTATTTCTTATTTGTTGGTGATTTTGGTTTTTGATTGTTGTGGGATGTTTTTGGATGGATATTTGGCAAAACATGCTATGCTAGGGTTTCTATTTTCCATGGGGATTGTTTGTTTTAGGATATTGGTGGTGTAATTTTTATTTTGAGCCTACCTTTTGTAGTATGAAGCCCACTTTTAGGGAAATTTTGTGCTACACCAAAAAAATTGAAACAATAGAGAAAATATATATATATATATATATAAACCCGGACAAGTTGAAAACCCAAAAGGGAAACTTGGGTAACATTGGGAAAGTCTGGATAGGTCGAAAGACCTAGGTAAAAGTGAGAGGCTGGCCCCGGCTAGGCTTACAACCCTAGGTAAAAATGAGAGGCCGTGTGGAAAAAGGTGAGAAATGAGTGCCCTTTGTGTGTTCAAGCTAGGATGAAAACCCAAAAGGGATCCTAGGAAAAATTAGAGAAATTGAGAGAAAACAAAAAACTAGGTTGACGATACATTTGCCTCCTTGGTTGTCACTAGGTTGAGAATCACGAGTTTTCTCTATGTTACAACCAAGTCGATGACTCTTGGATTTCCGTGGTGGATTGTTTTTGGGAGAAGACTATTTTATTGCTTTTGAGGATCATTTTGGGAAAAGTAAGCTAGCCTTACATTTATCTTCTTTGCTTACCTTTTCCACATTTTATTTTTGGGTGGTTAGATTGCTTTTGTTCTTTGGGGAGTGTGACAATTGTGTAATTCTTACTCTTTTGGGGGAAACAGGGTAATCTAGGAATAAGTCGGATACCTCGGTTAACTTATGCTTGCACGCTACATTTTGCTTAGTTCTTTTCTTGTCTTTATTTACTCGAGGATGAGTAAAGGGTTAAGTGTGGGGGGTCTGATGTGCTTCATTTTGAGTGTGTTAACCGTTGCATTCGGCATAGTTTTTAGCTTGTTTCATGTGGTGGATTGCTAGTATTCATTAAGTTTACGTGACAAGGGATTTAGACTGCCATGTTTGATTTTCTTGTCTAAATCCCACGTTTTGTAAACTTAATTAGTACTAATGGACATCTTGTATCCACGGGCTCCTAGATCTTCCTTGTGATCATCTTTAGTAGGCCACCTGGGTACTTTTTATTTACATTCTATGTGAAGGCCGTTCGTAAGGGTGGTAGATGATATTGAAGGTCATAAGGGTGGTAGAAGATATTGAAGGCCATTCGCAAGGACGGTAGAAAAGATCGAATGTCATTCACCTCTAGAATGGTAGTAGAGAAAGGCCATGAATATCAAAGGTACTTTTTTACCTCAGTTTTTTACCGATGTCGGTATCTTCTGAGATGAACCTCGCACCAAGGAAGAAGGCCGACTATAGTACCACGTAGCTACAACATCGTTCAAATCGATGTCAGCATCCTTAAATAGCGAAGTTGATAACGAATGGAAGCATGCGATGAGACTGGAACAACTGCGACATCGATTAGATCGACGACACTGATACTGAGGGTGACGTCGCTTATGATTGTATGCGAGAATGCATGATCCATTGCACCCTCATCGTTTGGATGCTGGCGTGGGTGGCTAACCAATACGAAGTTTTTTTTTGAATATGCAACTTCAAAAAGAAATCAGGCATCACCAGCGATGTCGATTTGATTTTGGTATTTTTTTCATGTCGGGCGACATCACATAGGTGTCATATCCTTACCGGTTTGTGTGATGTCGCGGTATGAATCGTACAAAAATACAATATTTATTTTCTGATGAAACCAAAAAAATCATTGAACATAAATTACCAATAAATGCCATAATATATTCAAATACACATGGTTGATGTGAAAATGAACGATTAATAGTATTTATCATCCACTGCACACGTGGTACACCACCCAAACTAAGAGTTCATTGTAACTCTGTTTGTCCTATTAAAAAAAATGGGAAGGAAACAAAATTTATATTAGAATTTGGTGGTCCCAGAATGATGTACACATAATATTCTACACATGGGAAAAGTACCTTCACTGCAATGTCATTTGTTTGATAATGAAGTGCCGATTAAACCAATGAACGTGCGAAATCGGATATTCAAGATGAGGCTGTCAATTCTGGAATAGGCGACGTCACACAACATTCGGCTCTGTATCATGAAGGGCGTTAAACATACTGAGACATCGCACATTCTTACTGTGTTCAGACGAAAATTTAATTTTCCACAATGAGCAATAATCTATGATTTTTTTCACAATCACTTCTGTTTTCTTTCTTTTAAGAATTGATACTAGCCCAGAGCACCAAGGATAGTCACAGTCCCAGCTCAACACTAGGTTTGGCAGAAGAGACAGGGTTTGATCATGCAGAGTTTGGTGCGGCCTTTTCTGGCTTAAGATCGCAGGAGTTAAGGTGCACCAGTAGGATTTGTACAACATCGTCTCATCAGCGGTGGAATAGACAACGGATTCAACTGTCTCACAAACGTCGCACTGGATTTTCATCCTAGAATTAATCAACTGAAGTCGTCTTCTTATTCTTGCGGGATTTGATGCTTATGGATTCCGTGTGTGTGTTTTTTCATTCCTAAATGAAGTATCTTTTTTTTTTTTCATCTCAAACGATTCCCTATAGTTGTGTGCAAAACAAAGAGAAAGTGGAGGGGAAAAAGTCAAACCTAGCTCAAATAGGATTTAATGTAGTTTTACCCGATGTCGATATGATCTCCATTGCAGTTTTGGGTGACCCACGTCCACCTGATATCCAGTAAACGTTTACCCGACATGGGTTAAAAAACTATTAACTTCAGTTTTTTACCAACAATAGTCAAAGAGATGTTTTTTTTTTTTTACTTTGAATTTTAAAGAAAATCGAAGTAATAATGTATATTACTTATTTTTTCTGGTAATCGAAGTAAAATAAATTTTGGGTTATTGGTCTTTGTCCTCACAACCGAAGTTTAAAATGTTATGTAAAAAGGCTGTTTTAGTATTTTGAAAACCACTCGTTGACCATTTATCGATTTAATGCTCGAATTGATAAGAAGTTTTCTATTAAGGACTTAGGCTGTTTACGTTACTTTCTCGATTTAAGGGTAGAGTCTGCTTCCTCTAGTTTGTTCTAGGGCCCAAGGATGTCCGTGATGTTCTTAGTAGAGTTGGGAAAATTACTATGCCACAGTAACTTCACTAATTGTGAGTCTATGTTTGTAGGAGCATGCACTATGATGGATATAAAATTGTACAACAGTTCACTAGAGTTTAAACCCTAATCGATCAACAATCCATTTTTCTTTTTATAATTCAACTTCTTCTTATTTTTCTGTTGTGGTTGCATTCAGTAGAGATATTTACCTTGACTTATGATTTTCTTTTTACTCTTATTATAATTAATACACCAAGTGAACATCATTTTTGAAAAATTATTAATATTTCTAGTTTAGTATAAACATAAATAATTAATATGATTTTAAGGTAACCTAATCAATAGCTAATTTTAAAAAATCAATATTAAAAATTACTCATTCCAGTATATTGTTATGGTTCCTCCACCACCACCAAAGAGTTGCATCAATACATAACACACATACTCGATATAATTTATTTTCCATTGAACAGATAATTTCATTGAATTGAGTTTTGGCACTTGAAGTAACTTAAATTCAGATATAAGTTACTTATAAGTTGTTGAATTATATGATCAAAATGAGTTGTTGGAAAAAAAATATATATATATATATTATAACAAAAAATTAGATATTTACCCATTCCATTTTTTAAACATAAATCCAATTGGGAAAAATGAAATATACCATTATCATAAGGTAAAATCTTGGGAAAGACCGTATTTTCATAAACTTATGGAAATACGGGGTTTATATAGAATAATAAAAGGTAAAAGGTCTTAGTTGCAATATTAAAATTTTATATGCAACGTGTAGTAGTTATAAAATTTATAACCCGATTTATATAACCCAAAAAAAGTATCTTCATTTCTTCTAATTTGCACTTTAAATCTTGGTCTTTCCATGCCTTATGGAAAGAACGTCTTTCAAAAGACGAACTCTTATCATAAAGGTACAACAAATTTTAAAAATAACATTTAAATAAAATTAGAAATATTATCATTACTATAAATATAAGTGAAAGTGAAAAAGTACTTGTCTCTCTGAAACTCCCCTTCTCTCTGAAAAAGGCGATCTTACTGTATAACGTCTCTATCACCTCCACTCCCGGTCATGGCGGCGACGCCATGGAACATGGCAAACCCATCTTTCGCCCAAACCCTGAAACAAACCTCTCATCCCTCCATCCCATCTACACCAGACCTCCACCCTCACTTCAATTACAAAGGAGAGCTCGCAGTCCTATACCCGGAGGACGAAATTGACCTTCTAGCTGCTCCATTCTCAAAAGCCCTTATCGAAAAATTCAGCAGAGGCTGCCCAACAATGGAATTCCTCATAAATCAAATCAAGACCATAGGTTTCAAAGGCGAAGTTCACCTATCGGCAATGGACTCTAGGCACATCAGAATCACCTTCGATTTAGACGAGGATTACCATCGTTGCTGGCTAAAAAGAACCTGGTCCATGGGAGGCACCATCATGCGCATCATCAAATGGACGAAAAACTTCGATTACGATGAGGAATCAGCTCTAGCTCTGGTGTGGCTTACTGTGGAATTTCCTCCGGTATACTTCTTCCACCCTAAAGCTATTACTGATTAGGGGAATTCCTTAGGAGAACTCTTGTTTGCTGATGCCCCCACTAGGAACTTAACTAGGCCATCCACCATTCGCTTGTGTGTAGAAATGGATGTTTCTAAGCCTAGACCGAATAAGATTAGGCTAGGCTCGATAGCTCATAACAAATCTTATGCTATAACCTACGAGGATTTCCCACAATACTGTAGAAAATGTCTTAAGCTTAGACATAGTGAATTCCACTGTAAAAGAGATCAAGTGGTAACTAATGTTAACCATATGGAAACCCATGGTTCAAGAGTTCAAAACACAAAGAAGGTTGCTGATCCTAAACATCCTATAGCAGATAAGTCATGGGAAATCAGAAACTTACCAAATAATACCAAGGAAAGACACCAACCCATCACTAAGGTCTACCAACCTAAGCCTAACCAAAGCCAACTGAAAACTACCACCCCACTCCCTGTGGCTCCCCCTCAAAGTGTTGAAAACACTGCCTCCACTTCTGGAAATAGATTTACTATCCTAGAGGAAATAAACTCTGATGATCAGCATGCTCAAGCTTTACAGACATACCATAATGAACAACAAGAAAATTCTCATAGAGATGGCAAGGCTAAGGGTACAGAGAATAGCGCTTCCCAGCTCAAAGCCTCTAACTCGAAACCCCTGAGGGTAGAAAATACAGTTTACTTACAAGTGGATCACTCAGAAGGAAACATTCAGTCATCACAAGAATTGCTCCACAACCAGCAAATCATAGATACTGCAGAAAATACCTCGGAAACCAACTCAGTTGAAGATCACTTAGAGGAAGGCTATGAATGCAGAGGCTACAACACAGCTCCATCATCTCCACAGAAGAAGAATATCCTTTTAACCTCTTTTAATGATGATACATTATGTGATAAAGTCAAAACTCCCATAAATTCATATATCTTTCTCTCTGATCAGTTTCCCTGGATCCCTAATAAGGAAATTATTTTAGATATTGACTCTCCACAGGTTAAGGAGAAGCACGTCATCAACACTCTCAGGGACATCAAGGATGCTAACATTAAGGCTATACAGCAAGAGCAAAATCCCATGTCCCCATCATCAGAGTCACCTGACCTACAAATATCAACTCAGGTTAATCTCCCAAAAAGGAGTTCCAGGTTAGCTTTAAAAAATAAAGTTTCTAATGACAGTTAAATGCATAATTTGGAATGTTAGAGGTTTATCCACTTCTCAAGTTAGGCTAAAACATTTGTCTAAGACACATAAACTGGACTTATTAGTTATTATTGAACCTAAAGGTAAATTAAACCAGCTTGACATGTACAAAAAGATGTTTTGTTTTCGACATCACTTAGGTATGATTCATAATAAGATATGGATCATGTACTCTGATAGGATTGACCTAAATCTGATAGAATCCCATAATCATTACATACAAGTGGAAATAAAAATTAAAATTATGGCTAAGACAATCAAGGCCTTCTTCATTTATGCTCCACATAATAGAGAGGATAGACTTCAGGTTTACAAGGATTTGACTACTAGAGTTGATAACTCCCCAACACTGATTAGAGGTGATTTTAATGTCATAAGGTCAATGGATGAATACTCTAGTCCTAGTTCTCCAAATCTGAACTCTATTACAGATTTTGATTCCTTTATTAATGAAGTTCAGATATCAGATTTAAGCACAGTAGCAAACCATCTAACATGGAGCAACCACATATCTGTAAACCCCACCTCCAAGAGACTAGATAGGGTAATGGGAAATAAAAGTTTTTTAACTCATTCAACCACTCCTCTGTCCAAATCCTAAGCAGAACATCATCTTATCACTCTCCCATGCTACTAGACATTTCAAACTCAGACATCACATCCCCTAAACCATTCAAGTTTCAGGAAATGTGGTTTAATAGATAGGAATTTATGGACCTAATCTCCAATAGTTGGTCCCAATCCATTCAGGAACAGGGTCTAGTTGGCTTCTCCTCAAAACTGAAAAGACTTAAAAATGAAATAAAAAACATGGAACAAACTGGTCTTTGGCAATGTTTATGGTAAATGTATGCATAGAATCAGATTGTAAAAATGCTGTGTTGTCAGTATCAGATCTGTTGCTTGCCCCTTGGCAATTGTTCCAACTTGCGGATGACATTAAACAATCTTTGAGTCCATTCAAACTTACTCATGTTTTGAGGCAAGCAAATCTTGTAGCTGATGCACTAGCAAAGAAATGCCTTAAAGATGGGACAAGTGAATCCTTTCTCTCCTTTCATATGTTACCTAATCATATTCAGGGCCTCATTAGACTTGATCAGTTAGGGACTCCCTCCTTAAGAATTTCACATGGTATGGATGCTACTGATTAAATGTTTTTTCACCGTTTGCAGGTACAAGGAGGCAGTTTGTTTTTACTACGACCACAACGACGCACAATATAGAAAATTTTCCATGAAGATTCAGTTTCTTCTCGTTGCTGGTTTGCTTGATGCACAACCTCGCTGATTTGCACAACTTCCACACCATTGCTGACTTGCTTGATGTATAACTTGATGCGTGCTGTTTTGCTTGACTCACAACATGGTGAATTCCGTATGAATTCAGAAATGTGCAATTATTTTGCTGGAAACACTGCTGGTGCTGGTTTTCTTCTTCAGTGCTAATTTTCTTTTGGGCTTGATGCACAACAGTGATCATTTGTTTCTTAGATTCAGTTTGAAGGCTCTATTAGATGCTTCATGACTACTCTAGGCTACAGTGATGTCTTTTCACTGTTTATCTTGATAGGGGATAAGATTCTTAGTTTTGGATGGGGTGATTTTGACTGACCAGTGTTTCGTCATTACGATCCACTAATAAGTTCGATGACCTCCATTCTCAACTAAGAGTTTTAATATTCCCCTCACAATTAGATATATCTTCTTATTCATTTTGGAAGCAACAAATGTTGCCTCAATGATCCTATGGGTCATAAATGTACATATAGACTAAGCCAATGGCTTCTCCCTGTATTTAACTTTCAGTTTTTCTGTTATTTTATGGCTTGGGAAGGCCAAATATAATTTCCCCCATCTATGGATGGTTTAATCAAAAAAAATGATAACATAACATCATCTGAAACCGAAGTTGCTAACTTGGAAGCCCTTTATGACATATTACACTCAGTTACTGGCAGAATTAATTTGAACAGGGCTAAGGCTAGATTAACTAGACATTTGGTTGAACAAAACATTTTCCTAACACAAAAGACTAGGATGAAGTGGCTTAAAGATGGAGATTTAAATTCTAAATACTTTCATAAGTCTATCACTGAAAACCATGCAAGACTAGCAATCATAAAAATACAAGATCGGGATGGTACCTGGTTGAACTCTCAGTCACAAATAGGTGATGCAGTAGTAAACTTTTTCAAAACACTTCTATCCGATGGAAATGATGATCCATCGGGCCAATGCCTTTCATTCCTAATGAAGGAAATCCATCATTCTATCTCTGATCAGGACAACATCCAATTGTTAAAACCTATAACCATGGATGAAATCAAATCAGCAGTCTTTGAATTATCTCCATCTGTAGCCCCTGGGCCAGATGACTTTCCAGGATTCTTTTATAGGAAGTCGTGGGAGATAATAAAAAATGATGTTCTAACTGCAATGCTGGAATACGAAGCTGGTATTTCCATACCAAAATCAGTGGCAAGCACACTGATTGCATTAATACCAAAAACAAAAACTCCTAAAGCCTTTAGTGAATTCAGACCTATAAGTCTCTCCAACTTCATCAATAAACTGATGTCTAAGATCATGGTAGAAAGAATCAAACCATTCATGAGCTCCCTAATTTCAGAGGAACAGTCAGCATTTTTAAAAGGTAGGGATATTGTGGATAATATTCTTATGATGAAGGAGGCAATTAGACTACTTGACAAGAAAAATGAATCCTTAAATCTAATTATTAAATTAGATATGATGAAGGCATTTGACCGTGTTTCTTGGTCAACCATCAACACTCTTCTATTAAATTTGGGATTCCATGGTCATATAGTAAAAATCATAATGAATAACATTAACTCGACCTGGTTTTCAGTTCTGATAAACGGATCACCTTGTGGTTTTTTTAAACCTACTATAGGTTTAAAACAAGGCGATCCACTATCACCCTTCCTCTTTAACATCTTGACAGAACTTCTAACTAGAAACCTTAGGATCCAATTTTTAAATAGAAACATTAAACAATTTCAAACTCCAGGATCAACAAACACAATAAATCAGCTGTCCTTTGCTGATGACACTGTGGTGTTTCTAAAGGGGATAAAAAAATTTCTAAAAAACATAATGACATTCCTGGAAATTCATCGAAAAACTACTGGTCAGAAAGTAAATTTTCATAAAAGTGCATATTACTTAGGGAAGTTAAGTGGGAATAAGAAAAAAGAGATTAAGGACTTAACCAACATGACCCAAGGAACACTTCCTTTCTCTTACCTAGGTGTCACATTTTTAAAGGAAGGAAACTAAATCTTCACTTCAAAACATTAATAGACTCGGTCAATAACAAAATATCTAACTGGAAAAATCAATGGCTTTCAGGAGGGGGTAAAATAATCTTGATAAATCATATTTTAACCTCTATACCTCAACACACATGGGCTGTCACAGCACCAACTAAGCGCACAATTCGTAAACTTAAATCCATCTTTAGTAATTTCATGTGGGGGAAATCAGAACATGGACAAAACAAGCACTGGATCTCCTGGGATAGAATATCATATCCACAGAAAGAACAAGGTCTAGGTATAAGGCATATTCAATCAATAATAAACTCATCCTCAACTAAAATCTGGTGGAAACTTCAATTAGGACAGTCAACTTGGTCTAAATTTATGTGGTCATTACCCCCCCCCCCATGCTAGAAAATATGAAACCTGGGCTAGGTTCAG
Source organism: Rubia yunnanensis (assembly GCA_037428765.1). NCBI lineage: Eukaryota > Viridiplantae > Streptophyta > Magnoliopsida > Gentianales > Rubiaceae > Rubia > Rubia yunnanensis. The sequence continues at coordinate 23,755,943 of CM075066.1, forward strand.
AAAAGTTAATAAAAGGGAAAAATTAAACTCACATGTGATCATAGAAAAGGGATCTTCCAATTTTTGGATAGCTAATTGGTTAGGCTGAGGCTCTCTTTTTAATCAGGTGGAAGACACCCAGGTACAAGTCCCCTTTCCATTTCTTACAGTAGCTGAATTTCAGCTAAACAAAGGTATTTACATCCCTCAACTCTCATATTTATTTAACTCTTCCATAAACTTGGAGCTTTTGAAGGATATGACTTTAACAGATCAGCAGGATTATATCATATGGAAACCTGATACTTATGGTTTTTTTACAATTAAATAAGCTTATCAAGTTTTCAGACCTAAAAAACCTGAACTGGCCATTTTTACAAACGTTTGGAACCAGATTTTGCCAAAAAAAGTCAGCTTCTTTATGTGGAAAATGCTACTTTGTGCTTTACCTTTTGCAGATATTCTCATGAAAACTGGTATACACTTACCTTTCAAATGTACAGAATGTGAAAGTATAGATTCTCTATCACATTACTTTAATTCATGTGCCACAGCTATGGTTTTATGGAATAAAATGCATGAAGCTCTGAATTTACCAGTTAGATCTTTCAACAACATAAGGAATATAGTGGAATATTACTGGTCTCTTAAATCTTCTTCATCTGATCACTTTTCCATAATGATTGTTCTTCCTTGTTTAAATGCTGGGAGTTATGGAAAACCATAAATAAACTGACTCATGAAAATAAGAAGAGCTATGTTCATGCTCAATGGAAAAACATTTCTAATCTTTGTTTCATGATCTACTCAGTTCATCCTAAAGCTCGTTGCCATACACAATGTAACTTGGTTTCCAATGGATTAATGCCGCCCTTTAAAAGGAAAAGGATAAAAAGGCTGAACCTAATAAAATGGGAACCACCAGACATTGGGCTTAAGGTTAACTGTGATGCAGCCATAGAAGGGAATAAGTTAGGTCTAGGGTGTGTTATTAGGGATACTGATAAACGGGTTTTACATGCTGAATCATGTTGTATGCGAATGGATAATACCCCCTTACTGCCTCATCTTGTAGTTCTAAAGGCTGAAATGATGGCTATCTTCGCAGGATTAGAAGCTGTAAGGGGAAGGACTGATCATGTTCAAATTGAATCGGATTGTGCTGCAGCGATACAAATCATTCACGGTCAGCTTTGCCCATGGCCTCTGAAGCAGCTTCGGGACCAGATCAAATTAGCAACCTCAACATTTCATATTGTCATCTTCAGCCATATTCACAGAGAAGGAAACCAAACCCCTGACTTCCTAGCAAAATTAGCAGTTAGAAGAGGATGCATCACATAGTTCGAAGAAATTCAAACATCACAGAGACTCTTGTTTCTCAACCGTAGGGAAACCTTATTCCCTCAATTCAGATGGAAACACCACTACATTAGCTAGGCTCTCTTCACATCATTGGATACTCCTCGTTTGAAATCTCTTGATTGTCTGGCCTTCATGAGCTTAACACAGGGGTGGAGGGCTTATAGAAGGAAACACAGTCAAGAGAATTCAATCATCAGGAGCTTCACATATTGATATAGGATCTTGTTTGGATTGTCTTGTAAATTAAACTTTTTGGCTTTCCATTAGGGTCCGGGATCTCTTATTATGAAAACCCCCGCTCATCGATGATGAGTGTTTTGAGTTAAAAAAAACAAGCGTATTATTTGATTTTAATTATAAATAAAAAAGAAATTGTTCATTGAGTTCGTCTCTTGAAAGACGGTTTTTCCATAAGTCATAGAAAAATTGAGGTTTAAAGTGCAAATTAAAAGAAATAAAGACAAAATTTTTAAGTTCCATAAATCGGGTTATGAACTTTTTAACTATAACATGTTGCATAATAAATTTTTGGGATAAGTGCCAATATAACCCTATTTACTTGTGTAAGTGCCAATATAACCCTCAAATAATTTTTAGTACAAAAATAACCCTAACTAATTGATGAAAGTGCCAATATAATCCTAAGACACTATTTTTGGCATTGACCGACAATGACTGCACATAAAATGACTAAAATGCCCTTAGGCCTACAACTTATAAGTATTAGGACAATTTTGCCCTCAAACCACCACCAGCCACCACTGCCCTGCCTTTGCCTAACCACCACCCTTCCAGCCACCTCGGCAGCATAGATCTAAACTCAGATCCCACAACCACCTCCTCTCACTCAAGCCACCACCCCAAGTCTACCCTTAGTCCACGCCACCACTCTCCTCTCTCTCTCTATTTACCGCCAGCTCTCAAAGGAGGCGATGTTGAGCTTTTTGCTTTCTCCGATGGGCAATTTTTGTGTCCTGAACCTCGTCATAGGAACCATCATCATCAGCTCTCAACTCAAGTACAAAAAACGAGGAACTCAAGTTCAACACGACCAATTCCCCCGCCACTCGCCGCCTTAGCTCCGCTGCGCCACCAGCTCCCGGCGGCGCAATACCCTAACCCGTATGAAGATGGGCAACGTCAGCTATTTTTTAATCAAGATGAGGTCGCTCGACCGCCATTGTTTCTCGAGCGTGTCAAGTCCATCGTGCCGCTAATGAAGGCACGATTGGGTGGCGGTGAACGATGCCTTCCCCACCTCCTCCGAACGGCGAGGTCTTCGCTGCGTTGTCACTGGAGATCGTGCTGCTAATGGAGCCGCGACCAGGAGGCGGTGAATGGAGGCCGCAGATTAGGAGTAAGGTAGAATAAAGAAGAAGAAGGAATGGGTGCAGAATATAGGTTACTGGTTATAGGTAGAATAAAGAAGAAGAAATAATGGCATCAGATTGGGAAGCTTGGTAGAATAAAGAAGAAGACGCAATTAGGGTAAAGTAAAATAGTAAATTATTTTATATTTTATATTTTTTCTTTTTTCTCAAAGGGGTAAAATTGTCTTTTCATTCTTTTTCAGCTTAAATCAGTCAAAATGGGTATATTTGTACTTACACTAACTATATAGGGTTATATTTGCACTTTCAATTATCAAAAGGTTATATTGTCACTTATGTTAACTAGATAGGGTTATAAAAACACCTTTCTCTCAATTTTTAATATTGCAACTAAAACTTTTTAACTTTTATTATTTTAATTAAACTTCATTTTCCATAAGCGTATGAAAAGATGTTTTTTACCAAGACTTTTCCTTGTTCATTTTATATTATTAAAAGGAAAAACAAATCCCATTGCACGGTATACGAAGGAAGGAAAGTGTGATTTGAAAAACCAAAATGAAAATTTGCGCGGGATACGAAGGAAAATAGCACGCCCGAGACACAAAACAGTGGGAATCGAAAGAAAATAGGGCGCCAGAGATCAAAAAAATTGCGGGAAGAAAAAAATCAAAACTGAGAAATACCAGAGCCATAAAATGTGGCAATCATCAATCTTACCGCTTAACATGCAGATTCATAGGTTCAAAAATTGAGGGCTGGGATAAAAGGCCTAAAGCATCCACAGAAGAGATACCATAAGTTATGGTGCGTGCTCCGTTACTCGTCCTGAACTTAGTTATTCAGTTCATACTCTTGCGCAATTCATGAAGACTCCTTGTGTTCCTCACTGGCAAGCTGCGGTTCGTGTTTTGCACTATCTGAAGAGTCATCCTGGTCAAGGTTTATTTCTTTCTTCCCGTAGTACTCTCCAATTGACTGCTTATTGTGATTCGGATTGGGCCGCCTGTCCTATAACTAGGCGTTCCTTATCCGGTTATTTTGTTATGATTGGTGATTCTCCAGTTTCCTAGAAAACTAAGAAGCAACCTACTGTTTCTCGGTCTTCTGCCGAAGCAGAGTATCGTGCTATGGCTGTTGCTTACTGTGAGTTATTATGACTTCGGTCCTTGCTAAAAGACCTAGGAGTTTCACACTCTTTTCCTATGAAATTGTTTTGTGATAGTCAATCTGCTCTCCACATAGCGGCCAACCCAGTTTTTCATGAACGCACGAAGCACATTGAAGTTGATTGTCATTTTGTCCGAGATCTTGTCCAATCTGACGCTATTGTTACTCAACACATCCATACGATAGACCAACCTGCGGATTTGTTCACTAAAGCTCTCGGACGTAACCAGTTCCATTCTTTACTTGGCAAGTTGGGCATTTTCGATCCTCATGCTCCAACTTGAGGAGGAGTGTTAAGGAATTAGAATTGGATTTGTATTCTTACTATAATTGTAGATATAATTGTATTCTATTACCTTTTCCCAGCCTCTATAGGTATCCTATACTACTATATAATGTATCCTGAATTCATGAATAAACACAGATTATTACCCTTAAAAAAAATATTAAGGAAATAGAAACTCTTTCCTTGTAGGAAAGATTATAAATGGTAGTAGAATTAGTTTCCTTATAGAATTAGTTATAGATGGTAATTTCTTATAGACTTAGAATTCTATTCCTGTTAGTTTTTTTTTTGTGTACAAACCTCATTGTGCTCTTGTTTTCATAAATGGTGAATAATTGTGTACAAACCTCATTGTGCTCTTGTTTCCTAGGATTTATAGAATGTCAATCTAGTTAAAAAAAAATTTTAGTTTAAGACCATCCGAGGATGGGGGGAAATATATTAGGCTCCCTTAACCGTTATAATTAAAAGCCAAAATAGCGCCGCATGAGTTTGTTCCTTACAAAAGATCAGCCAATTGATGATCCAAGAGCCCTAAGAGCTCTTGAATCAATTAAGAAATTGCTTACAAAAGTGTTGTATACACCTATACAAAAAGAAACTAATACTAAGAATGAGTCAAAGTGGCAGAAGAGGTCTATCTTATTATTCCGATGTACTGTAATATCACGAACGAGTCGGGGAATCGAGGTTGTCGAAACCCCTGTTTGTCAATGATATTCAGACAATAGGAACATAGATAAGCAGACCATTTTTTAGGCGAGTTTTGTAGCAGCACTTGGACTGCAGAGCGAGCATCATTTTAGCAAGATTACAGCAGTATCCTCTCAGCTTCCTGGTAGCGTAATTAAACTTCCTTGCGGCATCATCTTCAGCAAAATGTCTACATGAATCCATTTTGTCCTAGACGAGCTAACCCCTAGATACCTGAGAATCAGCATGAAGAAAACATCAGTATCTATACTAATAGTGAAAAGAATTGAGAGTACAGCAACCAGAAAAGATAAGGGGAAGTGATAGAGGCAGCTGTAAATTTAGCAATTGTTCCCGAGTCAATGGATCAGCCTATGAAAGCATACGATTGAGCTAAGAGGCTCCTATTCTAATCCCTGGGAATCCGATATTATCCAGTGAAAGGAGACCGTGAAGAAAACTTGGAGTTGACATGATATCTACATCCCCCTGAAGATTATTTCCCATAGCAAATTTAGCCAAGAAATCTGCAGGTAGGTTAGCTTCCCTAGGGATATATTGGATTGGGGTTGTGAGCTGTTCTTTGTGAAGTGTACTGCAGAGAGAGAAAAGTTTCCAAGGACAGCATGAGGGGTTGATAATACCTCTAACAGCAGTTAGACAGTCTGATTCAATTACAAAGGTATGTAAGGAAAGTTCTGAACAGATTTCATAAGCACTCTGAATAGCTATAATTTCGGCATGTAAAGGAGCAAGACAGTGGAATGATTTAACTCTCATCTTTACTAAAACCCCCTCCAGTCCCTTACTATCACTGCAATAGAAGAAAAACCACCATTTTCCCAAGATGCATCCGTATTAATTTTGTATCCAGTTAGTGGATTTTGCCAATTGACAGTAGAAATTATTTTTTTCTTCTTTTTAGAAATTTGTGGAATGATTTTTGCCTGGATCCATCTCTTGTTCTTTTCTCTGTTCCCAAAAAATTGATGAGCTGTAAAAATTTGGTAAATCATCCCTTTGATGTCATGAAAACATGCTTCAGCAGAAAAAGAAATGTTTTCGAAAATGATTTTGTTCCTATAAATCCATAAGAACCAGATTGTAGCAACTAGGGAAACAACAATCAAATTAGCATGTATCTTGGATTCGGCTTTGTATGCTAAAAATAATTCCACTCTATATTTTAAACTACTGAATCCAATTAGTTGTAACTGTAGGAGAGAATGGACTTTTTGCCAAACAACATTTGAAGATGTGCATGAATTGAAATAATGTTCAAGATTATCTGGTTGATTCATGCAAATAGGGCATCTAGAAGCAAGGGAGAAACCAAACCTATTGAGGATATTATCAAATGGTAAGATACCGTTTAGTGCTCTCCATAGCAAAACAGACATTTTTCCAGGAAGAAAAGGAGACCAAACCTTTTGAAAATCTCTGATTTCAGGTCTTCTTTGTCTGAACAGAGAGTAAGCTGACCTGATTGAGAAGTTTCCATCCATGGTGAGGGTCCAGACAAGCTTATCTTTGTGTGAGTAATCCAAGGTGACTGCCTGCAAAGTATTGAAAATGTTGGTAGCCAGATGTGGCTCCAGGATTGGAAGAAAAGAAGCTTTGTCAATAATGAAAGACCTTAGAGATATTTCCTGAAAAGGAATATTCAGGTCTTCAGGCCATTTATAGCATAAGGCTCCATTACCAAGCCAATTAGCATTCCAAAATGAACAGTCCCCAATTCCATAAATAACTCTAGAAACACTATTTGCCCTAGCAGTAATTCTACTAATCCTAGACCATGTGTGGGATTTTTTATATGAGTCAGGTAAAGACCATAAAAGAGAAGCCCATTGGGTATTGTTTTGTTGCAACTTCCACCATAGTTTACATGAAAAAGCTTCCACTGTTGCATTTAGGTCTCTAAAGCCTAAGCCATTTTCCCCCACAGGGAAACGCATTTTTTTCCAAGATCTCCACCTTTTTCTTTCAGTATTTTCACACTTCCCCCAGAATAGGCTAGATGCCATTCTTTCCATTTTTTTAAAACGATCCTAGGGGGTCTTAAAACTGTAAAAATATGGATAGGAATCGAAAGGAAACAGTGATTTATCAGAATGATCTTTCCAGCTGAAGTTAACCATCTATTCTTCCAATTATTAATCATTTTATCCATTCTTTCTAATACTGGAAGATAATAAACCTGTAAATTGCGACCAGCAAATATAGGTTCTCCTAGGTATTTGAAAGGGAAGGAGCCTTTCTCCATTCCCAGAATCCTCTTGACTGTGAGAACAGTTTGAGGAGAAGTGTTATGAGCTACATAAAATTCTGATTTGGAGAAGTTAGCTTTTTGACCAGATGTAAGCTCATATGCTAAGAGGAATTGTTTAAAACGCTTCAGATTGTTTGGCCTGGTGTTCAAAAAAACAGCAGTATCATCCGCATACATGAGATGTGTGAGGGGGGAGCATGAAGTGGGGAGACTGAAATATTGCAAAAAACCTTCACTAAACATTTTTTTTAAACCTCTGGAGAATGCCTCAGATAGTAGATTATACAGGAAAGGGGACAAAGGATCCCCTTGTTTGATACCTCTAGAAGAAGAGAAAAAACCAGATGTAACTCCGTTAACTATGACAGAAAAATGTGCAGCAGCAATGTTATGCATTATAAGTCCTACAAATTTACCATGAAAACCAAAATTTAGGAGTATTGAATTTAGGAATGGCCAAGAGACCCTGTCAAAAGCCTTTTGCATATCTAGTTTGACTATCAGGTTAGTAACTTTAGATTTCCTAGACAATAATCTGGTCATCTCCTTCATTTGAATCACATTATCTGAAATATCACTTCCTTTGATAAAGACACTTTGCTCAGGAGAGATCAGTATATGCATTAGAGGTTTAATCCTTTCCATCAGCAGTTTAGAGAAAACTTTATTAACAAAGTTGGATAGACTGATAGGTCTAAAATCTGCAAATGAGGTAGGGATTGTCTTTTTTGGGATTAATTTGAGCCAAGTACTTGAAATAGCTTTAGGAATTTTGCCATTAGTTAAAAAATTATTTGCAGCATCTAAAAGATCTAGTTTAATGGTTTCCTAGAAATGAATGTAAAATTCCCCTGGAAAACCATCAGAGTCCGGAGCACTAGATTTGTTAAGATTAAAAACTGTAAATTTAAGTTCCTGTAAATTAATGGGATTCAGCAAAAGAAGATTTTATTGATCTGTGATAACTTTACGAATCTCATTAAGAAAATGGTTAAGATAGGTTCCCTCTTTTTGTGAGACATCCTGATTGAGTAGTTCCTGAAAGAACCTAACTCCTTCCTCCTTAATCAATTTTGGATCCGATATCCAGTTACCATTGCCATCTTTAATTTTGCTAATTCTTGCTCTTGCTTTCTTTTCCTTAATGGAGTGGTGAAAGAAACTAGTGTTAGCATCTCCATGTTTTATCCAATTAAGCCTAGCCTTTTGTTTAAGAAAAATGTTGTATTCTTTCTGCGCTCTCAAAAGATCAGCTTTTGACTTTGTGAGTTCCATTAGAGTTGCATCTTGAGATTGCTGAAAAAGTATTTCAAGATCATTTACTCTAGTCTCAGAATTAAAAAGATTCTGATTCACATTTCCAAAATTGGTTCTGTTCCATTCTTTTATTACAGTCTTTAGTCTCTTTAGTTTGTGTACCAGATTATGCATACCATTGAAGGGAGAACTTAAATTCCAATTAGAGACTACCATTTCCTGAAATTCTTCTCTATTAGACCACATTTCTTGATATCTAAAAGGTCTTGGAACCTGTTCTATAGCAGATTGGACTGAAAGTAATAGGGGAGAATGATCAGAGGTTAGTCTATTTAGAACATGTATGGAGCTATTGGGAAAGTGTTCAAACCAATCTAAATTGCTCATTCCCCTATCAAGTCTCTGAAGCTGTAGATCCTTACATTTGTCTAGATATCTGTTATTGCTCCATGTGTAAGAATTTCCTACTGTGGGTATTTCATGCAGATCCATATTAGATATGAAGTCATTAAATTGTTTCATACTTTTTCTGGGGGTGGACTTCCTGCCTTTATATTCTGATACAGAGGCAACAGTATTAAAATCTCCTATGTAAATTGCTGGGTCAGAATCAGTAGATTGTAAGTCAGACCATAATACTTCCCTCAAATGTCTATAGACACTAGCATAAATGAAAAAGCAGTTCCAAGATGAAGAGGTGGCTTTATCAGATATTTTAGTTTTTATGAATTGATCAGACTCCTGTAAACTAACTACAGTGAATTCATGATTCCATAGGAGCCAAATTTTTGCATTCTAGGCATGGAGTGCATTTTCAAAACCTTGAACATGCTTCAAATTAATCAGATTATGATTATCATACCATGGTTCTATTAAACATAAAATGTCAATCTTATGTTTCATTTTGAGAGCCTTTAATCTATCAAGTGAAGTGCCATAACCCCTAACATTCCAGACTAAAATATTCCCGAATTTGGTGTATTTTATCATTTAAAACTAGCTGGGGTAGCTTTTTGTGATGACCTTAGGATCCTTTGTTTCATTACAGTTGCCTTGCTATTTTTTATCAAACTAAACTCACCTTTCTCCTTAGTTCCTGAATTAGAGATATTTACCTCCGGAAGAGTGATATGTTCTTCATTGCTACCTGGAACAGCAAGGTGACTGGTAGATTCGGATACTGATCTGGAGAGTTTCTCGGAGGGATCCATTTGCCCCTCATCAGAGGTGCTCAGTACAGCTACCAGTACCTCATGATTGGTCTGAACAGCCTTATCTGCTTCCGTGGGAAGTTCAGCTAATTCCTGTGATTCTAAAGACTCATGGAAAATGTCAACAAAATCTTCCTCTTTAAACTCATTTTCATCATCATTTAGATCATCCTCTTTAACCTCATTGTCATCCTCCTTTAGATCATTCAAAGATTGAAAAGCATTTGATATTGAAACCATAGTGTTATTACCTAAAACTTCTTTGATAGGAGATAGCTCTGACTGTTTTTTCTTTCTCCAGAAGAAATTTGTGATTGGTTTTGAAATATCATCTAGTGAGTAAAAAGGAGTATTTCTCTTCATCTGATTGACTCTGAGAGGATTAAGCTTATTATTCACCATAAAGGCTGAGTTCTTTTCCTGAGTTTTAAAATCAGTTTTCTTTTGAGAAACTGATAGGGTTGAAGATCATTCTAATTCCAATGTGACTTTAGGGAGATTGCTTAAGTTTGTCTTTATTTCGTTCTGAACTGGGGGTTTTCTCACCTTACTCTCTTTGTTGTTTCTCAGTTCAGGATGCAAGAAATTACAGTTTAGATGACTGTGGCCTATTATCCTACAGTGAGTACAGTAAGATGGCAGTTGGTCGTATTCTATAGGATAGTCTGCTACTTTGTTTCCAATTCCTACTACAATAGTATAAGGGAGCTGAGCCAACAGATCAACTTCTACACATACTTTAATAGCAGAGGGTCTAGTCAGAGATTTAGTAGCAGCATCCATTTTCTGAAAACTACCTATCTGACTACTGATGCCAATAATAGCCGACGTATTATAAAAATGAATTGGAAGTTGATGAATTGTTACCGATGCCGGAACTGTAGAGGATTCAGCGATCGGAGAGAAGTCAGGGGTCCATTTCTGTACCTTCATCATCGTTCCTTGTATCATCCATTGACCCTTCATCCAGCAGCGCTGGTAGTTCTCGCTATCCTGAAAACGGATTAAAACATGACGATAGTCAATTGATCCTAGCTGAAATTTAGCATTGAAACCTATTGATTTGAAAGCAGATAAAAGGGTCTCCATTGGTGGTTTCCTTTTATTGAACTTCCCGACCAAAGCATTCTGATAATGCAAAGCCAGAAGATCGCCTTCCTCCGGAGGGAGGATATATGCGATCTTACCCTTATACTCCGTAATGGGGTGAAGATTGGGAGTGTCAGGGAGAGAAGATAAGAGAGGAGAGGGTTTCGAATTGAGAGCTTGAAGAAAGCTTTTTTTAACAGGTGGGGGAGGGGCTGGAGGAGGAATAGGCTTCGGAGACGCCACCGTTGTCCACCAGAAGAAGGGAGTTGTGAATATGACCGTTATCAGAGTAAAATGGGGAAGACGAAGAACAGTAATGTGTGTGTGTTTTCCGCACGTAGGATCGCACGTAGTAACAGTACCTATTCCTGTTAGATTTTGGTTTGTTGTATCCCTATATATTGTAATCCTCGTGATTGATGAGGTGTGTCATTGATTAATATCAATGCACTATAATAAAGTTCTCTATATTTTATCATGGTATCAGAGCCTAAAATTTTGAAACCTGAAAAGAAAATTCCACTGCCTTTTTCTTTCCCGAGCTCTTGCCGCCGCCAACGATAGCGCGTTCCTCCACGCGCTACTGCTGTGCCACCGCTGAAGCTCGTCGTTCATCGACCACGGTCGTTGTGACCTAGCGGTCGCCGTCTGTTGCCCTTACCGAATCACACGTGCTGCCGTCGATCTCCACGTGCCGCTGCACCGATCTCCACGCGTCGCCGCTCGTTCAACGCACCGGTGTGTCTTGCCAATCCGATTTGCTGGCGGTTATTGTACCTGTTGCTGATCTGTACCTTATTTTACACTATGTCTACCTCCGGAAGTAATCCCGAAGAACAGGCCCGTACTGATGTTGGTTTTGAGGCTACTGTGCTTCAGAACATGAATGGCTATGAGGTAATTGCGACTTTACTGAAACAGTTGCAATTGCAACCTGGCCCTAAGATACTTATACTTGTTGGTCGTTTGTCGACTGAGACCTACTTCATTGGCACTTCTGACGGACCTAGTTTGGTTATTGCACCCATTATCCTGAAGTGTTAAGAGAATTACCTACAAATACTGCTCTTACTGAATTTGAATATTGCTCTACCAGCTGCTGCTATTACTGTTGTTACTGCTACTTCTACCACTACTGAGAATATTTTTTAATGATTAGCAATTTCATAATCTTCTTTGCAAGTTGGACATTCTTGTCATCATGCTCCAACTTGAGGGAGGGTATTAAGGAAATAGAAACTCTTTCCTTGTAGGAAAGATTATAAATGGCAGTAGAATTAGTTTCCTTATAGAATTAGCTATATATGGTAATTTCTTATAGACTTAGAATTCTATTCCTGTTAGATTTTGGTTTGTTGTATCCCTATATATTGTAATCCTCGTGATTGATGAGGTGTGTCATTGATTAATATCAGTGCACCATAATAAAGTTCTCTATATTTTATCATCTTCTTTCTTAGCCCAAATCGATTCTGGGTGAATGTGAAGTTAAATTACAAGGTGTTTGTTCTCTGAGTTTTCTAATTGTCTGTTGTTAATGTGCTCAGTGTGAGCCTTTTGGGTCGGAGTTACTGCAGATCTTTCGGGAATCTGCTGGTTTCTTTGATGAATTTTGCTGGGATTTTGGCTCTTATGAATGATCCTATGTGAAGGTGTTGTCTTGCTTGAAGTTGAAGTTAGCAGATATTACTGAATCGTGGGTGATTATGTTTGTGAATTTTATTGGGTTTGTTTGTTTTAGGATATTATTTTTAGGTAAGTCGGGAATGTTTGGGAGCAAGTTGTGATTTGAGCAATTTGTTTCATAATTAAGGAATTTTTGGATAGAAAGTTGAGCTGTTTGATGGTGAATTGTACTTCATAGCACTGGCTAGTTATTGAATTGCTGATGTGGAAATTTTCAGTGGCTTTCTTTGTATAGAAAAAGGTTACATTTATGTTATATTGGTGATTGTTAATTATGTTCATTGGTTCAGTTGAATTCTGCCTGCTTTATATTCCTAGGTCATTAATGGGAATGTTGGCCCAGGTATGCTCGTCAAATAGGTTAATTAGATCAACCCATTATCTAAATTCAATTAACCCATTATTTAATACGTCTTTATCCAATTAACTCATTTATTAATGGGTTATAATATGTTGAATCATAAATGGGCTGAGTCATTAAATAAATAACACATTGAGTAACTTATGAGATAACTCATATGACCCTTAAATATATTATCCAATAAGTCATTATGTAATTAACCTAATAAGTTATCATTCAATATTTTCTTTTGATTTGGGTTACATGTTGTCATTATCCAATGAGATCGGGTATTAAATATACTCATTAGTTTTTGGGATTGGCCGGGATGAGAATAATTAAATTTTGATCTCAATGTGTCCCATATTATGTTAACTCAATGGAACTTAACAAATACCAAATAAATATCCAAAATTACCCAATTAAAAGCATGTGTAATATTTAACATGAAAAACTCACTATAATTCACAAATTATATAAATTATAATTCACAAATTATTCGAGCTCAATCTCGTGCAGTATTCAAGTTCGTACAGCCTTCGAACTCGTACAGTATTCGAACTCAATCTCGTATAGTATTCACTTTCAATCTCGTACATTATTCGAGTTCGTACAATATTCGAGATCAATCTCGTACAGTATTTGAGTTCGTAGAGTATTCGAGCTCAATCTCGTACAGTATTCGAGCTTAATCTCGTACAGTTTTCAAGTTCAATCTCATACAACATTCGAACTCGTACAATATTTGAGCTCGTACAGTATTCAAGCTCAAGGTCGAACCCAACTAATATTTTTTGTTAATTTTGTGGAGTTTACAAAGCCAAGATATTATATATTTTTTTATTAAATATAATATAATTTATTATACACAATATAATAAATGATTGTATATTGGTGAACGTCGTTTCACTCACCAAAATAATCTGCAAACTCTATAGATGAGATTAGCACAGTAGTAAGCAGAGTCGATCCCACGAGGAACGGAGCAAAATCTATAAAATATTCCTACTAATATAGAGCACTTTTGGTGTAGCCACCACGCCTTAGTTTTTAGATTTATTTAACAACTAATAATGCAACTATAAGATATGAAATAATAATGCAAACTAAAAAAATATAAAAATCTAGTAAATATATGATGAATGCAATCGGCTCGGAATAACTCACATTAGTTAAACATCGATCATAGGCGCAAAGATAAATCAATTCATATGCATCTATCAGTTATAGGAAAGTAGGTACGCTTAACCTCCCCAATTCCTTCGTACTTTATCGACAATTAACCAATTATAATTAATTAATTGTTTCTCTTACCAAGATGGTCCCCGGAAAGTATTTGCTAAATCAGATACACACCTCGATAGCATTAAGAATTAAAAGAACCTGACATAGCAATTACCCAAGTATTCGCAAGTAGTAATGTACACTTAATTGTTCCCCATCTTGCTATTACAGTCTTAGCTAGTTAGCTGTTTTTCACAAGAACTCGCTACTTACTAACCCTTTCCAACGATTACGTATTGGTAGAATTAGATAGCATTATCCCAATAATATTCAAGTTGATCAGGCTTAAATATATCAAGAATAAAATAAACCAAGAACAATCAAGAACACATAAGAATCAATTATAAAACAATTAGGCCTCACGATTCATAAACTAATGCTTGTTATTCCATGCCGATATATAAATTAGCTACTCATAATAATTAAACTAAACAAATAAATAATATAAAAACAATACATAATTAACGAAATTAAATAAATAAGAGACAAATTAATCAAGCAAACCGTGTGTGGAATGCTTGACTCGCAAATTGATGAAAACAAATAATCTCCTCAGATTAATTATGCTAATGTCTCCGTATTTGTAAGATTACAAGTCTGCGTATCCCCCTCCTCTCTGGCGTGTATATATATTTATATACACCAAACCAAAACCAAATCCAAATCAACTTCTAATTACTTTTCTTCTTATGGAAGAAATAAGGAAATAAGATAATATCTATTCTAATTCTAAATAACTAATTCCTACAATTAAGAAATTTAAAATGGAAATAGATAATACAATCTTTATCAATATGGGAAGTGAATATCTTTAATTCTTCAAATCCAAATCTCTTCAATAATTCACTTTTCACCCCATAACTTCAGCAATTATTCTTTTTCCTCTCTTCCTTCATCCCTGGAAAAATGTCTTATGAGATAAGAACATTTTCCATTGGAGCACATCGCCTCATTAAAAACCTTAACCTGGAAAACCCAGTGGGAAAAAACCGTTGGTTAAGGGAAAAAGAGTACAATGTATAGCTCCCTCTCAATTCTCCGCAATTAATGAATTCCTGCACCAAAAACACCTTAAAGTGCAAATTATATCTCAATAAAATCATAATAATCCCACCAAATATGAACACAATATAACACACATCAAATATCCTCACACTTGAATCATGCTTGCCCTCAAGTATGAAGTGAAGAATATAAAAACAATCAATAATCCATAGTGTTCATAAGTTCTAATTCCCTCATATGACTCTATCTAAAATGACCCTAAAAAGAAAAGGTAAGATAGAAACACAAATCACACAACTAAACAGATAAAAATTCAACATTTAAAAACTCTATATTCTACTCTTATAACGATAAATTTTCCCCTGCCAAGGAGTAAAGGATCACGTTAACGCACCTGAAAATCATCAACCCTTAAAGTAATTGGAATGAAAATGTTCAAGATCAGAAAATCTAATCATCAATTCAGTCAAAATCGGACAAGCAATGAATATTTCTCACGGTTTCACTCAATCACTCTCAATATATGAAGGACAATCACTCAAATAATTCACAAGTTATAATATAGAGAAATTAATATGCAAATCAGGAAGGTCTTTCTCAAGGGTTGTAACGGGGTTAGGGACCATTCAGATTGGTGAGATCCTAAGGGTTCTAAGCTCAAACAATATCGATCAAAATATTATGCATATTTTTTTTTCTTCAACCATCATCCATGTATAGTAGACATTCACCAACAATCTTCATCGCATGGCTATTAAGAGAAAGCCAACATCACATCAAAGTAGGTGCTATTTATTTTTTTCTTTTCTTTTTTCTTTTCTTTTTTTTTTCTTCTCTTTTTTTTTCTTTTTTTTCTCCTTTTTTTTCCAGCACCATTCTTCTTCAATACAGTCCAAAACTGGTACTCTTTTTTTAGAGAAAAATTGTAACATAAAAATATGATTTTCTCTCTCTTTTTTTCACTGTTACGCCCCTCAGTTTGGCCAAACGGAACCCCAGTGTCACTGTTCATAATAAAATTCAGCTTTCAATTTTCGAAACCGTTCAGTCTGGGAAAACTGGACACATACTCAGTAATGTCATCAACTCAAGAGAACACAATGGATGAATTCATCAACATTAACTCCAAGAACATGCATAATAGGGCCAAGAGAAAGGATAAAACAAGGCTTTGGCTAAATATATAGTAACTCATATCAAAGAACATAGTCAAAGCTTCAAAGTGTTTCACTAGGGGTTAATGTAATTGGTAGGCAATTTAAGCTGTGTGGTTCATCCTAGTGCCTTCCATCACTTTCACACATAACAACTCTAATTATAACAATGTGATCTCTCAGAACAAAGATTGATGTAGAGAGTGCTCTACTCTAGCTCAAACCTCACTTTAGTAGGCTAAAATATTCAATTAAACTCATCCTTTTTCGTCATCCCAAAAATCATATCAATCAAATTTCACAAATCATAGAAAATCTCATTCAATAACTTCAAGGCATATTAGATTTACCAAGTTTGTTACAATGAAGTTTACAACCGGCAGGGTACTTTTATCAAGAGTCACTAGAATTTTCTCATGTCAAATTATCGACTCAAAAAAACACAAAAACACATGTTTGACTGTAAAAAAAAAACTGAATAAAAGAATTTTTTTTATTTTTTTAAAAAAAATACAAAACAAAACACACAAGAAACCTCCTCACACTTAAACTTTGCTTGCCCTCAAGCAAATAATGCAAAGCTCTTATGAGAAAAGGTTGGACACATATTCAACATCATAATAAAAATAAAAGGGAAAGAGGGAACTTATAGTGGTGGGTTTCGGAGAAATTCCCAATCAAGAGGAAAGCGGTTGATCATAATCAGGTTCTGCCGCAGGCCTCCGTTTGGCCAAATGGAGCCCTGCGAGTCCAGCTTTCCAAATGTGTGAATTATCCATGGTGCGAATTCAAGTACTTCAAATCTGCATATCAAGAATTGAGATCAGATGAAAAATTGAAATTCCTAAAAATAAATAATAAATTTTTTTTTTAAAAAAAATAAGAAAATTGGGTTGCCTCCCAACTAGCGCTTTTGTTTATAGTCTTTGGCTAGACTTTTGGATGCCTTTAATTAATATTCGTTGGGCACAATGGAATTTCTTCCATTAATGCCACCTGAGAAGTATCATAGTACGGCATAAGGCGATGACTATCGATGAGGAATGCCCTTTTTGCGTCCATGCTTATAATCTCTACCATCCCATCAGGCCAAACATGAGCCACTTCGAATGGTCTAGTCCATTTAGACTTGAATTTCCATGACATATGTCGAAAGTTTGACTCAGATATAATAACTATCTGCCCAACCACAAATTTCTTAGGCTTCAAATCTATGTCATGCCACAACTTATTGCGCTCCTTGTACCGCATAGCTTGATCAAACCCATTCAATCTTAGATCTCTCAATTCTTGGAGTTGGAACTTTGTTTCTTCCTCACACTTGAGCGGCTCCATACTCACTGGAAGAGTATCAACATCTTCTTGATAATCACTTGAAACTTGAACAGTTTCCTCTTCTGGACTTGTAGGCATTTGAATTCCCAACTTGTCCTGCAAAACTTTAGTCTCAAGAGAATCTTGGACAAATGGGTCAGTATGATAAATTGCATTTACATTCTCAGCATCTATAGATTTCTGCATGGGTTTATCAATGTTGAGTGTGTACTTATCACCAAAATAATCAAGTGAAATAGTTCCATTCCCAACATTAATAATGGTGTTTGCAGTTTTCAAGAATGGACGACCCAACAATACCCCTTGTGTTCCCTTATCATTGTATGATTCATTTTTACCACATAAAAATCTGCGGGGTACACAAAGTTATTGACTCGCACAAGCACATTTTCCAACAACCCTTCAGGACATACACAAGATTTATCTGCCAATTGAATTATTACTCTAGTGTCTACCATTTCAGCTCCATTCAAAGTTTGATACACAGATAATGGCATGACATTAATTGAAGCTCCTAAATCACACATGGCAGCATTAATCTTCTTATCTCCAATGTAACAAGGTAAGGAAAACATACCTGGGTCCTTGCACTTTTGAGACATTTTCTTTTGGATCACAGCTGACACAGATTCACTCATTATGACCTTGCTTGAGTCTTTAGGTTTCCCTGCAATAAAATCTTTCAAAAACTTGCTCACAGGTGGAAGCCTTATAGCCTGCAAGAAAGGTAGGTTAATCTCCATTTTTCCAAAGATAGATAGGAAATCAACAGAATCATCTTTCTTTCTAGCTAAACTACGAGGAAAAGGAGGAAGAATTTTAACTGGAGGATCATTCTGACCCAACCTTGGATTTGACTCCTTGGTTTGGTCAAAATGCCCTTGTACCTCACTTTCTGTTTCTGTCGGGGGCCTCTGTTTGGCCAAATCGAGGCCTCCTGCAGACTGCTCCGACTGTTTCTTAGCTCCTTTTGCTGCGGTCTTCGGAGGTAGTGGCTCAAGTTCCTTTCCACTTCTTAACGTGATCTGATTGGCCGTCTCTCTGGGGTTGAGTTGCGCTTGAGATGGTAATCCAGGTTGCTTCATTCGGAGCTCATTCATGGAATTCGATAAATAGGTGATTTGTCGCGTATGCTCCTCTAAAGTTGTTTCAATCTTCTCAAACCTTTGGTGTTTCTTTTGCATCATGTCCATCATTATGTCCAGCTTGTCATCCATAGACTTCCCTTGAGGAGGTGGTGGATTCTGAGAAAAAGATGGGGGAGGAGCTCGATAGGGTGGAACATATGGTTGTTGTACAGGATTTCCCGGATCTCGCCATCGAAAGTTGGGATGATCTCTCCATCCCGGATTATAAGTAGCTGAGTACGGGTCCCTCCTTGGCTGCCTATCATTCCAATTCCCCATTGCATTGGCCTGGACAGTTTGCTCATCCATTGCGAAATGACACTGCTGGGTGACGTGGCCGAAGGTGCCACAAATGTCACAAGGTTTCTCTTGAGGACTGGCTGTGGTGCTAGCGACTGTAACCTTATCAACCACCTTGGATAGTACCCTTTCCATCCGGTTCATCCTCTCCCTAAAATCATCTTGGCTCGAGGGCTCTGTTTGTGCCACCTTTTTCAGGATTCGGATCTCATCAGTGTCATACTCCTTCTTGGAATTGATCAACTTTTTCACTATCTCCTTTGCTTCATTGACTCTGATTTCTGAAAATCCACCATTGCTTGCGGTATTCAGCAAATCCTTGTTTGCAGCTGTGGATCCTTGATAGAAATACTGTAGCAGTTGCCCCTCCGTGTATCGATGGTTAGGGCAACGATCTACCAATCGTCTGAACCTTAGCCAAAATGTACTCAGTGGCTCATCATACTCCTGCTTGATGCTCGAAATTTCTTTCCTCAGGGCATCCGTCTTAGTGGCTGGAAAGAAATAGTCCAAAAACAGCTTCTTGAGCGCATTCCAGGAAGTGACGGAGTTAGGAGCCAAGCTTGAAAACCACTGGTTCGCTGTCCCTGACATGCTGAACGGAAAAACCACCAACTTGAATTGATCTTCTGTGACACCAACCGGTCTTTTCTGAACCTTACAAATCTTGATGAACTCGTTCAAGAAATTGTAAGGGTCTTCGTTACTCTTCCCATAGAACTTCGGAAGAACATTCAGCAGTGCAAGCTTTATCTCCACAGGGGTCGCAGCATCTGGCAAAGAAATAGGTGTGGGAGGGTCTTCTTCGCTGTGCCCCGTTAATTCCCACATGTACGGATTGTCAGCATTGGGATTTGCCTCTCCTCTGTCCCCCACTACAGTATCAGGAACGGATTTAATCTCTGATTCGGATTCTGTCTCGGAAACAGCCTCTGTTTGGCCAAACAGAGGGTCTGCGGCAGCTTTCAGCTTCCTCTCCCTGGCGAGTTTGTAATTCTTCCTATCTGTCTTTTCAACTTCAGAATCAAATATCAATTCCTGCTCCTGAGACCTGGTCATATACCAATAACTAAAAAAAACTAAAAAATCAGTAGCAAAATAAATAGAAATTAACTACCGTTCCCCGGCAACGGCGCCAATTTGGTGAACGTCGTTTCACTCACCAAAATAATCTGCAAACTCTATAGATGAGATTAGCACAGTAGTAAGCAGAGTCGATCCCACGAGGAATGGAGCAAAATCTATAAAATATTCCTACTAATATAGAGCACTTTTGGTGTAGCCACCACGCCTTAGTTTTTAGATTTATTTAACAACTAATAATGCAACTATAAGATATGAAATAATAATGCAAACTAAAAAAATATAAAAATCTAGTAAATATATGATGAATGCAATCGGCTCGGAATAACTCACATTAGTTAAACATCGATCATAGGCGCAAAGATAAATCAATTCATATGCATCTATCAGTTATAGGAAAGTAGGTACGCTTAACCTCCCCAATTCCTTCGTACTTTATCGACAATTAACCAATTATAATTAATTAATTGTTTCTCTTACCAAGATGGTCCCCGGAAAGTATTCGCTAAACCAGATACACACCTCGATAGCATTAAGAATTAAAAGAACCTGACATAGCAATTGCCCAAGTATTCGCAAGTAGTAATGCACACTTAATTGTTCCCCATCTTGCTATTACAGTCTTAGCTAGTTAGCTGTTTTTCACAAGAACTCGCTACTTACTAACCCTTTCCAACGATTACGTATTGGTAGAATTAGATAGCATTATCCCAATAATATTCAAGTTGATCAGGCTTAAATATATCAAGAATAAAATAAACCAAGAACAATCAAGAACACATAAGAATCAATTATAAAACAATTAGGCCTCACGATTCATAAACTAATGCTTATTATTCCATGCCGATATATAAATTAGCTACTCATAATAATTAAACTAAACAAATAAATAATATAAAAACAATACATAATTAACGAAATTAAATAAATAAGAGACAAATTAATCAAGCAAACCGTGTGTGGAATGCTTGACTCGCAAATTGATGAAAACAAATAATCTCCTCAGATTAATTATGCTAATGTCTCCGTATTTGTAAGATTACAAGTCTGCGTATCCCCCTCCTCTCTGGCGTGTATATATATTTATATACACCAAACCAAAACCAAATCCAAATCAACTTCTAATTACTTTTCTTCTTATGGAAGAAATAAGGAAATAAGATAATATCTATTCTAATTCTAAATAACTAATTCCTACAATTAAGAAATTTAAAATGGAAATAGATAATACAATCTTTATCAATATGGGAAGTGAATATCTTTAATTCTTCAAATCCAAATCTCTTCAATAATTCACTTTTCACCCCATAACTTCAGCAATTATTCTTTTTCCTCTCTTCCTTCATCCCTGGAAAAATGTCTTATGAGATAAGAACATTTTCCATTGGAGCACATCGCCTCATTAAAAACCTTAACCTGGAAAACCCAGTGGGAAAAAACCGTTGGTTAAGGGAAAAAGAGTACAATGTATAGCTCCCTCTCAATTCTCCGCAATTAATGAATTCCTGCACCAAAAACACCTTAAAGTGCAAATTATATCTCAATAAAATCATAATAATCCCACCAAATATGAACACAATATAACACACATCATATATTTGGGAAAAATTAAATAATTCGTAATCAAATTTGTGAAAATTTAGTTATCTTGTAATATAAAATTATCTACGGATCACCCATTACCCAATCCAACTCGACCCACCCAAAATTATCCAACGGCTGATCCATTATCCAACTAAACTAAACCCAATAACTACAACCCAATTGTATCCATTAGCCCAATAGATCATTATCCAATAAATTTTATTCAATAAGTGAAACTAGAATATGGGTAACGGTTATCCAACGGGTGACCCGACCCGTTTGACGGGCCTAGCCGAGGGTTTGTTGCAGTGGTCCAGGAGGGAGTTTAAGCTGGTGTTCGTGTACTTGCACTTGACGGATCACCCCTATACGCCTGGGTTTTGCAGCAGGACGCTGGGGAATGAAGCGCTGGTGGATTTTGTAATTGAGAATTTTGTTGCTTGGGGAGGTAGTATTAAAGTTAGTGAAGGCTTCAAGATGAGTAATAGTTGGAAAATCTTCTTTGTTATGGCAACACATAACTGTAAGGTATGGGAGATGTATAATAAGGTTATCTGGTAAATTAAAATGCACTGTGGAATTACAATGAAGGACTTTGGTTCTGACTCTTTGTTCACCCTTTGCAGACATGGATAGTTGGGATTACACCAACAGAGCAAAGACATGCACCTGCAGGTGCACACTTCCATCGGTTTGTGGTGCTGCCTATTTTTAAGGTTCAGAAGGAACTGCACTTGTAGAAATTAAGCACCATGCTTAGAGTTAATTAAAGTTCTTGATTGTCATTTTTCAATTGCGAAAATTCAACTATTTGGCCTTAATTAAGTACACAGGTTCATTCAAATCAAAATTTTGCTGAAAGAGGAAAAGATAAAAAGTTCAGAGATTTGTATTTCATTTTATAAGTACATTTCAGAAGTGGAACAAGAAGTATTTTCTTTTCTTTCTCTTTCAATGCTTGAAAGTAGTATTGCTTGTATAGCATTTTGTCATTGCTTATAGTTCAATATATTATCGCATATATAAGCCTTTCGCGCCATTGTTATGGCAGCCATGAACCAGAGGATCACGCTGCTTCAGCAGGTATGCTAGCTATATATTGCTTGTCTCGTAGTTTTTACTGCTTTTTTTTTTTTTTTCATTTTGCGCAAAGTAGAGCATTTGCTGTGTTACCTTTTAGGTTTATCTTATGGACGATTTTCATGCTCTAGTTTTATGTTTATTGCAGTTCATTATACCATTTGTGTAGGATTACAGGCTAGCCTAGCAGATCCAAATGATGAGATATCATAAGTTTTCTTGATGTCCTACGCTATCTCATTTTATGTGCAGGTAGATCATTTTATTTGCAACAGTATGATGCCATGCTGTATGATTCACTCAGAAGGTTGGAACTCATGGCTCTGTTTGTGGAGGTTCTGAAGGTTTGTTTCTGAAGAACCTTAAACTTGATGCACATTTGCTTCAGGTTTTGTGCTGAGTCTATCTTTTTTTCTAGCTTCAATTAAGTTGAGTTTTGTCAAGTGCTAAAGTCCGTTCTTGATGTCCAGTTTTTTTTTTGTTCCACTGTATGGTTAAGGGCTGCCGTTAATTTGTTATCAGTAAAGTGAATTTGAATCATTTTCTGCCATTTTCTTACTTGTATAAGAGTATATGAATTATCGAAGAGCTTTGATGAAATCGATTTCTGTTTTACAATATAGCAACCAAAGTGGATAGTGCACGAGGTGAACACACCACCAATTTTCCCTCTTCTTTCTTCGAACTCTCCTCTCCTCTCCCTAAAGTTGACACCATGACTGCTCAGCCCCAGGAAGAACTCTTAGCTGCCCATCTGGATCAGCAAAACTCGATTCCGATGAACCAGTGATTGAAGATGAAAGTGACGACGAAGATGACGATGGCGACAAGGATGCCGATGCCGATAAGATGGAAGGAATGGGTGATGGCTGTGGAGGTCAAAACAGAGTAGAAGTGACAAAAAGAGTCGCAAGGCTATGCTTGAGCTGGGAATGAAGCCCACCCCTGGATCTGGAGGCAGTCGGGTCACTGTTAAGAAAAGCAGGGGTTACCAGGGGAAATGCATGGACCTTTACATGTTATGTTGTCTTTGAAAGGTTCATAAGCCGAGGACTTAAAATGTCCGAAGTAGAGTGTTGCTGTTATATGGCTATGTTTCTTGTCATTCCTTTGTGCTTTTATTCAATCTAGGTAGAGATTATAAACCAGGTCGGAGTTTCAAATTGCTAATATGCACTTGAATGTTTATAAAGAAGTTAAACGCATTTTAATTTTACTTAAAAATTATTTGTAGGATGTTTTAATTTGTGTTTAAGCTTTTATTTTTTCCCCACAAATATATATTTATATAGTTATCACAGAAATACTCTAATTTTCCAGAAATCAATATGCACTAATGACTGTGTGGTAAAAAGGTCTTATTTCACATTTTCATTTTCCTTGGAATTTATGAACATTATGTTAATTGAGATTTAATCGTGCTACATAAGTTATTGTTTTTATAACATTAATATCCATACAAAATTATAAAATGTCAGAATATGCCATCTACATAGTGTTCTAATAAATCCCTTTTAATACAAAAATTTTATATTATCTTCATATTTATTCTATAACCACACAAATATTTGAAATTCAGTTCTAGTAATAAACAAAGTATCATAATATTCATTTATTACCACACCAACATAAAAGTGTCTTTAAAAATGTGTTGGCAAAGGCCATTTTTCTATTAGTGAGCATTGTACTTTTTGCATTACCAATCGTAGAAAATAAAAGATTTTTTTTGAAAAATGTGCCTAAAGTACATGTTTTGGTTAAAAACTTGAATTTTCACAAACCTACACTTTTACCCCACTAGCACGAGGCAGTGGCAAAAACCATGCCACATGGAGCCTCGTGTTGATGCCCTCCAACACAAGACAAGCCTCGTGCTGATCCTTTTTGGCACGGGTTGTACTGCAGCACGGACGTGCTCCCTTGGTCTCTCCCCTTTTCTTTTGTAAAAACTTTTCACCCACAAAGTCCTATTTCCCAATAACACAAAACACAAGACTCGGTCTTACATTTAACGACTACAAAGATCTCACACCAAGATTCTTTGTCAAACACACAACAAATATGCAAAATCTATCTATCACCAACAAATATCAAACTAAAGCAATAAAGAGCACCGTATGTTTATTGTTGTCCTCACGACTTATTTTCTAATGGATTTTAATTAAAACAAAGCTACCATTAGGTCTCCAGAGTCACCATCGGTAACTCCACCCACAATGACATCCTTGTGGATAGGTCTCCTCCGTCACCCCCTCTGTGGCTTCATGTTGGTGCAAATCAAATAGAACTCTGATAGGTGCTTGTTGGAATCCTCCCCTGGCATCCCATGAAATGTGGGCAAACACTGTATCATCCCATTCTTGAACTAACATGTGACATTTAGCGGTAGAGGCGGAAAAACGATGTAAAGGGGTTGATTCTCTAAATTTGGAGCCATCAGCTCCTTAAGCATTCTATTGTCTTCCACCATAGTACCTCTCTCTACCGCAACAAAAACCGTTGGTCCCTGCTAAACTTCTCCTCTAGTTCTCATTTTCCTCATTCTTCGGCCACTTGCATTTTCTTGTAGATAGTGTAGAGTTCCTAAGTTTGTGGTACAGGTGTGTACCATAAACAAGAAGCAAATAGAGAACACTAGGAAAACAAATTATAAGTAACAAGAACAACTTTTGAAAGCTCAACACAATAACCAACAAAAGCTACAAAAGGAAAAACATTAACTACTACTACCAACTAGTCATACAAGCTAACAATCAAATTCAAACTAGTATCCCCAACAATGACGCCAAAATTTGTACCCCACGGGGTCGTTACAAAACCGACCTTTTTAGGAAAGCATTATTGACCCTTGGAGTGCTAGGAAGATCAACAATAGAAATTTATATGTTGCCCCCGTATGCTCATTACAAACTACTAAAGAGTAGCTAGCTGTAAGTCTGGGGTCCTCCACAGATACACTAGAATTTGAAAATTAACTAGACTCAACTCACAATCGGGTGTCACTCGAATTGTGTGTCGGGAATGGCTAGGGCTACAAACATAGATTGGGGGGATGGGGAGGGAGGGGGGGTTATCTAACAACTACTAATCATGCAATGCAAACGGGATGGATTAAACTATAATAAACTACCCTTGGATATATTTGCGTAATATGACCGATGAATGCTTTTAATCCTAGATTCTATCCAATGCAAGACATATAAACCTATCTTATGTCTATGTCATATAGGGTGGAGATAGCTGGGGAATCCCAATGTCTGTCACACAAAGGTTCGTCTCCACTTTATGAAGCTACCACACCGCCTCTATAATTAGGGAAATTGCACCAATTGAACTATGGATCTGCTCCTCTTTCACCATAATCTCACTACAAATGCTAATGCACCCCCGCTAAAAGAAACAAAGCCATGCGTATGTAGCAACAATTAGATATAAGAATAAGGAATATACATTCTGGACACTCCACCATATATACCGATCCCTAGGCCTAGAGAGGCAAAGGAATTGGCATCTCATTATGACTCTAGTGTTAAAATGACTCCAGCCGCTACTTGACAACCCTAGTTGCTACAAACTACCATGTTCAAACTATCGGGGTACACCAAGGGTTTCCACCCTAGTTAGGGCATCTATCATCCCTAACATAAGGTATTATTATACGATGATCCAATTAAGTTATATTCTAGTGATCAGAACATTACTCTCTGTCAACATGCATGCACTCACCTCGCCGGTACTCACAAACCAAAATAGCTCTAACCCAATACTCCCAAGGTAGCAATACAAACCAAGCACGATGGCATACTACATATGAAACTACATGTGCATCATAGAACATACATGGCATATATCTTACAAAAATATAAAGCATAAATTAAGCACAAATATTCATAGAACATAAAAATAGGGTAATATAAGAATCTCACAAAATGATCATCTAGCCATGAATACAAATAATTCCCCAAGTAATTAACTACTCTAGAGACATTGAACCTGATACAATTATTGGATACAATGTCATTGGCATAAATTAGGAATAATAAACGATAAGAGAAGGGTTAGCCTCTTTCTCTCTCTGCCTAATCTTAGATCTAGAATTAAAAATGAACTTAGTAAATTATCTACATCTAGAAGCATGTGTTTACTAATGAATTTAGCACATTTGTTAGTAGCTTTTGCATGGTTGATTGATATGTTTAGTTGAGTTTACAACAAAAGGGTTTTAGATTGTTTTTTTTTTGGTTTTCTCATCTAAATCCTTTGTTTTGTAGATTTATTTAGACCTAATGGATGTTATGTCCTTACGAGCATCTAGATCCTATTTTGTGAGCTTCATTGTTGATCACTCGTAAGCACTTCGAAGTAGAAGGCCATTCGCAAGAATGGTAGTAGATATTTAAACATCATTTGCAAGGATGGTAGTAGACCAAAGGCCACATGATTAATTGTGGTAGTAGATGAAATTGCGTCAAAGAGAAAGTAGTTAAAGCCCAGGAGACTTAGAAGAATAGCATGGCCGTGCCCTTCTGCACAGCCCATGCCAGCCAAAATGGTGATGTAGCTAAGTATAGGTGTGGGCCGTGTTCTTTTGCATGGCTTGTGTGACTAACTAATGGACCGGGCCATGTCCTTTTACATAGCATAATGCACCAAACTAGTGTTTCTCTAGTTTTGGTCCTTTTTAAGTCCGACTTCCTACCTACTATATAAGGAGCCTTAGTTTACTAGGGTTTGTGATTTAGAGAGAGAATGTTCATTAGTTGTAATTTCTATTCTCATAGTTTTAAGAGTAGGTAGAGAGAGAAAGGAAGTAACCCTTCTCTCTTCTTTTAATCTTTCCTAACTAGTTTTTCCTAAGGGCATGGAATCCAATGGCAAAATTTTGTTCAATGCTTAGGGAGTAGTTAATTTACTTGAGGATCTAATTTGTATTCATGATTTGGTAGAGATTTTATGAGATTATAGGTCTCCTCATCCTTTTATGTTTATGAATATTATTCTTTATTTCATCTTTACGTTCTTGTGAAATGTTTTTTATATATCCTATGATACACAATAATTATATGTTTTATGTATGGTGCTGGGCTTGTTGCCCTTAGGAGTGTTCGGTTAGAATATGCGAGATTGCGAGTCTCGGCTATGTGAGTGTATGTACATAGGCCGTGAGCTTTGAATCCACACGAGTGTATACCTAATTTTGACCGGGTCATAAATCCCGATAGATAAAGCATAATAGTTTGTAGCACCTAGGGTTGTAGAGTATCGACCATTGTCATTTCAACCCTAGAGTCATCATGAGATGCCCATTCCTTTGCCTCTGGGAGCCTAGGGAGAAGCTTTCCTAGTAGAGGCTCGGGATGTAATTCTTTATGGGGAAAGAGGAGCACAGATCGGTTGGACGACACAACACACTTTCCCTAATTTTGGAGGTTCCTTTGACAGAATAGACGTGAGCACCTATATGTGATAAACATTAGGAAGTGTTAACTATCAACCACAATATGTGACATAGACATTGTGATAGGTTTATACGCCTTGGCTGAAGTGGACGTACCTCGTTTTGAGAACTTTGAACTTTGACTCCACTCTTTTTCTAGTTTCTTTCCATCTACTACCATGCTTTAGCTCGTGGCCATCTTGCCTACTACCACCCTTGCAGATGGTCTTCTAATATCTACTACCACTCTTGCGAGCAGCCTTCTAAAACATGATGACAAAATACTAACGAGCAACCTACTACTAAGCTCACAAAAGAAGATCTAGGTGCTCATGAATATAAAGTATCCATTAGTTCCAATTAAGTCTACAAAACTTGGAATTTAGATAAGAAAACCAATAATGGTCATCCAAACCCTTTGTCATGTAAACCTAACTAAAACTAGCAATCAATCAAACAAAACATAATAACAAATGTGCCAAATGCATTAGTTAATGCATGCATAAAGGTGCATATCACATCTCTATGGATGAACCCGGACTTGCCACTAGCTACTCTTTGGTTGTTGGTAGTGAGTACGGGAGCAACATTAAAAATTCTCATCTTTGTGAAGTGCTTTGCGGGTTAATTTATCTCCCGTCAAAAGGATGGTTTACTAGCAACCCTGTGGAGTGCGGATCAATAAACCCTAGTAGACTAGTGGCTACTTATATAGTAGGTGAAAATGTGTCTTAGAAAAACCCAAAACAAAAGAGAAACTCTAGTAGCCACATCAGCATGGGTTGTGCAATTGAACACGGCCCGAGCAATAGCACACGGCTCGTGCAAAAGTATACGAGCAGTGGACTGGTGCATTCCTCAGCCAAACTGAGTGTACAGCCACAACAAAGGCACGTGGGCCATTAACTGGAGAGCACTTATGACTGTCTCTTAGCGGTGTGCCCCGTGTGAAAGCATACATGCCGTCATCTAGAGCACTGTCTTTGTGTTCTAAGTGTGCGACAATGTAATAGGTCATGGGTCTTCAATATATGGGTGCATGGGTTGTGCAAAAGCACACAGCCTGTGCCATGACTTATTCGAATCATCTAATGGTTTGGCACATGCCATGCCAATCTTCACTTCTTTATGGAGTTCGACTCTTATTCTTAAGTGCATCCATCTACTACAACATTTTAGCCCATGGCCTTTCGTCTACTACCATCCTTGCGAATGACCTTCTACTACCTATTACCATTCTTGTGAATGCCCTTCTACACATTCCGAAGTTCCTACAACCAATCTACAAATAAAATCTGACAAAAATGGATTTACACACTTGTAGGGACATAGAATTCATTATATCTAAAGTAAGCTACAATATGAGGAATTTAGATATGAAAACCACAAATAACCATCTAAACCATTCATAATGCAACTCACCAAAATCTAGCAATCTACCATACAAAAGATAACATAAAGTAATGTTAAATGCCTTAGGAAACACATGCATTTAATGTCTCATCAATACTACCCATAAACTCTAATTAAGAAAGTTTAATTACAACCACTATCATACACCACAAATCGAATAAAGCATTAAAATCGCAATGGATGCTTACCTGTTTGATTTTGAATTGTGTGTATCTCAAGTGTTTTGAGGGCAAATTATTTTGAGTGGTATTTTTGGGGGGTAGGGAAGAAATGGTTATGTGGAGGTAGGAAAGTGTGTGAGCTCCATGGATCGTGCACGTTTACATTCCCCATGAATTTGGGGATTTGTTCTTCCTCAGTATAAAAAACTTTGAGCTTCACGAACCATGTTCGCCTACATGGTCCACTAGTTGGACTTTTCCTTACCTCATTTGCTTGCTTTCCTCCAAAAACCAAATGCTTTCTACAAAACAAACATGCACACAAAGCGTACTAGTGTTCCAAATCAAAAACTAAAATATAAAAACACAACAAAAATAATAAATATCTACAACACAATGCACTGGGACATCTTTCCCTCCCTCACACTCATAACACACATATTCCTCAATTATGAAACATGATATGAAAATAAAAGGAGGTAAACGAAACAATGTGAAATAATCACTTCCTAATGTATTTTCCTCACCTCAATACCCTCAAATTTTTACCCCAACATGAAAATAAAGCTATACAGTTACAAATCTACACCTGGTGTATACCCGACACGTAAGCTCCATAGCACTTGGCCGTTGGCCCAAATTATAAACAGGCTCTACAATAGGCCATGAACTGAAAATGAAAAAGGTGGAATCATGTCAAGGGGAATTAGACCACAAACCGAGAAATATGGGAGCCACGTTTGAGCTCTTAGATGCAAACCACCTTTATCGGAACCACGATCAAACCCACGATGGTGAATCTGGATGAAATGGAGCCACAATTGTAACACACTATAAGAATGAGAAGAAGGATACCAATCAAGGTAAGCGTGACTATACTACAAAATTTTAGTTCTTGAAGAGACAGACTGACTTGATCGTCAAAGCATTTCTCTCGGAATCACTTCCGGGACTTGTTTTACAGGAGAGGAGATTCACAGAGTCAGCAATGATTGGTTTTGCAGACTGGATTGCCACATCATTTGGCACCCTTTGTGGGGAATGGGAAATTATTTTTTGTTTCAAAATCCTTTAGGTAAACAATGGTGTTCAACAAAAGTGAGAAGAGTCATAATCACCAGACACAAGAACACACACCTGGATGCAATAGAAGCATGCATCCTGGTCGAGACCAGGATGACATCCCCAGTAGAGAAAATGAGCCTAGTAAAGAAGAAATAGAGGCGGAAGAAGAGGAAGCATAATCTCCCTACATGAAGCAAGAAAAAGAAATGAGGGCGTTCACAGCATTCTTAGAAGTGAATAGGGAAAGTTTGTACGATCAGTTTCTAATGACACTCAAGCCAAACCCTTCAAGAATGGAAAATATAGTAAGTAAAGAGTGTGAGAATATCAAGTACGAAGAAGAGTTACGGGACAGAGTTGCAGATGATGATATAGAAAAATCACCCCTAGCGCCACATCTGCAGGATTTTAAGATGCCAAAGGACTTTAAACTTCTTTTACATGTTAAAATCTATGATAGGAACAAAGATCCAAAAGGGTTCTGAAATTCATACATAAATAGCATGAGAATTTGCGATGAGAACATCGATTTGGTATGCAAAGCATTTCCCATTTTCTTGTCAGAGATAGCGATCACGTGGTACGAGAACCTCCCAAATAGAAGTATCAAATCTTGGGCACAGTTATCATATCTATTTTTGGGTTACTTCTATCAGAAGAAAAAATTCACAAAAATGATCGCAGATCTGAGAAACATAGCCCAGTGAAGTGATGAAAGTCTGGCTGAGTATCATAATAGATTTTTCACAGAGAGTTTGTAGGTTCGCGACTTGTCACTCTAATCTTCCTTGGGAGCATTCATAGGAGGCATGCGATCAGGAGAGTTCTACAGAGAACTAAAAAAGAACATGCCCAATGGAGATGAAAAGCAAACAATGGAGGATTTGCAAAAGGGGTTTATAAAGAAAGGAAAGGGAAACATCCCTTTAAAGGGAAGAGAACCAGGGTTGCAAGACACACCCTTCTAAGATACGCCTCTAATAAAATCAAGAAAAGAGATATGGCAAGCAAATAAAGAGCTATTTTGGAAACTGGCACCTATAATGACATCGCCAGAAAAGAGGCCCAGAAACTATTACTGCGTCTTCCACAAGGACTATGGTCATGATATTGAGTATTGCAGAGATCCGAGAAGACAAATTGAAGAAAACTTGAATAATGCTCACTTAAGCCAATATATGAAGAAAGGAGGAAGTATGGCGACGCTAACAAAATAGGGAACCCTGTGGCAAGAAACCAAGGGACGACAACCACATTGGCAAACAATCAAAAAATGACTTTGGCAGTAGACTACAATGATAATGTAGGAGATGAAGTTCCATAAAAAGTAACTTGTCCATACATGGATCCATGGAGTCCACTATTTTTCACACTCTGTGGGGAGTGAGCAACGATTGGTTAATATATTCTCCCCTCTATAGAGTCTACTCTTTTTCACCCTTGTACCAAGGGGTGCTGGCACAACTCATGCTAGACCGGATGCCTCTTGCTGGTGCCTTTCGACATGGTCGTATTGCCTGGCGCGGGCTGTGCTAGACCGGATGCCTCTTTTTCACCCTTGTTTCCACTTTCATACTCTATGGAGTCATTGTCAAACAATGCTTAGAGGGCTAAAGCAAGATGTTCTCCCCCGAAAGATCCTATTGACAAAAGAATTTGTCCAACCGAGGCAATCAATTTTAGCGAGAAGGATGCAATACCTAACGCTTCGCCTCACAATGATCCAATGGTTATTATAGCTAAAATTGGAAACGCGTTGGTTCAAAGAGATACCATTTGTGGATTTCTTCGATAGTTTAGGTTTTAAGTGGACTGACCTAAAAAATTCCACATCCTCGCTGATAGGTTTCACAGGGCGAGCAAAAACACCTTTGGGGAATATACATCAGCCTATCACCATAAGGGAAATTTGAAAAAATTGTACCATCATGTGTGACTTGGTGGTCATGGATACTCTAAGCACATTTAACGCCATCATCGGAAGGCCCTGGATGAACATAGCAAAAGCAATATGGTCCCCTTATCACTTAGTAATGAAATTCCCAACTCCAGTTGGAATCGTAACAATAAGAGAAAACCAACAAATGACGAGGCAATGCAAGGTCATCGCGATGAAGGCAGGGAAAATTGTGGAAAAGGCAAAGGTGGTCACCATGGTCTCAGGTGGTGGGATACTAGAGCATCCAGAAATAGTAGTAGACTTAGGGGAAGAAACATAGCTAATTAGCTTAGATGATGAAGACAATTCCAAGTGCATAAAGATAGGTAAACATCTTCCATGAATGGAAAATAAGATGGTCATAGAAATCCTATGAAGCCACAGAGATACTTTTGCATGGAGCATCCAGAACATGGGAGGAGTCGACCCAGGCATCGCTACCCATTCTTTGAATATCAGTAACTTGGTTAAACCAGTCAAACAAAAGCAATGTTGCTTTGCTAGCAACGGGAAAAAAATAATCGAAGAGGAAGTTAGAACACTGCTTAAGCCGATATATTAAAAGAGGTCATATACCTAAGGTGGCTAGAAAACCTAGTCATGGAAAAAAATAAGACGTGGGGTGGAAAACGTGCATTGGCTTCATGGATCTGAATAAGGCATGCCCAAAGGACTGCTATCCTCTGCCGAAAAAGAGTGGACGAGACGAAGCAATTTTAGGGTATGAATTCTTGGCATTTTTATATTCATATAAGGGATACCACCAAATCCTGATGAATCTTAAGGATGCAAAGAAAATGGCCTTTATAACGAGCGTTGGAACATTTTTTAAATGTAAAAAAGCTATTTCGGTTAAAAATTCCGGTGGCAACATACTAGAGAGTAGTCGATAACACATTTCGTAATCAAATAGGACAAAATGTTGAGGCATATGTTGATGATATAGATTCAAGAGCAGGAAGGTGGGTGACTTTGCGGCAGATTTAAAGGAAACCTTGGACACACTACGT
This sequence comes from Rubia yunnanensis, assembly GCA_037428765.1. NCBI lineage: Eukaryota > Viridiplantae > Streptophyta > Magnoliopsida > Gentianales > Rubiaceae > Rubia > Rubia yunnanensis. The sequence goes on from CM075066.1 coordinate 23,789,599, forward strand.
AGCATCAGGATGAAGCTTAACCTGATGAAATGCATAGTTGGCGTAGGCGCAGGAAAGTTTTTAGGATACAAAGTATCCTCAAAGGGATTTGAAGCTAACCCAGAGAAAACCCAAGCTGTATTTGATCCTTCCTAGCTGCGAATAGTTAAGAAAGTGCAAATATTGATGGGGTTGCTGCCAGGTTGTCTCAAAATTAGCGGAAAAGCATTTCCCACTCTTCGATTTCTTAAGGAAGGCCAAAAAGTTTAGCTGGAGCAAAGAATATCAGAAAGCGTATGACGGTTTGAAGGAACAACTTCAAACATTGCCAACGTTGAAGTTTCTTGTTTCTAGAGAAACCCAATATTTGTATTTAGCGATTTTGAAGAATGCGGCCAGCTCAGATTTGGTGCGCCAAGAAGGCCAAAAACAGGTACCAGTCCACTACATCAGCAGAATATTGTAAAACGGAGAGTGGCATACATGCTGGTTGAGAAGTTAACCATGACTTTAATATACATAGCGAGAAGGTTGAGAACGTGTTTTCACAGTCATCGTATCGTGGTCTACACTGATTTCCCAATCAAGAATATCCTTAGCAAGCTTCAATCATCTAGTAGAATGATGAAGTGGGCTCTGGAACTGGGCCAATTTAAGATCCAATTCCAACCAAGAACAACAATCAAGACTAGGCATTAGAAGACTTCATTGCAAAAATGACCAGCGAAGACGAACGTAGAGTGAATAGGCACCAGAATCTAGGAATTGATAAAGGGAAATCGAAGTGGGAAGAGATTGCATGGAAATTGTTCGTTGATGGCTCGTCTAGCAGAGAGGGTTGTGGTGTATGACTACTATTGGTAAATCCTCAAGGAGGTGAACACAGATACTCAATTCACTTTTATTTCTCGCTCACTAACAACGAAGCAGAGTATGAAGCTTTGATATGTGGACTAGAACTTACCATCAGAATGAAGGTCAAAAGCATTGAGTATTCAGTGATTCATTGATCGTAATTCAACAGGGGCTAGGAGACTACGAATTACGAGAAGGGAAATTGGTTAAGTATTTAAAGAGAGTTCAGCAGCTCATAGCCCATCTTGAGTAATTCGATATTCAGCATATACCAAGAAGTGAAAATAGAAAGGTGGATGAACTAAGAAAGCTAGCAACGGGTGGATTTGAATCTTTGAGCAAACACAGAGACATGATAGTGGAGGTTATTCGAGTCAGAAGCACAGTAACAACAACTATGTCAACAATCCAGACGGAAGGTGTAAGCTGGATGACACCACTAATAGATTACTTTGCAAAGGGAACATTGCCAGAAGATAAGGTTCAATCCCAAAAGGTGGAGTTAAGTGCTAACAACTACACCTATGAAGAAGGAGTCATGTACAAGAAAGGTTTTCTGTCTCCATGGATAAAATGCATAGGACTAACGCAGGCAAGTGAAATTCTAAGAGAAGTGCACGAAGGATTGTGTGAAACACATCGGGGAGCTAGAATAGTGGCAAAGAAGATCATTCGAGCAGTATACTATTGGCTGACTATGTTTAACAATGCACACAACTTTGTGATCAAATGTAAAAGTTTCCAGATCAATGCTTCGCTTTCACATAAAACACGGTCTACTTTGAGAGGGATACATGGAGCTTGGCTGTTCAATAAATGGGGGATTGACCTAGTCGGACCCTTCCCAAAGGGCGAAGGCAATCCCAAATTTCTATTTGTGGCAATTGATTACTTCACGAAGTGGATGGAGGCAAATGCATTAGGACGAGTAACAACTGAGGTAACAAGAAAATTTATATGGTAGAATATATTGTGTCGCTCCGAGGGGCCACATACTATTGTCACGGACAATGGTACACAGTTCACGAGTGGTACCTTTACTGATTGGTGCTCAAAGCTAGGGATTCTCCAAAAGTTTACATTTTTAGTGCACTCTCAGGCTAACAGACAAGTAGAAGTAACATATAGGAAATAGTTCAAGGAATTCAGAAGAGATTGGAGGGAAAGCAAACAGGCTGGGTGGATGAAATACCAAACACCCCATGGTCATATAGAATGACTGTTCGATAACCAATGGAGAACACACCATACAGTCTGGTTAAGTAACGGGGAACACACCGTTGGATGTAAACTTTTCAGAGCAAAGGTTAAGTAAATCAACAAAAGGTTTGTCGGAGAAGATGACTGGAAATTGATAAGGTAAAATCACAGGTGGTAAAATTACCAAAAATTGAAGAGGAGATACCTTATTAAATTTAGCACATGCAATAAAGAAATCAGAGATAGAGCTAGAAAAAAACTTAAGAGCTAGAAAAAAACTTACTCTCATATAGGATGAAGGATGGTGATTCACCGAAAAGCAAGAGACAGCTAGAGAAGATGAATATCTCGGTGATGGGGGAGATGAACTTAAATAAAAATAAATTTTGATAGTTAAATAACAATGAAGAAACGGCAAAAATGAGGGGATCATCCGTTCAAAATCATAACGACTGTCTGACACAAAAGTAGGTTACCTTTTACAGATATCGAAACCAAGGTGGAAGGAGTGGATAGCACACTGAATGATAGTGGAATTAAATTAATTGTTTATAATTCTATATTTATAAGATGGAGTGATAACCAAAAGCAGAAACAATTGAAATAATGCAGCAAAGAAGGAGGAACGAATCTCGGTCCTTAGAAACAAAATCTAAAAAGTTGTCCTTATCACAAAGATGACATGGACAAGGGAGATTAAAATTTTGAAATTTGAAATCAGAAGAGTTAGTTGGGTAAAAGGTATAGCCAAAAAGCTAACAGTAATTCACAATGACAATAAGACTAATACTAAATGATGTATAAGTTGTTAGCGTACAACATCAGTTCACATTTATTTTACAAGTATTGCCATCACTTCATGCATTTTATTCTTCATAGATAGGGGGGCTTATGGTATATACTCGGAAACATGCTTTACAATAGGCCACAAATTGAACAAGAAAAGGTGGAAGCATGTCAAACGGAATTAGACCACAAACCGAGAAAGATGGGAGCCACGATCGAGCTTTTAGATACGAACTTCCTTTATCAGAACAATGATCAAACCCACAATGATCGTAGCACACTATAAAAATAAGAAGAAAGATACCAATCGAGGTAAGCTTGACTATACTACAAAATTCCAATTCTTGAAGAGAGAGAGACTGACTTGATCGTTAAAGCTTTTCTCCCAGAATCAATTTTGGGACTTGTTTTGCAGGAGAGGAGATTCACAGAGTAAGAAATGATTGGTTTGCCTGACTGGATTGCAACATCAACACCAAACAAGTATCTATCAACATCCATACAAAGAAACAACTAGTGTGTGACCTAGATTTTGTATTTAATGGTGGTTTAGGTGGTGGATTATGGTGGTGTCTAAGTGTTTTTTGGATAAGTGTGTGAGGACAAAGGTAAAGAATATATATATATATATATATATATATATATATATATATATATTCGAACTAATCTAATTCTCAATGCTCAGGTTGCCTCCTGAGAAGCTCCATATTTTGAAGGTCGTCGACATGACCCAAATGTTATTCATATGGTGAAGGTTTGTACCCCATTACCATAGGCAACCAAAACTGGAGAGGTGGGGGTAGGAATCTTCTAAGAGGAAGAATTTGTATAGGTAGAGTCAACCTTAAAGGACATGGGTGGTTTGGAAGCTTTGCATACTTGTTCGACTTCTATATGGTCTTAATATGTGGGAGTTAGTTCTACAAGTGGAGGTTGGGGTGAAGATAGGTAGAATGGTGAATTAAGTACTATAACCTTTTCCTCAACTTCTTCATTTTCAATAAACCAATCCTCATCCTCTGGAACTCATCTTCATTCATTGTAGTGATTTCAGTCAGGAAAATTTCAAGTTCAACCGGGGATGGTTCATTTTTAAAATATTGGGCTTCTAGTTGGCTCACTCTTTCTATTAAGTTACTCACAGGCCCTTCATCTCTCTTAATGATCGAGACCAAATCTCTAATGTTGTTATGCATTCGTGATTGGAGTAACTCATTACTATTATAGCTTGCAAAAGTTCTTCATACTCCGACTTGGGAACTAATCCTAGGGATTGGTTTGGGGAATTGTATAAGGAGGTGAAGGCAAACTATTTAGCTCATATTGTTGGTTTCTCTATGTTTATTCATACCATAATTCTGGCTTACCACTCAACCTTGGATTGTAAGGATCATGATATGGGTATCATTATCGATCCCTTTGGCCTTAGTTACCAACAACTCCTACATCTCTATGATACTTAACCGAGAACAAGACTCCGTAGGGTGGTCGTAAAGACATATCCTATAAAGTATCACTCAATGAGCCTTTCTTTTCCACATTTTTTTTCAATAAAAAATTGGAATCGTAGGGCAAGGATTCTTGGTGGGAACACTAAGAACAGAAGTAATACCTACTCTGAAGAAAAAGGAAACAAACAAAACACATAAAATTCGGAATCTTAGTACAAGGGTTGTCGGTTGAAACCAAGAACTCAAGAGATACCTATGTTGGAAGTAAAAAAACACACAAAGTGGTATAAATAAAAACACAAAAACACATCAAGAAAAATAAAATGATACTCAACTAATTAGTTATGCTAGTTAACGAATAGATAAATTTAGTATGCCCGAAAGCGGCACCTAAACTTGACCTACACCCACAGAGTCATTCAGTGGAGGTCACCCACGGATCTGAGAGATCAAAGATAAAATTTATAAGTTGCTTATGTACTCACTCCTAACTACGATAGCATAACTAGTGGTAAGTCTATGTGTCATCCACAGAGGTACAATGTCTAAGAGTTAGCCAAACACAACTCACAATCGGGCATCATCCTAATCGCGTATCGGGAATAACTATTACTAAAAAAGGGGGGTTGTGTAACTAATAACTACGAGCATGCAAAGCAAACTAAACTATTAATTAACTAGTCTTGGGGTTATTTGTGTAACATGACTGACTTATGGATTTGATGCTAGATTCTAATCACATCAACTGCCAACCCGTAATGTCTAAAGGTCAAGGATATCACACACCAAATGTCAGTAGGAGCATTAATGAATGGCATAAGATTGGGGGAGTTGTACAAGAAACTCACTGCAGGAGATCTCCAAAAGACGATAGAGAAATTCATCAGAATGGAGGAAACTAACAACAAGAATTTGGAAAATGAAATATGTGAAAAAATAATGGGAGATAGCCCATTAAGAAGAGAATGTGCCAATAAAAGGAAGGGCAGGCATACTCACAAGGGGGAGAGAACCAGCAGTGAATCAATCGCCATTCACCGAAACTCCACTAACCAAATCCCGAATAGATATATGACAAAATCATAGGAAACTATTTAGAGACCCTAGCCCCATAAGAGCTCCAAGAAAGAAAATATCCAAGTATTATTATTGTTATTTTCACAAGGACCATGGGCATAACAATAACAACTACAACATCTTAAGGAGGCAAACAAAGGACCAAGTACGACGAGGACGGCTTGCTCAATATACAAGGGAGAGAAACCAATCAGGTGGATCCTCGACCTATGTTAGTGATAAGCCCTACCAGCAACCTAGAATCAGGCAAAACTAAAACCCTAAATGACAGCAATCACTAATTTAGAAGAAAACATTGGTTACACTAACCCAAAAAAATATCATTTACGCAATCCATGGGTCTACTGAGACAATGTCTATTAATGCATGGAAAGAAAAACTGAGGCTCCCACCTCAACAAGAGTCTGTTGAGAAATGAATGCCACCAAGCGAAGCAATCACATTCAGTGAAGAAGATGCAGTCCCTACCACATCACCTGATAACAATCCTCTAATCATTACAACAAGGACAGATAATTCTGAATTACTTTGAGTATTTGTAGATGATGGAAACACAATGGAAATAGTGTTCGTCGAATGCTTTGAAAAACTTGGATTCAAAAGAGAATATATCATAAGGCAAACATCCTCAATAGTCGACTTCACTGGAAAAACTGAGTGGCCACTCGGTAACATTAGCTTACCAAAAACACTTGGGAAGGATAGCAAGAAGTGTACATTCTTTGATGACTTTGTGGTGATAGACAATCATGGACATATTAAGGTGTCAATGTATATATCATGGATAAATCTAAACTGGGGATAGATTAGGGTGTCAATGTATATATCATGCAATCATGGATTATCATGGATAAATGCGGTTCAAGCCATTTTGTCACCTTACCATCTCGTTATGAAAATCCAAACTCCGGTAGGGGTAATGACAGCCCGAGGAGATATGAAGTTAGGGTGTCAACGTATGGTCACGACCACGAAATCCACCACAGGAAGTGAGGCGCAACCCATGTTTTACTCTATCAATAAGGGGGAACGTCTAGCATACCAAGTCCAAAAGTTAGAATTGGAAGAAAACACAGAATCAGTCCAAGTCGACAATTTTGACAAAACTAAGGAAGTCAAAAGAGATTAACGGTTACTGGGAATAAGGCTCTTAGAAAAATAAAAAACCTCGTTTGCTTGGCCAGTTTATGAAATGGGAGGCGTTGACCTACCCATAGTTACACACCTCTTGGACATTGATTCGGTGGTCAAGCCAGCCAGAAAGAAGCAGAGGTTCTTTACACATGACCGACAGGGGGCTATAGAAACTGAGGTCTTCACCCTAGTACAAGCAGGAATGATAAGAGAGTTAATATATCCTACATGGCTAGCCAACCCCGTTATGGTGAGAAAATTCAATGTTAAATGGCTGATGTGTTATCGATTATACTGATCTTAATAGACATTGTCTGAAAGATAGCTGCCCTCTACCCAAGATAGACCAATTGGTTGAATCCATCCCAGGGTATGAAGTCCTGGCCTTCCTAGATGCATACAAATGATACTACCAAATTAGAATGAATCTAGCAAACGCAGAAAAACTAGCCTTCATCTCTAGTTTCAAAGCTTTCTACTACGAGAAATTGCCATTAGGTCTGAAAAATGCAGGAGCTACTTATAAGTGAACAGTTGACAAGGAATTTTCCCACCAAGTAGGAAGCAACATAGAAATCTATGTGGATGATATGGTCATCAAAAGTAAAACCCATCAGGAATTTTCAAAGGATCTTGAAGAAACATTGCTGGCACTATAGAATAAAATTTAACCCCCAAAAAATGTACCATAGGCATTGGAGTGGGGAAGTTCCTAGGGTTTAAAGTATCCTTAACTGGTATAAAGGCTAATCCAGAGAAAATACAAGCTATTCAGCCGCTACCACCCCCTCAGACAATCAAAGAAGTTCAAAGACTTACAGCCTTCTTAGCAGCACTCAGTCGCTTCATTTCCAAAGCAACAGAGAAGCACATGCCATTTTTTGATGTGCTTAGGAAGGCATACAAGTTCACCTGGACGAAAAAATGCCAAAAATATTATAACGATCTCAAAGCTGAATTATTATGTTTCTCATTGCTATTAGCACCAAAAACAGGTGAAACATTATACTTATACGTAGCAGTTTTAACGTATGTTGTGAACTCTGTCCTGGTAAGACAGGAGACTAATCAACAAATACTAGTATACTATGTTAGCAAAAGTCTTCAAAGAGTAGTGAAGAATTACTCATCCTTAGAAAAGCTCATCTTCGCACTGATCCAATCTGCCAAAAGACTTTGAACTTACTTCCATACCCACAAGATTGTGGTCTACACAGACCAACCAATTGAAAAAATTCTCCACAAGCCATAAGCATTATGTCGCTTGAAAAAATAGGCTATCAAGTTAGGACAGCACGGAATTATATTTAGTCCAAGGACGTCAATCAAGGCACAAGCCTTAGAAAATTTCTTAGCAGATATGGCAGATGAGATACACAAGTCCATCAGTCAAAAAAGGAAAAATAAAGTGACTAAATGTGCTTGGACACTGTTCGTAGATAGAGCATCGTCTAAAGAACGGTGTGGAGTGGGGCTCTTGCTGATTAGCCAAGAAGGAGACGAACATAAATTCGCACTCCGATTTCAGTTCTCTCTAACAAATGATGAAGTTGAGTATATGCACTCATTGGAAGACTTGACTTAGTCCTAATAATGGGCATAAGATGCATCAACGTCTATAGGGACTCACAGATTTTTGTTCAATCAGTGCTTGGTGATTATTTAGTCAAGGAAAGACAATTGATTAAGTATTTAAACAAGACAAAATAGCTCAACTGGGAGATTGAATACTACAAAATTATGCATATAACTCACTCCAGAAACACAAAGGCAGATGCACTTAGAAAATTAGCAACGTTGGGCTTCAATTAAATTTAGAATGGAAAAGATATCATGGTCGAGTTAATCCCGACATGAAACACAACATCTACAACAAGAGCACAACTGTAGGAGGATGATAAGGGCTGGATGAACCATGCCATACAATTTCTCCAAAATGGCTAGTTGCCACATTATATGGTAGAAGCATAGAAGACAGAGTTCAAGGCACCTTCATACAGCTACTCAAATAATATCATTTACAAGAAGGGTTACCTCACACCGTGGTTACGGTGTGTCGAACCTCGAGATGCATCACTTGATCATTAGAGATATGCACGAAGATTGGTGTAGATTGCACCAAGGAGTGAGAACATTGGCAAAGAAAATACTAAGAGTGGGATACTATTGGCCAGAAATGTTCATCGAGGTGCACATGTTTGTCCAGAAGAGCAACATGTGCCAGAAAAACGTTGTCGTACAACAAAAACCACTATATGAAATTACAGTTATATACAGTGCTTGGCCATTTGACAAATGGGGGATAAACATTGTAGGACCATTACCACTAGGATTGGGTGGTGCAAAGTTCCTCATAGCTGAGGTGGATTAATTCACTAAGTGGGTGGAAGCAAAAGCACTCAATAGGATGAAAGCCAAAACATTTATCTCATTTGTGTGGCAAAACATAGTATGTCGCTTTGAAATACCTAAGACAATTATCTCAGACAATGGAACACAGTTTGCGAGTGGAGCATTCAACGAATAGTGCAATGATTTAGGCATAACCCATAGGTTTACCTCGGTCATCCGCCCTCAAGCTAACTTGAAAGTTGAGGGTACAAACAGGGCCACTGTATAAGGAATTGAAAAAATCTTGGAAGGAAAGCAAACAAGTTGGATAGAAGTACTTTATGGGCATATCAGACAACACCAAGGACACATACATCAGAGATGTCCTTCAGTTTGACTTATGGCCATGAAGCAGTCATACCGAATGAAGTAGGTATCCCCAGCCCTAGAGAAATGGGATATATGTAATTAGGGAACCATGATGATATAAGGGTAAACTTGGACATCATTGAGGAACGCCACCAAATTGCAAACATCATAGAGGCTAGGTATAATCAACAAATTTCAAAGTCAAACGAAAGGGTCGGAGTAACAATCTTTAAAGTAGGAGACCCAACCCTAAGGAAAAATGAAGTCATCTTTGGTGAAAAGACAGGAAAACTCTGCCCAGATGGGAGGGAATGTACAAGATGAAAACATCATATAAGTCCAACAGCTACTCCCTTGCCCGAATGGATGACTCACATATCCCCAATACCTGGCAATATAACCAACCATAGGAAATACCACATGCAGACCTAGGATTCCAAAATGGATGTATTGTATAGAGGTCTCAATAGCATTGTTAAACGGAGCATAAAAAATGCTCACAACACAAAATGGTCATGGAAGTATATACAAAAGTGATAAACATATTTCCAAATTAAAACATTATGTACATACTCACCCCAAAACTTAAGCAAAAAAATCACCTGCGGCTTTGCAAAATACGGGCATCGCTCCACCCCACCACTGAAACAGGAAAATCACCTACGGCTTTGAAAATTACAGCCATTTCTCCACCCCATGACTCAAGCAGTAAAATCACCTGGAGCTTCCCAAAATACAGGCATCACCACCTCGCAAATCGGTATACACTTCCTTCAACCATGTGAAGTCCTAAAATGAAATAGATAAGTGAATGACTTGCTTAATAAAGAGCAAGCCTCATCGGGCTTCTCTTAATCAAGTGATGCCCGAGAATAGAATAGCACCTCACATCCATCAAGCTAGATAAGTGAATCATAGTGGGATGATGAATGTTACCCATGAAACCACGGCCAAGGAATAACATAGACCACATCCAAAAAATATTTTGGTGATCTCGGGGACTTCCTGAGACTTTTTTCTACAGGTGTCATAAAGCTAGCATGGGACACTAGGCCAATCCCAAATATTATGGTGGTCCAGAAGGAATTTTCCTTATTAGTTGCATCGTCTGTGGGGATTGACCTTTTATTTTCAAGCCTTCATGGTATCTAGAAGATGCTATATTTCATTGTAAAAGAGAAAAAAACTCAAAACCCACCATATGTATTAGCAAGACATGATGAACAATCACAATTAACATCAATTATTCACCATAAAACACATGGTTGGTGGATGCAGCTACAATACAAGCTTGAAAATCTTTATAAAGACAAACTTGAAAGACTCGAACATAAGGAATTAGGAAAAAAATGACAAAGCAAATGGGAGCTCGTCGTCGTACCTCTCAAAATAAATATTTTTAAGCCTTAATACTTCCTATCTACAACTAAGTAGATAATGGCAAGTCGGGGTCGTTCACAAGAAGAGGAATGTTTCTAAGGGTTTAAACATATAAAGTTGAAAACATACTAGATATAGATATACATATCATATAAAAGCATACAAATGGGGAGGGAGATTGGTTGGTTTTTCCTATATTATGAATTGAAAGACAAACAATTAGCAAACCAAGTAAACAATGCTAATCATGCAACAACAAAAAAAAAAGATTAAATCAACAATTGCCGAAGCCTTAAGAGCAATTGATCCTCACTTCCAAACCTCTTATAGATCCTATATTTATTCACTAGTTCATTGGCATTTATTGCCTTTGGGGAATGCAATCACTTCCATATTGAAGATCAATATTAAATTCTTCTTAATAGTAATTTGCAAATGCAAACAACGACATTTTGCAAACCTCGTTGACAATCACTTTAGGCAAACAACGCCTAAAGGTATTTCATCAATGGTATTTCAAACGAAGAACCATATATTTGATAACAACAAGCCTTCTGCCAAAGGCATAGCCATTTTACCAAACAAAGCATTTATTAGGCTAACCCTACAACAAACCACATTTAAGGTCCAACCTTTCTTTGCTTCTATAGGATAAATATGAGAAAAATCCATATTAACATACTTATCAAGCAAGAATCACATCATATTATACACAAGTTCTAATTTCATTTTCTTGGATTTTCATGTCAAATGAGCTAAGAAATTAGCCACTTCCCTAAAACCCTAACACTTCAATCATAAAAATACTTCTTATTCTCAAAAATCCCATGGTATAAATGAAGTAAAGCATAGCATTAATGGCACAATAAATTATTCCCAATAAATGTTCATAAATGAGAAAAATCAAGAATCTCACTACATGGGTTTGGAAACGTCAATCATTTGCTCCTAAGATATTAGCTTAGCTACTAGAATCCATACTAATCAACAAAAAGAAAACCCAAACATAATCAAAGATAAAACAAGATGAAAAAGGTAGAAAACCCAGGGGTCTTAGTGTTCAAAATTGGGGAAGATAAGAATTGAGGAAAGAGAAAAGGATAAGTGCTATTTATAGTACAAGAAAAAGGACAAAAGGATTCAGGCCACTCGTCCATCGCGAGTCACGACAGGTTCATTGCGACTCGCGACGGGCACCCAGAAACAGAATATATTTCATTCTTATTCTCATCTTCTAGCCTTCACTCCGACTTTTCTCCAACTCTTCAACTCTTCAAGTCTTCAAAAGATGGTCTTCATGGTCTTCAATGGCCTCCGATCTTCAAGTCTCGATGTTTTTGCCTCGTCACACAATCCTCTAAGAAAAGGAAAAAAATGTAAAAGTTTCTTTTACCTCTCCCAATGGAATTTAAAGATAAAACACGAGCTCTAGATGAAAAAAGAGTGCAAAAGTGATCCCAAAAAGTCCCAAAATATGGACATAAAATGGACACTTCAAACCTCTCCACACTTGAACCTTACTCGTCCTCGAGTAAGAAAAGATGCAAGTACACAAAGGAATTCATGTATCAACATCCTAACTAATATTCCTCCAAATCGATACCTCACATAACTCACAATATCACACATCTCAAAGTTAAGCTCAAACGAGAATTTACCCACAACCCACATTCCAAAATCTACCCAACCATACCAACCAATCAATTCACTAATACCCATAAAATATCTCCAAATCCCGAATTGACAATCCCAAAGTCCAATGGCATCAAGTGAAGTCAAAACCATATCAAATCTTCAAGCATAGTTTTCACTCTATACCAATATATCAATCCAAAAATGAAGCATATCAAAAATCAAGAATTTCATACCTTACTTTGTTTCCCTGTTAAATTATCCAAACCCAAGAAGTCCCATGATGTTAGGCTACCCGATCCATCCATGTATCAACCGTGACCTTATTACTCCAATGCTTGTCGCATTTTTTTCTTTTTCTCTCTTTCTCTCATTTTGCCTAGGAGCCCTTTCAGGTTTTTATTCTAGTCACACATCATTTTTCTTTGGCTCACTTACCTTTTTCACACTTTTAGCCTCTTAATTTTTCCTAGGCCACCCTTTTGGGTTTTTGGCTTATCTGGGCCCCCAATGTTTCCTAAATTACCCTCTCGGGTTTTCAACTTAGTGGGTTTCTTTTTATTTTATTTTTCCATTTTCAATTTTTTTCATTTTTTCCAATCAAAAGTAGCCAAAAACTTTCCAAATGTCAAAACTAAAAAAACATCCAAATACATTTTTTTTTTCATTAAAACCATCCGAGGATGGGGGAAATTATATTAGGCCTTCCCAAGCCGTGTAAAAGCGCGAAAAACTGAAAATAGAAAAAGCCTTGGCTTAGTTTGATTTACAAAGGGGAGCCGAAGTTGATGAAGCAGCCACTATTGCTTCCAAAATGGACAGTAGTTAAGAGTTAGAGAGAAGCTAAGCAGCGGATTTTTAGCAAATTTAGGAAATATCAAACTTGTTAGTGAATCGAGATATCGAAACAGAGATCAGTCAGATAATCCTCAATTTGCATAAAATCCATCCTCTAAGTAAGAGAATCAAAAGAATAGAGACTATAAACAGCATGTAACCTCGAGACCTCAACTTCGTCTCGGTCGTCCACTTATCCCTTCATCCATTCATCTAGGCAGCATCTACCAAAACATGTAAGACCATATGGGCACCCATATGCCTCCCTGAATCTTCATATGTGCATCCGTATGCCTCCATGAATCTCCAAATGTGCCTCCGTGTGCCTGCAAAATTCATTTCATTTGATCAGTAGCATCCATTCAATGTGTAAATCTTAAAGAGGGAGTCCCTAATTGATCAAGCCTAATCAGCCCCTAAATATGGTTAGGCAACATATGGAAAGAAAGAATGGATTCACTCATCTCATCTTTGAGACTTTTCTTTGCTAGAGCATCTGCTACAAGATTAGCTTGCCTCTGAATATGAGTAAGTTTGAAATTTCCCAAGGATTGCTTAATGTCATCCGCAAGTTGGAACAACTCCCAGGGAGCATGTAATGGATCTAAGGCTGACAAGAGAGCATTCATGCAATCAGATTCTATGCAAACATTATCAAGGGGACCAGCATATTTAAGTATGGCATACATTATTGCCTTCATTTCAGCTTTTTGAGGAGAAGTAGCAACAGTAAAATTAGTGTGAGCAGCAATAAAACTGCCTCTACTATCTCTTAATATCATGCTAATTCCAGTCAAGTTCAAATGAGCATTCCATGCTGCATCAACATTTAGCTTATATCCCCTAATTGGCTTAGACCATGCAATTTTCAGTATTTTCGGTTTAGGTGGAAGCTTGATCAGAGGCAGAAAAGAGTGATCAGCAATATCTTTGTCAATTTTTGCTCTTATGAAAACAGGTTTAGCAGTGAACATGTAAAAAAATTGTTCCTTGATGTTAGCTATCACTGAACCTATTATAGGGGAGGCTGAATCATACATAATTTTGTTCCTCATTTTCCACAAGTGCCAACAAGTTATAATAGCTGCAGATTTTATGATTTCCGAGTGAAGGGCACTCAGGCCAGGGGAAGTCAGATAACAAGAAAGTCTCTCCCAAATAAAGGAGTAATCAGCTACAGCAATTCCCATGAATGAATGAACAACTTTCCAAATGTGAACAGCAAATGAGCAGGAGTTGAAAAAATGATCTAATGAATCCTCATGATTATTGCACATACAGCATCTTGAAGTCAATGAGAAGCTCAATTTGCGCAACACATTATCAAAGGGAAGAAAGGAATTCATCATTTTCCACATGAAAACAGAAACCTTTTTTTCAATTCTTGCACTCCACAAGTATTGAGCAGATTGGACATTACCTCTCTGGTTTCTGAGCAGAAGGTAGGTAGCTTTAAAAGAAAAGTCACCCTTTATACCTGGTTTCCAAATGAGTCTATCATTCCTATGTGGAGATAACTTAGCATCCTGCAAGATAGTGACCGTATGAGGAGGGAGAAATGGAGCAATTTTCTGAAGCAAAGAAGCTTTGTTTGTGATAAAGTCAGAGACAGTGCATGTATGAGGGATATTTACAATGTTAGAATCACACCAATCCTCAACCGGGCCTATATCTAACCAATTAGAAGTCCAGAAATTACAGTCCCCAATTCCCACTATAACCCTAGAATTTGTTTCTACCCAATTGTTAATGTCACAAATTCTCCTCCAGTTTGGTGAGTTTCTTGAGGATAAAGGCAGAGATGCCACTAGGGAAGACCATAGGGCCTCAGCCTTTTGGAATTTCCACCACAACTTAACTGAACATGTCTTTATGATTGTGGATATAGATCTAAAACCTAAACCATTTTGATTAATGGGATAACAGAGTGAATCCCACTTTCTCCACGTTCTTTTTGATCTCTGCTCAGTTGAGCCCCAAAAAAACCTACTTAGTTTTTTTTCAATGGTAAGAATAACTTCATTAGTAGGTTTTAAGACTGACCAAATATGTTGGGGAATGGAGTATATACATGACTGGATTAAAGTAATTTTCCCCCCCGTAGAGAGCCACCTGTTCTTCCAACCCCTTATTCTATTTTCAATCTGCTCAATTATAGGTTGGAAATAAATTTTTTTGGCTATCCCTGTGAAAATTGGAACTCCTAAATATGTAAAGGGGAATCTGCCTATTTTCATACCAAGCACCCTTCTAATGTTGCTGACCCTATTAACTGAGGCATGCTTTCCTATATAGATATCACTCTTAGTGTAATTTATCCTTTGGCCACTAACCTCCTCAAATTTAGTTTAAAAAGCTTTAAATCTAATTAAAGTTTGATTATCAGCTGTTAGGAAAACCACTGTATCATCAGCATAAGATAAATGAGAAACTGGAAGGGCATTACCTGGAAGATGAAAGTATGATAGCTTACAATTCTGAAAGATGAAAGCTAAACTTCTTGTGAAAGACTCAGAAAATATATTAAAGAGAAAAGGGGAGAGGGGGTCTCCCTGCTTAATTCCCCTAGAGGACTGAAAAAAACCGACAGGCTTACCATTTATGAGGATTGAGAACCATGCATGGGATAAATTCTTCATGATGATATAGATGAATCTAGCCGAAAAACCAAATCTAGCAAGAACTGGATACAGAAAAGACCACTTCACCTTATCAAATGCTTTCTGAAGATCGAGTTTGACAATGCAATTAGGATCCCTTTTCTTTTTGTTCAAAAACCTTATTATTTCCTGCAGATAGATAACATTATCCAAAATGTCTCTACCTTTAAGAAAAGCAGTTTGATGTGGTGAAATAATTCTTGGCATTATAGACTTAAGCCTTTCCACAATTAGCTTTGAAAAGATTTTGTTTATAACGTTGGAAAGGCTTATTGGTCTATAGTCATCAAAGGATATAGGGGTTAATTTTTTTGGGATAATGGTGATCCAGGTGCTGCCAATGCCCCTCGGAATATGATTAGCAGATAGGAAATCATTAACAGTAGACAGTAAATCCCCAGCAATTATATCCCAAGAATTAATATAGAACTTAGCAGTAAATCCATCAGGTCCCGGACTGCTATTCTTATTTAAACTGAGCACAATATCCCTAAGTTCATTCAGAGAGGCTGGATGCACTAGTCTCTCATTGTCTTCCTGAGTAATCAGTTTAGGAATTTGGCTGAGGAAGTGTGTTGTGTACAGATTACAATCAGAAGAATTATGTTCAGCTAAAAGATTTTGGTAATAGTGGATGGCCTCATTTTCAATATCCTGAGTACTATCTACCCACAGGCCATTGCTATTTCTGATTTTTGTAATCTTTAATCTACACTTTCTCTCCCTAACAGAGTTATGAAAGAAACTTGTGTTATTATCCCCTTCCTTAAGCCATTTGACCCTTGCCTTATGCTTCCAAAAACTTTTCTGCCTACAAGTGACCTAACTAATTTAGCCCTAGCTTCTTTTAGTTTCACCAAGTTCAACATAGAGTCATCCAGGTCATAATTCTGTTCATGAAATAAGAGATCAGCTTATGCATTTGTAACATTATCAGTAATGTTACCAAAAATTTCTCTATTCCAAATTTTGAGCTCCTTTTTTAATCTTATCAGCTTTAGGAAAAACCCCATCATACCAGATTTATGCTGAGGCAGTTCCCAATTATTTTTAATCACCTGAGTGAAATCTCTCCTTTTATACCATGTATTAATAAACCTAAATGGTCTAGGAGAAGAAAGAAAATCGCTGCCAATAGTTAGAAGCATAGGATTATGGTCAGATGAAATTCGATTCAGAATGTGTACTGATGAAGAAGGAAAATTAGAGGACCAGGAGGAAGTACACAGGCCCCTATCTAGTCTTTGAATAGTTGGGGACCTAAGTCTATTATTGCTCCATGTGAACAGGTTCCCAACAGTATTAATGTCTTCTAATGCCATATCATTAATAAAATCCTTAAAATCCTTCATACTACCTAATTTAGGAGTAGCAGGACCTTTATATTCATTTATTGATGTTATAGCATTAAAATCACCTATGAAAATAGAATCAGAGTGATGCAGTGATCTTAAATCTGACCAAAGGGACTTCCTCCCAGTTCTGGTCCTTAGACCATACACAAAGAATGCATCCATGCTTTTACTGAGAGTTAGACTAATCACATTGACAGCAAGGAACTGCGGATTATCATATTTTAGTGTCAAAGAAATGTTGGAGTTCCAGAAGAGCCAAATCTGACCACTACTAGCCTGCAGACAGTTTTCAAAGGCTAAAGTCTGCCTGTAACCATCACATTGAGAGTTATCATGTTTTGGCTCTATCAAGCATACTAGATCAAATATGTGCCTATTAATCAAATTATGAAGTCTCAACATGGATGTGTCCATTCCCCTAATATTCCAAACCAGGAACTTTATCTGAAATGTTGTATTATTCATAGAGAAACATTGTTAGAGCTTTTTTATCTAGTCATGATAGTATTTAACTGGGTTAAATAAGTCTCATTCCTATGATTAGAAATTGTTTTTGTATGTTTCCCTTTTTTCAGTTTAGATGATCCAGAGGGAGAATTAGAAGATATAACCTGAATATCCAGAGAAGCACCAGCTGCACCTCCAATTTCAGATGATGCAGTATGTGTGATATCAGCAGGGGAAGCCTCTTGACTTGGTATGTCCTCGTATTCCAGTGGTTGGAACCTGTTTTGCCTATGCTTCTGCTGAGAAAAAATAAAATTTTTTGCTGCAACAATTGGATTAAAGGGGGGGGGAAAGCTTACTCCTCTTACCTGAAATGTCGTCCTTGGCAAGGCCTACCTTTTTGTTGAGATGAGGTGGTGCAGATAGAGATAATTTGTTCAAATAAATAGGAGACTGAAGAAAAGGATCAGGAAGCACATGAGATGCCTCTTGATTATCTTTAAATTCAGATTGAGCATGTATAACCTCTAAAACTCCTTGATTAGAGGTCAGAGCAGGAATTTTCTTTGTACACTCATTCCCAGGTACAGAAATGAAAAGGTCAAGTTGCTCAGTATCACGGTTAGAAATGCAAAGGTCAGGTTGCTCAGTCTCATGAATAGGAGTTGTATCCTGACTTTGACCAACATTGTTTTCCACAGGCTGATTATGGTTATTAATGTTAGCCATTCCTACTTTCTGTTTTGGAACATATCTAAGGTTCTGAGTAGACAAGAGTTTAAGTTTATCATTAACCGAGAGACCAGAGCCCCCTGCCTTATTCTCTTTATCATTTATCCGATTGACAACACCTTGTTCCTGGTCATCCTGTGTCAGTTGTTGTTCCTTAGCCTTATCTAAGTCACTTAGGATAGGAGTAGGTTTAGCCATCTTATGTATCTTTGGCTTCCTAAGTTCAGGATGTAAATAGATGCATATATTGTCATCATGTCATATAACTTTATAGTGATGGCAATACAAAGGAAGATCGTCAAACTCTAGATGAAGTTTAGCCACATTATATTCAAAACCATCCTCCTCAATACCCACTCTAATAAAAGCTGGCTGTCTTTTGTTTAAATCAATTTCAACACACATCTTTACTGCAGATGGTCTAGTTAATCTAGCGTCGCCGAATCCAGCTTAATAAAGTTTCCAATTTGATTACCCATGGATTCTAACATAGCTAGGTTATAGAAAAAAATAGGCACATGATGAATAGTGACCCAAACAGGAACTATAGACGATTCAACCTCTGGAGAAAAATCAGTTGTCCATTTTAGCACTTTCATTAGGGCATTATTGAAATTCCACTGACCTTTAATCCATAGACACTGGTAATCTTCCTTGTCCTGGAAGCGAATCAGAATATGTCTATAGTCTATGGAGCCCAGCTGGAATTTTCCTTTGAATCCCACTGAATTGAAGGCATCGTTCAGAGCTGCCATGGAGGGCTTCCCGCGAGCGAATTTTCCCACCAATGCATTCTGATAGTGAGAGGCTAGGATCTCAGCCTCTTTCCGAGTTACCAAGCAAGAAATCTCACCTTTGTAGTTGGTTTTTGGGATTATTTCAGGGTTAGAGGGAAGGGAAACGGATAAGGGAGGTGTTCGATTGTTTAGGGCTTGCAGAAAAGATTTGGCCGGCGCGATTCCACCACGACCAGGCAGAGGAGCCACCATGGATAGGGAGGAGAATCTCAGTAAATGACCATTATCGATGTTTACAGGAGAGAAATAAAATCAAAAAGAAAAGGACGGAGAAGTGTGTGTATCGCACTGTAGAATCGCACGTAGTTACTGTTTACTATGTATAGATGAAGCATACCAAAACCAAGAAAAATATCCCAAATCATCCAAGCTAAATCATCCAAAATAAAGCAGTAAATGCTAAATTCCCCTCCTCTCACTTAAAACACTACATTACCCTCAATGTGGACAAAACAAGGAAAAAATACAAATCAAAGTAGGGGAGTGCAAGAAAATAATGCTCATAATCACTACTGTGAGGGTGGACCACCATCACAAGAATAGTGCTTTATAAACTGTTCCATTCAATCCTCATTCCTCCAATGCCACTCCCTATGCCTCATCACAAGAATAGCGCTTTCTATACTGTTCCATTCTCTCCTCGTTCCTCCGACGCCGCTCCCTATGCCTCACTACTCTAATATCAGGGCCAGAGGGACCACTGAAGTGCAACTGGATGTCATGTACCCTGGATGTGAGCTGATCAATCTCCTTATCCATCTCTATGAAGCTCCGCATGACAAATAGGGTGGTGTGAAAAATCATGCCATGCACTCGGAAATAGAAATTTGGGGGCAGTGAAGGGAACTGGCATGCACATGATCATCCTGCATTGGTTCTGGCCCTGTCTGAGGTGATGGAGGATGAGGCTAATCCTACGGCTAAGTGAATGGAAGGGAACCCTCGTTAGCGTGAACTGGAGGTGGAGCTAGGTTCTTAAGCTCCTGCTCAAAACCCTTCCTACATGTAGTATCTGGATCAATTGCAAAATCCTTTACAGGTGTGTCAAACTCAAGCTTGGTGTGCTAGGTGCTGGGCAGCTTCATAAACGTGGCATTCGTTGACCCATACACCCAACAGTACACTCTTGTAGCGCTTGTGGCATCTATCAGGCTGAATTTATTCATCCTTTCCAAATTGATCAAATTGATGAGGTATGAAGAACCTCTGCCCAATCATGGGAAGCCATCCGGGACAGCTAAGCCTATGTGCTCTACTAGGAGGGTGATCATACCCCCAATGAAAATCTTTCCTTTTAGCTTCTCAACCACACCTACGGCCTTCCTCATCAAAAGCTTAACCCATTTCCCATAGCTTGTCCCCTCACTCGTTAGCTCCCATAGGTGGTGGATGTCTGGGTCAGGCATGTTTATCGGCTCCGACGAACAAAATAGTGTGCCAACCAAGAATCTATGCACAAATCGAAGATCAGGATGGATAGTGATGTTGTTCTTGACATGGGAGTCCCTCACCCTCCTTGTGACTAAGCTCAAAAAATGCACATCCTCCCCAATCGTGCACTCTAGGGTCTTTGGGCCCAAGCTTGACCTGATTCCGACTGTGTTCCACCTAAACAAACCTCAATCTACGAGACCATCATCTCCCGAGAGACATTGTCTAAGTGGAAGGTGATGTACCTCTCACACAGTTCATCATTTCTTATGTTGCACATCTTGATGGTGGAAAGGAAATCCAATGTGTACCACTTATAGACAGGGGCACTCTTGCCTATAAATCCCTTCAATCCTCCTTTGGCGAGGAGGTTGTGGACTAGTTTTGCCAACCTAAGAGCATCTAGTGCCTTCTCATTGATAAAGATAGTCTCTAAGATCTTGCGGGTAGCTAAATGTCCCACCTCTCTACATAGGGTCCCGTGATCTGGGTCAAACCCATGTATCGGTCTGAAGAAAGTACCGAGTTTGACTTCAGAGCTGGTGGAGAAGGTGGGAGGTAGAGCGGAAGTGCTTGCACCTCATATGGGTCTAGGTCTCTTCGTTGGATACATGTCTAACAACACAACAAAAAATGTCAAAAGCACAAGGACATAATGGAAAATAATCATGCAATCATCTTCAAGACATTTCCGTATGAAAGTATGCAACACATAGTGATCAACATCCAAACATCATTATAGAATCTAGAAATCATATTCAAAATGATGTAGTCGACACACTACAATCATTAAAAGGCCCTTATAAAGATATAAGGATGCCTATATGCCCATACATGTCAAATTCAATCCAATTCCATAGCTAGAGAAAGTATGCTACAAGTATGTCCCATTTCAACAATCTTAACCATTCATTGCAAGTTATTTACAACCTTGAGATTATGACATAGCTAACACTCACTTAAGTATTGGTTTAACACATGTTAGAACCAAAAACAAACCAAGTTCTTTGCATTTTATCAATTCATCCACTTAGACAAGCAGGTTTGTGTTTTGGGAGAGAAGGGAGTGAAGAAGACAAGCAGGTTCTGCCCACTTTAAAATGTCTATGGATAGACATTATGGGTCGCAATGACCATTGTCGTGACTCACAATAATGAGGTCAAACACTGGTCAAAGTCAACTCATGTGTTGGACTCGCGATGTAAGTGTTGCGACTCGCAAAGTGTTGGATGTAGAAGCTCAAATTTACTAGTTTTCACCTGATCTGGTCGTGACTCACTACCAAACCTTTGTAACTAGTGACAATTTCATCGTGATTTGCGATGGAACCTTTGCAACTTGCAACACGTTCATCGCGACTCACGATAGAATCTTCGTGACTCACAAAATCTTTGACCTGTGAGCTCAAATTTTTCATTTTTCACCTGATTGGATCGTGACTCGCTACCAAACCTTTGCAACTCACAACAAGTTCATCGTGACTCGCAATAGAACCTTTGCAACTCGCAAAATTTGGGTATGTGAGCTCACAATTTGTGAAATTTATCTTATTACATTGTGAATCACGACACAACTGTTGCAACTTGAGACATATGAACCTTCTCAACACTTAGAAAAATTTCAAAGTTACAAAATGTCCAAGCTTTTCTTCATTTCTCCAAGCATTTCTCTATTCATCAATCCAATAAAATACACCTCAATTTTCTACAAAATCACGGGAAAACACACCTATGAAAAGAACAAAACAAAATAATGAAACTAACGACAAAAACTAAAATTGAAACAACAACGAAAGAAAGTCACAAATGACGATCTGGATGATCAAAACCAAGTTTATTTAACGTCATTGGCACGACTTAGTCCCCTTCTTGGAGTTATTCACAAAATGAGCCAAGGTGCTTGGTCTCCTTTCCTCGGTCGGAGTAAAAACATTCGGGATACACATCACCCCCCAATAAAACTTTTTGCACATAGCTTAGGGTTTCTTCATGTTGTCTCAACATTCCTAATAACTCACCTTTTTGTTCCACGATGATCTCAATTTAGTGAGCATTCAGGGGGTTCTCTCCTTCTCCAAGAGATGAACCTTTTAGAACTTTCAGTGTTGGTTTGCACTCTAACACTGAAGTCTTCTCACGAGAAGGAGGGAACCCCCACTCTTATTGGCTTTCTCGTGGACACACGAAAGGTGTTGGATGTTGTTTTCCCAAGAGAACATTCACCATTGGTGTTTTCCTTCAAGTTATTACTAACAACATTTGCAATCAAAGCTTCACTCAAAGCATCATTCAAGGAACACTGTGGCAACATTTAAGGAACACTACCATAGAGACCCCCCTTTAGCACCAACTTTTTAGCACCGGTTTTAAAAACCAGTGAAAATAATGTAATAGCAACGGATTTTATTTTGTTAGCACCGGTTCTAAAACCGGTGTTAATTTAGCACCAGTTATAATTATGTTAGCACCGGTTTTTTTCATAATAACCAGTGTTAATATAACACCGATTAGAAAAATGGTGCTAGAAATGATGAAAACCGGTGCTAAAAATAACAAAAACTGGTTTTCAATTAGCACCGGTTTGAAAACCAATGCTAAAAATTGGCATAACCGGTGAAATGAAAATTTTGGCACCGGTTTGAAGAACCGGTGCTAGAAATTAAAGAAAACTGGTGTAAATTATATATTTGGCACCGGTTTTAAAATCTGGTGTTAAAAAATTAAAGAAACCGCTGCTAAAAGAATTCCGGAAAAAGAAGCGAGAAAAATGGCACCGTTTGATTTTGCACAGTCTAAAAACCGGTACTAATAGGGAAAATGGCACCGGTTTTGCATACTATTCATAAAAACCGGTGCTAAATTGAGCATTTAATGCTCCAAACTATCCCTCTAAAATTAGATCTGAACTTGTAGTTTCGTTCTCCCTTCATTGATGAAAGATTTTTTTGGATGGTGAGCAATAACTCAAAGCAATGAAGATCCATGGATGTAAGTTTTCATTAACTTCTTTGAATTTCAATCAAATAGCTAGTAGTTATAATAACCATAAATGTATGTTTGGAGAGATTTTATTCGTATTTATTAATGGTTTCTATATGCTTTATGTCAGTTTAGTATCATGTTATGAGAGTGTAAATGAGTGTGGATGTAAACATGGTTGTGTTTGTTTTGGTAGATGGTATATATATATATATATATTATATATATATGTATGCATATACATATGTATGTATGTATCCCAAGAACAAGTTGATCGATTCACATACATATACACATACATGACACTTTTACTATTGTGTAGCAAATTGATTGTGTTTATTTTTATTATGTTTGAACAATGAAAATTTGTGTAATTTTTTATTATGTGTTGTTTAGATACAACAGACCGAGAATCGATGTTTGCGTGGAGGAAAAAATGGTTAGCTATCCAAGTGTAGCTAGAGGGAGTGGTGAACATATTGCATTTATTGATTCGTTTCTTGATTATGCCTTTGGTCGGGAGGAGAGGATACTTTGTCCATACAAAAGATGCTTGTGTCGTGAACGGTTTGATGATCGTGGGCTTGTTAGATTTCACTTGTTGAAGAACAGATTTGACGGAGGTTACATTGTATGGACATTTCATGGAGAGGTTGAGCAAGGACATAACGGTGATTTTGACAAGGTAGATGGAAAAAAAATGTACCATTGATTCTATGTTCGATGACATTGTAAGAGATTTTGAGGGGAAGCCTAAAATTTTGAGTGCTTTACTCGATGAAAAAGAGAAGCCATTGTATCTGGGATGTAAAAGTAAGGATACCATAATCTCTTTTTTTACGGAGGTTTTCAATTTGAAAGCTACAAGTTCTTGGAATGATACAAGTGTGAATTCACTCCTAAAGCTTCTAAAGGATTAGTTTCCGGAAGGGAATGGAATACCGAAAAAATTTTACGAGGCCAAGAAAATATTGTGTCCACTCGGTTTGGAATACAAGAAAATATATGCATGTCCAAATGATTGTGTGTTTTATAACGGTGATTTGAAAGATGCGGTTGAATGTCCCGTGTGTAAACATTCAAGATATAAGGGTGTGAGGAATGAAGATGATGGGTGTTTGACTAAGAAGAAGGTCCCATTGAAGTGTATGTGGTATCTTCCTTTAATTCCTAGGTTAAAGTGGTTATTCGCGAATTCAAAAGATACGAAGAACTTGCGATGGCATGGTGAGCGGGAAAGACCAAGCGACAACAAGATAAGACATCCGGCAGATGGTGAACAATGGAGAAATTTTGACAAGTGATATCCTTCATTTAGTTTGGAGGTTAGAAATTTAAGCCTTGCATTGTGTACTGATGGGATGAATCCATTTGGTAATATGTCATCAAAGCATAGTTCTTGGCCCGTGATGTTGGTTATATATAATTCGTCCCCTTATTTATGCATGAAATGTAAATATGTTATGATGCCTTTGTTAATCTCAAGTCCTAGACAACCTGGGAACGAGGTTGATGTGTATTTGAGACAATTGATCGATGATTTGAAGATATTGTGGGAAGAAAAAGGGGTGTTGGTATGTGATGCCCATATGAATGTGGAGTTTCAATTGCATGCCATGCTTTTTTGCACTATCAATGATTTTCAAGCCTATGGAAATTTTTTGGGCTATGTTGTGAAGGAGAAGACAGAATTCAAACAGCTAAGACATGGAAGAAAGACAGTGTATCTTGGCCATAGAAAATGGCTGCAAGGAAACCATAAACACCGGGATGATGTGGTCAATTTCCTTGGTGGGAAAGAACGAAGGAAATCCCCTACACCACTAACTGGTGTGCAGATTCACAATAAGGTTAAGAAATTGAGAGTGGTGTTGGGAAAGCATAAAGGCAAGGACATAATATATTGTGATGGTCCATGGAAGAAAGGTCAATATTTTTTTATCTACCGTACTGGGAGCATCTTGAGGTTAGGCATTTCCTAGATGTGATGCATATTGAGAAAAATGTTTGTGAAAGTTTAATAGGCACCCTCTTGAATATTCCCTGGAAGACGAAAGATAGTTTGAATGCCCAGTTGGACTTGCTTGATTTGGGAATCAGAAATAACCTCGCCCCAGAAGTGAAGGGTAAGAGGACTTACTTGCCCCCTGCACCTTGTACATTGTCAAAGGAGGAGAGAATCTCAGTTTGTGATAGTTTGAAATCAGTGAAGGTCCCAATTGGTTATTCATCGAATGTGAGTCGGGTAGTTACGAAGGATTGTCGGATGATCAGCTTGAAATTTCATGATTGTCATGTTTTGATGCAACAACTGTTACCTATTGCTATTCGTGGGGTAATGGAGGCCGACGTAAGGTACTCAATCACTAGACTTTGTTTATTTTTTGCTTCCATATGCCAGAAGTCTATTGACCATGACCATTTAGATGTCCTACAAAAAGAGGGTGTTGTTGTGCTATGCAAGTTGGAAATGTATTTCCCTCTATCTTTTTTTGATATAATGGTTCACTTGGTTGTTCATTTAGTGTGGAGATAAAGATATATGGTCTAGTTGGTATGCGTTAACTGTATCCTTTCGAGCGTCACATGAAAGTCTTGAAGGGATACGTGAAATGTATGAGTCGGCCGGATGCTATTATTGTTGAGAGGTATGTTACCGAAGAAGTAATTGAATTTTTCTCTAGCTATTTGGAGGAACATAGAAATTTTGGGGTGCCCCAGAATCGACATGTTAGATGGAAGGTGGGCAAACCGAGGTCAAGGGGAATGTTATTTACTCTATTGAATAGTGATATGATGTCAGTTCATTTGTATGTGTTGAGGAAATGTATGAAGACTACTTCTTATGTGACCGAGCACCTTAATTTGATCACAGAGTCTCATCCCACGTGGCCCCCTAATAAAGTTCAGTTGGAGCACAATGACAATTTTGTGAATTGGTTATATGATCGATGCAATGTAGGTGATTACGACCCAAAAATTAAGGCATTTGCAAGGAAGACTAACTGTACGGTTTTGAGGTATTCCAGATATGACATGAATGGTTTCTGTTTTGCTAATAGAGACCAAGATTTAAAGAGCGCAACACAAAATAGTGGGGTATACATTGAGTCGGAGACAATGTAGCAAGCAAGTAAGAAAGACAATAAACCAGTCCTAGCTGTGATATCATTTTATGGTGTTATGAGATTTGGGAGCTCGACTATGGAGAATTCAAGATTCCAATTTTCAAGTGCCAGTGGTTTAATAACACAATTGAAGTTCAAAGTGATGACACAATGGGATATACCCCAGTTGACCAGAGTTGTGAAGCATATGAAAATGATCAGTTTATTTTGGCCAAACAAGAAAGACAAATTTTCTAAGTCAATGACCCGTGCAATGTAGGTTGGTCTATTGTGCTACAAGGTAAGAAATTCTCTTTCCGTGATGAAATTGATTTTGAAGTTACAAGTGAAAGGTTAGAGTTCCCCTTTATTTCACATCTACTTAATAACAACGGGATTGAGGTGGGAGTAATACAGAGGAAACACAGAGATGGCATTTGGATAGATGAAGATGGCCAAGAAATTCGAGATGTTCAATCCAAGAAGAGAAAGATGATTAAAGACTAGAGGGGGTCGAGCAATGAATTCGAGATGAAATTTATGTATTTTTGTAGTGTGTTGTGTTTTGTACCATTGTTAACTACTCTACAACTATGTTCCAATTGTTGAGCAGCTCTGAGAGTTGCAGCGCACTATCGCTGTTTTGGAAAAGCTTGGACAAAATTAGCTTCATTTTCCTATGGTAGTTGCTGCGAACTGCAGCTCTTTTTGTTCAGCGCGTTGCAGCTTTTTCAAACACGCATTACCTGTTTTGAGTTACTCGTTCAGTTTCTCTAAGACAAGAACATGAATACGTTACGAGCCTAGAAATTTCAAATTCCAAAATCACATCCAGAGAGTAGCAACATGGTAGCAACATATGTTTTGGAAATAAAAAAATCTCTTAATCAAAGATCCATATAAACCTTGCAAAAGAAACAACCTGACAAAATGAAGATGTGAGCACAATGTAGGTAGTCAATCCCTGCGCGAGCTGTTCTCCCCAGTGTTAGACGATGGCAAATTCATGGTCGGGATTGGACCCTATTCCTTGATTCTCTCGCCACACATGGCTGTCGGGATCTTCCCAACATTCGATGTCCATCACACCAAGTGATCCACCTTCAGTTGCAATGCTGTCATGTCCCTATCCAAGTTCTCCTTAGATGATTTACTTGTTTCCGGCCTAGATGAATCAGCAACGTTCTTCTTCTTCGAGAATATTAGAGGGTTTATGGGAAGCTTTGGCATTAGTGTGACATCATCATCTTTGAATTTGCAACCTGCTTCCACGCATAAGGCAGTGAAGAGTGAGGAGAAGCCTATGCAATTGTGGGTATTGACACAATCCCAGACGTATGCCATTATCGTACCCCCAAGATCGATGCTCATGTTCTTCTTGATCTTGTAGAGCAGCAACATACAGGACTGATGAACCTCACTATTCATTTTCACCAGGAGAAGCCGGGCAGCTATGAAACTGTACCACACATTCATGTCTTCACTCAAGTATTTCTTCTCAATGCTGGACCATTCTTGTGGCAGATTCCAGATAACTTTATCGCTATCATCACAGATTTCTCTTATGATGTCTTCCCATGAAGCGTTTTAAACAGCTTTCTCGGCGGCTTCGTACAAACTCGAGGGCTTCGGTGGGATCTTGTAGAACCTGTTGATCACATCTGCTGTAAGCTTAACGAATTGACCACGGAGGCAAACATCAAGACAATTCTTGTACTTCATGAGCGACAAGAACTCACATGCCATGGTTTGGTTTGCACGAGGCAGTTGGGAGATGAAGCTTACCCAGCCGTGCTCGTTCACGTAATCCTTGTAGGGCTTTTCCAGTCTCAACCCTCTCTCTAGTATGAGGCTCCTGCTAATGAATTCTTTTTACACAGTTATTGCCTCATGACAGTCCACCTCTGTCGTCGGTATTGGATTGTTCGAGGGGACAATATGAGACCCGTGGTGATGCTCCTCCTTCTCACTGACTCTGGCATTTTTCCTTGAGTTTTGGTTGTTGGTCTTCTGCTTGGGTGCACTTTTTTGGGGGGCCATACCTGGTAAAATAAATGTGTTATGGTACGTAATGCTCCAATAAAATGTTAACACAAGCCAAATTTGCATCCAGAAAGTCAGCACATGGAAAATAAGAAAAATGGGTAGACAGAATATTAACGGAAGCAGGAAAACATTCTCCATCCAGAATAACCTCACATGAAATTTTTTTATCCAGAATACACAATCAGATTTTTCCCATAATCATGTTTTTTCACAATCAGAATACACAATCCGGTTTTTTTCACAATTACTCCCGCATTTCAAAAACAAAAGCACATGGAAAATAAGAAAACTAGGTGGACAGAATATTAACACAAGCACAAAAAAAATCTCCATCCAGAATAACCTCACATGAAAATTTTTGGTCCACAATACAATAAGGTTTTATCAAAAATTAGTTTTTTTTTCAGAATCAGAATAAACAATAAGGTTTGTACACAATTACTCCCGCATTTCCAAAACAAAAGCACAATAAGCTTTTTCACAATAAGGCATTGTTATGAAATAAAACCTAAAGCATACTAAAATTGTAGGCAGTCCCTAGGAAACCAAACACGAGTGGGTATCCGCTTACCTAATTCGGACAATGGTTTGTTGACGAAAGGTGCTTGGAGTGCGGATGGTGGTTGGCGGATAGAGCTTGGCCGATGGAGCTTGGCGGACAGTAGCTCGGTGGAAGGTGTTTGGACGGTGGATGGTAGATTGACCAAGGATAGAGCCTACAGTGGAAGGGACAGAGCTCAGCGGAGGTGGAATTGAGCGGGGACGGTGGAGAGAGCAAGAACGGTGGAGAGAGCGGGGATGGCAACGGGAGCGGGGATGGTAGAGGGAGCGGCGACAGGGTTTGCTGGTGGAGGAAGCGGGGAATGTGGAGGGAGCTTTGCAGAAGGAAGGTGTTAGGGTATTGGGTTGAGTGACCAATTTTACACAGACATCGCACTAAGTGTACAAATAAATGGGCTGAATTTTACACCCAATTGGGATGAATTTTACAAACACATGGGCTAAAAGGTGTTAAATGTATTGGGATCCACAGATTGAGGCTCGAGCCCTTAGCTTCGAGGTTCAATGCAAGTGGTTCGAGGGCTCGGGGGGCTCGAGTAGCTCGAGGGGCTCGAGGGGCTCGAGGGGTTCGAGGGGTTCGAGGGGTTTGAGGGGATGGAGGGGTTTGAGGGGATGGAGAGGCTTGATGGTTCGAGGGCTCGAGGGGTTCGAGGGTCTCGAGGGGTTCAAGGGGCCCAAGGGGTTCGAGAGGCCCGAGGGGTTCGAGAGCTCGAGGGACTTGAGGGGTTCAAGGGGTTTGAGGGGTTCAAGAGGTTTGAAGGGTTTGAGAGCTCAAGGGGTTCGGGGGGCTCGAGGGGTTTGAGAGCTCGAGTGGCTAGAGGGGCTCGAGGGGCCAAGGTGAAAGAGGTTCGAGGGATCGAGGGGTTTGAGAGCATGAGGGGCTCGAGGGGTTTGAGAGCTCAAGGGGCTCGAGGGGTTCGAGAGCTCGAGGGGCTCGAGGGGCTCGAGGGGTTCGGGGGCTCGAGTGGCTGGAGGGGCTCGAGGAGTTCGAGGGTTCGAGGGCTCAAGGAGTTCAAGGGTTCAAGGGCTCGAGGAGTTCGAGGGTTCGAGGGCTCGAGTGGTTCGAGAGCTCGAGGGGTCTGAGGGGCTCGAGGGTTTAGAGAGCTCGAGTGGCTAGAGGGGCTCGAGGGGCCAAGGTGAAAGAGGTTTGAGGGCTCGAGGGGTTCCAGGGGCTTGGGGATGTGATGGTGTTATAGTAAATCATGATTGATTTTAATGATTCTGAAGAAGTGATGTTGACTAGGCCAGAGTGTTAGTAGGACTCTATTTCATTTTGTATTCTATTTATTCCTGTCAACAATAGATCATTTTCTAATATTGTTATATTATTGTTAGAGTAAATCATGTTTCTGATCAGATCTTGATTGATTCTGGCCAAGTCATGGTTACTAAGCTAGAGTTCTACTCATATTATGTTTCCTTATTGTACTCTATATATTCTTGTTAACAATACAATAATTGATTACGGCGACTCAAATACAGTCTTCCTGTCGCCTCTTACTTACTGAAGCGACTCAAATACAGTTTTCCTCAAGTGCAATTAAGTGAGGCTACAAGTAAGCGAGACACATAAACTTGTTTGTATTGACTTATACTAATTCATGGTTAGACTCTATTTTTCTACTTGTTCTATGTGTAAAAGTAATAGTATAAAACACTAAATACACAATTCTTGATACGAGCGATTTTCACGAAGTAGTATACAAAATACTGAACCTAACTCAACT
This sequence comes from Rubia yunnanensis, assembly GCA_037428765.1. NCBI lineage: Eukaryota > Viridiplantae > Streptophyta > Magnoliopsida > Gentianales > Rubiaceae > Rubia > Rubia yunnanensis. The sequence continues at coordinate 23,820,472 of CM075066.1, forward strand.
CATGAAAATGACCAATTTGGCCAACAGAAGCAGCAAGAATGGTCTAATTAAACTCTAAGTAGACTTCTATTCTAAGTAGACTTTTGCTCTAAGTAGACTTTTGCTTAACCAAATTGGACTGCCGCAAATTACCTTTTTGTAGAAAGTCTCCAAAATTAATTTTGAGCCAACACATAGTAAAAGATGTTTTTTGCAATTTTAGGTTTTGAGGAAGCTAATACATATCACTCCCATTCATATAAGTTAATGTTTTTTTAAAAAACATTTGAAAGTATAAAACACTAAAATGGCCCAACAAAGCATCATTTACCTTCCCTCCCAAAGTTTCCCTATTCCCTCCATAACCTTAGCCCCAAATTTTTGTACCTCTCCCACCCCAACACCTCTACCGATTTCCCTCTTCCCTCTATAACCTTAACCCCAAATTTTCCTCTTTCCACCATAACCCTCTACCGATTTTTCCCAATCATATTGTCCATCCCTTTACCATTTCTGTCGCGACCCAATCTCGGTCGTGATTCTGCTTCCCAATTTTGATCGCGATTCTGCTTCCCAATTTTGGTCACGATTCTCGTTGCAATTTTGGTCCAGTAAAGCGGGTTCAAAGCCGGCCGATAGCAAAATACATAGCCGAGAGTGAGTACCAATAAGGTATGGGTGATTGGTAGTTTGCATCTTTCCCGGGCTTAATGAATAGCTATATTTTGGTGGGTTTCTTAGTTTGTGAGTTTGTGTTTTAATTTCTTGGGTTACTAGTGTGGGTAGTTTTTCATGTGGATAGATTATATGTTTGCTAATAATTTTAGATTTTTGCCTACCCTGTGTTTGCCCCTATACAAATTTTTGCCTACCCTATTTTTGCCCCTATACAATATGTTCTCGGTTGGTTGTTAGTGGATATCCATCTTTGGATGTGTTATATTAAGATTTCATTTTTTTTATTGACTCATACAAGCAATTGAATGGCGAAGCTGAGAAAGAAATTGTTTGACTCCGGCGGTACAAAAGTTGTTGAATACAATTGTGTTACCCCTCCAAAAGATGACAATTGTGATGTCAATAACGAGGAAGTGGATGATGCACCCAAATATTACTCGGGATCTGAATATTCGGGGGAGGAAGAAGAAACTATGTTAAAAGATGACATGAGTGGGAGCTTTGATAAGTTTGAGATTAAAGACTATTGTAAGCGTAGAGGCACAGCCACGTGCAAGTCCGTGTTGCTAGCGAAGCAAAAGAAGCCCCTTAAAATATTCTTCGATGATGACTGCGAACCTCTAGTTATGCGCACCCGATGGTCGATGTATGTTGGCTATGCCTTCCAACGAAGAATCCACTTCAGGACGTGGCATAATTGGAAATCAGTCCCAGACCATGTAAAGAAAGATGTATGGGAAGACATTCTTGTAAGTGTGTTCTAATCCTCCATTTTCATCAGTTCATGTCAACTTCATTACATTTTGCACTAACAACTTGTATCTTTGTCCACTAGATTAGCTAGGAAATACAAACCAAAATGAAGTTTAATGAAATGAATAAGTTCCAAAATAAATGGACAGCTTATGCAGGTGAAAAGTGGAGGAATTGGAAGACTAAGGTGGCTCACAAGTACATCGTGCAAAAAAAACCCGGGTTCTTGTGCATGGAGAGATTATCGTTGGATGGACAAAAATGAATGGGAGCTATTTGTGAAACACATATCAACCCCTAAATTCAAGGTAATTCCTTGAAAATTATTAATCTCTAGTCATTACTTTGTGAGCATTTTACAAATTGATGGACAAATAGGCATTAAGTGACGCAGCAAAAGTAAGTACCTCACAGAATAAGTACATCCACCACACGGGCAGTGGGGGGAATTATAGGGTTGCAATAGAACTCGAGAAGAGGAAAAGAAAGGCTAAAATTGATGAGTTTTTGGATGAAGGTTAGAGTGTAGAAGAAGCAGAGGCTTTAGTTCAAATCATGAATTTCAAACTGGACCGCTCGGAGGTGTTCTTTGAAGCTAACTGGGACAAGAAATTATCGACCTACACCAACGACTCCGTTAAAAGAGAAGCCCCCACTATTGTGAGCATAATTCATAATTGATTCTATCTCTATTAATATTCTCAGATGGAATGCATAGTAATCGCTGGCATATGTTTTGTTTCCCAGAAAACATACAAGGAAAAGAAGATATTACCGTTCAAGCAAAGGGTATGAAGGATCATGGGGGTCGTTGGAGAGGTTGCACTGTAACGTCCAAGGTGAATGAGGCCCTACCGCATATGGCTGTGAACCATTATGCATCTAGTCGATGTGGGAGCACAAACACAAAAGCATTTGAGGAAATCTCAAATTCAAACAAACTACCAATAGATGTAATCGAGCTCAAGGAAAGATTTTTTCCCTTATTTGAGGCCCAAACAAATTGGCTAGCTGGACAATTGTGTAAACCTATTCCCCCAAACTTGGATGCCCGCAATCTCCTTGCTACATCTTCCAACCCCGCGAATAAGGACAACTGGGTATTCATTTCTTCAGCATCTGGATGTAGTGACCCACAAGGAACCGTAGCAGATGACAAGGTATTCCATACCATGAACCTCATCGTTAGCTCCTTTCTTTCTCTGTGATTGTTAGTTTTTGGATTTCAATTTCCTGTCAAAATGATTTTGTGGGGATACATTTACTACTATTACGTTCATTTTAGATGTTGGTGTTTGGGCCTAGTTATATCTTCATCTTGTTCCTTCCCCCGCAAACTGAGAAAATGTCTCTTTGCCAATATAGTTTTATTTGAGAGACAGTTCATGGAAGATCAACATTGAAAGCTACAGCACAATCTAGCTCTCAGTCTCAGCTGAAAACTGAAAGCTACAGCGTGCTGCAGCCTTCAACATCTACATGTAGAATTCATTTCTTGTTATAATCTATCGATTGCACTTATGAAATTATTTAATTTTCTTTTCTTAATAACACTTACTTATTGTCAAACCAATGTATTTCCCCAATCTCTGAATTTATTTCTCAGAAAGGAAAAAAATGCTACCTATATGTTTTGAACCATAATGGAGAATGGGATGTAGCTGCATTTGGTATCTTGTTTCCAAAGGACACGGAAATGGACTTACCCATCAAGTGGGAGTGAGTAAAGCTTCATGGACCTGTGATCATTCCCAAGGCACCTTTGCCGATTGAACACGAAGAATTTGAGTTTGTTATTGAGGCCATTGGATATATCATTCTATGGTCGGGAAAGCTGATAAGTGTCATTGGGAAAATGGATGATGAGGTGTGATAATTGTATTATTATTCTTATCAAATCATATATATCTTTCTAGATATTACTAAAACATAGTATGTTGTTCATCTGCTTACGTAGGAGAATGAGCAGCAACTTCCTCGGCAAGAATTGGTAGTTGATGAAGATGGAAGTCCTCAAATAAACCTCACACCAAAATTTTCCAAGGACACTACACTGGTTAAAAAAATAAGCATATTAACTGGCTATGACATCCAGATACATATTATTAACACACTCTCCCTTATAAGAGGCGGTGGCTAAGGAAGATACTCTGCATGGAGAGGTGGTCGCTCGATCGGTAAAAGGAGAGGTACATACCCCCAGACTATTTCATTCCGACTGATTGTTTTCCAATGCATGACTAAAATTTTACCCATTAGCAAGTTGTAAAAGAAAATACTACATCAACGGAGAATGCGCAACCAAATCCTCCCATGTCGATTTCTAACTAGTACATTTTTATGAGAACTCATTTTAGCCTTTATAATATAATCCACTTCTGAATTATATTCAAATACTGGTCAACTAACATTATTAGATTATCAATGTAATTAGGGGGTCACAGAAGACCAAGAATGCATAGCTGCTGTTCAACAGATTAATGATGCTTCAAGGCTATCTACACAAATATGTGGACCAAACAAAGTCTTCCGCATCAATTTCAACGCGGGGGTGTTTGGATCAAAATAAGTTTACACAGCCATATTTACTGACAAGCTAAGGCTGTTCATGAGCAGCTTGGACGTAAAAGAAGAAATGGAGTGGATCAGTGGGTGCCAACTTGATATATAGGCATTGTAAGAATTGCATGGTTACATTATTTATAGATAGATGTATCATTATATTTGTTTCACTTACAATATTATTTTGCCAGATACCTTTGTGATGGGGTTATTCATAGAGGCCACGTCCAGTTTATTCCGTCCTCTTCAAATTCAATGGCTCAAAAGGCAAATCAAAGGGTCGAATTGACTGCGGACGAGGTTTTGGCTATCATGTGCCGCACTCAAGCGAGGATGTACGTCTTCCCGTACAATCAAGAGTAAGTTCCATTTGTTTTCTGAGTTTCTAGACCCGACCACATAGGAGCAATAGCAACCATATGCTGTGATTTTATTTTCAAAATATATTTTAAGCATTTTGGTGTTTCCTTTTTTTATAGGGACCATTGGTTTTTGCTCATTTTCGTACTGGAAATTGATCGAGTATATTGCATCAATTCAATGACTGGGAGAATTTGCAAAAGAAATAGTTCATGCCTTAAATTGATTCATTTGCAAGTGGAACACATTCATATCATTCCTTCAACTTCAATGTTTTACAAAAATGTTTGTTCACGTAAATGTGTTCTTGTACGTTTCTCACTTTCTTGGCTCGATTATTTATAATTAATGTTAGTCAATATATTTTCATATATTGTGTGATCCCCAAATTCTAAAAATTATTTTTTATATATTGACATAAAAAATATCAATATAGGATAAAAAATATCATAAATGAGCAAAATCAAGAATCTCACTACCTGGGTTTGGAAACTTCAATCAATTGTTCCCAAGAGATTAACTTAGGTACTAGAATCAATACTAATAAAAAACAACGAACCAAACATAATCAAAGATAAAACAAGATAAAAAAAGGTAGAAAAACTTGAGTTCTTGCTGTTGAAAATCGGGGAAGAGAAGAAGTGAGGAAAGAGAAAAGGATAACTGTTATTTATGGTACAAGAAAAAGGAAAAAAGGATTCTGGCCACTCGTCCATCGCGAGTCGCGACAGGTTCATCGCGACTCGCGGTGGGCACCCAGAAAATAGAATATATTTCATTCTTCTTCTTTCCTTCTAGCCTTCACTCCATTTCACTTTTCTCCAACTCTTCAAGTCTTCAAAACATGGTCTTCATGGTCTTCAATGGCCTCCAATCTTCAAGTCTCAATGTTTTTGCCTCATCTAACAAAATCCTCTTAGAAAAGGCAAAAGAATGTAAAAGTCGTTTTTACCTCTCACAAGGGAATTTCAAGGTAAAACACAAGCTCTAGATGACAAAAGAGCACAAAAGTAATCCCAGAAAGTCCCAAAATATGCATATAGAATGGACACATCACCAAACTAGGTATATGACCCACCATTAGAAAAAAATGCCGTTGACAAAAACTAGTCATAAGAAGAATCAGGTTAGCCTTGAATAGGTAGGATTAGACAAAAGCGACAAAACAATCCAGGGCACACTAGAAAGCCTTGAACATGCAGTATTGGATGTAAGCGGCGAAGAAAACTAGGTTTAGTCACATAATATCAATACATCGCAATTAAATCATCATAACTATGGTACATTTACAACCAGGTACGCAAGACACACCTCGCGCAATATAAAATTATATTCACGTAATACTTAGAGAACATATTTCAACAAAAAAGAGTATGAGCTCAAAATATTAGAGCTGTAGCAAAATAATATAAACTTTGCATAATCCAAGATGCTTATCATTGTAGAAACATATCCCCAAACTAGAAGAAGTAGGCCTTTTGTAGAAACAGACATATGACTACTATACATTAAACCAAAATTGGTTAAGTGGGAACAATGTTCTAGTTCTCACAATACTAGCTCTAAAATGATTATGATACAACCTGGTTGAGCTCAAAACCTCCAAACATAAAACTCGATAATATCTAAAAACTTTGAATTATGCGCAATACAATCAGATCATGATAAACACACAAAAACTAAATAGTCCTTACATAACTTTCCAAGAAATCGGAGAATAGATTTTCCCCCCATTCTTGTGTTAGTAGTTCCCCTAGGAACACCACTATTATAACAGTTTGATGATATAAGTATCAATAACAAGATAGCTACGCTCAAAACGTTGGACCAGTCTAAAGAAAGTACAGGAGCTTGCTGGGGTTATAACCACTACCTGTAGTATATATCCCCCACTTTCAACTATCATTTGGGGTGGATCTGGGCAATGAAACCCACATTAGTTCTCCTTCGTGCCCATTCAACGGTTTTGAAATGACGCTATAGAACCACCACCCCTCCCCCTTCACATTTGTTAACCTCACTAGCCGATCTTGTCAAAAGACAACAAATATAAATAAACAAACCTTTTAACATTAAGTGTACATAATTTACAATATCACTTAAACATATCTCACCAAAAATATGAAGATCCTTTATGAAAGCTTGATAAAGTCTCCATCCATATCAATAAACAAAACCACACTATGTATAACCACCCATTGCAACCCAAAACTCATTTAAACACTCTGTCATATTTCTTATCCTCGTGCATTTAAAAATGTTGGGATAGAACCCCTTATATAGGCAAAACAAACCTATGGAATCAAATAATTATTAAAGCACCCCCACGATCCCTGAAAAAAATAGTCTGCGGAAAGTGGCTTGGAAAACCAAAACAACTTATTTCGAAAAAGTCAAATGTAGCATTTTTATCTGCATATACTGGCCATTATAAGCCAAAAAATTAAGCACAATAAAGGGAGGGAAATTACAGCCTCGTGAACTAACCAGCTCAAGGGTGCTGCAAACTCCCACCTCAAACCCCATAAATCACAAAACATTGTTTATATACAAACCATATAAAGCAAATACGTGTAATGGAAACCAAGATGCAAATACAGCAATGTAATTGGCCATGACTTCAGATATGCATGGGACACCACTAGCCAATGACACAAGTGAGCAACCAGCAATGCCTCACACGAACATTGTGAAATGTATCCCAGGATTACTGGTTTACAAAAACAACATATTATATATAAACACCAGATAACCACTTTTTTTGACAAAACTTTGCAAATGAAACATACCAAAAAAGTCTAATCTTCTTTCTCAACACTGGAACACCCAGCACTATCAGAAGCCAACCTCTCACCAATCTCTCTGGGCATATGAGTATGTCCAAAAATATTGTTAAATCATATCCTAGTGACCTGTCTCCCCTCGGGGTCATTAATCGTAGCTAATTAACCCGAGCGGAGGATGGTGGTAAATAGATAAGCATTTATAGTTTTGCACCATGTTCTTACTGCTACGCTACCTATGAGGTAGTTAGCTGTAAGCCCTAGGTTTTTCCACAGAGATGCTAGGTATAAATATTAATCAAAACACAACCTCGTACAAGTCATCAATCTGTACGAGTGAAAGGAATACCTAATAAAGCAAACATGCAGATTCAAATGGTGGACTAATAAGGTATGATATGATATGAAACCTGGGTAGACTAAGGCTATATTTATAGTAGTATGAGTGTAGGCCTAAAAACAGGCCAAAATAGGGTAAACCCTAGCTCAACCGCCGCTCGGCGATGGCCATCATTGATGGTGTGGCCCGTGGTCTATCCTTGGCGCAGGGTGCGAGATCTGGCATAGGTCATGCCCATTTGCTGCATGACGTAGATCTTCAAATGGTGCGGGATGCGGATCCTGGCGTGGGTCATGATGATTCTCTGGCACAGGCAGCATCGTATGGTTGGGGGCACCATTGGAGTGCTAAAATGGGGGCTTCTGATCCACGCTCATGGATAGTGGCGTGAGCCGTGGTCAGGAAAGGTGCTCCATTCAGAAATCTTGGTGTGGGCCGTGTGATTTCCCACACCCCACCGGCTGATCTTGGAAACTTGGATATGGAACAACATGAGATGTAAAAAATGGGACGTCCTGGGCCCATACTTAGCCGTGTAGAGTGGGACTCAGTCTCATCCTTGCGGCCTATGGCATCTAGCGCGGATTGCACCATAGCCTCATGCTGGTATTTTTGGCACAGGGCAGCTCCTTTGGCGCTGGCCATTGGTACCAACCATGAACGTCCAGCGCCAACCCGTCTGTGCCTCAGCCGACTGAACTAGTTTCCTTCGCTATGGGTGAACTGTTAGTTTGATTTAAGAGCTTTAGTAGTCAATTTTGTAGTACTCGAGCAGACGAATCCAAAGGAACTAGCCTTGAAGGCTAATTCTTCTGGGATCATTCTCAGACTTAAGCACAACTCATCGGACCACGATTCACCATTTCTTCGTTGGCCGCTTTGAACTTTGTTGCCACCTATATTTGGCTACAATCTCCTTTTGTCATACATTGTTTCTTGTGGACTTTTTCTACTACCATTGTAGTGTGAATGTCCTTCGTCTCTTCTACCGTCCTTGTGAGCGGCCTTCAATATCTTCTACTACCCTTACGAATGGCCTTCACATAGAATATAAAAAAATAACCACGAGAAACCTACTAAAGATGATCGCATAGAAGATCAAGGAGCCCGTGGATACAAGATGTCCATTAGTACCAATTAAGTCTACAAAATGCAGGATTTAGAGAAGAAAACAAAACATGACTGTTCACGTAAACTCAACTAATACTCGCAATCCAGCAAATTAAACTAGCTAAAAAGTTTACCAAATGCAATGGTTAACGCACACATAATGAAGCAGATCAGACTCCCCACACTTAACCCTTTAGTAGTCCTCGTGTAAACAAAAACAAGACAAAGAATCAAGCGAAATGTATCGTGCGTGCATAAGTTAACCGAGGCATTCAACTTATTCATATATATATTACCTTATTTCCCCCAAAAGAGTTAGAATCTCACTACTCACACTACATGAAAAACATAAGCAATCTAACCACCCAAAAGTAAAATGTGGAAAAATATAAGCCAAAAAGATAAGTGTCAAGGTAGCTTACTTTTCCAAAAATGATCCCAAAGCAATCAAAGAGTCATCTAAAACAATCTACCGCAGAAGCATGCATCATCAACCTAGTTTTTTGTTTTCTTTCCATTTCACTTATTTTGACTAGGAGGCCTTTCGGGTTTTCATCCTAGCTTTAATACACAAAGGGTACTCACTTATCACCTTTTTCCCCATGGCCTAGCCTCTCATTTTTACCTAGGTATTTTGTCCTATCCGGGCTTTACCTAATGTTACCCAAGTTGGCCTTTTGGGTTTTTGACTTGTCCGGGTTTTTATATATTTTTTTTCATTTTTCAAGTTTTCCAATTTTTATGTTGTAACACAAAATTTCCCCAAAAGTGGGCTTCATGCTACAAAAGATAAGATCAAACATAAAAAACACACCACCAATAACTTCCGAAAACATCCCAAAACACTACAAAAGGTTCTCTCACACCAAAAATAACAAAGAGTTCAATGAGGGAAAGAAAAAAATGGAAAAGATACTCATGCAGAAATCCAAAGCAGTAGAACATAGGTTAAAGGAAATACTAGCAAAGGGGATACCACAATAATAAATTTTCCAATTCCTTCCCACACATAATTTTTCGCATAGTTTCCAAAGCAAGGAACCAAGGTGAAAGAAAGGTTAAAATCATGATGAAAAATCAATCCCTCCTGTGACGTCTGGCTCCCGGTCCTTTCCCGTGCGGAGGATCCATGTAGCGCTCCCCTATGCCAGCACTCCTCAACCTTTCACTGATATCCATAAGTCCCTCCTAGAGAGCTCTCATACTTTCCATCAGATAATGTAGCTAACCATCAACTCTATCAAATCTATCAACCATGTACCAGTGATGATCGTCCAACTGAGCTCTGGCTGTTGCCGAATCCTGTCTAACCCCAAAGATTGATTTCTCCAAGGATCATGCCCAATTCAGTCGGGGCTGTGAGGTGGCTCTGTCCAAATATGATAATAAGAGGTAGACTAAAATCCTTGCGACTCGTGCTCTCGAAAAGGAATATAATGCGGATGCTGCTATGAGTGAGCTCCCTAATGATAATTGCTTGTATGATTGCTTGTTAGGGTTGGGAGAAAGTAGATAATTTTCCCCTCTTTTAATGTGGAATCCAAGAGCATGAGTTAGAGCTTCTAAATGATGTTTATGTGTTGATAATTGCTAGATGAATGTGATGATGTTGAACTCATTGTCATGTTTGATTTAGGTAGCAAATGAGACTAGTCTATGAATGTTGATCATTCTTGACTAATCATGTGTAAATGCATGAATTGGTTAAATGCTTAGACACTGTGTAGTGTTTATAAATGTTACCAAGCTTGTTGATTCTTCATGCTCAATGGCATGAATGGGATACTTTTAGTCGTGTTTCAACTAAGGGAGTCATTGGTGAGGTTTGGCAAGAGATGTTGAATTCAATCTTGCAAAATACTATCTATGAAGGATAGAATATTTATCTTCACAACAAGTAGCTAAAGAAATGAATAGATTGTTTCACTCGTTCTTGAAGCTTTTGTTATTTAGCATTCATGTGTTCTTAATGCTATGTTTTACTTCATTTATGCCATAGGGTGTTTGAGAAGAAGAAGTGTTTGTACGATTAAAGTGTTAGGGTGTTAGAAAAGTGACAAATTCCTTAGCTCTTTGGCATGAAAATCCAAGAATATGGACTTAGAAATTCTCATGTATAATGTGTTGTGATTCTTCTTAGATAAGTATGTTAATGTGGATTGTTCTCATATTTATCCTATATATGCAATGAAAGGTTGAATCTTAAATGTGGTTTGCTCTAGGTTTAGCCTCATGAATGCTATGTTTGGTAAAATGGCTATGTCTTTGGTAGAAGGCTTGTTGTTATCAAATCTATGGTCCTTTGTGTGAAATGCCATTGATGAAATACCTTTTTGGTGTGGTTTTCTTAGAGTGATTGCCAACGAGGTTTGCAAATGGTCGTTGTTTGTCTTTGCAAATTACTATTAAGAAGGAATGAATGTTGATCTTTGAATGGGAAGTGATTTTTTTTAAAATCAAACACCCTTAGGTGGGGGATATTTTATAAAGGTTCCCCAAACCTGTTAAAAAATGTTATACATAATGGCAACTGAATTGCCCCAAGATGTTAATCTAAAGTTTAAATCTATAAGGATTTGTAGCTAGAACAGAGGGTTGGAAAAAAGGTAATTGCGATTCCAGAAAGAAGAATCTCCACCCCATGTGTTAATTCTTCCATCCGGCCAGGCAGCACCTTTTAATACATTGAGATTAGTTAACTGAAAAAACAAAAGATCCGTAAAGGGGTTCGAGCATGCTTGCATTGGGTCCAAAATCCGTGAGGGCGATCACTTGTTAACCAAAGAAAGTGATCGAGCATGCTTGCATAGAGTCCAAAATCCGAGAGTATAGGGATGTGGTGCAGATGACCGTAATACACCCAATTTCTTGTAATACGACCTGTGGCAAAACAGAGAAAACAGTAGTCTCTATTCTAATTTATGGTATGCAGATTGTTTGTATGAGTAGAAAGCTCATGAAAGTGTCATAAGATGATAACTGAAATGGCAAAAAAATCATGTACCAACTCTAATCACAGGTAGGCCACTTCTGTCAAGTGCTAAAAGTCCTCTAAGGAAAGGGGGGCTGACTGGATGTCTATATCGCCATGAAGCTTTTTTTCTAGAGCATATTTAGCAAGATAATCAGCTGCACTATTTGCCTCCCTATAAATGTGATGAATTGGGTATTTAAGATGTTTAGAGTTAAGAGAACTACAGATGGAAAAAGTTCTCCAAGGGGAGCTCTTGGGATTTTGAATACCCTGGATAGCTATTAAACAATCTGATTCCACCACACAAGTAGATATATCCAATTCTGAACATAATTCATATCCATGTAGAATAGAGAGTAATTCAGCATGTAGAGGGGATGGAGATTGGAATGTTTTAGCTCTCATTATAACCACATTCCCAGTCCAGTCTCTAACTATCACAGCCGAAAAAGAAGAACCACTTCTATTCCATGTGGCATCAGTATTAATCTTATATCCTGATTGTGGCTTCTTCCATTTTACAGCAGTTAAAGATTTTTTCCTCTTTTGAAAAATTTGTGGGATAATATTTGCCTGAGTCCAGTACTTATGCTTGTCTACCCTACCAATTAGGTGATGGACAGTAAAGATGTGAAAAATCATGCCTTTAATCTCATTTAAGCAAGCAACTTGGGAGAAAGATTCATTTTCATAGATAATTCTGTTCCTTTTAATCCAAAGAAACCAAGTTGTGACAAGAAGGGCAGCAGTGGTAATGTTAGAGTGAATCTTGGATTCTGCCTTAAAAGAAAGATAATATTCAACTCTACCCTTGAAATTAGCAAAAACTGAATGTTGTAGATGTAAAAGGTCACTGACAGAATCCCATACAGCAATAGAGGAGGGGCTCGAATTGAAAAAATGATCCAAAGTATCTGTGTGGTTCAAGCAGAGTGGACATTTAGAGACTAAAAGGAAACCTAACCTACATAATATGTTATCAAAAGGAAGAATTCCATTCATAGCTCTCCACAATAGAACAGACATTTTCTTTGGGATGAAAAAAGACCAAACCTTAGAAAAATGTCTAATTTTTGCTTTCTTCTGCCCGAAAATGTTGTATGCTGACCGTATGGAAAATAATCCATCTGTGGTTGGAGTCCAAACAAGCTTATCCTCATGAGAGTGTTCCAGCTTAGCAGCCTGCAAAATGGCATATAAATTGGTAGCCAGATATGGCTCCAGCTTTGGAAGGAGATAAGCTTTGTTGTTTATAAAAAACCTGAGAGAAATATCCTCAAAGGGGATAATTCTCTCATGAGGCCACTTATAAAATAGAGCTCCTTCTCCTGTCCAATTAGAATTCCAGAAAGAGCAATCACCAAATCCATAAAGAACCTGAGAATAGCTATTTGCCTTAGCTGTGATATAGCATATTCTGGACCAAGTATGTGATTTTTTATAGGAAATAGGAAGCGACCATAATAAAGAAGTCCATTGGTTATTATTTTGTTGCAGTTTCCACCACAATTTACATGAGAAGGCATCCATAATAGCTTTTAAATCCCTAAAACCTATGCCATTTTCATCTATAGGTAAACTCATATTTTTCCAAGACCTCCATTTTTCCTATCAATGTTGTCAGCATTCCCCCCAAAAAAACTGGATGCTATTTTCTCCATTTTTTTTAAAACAATCCTTGGTGGACTCAAAACAGCGAAGATATGCATTGGGATTGAAATAAAACAGTGATTAATTAGTACTATCTTACCAGCAGTGGTGAGCCATCTATTCTTCCAGTTATTGATTGATTTCTCCATTCTTTCCAGTAGAGGTTTATAGTGTACCTGTAGATTTCGACTAGAAAAAATAGGGACTCCCAAATATTTGAATGGAAAAGAGCCTTTTTCCATTCCTAATAACCTCTTTATGGAGAGAACTGTTGATAATGGGGTTCTGTGGGAGACAAAAAAATTCAGATTTTGCAAAATTGACCTTTTGTCCAGTAGTCTGCTCATATGCAATCAAAAAAGTTTTAAACCTCTTCAAGTTTGTAGGTTTTGCATTAAGAAAAACTGCTATATCATCAGCATACATTAAGTGTGAAACAGGTGAACAGGACAGAGGAAGACCAAAATTTTGGAGATATCCTATGTTGAAAATTTTCTTTAAACCTCTAGAAAAAGCTTCTGAGAGTAGGTTATACAGAAAAGGTGAAAGGGGATCACCTTGTTTTATGCCTCTAGAGGATGCAAAAAAATGGGAGGTTACTCCATTAATTAAAACAGAAAAATGAGCAGCTGCTATGTTATGCATGATGATTTTAACAAAATTTCCATGAAATCCAAAATGAAGAAGTATAGAGTTTAGGAAAGACCAAGAGACTCTATCAAAAGCCTTTGGCATATCAAGTTTTACTATCAAATTTTGAACCTTTGATTTTCTGGACAAAATTCTGGTCATCTCCTGCATTTGGATTACATTATCAGTGATGTCCCTATCTTTGATGAATGCACTTTGCTCCGGAGAAATTAAAATTTGCATCAAAGGTTTGATCCTTTCCATTAGCATTTTTTAGAACACTTTATTAACAAAGTTTGATAGACTAATTGGTCTGAAATCAGAGAAGGAGGTAGGGATTGGTTTTTTGGGTATTAGGGTAAGCCAGGTGCTTGAAATAGCCTTTGGGATGTTTCCATTGCATATAAAGTCATTTGCAGCATCAAGCAAGTCATGTTTAATGGTTTCCCAAAAAGTGGTATAGAATTCACCAGAGAAACCATCAGATCCAGGGGCACTAGATTTGTTTAAATCAAAAACTGCATACTTGAGTTCCTGGATAGTGAAAAGTTGAAGAAGGAGTTGATTTTGTTCTTCGGTAATTACTTTAGGTATTTCCTTTAAAAAATAGTTAATGTAAGTTCCTGATTTTGGAGTGATATCCTCATTTAGTAATTCCTTAAAAAAATCGAACTCCTTCTTCTTTAATCAATTAAGGATCTGAAATCCAGTTCCCTAGTCCATCTTTGATTTTATTAATTCTTGATCTAGCTCTCCTTTCCCTAATGGTGTGGTGAAAATAACTGGTATTTGCATCACCATACTTAAGCCAATTTAACTTAGCCTTTTGCTTTAAGAAAATGTTTTTTTCTTTCTGAGATCTGATAAGTAAGACTTTTGACTTATTAAGTTCAGATAAATCTGATTCATCTTGAGATTGTTGAAAAATTATTTCCAGATCATTAACTTTAGCCTCAGCTTGAAGCAGATTTAGATTTACATTTCCATTGCTGTTTTTGTTCCATTCTTTAATTTCAGTCTTAAGCCTCTTAAGTTTATACACTAACCTGAACATCCCTTTTAAAGGAGATGATAAGTTCCAGTTTTTAACCACTAAATCCTGAAAATCATGTCTAGTAGACCACATATCCTGATATCTAAATGGCCTGGGCACCATTTCTTCAGAAGATTGAATACACAATAATAAAGGAGAGTGGTCAGATGTCATTCTATTTAACACTTGAATTGAACTGTTAAGGAATAATTCCAGCCAATCTAGATTGCTTATTCCCCTATCTAGTCTTTGGAACATGAGTTCCTTGCATTTATCTCTGAAATGATTATTGCACCATGTAAAAGAGTTTCCTACCGTGGAAATTTCATGCAAGTCCAGATTATTAATGAAATCATTAAACTGTTTCATACTTTTATTGGGGGTTGATTTTCTCCCCTTATATTCAGAAACTGAAGCTACCGTATTAAAATCACCAATGTATATGGAGGGTTCAGGGGGTGGTGTTCTTAAGTCATTCTAGAGGTTTTCCCTCATTTGTCTATTGACACTAGCATATATAAAGAAACGGTTCCAACTAACTGATGTTGAAGTTTCTGAGATCCTGGCTTGTAAGAATTGGTCTGATTCATTTAGACTGACTATACTAAAGGCTTGTTTCCATAAGATCTAGATTTTTGCATTTTGGGCAGGGAGTGCAAATTTGAAACCTAGCTCATGCATTAAAATATTTAGATTCTGTTTATCATGCCAAGGTTCAATCAGACAAAGAATATCAATCTTATGAGTCAAGTTAAGTGCTTTTAATCTATCCATTGATGTTCCATATCCTCTAACATTCCAAACTAATATGTTTCCTATGATGGTGTATTTAATCATTTAAAACCTGCTGGGATTGCTCTGTGTGAGGATCTAAGCTTCCTAAGTTTTGTAGTTGAGGCTTTACTATTGTTTCCTATTTTATCCTCACCTTTCTCCATAGTATCCATAGTATATTTGGTTTTAAGAGTACTGACCTTAGTCTGAGCACTTTTATCAACCTTTGTGTTCTGATCTGTAGAGGCTGGAGCATCCTCACCAGCCTGGGCAGCTTCAGGGAGAACAGGTGATTTGGTTGCTGAGATGAAAAGCTGATCTGAGTGACAGGCATCTTGTTTATGTCCAGGAGTGGATGGTCCCTCTATTGTGATTGAAATATTATCATTTGTTGTTGAGGGCACCACTAACTCGTGAGATTCCAAAGATTCATGGAAAACATCAACAGCTTCTCCCTCCTGTTTTTCTTCATTTAAAACATCTAGAGTTTGGAAAGCATTAGATATTGTGACAGTGTTTTTTAGTGTTAAATCTTCCAGATTAGGAGATGTTTCAGCCTGTTTATTTTTTTCTCCAGAAAGTAGCAGTGATTGGTTTAGAAATGTCATCCAAGGAGTAGAAAGAATCAGTTCTTTTCTTGTGGCTAACAGTAAAAGAGTTAAAATTATTTTCCTGATGGTAGCTTGAGGTATTTCTTTGGATTTGGAAATCAAGTTCCTTTTGAGACACAGTTAGATCTGAGGATCCCTCAGCATTTACTATCACTTTAGAATGTGGTTCAAACTTTTTCTGTGGTTCTACTTGTTCTGGGATTCTTCTTTCCTTTTTTCCATTTACTGTGTTTGTGTCAATGTACCTCTTCCTTAGCTCAGGGTGCAGAAAGTTACAATTATCCTGATTATGACCTATTATCCTGCAATGAGTACAATAAGTAGGAAGTTCCTCATATTCTATGGGGTAATCTGCTACTTTGTTACCTATTCCTACCACAATAGTTGAGGGGAGTTGAATGGGAAGTGATAACATTCCCCTTAGGTAACAAATGTGATAGAATGAGTGAATGGTTCAATGATCTACATGAGGTTTGGAAGTGGATATCAATTGCCCCCAAGGCTTTATCTTTTGTAGTTTTTATCCTTTTTTCTTAGTTTGTTTGATGATTAGCATAGTTACTGAACTTTGCTAGTTAGTTTATCTTTTAATTTCATAACATAGGACCAAAACCAACCAAAAGCCCCCATTTACTTTCTTTTATATATATATATATATATCTACTTCTAGCCTATTATGAACCTTATATGTTTAAACGCTTAAGAAAATCCCTCTTCTTCATGGACGGCCCAGATTTGCCACTATATACTCAATTGTATTAAGTAAGCATAAAGGGATTATAAATATTAACTTTGAGAGGTACGAAAATGACCTCCCAGTAGTAATCTTGATACATGCTGGGAAGGTGGCGGTGGCGCTATAGGGTGCTCTATAGGTGGTGGGATAGCATGAAGTTGAGGTGTCTGCTCATGTTCTTCCTGCTCATACTCCTCCTCGGACTCCTCATATCCTGGGTCGTACTCCCCCAAAACTGCCTCTAAACCTGCATCGGGTTTGATAATAAGATCTGACAATCTGAAGGGCTTGCTCAACTTGGTTTTCTCACATTGGGGGAGCCTCATGAATTTCCCTCCCTTGTATTTCCAGAAGATAGAACCACACTTTTTCTTTATAAGCCTCGCCTCTGCCATTACTGAAAGATTGAGCGTAAAGATCGAGCCAGGGTTGGCCATCATATTCTCACTCTCCCAAAGGTTGAAATACCGTGCCAATAGCGTAACCATTCCTCTCATCGATATCTTGCCGGTGCGAGCAGATGAGAAAGTGAGATCCATACTTCAATAGATAACCCTATCCACCAAGTTGGGGCAATATCTCCCCATGCACATAGACCATAGAAGAATCATGTAATCATCATCAGTGGAGGCGGTGGCCTCCCCATGGAAACTCACTATAACAAACAACCTGGCCACGTATCTAAGAGCATGATGCACTATGTCATTGTTCTTGCTCTTCTTTCCCCTTATCTGCCTGGTGATGGCACCCCAAACTTGAACTAAATTACAAGTGTTCGGCTCCATGTACCCGACACTTCTTATCGTTCTTTCCATTTAAAGATATTCCCCAACTGATAATATGTCAAGGTGCAGGGTTCATCTCCTAAGTTGAAAGTGATTAAGTATTATCCATGTCTATTTCGAAGCATCTCAATGGTAGCTAAGAGCTCCAGGGTATATCTAGTGAAGGTGGGGGAAGACATGGTGGGAAACTTCTTCATTCCTAACCTCCCTAGCAGAATGCGGACGGGTTTGAAAAGTTTGAGACTTTTGAGGGTCTCTTCATCTACAAACTTTGTCTCTAAGATTGGGTGCTCTATAATATACCTCCACCTTCTCCTATGGGCTTCAGTTAGGGTGATCAATCCCATATAGGGTGGCTCAATAGGCTCTCCCCTCTCCCTCTGTATATGAAGCATAATGCCCAAGAAATATGGCCAATAAACATAGGCAAAATATAGCACAATATTTTATCCAACCACCCTCAACACAGAATAGTATGTTCCAAGTAAATCTACCAACAACACTATTCACCAAAATTTCATAAGCATCCAAGCACAATCCCACAGTAAATACACCAATCTGATTCCTTCAAATAAGAGGGAGTTCAACCAATATTACCTCAAATGGATAGTGTGGTGGGATTCCCGCTTGATGTTTTTGCAGCACTTCTCATAGGGTAAGTCAAAGCAACTCCGATGTCTTGAAAAGAATTGAAAATTCAGTCCTCGGAGAAAAAACCAATTTGTGGCTGAAACTTCTACCAATAAACTGGTTATATTCATGTACTTTATTGGTTCTAGGCTTAGTGAGATGTGTAGAGCTTGGAAAGAGGAAAATTTTGATATATGGTAATGGGAAATTGGATGAAAAACGAGAGAGTTATGGCCAAAATAGTGGGATAGAGGGAGGAGAGGGTGGATAGGCTGAAGGTTAGTGTGGCAAAGAGATTTATGGGCACGAGGGTAAAAATAGGGGATTAGGCTGGTTAGGATTGGTTTGGGCAAGTGGGCGGTGTGGATCTTTAGGTTTGATTCATACCTATACTTGGTGCACACTAGTACATGTGTCGGTCTGTGCTATCCACATGTTGGCTTCGTGCCAGGTTCATGCTCTGTAAGTACATGGCGGCCATGCCAGCTTCATGCTGGCTGGATATGGTGAGAAGCATAGCCCTGTCCCAAACACCTGGGTACAAAGCCTAGCCTCGCACTAAGCACCTGGACACAGACCATCAGCCCGTCTTTCTCCAATGAATTCTCTTTGAATCTACATCCAAAGACATTAAAAGCCAGATTAGTACTGTTCCACACAAATGATAGATGACTAAAATTTCCTAAAAATTTCCACCAAAGATCAAAATCATCCCAAAAATTTTAAAATTTTCACCATCCTTGACACCACTGGTGAACGCATCACGATGGGTGGGTCGCCATATCATCCTAGGTTTACCTTTTACCTTTTGAGCAATGAACCAAGTGAACCCATTCTTCTCAAGCGTGGATATATTCTTATTCATTTTAGGGGTTGGAAGGGGCTTAGGAGTTTTTAATTCCTTAGCCTAGTTCTTTTCCTGCTGCACCTTAGACAAGAGATACCAAGGTGAAGTATCTTCGTTCAAATTAGAAGAAACATGCTTAACAATATAGTATTAAAAGATAGATCATTCACACAAGATAACAAATACGAAGTCTCAATGCTGGGAAACATATCTTTTTGGGAATTCTCAAAATTTTCTTTTTCAAACATCATGCAAATAAAACAAAACACAGATAAAAGCAATACTAGCTACTCTAGTAATGCGTTATGCCTTAGTTGACACTTAGACTGATAGCATCCCCGACAACGGCACCAAAATTTTGACATGCCTCTCTCCGAGGTCGTTAAGTGTAGTTAATTAACCCAGGCGTCAGTCAAAAGATAAGAATTTACAGTTCTGCACCCTGTTCTTACTGCTATGCTACCGATGGGGCAGTTAACGATAAGCCCTGGGTTTGTCCACAGAGATGCTAGGTCTAAATATCAACCAAAACACAACCTCGTACGGGTCGTCAATCCGTACAAGTGAAGGAATAGCTAGTAAAGCTAACATACAAAGGGGGGGTTGGTTTTTTCACACTAACAACTACGAAACATAAAATTAAAGAGTAAAGTAAGCTATTTAACTAAGAACTTGGGGAATCATTGAGAAACACAGTCAATCTAATGCTTCTATCCTTGATTCATTAACATAAATACTTAGGCAAACATAATAGAATGTTCGTAATACGTGGTGTGGCCGATGACATACACTTCCCCGTCCCTGTTACGACAGTGCACTTGTAACCCTCCATCGACAGTGTTATCATAATTAGAGAAGTATAACAAGGTGTAACCGTTGTTATAGGTCTGTTTCTCCCCCGTGTGATTACGCCCCCAACTTCAACCACGAATGCACCACTTCTTAATGGTCCTATCAATAAGACCAAAGGGTCGTTGACACCTTCTCTATGATCTAAGGTCTCCCAGACCCTAGTTTTCTACTATTCACTATCTCTACTAGGAACCTATCGGACAACTTTACGATGTTAGCTAAGACTGGTGCGATAGCAAATAAGTCAGAGCATTATCGAATCCCCCGCACACGAACACGTTCTCCCTTCCCCATTCTAACATCTAGGTTTGTTTTTCCAAGTGGGCATTGATATTTTCACCATACATGAATATAGCCCAAAGTGTGTGCTTATATGTGGTGTACTATTTAGGCAATTCAAACAATCAAGAACAGTTGTAATAATATCATGAACACAAAATTAGGATGAACTAAAGAATCTCAAAAAGTAAATAAATTAGATCATGCTCCTAAAATTTATCCCCAGGCTATAAAAACTACTCCCAAAACATGGAATTCAAATAAAGATTTGAATTCCACATCTTAAGATCAAAGCAAAAGAAATAAAAGAAAAGGAGAGAGTTCTCTCCTAGCTACAAAGATAAACTACTAATGATAAGGTATGATATAATATGAAACCATAGTAGACTAAGGCTATATTTATAGTAGTAGGTGATTGAGCCTAAAAATATGCCCAAAATAGGCCAAATTGGGGTAAACCCTAGCTCAGCCTCCTCACGGTGCGGGTCATCACGGATGGTGCGGCCTGTGGCATGTTCTTGGCGCTGGGAGTGAGATCTGGCATGGTTCGTGCCTCTTCATGTGGCAAAGGGCACCCATTCAGATGTGTGGCACAGATCTTCAAATGGCATGGGACGATAAGCCTGGCACAGGTCATGACGATCCTCGGGCGCTGTTCACATCATATGGTGCGGGGCACTATTAGGGTGCTGAAATAGGGCCTTCTGATCCGCACCCATAGCTAGTATTATGGGCTGTGGGCAGGAAAGGTGCTCCGCTCAGAAATCCTAACGCAGGCCATGTGATTTCCCACAGCCAGCTGGCTGGTTTTGGCATCTTAGATATGGAACAGCGTGAGACGTAAAAAATGGGACGTCATACGCCCATTCTTAGCAATGTGGAGTGAGACTTAGCCTCGTGCTTGTGGCTCATGGCATCTGGCTTGGGTTACAGGGCAGCTCCTTTGGCGTGGGCCATTGGTGCCAACCATGAATAGCCTGCGCCGACACGTTTGTGCCTCGGCCAACTAAATTAGTTTCCTTCGCTACGGGTGAACCGTTAGTCTGATTTGAGAGTATTAGTAGTCAATTTTTTAGTGCTTGAGAAGACAAGTCCATTGGAACCAGCTTTGAAGGCTAATTCTTCTTGGATAGCTCTCAAACCTAAGCACAACGCATCGGACCACGATTCACTGTTTCTTTGTTGGCCGCTTTGAATTTTGTTGTCGCCTATCTTTGGATTCAATCTCATTCTACCACACATTGATGCTCTAGGCCTTCGTCTACTACCATTCTAGTGTGAATGGCCTTTGTCTCTTCTACCGTCATTGCGAATGACCTATAATATCTTCTACTGCCCTTAAGAAGGGCCTTCATATAGAATGTAAACAAAAAGTAACCACGGGCGACCTACTAAAGATGATCACAAGGAATATCAATGAGTTCATGGATACAAAATGTCCATTAGTAAAAATTAAGTCTACAAAATGCAGGATTTAGACAAGAAAACCAAACATGGGAGTCTAAGCCCCTTGTCACGCAAACTCTACTAATACTAGCAACCCACCAAATAAGACTAGTTAAAAAGTATGCCAAATGTAACGGTTAACGTAAGCATAATGAAACAGATCACCTAGATTATTTCTTCCTCGGCTTTTTCATATAATCATACTCAATTTTTCCTTATCCTACAAAGCACTTTTTTTGTAAACTAAGCATATAATGTGGATACGTGTAATGCCAATGCAACGACACACTTGGCCATACCTTTTTCTGGAACATTACCAGTCAACATCATGAGTGACCATTTGTCAGTGCTTCATCATGAATACCATGAACCGCATCCCGGCATTACTAGGTTACAAAATAAATAAAAACTACAATCAATATAACCACAAGCATTTTCATTAACAAAATAACTCCACAAATACACAAAATAAGGCCTGCCAAACAGCCCTCCAAATTCTAACATTTATAAACTAAGAAACTTCCATTTTAAACTTCCTTCCCAGTGCCCGAGCAACCAAAACCACCGAACATATTAGTATGTCCAAACATCTCTAACTCTAGAGCCATTGTTCCTTTCATTAACTCCACTATCATAGCTTCTTCTTCTGTCACAGCTTTCTCAGTCTCATCCTTTTCTTTCGTATACATTCCATACTTATTTCCTATAAGCTCCTTCAATGTTGGCAATTGAGATAGATTCTCGAAATCAGTCAAAATTGGAAATGGATGCTCATCGTCTGCGATCATTTCAAAACACTTATTATCTAAGATGTTTGTTGCACTATTCATAGTTGATCTAGGGTATGAATATCACCAAGCCCATTAACTTCTGCTGTAGGGTTTTCTCTTGAAACTCTTTTCTAGGTCGATAGTGCTCTAATTTTGCAATTTTTGGATAAATATCTTTTAATTTTTTTTAAAACCTTGTGATTTCAATAACTTATTTACTAGAGCATAAGCGTGCATTAGATTGGCATAACCCCCATTTTGCAGCTCAAAAAATTGGTCGATCAGAATTTTATTCACCCTATATTTTTCCTCCATGGTCACTTCCATTATTTGACACTTCTCTTCAACCATCTTAAATTTTCCTTTCATATGAGTCATATTTGTCCCAGCTTCTTTGACCATCTGACCTAGCTACATTTTAAAATTAAGCATTAACTAATACACTATAATATGCATCCATTAAAGTTAAGTAAAATAGATCACAAACCTATAACAATCGGGATGGAATATGCTTCTTAACAAAAAGAGCAACTTGGTCGGTTCCTTCACCACCACGATGAGGCTTAAGCCTAGATTTTCTAGGAAGCAGATCGGGATTAACATTGGACTTTTTACGAGGGACACTAACAAAGTTTTCTCCCCTTTTCCCCTTTTGCCATCTTTTTCAGCTTTAGCCCCAACCTAAGATAGTGCCATCCCTGCATAACATGTGAAATATTAAGAAACATACAGAACACTTAAGTAAAACATAAATAAAATATTCACCATAAGAAAAAGTTTTCTTTCCTTGAGGATGATTCAACTCCACGGCATTACTTAACATTTCCCTAACTAGTTTACTCTCTTTAGTTAGACTTCTTACAATACGCTGCAATTCAATAATAACATAATGATTCAAAGAAGAAATAAGCATACCTTCTACTTCTTTAATAAAGAAAAACCAGTTTTTCTATAAACCACAGTTACTAGGGAATTTGTCCACAAGATGCACATTAGGAATTGTTGGGTAAAACATACACACACTTGTGGAACCAACACTACACAACTTATAAAAATTAAAAACTCTTAAATTTCAATATTCATGTTAGCATCCTTGCATAATTTTATGTATCCAGTTAATACAACTAAACATCGTGGATGCAGTTGAGAAAAGGCTACACAATATCTACGCAGGATATTTCTAATAAAATTAGGGACAGTTAATGACAACCCATACAGGATATGATGTTCACATATGCTAAAAAATCCTAAAGGAGGATTACATACTTCCTCCCCTACCTTGGGAAACTTAATCTCATACTTTTCCAAGAAAGGATGGTATTCTAGCAACTCTGACAAAGGGTACTATTAATCATACCATCACTATTATCTATGTCCTTCATATCTTTATTTCCAGCCACATGCTTCTTTGTAGAACATGCATCAATAGCATGCACCACCGCATCATCACCCGTAATAAATCGGGTTACAGATGACTCCGATCGATAGTAAACATATTTGAACAATGGAATATGGCAAAATAAAGTACCTGAGAAATCTAGAAGCTTTAAGACAAACTCATTAAAAAGAACCCCATCTACAGCAGTATTACTTCATATACGCTTCACAAAATCACAAAACGTACTTTTCATAATCTTTTCATCATATGTCGTGCCTAAACAAGTGCACCTTTTTAACTCGGTAAGTTATATAAGTCAGTTAAAAAGGGAAACCATCAATCGTTAAATGTGCCCATAATGATTACTTGCCAGTACGAACAAATAACTTTTGGAATATTTTATCTTTACAATATAACATCTTAACCCACGAAGTCCTGTGGTGATTCATGATTAGTGTATTTTTTAATTCACATAAAATATACTCATAAAAAACACAAAAATACACTCCCATGACACTGCACGACTGGGAGGGGGTGTTATGGTAAAAATCTTCTTCAAACACATAAAGTCCAAAACAAAGATAGCATCTCAAGCCTAGAGAACCATATAAGTGAACGACTTGATCAATAAAGAACAAGCCTCGTCGGGATTTCCTCAATCAAGTGAAGCCTGAGGCCAGAATAACACCTTGCATCTATCAAGCTGGATAAGAAAAATATAGTAGGAGATTGAATGTTACCCATGAAACCACGACTGAGGAATAACGTGGACCACAATCAGCAAAGATTCCAGTTACCACTAGATATAAATAGGTGATATGAATGACGATATAGGAAATAGCATTTTTCTGGATACTACTCACATGTTATTCATACACTAACTTGGGCATCAGAGGAAGATCTCGGGGACTTCTTGGGATCTTGTTTTGCAGGTGTCATGGTGCTAGCATGGAACACTGGGAAAATCCCAGATATTATGCTGGTCCGAAAGAAATTTCCCACATTAGTGACTTAAGTAGAAAAATCACCTACGGCTTCACAGAATATAGTTATCGTCCCACCCCGCGACTCAAGAAGAAAAATTGCATGCAGCTTCGCAAAATTTGGGTTTACCCCCTTATGATTTCCTTGTGTAGGATAATCACAAACCAAAATAAGGAAGATTGACTTATACAAGATGGACATCCACATTGACATGCCTATCCCTGGGGTCGTTGATTGTAGCTAATTAACCCGGGCGGAGGACGGTGGTTAAAAGATAAGAATTTATAGCTTTGCACCATGTTCTCACTGCTACGCTACCTAGAGGGTAGTTAGCGGTAAGCCCTAGGTTTGTCCACAGAGATGCTAGGTCTAAATATCAATCAAAACATAACCTTGTACGGGTCGTCAATCCGTACAAGTAAAATAAATAGCTAGTAAAGCAAACATGCAAAAGGGGGGATTTGGTTTTTCAACTAGCAACTACTAAGCATAAAAGTAAAAAAATAAAAATAAGCTATTTAACTAAGAACTTGGGGAGTCATTGAGAATCATGGTTAATCTAATGTTTTGATCCCCAATTCATTCACGTAGAAATTTTGGTAAACCTAATAGAGTGATCATAACACGTGGTGTGGCCGATAGCATACACTTCCTCGTCCCTGTCATGGCAGGCACACTCAAAACCCTTAATTGAAACCACCATCGTAAATAGGGGAGTACAACAAGGTCCGATCGTTGTTGTAGGTCTATTTCTTCCTTGTACGATTACATCCCGATCTTCCACCACGAATGCACTACTTCCCAGTGGTTCTATCAATTAGGTCAAAGGGTCGTTGGCACCTTATTTATGATCTAAGGCCTCTTACAACCCTAGCTTGCTACTATTCTCTAATTGCAACGGCTCTCTCTCTTAGTGTGTGCGATTTCTCACGTACTGACGGTGCGACTTCCTTCAACGGCTCTGTGCAGCCCGCTTTCACCATCTCCGGCGCCGCCGACATGGCGGAGCCACCGCCCATAACCTCCTATGCCCAAGCTGTGACTCAAGAACTCCGCGAGGCCCTGAACATCACCCCCATAGCTCATCTCGCGGATTCGAACTTCACCCCAAAAGCCAAGATCGAGCATCTGGGCGAGCCGGGACTCCACTTCACAGACGAGGAGTGTCTTCGATTGGAAGCTCCCCTCAAATGGACTTTGATCGGCAAATTTTCCCGGAGTCGCCCCCAGATCGATAAGCTTCGGAGGGATTTCCACACCGCTGGCTTCAAAGGTCACTTCAATATCTCCTTACTCGACAATCGCCAGGTTTTGATTTCCTTCTCCTTACCCGATGACTATTATCGTTGCTGGTTGCATAAGATCTGGAATTTCGGAGCTTATTCCATCCGAATGTCAAAATGGGAACCCAATTTTAACCCAAACGCTGAATCCCCCATTGTCCCCATATGGATATCACTCTACGGTTTACCCCAGCAGTTCTTCGATTTTAATGTTCTAATGTCGATTGGCAGTTTGATTGGTACCCCGATTAGGGTTGATAGAGCCTCAATCAATCGAACTAGGCCACATGTTGCACGGGTTTGTGTTGAACTAGATGTAACCAAAATTAGACTTGAAAGAGTGTGGCTTAGCTTTAGGGACTTTGGTTTTTGGCAATATGTTGAATATGAAGGAGTTCCTTCATACTGTTCTAACTGCCTTAGGCTAGGACATTCTGAATCAGTTTGCAGATTCGATAAAAACTCCACCAAGTTCATACCATGGAAACCTCAGAGCAACTTGGTCAAGGAAGGTAAGAAATCCATTCCCAAAGACGAACAGGGCAGATTCCAAGGTAAAGGGAATGGTGCCATTTCCACTGGTCCTCCTGTGCATAAATCTACCACTATCTACAGGCAAAAAACTGACAAACTCCCTAAGCAAAACTCTCAGGCACCTGCTGTTGCAAAAGGACTGGTTCTGGGCAGTTTGGCAAGTTCTGAAGTGTTGAGCCTTGCACAAGGCTCCCAGGTACCATCTACTACTCCCCTAATTTCTACCAATATCTCAGGTCCCTCGAAACAGCATGTAACCTCGGCTCCTCCCTCACAAATCGAAGTAAAAAATTACTCTAACAGTTCTCAGCATGTTCCCACCCTACCCCCTGCTGTCATTCCTTCTGCCATCCCTCCCACAATGACACTCAGTATCAGTCCTAGCACTCTGAACAGACCAGTAGCAATCCTCACAAAGGATAAAACTGTTGACCACTGCCAGGATTTATTTTCTGGAGAACAATGCTCAGGAAAAACTCCTGATTCAGAGGTCTCCGAAGCTAGCTTGGACCGGGCGGCAGAAACTGCTCCGGGCTTTCAGGAAACAAAAACCACGAACAACATATCCAATGATATAATGGACCAGGAGGCAGAAACTGTCCCAGGTGTACAGGAATCAGTTTCAAGGATCACTAATGCCAAAGATAATCTGAACCCTGAGGTTACTCATCCCCTTATCTCTTTGGAGCACAACTGCCCGAACCTAACACCCTTTAAAAATCCCCATAAGCTTTTAGAGTGGATCAACACTGAAACCTCCTCTAGCCAACAGGAACATTTTCTGAACCAAAGTAGTCTAAATTTCGAGGACATAAAAAATATTCTACTTAAAGATCAATTGAGGCTCAACAAACTTCTCCAATCAAACCCCATACAAAATTCAAACAATCACAGAAAGCATACCAAAAAGGACTACTCCTCCATACCAAAAACGGTTCTAACCCGTTCATCATTGAAACTCTCAAAAACTTTTCCATGAATAATCTCAATATATGCGCATGGAATGTTAGAGGGATAGGGAACAACCCCAGCAAGATTCGACTTAAACACATAAGAAGACATAACCACATCAAAATCTGTGCCTTAATGGAGCCTATGCTCGATCCGGATAAGTCACATAACATATCCAGGGAATTGGGCTTCACAAATTGCTTTGCCACTCCCATCAATAGGATTTGGATAATGTGGGATGACGATATATCACTAGACATAATCAAAGTAGAGGAACAAGTGACTATCGTCAAAATCAAATACCCTCCTCTATCAACAGTATGTCAGATAGGATTCATATACGCTAAGCATACCATCAGTGAAAGGAACGACCTATGGCATGCTCTAGCCAATTTTAAACATGAATCTATGTGTCTCATAGGCGACTTTAATGTCATCCGGAAAAATGAGGAATACTTAGGCAACTCCATCCCAAACCAAAAAAGCCTAAGAAATTTCAATTCCTTCCTAAATGACCAGACTTACACCGAAATCCCGACATTTGGCAGTCAATACACCTGGACGGGCATGAGACCCAAAGGGAGGGTCTGGAAGCGCCTGGATAGAGGGATTTCCAACAGTTTTTGGTGGTCATACTTCCCCAGCTCCAAAATTAAAACCTTGTCCCGAGAGGGGTCAGACCATACTCCCCTAATTCTAACCGTAGCGGATACACCCCTTTTGAATTATCCAAAGCCTTTCAAGTTCCAAGAGTGCTGGATAAATCATCCCACCTTCATGCATCTAGCCGAAACCACATGGAATACACCCACTCTCCTTAAAGGGATGAGTAGACTAGTTTTCAAACTTAAGACCCTAAAAAGAAGTCTCAAAATCTGGAACAAAGAGGAGTTTGGGAATGTCTTTGATGCTGTACGGGAAAGTGAAGAGTGTTTACTGCAGGCTGAAAAAGATGTACAGCAGGATGAATCCACCATAACCATCCAAGCTCTAAGCCTGGCCAGGGCTAAGCTAAGGTTAGCCCTAAAAAATCAGGACACTTTTCTAAAACAGAAATCAAGACTTAAATGGATGAAGGAGGGGGATGCCAACTCTAAATTTTTCTACCACTCAATATCAAACAAGCACAAAAGACAAACGATAACCATGATCAAAAACAATGACGGGAGTTGGTTACATACAATTGAAGAGATTGAGAAGGAAGCAGTTAATTTCTTCTCATGCCTCCTCGCTGAAGAAACACTTGACCCTTCTGGCATCAACTCAGCATGGATTCTCGACAATATCCCAAAATCGGTAACTCAAGAAATGAACGAAGATCTTCTCAAACCAATCACCATGGAAGAGTTAACTGCCATAGTTGCCTCCATGGATAGCCAATCTGCCCCTGGACCTGACGGTTTCTCTGGCTTCTTCTTCCAAAAATGTTGGGAATTTATCAAACATGATGTGTTAGGAGCAGTGGAAGATTTCCTAGCTGGGACTGCTATCCCGAAGGCAATCTCTTCCACCAATATCATTCTAATTCCCAAAAAAGAGATATGCTCATCCTTCAAGGACTACAGACCCATAAGTCTAAGCAACTTCTCAAATAAAATACTCTCTAAAGTCATATCATCTAGACTTAAACCTTTCCTTAACTCTTTAATTACCCCCGAACAATCTGCCTTCGTATCTGGAAGAGAGATAGCTGACAATGTCCTTCTAATGCAAGAATTTACAAACCATCTCCACTCCAAACTGAGGGGTCATAACATGATTATCAAGCTAGACATGATGAAAGCCTTTGATAGAGTCTCATGGACCTTCCTGACAAACACCCTAATAAAATTAGGCTTCTCCAGTACCCTGGTCAGTCTAATTATGAGAAACATCGAATCTGCACATTTCTCAATCCTGATTAACGGGAAGACAATAGGTTTCTTCCCGGCCTCCAGAGGTTTAAAACAAGGGGACCCCCTCTCCCCTATGCTATTTGTATTGATGGCAGAAGCTTTCTCCCACAACTTAAACTTCCTCTACCAGTTTGGTAACATTCACCCATACCAACTACCCAGAGGAATGAAATCCTGCACACACCTCTCCTATGCAGACGATACAGCAATTTTTATGAAATACACCAAGCAGGGTCTGCAAACCATCTTAAAATTTCTGAAATCATACGAAATGGCCTCCGGTCAGAAAGTTAATTTCGAAAAATCAACCTTCCTCATATCAAAACACACTCCTCACAGAATCATTAACTTAATCAAAGGGGAAACCAAAATGCTAGAGGGATCTACCCCTTTCAAATACCTAGGCAGCCCCATTTTCACAGGCAGAACCAAAAACGCATACTTCCATAACATGCTCCTCTCAGTACAGAACAAAATTAATCACTGGAACAATAAACTCCTAACTCCGGCGGGTAGGGCAACACTAATCAGGCATGTGCTGGCCTCCATGCCTATACATCTCCTAACAGTTTTGAAGCCGACCTCACACATCATTAACCTGACCCATAAGACACTTGGAAAATTCTTCTGGAATAATAATTTAGACAAAACAAAAAAACACAGAATCTGGAGATCTTATACCAATCTCTGCTTCCCCTCCTTGGAAAATGGACTTAATTTCAAAAATTTGGCTACCATTGTTGATTCCTTTTCACTCAAACTCTGGTGGAAGCTGCAGAAAGGGACATCACTCTGGGCAACAGTAATGTGGTCCATGAGTGATAACCAAAAAAACTCCAAAACCTGGAAGAGAATCAAGGCTGTAACTCAGATTGCAGAGGACAATTCTAAAGTAATTCTGGGTGATGGCTCCATCTCCTTCTGGCACTCTAATTGGACATCCATGGGTGCCCTTTCGGACCACCTTATCAACCCTCTTGACTTCCCTCTCCAAAACCTCACAGTCGCTAACTTCCTCAAAAACAAAATCACCCTTTCACCACAAATCAAAAATGCATTACCAGAGCACATTTTACAGATTCTGGAATTTGATTATCATATATCTCCTGGCTACGCTGACTTTCTCATCTGGAAACCAACCCAATCAGGGGAATTCACAGTTAAATCTGCCTACGACCTAATCAGAACAAAAAGATCTAAGATCCCCTCCTTCACACATCTCTGGTCAAATCTTCTACCAAGAAAAATCAGCCTTTTCAACTGGAAACTCCTCAATAGGTTGATAGCTCTCCCTGATGTCCTTGTGGATTTCAATTTTCACCTACCGTCAAGATGCTGCCTCTGTCTGTGTAAATCGGAATCCATACATCACTTCTTCAACTCCTGTGTGAAGGTAAAGAAACTGTGGAAACTGGTGAACTCTACCTTCCATATGCCAAATAACAGTTTTCAACTACTTTGGGATAGATTTTTCTTTTACTGGAATGCTCAGTCACATGACGGACCTCTTACAAAACTAGTCCGTATTCTTCCATGTGTGGTCAACTGGCACCTGTGGTGCGCTCGATGCTCTTACATTTTCGAGGGCATAAAACCGGATATTATGTCCATCTTCAGGCGTATCCTCTACCATTTCAACGATATCTTTCTGGCCTTTAAACTGGATTTCAAGTGGGTACTATCACACATACCCCTTTTGATTGGCCAAAAGTCTCCTACGCATAAGCCACCCAGAATTCTCAAATGGCTACTGCCCTCAACCTATAAACTGAACACGGATGGGTCCTATCTGAGTAACGGGGTAGCGGGGATTGGTTGCATCATCCGGGACCATCGAGGTCATGTAATTGTAGCTAGCTCGAAATCTGTTCCCGCAGATTCTACCTTGCAGGTTGAAACATTGGCTCTATTGCACGGCATTCACCTCCTGCTAGACACAGGCATACCAAGTGCTGATATAGAAACGGACTCAAGAATACTTCTCGGCATGATCCGACGACAGTTCAAAATCCCATGGAAGCTACTGCCCACGCTAAGGAAAATCTGGGAACTACTCAAAGGAAAGAACTACAATCTCCATCACATCTACCGGGAGGCAAATGGAGCGGCGGATTCTCTAGCAAAGCTGGCAAGCCGAAATCAGGTAAGTATCATATATGATTATGCAGGTCTTCCCCCATCAGTGGCTGGGCAAGTCAAGCTGGATGCTACGGGCACTCCATATATTAGAGCAGATTAATTTTAGACATGATGTAATCTATTTCTCAAGCTGTTTGCTGATGACCTTTAAGTTAGCTACAGTCAGGTATTTTGTTTAGGAAAAAGTGTCATCAGAAAAATCATTCGAGGTCAGGTATTACGCCCCCCTCTTTGTTTGTACCTTTTCTTCAATTAATAAACGGGTAGGGGTCTGCCAAACCCCCCACCATCACAGGTGGCTTTAATTAAAAAAAAAAAAAAAAAAAAAAAAAAAGTTGCTCTACTAACTATAAAACTAAAGATATGGTATGAAACCCTAGTAGAATAAGGCTATATTTTTAGTATTATGAGATTTGGCCTAAAACTATGCCCAAAATAGGCAAACTTAGGGTAAACCCTAGCTTAGCCACCCCCCCCCCCCGACGTGGGCCGTCACAGATGGTGCAACCTGTGGCATGTCCTTGTTGCGGAGCATAAGAATCTGGCGCAGGCCGTGCCTCTTCATGTGGTGCAGGGCACCTATTCTGGTGTGGGGCACCTGTTATGGTACGGGGCACCTATTCTGGTGTGTGGCACCTATTATGGTGCGTGGCACAGATCTTCAAGTGGTGAGGGGCACAAAGTTTGGCACGGGTCGCAATGTCCCTCTGGTGTGGGCAGTGTTGTTTGGCGCAGGCCCCATCAGAGTGCCAAAATTGAGGTTTCTGATCTACACTCATTGCTAGTGGTATGGGCTGTGGTCAGAAAGGGTGCTCTGCTCAGAACTTTGGTGTGGGCCATGTGATTTCCCACACCTCAACGAATGGTCTTAGTATTTTGGATTTAGAACGGTGTGGGGCATTGAAAACCAGATGTCTCGCATCCATACTTAGCCGTGTGGAGTGGGAATTAGCCTCGTGTTTGCAGCCCATGGCATCTGGCGCGGGCCGCGCTATAGCCTTGTGCTGGATTTCTTGGCGTGAGGATGCTCCTTTGGCGTAGGCCATTGGTGCCAACCATGAACATCCCGTGCCGACTAGTTTGTGCCTCGGCTAGTTGAACTTACTTCCTTCGCTACAGGTACACCATCAGTCCAATTTGAGAGCTTTAGTAGTTAATTTTGTAGTGTGCGAGAAGTCGAATCCAATGGAACCAATATTTAAGGCTAATTCTTCTTGGGTAGATCTCAGACTTAAGCACAACTCATCGGACCATAATTCACCATTTCTTTGTTGGCTGCTTTGAACTCTTTTGCCGCCTATCTTTTGGCTTCAATCTCCTTCTACCACACATTGATGCTCGTGGCCTTCATCTACTGCCATTATAGTGTGAATGGCCTTTGTCTCTTCTACTATCCTTGCGAACGGCCTTCAATATCTTCTACCACTCTTACGAACGGCCTTCACATAGAATGTAACAAAAGTAAGCTTAGATGACTTACTAAATATTATCACAAGGAAGATCAAGAAGCCCGTGGATACAAGATATTCATTAATACCAATTAAGTCAGCAAACGCAGGATTTAGACAAGAAAAACCAAACCTGGCTGTCTAAACCCCTTGTCACATAAACTCATCTAATACTAGCAATCCACCAAATCAAACTTGCTAAAAAGTATGCCAAATGCAATGGGTAATGCACACATAATGAAACAGATCAGACTCGTCCTCGTCTAAACCCCTTTATTCGTCCTCGAGTAAACAAAAACAAGACAAAGAATCAAGCGAAATGTAGCGTGCAGGCATAAGTTAACCGAGGTACTCAGCTTATTCCTAGATTACCTTGTTCCCCCCCCCCCCCAAGACTAAGAATCTCACAACTCTCACACTTCCCGGAAAAAATAATCAATCTAACCGCCCAAAAGATAAAATGTGGAAAAAGGTAAGCCAAAAAGATAAGTGTTAAGCTAGCTTACTTTTCCCAAAATAATCCCAAGAAATCAGAGAGTTTTCTTCAAAAACAATCCACCGTGGAAGCATGCATCATCAACCTAGTTTTTTGTTTTCTCTCAATTTCTCTCATTTTTCCTAGGAGCCCTTTCGGGTTTTCATCCTAACTTTAACACACAAAGGGCACTCACTTCCCACCGTTTTTCACACGGCCTCTCATTTTTTCCTAGGCTCGTAAGCCTAGCCTCTCCATTTTACCTAGGCTTTTTTACCTATCTAGGTTTTTACTAACGTTACCCAAGTTGCCCTTTCGTGTTTTTGACTTATCCAAGTTTTTGTATTTTTTTTTCAAGTTTTCCAATTTTTTTGGGATAGCACAAAATTTCCCCAAAAGTGGGCATCATACTACAAATATAAGATCAAACACAAAAGTACACCACCAAGACCTTAAAACAATCTATCCCATGCAAACTAGGAATCCTAGCATAGCATGTCATGCCATGAAATGTCATTTAAAATCATTCCTCAACAATCAAAAACCAAAATCAACAATCAAACAAGAAAAAAAACTACCAGTGCAAATCATGAAATGCACCGAGGAAATTCAAGAATGAAGACTCCCTAAGTGCTCACTACTACCTCCCCACATTTAAGCAATGCATAGTCTCCAATCCACAAAAATCATGTCAAAACATAAGTGAGGTAGGGAGAAATGGTGATACTCACTCTTGTAGCCCCGAAGGGACTTCATCCTCGAGACTCATGAAAATCCTCTTAATGTATCTCGTTGCTTGAAGCATTACCTCCATGGAGTCCATTCTCACGTTCATCCCCTCCAATTGTGATTTCATTCCTCCTATTTCTTGGACGATGACCTCTTGCAAAACTTGGGTAGAGTTCAAAAACTTTTCCCCAAGAGATTACAATTGGTTCATAATGTTCTTGGATACACGAGAATCACTAGGAGGTGCTCTCAGAGAGCTTTCACCATCGGCCTACTCAACATCTATCTCCGGGTTAGCTAAAATTCTGTAGAAATCTCTCTCAAATTGATGGTCCAGTTCAATAAATAGGTCATCCAAGCATGTTTCATGGTTGAAGGCAGTGTGTTCTAGCTGTGGAAGTACCATGAAACTACAAGTTCTTGCTCCACCATAAAGCCATACATATCTACTCTCCGATGTCGTAGGTTCCAACATAGATGCTTTGGCTAACTTCTCAATGTTATACCTTATACCCAATCATCCCAAGTTAGCCAACACTCTCTGTGTAACTGGATGCCCTAAGTGTTGTGCTAGTAGACCAACCATGCCACCCATAGAAATCTTACCACTCTTTTTGTCCCTCGTCACTAAACATTCTGGCACAAACGACCCCATCAAGATCAGGTAAAATTTAACCTCGGGTATCATTTTCCAAAGGCAATGAACATCTTAACCTAGGCATTAAGTCAGTTCACCATGGCAGAAAAACCCCATAGCCAACAATTGGTGAACATAACGGAACGCCAGGTGAACCAGAGAGATACTCTTTTACAAGTTCTTCTGATCAGGGCCTGTGAGTTGCACCCAAAAGCATCCAAGAGAGAAGGGTACCCCTGACGATGTGTTTTCTGGATATCCTTACCATACCTCCACCCAAGGGCATGCACTACCTCCCGGTGGGTCATCTTGTACTCCTTATCGTCCAGGTTGAATTTGATCGCCTTGTGTCCATCATCATCCACGACTGGCCATAGAGTAGCTAGGGACTCTAGGCTCTACCTAACATATATCTTCAAGTGTCTCTAGACCTACTCATCTCAATAGATAAGTCATGGGCTCGAGTAAGCCTAGAGCCGCTAAGGTGTCCTTGCATGCAAATCTAGTTTCCAAAATACTCCTCTTCGGCTCTCTCAAGTTCCTTCACCTACAGACTGCAGTTTCGAAGATATTGGATAAACCCATAAACTCTTTGGTCCAAAATGTGGGGTTGCAAAGAATGGAAGTCGTTGGCTCGGGGGTTGCACCCTTCGCCGGCTTCTTCCTTTTCTCACCCTGAGTGGACTTGCCCTTCTCCAAAACATTCTTCTTAGGTGGCATCCTAACAAAAATGAAGGCTAGGGTGGTGATATGATCATAAACAGGGCATGGTCAACATTATCATCCAACAAGACAACATTCTCCCAAATAGCCTAACCATTCAAAACATGATGATCTAAGCATGAATGCTATTTAAACAAGAACATTCCTCATCAAACAACAAACCCGTGTAAGTTCTCACCAACACATCAATAAGATCATGCAATCAAGATTCACTCTCTCCTAAATCACCCAACACATGAAGATCACATTGAATCATATAGCACATCAATCCACCCAACATTTTCTTCGACACAAGATCATGCATACAAACCCAAACATATCTCTCAAAAACACACACTCATTCAAGATTCATGCTTTTCATACCACCACCACAATGTCAATAAAGCATATAAACAAAGAGTTCAATGGGTTACCCTAAATTTGAAGCTAGGATTTGTAAGACCCACAAAAGAAGAAGCAAAAATTGCTAAGTTTTGGAAGAAAGCTTCAATTTTTTTGAGGTTCACCAAGGGTGTGTGAGAGGGAGTGTTTCTTGAGAAGGAAGAATGTGTCAAATGATAGAATTCGGTGGAGAAATGTACCGTGGGATTAGACTTTTAGCTTAGGTGACTAGGGAGGGAGGTACAATTAGGATAAGAATGGAATTTGAAAATACTCAATTTTAGGGAACAATGCTACAAATAAATTAATTTCAGAGGATACTGGAAATATTTTTTAAAATCCTAAGGAATTAGGGAATTCTAAAATCTTTGAACAAAAAATATATTTTTGAGTTTGAAATTCAGAATTTTTAAAAATTTGCATTATTGGAACAAAGAAAGTTGGAAAATTGGTTTCACGCGCAAAACGTGCTTGGCACAAACAATAGGCTCACACCAAACATTCTGGCACGAAGCAGAGCCTCGCGCAAAACTTTTAGCAAGAAGCATGGCCTCGTACCAAACTCCTTGGCACAATGTTTTCCCTCTTTTTCAGAAAAAACTATGTCACCCATAAAATCTAATTCCATTCAACACAATCACGAGTGTCGAACTCAAAATTTCAATCCAACCATGAGTTTCATCTTAAAAATCCTCATAGCAAAACAAGATCATGCAAAAATCTAATCACTATCAAAAACATGAAAGTAAAAAAGAAACACCGTATATTTATTTTCGTTCTCACAACTTATTTCCTTGTTTATACAATCTAGCTAGAACCACCTACATGTGGGTCCCCAAAATTGCCATCGGTGACTTCACCCACGATGACATCATTGTCAAGAGGTCTCGACAATAAGCCATCCTTACCTTCGGACCTCTTGTTCGTCATAAGAAATGAATCTCCATGCCTCGCTCACATTGAGTCCATGAATGTCACTTTGGGGTTAGGGGGAGGTCGTGGAGGTTTTAAACTCTCAACCATCTCCCTTTCCCGCTGCAAATTAGTTATCATGGAATAAAAATCTAGTACAGACATATTATCCATCGCATCATGCAATTCATCGGACTCATCATTAATATCATCAACAGGGGAATTCAAACATTCATGCTCATTGGTAATACAAGAAGATTAATCATGCTCATCACATAGGTTTACACATTTGTACATAAAAGAAGACTTTGTCGAATCATGCCTAGATTTATAGATATCGAATTCCACATTATCCATGTCATCTTCTAGAGTTAAGGTTCCTAAGTGGACATAGATTTTAGTCCTAAACTTCTTAAGAAAAGGTCTCCCAAAAAGTATTGGGGGTGCACTTCTGTCGTGCACCACGTCTAGGAAATAAAGTCCACCGAAAAAACTAGTTTACCAACTCACGCCATCACATCCTTTACTAGTCCATGAGGACTATCTTGGGAATGATCGGCAAGTTGGAAAATTACTCTAGTATCCCTAAGTTCACCTATTTCCAGACGTTCGTATTGACTAAATGGGATAACATTAATGGTACAGCTAAATCTATCGTGTCATGTTCTACAAGTTTACCACCTATAGAGATAAGGAGAGAAAACATTCCTGGGTCATCGCATTTCTTAGGTAAGTTTTTATGATTCAAAATGATGACTCCTCTCATTTTCAAATATCCTAACCTCTTAGTTGGCCTACGTTTTTTCTTTGTGTATGCAACTTAAAGAAATTTAGCATATGATGGCACATTCTCAATTAATTCAAAGATATGGATGGTAACCTCAACCTTCTCAAAGACTTTCTTAATGTTTGCATCATCGGTCACCACCTCTATCCTCTCAAAGCATTTAGAAATGGAGGTGAAATAGCAACTTGTGCCTTGTGCAGTGGAAGTTCCTTGGAGGGAGCTTCCTTAACCATAATCTCCTCCTCTTCGAAGTGTGCTTTAGTAGCCTCCACTATCCTATCATCCTCTTGCATCATCTTTTTCTCAGTCTCACGAACTTCCTTCCCACTTCTCAACTTAAGAGCACTCACGTTCCTCAGATTAATCTCCAGTTGGGATGGTAGTTTGCCGTACTTCTTGGTTTCAAGTTAGCTTACCCAGGTGGCAAGTTGCCCAACTTTAACTTCAAGATTATTGATACTTGAGAAACCTCTATTGCCAAGGTCTTCGATCTCTTGTCTTGTCCTCTCCATGAAGACTTCAAGTTGAGGTGGAGCCTGTCCACCCCGGTGTCCTTAATGTTGGTTATCCTTCCTCCATCGGAAGTTAGGATGATCTCGATACCTCGGGTTGAATAAATTTGCATAGGGGTCCGCCTTGCATCTCCTTTGTTCCCCCGGAACCCTTGTGGTTGACCCCTAGCAAATTGTAATCTTTCACGGTTGTTGTAGTCAATTACCTTCACATCTTGCAAATCATCTATAACTTCGGGACACGTTTCAGATTTGTGGTTGAGGTTGCAAACTCCACACACACGGACTTGATGCACTATTCCTCATAAAAGCTCCTTCATTATGGAAGCAAGAGCTTGGACTTGTTCCTCTAACTTAGGTGATTGTGTGGGTTCATCCAAGACCTTAACCCTTGACTTAGTGACAAACTGTTGCATACCATTTCTCATTTCTTCAAAGTGGGCCACTGAATCCTTGGGGCTCTTGTTCGCTATCGAACCATTGCAAGTAGTGTTCACCATCTGCATATCTTCATCACATAGCCCCTCGAAGAAATAAGACTAAATTGTTTTTTTAGTCCCCTAAAAAGAATCGTATACCATGTTTTGGTCCTTGTTTGCAAATTAACCCTTAGACGGTACCCCACAAATTTAGAACGATTTGTTTAGTCCCCAAAGGTGGTTTTCAGGTAAAGTCAATGGTAAAATTGGTCAAAAGTAGTAAAATGACCATTATACCCCTGCATTTAAAAAATCTATAAAAAAAAGAAGAAAAGACCCTTCTTCTTTGCTAAGCCCTCTGGAAGCACCGCCACCATCCCGCCGATCAAGAGCACTGCCACCAATCACAAACCACCATCCCTCCTCTGTCTTCCTCCGCCTTTCTCCGCCTTTCTCCGCCCTCCATAAATCCCAATCAGATTTCTTGAAACCAAAAATGGGCCAAGGAGGGGAAGTAAAAAACCAAAGAAAATCCCCACATCGAAATTCTCAAAAATGTTGAAAATGCTATGTTGGGAAGTCAAGATAAAAGGAGGGGAAGAGGAAGAAAGGGTTTTACTCCAAGGTTTTATCGATTTAAAAATCAGGCCGAACCGGCGAGAAATATCTAGTTTACGAGGAGAACATCGAAAGCATATACGAAGAGGAGAAGCCGAGGAAGAGTGCAATCCACATAACAAGGAGAATGCCGGAGGTTTCGGTGGGATTGGAATCGAAACCAGGTGTGCCAAGATTATGGGTGATGAAGAACTTCACGTCGGGGGGAAGAGCAACGTGGAGTTGGAAGCAAAGGTGTCAGGGCTATGAGGGATAAGGAAGCTAGCATCATGGTGGTGGAGCATGAAGGGATTAGAGAAGCCGGAGGATCCGGGGTTGGGATAGATGAAGAAGTTATCTTTGGGTCGGTGGAGCACGGAGGAGTTTGACGGCGCGTTGGTGGATTTCCTTGTGGCAAGTTCCATGAGAAGGAGCTAATCGAGTCAGTGGATCAAGAAAGGAAGAGAGGGTTTAACCCCAGAATTTAATTGAAAATATTTTTAATAAGTAAAATTATGAAAATACCCCTGACTATATCGGAAAACAGTAGGGTACAATTTTACTTATCATATAGTGCTGATTCTAATATTCATGCCAACTTGATCATTGCTGCTCTGTTGGTGACAATTTGGACCCTCTGGACCCATAGGAACAAAGTCATTTTTGACAATAGACCATTCTCACATGATGCTTGTGTTTATGAAATTAATGACATGATTTATCAAATATTCACAGCTCATATTTTGAGAGGTAATAGAGAGAGGCATAAGCAATGGATTCAGGACAAAATTATCCCACATATTTTACAGAAAAAGAAAAAAGTTATTACTGTGGTTCATTGGAAAAAACCAATACATGGTTACAAAATCAATACTGATGCAACATGGATCTCTACTGGTCTTTCCTCTGCTGCAGTAATAGTGAGAGATTGTAATGGATATGTGGTTAAATTCAGAGTCAAAACTTTCCAAAGCCCATCCTCATTACATGCCGAACTGTTTGCGATACAATGTGGATATGCCATATGTTCAGAACTAGCTTTAGATAACTGTGTGATTGAATCTGATTGCTTAAATGATGTTAGGGGTATCCAGAAACCTAGCACCTGCCCATGGAGAGTTTTCTCCATCTGCAGTGAACTTAATGCAAAACAGTGCTTAATCTCGATTCAGCATATTCCTAGAGAAGCTAATGTGGCTACTGACTTCTTGGCAAAATTTGCTAAGGAAAACCTCCTACAGGGTGATTTAGATTACAGTTCAATATCCCTTTTTCTCAGGGGATTACTATCGCTCGATTGCATTGGTTATCCAGCGATTCGTATAGGATCCCGGATGGATACCCGTATGACATAGAAATGGTCTTTTCTTTAGCTATCATAGTATCTCTTACTGTTACAGTATTACTTTTGCAGTTTGACTCTCTATCTTTAGTTCAAATACTGCTAGTTCTCTTTTCTTTTCTCGCAGGTATCCTGGATATGGCTCCCTGATATGTATGCTTAGGGAGTACGGAGCTACTTTTGGACACACCTCTTCCGACCAAGAGGAAGTCACAGCAATATGCCTAACTCTCCAGAGGAAATCAAACTCCTCAACTGCTATCCGAAGAAGTCATTCTGGAATGATACATCGATCAGGAACAAAATTTTCATTTCGGCTGGTACACCGTTGACATATAGGGGTCTTGATTCTTCGATTCCCCGACCTGATCGTGGTTTACTAGCCGAATGGTTACTTAGATTGTACTATATTTTACTTAGCTATTCGCTCTTATCATGTACTAGGTTGATCCATCGATTTTGGAAGCAATTATTGTATTGCTTCAAGAGCTTATTTAGCTCTGGGATCATCTTAAGGATGATCTTTTTGTAATTTGTAACGTACCACAACTTTTAGTGCCTATTGGGCTCATTTACTTTGGCCTGGGGAGCCTAATAAATACCCCCCATCCTCAGATGGTCTTTAATTTAAAAAAAATATCGGAAAACAGTTTCGGTTTACCTGAAAATCACCTTTGGGGACCAAACAAATCGTTCTGAATTTGTGGGGTACTATCTAATGGTTGATTTGTAAATGGGGACCAAAACATGGTATAAGATACTTTGTAGGGGACTAAAAAAACAATTTAGTCAAGAAATAATACACCAGATCCCCCTCCTTGAAGGGATGGTAGGGGAAACTAGCTAGAAGTCTCTTGAAGCATTCTTAATAATCATACAAGCTCTCGGCAGTACCTTGGGTGATGTTTGACAATTGCTTCTTCAACCTGGCCGACTTGGACGCCGGAAAATACTTCTTTAATAACCTTAGCTTCATGTCCATCCAAGAACCAATGCAACCTGGTGGTAAGTAGTAGAGACAATCCTTGGCACTACTTTGAAGGGAAAATGGGAAGGCTCTTAGATTGTAGTCATCTTCGGACACTCCTGGGGTCTTCATGTTCGTGCACACCAAATGGAACTCCAATAGATGTTTTTTTGGCTCCTCCCCTCCCAATCTGTGGAATGTAAGTAGGCAATGAATCATGCCACTTCTTAGATCACAGCTCACATTGGTGGGTAATGGAAGGAAGGTAATGCATAGAGGCTGATTCTCTAAGTTTGGTGCCATAAGCTCCCGTAGGGTACGATTGTCTTCTGCCATTGCTAGCGGTTCTTCTACTAACACTTCTGGTCTCAGTTAAACTTGTGCATTAGTTCTTAGCCTTCTTCTCCTCTGACCACCAGTGTTCTCAGTTGGGTAGTGTAAGACACCTAGATTAGTGGTATGCGTGTGTACCATAAACTAGGGCCAACAATACCCATCTGAATGAAACACTAGCAAATAGATCAAAAGGTAACAAAATAACTATTATAATAGCTCCAACCAAGAATCAACAACATAAGAAAACAAAAATAAAAGCTAATACTAACTACTCTACTAACACATTATGCCTAAATGACAATTAGATTGAATAGCATCCCCGGAAACGGCACCAAAACTTTGACCTGCCTCCCCCCGGGGTTGTTAATTGTAGCCAATGAACCCGAGCGGAGGACGGTGGTCAAACGATAAGAATTTATAGTTCTGCACCATGTTCTCATTGCTACGCTACTTAGAGTGTAGTTAGTGGTAAGCCCTGGGTTTTTCCACATAGATGATAGGTCTAAATATCAATCAAAACACAATCTCGTATGTGTCTTTAATTCGTACGAGTAAAAGGAATAGCTAGTAAAGCAAACATGCAAAAGAGGGAGTTTAGTTTTTCAACTAGCAACTACTAAGCATAAAAGTAAAAAATCAAAGTAAGTACTCAACATCTTAATCTCAAATTTGTGTCGTCTAGTCAAAATATTTTCACCCATACTTTTGTAGCCTTGTCTATTGGTGGTAAAACAAAGGACTTTGTATGATATCTGAATTCGATAACAGCCTCTCACATTACTCATAAGAATGGTAAGTTATCTATTATGCTTCCTTATAATGGGTCAAGTTCAATTATTGTTAGTGATGATACCTCTCTCCCTATTTAAAATATTGGGAAAATGAATATTTAAACTGCTAGTTTTTAGGGATGGCAATGGGTTGGGGCGGGTACGGATTATGGTACATTAATACTTACACCCCACCTAAAATTTTTGTACTATACCCGCCCCATCACCCATGGTGGGTACAACTTTAAAATCCACCTCGCCTCATCGGGTATTAAAAAACATCCATACCCACCCCATCACCCACTTGCGTCTACCCAGTTCATATCCATTGTACTCATCTCACTTATATCTCCAAAAATATCTAAAATTTACTTTTTTTATAGTAACTTTTATATTAAAATTTAATAAATATATTTACATAAAAATATTATATGTAAGATATGTGTAATATGAATAAGTAATAATTTATTTTATATTAAATTAGTGGGTATATAATGGGTTTAGTGGGGCACTACCCACACTATTGGAAAGAGCTTGATTAAAGGCACCAATCAAATGCGGTTCTTGAGGAACCACCTTTGATTTGGGGTGTGAATGAGGTTTCAAACTCATAACTGTTTTCGGGTCCGACTAAAGGCGGTTCAAAATTGATCAAAGGCGATTTTTGAATAACTGCCTTTGATGGATATCAATTAAAGGCGGTTTCATTGTGGAATCGCCTTTAATGGACTGACTTTTATAAAATTTTAGCCAACTATATCAGTCAACTTTAGGGTTTTAAGCCACTTAGAAATTTTCCTTAGCCATTTTTCTTCTGCCTTTGGTCCTTATCCATTTTCTCCTCTCGTTCTTCATCACCTGCTCTTAGTTATTTATCACGCAAGCCACCCCGAGCAACCCCTCCCCAATGCAGGGCGAATGGCATCAAAGATTGAAGAAGAGATGGATCACCGCAAAGGTTCAATATGGTTTTGAGCACAACTTTTGTGTCTGGTGCCAGAATCAGGATAGGACAGTGCTGTTGGAACTATCTCGATGAGGAGAACGATTAAGCTCACTTAAGGCCTCAAAACAGCAATTTACTATTTTCTCAGTTTTTGCTTCATTTCTGAATTTCCTTTTTTTTCATCTAGGGTTTCATTATATTATTTAAGTATCGCATGTACTATTCAGA
The DNA here is from genome assembly GCA_037428765.1 of Rubia yunnanensis. Taxonomy (NCBI): domain Eukaryota; kingdom Viridiplantae; phylum Streptophyta; class Magnoliopsida; order Gentianales; family Rubiaceae; genus Rubia; species Rubia yunnanensis. The sequence goes on from CM075066.1 coordinate 23,864,427, forward strand.
TATTTTATATTTCATAATATTATTTTTGAGAACATTTTCTCTCTGGTGGACTCCAGAATCAAAACCTAGGGTTTGTGCTTGTAGCCCTTGATTGTTCTTCAAAGATTCGTGCTTGCTGATCTCTTTTGACATTCCGACTGTGTTACTCCCCCAACCCGCACCACCCCTTCCCCCACCTCATGATCACCCCCACTGCACTGCTTTGCTAGTGCCATTGCACCACCTCTTGCTTCAGCGTCACTGCACCACCTCTTGCTTCAGCATCACTGCACCACTGCTTGCTCTATTGCCGTTGCACGCTCGAGTGTTACCACTTGCTCCAGCGTCGATGCTCGCTTCAGTGTCATTGCTCACTGATGTGCTTCATTTTTCATGCATTAACCATTGTATACAACATAGTTTTTCATCATGTTTTATTTGGCGCATTGCAAGTATTATTGAGTTTACATGACAAGGGGTTTAGACGGCCATGTTTGGTTTTCTTGTCCAAATCTTACATTTTTAGAATTAATTAGTACTAATGGACATCTTGTATCCACGGGCTCCTAGATCTTCCATTTAATCATCTTTAGTAGGTCGCCCGTGGGTACTTTTTGGTTACATTCTATGTAAAGGCCCTTCGTAAGGGCGGTAGAAGATATTGAAGGCCGTTCACAAGAACGGTAGAGGAGATTGAAGGTTATTCACCTCTACAATAGTAGTAGACAATGGCCACAAACATCAATGTGTGGTAGAAGCAGATTGGATTCAAAGATAGGCGACAACGGAGATCAAAATGGCTAATGAAGAAATAGGGAATCGTGGACCGATGAGTTGTGCCAAAGTCTAAGAATGATCCAAGAAGAATTAGCCTTCAAGATTGATTCCATTGGATTTATATTCTTGAGAAATACAAAATCGACTACTAGAACTAAAAAATTGAACTAATGGTTCACCCATAGCAAAGGAAATAAGTTCAGCCAGCCAAGGTACCACGGGTTGGCGCGGGCCTTTCATGGTCAAGCAACAATGGTCTGCGCCAAAGAAGATGTCTCACACTAACAGTTCCAGCATGAGGAAATGGCGCAACCCACACTATATCACAGGGCCCGCACAACACGAGTTCAAGATCTCGCTCAAAAGGGGATAAGTATGGGCATGGACCATCTTATTCACGACTGTCCACACCATTCCAAGTTCAAGATGACAGGAAAAACCTACGACCTAAGCCAAAGTTCAATCCCCACATAAAAATTCTGAGCAGAACGAGCCTCCACACCATGGCTTGCACCAAAGCATGTGCCTCATGCCAAACTTCTGAGCAGACCATGGCCCGTGCAATATCTCCCGATCTGTGCCAGAGCCCCGCACCATGGCCTGTGCCAGATCCAGTGCCCCACGCTGGATGAAGGAGCATGGCATATGCACGATTATGCAGCCCGCCACATGTACTTAGCACGGATCAGCCATCTCCAACGGCCTGCGCCTGGCAACGGCTGCTAGGGTTTTAGTATATTGGCCTACTTTGGGCCTATTTTTAGGCCCAATCCCTTTCTTCTATATATATAACCTTAATCTACTAGGTTAACAAGCATAAAAGACATTAGTTCATTAGGAGAGCAATTTTAGAGAGAGAAACACTCTCTCCTCTTCTTTTCTTTCCTTTTTGTGTTCATCCTAGATGTTGCATTCAAATCCATATTTGAATTCCATATCTGTGGAGTAGTTTTCATAGCTTGGGGTTAATTATAGCGCATGTTTTAACTTATTTTTTGTGAGATTCATTAGATTCATCCTATTATTTGTGTTCATGATATTATTATGATTGTTCTTTAATGTTTTAAATGAATTAATTGTACAGCACACTGGCACACACTTTGGGCTATATTCATGTATGGTGAAAATATTGATGCCCCATTGGGAAGAGAAACCTGGATGTTAGAATGGGTAAGGGAGTACGTTGCGTCTACGTGAGTGTGTGCATGGGAGACCCAAAAAATGCTCTGTCTTATTTGCCATTGCACCCACCTTAGTCGATTACGTAAAGTTTTATAATAGGTTGCGGATAGATATAGTGAAAAAGTAGAAAGCTAGGGTTGTAATAGGCCTTAGTATCATAGATAAGGTTCTAACGACCCTTGGGCCTAGTTGATAGGACCCGTGGGAAGTAATGCATTTAGGTGGAAGCCTATGACGTAATCGCACAGGGGAGAAATAGACCTGCGAAAATGCTCAGACCTTGTTGTACTCATCTAATTACTATGGCGGTGTCGATGGAGAGTTCTGAGTGCACCTGACGTTACAGGTATGGGGAAGTGTACGTCATCGGTCACACCACGTGTTGTGAACACTATATTAGGTATTTTAGTAAATCTTGTATGTGAATGAATCAAGGATTGAAACATTAGATTGATCATGTTGTGCAATGACTCCCCAAGTTCGTAGCTTAATTAGATTACTTGTTGTTTTACTTTATGCATCATAGTTGATAATATGAAAATCCAACCCCCCCTGTGTGTGCATTTTCTGGCTATTCCTCTCACTCGTAGAGATTGAAGACCCGTACGAGGTTGTGTTTTTAGTTGATACTTGAGCCCTAGCATCTGTATGGAAAAACCCACGGCTTACTATTAACTACCCTCTAGGTAATGTAGTAGTGAGAACAGGAGCAGAATATAAATTTTATCTTTGACCTTTCGCATAGGAAAGCCTCTGCTCGAGTTAATAAGCTACGGTTTTAACAACCTGTGGTGGAGGTGAGTCAAATTTTGGCACCGTTGCCAGGGATGCTATCTAGCTCAAGTATTAATAAGCACAACTTTTTAGTAGAGTAGTTAGTAATTGCTTTTATTTTTGTTTTGTGTTGTAAGTTTGGTTGCTGAACTGTTGTGATAGTTACTTTGTTACCTTTTGATCTGTTTTCTAGTGTTGTATTCGAAAGGGTATTGCTAGTCCTAGTCTATGGTACACACATGTACCACTAATCTAGGCATCTTACATTACCCGACAGAGAACACGGGTGTTCGAAGAAGAAGGAAATGGTGAACTAGGGCAGAAGTTCAATGGATGCAAGCAGTGGTAGTTGAAGAACAGCTAGAAATGGAGGAAGAAAATTGTACCTTACGAGAGCTCATGGTACCCAACCTAGAGAATCATTCATTATTCATCATGTTCTCACCATTACCCGCCAATGTTAGTTGTGAGCTCAAAATTGGCATGATCCATTGCCTACCTATATTCCACAGATTAGCAGTGGGGACCCGAACAAGCATCTATTGTAGTTACACTTAGTGTGTACAAACATGAAGCCACCGGGAGTTTCTGAGGACGATTATGACTTGAGAACCTTCCCATTTTCCCTTCAAGACGGAGCAAAAGATTGGCTATACTACTTGTCATAGAGATGCATTAGTTCTGGGATGGATATGAAGCGGAGGTTCTTAGAGAAGTATTTTTTGGAGTCCAAGTCAGTGGAGCTAAAGAAACAACCGTCAAACATCACCCAAGGGGCTACCGAGAGCTTATATAATTATTGGGAACACTTCGAGAGACTTTTGGCGAGTTTTCTTACCATCCTTCAAGGAAGGGTATTTGTTGTATTATTTCTTTGAGGGGTTATGCGATGAAGATATGCAAATGGTGAACACCGCTTGCAACGATTCAATAGCTAACAAGAGCCCTAAAGACTCAATGGTCCTCTTTGAGGAAATAGCAAATGGTATGCTACAATTTGGCACAAGGTTAAGAGTTAAGGTTTTGGATGAACCCAATCACCCAAGTTGGAGGAGCAAATCCAAGCTATTGCTTCTATGATGGAGGAGCTTTTGTGAGAAAAAGTGCATAATATCAAAGTGTGCAAAGTTTGCAACCTTAACCACAGCTCTGAAGAATGTTCCAAGGTCATAGATGATTTTCAAAAAGTTAAGGTCGTTGAGTACAATAATCGGGAGAGGTCAAAGTTTTCTAGGGGTCTACCACAAGGGTTCCGAGGGAACTAAGGAGATGCAAGGCTGGATCCCTACGCAAACTCGTACAACCTAAGGTATTGAGATCATCCTAATTTCTGATGGAGGAAGAATAACCAACCTCAAGGATACCGGGGTGGAAAAGCCCCTTCTCAACCATACCCTCAAGGTGAAGGCCCTTCCAACAACCATACCTAGATCTACAAGTCAGGTCGAGAAGAGATCTTAGAAGCCATCGGTCAATTGAGCAAGAAACATGAAGTCTTTTCGGGGAGGACAAGTCGTGAGATTGAAAACCTTGGTAATAGAGCCTTCTTGAGTATCAAAAACCTTGAAGTTCAAGTCGGGCAACTTGCCACCTTGGTGAGCCAACTTGAAGCCAAGGAATCTGGAAAACTCCCTTCCCAACCAGAGATCAATCCAAGGAATGTGATCACACTCAAGTTGAGAAGCGGGAAGGAAGTTCGTGAGTCTGAGAAGAGGGTTATGCAATAGGATGATAGGGTATTGGATGCTACCAAGGCACACATCGAAGAAGAAGAGATTGTGGTCAAGGAGGCACCTTCCAAGGATTTCCCACCACCCGAGGCACAAGCCACCATTTCACCTTCATTTCTAAATACTTTGAGGGGAAAGCCAAAGGTGGTGACCAATGATGTGAATATTCAAAAAGTCCTCGAGAAGATTGAGGTGACCATTTCTATCTTGGAATTGATTAAACATGTGCCATCATATGCTAAATTTCTTAAATTTTCATGCACAAAGAAAAGAAGTAGGCCAACTAAGAGGTTAGGACATTTTAAAATAGGGGGAGACACCGTTTTGAACCATAAAAATTTTCCCAAAAATTGTGACGACCCCGGAATGTTTTCTATTCCTATCTCTTTAGGTGGTAAAATTGTTGAAAAGGCCATGATAGACTTAGGCGCATCCATCAATATGATCCCATATAGTCTATACAAACGCCTAGAAATAGGTGAGCTTAGGGAGACTAGAGTTATTGTCCAAATCTCTGATCATTCCCAAGCTAGTCCACGTGGACTAGTAAAGGATATGATGTGATGAGTTGGCAAGTTGGTTTTTTCGGCAGACGTTTATGTCCTAGACCCGGTGAACGACGGTAGTGCACCCCCAATACTTTTGGGGAGGCCTTTCCTTAAAACGTTTTGGACTAAAATTGATGTCCACTTAGGAACCTTGACTCTAGAAGATGAGATGGATAAAGTGGAATTTGATATCTATAAATCTAGGCATGATTCAACAAATTCTTCTCTTATGTGCAAAGGTGTGACTTTATGTGGTGAGCATGATGAAACCTCTTGTGTTGCCAATGAGAATGAACATTTGGATGAATCCCATTTTGATGATATTATTGATGAGTCTGATGAGTTGCATGATACTATGGATAATATGCATGTGCTAGATTGTTTTTCTATGTTAAACAACCTGCAACGGGAAAGGGAAAGTGTCAAGGGTTTAAAACCTCCTTGGCCTCCCCCTAACCCATAAGTGAATTCACGAACTCAAGCTAGCGAGACAAGGAGATTCATTTCCCAGCACGGACAAGAGATCCGAAGGTAAGGATGGCTCATTTTGGAGACCTCTCCACAACAATGTCATCGTGGGTGGAGTTGCCGATGGTGATTACGGAGATCCACAGGTAGGTGTCTCTAGTTAGACTTGCATGAAAAAGGAATAAGTTGTGAGTACGACAATAAATATACGAGGTTTCTTTTTGCTTTCATGTTTTGAGTAGTGATTCGATAGATTTTGTATCTTTTGCAATGAGGATGTTTGAGATGAAACTTTTATTGGTTTAAAAATTTGAGTTCGAGAGTCGTGATTGTGTTTGGATGGAATTATATTTGATTGTTGTCATAGTCTTTCAAAAAAAGAGGGAAAAACTATGGATTAGGTCAAAATTTTGGCAATCTCGTGCCAAGACCTGACACGATCCGCGCCAGGGGCCTAAGTCCATCCCAGAAGATTTGGCGTGAGGTGATACCTTGTGCCAAGAAGTTTGGCGTGAGGGGTTGATTCGGGCAGGAATGTTTGGTGCGAGGCTTTGTTTCACGCCTGAGATTTGGCGCGAGGCTTTGGTCCATGCCAAATATCTTTTGCGCCGATTTATGATTTTTCCATTGCCAAATTGTTCTAAAAATGAAATTTTTTGAAAATTATGAATATCTAACTCAAAAATGCATTTTTGGTTCAAAATTTTTGAAATTCCCTAATTCCTTGGGATTTTTTATGCAAACAGTACTTCCTACATTTCTAGTAATTAATTAATTTGTACTATTTTCCCCTAATATGCAAATTTGAAAATTCCATTCTTATCTTAATTGTACCTCTCTCTCTCTTATCACCTAGGCTGAAATTCTAAATCCATAGCACACATCTTCACCTTATTTCATCATTTGACATATTCTTTCTTCTCAAGAAACACTCACTCACACACTCTTGGTGAAACTAGAAAAAAACTGAAGCTTTTCCACCAAAAATTAGCAATTCTTGCTTCTTCTTGTGTGGATCTTGCAATTCTTAGCTTCAAATTCCGGGTAGTCCATTGAACTCTTTGTTTATATGCTTGATTGACATTGTGGCGGTGTTATAAAAAGCATGATTCTTGAATGAGTGTGTGTTTGTGAGATAAATGTTTGGGCTTATAAACATTGTTATGTTCGAGTGATTGTTGATTCCAACTATTGGCGCACAAATCAAGTTATACTTGTTTGTTCTGTATGTAATGTCAAATATGGTGACATCTCTGTAGAGTTTGTAGTCCTCCAGTATCATTGAATCTCTCCAAAACATTGCTAATAGTTTTGTTTCCTCGTCGAACTTCAAGAAGAAATCTTTGTCCTTGTCATTGATTTCCATGAGTGTATCAAAATGTTTCTGAGCATCTCCACTTTCTATTTCTTTAATTTGAAGTCGACTCACAAAGTTGAGGTGGTCTTTCATCGTATGCCCTAGATTTTCTTTTCCACCAGCTTCAAAAGACATGTATTTATATATCCTACAATAGGTTTTAAACATGCTTGTTCCATTGTCGTAATGGCCTTTCCCTTATCTTCTGTAATTCTCTGTTCACTCCTACTGAGATACTGCCATGCTGGTCTTGTTAACTCATGATTGTGTACAGTGGCGTGGTGAGCCACAATGTAATAATCCTACTCAAGTTTCACTTAATTTCAGCTAGGCATCCTGTTTTGTAATCAAGTCCTTTCTCTTTCTCTTCTTCTTCTTCTTCTTTTCAGAATGAATTTCATTATCCACATAAGGAACATGACTGATAATGTTGGTTTTTAATTTTTTTGGTTGGCCTCCAGAAGAGCACTTAGTACTTTTCACGAATCTGCCTTTTGTTGTTTAGACATTGACAGTCTTTCCTGTAATTGAAACCAATAGCATTTGCATGCTTCTTATACAGAGCATGTAGTGCTTCCAAAAAAATTTCTTTTACAGCGGTAAGATTTTCAGTGGCATCAATTTCATTTGAATTTAGAAAATCTGTACCTGTGACAATAAATAATAGAATTTTTTAATGTAAGATATGCATGTTCTAATGTAAGTTGTTTAAAGTCTTCAGGAAGTTTCTTAAAATTAGAAAATTATATAAGCTCTGTTCTGATAAGCATAATAAATACTACTTGTAGTGTTACATGTGCAAAGTGTAGTGTATTTTGTACATATTATAATCTGAACAATGCACAAGTTTGTCAACAGTTGAAATTGACAAATGCATTCTCTGTGTTTTGTTCATTTTAATCTAATGCATGTTTTATTATAACATATACGTGTTTTAAGTTAATAAATGCATAAAGTATACGAAAATTCTATGCAGCTTGCAGTTTATATTGCTAATGTTTCCGCATGTTCATACATGTTCATAGCAGTCGGATTTCAGTGTACATAAGTTTCAAAAACAGTTATATTCTTATCGATTTTGATTCAACATTATAATTTTAGTCTGATGAGAGAAAATCATACCCTGATTTCAATTCAGTAGTATTTCAGCTTCTTGCAACTGAATTTTGTTTGTTTAGTGTTAAATCTCGCCGGTTACAATCTCATTTTCTCCAGCAGATTCCGATTCAACTGCAGCAGTCTTTACGATCAAAGTTATTGAAACTTCATCTGCTTCAATATGATATAGCGATAGATCTACTTCTAATTCGTGATTTTATTGCTCAATTTTGTCGGAATCGTGTCGGTTGGTCTTAGAAAGGCATCGTGAATGGACTGGATGAGAGGAATCGAAAACACGCCCCGGACTGGTGAGGAAGAATTGATCGACGTTCAGAGGGTCTAGAGAATAGAAACTTTCAAAATCGCATCGGTTGTTGTCATCGGAGGACATCAAAAAGGCGCCATGAATGAGAAGAATCGAAAATGCGCCGGTGGACTGGTGGGAGGTCGTCGTCGGACCACTTAAAGTTAAATTTATAAGCCCTAAATGCTTCTTATCTACAACTAAGTAGATAATGGCAAGTCAGGGTTGTCCACGAAGAAGAGGGATTTTCTTACATTGACAGAATTCTGAATTATTTGAGCTATCTGAAGTAGATTCATAATCTGATTTGTCACTATCTGATTCATCGATTAATAATGATAATAATTTATTTTTAAATCTGTTTCTTCTGCAAATAAAGAATTAATCTTTTTATCAGTCTTACAGTGGGATGCGGTATGACCACATCCATTAGCATTTATGATTATCCAAACAGATGCATCGGATTTAGGTTATGAAGGAATATTAAAGCAATTGCATTTCAAAAAAGAGTCAATAGTTAGATACCACTCGGGGTTATGGACAGGAGCCCAAATCAATTATTCAACTATTAAAAAAGAAGTTTTATCTATTGTTTTATGTATTTCAAAATTTCAAGATGATTTATATAATAAGAAATTTTTATTAAAAATAGACTGTAAATCGGCTAAGGATATTTTACAAAAAGATGTCAAAAATTTAGTTTCAAAACAGATTTTTGCTAGATGGCAAGCCATTCTTTTGATTTTTTATTTTGACATAGAATTTATTTAAGGAAAGGATAATTCTCTTCCAGATTTTCTAACTCGTGAATTCCTTACAGGAAGACATGAGTATACATTCAAGTTCATCTAGTTCCTCAAATTCAAAATCAGCCAAAGATTATGAAATTCCAGAGCCTTTGACACCAAAAACACCAACACCAGATTATCCTCCCCTCACTTATTCCACAGTAGCCCAAACTCCATATTCCAGATTGATTCATACTCCATTATTAACTCCAAATTATACCATTCTCACTCTATAAAAACCAACTACTCAAATCCCCAGCCAAAAGTCTATTCCATCAACCTCAAGCCCCAGCCAATCCTCTTATTTTGACAAACCAAACCCGGAATATATTCTAATGACTCAATGCCAGACAGCACCAGATATCCCTCAACTAAAGTCATTTGTATCCAGTATATTCACGCCAACCTGTTTATGGTTGGCAGATAATATCAACAAGACTCAAAACTACTATGAGCTGATTTTAGTAGATACCCAGTCCATTGAAATACAGCATGTACAAAATAAACAAGATCCCAGTTGAATTGACTATTCCAAAATATATATTAAGTAAGTGCTTCGTCCCAGCCATTTCCAAAATATTCATTATGGAAGACATTTTTCAGTAAATTACTTCCCCACCGGATTCAACTACGCTGACTATATGCAAGCCTGGTATAGAGCTTTCTATATTAGGTCCTTTGACCATTCATGGTTCATTAATTTCCACCAACAATTTAGCGGAGATATTCCAATGTGGTTCTACAATTGGTGGTCAACATTAGGACCATCAAGAGAAATACTTCCCATTCCAGTTGCAGAAGGATTAGAAACATTCCACAAGCTTAGCAAGTGTAAACCTTTTGAAAAAGAACTCTTATTCCATCCATATTCAGGGTTCCATGGATTCTTGCCTGGAGCTTTCAGATCAAATCCATATATCCAAACAAGCCCTTTTCCCTCATTCGACAATTCAGAATTAAATGGTGGAACAATTACAAATATGAATTCTGTTCAGTCAAAGCAGTGGCCCATTACTTACAAACCGGTGAAAAACTAAGAATTACATTCCCGACAGAAGACCGTATTAGCACAATTCAAGCCAAAAGCTCAGTTCAACATGCTTTGAGCATTCAACCAACCATTCGGAGTCCAATTCCAAGGCCATTAAGTGTTCAACCTATTCAACCTCGGAGTCCAATTCAAAGGCCATTAAGTGTTCAACCTACACCAGCAACAAAGGATGAAGATGATGAAGAATTCCATAATCTATTAGCTATTTACAAACAGCTCAAAAAGGCCAGCACAGAGGTAAAACCAGAAGACATTCCAGATGATGATCCGATTGGAGGTCAAGACCCATCTGACTTCTAAATTCAGCACTCAGTAGACGCACTCAACAGACAGTCAATCATGGAGGGTACCAAACTCCATTCTGACATCTATTCAAAATACGCAAGCAATGACGAATTCAAGCACTCAACAATAAAGCAAGACTTAGTGGCGGGTCCTACACTCCACTACCACCACTCACACCAAACAGCAGCCGACAAAAGATAGTGGACGGTCCCACACTCCATTATAATTCAAAAGCAGCCATGTGACTCATCAGTCCACCACACGGACTTCAAATTTCATTCATTTCAATGTAATAGATTAGATATCCGCCTCTATAAATACAGAGGCCTTAGTTCAGTATTCAACATGCTTGAATTATTGCCCTTTCACATTCTCTTACAACCACCTCCATCTGAGTTCAACGTTCATACTTGAACTTCCCATGTATTACCAACCTACCCACTTCATAAATCTCAGTCAATAAAAAGAAATCATTCCAGTATTTTGCAAGTTATTTCTTAAGTACTTAATTTCTCTTTTATGTTATTTACTCTTTAATCATATTTAATTTTATTCCGGTTTACTGTTCACTAATTTTACTATTCTCGATTACTGTTCACATTCACTATTCACTAATTATGGTTTACTGTTCATTAATTTTACTATCCACGATACTGTTCACATTTACTATTCATGATTACTGTTCACAGTTACTATTCACGATTACTGTTCACAGTTACTATTTTTCATTAATGTTTACTATTCACTACTATTTATATATGCTCCTGTCCATTAGCTTAAATGGTATCGCAGCCAAGTTTGAGCTTGATTATGGCTATTCCACACAGATTTGTTTACTTATTTCTTAAGTATAAACTTATCAGCAATTGTCAAAATTAATGTCTGTATTATCCTTTCTACATTTACGTTCGTTGGTTCAGCATCCAGAGCCTGTAAGACGGTTGGTCAGCCCAATGAGGTGGTCCACGCAAGGTATAGATGTGGTCCCGCTAGATGTATGACTGTATAATCCATACAATAATTTAAACAATTAACGAGAAGTTAATATAGCAGAAAGAGTTAAACAATTTTTGTTTGGCAAGTCTAGTCATTCAGACTTAGCGTCTACATCATCTGCATCATCCAATATATTACAGAGTCATGAAATTCAACAAGTTTTACCAAATCATAGTATCAATTCAGTATACCAGCATGGCATATTAGATTTCAGTAAATCATATTCGATTAAAATTCATGAAGAAGTACTTCCAATGAATCAAGAATTTCAATCCATAAAATTACTTTCACCAATGGCTATTATCAAATATAGAACCCAAAATTATAGGTTTTTACATTTTGGACTAATTCAAGTAGCTTTACATCCCTTAGTAAGATTAGGAATTGATACTCCCATTTTTATGGCATTAAGAGATGGTAGATTAATTGAATATAAGGATTCCATATTAGCAATGATTCAAACTAATATTTGTAATGGTACAATAAGATTTGATGGCATTCCAAACTATTCTGTTAGTCTAACAGATCCACGTATAATGGATTCATTAAAGTTAGATATCCAGTTAAAACAAGATAAAATAGTTAAAGAAACTAAACATTTTGTATTAATTTATAGAGTCTATTTCAAATTAATGAAATCTATGATTCTAACAGCATTAATATTAAATCCTACAGAAAAAGATGAATCAGTTTTTGTTACTACAAATTCTGACAATACCAAAATAGAAACACCAAAATTACTAAGATGGAATGAAGTAACTATTCCATAAGAGATAGTTGCTATAAGACCTCTAAGTATACAAACAAATTCAAAACTAACGGAACCCTCAGTAATTGAAGAACAACAGGATGGAAAAGTATTCATAAAATTCAATAGGTCGATGTTTAGTAGATATACAGAAAAATATAAACCTACTTTTGGTCAATCATCTAGGAATTCAAACCCAGATAGTTATCAATCACATAGGAATTCAACATCTGACCTCCCTTCAAATTTTCAAGATTCAAGAATTAGATATTCCACCACATTACCAGAAATAATTCCAGATTCCAATTCTTCAGTTGGTTCACCCACATATAGTCAAATGAGAAATTCGGAACTAAACATGATGACTATTATTAAAGAATTTTCAATAGATAAAGAATATTTAAATAATGATTATTACAATATCAAAAACACCCAATGTAGATTATGGTTTGAAAAGTTTGATACAGAGATCAAAGAAAATTTCAAACAAGAATTTTATACATATCTAAATTAAAAAGGATTAGGAAAATGAATTTTTTTTATATGGTTAGAATATTACTTAAAGATTGAAAACCTAATTAATGAAAATATATTAGAAGAAATTCCAGTAATTAATGGTCAGTCTAATTTATATAAAAAATGGAAACTATAAAACAACACAGTTATAAGTTTCATCCATCCCCCATTAAAAAACATAGAAATCACTATAGATAATGAAGCAATAATTGCTTCACCTTTCAAATTAGGAAGAACTGAGATAGACACAGTAAATACAGAAAATATCAAAAAGGTTTATCAACAAAATAATTGTTCAAATCAATTATTACATACCATAGCTAACCAAGTAGATTTCATATCAACTAAGTTAGATAATAAAGACAGATTTCCAAATGAGATTTCAAAACCACATTCTCAACTATCTTCATTTCCAAAACAAATGGAAAATTCAGTATCATTAAATAAAAAGGATAAGGCTAGTACTTCTAGAAATATAGGAGTATTATATCAAATAAATCCACAAGATTCAAATACATCAAGTTCGTCTTCTGAATCAGAGGAAGAATCAGATGGCCAGTTAGAACATCAATTAAGTATGATAGAACAACAGTTTCAAGATTATTCAGAACAATCTAGTGATACGACTCACTTACAAATAAATAAGATGAATAGATTTTGAAACAATTGGAGGAACAATAGAACAAAAAATTATTATCCTAGACCTACTCCGCCTGATATTCAATATGAAGAACAACATACTACATTAAAGAGTTATGATGGTTCATCATTACATCAATGGAATATAGATGGTAAATCAGAATATCAAATATTAAATATTTTACAAGAAATGGGTATAGCCAGAATGGCCTACAAAGCTAAACTTAATATATCCGAACCAAACTTAGTAATGTTATTCGTAACAGGATTTACAGGACAATTAAAAGGATGGTGGGATAATCATCTTACATTAGAAGATAAGCAATCCATTGTGAATCATGAATCAGACGAAGCTCATGGTGAAGGTGATAATATTGAATATGTAATGGTCCAAGATGGTTCGGTATATTTAATTTATGTAATTTCAATGTACTTTATAGGAAACCCAGAAGAGGAATTAATCAGTTCAAAAATTTGTTTAACGAATTTAAGATGTCCATCTTTAACTGATTTCAAATGGTATAAAGATATATTCCTAACTCAAGTATTAAGAAGAACAGATTCAAACTCCTCATTTTGGAAAGAAAAGTTTATTACATGATTACCAAATTTATTTTCCCAACGAATAATTACTAATTTACAGAAATCATTAGGAACTGAAAAGATAGATTACAATACTTTAACTTTCGGACAAATATTTGCTTTTGTTAAAAAAGAAGCTTTAACATTATGCCACGATTTAAAAATCCAACATAAATATGGTTCAGAAAGAAAAGAGATGGGATCATTTTGTCAACAATTTGGTGGGTATCAAACCACCATCATCTCAACATAAAGAAATATATAAAAAAAATATAAAAAGTATAAGACTAAAAAACATCACAGTAAAGATAAATATAAAAATTATAATCAAGAACATAATAAAAACTTTTATAAAAGAACTAATAAATTTAAAAATATTCAATGCTATAAATGCAAAAGATTTGGTCATACCGCATCCCACTGTAAGACTGAGAAAAAGATTAATTCTTTATTTGCAGAAGAAACAGATTTAAAAAATAAATTATTATCATTATTAATCGATGAATCAGATAGTCAGATTATGAATCTAGTTCAGATAGCTCAAATAATTCAGAATTCTGTCAATGTAAGATTCCAACGATTGATATGTTAAACAATTCAACGAATAATAGAAAAGCATTATCATAAATGATTGATAGATTAGAGGATTCACCAGATAAGAAAGAGTATTTAAACAGGATCAAAGAATTAATAAAAGAGGACAACAAACCACAAATAATAGAAGCCTTTAGTTTAAATAAAATTGTTAAAAAATATTCAAAGATAGATAAAAAGAAACCAGCAAGGTCTGATGACCTACGAGCTGAGATAAATAATTTAAAAATTGAGATTAACTCAATCAAACATGAATTGAATTCTTTAAAAGAAAAAGATTTAGAATTAGAATTAAAGTTAGCTCTAGGAACCAGAAAAGCATGGATACACCTTCAAGTTCAGGAGTCAAGGACGCTCAAACAGATGATCAATTCTTCAATATTATTAATAAAATCAATATGGAAAAATGGCACTCTTTAGTAACCATAGGAGTTGAAGATTTTAGTATTACCATAATTGCATTAATAGATAGTGGAGCAGATTCATCATGTATTAGATCAGGCATAATTCCAAGTAAGTACTTCGTTAAGACTAATGAAGAACTAGCAGCAGCAAATGACACTCCAATGTCAATCAATAGAAAATTACCCAATGGTTTTATATGTAATAATAATTACTGTATTAAACATTCATTTCTCATACTAGAAAATATAGCATATGATGCAATATTAGGAAATCCATTTTTATATCAAATAACCCCTTTCAAAAAGACTCAAGAAGGAATAACCACTAAAATATTAGGTAAAAAATTATTATTCTCATTCCTTGACCCACCTAGTCAAATAGAATTAAATCTATTACAAACAAATTCTATATATAGGAAGATATGTTTACTAAATACAAAGCAAAAAGATATTACTTTCTTAAAAGAAGAGTTAAGTTATTCAAAACTAGAAGAGCAGTTAAGTAGTAAAGTCATACAAGAGAAAATTGCAAGAATAGAGAAAGAATTTAAAACCCAAGTCTATTCAACACATCCCAATGATTTTTGGGATCGAAAGAAACATGTGGTATCATTACCCTATGAAAAGGAATTTAATGAACAAAACATTCTGACTAAAGCTAGGCCAATTCAAATGAATGCAGACTTAGTCGAATTATGCAAACATGAAATTCATAGTCATTTAGAAAGAAAATTAATTAGGAAAAGCAAATCCCCATGGAGTTGCTCAGCATTCTATGTTAATAAACAAGCAGAAAAGGAAAGAGGAATTCCTCGATTAGTAATAAATTATAAATCATTAAACAATGTATTACAATGGGTTCGATACCTTATTACAAACAAAAGATACCTAATTAATAAATTAGTAAATGCAAAAGTATTTTTCAAATTTGATTTAAAATCAGGATATTGGCAAATTCAAATTAATGAAAAAGACAAATATAAAACAGCATTTGTAGTTCCATTCGGCCAATATGAATGGAATGTCGTGTCATTTGGATTAAAAAATGCACCATCAGAATTCCAAAAAATCATGAATGACATATTCACTCCTTACTCCAAATATGTTATAGTATATATTGATGACATATTAGTCTTTTCTGATTCCATAGACAGTCATTTCAAACATTTAAATATATTATTAAATATTATTAGGAAAAAAGGATTAGTTATATCGGAACAAAAAATGAAATTATTTCAAACAAAAATAAGATTTTTTAGGATATGATATTCATTTAGGAAAAATCAAACCAATTCAAAGAGCTATTGAATTTGCTAATAAATTTCCAGATAAAATAAAAGATAAGAATCAATTACAACGATTTTTAGGATGTTTAAATTATATATCAGATTTTTCCCCAAATTAAGAATAATATGCAAACCATTATATGAAAGGTTAAAAATTAATCCACCCATGTGGACAGAAAATCATTGGGTAACTTTCTGTTGATTGACATTGGAGTGTCATTTGCTGCTGCTAGTTTTTCATTAGTCTTAACTAAGTACTTACTTGGAATTATGCCTGATCTAATACATGATGAATCTGTTTCACTATCTATTAATGCAATTATGGTAATACTAAAATCTAAATTATTAAAACAATAAAATTACAAGCCAAATCATTATCATGTTTAGGCATTCCACATCCATTAGCATTTATGATTATCTAAACAGATGCATCAGATTTAGGTTATGGAGGAATATTAAAGCAATTGCATTTCGAAAAAGAGTCAATAGTTAGATACCACTCAGGGTTATGGACAGGAGCCCAAATCAATTATTCAACTGCTAAAAAATAAGTTTTATCTATTGTTTTATGTATTTCAAAATTTCAAGATGATTTATATAATAAGAAATTTTTTATTAAAAATAGACTGTATATCGGCTAAGGATATTTTACAAAAAGATGTAAAGTAAGTAAAATGTGGGGTTTTTTGTTGGTTGTGGTCCTAAGTTATGAAATTAAAAGACAAGATAACTAGCAAAGTTAAATAAGTGTGCTAATCATCAAACAAACTAAGAAAAAGGGGTAAAAACTACAAAAAACAAAGTCTGTGGGGCAATTAATATTCACTTCCAAACCTAATGTAAATCATTGAACCATTCACTCATTCTATCACATTCGTTATCTATGAGGAATGCTAAAACTTTCCATTCGAAGATCAATATTCATTCCTTCTTAATAGTAATTTGCAAAGACAAACAACGACCATTTGCAAACCTCATTGATAATCACTCTAGGCAAACCACAACATAAAGGTATTTCATCAACGACATTATACATGAAGGACCATAGATTTGATAACAACAAGCCTTCTACCAAAGACATAGCCATTTAAATAAACATAACATTCATTAGGCTAAATCTATAACAAACTACATTCAAGAGTCAACCTTGCATTGCATCTATAGGATAAACATGAGAACAATCCACATTAACATATTTATCTAGCTATCACAACACATTATGCACAAGAAATTCTAATTCCATGTTCTTGGATTCTCATGTCAAAGAGCTAAGAAATTTGCAACTTTCCTAACACTCTAACACTTCAATCATACAAACACTTCATATACTCAAACAACCCATATCATAAATGAAGTAAAACATCACATTTAAACACATGTTTGCTAAATAACAAATGCTTCATGAAAGAGTCAAATGCTTCATGAAAGAGTCAAATGCTTCAAGAAAGAGTGAAATAGAGGTTCTTACTACAAAGGTGTGGAAGCTTCAATCAATTGCTCCCAAATACAAAACTAAGCTAGATAATCAAAACCCATGACATAGAACAAAGATCTACACAGAAAGAAGAAGAGATGGAAGAAAATGGTGAAAAACTAGGGTTTTGGAGCCCCCAAGTCGTGCTTAGAGAGTTGGGGAACAAGGTGGTGAAAAGTTATTTATAGTACAAGAAAAAAGGGAGTAAAAATAAAGTTGCAGGGCAATTATCATAAGTTGCAATGCCTCCGTCGCGAGTCGCGATGGAAAAAAGTCCTGTTTTATTTTGCTTCCTCTGGGTGAACCGTTGATTCATTTTGGGAGTTCTTGTAGTAGATTTTATAGTACTCGAGGAGAGGAATCCAATGGTATCACCCTTGGAGGCTGATTCTTCTCGGAAAATTCTCAGAACCCTGCTTCAAAACATAGATCATTCCTTTGCTTTGCTCTCATTTCTTCACCCTTTGCTTTGCTCTCGTTTCTTCACTTTATCTTTTACCACTTTGTGAGTGGTCTTCCATCTTCTACCATCCTTTTAAATGACCTTCACTAAACCAATCTTAAGTGCTTACGAGCAATCTATAAATTAAGCTTACAAAAAGGAATCTAGATGCTCGTAAGGACCAAAAATCCATTAGACTAAACATAGGTTACAAAATGAAGGATTTAGATATAAAAATAAAAAATGACTATCTAAACCCCTTATCATGTAAACCTACCTAAATCTAGCAATTTTACAGCAAAAAAATGACAAAAGAGATGTTAAATGTTTTGGAAAATACAAGCATTTGACGTCTCATCAACTGGTGAAGAAGATTTGGTTGGCATTGAGAGCTTTTCGGAGAACAGAAACAGTGTAGTTTGTGTGTGCAATTCTATTTCTGCATGAAATTCTATGCGTGAAAATTTTGCTTTGTTTAATTCGCGTGTTGTTTTGTTTAAGTTTTGAAAATTTTGCTTTGTTTAATTCGCGTGTTGTTTTGTTTAAGTTTTGAAATTTTTGCTTTATTTAATTCGCGTGTTGTTTTGTTTAAGTTTTGAAATTTTTGCTTTGTTTAATTCGCGTGTTGTTTTGTTTAAGTTTGCATTATTGCAACACATACCCCTCCCTGTTCACAAGCTTATGGATAGATCGGCTGTCAGGAAATCTACTTTTAAATATTAAAGGTATAATTAATGAGTAAAATAGAGAACACAAGTGGTGGTTGCAAATTGATTTCAACCACTGTGGAGAAAAAAATTGTATAATTTCTTTATGATTTTAGTTGATAATTTAAAGATGGGTGGTTGAATATTTACCTGAGCGATATTACCATTCTAAATGGTCTAAATTCACTTCAATCACGAAGAATTATAAGGATTAACCAGGGAATTTTATACCGGTGTGGAATAAAGCGTAGAAAAAGTCCTCTACAATTAGTACCCTAGCCAAGAACAATGAGACCTTTGGCGCCTCAGAGCTTTCAAAAGATTTTGTTAAACTCCAACTCTGGCGTCCTCTCCTTTAATTCTCAGGTTCTGTTCGTATTTAACTTGTTCATTTCTGTAAGGTCAACTTTTTCCGCCCTTATCTGAAATAGTGATGATTACAGAATGGCTTTACTGGTTGGAGAATGCCTAGTCGTAGCTTCTCTTCTGCAGGTGACGATTAATTTAATAATGGAGACTATTTTGTTGCTTCTTTGCTAATTGCATTTGCTTATTGTATAGTTGCGTTGGAGTTATTGAGAACTAATGTAGCAATTCTAATAGTTTAAGGATTGACTTGTTACTTTCTTGTTGCAGTTGATGCAGTGGAGTTTGATTTGGATGACGTTCCTAATGATGTCAGGACAATGGAGAAAGATTCTGCTTTACGCGAGGCTGTCTCACGGCTTTCTTGCGATTTTGGGAAGGAATCAATGTTGTCTTTGCAGCGATTCTTCAGTTCTCGACAAGCACCTGTCATACCCACGGGCTCATTGAGGCTTGATATAGCACTTGGCATTGGAGGACTGCCAAAGGTGGGTCTCTGATTAAACAGCAGTGGTGTCATGTTTCTCATCTTTAGCACATTGGGAGGTCGAAACACGGAATTAGCTTTCTCAATGTATTAGGCCATATCTAATCTGTGAGAGGTGGCGTTTCAAGAGTACTGGCCTGCATAATCACTAGCTTAGTTTATATGCGATACAGTCAACTGTTGGCTTTTAGTGCTTGCATTATCTGGACTGATAATCGGTCTTGAAGTCTAAGTTTGTGTTAAATGTTGAGCTTGATTTGATGGCGGACGAGGAGGTGTTGATGATGTGTTGTGCCTCTTGGCTGGAAGTATCTATTTGCTGACAAAGAATTTGTGAGTGAAGAACTCTCCAGTTCTTCAGTTTGTTTGATGGAATATTTGAAATAGATCTTTTGAGTCTATCAATTTCTTAAGTGTGATTTTGCTTTTCTTTTTTAAATATACTGCTGAACTGTGATTTTGGTGTTTCAACTTGATATGAAGAAAGGAGAAACATTATTTTTCACAGTTCGTACTCTTTGCAGGGAAGGATTGTTGAAATTTTTGGGCAAGAAGCATCTGGCAAAACAACACTTGCACTTCATGTAATTAAGGAGGCTCAAAAGCTACGAGGTGCCTATACTTGTAACTATGTAAATTATTAAGGTGCTTCAAGAATTATGTACGTGTCAGTTGAGTTATGATTAAGTGTTTAGGTGGTACATTATTTCTAATTGCGTAGTTAAGAAATTGCAAGAAAACCTTGGCTGGCGTGTTGTTTTCAGGCTCTTATCATAGTAATGGGGCATAATTGGCAATTTTCCCTTCTAACAGATGGGTTATCAGTCAATATGTGGACTAACTCTTTATTTGATCTCAATTGAAGTAGCAGAGATATATCAGAGAGTTGATATGCTAATTGTTCTGTTTGAAGTGACTGTGCCTCTAGTTCCGGGTAGCGTATATGCTAATTAGTGCCTTTGAAAACTTCAGAAATTTCAATTATATGATTTATATTTGGTGAAATATGAAAAAGAAATCATGCATGCCATTTGTTTTCTTTTCATTTTGAGTCACAAATGGACAATGAAGTTTCAGCCAGCTATCATATTACTCTTAGGTGGAGCGAAAGTGCTACATCCTGTAGTACTTCTCCATTTAATTGACATGTGCTGTCTTTGTGTGCATAATTTCTTATGTAACAATAAGATAAAGTATGGGGTTTATATGATTTGATAATCTTCTGCTATGCCAGTTTGTAACTGCGATTGGTCTTTGTAACAGGTCATTGTGTGTACCTTGATGCGGAAAACGCCATGAATCCTTCCCTTGCTGAATCCATGGGCGTGAATACCCAAAACCTCCTTATTTCACAACCAGATTCTGCTGAGAATTTGCTGAGTATGGTTGATACACTGACAAGAAGTGGCTCGATAGATGTTATTGTTGTCGACAGTGTACGTTTCTCTATGATTGAAGAACTTTATCTTATACATGAGATTGCCGAAGCTGAATTCAAAGAAAGGAGTATTAAATGTGAATTGTTCATTGAGATAAACATTTTGACATTCTGTTTTGTGTGTGAGTTACCGGAAAGCAGATAAACTATTTTAAAGCCATATAACTTTCAAGGATCTTTGTTCATCATCTTTTTTCATTCTTGATTGTTTTTTGTGGTAATTTTCTTGGAAGACCCTTATAAGTTTATAATGGTAAAGAGAGATGTATCAGTATTTCTGTTTCATAGGATCATCTGTGTGGTTCTATTTGTAGAAGTTGTTCTTCATGTATATATGTTATTAGTCTAGTTTTCCTCTCTGAATTTTTTTTGCTGGACTGATTTTTATTTGACTTATACCAGATGTTAATTGACAGTATTTTTTAACTTTCTGAACCTTTCAGCTTTTCTGCATGTATATGCTTGCGTAATGATTTTAGCCTGCTTTGCAGGTGGCTGCTCTTGTTCCTCAACATGAAATTGACTCTCCGGAGATTGCCTCTAACGGAGGCATACAATCTAAAATTATGACTCAAGCACTTCGAAAAATCTATTTTTCTTTGGCTCATTCTCATACTCTTATCATCTTCATCAACCAAGTAGGGCTTATTCGAACATGCATTATATGTTACTTAATCGTTGAATGACAGCCGGCCTTATCTGGACTCTTTTTTCCTCTAGGTAAGAGCGAATTTGAAATCTGGCCCACGCTATCATCCGTCAGATGAGGTAACCTGTGGTGGGAATGCTTTGCCATTTTATGCTGCCATCCGTCTTAAACTTATCAGGAAACAATTGCTCAAGACTCTGCAGAATCAGGTAAATGTTTGAAATGCACAAAAATAGATTAAATAACAACTGTCTTGCAAATTTGTTGATTCTTGTTGTGAATTCAATCTGCATTTGTCATGGTGGATTATTGTATCTGATGCATTCAGAAGTTTCTGTGGGTGTTGCTTATTGTAAGCTTTCTACTTTTTACGTATCAAATCTTAAGTCTAATGTGCTTGGTTGGACGGTTTGGGAGGGAAGAATGAGAATGTATGATGCTTGGGAGCTTTCTTACGGGTATGATTATGGAGGAATTGGGAATGTGATTATGGAGGAATTTGATGGAGGAGTTGGTTGTATAATTATGACTATACCTGTTATCATTCCCATTCCCTTCTGTGAACCAAGTGCATCCTAGATTTTGCGTAGAAGAATGGCTTCCATGACATGATTTTACACTGTTCGAATTACGTATTTCAGAGCATAAGATGTGATTCCTGTGCACTATCTTTTTGCTGAACTTAAGATGTTATATCTCTGTAATCACATAAAGTTTATAGAGATGATGTAGGGTATGGTTCCAAATATTTTGTCTTTTGATTTGGCTCATATCAAATCAGTGGAAGATACCCTGTTGATTAAAAAATTGTCATTTAGCTTGGTACATTTTAGAATGAGAATCTTATTATACTATACATTCATTTTGGAATGGTCCCTTGGATAGGACATTTTTGTTAAGGTAACTGTTTTGCTATATTTGGACATTTTGAAACCTGAGTGGAATTTAATCTTGTCAGGCTACCGGTCTTACGGTCTGTGCTAAAGTAATTAAAAATAAACTGGGTCCAGCGATGAAAACTGCAGATTTGACAATCAAGTTTGGGTGGGGAATCAGCTGTGTATCAGAGGTTTTGGAATTGGCTTGTGAACATGGAAGTATATTGCATGAAGGTGGCAGCTATTTTATTGAAGGTGAAATTATGAACTCCAAGGAGGAAGCTGAAGCTTACCTTGCAGGAAACGTCAGCGTAATGGATCAATTAATGAGTAATCTAAAGTGTCAACTGTTTCAAAGGAAACCGTAATTTGAACACTGGATTTCCAACTTGCCTAGGCAACTCTCATTCTCGGTTGCAGAAGGATCTGCCATGGCATTACCCCAGCCTCTCAGGTAATGAGCATGTAAGTGTGCTTGGTTGCATGAGGACCCATATGCCATGGCAAACTTTGCAGGCCTAAAATTGAAAAGGCCAATGGTGCCTACCCCTAAAGTACATTACCCCCGAACAGGAGTAAGCTTCATCTACTGGCTTAATGTCATTAGTTCCTGGATGGTGGAAGTGTTACTTTACATAGAAAAGGACACGACACAGGAGAAAGAAGAGGGTTATTCCTTTGTTCTTCTAATGTTGTTTTACTTGCAGGGGAAAAAAGAGGGTTATTCCTTTGTTCCTCTTAACATTGTTTTTACTTTCCACCAATTCTTCATCTTGCTAATATCTACGTACATTCCTTACTTGATCCATGCGTCGAGACAATCAAAATCAAAATGTAACGAAAGGATATTTGTTAGAGCAACTTCAATGGTTTCCTCTTTTGTTCAATTTTCACATTATAGTTGCTATGGTGTATTTATTCCATTGATTTGCTCTCTCTCTTTTAAAGAAAAATATTCTTTTAAGTTCCTTTTGAAAATCAATATTATTAACTAAATAATTATCTTACAACAATTAAAATAAATTATATTTTAAATTAATGAAAAAGTCTCTTGTTAGATTGACTTCAATCCACGGATTAAAACATAAATAATATAAATAGATATGGGGTATTTTTTATGTTATATTCAAAGTTTTTTTTCAAAGAGAAATATCCTATGAGACCTGCTATGGTGTGATGAGTAGACCTGGCAAACGGGTCTCTTCGGTCGGATATGGGTGAGACCCAATCGGTTTGGGTATGATTCGGTAGATTGTTTTATCTTCGGGTATCGGGTCTTGATCGGGTGTGTTCAGGTTCGGATGTCTTTAGGTAGTTTTGAAAAATATCCAAACGGGTTGGGTTTGGTTCTAGTTGTTTCAATTTCAATACAATTCGGGTATAATTTTTTTGAATCGGGTTCGGATCAAATTTTGTTCAGGTTGTTTTGGTTTCAGGTACAATTCAGTTTTACATTTTTTTAATCAGGTTCGGATCGGGTTTGGTTTGAGTCAGTTTAGTTTTGGTACTTTTCGGGTACATTCTCTTTCGGGTCGGGTTTGGTTGGATTCCAATATATTCAATCCATGTCTTGTTCAAATAAATACAGTAAATTGTCATTATAATGAACATAAAATTTTAATATATTAATTTTGTAAAAATACTTTAGCTGAACTAATCTATTATATATATATATATATATAATTTTGCTAGTCACTTTTTTAATGTATACTTTCAATTTTTTAAAATGAAAAATTATTTCTTTTGTAAAGAACATGACATTTATGCATATTGCAACCATTGATCTGTATACGTTATCGCATAAAGATTATATTAGTATGTAAGAACAAAATAGAATAGTTTGTATTTAATTTTTTTTCTATTTTATGTTGTCGATCATAACTCACAAAACTCTTGGAGTTCGTCTCTTGAAAGACGGTCTTTCCATAAGTCATGGAAAGACCAAGATTTAAAGTGTAAATTAGAAGAAATGAAGATAAAATTTTCAGGTTGCATGAACCGGGTTGTAAATTTTATAACTATTATATGTTGCATACTACATTTTTAATATTGCAACGAAGACCTTTTACCTTTTATTATTCTAATTAAACCCTGTCTTTCCATAAGCATATGGAAAGACCGTCTTTCCCAAGACTTTGCTAACTTGGAAGTTATAATATATTAATATATATATATATAGTAGTTCTCCTGACAGACGGTCTGTCCATAAGTTTATAGACAGACCATTAATTTTTTACCTTATACATTCACATTCAAATACATATTATTACTTGTTTTAACTTTAAAAATAAAATATTTAAATTTTATAAAAAAAAACTTACACATTTAAAGTAAAAATCACCGTGAACTGTCTATAAACTTATACAGTATTTAAATTTTATAAAAAAAACTTACAATTCATGATTGCTTGCGATACATTTTAAAATATTAGCATATTAAATTAAGATAAGAAAATAATAATAGAAAGACATGCTCATTTTTTCTTAATTAGGTAAAATATTAGTATATTACCAATAAATTCCTTTAGAACTATTTAACTTTACATAAACAGTCTTGGCCAACTTTATATATAAATTAAATATCCCCTATTTACTAATTATAAATTATGAGTCTCATAAACAGTCTTGGCCAACTTTGTGCACAATCATTCATTCAAATTCAGAATGCGGAGTTTGCAGATTTCTACTACTCCCTCCATCTCATTCAAATATGTACATAATCTTTTTTCACTCAAAGTTTTCAAACTTTAACCATATATTTGAATAGATATATGAACAATAATATTATCGTATGGCATGATACTTATGCTTTTGATATGCTATGGAAGAGTAATTATACTAATTAAGCATATTTTAAATTTAAGCATTAGAGAAAAATAGATCGTAAATGCAATATTATTTTAGATGTAATTTTATATTCTTACAAAAGAATTGGATGATTGAAAATATTGATTTAAATAATTTTGCAAAATTTAATGAAAATAAATTTTCCGAAAGAAAATAATAATAATGAAAAGTTAATATTGTATGAAATTTTTTTCTAATAATAAATAAAATAACTAATCAATATTAATTTTAGCTTATAAAATAATTTTAAATTAATAATTTGCAGTGTTCTTTTATTTAATACATAATATACTCTTAAAATAATTTCATCTAACTATGCTATTAATACACATTTTAAATTTATAAATTTAATTTATTATATGATATTTTAATATTAAATAACATATCAACACTGTTTATAATCGTAATGTTATTTTCAACTAAATACGATCAAGTAAAAATTTTAGACAGTAACAATTGTAACACACTATTCAATCATATTCGGGTCTTGTTCGGTTTGAGTTAACATTAATCCGGATGTCTTCAAATTTGGATTAACATCAATTTGGTTCATTTCGAATTGAGTAGTAGTTGGGTATGATTAGGTTTCTTTCATGTACGGGTCCTTTTCGGGTTCAGATTCAGGTTCGGTCCAAGTGCGGGTCTTTTTCGGGTTTCGGTTCAGGTTCGATTCGGATTCAGGTGTTATTCGAGTTTAGGTCCCATCAGGCCTGGCAATTTATGTTCGGGTACGGTTCAATCGGGTGATTTCGATTTCCGGTTATTGATTGGGTCTCACTATTTGGATGTCAGTTCGATTCGGTTCCATTATTTATTATCGAATTTTTGGGTTCGGTTATATTTTGCCAGGTCTAGCGATGAGTGACCAGGATGCAATTTGTAGAAAATAATCACTAATTGGAAGAAACGGGTCATAAACACAAATTGGATGCCCAAAATAGGAGAGAGAATCCCTGTGAGAGCCTTTTTAGTATCCCCGTTGTCTGACTATGTTGACTATGTAAATTCTTCAATTGCGAAATAGAACTGCAAATAATAATAATAAAAAGAAGAAGTCAACAAAAAAAATTTCTCTAACTAGGTGTGGTTACATTGTAACTATGTGTTCTTCACTGATTTCCTTTGTCTCCTAGATCGGGTGTGCTCTGCATCGCCGCCATGGGCAGATCTGGAGGAAAGAAGTTGGCGAAGAAAACCATAGCTCGACTGAGAAGTAATGATTAAAAAAAATTAGAGGGGAGAAAGAAACAGATCAAAATGGAGGATTAGAAGGTTTAAAAAGTGCTCTGAATGGGGAAGCTGTGAAAACACCAGGAGGTTTGGAGTTAACACGGAAAGAAATAGAAGATTTGGAAAATCTGGGCTTAATGACGCCATTCAAAAACTGACTAGGGTGGATGAAGGTATTCGTTCAAAGAAAGGAGATCTGATAGATGGCAAGAGACTGTCATGGGGGGAGAGAGTAGAGGCTGAAAACGATAAGAAGTGGGTGAGCTCTTTAAAAGAAGCTGAGGAGGTCAAATAATGAGCCACTGGAAATCAATGGAATGAAAATGGCAGAAATCTCAATGGAGGAGGTGGAAGAATGCTCAAAACTGTGGGAATCTACCGTGGTGTGCAAAATTTTAGGCAATAATCCGCCATTCAAAGTTGCTAAAGGATTCTTCACAGAATCTGGGGAAGTAACATCAGTAAAATCGGGCAATTGGAGAAACATCAGTAAAATCTGGCAATTGGAGAAAGGTATTTTCTTGGTGAAACTCTGTTCTGTCAATTATCGTGATGAAACTATTGAATCTGGGAATATTTTCTTTGATGGAAACCCCTTATCATGAAACCGTAGTTAGCCGATTTGAATTTTGATGAGCCAAATAAAATTCCGCTTTGGGTTCAGCTTCCTAACCTATCTACAACATACCTGGCAACCTAGGTTAATTAGTAAAATAGTTAACCCAATAGACAAACCAGTATGCTCAGATAGAGCAACACTTGATAAGGAAAGATTGTCACATGCCAGGGTTAAAATTGAAATGGAAGTAGGTGCTTTAGTTCTGGACAAAATACTCTTCCTGAATGAGCATAAAGTGATAGTGCAACAGAAAATAATTTTTGAATGGAGACCAGTAAGATGTAAACACTGTATGCAGTTACGACATAGAGATGATTGTAGAAGGAAAGAAATGAAGAATGAAACAGGGAAGAAATGAAAAGTTTATTTACCGGCTAAACTGAAATATGGAGAGGCTAAATCTGCTGTTTAGAGTACTGTTAATCATGGGAAATAAAAAGGAAAGAAAAAAGTGATATGAACTCAGAAGTGGGATCAGTGGAGGTGAAAACAGGAGAGTTTGTGTTTACAGAATCTGGGAAATCAAACGTTACAGGAAGAGAGAAGAGTATTGCAGCTAGAAGAAAAACCCCAGATGGAAATTAATTGGGCTAGCTAGAATATAAGGGGACTGCATAAGCTTAGTAAGCACAGAACAGTAAGAAACTTTTGTTTCAATAAACAAAGTGGGATTACTGTTCTTGCTTCTTTTTTTTTTTTAAGTTTAAACCATCCGTAGATGGGGGGAAATTAATTGGCTCCCCTAACCCTAGAAATGGCCAAATCGCCTGAGAGTACATACATGAGTACAGAGGAGTCATCCTTATGATGATCCGAGGGCTATGAGAAGCTCATGAAGCAAAAGAATTGCTATGAAATGTCTACATTAGCCTAAAATGAAAATAATGTTGAGAGAGTAGCTTTCTATATATCATTCCATTGTTTTCCATGAACCGGCCGGCGAATCGAGAAATCGAAACCCCAGTAT
Organism: Rubia yunnanensis; assembly: GCA_037428765.1. NCBI lineage: Eukaryota > Viridiplantae > Streptophyta > Magnoliopsida > Gentianales > Rubiaceae > Rubia > Rubia yunnanensis. The sequence goes on from CM075066.1 coordinate 23,892,639, forward strand.
GTCCGTGGAAAACAAGGAAAAAGAAATATAGGAAGAAGATTAGAGTCGGCCTAAAGTTTCTCTGTGGGTGAGGAGGGAAGGAGCTCGAGCAAATGGCCGTTGCATATTCCTTGCTTGAAACTAAGGTTCTCTGTTCTTGCTTGAAACTAAGGTTAAAAACGAAAAAAAAAGAAAGGTTGAGTAAACTGGGGTTGGGTTGGGAACTAGAAACAAATGGAGATGTGGTGTCAATAGGAAGGATATGGATGTTGTAGAGATCATATTTGTTCAAGGTTAAGTTACTGAACAAAGGAGATCAATGGCTAGATGCTGAAATCAGGTTGAAAAGGAATAATATGATTTGTTTATACATTGTGGTGTATGGTTTCAATATTGTGGTTAGAAGAATGAGTTTATGGCCATTTTTAAAGAGCCCGGGAAAAAAAGATAAACCACGGATGCTGGTTGGTGATCTTAATTCTCTTATGGTAAATGCAGATAAAGTTGGTGGACAAACTGTGGAGGAAAAAGAATGTTCTGTTTTCAGGAGACAGTGGATGAGCTAGAGCTTGATCTTGAGTGCATTAAAACCACTGGAAACAAATTTACTTGGTGTACAGGAGGAGGATGTGAAATTACAAAATTCTGAGCAGAATTGATAGAGGCTTGATAAATGAGATTTGGCTGGAAAAAAAATGAAAGATGTGTTCTGTGAAGTTAGGAGTGAAATGGTTTTGGATTAGTTTCCCTTCTTAGTCAAATTTGATAACTCGGGCAGAAAGATAAAAACATCTTTCAAATACTATGACATGTTCTCTCTTTCCCTATTGTATAAGAAAACAGTGAAGCAGTGGTCTGGCAGAGAGGTCAACAATTTGCAGGATCATGCAATTCTATTGAAAGCATTGGAAAAACCTCTGGCAAGGTTAAATAGAAATGAATTTGGGGATCTAAGGGTGAAGGTGGAAGACAGTTTACAATAATAGAGAGCTGCTCAGGAGGAACTAAAAACAGATCCATTTTCTCGGGAAAAGTAGAAAAATGAGAAGAAATCAAGGCAATCAACTGAGCTTTATCAAGAAGCTAATTACATATTTGTGCAATAGAGATCGAAGATAGAGTGGTTGAATGAAAGTGATAGACCAACAAAATTGTTCTACTTTGCTATTAAAACTAAGCAGTATAGAAACAATATTGTCAATCTGAAAGTGGGGGTGATGTGGTATTCCCACTTATGTCAGGCGGTTGATGCTCACTGCATATCACTACGAACCTACAAAATAGATCCCTTAAGTGATTTTGGGGAAATGCTCTGACGATTAAGTCAGTCTTCTCCTTAAGAGAATTGGTATTTCTTAGTTTAGTTTCACTTACCTTAGCCGGTACAGCTGTTCTTGTATTTATAGCAGACTATAGTCGTGGCTCCACATTGTTAGGATACACGATCGTGGGCTACATCGTGGTCCCTATAAATTTGGTTCGTGTCTTATTTCATGGTTGAGACCTGATTGTGGCTCCGCCTTTCTTGGTTCGTGACTTAGTAGTTCCTGACATGATCTCGCTTTTCTTGGTTCGCAGCTAAGGGTTCTTGGGCATGATTGTGTTTTTTAGTCTGCTGTTAAGTCTTGGGTTGGGCTTGAAAGCCAACATTATGTGTTCCATGGGCTAGGTATACACGATAATCCCCCCTAGCCATGAAGACTAGGTTACACGAAGCGATGGCATCGTTTGTGGAATATATGTGAACTGTTGTTTTGTGAGTTTGTTAAGCTCTAATAACATGTTTGTCATTAGTATAACTTACATTGTCTTTGTGAAATGTTGCTTGCTTCTATGCTATACTTGTTATTTTGTTGGTATTTCTGATTTTGAATATTGAATTGGAATCTTCACCGTAGATGTCGTACTTCCCATAGATTTAGTTTTTGAGATTTTGTTTCAATGAACTGAGATTCTCTCTTCGCTAAACTGCTTTGATTTTTCTTAGCTTTTGCTATCGTTTCTCCCATTAAAAAAGGAATTTAAACCAATTGACTTCATTCCATTATGATTCAGTGTATTGTCTACTCAAATTCTGCCGTCGTCTCAATTTCTGTAAAAGGTAACCTACTTTTGTGTCAGAATGTTATCATGATGCTTTTTGATTGATTCAACTTCTCATTTTTTACGTTTTGGTATTTGAGTTTAAATACTGAAATTTATTTCTTTTTGTTCAACCCTTCAATCATTCAATCTTTCGTCTTCTTTGCTCTTCCTAATCCTTCTGGGAATCATTGTTCTTCATCCCCTTTAAAAGTAAGTTTTTCTGGCTCTCTTTTCTTTCGTTGTATCTATTGGATCTATAAAGCATTTTTTTCTGCAAATTTTTCCTTTACAATTGAATCATATTTTTTCCAGGCATCTTCTCCTTCGTACTACCTTTTCTTCTGTTTAAGCTTTCGCTAAAATACCTGTATTTATGTTTTTAGCTCTAATTAGGGTTTTTATTTCGAATTCTATGACTCCTGTCTATCCAAATATCTTCTTCTAATCGTATCAATAATCCCATAGAAGATGTCCCGGTTGACTATATTTGCTCCAATGAGGATTCCGATCATGTCACCAGTTCTTCCACCATTAACATCGTTTTCTTTGACCACTACTTGGAAGACTTAAAGACTTATTTTCCTTTTTTGTCTTTTTTTGAGCTTCAGGCTCCTGCTAACTCTGAGTGTGTTTGCATACCTCCGGTTGGTTACATGTCTTGTTATTTAGCCTACCTCAACTTTGGTCTTTTACTTTCCCCTTCCTCAACATGTTATTGATCTCCTTTTATAATGCCAAATTTCTTTGTCCTAGTTTCATCCTAAGGGCATCACAATTATTATGGGTTTCTACCATATGTGTGCCAAAGCGAATGTTGCTTTCCTTATTGATTTGTTTCATAGCTTGTATCAGCTTTGTAAAGTAAAAAAAAAAATACTTGGATGAATTCACTTTTTACCTTGTTATTCTTGGTGTTGAGCTTGTCAGTGGTTTTTCTAGCAATTGCGGTGTATGGCGTAAAAAATATTTTATGTGAAAATAAATCAAGAGTTCGAAGGAATCATTTCATCTTAGAACTATAATGTTCCTAAGTCTTCCTTGTCCCGGAGCTTGTCTTACTGCTGATTCTGAAGTCATGTTAACACTCCTCAAACACTCGCTATGTTACGCCATGCTGATTCTGATACTGAAGGTGTTATGTTTGTTTTTTATCTCATTGTTTCACCATGTCATACTTGTTTTTTTCTGTTATTTTTTACACAACTTTATTATTTCTATGTAGTCTTCTGACATGTGTTGTATACTTAATTGTAGATATAGATCTAGCAGGAGGTGTTGCCGATAGGTCATTTCTTGCCGATGATGAACATGAAGAGATGGAGGAGGCGCTCGTCCACTCCAACGATACCATTCCTAAGGATACCTCTCATGAGAATATCATCAATGAAAACTCTCAATTGATACCTACTAATGTTAAGCCACTGATGGTGGAGAGATGGCTCCTGATAACACTGCCAATGCCTCTAGAGGAAAGAGGAGGAAGGAGCGACCTGATGGTTCATCAACTGCCTTGGTGCCTCTTGGGAAAATGGGATGTACTGGCCAGTCTCGTTCTAGGGCTCTGCCACGAAACAGTAACTTACTGGTGGAGGGGACTATTCTTGCTACTCTCTCCAAACTTTCTCATCATTATCGCGATGCATGGCTGTCATGTTTACATATGTATTTCTTCATAAGGTTTGTGAGAGTCTTCAGCTCGTTAGTGAGCGAATTGCAAAATTTTTCAAGGATGACGGTTCGCTCTTGGAAAAGTGTAAGGCTAAGGAGAAGAGGTGTTAGGCTTTAGAGACCTATCTTAAAGCTGCTGAGAAGTGTGCGCAAGCCACTGAAGAAGAAGCCAATAAGCCCCGTTCTGAGTTGAAGGAGACATATGCTAATGGTCCTGCTTCGCCTAGCTATCCCTAAATTCTTGTTGATCAACTCTGTAAAACAAAGTCCTCCTTCAAACTGTTTGAGGATGTTTCTAGCTCCGTTCACAACGTTGGTTATTGCGATGCTTTAATGGATCTGCGAGAGTTGAACCCCACTCTGAAGGTGAAGAAATTTCCTTCCTTGGCTAAATCTGAGGCAGTACTGGAGGAGCGAAGGCTATCCTGAATGAGGGTTTATTTATAAGATTTTTTATGGTCGGCATCCTTATGCCCTGCTATCATATCTCGCGGGTCTTCCTTCCTTACACTCTCCTAAGCTTCGCAGTTGCCAAGTTAATTATTTTGAAAGCCTTCCTTTCACTTCTCCTAATTCTACACCAACTCCCAACCTAGAGGCTGATGCACATGTGGAGGATTCTGCCTAGAATGCGAACCGAGAAAAATCTGCTCTTGTTATCCAAAATGCGTCTCCATCTCCTAACGAAGTTAGTTGATTTTTAGAGATGTTATACGATTTGAAATTATATTAACTTTTCTCTGTAACATGTAATGGTACTATTGTGTATGTTCCCACTTTGTATTTTGTTTGATTAAAACTTGGTGTTTCTACTTTGTTTTTATACTTTTGTTTCGCATATGTTCGTATGCAGGGTTTTGATATTTTGATCGACTATAAACTTTTAAATCTTCTTAGCTTGTTAGGATATAGTAGTCGTTTTGAGCATCATCGTGGATCCGTATCCTTTAATTCTTGGTGTCCTATTGGGCTGGTTGAAGCTACTACTTCCATATCCTTGGAATATGTTTAGCTGTTTTCTGGTGGTCGTTTGTCCAATGTTGGTTGACTGTGGTTCACCAAAGATGTACTTGTAAAAGAGATCCCGGAGGTAGCTCCGGGGAAACAAATCTGATGCTCAAGTCAGTAGCTTTCTTTCAAGAATCTGTCTTCTCTAGTTTAGTTGCGATTTGTATCCTTCTTCCTCTTTTTATAATACGTTATGAACGTGGTCCCACTTTTTCTGAAACTGACATCGTGTGTGTAATCGTGGGGCTAAGAAACACGGTTCGTGGCTAACGACCGGTCAAGGCTTCCGCTATTCTCGGCTCGTAGGCTAGCACCATTCCCTCTGCGTTTGCTTGACCCAAACTCGCTTCGCTACTTTGGTTCGGGCTTTGCTGGTGGTTTGTGCTTACTGCTTGTTTGGACTAGGTACAGACTATAAGCCCCCCCAGCCATGAAGGCTGAGTGGCATGAAGCAAATTCATCGAAGTGAATGGATGCGAACCAAGTTCTTTTAAAAAAATGCGTTCGACAATCGACTTTACCTTCATAGAAAATGCAAAGTGCTAATAGCTTCATGGCTATAGTAACCCCCGGTCTACCAACTCTTCTATTTTCAAAATTTGAAATTTAAATTTCCCATTTTTACTGATAAGGATAGTAGTAACAATTATGTTTGAAAGAGCCGTGATTCTTTTCACCTTTCACGCTGATTGTTTCTGAATTTCTCTAGCGTTTCTTACCCAACCTCACAAATGGGAATTATAAATGGGTTTTACCATTTAGTGTGCTATCTACTCACCTTCTGTCGTCTCCTCGATATTTGTGAAAGGTAATTCACTTTTGCATCAGAGTTTCATCATTGCGCTTCCTGAACTATTCCTCTACCTTGATTTTGCTGCTTTCTTGCCTTTAATATAAATACTGAGACTTTTTTATTTTCTCAATTTTACCTTTTCCCTTTGGTACAATCTTCGTCTTCCCCAGCCAAACCTAGGTTTATGTGCATAATTTTTTGTCGTATTTTAGAAGAGTAAAGTTTGTTTCAATCTCCCCCCTATATATTGTATGCTCTGAACTTGGTGACATATCTTTCTTCTTCAACTTCTTGACATAGTTTTGATTGTTTTGTAATCATTCTATTGACCGGTCATCTTCTCCGGCGAATTTCCTCTAAGTTTTGTTCCAACGGAATTTTAACCGTTGTTAACTCCCCTGATTATGTTCTGTTGTTTCCAAATCTAGGCTCATTATTTATCGCCATGTCTACCTCTAAAGATTTTCAATCTCCCTTAGAAGATGGTCATTTTGGTGTGGATCCCTGCAAAGTTGTTGGATCCTCTTCCACACACAGTATGTTATCTGGGCCATATCTAGAAGAATTAAAAAATTACTTTCCCTTTTTAAGTTCTTTTAAACTTTGTGCTCCTGCAAACAATGAATGTGTTTGAACTCCACCTCCTTGTTATATATCCTGCTACCTAGCCTACCTGAACTTTGGCCTTTATTTTCCTTTTCCTCCACATGTGGTAGATTTCTACGTTCGTATAAAGTAGCATTGTCCCAATTTCACCCCAAGGGAAATTATATCATAATTGGGTTTCTTCAGGTGTGTGAGAAAGCGAACGTACATTTTACCCTCGAGTTATTTCGTATCATCTCCAAAAAGTTTAAAACATTGTTGAGCTCGTGAGTGGCATTCCCAGTAATGTTGGTCCGTGGTGTACCAATATTTCTTTATAGAATTAAAACAAAACCCCGAGGTTACTGTGCCATCTTGGAACTACAAGGTTTCCAAATCTAAGCTTCCTGGTTCGAATGTCCATTTTACCAAAGAGGCGGAGATCGTGATCACACTTCGTGCTCATACACATCTCCGCCAAGGTGACTCTGATGCTGAAGGTGTTTTGTTTGTTCTTGTTTTGATGCGTTTGGTCCGTAATCTTTCTTATTATAATGAACTGTTACTGTGTTCCCGTATGTTCGTTTGATCTATGATGAATCTTATGTTTCAGATATGGATATATCTAAAGGCAATATCCCTAGGACATTTCTTTAATGGTCACAATGAGAAAATGACTGAAGCTATTGTTCAGCCAAATGATGCTGTTGTTAGTAACACTCTATCGGGGGGTGTTAACAAAACTGGCCCTGACGATAAGGAAAGGCGAAAGAGGGAGGGGAGATAGGTGGTCGTCGCCTCACAGGTGGGCCAAACCCTAAGCACAAAAGGAATAAGGTTAACGAATCTTCAGGTCATTCCCTCCCTCCCATTAAAAAGGGGTGTGGCAACCAGTCTCATTCGCAAGCTTTGATGCGAACTGAGGGTTCCCTAATAGAGGGGATGATATCTGACATCTTCTCCAACCTTTCTTTACCCGACAGACTGGCCGCGGTGAGTTTATTGTTGAATTAACTTTCCTTATATCCTAATGTTTTGTGTGTGATATACTGCCTAACTTGGTTCCTTATGTATTCGCGTGTTAAGGTGGGGGAAAGAATTTAGCTTGCAAGTGAGCGTTTTTCTAAGCTCCCTTTTGTTGATGAGTCGCTACTGGAGATGTATAAGGCACAGGAGACAAAATGTGCGACTCTGAAAACTTCAATCAAGGCCGTTGATGAGAAAACGACTGCTGCTAAGAAGAGGGCAATCGCGGCTGAGGAGCGTACCCAACTTGTAGAGACAGAGAATTCTAATCTTTGCGTTGAGTTAGAGGAAATGCATACTAATAGGCCCGCGAACCCTAAATACCCTCAACTCCTGGTAGATTGACTCCTCAAGACCAAATCATTCTATCAATCTTTTAAGGATGTGTCGAAGGACGATCGCACCGTTGGCTACTACGAGGCTGTTAAGGATCAATGAGAGTGGAACCCCGTGATTGATTTGAAGAGCTTGCATGCGATGAATAAGTGTGTGGAGACCTTGGAAAAGAAGAGGGCGAAGCTAAACAAAGCTTTTATTGCCAAGATTGCTGATGGGGGACATCCCTTTGCTGACACATCTTTCCAGCCTTCCCTCTTTGGGCGAGCTAAAGAAGTGCAAGGTGGATTGCCTGGATGATCTTCCTGTCAGTCCTAGCGCCGATGCTTTGATTCCTAATCCCGAAACTAGAGTGGCTAGTAAGGTTAATGCGAGCATTGAAGCTCCTGCTTAGCCGCCGAGCGAGGAAAATCCCCCTCAGCAACCAAGCCAGGATACTGCTGCCCTCGTTGCTCAGCCCCAACCTAACTATGAAGTTAGTTAATTTCTAGTGTGTTGGGTTTTTATGAATTTCAAATTGTAAACATAAGACAATATTTTGTTGTATTTTTGTATTATTAATGTACTTTTGGTCATGGATGTTGGTTCATTCTTCATTGTTCGCAATTTCCCATTGCTTTTACTTGCGTGTAGGGCTTCAATATCTTGGTTGATAAAAAATACCTGAAAAGGATTGACTTTATGAAGTGTAGTGATTCTTTTTCTGAACCTATTAGTTTGCTTCGTGCCACTTGATCTTTCACCAAAGAATGCAAGGGGATTGTTTCCTCCGACCGCTTTGCTCATGTTGACTCACATCCCTTATGCATTGGGTGACAACTCCATATTCCATCTGAACCTCCTTCTTCATCTACAAGTTATCCTTGCAGTAAGTTTATTCCTGATGGGTATAATATTGAATCGCTCGACAAATATATCATCCGTGGTTTAGTTGATCTTGAATCTGTCGACAAATATATATGATCGCTTAAACTCACTGTTGTGTGGAAGAGTGAGCATTATGCTTGGCATACGTTTAAAGTACATGCTTCTAGGTATGAATGATCTTGAAAAAAAGTGGGATATGACTGTGAAGGACACCTTGGATGCTTTGCGTGATTTACATAAGATTTTGAGTGAGCAGAACAGTCTTATCCATCCACAACAGTTGAATATGGTGAAGATGCTTCATCAATAGGTAGAGGCTAGGGATTATGGCGCAAGAAAGACCCATGAGGCCCATGATAAGACTTAGATTATTGACAAACAATGTGCTTGCATTGATGACTTGCTGGAAATGTTGAAGAAGAAACAGGATGCGTGCGATCATTTGTCATCTTCTGCTCTTGATTGGCTGAGCAAGTTCGACGAGCAATTTTCCATAAACACACAAATGTATAGTGAAAAAGAGGAACTTCGTGCTGGATGCAATCGTCTAGATTTGTCCGTTCACCAACTGGAGCAAGCTTTTGTTGAGTACAAAGATAGGCTTGAAACTCTCCCTTCATCATCTCACCGACGTACCACTATTGGAGTTGGTGGGTATAGGGTTGATTTGTCTGAGGCTATATGTTTGCATATTTGTAGCTTGGATGATATGATACAAAATCTGAAGGCTGAGATAGTGCGGTATGAGGAAATTGTTAAAGTTATGAGTATGCAGCTAGACTGCGAAGAGTTTAGGCTTGTAACCGATTTTAGGGCGTATTATGCTAAGTATCTTGGTTATATAGAGTGAAGGGGTATGGTTCGTCATCCTGCTTATTTACACATGAAATGGCAATATGACCATCTTATTAGTGAGGAGCGTGAATCTGAAGAGAATCGACGTAGGGATGAGGGCTTGCCCCGCGAGGCTAAGTATAGTCATCGTTGTGGTGGTTCGTCCTCTTCAGGGTCATCATGAGCATCGAGGTGTTGTATGAATTAGTTGTTTTGAACGTTGTTGCTGTACTTTCTGCTTTTAGATGTTGTGATTGTTTTTCTGCTTTGGATGTCATTTGAATTTGTGAGTTTCTTTGACTCATAATACTCATTTATAACACTTTTTGAACAAAAAAAAAATCTGTTTATTGTGAAGCTGCAAGATCTATAGCTTTCTTTAGTTGCTATTTAGTAGGCATATCTGCCTTGCAGCAAGTTCTATAGTTGCGTTGGTGAGTGATATGCTAAGCTGTAGGATCTATTGCTTGCCTTTGTCACTGTATTGGAGGTAGGTTTGCCAAATAGCAAGATCTATATCTTGCGGTTTATTGGGCTTGCTAAGTTACGAGATCCATTGCTCCCTTTTGCTTTGTTGTGGGCATATCTGCCCTATTAGCAAGTGCATGACTTGCTATAGCTTGTGTTTTTTGAAGCAGGGAGTAGCGCTCGTGATTAGCACTTATGCTACTAAATCTTTCGTGATTGTCTGTTAAGAGTGTGTAACTTAGTTTTGCGAATGTGAAGTAAAGATGCTTGGAAAAGAATGATTTTACTTCAGGAGAATCATACTGCAATAATTTCGCCTTCAACACAAACCAAATGATCGAACAAAAACCATGATCATTTCATGGTTTCTATCATGTGAGCTAGCATTTCCTGCCATTTAGTTGATTCTACACATAAAAATTCCTTAAGTTAACTATGTGCCAAGTGTAAGGGACACTGCTACCGTCCAGCCTCTCTAGCTCATAGTAGTTTGATCTATGTGCCTTCGTTATCTTGTACGGCCCTTTCCACTTTGGGCATAACTTTCCTCTTTCTTCGGCTAAGCTAGCTTCATTTTTCCTTAGCACCAAATATCCAACTTGAAACTGCTTCTATTTGATCTTTTGGTTGTACGCTCGTGCAAGTTTTTCCTTGTACTTAGCCTCCTTGGTTGTCACCATCTCTCTTTTTTCTTCCAAGTTCAACTTAACCTATTCTGGGTTGACGTTCTCCTTGTATTGCTCCAATCAAAGATTTGATTGTCCGATCTCATCTGGGATTGCTGCTTCGTGTCCATATACCAGACTATATGGCATCTCTCCTGTTGGTTCTCGCACTGTTGTCCTTTACGACCACAAAGTATTGGGTATTTCATCTACCCAACCTGCACTCTTTCCTTCTAATCTCTTCTAGATTACTTGAATGATAATTATTTTCATTACTTCCACCTGTCCGTTTGCTTAAGGGTGAGCTGCATAAGTGAATTTCTGAGTGATTCCCAGCTTTTGACACTATTCCGTAAAAACCCCACTTGTAAACTGCATGCCATTGTCGGTGACAATGGTGTGCGGTATCCTTAAGTGACAAACTATGTTCTACCATACAAATTTTCTTGCAGCTTCCACCGTTACTCGCTTTAGGGGCTTTGCCTCCACCCATTTGGTGAAGTAGTCGACCGCTACAATTAGAAACTTTAAATTTCTAGCACCCTTCAGGAAAGGTCCAAAGAGATCAATCCCCCACTTATCAAAAGCCCATGCGCCATATATTCCCGTCAATGTTGACTGCAACTTTTGTGATATTGGAGCATTCATTTGGCAAGTTCTGCATTTGAGGACAAATTTGTATGCATCGTTGAACATGGTTGGTCAGTAATATCATTCTCGAATGATCTTCTTTTCGATCGTTCGAGACCCTTATGTGATCCACACAGTCCTTCGTGTACTTCTATCAAGATTTCATCAGCTTGTAATGATTCCACACATTTTATCCAAGGAGATAGATAACCTTTCTTATATAAGGTTCCGTCTTGATAAGCATAGTTGTGTAATCACATTTACAGCTTCCTAGCCTGTACTTTGACAGTTGGAAACTTCCCATTGTCAAAGTACTCAATCGATGGTGTCATCCAGCTTAGCTCTAGTTCTTGAACAACTGAAACATTCATCCTTGCTATGCTTCTAATCGGGATAATTTCCACTTTCACATCTTTACATTAGGCTAATGGATGATCTGTACAATTGTGCATGCTTTAACCAATGCATTTGACATAGTTTTAGTTACTTTTGGTTAGCGGTTTGGCGACATTAGTTGAGTTTACATGAAAAGGGGTTTGGACAACCATGTTTGGTTTTCTATTCTAAATCCCACTTTTTGTATACTTAATTAGTGATTCTTGACATCTTGTATTCACGAGCTCCTTGGTCTTCATTATTAGTATCTTTAGTAGGTCGCCCGTGAATGCTATTTGTTACATTACATTCTTGCGAAGGCCGTTTGCTTTAACAGTAGAAGATTTAAAGGCCATTCACATTTGAATGGTAGTAAAAAAGTCCACAAACATCAATGCATGGTAGAAGGAGATTGAAGCCAAAGATAGGAGGCTTCAGAGTTCAATACAGTCAAAGGAGAAAATGGTAAATCGTGGTCCGAGAAGTGTTGCCTTAGTCCGAGAATGATCCAGGACTAATTAGCTTTCAAAGCTAGTTCCATTGGATTCTTCTTCTCGAGTACTATGAAATCGACTACTAGACCTCCCAATTTGGACTAACGGTTCACCCGTGACGAGTAAACAAAGTTTAGCCAACGAAGCACTAGATAAAGGTCACGAACCGCGACTGGTCAAGCACCAGCAGCCCATGACAATCTTCACGGCCCACAATACACAAGAATCCATAGGTTCTGTGAAGACGAGCACGAGACCAACACGAGATCTTCACGAGGCAAGGCGCCGGGCTGTGACAAAAGCACCGGGCCATGAAGCAAGGGAAGAAGAGTTGAAGAATTTGGCTAAGTATGGAGCCAGCCCGTGAAAACCTTCAAGGACCGTGAGAAGACTTTTGAGCAACACCAAAAACTGCTCGCGGTCTGTGAAACCTTCACGGGCCGTGATGAAATTTCTGAGCAGAAGCCACAAGTTATTCGCAGTCCGTGAAAACCTTTACAAACCATGGGAAAACTCTGAGCAAAAACTGCATGCTGCTTGCGGTCCTTGAAAACCTTCACGGACCATAACATGATCCTAGCTTCACGGACCGCATTAGATCCTATAGGCTGTAGCTATGAAAATTCATGGACCGTGGCAGATCTGGCATCCCGTGGCTATGCATGCTTCACAGACCGTGGTATCCATGCCGGTCCGTGAAACCTTGGCGGCTGACAATTTTGGCCATAACTCTCTCAATTTTCACCTGATTTCCCTCTACCATATATCAAAACATTTGTCTTTCCGAGATCTATCCAAAACACTATAATTAGGCTCAAGGATATGAGCAGTTTATTCGAGGAAAGTTCAACAGCTAGAGGGAAAAGGTGACTAGGGTTTTGCTACTTTTGGCCTATTTTGGGCATATTTTTAGGCCCAATCTCCTACTAATATATATAAGAGCCTTAATATTCTTGTAAACCCTAGCAAGTCCAATCTCCTACTAATATACATAAGAGCCTTAATGTAGATTTTGCATCCCTCTAGTTTAGAGAGAAGGAAGAGGAGAGTACTTCTTCCTTTTCTTTTCATCTTATTTTCATAGATCCATGGCATCTGACCTAATATTTTCCATGGATATATCCTTCGTAGAGTAGCTTTTTTAGCTTGAGATTCATTTTGGCACTTGGTAAGTTCTATATGCCTTATGAGATTCATTAGATTCACCCTATCCTTGTGTTTATGATTTTATTATGATTGTTCTTGAATGTTATAAATACATGAATACTACACCACATATAAGAACACATTTGGGCTATATTCATGTATGGTGCAATTATTGATGCCCCATTGGGAAGAGAAACCTGGATGTTAGAATGGGTAGGGGAGAACAAGTCTGTGTAGGTGTGTGCACGGGGGATTCGAGAATGCTCTGATCTATTTACCATTGCACCAGTCTTAGCTGACTTCGTAACTGTTGTCTGAGAGGTTGTGGGTAGAGATAGCTAATAGTAGCAAGCTAGGTGTTGTGTTGAAACCCTAGTATCACAGATAAGGTGCCTACGATCCTCGGGCCTAGCGTATATAGGACCCGGGAGGAGTAGTTGCATTCGTGGTGGAAGCTCGGGACGTAATAGCACAGGGGAGAAATATACCTACAATGATGATCGGACCTTGTTGTAACCCCCCTAATTACGATGAAGGTGCCGGTGGAGGGTTGCGAGCGCACCCACCGTGGCAGGGATGGGGAAGTGTATGCTGCCGGCCACACCACATGTTGTGAACACACTCATAGGTATTTTGTAAGTCTTTATGTGAATGAATCGAGGATTGGAGCATTAGAACTACCATGTTGCTAAATGATTCCCAAGTGCCTACTATATATAGTTTACTCATTTGTTAATTGCATGCTTTGTAGTTTTTAGTTGAAAATACCAACCCCCCTCCTAGTTGCATGTTTACATTAATAGCTATTCCTTTCACTCGTGTGGATTGATGACCCACACGAGATTGTGTTTTAACTAGTACTTGAGCCCTAGCATCCTTGTGGACAAACCCAAGGCTTGCTGCTTACTATCCCTTGGTAGCTTAGCATTGAGAACGAGTGCATAATATAAAATCATCTCTTATATTTGACAAATAAGCCCCTCGGCCCATTTTTTAAATAACGATCGGGTTGAGGGCATGTCAATGGGTCAAATCCTACTGTCGCCCATTTTCTTAAGGCATCTGCTTTTGCATTTTCTCTCCTTGGGATATGTTGTATATTGAACTACTCATGGTTAGCAATGAGTTGATGAACCCTGGTTAAGTATTTCACCAACTGATCTTCCCGAACTTCATAATCTTCAAGTACTTTTTTGACCAGTATTTGTGAATTGCTAAATACCTGAACACTCTTCACCTTCATGTCAACTGTGAGTTATAAGCCACATATTAACGCTTCATACTCTGCTTCGTTATTGGTGAGTGAGAAATCAAAGCGAAGTGAGTATCTATATTTGCCTCCGCTTGGATCAATCATCCACAGTCCTGCTTCGTATCCTTCCTTGCTAGATGCCCTATCTACGAACAACTTCCAAGTGACATCTTCCCACTTAGCCTTTCCTTTGTCCAATTCCTTAAACTACTGTGTTTTTTTCCTATTGCATCCCTACGCTTGTAATTTTTGCTATGAAATCCGCTAAGGCTTGTGCTTTAGTGGAGGTTCACGGCTGGAAATGAATTTTGAACTATCCCAACTCAAGGGCCCACTTGGTCATTCTCTCAGATGATTCTGGTTTGTTCAAAATGTTCTTGATTGGGTAGTCAGTATAGACAACAATTGTACGACTCTGAAAATAAGTTTACAGTCTTTTTACCGAATATATCAATGCCAGTGTCAACTTTTCAATGGAAAGATACGCCCTCTTGGCTTGTTGCAATATTCCACTGGTGCAAAACATTGGTATTTGTTCTTGGCCTTCTTTCCTGACCAAGACTGAGCTTACTGCATTCGCTGAAACCGCTAAATATAAGTATAGCATTTCTCCTTGGACTGATGCTTTTAACTTTGGGAGTGTCTAAAGTTGATCCTTCAGTCACTCAAATGCTGATTGGCACTCATGATTCCAACTAAACTTCCTAGCTTAGGACTTCGAAAAGTGGGAAGTGCCACTCTGCTGCTTTCGAGACAAACCTATCGAGTGAAATGATTGATCCCATTAGGATTTGGACTTCTTTAATTGTTCGCAGTTGGGGGAGTTCAACAATTCATTTTCTCTTCTCTGGATTGGCCTCAATCCCTTTGGAGGATATCAACATGCTAAAAAATGGTGGTATCAGGATGCTAAAAAAATAGGAAACAAAAATTTCTTACCAGGAGTTACTGCTCTTTGTCAAATATGGATGGAAGGAAATTTTAGAGTGTTCCCAAATCAGAAAAAGAATGATGAAGTATTAGCTTTTCAGATTAAAATAGAGGCTGAATGAGTGGCTAGAAACTATAAGAAGAAGCTGTTCAGCTTGATGGAAGAAGAAATGGTGATCCCGGTTTGAACGAGAAAGGGAAGGAAGAAGGGTAAAAACAAATGTAAAAATAGATTGATGTTTGATGAGGAATGTTCTTGTTTGAATAACCCACACACTTAGATTATCATGTTATGAATGTTTCGGTTCTTTGGGAGAATATTGTCTTATTGAATTGTAGGCCATGCTTTATTTATGATCATATCACCACTCTTGTCCTCATTTTGTTAGGATGCCACCTAAGAAGAATGCCCCAGAGAAGGGAAAGTCCACTAGGGGTGAGAAGAGGAAGAAGTCAACGAAGGGTGCAAACCCTGAGCCGACAACATCCGTTCTTCGTAACCCCATATTTGTGACCGAGGAGTTTATGGATTTATCCAACATTTACAGGATTGCAGCTCAAAGGTGGGCAACCTATATATGGTTTAAATGCTGCAGCAAAGGCGTCAGGTCAGTGGGAGAGAGGGACATGAGAGTGATACATCATAGACAAACCCATCTCAGCAATATGGCGGTGCTTGCGCTCAACCCGACCATTCTTCTCACGAGTATGTGGGCAAGAAATCTAATGGTGAATGCCCTTTGTCTAAAAGTGGGAGCGTACGCAACCATTTACGAACTCAGTCCCCACATCACTCTGAAACATCTTAATGGTGGAAGAGAGCTGGTTCTCCACAAAAGCCTCAATGGTGATAAACATCCCAAAAATATGATTTGTGGCGCAATGGATATAATCACAAGGGCCGGGAATGATAATCGAGGAAAATAGCATAGTAGGAGAAACCATCGGCAGATAAAATAGGAGAGGGCCGCTATAAGTCACAATGAACTAGATCAAGTACCCTAGCAGTATGTTTATCATTTGTATAAAAAGATTAACTCTTCCCTTTATCTTTTTTCACAAGCATGACAAAGGAAAGGTTTTGGCAAAACCGATGTGACAGACAGAGATCCAGAAGCATGCAAGCAGAAATAATGGAATGCGGAACATGACCAAGTCTAGCATGCCAGTTTCAAAATATGCACGCAACTTATTTGATTCCATAGTAGACAACAAAGCTGATGTACCATAGTCTAAAACATAAAGCCCATTTTCACTATGACCGTGACCCAAAGTTTCACTAGTGGTTTTATGCCGAATAATATAAGAGTGATAATCAAAGAAGACAACAACATTCAAATCCCGAGTTAATTTCCTAATCGAAAGAATTTTTTTAGTGATATCAAGCACAATAAGCAAATCATAAAGAGACAGGGATTTAGAAATCCAAGAATTACCAACATGAGTAATGGGGAGTTGAGAACCATTACCAACATAGATAGAGGTAGAACTATCATAAGTTTTCACATGATCAATAGCAGTAGGGAACGATGCCATGTGTTTTATGGCGCCAGAATCCATAATCCACTTCGAGCCATTGTGTCGGCGATAATGGGAATGGCATATATGTCATGAAATATCATATAGGTAAGAATCAAAATGAGCCATATCCCAAAGGCAATAAAGAAATCAGCAAGAGGACAAAAAGTGTCAAAAATCCGTCGGGTGCATGTACTTCACGTGCAGAGAAAGGCTGGAGTGCGTGTACTTCACGCGCAATGGGGCTGCTGGTGCGGGTGTACCGCACGCGTGTCTGCTGCAATGCATGGATATGGCCTAGCGCGCGTGGATCTCACGTGCGAACGTTGATTGGTGGACGGGGATGCGAAGAGTTGATTGAAGCTGCCGAAGAGGAGCCGCCGCCCGAGATGGTGCTGATGAAAGTCATCGAAGAGGAGCCGCCGTCCGAGATGGTGCTGATGGAAGCCGACCGCTGTCAAAGAAGAAGTAGAATTGTCGAAGCCCACCAGTGTCGAAGAAGAAGTAGAAGAAGTCGCCGGTGATGAAGCCCGCCGATGGAAGACGTCACAGATGGAAGACCACCGAAGGGGAAAACAGTCATCGATGCGCAGAGAACGCTAGAGATGAACGCCGGAAGATGCCACCGGAGATGAAAGAAAACCGCTGGAAAATGCCGACAGACTGGATCTTGCCAGAATTGGACCCCAAGAGCACTGGGAAATTTGCTAGAGAACGACCCGAATGCAAAAGGGCTTGAACTCACCGGAGAACACCGTGAGAACAAGAACGTCGGCCACCGGAAACTTGATGGGAAAACTCCACCGGAACTATTGCCTGAGGCTGCCGTGAGTTGGCCAGAAGCTGGCCGGGAATTTGCTGAAAAAGGACACGTTGAGATGGCTGACTGGAAAAGAAGGAAGAGAGGGGGAGAAAATATTTTTTAGGGTTTCGGGTTTAGGATCAGAATATGCTCTGATACCCTGAAAGAATGATTTCTCGTAATGATTATGATATTGTTGAAAAAAATATGTAGAGTACAAAGAAATGGAATATGACTAAAATAACTCTAAATTAGTCAACAATATAAACATAAATCAAATCAAATCAAATAATTTAATTGACTTATTCTAACAGTTTGACAAAACACCTTGGCTTTTTAGCCTCTGGCAGCGGTCTTTTGTTTCCCAACATGTTAACGTCATTAGAAATATCAGGCCGGTCTTTTGGACATTGTTGCACACGCAATAGACCCATCTGGGTTGCTGGAAACACTTCACAATAGTAACTGGCCATGTTAGAGTCAACTGCTTCCATTTCCTTTCCTTCCCTATATAGCATCCACACTTGGAAATTTCTATCATTTTAGCATGTCCATATTTTCACGTGAAGGAAAGACTAATTAAAAGAGGAGTGTCACTCATACGTCCCAAAAGGTTGAATTGTTGCCCTTCGTGCGGAAACAATCTTACCGCTTTTAAGTGCTTTAAATATAACTTTTCAGTGCTTCTTTTATAACTTGTTTGTGCTACAAACATTTAGTGATTTGAGTACAACTCATAGGTTCTTTAACCACCATATGTAAGTACTTTAAATGTAACATGTAGGTGCTTCAACCACCGTTTGTAAGTAATTTAAATGTAACATGCACGTGCTTCCTTTTATGACTTGCTTGTCTTATGAAGACAACTTGGTGCTTAAAGTACAACTCATAGGTGCTTCAAATACCTCTTGTGAGTGCTTTAATTGTTATCTGTCAGTGCTTCTTTTATAACTTGTGTGCTAGTACAACTCTCAGGTGCTTTAATTATTGCTAACACTTATAGGTGCTTCTTTTATAACTTGGGTGTGCTTCGAATAGATTTATAGGTGTTTAAAGTACAACTCATAGGTGCTTCAACTACCGCTTTTAAGTACTTTAATTGTAGCTAGTATGTGCTACGAAAATAACTTGGTGCTTAGAGTATATCTCACAGGTGCTTCAATCATTGCTTGTAAGTGCTTTAAATGTACCTAGTAGGTGTTTTTTTATAGCTTACGTATGCTAGGAAAAGTCAAGAAACATTTGGTGTTTAGAGTATAACTCGTAGGTGTTTCAACCATCGCTTGTAAGTGCTTCAAATGTAATATGTATGTGATTATTTTATTATTTAAAAAGCATCATCACATAACTATAACCATCATCTTTTGTTGTGATGGTGAGTCGGGAAATCTACTATGGTGCTAAATAGCCTAAAGTCCCTTTCTTAGTCGTCCGCACGTGACTAAAATCACGCAAAAGCTTCTCCAGACCAAAATTTTCAACTTTAGGGCAAAACTCAACATCCAGAAGGATATTTTCTGGCTTAATGTCATATTGAATGATTACTTCCCAACATTTCCCATGGAGATAAGTCAACCTTCTAGTTGTTCCTAGAGAAATATGGTACCTTATCTTTCATCTTATGATCTTGGATTCACCTTCATGGGAAATATGGGAAACGAAAGACTTGTTTGTAAGATTGTGTAATCCCGTAATGGTTTATTCATCATCATTTAGTATAAATAGATAGTACAAGAGAGTTATACCATATCTAAAATTGTGCTAATCTTGATAACAGATTTACTATCTAATACACCCCCTTAGTCAAAGTGGGAGGAGGCCGAACGCTCAGGTTGGATCGAAAATGGAGAAAAGGATGTCATAGTAGTCCCATAGTAAAGATATCAGCATACTGGTACTCAGTAGGAACATGAAGTATACGAACAGAACTAACCTGAACCTTCTCACAGACGAAATGAATATCAAGCTCAACATGCTTGGTCCGTTGATGTTGCATTGGATTGCTAGACAGGTACACAGCAGAAATGTTGCCACAATAGACAAGTGTTGCATGTCTGATTGGAACACTTAGCTCACGAAGAAGGGGCCAACTCATTTTTGTGACTGCATTAACAACACCCCTGTATTCGGCTTCTGCACTGCACTAGGATGAGAGATAGTCATCTGATGCTTGGAAGACCAAGACACCAGGTTTTTTTCCAAGAAATACAAAATAGCCAGAAGTCGAATGTCTAGAATCTGGACAGCTAGTCGAATCCGCATTAGAATCAGCAGTGATCGTCTGGGACTGAGACTTGACCAAATGAAGTCCAGAATCAATAGTACCCTGGACATACCTTAAACAGAACTTAAGGAGTTGCATATGAGGTTCCCGAGGTGCATGCATAAATAAAAAAACATGTTGTACAACATATGAAATTTCTGGATGAGTGATAGCAAGGTACTGAAGAGCTCCAGACAGACTTCTATATAGAATATGATCATCAAGCAATGGACCAATGGTGGCATTAAACTTGGCACCAGTATCAATGGGCGTCACCGATGGGTTACAGGATGACATGGAGGCCCGAACGAGAATATCTCTCGCATACTGCTACTGTGATAAGAATAAACCAGTGAAGGAGCAAGCAATGAAAATACCCAAAAAATGATGAAGAGCACCAAGGTCAGTCATAGGAAATTCCTGAGACAGTTCAGAGATGATGTCGAGGAGAAGTGTAGTACTAGAAGCAGTGAGGACAATATCACCAACATTTAAGGGAAAATAAGCCGTGTGGCCACCATGGCTCAGAATGAATAGTGAATTGTTGTAAACACAACTTGTGAAGCCGCGAGACATAACAAATGTAGCAAATCTCTGAAACCAAGCCCGGGGTGCCTGCTGAAGGCCATATAAAGACTTTCAAAGATGGCAGACACATGGGGGTGTTGCGTGATTAACAAAACTAGGTGGCTGATGCATACAAACTATTTCGCGCATGTCACCATGGAGAAAAGTGTTCTTTACATCCAGTTTATGTATTGGCCAAGAACAAGAGAATGCCAAGCTTAAGATAGTGGGAATGGTTGTGGGCTTAACCACATGACTAAAGGTTTCATCACAATCAATTCCAAACTGTTGAGTTTTCTCAATGACCACAAGTCTGGCTTTATGCCGTTGCAGAGAGCTATCTGAATGAAACTTGTGACAATAAAACAACGTGCAACGTATGACATGAGCATCACCAGGTTGAGGTACCAAGTCTCACGTATGATTTTCCATTAACACACAAAATTCGTCCTTCGTGACTTCTGGTTCGGATCTTGGAGGGCTAGGTGAGGTGATTTAGGAAGTGGGGGAAGATAGTAGAGTTTGCGGCTTAAATATTCCGCTAATTGCTCGGGTGGTCATAGGGTGGAATTGTTACTGTTCCCATCAGGGATAAGTAACAATTAATCACTTTTTGTATAGTAATTTTTCAGTCCCATCACAGTACAAATTTCAACTTTTTGTACTGAAAAGCTCCCCATTTTCTAATGTTCTTTTTTTTTAATGAAAACACCCGAGGGTGGGGGAGGTATATTAAGGTTCCCCAAGCCTCCATCAAACTAGTAAAATTTACAGACAGATAAGCCGAAGTTCGTGATAAGGCAATATGGTTGCCATCCAAAAGGTCCTTCTGGTTTCTATATGAAGTACTTGTGTAAACAACTATCCTAGCAAAGGAAGGATAGATGATGAAGTTGCGATCCGAAGGTGAAAATCTCCACCCCTTGTGTTAATTTTCACCTCCAGCCAGGCAACTTCAAAGACAAGTAATAATAGTCTATAGTATCAAAATCAAGATACTAAAGTCCCGAAAAGAAGAACCAGATCATGGTCAAGTATGTGCGAAGCTTGAACTGTGAAAGTCCAGTAGAGTGTATCTGAAAGAAGAAGAAAATCCCTTCCTTCCTCCAGACCGTTTTATGAGAAGAGCTTCATAATTGCAAACCAGCAGTAGGCTTCCAATAGTAAAGGATGGTCAGTGCATTGAAGGATTCCTGAGTATCGGATGACTTGCAAAAGATAAGTAACAAACATGAGAACAGATCCTGCACCTGCATGAAGAGTCTTGATTAGCAGTATCAGTCCTTAAAAAGTATGCTAGTGTACTCTAACTTGAGGTGTATGAGCCCTATCTAATGCAATCAGGCCCTTAATATGTTGGGGGAATGGTACTAAGCTGAATACATTGGAGGTGGCAGGTGTGATGCTTTGCGATAGCATTTGCAACAGAGTTACCTTCCCTAAAAATATGACTAAGATGAGCACAACGTAATAAAGCATTAATTTTATAAGCCAAATCGAAGAGGTTCCAGTTAGCAGAGTAAGGGTAATTGATCATGTTAACAGCCAACCTACAATCAGTTTCAAATAAGCAATTATTGTCTATATCAGACAATGTTTCACTTGCAAATAGAATGGCCTTCATTTCGGCTTCTAACGGAGAAGCCGCAGAGATGGAGGCTGAAGCTATATTAATCAAATCACCCGAACAATCTCGGACAACCATCCCAACTGCTGCTTTATCAGGGTACCAAGAAGCATCAATATTAATTTTGATTGACCCCGAAGGAGGTCTCTCCCACAGAACAGTAGCTATGTTGGGCTTAGGAGGAGGTCTAATAAAAGGAATCCAATGACTAAAAGGTGAGCAATAGTAGAATGTGAGAAGTACGTCCTTGGAGTAGTTAGAAACGCTAGTTTAATAAAGTCATGGACTTCCTTGGAAATTAGTTCCGAGGAGAATGGCTTATTATCATGAATGAACCTATTCCTAGCTTTCCAAAGCGATCAACAAGTTAGAGAAGGTATGATTTTGCAGACAAAATGCTTCCAGCTAACAAGATCTTTGGTATTCCAAAAAATGAAGAATCTTTCAGTAAGAGAATGATTAGAATGTAGATGGAAGTGCACTATTGAAGCTATGTTTTCCCAAACAGCCTGAGCAATATGACATGAAATAAAGAAATGCTGAATTGAGTCTGAATTAGAACAAGCCGGGCACTTAGAAGCTAAACTGAACCCACAGGTAATAAGCACTTCATCAAAGGGAAGAAATGATTGCAACATTTTCCATGTAAATATCGAGATCTTTTTTTTGCAATGCATTATTCCAAATTAATTTACATACAGGAAAATTACCTGTTTCATGAGTGAGAGCCCTAAAAGTTGATTTAGATGTGAAGTTACCTGAGACTTTAGCCTTCCAAATCAGTCTGTCATCTCTATCGGGAACCAGTACAGCTTCCTAAAGAAAAGGCAAAGTATCATGTTCCAATAAAGAAACAATCTGAGGCAATATAATGGACTTGTTATTGATGAAATTTGCCACAGACAAATATGGCATTGAAGCTACTATATGCTCAGGAATGATAGTATTTAGAGGACCCCGAGGACACCAATTAGATAGCTAGAAATTACAATTACCCTTCCCATGAATAATTACTGAGTTATGCTCTGCAAAAGAGTTAATAGAAAGAATTCTCTTCCATGTTACAGATTTCCTATGGGACAGAGGAAGGGCCCAGAGCAGCTTTGACCAAAGAGTGATCCCTAATTGGCTTTTCCACCAAAGTTTAGCTGAACAAGTATCAATTATGGACCTAACCGATCTAAAACCAAGGCAATTTAAATCAGTTGAAATCGAAATATCAGCCCACTTTTTCCAGATTTTATTATTTTTACCGTTTGATTCCCCCCAAAAGAATCTAGCTAATCTTTTCTCAAATGTTCGAATTATTATTTTTGGGGGATTAGTAACTGCCCATAGATGCTGAGGTAAAGAGTAAAGGCAATGTTTAATTAAAACCAGCTTCCCCCCAGTACTGAGCCACCTATTCTTCCAGCTTTGAAGCTTAGTATCCAGGTTAGCCATTAAAGGTTGGAAATACCTTTTTAGTGTTCTTCCCCGAAAAATGGGACAGCCGAGGTACGTAAATGGAAGTGGACCTTTTTTCATTTTCAAAATGGACTTAACCTGAGTATTCTTTATGTTTGAGGCCCTTTTACTAAGATAAAATTCTGATTTATCGAAGTTAAATTTCTGTCCTGAAGTCACCTCAAAGACATCTAAGAAGGCTTTTATTCTTATGAGATCGGACTTAGATGCCTGCATAAAGATAATGGTGTCATCTGCATACAATAAATGGGATATGGCAGGAATTGAGGCAGGTAATTGGAAATGAGATAGCCTACTGTTAAAAAATATATAGGAGAGACTTCTTGAGAAAGCTTCAGTAAAAATATTTAAAAGAAAAGGAGAGAGTGGATCACCTTGTTTAATCCCTCTAGTAGCTTTAAAAAAGCCTACTGGTTCCCCATTAACTAGAACTGAAAAATGTGCCTGTGATAAATTACTCATAACCGCAGTTAAAAAATTACCATTAAAACTAAATTTTGCTAAAATCTTCCTAAGGAACTGCCAGTTGACCCTGTCAAAAGCTTTCATTAAGTCTAGTTTCAGAATACAATTAGGAGCTCTGTTCTTCTTATCAAGGAATCTGACCATTTCCTGTAGATATAGTATGTTATCAGAAATGTCTCTCTTTTTCAAAAATGAAGATTGGTTAGTGGAGATCAGGGAGTCCATATAAGGCCTTAGACTTTCCATTAGAACCTTGGAGCAGATTTTGTTAATTACATTAGATAAACTAATAGGTCTAAAATCACCAAAATGAGAAGGTGTTACTTTCTTGGGAATGAGTGTAATCCATGTACTAGATATCCCTTTCGGAATGTTAGAACCTAGGATGAAGTCATTTACTGCCTCCATAAGATCTTGTTTAATAAAAGACCAGCATTTCTTATAGAACTTAGGTGTGAAACCATCCGAACCTGGACTACTGTTACTGTTTAAACTCTGAATTACAGTTTTTAACTCAGATTCCAACACAGGAGTAGCTAAAGCTTGGTTGTCCGAGTCATTTAAAAATTTTGGGATTTGGCTAAGAAAGTGTGATGAGAAAGTATCTTCAGTATTTTGGTCAGTCTCAGTTAATAGATCAGAATAAAAGGCAATTGCCTCATTCTGAATTTCAGTTTGCGTGTTTAACCATTGACCAGCTGAATTTTTAATTTTATTTATCTGCATCTTACAATTCTTCTCTTGAACTACCTTATGAAAAAATTGAGTATTATTATCCCCTAATTTATGCCATTTAAGTCTCGCTTTCTGTTTCCAAAACTTTTATTTCTCCTTAAGGGCCCTAAGCAATAAAGCTTTTTTTCTGGTTTAGCTTAACAAGTTCAGACAGATTTGGATTTAAATCAAAAGCAGATTCCTGTATTCTTAAGGCTTCCTCAGCTAGTGTAACATTCGAATCAATATTACCAAAAGACTCTCTGTTCTATGTTTTAATCACTCTTTTAAGCCTAATCAATTTTAAGTAGAATCTAATCATACCCTTATCCTGGATAGGCTTTTCCCAATTTTCCTAAATTAAGCCAAGAAATTATGTCCTTTGGAACCAGGCATTAATAAATCTGAAAGGCTTAGGATATGAGGGAATTAAGTTGGACAACTGGAGGAGGAGAGGTGAGTGATCTGACGTATGCCTATTAAGAATCTGGATGGAGGAAGAGGGAAATTTGGAGCTCCATGCTAGGGTACAAAGTTCTCAATCTAACCTTTTAGAGGTAGGATTTCTAAGCCTAGAGTTACACCAAGTAAAAAGATTACCTACTGTGTTTATTCCCTAAATACCATTGGAATTAATCCAGGTATTAAAGTCTCTAATGCTTCCAGGAGCCAGATTAGAAGGCCCTCTATATTCAGACAGACTTGTAATTGTATTAAAATCCCCTATGAAAATAGTGTCACCCTTAGAAATCGGCTCTAAGTCTTTCCATAGTGCTTTCCTACCTTCTCTGTTTCTTAAAGCATAAATGAAGACAGCCTCCATACAAAGATTGAAATAGTGATGAGTTATGTCTACATGCATAAATTGGTCATGAGAGGTTATAAGTGAAACAGTGAGGAAATGAGACCACATTAGCCAAATTTTCCCATTAGGAAGGGCCAGACAATTGGAAAATTTCAGAGCAGTCATATAGGAGTGAATTTTTTAGTTGTCATGCATAGGTTCAATTATGCATAGCAGCTGGATTTTCTTAAGTTTAAGCAAATTAGATAGTCTAAGCATTGATGTTTCCATACCACGGAGATTCCAAACCAGAAAATTAATGTCAACTGTATCTATCATATTTCACCTGATTTATTACCTTTTGTAGCCGATCGTAATATCATCTTATTCAGTTGACTAAGATAAGTAGTCTTTTTATTTTTTTCCTTACCTTGGTGGTCGAGCTTACCTGAGCGCTCTAAAACAGGAGTAGCATCCGAAATTTGTTGCTCATAGGTATCCAGTTCCAAGGTGCTTTCCAAGTCCTCCTGTATTTTGCCACTGGTTTCTTCCTGATCCTGAATGTGGAGACCTTCTTCCTGCAAAACAGAGAACCTGTTTGACATCTTTCCACGTAGGGAAAGTGTAGGATTAGAAATAGAGTCCTTCATAGAAAAGCGAAGTAAACCAATTTGAAGATCATCCCTTGCATACGATTTCAGTACTGGTTTTGAGTTTGCAGTAGCCTTTAATAACCTAGTGGTAGAATTATCTGGGCTCACTATGGGGTGAATTTCTGATGCCTGAATTCTACCAGAAGCAGGAGTTGTGAGAGTTTGTATTGAAGTATTTGATTCAGAGTGAGGATCGGGGCTCCTACCAGCCTTATCAGGAACAGAGGTGGAAGGGTCATTAGGAAAATCAGAGAGCAGAGGTGGAAGATCAATTTTTTCCCGGTTGCCTGCCACTGAGGATTAGGTTGGACCTGAATTCTGTTAGTTTCCTCAATCCTGTCATTAGTGTTTTGGGAGTTAACTCTACATTGGCCTAAGGAGTGTCCTAGTTTAGCACAATGGCTACAATAGAGAGGAATATCTTTAAACTCAATTGGATATTTCCTATTGTTCGAGATTGAACCAAGCCGAATGTAATGAGACAGAGGCTTCATTAAATCAATTTCAACACAGAATTTAACGGCAGAGGGCCTGGTAAGCATCTCAGTAGCGAAATCATTCTTTATAAAGTTGCCTATACTGTTCCCAATAGCTTCAATAGATGCAGAATTATAGTAATATAGAGGTACCTCCCTGATCGAACACCAAATCGGAACAATAGGAGATTCTTTTTGTGTGGAGAACTCAGGTGTCCACTTGAGCATCTTAAGTAAAACGCCATTGAAATTCCATATACCCTTCATCCAACATCGTTGGTAGTCGTTAACCTGCTCAAATCTGATTAGAACGTGTTTATAATCTAGAGACCCTAATTGATACTTACCTTCGAACCCAATTGTTCTGAGGGCTACCTCCATCTGATCCATAGAAATTCTTCCCTTTGTGAACTTACCGACCAAAGCATTGGAATAGTGAGCCGATAACGTAGCAATTTGCTCGTCAGAGTACAAGCAGGCAGGATCACCTAGATGGGAAGACTTAGGGATTAGTTCAGGGTTATTTGGGAGTTGTGTTGACAGGGGAGGGGATTTGGTTTGAAGAGCTGCAGCAAAGGTTTTAAGAGGGGGAGGAAGATTAGAGGTGGAAGCCGCCATATCGGCCGATGAGATTAAGCCCCGCCAAGAGGCGGAGTAGCCAGAAGCAGCCGGTCCAGAGAGCGTTGCCGGCGAGTAACGGTCAGAAAAGAAAGGTTAAGGAAGAGTAAAGGAAATTTGCACACACAATCGCACACAATTCGCACACAGTTGATCAAGAATTGATTTAGAGCTTGACCCTGCATTTTCTAATGTTCAATTTTGCAGCCAAATTTCTCTCCCCTACAATTTATTTTGGGATGGAGGAAGTATATCATATCTATAATTTTACTAATTTAGGTAACTAAATATTTACATATTTACTATATAATATTGTTCTCCAAGTATTCATACACTGGCAATTTCTTTAAGCCTTCGGAGAAAATCCTTGAAGCCTTACAAGCCTAATGAATTGCTTCTCTCCTTGGCTGACACTTTCAAGCTTCTTCACAGCTATTACACTTGAATCAGATAGTTTCCCTTTAAACACTGAACCAAAAGCACCAACTCCCAGCTTCTCGGAGAATTTTTTTTTGTTGCATTATGCAAATCTCTGCAACCAAATGCCACTAGAGAACCTTGCCCAACCATTATCCGTATACGCCTCCTAACCACTAGCCGGTCAAATGGGTTGATTGGATCAACCCATTATCCAAACTCAATTCACCCATTATCCAATTAACTCATTTATTAATGAATCATAATGGGTTGAGTCATAAATAATTTGGATCATTAAATGGATTGGATAACCCATGAAATAACTCATATCAATGAGTTAAAATATATTACCCAAAAAGTTATCATCCAATAAGTAATTATATAATCAACCCAATAAGTTATCATTCAACATTTTCTTTCGATTTGGGTTTCAACCTTGAGTTACTAGGGACGGGTTATGAGTTAGGGTTAGTCATATTTAGAGCTTTTAATCTAGTTATCGGGTTGTGTTCCAGTACCGAGTTGTCGAGTCGGTCCGAGATTTAAAAAAAACCCTTAGGTTCAGCTCGACTTGTTTAAAACATCTCAACCCCGAGCTCAGATTGAACGAGTTCAAGGTCAATCGTATCTCTCGAATCTTCGTTCGAGGTCGGGCTCGAGTGAAGCTAATTTTGCTCGAGTTCGTGTTCGAATTCGATCAAGTCTGTAAGATCCTAACTCGAGCTCGTGTTTGAGCTCGAACTCGATCCATAATCAAATATATTTTCTTATTTTGTAAATTTCCTATGTACATTATAATATATTATATGATGAAAATTATGATAAAGATTTTAGACTAAATTATTTTTTTAGTCCCCCATAAAGTATCTTATACCATATTTTGGTCCCGTTTCCAAATCAACCCTTAGACAGTACCCCACAAATTTAAAATGATTTTTTTGGTCCCCAAATGTGATTTTCAGGGAAAGTCAATGGTAAAATTCGTTATAATTTGTAAAATGACCATTATACCCCTCAGGTTAAAAAAATAAAAAAGAAAAAGAAAATTCTTCATCGTCTTCTTCGCTTCAGTGGCGGATTCTTCGCCGGCGTCTTCTTCAATCAATCATACCATTGATTCCGCCACCTTCCGCCTTCCGTCGCTGCTTTATTAGCAGATTTTTCATCGGTGTCGCGACCGCCTCTACAACGTCAACCGCTCGACGACGAACTCCGGGCCTCACCGTGAGTCCTCCATCTTCAAATCCTCTATTAGTATCCAGCCCGAGTGGAATATGCTCTACCAGATCCCGTTCTCCACATTCTCGGAGCTCTCCTTCTCTGTCCCGGAGCCTGAAGACCCTCTCATCTGTGGTGGGCTTGAGTTCCACGGTGCACCGACCGAGTCAGAAGGCCGAAGGCGGCAGCAGAAGGCGGAAGAATCCGCCATGAAGTAGCGGCGAAAGATGGAAGGCGGAAGAATTCGCCAATGAAGCGGCGGGGGAAGGCGGCAGAATCAATGGTATGATTGATTGAGGAAGACACAGGCGGAATTTTAAAATTTTTTTTTCTTTATTGATAGCGGCTGCGGAGGAAGGCAGCGGCAGTGATGAAAAACTAGAGAAAAAGAAAATTTTAAAATTAGGAATTTTTAATTGAAAATCTTTTTTAATTAGTAAAATTACCACTATACCCCTGGCTATACAGGAAAACCATTTAGTCTTACCTGAAAACCATCTTTAGGGACCAAACAAATCGTTCTGAATTTATGGGGTACTGTCTAAGGGTTGATTTGCAAACAAGGACCAAAACATGGTGTAAGATACTTTATGGGGGACTAAAAAAATAATTTAGTCAAGATTTAAAATTAAAAAGTATGCGAATACATCTCCACATTTCTGATACATATGCAATAAACGAAGCAAAATGTGATTGTTGGAATTTCAAAATATGATAAGGCTTCTTCACCTTTAAAAATAAGATTTTGAATGTAAAAAATATGATTTGTAATTATAATTAAAACGACTCGAACATAGCCTGCATATTGCTTGCTTCATGTGTCCTCCGTAGCTTGCATTACATCAAAGTTAGACCAAACAAATGATGTCTTTTTATGCTTGCGAGAAACACTGCTCTCACCACTTCCCTCTCAAAAGTTGACATGCTACAATTCGAAACCAAAAAAAAATGTTAATCCATACCATTTAACACCTAACATTTGGCATCCAATTAAAAGCACATGATGTCACTGAAATGATAAAACTCACTAAACTTGATCTCACTTAAATGACAGTTTAGACTTTGAAGCAATGCAAATATAAAGCTACATCAGTTGAATAAATTACTAGGATTTAAGAAATATAACTAGCATTATTTTTCTGTCAACAAGACTCCAGCGACCAGTGGCGGAACCAGGAGGAAATGTTAGGGGGGGCTGAAAAGAGGCAAATTTTTTTTTCCAACGCTAATAAATTGGCAAAATGTTTTTTTCCAACGCTAAATTTTTTTTCCAACGCTAATGTATTCACAATTTCACACAAATAAGCAATTCAATTCAAGTTATTCAACATAAATTACACAAAAAAAATAATATTGGCTCCTTGATACCTTGCCCTTGGTTTGGCTTGGACGCAGACCACGCGGTTGCTGATTGTGGTTGAGGGAGGGGACGACAGCAGGCGGCGCGGCAGGCGGCAGGCAGCGGAAGGCGGCACGGCAGGCGGTGGCCAATGGTGGAGCTGCTGCGTTTTGGCTGCAGCTTGGAGGAAGACAAGAGTCAAGACTCAAGAGTATATTAGGTTTGGCCGTTTGGGCTTGGATGGAGTTTTATTAGCTCATTAAATTTTATTTGGGCCAATTGGGTTTCAGCCCAATTGGCCTCAATTCTTTTCTTTTAGCTTCACAAAACAACGTCGTTTCACTTAAGCCAAAACGACGTCGTTTTGTTTAGTTAGAAAAGAAAAAAAAACAAAAATGGTCATCTTCTTCTTCATTTCAGCCGATGCGCAACGGCAAAGCTGAAGCCTTCCTGATCCGGCCGCCGGTGGCTCAAGGGGGGGCGGAATCCGGTGGCTTCCGGTGGCTCTAGGCCTAAATTCTGGGCCGCCGGATCCTAGGGGTGGCGCTAGCACCCCCTCGCCCCCTCCTAGTTCCGCCGCTGCCAGCAACAACATCAACTCCAACTTAGGTCAGGACACAAACAACCTTCTTGCAATGATATCAACTGAACAATCAAAGACTGAATCTTTCACCAGTTTAATCCCTCAAACACAAGAATTCCATTGAATAACAAGGGCCAAACTTAAACCTTCTAGATTTACACTGAAAATTCCAAGAAAATCAAATAAAGTACATAGAGAAAAAGGATTTCTTGTGATTCAATTACCCAGAAAGAAGAGCATAGTTAATGAAGCTGAAATTGTTATGGCAGTAAACCTCAGCTTATAGCAGAAAAGAAGAACCCATATGGCTTTGATCCAACAGTGACCGGAATCCGACCCACAAGACAACCAAGAACAGGGTAAGGCCATTAAATGAATCAATGGCTGCTCTTAATTTTGTGGATTAAGCCTTGCTTAAGCCATAGGTGTCGTGTTTGCAGCTGAAATAGTGGTGCTTAAGAAGTGATGAAATGAAATGATAAGAATATCTTATTATGCTCTTTTAATCTTTTCTTCTTCTATTTTTCTTTTCACAGCAAGATTATGCTAACAAAACTCCAATTTATGACAAAATCTTCATTTTCGATTGCAGTAGCCCCCAGGCATTATTATGCAAGACTAATACAGATGTGAAAACAATATCAATCTCATATTCCAACAAGAGTAGTTGAAAAACCTTTGGCATTATCTGTTCAGGGGATTTCACAGCACAAATTGTCTAAATTGGACGAAAAATAAATTTCATAATACTCATAAACGTCAGCAATTTCTACAAGAATTTCATGAATGCTAGTGATTTTCACCTGTAATCAGATATGATCAATATATATATTTTTTTAAATTAAAACCATCCGGAGATGGAGGAAAGTTGTATTAGGCTTCCCAAACCCTTAAAAAAAAAACAAGAAAGAAACCGAATCTTTGTTTATTTACAATGTGAGAGCATATTGCTCTTAAAGCAACACCTTGTTGCTTCCAAAAATAGTTGAAAGATAGAGACCTTGAGTAAAACTAGAGGATTACAAATACTAATGGCTAGGTAATTGACGCTCGAACTTGTTAGTGAATCGAAAGAGACACAAGTCAGTCAGGGACAACCTTAACCTAAGCCATAAGCCTATCCTCTAAGTCTTTGTGAAACCTTTGCCAATGCTGTGTGCTCGGTTTTACTTTGGAAATCCGTTGAGAGTGGCCAGCCGATCATTACCTGCAAAAATGCAGTAAAACAAGTTAGTAGCATCTGGTCAGTGGGCAGTTCTCAAGGAAGGAACACCTTCCTTATCTAACTTAACCAGCCCTGAAAATTTTGGAGGTAGCATATGTAAACTACTAAAGATGGAGATAGTCCTAACAGATAAGCATTCCTTAGCCAAAGCATCGGCTACCAAATTTGCCTCACGATGGATGTGCAGTATATGTATTCCCCCCAGAGTCTGATGAATTTCATCAGCAAGTTCAAACACTTTCCAAATAGCTTTTAAAGGATATTGAACAGAGAGAATAGCCCCTAAACAGTCAGATTCTATAACGATAGGTATCAAAAAACTCTGACTAATCTGTACTGCAAACAAAATAGCCTTTAACTCAGCTTCTAAGGGAGAAATAGCAAGAGTAAATTTAGTGTGAGCCGAGATGAAAGTTCCACTTGAGTCCCTAATGATCAGTCCTAGACCACACTCATCCTGTTGTTTATTCCAAGCTGCATCCACATTAAATTTATATCCAATCTCAGGGTTTTTCCATGCAATTTTGAAGATCTTAGGTTTTGGAGCAGTTTTAATCAATGGCAGGAAGGAATGATTGGCAATACCATAATCAAAAGCAGATGAAATGAAAGCTGGTTTGTAGATGAATGAGTAAAAAATTTGGTCTCTAATCCGGTTAAGAATTAAGACAGTACTAGG
Organism: Rubia yunnanensis; assembly: GCA_037428765.1. Lineage (NCBI taxonomy): Eukaryota > Viridiplantae > Streptophyta > Magnoliopsida > Gentianales > Rubiaceae > Rubia > Rubia yunnanensis. The sequence goes on from CM075066.1 coordinate 23,925,195, forward strand.
GGTCATCCTATCATATAAACAAGCATTCCTCATCTTCCATAGGTTCCAGGTTGTAATTAGAGCAGCATTCCTAATGAGTGTGGAGTGCAATGAGCTTAAACCTTGATAGGTCAAATAATAAGATACTCTTTCCCAAACAGAAGGGAAAATTTTGTTGGAGATCCCCATATAAGAGTGAATGTTCTTCCAAACCAGAGTTGTGAAAGTGCATGAGTTAAAAAAATGATCTAGAGAATCCACATGGTTACTGCACATAACACATTTAGAAGGTAAACAAATAGTAAGTCTCTGTAAGACATTATCAAAAGGTAAATAGGAATTAATGAGTTTCCACATGAAAACAGATATTTTCTTTTCAATCCTATCACACCAGAGGAATTTAATCGAAGCAATACTACCTGATCTTGGACTGAGAAGGAGATAGGTTGATTTGAATGAGAAATCCCCTGTAGGTCCAGGTTTCCAAATTAGTCTATCTTTCCTGTGTGGTTGAAGTTTAGAGACCTGCAACAGAGATATGATTTCAGGTGGTAGAAAGTGGTTCAATTTCATGATCAGATTTTGTTTATTGTCTATGAACTCAGCCACTGTACAATTTTCTGAAATATCCACCTGATCAGGAAGGCAGTAATCCATGATAGGCTTAAGACCTAGCCAATTAGAGGTCCAGAAATTACAAGATCCTTTCCCCAAAATCACCCTAGAATTGGACTCAGCCCAAGCATTAACACTACAAATTCTTTTCCAATTAGAGGATGATTTGTATGAGTGGGGCAGGGATTGAATAAAATTAGTTCATGGTGCCTCAGCCTTTTGGTATTTCCACCATAACTTAACCGAGCATGTTTCTATGATTGAGTTAATTGATCTGAAACCTAACCCATTCTGGCTGATTGGAAAACAAAGTGATTCCCATTTTCTCCAAATTCTATTTGGTTTCTGATCAGAATATCCCCAGAAAAATCTGCTCATTTTCTTTTCAATTATGGAAACTACCTTCTTGCTAGGTTTTAGAACAGACCAAATATGCTGAGGAATGGAAAAGATGCAAGATTTTATCAGTGTCATTTTTCCTCCCATTGATAACCACTTATTCTTCCAGTTATTGATCCTGTTATCAATTTGCTCAATTAGAGGCTGAAAGTGACATTTTTGGGTAATTCCAGTGAAGATAGGTACACCCAAGTAAGTGAAAGGCATTCTACCAATTTTCATACCCAAGATCCTTTTAATGTTGAGAACTGTATGGGCAGATGCATGCCTGCTAATGTATAAGTCAGTTTTACCATAATTTATGTGCTGCCCAGTTACCTCTTCAAAAGTAGATAAAAAAGCCTTAAATCTGATTAGAGTCCTATTTTCAGCCTTTAGAAATACAACTGTGTCATCAGCATAGGATAAATGAGAGATTGGGGCAGTATTACCTGGGAGATCATAGGAAGCCAGTTTACCTGTACTGAATATGAATGCTAAACTCCTAGTGAAAGTTTCTGAAAAGATATTAAAAAGGAATGGAGACAGGGGGTCACCCTGTTTAATACCTCTACTAGCCTGGAAAAAACCAGCTGGCTTGCCATTTATCAAAACTGAAAACCAAGCCTGAGATAAATTGTTCATGATAGGGAAAATAAATCTAGCATGAAAACCAAATTTGTGAAGAACACTGTATAAGAAGGACCACTTAACCCTATCAAAAGCCTTTTACGGTCTAATTTAACTATGCAGTTTGGATTTCTTTGTTTTCTATTCAAAAATCTTATCATTTCTTGTAGATAAATTACATTATCAGCTAAGTCCCGGCCTTTTAGAAAAGCAGTCTGATGTGGTGAGATGAGATTATTCATTAATGGTTTGAGTCTCTCCATTATTATCTTTGAACAAATCTTGTTAATTACATTAGAGAGACTGATTGGCCTGAAATCATCGAAAGAAAAAGGAGTTTTCTTTTTAGGAATGATTGTAATCCATGTGCTACTGAATCCTTTGGGGATCTTATTCCCATTCATAAAGTCCTGAACAGCATCAAGCAGATCAACAGAAATGATATCCCAACTTTTAATGTAAAATTTTGCTGTAAACCCATCCGGTCCAGGACTACTATGTTTATTGAGACTAAGCACAATAGGTTTAAGTTCTGTCATAGTAACTGGAAGCAAAAGCTTTTCATTTTCCAGGTCCGAGATACACTTGGGGATCTGACTGAGAAAATGATTTTTGAAAATGTCAGAGGCAGGGGAGCTGTCATCAGATAATAGGCTTTTATAGTACTGAATGGCTTCTGTCTCTATGTCTTGCATATTATCTAGCCATGAACCATTAGCACTTTTAATCTTTGTAATTTTTAGCCTGCCTTTTTTTTCTTGCACTGAATTGTGGAAAAATTTGGTGTTGTTGTCACCCTCCTTTAACCATTTAATCTTTGATTTATGCTTCCAGAAACTTTTCTGTTCAGCCAGTGATCTTATTAGCTTAGCTTTTGCTTCCTTAAGATTTAAACCGTTTGTTTCACTGGGATTTTGATCAAAATTTTGTTCCTGCAGTAAGACTACCTTTTCTGCCAGTGTGACATTCTCATGTATGTTACCAAAATGCTCTCTATTCCAAGATTTTAAAGTCTTTTTCAGCCTAGAGAGTTTTAGGCAGAAACCTAACATTCCAGAGTATTGCATAGGAGTATCCCAGTCTGTCTTGATTACTGTTAGAAAGGTTTCCCTTTTAAACCAAGTGTTAAGAAATCTAAAAGGCCTAGGGGATGAGGGGATATCACTTCCTATAGATAGAAGCAGTGCACTGTGGTCAGATGTAGTCCTGTTTAAAATTTGAACAGAAGAGGAGGGAAAATAAGTTGACCATGCAGCATTGCAGAGTCCCCTATCTAATCTCTGAGTGGTAGGATTCCTCAGTCTATTGTTGCTCCATGTAAATAGATTACCTACCGTATTTATTTCCTCTAAAGCCAAAGTATTAATAAATTTGTTAAAATCTTTAATACTTCCAGATTTAGGGGTGGAGGGGCCTTTATATTCATGAATAGAAGTGATAGCATTGAAGTCACCAATAAAGATAGTATCAGAATAGGTAGAAGCCTGAATATCTGACCACATGGATTTCCTACCATCTCTAGTCCTAAGACCATATACAAAGAAAGCATCCATATTCTTATTCAGAGTAAAACTATATAAAGAGACAGCAAGAAACTGCAAATTATCATATTTGACAGAAAGGTTTATTGAAGAGTTCCAAAATAACCAGATCTGTTCATTCATGGCATACAAGCAATTATCAAAATGTAGCAACCTCCTGTAGGATTCACATTGAAGTTTGTCATGCTTCGGCTCAATTAGGCAAATGAGATCAAACTTATGCCTAATAATCAGGTTTTGAAGTCTGAGTATGGAGGTATCCATTCCTCTTAAGTTCCAAACTAGAAATTTTATCTGGAGGTTTGTATTATTCATATTAAAACATTGTTGGCGCTTTTTGATCTAGTCATGATAGTGTTCAATTGAGTCAGATATGTATCATTTCTATGCTTAGGATCAATATCCAGTTGCCTACCCCTCCTTTGCTTAGCTAAGTTGGAGGGAGAGTGAGAAGGACTTACCTGCCTAACCATACTAACCTGAGCAGCAGGGTTAATTGCAGGAGAAGCGTTGAGAATTTCATCATTCCTGACCTCAGAATCTCCAGTGATTGTGACAGGGATATCCTTTGAGAAATCCTCTTTTGATCCATCGTTGTCTTCAAGAGGGAGAAATCTATTTTGTTTACGTTTCTGCTGAGAGAAGAGAAAATTTTTAGCAGCAATGATGGTATTGAAAGGAGAGAGAGATTTACCTCTTTTAACAGGGATGTCATCCTTTGAAAAAATCCTTTTGGATGTAGGGAAAGGAGGAGCAGATTGGGGTTGTTTCAATGGTGACCCCCTGGTTGCGAAGTTATCCTCTTTGGCTCCAATTACACCTGAGATCAAATCAGAACAGATGCCAGTCTGCCTTTCAGTCACAGTATCATGGTCATTTATTAGATCTATGGTAGTTTCCCCCAGATTTTCTTCCTGTGCAGGGGTTTCTAATACTGCTGTATTCTGTAAGCCAACTTGATTCATTGTGGTAGAAACCTCAGGAACCTTAGTCCCTTCACCGACTATAGTAGTGTCCACTTTTTGCTTTGGAACATATTTAAAAGTGTTTGTAATCTTTGGACCTTGCTTATCAGCAACGGTTAGACCTGAACTCCCTGCCCCATTAGTTTCCAATTGTGCATTAACCATCTCCCCTCCGGATTTTAACCCAGAGCCTTTCTCTTGCACAAACTGATCCACGACAGGTTTAGATGTCTTGTCAAATCTAAACGATTTTGATCTCTTAAGCTCAGGATGCAGGTGAATACATTGAGCATCATCATGACCTATAGTCTTACAGTGATGGAAATAAGGCGGAATATCCTCAAATTCAAGAGGCAACTTAACTACATTGAACTCAATACCATCTTCTTCTATTCCCACCCTAATATATGCAGGGAGCTTACTTTTCAGATCTATCTCAACACACATTTTGACTACAGAAGGCCTAGTGAGAGCAGCAGTAGCTGCATCCATCTTAATAAAGGTGCCTATCTGATTACCAATTGATTGAAGCATTGCAATGTTATAGAAATAGATCGGAACTTGCGGAATGGAAACCCATACCGGAACTATAGAAGACTCGGCTTCCGGAGAGAAATCTGTAGTCCATTTTAGCACTTTCATTGGGGCTTGATTGAGGATCCAATGCCCTTTAATCCATAATCTCTGATAGTCCTCCTTCTCCTGGCATCGGATGAGGATATGTCTATAGTCGATCGAACCAATTTGAAAGTTGCCTTTGAAGCCCACTGATTTGAAAGCCTCGTTTAGGACCGGCATTGGTGGTTTTCCCCTGGCAAACTTTCCCACTAGAGCATTCTGGTAATGCGAGGCCAACCTTTCCGCATCTTGTCTAGAGACTAAATAGGCTATCTCTCCTTTGTACTGTGTCTTCGGGACGATTTCGGGATTGGAGGGGAGAGATGGTTGCAGTGGAGCTTGACGAGTGCCTAGAGCTTGGAGGAAGGACTTGGCCGCGGCGTTTCCACCACGGCCAGGCGGAGGAGCCGCCATGATCAGACCAGTCGGACTGAAAAAACCGACCGTTATCAGTGGAAGAGAGAAGAAAGAAGGAGGGGAAGGACAAAACGACACCAAATTTTCGTTTTGGTCAATTCGCACCAAAATTGCACTCACATACAGTAAATATCACATTCGTTTATGTAGGAGATATGATCAATATAGATTTCTCGTTTCTCCTAAATCTTCTTCAAAGAAGTTAAAACTTTTAGTTTCATCTTTCATATAGTTTCTTATTTTGTTCATTCAGGTGACATGAGCAGCACATGGAATGCATAATAGAGCATTCAATGTCCAGAAATAGTGAAGTAATCATAGAAAAATCTTATTAGGGGGGTTTTACATGCAAACTAACATTGAAGCAGCAGCAGTTTCAAATTGGAGAACAAGTTCTACATCGATATAGCAAATAGAACAACGGATCATTATCTTCAAACATATATTTCATTATGAAAGCGAAACTAATCATTATCTAACTGGCTTTGGGAACCGTCCACACTTAATACCTTAATGACCATATATAAAATAGTGAAGACCAACTTCAGTTGATGACTATGAATGATTCAATAGATGCTGAATAAACTTTGTACATCAAATCAATTCTAAAGCAGCAATAGTGATATCAAGCTGAAATCATTAAAATCTGATTTTGATAACCTGATTAGGCCATAGTTACCTAACTACACCACTCTGGCTATTCCCTTCTCAAGTTAGCCTGTTGTAGGATAACTTTTTTGTGTGAAAAAACATTCATTACTTTCCTAGAGAAGTAGTATTACTGATTCATTCTACTATATATGTATAATTAATCTTGCACTAATGACAACCACATCAAATGCTTGCTCTAATGACAACCAACCAGCACTTCAATTAGGATGCTCGCAAATTATCAAAAGACGAAAAAGAAACTCACACTTTGTCGATGAAGTATGCTATTCCTCTGTGCAAACGGAATGCCTAGTCATTCATAAAGAAATACAGAAAACAATGCAATTATATTTCAATTCACTCTTTTCAAGTGAGTATATTAAGGCTCCTTCCAAATACAAATTAATTTCCCCCTACCAAATTCTAGACAGCAGTCAACTATAAACAATATGACAAAAAATAAAACCTAAAGTCAACTGTTACTTGACCCGCCTGCACTCGGGGTCATTAATTGTAGCTAATTAACCCGAGCAGAGGACGACATATCAAAGATAAAATTTATAGTTCTGCACCTAACTCACTACTATACTGCTGATAGGGTAGTTAGCGGTAAGCTCTGGGTACGTCCACATAGATGCTAGGGCCTAAGAATCAATTAAACACAACCTTGTCAGGATAGTCAATACGTACGAGTTGCTAGAAATAAATAGTATAGTAAAACAGGGTGGGGCGGGGTGGGGTGGGGCGGGGTGGGGGGGAGGGTTGGTTTGTCAATTAGCAACTACAAAACATGAAAGTAAAAAGCAAATAATCTATATAGCTAAACACCTGGAGAATGATTGCGTAACATGGTTGATTTAATGATTCGATCCTCGATTCATTCACATGTGAGATTTAGAAAAACCTAATCTAATGCTCATAACATGTGGTGTGGTCGATGAATACACTCCCCCGTACGTGTCACATTGGGTGTGCTCGCAACCCTCCATCAGCACCGCCTTCGTAATTAGAGGAGTACAATAAGGCCCGACCATTGTTCTAGATCTGTTTCTCTCCCATGCAATTACGTCTCAGGCATTCCACCACGAATGCTCTACTCTCTAGGCCTATGAATGAGACAAAGGGTCATAGGCACCTTATCTGACACTAGGGCCTCTTACATCCCTAGCTTTCTATTTTTCACTATTTCTACCCGAAACCTATCTGATTAATTTACGTAATTGGCTAAGACCAGTGTGGTGGAAAATAATCAGAGTATTACTCGTATCCCTCATGCACACACCCACGCGGACACGTACCCCACTACCCACTGACACATCCTAGGTTTCTCTTCCCAAGTGGGCATTAATATTTGTACCAACATGGATATAGACTAGAGTGTGTGCTTATATGGAGTGTACTATTCATGCAATTTTAAAAATCAAGAAAGAGTCACAATAATATCACAAGGACAAATATTAGGATTAACTAAGAATATCACAAGACATAAATCAACACATGAATATAATTTATCCTCAAACTATTGAAACTACTCCCTAGACATGGAATTCAAATAGAGTTTTAAATTCCATATCCTAAGATTAAAGCAAAATAAAAAGGAAAGAAAGAAAGAAGAGAGAATGTTTCTCTCTTTAAGATGCTCTCCCAAAACACAAGAGTAGAATGAAAATATGATCTAAACTACATTTTCTTTCTAACCCTAGTAGACTAAGGCTATATTTATAGTAGTAGGGGACTGTGCTTAAAAATAGGCCCAAAATAAGCCAAAATAGTGTAAACCCTAGTTCAGCCGCCGCCTGGCACGGACCGTGGCTGATGGTGCGATCCGCGGCATGTACCACATCCGTGCTAGTGCGGGCCACCAGATCAAGTGCGGTTCGTGCTTGCTCCATGGTGTGGGTTGTCTGCTCTGGCGCAGTCCGTGCATCTCCCTTGGCGCAGTCCGTGTCACCCCCCGTGGATCATTTTTGTGTGGTCTGTATTGTTTGGCGCGGGCCGCCATCAGTTATCATTTTTGTACTTCTGATTCATGGGACGTGATGTTTGGCACGGATCATCATCAGAAAACTTATCTTTCTCAGTAACTTAGCACGGGCCGCTTGATATTTCACATCCCACCCGCTGGTCCTGACATTTTGCACTTCGAACGGCACGAGCCATCTAAACGGGATGGCCACAATGATACTTAGCCAATTTTGAGTGAAACTTGGAAGTCATATGCGTGGTCCATTGTGTTTGGCACGGACCACGTCATCTGGTGCTGGACGTTGGTACCATCCATGAACGGTCCGCACCAACCTGTTTGTACTTCGCCCAGCTAAACTTTTTTCCTTCGCTATGGGTGAACTGTGAGTCTTTTTTGAGAATTCTCGTAGTCGATTTTATGGTTCTCGAGGAGACAAATCCAATGGAACCAAACTTGTAGGATGATTCTTCTTAGAAGATTCCCAGAATTTTGCACACTTTCTTGGACCATGGATGTCCATTTCTTCATTGGCCGCCTTGAATTCCAATGCCCCCCTATCTTTGGCTCTAATCTCATTCTACTACGATTTGATATCTGTGGCCTTTGTCTACCACCATTATAGTGTGAATGGCCTTCAATCTGTACTACCATCCTTACGAATGATCTTCAATACCTTCTAGCGCCCTTGTGAATGGCTTTCACATAGAATGTAGCAAAGAGTATCCATAAGCGACCTACTAAAGATTCACAAAGGAAGATCTAGGAGCACGTGGATACAAAATGTCCATTAGTACTAATTAAGTCTACAAAATGTGCAATTTAGTTGAGAAAACCAAACATGGCCGTCTATGGTGCACTTCAATCAAAACATATTTAGCAAACCAATTATTACGTTGAATGCATTGGTTAACGTATGCATAATGGTGCACTTCAGACTTCCCACACTTAAACCTTTACTCGTCCTCGAGTAAATAAAAACAAGAAAAGGCTTAAGCGGCATGTAGCATGCAAGTATAAGTTAGCCAATGCATTCAACTTATTCCCAAGCTACCCTAGTTCCCCCCAAAGATGTGAAAATCCTCACAACTCTCACACTCCATGAATATTCTAAAGTAACCTATCCACCCAAAAGTATATTGTGGAAAAAGGTAAAAAAAAAAATATAAGCGTCAAGATAGCTTACTTTTCTCAAAATTATCCCCAAAAGCAATAAAAAATTCGTCTCCCAAAAAAAAATCCACCAAGGAAATCTAAGAGTCGTCGACATGGTTGTAACATAGGGATAATTCGTGATTCTTACAAAAAATGACAAAAAATGTATTGCCAACCTAGTTTTTTCTCTTTCTCAATTTCTCTCATTTTTCCTAGGAGTCCTTTTGAGTTTTCATCCTAGCTTTAACACACAAAGGGTACCACTTCTAACCTTTTTCCACACGGCCTCTCATTTTTGCCTAGGCTCGTAAGCCTAGCCGGGCCTAGCCTCTCAATTTTACCTAGATCTTTTGACATATCTGGGGTTTTCCCAATGTTACCCAAGACGCCCTTTCGTGTTTCCAACTTGTCCGGGTTTTTATAATTTTTTATATTTTCTAAATTTTAAATTTTTTTTGGTGTAGCATAAAGTTGCCCCAAAGTAGGATTTCATACTACAAAAGATAAGATTAAAACAAAAGTCACACCACCAATGTCCTAAAACAACCAACCCCATGCAAAATAGGAACCCTACCTAGAAAATCATTCCACCAAGTATACATTCAAAAATATCCCACAACAATCAAAGTCCTAAATAACCAAACAATCAAGATAAACTACCAAGGAAAAACATAAAATCGCACCAAGGAATTCCAAGAAAGAAGACTCCCTAAGTGCTCACTACTCCTTTGCCACACTTAACCGATGCATTGTCCCCAATGCAAGAAAACTACCATGTCGCCCATAGATATCTTACTATTCTTTCTTTCCCCCCATCGTTGTACACTCATGTACAAAGTTCCCTACCAGTTTTGGGTTGAAATTACCATTAGGAGTCATTGCCCAGAGGCAATGAACATCCTAACCTGGACATTGCATTAGCTCACTGTGGAAGAAAACTTCCATTGCCTGTAACCGGTGAACGTAACGAAATGCCGGATGAACTAAGGTAGTGATCTTACATAGATTATTCCGATCAGTCCCTATCAGCTGCCTCCAAAAGTTCTTGAGAGAAAAAGTTATCCTTTGACGGTGTGTTCTAGGGATCTCTTTGCCGTACCTCCATCCGAAGACACGGGCTATCTCTTGGTGTGTTATCTGATACTGCTTATCATCAAGATTGAATTTGATCTCCTTTTGTCCATTCTCGTTTGTGACCAACCAAGGAGTAGCGAAGAACTCTAGGGTCCACCTGATGTAGGTCTTAGAGTGTTTCTCTAAGAACACCTCTATACCTACCTGACCCATTAGATAGGACACGAGCTTGAGTAAGCCTAGAGCAGCTAGTGTGTCCTTCAATGCAAAACCGGTCTCTAATACACTCCTCTTTGGATCTCCCAAATTCCTCCACCTCCGAGCTACATTCACGGAGGTGTTGGTCAATCCCATAAACTCTTTGATCATAAATGTTGGGTTGCGAAGAATGGGAGTCACCGGCTCACAGTTTGCCCTTGACCGGTTTCTTCCTCTTCTCACCCAGTGAGGATTTTCCCTTCTCCGACACATTCCTTTTAAGAGGCATCTTAAAAAATTGAGGTAAAGAGTGGTAAAGTGATCTCAAACAAGACATGGCTCACATTATCATTTAATAAGTAAATCCTTCCTAAAAAGCTTAAGCCTTTAAAACATGATAATCCAACTATGAAGGCTATTTTACACAAGAATATCCTCATTGAACAACAATCTCATGTATGTCATCACCAACCCATTAATAAGAATATGAAATCAAGATTCATATCCTCCCAAATCATCCAACACATGAAGAGCATAATAGCCAAGCACAGTAGCACATCAAATCACGCAATTTCTAATAACACAAGATCATGCGTACAAGCCCAAACACATATCTCAACAACATATACTCATTCAAGAATCATGCTTTTCATAACACCACCACAATTTCAATAAAGTGGATAAACAAAGAGTTCAATGGATTAACCAGAATTTGAAGCTAAGAGTTTCAAGATCCACACAAGAAGAAGCAAAAGTTGTTAACTTTTGGGAAAAAGGCTTCAAAGTTTCAAGTTTCACCAAGAGTATGTGTGAGTGAGTGTTTCTTAAGAGTTAGAATGTGTCACATGATTCATTTTGGTGAAGAAATGTACCATAGATTTGGAATTTCAGCATAGATGATAAGGGGGAGAGGTACAATTAGTATAAGAATGGAATTTTGAAAATTGCAAATTAGGGGACAATAGTACAAATTACTTAATTCCAAGGAATGTTGGAAGTACCATTTGCATAAAAAATCCTAAGGAATTTGGGAATTTAAAAACCTTTTGAACCTAAAATGCATTTTTTAGTTCAAAACTCAGAATTTTCGAAAATTATCATTTTTGGAACAATTTGACAGCGGAAATGGGGAATCAGTACAGATACCTCCATGTGGAATATACCTGGCAGAAACCCCCCTCGTGCCAAATCTTTTGGCATGGACATCCTCATACTGATGGTCCGTGCCAAAGTTTTTGGCATCAGGCCCCTCGTGCCATGCTCCCTGGCATAGACCGTGGTGCTTGGTGCTGACCGTGTCAGGCCTTAGCATGAGGTTGCCACAAATTTTGACCTATTCCTTAGTTTTTCCCTTCTTTTTTTGAACATATTTTTTCACCCATCAAAACTAATTCCATCCAAATGCAATCACGAGACTCGTACTCAAATTTATAGATCAAATAAGAGTTTCATCCCGAAAAATCCTCAACACAAACAAAATCATATAAAAACCTATCTAATCACTACTCAGATCACGAAACAAAAGAAGCATCGTATATTTATTGTCGTCATCATAACTTATTTTTTTTCATGCAATTTTAGTGAGAAACACCTATCTGTGTGGGTCTTCGGAATTGTCATCAGCGACACAACCCACAATGATCCATTGTGGAGAGGTATCTACAAGGAGTCATCCTTACCTTCAAACCACATGACCGTCATTGGAAATGAATCTCCGTGTTTTGCTAAGGTTGAGTGTGTGAATGTCACTTTGGGGTTAGGAGGAGGTCAAGGAGATTTTAAACCCTTGACATTCTTCCTTTCCCACAGCAAGTTAGTTAGCATGGAAAAATAGTCTAGCACAGACACACTATCAATCGCATCATGCAATTCATCTGACTCATCAACAATATCATCAACATGGAACTCATCCAGGTATTGGGAGTCCATCGCCCTGCCTTTCAAAGTTAATATTTATAATCCCTAAATGCTTACTATCTACAACTAAGTAGATAGTGGCAAGTCGGGGTCATCCACGAAGAAGGGGGATTTTCTCAAGCGTTTAAGCACAAATGGTTGATATTATGCTAGGAGTAGATATATATACACATATAAAAATAGGTAAATGGGGGGGGGGGGTGGTTGTTTGGTGGTCCTAAGTTATGAAAATTAAAAGACAAGACAACTAGCAAAGTTAAGCAACTATACTAAATCATCAAAAAAAAAAAATAAGAAAAAAGGTTTTAAAACAACAAAAGATAAAGCCTTGGGGGCAATTGATATCCACTTCCAAACCAAATACATATCATTGATCCATTCACTCATCCTATCACATTTTTTACCTATGGGGAATGCCAATGGAAGATCAACATTCATTCCTTCTTATTAGTAATTTGCAAAGACAAACGACCATTTGTAAACCTCGTTGATGATCACCCTAGAAAAACAATGACCATAGAGGTATTTCATCAATGGCATTATAAATGAAGGACTATAGATTTGAAAACAACAAGCCTTCTACCAAAGACATAGCCATTTAACCAAACATAGAATTCATTAGGCTAAACCTAGAACAAACCACATTCAAGGTTCAACCTTTCATTGCATCTATAGGATAAATATGAGAAAAATCCACATTAACATACTTATCTAGCAAGAATCACAACACATTGTGCACAAGAAGTTCTAAGTTCGTGTTCTTAGATTTTCATGCAAATGAGCTAAGTAATTCGTCACTTTCCTAACTCCCTAACACTTAATTCATACAAACACTTCCTATTCTCAAAAAACCCATGGCATAATTGAAGTAAAACATAACATTAAGAACACATGAATGCTAAATAACAAAGGCTTCAAGAACGAGTGAAACAATCTATTCACTACTTCTACGACTTGTTGTGAAGATAAATCTTCTATTCTTCTTAGTTAGTAGTTTGCAAGAGTGAATTCGACATATCTTGTAAAATCTCACCAATAAATCCCTTAGTACTAAGAGTATCCCATTGATGGCATTGAGCACGAAGAATCAACAAGCTTGGCAACACTTATAAACACTACACCGTGTCTAAGCATTTAACCAATTCATGCATTTACACAAGATTAGTCAAGAACGATCGACATTCATAGAACTCTCTCATTTTCTACAAGAAACAAACATGACAACAAGTTCAACATCATCACATTCATCTAGCAATTATCAACACATCAACACCATTAAGAAGCTCTAACTCATGCTCTTGGATTCCACATTAAAAGAGGGGAGAATTAGCTACTTTCTCCCAACCCTAACAAGTAATCATACAAGCATTTCATATACTCAAGCTTCCAACAACATCAATGCCATTAACAATTCACATTCAAAGCTCAATAAATGCACAATAGCAAAAGAACCAAATAGATAGATATATGGTTCTCAAGATATGGAAGCTTCAATCCATTTCTCCCAAGATAAAACTAAGTAGATAATTAAAAGACATGATTAACCTACAAAAAAGAAAAGAAGCAAAGAAAAACTAGGGTTTGAACCCACAAAAATGCAGGAAGAAGAAGGTGGATTCGTCTTCCTGAAGAGGGGAGAATAAGGTGAGTATTTATAGTACAAAAAGCAAGAAGAATTTCTGGCCATTCGTCCGTCGTGAGTCATGACGATGGTACCTAGTTTGAGCATTTTGATTTCTTTCTTCTTCTTGTTTCATGTCCTCCTCTTCTCTTCACTTTTCTTCAATTCTTCAAGCCTTCAAAAGCTCAAATACAAGTCTTCAAATCTTCAAATCTTCAGAGGTATTCTTCAAAGTCTTCAAACAAATTACCTTGTCACGCAAAATTCTCTAGAAAAGTAATATAAGCGTAAAAGTCGCTTTTAACCCTCCTTAGAGAATTTCAATGCTAAATGTCACATTTAGAGCACAAAAGTGTACAAAAGTGAATCCTAAAAGGCCTAATATAACTGTATAAAATGGGAACATCAGGTAGTCATGCTCATTGGTAACACAAGAAGTTTCATGGAAATCATGCCCATCACATTGGGTCACACCTTTGCACATAAAAGAAGAATTAGTCGAATCATGCCTATATTTATAGATATCAAATTCCACTTTGTCCAAATCATATTCTAGAGTCAAGGATCCCAAATGGAAATAAATTTTAGTCCTTGAAATTTTAAGAAAAGGTCTCCCAAAAAGTATTGGGGGTGCACTTCCGTCATGCGCCACGTCTAGGACATAAAAGTCTGCCGAAAAACCAACTTGCCAACTCGCACCATTACATCCTTCACTAGTCCATGGGGGCTAGCTTAGGATTGATCAGCAAGTTGGATAATCACTCTATTACCTAAGCTCACCTATTTATAGGCATTCATATAAACTAAATGGGATCACATTAATGGATGCGCCTAAGTTTATTATGACATTTTCAACAAGTTTTCCACCTAAGGAGATAGGAATAGAGAACAATCCAAGGTTGTCGGACTTCTTAGGAAAAATATTTATGGTTTAAAATGGCGCTCCTCCCAATTTTAAATGTCCTACCTTCTTAGTTGGTCTACTTCTCTTTTTTGTGCATGCAACTTAAAGAAACTTAGCATACGATGGCACATTTTCAATTAATTACAAGATAGGGATTTCTACCTCGACCTTTTCAAAGACTTTTTGAATGCTTGCTTCATTGGTCACCACCTTTGGCCTTCCCCTCAAAGCATTTAGAAATGGAGGTGAGATAGTCACTTGTGCCTTGGGCGGTGGAAGCTCCTTGGAAGGTGCTTCCTTGACCACGATATGATTTTCTTCGAAGGGTGCCTTGGTAGCCTCCAATACCCTATCATCCTCTTGCACCACCTTCCTCTCAGACTCACAAACTTCCTTCCCACTTCTCAACTTGATTGCACTCACATTCCTCGGATTGATCTCCGATTGGGAAGGGTGTTTTCCAGACTCCTTGGCTTCAAGTCAGCTCACCGAGGTGGCAAGTTGCCCAACATAAACTTCAAGGTTCTTGATACTTGAGAATTCCTTATTGCCAAGGTCTTCAATCTCATATCTTGCCCGCTCCGTAAAGACATCACGTTTCTTCCACAATTGACCAATGGCTTCTAAGATCTCTTCTCAATCCAATTCGTAAATCGAGGCATGATTTTTGGTAGAGTCTTCACCTCGAGAGTATGGTTGAGGTGGGGCTTGTCCACCCCAAAATCCTTGAGGTTGATTATCCTTCCTCCATTGGAAATTTGGATGATCTCTATAGGTTGAGTTGAACGAGTTAGCATAGGGGTCCAGCCTTGAGTTTCCTTGGTTCCCCCAAAACCCTTGTGGTTAACCCCTAGTAAAATGTTGTCTCTCTCAGTTGTTGTACTCAACGACCTTCACCTCTTGCAAATCGTCTACAACTTTGGGACACACTTTGGTGTTGTGGTCTAAGTTGCACACCCCACATACTTTGACTTGATGCACTTGTCCTTGCAAGAGCTCCTTCATCATAGAAGTAAGAGCTTGGACTTGCTCCTCAACCTTAGGTGATTGTGCCAAACTGTCGAATACTATTGACCATTTCCAGAAAGAGGTTCATTGGGCCTTTAGGGCTTTTGTTCGTTATCGAAGCATTGCAAGCAACATTTACAATTCACATATCTCCGTTACATAGCCCCTCAAAGAAATAATATACTAGATCCCTCTCTTTAAAGGAATGGTAGGGGGAACTTGCTAGCAATCTCTTCAAGTGCTCCCAATAATCACACAAACTCTCGGCAGCCACTTGAGTGATGTTTGAAAGTTGTTTTTTTAGTTCGGTGGATTTGGATGCCGAAAAAATACTTCTCTAAGAACCTCCACTTCATGTTTATCTAGAACCAATACGTCCCGGGGGTAAGTAATAGAGCCAATTCTTAGCTCTGTCTTGAAGTGAAAATAGGAGGACTCTTTGATTGTAGTCATCTTCAGAAATTCCTAAAGGCTTCATGTTCGTACACACCAAGTGAAACTCCAATAGATGCTTGTTTGGGTTTTCCCCCACCATACCATGAAAGGTGGGAAGACAGTGGATCATTCTGCTTTTTAGCTCACAACTCACATTCAGTGGTAATGGGGGAATGTGATGCATAGTGGCAGACTCTCCAGATTAGGGGCCATAAGCTCCCTCAAGGTTCTGTTATCTTTCTCCATTCTTTGTGGTTCTTCTACCAAAACTACCAGCTCGGTTGAACTTTTTCCCTAGTTCTTCGCTTCCTTCTTCTCCGACCACCCGTGTTATCAGATGGGTAGTGTAAAACACCTAAGTTTTTGGTACGAGTATGTACCATAAACTAGGGCCAACAATACCCTTTCAAAGACAACACTTGCAAACAAATCAAAAGGTAACAAGATAATTATCACAAAAGCTCATCACATGAATCAACAAAATAAAAAAAATCAAATACTAACTACTCTACTAACATGTTATGCTAATTGATAATTAGATTTCATAGCATCCCCATCAGCGGTGCCAAAAATTGAGCCACCTCCACTCGAGGTCGTTAATTGTAGCTAATTAACCTGAGCGGTGGACGATAGATTAAAGATAGAATTTATAGTTCTGCACCCAACTCACTATTATGCTAGTGATAGGGTAGCTAGCAGTAAGCCCTGAGTGTGTCCACAGAGATACTAGAGCCTAAGAATAAATTAAATACAACCTCGTCTGGATCGTCAATCCTTACAAGTTGCTAGGAGTAGATAGTATAGTAAAACAGAGGGGGGGGGGTCGGTTTTTCAATTAGCAACTAAAAAACATGAAATTAGAAAGCAAATAATCTATATAACTAAATACTTGGGGAATAATTGTGTAACATGGTTGATTTAATGCTTCGATCCTCGATTCATTCACATGTGATATTTAGACAAACCTAATATAGTGCTCATAACACGTGGTGTGGTCGATGACATACACTTCTCCGTACGTGTCACATCGGGTGCGCTCACAACCCTCTATCGGCACCGCCTTCATAATTAGGAAAGTAAAACAAGGTCTGACCATTATTGTAGATTTGTTTCTACCCCGTGCGATTACGTCCCAGGCATTCCACCACAAATGCTCTACTCCCTAGGTCTATGAATGAGGCAAAGGGTAGGCACCTTATCTATGACACTAAGGCCTCTTACAACCCTAGCTTGCTACTTTTCACTATATCTACCCACAACCTATTAGATTACTTTACATAATCAGCTAAGGCTGATGTGATGGCAAATATTCAGAGAATTACTCGTATCCTCCATGCACACACCCACGCAGACACGTACTCCATTACCCATTAACACATCCAAGGTTTCTCTTCCCAAGGGGCCATCAATATTTGCACCAACATGAATGTAGACTAGAGTGTGTGATTATATGGGGTGTACTATTCATCCAATTCTAACATTCAATAAAAAGTCATAATAATATCATAACAACAAACATTAGCATGAACTACGAATCTCTCAAAACATTAATCAACACATGAATGAACATTATCCCCAAGCTATAGAAACTACTCCCTAGAAATGGAATTCAAATAGATATTTGAATTCCACATCCTAGGATTGAAGCAAAATAAAAAGGAAAGCAAGAAAGAAGAGAGAATGTTTCTCTATCCAAAATGCTCTCCGAAAACACAATAGTAGAATGAAATTATGATCTAAACTAAGTTGACTTTCTAACCCTAGTAGACTAAGGCTATATTTCTAGTGGTAGAGGATTGGGCCTAAAAATAGGCCCAAACTAGGCCAACATTGTGTAGACCCTAGTTCAGCCGCCGCCTGGCACAGACCGGCATGGATGGCGCGGTCTGTACCGTGTACTACATCCGTGCTGGGGTGGGCTACTAGATCTGACGTGGTCCATACTTTCTCCATGGCGTAGGCCATTTTCTCTTGTGTTGTCTATGCATCTCCCTTGGCGCGATTCATGTCATCCCCCGCGGCTCGTGTCCGTGCGGTTCACATCGTTTGGTGTGGGCCACCATCAAAGTCATCATGTTTGCACTTCTAATAGACGGGATGTGACTTTTGGCATAGATCATCATCAAAAACCTTGCCTAGCTCAGTAACTTAGCACGGGACGCTTAATACTTCACATACCACCAGCTGGTCTTAACATTTTGCACTTGGAACAGCGCAGTCCATCGAAAACCGGATGGTCCCTACCCATAATTAGCCAATTTTGAGTAAAGGTTGGAAGTCATGCGCGTGGCCCTTGTGTATGGCATGGTCCGCACAAATCCATTGGAATGGTTCATGCCAAAGGCATTTGACATGGACCACATCATCTCGTGTAGGCCATTGGTAACATCCATGAACGGTTCGTGCTAACCCATTTGTACTTCGGTCGGCTAAACTTCTTTCCTTCCCTATGGGTGAACCGTGAGGCCATTTTGAGAATTCTTGTAGTTGATTTTATGGTTCTTGAGGAGACAAATCCAATGGAACCAATTTTCAAGGCTGATACTTCTTGGAATGTTCCTAGAAGTTGGCACACTCTCTTAGACCACGATTCTTCATTTCTTCACCAGCCACCTTGAATTCCTATGCCGCATATCATCGGCTCACATCTATTTTAGTGTGAATGGCCTTCAATCTCTACTATCTTCCTTGCGAACAACCTTCAATATCTTCTATTTCCCTTGCAAACGGCCATCACATAGAGTAATGAAAAGTATCCACGACCAACCTACTAAAGATGATCATAAAGGAAGACCTAGGAGCCCATGGATACAAGATGTCCATTAGTACTAATTAAGTCTACAAAACTCAGGATTTAGATAAGAAAACCAAACATGGCCATCTTAACCCCTTATCACGTAAACACAACTAATACTAGCAATACACCATATAAAACAAACCAATTATTATGTCGAATGCATTGGTTAATGCATGATAATGGTGCAAATCGGTGGGCAGGAATTTGTTAGATGAACATAGGTAATAAATTGCCCATTTTTGTTTCGGCATATAAAAATGGGCAAATAAAACATCTGCATCGTTGACCTCCTGGGAGGTCATCGCCGTACCTTTCAAAGTTATATTTTTAAGGCCTAATGCTTCCATAGAGGTATTTCATCAACACCATAGGGTATTTCATAGAGGTATTTCATCAATGGAATAGAGGTATTTCATCAATGGAAATACACCATAACAACACCATAGAGGCATTTCATCAACGACATTTCACCCAAAGGACCATAGGTTTGATAACAACAAGCCTTCTACCAAAGATACATTCATTTAACCAAACAAATCATTTATTAGGTTAAAGCTAGAACAAATCACATTCAAGGTTCAACCTTTCTTTGCATCTATGGGATAAATATGAGAACAATCCACATTAACATACTCATCTAGCAAGAATCACCACACACTATACACAAGAAGTTCTAAATCCATGCCTTTTGATTTCATGTCAAATGAGCTAAAAAATTTGCAACTTTCCTAACTCCCTAACACTTGAATCATACAAACATTTCATACTCAAACAACCCATGGTATAAATGAAGCAAAACACAACATTAATGGCATAATAAATGTTCTTCAATAAATGTTCATAGATGAAAAAATAGAGAATCTCACTACATAAGTTTGGAAGCTTCAATCAATTGCTCCCAAGAACTAGATTTAGCTACTAGAGTTCATACTAATTAATTCTAACAAACTAAACATAATACAAGAGAAATCAAAGATGAAAATGGTGGAAAACTAGGGTTAGAATAGTACCAAAATTGGGTGGAGAAGAAGTTATGAATGAGAGGAGGAAAAAATGCTATTTATAGTACAAAAAGGATAAGGTTAAGTTCTGGCCGTCGTGACTCGCGACGAGCACTAGAACTTACCCTTGTCTTCTTTTCTTCTTCTTGTGGCAAGAAATCTTCTTCACAATAATTCCTCTCATTCTTGAAGTCTTCAAATCTTTGTCTTCAATGTCTTCAAAAGATGATTTTCAACAGCCTCCGGTTTTCAAGTATTCAAATATTTGGAGCAAGTCTTCAAAGTCTTTGAAAGGTGATCTTCAATGGCCTCCAGTATTTAAGCCTCTATGTTCTTCCTTTGCCACGCAAAATCCACTTAAAAGAGGTAAAAGAGCGCAAAGTTGCTCTTACCCCTCCTAAGAGAATTCTAAGGTAAAATACAAGCTCTCGAGAATAAAAGAGCACAAAAGTGATCCCAAAAAGTACTAAATTATGCACATATTATGGACACATCACCTACCTCCCCCCGAGGTCGTTAAAAACCACAGCTTAGAAGTTAACCTAGTTAGAGGCGATGAGGGTCAGAAGATAGAAATTTATAGTTCTACACCCTGTTTCTACTGCTACGCTACATATATGGTAGTTAGCGGTAAGCCCTGGGGTTGTCCACAGAGATGCTAGGTATAATGTATCAACTCAAAAAAAAAACTTTGTGTGGGTCATCAATCTGTACAAGTGAACGGAATAGCTAGTAAAGAAAACATGCAAATAAGTGGGGTTTTGGTTTTTCAAGCTATCAACTACAAAACATGAGAAGTAAAAATACAACTACAATATTAGCTAAGCGCTTGGGGAAATCAATGAGAAAATTGGTAAATCTAATGCTTCTATCCTAGATTCATTCACATAGGGATCTTAAAAAACCTACTAGAGTGTCCATAACATGTGGTGTGGATGATGGCATACACTTCCCCATCCCTATCAGGGTGGGTGCTCTTGCAACCCTCCATCGACACTGCCATCGTAATTAGGGAAGTACAACAAGGTCTGATCATTGTTGTAGTTTTAATTCTCCCCCATGCAATTACGCCATGGGGTTCCACCACGAATGTGCTACTTCCCTTGGCTCCTATCGATTAGGCCCAAGGGTCGTAGGAACCTTATCTATGATACTCTACTATAGATAATATTGTTGTGATTTGCTTTTGAGTTTAGCTATTTAGCTAATGCTACCCGGAACCTCTCAAAAAACTTAACGAAGTTAGCTAAGATTGGTGCGATGGTAAGTGGATCAGGTGACCTCGAATCTCCCGTGCACACACTCACGCAGACACGTTCTTCTCCACCCATTCAAACAACTAGGTTTATCTTCCCAACAAGGCATCACTATTTTCACCTAGCATGAATACAACCCAAAGTGTTTGCTATATATGTGGTGTAATATTCATGCATTCAAACTCAAAAGAAAATCACAATAATATTATGAACACAAAATTAGGATGAACTAGAGAATCTCAAAAAACATATAGATTACCAAGTCACTCCAATTTATCCCAAGGCTATGGAAACTAATCCCTTGACATGGAATTCAAATAAATATTTGAATTCCACATATTAGGATCAAAGAAAAATAAAAAAGAAGAAAAAGATAAAGTTTCTCCTAAGGAAAGAGTCTACGAACTACTATTGAAAATGAAGTGTGAGATATGAAAACCTAGTGGACAAAGGTTCTACTTATAGTAGTAGGAGACTGGGCCTAAAAATAGGCCCAAAATATTGTAAACCCTAGCTTAACCACTGCCCAACATGGGGCATCACGAATGATGTGGCATATGGCTTATACTTGGCACGATGCACGAGGAATGATGCGAACCGTGTTGCTTCATGGGCGTGGGATGCGAGTTCTTGGGCATGGCATGGATCTTCATCTTGATCAGGGCATGAGGATTCACACAGGTCATGTCTGACATCTGGCGCGGGCCGCGTCGTCTGCCGTGGGGCGCTGTTAAAGCGCTGAAACTTGAAGTCCTGATCCGCGCCGTGGCCATTGACGTGGGCCGTGGTCAACAGGGGTGCTTACTCAGAAATTTTGGCTTGTGCTATGTGATTTCCCACACCATGCGTGCTGGTCTTGGCATAATGGACTTGGGACGGTGTGGGACACCTAAAACGGGACGTCCCGTGCACATACTTAGACACACAAGTGGTTCTTCACTTTGTGCTGGAAGACTGTGGCCTCTGGTGCGGGTCGTGCCATAGCCTCACTCTGGTCTCCTTGGTGCGGGGCGTCTCCTTTAGCGCAGGCCGTTGGTGTCAAAATATGCACGGCCCACGCCGACCCGTTGGTGCATTAGCCGACTGAACTAGTTTCCTTCTCTATGGGAGAACCGTTAGTCAGATTTTACAGTTTTAGTAGTCTATTCTGTAGTACTTGAGGAGAAGAATTCAATAGAACCAGCCTTTGAAGGATAATTCTTCTTGAACCATTCTCGGACTTAAGCACAACTCATTGAACCACGATTCCCCGCTTCCTTTTTGGCCATTTTGAACTCCGTTGCCTCTTATCTTTGGCTTCAATATTCTTCTACCATGTATTGATGATCGTGGCCTTTGTCTACTACTATTCTAATGTGAATGGCCTTCATCTCAACTACCGTCCTTGCGAACGACCTTTTATATATTCTACCACCCTTACGAACGTCCCTCACATAGAGTGTAAACAAAAAGTACCCACAAGCGACCTACTAAAGATGATCACAAGGAACATCATAATCCTGTGGATACATGATGCCCAGTAGTACCAATTAAGTCTACAAACACGGGATTTAGACAAGAAAACCAATAATGGCCATCTTAACCCCTTGTCACGTAAAATCAACTAATACTAGCAATCCACCAAGTAAAAGTAACTAAAAAGTATACCAAATGCATAGGTTAACACAAGCAAAATGACGCAGATCAGACTCCTCACA
Organism: Rubia yunnanensis; assembly: GCA_037428765.1. Taxonomy (NCBI): domain Eukaryota; kingdom Viridiplantae; phylum Streptophyta; class Magnoliopsida; order Gentianales; family Rubiaceae; genus Rubia; species Rubia yunnanensis. Next base: position 23,948,015 of record CM075066.1, read on the forward strand.
CTTAACCCTTTATTCGTCCTCGAATAAATATAAGACAAGATAAAGTATCAAGCAAAATGTAGCATACAAGCATAAGTTGACCGAGGCATTCAACTTATTCCAAGATTACCATGTTTCCCCCAAGAAGTTAATAATCTCACAACTCTCACTCCCCAAAAAACTAAGTAATCAAACCACCACAAAGTAATGTTTGGAAAAAGGTAAGCCAAAAAGATAAGTGTCAAGCTAGTTTACTTTTCCCAAAATGATCCCGAAATTAATCAAAGAGTAGTCTTAAAAAATAATCCACCACGGAAGCATGCATTCAACCTGATTTTTTGTCTATCTCAATTTCTCTCATTTTTCCTAGGAGCCCTTTCGGGTTTTCATCCTAGCTTCAACACACAAAGGGTACTCACTTCTCACCATTTTTCACACGGCCTCTTTTTTTTCCTAGGCTTTTAAGCCTAGCCGGGCGTAGCCTCTCATTTTTACCTAGGCCTTTTGACCTATCCGGGCTTTTCCTCATGTTACCCAAGTCGCCCTTTCAGGTTTTTGACTTGTCCAGGTTTTTGTTTTTTTTCATCATTTTTTCATGTTTTTCCAATTTTTTTTGTGTAGCACAAAAATATCCCAAAAGTGGGCTTCATACTACAAAAGATACTCAAAAAAAAAAAAACACCACCAATTTACTAAAACATCCTACCCTATGCAAACTAGAAATCCTAGCATAGCATGTCATGCCACCAAATATCCATCCAAAATCATCCCTCAACAAACAAAAATCAACACCATAAATTAACAAGAAGAAAAACTATCAAAGAAAATCATGAAATGCACCAAGGAAATACAAAAATGAAAATCCCTAAGTGCTCACTACTCCCTCCCCACACTTTGCAAAGTGTGCAATGCACAAAAATCATATCAAAACATAGGTGAGGTAGGAAGAATAGTGATACTCACTCTCGTGGCCCTGAAGAGCCTTCATTCTCATGACTCGTGAAACTCTTATACATGTATCCTATTTCTTGAAGTGTGGCCTCAATGCTATCCATCCTGAAGCTATGATCTTCCACTTGCGAGTGCATCCCTTCTATTTCTTGGACTAACTCTTACAACATTGAGTAGAGCTAGAAAGCTTGTCCCTAAGTGAATGCAAGTGGTCAATGATGTCCAATCAGGAGATTGATCGACATAGATGAGGAGATTGATCACCTATCAGCTCGCATCCATGAGATGCAGTCCCAAGCAGGCGGTGTCTGAGGCCTCGATCTGGGAGCAGAGAGGCGGAGAGCTAGGAGGCAGAGGAGCGCAGATTTTCTGGCTCATTATCAGTAACACTATTTTTGCGGTGGTCTTTCTTTCTCACATCAGTGATTTGTGAGCATCATATCCTTACCCTTTCCATACTTTACTTTGTAAGCTTTGGCCCTATTGTCTACATTGAGGGAAATGTAGTGTTTTAAGTGCGGGAAGGGGTATCTACTGATTGCACGGTTGGGGTTGGAGATACTTTGAAGACTTTTCTACTTTTGGATAACTCTTTTGTTTTGTTTTGGATATTTTTTCCCTTTTTTTAGTATGTTTTTCTTTTGATGTACTTGGATAATGTTGGCTTTGACACGTTTCTTTGCCTTAATAGTTGGAAAGCACTTTTCTCCTTTTTGGATTGGAGAAACATGAAAATTTTGAAAAAAAGAAAATGAAAAAAAATTATTAAAAAAAAGAAAAGAATCCCGCTAAGTTGAAAATCCGAGAGGGAAGCTTAGACAACATTCGGGGCCCAGATAGGTCGAAAACCCAAGAGGACAACCTAGGTGAAAATGAGAGGCTAAATGTGTGGAAAAAAGTGAGATGTATGCCGAAGAAACATGACGTGTGGCTAGGATGAAAACCCAAAAGGGCTCCTAGGAAAAATGAGAGAAAATGAGAGAAATTGAAAAATGTTAAGTGTTCACTCAATTGTCGGCGTCGGAGTCATAAGGTTGCGGTGGCCATATGGATAAATCGGGTAGGTTGGCATCTTGAGGACCTCTTGTAAGTGGAAAATTTAGCGGCGGGAGAAGACGAAGTAAGTTATGAAACTCTTGATCGTTGATATACTTCATTTTTAGGTTGATATATTGATATAAAGTGGAGCATGTGTTTTGAACCTTATATATGTCTTTAGCCTCACCTTGTATCATTGGATTTGGGATTGTCAATTCGAGATTTGGAAATGTTTTGAAGATAGCAATGAATTTATAGGTTGATATGGTTTCGGTAGATTTAGGAATGGGTGTTGTGGGAAACTTCTCATTTGACCTTAACATTGGGATGTGTGATATTTAGAGTTTTGTGAGGTATTTAAATGGGGGAATAGTAGTTAGGATGTGGATACGTCATTTCCTTCGTATGCTTGGATCTTTTCTTACTCGAGGGCGAGTAAGGTTTAAGTGTGGGGAGGTTTGATATGTCTATTTTATGTGCATAATTTAGTACTTTTGGGGGTCACTTTTGTGCTCTTTTATTAACAAGAGCTTTTGTTTTACCTTGAAATTCTCTTAGGAGAGGTAAGAGCAACTTTATGCTCTTTTACCTCTTCTAAGTGGATTTTGTGTGACAAAGGAAGAACATGGATGCTTGAGGACCAGAGGCCATTAAAAGATCACTTTTTGAAGACTTTGAAGACTTGCTTTGAAGACATGAAGACTTGAAGACCGGAGGCCGTTGAAGACCATTTTTGAAGACTTTCTTCAAAGAGTTGAAAACTTGGAAAATGAGAGGAATCATTGTGAAGATAAGTGTTTACCACAAGAAGAAGAAAAGAAAACAAGGTTAAGTTCTAGAGCCCGTCGCGAGTCGCGGTGAACCTGTCGCGATTCACGACCAACGGTTGGCCAGAATATAACCTCACCATTTTGTTACTATAATTAGCACTCTCTTTCCTCTCATTCATATCTCTTCTTCTTGCATTTTTGGTATGTTTCTAACCCTAATTTCTACCATTTTTCATCTTTAAATTTTCTTGTATTATGTTTGGTTTGTTTGCATTAATTAGTATGAGCTCTTGTAGCTAAATCTAGTTCTTGGGAGCAATTAATTGAAGCTTCCAAACTTATGTAGTAATATTCTATATTTGCTCATTTATGAACATTTATTGGAGAGCATTTATTATTCCATTCATGTTGTCTTTTACCTCATTTATACAAGGGGTTGTTTGAGTATATGAAATGTTAGAGTGTTAGGAAAGTTGCAAATTTCTTAACTCATTTGATATGAAATCCAAAAGCATGGATTTAGAACTTCTTGTGTATAATGTGTGGTTGTTCTTGCTAGATGAGTATGTTAATGTGGATTGTTTTCATATTTGTTAAATAGATGCAAAGAAAGGTTGACCCTTGAATGTTGTTTATTTTAGGTTTAACCTAATAAATGCTTTGTTTGGTTAAATGACTATGTCTTTGGTAGAAGGCTTGTTGTTATCAAACCTATGGTTCTTTGGGTGAAATGCCATTGATAAAATACCCCTATGATGTTGTTTGTTTAGGGTGATCATCAATGAGATTTGCAAATGGTCGTTGTTTGTCTTTGCAAACTACTCTTAAGGAGGAATGAATGTTGATCTTTGAATGAGAAGTGATAGCATTCCCCATAGAAAATAAATGTAATTGAATGAGTGAATGAATCAATGAGCTATAGGAAGTTTTAAAGTGGAAGTCGATTGCTCCCAAGGCTCCGTTAATTATCATTTACACCGTATCCTTAGTTTTATTGCATGATTAGCATAGTTCTCTAGCTTTGCTATTTGTTGACTTTGAATTTGATAACTTAGGATTAAAAACCAACAAACACCCCCCTTGTTTGTATGCTTTTATATGTATCTATGTATGTATATGCCTAGTATATTTTCTCCTATTTATGTTTAAACACTCAAAAAGATCCCTCTTCTTATGGATGACCACGACTAGCCATTATCTACTTAATTTTAAATAGGAAGCATTAGGGCTTAAAAGTATTAACTTTGAGAGGTACGACGATGACCTCCCAAATTTTGGCACTGCTGCAGGGGAAGAGGCGTTTGTTTTTAAGTGTTTGGGCATATTATGTGTGATTGTATGCTAATTGTAAATATTTGTTAGTTTAATTTTATTTTATTTCTTAGTTGATTTTCCATTTTGATTTGGCTTGTAGATGTATTGTTCGAGTTCTTGGTGTATAATTCTTACGCGAACCTCTTCACAAGACCCCTACACTACGACCCCGAGTTAGAGTTGAATTTGAGACTGGCTAGGAGGCTTTCTTTGGAAAGTGTGAATAACACCCCTCCTAGTGACCATTTTGTGGATACCTCTTCCTCTATGGAACATCAACTTGAGCATGAAGATGAGCATCCAGGAGGGGGACCTCAACATCCTCCTCTCCAAGGGCGAGCTCCTCCTCTCCACCAAAGGGAGATTCCGTTGGGACAAGCATTGTTAAGAGACATCATGGACCCTAACCTCAATCAATAACCATTGTACATTGAGTATCCTGTGGTTGGACCGAACATGCACTTTGAGCTAAAAACTGGGCTCATCAACATGCTACACATCTTCCTTGCTAGTCAAGGGGAGAATGCCAACAAACACCTCAAAGAATTTCACTTTTTGTGTGGTGGTACGGTCCCCCATAAAGTGGATGAAGATTTCTATAAGTTGAAGGCATTCCCGTTCACACTAAGGGATGGTGCAAGAGATTGGCTCCATTACTAACCACCCAAGACCATCAAGAGTTGGCTCAGATATGAAAACGAAGGTTCTAGCCAATGGCATCAAGTTTCTAGCCAATGAAAATGAAGTTTCCACCGCCTTGAAGAAAGACATAAGCAACATCCTCCAACGGCATAAAGAATCTCTCTTTGATTATTGGGAGAGGTTCAAGAAGCTTCTCGCAAGTTACCCTTACCATGGTTATTTGGAGGGGGATTTGGTTTATTACTTCTACACTGGCCTTCTTGATGAGGATTAAAGGTTGGTAAGAAGTTCTTGTGGTGGCACTCTTGGTAAAAAAATTTCATCCAAAGCAATGCAATTGTATGAGGAGCTAGCGGAAGAATCAAGAAACTTTAGCTCAAGGGCCGATTTGAGAAGGAGAAATCCAATGGCCGCAAGTGAATCTTCCAAGAGGATCAAGTCTCAGCCCTTGCATCCATGGTGAAATCTTTGATGAAAAATCTCGGGAATGCGCCACATGTTAAATCATGTGAAATTTGTTACTCGGCGCATCCTACAGACACTTGCCCTACGTTGTAAGAGGACTATGTTGAGGAGGTGAGTTCCATGGGATATCAAGGAAATCAAGGCTACCAAGGCAACCAAGGATATCAAGGTGGACAAGGCTACTACGGTCACCAAGGCTACAAAGGTTATCAAGGGTACCAAAATTGGCCGTATAATTCGAGAAATCGTGATAACCCGAACCTCCAGTATGGAAACCCTCATGGAAGCCAAAACCCTTAACCATATTGGCCTCCTCAACAACAATTTCGGCCACCTCAACAACAATTTCAAAGGCTCTAAGATATAGGCCAAAACCCTTTCTAGCTGCTACACTGCGGTTTCTGCTGGGTGTTTTCTTTTACTTTCAGGTATCAGGAATGCATGCAGAGATGGACCAGCTACCTCACATGGGTTCAGATTGAAAAAAGAAGTTCGAAGTCTCATTCTTCAAGTCTTAGTATACTGCAGTTTGAGGATTGACTATTAATTGATTACTCGTGCTTGGCATACTGTTGACTAATATGCGTCTCGAGTTCTCGGTTCGCCGACCGGTTCGCAGCATGTCAAGCAGACAAATGACACAACATAGATGAATCATAGCTTCTCTTCTAGCCTAGAAATGATGGAAGAACCCCTTTTTGAATCAATGCTTTGATTCAAGATCTTTTGTTAGTTTTTCCAATCAGCTTCGTAGGATCCTTCTTGTAATATGTACCGTGAACAGACTTTAAGCGCCATTTCTGGCTTTATATCTTGGTTAGGAGAGCCAATATAAGGCTCTAAGATAAACCCCAAGACCAAGGGAAGAGCTCGGGGCTAACAAACTATGAGGTGATGCAAGCCATTCACCTGTTAGCCATGTGTACGGAGAAAAGTGAGAAATTCCAAGATGAAGCCAAGGCAAGTATCAAGAACTTGGAAACTCAAGTGAGCCAAATAGCTCAAGTGGTGAATCAGATAGAAGCCCGGGAAAAAGGGTAAGTTACCCTCCCAACTGGAGATCAACCCTCGACAAAATGCAAGTGCTATCACTTTGAGAAGTGGTGAAGAGGTTGGCTCCCCCCCGCTTGGTGAAGTTTTTCAGGACGAACCTAGAAAGCTTGAAATTCTTGGGAAAGAAGAGAACGCGGAGGTGGCCAAGGAGCAAGCAAGGAAGGGAAGAAGAAGGAAGAGGATATCACCGTTGAGAAATCAACCTCCATATGTGCTAGAACCACCATTCCCAAAAGCTTTAAAAGACAAACAAAGGAAGGAATCCAACAAGGACATCTACAAAGTCTTTCGTAGGTGTGAGGTAAATATCCCTCTTTTGAACGCGATTGAACAAATTCCTAGCTATAAATTTTTTTGAAGGAATTATGTGTAGTATATAGGAAACAAAGAATGAAGAACAAGCTTAAAAATAGGAGAAGTGAACATGTCTTCGCTTTGTGCCAAAGGAAGTTACCCCCTAAATATAGCAATCTCGGCATGGTCACGATCCCTTGCATGATAGGAAATATGCATTTTCAAAAAGCAATGCTTGACTTAGGTGAATAAATAAATGCGATTCCTTACTCTTTGTATGAAAGCCTCAATCTTGGTACTTTGCACAAAACCGGGGTGGTGATCCAACTAGCCGACCGTTCTAGTGCATACCCTAAGGGTATTGTCGAGGATGTGTTGGTTAGGGTGGATTCGTTAATATTCCCTGCAGATTTTTATATCCTAGACATGAAGCATGATAAACATGCCGCCCCAATCTTGTTGGGGAGGCCATTTTTGAAGACCTCTAGGACCATAATTGATGTGCATAACGGTACCCTCACCATGGAATTTGATGGGATTAAAGTAGAGTTTAACATAAACGACTTTATGAAGTATCCTCTTGAAGAGTATTGTTGCCATGCTGTTGATTTTGTTGACAACGTTATGCAAGATGTTTTTCAATTAAGTGGTGATGATTCCTTATTAATTGCTTTGGAAAATGATGTTGAAAATGCATGTCTTGTATATTCAAGCATTGAGGAGTTAAGCATTCTTGGCATTTAAAAAAAAGAATCCTGCTAAGTTGAAAACTCGAGAGAGCATCTTAGGCAACATTGGGGGCTCAGATTGGTCGAAAACCCGAGAGGGTGACCTAGGCAAAAATGAGAGGCTAAATGTGTGGAAAAAGGGAGATGTAAGCACAAAGAAACATGACGTGTGGCTAGGATGAAAACCCGAAAGGGCTCCTAGGCAAAATGAGAGAAAATGAGAGAAATTGAAAAATGTTAAGTGTTCACTCAATTGCCGGTGTTGGAGTCATAAGGTTGCGGTGGCCATACGGATGAATTGGGTAGCTTGACATCTTGAGGACCTCTTGGGAGTGGAAAATTAAGCGGGAGAAGATGAAGTAAGTTATGGAACTCTTGATCGTTGATATACTTCATTTTTAGGTTGATATATTGATATAAAGTGAAATGTTTTAGAGATAGCAGTGAATTGATAGGTTGATATGGTTTGGGTAGATTTAAGAATGGGGGTTGTGGGAAACTTCTCATTTGACCTTAACATTGGGATGTGTGATATTTAGAGTTTTGTGAGGTATTGATTTAGGGGAATAGTAGTTAGGATGTGGATACGTCATTTCCTTTGTATGCTTGGATCTTTTCTTACTCGAGGGCGAGTAAGGTTTAAGTGTGGGGAGGTTTGATATATCCATTTTATGTGCATTATTTAGTACTTTTTGTGGTCACTTTTGTGCTCTTTTATTATCAAGAGCTTGTGTTTTATCTTGACATTCTCTTAGGAGAGGTAAGAACAACTTTACACTCTTTTACCTCTTCTAAGTGGATTTTACGTGACAAAGGAAGAACATGGGGGCTTGAAGACCGGAGGCCATTAAAAGATCACTTTTTGAAGACTTTGAAGAATTTCTTCGAAGACACGAATACTTGAAGACCGGAGGCCATCAAAGACCATTTTTGAAGTCTTTGAAGATTTTCTTCAAAGAGTTGAAGACTTGGAAAATGAGAGGAATCGTTGTGAAGATAAGTGTTTACCACAAGAAGAAGAAAAGAAAACAAGGTTAAGTTCTGGCACCCGTCGCGAGTCGTGACGGTGTCAATTCAACCAAGATCTATTCACTAGTTGGGGGAAGAATCCGCACGATAGCGGCGGAAAATTCTTTGGCTTTAAATGAGGATCTTCAGGAAGAGCAGGTTGTTCCAGCTCGATACTGTTAAGACTTTTTAACTATTCTCTTTGGCTATATAATCGTACGGTTTCTGGGAATTTAAAACCTAATTTCCTCCATAAATTCTCCGACCCAAATAGCAGAGAAGTTTTTGCTACTTTTCTTTCTTCATATGCCCAAATACTTCCACGCCTTTCTTGGTCGAACCAAGCCAACCGGTGATTTCTGACAAGTCCTTCTTCATTTTCAGTGGTTCACTTGCACTGGGCCTCATGCTTTCCCTACTTGGGGCATTTTGGGCTGGGCGATACACCCAAGAATGCTCTCATTTGTACTATAAATAGCACTCTCTTTCCTCTCATTCATATCTCTTCTTCCCGCATTTTTGGTACTGTATCTAACCCTAGTTTCTGCCATTTTTCATCTTTAAATTCTCTTGTATTATGTTTAATTTGTTAGCATTAATTAGTATGAACTCTTGTAGCTAAATCTAGTTCTTGGGAGCAATGGATTGAAGCTTCCAAACTTATGTAGTAAGACTCTATATTTTCTCATTTATGAACATTTATTAGAGAGCATTTACTATGCCATTAATGTTGTCTTTTACCTCATTTATACCATGGGTTGTTTGAGTATATGAAATGTTTGTAATATTGAAATGTTAGAGTGTTAGGAAAGTTGAAAATTTCTTAACTCATTTGATATGAAATCCAAAAGAAGGGATTTAGAACTTCTTGTGTATAATGTGTGGTAATTCTTGCTAGATGAGTATGTTCTTATGGATTGTTTTCATATTTCTCATACAGATGCAAAGAAAGGTTAAACCTTGAATGTTGTTTTTTCTAAGTTTAACCTAATAAATGCTTTGTTTGGTTAAATGACTTTGTCTTTGGTAGAAGGCTTGTTATCAAACCTATGGTTCTTTGGGTGAAATGCCATTGATGAAATACCCCTATGATGTTGTTTGTCTTTGGTGATCATCAATGAGGTTTGCAAATTGTCGTTGTTTGTCTTTGTAAACTACTCTTAAGGAGGAATGAATGTTGATATTTGAATGAGAAGTGATAACTTTCCCCATAGACAATAAATGTAATTGAATGAGTGAATGAATCAATGAGCTACAGGAAGTTTGAAAGTGGAAGTCGATAGCCCCCAAGGCTCTGTTAATTATCATTTACATCGTATCTTTAGTTTTATTGCATGATTAGCATAGTTCTCTTGCTTTGCAAATTGTTGACTTTTAATTTGATAACTTAGGCATAAAAACCAACAAACCCCCCCCAGCCCCTTGTTTATATGCTTTTATATGTATCTATGTTTGTATATGCCTAGTATGTTTTTCCTATATACATTTAAACACTCAAAAAGATCCATCTTCTCGTGGACGACCCCGACTTACCATTGTCTACTTAATTGAAGATAGGAAGCATTAGGGCTTAAAAGTATAAACTTTGAGAGGTACAGCAACGACCTCCCAATTCCTAAGATGATGAAAGAGGGATGTTATTCGCCTTCAGACATTCTCGTGTGTGGTACCAAGGTTAGTTTAATGAGCAAGGGTTCTATAAAGACGTGCCTATAACTCTTGTGTATCCCACCAAATTAACCTCCCTGAAGATGAGGAGAACAGACACACTTATACCGCACACATCATGCATGGCGATTATGTAATCGGCCACTCCATTTTGAGTAAACTACTTTATGGAAATTAAACACAAAGTGTATGGGAGGCCATCGCCGTGCCTCTCAAAGTTAATATTTATAAGCCCTTTTTGCTTACTATCTACAACTAAAAAGATAGCGGCAAGTCGGGGTCATCCACGAAGAAGGGGGATTTTCTCAAGCATTTAAGCAAAAATGGTTGATATTAGGCTAGTAGTAGATATATATACATACATATAAAAGCATGTAAATGGGGGGGGGGTTGGTTGGTTGTCATAAGTTATGAAAATTAAAAGACAAGATAACTAGAAAAGTTAAGTAACTATGCTAATCATAAAAAAAAACTAAGAAAAAGGGTTTTAAAACTACAAAAGATAAAGCCTTGGGGGCAATTGATATCCACTTCCAAACCTAATGTAGATCCTTGAACCATTCACTCATCCTATCACCAAACATAACATTCATTAGGCTACAACTAGAACAAACCACGTTCAAGGTTGAACCTTTCATTGCATCTATTGGATAAATATGAGAACAATCGACATTAACATACTTATGTAGAAAAAATCACAACATATTATGCACAAGAAGTTCTAAGTTCATGTTCTTAGATTTTTCATGCAAAGGAGCTAAGGAATTCGTCACTTTCCTAACTCCCTAGCACTTAAGTTCTACAAACACTTCCTATTCTCAAATAACCCATGGCATAAATGAAGTAAAACATAGCATTAATAACACATGAATGCTAAATAACAAAGGCTTCAAGAACGAGTGAAACAATCTATTCACTACTTTCACAACTTGTTGTGAAGATAAATCTTCTATCCTTCTTAGATAGTAGTTTGCAAGAGTGAATTCGACATCTCTTATCAAACCTCACCAATGACTCCCTTAGTACTAAGAGTATCCCATTGATGGCATTTAGCACGAAGGACCAAGAAGCTTGGCAACACTTATAAACACTACACAGTGTCGAAGCATTTAACCAATTCATGCATTTACACAAGATTAGTCAAGAACGATCGACATTCATAGACTTCTCTCATTTGCTACCTAAAATAAACATGACAACGAGTTCAACATCATCACATTCATCTAGAAATTATCAATGGGATCGACCGAAAGCGTGTGTTTTACTAGTTTGTAATATTCTTAGTATGTGTATTGATCTTTGGTTAGTGGGATAGATTGTTTTGGGAAACCTTGTATTGCGGTTTGATGAATAAAACTTGGGTTCTCAAAGTTTCTTGTTGTTTGCTTAAGTCTGGAAGTTCCATTCTGGGGACGTTCTTGCTTAAGTGTTCTGCGGTTTACGGTTAAAGAAATTTGGCCGTAAAAATTTGGTATCAAAGCTAGAGTTGTGAGTTCACTCTTCTACAAATGCAATTCTGGTGGGGGAAGATAGCAACTAAGGCGGGGCAGATTAGTGCTATGGTGACCAAGTGTAGGACACTCAAGGCGGCACTTTATACTCAAGTCTAAGCACTGAAAGAACAGGTTGAAGGTGTCTGGATCGTCATCTCTTATCCAACCTTGAAGGAGGCGATCGAGTCTTTAAGCATCGATGTTAGAAATCTGAAACGTCTCATTAAAGCCAAGAACGCTGTGGATGGACCAAGTGAGTCGCGACGGTTGGAGACAGCGAAAGGTGAAATTTTGTTGCCAAGGGAAAAAGGTGTTGGCGGGTGGTTCAGGCAAAGAAGGTAGGCCAAGTTACTGCAATTTTGGATTCTTCAGAGGGTGAGGGGGTCCATTGGTTCCCTCCAATGGATCGGAAAGCATAAGGAGTTGCCTAGGACAACAACAACTTGAGTGGGGGAGGTCAGTTAGGAATTTTTCAAAGGACCATGCTGGGATAGCCGATATGGCATGGTGCACCCTAAAGATGGATTGGTGGCTTGGAAACAACTGGCGGTGTAAACCGTGACACGTTCGTGGAATTGGATGTGTGAAGGCAAGTTGGCACAGGAGATCGGCTTGGTGCTTGGGATCACTCGGCATGGAAGGTTCCAAGTGATGCAAGTGTGGGAAGACATGGCATGGAAGGCTGCCGAGCAAAGGGAGTGATTGGCTTGGGGCTAAATTCCAAATGTTTGTGGATTCAAGCGTGGGGAGCCAACGGGAAGGAGTATGCGAGAACAACGGGTGGCGCCAAGAGTTAGGCGTGATCACTCCATACATGGGCTTGTGCGAAGCACAAGTGGAGCATGAAGGAAATGCGGGAAAGTCGGGTTGAGAAACAGAAATGATGCGACAGTTGGTGCGAGCGATAGTTCCGGCTTGGTGGTTGTTGAACAGTCACAACTGCCAACTTTGGAGGGGACGGTTATATTTCCCTTTACTTGGTTCACTGGCTAGACATCCACTATGAGGCTTGTACATGCAGATCCCATAATCTACACCTTCAAATCAACCGTCGCATCTCTTCTTATCAACTGTCGCATCTTTTCACATCAACAACCCCCAAGCCACAACTATCGCTTACACCATCCATCGCCTCATTTCCGTTTAGCAACCCGACTTCTCCACATTTTCCTTCATGCTCCACTTGTGCTTCGTACAAGCCCAAGATGGAGTGATCACGCCTAACTCTTAGCGCCATCCATTGTTCTCGCACACTCCTTCCCGTTTGGCTCCCCGTTCTTGAATCTACAAACGTTTGGCATTTAGCCCCACGCCAACAGCTTCCTTTGCTCGGCAGCCTTCCATGCCGAGTCTTCCTTAACTTGTATAACTAAGCAACATCCATGCCGATTTATTCTAAGCCACAAGCTAACATTCTATTCCAACTTGCTCCCGCTCATCTGAGTTCACGAATGGGCCACAGTTTACATAGCCACCGATCCATCTTTAGGCTACACCATGCCGTCTGAGCCATTCTGGCATAGAGCTTTAAAAAAGGCCTAACAGAACACCCCCACCTAATTTGTTGCAGTCCTCGGAAACTCCTTATCTTTTCCAACCCATTGGATTGAACCAATGGATCCAGTTTCTTCCGAAGCTCCCAAGATTGCTGTAACTTGGGAAACCTTCTTCGCCGGACAGTCACGGGAAAAATGCGATCCTCCACACTTGTAACACTTGACGGTCCCTTTCTCCTTTGCAAAAACAACTGGCTCGGCCTTATTCTCTTTTTTGACCATCCCACCGTTTGTTGGAGCCTGCATCTCCACGAGTGTTTCTGCACCCACCACTGCACTCGGCTGGGTTCGGACCCCCTACCTGTAAAGCTCGGTTTGTGCCTAACCTAGTAAACCACTTACAAAGTTGAAAAACTTGTCCACTCACCCATATCTAAAACATCTAACATAAGGGACGTGAACCGATTGACATTATCATGAACCAAACCTGTATACCTCAATTTTCTTAGGGCATCCCGTGCCATCCATGATGAATTTGTTGGCATAAATTGCTCCTTTAATGCCACCTTCATTGTCTCCCATGATGCGATCGGCGCTGCTGTAGTGTCGGCATACCTAGTCCTCCACCATAGTTTTGCATCACCAGCAAGGTACATGCACGCTACATTTACTTGCTGCTCATTCGACACATTGGCCGTCTTCAGGTACTGTTCAAGATCCCAATAAAAATTTTCCAATACCATTGCACACCGAGTCCCACCAAAGGTTCTTGACTCGAGGAATCTGATCGTATTTGCCCGCCCCGTGTTTATCTCGGACTGACGACCCATAAATGCCAACTTTAGCAACAAAATTTCATCTTCTGCTGCCACCAACCGACGTGACTCCTCACTCGGTCCTTCCTCAGCGGTCTTACCTTTAACGAAGCGTTGTAGATTGTCAACATCTTCGCGTAGAGACTCAATCGCCTCCTTCAGTGCTAAGACTTGAGTATCAAATTCAACCTTGAGTGTTCCACACTTAGTCTCCACAACATTGATTCGCTCCACCCGATCACCATTTTCCTCCTACCAGAATTGTGTTTGCAGAAGAGTGAACTCGCAACTCTAGCTCTAATACCAAATTGTTATGGCCAAATTTCTCCAATCGTAAGATGCAAAAAACTTAATTAAGAACCGTCCTTAGAATGGATCTTTCAGACTTAAGCAAAGAACAAGAAACTTTGAGAACCCAAGTTTTATTTATCAAACTGAGGTACAAGGTTTCCCAAACAATCTAAGGCTAACCTGGCTAACCAAAGATCAATACACGTACTAAGACAGAACAATGGCTTGGAAGCTCTATGCCAGAATGGCCAAGATGGCATGATGTGGCCTAATGATGAATCGGTGGCTTGGAAACAAGTGGCAGTGTAAACCGTTGCCCATTCGTGAACTCGAATGAGCAGGAGCAAGTTGGCACGGAATGTTGGCTTGTGGCTTGGAATAACTCGACATGGATGTTGCTAAGTGATACAAGTGAAGGAAGACTCGCATGGAAGGCTTCCGAGCAAAGGGAGCGGTTGGCGTGGGGATAAATGCCAAACGTTTGTGGATTCAAGTGCGGGGAGACAAACGGGAAGGAGTATACGAGAACGACGGATGGCGCCAAGAGTTAAGCATGTTCACTCCATACTTGGGCTTGTGCGAAGCACAAGTGGAGCATGAAGGAAAATGCGGAGAAGTTGGGTTGCCAAACGGAAATGAGGCTACGGATGGTGTGAGCAATAGTTGCGGCTTAGGGGTTGTTGATGCGAAGAGATGTAATGGTTGATGCGAAGGCACGGACCATGGGATCTGCATGTAGAAGCCTCAGAGTGGCTATCCAGCCAGTGAACCAAGTAAAGGGAAACGTAACCATCCCCTCCAAAGTCGGCGGTTGTGACTGTTTAGCATGAAGGCATGCAACTGTTGAAAGTATAGAAGAATTCTATAAATAGTTAGCTTTTGGGGGATCAAAGGATCCAAGGTGGCACATCCGTATATGTGTGATAGAGGGCAGCACGGCCAGGAACGTGTGATAAGGGTAGCATAGCCAATATAATGTGTTAACAGTGGCACGACCAAAAGCGTGTGTTTTACTAGTTTGTAAATAGTCTTAGTACGTGTATTAATCTTTGGTTAGCTAGGTTAGCCTTAGATTGTTTGGGAAACCATGTACCTCGGTTTGATAAATAAAACTTGGGTTCTCAAAGTTTCTTGTTCTTTGCTTAAGTATGAAAGTTCCATTCTAGGGATGGTTCCTACTTAAGTGTTCCACGTCTTACGGTTGGAGAAATTTGGCCGTAAAAATTTGGTATCAGAGCTAGAGTTGCGAGTTCACTCTTCTGCAAACGCAATTTTGGTATTAGAAAAATGGTGACTCAGGTTGAGCGAATCAATGCTGTGGAGACTAAGTGTGGAACACTCAAGGCGGCGTTTGATACTCAAGTCTTACCACTGAAGGAGGCGATTGAGTCTTTACGCGAAGATGTTGACAATCTACAATGCTTCGTTAAAGGCAAGACCGGTGAGGATGGACCGAGTGAGGAGTCATGTCGGTTGGTGGAAGCATAAGATGAAATTTTGTTACTGATGTTGGCACTGAAGGGTCGTCAGTCCGAGATGAACCCGAGGCGGGCAAGACGATCAGAGTCCCCGAGCCGAGAGCCTTTGATGGGAGTTGGAGTGCAAAGGTATTGGAAAATTTTGTTGGGATCTTGAACAGTACCTGAAGACGGCCAATGTGTCGGATGAGCAACAAGTAAATGTAGCATGCATGTATCTTGCTGGTGATGCAAAACTATGGTGGAGGACCAGAAGTGCCAACACTACAGCAGCGCCGATCGCATCATGGGAGACGATGAAGGTGACATTAAAGGAGCAATTTATGCCAACAAATTCATCATGGATGGCGCGGTATGCCCTAAGAAAATTAAGGCATACAGGTTCGGTTCGTGATTATGTCAATCGGTTCACGTCCCTTATGTTAGATGTTTCAGATATGTGTGAGTTGGACAAGTTTTTCAACTTTTTAAGTTGTTTACAAGGTTGGGCACAGACCGAGCTTTTCAGGCAGGGGGTCCAGACCTTTCCGAGTGCAATGGCGGCTGCAGAAAAACTCGTAGAGATGCAGGCTCCAACAAACGGTGGGATGATCAAGAAAGAGAAGAAGGTCGAACCCTGTTGTTGTTGCAAAGGAGAAAGGGACCGTCAAGTGTTACAAGTGTGGAGGACCGCATTTTATCTATGACTGTCCGGTGAAAAAGGTTGCCCAAGTTACAACAATCTTGGGAGCTTCAGAAAAAGCTAGATCCATTGGTTCAATCCAATGGGTTGGAAAAGATAAGGAGTTGCCGAGGACGGAAACAACTTAGGTGGGGGTGGTCTGTTAGGCCTTTTTCAAAGCTCTATGCCGGAACGGCCGAGATGGCATGGTGTGGCCTAAAGATGGATCGGTGGCTTAGAAACAAGTGGCTATGTAAACCGTGGCCCATTCGTGGACTCGGATGAGCAGGAGAAATTTGGCACAAAATGTTTGCTTGTGGCTTGGAATAACTCGGCATGGATGTTTCTAAGTGATACAAGTGAAGGAAGACTCGACATGGAAGGCTTCCGAGCAAAGGGAGCGGTTGGCACAGGGCTAAATGCCAAATGTTTGTGGATTCAAGCGCGAGGAGCCAAATGGGAAGGAGTATGCGAGAACGACGGATGGTGCCAAGATTTAGGCGTGATCACTCTATACTTGATCTTGTGCAAAGCATAAGGGGAGCATGAAGGAAAATGCGGAGAAGTTGGGTTGCCAAACGGAATCGAGGCGATGGATAGTGCGAGCGATAGTTGCGACTTGGGGGTTTTTGATGCTAAGAGACATGATGGTTGATGTGAAGGAATGGATTATGGGATCTGCGTATACAAGCCTCGGAGTGGCCGTCTAGCCAGGGTACCAAGTAAAGTGAAATGTAACCATCCCCTCTAAAGTCGGCAGTTGTGACTGTTCAGCATGAAGGCATGCAACTGTTCGAAGTATAGAAGAATTCTTTAAATAGTTAGCGTGTAGGGGATCAAAGGATCCATGGTGGCATAGCCGTATATGTGTGATAGTGGGCAGCACACCCAGGAGTGTGTGATAAGGGTAGCGTAGCCGAAATAATGTGTTAACGGTGGCACGACCGAAAGCGTGTGTTTTACTAGTTTGTAAATAGTCTTAGTATGTGTATTGATCTTTGGTTAGCAAGGTTAGCCTTAGATTGTTTGGCAAACCTTGTACATCTGTTTGATAAATAAAACTTGGGTTCTCAAAGTTTCTTGTTCTTTGCTTAAGTCTGAAAGTTCCCTTCTAAGGACAGTTCTTACTTAAGTGTTCTGCGCCTTCCGGTTGGAGAAATTTGGCCGTAACACTTATCAAACCTCACCAATGACTCCCTTAGTACTAAGAGTATCCCATTGATGGCATTTAGCACGAAGGACCAAGAATCTTAGCAACACTTATAAACACTACACCGTGTCAAAAAATTTAACCAATTCATGCATTTATACAAGATTACTCAAGAACGATCGACATTCATAGACTTCTCTCATTTTCTACCTAAAACAAACATGACAACAAGTTCGACATCATCACATTCATCTAGAAATTATCAACACACCAACATAATTTAAGAAGCTCTAACTCATGCTCTTGGATTCCACATTAAGAGAGGAGGGAATTAGCTACTTTTTCCCAACCCTAACAAGTAATCGTACAAGCAATTCATATACTTAAGATTCCAACCACATCAATGCCATTAACAATTGACATTCAAAGCTCAATAAATGCACAATAGCAAAAGCATCAAATAGATAGATATGGTTCTTACTACATCGATATGGAAGGTTCAATCCATTACACCCAAGATAAAACTAAGCTAGAAAATCAAAAAAACATAATTAACCTACAAAAACTAAGAAAAGAAAAGAAAGAAGAGGACAACTAGGGTTTTATCCCAGAAAAATGCAGGAAGAAGAAGAAGTTTTTAAGAGGAGAGGACAAGGTGAGTATTTATAGTACAAAAAGCAAGAAGGATTTCAGGCCATTTGGCTGTCGCGAGTCGTGACGTGCTCGTAATGACCTCGCGATGGTGCCTAGTTTGAGCATTTTGATCTCTTTCTTCTTCTTGTTTCATGTCCTCCTCTTCTCTTCACTTCTTCGATTCTTCAAATATTCAAAAGGTCAAATGCAAGTCTTCAAATCTTCAAATCTTCAAAGGTATCCTTCAAAGTCTTAAAAGTCTTCAAACAAATTACCTTGTCACACAAAATTTTCTAAAAAAGTAATAAAAGCGTAAAAGTCGCTTTTAACCCTCCTTAGAGAATTTCAAGGCAAAATGTCACATTTAGAGCACAAAAATGTACAAAAGTGAATCCTAAAAGTCCTAATATAACCGTATAAAATGGGCACATCAGTGTAGCGCGGGCATAGAGCACACAGTGACAGTTAAATCCAAGTAGCAACCTAGGCTAGGTGATCAAGGAAGAAACATACGTCCCTTCCATGAAAACCCTTTGCCAAAATTTTTGTTAAATCCAATTGCATGCTATCTATTTGTGAGAATGACATGATTTTGTTGTGTACTAAAGACCTCAAGAAAATTCAAAAAAATCTCCTACAAACTCCACCAAATAAGAAAAGAATATTTTGGCGCTGATCATAACTGTGGCTCAAGGGCCAACGCCTAGCGGCTATTTCCAGCACCTGGTGGCCAGTGCCTAGCGTCCAGCATATAGGCCTGGTGACCAGTTACTCCGTCACCATTCCCAAAACCTGGCACGTAGTGCCTATCGCCAAGTGTTTAGCACCCAGCACCTATCATGTAGCACCAAATGCCCATCGTCAAGTCCCAGTGCCTGATGCCTAATGCTCAGCGCCCAGCGCTAGAGCCCAACACTGCAAGCTCGTTCAAGTACAAGTTTTCATCCGGGAAGAGACAGTTAATGACCATGTAACAATCATTAACGATAAGCTTGTATACCCTGGCCGAACTCGGTTGCATACCATGTATAACCACATTATTCTATTCTCTCCAGATATGATAAACCGTTGTTATCAATGCCAAAGCCCCAAGCTTCTTCCGTATTTTTGAACCCCTCACTTGTCTTTTGACCCAAATCTCCGAACATGCTATTTTTTGTGTTTTCTTCATTAAACAATGCAATTCCTCACTCGACTACATATTACTTGCAAAAATTCACACCTGAAGAATAAGTGGTCAGTTGTTTCCAATTCTAAATGGCAGAGGGAACAAATCACATTTGGGATATCATCTTCACCAACACAATGCTTGTATTTAGTGTGTAATCTTCCTATAGCCGCCAACCAAGAAATAAAGGAAAACTTTGGAGGAATAAATCCACGCCAAATGGTGTTAAAAACCCTCTCTCGTGTCTGGCTTGTTTCTTCATACAATCATGGGTATTTTTGTCAATGCATAAAATAATAGGCCATACTAGTAAACTTACCCGAGGCAGCCCAAATGGTAAGAAAGTTCCTCATGTCAACAACATTTCCGCCAAACATAGTCCTCAGTTCATCTCTCAAAGTGTAAAGATCCCCAAAATAACTTGAGTATCTTTCTCCAAGTCTGCCATTTTTGAGCCTAGGATTGATCCACCAAAGTCCTTCGTTTTGTAGTTAAAAGGAATGAATCTATATAACCCACATATTGTTTTTCTTTGTGTGGATGTCCTATAACTTTTGTGTCATTGAGGCCCGGTTCCAAGTCAAGAAGTCCCTCAGGCTGAGACCTCCATTTAACTTTGGAGTGCACAATTTCTTCCATGCTACCTTGCTCTTATACTTACCTCCCCATAGGAAACATTTAGACTTTTGTTCCAGTACATCTATAACCGTAGACTGTATGACAAAGTTCTGAATCCAAAACCTTACGATACCTCCCATGATAGACTTGACAAGCTCCAGTTTGTCAGCATAAGATAAAGTGTGTCCCTTCCACTTAGCAATCTCTGAATCCACCTTTCCAAGCAACCTCCCAAATTGAGTCACCTTCAACTTACTAGAATCAAGTGGAACTCCTAGGTACCTTACTGGGAATGTGGCCCATGGAATGCCAGTAAAACTCAAATCCTGCTTTATTCCAATCCGAAAGAACTTGGAAATTACCGCATTGATAGCTAGTCCGGAAGTGCGCTTAAAATTATTCAAGGCCTTCATAAGTATATGGACTGAATTCTTGTTGGCCTTAAAGAAGAGCATGAGGTCATCTGCAAAGGAAAAGTGAGTAATCTTGAGCAGATCACATCTTGGTTGATAAGTGAAGTGTCTTGATTTAGCCCTCTTCTTTAAAAGTCTCAAAAAATACTCTATGAAAATCACAAAAAGGAGAGGAGACAAGGGATCACCCTACCGAATTCCCCTTTGTCCCTTGAAGTGATCACATAATTTACCATTCACCGCAATGGAGAAAGAAGAGGTACTCACACACGACATGATCCTTTCCTTTAGTCTTTCTAGAAAACCTAGTCCAAGTAAATCTTCTTCCAGGAATTTCCAAGAAACTGTATCATAGGCTTTCTGTAAGTCCACCATAACCACACACCTCACTGAGTTCCTTGCGCGAACAAATTCCTGAGCCAGCATAACATTATACATTAAATTCCTACCCTTCACGAAGGCTCCCTGGCACTGATCAATTATCTAGGGTAGTATGCCTTCCAATATATTTGCAATGATTTTTGTAATGATCTTATAAACGACATTACAACAAGCTCTCAGCCTGAAATCTCCCACCTTAAGATTATCTATTTTATTTGGTATAAGGGCCATAAAAGTGTGGTTCAGCTGAGCCAATATCTTGCCAGTGTCAAAAAATTCCAGATCTGCATCTGTGATATCTGTTCCAACTATGTCCCACTGCTTTTTAAAGAACCCTACAGTGTAGCCATCCAGCCCTGGTGCCTTATCATCATTCATTGCAAATAGCGCCACATTGACCTTATTACTCAAACTACCAAGATTCAAGAATCCCCTATCCATGTCTGTCAATACTGGACCCCAACAGATTACATCTTCATCAACAGAGACTCCCATGCCAAAGAGACCTTTGTAGAAACCCGCAAATAGATTGCCCTTTCGTACATTTGAAGTGACAATGTGATTCTCACCATCCAGGATGGCCGGAATACGTCCACCCTTCCTTTCAGAAACCATATGATGAAAGTATAATGATCCCTTATCCGCTATAGTGATATAATTTATCTTTCCTTTTTGAGAGAGAAAAGTTGATTTCCCCAAATAATAGATTAGTGTCCGTTTCTTTAACTTCTTCAACTCATCAACATCAGGAACTCATGCATTCAGTGAATCTAAACTCACAAAGGCCTCAGCATAGTCTTTATCCCCCCCTTTTTTTCTTTTTCCAAAATATGGTTATAGTCTCTCTTTCTCAATGCTTTCAAAGGTCGTTATAACCTTGAAAGCTTTCTACAAACCGAATATTTCTTTGTACCTTCAGCATGTGGATTCTATAAGTCCTCCACTATTTGTTTTGCAGTTCGGGTGACTTAACCACATATTTTACTATCGGAAAGGCCTTTGCTTGCTGTCTATTTCCTGCGCAATGTTAATCACCATTGGAAAATGATAAGATTGCATAGACATTGGCAGAATAGTGGTACGAAAAGCATCTTCATCCCAGCTGTGATTTAATAACAACTGGTCCAACTTCCTCCAGATCTTCCAGCCTGCACTTTGCCAAGTCAAATGTTCACCAATAGAAGGTGCATCTCTAAGCCCGCATTTTGTACAAGCATCTTGAAACTCCCTCATTGGATAAAAACTTGGAACCGTGGCTCCATGATGATAATTCAAACTCAAAATTGAATTGAAATCTTCAAGCACTATCCAAGGACCATGTACTTTCCCGCCAAATGACTTAAGCTCAGCCCATAGTGGTTGGCATGCTGCCCTACTTTCACTATGACTATAAACAAAAGTACATAAGAACTCCACACCAAAGGATAGGTTGCACACTTTTAGGTGAATACACTAAGGCATATTCCCAAGGATGTCAACCTTGTAAGCTTTTGGATCCCAGATGACCAACATCCTCAAATTTGGCCATGTCTCAAAGTTATAGGTGTGTTTTCAACCCTTGAATCTCTTCAACAAAATACTTAGAGCCTTTTCCTCTAACTTCGTTTCCAGTAAACAACAAAGGCCTACATTATTATTGGAGATGATCCCTCTAACCCATCTCTATCTTATAGGGGCCGATGAACCCCTGACATTTATTGAGGCTGTATTTGACTGAGGAACCGAGGTCCCTTTTGGCTTTGGACCGCCGCCATTGTTAGAGTTATTGCTCGAATTATCCAAATTACTTCTTGTGGCACTTATAAGCCATTGGTATGGTTTTTGGACACCACCTCCAAGGCCAGGAATACGTAAACGGCTCTTACTACAGGATCTAGTGGTAGCACCCGATCCAAGAAGAGGCCTGCTTTTACTTCTATTTACACGTGGGATTTTTGAGCCTGTAGCTTCCGGATGGGTCATTTTTGTGGGCAATTTTCTAGCTCAAGGAATAGGGTGGTCCTCATCCCCGAATACAGGTTCTTCCACAGTTTTTACATTTCCTGCGCCACGGTTTTGCTCACCTGTGCTGCGGGCGTGTTCAATGCCAAGGTTTGTCCTGGCGCTGTGGCCATGATCCACGCTCCGCCCATCATGGGTGCCCTAGCAGCCCCTCAATTCATCATGGCCGCCACGCTTTTCCTACCCAGCACCACAACATTTTTCATTAGCCAGCTGCCCAGCACAACAATTTACTCCCTTGACCCCATGATTCCCACTTGTATCAATGTCCTCCATGTCCTCCGTGGTTATGTTTCCTATGTAATCAAGTTGCTCTTCTGTAAGGATGCCTTTACTCTTCCTTCTCCTTTCGGACTCGCCATTATCTGTGGGTTTATTACCATCATCCATGTTGTTCCCCCCTTGGGCCAAATCTGAACTTGGGCTATCTCTAACATTTTCTCCATGCATTTTCTTAACCCAAACATGCTGTTTAAATCCACCCTTTACTTTGCCACTTTTTTGTGCCTCCTGACCCTGTTTTTCAATTAACTTGTCATAGTATGCGTTACAAAATTCATCTAAATGAGTGTATTCCAAACATTCGGTACAAAAGGGCTTAGGATCATGGGCTGCCTTCTTTTTTTCCCCCAAAATTCTTCACACCCTTCCATGAGATGAGTGTTTTCTCCACAATTTGGGCACCAAGGAGGGAAGTATTCATAGATTATCTTTTAAGTGTGTGTATCACCACTTGGGACTCGAAAAATAACCTTCTCCTTTAAATTCTTGGAAGTGTCTATCCAAACTAAGAGTCGGGCATAGTATCTTCTTAGTTCCAAAGTGCCATTATCCATGAGAATAGGTTCGCCAATGGAGCATGCTATCTTTTCCAATGCTTTCTTGTTACAATAACCCTTAGGAAAATGTTCCATCCAAATCCATATTGGCTTAATGGCCTGGATTTACATATCAAACTTTCCTATCTCGGTAATCTCCTTTATGAACAATTTTTTACCATTTAGATAATGGTCTGGCCCCTTCATCATAGTATCCCTGTCCTCAGAACTATTGAACTTGAACATGAAAAATCCATCTAACTTTAGTTGAACCGTACACACCACCTTTCATTTAGCCCCTAGCAATGTCCGAATAGCATACATCCTCGGAAAGAAACCTGGGAAGACCCCTGGGAAGCCATAGAATGGTATGTTGTAGGCCTTATCAATCTCTTCCTCAGTAAGAACAAAATTAATGTCATCTCCACTGTTTATAACAGCTTCAATGATTGATTTTTCATCAGTATATCCAGATCATCCCACTGCCTCTTCTTTTCCAACAAAGGGTCATCCCATTGTCTAGGTGCTGAACTCAGATTCTAATGCTCTTGGCCATTATTTGAACTCTCGGCTTGAACCTGAATACCACCCTTCTTCTTTTCTTGTTAAATTTCTTCATACAATTCATGGAAGCAGAGGATGAACCACCATGCATGTCCATAATGTTTAATGAACAATAGACAGTAATAACAAGAGAAAATATTCTGACCAATGTACTAGATGCACACAAGGAGAATTACGTATCTCCCCACACCACACGAATAATCCACACAAAAAAAATTTAACTAAAACCTATTACTTCCAGCAAAACACACTAGAAAGTAGAGGTTTAGTAGAAATTCATTGAACTTGAGCAGTGTATATGCCTCCACAGCTTAATCCACCAAGGAATTACAATCCGCAAGGAAATTTTCCAAAACCCTACGGATGAAGTACTTGTTGCCGCACTGCCTTAAACTTCAAGAAATAGATTTGGTACTCTAGGGTTTGATTAAATCTAATGATAAATAATTCAATCAAACCCCTTTATACGGATCAAGTAGTAATCTGCGAAAAAACCAAAACCTTAGCAAGGTTGGATTTTTTGTTTGATCACCACTGCACCAAGAATAAACTCAAACTGTTCTTTTTGAATTTGATCAAAATCGAAGTGAAGAAGACATTCAAATTCCTTTTATACACAAAGAATCATGAACAAAACCAAATCCTATGCAAGATTGGAACTTGTTTATACGCCGCCTATCCAAACTTCAAGAATTCCACTCAAACTTTGGTGGATTGATCCCCACCAAATTTGATTAAACTGCACCAATCAAGATCAAAATGCCAAGTATTAATAACCACAATTGTGATCACGAAACCTATTGATGAATACTACCAATGCAGATCCAAAATCCATGGAACTCCTTAAACCCTCGAAAGAAATCCTTGCTCCAAAATGAAAATAAGATAAAAAAAACTATCACAAATTTCACATGAATAGGTACAGAATCCATAGATGAATCCTTTTAAACATGATCCATCAGAGGAAAGTTAATGAAATTTAAGAAATCAGCCTCCAAAAAGATGAAGGAAAAGTTGTGCCTTTTTTCTTCTTTTTTTGCCCCAACCTGAGAGCTCTTTCCCTGAGAGCCTGAGAGCTCTTTCACTGAGAGCTCTTTCGAGTTATACCAAGAGAGTGTGAAAGTGAGTGTTTCTTGAGAAGAAAGAACGTGTCAATTGAGAGAATTGAGTTGAGAAATGTACTATGGGATTATAATTTCAGCCTAAGGGACTAGGGTGAGAGGTACAATTAGAATAAGAATGGAATTTTGATGTGTGATAATTATGTTGTTTATTTTATTGGGATTAACTGTGAATTTACGTGATTAATGTGCATTTTGAATATTTTATTTGTAACAAATCACAGTTCTTGGGCTCAAGAGGAATTTGGAGGAAAATAGGGAGAATCGGGCAATTATCGCAAATGGAGCAATCAAATGAAGATCAGAATCATAGCAAGTTATTTGGAGCAGATTGGATTGATAATTTTGGAAATATTCTTGAAGACAATGTGAAGATTGGATCAGAATTTAATTTTGGGAAGATTTTATTTTATTTGGAAGAGTCCAATATGAACATTATTTTGTAATGACAGTCTATAAACATTGCTGCGAAGGAAGACGGAAAGGTGTGCTGTTTTGGGTATTATTTTGAAGAGTAGTTTTTAAGTAGAGAAAAAGTCAAACATATCAGGCTCTTTTCCTCTCTTTTTGTAATTTTGGCGGAAGTAGCTTTAGGAGGAAGAAGACAAACATTCTTTTTTTTTTCTCCTTTTTGGTTGCTGGACGAAAGAAAAGAAACTGGAACATTAGTTTTTTGTCTCTCTCTGTTTTGTTACTTCGGCAGACCAGACCAAACGTGGATACAGTACTAGTGCAAGCTCTGGTTTTGTTTTCTTTAATTACCTCCTTTTCATTCAATTTCAATAAGCATGTTCATATATTATTTGTTTAGTTTAATTATCATGAGTAGCTAATTCATATATCGGCAGAGAATAACAAATGTTAGTTTATAAATCGTGAGGCCTAATTGCATTATAATTGATTCTTGCATGTTCTTGATTGTTCTTGGTTGAATTTTATTTCTAATATGTTTAAGCCTGATCAACTTAAATGTTTTTAGAATACTGCTATCTAATTTCCGCCAATACGTAATTGTTGGATGGGATTAGTAAGTAGCACAGTTTTGCGAAAAACAGCTAACTAGCTAAGACTGTAATAGCAAGATAGGGAATAATCGAGTGTGCGTTACTATTTGCTTTTACTTTGGTAATTGCTGTATCGGGTTCTTTTAATACGTAATGCTATCAAAATGTGTTCTAGTTTAGCGAATACTTTCTGGGAACATTTTGGTAAGGGAAACAGTTAATTAATCGTAATTAGTTGACTGTCGATAAAGTAAGAAAGAATTTGGGGGGTTAAGCGTATCTACTTCCCTATAACCGATAGATGTGCAGGAATTGATTCATTATTGCGCCTATGATCGATAATAACTAGCATGAGTTATTCTTAGCCGATATCATTCATTCATATATTTATTTCTCATAAGTTTAAGTTTTCATTTGCATTTTAGAGTTAATTAAATCATTACACTTAAGGCGTGGTGGCATCACCAAAAAGGTTCCCAAAAAAATTAGTAGGAAAAAATAATTAATAATTATTGCTTTTGCTCCCTGTGGGATCGACCCTGCTTATCATCGTACTAATTTGTATTAAATCTGAATTTGCAGGTTATTTGGCGAGTAAAACGACGCTCACCAAATTGGCGCCGTTGCCGGGGTTTTGTCGCCTTTTTCCTCCGTCACTTGATTCTGAATTTCTGCCGCAGGGTTCCGTTTGGCCAAACCGGACCCGTCCGGCAGACCAGTACCATCAGACGTAAAAGCCCCAATTTTGGAGTTAAAGCCCTTGCCCCCGAATCTGAAATATATATATCTCGGTGACAATGATACCCTTCCAGTAATAGTGAGCACGGAGTTATCCACATCTCAAGAGGAGAGATTACTTGCCTTGCTAAAAAGACACAAGAAGGCCATAGGATGGACACTAGCGGACATTGCGGGAATCAGCCCGGACATTTGTATGCACCACATCTTGTTGGAGGACAATGCCAAACCAACTAGGGAAGTTCAGAGGAAGCTCAATCCCAACATGAGAGAGGCGGTCTTCAAGGAAATATTGAAATTACTCTCACTTGGGATCATATACCCCATTTCTGACAGCAAGTGGGTGAGTCCTGTTCATGTGGTACCTAAGAAGTCGGGGTTGCAAGTAGTGAAAAATGACAAGGGAGACATGGTGACTACAAGGCTGGTTACTGGATGGAGAATGTGCATCGACTACAGGAAGTTAAATGCCGCCACTCGCAAGGATCATTTTCCGCTTCCTTTCATCGATCAGATGTTGGAAAGACTTGCGGGAAATAGTTTCTTCTATTTTTTGGATGGGTACAGCGGCTATTTTCAGATTTGTGTGAACCCTGAGGACCAGGAGAAGACCACATTTACTTGTCCCTTCGGCACTTATGCGTACAGAAGAATGCCCTTTGGTTTATGCAACGCCCCAGGCACATTCCAGCGTTGTATGATGAGTATTTTCTCTGATTTGATTGAGACAAGCATCGAGGTGTTTATGGATGATTTCAGCGTCTATGGTGACTCATATGATGTGTGTTTGAGTCGTTTAGAACAAGTATTAATTCGTTGTGTGAAGAGGAACCTTGTTCTTAACTTTGAAAAATGTCACTTCATGGTGAAGGATGGCATAGTCTTGGGACATGTGATCTCAGAGAAAGGAATTCAAGTGGACAAGGCCAAGGTGGAGACCATAGAACAGCTTCCATACCCTTCTAATGTTCGTGAGGTTCGTGGTTTTTTGGGTCATGCGGGATTTTATCGGAGATTCATCAAAGATTTTGCAAAGATTGCTCAACCTTTGACGAAACTTCTCCAAGATGATGTCCCTTTTGAGATGAATGAAGAGCGCAAGACTTCTTATGATTTATTGAAGAACAAGTTGATCTCAGCACCAATCATGCAACCACCCAATTGGGATCTTCCATTTGAGTTGATGTGCGATGCAAGCGATTATGCGGTTGGTGCAGTCTTGGGACAGAAAGCAGGGAAGGAGAGCCATGTGATTCATTACGCATCAAAAACTTTGAATCCTGCACAAAGCAATTACACCACCACAGAGAAGGAGTTGCTCGCCATTGTTTTTGCTTTGGATAAATTCAGATCTTATTTACTTGGCTCTAAAATTATTATCTATACTGATCATTCTGCACTAAAATACTTGTTTACTAAGAAGGATTCTAAACCTCGATTAATCCGTTGGGTTTTGTTGTTGCAGGAATTTGACTTTGAGATCAGAGACAAGAAGGGTGCAGAAAATCATGTTGCTGATCATTTGAGCCGTTTACTCAGACCTAAAGATGATATTCCCATTCCCGAGGCATTTCCCGAAGAACATTTGTACACTGCGACTGGGTTCCGTTTGGCCAAACGGAACCCCCTGCCAGAACTGAATTCAGGTAAGTCGGACTCGGATCCTTGGTATGCGGACATCGTAAATTTTATGACAACTGGAGATATTCCACATACACTGAGTCGTGCCCAAAAATTAAAATTAAAAAGTGATTGCAAGCATTACATTTGGGATGAACCGTATCTTTGGAGGATTGGTTCTGACCAGATTATTCGACGCTGCATCCCTGATGACGAGCAAGGTAGTATTCTTTTACATTGTCACTCATATGCATGTGGTGGACATTTTGGGCCTAAACGTACTGCTCGTAAAGTACTTGACTGTGGATTCTTTTGGCTGACCTTGCATAAAGATGCTTATTTATTTTGTAGAAATTGTGATAGATGCCAAATGACTGGAAATATTTCTCGACGTGATGAAATGCCACAAATGCCTGTACTTGTTTGTGAAATATTTGATGTGTGGGGCATGGACTTTATGGGTCCTTTTCCGAGTTCTTTCAGCAATATTTACATCTTATTAGCAGTTGATTATGTGTCGAAATGGGTGGAAGCTAAAGCCAACCGTACTAATGATGCTCAAGTTGTTGCAGGGTTCTTGAAATCAACTATATTCTGCAGGTTTGGAGTACCACGAGCAATCATTAGTGATCAGGGAACTCACTTCAAGAATCGGACCATTGAAGCTCTTATGAAAAAGTATGGAGTGCACCATCGATTCGCCACTACCTACCACCCTCAATCAAATGGCCAAGCAGAGGTGTCAAATAGAGAAATTAAGCAAATCCTAGAGAAGACAGTAAATCCTTCCAGGAAGGATTGGAGCAAGCGATTGGAGGATGCGCTTTGGGCATACCGTACTGCATTCAAGACACCTATAGGGATGTCGCCATATCGCCTTGTGTTCGGAAAAATGTGCCACCTACCTGTCGAGCTTGAGCATAGGGCATTTTGGGCTGTAAAGCAAGCGAATATGGAATCCCTTAAGTGTGAGGAGGAGAGAAGATTTCAACTTCAGGAACTAGAGGAACTCCGTTTAGAGGCATTTGATCATGCTATGTGGTACAAGGATCGAACAAAAATGTGGCATGACAAGAATCTGAGAACCAAGGAGTTCGTGGTTGGGCAAAGAGTACTACTTTTTCAGTCCAAGCTCCGGTTAATGCCCGGAAAGCTTAAATCAAAATGGATAGGCCCGTTCGTAGTGTCTTCGGTTTGGCCAAACGGAACGGTTGAGATCAAAAGTTTGGAGACAGATAAGGTTTTTCTGGTCAACGGTCATCGCCTAAAGCCGTATCATGATTCCTCTCAGGTGGAAATGGTGGACGAAATTCCGCTAAATACCACCCAGCAAAATTGAGGGATTCTACAGTCTGGCCCAAGACTATAAATGACAGCGCTACTGGGAGGCAACCCAGTTGTTTCTTTGTCTTTATTTTATTTGATTTTGGTTAATTTTATTTTATAAAAAAAAAATGACAAAAAATATTTATATATATTTTCAAAAATAAAAAAATAAAAATAAAAATTATGAAGGTTCTTTGTGTGCATTTTTTTTCTTTTCTTCTAAGTTTTTCATGTTTTCTTGTAGATGGAGGAAAAATATGAGCAACATCTTCATGAAGGAAAGCAAATGGGCTGAAGGAAAGCAAATGGGTTGAATAAAAGGCTTTTTGGGCTTTGGAAGAGGCCCATTTTCGGCTAAGGAAGCTTGAGAAGTCATGGGGACTAAAAGAAGATAACCAAAGTTTTAGGGGCTTAAGGGATAATTAGGAATTGGCTGCATTCCTTTTCTTCTCCTTTCCTTCTTCCCTACCTTTCCACTTACCATTTTTTTTCTTTCTCCTTCACTTTATAACTACCTCCTCTCGCTGCCTTAGCACCACCCTCACTTTCTCTCGCCTCCTCCTCCAAGCCACCTCCACACCACCTCCATCTTCACCGGATCCGCCATGGGCCGCCAACGACGGAGAGCGACACCAGCCGAGCTTCCGCCGAGCTCACCACCTCCTACAGACGTCGTGGCCATGGCGGAACCTCCTTGTTCCGACGCTCCGCCGCCACCAGCAGAGCTCCCGTCGCCACGTTCCGCCTCCTCGCCCACAGAGAAGCCTCGCCGGAGCAGCCGCGGTCGTCCTCCAGCGCCTCCGGTCACATCCTCTCCAATGGAAACCGCTAGACCGACTTTGCCGATGCCGGAATCGAAGTCCACGGGGGTTGCAGTTGCAGATCCGTCGCCAGCAGAGGCCGACTCGCCGCCACAAGACGAGCCACCACTTCCACGCGCCTCCACGCGCTGCCCACGCGCCGCCCACACGCCTCCACGCGCCGCCCACGCGCCGCCAGCACCAGCCGCTGCTCCTGCAGATAGCCATTCAACCGAGCCTTCCCCAACTCCCGTTCCAGCTCCGGCATCATCAACCTCCGGTCCTCCGATGCGCCGAAAATCAGTGGCCAAGAAGCGCGTGCATAAGCCTTTGCCCTCTCCTATTCCGGCTGATGGGGTTCCTTCTGAGGTTCCACTTAAAGCGACGAAGCGACAACCACAAAAGCGAGGCAACCAGAAAAACACTCATGCAAAACGGAGTGCACCAGATTCGGACTGCCCACCTTCACCCACCAAGAGGGCTAAATCCGCTGCTGCCAGTTCTGGGGTTGATAATACTTCCACTCCACGGCCCAGAGTCCACACCTACGGTGATTTTCCCTTGCATGTGCGAGTCGATGATCCAGCCATATTTGGGGAATTCGAGGAACCAAAGCTCAGGGAGGCCTTACAGAAGCGAAAAGGTAAAAAATACGAAGTTGGTTGGGAGGTGAGTATTCCAGCCTTACGAGTCGCAAATATTGCTGATAGAGTTTCTCATTATTTCACTGCGATTGGTTGGGCTACGTTGCTAACTTGTCATGTTCTGCCTATGTATGAGGAGCTTGCCGAAGAATTTATTACGAGTTTTCATTTTGAGAAGTCCAATGATATGACATCATCTGAGCCTAGCATATTTTTTCGTATTGGTCTGAATATGGTTCATTTATCTGTAGATGAGTGGAATTTATCCTTGGGTTTAGCATCCAGGGAGCAATTATTTTCAGAAGAGTATGAGTCTGCTTTTTGTGGTCCTTACGTGACTTATCCGGGATTTAATCCCAATGCTGCCTGGAAATTACTTGCTCCCTCATGCCCTGATATTTATGATCCCACTATGTCTACTGTGCATTGGATTTCTGATCCTGCTTTGCGTCTGTGCCATCTTATACTTGTGAGAAATGTGTTTGGTCGTACAACTTCTTGGGCTAAGGTGAGCCAACCAACCCTTTTCGTTTTGTGGTGTATGCACACCAACAAACAACTGAACTTAGGGTACTGGTTGGCTGAGGCCTTGCTTGACATTGCTACACACACTACTCGCCATGTCACGTTGTGCCATATTCTTGCTCTGTTTCTTGTTAACAATGTGATTTTTGATGGTTTACCTCAGTTGGAATTAGTGAAAGCCCCTTCTCTTCTCAATTTGAATGCTATGGTTGAATCTAATTTGATCTATTTGGATGCTAACAAATGCCCCCAGTTTCCTCCGCCGGGAAATCCTACCCCGAGCTCTTCTACTCCTGCAGGTCACATCTCTCTTGTCTCCATCAATGAGGACCTCAAAAGCCTCCAACAGAAGGTGGATCGACTCATGGAGCAGAATGAGCTGATCCTGCTAGCCCTCCGAAATGTGGCTGGCCCCTCCCAATGAGTTCCCCTATCCCTGATTTTATTGTTATTTCCATTTTTTTTATTATCTTTGTTGAGTCTAGTTTTTAGGTGATTCTGTTCTTTTTTACATTTTTACTAAACTTGCTTGAGGGCAAGCAAGGTTTAAGTGTGAGGAGGATTATATGTTTATGTGTTATGTGTTAGTGTCATTTATAAAAAAATACAAAAATATTTTTGATTTTTTTTGAGTCGAGTCAAATTCAGCATACTATCCTTGATATTATTGTTCTTGACGGACTGAACTTGCCTGTGAGAAAGCTCTTGTGTGACATATTTGATTACTTGATACACCTCTAAAATTACTTGGTAAATGAGTCTAATATAATTGGTGTAAATTGGCCTAGATGATACTTGGGATGACGAAAAAAGACAAGTAATTGAACATTTTAGCCCATTAAATGTGAGGTTTGAGCTAGAGTAGAGCAGTCTCTACATCAATCTTTTTTCTGAGAGTCATGGCATTACTTGAATTATTTGGTGTGAAAATGATGAAAGGCATTAGGATTTAACCACACAGCTTATATTGCCTACCATACATCACTCTTAGTAAACCCTTTGAAGCCTTGACCTGTTTCTTTGTTTAAACCACAGAAACATGAAGCCAAAGCCTATTTTTATTCCCTCTTTTGTGTCCCTTATATATGCATGCTTGTGATTATGAGAGGTTTCTCAGTTTATTTGCTGCTGATGTGCTTAAAGAAATATCAAGGAGTACCTTGAATTTGATTTATGAAGTGACCATGTGGTACTGAGTTTAAAGTGCAGTAAAATGAGTGATTTGGTGCTGGAAATTCAGAAAAAAAAAATAGGGCTGATGTGCCCAGAAAAAATTCAAAAAAAAAAACAAAAAGAAAAAAAAAAGAAGAAAAAAAAATGTGAAAATCCAGCACCAACACTTGGTAATTACAGCCAGTTCAGAGCAGTTTTTTTCACTTATTGGAGGCTGAAAATTATCTATTTGATTGAGGAATTGTTGGGCTGAAAAGAGCATGCATGTATATTTATATTCTTAAGCTTAGAACCCTTAGGACCTTACCTCGTTTTTATTCCCCCTAGCCCCGTTACAACCTTGAATAAAGACCTTTCTGATTTGCATTGAATGATTTGAGTATTGCCATGTGAAAATTATATATTGAGTGACTGTTCCTTACATCTAGAGCGAATGTGTGAAACGTGAGAAATGTTGGATGCTTGTCCGATTTTGACTAAGTTGAGGGCTGGTTTGCATTAATTTGAGGATAAATTTACCAATGTCATTTGAAAGGTGTGAGAGTGTGAAGTGTGTTATACATGAGCATTTCTTAGTAGTAAAGTAAAGTTTGTCTATGAATCAAGAAATTAAGGATTGGTATGCTGAGTTTGACTGTTTGTTGGGTTGTAGTTAGTGTCTTTTTGTTATTTTTCTTTTGAGTCTTTATTAGAGTCAGTTGGGGGATACTTGGAACCTTGTAGTAAACAACATGATTGGATTCTCATTTCATACTTGAGGGCAAGCATGACTAAAGTGTGAGGATATTTGATGTGTGATAATTATGTTGTTTATTTTATTGGGATTAACTGTGAATTTACGTGATTAATGTGCATTTTGAATATTTTATTTGTAACAAATCACAGTTCTTGGGCTCAAGAGGAATTTGGAGGAAAATAGGGAGAATCGGGCAATTATCGCAAATGGAGCAATCAAATGAAGATCAGAATCATAGCAAGTTATTTGGAGCAGATTGGATTGATAATTTTGGAAATATTCTTGAAGACAATGTGAAGATTGGATCAGAATTTAATTTTGGGAAGATTTTATTTTATTTGGAAGAGTCCAATATGGACATTATTTTGAAATGACAGTCTATAAACATTGCTGCGAAGGAAGACGGAAAGGTGTGCTGTTTTGGGTATTATTTTGAAGAGTAGTTTTTAAGTAGAGAAAAAGTCAAACATATCAGGCTCTTTTCCTCTCTTTTTGTAATTTTGGCGGAAGTAGCTTTAGGAGGAAGAAGACAAACATTCTTTTTTTTTTCTCCTTTTTGGTTGCTGGACGAAAGAAAAGAAACTGGAACATTAGTTTTTTGTCTCTCTCTGTTTTGTTACTTCGGCAGACCAGACCAAACGTGGATACAGTACTAGTGCAAGCTCTGGTTTTGTTTTCTTTAATTACCTCCTTTTCATTCAATTTCAATAAGCATGTTCATATATTATTTGTTTAGTTTAATTATCATGAGTAGCTAATTCATATATCGGCAGAGAATAACAAATGCTAGTTTATAAATCGTGAGGCCTAATTGCATTATAATTGATTCTTGCATGTTCTTGATTGTTCTTGGTTGAATTTTATTTCTAATATGTTTAAGCCTGATCAACTTAAATGTTTTTAGAATACTGCTATCTAATTTCCGCCAATACGTAATTGTTGGATGGGATTAGTAAGTAGCACAGTTTTGCGAAAAACAGCTAACTAGCTAAGACTGTAATAGCAAGATAGGGAATAATCGAGTGTGCGTTACTATTTGCTTTTACTTTGGTAATTGCTGTATCGGGTTCTTTTAATACGTAATGCTATCAAAATGTGTTCTAGTTTAGCGAATACTTTCTGGGAACATTTTGGTAAGGGAAACAGTTAATTAATCGTAATTAGTTGACTGTCGATAAAGTAAGAAAGAATTTGGGGGGTTAAGCGTATCTACTTCCCTATAACCGATAGATGTGCAGGAATTGATTCATTATTGCGCCTATGATCGATAATAACTAGCATGAGTTATTCTTAGCCGATATCATTCATTCATATATTTATTTCTCATAAGTTTAAGTTTTCATTTGCATTTTAGAGTTAATTAAATCATTACACTTAAGGCGTGGTGGCATCACCAAAAAGGTTCCCAAAAAAATTAGTAGGAAAAAATAATTAATAATTATTGCTTTTGCTCCCTGTGGGATCGACCCTGCTTATCATCGTACTAATTTGTATTAAATCTGAATTTGCAGGTTATTTGGCGAGTAAAACGACGCTCACCAAATTTTAAAATGCTCAATTTAGGGGACCATAGTACAAGAAAATTCATTCCATTGGTTTTGGAAGTATTTTTAAAAATCCTAAGGTTAGGGAATTCCAACATTGTTGAACCAAAATAGCATTTTTTAATTTGAGAATAAGAAGTTTTGAAAATTTGCATTATTGGAACAAAGAAAAGCTAAAAAATTGGTGTAGTACGCAAAAGGTACCTGGCGCGAAGCAGAGCCTTGCACCAAACCACTTGGCACAAAGCATATCCTTGCGCCAAACCTCTGGCACGAGACATAGCTTCATGTCTTTACCTTGGGACCTTTTGTCCGCCAATAGGAATGAATCTCCATGTCTTGCCATCATTGAGTATGTGAATGTCATTTCGGGGATTAAGGGAGGTCGAGAAGGTTTTAAGCTCTTGATCAACTCCCTTTCCCATTGCAAATTGGTTAGCATAGAAAAATAATCTAGCACCGATATATCATCCATTGCATCATGCAATTCATCAAAATCATCATCATTATCATCAACATAGGATTCACTCAAACATTCATGCTCTTTTGTCACACAAGAAGGTTCATCATGCTCATCACATAAGGTTACACCTTTTGCACATTAAAAGAAGACTTTGTTGAATCATGCCTAGATTTATAGATATCAAATTCTTCTTTATCCATGTCATCTTCTAGAGTTAAGGTTCCCAAGTGGACATTAATTATATTCCTAGACATTTTAAGGAAAGGCTTCCCCAAGAGTATTTGGGGTGCACTTCCATCGTGTTCCACGTCTAAGACATAAAAGTCCGCTAGAAAAACCAATTTGCTAACTCGCACCATCACATCCTTTACTAGTCCACGGGGACTAGCTTGGGAATGATCGACAAGTTGGAAAATCACTTTAGCATCTCTAAGCTCACCTATTTCTAGACGTTCATATAGCTAAATGAGATAACATTAATGGATGCACCTAGATCTATCAAGCATGTTTCGCAAGTTTACCACCTAAAGAGATAGGGAAGGAAAACATTCTGGGGTCATTGCATTTCTTCGGAAATTTCTTATTATTCAAAAAGAAGACTCCTCCCATTTTCAATGTCCTAATTTCATAGTTGGTCTACACATTTTCTTTGTGCATACGACTCTATGAAATTTAGCAAATGATGGCACATGTTCAATTAATTCCAAGATAGGGATGGTTACCTTAACCATTTCAAAGACTTTTCTAATATTTGCATCATTGGTCACCACCTTTGGCCGTCCTCTCAAAGCATTTGGAAATGGA
This sequence comes from Rubia yunnanensis, assembly GCA_037428765.1. NCBI lineage: Eukaryota > Viridiplantae > Streptophyta > Magnoliopsida > Gentianales > Rubiaceae > Rubia > Rubia yunnanensis. The sequence goes on from CM075066.1 coordinate 23,984,403, forward strand.
GGTGGAATAGTGACTTCTCCAGCGGGCGGTGAGAGTTCCTTGGAGGGTGCTTCCTTGACCACAATCTCCTCATCTTCAAAGTATCCCTTGGTAGTCTCTACTATCTTGTCATCTTCTTGCATTATCTTCTTCTCGGTCTCGTAAACTTCCTTCTCACTTCTCAATTTTTGTGCGCTCACATTCTTCGGATTGACCTCCGGTTGGAAAGGTAGTTTTTCGGACTCCTTGGCCTCAAGTCAGCTTACCAAGGTGGAAAGGTGCCCGAATTGAACATCAAGATTTTTTAATCTTGAGAAAGCTCTGTTGCCAAGGTCATGAATCTCTCCCCTTGTCTGTTGCACGAAGATTTCAAGTTTCTTCCCCAATTGACCCATGGCTTCCAAGATCTCATCCCATTCCGACTTGTAAAGTGAAGCATAATTTTTGGATGGGCCTTTTCCCCTAGGATATGGTTGCTGGCACCCTTGAGGTTGGTTGTCATCCCTCCATAAAAAATTAGGATGATCTCGATACCTTGGATTGATTGAATTTTCATAGGGGGTCTGACCTTGCATCTCCTTGTGGTTGACCCCTAGCAAATTATGGTCTTTCCCGATTGTTACAGTCAATTACCTTCACCTCTTGTAAATCATCTACAACTTTTGGGCATACTTCAGAACTGTGGTTAAGGTTGTGAATTCCATACTCTTGGACTTGATGCATTTTTCCTTGGAAAAACTCTTTCATCGTGGAAGAAAGATCTTGAACTTGCTCCTCCAACTTAGGTGAGTGTGTGGATTAATCCAAGACCTTCACCCTCGATCTAGTGCCAAATTTCCGCATACCATTTGCCATTTCTTCAAAGAGGGCCATTGCATCCTTGGGCTCTTGTTCGCTATCGAACCATTGCAAGTGGCATTCACCATCCGCAAGTATTCATCACACAATCCCTCAAAGAAGTAATACATCAAATCTTCTTCCTTGAATGAGTGGTAAGGGCAACTCACCAAAATTTTCTTGAAGCGCTCCCAATAATTGTACATACTCTCGGTGACACCTTGGGTGATATTCCAAAACTGCTTCTTCAACCCGGCCGACTTGGATGCCAAAAAATGTTTTCAGGAACCTCCGCTTCATATCCATCCACGATCAGATGCACCCCAGTGGCAAGTAGTAGAGCCAATCTATGGTACTACTTTGAAGGGAAAAAAGGCTCTTAATTTGTAGTCATCTTCGGATACTCCCAGGGGCTTCATATTCGTGCACACAAAATGGAACTCCGAAAGATGTTTGTTCGGGTTATCCCTCACCAATCTATGAAATGTAGGAAGGAAATGGATCATGCCACACTTTAGCTAACAGCTCACATTGGTGGGTAATGGTGGGAAATTGATGCACAGAGGTCGATTCTACAAGTTGGGTGCCATGAGCTCCCTTAGGGTGCGATTGTCTTCAGCAATTGCTAGTGGATATTCAACTACTGCTTCCTACCTCGGTTGAACTTGTACCTTAGTTCTTTGCCTCCTCCACCGAACACCTGTGTTCTCAGTTGGGTAGTGTAAGATGCCTAGATCAGTGGCACGAGTGTGTACCATAAACTAGGGCAAGCAATACCCTTCCAAATACAACACTAGCAAACATATCAAAAGGTAACAAAATACCTATAACAACATCTCCAACCAAGAATCAACAATATAAACAAACAAAATAAAAGCTAAACTAACTACTCTACTAACGTATTATGCCTAAGTTGATACCTAGACTGATAGCATCCCCGGCAACGGTGCTAAAATTTTAACCTGCCTCCCCCCAGGGTCGTTAAAAATCGTAGCTTAGAAGTTAACCTGGTTGGAGGCAGTGAGGGTCAGAAGATAGAAATTTATATTTCCGCACCATGTTCCTACTGCTACACTACCTATAGGGTAGTTAGCGGTAAGTTTGTCCACATAGATGCTAGGTTTAATGTATCAACTCAAAACACAACCTCGTATGGGTCGTCAATCCATACGAGTGAAAGGAATAGCTAGTAAAGCAAGCATGAAAATATGGGGGGTTTTTTTATTTCAAGATATCAACTACAAAACATGAAAAGTAAAAGCACAACTACAATATTAGCTAAGCACTTAGGGAATTCATTGAGCAAATCTAATGCTTCTATACTTGATTCATTCACATAGAGATCTAAACAAACCTAACAGAGTGTCCATAACACATGGTGTGGTCGATAGCATACACTTCCCTTCCTCTATCATGGTTGGTGCCATCGTATCCCTCCATCGACACCACCATCATAAGTAGGGAAGTACAACAAGGTTCGACTATTGTTGTAGGTCTGATTATCCCTGGTGCAGTTATGTCCCGGGCTTCCACCACAAATGCGCTACTCCCATTGGGTCCTATCGATTAGGCCCAAGGGTCGTAGGCACCTTATCTATGATACTAGGGTTTCTTGTAACCCTAGCTTGCTAATATTTAGCTATCTGTACCCGGAACCTCTCAGAAAAATTTACGAAGTCAGCTAAGACTATTGCGATGGTAAGTGGATCAGAGTGACCTCGAATATCCCGTGCACACACTCACACAGACATGTTCTCCTCCACCGAATCAAACAACCAGGTTTCTCTTCCTAAGGGGGCTTCAATATCTGTGCCTAAAATGAATACAACCCAAATTGTGTGCTATATATATGGTGTAATATTCATGGATTCAAACTTAAAAGAAAATCACAATAATATTATGAACACAAAATTAGGATGAACTAGAGAATATCAAAAAGCATATAGATTACCAAGTCACTACAATTTATCCCCAAGCTATGGAAACTATTTCCTTAACATGGAATTCAAATAAAGATTTGAATTCCACATATAAGGATCAAAGAAAAATTAAAAGGAAAAAAATGATAAAGCTTCTCCTAAGGAGAGAGTCTAAAACTACTCTTGAAAGTGAAGTACGAAATATGAAAACCTATTAGACAAAGGTTCTATTTATAGTAATAGGAGATTGGGCCTAAAAATTGGGTAAACTCTAGCTGAGCCGCCGCCCAGCGTGGGGCGTCACAGATGATGCGGTCTGTGGCTTGTACTTGACACGGAGCACGAGGATTGGAGAGGACCGTGTTGCTTCATGGGTAAGGGGTGCCAGTTCTTGGGTGTGGCATGGATTTTCATCTCGTGCAGGGTATGAGGCTTTGTGTGGGTCACGTCTGACACTAGGAGTGGGCCACGTCATCTGCTCCGGGGCGCTGTCAGAGCGTTGAGACTCAGAGTCCTAAACATGGGTTCTTTCTCAGAAAGGGTGCTTGCTTAGAAAGGGTAGTTGGAGTCCTAATATGTGCCCGTGGCCATTGGCGCAGGCCGCGGTAAGCAAGGGTTCTTGCTCAGAAACTTTGGCGCAGGCCGTGTGATTTCCCACACCTCGTGTGCTCGTCTTGGCATAATGGACTAGGGATAGCACGAGACGCCTAAAATGGGATGTCCTGCAGCCATACTTAGCCACATGGGGTTCTTCTCTTTGTGCTGGTGGTCCATGGCCTCTGGCATGGGTTACGCCATAGCCTTGCGCTAATCTCCTTGGCACGGGGTGTCTCCTTTGGCGCAGGCCATTGGTGCCAAACCATGCATGGCCCGCACCGACTCGTTGGTGTGTTGGCCGACTGAACTAGTTTCCTTCGCTACAAAGAACTGTTAGTCTAATTTTAGATTTTTATTAGTTGATTATGAAGTACTCGAGAAGAAGAATTCAATGGAACTAGCCTTGAAGGCTAATTCGTCTTGGAATGTTCTTGCACTTAAGCACCACTCATTGGACCACGATTCCCCATTTATTCGTTGGCCGCTATGAACTCTATTCCCGTCTATCTTTAGCTTCAATCTGCTTCTACAATGCATTGATGATCATGGCCTTTGAGTACTACCATTCTAATTTGAATGACCTCCGTCTCTACTATCGTCCTTGCGAACAGCCTTCAATATCTTCTACCACCCTTACAAATGGCATTCACATATAATGTAAACAAAAAGTACCCACTAGCGACCTACTAAAGATGATCACAAGGAAGATCATGGAGCCCGTGGATACAAGATGTCCATTAGTACCAATTAAGTCTAGAAAATGCGGGATTTAGACATGAAAACCAAACATGGCCGTCTAAACCCCATGTCACGTAAACATAACTAATGCTAGCAATCCACCAAGTGAAAGTAACTAAAATGTTTTCCAAATGCCTCGGTTAATGTGGGTCGTTGGTGCCAGTGTCTTGTTAAGGTAGCAACATGGTGGGTTGTTTCAATACAAATAGTTAACACAATCTGGGCACAGGGTCAGTAACTATACAACGGCAATGCTGAGAATGTACATTCAAGAAGATACGGGTGATACAGGCCTAGCAAAGAGTTGATCGACCTTAAGGCATTTATGGCACTGCCACTAAGCTCGAGACATATCTGCATGCAAGGAATCAAGGCTGGAATGATGTCTAAGAAAATTGGAATGCAATATGATGTTCAAGGATATGCACATTGTCATCCACATGGACGAGAAGTGGTTTAATCTCACCGAGACAACAACCATGTTTATTCTAGCACCCAATGAGCCTGAACCATATAGAACTACTCAAAGCAAGCATTATATCTAAGCTCATGTTCTTATGTGATGTGTTTGGACCTATCTTTGATCTAGATGGTAATATCATGTTTGATGGCAAAATAGATGTGTTTCTTTATGTGGAGTAAATAATAGCCAAATACACAACTGTTAATCGACCTAGGGGAATTATGGTGCTACCACCCATTCAGTCCATTTCTAGAGAATCATTAGGCATAAACTAATTTTCGAACTCATACCAACAGTCAAGGCAAAATGGCTAGTTTGGGAAAGTAAACAGATTTTCAAACAGCACGATAATGCCCCAACCCATATTTATGCAAATGATCCAGAATTTATAGCAGCAACCACCTCAAGCGGGTTTAACATTCACTTACTATGCCAACCAACCAAATCACTCGACCTTAACATTCTAGAATTGGGTTTATTTGGTATCAATACAAAGTTTTCAACACCAAAACCCTAGTACTAACCTTGAAGGCCAACTACATGAAGTGTATGATGCTTTGGAAATAGAAGGCCCATAAGTTAAGACATAATTTTCATTCATTTACAAAATGTTATGGTAGAAATAATGAAGTGCAGGGGTGGGAATGAGTTTTAACTACCACATATAGGTAAAGATTATTTCAGAAGGTTGGGAATTCTGCACCACAATCCGATTGTGGATTCTGAGCTATTGAGGAGCTGTTTACAATTCATGGTGGGAATAGGGAAGACAGAGAAGGTTCAGGTGCTCATAAGCATGGAAATGGCTCACTAAAGTAAAGAATATGTATTTTTTGTAAGGTTGTGTTTCTATAATTAGTTCTAGGGTAAACATACAATGTCTTTTTGTGAAAGTATGTTTATAAGGAAACCTTGTAAAAGCTAGGATGTCTTATATCCCTTTTGAATGTAGATTTTAAAATCAGTTTTTTAAAAATGCTATGACGTGGGGCAAAAACCTTAAAGTACATAATGTAATCAATTATAATGGTTGGTCAAGCACACACATTGAGTAATAACGATGAAAGGACAAACAATGCAATGCTGGCATCCAAATGTTTTTAATAAATATGGTTGATTCCTAAGTGTTTTAAAAAAAAGAATCGCCACTGGTGGATGCTACTATACAAGATTATTTACACAAATAATTTCAGAGCTGATTTTAATCACACCATGCACTAACAAGTTCAGATCAACTCAAAAACTAATAAGCATGGTTGCATTTAATATTCATACATTGCACCTTCATCATCAATCAAGGTTACCATCACATATCCAACACATAATTAACATGCATGCCATGATATTGTTCTAAAAAAATGCCCTACCAAGATCAGGTACTATGCACACTAAGCATGCATGGCTGCATTAAATTTTTCCAACATAATCACATGTTTATTGCTCCATTTTAACCCAGATCAGAAATATGCCATACCAAGGGTTGGCAAGTGGCTGATGGTTCATTCCCAGCCATAAGCCTATCCCTATATGTCATGAGTGAATGGACCGACAAAAATAGAAGGATAGGGTTCCTGGTAAACAAAGACACTATAAGAAACATAACAGATCACACATAAACAACAAAAAAAAGAGTTATAAATAGAACATATAATATACTTAATGGAACATGCACAGCAAGAACACAATAAATCAACACTATATAGACAGAAGTAACTCAGAACATGGCATACTATGCTTCAAATTGACATGTAAACATTACTAATTACCAGAAAATATGAAGGTCATTACTAACTTAGCAAGCGCAGCAAAAAAATGACTTGAAAAAAAATCTAGATTAATTAAAAAGGAGTACAAACTTACAGATATGTTTTAGGGTTATACATGCAGAACTACAATATCAATAAAATCAACAAATTAGGCTTCAACTATTAGAATATGGTATAATCAAAATTTTAAAGGTAGAGAATTCACATAAATATGTAAATACACACCAAGATCGGGCTTTAATTATAAGAGCAGTATACATCTATTACAAAATAAAAACTAAGGCAGTGAATAATGTGTTAAAAATCACAGACCTGGAACAGAATGGACTATGCACAGTAAGGCTGATGGTGAAAATATGAAAAACAAATTTATCAACTAAGTAACAAGCATAATCTTTAACAACGAGCGTTCAAACACCATAAAAATGGTAAAAAATGAGGATTCGTTACAAATTATGAACTGCAGCAAAAAAAGAGAAGGAAAAGCTATAGCAAACGGAAGAGAAATGGAAGCAAGGTTAAGATCTGGAATGGGAATGAACATGCACAAAGGAAATCAAGAGACAACATTCAAATTGAGTACACAAACACAAAAAAATAGACTTATCTATGAAGAAAATGAATTTCAAACATCATAACATGACAAATCGAAGCATAAATGACGCGTATTCTCCTTGATCAGACTCTATAACAACAAAAAAGAGACGAGAGTTCACAATCCAAACCCAAAAATCAAGAACACAATGTTTGTTTTCAAAATCCCCCAAATTTTCAAACGATAATCTAGACGAGAAAAGTTGTGATAAACATAGAATCACAAGATATGAACACGTTTAAACAACCAAATACACATGAAAGCTAGCATGATTCAAGAGATGAAGCTCTTGAATTAATTAACACCTTGTACTGTTACTACGTGCGATCCTACGTGCGAAAAACACACACATTACTGTTCTTCGTCTTCCCCATTTTACTCTGATAACGGTCATATTCACAACTCCCTTCTTCTGGTGGACAACGATGGCGTCTCCGACGCCTATTCCTCCTCCAGCCCCCCCCACCCCCACCGGTTTTTCTTCTATTGCAGTGATAGTAAGGGAATGGAGGGGGGTTTTAGTAAAAAATGAGAGTTAAATCATTCCACTGTCTTGTTCCTTTACATGCCGAAATTATAGCTATTCAGAGTGCTTATGAAATATGTTCAGAACTTTCCTTACATACCTGTGTAATTGAATCAGACTGTCTAACTGCTGTTAGGGGTATTATCAACCCCTCATGCTGTCCTTGGAAACTTTTCTCTCTCTGTAATACACTTCACAAAGAACAGATCACAACCCCAATCCAATATATCCCTAGGGAAGCTAACCTACCTGCAGATTTCTTGGCTAAATTTGCTATGGGAAATAATCTTCAGGGGGATGTAGATATCATGTCAACTCCAAGTTTTCTTCACGGTCTCCTTTCACTGGATAATATCGGATTCCCAGGGATTAGAATAGGAGCCTCTTAGCTCAATCGTATGCTTTCATAGGCTGATCCATTGACTCAGGAACAATTGCTAAATTTACAGCTGCCTCTATCACTTCTCCTTATCTTTTCTGGTTGCTGTACTCTCAATTCTTTTCACTATTAGTATAGATACTGCTGTTTTCTTCATGCTGATTCTCAGGTATCTAGGGGTTAGCTCAGCTAGGACAAAATGGATTCATGTAGACATTTTGCTGAAGATGATGCTGCAAGGAAGTTTAATTACGCTACCAGGAAGCTGAGAGGATACTACTGTAATCTTGCTAAAATGATGCTCGCTCTGTAGTCCAAGTGCTGCTACAAAACTCGCCTAAAAAATGGTCTGCTTATCTATGCTCCTATTGTCTGAATATCATTGACAAACAGGGGTTTCGACAACCTCGATTCCCCGACTCGTTCGTGATATTACAGTACATCGGAATAATAAGATAGGCCTCTTCTGCCACTTTGACTCATTCTTAGTATTAGTTTCTTTTTGTATAGGTGTATACAACGCTTTTGTAAGCAATTTCTTAATTGATTCAAGAGCTCTTAGGGCTCTTGGATCATCAATTGGCTGATCTTTTGTAAGGAACAAACTCATGCGGCGCTATTTTGGCTTTTAATTATAACGGTTAGGGGAGCCTAATATATTTCCCCCCATCCTCGGATGGTCTTAAACTAAAAAAAAAGAAAGAGATGAAGCTCAAAATAAGACACATGCAGCTAGGGTTTGTGAGGGTGAGAGAGAATGGAGAGAGGATTCTGGAACGATGAGAGAAATGAGCAAAAATTAACAGTTGAGATGATTTGAGAGAGGAAAGTAGAGCGTTCAGGAGAAATTATGGAATGTTAGAAGGAGTAAAAGCAACCCATGTGGTCAGTGGTAGGCGCTTGAGGTTTTTAAATTTAATCACACGCCTTCTAAATTTAATCCACGTGGAAAAGGGAAGATTCCCCTAATTATTCAACCATTTAGGCTGTAAACTGATAAGGGTATTTTTAGGATTTCAACTTGGGTCAAAAGGGATGAAATTGGCAATTTCTGAACTTGTGCAATTCAGGTTGGGAAAGCAAAAACTAGAAAGTGTTTAGTTTAATGTGAGATGGAAAAAGTAAATATATTCCAAAACTCGCAGACTATAAAAATCGTACAAATTTTTGTCATGCTCGAAGCTATGGTCGTCACTATGGCATTGAATGATCTTCGAGCAATCATTAAACTCGTCAAGAATCTCCTTTTCATGGACCAATGAAGAAGAATGTGAGGCGGAGCAGGACTTCACCGCCATCGCGAAGAAAAATGCTCTAGCTCGAGCTTCTGGGTTTTACTAGGTTGACGGAGGTCAAGTAAACATGAGAATTTTGGAAGATTACCACCATTAGAATCCGTGGCTTTCTCTTTAATACCCCCAATCAATGCTCTAAATGAATCGCCAAGAAGATTCTCGTCCAGAGGAAATACCGCACTAAGAAGTCTCTCGTGAGGTATTTATCACGAATTGCATCTAAAAGGGATTTTCTTTTTGTGGATTTTTCTTTTCCTGATAACACTACCACTTGACAGGGTTGTCGCCAAAATTCTAAAATGCCTGATGTCGGGTTGCTTCCTGCTGCTCTACAGGTATTGAATCGATCATTTTCATTACATTCAGTATACATCACATAATTAATTGGTGCTTTGAGGAACCATGAAGAATTATGATTATCATTATAGGGAATTGGCATTAAGAATATGCTTGCGGGTGCAGCAGTTGTGGCTAAAGCAACTAGGTGACTGAATGGTAGAAGATCGAAGCAGTTTAGAAAAGAAAAGGTCAAGAAAAAGAGCAAGTATTTTAGCATGATAAAAAATGATCACAGGTACGGACCGTGTCGGATTAAATTGCCCTGAAAATGGAAGCCTAGTGAATGCACAATGTACTCATACATGGTCCATATGAATTCAGAAGCTACAAGAAGATGTCTTAGAAAACGAACTCCGTAATTTTACAACTAATACACAGACCCTCATCTATCACCGGTTTTTTAGGACCGATTTTTAAAATTGGTGCCAAAATTGTAAGACCAGTATTTTTATTTTTAGCACCGATTTTTAAACTGGAGTTAATATAACACAGATTTTTTAATTTTTGACATCGGTTTTTTTCCAATAAAAAATGTATAATTAACACCGGTTTAAAAACCGGTACTAAAAAAGAAAAAAATAGTGTTAAATTAACACCGAAATAAAAACCGGTGCTAAAAATAACAAAAATCAGTGTTAAATTAACACCTGTTTAAGAACCAGTGCTAAAAATAACAAAAACCGGCGCTAAAAAATAACAAAAACCGGTGTTAAAATAAATTGGTAAAAATAGTGGGAAAAATGGCACCGGTGTTATTGGGTAGTTGACACCGGTTTTTTGGTTACTATTCACAAAAATCGATGCTAAATTTAGATTTAAATACTTCGAACTACCACTTGAAAATTAGATCTGAAGTTGTATTAGATCTTTAATACAACTTCAGAGTAATTTCGAAGTTGACTTGCGAACTTTCTCTCAGTCTAGGTGCGAAAAAGGTGCGAAAAACGCACTAACCGTTTTTTCTCAACCTCGAAACTTCTCCTTTCTTCTCTTTTGCTGTGTAACGGTAATATACCTGTAGTGATTTCTCAAACTTCCATGGCGGCTCCTCCGCCCGGTCGCGGTGGCTCCACCGCGGCCAAAACCTTTCTCCAAGCTTTAGGTAATAGACCACTCCCTCTCAACACTTCTCTTCCATCGAACCCCGAGATAGTTCCTAAAACTCAATACAAAGGAGAAATCTCCTGTCTAGTAACTCGGAAGGAAGCGGAAACACTTGCTGCACACTATAGTAATGCCCTCGTGGGGAAGTTTGCCAGAGGGAAGCCATCCATGACCGCTCTAAATGAGGCTTTTAATTCGGTCGGATTCAAAGGTAAGTTTCAATTAGGATCAATTGATTTTAGACACATTCTGATCCGTTTTCAGGATAAGGAAGATTACCAGAGACTCTGGATTAAAGGTCAGTGGGTTTTTAACCAAGCTCCTATGAAAGTTCTGAAATGGAATACTGATTTTAATCCTGAAATTGAATCCTCTATTGTTCCGGTTTGGGTTACAATCCCCTGTGTTCCAGTTTTCTTTTATAATATTGCCATGATAGAATCAATTGGAAACCAAATAGGCAATTATATCAAAATGGATGCAGCAACTGCAGCACTATCTAGGCCCTCAGCTGTTAAGATGTGCATTGAAATTGATCTAAAAAAGAAACAGCCATCTAGCATTAGGGTTGGTATTGAAGAGGATGGAATAGAGTATAAAGTGGTTAAATTGCCCATTGAATTTGAGGAGATTCCACTCTATTGTAACCATTGCAAAACCTTAGGACATGACGACAGTCTATGTATCTATTTACACCCAGAATTGAAGAAACCAAGATACAATAAGCCAGATAAAACAAATGCTAATCTGGCCACAAATGAGCAAAAAAAATTAACTGGAACTAAGGATCAGCAAACTGGGATGGTAATCATGTCAACAGAGGGAATTAATCAATCACAAGAGGGACAGAATAAAGCTGGGGGGTCAGGACTCTCTGATAAGGAAAAACTTAAGATACAGAAGTTTAAATATGTTCCCAAACAAAAGGCTATACCAAATGTGGAAGGGGAAAAATTAGAGAGTCCTATCTCTCCAAAAATTGGGGTGGATAGTAATCATGAACCTCATCACATAAATGACCAGTCTCCAGAATCAGGTTTTGAGCCAGGGGATAAAGATGGTGATTTATTAGAATTTCAGGCTTTATCACCAGATCTGAACAAAGGTGCTCAGCAGAGTGATAGTAATAATGATAAGAAAACTGTCCCTAGAGATAGATCTTCAGATGTTTGGATTAACTACCACCAGTCACTTTCTGCTCCACCTAATCTCACCACAAGGGCAGGTTTTGCTAAGGATGATATTCCTAGTAAAAGGGGTAAGCTTTTCCCTCCATTTAATCCTATTTTGGCTGCTAAAAGTTTCATATTCTCTCAGCAGTTAGATAGGCAGAACAGGTTCTTACCACTTGAAGTTGAAGAGATATCTGACCATGAAGATAGTCTCAATAAAAATAACTCAGCTGTAAACATGGAATCTAGCACTGTCAGTTCTGCTCCCCCTGTACCAGATGAGGTAAGTCAGGTAATTCCTGTATCTCCCCAATCAGACTTAGGAGAAATTAAAATAGGGCAACAGGAACATAATGGTAAAGCACATAGTAATGAGACCTATTTAACCCAGTTAAATACAATCATGACTAGATCAAAAAGCTCTCATAATGTTTCCTTATGAATAGCACAACACTGCAGATTAAGCTACTAGTTTGGAACTTTAGGGGGATGGACACTTCTATGATTAGGCTCAATAACTTAATAAATAGACATCATTTTGAGCTCATCTGTCTAATTGAACCTAAGCATGATAATAATCAATGTGAACATTACAGACAATTATTGCAGTTTGATAATTGCATGTATGCTAATAATGGTCAGATTTGGCTTTTCTGGAAAAATAGTGTCTCCATAGTATGCAAAACTGATAATCTTCAGTTTCTGGCTGTTTCTTTGAATAGCTTTAAGCTGAATAAATGTATGGATGCTATTTTTGTATACGGGCTGAGAACTAGGATTGGTAGGAAAGATCTCTGGTCTGATCTTAAAGTATTTTCTCAATCTGACTCTTTATTCATTGGGGATTTTAATGCTATAACATCGGTTAATGAGTATAGAGGACCTTCCACTCCGAAGCTTGGTAGTATAAGGGATTTTAATGAATTTATCAATACTATGGCTTTGGAGGAGATAAGTACCGTAGGTAATCTGTTTACATGGAGTAATAATAGATTAAGAAAGCCAACGGTTCAGAGGTTAGACAGGGGTTTGTGCACTGCTTCCTGGTCAAATAATTTTCCTAACTCCTCTGTTCATATACTAAATAGAACCTCTTCAGATCATAATCCATTGCTCCTCACCATAGGAAGTGATACTCCATCCACCCCTACATCATTCCGATTCATTAATACTTGGTATAAAAGGGATGGTTTTAATGAGATAGTTAGACAATGCTGGGAGGGTCAGGTTCACCAAACAGGAATGAGTGGTTTCTTTCTAAAACTGGTGAGGCTGAAAAAAACTTTAAAAACATGGAACAGAGATGTGTTTGGAAATATAAATGATAATGTGATAAAGGCTGAATCAATTCTGAAAGAAAAGGAAGGATTGTATGATCTGAATGATACAGCTGAAAATTTGATTAACATGAAAAAGGCCAAGGCTAATGTTGTGAGAGCTTTAGTGGAACAAAAGAGCTTCTGGAAACATAAAGCTAAAGTAAAATGGTTAAGGGAGGGTGATGACAACACCAGCTTCTTTCATAACTCAGTTAGGGAAAGAAAAAGTAGGTTAAAAATCACAAAAATCAAGGGTGGGGATGGACAGTGGTTAGATAATTCACAAGATATTGAGAATGAGTCCATCCAATTTTTTCAGGGACTTTTAACTGAACAAAACTCCCCTCACAGTGATTATTTTAAGCCTCATTTCCTCAGCCAAATCCCGAATGTGATCACTAGTGAGGATAATGATAGATTATTGGAACCTGTGTCTATTTCAGAAATTAAAAACATTGTTTTTGGACTTAATCATAGGAGTAGCCCTGGTCCAGACGGATTTACTGCTAAGTTTTATATTAAGTCTTGGGATATAATAGCAAATGATTTGTTAGCTGTTGTACAAGATTTTCTGAGTGTGAACAATATCCCAAGGGGGATTGGTAGTACCTGGATTACAATCATACCAAAAAAATGTACACCAACCTCCTTTGAGGACTACAGACCGATCAGTCTCTCTAATGTCATAAACAAGATTTTCTCTAAGTTACTAATGGAGAGATTAAATTCTTTAATGGATAAGATCATCTCAAATCACCAAACTGCATTCCTGAAAGGTAGAGACATTGCTGATAATGTTATCTACCTTCAGGAAATGGTCAGATTTTTAAACAAGAAACAAAGAGAACCTAATTGCATTGTTAAATTGGATCTAAAGAAAGCTTTTGATAGAGTTAGGTGGTCTTTTCTCTATTCTGTGCTTGCTAAATTTGGATTTCATGCTAGATTTATTTTTCTAGTTATGAAAAATCTGTCTCAGGCCTGGTTTTCTATCCTTATAAATGGTAAGCCAGTTGGTTTCTTCCAATCCACTAGGGGAATCAAACAAGGTGATCCCCTATCACCTTTTCTTTTTAATATTTTTTTAGAGGCTTTCACAAGAAGTCTGGCCTTTATTTTTCAGAATGGTAGCTTGTCATACTTTGGTGTTCCAGGTAATGCATCCCAAATTTCCCATTTATCTTATGCAGATGATACTATAGTATTTCTTAAAGCCAATAATAATACTCTGATCAGATTTAAGGCATTTTTGGCTACCTTTGAGGAAGTGACTGGACAACAAATTAACTACAGTAAAAGTGATCTGTACATAGGAAAGCATGCTACTGTAAATAGGGTAAACAGAATAAGGAGAACTTTAGGTATGAAAGTAGGAAAGTTTCCTTTCTCATATCTAGGGGTTCCCATTTTCACTGGTAGAGCAAAGAACATATATTTCCAGCCTTTACTTGAGCAAATTGACAGTAGATTAGGAAGCTGGAAAAATAAGTGGCTCTCAACTGGAGGGAAACTTACTCTCATAAATTCATGTATATATGCAGTTCCTCAGCACATTTGGTCAGTAATCAAACCAGGTAGGCAAGTCATAGTTGCTATAGAGAAAAAAATGAGTAACTTTTTCTGGGGATACAATGATCTGAATCCTAAAAGAGCATGGAGAAAATGGGAAGAAATATGCAATCCTACCTCACAAAATGGACTAGGATTTAGATCTATTAGCACCATTATAAAGACATGCTCTGTTAAACTCTGGTGGAAATACCAAAAGGCTGAAGCTCCCTGGACACACTTTGTTGCATCTCTTCCACCCTCCTACAGATCTTCACCAAATTGGAAGAGGATCTGCTCCATTAATGCTTGGGCAGAATCCCAATCCAGAGTCATAATAGGAAGTGGGGATTGTAATTTCTGGAATGCTAACTGGTTGGACATAGGACCCCTGCAGGATCTCTGTGATCATTCAAATACTGATATACCAGCTACTTGTAGTGTGTCTGAATTTATGAACAATAAAACTATTCTGCTTGCTAAAATCTATCCATTTCTACCTACTTATGCCTCCTCTCTTTTGCAGGATGCTAAACTATTCCCTCACAGGAAGGACAGACTGATATGGAAACCAGGTATCAAGGGAGAATTTTCTTTCAAATCAACCTACCTTTTGCTAAGGGATCAAAGAGGTACTGTTGCTTCCTTCAAACACTTATGGAGTCCTAGAATAGAGAAAAAAATCTCAGTATTCATGTGGAGACTGATGAACTGTCTGCTCCCATTTGATAATGTTATGATATCCTGGAGAATCTCAATGGCTTCCAAATGTTGTATGTGTCAGAATCATGTGGATTCTCTGGACCATTTTTTTAACACATGTACATTTGCAGTGTATATATGGAAACAGATTCATTCCTTCATGGGAATTAGGGATAGAGGTTTCACATCCATATGGGATAGACTTTCTTTTTATTTTACTTATACTGGTATCAGTAAGTTACATCTAGAAATGATTCATGTTTCAGCATGTATAACTTGCTGGAATCTGTGGAAGGTCAGAAATAAGTGCTTATATGAATCTGCTAATCCTGTGACCAGTGTAGCTCTAAATAACATAAGGACACACATCTTTTACATGTTCACAGCTAAACCAGTGTATATAATCTCTAGGATAGATAAGTCTATTGCTGATCATTCTTTTCTGCCACTGATCAAACAACCTCCTAAACCAAAGATTTTCAAAATTGCTTGGACAAAACCATGTAAGGGCTTTAAAGTTAATGTGGATGCTGCTTGGTGCTGTCAAACAAACATGAGTGGATTGAGTTTGATTATTAGAGATTGCAGGGGTGGTTTCTATGCTGCTCATACTAAGATCTCTCCTGCTTTTTCTCCTTTGGAGGCAGAGATGATGGCAATTAATTTTGCCTTACAAACTGGTTTAAATCTAGGTTTTTCTTACGATGTAGAATCTGATTGCCTGAATGCTGTTAGGTATGTAGTTGATCCTGATAATGCCCCATGGAAAATATACCAATTAGCTGATGAGATTCATGCTCTGCTAGGAGAAATTTCTATACTACATGTGCATAGGCAGGCAAACCTGGTTGCAGATGCTTTGGCTAAAGAATGTTTGAGAAGTTTGTCGTCCTTCTCATACATACGCTTTCAGAGTTTACCAAATTCTGTGCAAGGATTGATTAGATTAGATCAAATGGGTACACCTTCAATGCGGTTTGCTAATTGAATGAAGTTACTGACTGTACCTCATATCAGAACTATTTCTTTTTCGAATGGATGCTACTGATTTTGGTATATATTGCAGGTTTGATGAGGAAAGGTTTTTGCTGAAGCAGGACTTGCTGAATACAGAGGATTACACTATCACTAATTGCTACAGCTGCTCAGCTACTCCACCAAAACTTTGCCATGATTATAGATCCACACTGGATACCTCTGTTGATGATTTCTTTCATTTCTGGGGTCACATAATCTCCATCGGTGGGAGTTCATGTTTGGGAGTTACTGTTTCTTTTTCTGTGAGTAGAGGCTCCGTCTCTTAGGTATGTGGAGAAAATCGGACTGACTTGTGTTTCTTCGATTAGATTCACTAATAAGTTTGGTATTCTCCAACATAGTCTAAGAGCTTTTGGAATCCTCTAACAATTTGCTGCTCGTTTTTCTTTCATTCTTTTGGAAGCAACAAGCGTTGCTTCAAGAGCTTTGTGCTCCACAATGTATATCTCAACTTAGCTACGGCTTCTTTTGAATGTCTTGTTTTTTATGGCTTGGGAAGGCCTAATATAATCTTCCTCCATCTAAGGATGGTTTTAATGAAAAAAAAAAAGAAAATTAGATCTGAATTTTTTTTTTAAATCAAACACCCTTAGGTGGGGGATATTTTATAAAGGTTCCCCAAACCTGTTAAAAAAAGTTATACATAATGGCAACTGAATTGCCCCAAGATGTGAATCTAAAGTTTAAATCTATAAGGATTTGTAGCTAGAACAGAGGGTTGGAAAAAAGGTAATTGCGATTCCAGAAAGAAGAATCTCCCCATGTGTTAATTCTTCCATCCGGCCAGGCAGCACCTTTTAATACATTGAGATTAGTTAACTGAAAAAACAAAGATCCGTAAAGGGGTTCGAGCATGCTTGCATTGGGTCCAAAATCCATGAGGGCGATCACTTGTTAACCAAAGCAAGTGATCGAGCATGCTTGCATAGAGTCCAAAATCTGAGAGTACAGGGATGTGGTGCAGATGACCGTAATACACCCAATTTCTTGTAATACGACCTGTGGCAAAACAGAGAAAACAGTAGTCTCCATTCTAATTTATGGCATGCAGATTGTTTGTATGAGTAGAAAGCTTATGAAAGTGTCCTAAGATGATAACTGAAATGGCAAAAAAATCACGTACCAACTCTAATCACAAGTAGATCTGAACTATTAATCCCCCTCTCTCTTCATTGATGGAGGATTTTTTTTAAGGTGAGCATGAACCCAAAGCCAGGAAGACCCATGAATATAAGTTTTCCTTTTCTTTTGAGAATTTCAATTAAATAGTAGTGATAATAACCATTAATGCATACATGGAGAGAGTTTATTTGTATTTATTAATGGTCGGGAGGAGAAGATACTTTGTCCATGCAAAAGATACTTGTGTCATGAACGATTTGATGAACGTGGGCTTGTTAGATTTCGCTTGCTTAAGTATGGATTTGACAGAGGTTACATTGTTTGGACATTTCATGGAGAGGTGGCATCACATAAGGGTGGTGGGTTTAACAAGATAGATGGAAACAATTGTACCGTTGATGCTATGTTCGATGACATTGTAAGAGATTTTCAGGAGAAGCCTGAAATTTTGAGTGCTTTGCAAGATGAAAAAGAGAAGTCATTGTATCCGTGATGTAAAAGTAAGGATACCATAATCTCCTTTTTTATTAATGTTTTTAATTTGAAAGCTACAAGTTCTTGGAGTGATACAAGTGTGAATTCACTCCTAAAGTTTCTAAAGGATAAGTTTTCTGAAGGGAATGGAATACCAAAAATTTTTACGAGGCTAAGAAAATATTGTGTCCACTTGGTTTGGAATACAAGAAAATACACACATGCTCTAATGATTGTGTGTTGTATGACAGTAATATTAAAGATGCGATTGAATGTCCTGTGTGCAAACATTCAAGATATAACAGTGAGGAATGATGTTGTGGGTGTTTGGGTGAGAAGAAGAAGAAGGTCCTGTTGAAGTGTATGTGGTATCTTCCTTTAATTCCAAGGTTGAAGAGGTTATTTGCAATTCAAAGGATGCAAAGAATTTGTAATGGCATGGAGAGCGGGAAAGACCAAGTGACGACAAGATAAGACATCCGACAGACGGTGAACAATGGAAAATTTTTGACAAGCGATATCCTACAATTGGTTCATAAGCTAGAAATTTATGCCTTGCTTTGTGTACTGATGTGATGAATCCGTTTGGAAATATGTCATCAAAACGTAGTTCTTGGCCCGTGATGTTTTATCCATAATTTGCCCCCTTATTTGTGCATGAAACAGAATATGTTATGAGGCCTCTATTAATCTCAGGTCCTAGAAAACCTGGAAATGACATTGATTGATGATTTGAAGATATTGTGGGAAGAAAAGGGGGGATGGTATTTGATGCCCATATGAATGTTGAGTTTCAATTGTGTGCCATGCTTTTTTGCACGATCAATGATTTTCCAACTTATGGAAATTTGTCGGGGTATGTTGTGAAGGGGCACAAAGCATGTCCTATTTTTTAGGAGAAGACAGAATTCAAAAAGCTAAACCATGGATCAAGGAAATCATAAATACCGGGATGATGTGGTCAATTTTGTTGGGGGAACGAAGGAAATCCCCTACACCACTAACTGGTGTGCAGATTCACAAGAAGGTTAAAAAATTGAGAGTGGTGTTGGGAAAACATAGAGGCAAGGACAAAATACATTGTGATGGTCCATGGAAGATAATGTCAATATTTTTTTATCTACCGTACTGGGAGTATCTTCAGGTTAGGCATTGCCTAGACGTGATGCATATTGAGAAACATGTTTGTGAAAGTTTGATAGGCACCCTCTTGAATATTCCGTGGAAGATGAAAGATAGTTTGAATGCTCGGTTGTAAGAAGAAACCATTAATGCCCGGGTCGGGGCAGGTCACTGAGAATAAGAGATAAGAAAAAACCGTTAATGTTATGAGTATGCAACTGGATCGTGAGGAGTTTGGCCCTATAATCGACTTCAAGGCATATTATGCTAGATATCTTAGTTATATGGAGGAAGGGGTCCAATACACCATCCTGCCTTTTTACACATGCAATAGCGGTACGATCATATAGTTAGTGGGAGCATGTGGTAGAACAAAAATGGTGTAAAGCCGAGCATTCCCATTGCAAAGTCAACCATGGCTATCGCTGTGGTGGTTCGTCCACTAGATATCCTGTTTTAAACTACTTTGTCTTTCTTGTAATGCTTCAAATAAGTTTGTTGTGATTTTGTAAACTTGCGTGTTTGCTATCACTTATTAAGCTATCTTCCATGAATGCTTATGCGGACATCTTCTTGCTAGTTGTACGAGTCGTGTGTTTAATTTCCAAAGTTTCAAGATCTATGGCTTATTCCTATGGAATTTTATTGATTTGTTGGGGTTTCATGCCTTTTGCACAATCTATAGCTTGCATAGTCAGCATAGCGAAGCTGCCAGATCTATTTCTTGCCTATTTAAGACCTTCTGAGTTTATGACGTGCAAGATCTATTGCTTGCTCATGTCATCGTTAAGGGAAAATCTGCTTTTGTGCAAGGTCTATAGCTTGCGACAGTAAGGTTTGCAAAGTTGCAAGATCTAAAGCTTGCAACTATCGGTAGTTGTGCAAGATCCATAGCTTGCAAGTGTAGGATTTGCAAAGTTGCAACATCTATAGTTTGTAGTTCGATATTGGTTATGATACGCATAATTGTGTTTGGCCTTTGACAATCGAAATGCCTTAGTGCGTTGATTGCAATGTGCTACAGATGTGTTATCATCTAAAATTTCCAAGTAGAGAACTAACAATGTAATTGTGCCCTATAAAGATGGTTTTTAATATTTATAATGTGCGACGGCAATAATGTCACCTTGGAAACAAAGGAACAAATTCAACCCATGATGATCTCATGGTTTCTTTACAACTAGATACTTCCTATCTCTGTCCCCAAATTCATTGTTTGAAAGAGGTAAGTTGAAATGGAGTGAATATTTTGCTCCCCATTTTCCGGGTCAACTAGATGTAATCCTGCTCTACACCTTTCCTTGTTGGATGCTTCATCTACAAAAAAATTCTAAGAAACATCCACCACTTTGATTTTCCTTTATCGACTATAATATTTTTGTGTGTTTTCGTGTCTTGTGCATCTTTGCTCGTCATCTCCGCAATGAAATTCGCTAAGGCCTGGGCCTTGATTGCTGTCCTTGGCTGGAATTGGATCTCATGTTATACTAGTTCGAGAGCCCATTTGGTTATTCTACCAGACACTTTAGGTTTGGTCAGGATGTTGTTGATCAGGAAATTTGTAATGACGATGATCCAATGACCTTGGAAATAGGTTCGCAACCTTCTTGCTGACTATACCAAAGCTAGAGTTATCTTTTCAACTAGAATGTACATCCTTTCTGCATTTTGTAATATTCTACTGATTTAGTAGATGGACAATTGTTTTTTTCCTTCTTTGCGCAGAAGAAATGAACTCACTGCGTCATGTGAAACTGCCAAGTATAGATAAGGGGTCTCTACGAAGACTGGTGACTTCAATGTTGGGATTTTTGAAGCTGCTCTTTTAAGGACTCATATGATTTTTGACACTCCTCGTTCCAGATAAAATTTTTTACTTTCTTCAAGACTTCAAAGAGTGGGAAGTGTTTTTCAGCCGCTTTTGAATTGAACCTACTGAGTGCTGCCAACGATCCCATTAATATCTGCACCTCTTTAATTGTTCGAGGCTGGGGAAGATTTACTATAGCCTAGAATTTATATAGGTTAGCTTCGATCCCTTTGGAGGATGCCATGTAGCCTAAACATTTCCCCGCGCCTGCTCCACTTACACATTTCTTAGAATTGAGCTTCATCCCAATGTTGCGTAACGTATCTAGATTTTCTTTCAAATCTGTGGCAAAATTACCTACCCTTCCGATTTTCATAACCATATCATCAAAATATGCTTTCACATTCTGCCCTATTTGCTTGTGAAGGCATTTTCACGTAGCAGAATGTTCAAAAGCTTGTTATAAATGCTAGCTTTTCTGTGTATTATGGATTCATAAGTATTTGGTGGTATCCCTTATATGTTAAAAAAGGCTTGAACTTCGTGGCCCGAAATGCCTCGACTGGCTTATCAATTTTGGAAAAAGGGTATCAATCCTTTGGCCACACCATGTTTAAGTTAGTGAAATCGATACACATTCGCCATCTTGCATCTGAATGTTTTACCATTACTGGGTTCGTGGGAGGTCGTCGCCATACCTCTCAAAGTTAATATTTTTATGCCCTAATGCTTCCTATCTACAATTAAGAAGATAATGGCAAGTTTGGGGTCATCCACGAAGAAAAAGGATCTTTCTAAGGGTTTAAACGTATAAGGTTGATATTAGCTAAGTTAAGTAACTATGCTAATCATGCAACAACTAAGAAAAAGAGATAAAAACTACCAAAGAGAAAGCCTTGGGGGCAATTAACATCCACTTCCAAACCTAATGTATATCATTCAACCATTCACTCATTATACCACATTCATTTTTTATGGGGGATGCTATCACTTCCATTTGAAGATCAACATTCATTTCTTCTTAATAGTGATTCACAAAGACGTTCAATGACCATTTTCAAACCACGTTGATAATCACTTTAGACGTTCAACGACTGTATAGATATTTCATCAATGGCTTTATACACGAAGAACCATATATTTGATAACAACAAGCATTCGACCAAACACATAGCCATTTAACCAAACAAGGCATTCATTAGGCTAAATCTAGAACAAACCACATTCAAGATCTAACTTTTCATTGCATGTATAGGATAAATATGAGAACAATCCACATTAACATACTTATCTAGCAAGAGTCACAACGCATTACATACAAGAAGTTCTAATTCCATGTTCTTGGATTTTCATGTCAAAGAGCTAAGAAATTGTACACTTTCCTAACACCCTAACAATAAATCATACAAACACTTCATATACTCAAACAACTGAAAGCATAAATTAAGTAAAATATGAATTTAAAACACATGAATGCTACTTCGAGAAAGAGTGAAATAAAGGTTCTTACTACATTAGTTTGGAAGATTCAACCAGTTGCTCCCAAGAACAAACTAACCTAGTTAATGAAAATGTATGATTAATCATATAAAAACTAAGAAAAGAAAGAAGAAAAACTAGGGTTTTATGTCCCAAAGTTGGGAAGAAGAAGAAGAGAGAGAAGGGACAGAGGATAAGGTGGGTATTTATAGTACAAAAAGCAAGAAAGAAGCCAGGCCACTCGTTCATTGCGAATCACGTCAGATTCATCGTGACTCACGACGGATGCAGAATCTAGCATTTTGATCTCTTTCTTCTTTTTGTCTCAAGTTCTCCTCTTCTCTGTACTTCTCTTCAATTTTTCAAATATTCAAAAGCTCAAATTTAAGTCTTCAAATCTTCAAAATTCTCTAGAAAGTAATAAAAGCGTAAAAGTCACTCATAACTCTCCTTAGAGAATTTCAAGGCAAAATGCCCCGTCTAGAGCACAAAAGTGTACAACAGTGAATCCAAAAAGTTCTAAAATAACCATATAAAATGGGCATATCAAACCTCCCTGCACTTGAACCTTACTCTTCCTCGAGTAAGAAAATATTCAAGCACACAAAGGAATTCATATGTCCACATCCTAAACTAATATTTACCCAATCAAAGCCTCAGAAAATCTCTCAATATCATAATTCCCAAAATCAAAGCACATATGAGATTTTTCCACACACACAACCCAATTCCTTAATCGGACCAAACCTACCACTTATAAATTCACTACTACCCATAGAAACATATCCAAATCCCGAATAGATGATCCCCAGGTCCAATGGCACAAAATGAAGTTATAACCATATGAGAGGTTCAAGCTCATACTTCACCTTATACCAATATATCAACCAAAATCCAATGACACAAAATGAAGTCAAAATCACAGGAGGTTCAAACACATACTTCACTCTATACCAATACATCAACCAAAACAAAGTACACAAAGAAACAAGAATTTCATAACCATACATCGTTTTAAACCCGCTAAGTTACCCAATCCCAAGAAGTCCTATGATGTTAGGCTACCCAATCCATCCATATGTCAACCGCGACCTTTTGACTCTAACGCCGGAAAATATGTAGAAAAGTAACAAAAATTTCTTTTCCTTTTATTTTCTCTCTTTCTCTCATTTTGCGTAGGAGCCCCTTCAAGTTTTCATCCTAGCCACACATCGTATTTCCTTTGTCTCACATCTCCCCCACATTTAGCCTCTCATTTTTACATAGGCCACCCTTTTGGGTTTTTGACCTATTGGGGCCCCCAATGTTGCCTAAGTTGCCCTTTCAGGTTTTCAACTTAGCGGGTTTTCTTTTTCTTTTTATTTTTTTTCATTTTTAAAATTTATTTTCTCAAAATTATCAATTTTTCTTCCCTTTTCTCATGTTTTTCCAATCAAAAGTAGAAAATAATATTCCAAATCAAGATTACATGCATGTGAGTCTTCTAACCCCTCCTCACACTTAAAACATTACGTTTCTCTCAATGTAAACACGTAAGGCAGGAACAATAAAACTCAAGGTAAGAGGGAAAGTGTCACCTTTTTCTCCGCATATTCGTTGGTGATATGGCGCAATCCCATGTATTTGTGTAGAATCGGATCCAAAATTGGTTTCAGAGCCGGAGGGGGGGAGCAAAAGTTTCGTAGAAGTACTCAACCCTCGAGTAACAGGTTTCCTGCTCTCTGGAATGCCTCCACCTCTGAGCTGCATTCTCGGAGATTTTGGCCAGTGTCATGAATTCTTCAGTCACGAATGCGTGGTTGTGAAAAATAGGAGTCACTGGCTTGTGGTTTACACCCTTTGTCAGTTTCTTCCTCTTCTAAACCCGCGAGGACACATTATTTTTTGGAGGCATCCTAACACAATGAAGGAAAGAGTGGTAATCTGATCATAAGCAAGACATGGCCCACAATATCATCCAACTAGAAAATTCTTCCTGACATACCTAATCATATCAAATAATGAAATTCAAAGCATGGAGGAGATTTGATAAAGAACATTCTCATCAAAATAAACTTTTGTAAATTCATACCAACCCATCAATAAGATTATGCAATTAATATTAATCCCCTCCTAAATCACCCATCACATGAAAAACATGCCATCTAAGCATAATAGTAGATCAAACCACTCAAACATTCTTCAACACAAAATTATGCAGACAACCCAAACACATATCTCAACAACATACACTCATGCTTTACATAACAACACCAAAATGTTAATAAAGAAAATAAACAAGGAGTTCAATGGATTACCTGGAATTTGAAGCTAGGAGTTGCAAGATCCACGCAAGGAAGAACAAAAATTGCTATGCTAAAAAAATTTTAATTCACCAATACTGCCTGAGTGAGTGTTTCTTGAAAAACTTGAATGTGTCAAATGACTCAAATAGGTGGAAAAATGTACCAAGGATCTAAAAATTCAACATAGGTGATAAGGGGGAGAGATACAATTAGGATAAGGACGGAATTTTGAAACCTGCAAATTAGGGGACAATAGTACCAGTCAATTAATTACAAGGGATGTTGGAAGTACTGTTTGCATAAAAAATCCTAAGGAATTTGGGAATTTCAAAATTTATGAACCAAAAATGTATTTTTTGGTTTGAAATTCAGAATATTTTTTAAAAATTGCATTTTTTGGAAGAATTTGACAGCTCAAATGGGGAAACGTCACAGATACCCTCGCGTCAAGGGTCCCTGGAGCAGACTCCCCCCTTCGGGCCAATGACCCATGTCACAGACCGTATAGCTTGGCGTTGTCCATGCCAGATCATGGCGTAAGGCTCCTCATGCCAAGGTCGTCTGGCACGGACCGTACTAGATTATGGCACGAAGCTGCCAGAATTTTGATCCTATTTCCTTATTTTTTTCTATCTTTTTTTCAAAACAACTATGTCCCCCATCAAGTCTAATTCCATCCAAACACAATCACGAGAGTGGAACTTAAATTTTCAATTCAAACAAGAGTTTCATATCAAAAATTCTCATCACAAACAAGAACATGCATAATCTATTCAGTACTCAAAATCATTCAATAAAAGTAAAGAGTATATTTATTTTCGTCCTCACAACTTATTTCTTTTTCATGCAATTTTAGTTAGAACATAGTACCTGTGGGTCTCCGGAATCGCCATCTACGACTCCACCCACGATGGCATTGTTGTGGAGGGGTTTCTACAATATGTCACCCTTACCTTCAGACCCTTTGTCTGCCATATAAAATGAATCAACGTGCCTTAGGAGGTTGCGGGAGTTTTAATCCCTCGACATTCAACCTTTCCCTCTGAAAGTTAGTTAACATGGAAAATAAGTCTAACAAATATGTTATCACTGAAATCATGCGATGTCATGGATTCATCAATACTATTATCATCAACAACATATTCATTCAAACATTCATGCTCATTCATAATACATGAAGTTTCATGTAAATAATGCTCATCACATAAGATCACACATTTGTACATATAAGAATAATCAGTCGAATCATGGATAGACTTATAGATTTCAATTTTCAATTTATCCACATCATTTTCGAGAGTTCAGAATCCCAAATAGACATCAATTTTAGTCCTATACGTTTTAAGAAAAGGTCTCCACAAAAGTACTGGGAGTGCAGGTCCATCGTGCGCCACGTCTAGGTTATAAGAGTCCATAGTGAACACTAACTTTCCACCTGCACCATCACATCCTTCATTAGTCCACGAGGGCTAGCTTGGGAGTGATCAACAAGTTGGACAATCACTCTAAGTTTCCTAAGTTAACCTATCTCTAGGCATTCATAAAGACTAAATGGGATCACATTTATAGATGCGCCAAAGTCTATCATGGAATATTCAACAAGCTTTCCTCATAAGTAGATAGCAATGGAGAACATTTCGGGGTCGTAACATTTCATAGGCAAATTTTTGTGGTTTGAAATGGCGAATCCACCCATTTTAAAATGTACTACCTTCTTAGTTGGTCTACTTCTCTTTTTTGTGCATGCGACTTTAAGAAACTAATCATATGATGGTACACTTTCAATTAACTCTAAGATAGGGATTGTTACCATAACTATTTCGAAGATCCTTCAAATTATAGCATCATTGGTCACCACCCTTGGCCTTCCACTCAAAGCATTTGGAAATGGAGATGGAATAGTCACTTATGCCTCGGGCGGTGGATACTCCTTGGAAGGCCCTTCCTTGGCCACAATTTTATCCTCTTGCAAGTTTACCTTGTTCACCTCAAATACCCTATCGTCTTCTTGCAACACCTACTACTCGAACTCACGAAATTCTTTCCCATTTCTCAAATTAAGAGCACTCAAGTGCCATGGATTGATCCCCGGTTGGGAAGGGAGTTTTCCGGACTCCTTGGCCTCAAGGTGGCTAATCGAGGTGGCAATTTTTCGATCTTGAACTTTGAAGTTCTTGATACTTGAGAAATCCTATTGCCAAGAACTTCAATCTTGTGCCCGGTCCTCTTTGAAAAGACTTCATGTTTCTTCCCCATTTGACCAATGGCTTCTAAGATCTCTTCTCTATCCAACTTATAGATTGAAGCATCCTTGTTGGAAGGGCCTTCACCTCTCGGGTATAGTTAAGGTGGAGCTTGTCCACCCCGATATCCTTGAGGTTGATTATCTTCCCTTCACCAAAAGTTTGATGGTCTCAGTACCTTGAGTTGAACGAGTTTGTGTAGGGATCTTGCCATGCATCGCCTTGGTTCCCCCTGAGCCCTTGAGGTTGCCCCTGGCAAACCGTGGTCTATCTCTATTGATTTACTCTAAGACCTTCACTCTTGAAAATATTTTACACCTTTGGAACATGCCTTGGTTTTCTGGTCAAGGTTGAAAAACCTGCACACTTTGACTTGATGAACCTTCCCGCGTAGGAGCTCCTTCATTATAAAAGCAAGAGCTTGGACTCGCTCATCCAACTTAGGAAATTGAGGTGTTGTGCTTCATTTTGTGTGCTTTAATCATTGTATTCATCCATTTTATCTTTTTTTATTTGATGGATTGCTAGTATTTGTTGAGTTTATGTGACAGGGGGTTTAGACGGCCATGTTTGGTTTTCTTATCTAAATCCTGCTTTTTGTAGAGTTAATTAGAACTAATGGAAATCTTGTATCCACGGGCTCCTAGATAATCTATTGGATCATCTTTAGTAGGTCACCCATTGGTACTTTTTGGTTACATTCTATGTGAAAGTCGTTCATAAGGGTGGTAGAAGATATTTAGGGTTATTCGCTAAGACGGTAGAAGAGATCAAAGGTCATTGACCTCTAGAATGGTAGTAGATGAAGGCTACAAACATCAATGCGTGGTAAAAGGATATTGGAGTCAAAGATAGGAGGCAACAGAGATCAAAGCGGCCAATGAAGAAATGGGGAATCGTGGTCTGATGAGTTGTGCCAAAGTTTGAGAATGATATGAGAATAATTATTCTTGAGTACTACAAAATAGTCTATTTTGGGAATCGTGGTCTGATTTCATTGGATATTTTTTCGTGAGTACTACAAAATAGACTACTAGAACTCTAAAATCAGACTAACGGATTACTCGTAGTGAAGAAAACAAGTTCAGCCGGGCGCGGGCTGTTCATGGTTAGGCACTAACGGCCCACACCAAAGGAGTTGGCCCATGCCAATAGTTTTCAGCATGAGGCTATGGCATGGACCAGGCCAAATCTCACAGGCTACACGCACAAGTTTAAAACTTCACTCAAAATTGGTTAAGTATTGGAGCAGACCGTCCCATTAACGACAGCCCACATTGTTTCAAGTCTAAGATGCCAAGACCAGACAATGACCAGGGCTAAGGGCCATGTCATACACTATGTTTCTAAGCACACTGATGCTCCAGTGGATGGCCCGTGCCAAGACCCCTGTCCCGCAAATCAGAAGTTCTAAATCTAGCACCCTAACGGTGGCCCGCATTACAGGCCACGGTCCAGACCAGATGATGCAACGTAGGCAGCCAGATCCAGCGTCATATACCAAATAAACAGGCACGGCTCATGCCAGATCCTGTAGCCCATGACAAGTACTTGGCACGCACTGCACCATTTGCGAGGGCCCAAGACAACAACGGCGGAACTAGGGTACTATCATTTTTGGCCTATTTTGGGCGTATTTTCAGGCCCCGTCCCCTTCTCCCACCAATATAGCCTTATTCAACTAGGTTAAAGGAGTAGATAGTTTTATTTTTTCCTTTTATTTTTTCTTGATGCGGAATTCAAATATATATTTTAATTCCATATTTATGGAATAGTTTCTGTAGCTTGGGGATAAATTGTAGGTGCATGTTTTAATATTTTTTTTGAGATTCTATATTTCATCCTAAGTTTGTGTTGATGATATTATCTTGAATATTTGAAATGCATAAGTAGTACACCACATGAGCATACACTTTGGGCTATATTCATGTCTGGTGCAAATATTGATGCCCCATTGGGAAGAGAAACCTCGATGTTAGAATAGGTAAGAGAGTACATTGCATCTTTGTGGGTGTGTGCATGGGAGAACTGAGTATTGCTCTGACTTATTTGCATTGCACCAGTCTTAGCTGATTACGTCAAGTAGTCCACGAGGTTACATGTAGAGATACTAGAAAAGTAGCAATCTAGGGTTGTAAGAAGCCCTAGTATTATAGATAAGGTGAAAATGACCCCTTGACCTAACTGATAGGACTAGAGGGAAGTAGTGCATTCATGGTGGAAGCCTAGGATGTAATCGCATGGGGGAGAACTAGACCTACAACAATGGTCAGACCTTGTTGTACTCTTTTAATTATGATGGCACTGACGTGATAGGTATGAGGAGATGACCCACCCCAGACCCAATCGTCATTAAAAATACGAGCCGAGGGACTTAGTGGTCAAACATAAGAGATTTATAATTCTGCACCCGTTCTTACTGCTAAGCTACCAAGGGATAGTAAGAGGTAAGCCCTGGATTTGTCTACAAGGATTCTAGGGCTCAAGCACTAGTCAGAAACTCTACCCCGTGTGGGTCATCAATCTGCACGAGTGAAAGGAATGACTAGTAATGTAAACATACAATTAGGGGGGGGGGATATTTTTCATCTAACAATTAGTAAACATGCAATTGACAAACTAGCTCTCGGGGACTAGTAAAGGATATGATGGTGCGAGTTGGCATATTGGTTTTTCAGGTTGACTTTTATTTTCTAGACAGAATGAACAATGGAAGTGCACCCCGCAATACTTTTGGGGAGACCTTTTCTTAAAATGTCTAGGACTAAAATTGATGTCCATTTGGGAACCATGACTCTAGAAGATGACGTGGACAAGGTGGAATTTGATATCTATAAATCTAGGCATAATTCAACATATTTTTCTTTTATGTGCAAAATGTGTAACCCCATGTGATGAGCATGAATTCCATGCAACCTCTTGTGTTACCAATGAGCATGAATACTTAGATGAGCCTCGTGTTGAAAATATTGCATGATGCTATTGATAGTATGTCTGTGCTAGATGTTTTTTCCATGATAACTAACTTGTAGCGGGAAAGGAAGAATGGTAAGGGTTTAAAACCTCCTTGACCTCTTCCATTTTAGCAAGACATGGAGATTCATTTCTATAACTGATAATGGGTCTGAATGTAAGGATGCTCATTGCAAAGACCTCTCCACAACGATGTCATCGTGGGTGGAGTTACTGATGGCGATTTTGGACACTCACAGGTAGGTGTTTTTAACAAGATTGCATGAAAAGAAATAATTCGTGAGGACAAAAATAAATATAAGGTTGATGTGCTTCATTTTGTATGCATTCACGTTGCATTCGGCATAGTTTTTATCTTGTTTTATTTGGTGGATTGCTAATATTATTTGAGTTTATGAGACTGGGGGTTTTGATGGAAATGTTTGGGTTTCTTATCGAAATCCCACATTTTGTAGACTTAATTAGTACTAATAGACATCTTGTATCTATGGGCTCCTAGAACTTCCATGTGATAATCTTTAGTAGGTAGCCTGTGGGTACTTTATGGTTACATTCTATGTGAAGGCTGCTCGTAAGGGTGGTAGAAGTTATTGACGGCCGTTTGCAAGGACGTTAGAGGAGATCGAAGGCCATTCACCTCTAGAATGATAATAGATGAAGGCCATGAACATCAAATCGTGGTAGTTGAAGGATGGATCCAATAATAGGCGACATTGGAGTTCAAAATAGTAAAGGGAGAAACGGTGAATCGTGGTCCAATGATTTGCGCCAAAGTCTGAGAAAGATCCAAGAATATTTATACTTCAAGGCTAATTCCAGTGGATTTTTCTTCTTGAGCACTTTAAAAGAGACCACTAAAACTCTCAAATCAGACTAACGGTTCACGTATAGTGAAGGAAACAAGTCCAACCGGCCAAGGTACCACGGGTCAGTGCGGACCGCTCATAGATGGCACCAACAGTATGCACCAGACACCTCGGCCCATGCTAAAATAACTTGGCAC
Source organism: Rubia yunnanensis (assembly GCA_037428765.1). Classification (NCBI taxonomy): domain Eukaryota; kingdom Viridiplantae; phylum Streptophyta; class Magnoliopsida; order Gentianales; family Rubiaceae; genus Rubia; species Rubia yunnanensis. Next base: position 24,015,230 of record CM075066.1, read on the forward strand.
GAAGCGACAGTTCGTGCCAAATAATTCGACACGAGGGCATGGCTTGGCCCGAACCAAATGTCATGGGCTTCAAGCACAAGTCTCAACTCCATTCAAAACCAGCTAAGTTTGGGCACAGACCATCCCATTTTCGATGGCCCATGCCATTCTAAGTCTAAGATGCCTTCCGATGGCCTGCGCTAAAGGTTGCACTCTGTGCCAAGTTTCTGTGCAATCTAATGCTCCTTATTCCGACCTGTGCCAAGACTCACGTCATGTGGATCAGAAGTTCCAAATCAAGAACGTTGATGGTGGCCCATGTAAAAGGCTAATGTACACTCCAAATGACTCAACATAGCCCGCGCCAGATCCAGTGTCCTACGCAGGATGATGCTTCACTTCCCGCATCATTGTGTTGATGGAACTTGAGTTGTTTGATGTGCTACCATGCTTGGATGCTATGCTTCTCATGTGTTGGATGATTTGGGAGGATATGAATCTTGATTGCTTAGTCTTATTAATAGGTTTGTGATGACTTGCATGAGATTGTTTCTCAATGAGGATGTTCTTGTTTAAATAGCCTCCATTCTTGGATTATTATGTATTGAATTTTCAGGCAATTTAGGAAGGATATCCTTGTTAAATGATAATGTGAATCATGCCTTGTTTGAGATCACTTTACGACTCTTTGCCTTATTTTCTTATGATGCCTCAAAAAAGGAATGCATTGAAGAAAGGAAATTCCTCACGGGGTGAGAAGAGGAAGAAACCGGTCAAGGGTGCAAACCATGAGCTGGTGACTCCCATTCTTTGCAATGCAGAATTTGTGACCGAAGAGTTTGTGGGATTGACCAACATCTCCGTGACTGCAGCTCAGAGGTGGAGGCATTTGAGAGAGCCAGATATGAGTATATTAGAGACCGACTTTGCATAGAAGAACACGCTGGAGGCTCTGGGCTTACTTGAGCTCGTGTCTTATCTATTGGGCTGGGTAGGTTTAGAGGGTTTCCTAGAGAAACACTCTAAGACCTACATCAAGTGGACCCTAGAGTTCCTCGCTATTTTTTGGTCGGTCACGAACAAGAATGGACACAAGGTAATCAAACTCAATCTTGATGATAAGGAGTATCAGATGATACACTGAGAGATAGCCCGCACCTTCAAATGGAAGTATGGTAAAGAGATCCCTGGACACACCCTCAAGAGATTTCTTTTTCTCTCGGGAGCTTTCGGAGGTAGGTTGCAAGAACTAATTATAAGAATTAGTGCAAGAGCACTACCTTGGTTCATTGGGCATTTTTTTACGTTCACTGGTTACTGGTAATAGGATTTTTCTGCCACGATGAGCTAGCGCAATGCCCATGTTAAGATGTTCATTACCTCTGGGAAATGAATCCTGAGGGTAATTTCTACCTGAACCTGGTAGGGAACTTTGTACATGAGTGTATAACAATAGGGGAAAGAAAGAATGGTAAGATATCTATATGGCATGGTAGGTCTACGGGCACAATACTTAGGGCATCTGATCACACAGAGAGCGTTAGGTAACTTGGGATGATCGAATACAATGTATAATATTGAGAAGATAGCCAGGGCATACATAGTGGGACCTACGACATCATAGGATTGGTATATATGGCTTTATGGTGGGGCGAGCACTTGTAGCTTTATGGTACTTCCTCAGTAAGAGCGGACCGGTATAAACCATGACACATGTTTAGATAACCTATTTATTGAGCCGGACATGCACTTTGAGAGAGATTTCTGCAAAGTAGTAGCCACCCCAGAGATAGACGTTGAGGAATCCTAGGGTGAGGCCTCTTTGAGAGCACCTCTTAGCCACTCTCGCCTATCCAAAGACACCATTGACCTACTGCACGCACTTGGGGATAATCTTTCGAGCTCTACCCAAGTGTTGCAAGAGGTTGTCCAAGGGATTGGAGCTGTGAGGTCACAGATGGAGGAACTAAGCATGAGGATGGATTGCATCGAGCCGCGATTCAAGCAATAGGATACATTGAGAGGAGCGGCACTAGGCACGATGAGGAGAAAGGCCCTTCGGGGCCGCGAGAGTAAGTGTCACTATTTCTCTGAAACTCGCTTATGTTCTTATATAGTTTTGTTGCATTGGGGACAATGCATCGGTTAAGTGTGGAAAGGGAGTAGTGAGCACATGGAGAGTCTTTTTTCTTGGATTTCCTTTGTACAATTTTGTTTTTTCCCTTGGTAATTTTTCTTGATTTTTTGGTGATTTCGGATTTTGAGTTTTGTGGGATGTTTTTGGATGTATACTTGCTTGAATGACTAGCTATGTAGGGTTCCTAGTTTTCATTGGGTTGGTTGTTTTAGGACATTGGTGGTGTGACTTTTGTTTTGATCTTATCTTTTGTAGTATGAAAGCCTACCTTTGAAAAAAAAAATTCTACACCAAAAATAATTGAAAATTTGAAAAAATGAAAAAAAATATAAAAACCCAGGCAAGTTGGAAACCCGAAAGGGCGACTTAGGTAACATTGGGAAAAATCCAGATAGGTATAAAGACTTAGGAAAAAGTGAGAGGCTAGGCTCAGCTAAACTTACGAGCGTAGCAAAAAAAATGAGAGGGTGTGTGGAAAAAGGTGATAAGTGAGTACCTTTTGTGTGTTAAAGCTAGTACGAAAATCGGAAAGGGCTGCTAGGAAAATGAGAGAAATTGAGAGAAAACAAAAAACTAGATTGACAATATATTTGCTTCCTTGGTTGTAACTAGGTCAAGAATCACGAGTAATCCCTATTTCACAACCAAATTGATGACTCTTGCATTTCCTTGGTGGATTGTTTCTGGGAGACGACTCTTTGATTGATTTTGGGGATCATTTTGGCCTACCTTTTTCCACATTTTACTTTTGGGTGAATAGGGTACTTTAGGATCTCCGAGAAGCGTCAAAGTTGTGAGTATTTTCACTTCTTTAGGGAACTAGGGTAGCTTGGGAATATGTTGAATGCATTAGCTAACTCTTACATGAATGCTACATGCCGCTTAAGCCTTTTCTTGTTTTTATTTTCTTGATGACGAGTAAAAATTTAAGTGTGGGGAGTCTGATGTGCACCATTATGCATGCGTGAACCAATGTGTTCAGCATAATAATTGGTTATTTATATATGGTAGAATACAAGTATTAGTAGAGTTTACATGACAAGGGGTTTAGATGACCATGCTTGTTTTCTTATCGAATCCAGTGTTTTGTAGACTTAATTAGTACTAATGGACATCTTGTATCCATGGGCTCCTACATCTTCCTTTATGATAATCTTTAGTAGGTCGCTCGTGGATACTTTTTGTTACATTCTATGTGAAGGCCGTTTCACAATGGTGGTAGAAGATATTAAAGGGCATTCTTAAGGACGGTGGTAGATATCAAAGGCCATTCACACTATAATGGTAGTATAGAAAGGCCACATACATAAAATTGTAGTAGAAGAATATTGGAGCCAAAGAAAGGCAGCAATGGAGTTCAAGGAGGCCAAAAAAGAAACGAAGTAGTCCGAGAGAGTGTGCCAACTTCTGGGAATGTTCCAAGAAGAATCGGCTTTCTTAGTTGGCTCCATTGGATTTGTCTCCTCGAAACCATAAAATAGACTACAAGAACACTGAAAATGGACTCACAGTTCACCCTTAGCAAAGGAAAGAAGTTCAGCAAGCCGAAGTACAAACTGGTCGGTGCAGACCATTCATGAATAACACCAACGACCCACACCAGATGATGCATTATGTGCTAAGAGATTTATGTGGACCATGCCAAACACGACGGGCCATGCGCGTGACTTCCAAGTTTCACTCAAAATCGGCTAAGTATGGCCCGGACCATCCCATTTTCAATGGCCCGTGTTGTTCCAGGTTCAAAATGTCAAGACCGGCCGGTGGGATGTGAAAACTCAAGTGGCCCATGCCAAGTTACTGAGAAAAACAAGGTTTTTTATGATGGTTTGTGCCAAATGTCATGTCCCGTAGATTATAAGTGCAAAAACGATGACTCTGATGGTGGCTTGTGCCAAATAATGCAGACCTTACAAATACGACCCACAGAGGGTGACACTGACTGCGCCAAGGGAAATGTATAGACTGCACAAGATCAGGAGGCCTGCACCTTAGAGTAGGAACAGAATGCGCCAGATCTGGCGACCCGCCTCAGCACGAACATAGTAAATAGTGTAGACCGCACCATCTGCGACCATCTGCGCCATGCGGCGGCCGAACTAGGGTTTACATGAGTTTTGCCTATTTTGGGCACATTTTTAGGCACAATCCTCTACTACTATAAATATAGCCTCAGTCTACTAGGTCTAGAGAGAAAAGTCATTTTAGACCATATTTTCCTTCTACTCTTCGTTTTTGCAAGAGCATTTTGGAGAGAAACATCCTCTCTTGTTTTTTTCTTTCATTTTTATTTTAATCTAAACCTAGGATGTGGAATTCAATTCTCTATTTGTATTCCATGTCTAGGGATTAGTTTCTATAGCTTAGGGATAAATTGTATTCATGTGTTGATTAATGTTTTGTGAGATTCTTATTTCATCCTAATATTTGTGCTTGTGATATTATTATTAATTATTCTTAATGTAAGAATTGAATGAATAGTAAACTCCATATAAGCATACACTCTAGTCCATATTCATGTTGGTGCAAATATTGATGCCCACTTGGAAAGAGAAACCTCAGATGTGTTAATGGGTAATGGGGTAAGTGTCTGTGTGGGTGTGTGCACAGGGGATGCGAATAATACCCTGATCATTTTCCATCACACATGTCTTAGCTAATTACATAAAGTAATCTAATTTGTTGCAGGTAGAGAGAGTGAAACGTAGCAAGCTAGGGTTGTAAGAGGCCCTAGTGTCATAGATAAGCTGCCTACAACCCTTTGCCTCATTCATAAACCTAGGGAGTAAAGAATTTATTGCAGAATGCCCGAGACGTAATCGCACGGGGGAGAAACAGATCTACAACAATTGTCAGACCTTGTTGTACTTCCGTAATTATGAAGGCATAACCAATGGAGGGTTGTGTGCGCACACAACGTGACAAGTATAGGGAAGTGTATGCCATTGACCACACCCCATGTAAGGAGAACTATATTAGGTTTGTCTAAATCTTGCATGTGAATGAGTCAAGGATCGAAGCATTAAATCAACCATGTTACACAATCATTCCCCAAGTGTTTAGCTATATAGATTATTTTCTTTTTACTTTCATATTTGTCATTGCTAATTGAAAAAAAAACCCCATTTTTTACTATACTATCTATTACTAGTAACTCATCCATATTGACGACCAAGACGATGTTGTGTTTAATTTATTCTCAGGCCCTAGCCTCTCTGTGGACATACCCATTGCTAAGCGCTAACTACCCTATCGGTAGCATAGTAGTGAGTTGGGTGTAGAACTAAAATTTTTATCTTTGAAATGTTGTCTTCTGCTCGGTTAATTAGCTACAATTAATGACCCCGAGTGGAGGCGGGTCATTAAAAATTCCATGGAGTCAAACTACTTCTTTCAGAAATAAATCCGCAACATGCTTTGCATCACCTGTCTCCCTATAAGGAATAAAGTGTTCCATCTTTGAAATCGATCAACAACTACAAAAATATAATCATTACTTGATTGATATCGTGGTAAACCAAGGAAAAACCATGGAGATATCAACCCAAGGATATGTAGGAACACATAAGGGTGTGTATAACCCGCCTCCACTCAGTGTTGTTAAATTTATGTTATAGCTAACCCGAGCGAAGGAATTCCAATAGTAAACAATCTCAAAATAGGGAATGCAAAAGGGGTGGTGTTAAATTTATATTTATACTTCTGCACCTAACTCACTATTAAGCTACCTATTGGGTAGTTAGTGGTGAGTCCGAGTTATTCCATAGAGATGCTAGAGTCTAATAGTAAAATAAACAAAACTATGTATACGTTGTCAATCCATCTGTGTGCTAGGAATAGATAATAAAATGAGGGGGTTTTGGGTTTTTCAATTATCAACTAAGAACATAAAAGATAAAATAAGATTTAACTATATTAATATACACTTGGGGGTATTTGCATAACATGATTGATAAATGGCTTCTATCCTCGATTCATTATCATAAAGACATATGAACCTATCTTATGCTTATGTCACATATTGTGAATATAACAAGGTATTTCCCCTCGTTTGTCACGCGTGGTACTTACCACAATGCCCATATGTCGCTGTCTCCGTAATTAGGGAATGCGCTCTAGTCCAGTGAGGCTGCAGACCATTCCCCACCACTTCAGTCCCAATATTAATGCGCCCCCGCTTCAAGGAATGCAAAGCCCACCTGGAAGGGATATGCCTCGCGTAGGTTACAACCATTAAATATGTAATGAAGTGCATTACATCCTAGACAATCCACTGTGGATCTCGATCCCTAGGCCTATGAAAAGGCAAAGGAAAAAACACCTTGTGATGACATTAGAGTCGGCACAACCCTAGTTGCTACAAACAAACACGCTAATCTACTAGGGGTAAGCCATGGAATTCTCTCTGTCGGGATTTTCCGAATCGACCGCCAACATGTGATTTCTCACAAAACTAGCCAATTAGAATCATGGTATAACACATATAAGGACTTGCTCTGAAAGTACATGAATGCACTCATGTCCCAGGTGTTCTTTACCTACTCTACAATTCTAAGCACAATTTTATACTATCACGCATGCATGAGTGCATCATCATAATGACATAGCATAAATCATAATTCATAGAAAATACAAGTTCAAGCACAAGTATTCATAAGACAATAAGATAGGGAAATTTAAATCTCAAAAAGCCAAGTTCAAATCATGAATACAAATAACCCCAAGCTAATAATCAACTCCCTAAACATGGAATTATAGTATTTCATTAAATTCCACAATTTAGGGCAAAAGAAAAATGTAAAGGGAAAAGAGACAGAACCTAGAGAGAAGAGAGAGTGTTTCTCTCTCTAAGCTACTCTTCAAATCCACAAAATAAACTAATAAAATTATCCAAAGCTCCAAACCCTAGTAGACTAAGGCTATATTTATAGAGAAGGAGATTGGGCCTAAGAAAAGGCTCAAAATAGGCCAAAACCCTAGCATTCGTTGCCTGACAAGAGGCACCACGGATGGCGCAGCTCGTGCCACTGACGTGACCTCGTGCTGGCGCAGTCCGTTAGATATGGAACAAGCCATTTGACTTGTGCTGGCACGGTCCGTGTCATCTGGCGTGGGCCATCATCAACTGGATCCTTATTTTCCTAAGTTTCTTTGCACGAGACGCTTCATTCTCCACACCCCATAGACTTGTCTTGACATTTTCTACTTGGAACGATGCATGCCGTGTGAAACGGAGCAGTCCACCCCTATACTTAGAAAACTTTGTTATGAAACGGATCGTGGTGAATTGATCAATTGCCCTTACATTAGCCTTCACCTTGTGTGTTGTAAGTGGTAAACACTTAGTGAGCGACCTTACTAAACAAAAAGAGGGGGGCTATTTTTATACTAACCATTTTGTTTAGCAGATTAGCGGAGATGGTGAACAATAATCCATGAGTCCCGCCTTTTGTTTGCAATCATAACAATTTACCGTTGACAAATATTTCTGATAGCAGAAGTGGTAAACAACCACAAGATGAGGCTCCAAACAGTTGGGAGAGACATTGATTCAAGCCTAATGAACCCACTAATCTAGATCGGTTTGCTGTCGTAATAAATGCCCTTATGAGTGAGGTGCAAAGATTGGCGATAAAATTTGACCGCATAGTGCAGCCTACGCCCCCATCATCAGCCATGATGGATGAATATTAGAGATTTTTCCATGAATTCCATGGTAATGGTAGTTCAAATGAAGATTCTGATGATGGTTCAAAAAAGCGATTAAACTGAGGGTCTTCTAGAAGGTGTCTCCACAACAAACATCATTCCTAAAGGAGAACGAAGGCCATCTCAGGTTCAAGTTTGAGTTCAAACTATGCTCGAGATATGACATCCCTTGATTTGATAGTCAACACAATCCGATGAAGTTTCTTGATTAGGAGTGACAGATTGAGAATCTGTTTGATCTCAACAATTATTTTAAGAAAGAAAAATTCAAGGTGGCACAGTATTTTTTCACACATTATGCGGTTGAATGGTGAAGAATCAAAGAGAATCAAGCCAAATTACAGGGAAGAAACCCATCTCAACCTGGGAGATATTGATATCCGAGCTTTGCCATTTTCATGTCTTGCAAACATACTTGATGGGAAAAAAATATTTTCTAACCAATATGAAGCATGGAAATTAGGCAGTTGATGAATGCTGGAAAAATCTTGAGTTGACCATGAGAAGGGTAGGGTGAAAGAAGATGATGCATTCGTAAAAAAATGATTCACTGAAGGCTTGCGTGAGAATCTCCAAATGTCACTCATGCTTCAATATCACATATCAATGGGGGATTTATTGGTGAACGCAAGGTTGGTTAAGAATACCTTACAACAAGGAAAGCACCAGTTTGCATTTTCCATTCAGAAATTAGTGTTTGACCCCGGAAACCCTAGTTCCAGCCATGGCATAGGGACAATCATAGACATCCTTGGTTTAATGCAGTCTTATTTGAATCCGACTTATAATCCTAATAATAGAAGAACAACACCATCAAACCAACAGTCTTTGAAAAATCCATGTAAGTCCACTGCTTCTTTGTCAAATTCAGTTTCTGTTAACAATAGATATGAATCTCCTTGTGAAAACTCTAGACTGTGGAACTTTAGATCTTTATCTAAATGTGGGATTTTGCAAACCTTGGTATAGACGCATGAATTGATCAAAATTAAGCCTTCAGATCTTGAACAACTAGAAATTTATGAAACTAACTAGCCCACGGGATTAGTTCGAATCGAAGGTACTGATACTTAATTAACCCACGGGATTAAGAAACAATTACAAATGCTTGCAAGCAAAGAGTAGTAACTCTAAAATTGATATATTTGATTGATAAATGTGTGTTTAAAAATATTATCCAACCCCTCTATTTATAGGTTGAAATTTCGGCCAGAAATCCTAATCTGAAATAGAATCTGTATCAACTTATGGCAACTTTAAGAAGCTAAAATCACATCTAACTAAAATACCTAAAATAAGAAGACTATGGCAGAATCCTTCTGAGACACACCATGGATATATATTACCTTCTCTAACATTACCTAATCTAATTCTGATCAGAATAAAAATGAATATTTTGAAAACCCTAATGGACTGGTTCAAAAATAAGCCCTTCAAAGCCCACATGACTGAACTTAATCTCTAAAATTCAAAATGAAATAATGTTTCATTAGTTTACAATGATCACACTACCTCATTAAAAACCCAGTGGGAGAAAAAATATAATGTTATTCATGATGTGTTCTGTTCCTCAACACTCTTGAAAAATTAATCCAAGATATCCAGGATGACTTCTCCTTCAATTCTCTATCATGAAGTTGATCCATCTAATCATTCATAGCAGCATCTCCAAGCTTCATTCTTTCCCTAATCATAGGACCTCCCATGTAACTTAGAGGATCCTGAACATATCCTTTGAATGTCTGATCAAGCTTTGGCATATCATCATCTATAGTGCTAGTAGTCATGGAATTTCTATCATTCCCTGCAAGGTTGGAAGGTTTCTCCCTTGAAACTGAATCATCTTCATAGGTGAATGGAGAATAATAAGCAACGTTGAATGTAGTACTAACACCATATTCAAAAGGTAAAACAATCTTGTAAGAATTGTCTTTCACACATTCCAGCACGTTAAAAGGACCATCACCACATGGACTTAACTTATATTTCCAAGCATTTGGAAACCTCTCTTTTCGCAGATGCACCCAGACCAAATCTCCCTCCTGGAATAGCAAAACCATGTCCACCATGTTAAATCTTCTCCTTGCAAAACAGATCCTGGAAGCAATTTTGGGGAAGAGACTACGACGATCAAGTTAGTTCTTCCTCTAGAGAATTGGAACTCCTCAGTATAGTGACACTTACCTTCTTCAATGTTGATGTTAGTGTATTTATATGAGTCTACTATTGTGGATCCGTATTTCTCTCATCTCAAAACTTGGGTTGTACCACAATGCCTGTAACTCTTTTTTGTGGCTAAACTCCTCCATCGTGTCTTGATTGTGTTTCCACTTTTATCGGTTTGTAATCGCCTGCTACCGACAAGGCTATGATTTTCCCGGTTCGTTAACCTTACCTATGTTTGTTGACCCACCTTCACTCGGGGTCGTTAATTGTAGCTAATTAAATTGAGCAGAGGACGGCGAATCTAAGATAAAATTTATAATTCTGCACCCAACTCCCTACTCTGCTACCAAAAGGGTAGTTAGCAGTAAGCCCGAGGTATGTCCACAGGGATGCTAGGGCCTAAGAATCAGTAAAACACAACCTCTTCTGGGTTATCAATCTGTATGATTTGCTAGGAATAGATAGTATAGTAAAACATGGGGGGTTTGGTTTTTCAATTAGCAACTACAAAACATGAAAGTAAAAATCAAATAATATTTATAAATAAACACTTGGGGAATAATTGCGTAACATAGTTAATTTAATGCTTTGATCCTCGATTCATTTACATGTAATATTTTCATAAACCTAAGATAGTGCTCATAACACATGGTGTTGTCGATGGCATAAACCTCCCTGTACCTTTCATGTCGGATGTGCTCGCAACCCTCCATCGACACCGCCTTCTTAATTAGGGGAGTACAACAAGGTCGAACCATTGTTGAAGATCTGTTTCTCCCCCGTGCAATTACGTCCTGGGCATTCCACCACGAATGCTCTACCCCCTAGGCCTATGAATGAGGCAAAGGGTCGTATGCAGCTTACCTATGCCACTAGGGCCTCTTACAACCCTAACTTGCTACTTTTCACTATCTCTACCCGCAACCTATCAGATTACTTTACATAATTAGATAAGACTTGTGTGATCGAAAATAAAAAGAGTATTTCTCGCATCCCTCGTGCACACACCCAGGCAGACACGTACCCCATTACCCATTAACACATCTGAGGCTCTTCCAAAATGGGCATCAATATTTGCACCAACATGGATATGGACTAGAGTGGGTGCTTATATGGAGTGTATTATTCATGAAATTCTAACATTCAAGAACAAGTCACAATAATATCACAAGCACAAATATTAGGATGAATTATTAGTCTCACAAAACATTAATTAACACATGAATACGATTTATCCCCAAGCTATAGAAACTACTCCATAGACATGGAATTCAAATATATAATCAAATTCCATATCCTATGATCAAAAAAATAAAATGGAAAGAAGCAAAGAAGATAGAATGTTTCTCTCCAAAATGCTCTCCCAAAAGACAAGAGTAGAATGAAAATATGATCTAAACTGACTTTTCTTTCTAACCCTAGTAGACTAAGGCTAAATTTGTTGTAGTAGGGTATTGAGCCTAAAATTAGGCCAAAAATAGGCAAAAATTGTGTAAACCCTAGTTCACCCACCAACAGGCGCGATCCGTCGTGGATGGCGTGGTTCACACCGTGTAATACTTTCGTGCTGACGTGGGCCGCCAGATCTGGCACGATCCGTGCTTTCTCTATGGCACGGGAGGTCTTCTCTGGCATGGTCAATGCATCTCCCTTGGTGCGGTCCATGTCACCCCCTGCAGGTTGTGTTCGTGTAGTCCACATTGTTTGGTGCGGGCCACCATCAGAGTCATCATTTTTGCACTTCTGATCCATGGGATGTGACATTTTGCACCGACCATCATTAGAAAACTCATTTTTCTTTATAACTATGCATGGGCCACTTTATTCTTCACATCCCACCAGATGGTCATGAAAATTTTCACTTGGAACGACGGAGGCCGTAAAAATGGAACGGTCCGCACCCACAGTCAGCCAATTTTGAGTTAAACTTTGACGTCATGTGCGTGGCCTGTTGCATTTGGCGTGGTTCACGCAAAATCCTTGGAACAGACCACGTCATCTGGTGCGGGCTATTGGTGCCATTAATGAACGGTCTGCGGTGACCCATTTGTACTTTGGGTAGCTGAACTTCTTTCCTTCACTTCTGGTGAACCGTGAGGGCCCATTTGGAGAGTCTCAAAGTCAATTTTATGGTTCTCAAGAAGAAAAATCCAATGGAACCAGCCTTGAAGGTTGATTCTTCTTGGATCATTCCTAAAAGTTGGCACAACTCTCTCAGACCATGATTATCCATTTTTTCACTAGCAACCTTGAACTCCAATGCCGCCTATCTTTTGCTCCAATCTCGTTTTACCACGATTTGATTTTTGTGGCTGTTGTCTTCTATCATTCTAGTGTGAACGGCCTTCAATATTTTTTGCCGCCCTTGTTAATACCCTTCACGTAGAATGTAACCAAAAGTATCCACGAGCAACCTACTAAAGATGATCACAAAGGAAGACATAGGAGCCCATGGATACAAGATGTCAATTAGTACTAATTATGTCTAAAATTTTGGGATTTAGATAAGAAAACCAAACATGTCAATCGAAACCCCTTGTCATGTAAACTCAGCTATTACTAGCAAATAACCATACAAAACAAACCAATTATTATGCCAAATGCATTGCTTAACGCATGCATAATGGTGCACATCAGACTCCCCACACTTAAACCTTTACTCATCCTCAAGTAAATAAAAACAAGAAAAGGCTTAAGCGGCGTGTAGCATGCAAGTATAAGTTAGTCAATCCAATCAACTTATTCCCAAGCTACCCTTGTTCCCCCAAAGATGTGATAATCCTCACAACTCTCACACTCCCCAAAGATCCTAAAGTAACCTATTCACCCAAAAGTAAAATGTGGAAAAAGGTTAGCCAAAATGATAAGTGTCAAGCTAGCTTACTTTTCCCAAAATGATCCCCAAAAGAAATCAAAGGGTTATCTCCCAAAAACAATCCACCAAGGAAATCCAAGATTCATTGACTTGTTTGTAACACAGGTATAACTCGTGATTCTTGACCTAGTTACAACAAAGGAAGCAAATGTATCGTCAATCTAGTTTTTTGCTTTCTCTTAATTTCACTCACTTTTCCTAGACCCCCTTTCGGGTTTCCATCCTAGCTTTAACATACAAATGGTACTCACTACTCACCTTTTTCCACACGGCCTCTCATTTTTTCCTAGCCTTGTAAGCCTAGCAGGCCTAGCCTCTCATTTTTGCCTAGGTCTTTTGACCTATCCAGGCTTTTCCCATTGTTACCCAAGTTTCTCTTTTGGCTCTAATAGATGCTTGTTCGGGTCTTCCCCTGCCATACTATGAAAGGTAGGAAGACAGTGGATCATTCCACACTTAAGCTCACATCTCACATGTGGTGGTAATGGGGGAAATGTAATGCATAGTGGCTGATTTTCCAGATTATGGGCCATAAGCTCCCTTAACGTTTGGTTATCTTTCTCCATTCTTTGTAGTTCTTCTACAAACACAACTTGCCTTGATTATAATTCTGCCCTAGTTCTTCGCTTCCTTCTCTTCCAAACATCTGTGTTCTCAGTCGGGTAGTGTAGAACGCATAAGTTTGTGGTATGTGTGTGTACCATAAACTTGTGCTAACAATACCCTTCTGAATACAACACTAGAAAATAGATCAAAAGGTAACAAAACAACTATCACAATAGTTCGACACACAAATTATAAAAACAAAACTAAAACAAAAGAAAATACTAACTACTCTACTAACAAGTCATACTAATTGACACTTAAGCTGAGCAGCATCCCCGGTAACGGTGCCAAGATTTGACCTGCCTCCAAATAAAGTCGTCAATTTTAGCAAATTAAACCTAAGCAGAGGCAACCATGGTGAAAGGGGTTTCTTTTTAAATTTATATTTCTACACCCAATCTCACTACTACGCTACCTAAACGGTAGTTAGCGGTAAGCCGTGGTATGTACCCATAAGTGATAGGGCTTAAGAATCAGCTAAACCATAACCTCGTACGGATTGCAATCCGTACAAGTGATTGGAATAGTTAGTAAAGCAAACAAACGGGGGTTGGATTTTTCAATTGACAACTACAAAACGTAAAAGTGAAAAAGAAATTAATCTATAAAGCTAAACTCTTGAGGAGTTATTCCGCAACATTTTTAATTTGATGTTTTGATCCTTGATTCATTCACATAGAAACTTAGAAAAAAATAATAGAGTGATCATAACACGTGGTGTGGCCGACATCATACACTTCCCCGTACCTGTCATGTTGGGTACGCTCGCAACCCTCCATCGACACCGCCATCGTAATTATGGGAGTGCAACAAGGTCCAACCATTGTTGTAAATTTGTTTCTCCCTGGTGCGATTACATCCCGGGCATCCACCATGAATGCTCTACTTCCCAATTGCCTATTGAGTTAGGCCTAGGGGTCGATGACACCTTATCTATGCAACTAGGACCTCTCACAACCATAGCTTGCTACTTTTCACTATCTCTACATGTAACCTCTTTGACTACTTTACGTAATCAGCTAAGACTAGTGCAATGGAAAATAATTTAGAGTATGAAATGGGTCTTCCGTGCACACACCCACGTAGCCCCATTCCTCATAACCCATTCAAACATCCAGGTTTCTCTTCTTAAGGGGGGCATCAATATTTTCACCAACATGAATATAGACTAAATTGTGTGCTTATATGGAGTGTACTATTCATGCAATTCAAACATTCAAGAAAAAGTCACAATAATATCATGAATAAAAAATTAGGATGAACTATTGAATCTTACAAAACATAAAATACCATGTGCATACAATTATTCCCAAGCTATGAAAACTAGTCCCTAAATATGGAATTCAAATATAGATTTGAATTCTAAATCCTACAATTAATCTAAAATAAAAGGAATTAAAAGAAAATGAGAGAGTTTCTCTCTCTCCAGAGTTGCTCTCCTACTACCAAATGAACTAAAAATGAATCTAACTAACTTAAACTAGTATACTAAGGATATATTTATAATAAAGAGGGGATTGGGCCTAAAAATTTCCCCAAGATAGGCCAAAAATGTCTAAAACTCTAGGTTAGCCACTGCCTAGCATGTGCCATTGCGGATGGCGCAGTCTGTACTATGTACTTGTCCTTGCTGGAACGGGCTGCTTTATCAAGCGCGCATCATGTCATGTTCTCTGGTGTGGGGCACAATGTCTGGCATAGGCCACTGTTTCTATTATTGTGGGTTGCCAGAGTTGGCGTGGTTTGTGTCAACACCTTTGGCACAGATCGTGGCCTTTGGCGTGGGCCATCGTTTAGAAGCCTCGTTTTAAACTTTTGATCATGCCGGATGCTGACCTTGGCACAAACCATCGTTTGGAAGCTTCCTTTGCTCATAAACTGGGCACGGGATGCTGGATTCACAACACCCACTAGCTTGTCTCAACGTTTTGGACTTTGAACGATGCTGGCCATCGTAAATGGGACCATCCGGGACCATACTTAGTCAATTTTGAGTGAGGATTAAAACTAGTGCGCATGACCCATGGTGTTTGATGTAGTCCACATCATTGCCTCAAGCTGAACTCTGTTGGCATGGGCCAACTCATTTGGCATGGGCTGTTGGCATGGTACCTTAGCCAGCTGAACTCATTTCCTTCGCTAAGGATGAACAGTTAGTTCAATTTGAGAGTTTTAGTAGACAATTTTATAGTGCTCGATAAGAAAAATCCAATGGAATTACTCTAGAAGGATATTTCTTCTTGTATCATTCTCTGACTTTGGCGCCACGCATTGGACCTCGATTCCTCATTTCCTCGTTGGCCGCTTTGAACTCCATCGCCACCTATCTTCGACTCCAATCTCTTCTAACACACTTTACTGTTTGTGGCCTTTGTCTACTACTATTCTAGATGTGAAAGTCCTTTGATCTCTTCTATCGTCCTTGCGAACGGCCTTCAATTTTTTCTACCGCCCTAACGAACGGCCTTCACATAGAATGTAACCAAAAAGTACCCACGGGCGACCCACTAAAGATGATCATTAGAAAGATCTAGGAGCCCATGAATACAAGATTTCCATTAGTACCAATTAAGTCTGCAAAATGCGGGATTTAGACAAGAAAACAAAACATGGCTGTCTAAACCCTTGTCACGTAAACTCAACTAATACTAGCAATCCACCACATGAAACAAGCTAACAACTATGTTGAATGCAACGGTTAATGCACACAAAATGAAACACATCAATAAGCAAAGAATTCAATGGATTACCTGGAATTTGAAGCTAAGAGTTGCAAGATCCACACAAGAAGAAGAAAAGTTGTATGAGTGAGTCTTTCTCAAATTTTCAAGTTTAACCAAGAGAGAGAGAGAGTGTGTGTGTGTGTGTGTGACTTAGTGTTTCTTAAGATTTAGAATGTGTCACATGATTCATTTTGGTGAAGAAATGTACTATAGATTTTGAATTTAAACATAGATGATAAGAGAGAGGGTACAATTATGATACGAATGGAATTTGTAAAATTGCAAATTAGGTTGGAAGTAATATTCACATAAAAAGTCCTAAGGAATTAGGGAATTTCAATGAATTTTGAACAAAAAAAGCATTTTTAAGTTCAAAACTCAGAATTTTTGAAATTTTGCATTTTTGGAACAATTTCACACAGGAAATGGGGAACTGGTACAAATTCACATCGTATATTTATTATCGTCCGCACGAATTATTTCCTTTTCATGCAATTTAAGTGAGAAATACTTACCTTTCGGTCTGCAGAATCACCATCAGCGACTTCATCCATGATGACATCGTTCTGGAGAGGTCTCCACAATGAGTCATCCTTACCTTAGGACCCCTTGGCCACTGTAGGAAATAAATATCCATGTTTTCCTAAGGTTGATTATTTGAATACCACTTTGTGGTTAGGAGGAGGCCGGGGTGGTTTTGAACCCTCGACATTCTTCCTTTCCCACTGCAAGTTAGTTAGCATGTAAAAACAGTCTAGCAAAGACATACTATACTCATCAACAATATCATCAACACAGAACTCATCAAGGTATTCATGCTCATTGGTAACACAATAAGTTTTATGGAAATCATGCTAATCACACAGGGTCACACCTTTGCACAAAAAGAATAATCAGTCGAATCATGTCTATATTTATAGATATCAAATACCACTTGGTCCACATAATCTTCTAGAGTCAACATTCCCAAATGGACATCAATTTTAGTCCTACAAGTTTTAAGAAAAGGTCTTCCCAAAAGTATTGGAGGTGCACTTCAGTCGTGCACCATGTCTAGGATGTAAAAGTCCGCCAGAAAAACCAACTTGCCAACTATCACCATTACATTATTCACTAGTCCACAGGGGCTAGCTTTTGAGTGATCGGTGAGTTTGACGATCACTCTAGTTTCCCTAAGCTCACCTGTTTCTAAGCATTCATATAGAATAAATGGGATCACATTGCGTATGCACCTAAGTCTAACATGGTATTTTCAACCAAGTTTTCCACGTAAGGAGATAGGAATAGAGAACATTCAGTGGTTGTCACACTTCTTAGGAAAATTTTTATGGTTTGAAATGGTGACTCCCCCAAATTTTAAATGTCCTACCTTCTTAGTTTGTCTACTTTTTTTTGTGCATAAACATTATGAATCTTAGCATACGATGGCACATTTTTTAACATTCCAAGATAGCGATTGTTACCTTGACCTTTCAAAGACTTTTCGAATGCTTGCATTATTGGTCACCATCTTTGGCCTTCCCCTCAAAGCATTTGAAAATGGAGGTGGGATGGTCACTTTTGCCTCGATTGGTGGAAGCTTTTTGGAAGGTGCTTCCTTGACTAAAATCTTATCCCCTTTAAAGTGTACCTTGGTAGCCTCAAATACCCTACTATCCTCTTGCATCACCTTCTTCTAGGACTCACAACATTCCTTTCCACTTCTCAACTTGAGTGCACTCACGTTCCTCAGATTGATCTCTAATTTGGAAGGGAGTTTTCCGCACTCCTTGGCTTCATGTCGGTCACCGAGGTGCCAAGTTACCAAACTTAAACTTTAAGAGTCTTGATACTTGAGAATACCTATTTCCAAGTTCTTCAATCTCACGCCTTGTCCTTTTCACAAAGACTTCATGTTTCTTCCCCAATTGACCATTGGTTTCTAATATCTCTCCTCGGTCTGATTTGTAGATCGAGGCATTATTATTGGAAGGACCTTCACCTTGAGGGTATGGTTGAGGTGGGACATTATGAGGAGATTGACCATCTGTCAGCTCGCATTTATGAGATGCAGTCCCAGGCAGGTAGTGCCTCAGGCCCTGATCCTGGAGTCGAGAGGCGTAGAGCAAAGAGGCAGCGGAACAAGGATTGGCTGGCTCATTATCAGCAATTTTGGTGATGATCATTCATCCTCACAACAGTGATTGTGAGCATTACATTCTTACCATTTCCATACTACACTTTGTACGCTTTTGCCCTATTTTGTCTACATTGGGTTCAATGTCGCATTTTAAGTGTGGGCAGGGGTATTTACTGATTTCACTACTTGGTTTTGGGATGTTTTTTTTTCTAGACTTGATGCTTTTGGGATATGTTTTTCTTTGTTTTGGATATTTTCCCCCTTTTGTTTTTGAGATGCTTTCCTTTTGATATACTTGGATGATGTTAGCTTCGATATTTTTCTTAGACTTAACATTTGGAAATCACTTTGCTATTTGTTTTATTGGAAAAACATGAAAAAATTGAAAACAAAATTAGAAAATGAAAAGGAACAAAAATAAAAAGAATCCCGCTAAGTTGAAAACCCGAGAGGGCATCAAAGGAAACATTGGGGGGCCGGATAGATCAAAATTCCGAAAGGGTGACCTAGGTAAAAATTAGAGGCTAAATGTGCGGAAAAATGTGAGATGTGAGCCAAAGAAACATGATGTGTGGCTAGGATGAAAACCCGTAAGGGCTCCTAGGCAAAATGAGAGAACTGGAGAAAAAGGAAAAAGATGTTATGTGTTCACTCATTTGCCGGCATTGGATTCATAAGGTTGTGGTAGCAATATGGATGGATCAGGTGGCTTGACATCTTGAAACTTCTTGGGATTTGGAAATTTAGCAGGGAAAACGAAGTAAGTTATAAAATTCTTGATTGTTAATATACTTCATTTTTAGGATGATATATTGGTATAAAGTGGAGTATGTGTGTGAACTTTATGCATTCTTTTAGTTTCACCTTGTACCATTGGATTTGAGATTGTTAATTTGGGATTTGGATATGTTTTAGGGATATCATTGAATTGATAGGTTAATATGGTTTGGGTAGATTTAGGAATGGGGGTTGTGGGCAACATCTCATTTGAATTTAACATTAGGATGTGTGATATTGAGAATTTTGTGAGGTATTGACTTGGGGGAATAGTAGTTAGGATGTGGATACGTCAATTCCTTTGTGTGCATGAATCTTTTCTTAGTCGAGGGTGAGTAAAGTTTAAGTTCGAGGAGGTTTGATGTGTCCATTTTATGTGCATATTTTTGTAATTTTTGGGATCACTTTTGTGCTCTTTTGTTATCAAGATCTTGTGTTTTACCTTGAAATTCTCTTAGGAGAGGTAAGAGTAGCTTTACGCTCTTTTACCTTTTCTAAGTGAATTTTGTGTGACAAAAGAAGAACATGGAGACTTGAAGACCAGAGGCCATTGAAGATCACTTTTTGAAGACTTTGAAGACTTCCTTCAAATATTTGAAGACTTGAAGAAGGAGAGGAATTATTCTAAAGAAGAGTGCATCCTTCAAGAAGAAGAAAAGAAGACAAGGTTATGTTCTGGCGCAGGCCACGAGTCGCGACAAACCTATCGCAAGTCGCGATGCACAGGTAGCCAGAACACAACCTTATCCTTTGTACTATAAATATCATTTTCTTTTCTCTCTTTCATTCATCTTGAAGAACCCAACTTTGGCACTATTCAAACCCTAGTTTTCCGCAATTTTCATCTTTGATTTCTCTTGTTTTATCTTTGGTTTGTTAGCATCAATTAGTATGAACTCTAGTAGCTAAATCTAGTTCTTGGGAGCAATTGATTGAAGCTTCCAAACTTATGTGGTGAGATTCTCTATTTGCTCATTTATGAACGGCTATTGGAGAGCATTTATTATGCCATTAATGTTGTGTTTTGCCTCATTTATACCATGGGTTGTTCGATTATATGAAATGTTTATATGATTGAAGTGTTAGGCTGTTAGGAAAGTTGCAAATTTCTTAGCTCATTTGACATGAAATCCAAGAGCATTGATTTAGAACGTCTTGTGTATAATGTGAGCTGATTCTTGCTAGATAAGTATGTTAATGTGAATTGTTCTCATATTTATCCTACAGATACAAAGAAAGGTTGAACCTTGAATGTGGTTTGTTCTAGGGCTAGCCTAGTAAATGCTTTGTTTGGTTAAATGACTGTCTTTGGTACAAGGCTTGTTGTTATCAAACCTTTGGTCCTTCGTGTGAAATGTCATTGATGAAATACCTTTATGGTGTTTTTTTCCTAGGGTGATCATCAATGAGGTTTGCAAATGTTTATTATTTGTCTTTGCAAATTACTATTAAGGAATGAATGTTGATCTTCGAATAAGAAGTGATAACATTTCCCATAGACGATAAATGTAATTGAATGAGTGAATGAATCTATGATCTATAGGAAGTTTGGAAGTGGAATTCGATTGCTCCCAAGACTCCGTTAATTGTTGATTTAATCATCTATTTATTTTTTGTTGCATGATTAGCATAGTTCTCTTGCTTTGCTAGTTGTCGTCTTTCAATTCATAATTTAGGACCAAAACCAACCAAACCCCCACCCCCCATTTACATGCTTTTATATATATATATATATATATATATATATATATCAATATATGCTTATATCTAGTATGTTTTCACCTATATATGTTTAACATTTGGAAAGATCCCTCTTCTTATGGATGACCCGAACTTGCCATTATCTACTTAATTTAGATAAGAAGCATTAAGGCTTAAAATATAACTTTGAGAGGTACGGTGATGACTTCCCAGAATATTTGGTGGATTTGAGTGAAGTTTGTTTCATGGTTGTCTATGGATTATGTTGGATTTGTTTCGTTTAGTTGCATTTCATGAAGTTTCTATGTTTTAAGCAAAGTTTGTTTTATGATTGATTTTGGCTTTCATGCATAAGTAGTTGTTTTTCATCGCTTTAAGCGTTTTTAATGCTTTCTTCACATATGGTTTGGAGTAGATTATGAAATAAGTGGTTGGTTGTGGTGAACTTGGAAGTGTTCCTTTAGTTGAATCATTCTTTGTTCTAGTTTAATTGGATTAGAAGTGATGATTTTAGAGCTCAGATTCACCATTGCAACATCGCAATATAATCGTACATACCTGGATCAATTAGGATGATAGGATACCAACAAGTAGGAGACTTTGCATGTAATAATCAAATTAAGTTATTTTAAGTTCTGACTCCAACCGATGAGTTGGTCCGAGGTCGCCATGCCTAATTGACTCTAAAATTAGTAATCAAAGGTAAGTAGTGCAAATTTACATTCCCTTGTTCACAGTAAATGTGTGAAGATTGCGACTTCGCATCCCTGGTGTCGTATAAAAAGAATTATAAGTCCACTAGCATGCAATGTCAACCATAAACTACCCCTAAAACATCATATAGCATCATTGTCAGGATAAAATGGATAGCCAAATGATTTTTCAATTACATACAAAAATGAATAGTCACATAAACAGCCAACTAGGTTATCTAAAATGATGTGCAAACCCAAACTATGTCTTCTTCTTCCTCTTCTTCGATTTGGGGTGTCTTTCAATCCACACGCCTTCTTCATGGTCTATCCTCAAAGATAGCTCCACCCCGTATGTTTATCCTTCCCAATATTGCTGGTGCTTGAGAAATTGTGTGAACTCATTTCGGACAGTGCAGATGGACAAAAGACTCCCACATATTGACTTTTTCCATGAATGACCACTGATTTGTTAGTATTACTGAGATCAGCAACATAAAACACTTGTGTAGCCTGTGAAGCAAGAATGTAAGGATTGCTAGTAAAACGTGTCCTACTCAAATCCACGACTGTAAAGCCTAGGTCGTCCACCGATAAACCAGCAGGGCTATTAACCCATTTATATTTGAAAAGTGGTACCCTGAAACTTGTGTGGACCAGTTCCTATATTTCCTCAATCAAACCATAGTAAGACACGTTCCCATACATGAGATTGTTTTCGTTCGCTTTGCTTACATGTAAAGCTTTGGAACCTACATGGATACCACTATTTTTTGTAGTGGTGTGTTTGTCCCATTCTAGGGTTGAGAAGGTAAACTCATTCATGTTATAGCACGTGAAAGAAATCACAGTTGCAGAGGGAATGATGGCTAACGAATTCAAGGTGTCACTATAACTTTGACTGTGATTGTGTTCAGCAAGTGCTTGCTTCTCTAACCAATCAAGGTGCCACTCCTTGATAGATGCAATGTACATATCCACAAATGGGCAAACCACATCAGAGTTTTGCAGGACATATAAATGTCCTTTAAGCAACACGACGAGGGTTAATAACCTAGTAGTTCCTTTTCGTAAGCCTTACCGCCCACTCTATCTACATGGCCCTATTTTGGTACACTAACCGACTCATCAACCTTCATGAATTCAGTACTGTATTCTACAGCCTCCTCGGTCACATACCTCTGCACAATACTAGCATCCGAGTTATATTGATTTTTCAAATAACTCTTGAATATCTTCATGTAGCTCTCGAAGGGATACATCCATCGAAGATAAACAAAACCACATATCAATATCTCCTATACAACGTGAACCACAAGTGCACCATGATGTCAAAGAAAGAGGGAGGGAAATACATCTTTAACTCACACAACACGATTACTATTTCCTCTTGAAGTTCTACCACTTTCTGATGCCTAATCTCCTTACAACAAATTTCCTTGAAGAAGTGACACAACCGGGTATCGCACTTTCTTACATGAGTTGGCAAGATGAATTCGATCGGACAGGTAGAAATTCTTGAATCAAACAATATGAATAGTGAAATTTCATATTTCCCAATCTCAATCCTTCATTGGATACTACATTGCTAACCCTTGAAGAGTAGTTCATCGAGACAACCATGCCTCTTAGGCTAGAAAAAATCTACACCTTCTCAATCTTTGAAAGCATGAAACAAGCAATGGGAAAGTAAGTCTTTGATCCCTGGGCCTTGGGGGCCAATTCAGGTCTAATTCCTATTTCAATGATATCTTTCCCAGACTCCAAACCATCTGTTGTCTTACCGAGAATATTCAACAAAGTACCAACCAAACTATCACATACATTCTTTTCAATATGTATCACGTCCAAACACTTTCAGGCTTTATGACTCTCCCAATACGATAGTTAAAAAATGGAAAGCTTCTAACAACTACTAGCAACCTTAGGTTTCCTCTTCCTCTTTCCAAAGTCATTTTTGAAAAGTACACAACATGGTCAAGATTGATGCACCTGTTAAAATGGGAGGAAAGGACGCCAACTCTGCCTTCCCATCTAACTCAACCGTATGTTTCCTCTGTGGATGAGTTTTTGGAAGCCATCTCCAGTGGCCAAGATACACTGTCTTACTTTCATACATCAACTGACAATAATTTGTTCCTTCCTGACAAATAGGGCATGCTTTGTGACCTTTAAGTGAATAGCCAGACAAGTTTCCATATGTGGGGAAGTCATGAACAGTGCAAATAACATGGCTCAAAAGACAAACCCCTCATTCTGAAACCCATCATACATTGTCATTCCAGGATCCCACAACCTTTTTAGATCATCCATGGTTGCTTAGGGCCAAAGATCATTAGAGACAACATTATGTACTACATTTTCATGCACAACCATAGGGGCAAGTTGTAACCATCACCGGAAACAAACTATGATTGCTAGTCATATTACCGAATGGGTTAATTTTGTCCATGCACAAATCTAGCCTCAAGTTACGTGGCTCATTCCCAAATGTGGAAAATGCAGCATCTATCTTTTTCCACTAATCACCATTGGCTGGATGACTAATGACATCAGGACCACCCACTATCCAATATGCATGCCAAGTCATATTCTTTGCATCCTCCAGATTGTCAAATAATCTTTTCAATTGAGGAATAATAGGTAGATACCAAACAGCCTTGACAGAAACCTTCTTCGTCTGTCGATTACCACTATCTCCATCAATAACCACCTTCTTCAATTTGAACCTTGGAGCATTGCATTTCGATCATTCCACCACATGTAAGTGATCACCCTTTTAAAAGATAAAATTGTTCTCATGAGCATGTAGCTTTTCGTAATCCATGCCCATCGGACTTTGTATCTTCTTCGCCTCATATACCGTTTTCAATATTTTATTTTCATCTGGAAGCATTTCTTTCAACACATTCAACAAACTAGAGAACCCAACATCACTATAGGAATACTTGACTTTCACATTCATTAACTGCAACGTAACCTTCGATACTATCATTTCTTCAGGGAATCCATCATATAGAAGTGTTGCATTATGTCCTTGCACTTCTGAAAGTCTTTCAGGATTGCCACTATAGTTCTTCACAATCTCCTCAACCAACTCATTCATCCTATCATCCTTCTTGGCCCCTACTTCATTTAAAGTATGATCATTGATGTTCTCCCCATGCCAAAACCAAATTTTATATGTTTTACCAAAACCATGTAGAAATAAATCATCCTTCAAAATAATTGTATCTTCATGAATAGCAGTTCTTGCAAGGACAATACACATACAACAAATTCTCCTTGGAAGCATTTGCAAATGCATATTTAATAAAGTTAGCTACAAAAGATTGATACTCCACACTCGTTCGATCTTCATCAAAATAACGGGTTTTATCCATAGATATTCCTACATATTACAACAATGAGTACACAATATTGTTTAACATCCTAGATATTAGAAACAAATTAATACGTACACTAACATTCATTCAATTCATGGATTCCATAAACATATACACATACATGTGTCAATATGTAATCCTTCGTATGCCATGCCCCTAAACACATATAAACCCATAGTTTAAGCAATGCATACATTCAATCAACTCACCGTTAAACACATTATATGCAATGCATACATTTAATCAACCCATAGTTAAACACATTATATGACTTGAACAATAACCTAAAACCAAATATGAAGATGAAAATACAAATTGAGGAATGGAATACTTACTTCTTGATTGTGGATTTTATTAAATTACAAGTTAACAACCACAACCATGTAGCCTTCCTTCAACAATTATAAATTGGAATTTGTAGTAATGGGGGGAAAATTTTAGGGATTTTGATTGAAAATGGTCAAAGGACCAAAGTTTTACTGACCAAATCCCGACAAGTGCAATGTCGCAGTTTCTAATTGTTAGGGAATCGGTCAAACTAATTTCAAGTGCGATGTCGGTATTCGCATAAATGACTGCAACTGAATGAAAGACACACTCAGCCAATTTCACACCGACGTCGGTCAAACTATTTACTGCATTTTTGAATGACATTTACCTCAGCTACCTTACAACCGAGGTAGAAGAACTTTTTACCAAAATATTTTGGGTTAAGGCAAAAAACCTAAGTAAAAAGCCCAAAGTAATACGTGGTGTTTATTGTGGTGTAATACTAGCAATCCATCAAGAAAAATTAACTAAAAAGTACGTCAAATGCATCAGTTAATGCACGCAAAATGAAGCAGATCAAACTCCCCACACTTAAGCCTTTACTCGTCCTCGAGTATATAGAAGACAAGAAAATAATCAAGCGAAAAGCAGCATGCAAAAAGAAGTTAACCGAGGTATTCAACTTATTCCAAGATTGCCATGTTTCCCCCAAGAAAGTAAGAATCTCACAACTCCCATACTCCCTGAAAGACAAAAGTAATCAAACCACCAAAAAGTAAAGTGTGGAAAAAGGTAAGCCAAAAAGATAAGTATCAAGCTAGCTTACTTTTCCCAAAATGATCTGAGAGCAATCAAAGAGTCATTTAAAAAACAATCCACTGTGGAAGCATGCATTCAACCTAGTTTTTTTTTTCTCTCTATAGCTCTCATTTTTCCTAAAAGCCCATTTGGGTTTTCATCCTAGATTTAACACACAAATGGTACTCACTTCTCACCTTTTTCGACACGGCTCTCATTTTTGCCTAGGCTCGTACACCTAGCCGGGCCTAGCATCTCATTTTTTACCTAGGCCTTTTGACCTATCTGGGCTTTTCCAAATGTTACCCAAGTCGCTCTTTTGGGTTTTCAATTTGTCCAGGTTTTTGAAATATTTTTCATTTTTTCAAGTTTCCAATTATTTTTTTGTAGCACAAAAATGCCCCAAAAGCAAGCTTCGTACTACAATAGATAGTCACACACACAAAATACACCACCAATTTCGTAAAACTTCCTATCCCATGCAAACTAGAAATCTATAGCACAGCATGTCACACCACCAAATGTTTATCCAAAATCATCTCTCAACAAATAAAATTCAACATTACAAACTAACAAGAAAAACAACCAAAGCAAATCATGAAATGCACTGAGAAAATCCAAGAATGAAAAATTCCCTAAGTGCGCACTACTCCCTCCCCACACTTTGCCCATGCAAAATGTCCAATGCACAAAAAATCTTGTCAAAACATTGGTGAGGTAGGGAGAATAGTGGTACTCACTCTCGCGGCCCCGTAGGGCCTTCATCCTTGTTTCTTGTGAAGTTCCTATCCATGTGCCTGGCTACTTATCCATCTGGGAGCTCATATCTATGTGGCCTCAATGTTATCCATCCAGGACGTAAGATCTTCCACTTGAGCGCGCATTCCCCCTATCACTTGGACTTCATCTTGCAACACTTGAGTAGAGCTAGAAAGCTTGTCCCCAAGTGAATGTAAGTGGTCAATGATGCCAGTAGATAAGAAAGAGCAACTAGGGGGTGCTCTCGGAGTGTACTCACCCTTAGCCTCATCAACATCTAACTCATGGTTGGCCATAAATTTATAGAATTCTCTCTCAAACTTTTGGTCTGGAAAATTAAGCAGGTCATCCAAGCATGTGTCATGGTTAATAGCGGTACGCTCTAGCTGTGGAAGGATCATAAAGCTACAGGTGCTCGCTCCACCATAATGTCATACTTATCTACACTCTGATGTTGTATGTTCTCAGTCCCACCAAGCTTGATCCAATTAGTTAACAGATAAATCTAAATGATTACATTCAGTGCAAAGTTCCTCGGTTTTACTTTGAATTTGTGTGTTTAAGGAAAATTGCTCGTCAAACTTACTCTGCCAATCAAGAGTTGATGATGAAAAATGGTCGCACTCATCCTATTTTTTCTTCAACATTTCCATCAAATAATCAATACGAGCACATTGCTTGTTAATAATCAAAGTCTTCTAATGGGCCTCGCGGGTCTTTCTTGGACCATAATACCTAGCCTCTACTTGTTGCCTGAGCATCTTCACCATATTTAACTGTTGACGATGGATAAGATTGTTCTGCTCGCTCAAAATCCTACGTAAATCATGCAGAGCATCCTGGGTGTTCTTCACATTTATATACCACTTCTTTTCAAGATCATTGATACCTTGAAGCATTCCCAAACATAATGCCAACTCTTCCACACGAACATGAAGGTTAAGAAATCGTATATACTTGCTGGCAGATTCAAGATAACCTAAACCGCAAATGATATCTTCTCCAATCGATTCAATATTATGCCTATTAGGAATAAACTTACTAAATGGGCAACTTGTAGATGAAGAAGGAGTTGTAGATGGAATATGGAGTTTCCACCCAATACATAAGGGAAGCGAATCAACACGAGAAAAGTGAATAGGGGAAACAATCCCCTTATATTCTTTAGTGAAAGATCAAGTGGCACGAAGCAAGCTAATATCTTCGAAAATGGAATCACTGCACCTCATAAAGTAAAGCCTTTACAGGTATTTTTGATCAACCAAAATATTGAAGCCCTGCAGGCAAGTAAAGGAAATGAGAAAATACGAACAAGGGAGAATGAATTAACATCAATAACAAAAAGTACATTAATAGTACAGACATACAAAAAAATTTTGTCTTAGGTTTACTATTTCAAATCCATAAAAACCCAACACACTAGAAATTAACAAACTTCATGGTTAGGTTGGGACTGAACAACAAGAGAAGTAGTATCCTGGCTAGGTTGCTGAGTGGGATTCCCTCGCTTGGCGGCTTGGCAGGAGTTTCAAAGCTCGCATTAACTTCACTGGACACAATGGCATCAGGAGTAGGAGTCAAAACATCAGTGCTAGGTCTTAATGGAATATCATCCAGATAATCCACCTTGCACATCTTCAGCTTGGCCAAAAAGGGAAGATTGTGAAGGCTGGCAAGATGCGACAACAAAGCAAAGGGATGTACCCCATCATCAATCTTTGCAATTAAAGCTTTGTTCAGCTTCACCCACTTTTTCTCCAAGGTCCCAACGCACTTTTTCATTGAAGGAAAGCTGTTCAAATCACAAACAAGATTCCACTCGAGTTAATCCTTAACAACCTCACAGTAACCAATGGTGCGAGCATCCTTGGAAACATCCTCAAAATATTTATAGAATGACTTGGTCTTGAAGAGTCGATCCACCAAAAGTTGAGGGTATTTGGGGTTTACGAGGCCATTAGTATGTATTTCCTCTAACTCGGAACGAAGTTGAGTCCTTTCTATCTCTGCAAGTTGGGCATGCTCCTCAACTACGATTACCCTTTTCTCAGCAGTGGCTACTCTCTCCTCAGCGGACTTAAGTGAAGTTTTCAAAGTCGCACACTTTGTATCTTGTGCCTTATACTTTTCCATCAGTGACTCATCAATAGGTTGGAGCTTAGAAATCCACCCACTCCCAAGTTGAAGCCTTTCGCCAACCTTAAAACATGAATACACATAGGACAAAGTTAAACGGTATATCATATGCAAAATATTAGGATATAAGGACATTTAATAAAATTCAGCTACAAACTTACCGATGCCAGCTTGTCAGGCATAGAAAGGTTGGAGAAGATGTTATACATCATCCCCTCCATTAGAGGACTCTCAATTTGCATTATTGTTTGTGAATGAGACTAGTTACCATGCCCATTTTTAAAGGGAGAGAGCGAATAACCTGAAGGTCTATCACCTCTATCCCTTTTTTGCTTTGTCTTTTTTCCAGCTAAGGGGCGATGACCACCTGTCTCCCCTCCCTATATTGCCTTGCCCTTACCATCATGGCCAATTTTGTTAACACCCTTTAGAAGAGTATTACCAACAGCAGTATCACTAGGCTGAACAATGGCTTCAGCTGTCTTCTCATTGTCACCATCAAATAATGGCCTAGCGATATCACTTTTAGTTAGATCCATATCTGAAACATAAGAATCATCATAGATCAAATGAACACACAAAAACAAAATAACAGTTTGTTAAAATAATAAAGGTTGCTGACCAAATGCATCAAAACAAGAACAAACAAAACACCTTCAGCATCAGAGTCAGCATGCCGAAGTGTGACCACGATCTCCGTCCCATCGGTAAAATGGACATTCAAACCAGGAAGCTTAGATTTGGGAACCTTGTAGTTCTAATATGGCACAATAACTTTGGGGTTTTTTTAACTCTATAAAGAAATATTTGGTACACCATGGACCAACATTACTAGGAAAACCCCTCACGAGCTTAAATCCAGCAATTACGGGGTAAAAGTTAAATTCGTCTACTGTGTTTTTAACCTTTCAGAGATTATAGAAATTACAAAACAACTAAAGAGTTAAGTGTATGTTTGCTTTCTAACACACCAGAAGAAACCCTATTATAATAACAATGCCCTTGGGGTGAAATTGGGACAATGCTACTTTGTACGAACACAGAATATCTACCACATATTGAGGAAGAGGAAAATAAAGGTCGAAGTTCAGATAGGCTAGGTAGCAGGATATATAGCTAGGTGGCGGAGAGCAAACACATTCACTATTTTCAGGAGCACAAAGTTTAAAAGGACTTTAGAAAAGGGAAGTACTTCTTTAATTCCTCTAGACATGGCCCAGACAACATATTGTGCATGGAATATGATCCGGCGACTTGTCCAGAATCCCCATCGGAATGACCATATTCTATAGGAGATTCGACATAGTTAGAGTTATAAATGGAAATAAATAATGGGCCTAGGTTTGGAAACAACAGAAGCTAATCGGGGGAATGGACAATAGTTAAAAGTCCGTTGAACCAAAAAAATGGGGAAATTTTCCGGAGATGATAACAGGTTAATTATACGATTACAGAACAACCAATATTATGTCAAGGAGTCTAAGAAAAGAGATATTTCATCAAGATTTAGAGCATACACTAAATAGGGTGGAGATTGAAACAAACCTTACTCTTCAAAAATATGAGGGAAAGTGATGCGCAGAAGCCTAGATTTGGCCTGAGAAGATGAAGATTTAAGAGATGGAAAAGATAAAAATGAGAAAATAAAAGAGTCCCAATATTTTTATTAAAGGATAGAAAATGGCAAAATCAAGGTAGATGAACAGTTCAAGAAACACAATGAGGAAGCTCTAACACAAAAGTGAATTACCCTTCACAAATGTCAAAATGATGGTGGAAGGTGAATATATAGCGCACTAAATGGTGAAACCCATTTGAAATTCCCATTCATGATATAGGGTGTCAAACGGTAGGGAAATCCGAAAATGAACGGCGAGAAAGGCGGAAAGAATCACGACTCTTTCGAATATAATTTGAGTTCTCATCCTTATCAATAAAGACAAGAAATTAAAATTTTAAATTTTGAAAGAGGAAGACTTAGGAGACAGGTAATTACTACAGCCACGAAGCTATTAGAATTCCAAAATTTCTATGAAGGTAAGGTCGAATGTTGAACGAGCTTTTCTTATAAGGACTCGGTTCACATCCAGTTACTTCGACAAAATTTACTTCATGCCACTTAGTCTTCATGGCTGGGGGGAGATTAAGGTCCATACGTAGTCCAAACGAGTAGGTAGCCCAAACCATGAGCAGAGCCCAAACTTAACTAGCGAAGTGAGTTTGGGTCAAACAAAAACAGAGTGAATGGTGCTAGCCCACGAGGCAAGAATAGCGGGAACCTTGACCGGCCGTTAGCCACGAACTGTATTTCTTAGTTCCATAATTACACAAACAATGGAAATTCTAGACAAAGTGGAGAAACATTCATAACATATTATAAAATGAAGAAGGAGGAGACAAATCAAGGTAAGTGCAACAAAACTAGAGAAGCTAGATTCCTGAAAGAAGGTTACTGACTTGAACGTCGGGTTGTTTCCCCGGAGCCACCTCTGGGATCTCTTTAGTAGGTACACATTGGTGAACCACTATCAACCAACTAGATTGAAGCATGCCACAACATCATACCTCATGTGAATTCACCCAAAGACGACTGAAACGACAGATCGCGAACTTGCAAGCTCTCAACGACGAACCTTTTATGGTAATCTGCTAAAGTTTCATCGCTTCGCTGAGCTATGTTGTTTAAATCCACAATTATTTGTGTAAATTTATGCTTCTGGTATAAATGTCCAAAAAACAGATCTGACAATTGTGCCCAAGATTTGATACTTCCATTTGGCATATCTTCGTACCATGTGATCGTTGTTCCCAATAGAAAAATGGGAAATGCCTTGCAAACCATTTCGATGTTTGCAATGCGAACTCTCATTATATTTCAGTAAAAGTGTAGAAAATCTCTTGGGTTTGTGGTCCCATCATCAATTTTAACAGGGAGAGGAAGTTTGAAATCCATAAGCATTTTGTAATCTCGAAGATGCGGTGCTAGGGGTGATTTGTCTGCATGGTCGTCTGCCACTATATCTCGTAACTCTTCCTCATACTTAAGAATTTCATGCTCTTGACTTATTTTCGTATCCATTCCCTGCGATTTGGATTTGAGTGTGGTCAAAAACTAATTGTAGAGGCCTTCTCTGTTCGCTTCCAGAAATGCCGCGAACACTATCTTCTCTTTCTCGTAGTTTGTGTTGGGAGATTCTGCTTCTTCCTCATTTTCTGTATCCACCCTATTATGTTCCCACTCTCTACTACAAACATACTCATGGTCCATACTCAGAAGTAGATTTTTGTTACTCCCAATGTGTGTTCTTGTGTTGGGAGGTAATGGTTTTTTTAACTTCTTGTGAACATCATTTTTAACCTGAAGGATCTTAGAATCGAAAAACAATTTCGAGTCCCACAGAGAGTGCCAAATGATGTGGTAGCCCAATTAGGTAAGAACGTTTCTATCCACCTAGTAAACTCATCTCCCTACAAAACAGATCCCAGAAGCGATTCCGGGGAAGATACTCCGACAATCAAGTAGGTTCTTCCTCTAGAGACTTAGAATTCTTTAGTATAGTGGCACTTACCTTCTTCAGTGTTATTGTTGCTTACTATCATAGCTTTGTATTTCTCTCATCTCAGGTTGTACCACAATTCTTATAACTCCGGTTCATGGCTACACTCCTTCATCGTGTCTTGATCGTGTTTCAAATTTTTTCGATTCTTGATTGCCTACTTCCGACCAGGCTCCAATTTTTCCAATTTATCAACCTTACCTATGTTTATTGTTTGGGTTGTGCTTACAGCTGAACGATGTCAGCTATGGGCAAGGTATACACCATGTTTAAATTTAAAAGGAATTAAATCAAGAGGTTTCATAGTAGAAACCCATAAACAATTTCAAATGAAGGCAAAGAAGTAGTAGAATGAACAGTGCAATTATAAGAAAACTCTACTATCGGAATGTACGCTTCCTAATTCTTCAAGTTCTTCTGTACTAAAGCATGCAAAAGAGTGCCTAGTGTTCTATTCGTAACCGCTATTTTCCACTTGGTTTGAGGATGACCAGAAGTAGAAATGAGAAACTTTGTCCCTAACTTGCATTACAAGGTATTCGAAAAGTAGGATAAAAATTTACCATTACAATTAAAGACAATGGACGTGGGAATGCCATGGAGTCAAAATACTTCTTTCATAAATAAATCTGCAACATGCTTTGCATCATCCATCTTCCTACAAGGAATAAAGTGTGCATCTTTGAAAAACGATCAACAACCACGAAGATAGAATCATTACCTAGTTGAGATCATTGTAAACTGAGGACAAAATCCATTGAGATATCAGCCCAAGGATGTGTACGAACAGGTAAGGGCCTGCATAACCCATGAGACTTAGTTTTTTACTTCGCCTTCAAGCAGTCAATACAATTCCTACAAATCCTATCAATGGAAAGTGCCATTTTTGGCCAGAAGAAGTGCTCTTGCAACAAATTATAAGTTTAAAGTGCACCAAAATTTCCCATTAAACCACCTGCATTAGCTTCTCTAACAAGTAATTCAAGCATTGAACATTGAGGAACACATAACCTATTATATCTAAACATGAAACCATCATGCCAAAAGAACTTCTCATAAGAACCATTTTTGCAAGAAGCATAAATAGATAAAAAATCAGGATCAGTAGCATATAATTCTCACATGAATGAAAACCCTAACATAATGCATTCCAATCGTGTAAGTAAAACATGTCTATGACTCAAAGCATCAACAACAACATTTTCCTTTCCCTTCTTGTAATGCAGCACATAAGGATAAGATTCAATAAAGCTAGACCATTTAGCATAACGCTTATTTAACTTCATCGGAATCTTCAAATATTTCAATAACTCGTGATCACTATGAATGCCATATTCTTTATTCAATAAATAATGTTGTCATGTTTCTAAACCATTCTTGTTTTGATCATATCTCATTCAATAAAGCTCCGATTCAAGCAATTCAAATTGGGATTTGTTCCTTATTGCCTTAAGAATTTATAATTTCAATTCACAGAGACTAATATTGAGTTTACATATTTTAAAATTTCGAAATAAGTTCTGCAGTACTCATCTCGTATTTTTCTTTGAAATTGCGGTGAATTGATCGATTACCCTTACATTAGCCTTCGCCTTGTGAGTTGTAAATTTTATACACTTGGTGAATGACCTTACTAAACAAAGGGAAGGTGAGGATGATTTTTATACTAACCGTTTATTTTTCTTAGTAGCTTAGCAGAGATCATAGACGATAATTCATTTTTCCCGCCTTTTGTTAGCAATCCTAACAATCTACCATTGACAAACACTTCTGATAGCATACCTGATGAACAATTACAAGATGAGGATCCAAACATTTGGGAGCGACATCGATTGAAGCCTCATAAACCCACTGATCCAGATCAATTTGTTGTTGCAATAAATGCACTTATGAGTGAGGTGCAAAGATAAGCGAGATGATGGTAATGGTAGTTCAGATGATGATTCTGATGATGGTTTGAAAAGTCGATCAAACTAAGGGTCTTCTAGAAGGAATCACAACAACAAACTTCATTCTGGAAGGAGATTGAGGGCCATCTCAGGTTCCTGTTCAAGTTCAGACTCTGCTCGAGACATCAAGGAGTTGAAGTATGACATTCCTTGATGTGATAGTCAACACAATCCAGTGAAGTATCTTCAATAAGAGCGACAGATTGAGAATCTGTTTGATCTCAACAATTATTGGGAGAAAGAAAATTTTTAGGTAGCGCAGTATTCCATCACTCATTATGTAACTGAATGGTGGAAAATCTTAGAGAATCCAGACAAATTGTCAGGAAGAAACCTATCTCAACCTGGGAGAGATTGAAGTCCGAGCTTTACCATTATTATGTGACGGCTAAATACTTGATGGAATAACATTCTTTTTCAAGCCAATATGAAGCAAGGAAATTTGGCAGTTGATGAATGCTTGCAAGATCTCGAGTTAACCATGAGAAGGGCCGGGATAAAAGAAGACGATACATTCATCAAAAATTGATTCATTGAAGGCTTGAGTGAGAAATTCCAAACGCCAGTCAAGCTTCAACATCATATATCAATAGGTAATTTATTGATGAAAGCAAGGTTGGTTGAGAGTATGCTATAGCTAAGAAAGCACTAGTTTGCATTTCCTAGTCAGAAATTAGGGTTTGACTCGGGAACCCTAGTTCCAACTGTTACAAAGGGACAACCATGGGCGGTCGTGTTTCGATGCAGTCATATTTGA
This sequence comes from Rubia yunnanensis, assembly GCA_037428765.1. Taxonomy (NCBI): domain Eukaryota; kingdom Viridiplantae; phylum Streptophyta; class Magnoliopsida; order Gentianales; family Rubiaceae; genus Rubia; species Rubia yunnanensis. Next base: position 24,050,326 of record CM075066.1, read on the forward strand.
ATCTGACTTATAATCCTAATGATAGAAGGAAAGCACCATCAACTCAACGGTCTTTGAAAAATATAGGTAAGTCCACTACTTCTTCGTCAAATTCGGTTTCTGTTAACAACCGACATGAATCTCCTTGCAAAAAAACTTTAGATTGCATAATTTTAGATCTTTAACTAAACGAGGGATTTTGCAAACCTTAGTATATCCACACGAATTGATTAAAATTAACCCTCGGGTTCTTGAACAACTCAATATTTATCAAAATAACTAGCCTATGAGATTAATTTGAATCAAAAGTATTGATACTAAATTAACTCGCGGGATTAAGCAACAACGACGAATGCTCACAAAAAATAGTAATAAGTCTAAAATTGAAATATTTGATTGATAAAAGTGTTTAAAAATATCAGCCAACCCCTCTATTTATAGGGTGAAATCTCGGCCAGAAACCCTAATCCAAAATAGAATCTGAATCAACTTATGGCTGCTTTAAGAAGCTAAAACAATATCTAACTAAAATACCTAAAATAAGAAGACTATGGATGAATTCTTCCAAGACACGCCTTGGATTAAAATTTCCTTATCTAATCTTACCAAATCTAATTCTAATCAGGATAACACTAAATATTTCGAAAACCCTAATGGTCTGGTTCAAAAATAAGCCCTTCAAAGCCCACATGACTGAACTTAGTCTCTAAAATTCAAAATGAAATAAAGTTACAATAGTTTAAAATGATCAAACTACCTCATTAAAAACCCAGTGGGAAAAAAGAGTATATTGTTCTTCATGATGTCTTCACTTCCTCGACAGTCTTGAACAATTAATTTAAGATGTCGATGATGACTTCTTCTTCAATTCTTCATCATGAAGGTGATCCATCAAAGCATCCAAAGTCGCATCTCTATGCTTCGTTCTTGCGCTAGTCATAGGACCTTCCACGTCACTTAGAGGATCCCATACATGTCCTCCGAATGTCTGACCAAGCTTTATCATATCATAATATATAGTGCTAGTAGTCGTGGCATTTGTAGTACATGATTCATGGACTGCCTAATTTTGACATAATTGTTTTTCATGTCTATTTGTTTTAATACGAAAAAGAGAGTTATTGATGGACTTTTAGCACAGACTTCTTATTTCAAGGTCTTTTTTTTGTCATCAAATAGTAAATATTATATTATTGTACGAGAACCGATTTCTCTATGATTTATACCGCAACGTCGCAGAACCGATTACGAGGGCGGCACCTAACCGATGCTGCATAAACTGATGGAGTTTTTTTTACAACGTACCCATTCAAAATGACATCGTATTAGGTAGCATTTCACATCCATAGGCACACAAAGAGGGTGCCCTGGATCATCCAATATAGCATACAATCATGAGCAATGTCGCTATAATTATTCCGCAACTTCATTCTTATCAATGCTGCAGCATTTCCAGTGCCATCGTCTGCAATCTTGCTTTGATTGACATTGCATCTTATGAACGCTGATGTCAATGGAAACAATGTTACAGCTATAGTGTACTATAGTCGGCCTACCTCCTTGGACCGGCGTCATTCACAAAACCTACCGATGTCGGTCTTTTTTACCTCGATTATGAACTGAGGTATAAATGTACTTTTTACTACACCTACATTTACCTCGGTTTTTTTATGGATGAAAAATGAGGTAAGAACGCCTTCATAACCGAGGTAAAAGTTGTTGTTTCTTATAGTGCAACCGGGCCATGGAAGACAAAAACTTGGGTTCCAAGTTCTTAAACCAAGAGGAGGATTGGTCTTCCATGTTCATGACCATATTGGTTATAGCATGAATAAGCTCTTCATACTCTGACCTTGGTCTCCCTTCTCAAGGTTTAGATGACCCCTCATCCTTTGGGTAAGATTATTATAGAAGCTGAGTGTACCCTTGATTTCCTTGGTATTAGGCTTGTCCCCCTTAACGATTCGGTTGATAAACACCTCGGCTTACTTGATAGCCACTTTGGGTATTTGATTGCCCGATTCGATAGTTTTTCAACCTAAAGTTTGGATGGTCTCTCAATCTAGGATTGTAAGTCTTAGAGTACGGATCATACTTATTGCCATTTCCTTCTCCTATTTAAAAACCTTAACGACCTTGGTAGCCTTTATTCCCTTGGAAACCTTGGGCTTATCCTCCTTGAAAGCCTATTGCCTTGGCTTCTTTGAACTCCTCATCTTGGACTCGAGGGCATGCATCGGTGGGATGTTCCAAAAAACACACCTCACATGCCTTGACTTGATGCACTCTCCCCTTCATTAGCTCTTTCATCATGGAAGCTAGGGATTGAACTTACTCATAAAGCTTGGAAATTTCTGGATTTGAAGGCTCTTTTACCGTTGCCCTTTCCCTCATACCGAATTGTATAGTCCCATTGGCCATGTCTTCAAACAATTCCATGGATTCTTTAGGGATGTTGTTGGAAATCAACCAATTACACGTGACATTGGCCATTCTCATGTCTTCAACGGACAATCCATCAAAGAAATAGTATACAAGGTTTCCTCCCTTGTATGGTGTTAGGGGAAACTAGCTAGCAACCTCTTGAACCTCTCCCAATATTTATAAAGAGATTTACCTGAATATTGGGAAATGTTGCTTAGGTCTTTCTTCAAACCCGTCGACTTGGATGCTGGAGAGAATTTCTGCAATGATCTCAGCTTCATGTGTATCCACGATGTTATACTTCCCGGGGGAGGTAGTATAACCAATGTTTTTCCACATCCTTCAAAGAGAACGGGAACACCCTTAGATTAAAATTATCCTCTGAAACTCCGATTTGCTTCATATTCATGCCCACGAGGTGGAACTCGGAATTTATTATTTGCATCCTCCCCACTTATCATGTGAAAAAATGGTGGAAAATAGGTCATCCCGGACTTAAGCTCACAGTTAACATTTTCTGGAAGAGGAGGGAAAATGATGCAAAGTAGTTGACTCTCTAGGTTGGGAGCCATGAGCTCCCTCAAGGTTATAGTATCATCCGCCATAGTTGGTGTAACTATTTTTGGTGATTCTTGAGTACCTTTATTAGGAGAACGAGCTAGTCTCTTTGCTCTCCTGAGTGTTCCTAAAAACCCAGTGGGAAAAAAGAGTATATTGTTCTTCATGATGTCTTCACTTCCTCGGCAGTTTTGAACAATTAATTTAAGATGACGATGATGACTTCTTCAATTCTTCATCATGAAGGTGATCCATCAAAGCATCCAAAGTCGCATCTCTATGCTTTGTTCTTGCGCTAGTCATAGGACCTTCCACGTCACTTAGAGGATCCCAAACATGTCCTCTGAATGTCTGATCAAGCTTTAGTATATCATAATATATAGTGCTAGTAGTCGTGGCATTTGTATCAATACATGATTCATGGACTGCTAATTTTGACATAAATTTTTTTCATGTCTATTTGTTTTAATACAAAAAAGAGAGTTATCGATGGACTTTTAGCACAGACTTCTTATTTCAAGGTCTTTTTTTTTGTCATCAAATAGTAAATATTATATTATTGTACGAGAACCAATTACTCTATGATTTATACCGCAACGTCGCAGAACCAGTTAAGAGGGCGGCACCTAATGCTGCATAAACCGATGGAGTTTTTTTTACAACGTCACCCATTCAAAATGACATCGTATTAGTTAGCATTTCACATCCATAGGCACACAAAGAGGGTGCCATGGATCATCCGATATCGCATACAATCATGAGCAATGTCGCTATAATTATTCCGCAACTTCATTCTTGTCAATGCTGCAGCATTTCCAGTGCCATCGACTGCAATCTTTCTTTGATTGACGTTGCATCTTATGAACGTTGATGTCAATGGAAAAAATGTTGCAGTTATAGTGTACTATAGTCGGCCTACCTCCTCGGACCGGCATCGTTCACAAAACCTACCGATGTCGGTCTTTTTTACCTCGATTATGAACTGAGGTAAAATGTACTTTTTACTACACCTATATTTACCTCAGTTTTTTTATGGATGAAAAATGAGGTAAGAACTCCTTCATAACCGAGGTAAAAGTTGTTGTTTCTTATAGTACAACCAGGCCATGGAAGACGAAAACTTGGGTTCCAAGTTCTTAAACCAAGAGGAGGATTGGTCTTCCATGTTCATGACCATATTGGTTATAGCATGAATAAGCTCTTCATACTCTGACCTTGGTCTCCCTTCTCAAGGTTTAGATGACCCCTCATCCTTTGGGTAAGATTATTATGGAAGCTAAGTGTACCCTTGATTTCCTTGGTATTAGGCTTGTCCACCTGAACGATTCTGTTGATAAACACCTTGGCTTACTTGATAGCCACTTTGGGTATTTGATTTCCCGATTCGATAGTTTTTCAACCTAAAGTTTGGATGGTCTCTCAATCCAGGATTGTAAGTCTTAGAGTACGGATCATACTTATTGCCATTTCCTTCTTCCATTTAAAAACCTTAACGACCTTGGTTGACTTTATTCCCTTGGAAACCTTGGGCTTATCCTCCTTGAAAGCCTATTTCCTTGGCTTCTTCGAACTCCTCATCTTGGACTCGAGGGCATGCATTGGTGGGATGTTCCAAAAAACACACCTCACATGCCTTGACTTGATGCACTCTCCCTACAGAGGGAGTCAAGTACAAGGCTAGAGTTATTTCTAGAGGTTTCAGTCAGAGAGAGGGAGTAGATTACAATGAGATTTTCTCACCAGTGGTCAGACACACTTCCATCAGGGTGTTGCTAGTTATAGTGACACATCAGGATTTGGAGCTTGAACAACTTGATGTGAAGACCGCTTTTCTACATGGAGAGTTGGAGGAAGAGATATACATGACTCAGCCAGATGGTTTCCAAGTTCCTGGTAAGGAAAAATATGTTTGCAAGTTGATGAAGTCCTTATATGGGCTTAATCAGTCTCCAAGGCAGTGGTACAAGAGATTTGACAGCTACATGCTTGAGTTGGGCTACACAAGGAGTTCATATGATTGTTGTGTCTACTACAGCAAGTTGAGATATAAGTCATTCATTTATCTGGTGCTTTATGTAGATGACATGTTGATAGCCTCAAAGAGTAAGCATAAGGTTCAGAAGTTGAAAGGACTTCTTAGTGCTGAGTTTGAGATGAAGGATCTGGGTGCAGCTCGGAAGATACTAGGAATGGAGATTCTTAGGGATCGAAGTTAGCGGAAGCTTTTCTTGTCACAGAAAGGCTACATTCAGAAAGTGTTGGCTAGGTTTGGCATGTCTACAGCCAAGCCTATAGACACTCCTAGTGCTGCAAATATTCATCTCACCACCATGTTTGCTCCTCAGTCAGACGAGGAGAAGGAGTATATGTCTCGGCTTCCCTATACCAGTGCGGTGGGGAGTTTGATGTATGCTATGGTTTGCACGAGGCCAGATTTAGCACAGGCAGTCAGTGTTGTGAGCAGGTTCATGGGGCAACCGGGAAAGGAACATTGGCAAGCTGTGAAGAGAATTTTTAGGTATCTTAGAGGTACGTCTGATGTGGGTCTCATTTATGGAGGTGATACCGAGTGCTTAGTTACAGGATACTCTGATTCCGATTATGCTGGTGATGTTGACACGAGGAGATCGATGACTGGTTATGTATTCACTTTGGGAGGTTCTGTGGTTAGTTGGAAGGCGACTTTGCAACCTACAGTGACGTTATCTACTACGGAAGCAGAGTACATGGCTCTGACAGAGGCTGCAAAGGAGGGAATATGGCTGAAAGGGCTGGTTAGTGATATTGGTCTACATCATGATCAGGCTACTGTGTACTGTGATAGCTTGAGTGCAATCTGCCTAGCCAAGGATCAGGTCCATCATGAGAGGACCAAGCATATTGATGTCAGATATCATTTCCTGAGGAGAATCCAGGTGAAGAAAGTGGGAACTGCTGACAACCCAGCTGATATGTTCACCAAACCTGTTCCACATAGTAAGTTTCAACATTGTTTGGACTTGCTGAACATCAAAGCTGATTAGGTCCTCTATGGGCAGTCCCGGGAGTGGAGGGCGAAGTCTACTCATCTGGCACTGTAATGATGCGTCTGGAGTTTCTGCTTTGAGGATTCAAGTCAAGGTGGAGATTTGTTGGTATGCCTTGAATATGTATTAGCCGCTTCGACAGGTTAGTACGGGGATCTCGCCCCCGGTCCGATGGTATAGCTTGTCTCTTTATTGGACGGTATAGCTTGTCTCTTTATTGGAGTCACCCCCAGTCCGACGATATAGCTTGTCTCCTTATTGTACTGCTGTTGATTTGAGCCGAATTGTGTTTTGGCCCAGTTTGTTAGGGTTTAGTGGAGACAGCATATAAAGTGTCTCTCTTCTCTCTGTAAACATTAATTCTGATATAGTGAATCCGTCTCCCGTGGATGTAGCCAAATTGGTGAACCACGTAAATCTTGTGTCTTGTTATTTTCGTTCATATTTTTTGTTCTTTCTCCATTCCGCACAACACACATAAAGGTAATCTGTTCAAAACTTTATTCTTCACCTTTACAATCACTTTCCATGTGTTACTTGCTCTAGAGTTGGAAGAACAAGTAGTGAAATCTAGTCCCCTATTTATGTCCCTTTTTTCTGACATTTTTACAAAGCAGTTTGACCATCGATAACTTTTGCTACATATGATAATAGATTGTAAAATTTTACTTTTCGAAAATTACATGTTACGGAGAATTCAATGACATCTCACATATCTATTACTATATACAAAAAAAATTATCGATGGTCAAACATGCCATGAAAAAATGGCTGGTCAAAGGGAGCCATAAATAGAGGACCGGAGGGAGTATGTTTTTTTCCAAACACCCTATAATAGATATTGTTTGCTTTATGTCTGTCAACCCGGGGTATTGATTGTCATTTTGACATCCTGCTTTGCCAAAACGGCATCCTTTTGAATCCACACTTCTTTCCTCGATTTTCAATTCGCTATCTTCCTTTGTCTGCTTTTCAATCGCTTCTCCCAAACACTCTATAATAGATATTGTTTATTTTCTGTCTGTCAACTGGGGGTATTGATTGTCATTTTGACATATTGCTTTGTGAAAATGGCGTCATTTTGAATCCACACTTCTTTCCTCGGTTTTCAATCACTATCTTAATTCGTCTAATTTTCAATCGCTTCTTAGTTGAAATTTTCTTCAATACAGATTTCCGTGAAGTAGGGTTGATATTTTTAGAATTCAATGAGAGGTTGAGGTTTTCTTTTCATTGTCGATGGGTAAGATGAATAGGGCTGGTGTGATCAAGCGATTTGTGGAAATCATATCCTCACCGGATGCGTAGCTCAAGGAGTACGACATCACGAAAATACTAAACCAATCGCTCTGCGATGAGAACAAAGAAACAATCACTTCTGCCATCGCTATAAGGCCGTTCATAAAGGCGTTGAGATCAGACACGACGACCGCTTCTGCCCCTTCAAATCCCATCACTTATAATTGTAAGTGTTTTTGCTATGTAGATTTTGTTGTTTTGTGTAAAAGTTTGGATTTTTAGTGCAATGAAAATGCTTGATATAATCAATGTTTTGTGATTGATTAATTTGGCGTTGCTTATATTTACTGAAGAAAATTTGATTTCAATTGTGTTCTTGCATTTGTTTGAAGTTTTTTTTAGTTCAGTTATGTGTTACTGAAGAAGATTAAGTTTTTGTTAGTTTCTTAGCATTGTGATGAATGTGTGTATTTGATTTTCTCTATGGGAAGTGATGTATGTTTGTTTTTAGGCACCATTCTTGCCTGAGCTTAGATCAGTGGTGTTTCCATTGGTGAAGCATCCGTTTGTTATGGGATTTTTGGTTGCTGAATTACCTGAGACAACAGTGGCCGGAGGAGAATCTTGTTTCATGCCTTCGACCAAGGAAATATTGAATGCTGCCAACATTTCTTGTTCTCTTGCTAGGGCTTATGTCATGGATAAGGTAATTTTTAGCATACAGAACAATGATGTTGCTCGTAAATAAAAGTTATTCAAGTTGTTTTCTATGACCTCTCTTGTTATGGCTACATGTTAAAGTTTTGTTTTTTAGAAAACGATGTTGCTTCAGCATTCCTCATGGAAAAACAATGTGCGAATGAGCAGCTTGGTTGAGCAAGTAAGCCATTTCACCTTTGTTTCTTCCCCTAATTGAAACATATTCCTCATTGATAAGCGATTGTGAATCTCCAGATCCGGGGATCTTTTTTTGGTATTTGGGCTTTGAGTGAAATGCTTTCTGTTCAAATCAAGCAAAGCGAGGCTCTTGTCATAATCCCTAAGTGACACAGAATGCACATTTTGAGAGTGTTCTTCTTACCACATTCTAAGACCATTTTACAAGAGAATGCATATAGGGTTTGACATCATCGAATCTCCAGATCCAAGGATCTCTTTCTGGTATTCGGGCTTTGAGTAAAATGCTTTCTGTTCAGATGAAGCAAAGTGAGGTTCGTGTCATAATCCTTAAGTAACACAGAATGCACATTTTGAGAGTGCCCTTCTTACCACATTCTAAGACAATATGACAAGAAAATGCAGATCGGGTTTGACATCATCGAAGACACATTGGTGCAAGGCGATATGCAAGACATCCTCCAACAACTTCAGGATGTTGCTTACCTGACTAAGGTTGGTTGTCTATGATAAATACTCGTTCTTTTTAGTACAACTCGATGTATGATACTATGACATATTCACATTTTATTAGACTAACATCATGCGTAGTAATGGAGGGAAATTGAAGGAAATGCACGTCCGTCCAAATTCAGAACCCTATGAAGCGATTTCTCTAACCTCGACATCCAAGGACTCAGTAATTCCTATGCCTCCTCTCACGCCATTACGCCATTACAGATGTTGATTTTATGTTTTTTTATATATTAAGAAGCCTGGGGATTATGATTTTCAGGATTTTCTTGGTTTAGCTGTACGATTTAACTGGCTTGACAATGGTCTGCAGTCTGTGTACAAATTTTTTGGTGGATATCTGAATCCTCCAATTTTCGTGGACTATTGTACTCTTTCCAATTGAAGCTAGATTATGAATTAGTCAATTGAGGAATCTTGCAGGCATCAAGCTTATTTGCTCTTCTCCGTAGCTCTATTTATTATTTTTTTACTGTTTTCATCTTGAATTGATAGGTTTAATATCTTTTAAATCAATTTTATCACAGAGTTTCCAAAGAAAGTTTGGTTTCAGAATAGTTTGTTTGGACTAGGATTATCAACTTTACATTGTTACTGCTCCCATCTTTCTTAGTCATGGAATAAAAAACTCTTGGCGTTGAATCTTGATCTGATTGTTTTAAGTTTTACAATGTGGAAGAAACCAAAACTATGAGGAAACCATTTTTCACCAGGGTAGACCAGTTACGGTCGGATACAAACGGCCATAATCTTGTTGCTAAGGTGGTTAGCTCAAACACGGTGTTACAAAAAGGTCGTCCAGATGGACCCCCAATGCGTCAAATGCGAATTGCTGAATGTTTGATTGGAGATGAAACTGGGACAATTGTATTCACTGCCAGGAATGAGCAAGGTATCATTTAGTAATTCTTCTCATGTTGCATGTTATGCTAACTACATTAAGTTACTATAATCAATTGGAGGCCACCTATAGATAGTGTTTTTGCTGTTCTTGCTGAAGTATACATTGGGATTACCTATACCATTTTATTTATGATCATAGTGTGAGCATTTTTTGTGTACACACGTGAATTTACTTGGGTTATTTTTTAGATACTTACTATATTACGTGTAGGATGTGAATGAAAAAAAATTGCATCTATGTTCATGGGTTGTAGGAATAAAAAAGGAATATCTTTACGCTTCCTTTCCATGCTTCTTTAGGTTGAAGCTAGTATTGATGTTATTATTTTGAAGCTGATATGTTTTGATTGTATATCTCATTCATAGTGGATATGATGAAGACTGGTGCTACTATAATTTTGAGGAATGCCAAGATTGACATGTTTAAAGGGTCAATGAGGCTTGCTGTTGATGAATAAGGTCAAGTAGAAGTGACTAAATCAGCCATTTCACAGTCAAGGAAGAAAACAACCTTTCTTTGGTCGAGCTTTTCAATGTGGTGGAGGAATGCAAGATCGCTTTCTGGAATCAAATGGAACTATGGTAATGTATTTGTCTACCGAAAGTGCTTGTATTTGAGTAATGCTGGTGAACATCTGCTTAGGAAGAAGGTTCTCATGAAAATAATCGTTTGATAGGAAATGAAATGCAACCATAGTTTATAGTAGCTCTCAGGCTGAAGCCGTGGTCGATGAATCTTTGTTTTGTCCTCATTTCACGTACTTGTCCCCAGACCTAGAATTTATGTTATAAGAGTATGCTCATTTGCATATTTGTGTTTTATGACTAAGAATATTTGGATTTTATGTTAAGAATATTCAGCATTAGCAAATGTGTTGGTAACTCTGGAATCCTGAATAGAAAATCTTCTTCCTTACTAAAATGAACTTTATAATTTTGTAAAGAATGACACAATTGGATGGAAAGTACTAGAATTCAAGGACGAGAGATCCTTTATGGACTCAGGATATTGTCTATATAGTTTCAATGTTTTGTAAACTAAGACAAACAATTAGAAAAAAACAAAAACTAACATTATTGACACCGATTCACAAACATTAGTGTGAATGTGACTGCATTATAGTAAAGTAAAGCAAATAAATAAAAGTTTCAATTATTTTATTTTTTTTAAATGAAAACCACCATGAGGTGGAGGTTATTATATTGGGCACCCTAAACCCATAAGAGTAAAATAAAATAGCAATAATTAGCCCTGGAGGCTCAGTCAGTACAAAAAAACTACTAAGCTAAAAGAGGACTAGACTAATAAGCAATAGCTATTGCTTCCAAAACAAAGGAGTGGATCTATAGGACCAAAGAAATTCCTATCAGATCAGACAAACCCGGAGATATGCCTTGCTTCCTAAACCTAGAAATTATAAGGAGCAGGTCGGTGATCGACAAATCGAAACACCACTTAGCCACCTATATCACTAGGAAAATAAGAGCATCAGGCAGAATGTTACAAAATGTACAAGTACCACTGTGAAGCACCAATTTAAGAAATTGGGGTGCTGCTCAGAATGGGTAAGGTAGATGAAATTCTGCAACTGAAGAAGCAAGAGGGCTGAGTGATTAGCAGATTGGAGTAGAGTTTGTGACTAGAAGGCCTGAAGCTTAAGATCAAAATAGAAGTCCTCTGTTTGAATGTTGCTACTTTGTAGCATCAGTTCCTGCAAATGAAACAGAAGGAAACGGTTAGTAGCATCAGTTCTCCAAATAAGGAAATCTAACTGTAGGAACATCCAGGTTATCTAGATAGAGTAACCCTTTTGTTCTTGCAGGCAGATTTGACCAACTAAAAGTTTGGTGAGTCTTAGTAAGTAACATGTACTTAGCAAGATCATCAACAGGTTGGTTTCCTTGTCTGAAAATGTGATTCAGTTTAGCAGTACCCAAAGAGATCTGAATATTGTCCATTAGATTGAAAAATTTCCAGTGTCTAACAGAAGGGTATAAGATCATATTAATAGCTACCAGACAATCAGATTCAATCACAACCTGATGTGTATAAGATAATCCTAGCTGTACCCCATATTGAATAGGTAGAGTTTCAGCATGCAGTGGTGAATCTGCTGCAACAAAGTAACCACTGGCATGTAAAAAACCTTCATTATTCCTTATGATAACTGAAATGCCTGCTTTTTTGGAGTGATTCCATGAGGCATCTACATTGATTTTTATGCCTCAAACAGGTATCAGCCAGGTAACTGTGTTGATGTGTGGTTTTGGAGGTTTTAAGATCAGTGGAATGTAACCTTCTGAAGCTAGTTCATGGTCAATCTGTCTGGATATCCCAATGGGAAAGGCAGCAAAAGATAAATAGATGTTGTCTTTGACCTCTTTAAGAATGTAATCACAATGCGAGGTGAGGTTATCAAAGACTTTCCTATTTCTTGCCTTCCACAATGACCAGCAGGCAAGAATAGGTGCAATATGAACCAATCTGGTGTGAATTTTAGATAGACCATTATAAGCCCAAAAACTAGCCAATCTATCCCATAGGTTTACACATTCGAAATATGAAAGACCACAGATTTTATGAACCTCCCTCCAAACCTCAGAGGAGATAGCACATTTATTGAACAAATGATGCAGTGAGTCTGAATTATTGCAAAAACAGCATTTAGAGGGAAGGTGGAAGCCAAATTGCATAAGAATATCATCAAATGGCAGTAATGCATTCAAAAGCCTCCACATAAATACTGAGATTGTTTTCTGAATATGGTTAGCCCATATATTTCTAAGAGCAGGAAAAGCATTAATTGGGGGTCTCAGTTTCAGATAAGCTGACTTAAAAGTAAAATTCCCAATGGGGTCAGGCTTCCAAACTAGTTTATCAGGCCTGTGTTCATGGATGGAGGCAGATCTGATAGTATTAATGATGGGGGCCGGAAGCACTAATTGAAGTAATGGGAGAAGGGAGTCCTTGTGTGCAATAAAATCAGCCACAGTGCACTGCATTTGTACCTCGTTTGGGTAATAGAAATCCACTAAGGGACCAAAATCAGTCCAATTAGAAGTCCAGAAGTTACAAAGTCCTTCACCATGTATCACCCTGGAATTGGATTCTGCAAATTGGTTGATTTTGCAGATCCTTTTCCAGTTTTGAGATTTTCTGTGAGATTCAGGGAGAGAGCTAAGGAAACCAGTCCAGGGAGCTTTACCTAATTGATATTTCCACCAGAGTTTGCAGGAAAAGGCTCTAATGATGGCAGCTAGAGATCTCAGTCCTAATCCATTTTGCTCAGTAGGGTAGCAGAGAGACTCCCATTTTTTCCATGACTTTTTAGGTACTGAATCTGTCTCACCCCAAAAGAAGATAGCAAATTTTCTTTCTATTTTATTAATAATCTGTTTGGGGGGTTCCATCACTACCCAAATATGTTGTGGTAAGGAGTATAAGCATGATTTTATAAGGGTCAGCTTACCTCCAGTAGATAGCCACACATTTTTCCAATTCTTCAGTTTTTTATCTATCATTTCCATAACAGGTTGGAAATGAAGATTGAGAATTTTACCACTATGTATAGGAACACCCAAGTATTTAAAAGGTAGGATACCTAATTTCATACCCAATTTGTTCCTAATTTGTCTAAGTTTAGCTTGAGTGGCATTTCTACTGATATAACAGTCACTCTTCTCATAATTTATTTTCTGCCCAGTTACTTCCTCAAATGTGACTAGGAATGCTTTTATTCTGGTTAGGTTCTTTTTAGAAGCTTGAAGAAAGACTATAGTGTCATCCGCATAGCTTAAATGAGAAATAGGTATAGCATTCCTTGGTAAAGAATAGTACTGCAATTTTCCAGTCTCAAATACATATGCTAGACTTCTAGTAAATGATTTCGAGAATATATTAAACAGAAAGGGGGATAAAGGATCCCCCTGTTTTATGCCCCTGGAAGCAGTAAAGAAGCCCACAGGATTGCCATTTATGAGAACTGAAAACCAAGCATTTGCAAGATTTTTCATGATGCAGTGAACAAATTTGCCATGAAAACCAAACTTGAGAAGTATACTGTTTAAAAAAGCCCAGCTGACCCTATCAAATGCCTTCATTAAATCTAGTTTAAGAATGCAATTAGGGTCTCTGGATTTTTTGTGCAAGAATCTGATCATTTCCTTTAAGTAGATGACATTGTCAGAAATGTCTCTATTTTGGAGGAAAACAGATTGATGTGGACTGATTAATTTAGGCATCAGTGGCTTAAGTCTTTCCATTAATATTTTTGAAAAAATCTTGTTAGTCACATTAGAAAGACTAATAGGTCTATAGTCATTGAAGCTAGTAGGAGTTTCTTTCTTTGGAATCACTGTTATCCAAGTACTAGAGATACCCCTAGGTATATTAGACCTGGACAGAAAGTCATTTGATGCCGCTAGTAAATCTGAACAGATAATATCCCAGGCTTTTATAAAAAATTTTGCAGTATAACCATCTGGCCCAGGACTACTACTTTTGTTCAGACTAAATACAACCTGTTTTAATTCCTCTAATGTCACTGGACCAATGAGAGTTGCATTCTCTTCATCAGTAATCAGTTTTGGAATTTGGGACAAAAAATGAGAGTAGAAAAGACCCTGATCTGAGTGTGGCTGGTCAGTGAGAAGCTTCTGGTAAAAGGAGATAGCTTCTTTTTCTATGTCAGAGTTATTAACTAACCAAGTGCCATCAAAAGTTTTGATTTTAGTGATATTGAGCTTACATCTTTTTTCCATTACTGAACTGTGGAAAAATTTTGTGTTCTCATCACCCTCTTTAAGCCATCTCATTTTGGCCTTTTGTTTCCAGAAGCTGTTTTGCTCTTTAAGTGCCCTAGTAAGCATAGCTTTTGCTTGTTTTAATTTTATTAACTCACTGGAAGAGCTATTAAGATCAAATTCAATTTCTTGGAGTTTTACTTTTTCCTCTGCTTGTATGACATTTGTATTAACATCCCCAAAAATCCCCTTATTCCACTGCTTAAGGTGTTTTTTAAGGTGATTCAGTTTGAGAAAGAAAGTTAGCATTCCTTGACCTTTCGAGGGGGAACTCCAATGGAATTTTATGAAATCCATGAAGTCCTTCCTCTTGAACCAGGTATTGATGAACCTGAAAGGTCTAGGGACAGAGGGACTGTTATTACTGATTCTGAGTAAAAGTGGACAGTGGTCTGAGGTATCTCTATTAAGAACCTGGATGGAAGATTGGGGAAATTTAGAGAGCCACTGAGAGGAACATAACCCTCTATCTAACCTCTCAACCGTATGTCTTTTAGCACTATTACTTGTCCTACCATTAGTCCAAGTAAAATAATTTCCTACAGTATTAACAGGGAGCAATGCCATAGTATCTATAAAATCACTAAAATCATTAATGCTACCAAGGTTGGGGATAGAGGGTCCCTTGTACTCATTTACAGAAGCCATAGCATTAAAATCCCCAATTAAGAGAGTTTCAGACAGTTTCATTGTCTTAAGATCAGACCATAAGTCTTTTCTTTCTGTCCTTGATCTCAAACCATATACAAATATAGCCTCAGTTGAGGAGTTAAGTGTATGGCTGGTGATCTGTACTGAAAAGAATTGATTATGATCAATCTTTGGGGCAATGTCTATCCTAGAGTTCCACATAAGCCAGATCTTACAGTTAGCTGCATATAAGCTATGATCAAAATGGAGTTTTTGTCTATAGAGATCACATTCACTGTTATTATGTTGAGGTTCAATTAGACAAATCATTTCCAGTTTATGTATTCTGATGAGTCTACTCAGTCTCAACAGTGAAGTATCCATGCCCCTAATGTTCCACACTAAAATATTAATTCCTAATGTTGTAGTAATCATTATTTTTTGGGTTTGATGCTTTTAGTGGCTGTTCTAGTAAGGATCCTATTGATCTGAGTGAAATAGGTGGGGACTTTCCCCTGAGCAGATTCAGTAATTTTGTTTCTAGGAGAGATATCCTGGAAAATGTTAGTCATAACAGTGGAGGGATTTGGAGAAAAACTGACCTTGGGTAGGAAGTCAATTTTTACCTGAGGTAGATCACATTGTACCTCTTCGTCAGAGATTGGTTGATCCTCCGATTGCTCAAAAGTCACATCCTCTTCTTGAATAAGTGGGAGAAACCTATTGCCTGAGGACCTGGGCTGAGAGTAAAAAGAAAACCTATTAGTGTTGAAAGGATTGTCTGGAGAGATAGGCAGTTTACCTGGATGTACTGAAATATCATTAGTAACATAGTTGTGGACTTTTAGGGGAGTTGAGATCTGAGAGACTGAAATCAGAGGCTCTTCTTGGAGATTGTGTACCAGAGCTGTCTGATCAGAGGTAGTTGGTGAAACCATTGGGAGGGGTCCGTCTTCTATCAGGACCATTTCTGGATCAGATATGAGGACTGATTCAAATTGATTTCTTTTAGGGGTGGCTTTGTCCTGAGTACTGTTCAAGCCAATTTGACCCAAATTATCCTGAGAGAGGGCTTGAGCTTGCTGATTGCAAGCCTTAGTCTTCTGAGTATTGAGAGTCTGAATACTAGGGCCCACTATTTGCTTGCTTGAATCAGATTGATCTTGTTTCTGATTTGTGGAAGATGGAGTGAGGAACTTGTCCTCTTTCTGAGCCAAGATTGTAGTGGCTTTCTCTGCGGGGGTAATACCAGAAGAGCTAGGTTTCATGATAGAGGTAGGTTTCCAAATTGAGTTAACCTGAGGAGGCTTTTGTTTGGTGAAATTGGGATGTTTGGAGTTGTTGTTTCTGGTTGTGAGGGGCCTAAGTTCAGGATGGAGAATTCTACATTCTACAACTTCATGACCTAGCCTCTTGCAATGCTTGCAGTATAATGGTAGTTGATCATATTCTATTTGATAATCAGCAACTTCGTGATCAATACCATTTGTCAGAGAGATAGAAGTATGCAATTTTGACAATAGGTCAACTTCTACACATATCTTAACAGCAGAGGGTCTTGTAACACCTAGGGTAGCAATGTCAATTTTGATAAACTTTCCTATTGTATTCCCAATTACTTCTAGCATTACAGTATTATACCAAAAGAGGGGAATTTTGTGAAGAGTAATCCAAACGGGAACAATGGAGGTTTCAGACTTAGGAGAGAAATCAGGGGTCCACTTAAATACCTTCATATGTGCACCTTTAAAAGCCCACTGTGATTTCATCCAACATCGCTGGAAATCATCTGGATCTTCAAATCGGATTAGGAGATGTCGGTGGTCTATAGAGCCAAGTTGATATCTTCCTTTAAAGCCAACCGATTTGAAAGCCTCATTCAAGAACTCCATTGATGGCTTAAGTCTTGCAAATTTTCTGATCAAAGCATTACTGTAGTGGGCAGACAGAAGCGCGACCTCTTCCGGGGTGATTATGCAAGCGATCTTACCCTTGTATTCTGTAGTTGGTTTAATGGAAGGTGTGGAAGGGAGAGAGGAGAAGAGAGGGGCTGGTTTAGTGTTGAGGGCTTGAATAAAAGTGCGATTCGGAGCCGTTCCACCGCGATCCGGCGGTGGCTCCGCCATAGGAGGAACGTTACCGGTATGAATAGTATTTTTGAGAAGAAGGCCGAGGTTAGAGAGAAGGCAGAGAATTAGAGAGAGAAACTGAATATTAGGTTAGAGAGAAGGCAGAGAATGAAGTGAAAAAAATACAATTTGGCATTCAATTGGGCATAAGAGATACTGGGGGTAGATTCAGGTTTGCTTTTTACAAACTAACACAGGGTGTTTCCCCTTTGCAGGTGGAGCTTCAAGCAGCCCTTCAAGGCATTCAATTGGCAGTGGAAAACGGTTTCAATAATGTCTCATTGGAGATGGATAGTCAACTTACATTGAGCATTATCAATGGCAAACTGGAGCCTCCATGGAATTGTCTTCAACTGGCCAGACAAGTGGCTGACTTAATGAGGCAAAACAGTTTTCGAGCTTTCCACATCTACAGAGAAATCAATGGACCTGTAGATTTCTTAGCAAAGTTTGGACAGCAGAGGAAGGAATCACAACATTTCACTGATCTCAGAAGCATCCCACAACTGAGAGAAAAGCTTTTGAAGGATAACCTACACTCTTGGAGAAGAATCAGGGCATAAAAAAGGACATGCTAGGCTGGAGTGTAATTCGACACTGGGGGTTGTGGAGTCTTACACAAACAGAGGGGCTACTCCTGTTTTTCTGATTTGCATATTTGTATGGAGAAACAAACTCTTCATTCTTTTGTACAGGCATTCTTTTGTATAGGGCATAAGCCTATGCCTGTTGGAATTGGTACAACTAGTGTCCAATTCTCCCATGTATCTATCTATTTGACTGACTCTAGGGAATTAAATCCCAATCTGGAGGCAATAAAATCCCCCCACCTAATGGTGGTTTTTAATTAAAAAAAAATTACAATTTAGCAAAAGAGATCCTCAAAATTCAATCCCCCAAAATCGGATCATCCTTTTGGAGATATTCTAAGAGTCACAAAACATTTATTCACCTTTAACCCTAATAGATCAAATTTTTAATTATTCTTTATTTAAAATGTATCTACGTATAGGATCTGGATAATGTCACATAGGTGTGCAAGTTAATCAATCAACATGATTCACTACCTTTCTAAGATCGCATCCATAAAGCTAGAATTAATAAATCCAAAATTGATATTCAAGTATAAATTCAACAAACTACTTTCTGGGCCGAAGTCCAAAAATATACACGAACAAAGCCCACCAAGGTTTGGTAGCATTCTTGTACTCCCTCTGTCCCACCAGGAATGACATATTTACTTTTTTAAAGTCAAACTTAACAAACTTTGACCATAAATACAAATTAACATATACATAATAAAAATATCATGTGATATATTGTTAGATTCTCTTAATATCTATTTTCTAAATATCAACTTTGTATGCAAATTTGTTATATGTAGTTAGAGATATCGACGATCAAACATGATAATTGAAAACCGTGAAAAAGTAAATATGTCATTACTAATGGGACAGAGGGAGTATATCTTAACGGGCGAACGAGAAATCGTGAAAGACAACTATGTAGGGTTCTTCGATACACTGATCTGCTGGGGTTTAACAAGGGATCTTCATGTCAAGCCAAAGCATCTCAATTATCTTCGCCTTCCGCCGCCACTGCTCTGTCTAAGCTCGGCGGAGGTCTCGCCTCCTCTTCAAAGGTTATAAAATTGTTAAAATACATATATTATTATTTTTATAATAAATTAATTATTTCACTTTATAATTCATATAGTTGTTTTTGGTTGAATGAAATTTATAATTCACAAACTCTTGTTTTAAACCGACCAATAGTTAGACAAAGTCATTTTATAATCGATGTAATTAATAAGGTGATTTGATTTTTGTTTTTATTTATAGCAAAAAAATTCTTATTACTTAGAAAAAGCTTTTAAAATATGTCGCATTGGTATAACAAGAGACTTTCTCTTTATAATTATTGTTCATTTTACATTTAAATGTGGATACAAATATTAAGTAAATATTGAAACCAATCTTACTATCCAATCGCATGACGTGCCCACTGGGACTCCCACTTAAAGCATGTGGTGTTTGGCAGTTTGCAGTGAGTACTACGTTGTTATGATAGTTTCCTCATAATGTATCGATTTTGCTTCTTCTCTGGTTTTATTCACCTTAAATTGTTGAAACATTCTCAAAACGCATTAGAGATGAAGTGGTCAAAAATTATTGAATCATTTGTAACTAAATTATTTAAATTTGAGAAATATACAAGTATAACCCTATATACTTCTGCAAGTGCACATATAATCATGAGATAATTCAAAATACAAAAACAACCCTAACTATTTAATGAAAATGGAAACATAACCCTAAAGACTATATTTCGGCATTGAATGGTCATTTCCAGGCCATTGACCAACTGCAAATGAAAAAAATGCCCTTTGCATTGAAGACAAAAAATTGAAAGACAAAAATGCCCTTTGCCCCGCCGTTGTTCTGCCACCATTGTCACTGCTCCACCACATTTGTGATCCGTGCCTCCATCGCTCCACCTCCACCACCTCTGCTGCCACATCCTCTGCCGCTAGAGTGTCCGCCACTATCAGCTACCACATCATCACCTCCTGGCATCAACCTAAATATAAAAGTGAGGGAAATCTGATTGGAGGGGTTTAATCGGAGAAAAGAGGGAACGAAAATAATTATTGACATTTCATGTTTTTTCACAGGGGTAAAATAGTCTTTTCATTGAATTCCAGCCTAAATATATAAGAATGAGTATGCTTGCACGTACACTTATTATCTAGGGTTAAATTTTCCCTTTCAATTATCAAAAGGTTAAATTTTCACTTATTTAAGTTGTGTATGGTTATACATGTACTTTTCTCTTAAATTTTTTATGAGTCATATTGTTGTCTTTAGATGGCTAAACATTAAAATAAATTTAAATATAAGGTATTGAAAGTATATAAAAATTTTGTCCTAATTTTCTAATCAAAAACATCGCGCGTTTGCGCAATGGGACCCCGCTAGTTGTAATTAAATTTTAATTGGCCTAAATATGGATTTCATCATTTTCCATTTAATTTTTAACACACTTTCATTCATCTTTAAAAAGGGGTGTAAGTTGTAGATATGAGGCAGTGTTAGCTAGGTGTGCATGGTTCATTTGGAATAGCTTAAAATTAATCTCAAAGAAAACCGAATAAAAAATGAATGTTCAAAGTGGTAAAAGTGGTAAAAATTAACACCAGGACATAAAAAGAAAACCTGAACATTCTGATATGGTTATAGATCAAATTTATGATAAATTACTAATAGTTATTTATATTTCTCATACATAAGATAAATATGTTATCTAGGCACGACCAAACTATTATTGTGGTGTGCATGATATATACGCCTTGTGCACATTGCACGCTTTGTGCACGAGGCATGTCTTGTCCAATTATTTTAGCATGTGTCAGTATTTTTTAATCCACATTATTACCACAAGATGTGAAAGAGACATTAAAAATTACGAAACCATCCTATTAAAGATACATGCAATTCTCTTTTTTCGTAAGATATTCCATCTTTATTGTGCATTGTGCATGCATTGGAAGAGCATAATTCATAAGGTAGTGCAGGAGCGGAATAGTAAACTTCAGATAAGTAAAATAAAAAACAGAGCTGGACAATGGATAAATTCTCAAGCAGATATTCAAAATGAAGCTATACACTATTTCTCTGAGTTACTTAATGAATCTGATCTGACCACGGATGATACCTATTTCTCTCATTTTCTAAGTCAGATCCCGGTTCTTATAGGTGATAATGATAATCATGCTCTTGGTAAGCCTGTATCAGAACTGGAACTTGAATCTGTCATTAGGAGTTTAAATAAAACAAGTAGTCCTGGGCCAGATGGATTTTCTCCAAAGTTTTTTACAAAAAGCTGGTCTATAATAAAAATAGATCTAATGGATGCTGTCAATGAGTTCATTTCTGGTGCTGATATTCCTAAGGGTATCTCCAGCACCTGGATTACCCTCATACCAAAGAAACCAACTCCAAGTTCATTTGATGACTTTAGACCAATTAGCTTGTCAAATGTTTTGAATAAAATCTGCTCTAAAGTTCTAAATGAGAGACTAAAACCTTACATGGATATCTTGATATCCCCTAACCAAACTGCATTCATGAAGAATAGGGATATATCAGATAACATTCTGTATTTAAATGAAATGATCAGATTTTTGGACAAAAAATACAGAACCCCAAATTGCATGCTAAAATTGGACCTTAGAAAAGCTTTTGACAGAGTTAGATGGAAATTTTTAGAGCATATTTTGATGAAGTTTGGTTTTAATGGGAATTTTTTAAGGGCAATCATGAATAACCTGTCACAAGCACACTTTTCAGTTTTACTCAATGGAAATCCAGTAGGATTTTTTAAGGCAACAAGGGGAATCAAACAAGGTGATCCTCTATCTCCCTTTCTCTTTAATTTATTTTCTGAGGCTTTCTCTAGAAGCTTAACTTATATTTTTCACAATAGAAGTTTATCTTCATACCAAATTCCTGGTTCAATTACTGCTGTTTCTCATTTGATGTATGCGGATGATACGATAATATTTATGCAAGCATCTAAGGCTAACCTTATTAAAATCAAAGCTTTTCTGGAAGTTTTTGAGTATACCTCAGGCCAAAAGTTTAATTTTGAGAAATCGGACTTTTATCTCAGCAGCAAGGCTACTGTAACTAGGAATAACCAGGTTAAAGCAATTCTGAAAATGAAGAAAGGCTCTTTTCCATTTAAATATCTAGGATGTCCCATTTTTAAGGGTAGGGTTTTAAATAGATATTTTTTTCCCATCCTAGCTAATGTTGATCTTAAGCTACAAAATTGGAAAAATAATTGGCTAAGTTCTGGGGGGAAAATGACCTTAATTCAATCAGTATTATACTCTATCCCTCAGCATATATGGATGGTAACTAAACCCCCTAAAGGGATCATTAAAGCTTTTGAGAAAAAAATGGCTCACTTCTTTTGGGGAGAATCAGAGGGGAAAAACAACAAGATTTGGAAAAAATGGTCTCAAATTACCAAACCAACAAAGATGGGAGGATTAGGGTTCAGATCTGTTCAAGCAATTGTAGACTCTTGTTCGGCTAAACTGTGGTGGAAGAACCAATTAGGGGATTCACTGTGGGCTAAGCTATTATGGTCACTTCCTCCTTCCCATAAAAATTCTGCAACCTGGAAGAGAATATGTTACATTAACTCATTTGCAGAAAACAATTCGTATGTCATTTATGGAGCTGGAAAGTGTGATTTTTTATCTGCTAACTGGTGCCCTCAGGGACCATTGATGGGTCAGCTACCTGAAAGTGCACAGATTTTGTTAGCTGGTCTTTCAGTGGCTGATTTTATAGCCAACAAAGCAAATATTCTGAGTCAAATATCATCTTTTTTGGACAATGATACTGTACTATTTTTACAGGGTGCAGAGCTGAATCTTGAGAGAGAGGACAGGATGATTTGGAAGCCTGAAGCTTCGGGTAATTTTACTTTTAAATCTGCATATAGGGCACTCGTTCAACTATCAGGTAATTTCCCTGTAACTAAATATCTATGGAACTCCCTCTTTCTCAAAAAGATTTCAATTTTTGTATGGAAACTGCTACATGCCTTTCTTCCCTTTGACGAAATACTGATTACATGCGGTTTTAGTTTAGCTTCCAAGTGTCCAGCTTGCTGTGATTCAGACTCTATCCAACATTATTTTATCTCCTGTCCATTAGCTAAGAAAGTTTGGTCTTCCTTGACTGCATCCATTCATTTCAATCTTAATGACCAACATTCGATACCCCAGAGATTCTTTCTATTCTGGAGCTGTCAAGATTTACCTCAGTTTTATCAAGTTTACTGCATGATACTTCCATCTCTGACCTGCTGGTGCTTATGGAAAGCTAGAAACAGCTTTCTATATGATCACAAGCCATTCTCTGAGGATAATATCTGTAGGGAGGTTGATGAACTGATCAGATTGACACTGAGTAAATGTAAGCCTAGTATATTATCAACACACTCAATCCCTCCAGACTTTAAGCATCTAATCCCGCTGTTGAGACCTCCCCCGAAGCCAATTTTTAAGAAAGTATATTGGATTAAGCCTGAACCTGGTTGTACTAAAATAAATGTGGATGCCTCCTGGAGCTCTGGTAATGCTTCGGTTGGTCTTATTGCCAGGAATAGCCTTGGTCAGCCTATTTGTATTAGCTCAATTTCAATTGCTAGTGTATCTCCTTTACACGCAGAAATTGAAGCCATATTGCATGCTTGCTACACCTTTAACCACCTTGATCATAACTTTATCATTGAATCTGATTCAAAATTGGCGGTACAGATGATCAGTAATCCTTATACTGCAAAATGGGAACTCTTTCAGCTGGTTTTTAAGGCTAAATCCTTGATTGGCTCAGCGATACTAAAACATGTCTATAGGGAGGGTAATGCAGTGGCTCATGCTATCTCTAAACATCACTTTCAGAACAACCAAAGTCTCAATCTTACTAATGTTTCCCCTGAGATCAGAGGGCTTATAATCTTGGATAGAGATAATGTACCCCATCTCAGAAGCACTAAGCAGATATAAATTAGGAATAGATACTGCCTTATGACTTGCTGTTTGCTTGTGCAGGACTTGTGTAGGACTGAACGAAGCGCTTCTGTATCTGCTCTGAGTTGCCATGTCTGGCTCGGATGTTCATCAATTTTCCAACTTTGAGAGACAGATAACTGATCTATAACATGAAGTAGACAATTACAGAGACTCAGACCCCAAGAGATGTCGCATAACCTGGTTGCCCGAGTGGCAGATCAGACTCCAGAAGATGGATTGCTTGCTGGGGCAGCAACATCTTTGATATCACACTAATGACATAAATGGCCAGATCCTAATCTTTGGCATTTGGAAACTCCATTAGTAGGATAGCTTTCAGCCTGATTGTTATTCCTCTTACCTTTGAGCTTATATGTTTCCATTCACCTTCATGTATAAGTTGCCTGGCCAAGGGAGAGAATTCACACGAGGGGTGGAGATTCTCTCCCTAGGATCGCGACTTCTACTTTCATTACAGCACTTTGTTTACTGTGTATAGGGGTCGATGCACTTCTTTGTATCACTTCCTCTGGTTTTTGCCGAACCCATGTATAAACATACTTCGATTTCTTTTGATATAGGGCTTGGGGAACCCAATAAAGAACTCCCTCACCTTCGGGTGTTTTATTGAAAAAAAAAATGGAAGAGCATAATTCTCAGAGCGTTTCGGATTAGTCCACTCTTATTTTCATAATTTCCCTAGTTTAAAATACTGAATAGATAGCACCTAAAATAACATTCGAAGCCATGAACACCCTCAACTTCCATTAGTTTATTTTTCATTCATACATAGGTATATATGTGTGTGTGTGTGTGAGGCTCCAAGGAATGGAGAATGAGAGGTCATGGTTAATGGAAACCGTAGTGCCTGTCTTAGATGGAATGGAATGAGTTTCATGGTTCCAATGGGTAGTCTTTGGATAATATTTTACCAAAAATGGAAAAATATATAGACCATGATTCCCCAGGAAAATGAGACGTGACAATTTTAAAACATGATGTGTAAACAGTTGTGTTGGACCAAGTGATATAGATTAACAATTATTTGACTATGTTTTTAATAAAAAAGCAACGTACTTATTTAATTTAGGACCAACAAAATATTTTCCAAAAATAGGAAAACTAGCTTACAAATTTTTTTGTAATTAATTTTTTAAATTAGCCTAAATACTAGAGGATAGGCTTCAGGGTGGATTTCATCATTTTCCATGTAATTTTTTAGACACTTTCATTCATCTCCACAAATGGGTGCAAGTTGTAGATATGAGGCGGTGTTAGCTAGGTGTGCATGGTTTATTTTGAACAGCTGAAAATCAATCTACAAGTGAAGCGAACACAAAATGAAGAAATGTTCGAAGTGCAAAAAGTAGTAAAAATTAACACCAAAACAAAAAAAGAAAAATCAGTTATTTATGCATGACCATTTAAATGCATGATAAATTACTAATAGTCATTTAAAGTTCTCCTACTTAAGATAAATAAGTTATTTATGCACGGCCAAGCTATTATAGTGGTGTGCATGATATATACGCCTTGTGTAAATTACACGCTTTGAGCACGATGCATGTCTTGTCCAATTATTTTTAGAATGTGTTAATATTTTTTTAAATTCACATTTTTGTTACAGGATGTGAGAAAGCAATTAAAAGTTACAAAACAATCATATTAAATATACATGCAATTCTCTTTTTTCCTAAGATATTTCGTATTTATTGTGCTTTGGAAGAGAATAATTCTCTGAGTGTTGAGGGTTAGTCACTCTCATCCCCATAACTGCCCTAGCTTAAAATAAAAGATGGATATCACCTTAAATAAATTTCGAAGCCATGAACACCCTTATTTTTTTAAATCCATTAGTTTATTACTCATTCATACATATGTAAGGCTCTTGAGGAATATAGAATGTGAGGTCATATTTAATAGAAACCGTAGTGTTTGTCTCGAATGGAGTGGACAAATTTTCATGGTTCCACTGGATACTCCTTGGATAAGATTTTACCAAAAAGAGAGAAATATATAGACCATGGCTTCATCTAGAAAAACGAGATGCGACAATTCTAAAACAGATTGTGTAAACTTGTGTTAGACCAAGATATATAGATTAACGGTCGTGTGACTATTTTTTCATAAAAGAACAACAAACTTATTTCATTCAAGATCAACAAAAACCTTTTTCTAAAAATAGAAAAAATAGAATACATAAGTTTTTGTAATTAATATTAGTTGGCCTAAATTCCAGAGGATGAGCTTCAGTGTGGATTTCATCATTTTCCATTTAATTTTAAAGACACTTTGATTCATCTCCACAAATGGGGTGCAAGTTGTATATATGAGGCGGTGTTAGTTAGGTGTGCATGGTTCATTTTGAACAATTGAAAATCAATCTCGTGGTCAAGCGAATACAAAATGAAGAAATGTTCGAAGTGGTAAAAGTTAGCACTAGAACATAAAGATTAAACTTTAACAATCCAATATGGTTATAGAAAATATTCATGATAAATTACTAATAGTCATTTAAATTTCTCCTACATTAGACAAATATGTTATTTATGCATGACCAAACTATTATTGTGGTGTGCATGATATGTACGCCTTGTGCGCATTGCACGCTTTCTGCACGGTGCATGTCTTGTCCAATTATTTAGCATGTGATAAGATTGTTTTAACCCACATTATTATTACCAGATGTGAAAGATCTATTGAAAGTTATCAAACCATCCTATTAAAGGTATATTGACATGCCTCCCCCCGGGGTCGTTAAAACCCATAGCTTAGAAGTCTAAACCCATTTGGAGGCAGTGCGGTCAGAAGATAGAAATTTATAGTTCTACACCCTGTTCCTACAGCTATGCTACCTATAGGGTAGTTAGCGGTAAGCCTCGGGTTTCTCCAAAGAAATGCTAGGTCTAATGTACGGGTCGTTAATCTATACGAGTGAAAGAAATAGCTAGTAAAGCAAACATGAAAATGTGGGGGGGATTGGTTTTTCAAGCTATTAACTACATGACATGAAAATTAAAAACACAATATTAAGCTAAGCACTTGGGGAAATCATTGAGCAGCTTGGTAAATTTACTGTTTCGATCTTCAATTCATTCACATAGAGATCTAAGCAAACTTAATAGAGTGTCCATAACATGTGGTGTGGTCGATGGCATACAATTCCTCGTCCATATCACGGCGGGTGCTCTCGTAACCCTCCATTGACGCCACCATCGTAACTAGAGGAGAAGAACAAGGTCCAACCGTTGTTGTAGGTCTGATTCTCACCTGTGCGATTACATCCCGAGCTTTCAGCATGAATGCACTACTCCCCTCGGGTCTTATCAATTAGGCCCAAGGGTCGTAGGCACCTAATTTATCCCCTCGGGTCTTATCAATTAGGCCCAAGGGTCATAGGCACCTAATTTATTATACTAGGGTTTCTTGTAACCCTCGCTTTCTACTTTTTAGCTATCTCTACCCAGAGCCTCTCGGAAAACTTTATGAAGTTAGCTAAGACTTGTGCAATGGTAAGTGGATCAGAGTGACCTCGAATATCCCGTGCACACACTCACGCAGACGCGTTCTCCTCCACCCATTCAAACAACCAGGTTTCTCTTCCCAAGGGTGTATCAATATTTGCGCCTAGCATGAATACAACCCAAAGTGTGTGCTATATATGTGGTGTAGTATTCATGCTAGGTGCAAATATTGATCCAAGGAATCCTTATTTTCTTATACTCTCCCATTCCTTCTGTCTAACTAGAGAGAGGAAAAATAAACATAATAACTAGCTAGGCTTTACTTGAAGAGTAAGGCTCCTATATATAGTATTAGAGAATTGGGATTAAAGATAGGCCCAAAATATGCCAAACTTAGGTCAAACCCTAATCTCCTTTCCCTCTAGCCACTGAACCTCTCTCGAATAAACTACTCAAATTTGTCAATCTTTATGATCTAAAGTTTACTGCATTAGATAGATCTCGGAAAGATGAAGATTTTGATATATGATACAGGGAAATCAGATGAAAGTTGAGAGTTTTATGATCAAAACAGTGAGAGAAAGAGTGGTTGCGCGGACCATGAATAGTAAACACAAAGGTTAGCCTCGCACGAGCACTATTGGCATGAACCGATGAACAGTAGGTGTGGACACATAAATAGTATGTGGCCCATTTCTGCCATTTGGCATAGGACGCATCGTTTGGTGCAACCCATCATCAGGAAGGGCATTTTGCTTAGATGTTTGACATTGGTCATCGATTTTGGTGCGGGGCACTAACGGGATGCTAATTTTGGAGTCTCTAATCTGCACCCATGTCCGTTAGCATGGGCCGTTAGTGCCATCCATGAACGGCCCGCACTGACCCGTTTGTACTTCGTCGACTGAACTTCTTTCCTTCGCTACGGATGAACCATTGGTCCGATTTGAGAGTTCTAGTATTCGATTTTTTAGTGCTCAAGAAGACAAATCCGTTGGTCTTATCAGATCATTGTCAGACTTTAGCGCAACTCATCGAACCACGATTCACCGTTTCTCCCTTGGCTATTTTGAACACCAATGCCATCTATCCTTCGCTCCATCCTTCTGCTACCGTGATTTGATTTTCATGGCCTTTATCTTCTACCATTCTAGAGGTGAATGGCCTTCTATCTCTTCTACCATCCTTACGAATGGCCTTCAAAATCTTCTACCGCCCTTACGAACAACTTTCACATAGAATGTAAACAAAAAGTACTCACGGGTAACCTACTAAAGATGATCACAAGGAAGATCAAGGAGCCCGTGGATACAAGATGTCCATTTGTACCAATGAAATCTACAAAACGCGGGAATTAGACTGGAAAACCAAACAAGGCCATCTAAACCCCTTGTCAAGTAAACTCAACTAGTACTAGAAATCCACCAAATAAAACTAACTAAAAAGAATTCCAAATGCATCGGTTAACGTACGCATAATGAAGCAGATCAGACTCTCCACACTTAACTATTTACTCATCCTAGAGTAAACAGAAGCCAAGACAAAGAATCAAGCGAAATATAGCGTACAAGCATAAGTTAACCAAGGCATTCAACTTATTCCAAGATTACCCTGTTCCCGCCCCCTCCCCCCCCCCCTAAAAGAGTAAGAATCTGACAACTCTCACACTCCCCGAAAAACATAAGAAATCTAACCACCCAAAATAAAGTGTGGAAAAAGGTAAGCTAAAAGATAAGTGTTGAGCTAGCTTACTTTTCCAAAAATGATCCCAAAGCAATCAAAGAGTCGTCTTTAAAAACAATCCATTGCGGCAGCATGCATTCAACTTTAGTTTTTTTGTTTTCTCTCAATTTCTCTCATTTTGCTTAGGAGCCCTTTCAGGTTTTCATCCTAGCTTTAACACACAAAGGGTTATCACTTCTCACCTTTTTTCACATGGCCTCTCATTTTTGCCTTGGCTTGTAAGCCTAGCTAGGCCTAGCCTCTCATTTTTACCTAGGCCTTTTGACCTATCCGGGCTTTTCCTAATGTTACCCAAGTCGCCCTTTTGGGTTTTTGACTTGTCCATGTATTTGTATTTTTTTTCATTTTTTTAAAATGCTCTTAGAAGAGCTATTAGCTACATAAAAACAACTAAAAATCATATGTGCTATATAATCCCCTTCCCCACACATAAAGCTTGCATTATCCTCATTGTATATACAAAATCAAAGAACATATGTAAAGGGAAAGAAATAGAAAAACACTTATAATGGAAAATGGACACTAAAATCTACGCTTGATGGCACAATCATGGAATGTAAAAAAAACTACCATCAGGGTTGATTTAATCGTTTTCCATGTAATTTTTAAGACAGTTTCATTTATCTCCACAAATGGGATGCCAGTTGTAGATATAAGGCGGTGTTAGCTAGGTGTGCATGGTTCATTTTGAACAACTGAAAATAAATATTCTAGTGAAGCGAATACAAAATAAAGAAATGTTCGCAGTGCTAAAAGTGGTAAAAATTAACTACAAAACATAATGATAAAACTTAAACGTTCCGATATGGTTATAGAACAAATTCATGATAAATTACTAATAGTCATATAAATTTCTCCTACATATGCATGACCAAACTATTATTGTGGTGTGCATGATATACACGCCTTGTGCACAGTGCATGTATTGTCCAATTATTTTAGCATGTGCTAATATTTTTTTAATCCACATTATTTTTACTATATGTGAAAGAGCCATTAAAAGTTTCCAAACCATCCCACTAATGGTATATAGATGCAATTCTCTTTTTTCCGAAGATATTTCATATTTATTGCGCATTGTGAATGAATTGGATGAGGATAATTCACAAAATGTTTAGGTTTAGCCCCTCTTATTTCCATAACAGCCCTAGTTTAAAATAATGGATGGATAGCACCTGAAATAACTTTGAAAGCCATGAACACCCTCTACTTCCATTAGTTTATATCCCATTCATACATATGTGAGGCTTCAAAGAGTGTAGAATGGGTGGTCATGGTTAATAGAAACCGCAGTGTCCATCTCAGATGGAGTGGACTGAGTTTCATGGTTCCACTTGATATTCTTGGGATAAGAATTTACCAGAAAGAGAGAAATATATAGACCATGGCTTCCTCTAGGAAAATAAGACATGACAGTTTTAAAACAGGTTAAGTAGAAAGTTGTGGTGGACCAATATATATATATATATATATATATATATATATATATATATATATATTAACAGTTGGGTGACTACTTTTTCTGGAAAAAAAACCAATCAAAACCAAAAAAACCTTGTTCCAAGAATATGAAAACTAGCTTATAGATGTTTTTGTAATTAATTTTTTAATTGGCCTAAATACACGAGGAAATGCTTTAGGGTGGATTCCATCATTTTCTATGTAATTTTCAAGAAACTATCATTCATCACCAAAAATGGGGTGCAAATTGTTGATTTAAATCAGTGTTAGCTAGGTGTGCATGGTTGATTTTGAATATCTAAAAATCAATCTCCAAGTAAAGCGAATTCAAATAAAGAAATGTTCGATGTACTAAAAGTTGTAAAATTAATGCCAAAACATAAAAAGAAAACGTAAACGTTTTGATATGGTTATTGATCAAATTTATGATAAATTGCTTAT
This sequence comes from Rubia yunnanensis, assembly GCA_037428765.1. Lineage (NCBI taxonomy): Eukaryota > Viridiplantae > Streptophyta > Magnoliopsida > Gentianales > Rubiaceae > Rubia > Rubia yunnanensis. Next base: position 24,081,128 of record CM075066.1, read on the forward strand.
AGTCATTAAAATTTCTCCACAAGATATATATGTTATTTATGCACGGCCAAACTATTTTTATGGTGTGCATGATATATGGACTTTGTGCGAATTGCACGCTTTGAGCACGATGCATGTCTTGTCTAGTTATTTTAGCATGTATTAATATATTTTTAATCCACATTATTATTACTAGATGCGAAAGAGCCAATAAAAGTTAACAAACAACCCTAATCTATAACTTATAATAAAAGAGCAACTCTTTGGCCAAGTGTCACCCCCACAATTGACTACATCTATACTATATAATAAAATAGCAAGTTTTGGCCATCTGTCACTCTAAAAGTTTGCCACATCAGCTTTTCTCAAAAAATATTTAAAAGAAAAAATTTCAATCAGTATTGAATGTGTATCCTTTCTACAGAACTTAAAAGATCATCAATTAATTTACTATCCTTTCTTTGAATAATTCTTCCTTTCCTCTCTAATAACTCCCTCTCAACTCTCTGCCATCTCGACCCAAAACCCTAAATCTCTACCCTCTCCACCCTCCGCGGTGAGCACCTCCGCCCACCACACATTTATTTCCTCCGTTCCCTACCCTCTATTTCTATGCTTTAATTTTGCTTTGCATTTTTTTGTGTTTCAACGTTGATGAGCTAATGTTTTAGTTTAGTAGTTTTAGTGTTGCTCTATGTAATGTAGTAGGTGTGATTGAGGTAGAAAAATATGGCTTCTCAGGTAAGAAAGAATGCACGGCTCTGTTTCTTGATTGGATTTGTTAGGTTGGGAGCTCAACTTTTGGCCGTGTGCACTTAAATCTGAGATCCTCTCTACGTCCCATTTGTTTTCGCACATTCCTTTTACTAGTCCGAACTCTGTAGTTGGAATGGCTTTTGTGGTTCATGAGCTATAGGATGATCTTGGAAAGAGTAAGGTTTCAAATGAGTATTCAATTTCAATATAGAAGTATCATTTTCCTGTCATGTAAATTATTGAAACATCATATAAAGGCAGTTGATTTCTCCTTTACATCGTATCTTATCTAGTCAAGATAATCGTTCTTTTTTCTAATTTAGGTTGGTATGAACTTAGTCCCTCGACTGGAAATGCTGTGTGAGTCCAATTATGCACTTAGTTTCTTTGATTCTAAGGTTTGATAATAATGGTGATTTCAGGAGAACTCATGGAAAGTCTCCTAGTTTCCTCTTTTACATTGTTTTTTTTCTAGCAATATGTCCTCTAAGTTTTTCCTTTCTCTTACATGGTTTTTTTTCTTCTGATTATGTCCTATTCTTTCAATGCTAAATCTTTTATGGCCGGAGAAGGAGCTACATAACCTTGGAGCATTTGGAGTTTCATATAGGCTTTGTTGGGCCTGAAATTTCTCAAGAAAGGCCAGCTATGAACCGTGTAATGACTTCATTCATTAATAATTTTCTCAATTAAAATAAATGAGCCATCTATAGTATTTATGGTGTTAGTTGGTTTTTCGAATCACAGTCCTACTAGCTACTAATATTTGTCATATAGTCTGACATTTCCTTTGTATCGTCGTGTGTTTGAGGTTTTATTGTAAGGTTATGGTGTTTGTTAATACAAGTACAACAATTATTAGAGGTGAATGTAGTTTGAAAGATTGTTTATTCTTGGATGGATCCTAATCTGTTCGGGTTACAGTAAAAACATAATCAACTTTTTTTTATTCTTCTTTCGCTTATATGCATCCTTATGTTTGCATAAGTTCTTGCTTCTTATCTATTCATCCTCTTTCCATTGATTTGCATCTCCCTAAATAGGGACGACGAGAGAACTGATATTTGCAGTTATGTTTAGTCTACGCCAAATGATTGTAAATGCTTATCGTCTGCTTTCTTTACTAATGAACATATATTACATTGAGTAATATTACATTGTGAATGATAAATTGTATGTGTGTTTTTAGTTTGATTCGGAGTATATGAGTACTTATATTGTGGCCCTTGGCATTGCTTGATTTCCTATCCGTAGTGTTCTTTTAGACCTCTAATTGCTTATCATGTCAGTGTAAACTAAAAAAAACCACTTCTTTATTTAGAAGGTAATCCTAACAATAATTTTTGCTATTAGTTTGTTGAATGTATCTCAGTCCCGTGGATAATAAAACATGAGTTAAATAGAAGAAACTTAGAATATTTAATTTCTGAGAAGGGAGGTTCTGTACATGCTGAAGTTTGACCTCGTGTTGATATTTTAAATTTGCCACTTTGCTACATGTGGTCAGTCTTTCCGATGTATGTATATTGTTCTCAACATTTCTAGATCATTTGGTTACTTGGTTCTTTTTTTACTTATAGTTTCTACTCTGTTCCGTCTTAAAAGTTTGTTTTATTTGTGTTTCTCCCAATCAGCAATCAGAGTAAGATATTCTTTAGCTGTTAAACCAATTATTTACTTCATTTTTTTATAACCAAGGTAAATAATATCCTTTACTTCGAAAAAAAATAATCGAGGTAAAAGAAATTTTTACCTCAGTTATTTGGTGTTAACAAAAAACCGAGGTAAAAGGGGCAAAGTAATAGGTCTTGTTTCTTGTAGTGGTCATTCGTGGGTTGGACTCTCATATTTGGGTCCAGCTTAAGATGAACCAATGTTTATAGTAGGTCTGGGAGAATGAGGTCGTCGACCACCCTGTCAACCAGGAGGAGCTGTAAGGTGGCTTATGATTTCTTTATATCTGATACCAGAGGGGAGGTCCCTCGTTGTGCACATGTGTCTAATAATACTGGAGTTTAGAGGGCTCATGCATATATTCCAGAGTACGTGTGGCAACACTATGTACCCCTGATGCATCTGGGAACTCCGAAAGACCTGTACCACCCGATCCCTAGTTTATGACCAGCAAAACAAAGCCCCCGGAGAGACTCCGGCTGGGAAAGCCCTCCAATGATAAAGTTAGTAATTAATCTCAGTAATCAAGAGTAGTTGTGAGTGAATAAAAAAATGAATGACATACCTTCATATTTATAATAATTAAACCCTAACCCTCATTGTCTGTAACCGCTATTCTTATTAAATACATATTGAATGTCCATCTGGGCCCATTCCTGACTAAACCTTATTGGACTAAAGGTTATATTTAATGGACTGGGCTGTGGCCCAATTCTAACTTCATAAGTGTATCATCAACCCCCCTGATAACGTTTGAAAAACGTGAGGGACATTCGTCCAAATTCATATCTAACATAAGGCGCATCTCGGACACACCTTACAACTACGTAAGTGAGATAAACATATTAGATGTACACAAATGAGGGAATCTGAAGTATTATTTGTTTAAACTATGGAAAAACTAATAAATACCATGGACTCCAATGTCGCTCCATCTGTATGAAACCCCAATGTAACTGCATGGTGCCGTCCTGGATGATCAAATCAGGGTCACTGTCCTGCAAAATACCACTCCATGTATTCCTAATCGGGTATATATGGATCTGCTAACCCATGAACATTAATTTGGTGTTGTGCTCGATGTTCCCACAAATCAAGATATGTTCTCAGTACAATACGCCAATTCGTGCCTGACCTCCCCCGACGATCTCTAGAATGAAGAAGTTTGTGTTGATTCTTAGTTACCAACTGCAAGGGTATTATCTGGATAAGGCCAAATTTCCTGAGAACACAATGAACATGATGATACTTCATGTCGTGCCAACAAATGAGGTCAACACACAATAGCCAGTTGTTGCTACCAGCTGTACAATGTGTTGGGAGATGTTGCATGACATCTTCAGTGTATGGCTACCAAATAAATAGACTTAACAGACAAGTTAGTTCAAAAAATAAATTAAATATTTTTAGTTAAAAAGGAAAACCAAATTAGTTTATACCTCACTGTCATGGAGAGATGTCAGCTGATCATGGTACACTTTTAGTACATGCATGGGTGATTGTGATAGATCATACCAGGCTCTCCGCCTGTAAGAAACAGAGTTGATAATGTTAGTTATTCTTAGGAATAAAAATTGTTTAATGTTTGTGTTCTTACAAAATGAATACAAACCTGGACCCAAGAGCACTCATGTTGCCAGTCACTTGAAGTTTCCCGATAGGACGGATGGTTGGTATTCACTCCCACACCCACAACTGACAATGAATATAAAAGGAATAAAATATAATTTAAGCGGTCAATATGAACATGTATCCAACTAAAGAGTATAACCAACAACGTTACCTGCAGTAAGACAAGTGCCCCTAATATGGATTTTGCATTTGGAATTACAGCGTCACATAAGCTCCTGTACAAGTGTGCCAAAACCGCACTCCCCCAACTATACTGATGTGCTGCATCTATGTCCATGAGTATCGATAAATAGAGCAGAGGGATCAGGTGTCCCAATGTGTCAGACCTCGGCAATCCTTTAACTAATAGTAGAATGAATACCCTCGCTCGCTGCTAAAAATCTACCTCAGTAACATGAATAGGTAATGGACTGGGCAACAAATTTCCCAACCAGGTGGCTCTTATGCGATCCCCTTGTATGGCACCTATGGGTGGTGTAGCCCCCAAGTAGTCGGTGCATATACTCTACCACTCATTTGTATGCCTGCTTATGTCTACACCTGTGATTGGCTTACCATCGATCTGTAGACCCCAAAGGACGCCCACATCCTGCAATGTGATGGTAGCCTCCCCCATCAAAAAGATGAATCCGTCTTAAAATTAATTCAACTAGCTCATAGTGGCTTAACCTATGTTCGAGAGTTACATTTTTCTCAGGTATGGGAGGATCATAATGCACACTAACATTCAAATCAAACTTAATCTGACCCCCTTTGTACAAGTACACCGTCAAAATATCGTAAAACCGCATTATACAAATATAGAACATATAATTGCATATTCAAAAAGATGTTATTATTCAACAACATAAATTCAACTTCTCAATTCATAATCATACACTCTTCAACAGTCACGGGGCAACCAAATTATACACTATTATTGATTATCTTACTAATTTACATACTCACAAAAAATTTGGTAATGTCTCTTCTCAATATAAAATTTTAACTGAATTACAACATATAATAATCAGATCAGACTCAGTATAAACTCATTCAAACCAAACCGAATAATTACACAAAAACATATAACATGAGTTCTCAGAAAAGAAAAATGTGAAACGAGTGAATTGCGCACAACATACATTCTAGAAATGACGAAAATTACCTTGTGACTGAGCGTATACAATCTAGCGGTGTGTCAATTCCATGCACAGGGACACTGGTGGCACGTAACTTCCACACGCAGGTTAAATGGTGGCGCAAGAAGCAGCTACAACCGGCTGGAAAGAGACCTACAAACCCAGCAATCATTTATCCACAATTTAAATCGACTAATTTCAGATCTAAGAAATACACAAAGAATGAATTAATCCAACTCGGCGATAGAAATGGCAAAAAAGAAAGGTTGGGAGAGAGACCCACAGCGTGATCCCGACGAGGAAGAAAGAAGATGGCGTTTCCCGGCAAAAAAGATGGTGTTTCTCGACATTTTTCAGTTTGGAGCATGGAAGAGAAAGTAGGTCGATGGAGGAGAGAGTTTTAGGATTTGGGTTCTCTTATTTGGAAGTAAAAAAGCAAAAGGGAGAGATATCATTCGTTAAACGCATTCTCAATTTCCCATTATAATTAAATGATGTCCTCAATTTTTGCTTATTTCAATGATTTTTAATTAAAAACTACGTTCCTTATATTTAAAAATGGTAAAATGATGAGGACGCTATCAATGAATGCGTCCTCACCATTTGCATCCAGACCCGATTACTGCCATTTATATAATTTTCTCTATCCTATGGGGGTGATCTGGACCATGGTGGCAGCAGTCGACATTCCTGCAACTGGAAGCAGTGGGTGCAGTGAGCGACGGCCAGTAGCGACTGGAGATGCCCCGATCTTTTTTCTCCACCAACTTTTCTCACCAGCGTGGCTCCTATGACGGCTACGCATGGATGGAGGACAACCTAAGGTGAGCTTCCACTGGTGGTGGAACGGCGTAGATGTGCTCGGCGACACGTGGAAGAAGGCACTGACGGCTTGGCCTCATATGCTTTGCTAACTGAAATGAGAACAGAGGTGGTGACTTTGGTAAAAAGTGGCCGGTGGAAGGGTTGTGAACGTAGGCTGTGAATGGGCGGTGATCGATGGAAGCACAGTTTCTGAGCCCGATGAAGTGCGCTGATGAAGGAAGGACAAAGAGGATGAGAAAAGCCCTCATCACTGACCAATATGGCTGCGATGGGATTGGGAGAGGGTTGGGAGAGGGAGGGTTGCGAGGGAGGCTTGCGTGGGAGAAGGGTTAGAGTACAGTGACCAGGGTTTGACTATTTTTATATTTTTAATTATTTTAATATTAATTTAGTTTTATGATATAATAACAAGTAACTACTTAATATATAGGAATGTGCCAAATTCTTGGGAAAGGTCGTATGTCCATAAGTATATAGTAAGACGGGGTTCAATTAGAATTATAAAAATGTAAAAGGTTTTAGTTGCAATATTAAAAATTTATTATGCCACGAGATGTAGTTATAAGTTTATGACCGTATTAATAGAACTAGAAAATTTTATCTTGATGTCTTCTAATTTACAGTTTAAACCTTGGTGTAATGGAAAGATCATCTTTCAAAAGATGGAGTCTAAGAATTATATAATATAATGTGTATACGTAGTAAAATATAATATTATTTAGTAGAGTCTAATATGTTATAAAAAAAAGTATGTATGGATATTAAAAAGAGTTTGTATTCAAATTTTAAAAATATTACAGATACCCGTTTTTATATGTAAATGTATATATAGAAAATCATATCAAAATTTGGATAATAATTGGTGAACGGGAGTGCCTTTAACATATTTATGAAAAATTACATCATGGTCCAAAATTTTGTTACGACTTTATCCTTTTCTCCAAAATACACAATTTTTGTTATTCTAACATAAAATAGAAATAAAAATTTATTTTTTTGGGCAAAATGTAGGAAAGCGCTAGTACGTGTTCTACATTAACTAAGAGTTGATTACTTTGAAGTAAGAAAGGGAAATCGAAAAGGATTACGAATATGTTCTTGCACCGTATTCTTAATAAATATTATTTTACAAACTTGAAAAATACAATGAGGGTGTATACAATTTGGGCATGTATGGGTGAACGGCAGGGCCTCGAAAGTCAACATTGATTACTTCTACGTAGTCTTGAAAAATTACACTATGGCCCAAAATTGTGTTACCCTATAATCCATTGCTCCAAAATACATGATTTTTATTATTCTTGCCTAAGTCAAGTAAGGGTTTATATATATAGTGTTTATATATAGAAAGTCAAGTAAGGGTAACTGTTGCTTAGTTAACGTCAACAGTTATTAGTGTTTAGATATAGAAAGTCAAGTAAGGGTTGAACGTTTATTAGTTAAAATCAAACCTTTTTATTCATATTTATGCATATACTAAGTCAAGTAAGGATTGGACGTTTATTAGTTAAAGTCAAACCTTCTATATTCGTATTCATGCATATACTAAGTCAAGTAAGAGTTGACTGTTGATTAGTTCAAATCAACTTTTTTATTCATATTTATATACTAAGTCAATTGAACGTTTATTAGTTAAAATCAGACATTTGTATTTGTATATATATATACTAAGTAAATTAAGAGTTACCATTGATTAATTAGTTAAAATCAACTTTTTTTTATTTTTATTCGTATTTATATATACTAAGTCAATTAATAATTGAACGTTAATTAGTTAAAGTCAACCCTATTTATTTATATTTACATATGCTAAGTCAAGTACAGGGTTACCCTTGATTAGTTGAATTTAAACATATTTATTTGTTTTTATATATACCTAGTTAGTAGTTTTGAACGTTGATTAGTTAGAGTTAATCCTTTTTATTCACATTAGTGTTTATATATAGAAAGCCAAGTAAAGGTTTAACGTAGATTAGTTATAGTCAAACATTTTATTAGCATATAAAAATTAATAAAATAAGAGTTGATTATTGATTAGTTAAAAATCAACTTAGTTATTAGTGTTTACATTTAGAAAGTCAAGTAAGAGTCGACCAATTATTAATTAAAGTAAACTTAATTATTGGTGTTTACATATAGAATGTCAAGTAAGAGTTGATCGTTGATCAGTGAAAGTCAACCTAGTTATTAGTGTTTACGTATAGAAAGTCAAGTAAGGGTGAACCGTTGATTAGTGAAAGTCAACCTAGTTATTAGTGTTTATGTATAGAAAGTCAAATAAGGTTTGATTGTTGGTTAGTGGAAGTCAACCTAGTTATTAGTGTTTAAATATAAAAAGTCAAGTAAGGTTTGATTAGGAGGTCGTCGCCGTGCCTCACAAAGATAGTATTTATATGCCCAAATTACGGCTAACTATTATATGGTAGCTAGTGGTAAGACGGGTTGTCCACGAAGAAACGGGGGTTTTATCGAGTGTTAAATGTAGTTGGAAATCACACAAAGAAGTCACTCTACGTGTGTGGTAACAGAGTTAGGGGTTTTGTTTTGGAAAAAACTACAACTACTTTAAGCAACTAAATTAACAAACTATTAAAGAGAATGATGCAAACATGATCAAAATTAGCACAAATGATGTAACTAAGATTATAGCGAATCTTGGGCGCAATTGGTTTAAATTTCTAGTCATCCTTTGATCATCGATTAATTATCCTATTTTTATGCATTAATCACATGTTGTGGGGAACTTATCAACACCCTTCGAGTGTTGATATTTCTCACCTCTCCTCAGTAATAGTTAGAGTAGGCGATCGGCGCCACACAATAACCCTTATCCTTGGGTCACTCTAGACGATCGACATCATAGACTTCCCTGAGGATAACAATACACATAGAGACCCAACACAGCTACCACAATGACCTACAAGCGAGAAACACATAGATAGCACAAGTATATTTACTAATAACGGCTACGGGGATCAACCTTCATGTTAACCGTTATTAGTGGACCATGTTGATAATTAGTCAAACCCATCCAAATTCATCCTAAGTCTAACTAATTTCATCAATAAACAATAATAATTAGTTCCACTCCTTATTAACCTAGCATTGACCAACAACAATCACAACGACAAAAAGTCAAAGTCTTCCGGGTTTGACCAAAAACCTAGCAAGTAATCAACCCACAATCATCAACTAGTTGATCATCCTAGTCTAAATCATGCATTAATCTCACAAGAAAGCACCAAACATACTTGATAATCAAAGCACAAAACAAGATAAACCAAATCTCACAAATTCATACTAGAAGTGCTTATCATATGCTCCCAAGAGTATATTTAGCCAAGATTATGAAAATCCATTAAAAATAATAGCAAGAATCCATGGTAAACATAGAACAAAAGAGAAGAAATAAAAGTAGAACTAGGGTTTCTAGAGTGTATTTTTGGGTAGAATGAATGAGGGAAGAGAGGATAAGGTTTTAGGATATTTATAGTACAAAGTTTAAGTGAAAAGAAGGGTCAAAACACAGCAGCCCTGCTGGCCATGTGTTAGGTGCGCGGGGGCGGATGCATGGTGCAAAGATGATGCGGTGAAGCAAGGGTGATGTGCGAACTGGCAAAAGAGGCAGTGCAGGCACGCAGGACTTCTCGTCGGCGCACGTTGAGGGACAGAAAAGATGCACCACGGTTTGCTTCGTGCCACGAAGGCATGCAATTGACCGCGTAGGGTATGCGGCTGCTTGGCATAGCTGATGCCCAGCCCGAGGCTTTCAGGCATGGACGCGCACTGGAGTCCTTGGCATAGCACTCCAAGCTAGTCTTGCGCGCACGAACGCGCGGCAAATGGCACGGGCCACGCATCCGATCTGCTTCACTCAGGTTCCCCTGCACTTTCTTGAGCTGGCCATGCAAAATGGTGCTGAGTCCTTGCGTCACGGCCTCTTCTATCATGTATGGGTGTGCACAATAAGACGCTGGCCGTGAGCCCGGTCATCTTCACCCGATCGGTCGGCCGGCCGGTCTTTGCGTCGGTCTGCTGGCCTTCATTCTTCAAATCTGAACTTTCTTCAACCATGTTTGGCTCGTGGTCTTCAATCTTCTAACATTCTTGCAAATGGTCTTCATCAAACTATCCGAAGTTCTTACAAGCAATCTACAAATTAAGCTTACAAAAAGGAATTTAGATGCTCGTAAGGACCAAAAATCTATTAGACTATAAATATGTTACAAAATTAAGGATTTATATATGAAAACAACAGTCATCTAAACCCCTTTGATGTAAACCTACCTAAATCTACAAATTTTCCAACAAAATATGACAAGAGAGATGCTAAATACTTTGAAAAATAAATGCATTTGATGTCTTATTAAACCTACCTAAACTTAAACCTTTACTCGTCCTCAAGTAAACAAGAACAAGCAAAGATCTAAGTTTAAACTAGCATGCAAACATTTTCCCAATAACAACCAACATCATATTCCTAGAATTCTGATGTGCTTCATTTTGCATGTGTTAACTGTTGCATTCGGTATAGTTTTTAGCTTGTTTTATTTGGTGGATTGCTAGTATTAGTTGAGTTTACATCTAAATCCTGTGTTTTGTAACTAAATTAGTACTAATGGACATCTTGTATCCACGGGCTCCTAGATCTTCCAAGTGATCATCTTTAGTAGGACGCGTGTGCGTACTTTATGGTTACATTATATTTTAAGGCCATTCGTAAAAGGCGGTAGAAGATATTGAAGGTCATTCGCAAGGACGGTAAGAGATATTAAATGTCATTCACCTCTATAATGGTAGTATATGAAGGCCACGAACATCAAATTGTGGTAGCAGAAGGATGGAGACCCTGGGTGGAGCCGGGTCAACTACCCTAACCACCAAGATATAAGAATCTCTCACACTCTCACATCCCAAAGTCTAAGATAATTTAAACAACCATCATACCAATCAAAGGCGAGGTATAAAATACAAGTGTAAAACTAGCTTACTCTACCAAAGAAGTCACGTACTAGACAAATCAAGAGAAGTATAAAAAAAATTCAATTTCTCTTATTTTGCCTAGGAGCCCTCTCGGGTTTTCATCCTAGCTTCACACATTTTTTCAAGGCTCACCCTCACCTTTTTCCACTAAATTTGGCCTCTCATTTTTTCATAGGTTTCCCTTTCGGGTTTTCAACATATCCGGGCCTCCCACTTTTGCCTAAGTTGTCCTCTTTGGTTTTCAACTTAGCGGGAAATTTATTTTTCCATTCTTTGCTGTTTTAAAAAAAATGTCTCATTAAAAATGCTCTCAGAAGAGCTACTTGTTAAAAACTAAACTACTAATCATAACTATCTTATTATTCCCCTTTCCACACTTAAATGTTGCATTGTCCTGAATGCAAAAAATATTCTAGAGCATATGTCAAGGAAAGAAAATGAGAGAATATTCATGATGAGTAACAAACACCAAAACCATGCTTAGTAGCACAACTATAAGATCTAATGGGAAAACTGCCACAACCACAATATACTTTCCCCACAACCTCTATCATTAAGGTCCAATAACAACCACAATCATGCACAACAAATCGGATAGAGCATTAAAATTGCAATGTAGGAGAGAGATACCTCTTTGGTTTCGAATTGTGTGTTTCAAGTGGGTTGCTGGTAAATAGGTTCGGGGTGTATTTAGTGGTGGTAGACAAGGAATTTGGTACTTTGGAGATGGGGGAATGTGTGAGCATTACGGACCCTGCATGTCTATGCGGTTCATGATTTGAACTTCTCCTAGCACCGGTTTCTTGCCCCTTTTTCTTTCTCCTTTTTCTCTAAAACCAAATGCTTCCTACAAAATAATAATTCAATACAAGCATAATAGTGTTCCAAGAAAAAAATTAAAAGGAAGAAAAATCAATCATGAATTCCAATTAAAACAACAAATCTTCACAATCCTTAACAAAAAGGACATTACAATTGCATCGACGGAATGTCATGAATAACTATCTGAATGATCGAAACCAAGTTTTTTTAACTTCGTTGACACGACATACTCCTTTTTCAAGCTTCATTCAAAACATTCCTTGGGTCTCCGGAATAACCATATGTGATTCCACCCATTCTTGTCTCCATATATATTCGTCTCCAACATTGTCTTGCCTTAAACCTCATCTCCGGAGCCAAATGGACTTGTGTGTCTCGCCCCTTTTTGGGGACTCTTTGGAGTGAAGGGGGTTTAGATGATGGTTCTTTAACCCCTTCTTCACTCGCTGCAAGTTAGTACTAAAGACATTCTCATATGCAACATTGACCTTGTTCAAACACATAGAAAATTGCTTAGATGCCTTACTCATTCCATTATCAACTTCAATTAAGTTAATCATGTGGCAATGTTCAAATTCATTGGGAGGATCATGCAAACTTTCAATTATAGTGACACCATGGCATGACATTTTATCCTTTAGAAGCTCTTTATTCTTGTAGGTCTCATAACATACTTTTTCTCCATCAAACTCTAATGTCAATGTACCACTATTCACGTAGATCTTAGTTCTGTCCATTTTCAAAAATGGTCTCTCTAACAAGATAGTGGGCGCACTCCATCATGCGACATATCGAGAACATAAAAATTGATGGGGAAAACTAGTTTATCCACTTTAACCAACACACCTTGCACTAATCCTTTTGGAATAGCTTGGGAATTATCGTCTAGTTGTATGATCACCCTAGTTTCATGCAAAGTCCCTAAGTCAAGAGTCTTGTATAGAGAGTAGGGAATTATATTAATAGAGGCTCCTAGTTTATCATTGCCTTTTCAAAAATAATTTGTCACATATGACACAAGGGATAGTGAACATGTTGGGATCATTGCATTTAAGAGGCAGTTTCTTTTGAAAAGGGGCTTTATTATCATCCTTGCATTTCTTATCCCACAAAATCGCCGGAAAAGGTGGTGGTGGAAGGATTTTTTTAATTTCCCTTTTCTTCGGTAGTTGAGTGATAACCTCCCTGGCCTCTTGGTCTTTCACCATAAGCTCTTCTTCGACTTCTTTCCCATCCTTAAAAACTCGCTCCGGCTCCTTGATTTCTTTCCCACTCCTCAAGGTGATTGAGCTTACATTTTGCCTTGGGGTTCAATTTCGGATGTGAGGGAAGTTTTCCAAAACCCCTAGCCTCCAATCAGGCCACGGAAGATGCAATTTTTCTAACTTGAGTTTCCAAGTTCTTGAATCTAGCAGAGGTGCGGTCTTCAAATTTTTGTGACCATGGTGGTTATGGCATTCATAAGATCCTCGTTCTCTGGCCTTGATCTTCCTTCTCGAGGGTTAGATGAGTCATCATCCTTTGGGTAGCGTTATTATGGTGCCTGATTATACCCTTGATTTCCTTGGTTATGGCCTTGTACCCCTTGACGATTTGGTTGAAACCCACCTTGGTTACCTTGAATACCGCCTTGAGGATTTGATTGCTTGACTTGCTTATCTCTCCACCAAAAGTTTGGATGGTCTCTCCACCTATGATTGTAAGTTTAGGAGTATGAATTACATTTCTTCTCATGAGCTTGTTCTCTTTTGAAACCTTGTCTACCTTGCCCTTGTCCAATTTGGTATCCCACTGCCTTTACTTCTTCAAACCCTTTATCTTGGAGTTGAGGGTATACATCGTTGTGGTGATTCAATGAAAAAACCCCCCCACAAACTTTGGCTTGATGCATCCTCCCTTTCATTATCTCCTTCATCATGGAAGCTAAAGCTTAAACTTGCTCCTCAAGTTTGGGGTTTTTCGGATGTAGAACCCCTCGCACCCTTACCCTTTCTTTTACCCCAAATATTCTTGTTCCATTAGCCATGTCTTCAAACAATGTCATGGCATCTTTCAGGATCTTGTTGGTAATCAACCCATTACAAGCAGCATTGATCATCCTTATATCTTTAACGGATAAACCATCAAAGAAATAATACACAAGATCTCCTTCCTTGTATGGGGGGTATGGGAAACTTTCTAGCAACCTCTTGAATATCTCCCAATATTCGTATAAAGATTCACCTGAATATTGGGAGATGTTGCTTAACTTCTTCTTTAGCCCTGCCGACTTGGATGTCGAAAAGAACTTATCCAAAAACTTTCTCTTCATCTCTTTCTGTGATGTTATACTCCCCAGTGGGAGGTAGTACAACCAATCTTTGGCCTCATCCTTCAAAGAGAAAGGAAACCCCCTTAGATTGAAATTTTCCTCCGAAATTCCAGATGGTTGGACAAAAGAATTCAAACTACTGTTGCATATAAAAATGTATGATTGGACAACAGACCCCAAGGAATTCTTCCATTCCCGTTGTAACAATAAGCGATTTCGCGATGCGGAAATTAAAATAGTAAGAAAATCTTTCCCCATTTTCTTATTAAGAACAACGATTGCATGGTATGACGACCTATCAAGTAGAAGTATTCGGTCGTTGTTACAGTTATCATACTTGTCTTTAGGGTGCTTCTATTAGAAGCCAAAATTTAACAAAATGATAGTGGATTTAAACAACATAGCCCAGCAAAGTGATGAAAGCCTTGCAGAATACCACAGTAGGTTCATTACCGCAAGTTTGCAAGTGTGAGATTTATTGTTCCAATCATCACTAGATGCATTCACGGGAGGTATGGGATTAGGAGAGTTTTACAAGGAACTCACTAAGAACATGCCTGAGAACTCAAGAGAATTGCAGAAGATGATTGAAAAGCATGTGCAGTGAAGAAGAAAATAACTGCAAAATAGAGCACGAGCAAGGTGAAAAAAGGATAATAGAAGATCAATAGAGAGGTTTTGTTAAAAAGGGAAACGTGAATCTCCCTTTCAAAGGAAAAGAAATAGGGGCGCAAATGACACCATTTCCAAAAACTCCTTTGACAAAGTCACAAAAGGAAATTTGGCAGGAAAACAGGGAGTTGTTACGCAAACCTATGCCAATGATAGCACCACCGGACAAGCGGTCGAGGGAATACTATTACGCCTTTCACAAGGACCATGGACATGACGTCAAATACTGCAGAGACTTGAAAAGGCAAATAGAGGAGAATTTTTTAAATGGTTATTTGAGCCATTAAAGAAGGGATGGTGGAGGAAACCATTACAGCAAAGCCAACAAAGCGGGAAACTCCATTACAAAAAACCAAGACGCAGTGAATACACAGAGCAAGAATTAGAAAACGACAGCAATGGTAGATTATTAAGAGGACTTGGCAAACGATGTCCCGGAGAAAGTAATTCTATCAATCTATGGATCAACTGAAGCTCTGTCTAACAACGCTTGGAAAGCTAAGGCTTGATACTCCCCACCACATGAACCAACTGGAAAAAAAAACTTTGCTGCGATGAGACGATAACGTTTAGCGAGAAAGACACGTTTCCTAATGCTTCGCCTAATAATGACTCAATGGTCATTATTGCTATGATTAGAAACACAATAGTTCATAGAGTATTTGTTGACGATGAGAGTGCAGTCAAAATTTTATTCGTTGATTAAATTACAAGTGAATTGATTTGAAGAAGTATACATCCCCTCTTGTAGGCTTTATTGGATGAGCAGAGACACCTTAAGGTAGAATACAACTGCTAGTTACCATAGATGAGAATGACAAAATTTGCACTATCATGTGCGACTTTGTTGTCATTGATGCACAAAGCTCATTCATTGCCATCATTGGTAGGCCCTAAATGAACACACCAAAAGCGATATGGGGACCAACAAAGATTATGACAAAGTACGGCCTTGGATTTGAGTTTGGTATATGACTCTAATTTTGTACTTTCATTTGCGACATTTTTATGTCATTCCATTGCTATGTCACCGTTTTTGTGACACTTATGCGATATATTATTTTATGCCTCAATATTACAACATAAGATTAGTTACACTTTACCAAAATGTCATAATTAAACAACATTGTTATGAATTTGTTGCTAATTTATGGCACAATTGTATCACTTCTTTGATGTGTTGTATGTTTTGTGACATATATGCGGCACTTTCTAAAATGTCCCAAGATTACAAAATTTATTTACGACACTTAATTAAAATTTTATAATTCGACGACATAATTATGAATTTGCTGCTAATTTACAGCAGAACTGTATCATTTCTTTGACATGTTGTAAGTTTTGTGACATATATTTGACACTTCTAAAATGTCCCAAGATTACGATAAATTATTTATGACTCTTTGCAAATATGTCACAATTAGAAGACACAATCTAAAATTTGTTTGGAAATTGTGGTATAATTGTGTCATGCTTTGTATGTGTCGTCTCTCTTGTGACACATAACCGACACTTTCTATAATGTCCCAATATTATGACAAAGTATGTATGACACTTTAATGAAATCTCCAAATGAAGCGTTTCAAAAATTCATAGCAAATATGTGACATAATTGTGATATTTCACCATTTTGTTAAAATATTACGATATTCTTTACATCATTTGTGATTAATGAATTAAATTGAATGTAATAAAAATTTTGGGCCAATGCTATATTATACATTTTCTTTGGGAAGTTATAGTTTATAAGTTTGACTAGTTAAATGTAAAATAAAATTTAGCTTTTAATATTTCACCTAAAATTGCAAATTGATCTCCTCTCTCGCCATAAACTTTTATCGAGACAATATCACCAAAAGTAATTTTAATGAAATAATATAAGTTGGTGGAAATTAAATAAGTATGGGAGATTAAAAAGTAATTAAAATAAAAATAAAAACTTATCAATTTTTTTTAAAAAAAAGTAAAGTAAATTTGTTTGGAATATTCTAATAGGAAAAGTAAGCAATTTTTATAAGAATGGGAACTTTAAAAAAACAGTTGGATCAAGAGAGTTATTTAAGAGTAGTATTAAGCGATTGTAATATATTTATAACATATTATTTTCTAAAAATAATATGTAGCTATATTAGTATGGTGGGTTCTGTTTAGTTACGTAAACAAAATAGTAAATCTTAAAATGTTGGAAAAAATTGGAAGACTAAGGTCATTTTCTCTGGAGCTTATCTAATCTGATATGATGTGAACTGAACTGAACTGAAATAAAAACTAGTGTGTTGAGAAATAGTAATTTATGACTAAATTAAGTTAAATTTCACCACACTGAACTGAACTAAACTGAAATACAGATAAGGTTTAGAGAACCGAGCCTAAGTTGATTGAGTAGTCCTGGTGTGTTAGCCTCGTAAACCTACTTAGTACTATCGAGATGCAAATCTGCATTATAAAGAGTTCCCGTCCTTCACTGTAATGCTAAAACTTAAGAATACATAAGTTTGAACAAGGAATGAATTAAGTAGGACAAGGGAAGAAATCAACACAATTGAACATTTCCTAATATGACAAAACATACCATAACTAAACAAATATGCCACAAGAGTGTGTTGTAACTGTATAGATTGTATCTCACCAATGTAATGTGTGCAGTGGTGTGACACTGCATCATTTACCGTACATATTCCATTTAAAGTCATATTCCAAAAAACTATGGTTTAAATTAGGTTAAAATTTCTTTGAACTACTCCTCGAGTTTGATTAAATCGGTAAAATATTGGCTCGAACTCAATTTTAAGTAAAATTAATTTAAATCGTGCTCATATTCAAGTTCAATCTCGACCTTGAGCCATAGTTAAATATTATATATGATATTATATTTAAAACTATATATATATATATATATATATATATTGAATATATTATATTGCTCCGTAAGTTCGATGAGTTTAACGAATAATATTAGTTGAACTCGAGTTCGAGCTCGAATACTATAAAATCTCAGCTCTAGCTCTCCATTGCACTTCGAAATGTGCCTTTCTATGGGCTATTCAAGTCCTATGATCTTTCCAAGTAGGGAGGCAATGCCATTATTTGTTGCTTTGAGGTCATTGCTTTTGAGTATGCACTTGCAACCCCTACCCAATTTATTTATTTTTATTGGCCTTTGTTACATAAACAAATTGTAATTTTATTATTTTGTGATTCGTATTGTAAAAATGCAAAAATAGTATATAAAAGATATAATATCTATACTCTATACTACGGGCGAGTTCATTTTTTTTAATAGGTTTTGGTACGGTGGCCTTTGCAATGCCTTTTCTCTCTCATTCTCCTGCCTGCTTCATTTGCTTTACTCCTTCCCAATTCCGATTCTTCTCATCGGCTGCTGTAGGTGAACAACAATTGCCCGGTGTTTGGTTGCCCCCTTGAATTCACCCACTTGCCTTTCCCCTTCTGCATGTTTGCTTCCTTTTGCCTCTTTGTCAATTTCTAGATTTATTCGATTTCCGGTTACCTCCTCCATCCACCTACCTGCTTTGGACGACCCTCTTCTCTACCCCTGGTACGTGTCCTTTCTCCCTCCATGCATCTTTCTTTAACGTAACTCAGCTTCCAATGTGCCCAACTTTCTACCTCTCTCTGTTTCATCTCCCTTCTTTATCTCCCTGCTTCTCTTCAAATTGAACAACTTTCCCATCAGCTATCCCAGGTACAGAAACGGTTGAAGGTAGCCGGCTTAACCTTCATATGTTTGTTGTTGGGAGGTGGGTTTTCAGTATTGAAACTGAAGCTATAGTTTAGTTCTTCTTTAGATTTTTGTTCAATCCATTGCAATCCGAGGTAACTTATTTTACAGTTCACCTACCTAGAACTTTTCAATTTCAAAAAATGCCTACATTTGTCCTGATATCAATTTTGCAGGAATTGAGTGTAAATAATTTTTATAGCTATTGATATCTGTTGA
Source organism: Rubia yunnanensis (assembly GCA_037428765.1). NCBI lineage: Eukaryota > Viridiplantae > Streptophyta > Magnoliopsida > Gentianales > Rubiaceae > Rubia > Rubia yunnanensis. Next base: position 24,099,864 of record CM075066.1, read on the forward strand.
CTTTTCTTATTTTTTGTTGTATCTAATCGAAAGATATGCTGATATATTTTGTACCTTTTTAAAACCATGAAATTGGTTGGATTAAGGTTGTTAGAATAAATTAGCCTATGATTTATTATGATTAGAGTTTTTTCCTTACTTCACCTATATTGTACTCTCTCTATATATTCAGTCATCAATAATAAAATTCCTCACAGAAAATCATTCTATCATGGTATCAGGGCCTCTTCTAATCCAAAAACTAAAAGCCTAAAAATTTCTCCTAAATCTCGTTCACTACCCCCTCTCTCGTCAAAATTTTCTATGATCGCCATTGGCTCCCAGTGACCTCCAGCGGTTGCCAGCGGTCTCCTCTCCCACGATCGCCAGGAGTCACCAGCGATCTCCTCTCCCATGGCTCCCAGCAGTCGTTATGCGTGACCTCCGGGCAGCCACCAGTGGCTCCAGCATTCCTCTTCTGGCATCCTCCTCCCTCATGGCTCAAGAAAAACTCTCTTACAATACTCTGCTCCAGATGATGTAAATCAAACTCACTCCATCAAATTATCTTCTCTAGAAGCGTCAAGCAGGTTATGTCCTTCGTCCTCAAGGTTTGTACGACTTCATTGATGGCACTAGATCTTGTCTCACTCTTCCACCACCACCGCAGACCCTGCCTTTTGATGCCACAGTCTCAACTCTTCCAGGTGATAGCAAGGTTGATCCCAAAGAGGCTTATTTGAAAGAAAAAGAAGAGTATAATCAGTGGGTTGATGAAGATCAACGTCTCTGCAGTCTCCTGTTTTCCTCTCTCACCGCTGAAGTTCTTGTGGAACTCCCAGATTGTAACACTTGTAAAGAAATCTGGGATAATCTTGCTCACATCTATTAGAATAATAGTGCCACCACCATTCTCCGTCTTTGCACAGATGCGCATGGTATTCGTGAGCTTGGTACTGTTAATGAATTTCATCTCAAGTTGAAGGAGAATTTTGAACAACTGTCTGACATAGGTAATATGGCTTCGAATGTTGATCAAATTGTATGGTTCTTGACTGCTCTTGGCCTTAATTATAAAGATTTTTCTACTCCTTTGATTAATGTTGCTCCAACCCCATTTAATCGGATGTTCTTGCCCGTGCCAACAACCACAAGACCTTTTTAATGAATTTACATGGACATTCAGGACCAGCCGCAGGATAAGTCACGTTCTAGACCAGCGACGCAACAATAAATCTAGTTTACTTTCCGTTTCTTCTTTGTTTCCTAAATTGCATACATGTGGCCCCTGTGTTTTGGCGAAAGGTCAACAGTTGACTTTTGTTGAGAACCATAAATGTGCTAACAATGTTTTTTATTTAATACATTGTGATTTGTGGGTTCCCTTCCTGGTTTTATCTGGAAATGGCTGTGTGCATTATGCATCATTTATGGATGATTTTTTGAGATTCACTTGGTTGTACCCCCTTCGTCGCAAATCAAATTTTGTTGACACATGTTTGCAGTTTAAGGCACTTGTTGAGAATCAATTTTCAGCAAAAATTAAAGTTTTTCAAAGTGATGGTGGCACTGAATTTTTTGACACTAGACTCAGATCACATTTTGCGGCAAAAGGTATCCATCATCAGGTTTCATCTTTGTCCACTCTGTAACAGAATGGGCGGCAGAATGCAAGCATCGACATGTTGTTAAAATGGGTCTCACGATGCTTTTTCACTTACATCTTTCAATTTCTCGTTAGGATGATGTGTTCACCACTGCTGTCTACATCATCAATTGTTTGCCTACTCCAGTGCTGCAGGGATCGACACCTTATAGTCTTCTTTATCCTCTGGATCCCATCTATGGTAACTTTCATCCTTTTGGTTATTGGTTTTCCTTTTGTTCGTCCATTTGTTGATCATAAGTTATCTCCCCCGTAATATTCTATGTATATTTATCGGTTACGGCTTGCAGTATAAGGGGTTTCGGTGCTTCGACCCTTCTACTAGCAAGGACCATGTTACTCATCATGCTTGGTTTGATGAAACATATTTTCCTCATGCTCTGGAATGAAGGACTAGTTCTCCCTCTCCAGGTTTGGATGTCTCAGCTTTTATTGATCCAGACATTGTCACAGCATCATTGCCAGCCTTGGTTCCATTTTCCTGATGATGAGTAGTCTCGGCCATCTGCTCCGTAAACTGACACGCATCCCGTGCCCAGTCCCGTGATCATCCGTGACAGTGCTTCAGCCATGCCCGCATCTAATCGTGATCCCTCTCGATCTTGCCCCGCACTGGCGTCACGGGTTCACCTTGCACTTCACCTCGTGTGGCCCTGGTCTCCTCCCGTGATGGCGTCTCAGTCACGGGTGCCTCGGTCTTGTCCCGCACCAGCACCATGGGGACGTCTCCATCTAGTGCTCTAGTCCTGTTTTGCACTCCAGCCAGCGCCATGACTCTGCCTCAACGTGGCGCCACGGCCACAGGCTCCTCTCATGATAACGCCACTGCCACAGGTTCCTCTCGTGATTATGCTACGGCCACGACTTGTGATGGCGCATTAGCCCCGGCCTCGGTCTCTTACCGTGATAGAGCAATGGATACGGGTTTCCCTTGTGATAGCGCCATGACCATTGATGGCAAATCGGCCCTATCCTGTGATGGCACCACAATCACGGATGCGGACAGCCCCGACCACCTCGTCTTGGCCATGCCCCATGTCTCAGGTCTTCCACGTCCGGGATCTTCTTGCATGGTTACTCATTCTTCCACCGGAGTTATTCAGCACCGAGATTACTCATATATTAATGCTCATGGTCTTCTTGCAGCTCTTCTTGCTCAGGAAGGGTTGACTGATTATCGTTTGGCACTTCAGGATCCTTCTTGGGTTTCTGCCATGGATGAGGAGATGGAAACTCTTCGTAGTCAGCATACTTGGGATCTTGTTCCACGCCCTCTGGATGTCAAAATTGTTGGGTCCAAAAGGGTTTATCGGCTGAAGTACAAACCAGATGGTTCGGTTGATTGCCATAAGGTGCGCTTGGTAGCTCAGAGTTTCTCTCAAATTCCTGGTTTTGACTTTGACCATACTTTCAGCCCTGTGGTTAAAGCATCTACAGTCCAGATAGTTCTTTCTATTACCATGTGTGCTTAGTCTCTACATCAATTGGACGTTAAGAATGCCTTTATAAACGGTGTTCTTGATTCTCCAGTTTTTATGGCGCAACCCGTTGGCTATAAGGATTCCACTCATCCAGACTATGTTTGTCGTCTACGTAAGGCCATTTATGGTCTGAAGCTGGTGCCTAGAGTATGGTTTCAGTGTTTTAATCCTTATCTTCTGCAGCTTGGGTTTTGTTGCGGTTCTTCTGATACTTCATTATTTGTGTTATCTTGTGGCTCTTCATTATCGTATATGTTGGTCTATATTGATGATATCATTTTGACTAGGAATGATTCCACTCTTATTCGGTAGTTCATTGATCACTCCCGTCAAGGGTTTGCCATCAAGGATTTGGGTGCCTTACACTACATTCTTATCTTGGAGATCACACCCACTGCCTCGGGACTTCTTCTGGGTTAGGCTAAGTGTGCTCGGGACATTCTTTCTTGGGCTGGTATGTTAGATGTAGTGCCTGTCTCTACACCATTTCTGCCGAATTCCCAGCTTCACAGCAGTACGATCAAGAATCTGATGTTGTATCACTCTTTGGTTGGTGCTCTCCAGTATCTAACCATCACTTGTTCGGACTTAGCATTTGTAATTAATTTTGTCTGTCAGTATCTTCTGGACCTTCGGGAGGATCATTTTTCAGCTGTCACTCAGATTCTCCGCTATGTTGGAGAGACTTAACATTTTGGACTCAGTTTTCATGCAGCTTCTTCTCCGAAGGTGCTAGGTTATTCTAATGCAGATTAGGCCAGATGTTTGGAGACTCGTCGTTCTACTTGTGGCTATATTGTCTTCTTAAGCGGCAACTTGGTTTCTTGGAGTGCAAAGAAACAATCCACTGTGTCCAGATCCAACTCTGAGTCGGAGTATCGTGCTTTGGCTAACACTGCTTCTGAGGTCATCTGGATGACTTATTTGCTTCGTGATCTTCATGTTCCTCTTTCTGGTGTGTCTCTCCTGCTTTGCGAACAACAGTGCGATCTTCTTGGCTCAAAATCCGGTGGCGCATAAGTGGGCTAAGCACATCGACATTGATTATCATTTTGTTCACGAGTTGGTTTCTTTGGGAAAAGTTCATGTTTCTCATGTTCCTACATCTCTACAGATTGTGGATATCTTCATCAAGGGTCTCTCTTGTCCCTTGTTTGAGTTCTTCAGGTCCAAGCTTTGCATCTCTGAGAATCCGACACTTCGCTTGAGGGGGATGTTAGAATAAATCAGATTACTAATTAGATTATAATTTATTATGATTATAGTTCTTTCCTTATTTCACCTCTATTGTACTCTCTATATATATTTAGTCATCAATAATATAATTACTCACGGAAAATCATTCTATCAAAGGTAATCTAACGCACTGCTATGGGTCTATCTGGTAGGTTTTGTATTTCATTCCTGGGGCATTATGCTAATTCTTATCTGTCATTGCTTCCCTTGTGTTATGATAGGTTGAAGCTGAGGAATAGCCAGAATTTCCGGATGCATATTATGTGGAAATTATGACTTACTTTGTCTTTATTAAGGTAACTTCAATAGCAATCTATGCTCTTGACTACTCACTCCATCCTAGATAGTTTTGCACTCTTTCCTCTTTGGGAGGTCCCACCTGTTTTTACACTCTTCACTTTATTTTTACTTTTAGACACTTTTTATTCATATTTTATGTTGGACTGACCCGAATTATTTGATGCACTCTTCACAAATTAGATTGAAAATAAAATGAAAAGAAAAATAAATGTAGTGAACCCCACCTAGAAAGAATATAATAATACATACTTAAACACACTTCATCTTTCTCTCTCCGCAACAATAGCTGAAACGGTGGGAATACTTGTTTTTTGCAATATTTTGATGTTTGTCATTTAGAACCTTCAGAGCTTGCAACTAGGACATGTATTATTTTATTTTGCATTTTCCCCACCCTTTCAAGTAGCTACTTCCGCCGCCCGGCTTTTCACCTTTGGCCACCACCTATGCCGGTGGCCTTTCGCCCCATATGTTCTCTGAGAGCTTGATTGTTTGGTGCTTGATACCAAAATTTGGGATGCAATTGTGCATCCTCCTGGTATTTGGAAACAGTGGTGGAGGACGCATTTTATGAATGCGTCCTCTCATTTTCCATTTTATTAAAAACAATCTGTATGCGTCCCCATTTTTATTTTTTTTAATCCATCCTCGTTTTTTCCATTTTTTAATGCCTCGAAGACACATTCGTGAAATGGGTCCTCCAATACACCCCTACGCTGCCACATCCTGGAGGATGCATTCGTGAAATGTGCTCTCCAACCCTCGAGGACCTGTGCTGCCACATCCTCGAGGACGCATTTGTGAAATGCGTACTCCAACCCTCGAGGATCTATGTTGCCACCTCCTCGAGGACTCATTCGTGAAATGTATCCCCCAATCCTCGAGGTCCTGTGCTGCCACCTCCTCAAGGACGAATTCGTAAAATGTGTCCTCTAACCCTCGAGGGCATGTGCTGCCACCTCCTCGAGGATGCATTCGTGAAATGCGTCTTTCTATCCATCCTGCAACATCATCGAGGACGCATTCGTGAATTGCATCCTCCAACCCTCGAGGATACCTATCCGCAGATTTATTAGAGGACACATTCTTTGAACTTGTCCTCATTGTTGATATATATTTTTTAAATACTGTTTGAATTCTATTTTTTCTTGAATTTATGCGTCCTCATTACTGATTTTTTTTTGAAATACTGTTTGAAATCTAATTTTTCATGAAAATATGAGATTTTAATCAGTAAAAAATATAATTTATAAATTATTCTTTATATTTCTATTTTGGTTGAATATAGCGCATAAGTAGACTGATAGTTGTTTTATGTTATTCTAAAAATTGCGGTAATATATAGTAGGAATGAATATAATTAAACAGAAATGTACAATATCCGGAAAAGACGTGTCAAACGTAATGAAATGAGTGCTAAATGTCATCATGTAATGTACTAATGACGGCTTCTGCAAATCTTTCCACACGTTCCACATGGTGGAAGACGTATGGTACGGGATGTGCATCGTGGAATGACCACCTCAGTAGAAAAATGTCTGGCGTCATCTGGTGCTCCCTCTGTTAAATCCTCCTCCATATCCTCTCCTGTGTCCTAGCATGAACCATGTTGGACATGTGGAACACCACCGGTATCTAATCGAGTAGTATGCGACATGTATGCATGACTCGAAGTGGGAGTAACATATGTCGTTAAATCTGCTGTAGCCATGTCAAACTCTAAGGATCCACCATGTGACGGTCTGGCATGACTAGCAAGGGGAGTATGATATGAAGTGAAATCAGCCGTAGTAGTGTCATACTGTGATGGTCCACCGTGTGAAGCTCCAGGGTCTGTCGGACACGCATTTGAGATTCCAGGTTGTGATGAACCAATGCGGTATGTATGTGCCCGAGCACGCAGTCGCCGACCACCCTGTCGACCAGGTGGAGCTGGATGCTGGCTTCTAATGTCATTGTATCTAACACCAGGTGAAGCTTCTTCACGGTGCACAAACGGCTAATCAAATTGCAGTCTGGAGGCTGATACGCATACTGTAGAGTACGTGTGGCAACATCGCGTACCTCCCTAATCATGTTCACGATACGTGGTGGACAGTCGTCCAATTTTGTATCCAACATGATTCTCATTTGAGACATTGCCTGCAACTACACGAATGAATTAAATATGTTAGTTACATAATATTGAGGAAATGTATAGTATTAATTGTGAAAACTCTTAGACTTTTAGGAAATACCATGTACTCCATAGTAGCCCCGTCTCCATGAAAACCCTCCGTAATTGTTTCGGCCCGGCCTGGCTAATCAATCAGGGTCACTATTCTCCGAAAATACCACTCCATGTATTCTCGACTGGGGGTGTACGGATCAGCTGGCCCTTGTACATATACTTGTTGCTCTCCTCGATGTTCCCAAGCATCGAGATATCTTCTTAGTTCCACATGCCAATCCATTCCTGACCTCCCACGATGGTCTCTAGTATGAAGCATTTTATGTTCCTTCTTATTGACCAACTGGATGGGTATTGGCTAGATGAGGCCAAACTGCCTGAGAACACGATGTATGTGATGGTACTCGACGGCATGCCAGCTAATGAGGTCAACAGACAATAGCCAGGTGCTGCTACCAGCCGTACAGTAATGTGGGAGTTGTTGCACGACATCCTCCGTGTACAACTGCAAAATAAACTGCAATAACATGTAGGTGTTTTGGTTAGCTCCGAAAAACCTTTATATCCATTAATTCAATGAAAGGAAATCCGAATTTCAATATACATGTCTGTCATGGAGAGATGTGAGCTGATCGCGGTACACTTTCAATACATGCATAGGTGATTGCGATAAATCATACCGGGCTCTCCACCTGTCGGGAACAAAATGAATATTATTAGTCATTCCTAGTTATTTCCCTTGCAGTTTAAAAATTGACTCCCGACTAATTCAATACATACCTGGATCCAACAGCTCTCATCGTGACAATCAGTGGTAGTTGTCCAGCCGGACGGATGGATGGGATTCTCTCCCATGCCCACAGCTGACAAAAAATGAAATAAAATTTAATATAATATAAGATATTACTATCGACAGTATGTACAACTGACAAGGTTAACCAACAATGTTACCTGTAACAAGACAAGTGGTCCAGATATGGATTTCACTTTGTGGGATGGCAGTGTCACATAAGCACCTGTACAAGTGTGCCAAAATGGCACTACCCCGACTATACTGATGTACTGCCCCGAGGTTCATCTGTACAGACAAATAAAGCAAAGGGATAAGGTGTCCAGATGTGTCTGACAATAGCATTCCACCGAGCAGCAGTAGAATGAAAACCCTAGCCCGTTATTGACAATCCAAATAATCTCTTCCAGTCCTCTATGTGCCAGCTAGTGTCCACTCCAGTAATTGGCATGCCATCGATCGGTAGACCTTATAACATGCCAACATCCTGTAAAGTTACCGTAGCCTCCCCAATTGGCAGGTGAAACGTGTGAGTCTTTGGTCTCCAATGCTCTACTAAGGCTGTGATGAGAGAATGATTAATGTGCATCGGTGTGGAATACAAAAGTCCATGGAATCCAGTTTCATGCACGTAGTGCATGACTGGATCAGGGATTTGACCAGTCCAATAAGCCCCATTGTACCGCCTCACCTGCAGTGCCTCATCCTCTAACTAACTATTGTACAGAGCACGTGCACGGTGCTCCTGATGCAGGTACAGTAATTCATCGTCAATGGGTCCCAGATGATACATGGTTTATCCCTGCTGACAATCAGAATCACAACACAAAATAACTCAGTCAAGATTTCCAAATAAGTAATGCAGTAACTCAGTCAAGTATCCCAAATAAGTAATGCAAATAAGTAACTAAGTAATGCAATAACATAACATTAGCTTCAATTTAGATTGCTACAAATAATCATTAATATTCAAATACATAAATACCAAATACACATACACAACTCTAATCACGCCCTTGCCTACGGCCGCCTCTGGAATCACCTGGCACCCTCTCATCCATTTGATTACTTATCCTTCTCTCTGCACACTGTCCACGCCTCCTATTGCAGAACTTTTTAATATCGAGAATTAGCCTCCAACTAGCACATTGCTATAGTGATAGATCTCGTACAAGCATGAAACCCTGACTATATTGCTGCACATAGGTGGTCGTGTGATATACCTTGTCTCATAGAGTAACTGGATCGTCACGCCTATGCCTACAGACGGCCAATGCATGTGAACATGGGAATAGGAAAATTTTCCATTCACGACAAGTACACTCTTTTCTTTGGTATCTAATTATGTACTGACTCTAACCAATGCTGCCATCAATGGTCCTTGTCGCAACCCTATAAGTCTGTGACGCATGCCCAAAAACAGTGACAATATGTCCATGTGCCCAAGTGTCTTGCTTCTGGATTTTTTTCCAAGTCCTAGAAGGGAACACAGACCTAAACATTTGAACATAAATTTAGAGTCAAGAAACTACCCCATCAATCCATAAAGAACTGTAATGAATCTAGAAAGTACCTCCAATTCGTGGCATCCATTACCCTTTTAGCAAACATTTCAACTATTCGCTCAAAGGTCTCTTTGACACAAGCAGTTATTGGGAGATGTCGTGCACGCCTTAAATAGTTGTTGAAACTCTCTGACAAATTGGTTGTTAGAATTCCCCAATGTTGACCACCCTCATCAAAGGCAAGGCACCACTTACTAGTATCATGTTTTACCAACCATTCCCAAGCAGATGGTTCGATGCTCTCCAACTCCTCCTTATACTCCCTCCACCCGCTCTCTCATCTAGCACCACCAAGTTTCCAAAGTAGATTCTTCTGAACCGTATTCTTGAACTTCCCACTATCAGCACTAAGAAAGCTTGATTGAAAATTATGCAAGCAAAATTGGCGGTATCCAGCTGGCTCACTCCATTCCTCCGTACGTCTTATTGAATTTAAATTTCCATCATGGCGATCAGATATAATACAGATTGGCCTGTTATCACCACCAACCACATGGATACGCATATTCTAGCATGAACCAGTTCCAACCCTCATTTGTTTCACCATCAACAATGGCATAATCAATGGGGAGTATGTACCTGTTCGAGTCATACGTCATGGAAACTAGCATTGTGGCCTTATATGCACCTCTCAAATGAGTGCCATCCACACTAATCGCCGCCCTGCTGTGGCGAAATGCATCGATAGCCTGACCAAATGCCCAGAAAATGAACTTGAATTTCCTACACTCATGCCCATGTATTCTATTGTGTACATCTCCTCACTCAACAGTTGTGCTCAGATTTTCCCTCACTAGCTCATCCATATATGTCGGCAACTGTTGAAAGGACTCCTCCTAAGTTCCGAACACCAAATCAATAGCCTTCTGTCGAGCATATCACGTCTTCTTATAGGAAAGGATCACATTAAACTCCATCTTCACATGCGCTTGTACATCTTTCACCGTGTAAGAAGAGTTAACATAATGTGGTGGCAAATAGCACGGGCGATCATCAATGATGTCAGGTTAGTGTTACCCGTCGATCAACTAGCACCAACACAAGCATGGCTACTTTCCCATTTGGTGATCTCCCACATGCCATGCGAAGCCTTTTTGCTGCCTCTAGCAACCCAAAACAATTACTGGTTCCTTCAACTATTACCTTGCATTTCGCATACCATGTGTGTGACCTGCTCTCCACGACCGTGTGTTCCCTATTCATCATGGAACACCACCTCGAAATAGATTATACCAATTCTGCCTTTGTCCCGAATCGCATACCCAATTCCACTTCACCAGTCGCTTGAACATAACGAGTACCTCTATCACCATAATTTTGTTGGGTCATAGCCATCCTCATCAGGGCCCCCATAACCCCTAAAGTAGGCCTCCGTATTAGGATTCGCCAAAATACAAAACGACGTGGCTACACTGTTTGTGCACACCACTACTTCATCTTCGTCCCCTGGATTCGAATCAGTTGATAAGGAACGATCATCTTCACTGCCTTCACCAAGTTCCCCTTCCTCACCATCCCCATCGCTCCCTGCATTACCAACAACATACTCACCAATTTCACCCACATAATCGTCATCGAACTCATTCAGGTCCCCATGATGGCCACCATATATACCACCACTTACGGACGGCTGAGCTCAATCAACGTGAACATATGCACTGGGTTGGCTGGACTCACCAAAGGCAAAACCTTGGCAATCAACAGGGGGTGGTAAGGTTGGCAAAGGTGTACAGTTCTGCATGTTCCTCAACAACGGCACGAATGTGCCCGAAATAAGATCACCCACACGGTCAATGGTGCTTGACACCTTCTCCACAATAATGTACAAGTCTGCTGAGGACAAGGACATTCAATCAACAATGTCGAAGAATGGTGCGGTAGACTCGTTATCTTCAACATTCTAACACCGATAGTATATGGCCAAACCAATCAGCTCAGGACAACAGTAATATAATTTAACCTAAAACCCCACACTTGCAATACAAAGCCTTCTGAAAATTAAATGAACTAGCTCGGAATGGCTTAACCTCCTTTCGAGATTCACGTTCCTCTCCGGTATGGAAGGGTCATAATACACACCCACAGTCAAATTAAACTTAATTTGACCCCCTCTATACAGGTACACAGTCAAAAACATCGAACAACTACATTATACAAATACGTACCACACTAATTAAATGATTACTACAACTTTAATGCAAAAATAGTAAACAAATCACACATAATCAATTTACACATATTCACGCATCCTCTCATTCAAGAATTTCATAGAATCAAGAAACATAATCACTCAAACTACACACAATCTTTAAACACATTCTTATCAACAAGATCTTTTCAAGTACTTTAGAAATAACAATGTTACTAGAGAATGTTACTTCAGAAATAACAAGATCTTACACATAATTTAATAATAAATTATTAGACAACAAATCGTACATAATCAATCAACACATTTTTATGATAATGAATTCTTTTAATACCTTTAAAAAATTCAAAAATTCACAACGACGGTCAGCGGCGGTCAACGACAGCGAAGCGCAGCGGTCTCTGAGGGCAAGAGAAGCCTCGGCCTGCGAGGTTGGGATAAATTTCAGCAAAAACATAAAACAAACAACCAAAGCAACAATTGGAGAGCAAGAAAAATCACCGGAAAACTTTGTGAACGACAACCGACGACGAAAATTAACCGAGAACAGAGCAAGATGAAGAAACGGCTCAGCGAACAATCTCTCGAGGACGAAGCAAGGTGAAGAAACGAGGCTTCGATGGTAGATGAAGAAATGAGAATGAACTAAAATCTGGGTCTTCGAGGCTAGATGAAGAAAAAGAGGACGCATTCAATGAATGCGTCCTCGAGGATGTGGCAGCACGGGTGAATAAGAGGACACATTCCACGAATGCATCCTCGAGAACACGGGTGCCTCAAGGATTGGAGGATGCATTTCACGAATGCGTTTTCAATAAAGCATACGACAAAAAACCGAGGATCCATTCCTTGAATGCATCCTCTATAATCCCAAACGAAAAAAAAACAAAAATTCAACGAGGACACATTGGCCAAATGCATCCTCACAAAATCAGGAAAAAAATTGCAAAATTCGAGGACGCATTCCTTGAATGCGTTCTCTTCAATCCCATACGAAAAAAAGAAAAATTCAACGAAATGACGCATTTGGCAAATGCGTCCTCCCATAATCAGAAGAAAAAAATTACAAACCAAAGAGGACGCATTCGAGGAATGTGTCCTCCACACATGCATCCGCTGCAGGTTACTGTAGCCACATTTATAGAATTTTTCCTATGTTCTCTTACTTTTATTTGTATGACTTGTCGACCTCTGATAGATTTCATTTTCCTATTGTAAGAATGCAGTGCTGGCTAGAGGAGACACGTGCTTTGATAATTGCCATTTCACAGAGTTTTGGGGCAGGATATATACCAAATTTAGGAGCTCCTCTAGCTATTTTTTCTTTTAATCTTTCAGACACCTGTAGTTTTTTGGGAGAATCGTTTTATCGTGTTTGTGTAATCAGCAAATCACCTTATCAGACTTTTAGGCTGTTTGCTTCCATATTTTCTTAGGCATGCATGCTCAAGTATGAATCAAGAGAAATTATTAGTGTTATTTTGTTACACTGCATTTTGTGCCTTCTTTAACTGTAAGTGCAAACCGTAAAGAGATTTTTGAAGATGACATACCTGACTATGGGGCGCGGCATAACCTGGTGGGGGTCGCATAAAAACCTCTTCATGCAAATCACCATGCAGGAAAGCATTATGGACATCCATCTGATGCAGTTCCTAACCACGAATGACTGCAACAGATAAGAATAGGCGAACAGAACTCATCTTTGCAACAGGAGCAAATGTCTCAGTATAATCCATTACTTCAACCTGGCGATTCCCAAGAACCACGAGGTGCGCTTTTTGACGTTCAATAGTACCATCTGACCAAAACTTCGTCTAGTGGACCCATTTGCACCCAATCGCCTTCTTATTCGCAGGTAGAGAAGCCAGTGTCCATGTCTGATTTTGCTCTAGCACAGTAAGTTCTTCAGTCATAGCATCTCGCCAATAAGAATGTTGGAAAGCCTTAGAATAAGTAGTGGGATCTGCACTAGATGTTACTGCACCCAAAAATCTAGAATGCATACTAGAAAAACTATCACAATTTACATAATCAGTAAGGGGATAGAGAACACCTGAGGAAAGTGATAATGCATGAGTGAATGGAAACGTAAGGGGGGGAGGTCTTCAGTAGTAAGAGCACATGCATAATCATCACAATCGTAATCTGCCAAGTAAGGAGGCGGTCGGCGAGCACGAATACTATGTCTGATAGGATGAAACTCGGTAACAGAACTATCCAGAGCTGGAGACACGACAAAAGGAGATGCCGATGATGACAGCTCTGCAGCGGCTGATGGCGATTGACTGATAGCGGTCGACGGCGACTGACTGGCGGTGGCCGGTGCTGACTAACTGATGGCAGCTGGTGACAACTGATTGGCGGCAGATGACGGCGATTAACCAGCGGCAGCCGGCAGCAACTGACCGACGGCGGACGGTGGAAATTGACAGGCAATGGCCGACGGTGGCCGGCAGCAACTGACCGGTGATAACTGACGGCGATGGGTCAACGACGGCCAGCGGTAAACGGTGGAATGAAAACTCAGTGCGACTCCAGCAGTGAGCTGGAAGAGACCGGCGGTGATGTGGTGGCACCGTCGGGTTTTTCTGAAGGGGCTGAAAATGGAGTTGCAGAATACGGGAACTGGTCTTAAAAAATGGCATCCCGACTGGTAAAGATCACACGGGATTCTAAGTCAAAAAGGCGATAACCTTTCTTTTGACAGGATAACGAAGAAACAGACATCGCCGACTTCCTGGGGCAAACTTGTCACGATATCTAGGAACATAAGCAGCAAACCACAAGCATCTAAAAACTCTTAATGATGAGTAAATTGAAGCTTGCCCATAAAGCAACTCAAAAGGAGTACAACCATTAAGATGTTGTGTCGGTGTTCTGTTAATCAAGTAAGCAGCAGTAAGAACACATTCTCCCCAAAACTCAATAGGAAGACTGGCTTGAAATTGTAAATCACGCACCACATTGAGTAAATGGCGATGCTTTCTTTCAACCCGACCATTCTGTTATGGTGTGTCAACCATAGATGTCTCAAAGATGATCCCAGATGCAGCAAAATGAGATCGCAAAGGTAGAAATTCAGTCCCATTATCAGCCCGAACACAGTGTATGGTTCGACCCTAGTGATTCTTCACTAAGGCACTAAATTCTAAAAATATAGATGCTACTTCAGACTTAGCTACTAATAAATAAACCCAAACAGCTCAGGAATAATCATCGACTATAGTCAAAAAGTAAAAAGCACCACTAGAAGATGGTATTCGATAAGGTCCCTAAACATCACAATGTACTAATTCAAATAATGCAGTAGCATTTGTAGAACTCAAAGGAAAACTATGTCTAGTCTTTTTTGCTCTATAACATACAGAGCAAGGTATAGTAGTATTATTTGTGCTAAAATCAAGAGTAGAAATAGAAGACAACACCGTAAATGATGGATGACCAAAACGTTGATGCCATAAATTAGATGAAGAAACTGAAGCAACTGTCGGAATAGACTGCAGGATATGAGGATGAATGCGAGTATCCAACAGACGAAGCCAATAACCCCCCCTGTTGTTCACCCGCGCCAATCACAGTCCCCGTACAGAGTTTCTGTAAAATGCAATAATTTTTCAGTAAACAAGGCTAGACATTTTAAGGTAAATAACAATCTAGAGCATGATAATAAATTGCAAAAAGTAGGTATGTAGAGCACATGAGTAAGGGTGACATCACCAAAACAAATAGACCCATATTGTGTAGTAGACGAAACAGATCCATCTAGCAGTATAACATTCACATTATTGGTAGCAGTAGTAATATCAGTAAGAGAACCTTTGTCACCAGTCATGTGATATGAGGCTCCCAAATCAAGAATCCACGGTAAATTAGACTTACCTGACCCATTTTCAGATAACGAATAAAACTGATTAAATAAATGTATGGTCGTACTCCGTTGGTCATCAGACAAAGCAAGTCCAAAATCAGATCGTGTAGGGAAGCCAGAGGAGGCAGCCACCGCAAACCCTTACGGCGACGTCACTACGCTGGTGAAAAGAGCCATAACACAAATGGCAAGTACAATAAAAGCAAAGAAAGAAAACAAACTTTTCTGACCAAAAGCCAAAAGAAGCAAAGGCGCGTGCCGCCTGTGTGGCACATGAAGGTCACGCGCTCTAAGAAGAGAAATGCATGCCTAGTTCACCCGCACGTGGACTCACATGCTTCTGGAAGGTCGCGCGCGTGAATCTCACACGCGCCTCTTTATGTTTGAAGCTGACACTGGAAGGAGTAGATGCCACCGGACGTAGCTGACAGCGGAGTAGACCGGTCAAAGAGGGAGCAGGCCGATCAGAGCGGGAGCATGCCAGACGAAGTTGAGAAGGCCGGACGAAGCCACTCGGATGAAGCCAGAGTGGGAGAAAGTCGATGCGGAGCAGACTGAGATGGAGCTGGAGCGGGAGAAAACCGGAGCGGAGCGGACCGGGATGGAGTCGGCCGGACTATAACAGTGGTGACCAAGGTTGCGGATCGAAGAGGAAGAAAAAAAAATTCTTTTCCTTTTTTTCTTTTTTTTAAGGAAAGGTGGTCTGGATCGACGGCGCCTGGAAGTCACGCATGGACGACGGTATTTTGAGGTCTTAGGTTTCAGGATTTTAGGCTCTGATACCATGATGATAATAATGGTAATGATCTACCTTTATTCATGATGCTAGGGTTCATTATATAGTAGTACAAAATACCTATGCAAACTAAGAAAAGGAAATATAATCTAGTTATAATTACAAGTAATATTTATATTCCTTAACATGGGGAAATACTGCTTGCAGGTATATATTGGTTAATGTTTCTCTTCCATTAAAGTCACGTTCTTGGGTTTTGTAACATAGTTTTTTTTCCAGATTTATGGAACCAGAGAGCGGGTGGCAGTAAGGGGATGGCAGTGAATCATTTACTCCCTCCGTCCCAGCTCAAACTGCACACTTTCCTAATTGGGCTGTCCCAGCTTAAATTGCAATTTTAGAATTTACCAAAAATGGCTAGTTTGACTTGAGTTAAAATGACCAAGTTGCCCAAATTTTTACCAGAAATTACTAATGGCCATGGGCTTAATTGAGGCTGTGATTTAGGTTTAAATGAACTTGGGCTGATTAATTGGAAACGAGCTTATGAAATTTGAATGCAAATGGCGTTGGTTAATGTGTCCAGCTCACTTCTCTCTGCCATTTGAACGCATGCATCCAGCTCACTTCTCCATGCCTCAAAAGCACAACCTTATCATCACAGCATTCGATGCTCTCTCAGCATCCAAGGCACTAACCTTATCATCTCCCATTTGGCTCCTCAGATATCCCAAACCCTCTGAGCTCTCTCAATAATCCTCTCCATTGTGAAATGAGAGGCTCTGAGGTCTGGAACTCAAAAATCCTCTGAGTTCTCTCAAATTCCCCATCACAGGTCCGAAATCCCATCCTATTTTAGCATATAAGCCGATTATTTCCTCATATCCAGCCTCTCGTGCTCACATATTTGCAAAATTTGGTCGATTTAGAAACCGGGTTCGTGAAGCCCTTGGTTTCCCGATTCGCCATGAGTGCTCGAATTGTGTCTTTTCGGGTTTCATAACCTTGGTTGTAATTTTTTTTAAACTTTCTGTTCAATGTTTTGCTTGTTTCCTGATTTTTGGATTAGGGTTTGCATAGATCTCGAAGTTTAAAGCTTTTTTGAACAAAGAAATTAGTTTTTGCGAACCCATTTGTGTTTTGAATGTTTTTGTAGATGGGTATTCAAACCCTTGGGTTTGTATACCCCTGCCGAGCATCGATTATGCTAGCTTGGGTTTGGTTTGTTCTACCTCATGCCTTTTTGGATGTTTCCATTATTCATTTTCCATTTTAAACTCATTTTTGGGTTAGGGTTTCCATAGATCTATACATTATTTTTCCAACACATAACTCGTTTCAGTTTGTATGCTGTTGTTTTTTATGCTTGTCAGAGGAACATGTGTTTCGATTGTTTGGGTATAAACTGAGGTGTAGTCTCTGTTTGTTGACGCTTTGTGTTATGACTTTGTATGCTGGTCTCGCCCTCTGACGTCTTCGTTTAAGTTTGTATGTTGTGGTTTTTCATGCCTATCAGCGGTTCATGTGTTTTGTGTTCTTGGGTACGAACTGAGGTGTAGTCCCTGTTTCTTATGCATGCTTGACTCGTGTGTTTGTTGACGTTGTTTAACATGACTGTGTATGCTGGTCTTGCTCTCTGATGTCTTCGTTCCCGTTCGCATGTTGTGGTTTCTCATGCTTATTTGAGGTTCATGTGTTTCGTTTGCAATTATGGGTATGAACAGAGGTGTAGTCCCTGTTTCTTATGCATGCCTGACTCGTGTGTTTGTTGTCGTTATTTAACATGACTGTGTATGCTGGTCTTGTTCTCTGATGTCTTCGTTCCAGTTCGCATGTTGTGGTTTCTCATGCTTATCTGAGGTTCATGTGTTTCATTCCTCCGGTTATTAACTAATGTGTACTCGTGTGTTTTTGGGTGACGTCTTTTCTACCATCACAACTTTCACTCTTTTTAATGAGTACACCTAGTGATGAGCCCAGTCACTTGTCCCTCTCATGTGCCAGAGCTTCAAGCTCCCAGGTGCTGATGGACACTGTAAAGGGTGATAATTCACATTCATTATCGGGATCTATGTCTGATTCAGATGTTTCGTTAGCCACTCATTTCAATCTAATCAACTTTTTTGAGTGGACTCCATGGTCGTCGGAATCTGTCTACTCCCCTGATGATGGTTTGGTACTTGATAAGGAGAGTCGGGAAAATACAGATTGGTTTCCAAAAATTGAAGGTGTTATTGATTATCGCAGCATCAAGTTTGGTGAACCAGGATTCTATGAATATGGTTCATGCTATTTTCACGGGAATTGGCCTAAAAAAGGGATTACGGAAGGCAAGAAGAAGTGGTCCTTGCGTAATTTGCCCCCAAGATGTTCTTGACGATATAGCTTATTGGGAGAAAATGCCAAAACCTGAAGGATATGTGCCGTCCGAGCTGAGAAAGGGAAACCCTCCCAAAATCAACCTGAAGGCACTTCTTAAGGTTGCATCTTGCCTCTTTGTTTCAGTTTTTTCTTGTCAATATTCCATTCCTGACTTGCATTCTATTTTAATATTTACATTTTCTGTGCAGGTGGAGGATGACGGAACTAGCAAATCCAGTGATTAACCTTTGCGGCCATTTGGTTAAATACTTTGATGACGTATATTAATACTAACTGTTCTATTCGTGAATTGTGTTTAAGTTTTGCACTGCATGTTATGTGTTACATGACATTCTCATATGTTTTTTTGTTTCTGGACTGGTAATATATTTTGTGGAATGTTTTTATGTGGACTGCTGCTGTTTGATTTGTTATACAGTTGTGTGGGACTGTCTGGACTAATATTTTTCAACTGTGATACAATCGTGTGTGACTGTCTGGACTAATAGTTTTCTGCATTTCTATTTTACTTCATGCTTTGTACGATGATAAGGTTATTCGATGGTAAGGTTATGACCGACACATTGGGTCTAAAAACTTGGATGTTCTTGGCGGGGCAGTGTGATTAGGTTGCAATTATATTAATTGAGTCACAGTAGATATAGTGGGTCATAATCGATGATGATGATGTGATGTATGATTGTTATCTTATGCAGCCATGCCTATCAGTTATGAAACTGATTTAATATTGGCGGGGCATTCGTATGATTTGAAAACAGCCTGAGATGTACTGTTCTAATGACTTTGAGTTCTGGCAGCTTGTTAATAATGATGAGAAAAGATCGTAAAATGACATTGAACGCAACCTGGTTTTGTTGATTCAAATCCCTTTGGATGGCGTAATGATGTGGTTTTCTAATTTCAATTTTAATGTTGTGTGCCAATCCAGTATGTGTGCCAATCCAGTATGTGTGCCTTCAGTCCTGTGATTGTTTCAATCTGCTACTTGGGATTTTAGAAAAAGGAAATGCATTCATTCATTCATATCAACTGTTTTTACAAACAAAATCAAATAGGGGAAATACAAACCCTATTTTACAAGGTTGCACCTTAAATATGACTATGAAAACCAAAATGCATGTTTATACAGATTTCCAAATACAACCCTACAAAAGATATTCCATGCCATACTTTTTCAGCCCATTTCCAAGCTCAGCATGAGATCTTGAACTTGTGCAGTCATTCCAACAGCAATCATGTCTTCCAAACAATTCCTCACAATTTCAGGATCCACAATCAAATTTGTTGGCAAAATCCCCAGCCTAATCAGTCTTTGCTTACCCATATGTGGCATTTTGAAGTTATTTCCCCCCTTATCCTTCATGATTTCAATCATCACATTTTGCAAAGACAAGAAAATCTAGTCAATCTTTTTTGGGTCCTCTCTTTCGAAAGCATTGTATACAGCCTATATAAGTCCCTCTAAGTCTGTGCTAGGTGTTTCATGCTGTAAGCTTTGCATGGATGCAAAAACCTAAGGTCTAGGATGTTTAAATCTGGTGAACTAGCTGGTTGGCACACCATTTTAATTGTAAAACCATCTGAATTTGCAGCTGTTATGAACTCAGGGTCATTGGACAGTATATAGGATGGGGCATTATCTTGTTGTATTGAGATTTGTTTCCTTAACCAAGCTGGCCACTTAGCTTTAATTGCAGGGATGCCATCATAAATAAGTTTCTTCCTAATGCATTCTCTATTAACCTTCTTAATTGGTGTTAAAATAAGGGTTCCCCTAGGCCTGTTGATACTATTTTTTTTGCAGCAACATATTCAGTGTAAGGAAAGACACCTACTTTACCATCAAAGACACAATTTCCCTCATGGTCAAATATTGGCCTACATACTGCACATAAGAACATCAACTTGGGTATGTAATGCTTGTTATGTTGTGTTCTATATGGTTCAGGTTTTTCAGGGGCTAGTAAGTACCTTGTGGCTGATTCAGTGAGGTAGAACCACTTCTCATCAATGTGAATGATGTTATGCATGTCCTTGAATTGCATGTTGCATTCTATCCTTGATAAACACCATTCCATTCTCCTTAGCTTGGTTGTTGTTGATAAGAATGGATGAACTGCATTGGTATGGCTTCTGATTTCTTTGTTTGTCACAGCCCGGTGCACCGTACTCTTGCTGATATGTAGAGCAGCTGCTGTTGACCGGCAGGTTCTTCGCTTTGGGAGAGGTATAGCCATCAATGCTGCTGTGTCGATTGGCTTCTTCGTTGGGCATGGTCGCCCATATCGCAACGATCTTGTAGATATTGATTCTCTGCCAGCTATCTGTTGCTTTACTCTCGCCCAAATGGTGCTGATAGTTCGGACAGAACAGCCCCACTGATTTGCTGCCCAAACTCGATGGCCATGTTTGATTTTTCCGTTGCTGATATATTGCAACAGAAAGTGTGCTATTTGCTGCCTTTCCTCATCTGTAAGATTCCTTCCTACCATCACAGGCCCACCAACATTAAGAGCCCAATGAGGATCTTTGAGGGACCAGAAAGTGTTTAATGAATCTGAGGGCTCTTAATGTTGGAAAAAGAAGATTCTGAAAAAAAGTTTTGGAAAAGGCAGAAAAGGATTTTGGAAAGGTGGTATTAAATGCACTGATTGAATGCTTTTATAGAGAATAATTGTAGGAATGACAGAGAATGTTTTTGGTCTTTTGAATTTGTATTTTATTTTTTTTGGGCGCCCATTCATTTATTTTGGCTCCAACATTCGGATTTTGGAGCCAAATCTGATTTTTTGGAGCCAAATGTTAAATTCTGGAGGGAAAGCTTAGTCTGAAAATGAGATGTAAATAACTATAAAACCAGTATCGAATTTCACTGTTCAACATTATTGTTAACAGTGTTCTACTCTGAATTTGCCAGCTTTTTTAGTACTTTTACGGTACTATAGCTACTGTACATATTTCCCACCCCAATTTCTCTTTCTGCAAATTGAGGTGGGACAAAGGGTGTAAGTGTTGAATAATTAATCCATTTCTCGTATTTCGTACTCTATTGTGCCTTTTGATTGCACAGTACAGGGTTTTACATGTATGATGTCCAATGACAAATGTTTGAATAGCATCATGGAACCAATGTTTTGAAGTTGTGTTGCTGCTATAATGTTTTGGAAGGCCTTTTCCACAAGTACTATGCATGATTTTGTAGGATATCTTAAAAGCAAATATGCTTCTCTGACTTGTGCAAGCTCATGTAAGTTTTAGAAATTTATTATATGTCTGGACTTGGTGAAATTTGTTCTTTCTACTTATTTTTCAGCATTGTAATCATTACTTATATTTAGTTGAAAAAAGATTTACTTTCCGGAAGTGTTATTTGTTGACAAGGTTTCTTTCCTTAACAAATTTCTCCAGTTATATCAGACTCGAGTTCTTGCTGGTCTTCCTTCTCTTAATTTTCTTTGTAATATGCATATCTCAAGCAGTACAAGCTGAATCATTATTGCTTATCTTAGGTGCTGGGGGATTCTCTGACCGCCAATTTGGGAAAGAGGTTGGTTATTTAACTTGTCTAAGCACTTCTTGTCACTGACAAATTTTAGCTATTTTCTGCGGTAATTGCATATGTCAATTGTTTATCTTTTTTTCTTAAGGATGTCACGACTGTTTTTATTCTGTTTTTTAATTGAAACAAGGTTGTTGAGTATGTTATTGATCCTTCTGTTGCAGGGACAAGCGGAGATGATCTTAAATCACTCTCCGTAAGCTTCTGCTTCTTTCTGAATTGAACTTGAAGACTTTTCCTATAACCAAAATATATGTTATATGTGCTCGTGCTTTTATTAATGCTGTCATATGAAGGCACTGGACTTATTCACATTCTACAGTTGTTTTCTGGTATCTTGCAGTTGCGGTATCTTGCAGGCGCAGTATTCATTTCCAGAATTACGGAGTTTTGAGCAAAGGTTTGACTTATATAACTTTACACCTCTTACTTATTTTCCGTGGCACTCTTTCTCAACAAATATATACCCGTTGCTACTCAAGCCTTATGATTGTGTTCTTTCTTTTCCAGTTTTGGTTCTATCATATGCAGGGCAATTCAGTCCAAATTATCAGCAAATAGAAGAATAAAAGAGGAGGAAGAATATCTCCTTCCACTAAGAAACAACAGGGTCTTTCCCATTTCTGGCCGAGATGCAGGTAAATTATGGGGGTCTGTGGTGGGTAAAATGATCAGTTACTTTCCCCATTGTGCAGTGGCGGAACCAGGATAGTGTTTTAGGGGGGGCTGACTTACATTGGCAAAAACAATTCGGGCGCTAAATTATATTGGTAATTTTTTCCTGGAGCTGAATTACACTGACAAATTTTTTTGAAAACTTAATATAACACATTCAAATAAAATTTTCTTAAATAATAAAGTGAGTATAAAATAATTCAATTTTTACAAATACGACGAA
This sequence comes from Rubia yunnanensis, assembly GCA_037428765.1. Taxonomy (NCBI): domain Eukaryota; kingdom Viridiplantae; phylum Streptophyta; class Magnoliopsida; order Gentianales; family Rubiaceae; genus Rubia; species Rubia yunnanensis. The sequence goes on from CM075066.1 coordinate 24,122,646, forward strand.
TCACACTTACAATTAACCCTTAAAAATAACATAAATATGATTCTAAGAATAAAATTAGTGAGCAAATCACACATATAAATCAATTTGACCCAACTGAAATAAATTTATGTCTAAAATTAATTAAATAATTTAATAACTTGGTAAAATAACACAGTTAATTGAATATATATACACCATCCATCCCAAATTAAATGGTATGAGAGAGAATTTCACTCATCAAGAAACTTGTCTAATCGTTAATATGTTTAATTACGTATAATTATGGCATACAAAAAGTTACTTTTAAGAAACTACGTGTTACGATTAATCAAACCACATAACATATGATAATATTATTGTTTATATATCTATTCAAATATGTGGTCAAAGTTGGACAGTGAATAGTGACGTTTTATGAAGTGTGCAGTTTAATTTGGGACGAAGGGAGTACCTTTATTAAAGATGGAGATCTGCTACTTCGAATTAAAAATTTATCCATAACCTATTAAATATCAAATAGGGAAAATATGTAAATTGATTTATTTTTAAAAAAATCTAAAAAAGTTACGAAACAATAAAAAATTGAGATAACAAATAATTTATAAAATCATATTCATCTAAATTCAATTTAACAAATATCACTAATAGTTGATTCAATAAATCGATTATGACAATTTCATTTTCACATACAAATTAAATCAAACAATTATAATTTATTATTCATACATATGCAATTCAACTGAATTTCAACAATCATACAGCCATATAACTTCAATTCGACATCCAATCTAAAAATCATGTTCACATAAATTTAAGTTTTGAAGGAAAAAATAAAAAAGAGAATAAACCCTAAAATTAAATTACCTTAGCATAAAGAGAAGTAGAGAACCGGTGGTTTAGTGGAGAGGCGGCGCCCGGCGTCAGCTGCGGCGGTGGGACGATGACTGCTTCCGGCGTCAGGAGGCGGCGGAGACCTGGTGGTGGCGGTGGCGGTGGCGGGAGAAAGCTGAGCCGCTGGTCGGCTGCTTCTTCTCTTCAGCATTTCCCTTTTCTAATTTTGGGAAGAAATGGTATTGCTGGATTGGGATTTCCATTTTGGCCCAATCCAATACATATTTCATTTTTTCCCTTATCACAAGTGAAACGACGTCGTTTCACTAACGTGAAAACGACGTCATTTTACTACTTCAATTGCAAAAAAATAGAAGGCCGCGAAGCGGCCTTCTTCTCAAACTAGTGGCCGGAATACGCGCGGCGCTGTGGCGGAAGACGCGCTGGACGCATGACTTCGATTCTACTACCTACGGTCGGCGATCTAGGTAGGGTTGGAGCCCTTCCTCGCGTACCATTTGTATGAGAACACTGATGTGTCCATTTTAGATGGTTATTTTAGACTTTTTAGGATTAGGTTTTGTGCAATTTTGTGCTATACATGTGGCATTTTGCCTTGAAATCATCTAAGGAGGGATAAAGGCGGCTTTGACGTTTTTATCACTTTTTAGATGATTTTGTGCGACAAGGTGATTTGTTTGAAGACTTTGAAGATTTATCTTTGAAGATTTGAAGATTTGAAGACCTTTACATTTGAGCTTTGTGAAGATTTGAAGAAGTGAAGAGATGAAGAAAGGAGAGCAAAGCAACGGATGAATGATGATCCAGGGTTCTCAGAATTTTCCGAAAAGAATCAGCCTTCAAGAGTGGCACCATTGGATTCCTCTTCTTGAGCACTATAAAATCGACTACAAGAACTCCCGAAACGGATCAACGGTTCACCCGGAGGAAGCAAAACAAAACAGCAAGGCTGAGTTACTGATCTGGTCGCGAGCTCGTCGCGAGTCGCGACGGCAGCGTCCAGTCAGCTCCGTTTCAGCGTTTTTCTCCCCTTTTTCTTCCACTATAAATACCTCTTCCTCCCCTTCTTCTCCATAGTTTTTTTCCCTTTTCTTCTTGCATTTTAGGGCTTGAAAACCCTTGGTTGTCTTCTCTTTCTTTTCTTAGTTTTTGTAGTTTAATTATGTCTCTTGTTATTCTAGAGTAGTTTTTGTTCTTGGGAGCAAGGATTGAAGCTTCCACTTCTATGTATTGAGAACCATTTCTATCTATCTATTTGGTGTTTTTGCTATTGTGCTCTTATTGTGCTTTGAATGTTAATTGTTGATTCCATTGATGTTGTTGGGAGCTTGAGGATATGAATGCTTGTATGAATTGCTAGCTAGGGTTTGGGGGATTTGGGTTAATTTCCCCCCTGTTCTTGTTAGGAATGTATGAGTATGATTTAGAGCTTTTGATTGTGTTAACGGATTGATATTGTGCTAGATGAATGTGATTGATGTCGAACTCTTCGTCATGTTCGTTTGTGTAGCAAACGAGAGAGTTATATGCTCTTGGATGAATGTGCGTTGCACGTTCATCCAATCTCGTGTGATTGCATGAATTGGTTTAATGCTTAGTCACGGTGTAGTGGTCATAAGCATTGCCAAGCTTGTTGGTTCTTCGTGATTAAATGCCACCAATGATACCTTGAGTCGTGGTCGCGACTCGGGAGTCATTGGTGAGGTTTGACGAGAGATGTGGAACTCACTCTTGCAAACTACGAACTAAGAAGGATAGGAGTTTAGTCTCCACGACAAGTAGTTGAAATATTGAATAGATGGCTTGTACTAATTCTTGAAGCATTTGTTATTTGGCGTTTATGTATTCTTGATGGTATGTTTCACTTCATGTGTGCCATGAGTTGTTTGAGCATAGGGAGTGTTTGTATGGTTGAATTGTTTTGGTGTTAGGAGCGTGACGAACTCCGGGACTCCTTTGCATGAAAATCTATGAGCATGAACTTAGAACTTCTTGTGATGTATGTGTTGTGATCCTTGCTAGATGGGTATGTGAATGTTGAGTCATGTATGCTATATGATGGAATGAGTGAATGATTCAATGACCTACGTATGATTTGGAAGTGGATATCCATTGCCCCCAAGGCTTTTTATCTTTGTAGTTTTAAAACCCCTTTTCTTTAGTTTCGTTTGATGATTAGCATAGTCACTTGACCTTGCTAGTTATCGTGTCTTTTTATCTTTGTTAATTTAGGAAACCAACCAACCAACCCCCCCATTTACATGCTTTTATGTGTGTGTATATATAGTTACTCCTAGCCTAATATCAACCATTTGGGTGCTTAGACGCTTAGGAAGATCCCTCTTCTCCTTGGACGACCCCGATTTGCCACTATCTACCTAGTTGTAGAAAGTAAGCATTTAGGGCTTATAAATTATCTTTTGCACGGCGGGCGCGACGACCGCCCGCCTGTCAAACACCTATCCCTTTCTTACAATCAGAAGGTGGTTTTTTGTACGTTGCTTCAGGCCAACTGTATATGGGGTGGGGTGTACATTTGAAGAGCGGGTTGCAACAGAAAGGAAGGAAAAAAGCCTATAAAAAAACTTCGATTTAAACAGCTACTGAGCAAGGAGGAAAAGGTAGAGAAGAAGCAGAGTCTAACTGCAGTTGGACCTAAGGGATTTGCACTGTAAACATGACAAATGTGGGTTCAAGTTGCACTTATACTAAAATATATATTACTTAATTTCAAAACTATAGTGCTTTAAAAAAGTACAATAATTATAAATATACCACTTTTTATAAAAATTAATTACATTATTTTTAAAATAATTTTTCAAACATTCAACTGCATATTTCGGCTACAAAATGATATTTTAGGATGAATCTCTTCTTCACTAAATGGAGATTACCGGGCAGAACTTTTGCATTACATTTAAGTATGCAATCCTAAATGGAAATACAACTATTCACCATTCTGGAATCACGGAGCATTTGTTTACTGAACAAGCTTGTTTGGTAAGCAAATCTTCCAAATAACTCTTTTAAAATATTTAAATTGATTATTGAAGGACAGGGGATCTGAATAAACTTCTTCCACTTCGGTGAATTCATATTTTAGAAAAGCATTCGGTAACTTATGAAAGAGTAAATTTTATTACACAGGTGACCTATCCTTAATTTATATGTAATTTTTAATTTAAAAATTATATTTGTTAAATTAAATACTATTTTTTAAAAAAGAAATAAAGTATTTTTAAAGTTAGATTTTTTAATACAACATCTCTTGTAATTTCACGTTAAAATACACCTTATCGCATGCTTTAACTTATGAAATAAAATATTAAAGTTATAAATATATTTGTTTAGTTTAAAAATGAAGTGTTTTTTTTAAGTAAATCCACCTGTGATGGTGGGGGGTTAGGCAGACCCCTACCCGTTTATTAATTAAAAGAAGGATACAAATAAAGAGGGGGGCTTAATACCGTACCTCTGTGGATTCATCCGATGATCTTAGAATCTAAACATCAATCTATTGCTACCCTGAAGATCATCAGAGGACAATTGTGGCCTTAAAATTCATTATTTTACATTAACCGAATATGAGGAGTTCCTTCAGCATCGAGCTTTACATGTCCAACCACTAAATTGGGCAAATATGTGGAACCAAAAAGAGAATTTACCTATTTGGAGATGGCCATTTTCGCCAGTGAGTCTGCCGCTCCATTAGCTTCTCTGAAAACATGATGCAGTGAGTAAGTCATGCCCTTAAGAAGATCCCAAATCTCTCTGATCATAGGCATAATCTTCCACGGTATCTTGAATTGATGTTGAAGCAGCCCGATGAGAATTCTTGAATCGGTTCTATGTCAATGACAGTGATCCCCCTGTCATGGGCTAGGTGAAGTCCTTGCAGCAGTGCTATAGTTTCTGCCTGCAAAACAGTTTCAGCTGGAATGGGTTTCGACAATGCGACTATTACATGACCAGAATGATTCCTGATTATACAACCAATGCCTGCAGTTCCCTTAATAGTAAAGGCACCATCATAATTGAGTTTGAAAGCTGGAGGCAGAAGCCATTTAATGATTCTGGTATTTCTATGTTTCATTGGTTTATGATACAGCTGCTTTGGAGTATTCGAAATATCCCATTTGTAATCTAGTTTAAACGCCAGGAGGGTGTCATTGAAGTGATACAGAATTTGTGTGAATATGTTCTGTATGTTTGGCTTTGTTCCCTAGAATAAATATGCACACCTGACACACCACAGGTACCAATTCACAACGCAGGGAATGATACGGATCAGTTTTAAAGATGGGCCAGTAGTGGAGTTAACATGCCAATAGAAATAGAACCTATCCCATAGAAGTTGGAAAGAGCTATTTGGCAAATTAAAGGTAGCATTCACTCTCCTCCAGATTTGGTCTACCTTTAGGCAGGAGTTGAAACAATGGTGAATACTTTCAGATTCGCTAAAACAGAAACAGCACTGTGAGGGGAGCTGGAATTTGAATTCCTCTAGGATATCCGGAAAAGCAAGTAGTCTATTCAAAAGTTTCCAATTAAATATACTTAGCTTTCTCGGTAGTAAATTAGACCATAGATGGGAATAGGATGGGATTATCATTTTCTTGGCTCTGAGTAGCTCATAAGCTGATTTGACAGAGAAGACTCCAGATATTGAAGGTTTCCAGATTAGAGCGTCTTCATAACCTGGGGATAAGGAGTAGATTTGATCCAGGTTTTGTAAAACTTGTTCCGGAAGAATGTTTTTTAGCTGGTCAGTGTAGAATGGTTTATTGTTTAGGAACTCAGCCACTGTTAGATCCTGATATGGGGGTCAGAAGAATCAATTAAGTGATCGGATAAAGGGCCCTTAGAGGTCCAGTTAGAGCACCAAAAAGAGACCAGTCCGAAACCTAGGAGGGTTTTTGTGTTTTCTAGTGCTATGTTGTTAATCTCTTTGATTCGTTTCCAGGTTCTGGATGTCTTATATGTGTCAGGGATTGACCACATGGATTTTTCCCATAATGACTTCCCTGTTTGTAGTTTACACCACAGCTTTAGTGCAAAGGTTGTTGTTAATGTGTTCAGGTTTCTGAAATTAAGGCCATTTTCTTCTGAGGGATAGCAGAGGTTAGGATATGATCTCCATGATCTATTTTTCTGTGAATTATCTTATTTATTTTGCTAGAAAAATCTAGCTAGAGTCTTATGAATTTGGTTAATGATGTGTGTGGTTGGTTTGAACACCGTTATGAGATGAATTTGCATTGAAGACAGAACATGTTTAATTAAGGTTGTCCTTCCTGCAGGAGATAGAGTCTTATTGTGCCAATGGTTAATTTTGTTTTGCACAGACTGTAACATGCTTTGAAAGGTAGAGTTTTTTGCTCTTCCTATGAAAATGGGGCACCCTAAGGATTTGAAAGGTATGGATCCTTTCATCATAGTTGATTCTCTTTTGATCGAAGAGACGATTCTGTTCGGGGTGTGTTTTGATATGAAGAAAATGGACTTCTCAAAGTTGACCTTTTGGCCAGAGGCTAATTCGAAAGATTTCAGGAAGTTCATTATTGTTTGTAGACCCCGTTTGGAATATTTTAGAAGAATTGATGTATCATCAGCATAGGAAAGATGCGAAGTGGTAATCATCCCTCTAGGGAGTTTGTAGGGTTGAACGTTTCCAAAATGGTATAAAAAACGTAGGTTATGTGAAAAGGCTTCAGCCATCAGAATGAAAAGCAAGGGGGAAAGAGGATCCCCTTGCTTGATACCCCTCGATGCAGGGAAGAAACCTACAGTTTTTCCATTTATGAGTATGGAGAAGTGCGCAGAGCGGATGTTCCTCATGATTAGCTCAATGAAAACGCTCGAGAATCCTTTTTTGAGGAGGACTTTAGTTAAAAAAGGCCATGAGACCCTATCAAATGCTTTCATCATGTCTAATTTGATTATCATATTGGTTCCTTTAGTTTTCGAGTGTAGGTGGTTGGTGAATTCTTGCATGAGTAAGATATTATCTGCTATTTCTCTTCCAGGGATGAAAGCAGATTGCTCCGGACTAATGAAAGAATCCAGATAGACCTTGAGCCTCGATGAGAGTAATTTTGAGAAAATTTTATTTGAGAAATTACAAAGGCTTATGGGTTTGTAGTCTTGGAAGGAGGAACAGACATCTTTTTTGGGAATTAAGATGATTTGGGTTGATGATATGGCTCTGGGAATTTCTTTCCCAGCGAAGAAGTCTTCCACAGCCAGCATGACATCAGTTTTAATGATGGTCCAGCATTTCTCGAAGAAAAAACCAGAGAAACCATCCGGACCTGGAGCAGAATGGCCATTCATAGAAGTGACTATGTCAGTTAGCTCCTCCATACTGACTTGTTTAAGAAGGTTCGAGTTCATTTCATTAGTTACTTCATTCGGAATGTTCTCTAGGAGCCATGAAGTATTAATTCCTGATGGGTCTGAAGGTACATCAGTGAGAAGATTGGAGAAGAAGCTGATTGCTTCTTTCTCAATATCTTTAGGAGAATTCAACCAGGTTCCTCCACTGGATTTGATGAGAGAAATGGTTTGCCTTTTGTGTTTGGATTGGATTGAGTGATGAAATAATTTAGAATTAGCATCCCCTTCTTTCATCCATTTGAGTCTTGATTTCTGTTTCAAAAAAGATTCCTGGTCTTTAAGTGCCAGTCTCAGTTTTGCCTTAGCTAAATTCAAAACTTGTAGGTTTTCAATGGTTTCATGACTTTGTAAATCTCTTTCAGCATTGAAAACAAGGTCCTCACTGAACTGTACATTGTCAAACACATTGCCAAAAACCTCTTTGTTCCAGCTTTTGAGTGCCGATTTTAGGTTTTTGAGTTTGAAAACTAGCCTTTTCATCCCTTTGTGGTTTGTGTTAGAGTTCTAAACATCTTCCACAAGCTTCATAAAAGTGGGATGGTTTACCCAACATTCTTGAAATTTAAAAGATTTTGGGGCAGATTTGGGAGAGGAGTTAGAGACAAATAGCATTAGGGGGGTGTGGTCCGATCCCTCCCTAGACAGGGTTTTGATTTTAGAACTGGGAAAGGTTGACCACCAAAGGGAGTTTGAAATTCCTCTATCTAGCCGTTTCCAGACCCTTCCCTTCGTTCGCATCCCTGTCCAGGTAAAAAGGCTACCCAAGGTTGGAATTTCAGAGAAGTTCTGATCATTAAGGAATTGATTAAAGTTTCTTATACTGTTTTGATTAGGAGCAGAGTTTCCTATGTATTCGTCATTTTTGGTGATTACATTAAAATCGCCTATTAGACAAATTGGATCCTGTTTTAGAGTTGCTAGCTCTTGCCACAATTTATTCCTTTCATGGATTGAGTGCTTTGCATAGACAAAGCCTATCCTGCAGTCTGCGGATAGGGAGGGGGCTTTGATAATCACTATAATCAACTGCTCCTCCACTTTTGAAATGTCTAAAGTAATGTCTGCATCCCACATTAGCCAAATTTTGTTGATAGGATTAGCATAGGAGTTGCTGAAACCAATTTCTCTGGAAATGTTTTGGATTTTGTTTGAGTTAAGCATTGGTTCTATTTAGAGCACAGAGTTTAATGGAGTTACGCCTTTTAATATTTTTCAAACGGGTTTGAGTGGGTTTATTTCCTATTCCTCTAATGTTCCATGCGCATATGTTCAAACTATTCATGGATAATCTTTAGAGAGGCTCAATGAGGAACGGGTGAAAACCATCTTTGGGATGGAGGAGTAGTTTTTTTTGGTATATTTTCTGTGTTTATGTTCTGGTTGTGGATGGATTAGTTTGAGGGTATTGGTTAGTCTTAGGTGATCCTTTAGTAGATTTGCCTTAACTTGTTCAAAATCTAGTTGAGCATTTTCCGAATATTTTTCCTTTTGTTTGATTGAGATTTCTGTATTAATCCAGTCCAGGGATTTATGCGGCTTCCAGTCAGATGGCATGACAGGAGAGGCAACTCCATGTATCTCTATACAAACCAGGTCTTTGTTAGGGGGTTGGGTCTGAGGATGTTTAATTGAACTATCATTTGGCTCATCGGTTGGATCAGGGGAATGGTTCTGGAGATGGGGATTTTATGGAATTGGGGTTGTGGTTCTATCCTGGGAGATTTGGTGTGTGATGGGGGTAGTAAAGCCAGAGCTCGGTTTGGGGGACCTGGGTTTTAGGCCAAAAGATTCAGGTAGTTTCGCTTGAATTACTTCACTATTATCCAACTGTTCTAAAACTAACGCATTGACAGATAGTTGTTTTTCAGGAGATTGAGTCACATTATCATTCTGAAGGGATTTAGAAAGAACCTGTGATCCTTGTCCAAGGATCAATACTTCAGTACTTGATTCAATATTCCTTTGATCGTTTCCATGCTTGGGGTCAGGTACCTGAACTGTCTGCTGAGTTTTAAAGTCAGTAATATTCTTTTGAGTAGACTATGTCTTAGGTACATAAATAACTTTGGAAGAGGTACCATTTCCTTTACCTTTTAGTCTGCCCTGTTCATCTATGGAAATGGATTTGTTACCTTCATATGAGGAGCTGCCTTGGGGTTTCCATGGGATAAATCTAGAAGAGATCTTCTCGGACCTGCAAGCTGTATCTAGGTGGCCAAGTTTGAGGCAATTAGAGCAATAATAAGGAACTCCCTCATATTCTAGGTATTGCCAGAATCCCATGTCTCTGAAACTCAGCCAAATTCTTTCCATCCTAGGTTTAGTGACATCCAATTCGACACAAATTCTAGCAACATGGGGTCTAGTCCTATTCAGGGAGGCTCTATCCACCCTAATCGGGGTACCAATGATGTTTCCTATTGACATGAGGACATTGAAATCAAAAAATTGTTGTGGCAGACCATACATGGAGACCCAAATTGGTACAATAGGGGAGTCTGCGTTGGGATTGAAATTGGAAACCCATTTCGTTATGCGGATAGAGTATGAACCGAAGTTCCATATTTTATGCAACCAACAGCGGTAGTAATCATCAGCAAGGGAAAAGGATATCAAAACCTGTTTGTTGTCCAGCAGAGTGATACTGTTATGCCCCTTGAATTCGGCTGTGTGGAAGTCTTTTCGGAGTTTCTCCAGTTAAGGTCTGCTGCGTGAGAACTTACCAATCAAGGTCCATTTGAGTGGCGCCTCTAGACAGAGACACTCCTCCTTCTAGAAATGGAGACCCGGTTCTCCTAGATGATCAATAGCTGGTTTAGGGGCGAAAGCCGTGTTGTGAACCTCGTGAGAATTTGGGGGGGAAATGTTTAGTGCTTCGTGAAGTTCCTGGTTCACGGCCTGGGCATAAGAGAGCGGCGGATTTGCAAAAGTAGGTGGTGGCTCCGCCATATCGGCGGCGCCGGAGATGAACGGGGACGAAGATACAGAGCATGAAAAATCGCACCTTCAGTGTGTGTAATTCGCACAGAGTACCGTTCTGGGATTAGATGTTTAAAGAAGCTTATGGAACACCAAAGTCAACACAAACTCTTCCTTGGTTTGATACCATACACTGGGAGCTAAACTTTTCATCAATAACTTAACATTGAGAATGGTGAACAAATTAAAGGTTTAAAAATGAAGTGTATGTATATAAGCTTATGAATATAGTAACTTTCCGGAGACTTTCTCCTTTTGAGAATACAACCTTTAATAAAATTGATTAAAGAGTATTCAATAAATACAAACTTCGCTAACTCATGAAAATACAGTCTTTTATAAAACGAATTGTATGGTATTTATTAAAAGACAACCAACCTCTGTTCATTGGATGTGGCATCATAACTTTAGATATTTGGATTTAGGTGATTGAAATGAGTGGATGCCATTGAATTTAGTAAGGAAAATGTAGAATGAGTTGATAAAATTGAAATAATCTTGACATAAAAGGAAAGTATGTCAAATCTATAAAAACAACCAAAAAAGAAAAATGTGTCACATTCAATGAAACGGAGGAAGTAGACTATCATTATTTAGTTTGTTTAATTTTAGTTTGAATTAGATGAAAAAACATAAGATTGGGTCTTTTGACGGATTTTTTGTTTTTTAAATTTTTGGAAATACAAATATGTTGTTTATCATACAGTTTAATTATTTGTTATCAGTTATTAGTACTTTACATTGGTTTGATCCAGTTCTTGAAGTGCTTTTTCTAAAAAATTTCTTCTTCATTTGCTGATTACAAACATTGTAATTATATATTAATAGTAAATAATATTATATGTTATAATTTAAAATAAATTGTTACAAAATTATTCAATTAGTAAAGAAAAATGAAATTATTTTCATTCTATTTCTATATAAGAATACTTTTACTATTTGATTATAAAATAAGAGTGTATCTCCTTAAAGACCGTCTTTCTATAACCTATGAATAGACTAGAGACTCAAGTGCTATTTTACCACACAAAGATGAAAATTTTGTGGTTAAAATTACCGGGTCAAACTTGGGTCGTAAGACACGATTATTTGAATTTCTTTTTATATGTTTTACTCTAAATTTGTAATGTTTATAATCAAAACTCAAATGTTTCCCTTGCAATTTTTGTAGAGTATAAACTCATAACTTTATATTATTCTAATTAAATCATGTCTTTTCATGTGCCGATGGAAAGATGGTATTTTCTAAAACTTTGTCATTAAATAAAAAGATAAATTTACTGAAATTTATTATACGATAACTTTTTTTTTTAAATTAAACCATCCTAGGATGGAGGAAAGTTGTATTAGGCTTCCCAAACCCTTAAGAAACAATAAAGAAGCCGAGGCTTAGTTTGTTTACAAAGTGAGAGCATATTGCTCTTAAAGCAACACCTTGTTGCTTCCAAAAATAGTTGAAGATACCTTGAGTAGAACTAGAGGATTACAAAAACTAATGGCTAGGTAGTTGGCGCTCGAACTTGTTAGTGAATCGAAAGACAAGACACAAGTCAGTCAGAGACAACCTTAACCTAAGCCATAAGCCTATCCTCTAAGTCTTCAGGAAAACTTTTACCAAAATCCTTTGAGGGTGGCCAGCCACTAAACTTCCTGAGTTGTTCTCCATTTCGTTCGATCTTTACTGCCATGTGTCACCGTACATTCCAATGTGTCACCGTTCTTCCAATGTTCATACTCTGGTTAACCCTCTTCCTCCTCAGCCTATTAATCTGCAATGAAGGAAACAAGAAAGAAGCAGTCTCTGTTCCTGTAGAAAACATGTGTCCGAGAAAACATATTATGTGTGGATTATGTTACCACTTGCTGTTCCTATTCTGACCCCATGAACTCCATTTTTATCTAGCATAATCAAGCCTTTTAGGAAAGATGGAGTACTGCCTGAGTTTAAATCTCCATTTATGGAATTCTCCCTAGCATATTTTGCCAAAAAATCAGCCACCGTGTTTGCTTCCCTAGGGACATATTGGATTTGGTTTTCTGTATGCATCTCATGCAGATGATAGTAAAGAGAAAATAGTCTCCATGAGCCAGAGTAAGGATCATGTATTGCTCTTATTGCATGCTGACAATCTGATTCTAGTATACTACCTCTAATATCCATTTCTAAGCAGATTTGATATGCAAAAATAATACCTTCCAGCTCTGCTTGCAGAGGGGAGTCTGATTTAAAGGTTTTGACTCTCATTAGTTTCACATCTCCCCTCCAATCTCTAAATATTACAGCACAAGAAGAGTCTCCCCCATTTACCCATGAAGCATCCGTGTTCAACTTAAGACCATTTGTTGGTTTTTCCCATTTAACTGCTGAAATTGAGATTTCTTTCTTCCTTTTTAGAGTTATACTAGGAATGATTCCTGCCTGAATTAGTTTCTTATGTTTGTCAGGATTTCCTTTCAACGGATTTGCAGTGAAAATTATGAACAACAGGTCTTTAATATTCTGAAAACATGCATCTACTGAAAAAGCAAGATTTTCATATAGTAGTTTGTTCCTATGCGTCCAAAGAGACCATGTTGTAACAATGAGTGCAGCTATGTATACATAATTCAGATTCTTAGAACCTACCTTAATGGAGAGATAGTGATCAACTAAATGACTGAAACTCCTAAAACCAGGTGGATGTAAATTCAGAAGGTTATTAACTTTTTTCCACACTGCAGTTGCCTGGTGACATGAGTTAAAAAAGTGGTTGATTGAATCCGAGTGGTTCGGGAACAAGGGGCATTTAGAGGCTAGTGAAAAACCAAGCTTACATAGAACATTTTCAAAAGGAAAAATTCCATTCAAAGCTCTCCAAATTAATATAGACATTTTAACTGGTATGAAATTTGACCATACCTTGTGTAAACTTCTGATGCTTGTACCCCTCTGCCTCAGAATCTTGTAAGCTGAGCTGACTGAAAAATTCCCATCCGTTGAAGGTTCCCAAATCAGTCTGTCCTCATGTGAATTCTTGATGGCTACCTCCTGCAATATTGTAACTATATTGGTAGCCAAATGTGGCTCCAGAGAAGGAAGATTAGAGTCTTTGTTCAGGATGAAGGTGCTTAAGGTGATATCAGGGAAGGGAAGTTCCACATCCTCAGGCCATTCATAATATAAAGCACCTTCTCCTGACCAATTTGCGTTCCAGAAGGAGCATTCCCCTTTTCCATGAATTACTCTAGTCAATCTATTTGTTTTTTCAGTAATGGAGCATATTCTCTTCCATACCTGAGATGTCTTATAGGAGACAGGTAGTGACCACAGATGGTGAGACCATTGAGTGGTGTTCTTTTGGAGCTTCCACCATAACTTACAGGAAAATGAGTCAACTGTGGCTTGAAGGTCTCTAAACCCTATCCCATTCTCTTGTATTGGCATACTCATTTTACTCCAAGCTCTCCATTTTTTCCTTGCCTCTGAACTATCAGTTGCACCCCAGAACAAACCAGATGCCATCCTTTCCATCTTCCTCAAAACTACCTTAGGAGGTCTTAGTATAGCAAACAAGTGAGTTGGGATTGAAAGAAAGCAATGGTTTATTAATATGATCTTCCCCCCTGTACTAAGCCACTTATTTTTCCAGTTATTTATGCTTTTTTCTAATCTCTCCAGTATAGGGTAGTAATATCTCTGAGTGTTCCTTCCTGTGAATATGGGAATACCTAGGTATTGAAAAGGAAACTCTCCTGTAGTCATCCCTAATGCCCTTCTTATGGTCTGAATTCTATCTGCTGGGGTTGCAGAATCAACATAGAAGTTGGATTTAGAAAAATTAACTTTCTGACCTGTTGTTTGCTCATATGCACTGAGAAATCTTTTAAATCTTTTCAGGTTTTCCTTATTTCCACTGAGAAATACAGCAGTATCATCTGCGTACATTAGGTGAGTTATCTGTGGACATGTCTTAGGTAAATCAAAATTTTTCAGAAAACCTATGTTGAAAAGTTTTTTAATTCCTCTGGAAAGCCTCAGATAGTATATTATACAGAAATGGGGAGAGGGGATCTCCCTGTTTTATTCCTCTATTTGATGCAAAGTATCCTGATGCTACACCATTAATTGTCACTGAGAAATGGGCTGAGGCTATGTTCTGCAGTATCCGGTTCACAAAAACTCCATGGAAACCAAATTTAAGGAGAATTGAATTAAGAAAAGACCATGATACTCTATCAAAAGCTTTCTGCATATCTAATTTGATGATTAGGTTCTGCTTCCTTGATTTCCTTTTTAACATTCTGGTCATTCTTGCATCAATATTATGTTATCTGTGATATCCCTCCCTTTCATGAAAGCACTTTGCTCAGGAGATATTAGTTGAGGCATGAAAGGCTTAATCCTTTCCATCATCATCTTGGAAAAAACCTTGTTCACAAAATTTGAAAGACTTATTGGTCTGAAATCTGAGAAAGTGACAGGTATTGTTCTTTTAGGAATTAAAGCTAGCCAGGTACTAGAAATAGCCTTAGGAATTTTACCACTTTTCAGAAAGTCATTTGCAGCTTCAAGTAAATCTGTTTTTACATTATCCCAGAAGGTGGTATAGAAAAACCAGAATATCCATCAGGACCAGGTGAGCTGTGTTTATTAAGGTTGAAGACTGCAAACTTAAGCTCATGGATCAGGAAGGGAGATAACAGTTGATCATTTTCTTGTTCAGTTATTACTCCAGGTATTTCAGCTAGAAAGTGATTCATATAAGTTCCTTGCTTCTGTGGTTCTTCTTCATTAAATAGAGCTTTATAAAATCCAACTGCTTCCTCTTTAATCTTTGTTGGATCAGAGATCCAAATTCCATTTTCATCTCTAATCTTACTGATTCTAGATTTAGTTCTTCTTTCCCTAATTGAGTGATGGAAATAACTAGTATTAGCATCACCATATTTAAACCAATTCAGTCTAGCCTTTTGCCTAAGGTAGATTACTTTCTCCTTTTGAGCCCTCATCAACAGCTGTTTTGTGTTATTCAGGTCTGTCAATATGGAATCGGTTGGGGTTTGTTGAAAAGAGATTTCCAAGTCATTAACCTTATTCTCATATTGAATCAGATTCTGATCAACATTACCAAAGTGAGTTATATTCCACTGCTTTATTTCCTTTTTAAGCCTTTTTAAAGCAACTAGATTCATGAAAAACGTTCTAACGGTCTCATTACTGTGCCTGTGTGCGATCAACGTGCGATTTCACACAATCACCGTTCTTCTTCTTCACCTCCATTTCTAATTGCTACTGATCTCACCCAATTATCACCGATACGATTCCATTATTTGCCTGATAGACACATCGGCGGACGATCATGGCGTCGCCGACGCCTCCTCCGCCTCCGGATCCTATCCCTAAGCCACTGGTGGCTCGAAGCTTTGCCCAAGCTCTCAACACAAAACAACCCCCCCTCCTCTCGTCCCTTCCGGATACCCCAAACCTACACCCGACAACAGAATACAAGGGAAAGATAGCATATATACTCCCTACCGAAGAAGGAGAAATCCTAGCTTCACACTACCAGAACGCCCTCGTCGGAAAGTTCATCAGAGGGAAACCGCAGATGGAATCGCTACAACAGTCCTTCAAATCAATAGGTTTTAAATCGAAATTTCAAATTGGTTCTATTGATTATCGTCACGTTTTGATTCGATTTCAGGAAAATGAAGACTACCAAAGGTGTTGGATGAAGGGACAGTGGTCAATACAAGGTTACACAATGAAGATGCAGAAATGGACACCAGATTTCTCCCCATCAGTGGAATCTTCGATAGTACCAGTCTGGGTAACATTTCACAAACTACCACTCCACTTCTATAACAACTCTGCTATAATTGGAATCAGTAGTCAGGTAGGAAGGTTTCTTAAGATGGATGCTGCAACAATGGCATTAACTAGACCTTCAGCAATTAAAGTTTGTGTAGAAATAGACCTGTTAGCTCAGCTCCCTAAATCAATTATGGTAGGAATAGGAAACGAGGTAGCTGAATACCCAATAGAGTATGAGGAATTGCCAACATATTGCACTCACTGCAAAATAATTGGTCATAGTAACACAAGCTGCAACTTTTTGCATCCTAATCTGAGGAAAATAGCTAACAAGAAGTTAGAGAATACTGCCACTATTAAGCCGAGAACAGGCCCTCACCCAACAGAGGAAACTAACTTGGGAGGGTCATCAGCTCTAACAGTTTCACAAAAGGAAAAGGATGTGCAGAATCAAACAATAAACACAGGAATCTTAACTGACAGCAACATAAATTTCTTTAAGGTAAGTCATAGAAAACGTAATGGTCCATTTTACTCACTAGATGATATATCTAAGCCAATAACCACATCCATTTGGAGAAAAAAGAACCACTCCCCCACCCATTCCCCCACAATGGAAAAGGAAACAAATAAGAACACAGTTACAATCTCTAATGCCTTCCAATCCTTGGAAGACAGTGATGATGAACAGGTAGAGCAGGAAGGGGAGATTGCAGAGTTCTTCCATGAAACAGTTGAATCACAGGAAGTTACATTATCAATAGATATTAATACTAACCAAAATACTTCCCCAGTGTTTCTAAAAGAACAAGTACAAACGGAGTTGGAAGAGCAAGCACAAAAAGGTTCAGCAGAGGAAAGCTCCAGCATAGAGGAAGAACTGAAAGAAAAAACATCAGAAATCTCTGAGATGGTAAGTTTGGAAAAAGAAAGTGAGCAGCCACAGGCTCAGGTAAGACCCTCAGAGCAGAATCTTTCAT
Organism: Rubia yunnanensis; assembly: GCA_037428765.1. Lineage (NCBI taxonomy): Eukaryota > Viridiplantae > Streptophyta > Magnoliopsida > Gentianales > Rubiaceae > Rubia > Rubia yunnanensis. The sequence continues at coordinate 24,139,626 of CM075066.1, forward strand.
CTGTGATTACTAATAACAATGGTAAGTCAGGAGAAAAAGGTAAAAACTCAGCTAAGACTAGTAGAAATCTCAAATCAACACAAAAAGCCAACCCCAAAATTTTTAAATGATAACACACACCATAATTGGGAATGTATTAGTTTGGAATGTAAGGGGAGTTGGTACCTCAATAGATAGACTTAAGATACTGAAACAAAAACATAAGTTAGACATAATGTGCCTAATTGAACCATGGCAAGAAAATCAGAAGATCATTAAGTTTAAATATGACCTTGGATATCAGAATGCTTACTCTGCTCAGAGAGCTAAAATCTGGCTATTTTGGAACCAGTCTTTTAGCATCTCAGTTTTAAGTGAGACCGATCAGTATGTACAAGTTAATATAATTGATTCTTTATCTTCTCTGAGTTGGAATTGTGTATTTATTTATGCAAGTGTACATAGATCAATCAGAGAATGCTTATGGGACGACCTAAAGGCAGCTAATCTTCCTCATTCTATTTTTATTGGTGACTTCAACACAGTAGCTTTAGTATCTGAGTATAGAGGGAGGAAGTCAACTCCTAAAAAAAGCATGAAACAATTTAATAATTTTCTAAGGGATCTGGACTTGCATGATATTCCCACTGTAGGTAACTCCTTTACATGGTGCAATAACAGATATAAGGAACGATGTAAAGAGTTAATATTCCAAAGGTTAGATAGGGGACTTTGCTCATTAGACTGGTTTGAAAATTTTCCTAACAGCTCAATACCTGTTCTAAATAGACTGTCATCGGATCATGCTCCTCTTTTATTATCCATACAATCATCTGAGGAACAAGCCCCTAGACCATTTAGATTTCAGGAGATGTGGACCAGTAGACAGGACTTTCTTAATTTAGTGGAATCTAATTGGAACCTGGACACCCCCTACAGAGGAATGTATAGGATGGTTTATTATACGATAACTAATTACGAATAGTTCATAGTTTATATATATATATATATATATATATATATATATTGCTTATAATTGATGATTTCGTCTCCTGAAAGACGGTCTTTCCATAAGTTATGGAATGACCAAGGTGTAAATTGCAAATTAGAAGAAGTATATATAAAATTTCCGGGGTGCATTAATCGGATCATAAACTTATAACTACAGCACATTGCATAATAAAATTTTAATAGTGCAACTAAAATCATTTACCTTTTTATAATTCTAATTCGGCCACGTTTTTTCCATATGCCTATGAAAATGCGGTCTTTCCTAGGACTTACCATAATTGATAGTATCTATAACCTATACTTTTAATTTTTTTAAAAAATATTTTTTAACACAAAATCTTGTTTTAGACCGACTAACCGTCAGACGAGCCTATTTTTTAATTGATGTAACTAATGGTGTAATTTGATATGTTTTTTTTTATTTATTGTAATAAGGTTCTTATAACATTGAAAAACTTTTAAAATGTATCACAATGCATAAATAATTATATTTGGCCATAAAAGTTATTGAAACGACATTTTTCATAATTGGTATAATCGTTAGTCAGTCTAACAAAAAACATTCTCCATTTAAAATAAATAAATAAATATATATATATATATATATATACATAATTATAATACGAGTGGGTCTCCTGACAGATGGTCTATACATAAACTTATGGACATGCGTCTTATTATTTACCTTATATCTAAATTTTATAAAAACAATTACAACATTTAAGGTAAAAGCCATTGTGGACTGTCAATAAGGTTAAGAAAATACTGTCTTTCCTAAGAACTTTTCTTATAATACTAATCATAAAAGTTATGAAAATCAGGACATAAGATTGGGTCTTTTGACGGATTTTTTGTTTTTTTAATTTTTGGAAATACAAATATGTTGTTTATCATACAGTTTAATTATTTGTTATCAGTTATTAGTACTTTACATTGGTTTGATCCAGTTCTTGAAGTACTTTTTCTAAAACATTTCTTCTTCATTTGCTGATTACAAACATTGTAATTATATATTAATAGTAAATAATATTATATGTTATAATTTAAAATAAATTGTTACAAAATTATTCAATTAGTAAAGAAAAATGAAATTATTTTCATTCTATTTCTATACAAGAATACTTTTACTATTTGATTATAAAATAAGAGTGTATCTCCTTAAAGACCGTCTTTCTATAACCTATGAATAGACTAGAGACTCAAATGCTATTTTACCACACAAAGATGAAAATTTTGTGGTTAAAATTACCGGGTCAAACTTGGGTCGTAAGACACGATTATTTGAATTTCGTTTTATATGTTTTACTCTAAATTTGTAATATTTATAATCAAAACTCAAATGTTTCCCTTGCAATTTCTGCAGAGTATAAACTCATAACTTTATATTATTCTAATTAAATCATGTCTTTTCATGTGCCGATGGAAAGATGGTATTTTCTAAAACTTTGTCATTAAATAAAAAGATAAATTTACTGAAATTTATTATACGATAACTAATTATGAATAGTTCATAGTTTTTATATATATATATATATTGCTTATAATTGATGATTTCGACTCCTGAAAGACGGTCTTTCCATAAGTTATGGAATGACCAAGGTGTAAATTGCAAATTAGAAGAAGTATATATAAAATTTCCGGGGTGCATTAATCGGATCATAAACTTATAACTACAGCACATTGCATAATAAAATTTTAATAGTGCAACTAAAATCATTTACCTTTTTATAATTCTAATTCGGCCACGTTTTTTCCATATGCCTATGAAAATGCGGTCTTTCCCAGGACTTACCATAATTGATAGTATCTATAACCTATACTTTTAATTTTTTTAAAAAATATTTTTTAACACAAAATCTTATTTTAGACCGACTAACCGTCAGACGAGCCTATTTTTTAATTGATGTAACTAATGGTGTAATTTGATATGTTTTTTTTTATTTATTGTAATAAGGTTCTTATAACATTGAAAAACTTTTAAAATGTATCACAATGCATAAATAATTATATTTGGCCATAAAAGTTATTGAAACGACATTTTTCATAATTGGTATAATCGTTAGTCAGTCTAACAAAAAACATTCTCCATTTAAAATAAATAAATATATATATATATATATATATATATATATATATATATATATACATAATTATAATACGAGTGGGTCTCCTGACAGATGGTCTATACATAAACTTATGGACATGCGACTTATTATTTACCTTATATCTAAATTTTATAAAAACAATTACAACATTTAAGGTAAAAGCCATTGTGGACTGTCAATAAGGTTAAGAAAATACCGTCTTTCCTAAGAACTTTTCTTATAATACTCTTATGATCATAAAAGTTATGAAAATCAGGTTTGATCATTATATCATATTCATTTATAATTAGGCTAATTTTAATGAGGAGGTCTCCTGACAGGCGGCCAGTCCATAAATTTATGGACAAACCACTTATTTCTTACCTTATATATTGCATTTGTTAAATTACATACAAAATTTTAAAAATATTTTTTTATAACATATATATTTTTATTTTCACCTTCAAATACATATTATTACTTGTTTTAACTTATAAAATGAAATATTTAAATTTTATAAAAACAATTAGAACATTTAAGGTAAATGCCCGTTTGGACTGTCTATAAGATTATGGAAATGCACCTTTCTTGAGACTTTCCCAATTTTATTAATCAATCTTTAGATATTTTCATATGGGTAAGTCTCAGGAAAGGCGGTCTGTCCCTAAACTTATGGACATACCAGAGAATATTTTGAAAATGGGGTTCACTTTATAATTAATAAAAAATTAGGTACTAATTATCTCTTGAACCCTTTCTTCTTCATTTTTTATCTCCACTTTCTCTCTCATCGTTCTTCTCTACTTCTCAATTTTTTCCTCACCGAATCAAAAAAATCAATGTCACTGATATAAGGATAGCACGAAAATGGCAGCCGAGAGCAGTTTGAGATGGTCGCTTCCGGCAAGACTGCTCTCGTCACCGATGACACCCGCAGCACCTGCCTATTTGTACTAATCTGTTGAGTTAATTCACAATTGAGTTATTTTTCTTGCATTTGCATTGAATATAATTTGAGAAATTATTGTTACTGTGCTTAGATGTTAAGGAATTGTCAGCTCCAGAGGAAGTTTACACAAAGATTGTGTCACTAGCTAGCGAGTTCACCCATGGAAAGATGCCAAGTGAGGACGAAGTTTCATACTGGCGTGGACAAGAATGGGAGCTATACTTGGAAAACCTTCCAAAATCTGCTGAAGCTTCACAGGTATGCTTATTTGAGCATATTGTGTAGTTTCCCCTGTACTTGTTTCCAGTACCAATCATTGAGTTGTTTTACTTATATCGCTGGTTCTAATAGCTTGACATGTTTGAGAAGTGACTCTCTTTGGACTTTAATCATCTATGTTGAGTTTACTCTAACGGTTGATAGGATGAGTTGTTTTACCCGTGTCATGAATGTGCCTATATTTTCAGCATGTGATTCTCACTAAATAATGAGAAGTACGACCTCCATTCCTTTTTGGTTGTCATAGTTTGAGTTCTTGTTAACTTAACTGCAACTTGTATTTGATATGCAGCTCCTAGCTTTGGATGCTCGCTATCGGCTTTCAGAATCCAAAGATTATGAAGTGAAGGTGGCTTTTCTTCATTTGGTGGTAACCTGCAGGTGTAAAGACTACTATGCTGAAGTGGAAAAAAACTCTGAAGTATGCTTTTACTGTAGGAATTTCTCTATGAAGCTGAGCAAATCTCTCAGGTGATATTTCTTTTATGCATTTGAACAGCAAATTAAAAAAACTTTTGTTAAATGCTAATAATAATCCAGTTGAGGTGATGCATTTCTCTGTTTAGTCTGTTTTGTTAAATGTTCATTGTACTGCAGTTTTTTTAAGGAGTTGCCATCAGTTAATTGGCAAGGAGCGACGGATAATTGGTTTGGAAATTGTTGTTGTTCATTTGGAGAAATCAGTGATAAGTTGGTTTCGAGATATGTTAAGTCCTCTATATGTAGTGCATGCACTACCTATTTGATGCAGCATTTGTTGTTCTATCGAAGGATGTCGAGATGTTGATGCTACAACCGGTGATTATTACTCAATTTTTGTTAGATATTTTTTATCTGGTATGTATGTTGTTCATCTTGAATTACGAGGTGCATTACTTTGCTTATATGTTGCAGTTGTTATTATCCAACGTGTACCTGTTAGTTGTCTTGAATTACGAGGTGCAGTTATTATTATAGTTGTCTTGAATTTTAATCTGGTATGTATATTGTTCGTCTTGAATTCCGAGCAGCATTTGTTTACTTATATATTGCAGTTGTTATCATCCAACGTGTACCTGTTAGTTTTACTGTGAAGGATTTTTCTTCTTCCTTTTTTTGCTGATTGCTCACTTCCTAGCATCAACACAACATCGATCAGTCCTTAGCTAAAAGTAGTTGAGGCTAAGCCCTAAAAAATGAGTGCTTCCATTCATGACTTTGCACAATCATACGAAGTGTATCCACTGTTCCCTTCGTATTAGCTCTATTAGATGCTGAAAGTTGCTAGACCTGCCAAATGGTTTTCCAATTTGGAAAAACAGTAAACATGGGAATACAATTCAGGAATTGCGATTTACAAGGAGCAAAATGCATACCTGCATTTGCTCAGCCTGGTCTCTTGCCAATACTAATGTAAACATTACCAAGTTTAACATATGAAGGTCTGGATCATAAAAACAGAGCAAAAAGTTGCTAACAGTAAACCACAAGTGAGGTAATTTCAGAAAAATGAGAGCACAAATCATTCCCAATATACAAATAGATAGAAGGAATACAAATGCTAGATTCTCTACACTTAAGTGAATTAAAACCTGGATACCAAGGTTTCATTAGAGAAAAATGGGAATTATCTGCATACTAGCCATATCCCGGATTTGATATCCTTCAGAACAAAGCGACCACTCAACTCCAACATTTTCCGTATTGTTTCTACATTTGAGACTTTTGGTGAAGTACTTAAACTTTTAGTGAGGAAAGCAGCTAATGAATCAACAGGAATGAGCCAAGTCGCATCCAATCTTCCAAAACAAAGAAACCAAACACATTGCATAAGATTGTGAATCTGTTGTTGCAATAATCAAATTCACATTCTGATCTCATTCTTTTGGGTAGCTGCACAAGCTACAGATTGCCCTTGAGTTTCGCAAAGTCTATCTATGATCTAATCAATCAGTGTCAATTTGGAAGGCACGGAACATATGAGAAAAATGTATTCATCTATAAGTAAACACTTTTCAGATGGAATGATTTCACAATAAATAGTAACAAGAAAATTTCCCTTCCCTTTTCAATCAATTCAACCTGATCAAAAACTACTATATGTGCTTCAACAACAACATTAAAGAACTAGAGAGAGATAGTCACCTATATGCTTCTCCTTCTGGTTAAACATGAAAGAGTGAGTTCCATCTGCAACATAAAGCAAACCATCAAAACGGTCAAAACACATCATAAATCGATGAAGACGAACGTAAATCGAGAAGTTATACCAAACGCAGAGGCATCAAGTGCTCCATTTGACTCCTACATGGCAATAACCGGTCGGAACCTGGAGATCTCATAAGCAAGCATGCTTCCAGATGCTTTCCTCTGTCATCATTTTACGAAACCACCGACAAGTCAATGAAAGCTTCAGCACTGATTTTTTGTCCAGAAACTTTGCAATCTCCATCCAAATATCCTCCGCATAACTTCAAACATCAACACGCAAATAAAATTAGTTTTTCACACCAGAGAAGTTGCAAATTACGTGAATCAGATTCATGTAGTATTCAAATTTAACCTGCATACCAGCCTCAGCTGTATGTCATCGTCTTCACCGGTGAACGGCGGATGACTGCTGCCCCTGGATTATTACCATTGTCGTGACCGTGCTCCTTCCTCTGCTGCACCACGGAGGTGGTGCATGACAGCTGCTCGAAGCTCATGATGGGAAATTAGAAAATCGACGCCAGAGTGGATTTCAACAACGGTAATCTTGCGCACAATTTTTAGTAGAGAATTTATCTTTTCAATCTGGCCCCCTTTTAAACTTTCCCAAATTTGCAAACAGGTCCCTGGCCTATCCATAAATATATGGACAGGCCGCCTATCAGGAGACCTACTCTTTTCATATTGACTATAATTTTAATTAACCACATTCCCCCAATTCCATGAGCCTATCTCCCATGTCCACTTGCTCCTCCATCTTCCGCTGGTGCCATATCCACCAGTTCCGAGCTCGCAGCTGAATTCTCCAGCTGGCGATCAACCCTCTTCGTATCCAAGATGCACTTTCGGCCACCCTAGGACCACTTCTTTCTCCCACCACCACAACTCCATTACCGATAAGGTTCTGCAGCAAGTAATTCATTTTAGCGGCGATGATTCGCGAATGGACGCTGTGCTTTTGACCTTTGAGATGGATTTCTTCGGAACAGATAATTACATGTTTCTGCTGAGAGAGCTAGAGAACCGCGACGAGTGGTCAATGGCGTTGGAGTGCTTTAACTTTGATGAAATTATGCAACTTGGAAAATGGCGCCAAGCTTGAAGTTGGAAGCAGCTCGAAAAATGGCGCCAACTTCAGGTTTCAAGTTTGAAATAGATGAAACGACATCAGACTTCATAGTTTTGGTTTTATATTTTTTATTTTTATAGCCTAGACACGTGTCGTACTCTGATTAGGCTTTCCCATTTATCTCCTTTGTTGTATAGCCTTAAGGCTTGGATGTGTTCTTTTGTTGTGTAGTACGAATGCATATGGAATGAAAACATAACCTCCTTTCTTCTTCCTTCTTCTCTGAATTTAAATCTTTCTTCATGGTATCAGAGAAACCAGGAAAGATCCAGTGACATTTCTTGTTTTAATCCTCATTGAATTATGAGAATTTTGAGCTCCAAAATATGTCTTCTGATGCTGAATCAGTGGACTCAGTTCATCATTCAGTAAGGTCTACTTCGCACAGAGGAAGTCCAAGAATTAATGATCCATTTGATCTACAAAGTGCAGACAATTCGAGCCTAGTATTGGTAGCAGAACACTTGAATGAGTTCAACTACATAGCATGGAGCAGGTCAATGGTGATAGCCTTCAAATCCAGAGGAAAACTGAAGTTCTTAACTGGTGAGATTCAAACACCAGATCTGGATAATCCACTCTATGATAGATGGGATAGGGTAAACTCAACCTTAATTTCATGGATACTGAATTCCATTTCAAAAAACATTGCCAGAGGTTTTATGTTCTGTGAAGATGCTTATGCTTTATAGAATGAGCTAAAAGAAAGATTTGGAGAGAGTAATGGCCCTCTGATTCACAAGCTGAAAAAGGATACATGTAAATTGAAACAAGGGAATGAATCTGCTGCAATGTATTTTACTGAACTGAAAAGCCTTTGGGATGGGTATACATACTTAAGGCCAAGAAAGAGATGCAATCTTGACTGTATTAATTACACTTGCTTACCTGCAGAAGAAGAAGATGACAAGTTACATCCATTTCTAATGGGGCTAAATGAAGAGTACAGTTCCATTAGTTATCCACTCTAACTGATGGATCCTTTCCTCAGTATTGGGAAGGCATATTCCATGATAACTAGAATAGAGAAACAAAAGGCTATTCACAGTGGTTATCAGGAGGTCCAAAGCAATTCAGCTATGGCTGTGAGGACTTATAGGGACAGAAAATTGCCTTATCAGATCAAGGAATCAGGTACTGATCAGTTTGAAGATTCAGATGCTCTCAGAAAGAGAAATGTTAGAAGACCAGACCTGAAATGTGATCATTGTGGAAAACTGGGACATATAAAAGAAAATTGCTTCAAGATCAAGGGATAGCCTGAATGGTGGGAAGGAAATAGAGATGTTGCTGTTAAGCCTCAATTTGCTCCACAAACTTATCAGAAACCTACTCAGTCTAGTCAAAGTTATCAGAAATATGTAGCACATGTGGCTATGGAAGAAGAGGATACACCACTGAGTGATCCAGGTGCAAAGCTGCATGCCTTGGTTGCAAAATTAGTGGAAGCTCAGTTGGATAAGAAGTAGAAAGGGAAATAACAGATTCCAAATCAATATGGAGCAGTGAATTATGCACATTATCATGATTTTGCAGGTAGCCTGGTCACAAGCTTTTCCCTTAATGTTTTTACTTTGATTGATGATAAATGGATTGTTGACAGTGGGGCATCAAGTCATATGTGTGCAAATATGTCAGTGTTTCATACTACTACTGCTAAGAAAAATCCTACACCTGTTTATCTGCCAGATGACACAATTAAACTAGTCATAGCTGTAGGATCAGTCATATTGAATCCCTCAGTCATCCTGGTTGATTGTCTACATGTTCCCGATTTCAAATTTTACCTTCTGTCTGTGAGCAAGCTTACTAAATCTATGCCTGTCAACTTCAAATTCTCTTCTGGTCTTTGTGTGCTGTAGGGCCTTAGAACTAATAGAGTTCTTGCAGCAACCAAAGAAGTAAATGACCTATACATTTTAGATAGTCAATCATTTCATCCAGAGATCATCAAGAAGAGACTTCATTCAAAAATTTCAAATACACCTTCCAAAAGCACTGTAATAGGAGCTGTTACCAATCAGACTTCACTGCCTTTTCAGTCTTGGCATCTTAGAAAAGGGCATCCTTCTCATGATGTAATGAAACACATTTCTGAAACTGCTTCTTTGTCTAGTACTAATGGAATTTGTTCAAGTTGTCCTATGGCTAAGCAGCATAGGTTACCTTTCTCACCCAGTACTAGCTTTACTCAGTCACCTTTTATGTTGATTCATTTGGATATGTGGGGGCCTTACAAAATCAGTTCCATTAATGGTTGCAAATACTTCTTAACTGTGGTAGATGATTATACTAGATCTACCTGGACTTATCTTGTAAAATCCAAAGATCAAGTGTTTTCAATTCTTAAATTGTTTCTTGCCATGGTTCAGAATCAATTTCATACCCCAGTCAAAATAGTAAGGACAGATAATGGAAGGGAATTTGTCAATCTTTAGTGTGAGAAATTGTTTACTGATTCAGGCATATTGCATCAAAAATCATGTCTTTATACTCCACAAAAAAATGGTATAGTAGAGAAGAAACATCAACATCTTTTACAAATAGCTAGAGCCATTCTTTTCCAATCAAATCTACCAAAATTTTCTGGGGAGATGCAGTTTTAACTGCCACTTTCTTAATCAATAGACTCCCAACTCCTACTCTTTCATGGAAAACACCTTTTGAATTGCTGTTTGATGAACAACCTGATCTGCAGAGTCTCAGAACTTTTGGTTGTTTAGTCTATGCAACTAATACTTCTCCACACAAGGATAAGTTTTCAGAGAGAGAATATACTTGTGTATTCATTGGTTATCCTGCAGGTCAAAAGGCCTACAAATTATTTGACTTGCAGAATCACAGGTTGATAATCTCTAGGGATGTGGTTTTCCATGAATCCATCTTTCCTTATTCATCAGTACTTCCCTTCTCTTTCCTTCTTCCCTTCACAGACACAATTCCTTCTGATTCCTCAGAGTCTTCTAATCCTTCACTTACTTTCCCTATTCCTTCTCCACCATCCAACACTGGTGCAAGAAATAGCACTAGAGTTATCAGGCCACCTATCTGGGCCAAAGTTTTGTATCCTCTACCATTCATCCTCAGTCAAATATTTCTGCACATATTCTTGATGCTTCACAGGTTTAGGAACCATCCATTTACTAGAAAGCAAAGCATTCGCATGAATGGGCTAAGGCTATGACTGAGAAACTCACTGCCCTTGAGCAAAACCATACATGGGATTTGGTAAAGCTACCACCAGGAAAGAAGAGCATTGGTTCAAAATGAGTCTATAGGTTGAAATATAATGCCGATGGGAGTTTAGCTAAACACAAAGCTAGGTTATTTGCCAAAGGTTTCAACCAGATAGAAGGCATAAACTTCTTTGAAGTTTTTTCACCAGTGGCTAAGGCAGTCACAATCAGAATCCTTCTTGCTCTAGCCTCAGCTTCCCACTGGCATATTCATCAGCTTAACATCAACAATGTTTTTTTACATAGGTATTTAGATAAGGAGGTATACATGAAACTTCCTGATGGATATCATGCCATAGATCCCCATCTGGTTTGTAGGCTTACTAAAAGCCTCTATGGATTGAAGCAAGCTTCCAGGCAATGGAACAAGGAGTTTACACAATATCTTCTGAGCCTTAACTTTAATCAATCTTACCATGATCACCGTCTTTTCTTGAAGTTCACTTCTTCTTATTTTCTGGCTCTGGCTATTTATGTTGATGATGTTCTGATCATGGGAGATTCCCTTGATGCCATTGCTGTAGTTAAGGCATCTTCACATCAGAAATTTACCATAAAAGATTTGGGGCCTGCTCACTACTTCCTTGGCTTGGAGCTACACAAATCCCCTTCTGGTATTCATCTTCATCAGCAAAAATATATCAAGAACATAGTGTCAGACTGTGGTCTTCTTCATAGTAAACCTGCTGCTACTCCATTTCCTAGCTCTTGAACTATTCATGATGAGGACTCAGTTCTTCTTCCTGATCCCAGTGCATTTCGAAGACTCATTGGCAGACTCTTGTATCTTAACTACACCAGGCCAGATATCACATTTGTTGTTCACTAACTGAGTCAGTTTGTGCAATCTCCCACTCATCATCATCTTAGTGGAGCTTTACACATTGTCAGATACCTTAATCATCATCCACATCATGGCCTATTCTATTCTTCAGCAAATGATCTCCAGCTTCATGCCTATTGTGATGCTGATTGGGCAACATGTAAAGTTTCCAGAAGATCAGTCACATGTTATGCAGTATTCTCAGGATCTGCTTTGATCTCCTGGAAATCTAAGAAACAATCAACTGTATCCAAGTTGTCTGCTGAGGCTAAATATAGGAGTCTCTTTATGACTTCCTGTGAGCTAAAATTGATCAGCTACATTGCTCGAGATCTTCGCCTACAGGTGAAATTTCCTATTCCCCTTTTCTGTGACAATCAGGCTGCCCTGCACCTCACTGCCAATCTAGTGTTTCATGAAAGAACCAAGGATTTGGATATTGATTGCCATCTCATCCGTGACTACTATCTTGAGGGATTTCTCCTTTCTTTCTTTGCTTCTTCTCGCTTGCAACTTGCCGATATACTTACCAAATCCCTGCATGCTGCTTCTTTTCTTGCCAACTTGTCCAAGCTCAGTTTTTTTTCTCTCCACTCTGAGCTTAAGGAGGAGGTGATGAAATTATGCAGCTTGGAAAATGACGCCAAGCTTGAAGTTGGAAGCAGCTCGAAAAATGGCGCCTACTTCAGGTTTCAAGTTTGAAATAGATGAAACGACATCAGGCTTTAGAGTTTTGGTTTTTATTTTTATAGCCTAGACACGTGTTGTGCTCTGATTAGGCTTTCCCATTTATCTCCTTTGCTGTATAGCCTTAAGGCTTGGATGCGTTCTTTTGCTGTGTAGTACGAATGCATATGGAATGAAAACATAACCTCCTTTCTTCTTCCTTCTTCTCTGAATTTAAATCTTTCTTCAGACTTGGTCGTCCGCTGTGAGCAGCGGCACAACGAGCCAGGTAAGCTAGCCAGCACTATGATTAGTACTCTTGATAGGTTAGGGGAAGTTAATTTTTCTAAAACAGTGTTTGACAATGTTGTATTTGAGGGCTATGGTAGAACTATTTATGCTTATTATGCTATAATAAGCGCTTATGCGAAATGTGGTTACTGTGATTAGGCCATTAGCGTGTTTGACACCATGAAAGACATGAACCTTTAGCCTAATTTAATCACTTACAATGCTCTGATTGATGTCTGTGGGGATAGGGGGTGCTGATTTCAAGAGGGCTTCTGAGATTTTTTGATAAATATTGCGAAACGGGGTTTATTCGGATAGATTAGTGGGTTGCTTATAACTCCCTTCTCGCTGTTTGGAGCGGGGCTGGCCTCTGGGGGAACACCAAGTGTTTGCTCGGTGCAATGCTGAGTCGGGGATTGATCAAGATATTTATACTGTTGGGTGCTGCTTGCAATGGTGGACATATGGATGCAGCTTTTTCCATCATGATTCAGATGTCGGGTAAGAATATCTTGTCGAATCAGATAACTTATAGTACTGTTATTCAAGGATGTCACAAGGTGGGGAAATTGGACAGGGCTTTGAACATGTTTCATGAGATGAAGTACACTGGTATGAAGTTGGTTAGGGTTTCTTACAACAACTTGCTTGGAATCTATGCTTTCTTAGGTAGGTTCGAGGATGCGTTGGCCTAGCTGAGGAGATAGAGAATATGGGAATCAACAAAGATGTTGTAACTTACAATGAACTCATCGATGGCTTTAGGAAACAAGCCAAGTATGACAAGGTTAAGGAACTATTTGCGAAGATGAAAGCCGAGAGCCTCTGTCCTTATTGACTTAACATTGATCAGTGTGTATTCTAAGAGGCGATGCAGGTTTACAAGAAGTTTAGGTACCGTGGGCTGAAAGCAGATGTTTTCTACAGCAACCTTATTGATGTCCTTTGTAAGAAGGGATTTGTAGAGCTCTCTCTGTTGTTGCTCGATGAGATGATGGAGAATGGTATCCAGCCTAATGTTGTCACCTAAAATTCTATAATTAACGTGTTTGGTTAATCCATAGCGCCTGAATATGCTTCAAATGGCGTACAAACAATTCGAACCCCTGTTTAGTTAAGTATGTCGTTGACAGCAAGCCACAGTACGGATGGGATCATTAGTTTTGTGGATCGCTATATCACACCCTGTATTTATTTGATTACACCCTGTATTTATACTATTTAGTATATATAATATGTATTTTAATTTAATTTAAAAACTTAATATTTGTTTAAATTAAAATTAAATAAAAATTATTATTTACTACCACCGCCGCCGCCGTCCGCAGTGCTCTGCCGTCCATCGCCGTTTGCAGTGCTCCGCCATCTGCTGTCGTTTGCAGTGCTCCGCCTTCCGCTGTCGTCCGCAGTGCTCCGCCACCGCCGTCCGCCGTGCAAAGCCGTTTCAATTCTTCGCTTTCCTCTCTCCGTGCACCACCGTTTCCCTTCTCCGCTCTCCGCCGTTTCCCTTCTCCGCTCTTTGCCGTTCGTAGTGCTCTGGTGACTCCATCTTCTCTGGCGACTTCTCTGCCCGCTCTCCTTCTCCGGTCCCAATCTCTTTCTCCTCTCCCCGCTCTCCTTCTTATTCTCCTTCTCATTCTCCTCCCGATTCTCCTCTCCCCGCTCTCCTTCTCCTTCTCTGCTCTTCTTCTCCTTCTCCTTCTCCTTCTCCTCCCAGTTCTCCTGCCCTGGTTCTCCCGCCCCGGTTCTCCTGCCCTGGTTCTCCCGCTCCGGTTCTCTTCTGCCCCGATTCTCCTTTTGCCTCGGTTGTCCTCCTCCCGGTTCTTTTCCTGCCTCGGTTCTCCTCCTGCCCCAGTCCTCCTCCGCTCTCCGCCACTCTCCTCTCCCGCTTCTCCGCCGCTCTCCACCGTTCTCCTATCCCAGTTCTCGTTTCTCTTCTCGGGATGGGTTTCGCTCGACGTAGATGAAGGAGAAGGAGGGACGGTGGGCTAGGGTTTTGCTCGACGGGGACAAAGGAGAATGAGGGAATGCGGGCTAGGGTTTTGTTGGGAACGGGGACGAAGGAGAAGACAAGTGGCGGTAGGGACGGCGGTGGGCTAGGGACGACGGCGACGGGCTAGGGCTTTGATGGGGATGTGGACAAAGGAGAAGACGAGGGACGGTGGCGGCAGACGACGGTGGTGGGCTAGGGTGGAGCTGGGGACGGATGGTTAGGGACGGTGGTGGTGGTTTCGGTGACGGCGGCGATGGTAGATTGTTTTTTTATATATTTTTGGTTTTTTGTTTTTTGTTTTATTTTGAAAAATTAAAATTAGTATTATATATGTATATACGTATTAGGGCATAAACTAGTAAAATACAAGGTGTGATATAGCAACACCCTTAGTGGTTGAGCAATTGGGCTTGACTCAATGTGATATAGAATCAAAATGCGCACGTAAGTAATCATTGTGCTTTTCTTAATTCATTTCAAATATTTTTTATTGTTGTATTCAAAATTTTATACCTTTATTTATCAGGTAGAGGAGTCCTCAAATTCAAGATACATAGTAGACCTTATTAATGGATCATCAACTCAAGAGTTCAGTAGTTTAGAAACTTCTCAACCAAATGAACATTATGAGGTACTAATATTCATAAAATTGACTTCTTATTATTATTTTAATTATTTAATGTTTCTTTTTTTGATAATTATAATGTTAATCTTATTAGATGAGAAAAGAGAAGAAAAATAATCATAGGAGAGGAATAAAAATGCTAGTTTAGATGGTACATCAACAAGGTAACTTAGTATTTATAATCAATATTATTTTATAAAGTTAGCTCATAAAATGTGATTATTTCTTTTACACATTCCTTAGGAAAATTTGATAAAGGCAACAAGGAGCAGTAAGAGGAAATGGACGCAATGATTTTTGTGTTAATATTTCAACACAGAGTTATCTATTGCAATTCCAACTCAAATTTATCTGATTATCTTTTAATGTTGACTTTGAACAGTTGAAGACATTTTTGTAATATTTCTATTTTGGATATTGATAGTTGAAAAAATATTCTTTCTATTAATTTTAATACATTATCTAGACATCGAGATTTATATTACAATTATCTTTATTAATTTATATATTTATTGCTACATTGTTCGTGAATATATATATGTATATATATGTATATATATATGTATATATATGTATATATATATGTATATATATATATATATTGTATAATGTGTAATAGTATGCATATCGAATCATATGTCGTAAAACATTCGAAATGAGTACAACAAATACAAATTTGTATTGCAATTTCATGTCATTCAAACAAAAGACAATTAATATGATGTATAAAAATGACAGTTTAAGTGATGCAAAATTGTTACATTATTTGCGACTAATAATTATTATTTGTGACATATATTGTGTGTCGTAGTAGTTTATGAAACTTTTGTTTGTTGTCATATGTGTTGCAAAATTGCATCGCATAAATTATTGAATAGCATATAATGCCGTAAATTACAGTTTGCAGCGCTAATAAAAGTCGCATAATGTGCCCCAAATTACTATGTCATTAAATATAGAATCACACATGATGTGTCGTAAACACATGTGGCAATAAAATTAAATAACAATAAATATGTTGCACGTGGCATGCATCGGTAAACTTTATTAACGCGCAATACGTCACAAATAGTTTTGCATCACTAAACTTAAATAATGCACAATGTGTTGTAAACAACAATGCGCCACTTAATGATGATGGCGCAAAATATTTCGCCAAAGGAAATGCATCGATAAATAGAAATGGCACATTATGTGTCTTAAACATACATGTGGCACTATATTTAAAATGACGCATAATATGTCACAAACAATTAGGCATCACTAGATTTAAATGGCACAGATTATGTCGCAATAGTTCACGACACATAGTTTAGTAACACAAAATGTGTCCTAATTTTTACGACACAATTGAAAAAATGTGATGCAAAATTTGCTACACGGGTATGCGTGGCATAAAAAAGTGTGACACAAACTATGTTGCAAATTAACGTTTGCGACACTAAATCACTGATAAGCGACACACTTTGCATGTCTCAAAAGGTCCTGTTTGTTGTAGTGAAAAAAGTTTAAGAATGACTATTTTGAAAAGTCGATCAACAAAAACTTGGGGATAACTGGGCAAAGCAGGACCTTGACTCTGCGTCTCCTCCAACTTAGAACGAGACCTATTTTCGTCTTCTTCAGCAACTTGTGCACACTTCTCAACAGCTTCAAGTGAAATCTTCATAGCCTCGCTCACCTTCTCTTTAGCCTTATACTCCTTCAGCAGTGAATCATCTTCCTTGGAGAATTTAGCAACCTGCACATCATCAAGCCAGAGACTCTTAC
The DNA here is from genome assembly GCA_037428765.1 of Rubia yunnanensis. Taxonomy (NCBI): domain Eukaryota; kingdom Viridiplantae; phylum Streptophyta; class Magnoliopsida; order Gentianales; family Rubiaceae; genus Rubia; species Rubia yunnanensis. The sequence goes on from CM075066.1 coordinate 24,156,651, forward strand.
CAATTTTGACATCGCTAGGAAAAAAACACAAACGAATATAACAATTATACATCACAATAAGAGTATACCAAAATAAGACAAAAACCATTTTGAAGATACAGCGAACATACCACAACCATCGATTCGTGAAGAGTGAGTTCAGAGAGAGTGGCAGGAATAGTCCTTTCTATTAACATATTACTGCTTTGCAGTGGAGGCTTAGAACGAGACTGATTGTTGCAACCTCTTTTCTCAGGGGGCCCCAAGGCAGTTGAAGATCCAATACCCCAGTTTTTCTCTTTCTTTCTGTAGCAGCACCAACAATGTCATCTATAGACACCTCCTCCCCTTTTGGTACCTTACATTCAATGGGTATGACCTGAGAAGTGGCCTAAGTGAGATTCTCCGGAGAGACATCACCACCAATAGTACCATGCGGTTGGATAGGCAAGGTTTCTATCTCTTCAACTTCATCATAAAAAATAAATGACATGTTAACGGAACGCCCGACTAGATCCATATCTGCAGTTCAACATACAACATAAGTCAAGCAAACACACAAGCACATATGAGTAATACAAAGACAACAAGGGATAAAATAACGCATGCAAAATAGATAAACTACAAGATAGCAACAAACAAGTACCTTCGGTCTCAGATGCACCATAGCATAGAACTATCGAGTGTTTGTTGAGTTGTAGCAAAACCTCAGAATTAGCAGTAAGACAAACCCCCAGCTTAGGAAGCTTAGACTTAGGAACATTATAGTTCCAAACGGGAAGGATTTGTTCGCTTTCATGATCTAGTTTTACATAAAAAATATTTTGTGCCGCACACCGCAATTTCTACGAAACCCACTGACAAACTCAACATTGGGAATAACGGGATACAATGTGAATTTTTTCGATGAGTTTTTTCACTTTACGAAGCTGATACAAGCTATGAAATAAGTCAATAGAAAAAGTAACTTTTTCTTGGGTACACACATAGTGGAAACCCACAATGATCATGATACCCTTAGGATGAAACTAAGACAACACAATTTTATATGATAGGAGTAGATATGTGACATGCTGAGGGAGGGAAAAAGCAAGACCCAAGTTAAGATAAACTAAATAACAAGACATATAACCATCATCAGGAGCAGTGCGAACACTCTCAGCTAAGCCAATCAAAAGTCATAAACTTGAGGTACGAATTCAAATCAAATTCACGTTAAAAAATTAGGCATCCCAACAAAATTGCAAGTATAGCTAAGAAGCACACAACACTTCATGAAAACAATGTAGGTTACTATAATGATGAACATTTTATTATAGTTTAAGAAATAAACGAAATCAAATTTCGCACACATTTAACAAACACAGTCATCGCTTCATGCTTCCTAGACCAACCCAAGATTTATCCGCGATTCGAGAAAAGAAAAAGCATGTCTAAGAAGACTCAGCCACGAATCGAGAAAGGCAGAGTCATGCCCAAGAAGACTCAACCACAAACCAAGAAAGGCGGAGTCACGTTCAATAATCAGCCACAGACCGCAATTATAGCATCCACGATGCAATCCACGATCTAAAACCCTAGTAATGCGGAGCCATGATTGTACTCTACTATAAATACAAGGAGAACAACACTGGTTCAGGTAAGTAACACTAAACAAAGAAATACCAATTCTCTAAAGGAAAGAACTGACTTGATCGTCGGAGCACTTCCCCTGGAATCACTTTTGGGAACTTTCTTGCAGGTTTATGCTTACTAATGGTGATCATCAGCTATCTTGCTTGACCGGGAATACCACATCATACGTAGATGACATTAATCTCAACATGGAAAAAGTAACTGATCTGATTTAATGTGACGTTGCAGATATGACTGATTGATGTCGCAAAGCCCAAGCAATGAGCGATGTCAGACATTAATAGATATTTCAATCATTTCCTACACCTATAAGGCATCGGTCTTTGCTCGGTACCATATCTTATTGGCCGATCAATTGTGACCGACGTGGCACATTTGAACTACATTCATAAGAAAACCTTAGTGTTGTTCAAAATCAGCCCTAATCTAAGCATTTTTTGTCACTCCTTACAAACATGACATTATATTGGAAACACAAACAACATACACTACATAACATGTAACACAATCATCATACTTCGTGAAAATATTCAATCTTTGATCAATGAGGAAAAAAACATATAGAAGGTATGGTAACAAAATTTTAAAATGAACATGGAATGAATAGAAAACTACCTCAATTAATTTGAACCCAGAGATGCTCCATTATCAGATACTTGTTAATGTTTGAGAGAAGCAATTTGATTGAGCTCTTTAATTGTTGTAATGGTGTGAATGGAAAGGACGGTGTGGAGATGGAAAATGGGTGTTAGTGCTGAATATTATTGACATGAAATAGGATTGGGGGGGGGGGGGATTTTGGTTTAAATTTTTGGCTCAAATTTTAGGTTCCCGCTAGAAATTTTAGGTCGATCGACGTCGGTCGTGGATCAGTTCTAAGTTCCGTCTGTGGGACTTAATTGTAATGTTGCACATAAGGGCCATAGTCTAATATCATAAAAATGTCGTACACTCTTCTGTTATAAGATTGCGGCCCCTTTCGTCGACCTGTTTATGCCCAAATCAGAACAACGTTGTCGTGAAAATATGAATAAAAAACTTTTACTAAAATTTTGTATTTCGACTTCTCCCACTTTCTTGGAGGGACCTAAACAAAAAAAATTAAAAAGTTCACTAGTTGTCCCAAACTTGATTTCAACCGTCCCAAAAAAACTGTCATCCCCAGTCGAACTTATAATAATCGAGAGAAATAAAGAAACAGATCTTATTATACATAGACTTCCACAAGATCTTCCGATCAACCCTTTCATACTTCTAAGTAATCATCTATGGTTTACTGTAGACCACATACTAGCGCTATTCTAAAATTAATGGATGGAATTTTATTATCCTTTTATTTCATAAAAAACCAAGAAAATGAAATTTTATGTGAGTCTATGTGGTGGAAATTATCGTTCTCATAATGCTTATCATAAGGGTATTAATGGAATACTAATAAAAGTGACGGACGACTACCCCATTTTGCGTACCACTTAGAAAATATGCATAATCTTCATATCAAACATTTGTCCTAATGTTCGGGTGCATAGTTCTGAAGCGTTGTGAACATGCAAGGAAGTTTGGGCCATAGTATAATTTTTGCTGTCATATACTTTCTGTGAATAATTTGGGCCTATCCATTGACATGTTCATGCCCAAATCCGAACTCATGGTCGTGAAAATGTAAATTACGTAAGGGTATCACCAATTTTTCATCTTGAATTATCCCAGTTTCTTGAAGGGACTTGAGTGCAAAAATTAAAAAAGTTCACCGGTATTCCCAAAATCGATTATGATAGTCCTGGAATACCAGCACTGTCCAAATCTCTCTCTCGGAATCTGAAAACTCTCTCACGGAAACCAAGCTATCCGCCTAACGGCTTTATCGCCGCCGTCCTCCGCCCTGCCATGGCGGCATCTGCGCCATGGAGTAGGGAGAAACCTTCTTTCGCCCAAGCTTTGAAGCAATCCCATCCATCATCGCACCTCGATTCACCAGACCTCCACCCCCATTTCAATTTCAAGGGTGAATTGGCGGTATTATACCCAGAAGAGGAAGTGGACATCCTAGCTGCTCCATTCTCAAAAGCGTTGGTCGAAAAGTTCAGTCGAGGACGCCCCACTATGGACTTCCTCCGAAATCAGATCAAGACGATAGGCTTCAAGGGAGATGTGCAGCTTTCAGCGATGGACTCGAGGCATGTCAGAATAACTTTCGATATCGACGAGGACTACCATCGTTGCTGGCTCAAATGCACCTGGTCCATGGGGGGGGCAATAATGCGCATCATCAAATGGAAAAAACACTTCGACTACGATGAAGAATCAGCGTTGGCACCGGTATGGCTCACCGTGGAATTCCCCCCGGTATATTTCTTTCACCCTAAAGCTATAACAGATTTGGGAAATTCCTTAGGAGAGCTTCTTTTTGCTGATGCACCTACTAAGAACCTAACTAGGCCCTCCACAATTAGACTCTGTGTGGAGATGGATGTCTCCAAGCCAAGACCGACTAAGATACGGCTAGGTTCTATAGCACATAACAAATCCTACGCCATTTCCTATGAAGATTTCCCTCAGTACTGTAAAAAATGTCTAAAATTAGGTCACAGTGAACCATATTGCAAAAGGGATCAATTGCTGAATACTTCTAAGGAATCCTCTGGCTCAGGAACTAACATTATGGGTGCTGATCCTAAACATCCTGAGGTAGCCCTGCCAAAGGAAATCAGGAACCCATACAAGAGCAATAAGGGAAAGAACCAAGAAACAACTAGGGTATACATTCCTAAGCAGATCCAAAGCTTGCAGAAAGTGACAACTCCCATCACTGTTGCCCCTAACACAGTTGCCCCTAACACAGTGGCCTCAACCCAAAGTGGGCAAGACATAGCACCCACAACTGTTAACAGATTTGCAGTATTAGAGATGCTCAATACAGATGATCAGCGTAACCAGGGGACACCCCTAAGCCCTAACCTCCCTAAGGTAGCAAACTCAACTCCTCCTCAGGAAAACTTGTCTGAAAAAAGAAATCAGGTACCACAGGGCTCCTTTCAGAAACGGACAAACCTGGCAAACACTGATGCTATACTGGAAATCATAACTACTGAAGACTTGGAAGAGGAAGGATTTGATTCCAGAGGCTATAACACTGCTCCTTCCTCTCCCCTGCAGAAGAGTATCCTTTGTCCTTCATTTACTGATGATATTTTATGTACTAGAGATAGAACTCCATTAAACTCAGATATTTTCTTACATGACCGTTTTTCCTGGACTCCTAACATTGAACTCATTTCATTAGCACAAAGTCAGAATAAAATAAAATCTCAGGAGGAAGGAAGGCACGTTTTCCCAGAATCCCCCAGGGAACCTGAGAAGGAAAGTCAGAAAAAGGTGAACCAGTGCAACCTCCCATAGAGATGGAGCATTCAGATTCTGTGGAGCAAACAGATCTGGAGGAGCTTAAGGATCCAGAGGAGCATATTGATCTGAAGGAGCAAACATTAAGTACAGTTGAGGAAAGTCACTCCCAGGTAACCCTCCTCAAGAGGAGCTCCAGGTTAGCCCTAAAGTCCAAAGTTTCCAATGGTAGTTAAAAGTATGATATGGAATGTAAGGGGAGTATCAACCTCAGTAGTGAGATTAAAGCACTTGTCTAGGATACATAAACTTGATCTTCTAGTATTAATTGAACCTAAAGGTAACTTAAACCAACTAGAGATGTATAAAAAAATGTTTAGGTTCAGACATCATTTGGGAATGATACATAACAAGATTTGGATTATGTTTACAGATAGAATTGCCATAAATCTTTTAGAGGTCCATAATCACTACATCCAGGTTGAGATAGATGTAAAAAACTGTGATAGGAAATTTAAGTCATTCTTTGTTTATGCTCCACACAGTAGAGAGGACAGGCTTAAGGTGTATGCAGATATAGTTCCTAAAATAGATTCTACCCCAACACTGATAGGAGGAGATTTTAATGTGATTAGATCAGTTGGGGAATACTCTGGCCCCAGCTCCCCAAAGCTGGACTCAATTTTAGATTTTGTCTCCTTCATTAATGAAATACAGGTTGAGGATTTAAACACTGTTGGCAATCCACTAACATGGACTAATAATAGAGCTGTTAATCCAACCTCAAAGAGATTGGATAGGATAATGGGAAACACCTATTTTCTTCAGTTATTTAACCATTCCACAGTTCAAATATTAAATAGAACGACCTCAGATCATTCTCCAATGCTGCTAGAGATATCAGAATTAGATGATACTTCCCCTAGACCATTCAGATTTCAGGAAATGTGGTTAAACAGAACTGAATTTAAGGATTTGGTATCAGATAGCTGGAGTCAGCCTATTCAGGAACAAGGTATCCTAGGTTTTTCACTTAAACTGAAAAGACTTAAGGCTGAAATAAAATCATGGAATAAGTTGGTTTTTGGAAATGTATTTGAAAATTTAAAAGAATCAGAAAAAGAAGTGGACGAGTTGGAAATAAAAAACGACACTTCTAGCACCATTCAGGATAGAATTGCCTAAAATAAGGCAAAGGCAAAACTAACAAGACATTTGGTTGAACATAATCTATTCTTAGCACAAAAGACTAGGATGAAATGGCTTAAAGATGGTGACCTAAATTCAAAATATTTTCATAAATCCATAACTGAAAATCAGGCTAGATTAAAAATAATGAAGATTCAAGATCAGGAGGGTAACTGGTTAAATTCCCCAGCTCAAATTTGTGATGCAGCAGTTAGTTTTTTTAAAAATCTGCTATCTGATGAAAATAAGGATCCATCAGGTCAATGCTTATCATTTCTAACACAACAAATACAACCTTCAGTTTCTGAAAATGATAATATCAATTTGTTAAGGCCTATAACCTTAGATGAGGCAAAAGCAGGAGTTTTTGATCTGTCCACAGAAGCTGCCCCAGGGCCAGATGGATTTCCTGGTAGTTTTTACAGGACTTTTTGGGAAACTATTAGCCAGGATGCCAGGATGTCTTAACTGCTTTGCTAGAATATCAAGTTAGGATTCCTATTCCTAAATCAGTAGCAAGCACTTTAATAGTTTTAATACCAAAAACTAAGACCCCTAAGTCTTTTAGTGAATTCAGACCAATAAGCCTCTCCAACTTCATTAATAAATTGATGTCAAAGATAATGGTGGAAAAGATTAAACCATTAATGAGCTCACTGATTTCAGAGGAACAATCAGCTTTCTTAAGTGGTAGGGATATAACAGAAAATATATTAATGATGAAGGAAGCTGTCAGAATGTTGGATAAAAAAAATGAATCACTTAATCTTATTCTTAAGTTGGATATGATGAAGGCTTTTGACCGGGTTTCCTGGTCAACCATTAACACTCTTTTATTAAAACTGGGTTTTCATGGACATATAGTTAAAATTATCATGAACAACATTAATTCAACTTGGTTCTCTGTTTTAATCAATGGATCCCCCTGTGGGTTCTTTAAGTCATCTAGAGGGTTGAAACAAGGAGATCCTCTATCACCCTTTCTCTTTAACTTACTAACTGAAATTTTAACAAGAAATCTTAGGATTCAGTTCCAAAATGGGAATATTAGACAGTTTAAAACACCAGGGGTAGCAAATAATTTAAACCAACTGTCTTTTGCTGATGACACAGTGGTGTTCATGAAGGGAACCACTAAATCCATTAAAAACATGATGAAATTTCTGGACATCTTTCAAAAGGCAACTGGCCAAAAAATCAATTTTCAAAAAAGTGCTTACTATGCAGGAGACTTAAGCAGAAAAAAGGAAAAAGAAATCAAGGAAATAACAGGTATGAAAAGAGGGGAATTACCTTTTTCCTATCTGGGGGTTACAGTGTATAGAGGCAGAAAACTTAATAAACATTTCAAATCTTTAATTGATATGGTAAATACAAGAATAAGTAATTGGAAAAATCAGTGGCTTTCAAGTGGGGGAAAGATAATATTGATAAATCATGTGTTGACATCTATTCCTCAACACACTTGGGCAGTTACTGCTCCCACAAGATACACTGTTCAAAAACTTAGATCAATCTTCAGCAACTTCTTGTGGGGGACTTCTGAACATGGATTAAACAAACACTGGGTTTCATGGGATAGATTATCTTACCCATTGGCTGAGAAAGGCCTAGGAATAAGACACATACAAGCCATAATTGACTCTTACTCTATTAAGATTTGGTTGAAGCTTCAGCTTGGCAAATCTCCTTGGGCAAAACTTATGTGGTCTCTACCTGATAATGCTAGGAAATCAGAAACTTGGACTAGGTATAGGAAAATTAATGGCACAGCAGAAGCTAACTCACAGGTGATCATAGAAAATGGGAATTCTAATTTCTGGATAGCCAATTGGCTTAGCTCGGGTCCCTTGATTAACCAGGTTGATGAAGATCAGGTACAAGATATTTTTCCATTTCTTACTGTTGCTGATTTCATGAAGAACAAAGGTCAGTATCTTCCAAAACTTGCTTGTCTTTTCAGCTCTGATATAAATGCTGATCTTTTAAAGGACATACCACTAACTGGTAATGAGGATTACATGATATGGAAACCTGATATCCATGGTACATTTACAATTAAGTCTGCATACCAAGTGTTACGACCAAAAAAGCCTGAAGTGCAATTTTTTAAAAGAATTTGGATCAAAACCATACCCAAGAAAATCAGTTTCTTCATGTGGAAAATGATTTTAAGTGCACTTCCATTTGCTGATATCTTGATGACAACAGGTTTACATCTACCATCTAAGTGCTCAGAATGTGATAGCATTGACTCTCATGACCATTTCTTTAATTCTTGTGCTACTGTAAATTTTTTATGGACTAAAATGCATGAAGCTTTACACATCACAGATAGATCTTTCAGTAATATTAGGGAGAGATTGGCTTTTTACTGGTCTTTCAAACATTCAGTATCATCAAACTGCTCCCTAATGACAGTATTGCCATGTCTAATTTGCTGGGAACTATGGAAAATCATAAATAAATGGATACATGAAAACAAAAAGAGCCATGCTCCTGTAATCTGGAAATGCATTTCAAATTCATGTTCTTTGCTATACTCGGTTCATCCACAAGATATTTGCTATCTGAATTGTCAACTAACTAGTAATGGTTTATTGCCTTGCATTACACAGAGAAGAATCACTAGACTTTACTTAATTACGTGGGAACCTCCGGATATAGGGTTAAAAGTAAACTGTGATGCAACAATACAGGGTGACAAAGTAGGGATTGGTTGTGTTATTAGAGATGCAAAAAAAAAGAATCACACATGTTGTATCATCCTTCATGACCACAGATAATGCCTGCTTCTCCTCTTATATTGTAGTGATCAGAGCTGAGATGCTAGCTATCCGGATGGGACTTCAAGTGGCGGAGGGAATGACAGAACATCTGCACATTCAATCGGACTCCCTTGCAGCAATAAAAATCATTCAGGGGCAACCTTGTCCCTGGCCACTTAGGCTGATACTGAAGAAGATTATGGTGGCCACTACAAGGTTCAGACAGGTTTTTTTCAGCCACATACATAGAGATGGGAATCAAACTCCGGACTATCTGGCTCAATTGGCAATCAGAAAAGGAAACACCTCGCAGCTTCAAGAAATCCTCACATCACAGCGCTTTCTTTTCCTTAACCGCAGAGAGACCTTATTCCCTCAATTCCGATGGAAACACAAGTTTAGTCTGTAACTTCTCATATGTATAGGCTTGAAATGTATAGGTCTTGCTGTTTTTGCTTCCTTTCGATGGTCTGGCCTTCGCAAGCTCCACACAGGGGGTGGAGGGCTTGTCGAAGGAATCACTGTCAAGAGGATGACATTAACTATGTTTCTAGTCTAGCTTAAAAGATAGATCTCTAAGTCTTGTAAGTTTATTTTCTTCTTCCGGGTGTGGGAGCCCTAATCAATTTCCCCGCTCACTAGTGAGTGTTTTGCGGAGAAAAAAAAAGATTATGATAGTCCTGGAAGGGACCTTTGTAATCCCTAGTTGAACTTATAATCCCCGAAAGTGATAAAGAAACTTACATGATCCCACAGAGACTTCCATAAGATCTTCCGATTAACTCTTGCATACTTATAAGTAATCATTTATGATTTACTCTAAACCATGTAATAACTCTTTTAAAAAATTGATGGACAAAATTTTGTTATCTTTTGAATTCATAAAAAAGAAAGAATATATAATTTTGTGTGATTCTATGTGGTGGAAATTATCATTCTAATCAAGCTCTTCGTAAGGGTATTAATGGAATACTTATAAAAATGAAAAGTGAATACTCTGGTTCGTTGATGCCTAAATCGGAACAAAATGATTGTAACAATGATATTTAGATAATTGGGTATCTCCAGTTTTGCATTTCGACCTCTCCCACCCTCTTGGATGGATCTAAGTTTTAAAAGAAAATTTTCAACGGTTGTGCTAAAATCAATTCCGATCGAACCAGATGCTAATAAAGTACATAGACATTTATAAATTTCAATTAGTAGTTTCTAATATATAGACATTTATAAATTTCAATTAGTAGTTTCTAATATACTATTAACCGTTATTAATGTCAAATATATTTGTTTTGGTCAAATGCGGGACTATTTGCCATATTATTGGGCTGAAATGGTGAGACCCATATTCAGGTTAAGCGACGTTGGTCTTACATCGATCGTATATTTGTAAGGTCAAGTTACATGCATCACCAAATTTATCTGCAAACTCTTAAGAAGAAATTAGTACAGTAGCAAGCAGAGCCAATCCCACGAGGAATAGAGCAAAAGCTATAATAATATACCTACTAATATAGAGAAATTTGGTGTAGCCACCACGCCTTTATTTCAAATTTTTCTATGGCTAAACATACAAACTAACAAATAGCAACTATGAATTAAAATGCAAACTAGCAAATATAAAATAAATCTAGAAAATATATGATGAATGTAATCCGGTCAAAATCACATTAGTTAAACATCGATCACAGGCGCAAAGATAAATCAATTCATATGCATCTATCAGTTATAGGACAACAAGTATTTGCTGAACCCTCCAAATTCTTTCTTACCTTATCGACAATTGACCAATTATAATTAATCAATTATTTCTCTTACCAAGATGCCCCCAGCTAGTATTTGTTGAATCAGATACACACCTCAATAGCATTAAGAATGAAAAGAACCTGATATAGCAATCACCCAAGTATTTGCAAGTAGTAACGCATGCTTAATTTTTTCACATCTTGCTGTTACAGTCTTAACTACTAAACTGTATAGGTTCCACAAGAACTCACTACTTACTAACCTTTTCCAACGATTACATATTAGTGGAATTAGATAGCCATATCCCATTAATATTCAAGTTGGCCAGACTTGAAAACATCATGAATAAATTAAACCAAGAATAATCAAGAACACATAAGAATTAATTATAAAATAATTAAATCTTATAAACTAATGTTTGTTATTTCATGCGATATATAAATTATGTACTCATTATAATTAAACTAAACAAATAAACAATATTGTAAACAAACATAATTAATAAAGATAGAATAGTGACGAAAACAAGAAAATCAAAAACGGAAATTGGTTACATGCATACGACCACCCATTCACACCAATTGCTCATGAACCAATTCCGTCCGCGAAAAGCAAAAAGACTAAAATATGTTATAAAACTAAACTAATCCTATAAGTCTGCATTTATCTGCTTTTATGCCGCAAGCCTTGTATTTATAAATGGATGTTCCGCCAGAAAATAGAAACCGAATCAAAATCTATTTCGGATTCATCTTTCAGCCGAAACTGAGGAAAACTCAATAAAATCTATTCTAATTCTAATTAACTAATTCCTAAAATTGAGGAATTTTTTTTGGAAAGAGACAATAAAATTCTTATCAACATGGAAAGTGAATATCTTTAATTCTTTAAATCCGAATCTCTTCAATATTTCACTTTCCATCCCATTTATTCAGCAATTATGCTTTTGCCTCCTTTCCTTCATCTCTGGAATACTGTTTTATAAAATAAGAATATTTTCCATTGGAGCACATTGTCTCATTAAAAACATTAATCTGAAAAATTCAGTGGGAAAAAACTGTTGGTCAAGGGAAAAAGAGTACAATGTATAGCTCCCTCTCAATTCTTCACAATCCATGAATTCCTGCACAAAAAACATCTAAAATTGAAAATTATATCTCAATAAAATCATAATAATCCCACAAAATATGAACACAGTATAACACACATAAAATATCCTCACACTTGAATCATGCTTGCCTTAAGTATGAGGTGAAGAATATAAGATCAATCAACAATCCACAATGTTCATAAGTACTCATTTCCTCATAAGACTCTATCTAAAATGACCCTATAAAAAGAAAAAAAAATGAGATAGAAACACAAATCACACAACGAGACATCAAAAAATTCAGCATTTAAAAATTCTTGATTCTGCTCTTATAACGATAAATTTTCCCAGCCAAGGAGTAAATGATCATGTTAACGCACCTGGAAATTATCAATCCTAAAAGTAATTGAAAAAAAAGAGTTCAAGATCAGGAAATCTAATCATCAATTCAGTCAAAATCAGACAAGCAATGAATATTTTCTCACGGTTCACTCAATCACTCTTAATATGTGAAGGACATTCACTCAAATAATTCACAAGTTATAACATAGAGAATTTAATATGCAAATCTAGAAGGCCTTTCTCGATGGTTGTAACGGGGCTAGGAACCATTTAGATTGGTGAGATCCTAAGGGTTCTAATCTCAAAATATTATGCATGTCTTTTTCTACAACCATCATCCATGTATAGTAGACATTCACCAACAATGTTCATCTTGTGTCTATTATGAGAAAGCAAAGTAGTATCACATCAAATATAGGTGCTATTTTTTTTTTCTTTTCCTTTTTCGAATTTTTTCAGCACCATTCTTCTTCAATATAGTCCAAAATCAGTAATTGTGAGAGAAAAATTGCAACATTAACAATAAGAACTTTTTTCCTCTTTTTTTTTACAGTTACTCCCTCCATTTTGGCCAAACAGAACCACAACATCACTGTTCATAATAAGATTTAGCCTTCAATTTCCAAATCGTTCAGTCTGGGCAAACTGGACACATACTCAGTAATGTCATCAACTCAAGAGAACACAATGGATGAATTCATAAACTTCAACTCCAAAAACATGCATAATAGGGCCAAGAGAAAGGATAAAACAAGGTTTTGACTAAATATATGGTAACTCGTATAAAAAAACATAGTCAAAGCTTCAAAGTGTTTCATTAGGAGTTATTGTAATTGGTAAACAATTTAAGTTGTGTGGTTCATCCTAGTGCCTTCCATCACTTTCACCATAACAACTCCAATTATAACAATGCGATCTCTCAGAATAAAGATTGATGTAGAGAGTGTTCTACTCTACCTCAAACCTCACTTTAGTAGGCTAAAATATTCAATTAAACTCATTCTTTTTCGTCATCCCAAAAATCATATCAATCAAATTTCACAAATCATAGAATATCTCATTCAAAAAATTCAAGGGATATCAAATTTACCAAGTTTATTAAACAATGAACTTTACAACTAGCATGATAATTTTATCAAGAGCCACTAGAATTTCCTCATGCCAAATTATCGATTCAAAACAACAGAAAAACACATGTTTGACTAAGAAAATTGAAGTTTTAAAAAATTGGTTTTTTTGTTATTTTTTTCCAAAAAATACAAAACAAAAACACACAACAAACATCCTCACACTTAAACTTTGCTTGCCCTCAAACAAATAATGCAAAGCTCTTATGAGAAAAGGTTTCACACAAAGTTAAACATCATGAAAAATAAAATAAAATGGAAAGAGGGAACTTATAGTGGTGGGATGTGGAGAAATTCCCAACAAGAATAAAGCATTGGATCCAGATCAGGTTCTGCCGAAGACCTCCGGTTTGACCAAACAGAACCCTGCGAGTCCCAGCTCTCCGAAGGTGCAAATTCTCCAAGGTCCAAATTCAAGTACTTCAACTCTGTAGATCAAGAATTGAGAGCAGGTGAGAAATTGAAATTCCTAAAAAAACTTAAAAGAAAAAAACTAAGAAAATTGGGTTGCCTCCCAATTAACACCTTTGTTTATAGTCTTTGGCTAGATTTTCATATGTCGTTAATGATTATTTGTTGGGTACAATGGAATTTCTTCCATTAATGCCACCTGAGAGGTATCATAGTTTGGCATAAGGCGATGACCATCGACGAGGATGCCCTTTTTGTGTCCATGCATATATTTTCTACTATCCCGTTTGGTCAATCAAAAGTCACTTCGAATGGTCTAGTCCATTTAGGCTTGAATTTCCATGACATATATCAAAAGTTGGACTCATAAATTAGAAAATTTTGCCCAACCACGAATTTCTTAGACTTCAAATTCCTGTCATGCCACATCTTATTGCACTCCTCATACCACATAGCTTGATAAAACCCTTCCAATCTTAGATCTCCCAATTCTTGGAGTTGGAACTTGGTTTCTTCTGCACCCTTAAGCGACTCTATACTCACTGTAAGAATATCTTCATCTCCCTTATTAACATGCTTCGGATCGGGTGGTAACGCCTTCAACTCCAAATTTGAGGTTTTCACATCCCATGAGACTAGTCTGGCAGATAGGTCTACGCACTTCAGAATTTTTCCAAACATCCGATTTGGATTGAGTCTGGCTAGGTACTCAATGGCTTATTTCAGTGCTGGAAACCACTTCCTGGGAGTACATTGAATTAAGCAATTCAGGATTTTCCTTATTGCTCAAGCCTTGAACATTTACCTTATCTGGATTTGTATGAAAACGATTTCCCGTCTTATCCTGCAAAAATTTAGATTTCTCAGTATGATCAACTGCATTCACATTCTCAGTATCTATAGATTTCTTCATGGGTTTATCAATGTTGAGTGTGTACTTATCACCAAAATAATCAAGAGAAATAGTTCTATTCCCAACATTAATAATGGTGTTTGTTGTTTTCAAGAATGGACGATCCAACGATATTCCATGTATTCCCTTATCACTGGTATGATTCATCTTTACCACATAAAATACCTCTGGATAAATAAAGTCATTAACTCTCACAAGCACATTTTCCAACAACCCTTCAGAAAACATGCAAGATCTATCTAATAATTGAATTGCTACTCTAGTGTATACCATTTTAGCTCTATATAAAGTTTGATACACATATAATGACATAACATTAATTGAAGCTCCTAAACCACACATAGTAGCATCAATCTTTTTATCTCCTATATAACAAGGTAAGGAAAACATACCTAGGTCCTTTCACTTTTGAGGCAGTTTCCTTTGTATCACAACCGACACAGATTCACCCATCATGATCTTGCTTGAATCTCTTAGCTTTCCTGCAATAAAATCTTTCAAGAACTTGCTTACTGGTGATAATTTTATGACCTGCAAGAACGGAAGATTAATATCTATTTTTCCAAAAATTGAGACAAAATACATATTATCTTCTTTTTTCTTTTCCAATCTGTGAGGGAATGGTGGAATAATTTTAATAGAGGGATCATGTAAGGTTGGCTTTTTACTTACCTCTGTTGGCACCCTGGACTTATCTTCATGCATGAATTCTGGATGTTCAAGATTTGGGTGTTGTATGGTGTTGGCTTTGCTTTTTTCCTTCGACTCTTGAATCTGGCTTTCTATTTCAGGGTTCCGTTTGGGCAAACCAGACCCCTCGTCAGTGAGTTCTTTCATCCTTTTGACCATGAATTTAAAAGGCAATGCACCAACTTCTTCCCCATTTCTCAACGTGACCTGATTTTCCATCTTATGTGGATTTAACTTAACTTGAGAAGGTAACCCTGGTTGTTTCATTTTGAGTTCGTTCATGGAGTTCGATAAATGAGCAATTTGTCGTGTATGCTCTTCTAAAGTTTCTTTGACTTTCTCGAACCATTGGTGTTTATTCTTCATCATGTCCATCAATATTTCCAGCTTATCATTAATAGATTTCCCTTGATCACCTTGTTGAGCTTGCGGAAAAACTGGGGCTTCTCGTAGCATCGGCGAAACATAAGGCTGTTGAAGATGCTGAGGTTGGATACCTTGGTTTCTCCAATGAAAATTTGGGTGATCCCTCCCTGTTGGATTGAAGGATTGGGTGTAATGATCTCCCTTTTGATGCCTCTCATTGTAATTTCCCATTGCACTTGCTTGGACAGGTATCTCTCCCATGGTAAGATTGCATTGCAACGTCGTATGGTTGACTGCTCTACATGTATCACAAGGCCCTTCTTATACAGACACAAACTTATCAACAACCTTACATAGAATTCTTTCCATTCTTTCCTTGAATTCATCATGTTCAGGAGTAGATGTTTCTGCCACTTTCTTCAATATTCGGACCTCCTGTTGATCATACTCTTTCTTGGAACCCACCAACCTTTTGATGATCTCTCTAGCCTCATTCACTCGAAGGTGAGAAAATCCACCACTGCTGGATGAATTCACCAAATACTTGTTGATGGTTTTCATCCCTTGATAAAAACATTGGAGCAATCGGCCTTCCGTCATTCGGTGATTGAGGCAACTATTCACCAACTTACTGAACCTTAACCAATAAGCACTTAATGGTTCATCATACTCCTGCTTGATACTTGTGGTCTCCTTCTTCAAGGAATCTGTCCTTGTGGATGGAAAATAATATTCTAGAAATAATTTCTTCTTTTTAGGCCACGTCGAAATGGAGTTGACTGGCAAGCTTGAGAACCATTGATTTGCTGCTGCTGTCAAATTGAAAGGAAATGCCACCAAATTAAATTTATCTTCAGTCACTATAGATGGCCTCTTCTGAACCTTATGAATCTTCACAAATCGTTCAGAAAGTTGTAGGGGTCCTCGATGTTTCTCCCATGAAACTTTGGAAGTACATTCAGGAACGCTAGCTTGATCTCAATAAGATTCTCAATCTTTGGTAGCTGAATGGGAATGGGGGGATCATCATCACTATGACCGATAAGTTCCCACATGTACGGGTTGTTTGGGTTCTGCCCATGATTTGCATTTCCTTTAGCTCTATCCATGTTGGTATAGGTTTTCGAGTCAGAGGTGGTTGCTGAAACTGTAATGGGTCTGGTTTGGTCAAACTGAAGGGTCACAACACAAACTGCTTTCTAAGCCTTTGTGCTCTTTCGGTTCAGCTTGTCTTTTTTTTTCAACTATCGGGTCGAATATTAAATTCTTCCTTGATGATATGCTCATAAATCAAGCACTAACACACGTGTTAGTAAGAAAAATTATAGAAATTGACTTACTGTTCCCTACAACGGCACCAATTTGGTGAACTTCGTTTCACTCACCAAAATAATCTGCAAATTCTTAAGATGAAATTAGCACAGTATTAAGCCGAGTTGATCCCATGAGGAACAGAGCAAAAATGATAATAAAATACCTACTAATATAGAGAAATTTGGTGTAGCCACCATGCCTTAATTTCATATTTTTCTAAGACTAAAGATGCAAACTAACAAATAGCAAATATGAATTAAAATGTTAACTAGAAAATATAAAATAAAATATAGAAAATATATGATGAAAGTAATCGACTCAGAATAACTCACATTAGTTAAACATCCATCATAGGCGCAAAGCTAAATCAATTCATATGCATCTATCAGTTATAGGACGGCAATTATTTGCTAAAACCTCCCAATTATTTCTTACCTTGTCAACAATTGATCAATTATAAATAATCAATTATTTCTCTTACCAAGATGCCCCCGAAAAGTATTCGTTGAACTAGATACACACATCGATAACATTAAGAATGAAAAGAACCTGATATAGCAATTAAGTATTCGCAAGTAGTAATGCACGCTTAATTGTTCCACATCTTGTTATTACAGTCTTAAGTATTTATTTGTATAGCTTCCACAGGAACTCACTACTTACTAACCCTTTCCAACGATTACATATTGGTGGAATTAGATAGCCATATCCCAATAATATTCAAGTTGCCTAGACTTAAAAACACCACGAATAAATGAAACCATGAACAATACAGAACACATAAGAATCAATTATAAAACAATTAGGCCTCATGATTCAAAAAATAGAGTCCATATCTTGAAAGATGGTTTTTCCATAAGCCATGGAAAGACCAAGGTTTAAAGTGCAATAAAAGAAATGAAGATAAAATTTTGGGTTGCATGCATTGAGTTATAAACTTTATAACTACTACACGTTGTATAATAAATTTTAAATTTTGCAACTAAGACATTTTACCTTTTATTATTTTAATTAAACCTCGTCTTTTCATAAGCCTATGGAAAGACTGTATTTCCCAAGACTTTGCCCATAAAGAGTCCGTCTTTTGAAAGACAGTCTTTCCATAAGTCATGGAAAGACCAAGGTTTAAAGAGTAAATTAGAAAAAAAATGAAGTAAAACTTTTGGGTTGCATGAATTGGGTTATAAATTTTATAACTACCACACATTGCATAATAAATTTTTAATATTGAAACTAAAACCTTTTACCTTTTAATATTCTAATTAAACCCAGTCTTTCCATAAACCTATGGAAAAACAGTCTTTCTCAAGACGTTGCCAATCCTATAAGTCTGCATATATATGTTTTTATGTCAAAATGTTTTTTATGTGGGGGATTTGTATGTGGGGAGGTGAGGGCCAAATCAAATAATGACAAGTGTTATTCCAAGTTATGTCATAATTGGGGTTTTGAATAAGACGACCCTTTGATTTTTCATTTTTTTCATTTTCATATATTGAAAAAGCAATAAGAATGTGAGGTATTAAGTTTTTTATCATCCTGGCGTCGTGTTATTTTTCCGTAGGACCTCTCCTACAGTATCGTCACTGCAGTAGAAATGGATGGAGAAAAATAAGGATGAATTTCATTTTAATTTTTTATTAACACTTGTCATTTTTTGATTTGGCCCTCACCTGCTCATATACAAATCTCTCACATAAAAAAATTCTATTTTTATGCCGCAAGCCATGTATTTATACATGGATATTCCGCCTAAAAATAGAAACCGAATCAAAATCTATTTCGGATTCATCTTTCTTCTGAAACTAAGGAAAACTCAATAAAACCTATTCTAACTCTAATTAACTAATTACTAAAATTAAGGAATTTCAATTGGAAAGAGACAAAAAAATCCTTATCAACAAGGAAAGGGAATATCTTAAAATTTTCAAATCCAAATCTCTTCAATATTTCACTTTCCACCTCATATCTTCGGCAATTATGCTTTTGCCTCATTTCCTTCATCTCTGAAATATTGTCTTATTAAATAAGAACATTTTCCATTGGAGCACATTGTCTCATTAAAAACCTTAACCCAGAAAACCCAGTGGAAAAAAAATCGCTAGTTAAGGGAAAAAGAGTACAATGTATAGGTCCCTCTCAATTCTTCACAATCCAAGAATTCCAGCACCAAAAACACCTAAAAGTTCAAATTATACCTGAATAAAATCATAATGATACCAAAAATTATTAACACAATATAACACACATCAGTGTGACATCGCACATTTCTAGGTGAGACCCATTTGCTATGCTAGTCGGCTGCAATTGTTAGGCCCACATTCATTTTAATCGACATCGGTCATATGTCGGTCCTATGTCGGTAAGGTCTATAAATGTGCGGCATCGAACATGCCGAGGCGGAATGCACAAGGATTCCAAATGGCTGTATATATGGAGCCCACGTCATAAATCACTTCAAATATTTAACTTTCCCTCAAAGGTATGGTTTCTTAAATCTTTATATTCCTTTCGTTTTTCTATTTTTCCTTAAAATGGTTATGTATATGCTATGTGAATGTGTTCCTTGTTCCTTGTTTTTAATTTCCTATAGATTTTTCCTATCCTCACAAATTGTGGTATTATGTTCTTCTATAAATCCATGGCCCACATATTTCATTTAGGACCTTTCATTTCTCGGGTTTTCTATTGTTCTTAATGTATCTGCTCTATTTGAATGCGACGTTGCTGGCCCTTCAATTTCCATTGATGTTGAGCAATCGTAGTGTGACGTTTCTAATTTATATTTGTTGGGGTTTTCATGTATGAGACATCAAAACCTTCTCGGTTAACCATACGATTTTACAGACAGGTGAGCAATGTCGCTCTAACATGAATGCCATTATTTTGGATAGATAGGTTAGCGACGTCGCTCGTACATGTCAGCCATGCAATTATTTTAGACTCAACATGTAGGAGTAACAAATGGCCGACTTAAAAGATTAATTGAACCAATTTATATCGAACCAATCCTATATATCATTATATAAATCATCCGTGACAATATAAATTTTAAGAATCATGGTTACGAATAAAGGTTCGAGTATTCATTCCCCACTTAAGGTTAGCAATTTCTTGTTTATATTTCTACGTATATTCCTTTTATTTGATTACTCATACTCTAATTTAAATTGTTATAGTTTCATTGACTGTGGTTTTCTTGTCATAATTTATTATGTCCCAAGCAAGACCGTGGAACTCCAACCAAATATCAAGACGCATGTTGTCTTGAGGTGCAACGGAAGGGACTATCACATGCACTACTCGGGGAACAGGAGGCTCAAGACCTTGACCCCAAAGGGTTTTAACCAGTTTCTTGATGCAGAGGAACTGAGGCTTATGGACACACTCTACTTCAAGCTTCTAGATGGTTCTGGGCCGATAGTGTTTAATGTCGTCATTCTTCTGTCCTGATTATAGTATTACTGTTTAGAATTTGGAACAAATTAAAACAACTTTATTCAAATTTGGAACATTTGTACTAAATTCATAATATTTGTTGAATGACCCTTTTTATGTTATTTAATCTTTAATCTATGATCTAATACTTGAACGTCATTTTAATGTTATTGAATCCTTAATATTTAGCCTACTATATGAAACAAAGTTTTAATATTACGATCATTCACAAAACTAGAAAAGTCTAGTGTGTAATGAATAATTTGTCTAAATAATTTTGAAAGTTACAAAAAAATCTTTGACCACTAATTTTTAATAAATTTGAACTGTTTACCGACTATTTCCCTAGGTGGAGGACATGTCATACCCAACCAAAAAATAATGTTATTGTAGTAATGTAATATTTACTGGTGTGCATTTGGCTATTAATTGTTTTGGTCCTTGGTGGGCTCATTCGTTAGTGGGCTGAAATTGTTAGACCCACATAATGTGCAATGTAGGTCATTGGTCGTTTACTTGTTGCTTGAACTGATATAGGTGCAACATCGCATAATGTGATGCGTACATCACAAGGATCCAAAACAACGTCGTTCAGAAATGGCTATAAATATAGGGTCTCTCACAATCAGTTCAAGCTTTTGTTCCCCAATGTCCCATGAATTCCAACAGTCTCTCACCCCCTCTTCTCTCCCTTGTCAAATGTAAGGTTTTCCTACTCTATGACATCTACTAAATGACTTCATGTCCAAGAGGGGGTTTATGGTATATATATATATATATATATATATATATATATATATATATATATAACCTACCCAATCCTAGTTAATCAAAGTTGAGTACACAAAACTATGGCTTCATTGAATCAAGAGAATTAGCAATTTCCACAAAGATTAAGAACACCACATCGTCACAAGCTGACCAACCGCAAAAATAGTGGAAATCAGTACTTACCACGACTCCCTCTACTGAACCATGATCAAAGAGAAAGGAGCGCAATAATTGGACCACGACCACACAATTGATACCCTATAAATAAAGATAGAAAATACCAGAAAAGGTAAGTTGCATTTTACTCCAAAGATGCATAGGCAATTAGAACACATTGACTTGATCGTCGAAGCTTCCTCCCCGCGACCAACTTGAGGACATCTGCAAGTACCTAAAGAGGTTAGGACTTGCTGTGGTTTGATTCCAGCGCTATCATCACTCAGAAGAAATTTCCCACATCAATAAAAAAATTTGTTGCAATAAATTGAAACAAAGATCAAATCAACACAATAATTGCATTAATTATAAAGTAATATCATTTAATAATTAAACCGTCTAAAATAAGATTTTGTGCCAAAATACACATGATTAGTTTGGAAAAATACACCTTGGTTTTCCTCTATCATTCTTCACCTTTGTTTCCTCGGTCACCCATTTACTGCATTTAATTATTTTCTTTGCACGTTTTTGGAAAAAAGTAAAGATTGTGAAGATAGAAACTAGGAGTCATATGTGCAATCAAGATAGGCACAAAATATGAGGGGCTAAAGTAGAAAACAAATGTGTTATAAAAAAGTACTGGGTATGGAATTTTATAGAATAAAAAAAAGTAATACAAATATAGATACTCTGAACATTAGGAAAATAACGAATCCAAAAGGAAAAATTAGTTTCCCCATATTCATTATCCCAACCGACTCTTTTGATTTTGTAATTTACAGTACAAAATGTTGGACGGCGATGATTCCTAAGTGTTTCATTTTCAGTCCAAATCGCCCTTACCATTTTGACCAACTTTTGTCGACAATATTGAGCTTCATGGGATTATTTCTTGAATTTTTCAGAAGCATCAAATTTTGGAATCCTGACAGCATCTGTTTACCTTCCAAAAATATTTGAAATATCACCTTCATGTAATAAGCTCCTAGTTGCCATAGACTATGAGCTCGTTCAAGGAATTCAAAACCATTGCCTTGATTTTTCCCCTAAGAAATTTAATCTGAAAAAGGATAAAAATTAAATAATAAGTTACCAAACAGTATTCATACACTAAATCTAACACGTAGTATCTCACACTCCCTTCTTGTACAATGCTTCCGGATTTTCGCACTCCATGCATGCATTCACGAATTTTGCAAATCGATTGTTCACCTCAGACCATTTATAAAGTAAAAAAATCTTCCAATGATACTTGTTGATATATCAAACCTTTATTGGAAAGATCATTTTTAAACCTGTGACAACTACATTATACAAAAACAATATAAGTGACTAACAATCATAGCTAAGAAGGGGAAAATTTTGGATTAACATAAATGAAAACACACCATAGTTTTGCACTCCGGAGGTTATGCAATGAACTTGTTGCAACTCATGCGAGAATAGAAATAACAATCTTATCGGGAGAAATTCAAACTGTGTATCCGTAACTTATTTTCTTTGTGTAAATATTCTGATGAAGATCAGGGTGAATAGAGTTTAATGAACCGTTTGTGAATTTGGGTTTAAAATGATGGTTGAAAAGAATTTGTAATATTAGATGATAATCATGATTCAAAGGGAGTTGTTTCTAATTCCACCTAGGATAATGAAATACACCCCTTGGAAACCATACTCATGGTTGCACACATGGTATAATGTGCACTGATGTGTATTATATTGTGTTCATATTTTGTAGGATTATTATGATTTTATTGAGATATAATTTGCACTTTAAGGTGTTTTTGGTGCAGGAATTCATTGATTGCGGAGAATTGAGAGGGAGCTATACATTGTACTCTTTTTCCCTTAACCAACGGTTTTTTCCCACTGGGTTTTCCAGGTTAAGGTTTTTAATGAGGCGATGTGCTCCAATGGAAAATGTTCTTATTTTATAAGACATTTTTCCAGGGATGAAGGAAGAGAGGCAAAAGAAGAATTGCTGAAGTTATGGGGTGAAAAGTGAATTATCGAAGAGATTTGGATTTGAAGAATTAAATATATTCACTGCCCATATTGATAAAGATTGTATTATCTCCTTCCATTTGAAATTTCTTAATTGTAGGAATTAGTTATTTAGAATTAGAATAGATATTATTTTATTTCCTTATTTCTTCCACAAGAAGAAAAGTAATTAGAAGTTGATTTGGATTTGGTTTTGGTTTGGTGTATATAAATACACGGCCGAATGGTTGGGAGAGGAGATTATTATTTGGAGAGGCGAACATATGAATACAGAGAGGAGTGCTTACGCAACTTACATTGTTTTGCATGAAATCATATCCCTGGTTTGTTATTTGTTTTCGTTAGTATATTATTATTTTGATTATGTTTGATTATTATATTATTTATTTGTTTAGTTTAATTATTATGAGTAGCTAATTTATATATCGGCATGGAATAACAAGCATTAGTTTATGAATCGTGAGGCCTAATTGTTTTATAATTGATTCTTATGTGTTCTTGATTGTTCTTGGTTTATTTTATTCTTGATATATTTAATCCTGATCAACTTGAATATTATTGGGATAATGCTATCTAATTCTACCAATACGTAATCGTTGGAAAGGGTTAGTAAGTAGCAAGTTCTTGTGAAAAACAGCTAACTAGCTAAGACTGTAATAGCAAGATGGGGAACAATTAAGTGTGCGTTACTACTTGCGAATACTTGGGTAATTGCTATATCAGGTTCTTTTCATTCTTAATGCTATCGAGGTGTGTATCTGGTTCAACGAATACTTTCCGGGACCATCTTGGTAAGAGAAACAATTAATTAATTGCAATTGGTTAATTGTCGATAAAGTACGAAAGAATTGGGGAGGTTAAGCGTACTTACTTTCCTATAACTGATAGATGCATATGAATTGATTTATCTTTGCGCCTATGATCGATATTTAACTAATGTGAGTTATTCCGAGCCGATTGCAGTCATCATATATATTTACTAGATTTTTATATCTGTTAGTTGCATTATTATTTCATATTTTATATTAGTTAGTTGCATTATTAGTTGTTAGATAAATCTAAAAATTAAGGCGTGGTGGCTACACCAAAAGTGCTCTATATTAGTAGGAATTTTATTATAGATTTTGCTCCGTTCCTCGTGGGATCGACTCTGCTTGCTACTGTACTAATCTCATCTATAGAGTTTGCAGATTATTTTGGTGAGTTAAATGACGTTCACCAAATTGGCGCCGCTGCCGGGGAACGGTAGTTAATTTCTATTTATTTTGCTACTAATTTTTTGTTCTTTAGTTATTGGTATATGACCAGGTCCCAGGAGCAGGAATTGATATTTGATTCTGAAGTTGAAAAGACAGCCAGGAAGAATTACAAACTCGCCAGGGAGCGGAAGCTGAAAGCTGCCGCAGACCCTCTGTTTGGCCAAACAGAGGTTGTTTCCGGAGCAGAATCTAAATCTGAGCCCGAATCTGTTTCCGACACTGAGATGGGGGATAGAGGAGAGGCGGATCCCAATGCTGAAAATCCGTACATGTGGGAATTAACGGGGCATAGTGAAGAAGACCCTCCTACACCAATTGCTTTGCCAGATGCTGCGACCCCTGCGGAAATAAAGCTTGCACTGCTGAATGTTCTTCCGAAGTTCTATGGGAAGAGTAATGAAGACCCTTACAATTTCTTGAACGAGTTCATCAAGATTTGTAAGGTTCAGAAAAGACCAGCTGGTGTCACAGAAGATCAGTTCAAGTTGGTGGCTTTTCCGTTCAGCATGTCAGGAGCAGCGAACCAGTGGTTTTCAAGCTTGGCTCCTAACTCCGTCACTTCCTGGAATGCGCTCAAGAGGCTGTTTTTGGACTATTTCTTCCCAGCCACTAAAACGGATGCCCTAAGGAAAGAAATTTCGAGCATCAAGCAGGAGTATGATGAGCCGCTGAGTACATTTTGGCTGAGGTTCAGACGATTGGTGGATCATTGCCCTAACCATCGATACACCGAGGGGCAACTGCTACAGTATTTCTACCAAGGATCCACGTCTGCGAACAAGGATTTGCTAAATACCGCAAGCAATGGTGGATTTTCAGAAATCAGAGTCAATGAAGCAAAGGAGATAGTGAAAAAGTTGATCAATTCCAAGAAGGAGTATGACACTGATGAGATCCGAATCCTGAAAAAGGTGGCACAAACAGAGCCCTCGAGCCAAGATGATTTTAGGGAGAGGATGGACAGGATGGAAAGGGTACTATCCAAGGTGGTGGATAAGGTTACAGTCGCTAGCACCACAGCCGGTCCTCAAGAGATACCTTGTGACATTTGTGGCACCTTCGGCCACGTCACCCTGCAGTGTCATTTCGCGATGGATGAGCAAACTGTCCAGGCCAATGCAATGGGGAATTGGAATGATAGGCAGCCAAGAAGGGACCCATACTCAGCTACCTATAATCCAGGATGGAGAGATCATCCCAACTTTCGATGGCGAGATCCGGGAAATCCTGTACAACAACCATATGTTCCACCCCATCGAGCTCCTCCCCCACCTTTATCTCAGAATCCACCACCTCCTCAAGGGAAGTCTATGGATGACAAGCTGGACATAATGATGGACATGATGCAAAAGCAACACCAAAATTCAAAAAAGACTGAGGCCACCTTGGAGGAGCACACACGACAAATTTCACAGCTGTCAAACTCGATGAATGAGCTCCGAATGAAGCAACCTGGATTACCATCTCAAGTTCAACTCAACCCCAGAGAGACGGCCAATCAGATCACGTTAAGAAGTGGAAAGGAGCTTGAGCCACTACCTCCGAAGACCGCAGCAAAAGGAGCTAAGGAGCAGTCGGAGCAGTCGGAGCAGTCTGCAGGAGGCCTCGATTTGGCCAAACAGAGGCTCCCGGCAGAAAAAGAAAGTGAGGTACAAGGGCATTTTGATCAAACCAAGGAGTCAAATCCAAGGTTGGGTCAGAATGATCCTCCAATTAAAATTCTTCCTCCTTTTCCACGTAGTTTAGCTAGAAAGAAAGAGGATTCTATTGATTTCCTATCTATCTTTGGAAAAATGGAGATTAACCTACCTTTCTTGCAGGCTATAAGGCTCCCGCCTGTGAGCAAGTTTTTGAAAGATTTTATTGCAGGAAAGCCAAAGGATTCAAGCAAGGTCATAATGAGTGAATCTGTGTCAGCTGTAATCCAAAAGAAAATGCCTCAAAAGTGCAAGGACCCAGGTATGTTTTCCTTACCTTGTTACATTGGAGATAAGAAGATTAATGCTGCCATGTGTGATTTAGGAGCTTCAATTAATGTCATGCCATTATCTGTGTATCAAACTTTGAATGGAGCTGAAATGGTAGACACTAGAGTAATAATTCAATTGGCAGATAGATCTTGTGTATGTCCTGAAGGCTTGTTGGAAAATGTGCTTGTGCGAGTCAATAACTTTGTGTACCCCGCAGATTTTTATGTGGTAAAAATGAATCATACCAATGATAAGGGAACACAGGGGGTATTGTTAGGTCGTCAATTCTTGAAAACTGCAAACACCATTATTAATGTTGGGAATGGAACTATTTCTCTTGATTATTTTGGTGATAAGTACACACTCAATATTGATAAACCCATGCAGACGGCTGTAGATGCTGAGAATGTAAATGCAATTTATCATACTGACGCATTTGTCCAAGATTCTCTTGAGACTAAAGTTTTGCAGGACAAGTTGGGAATTCAAATGCCTACAAGTCCAGAAGAGGAAAATGTTCAAGTTTCAAGTGATTATCAAGAAGATGTTGATACTCTTCCAGTGAGTATGGAGTCGCTCAAGTGTGAGGAAGAAATAAAGTTCCAACTCCAAGAATTGAGAGATCTAAGATTGAATGGGTTTGATCAAGCTATGCGGTACAAGGAGCGCAATAAGTTGTGGCATGACAGAGATTTGAAGCCTAAGAAATTTGTGGTTGGGCAGATAGTTCTTTTATCTGAGTCAAACTTTCGACATATGTCATGGAAATTCAAGTCTAAATGGACTAGACCATTCGAAGTGGCTTATGTTTGGCCAGATGGGATGGTAGAGATTATAAGCATGGACGCAAAAAGGGCATTCCTCGTCGATGGTCATCGCCTTATGCCGTACTATGATACTTCTCAGGTGGCATTAATGGAAGAAATTCCATTGTGCCCAACAAATATTCATTAAAGGCATCCAAAAGACTAGCCAAAGACTATAAACAAAAGCGCTACTGGGAGGCAACCCAATTTTCTTAGTTTTTTTCCCTTTCTTCTTTTAAGTTTTTTTTTTAATTTTTTATATTTTAGGAATTTCAACGTCTCATCTGATCTCAATTCTTGATCTACAGATTTGAAGTACTTAAATTTGCACCATGGAGAATTCACACATTTGGAAAGCTGGACTCGCAGGGTTCCGTTTGGCCAAACGGAGGCCAGCGGCCGAACGTGATTTTGATCAAATGCTCTCTGCTTGATCAAGAACTCCTCCAAAACCACCACTATAAGTTCCCTCTTCCTTTGTCATTTTTTTTTCATGTTGACTATGTGTTAAACCTTTTCTCATAAGAACTTTGCATTATTTGCTTGAGGGCAAGCAAAGTTTAAGTGTGAGGAGGTTTCTTGTGTGTTTTGTTTTGTATTTAAAAAAATAAAAAAAACATTTTTATTTATTTTGGGTTTTTTTTTACAGTCAAACATGTGTTTTTTGTGTTGTTTGAGTCGATAATTTGACATGAGAAAATTCTAGTGGCTCTTGATAAAAGTACCCTGCCGGTAGTAAACTTCATTGTAACAAACTTGGTAAATCTGATATGCCTTGAAGTTATTGAATGAGATTTTTATGATTTGTGAAATTTGATTGATATGATTTTTGGGATGACGAAAAAGGACGAGTTTAATTGAATATTTTAGCCTACTAAAGTGAGGTTTGAGCTAGAGTAGAGCACTCTCTACATCAATCTTTGTTCTGAGAGATCACATTGTTATAATTGGAGTTGTTATGTGTGAAAGTGATGGAAGACACTAGGATGAACCACACAGCTTAAATTGCCTACCAATTACATTAACCCCTAGTGAAACACTTTGAAGCTCTGACTATGTTCTTTGATATGAGTTACTATATATTTAGCCAAAGCCTTGTTTTATCCTTTCTCTTGGCCATATTATGCATGTTCTTGGAGTTAATGATGAATTCATCCATTGTGTTCTCTTGAGTGGATGATATTACTGAGTATGTGTCCAGTTTGCCCAGACTGAACAGTTTCGAAAAAATGAAGGCTGGATTTTATGATGAACAGTGAAACTGGGGTTCCGTTTGGCTAAATTGGAGGGACGTAACAGTGAAAAAAAAATAGAGAAAAAATCTTATTTTTATGTTGCGATTTTCTCTCAAAAAGTACCAGTTTTGGACTGTATTGAAGAAGAATGGTGCTGAAAAAAAATAAAAAAAAGAAAAAAAAGAAGAAAAAGAAGAAAAAGAAAAAAAAAGAAAAGAAAAGAAATAAATAAATAGCACCTACTTTGATGTGATGTTGGCTTTCTCTTAATAGTCATGAGATGAAGATTGTTGGTGAATGTCTACTATACATGGATGATGGTTGAAGAAAAAAAAACATGCATAATATTTTGATCGATATTGTTTGAGCTTAGAACCCTTAGGATCTCACCAATCTACATGGTCCCTAGCCCCGTTACAACCCTTGAGAAAGACCTTCCTGATTTGCATATTAACTTCTCTATGTTATAACTTGTGAATTATTTGAGTGATTGTCCTTCATATATTGAGAGTGATTGAGTGAAACCGTGAGAAAATATTCATTGTTTGTCCGATTTTGACTGAATTGATGATTAGATTTCCTGATCTTGAACATTTTCATTTAAATTACTTTAAGGGTTGATGATTTCCAGGTGCGTTAACGTGATCCTTTATTCCTTTGCAGGGGAAAATTTATCGTTATAAGAGTAGAATCTAGAAGTTTTTGAATGTTGAATTTTTATCTGTTTAGTTGTGTGATTTGTGTTTCTATCTTACATTTTCTTTTTAGGGTCATTTTAGATAGAGTCATATGAGGGAATGAGAACTTATGAACATTGTGGACTATTGATTACTCTTATATTCTTCACTTCATACTTGAGGGCAAGCATGATTCAAGTGTGAGGATATTTGATGTGTATTATATTGTGTTCATATTTTGTAGGATTATTATGATTTTATTGAGATATAATTTGCACTTTAAGGTGTTTTTGGTGCAGGAATTCATTGATTGCGGAGAATTGAGAGGGAGCTATACATTGTACTCTTTTTCCCTTAACCAACGGTTTTTTCCCACTGGGTTTTCCAGGTTAAGGTTTTTAATGAGGCGATGTGCTCCAATGGAAAATGTTCTTATTTTATAAGACATTTTTCCAGGGATGAAGGAAGAGAGGCAAAAGAAGAATTGCTGAAGTTATGGGGTGAAAAGTGAATTATCGAAGAGATTTGGATTTGAAGAATTAAATATATTCACTGCCCATATTGATAAAGATTGTATTATCTCCTTCCATTTGAAATTTCTTAATTGTAGGAATTAGTTATTTAGAATTAGAATAGATATTATTTTATTTCCTTATTTCTTCCATAAGAAGAAAAGTAATTAGAAGTTGATTTGGATTTGGTTTTGGTTTGGTGTATATAAATACACGGCCGAATGGTTGGGAGAGGAGATTATTATTTGGAGAGGCGAACATATGAATACAGAGAGGAGTGCTTGGTTTTGAAGAAATCATATCCATGGTTTGTTATTTGTTTTCGTTAGTATATTATTATTTTGATTATGTTTGATTATTATATTATTTATTTGTTTAGTTTAATTATTATGAGTAGCTAATTTATATATCGGCATGGAATAACAAGCATTAGTTTATGAATCGTGAGGCCTAATTGTTTTATAATTGATTCTTATGTGTTCTTGATTGTTCTTGGTTTATTTTATTCTTGATATATTTAAGCCTGATCAACTTGAATATTATTGGGATAATGCTATCTAATTTTACCAATACGTAATCGTTGGAAAGGGTTAGTAAGTAGCAAGTTCTTGTGAAAAACAGCTAACTAGCTAAGACTGTAATAGCAAGATGGGGAACAATTAAGTGTGCGTTACTACTTGCGAATACTTGGGTAATTGCTATATCAGGTTCTTTTCATTCTTAATGCTATCGAGGTATGTATCTGGTTCAGCGAATACTTTCCGGGACCATCTTGGTAAGAGAAACAATTAATTAATTGTAATTGGTTAATTGTCGATAAAGTACGAAAGAATTGGGGAGGTTAAGCGTACTTACTTTCCTATAACTGATAGATGCATATGAATTGATTTATCTTTGCGCCTATGATCGATATTTAACTAATGTGAGTTATTCCGAGCCGATTGCAGTCATCATATATATTTACTAGATTTTTATATCTGTTAGTTGCATTATTATTTCATATTTTATATTAGTTAGTTGCATTA
Organism: Rubia yunnanensis; assembly: GCA_037428765.1. Taxonomy (NCBI): domain Eukaryota; kingdom Viridiplantae; phylum Streptophyta; class Magnoliopsida; order Gentianales; family Rubiaceae; genus Rubia; species Rubia yunnanensis. The sequence continues at coordinate 24,187,415 of CM075066.1, forward strand.
TTAGTTGTTAGATAAATCTAAAAATTAAGGCGTGGTGGCTACACCAAAAGTGCTCTATATTAGTAGGAATTTTATTATAGATTTTGCTCCGTTTCTCGTGGGATCGACTCTGCTTGCTACTGTACTAATCTCATCTATAGAGTTTGCAGATTATTTTGGTGAGTTAAATGACGCACACCAAATTGTAATATTAGATGATAATCATGATTCAAAGGGAGTTGTTTCTAATTCCACCTAGGATAATGAAATACACCCCTTGGAAACCATATTCATGGTTGCACACATGGTATAATGTGCACGTAACCCTATTTTGTTTTCCACATTTCAACACAAGTCATTGAAATTCTGATATCGTGACCCAAGTTCAGCATAAGATCACTACTACAAAAAATACCTATTACCTCAGTTTTTCAGGCCTTTTTACTTCGGTTTTTTCCCCTGAAAAACTGAAGTAAAAGTGGGTGAAGTTAAAAGGTTACCTTTTACCCAATTAGAAACCAAGGTAAAAGGTACTTTTTTACCTCGGTTTTGGACCAATGTCGGCAAATTGTATTTGCGACGTCAGTTTTAGTACTAAGTACGACGATAGTATACGATATTTACAACATCATTTTGATCGAAGTCTGGATATCAGATGAACGACGTCAGCCATAAGAACTAGACATACGATTGGAGAGGAATGTCTGCGATGTAGTTCTAATTGACGTCATTCTACATTGCTGCGATATTGCAGAATGCGGCCCACCGCTGATGTGTACATGCTGGCGTGGAATAATGAACAATATGACGTAGTTTTGAATTGGCGATGTTGCAATAAAACCTACACACCTATTCTATATGTGACGGAGCATTTGTGTCGCATGAGAACTAGTAAGTGCAACGTCGCGGATCAATCGTGGAGAGGATATTTCAGTTAAATAATATAATATTTAATATTTGAGGAATAAAACTATGTTCGTCGATATTCATTACATGTTATTTAGTATTGGATTACTCTATTAATGGTTAAACATCATACAAAAATCAATTGTCATTAAAAATATATGAGAAAATTAACAATGACATATTAAATACCCTAAACCCTAGCCATAACATATATCACAAATACATGTTACAATATATAATACTACATAAGGTTGCTCATAAATTTAAGCATTAAATGTATTGAACCTCCAAATTGACTACGTTGTAAGGCATAAACCATGTCAGGGCGAGTAGTGAAATGGCAAGTCATCCATCTACAATCCATCCATAACTCTCGTTGTCATGTTACACCGAACACAAAACAAACAAAATTTAAGTTAGAATTGGGCAAGCAGTAATTTAAAATACACATAATATAGTCATACTTAGACGACGTGAATGTCAACTTGGAAAAGGAACAGATATGGGTAGAAGCGACGTTGCATATTGCAGTAACTGATATCGTTAAGGACGACATAAGTGCGAAGTCGCACATTCAATTAATTTTGTGGTTTTACTGACATGTACGTCGTCAGTCTGAATTCAGATTTACATCGCGGAGGCCGACAGACAGATACCAACATTGCACATTCATATCGTGTTATACAAATAAGTAATTACTGTACACAATCATCCCTAATCTAAGCATTTTTTGTCATTCCCTACAAACATGGCATCATCCATGGAAAAAAAAATACACTATATAACATGTAATAGAATCATCATACATTATAAAAATATACAAGTTTTGATCTATGAGAAAAATAACATGTAGAAGGTATGGTAATTAAATTTCTAAACTAACATTGAATGTATAGAAAACTACCTCAACTAATTTACACCCGGAGGTACTCCATCATTGGCCACTTGTTCATATGTGGGAAAAACAAATCGATTTAGCTCTTGAATTGTTGTATTAATGGTGTGGATGGAGAGGATGGTGTGTTGTAGCTAGGGTTAGGAGAAAGTGTGTTATAGATGAAAGATGGGTAATGGTGCTGGTTTTAATGACTTGAAATTTTGGTGGGTGGGGAATTTGCTTCAAATTTTTGCATAGAAATTTTGTTTCCCACTGGAAATTTCATTGTGACCGACCTCAGTAGTTGTTTGGTCGTGGATCCATTTTGGCAACATACCTGCAACATCGCACACAAGGGCAAATTGGTATTTTTTGAAAAGTTTCGTAAAATACTCTGTGTTAAGAAAGGGGCTCCTTCAGTGAAAATATAAATACAAAAATGTTATCTACACATTTGTATTTGGACTTTGACTACTTTCTTGGAGGGACCTACTGTGAAAATATTTAAAAGTTCACCAGTGTAAATATAAGTAACCACCTATAATTTACTCTAGACCACGTACTAGCGCTTTCTAAAATTTGATAGACGCAATTTAATTATATTTAATTTTCATAAAAACCCAAGAATAATGAATTTCATTTGATTCTATGTGGTGGAAATCATTGTTAATTCCAATAACGCTTATCCTAAGGGTATAAATGGAAATACTAGTAAAAATGATGGACGATTACCCCTTTCCATTCATCCGACCATGCCTAAATCGGAACATCATGGTCATGACATTGCGAATTAGATTAGGGTATCTCCAATTTGCATTTTGACTTCTCCCACATTCGTGGAGGGACCTAAGTGCAAAAATTAAAAACTTGACCCGTGGAAGTAAAATCGTGAATCGTGGAGGTAAAATTGATTCGAAGCGTCCCAGAAGGGACCTTTTCCATCCTCAGTCAAACTTATAATCATAAAAAATGATAAATAAACAGGCACGATCCCATGGAGTCTTCTCCTAATGAACGTCTACCAAATAACCTTTGCCTACTTATAAGTAACCATCTATAAATTACTCAAGACCACGTACTAGTACTTTCTAAAATTTGATGGATGCAATTTTACTATATTTTATTTTCATAAAAACCCAAGAATAAGGAATTTCATTTGATTCTATGTGGTGGAAATTATCTTTAATTCCGATAACGCTTATCCTAAGGGTTTAAATGGAAATAGTAATAAAAATGACCGACGGTTACCCCGTTACATTCATCCGATCATTCCTAAATTGGAACTCCATGGTCATTACATTTCAAATTAGATTAGGTTATCTTAAAATTTGTGTTTTCACTTCTCCCACATCCGTAGAGGGACCTAAGTGCAAAGCTTTAAAACTTGACTCGTGGAGGTAAAATCGTGAACCGTGGAGGTAAAATTGATTTGAAGCATCCCGGAAGGGACCTTTTCCATCTTCAGTCAAAATTATAATCATAAAAATGATAAATAAAAAGGCATGATCCCATGTAGACTTCTCTCAGTCAACATCTACCAAATAACCTTTGCCTACTTAGAAGTAACTCTATAAATTACAGTACACCACGTACTAGCGCTTTCTAAATTTTGATGGACACAATTTTATTATATTTTATTTTCAAAAAAACCCAAGATTAAGGAATTTCATTTGATTCTACATGGTGGAAATCATCGTTAATTCCGAGAACGCTTATCCTCAGGGTATAATGGAAAAACTAATACAAATGATGGACGATTACCCCGTTCCATTCATCCGATCATGCCTAAATCGGAACATCTTAGTCATGGCATTTTGAATTAGATTAGGGTATCTCCAAATTTTCTTTTCCACTTCTCCCACATTCGTGGAGGAACCTAAATGCAAAAAATTAAAAACTTGACCTGTGGAGGTAAAATCGTGAACTGTGGATGTAAAATTGATTCGAAGCGTTCCAGAAGGGACCTTTATGATCCTCAGTCAAACTTATAAACTCGAAATGATAAATAAACAGGCATGATACCATTGAGACTTCTCCCAGCCAATATCTACCAAATAACCTTCGCCTACTTATAAGTAACCATGTATAATTTACTCTAGACCACGTAAAAGCGCTTTCTAAAATTTGATGGATGTAATTTTATTATATTTTATTTTCATAAGAACCCAAGAATAAGGAATTTCATTTGATTCTATGTGGTGGAAATCATCGTTAATTTTGATAACGCTTATCCTAAGGGTATAAATGGAAAAACTAATAAAAAAGACGGACGATTACCCCGTTCCATTCGTCCGATCATGATTAAATTGGAACATCATGGTCATGACATTGAAAATTAGATTAGGGTATCTCCAAATTTGCATTTCTAGTTCTCCCACATTCGTGGAAGGAACTAAGTGCAAAAATTTAAAACTTGACCCGTAGAGGTAAAATTTATTCGAAGCGTCCCAGAAGGGACCTTTTCCATCCTCAGTCAAACTTATAATCATCAAAAATGATAAATAAACAGGCATGATCCCATGGAAACTTCTCCCAGTCAACATCTACCAAATATCCTTTGCCTACTTGTAAATAACCATCTACAAATTACTCTAAACCACGTACTGGCGCTTTCTAAAATTTGATGGGTGCGATTTTATTATGTTTTATTTTCATGAAAACCCAAGAATAAGGAATTTCATTTGATTCTATGTGGTGGAAATCATCGTTAATGCCTATAACGCTTATCCTAAGGGTATAAATGGAAACATTAATAAAAATGACGGATGATTACCCCATCCCATTCATCATGCCTAAATTGGAACATCATGGTCATGACATTGCAAACTAGATTAGGGTATCTCTAAATTTGCATTTCGACTTTTCCCACATTCGTGGAGGGACTAAGTGCAAAAATTAAAAACTTGACCCGTGGAGGTAAAATCGTGAACCGTGGAGGTAAAATTGATTCGAAGCGTCCCGGAAGGGACCTTTATGATCCTCAGTCAAACTTATAAACTCGAAATGATAAATAAACAGGCATGATACCATTGAGACTTCTCCCAGCCAATATCTACCAAATAACCTTCGCCTACTTATAAGTAACCATGTATAATTTACTCTAGACCACATAAAAGCGCTTTCTAAAATTTGATGGATGTAATTTTATTATATTTTATTTTCATAATAACCCAAGAATAAGGAATTTCATTTGATTCTATGTGGTGGAAATCATCGTTAATTTCGATAACGCTTATCCTAAGGGTATAAATGGAAAAACTAATAAAAAAGACGGACGATTACCCCGTTCCATTCATCCGATCATGATTAAATTGGAACATCATGGTCATGAAATTGAAAATTAGATTAGGGTATCTCCAAATTTGCATTTCCAGTTCTCCCACATTCGTAGAAGGAACTAAGTGCAAAAATTAAAAACTTGACCCGTAGAGGTAAAATTTATTCGAAGCGTCCCAGAAGGGACCTTTTCCATCCTCAGTCAAACTTATAATCATCAAAAATGATAAATAAACAGGCATGATCCCATGGAAACTTCTCCCAGTCAACATCTACCAAATATCCTTTGCCTACTTGTAAATAACCATCTACAAATTACTCTAAACCACGTACTGGCGCTTTCTAAAATTTGATGGGCGTGATTTTATTATATTTTATTTTCATGAAAACCCAAGAATAAGGAATTTCATTTGATTCTATGTGGTGGAAACCATCGTTAATGCCTATAACGCTTATCCTAAGGGTATAAATGGAAACATTAATAAAAATGACGGATGATTACCCCGTCCCATTCATCATGCCTAAATTTGAACATCATGGTCATGACATTGCGAACTAGATTAGGGTATCTCTAAATTTGCATTTCGACTTTTCCCACATTCGTGGAGGGACTAAGTGCAAAAATTAAAAACTTGACCCGTGGAGGTAAAATCGTGAACCGTGGAGGTAAAATTGATTTGAAGCGTCCCGGAAGGGACCTTTTTCATCCTTTGTGAAACTTATAATCATCAAAAATGATAAATAAACAGGCATGATCTTAGGGAGACTTCTGCCAGTCAACATTTACCAAATAACCTTTGCCTACTTATAAGTAACCATCTATAAATTAATCTAGACCACGTACTAGCCTCTCTAAAATTTGATGGATGCGATTTTATTATTATTTTTTCATAAAAATTCAAGAATAAGGAATTTCATTTGATTCTATGTGGTGGAAATCACTGTTAATTCCGATAATGCTTATCCTAAGGGAATAAATGGAAATACTAATACAAATGAAGGACAATTACACCGTTCCATTCATCCGGTCATTACTAAATCGGAACATCTTGGTCATGACATTGTGAATTAGATTTAGGTATCTCCATATTTTCATTTCCACTTCTCCCACATTCGTGGAGGGACCTAAGTACAAAAATTAAAAACTTGACCCGTGGAGGTAAAATTAATTACGATCGAAACAGACATTAATCGAGTTCATGAACAATTATAAAATTTAATAAGTATTTCTAAAATACTTTATAGCATTTTTTAAGGTCAATTATATATTTTTGGTCAAATGGAGGCTCATATGAAATACTAGTGGGCTGAACTAGTGGGCTGAAATTGTGAGGGCCGTAATTGCACTTGCCGACATAGGTTGTATTCCAGCTATGGCATCGAATTTGGCGACTATATTAGCGATGTCACATTGGTTGAGTTATACCTTATGTATGGAGCCCATCTATAATACTTTATATATGGAGCCCATCTATTATACCCTATGTATGGAACCCATCTATAATACTGCAATGTCGCGATAAAGTTGGTTGTCTATCGACTTCAGCAATATCGGTACGAAGTCGTACTTATTGCGGCGGACAACACAAGGTTCCAAAACAACATTGTTTCAAAATAGCTATAAATAAATGGTCCCCCAGATCAGTTTAAGCTCCTCATTTCCAGTTTTCCCACGAATAGCAAGAGTCTCTCTACCCCTTTCCTCTTCTCGTTTGACAAAGGTATGAATTTCTACTAATGTAGTGCCTAAGTTTTTGTAATTGTTACTTCACCTTGTTTAATTGATCTATGCTTTTTGTATGATGTGTATTTTTTATTTTCTAGTTCTTACTCAGATTTGTTAGAGTGAGAAGTTTTCGTACATGTGAACCTAGGTAATATGTTCTTGTTTGTGTTAGGACATTTTTGTGTAATTTTGTCTCCTTAATGCATGTTTTGTTGCTGGGTTTCTGTGTTTTTTCACGTTGCTATCTTCGATGCATGCAAAGTTGGTCTCTAGTTGCACGTTATTTTATTTATAAATGTGACGTCGCACATTCTTATTTCAAGTTATTGCATGAGATGTTGCAGTTATATCGACTTATACATCAATATAACCGATTTCTTAGCGACTTTGCATGCATGCATTTTACTTAACTTGATATTTATTTTTGCGACCTCATTTTATAGTTGGTCATGATATCGATCTTGCTGACTAAGCGGCAATCTCACTGGTACATGTCAACACTACCACTGGTTTAGACCGATCTGTTCTTGTGACACTGTACCGACTTCACACGTTTTTCTTATAAGGATACTTTAACGTAAACATATTGTTCACTTCATATACAGGACTAATGGTTGGTGAAGGATCCTCTAGGCTCCCATTTTTGAGGTATTTTACCATTTCACATAATATATTTACTAATACATAAATACAGTAATGTATCTAAATTAATTTTTATTTGTATTATTTATATAGTTCTCCGCACAAAGGAGAAACCCATAACCGGCTGTGTTCAACATTGAATACCATACAATGGCTCCAGAAAACCCGCGTTTCCACTGCACCTTGAACAATAAAACTTTGGGAAAAGCCCAACTTTGGTAAGGACTAAAACTTGCAAATACTAAAAACCATTAAATTCTTTTATATTCAGTTAATACTATTTGTTTATAACTTCATATATTTGTTCATAATGATTTTTTTTTCTGATTAGTACATCCCGATTCAAATTGTACCACTTATACTAAATACGAAGACCCTCGTTGTGATAAGGTGCTGCGGGGAAGAGTGGCGCATGACCTACTCGAGCCAAGGGAAGATCAAGACCCTGTCCCCAAAGGGTTTTTCCGACAATAGCCAGCGCATTGGTGACATCTTGTTCTTTGAGATCATAGAAGCGGGGGGGGGGGGGGGGGGGGGGGGATAATTGTCTTCAAGGTTATCATAATTCGAGAGGCTTGATTTTCTTGTAATCTCTATTCTAATAGTGGTACTCAGACACTTATTATTAATATTAAAATTATTTTGTACTAATTAGTTTGTAAGGAGATTTTCTTGAATAAAGAATTTTATAATAATTTTACTACTTTTATAAAACAATATGTAATTGTCTATGTGTGCGATTTGATCTGTGCGTGATTACATGAATGCGATATCGCTCAAACATCCAAAGGATTATTTACCTCTTTTTAAAACCTTTTACTTTAGTTAAAATAATAACCGAGGTAAAAAACCAATTTTTACATTGTTTTTTTACAACTGAGGTAATTAATATCTTTTACTTCAAAAGAAAAAACCGAGGTAAAAATGGTGAAGTAATAGGGTCATTTTCTTGTAGTGGATCCAAAATAAAAAAAAAAGTGTAAAAGGATGGCGGTTAAAATTAACCTCGGCGTTTCCGTCAATAAACAACTATATATTTTTAAGCGTCGTAAGTTATATACCATTAAACGGTGGTTAAAGTTAAATCATCACCTAATGGTATTCCATAGCCGTCCAATGATTGGTCATCCTCCCGACCCAATGATCAGATATTTGAACCTATGAAGGATGACAGTATTGAGCACAAAATTGAAAAACACCGCACAGCTGCGTCGTTAATAGACATTCCTACACTAGTGGAATAATTATAATAATAGCAAAAATATGCATCATATATGAAAATCTCTGCCTCTCAGCAGATGATACATCGTCAACCCATACTTTAGAAAAATTTACATCAATGCACACTAAACTACTCAAAACCCTGCCTAACCATTACCTCACCCACTAGCATAGTCATTAGATAGATGGGCAACACCACCGCTACCCTTCTTCGGCTCGTTGGTATAGCCAATGGTGCTAGTCGATTAAGAAAGATCACACGGAGTATCAACTCCTTACCCTTCTTTTTGATAAACCTTTCCAACTTATATTGATCTGACACACACCCCTCGAGCTTCTCCATCAAAGGGAACAATTTCATCTTTTCAGTCACTTGACAAGAAGGAAATGATGACCATAATCTGCCACCTTCTTGGAAAAATCCTCATGCATTGCTTGCTTTGTATTCTCTATGTCCATGGCTATAGTCTCAAGTTCTTCCAATCCAACGATATCTAAGCTAGGATTATCGGCATGAAAGTTGTCCTATGCACTACACAATCCCACATCCTTAATCTTAGCATACATGGCGAAATTTTTTATAAAACCCTGAGTTTCCACCACCTTATTAACTTGAACACGAGGGTGGTTGGGATGAGCAGGCCCTTTCTTCCTTATTCTTTTCAGTTGCGCAAGTTGTATACTTCTGATTTTAGCCTTTTCTTGACAAAGGCTCCACGCCTTTGCTAATTCTAACACGAGAACGAGAAATTGCTAAGTTTGTGGCTACAGTTGCCACAAACAGCAAATGCATGTGGAAGACGCATTTTCGTAATGCGTCCTCTCATTTTTTTTTTTTGTTAATTTTCGGTCAAAAAAATCAAGCGGCGAAGGAGGTGATGCCACGTGGCGAGAACGCATTTCCGTAATGCGTCCTCTATTTTTTTTCTTTTTTGGAAGGCTGGTCAAACATATCAAGCGCAACGTGGCGAGGACGCATTTTCGTAATGCGTCCTCTGTGGCTTTTATATTTAAATTTAAATTTAAATTTTTATTTATATATATGTATATATTTATATTTATTTTATATTTATAATTATATTTATATTTATATATATGAATATATATTTATATTTATATATATGTTTATATATATTTATATTTATATATAGGTATATATATTTATATATATATGTATATATATGTATATATTTATATATATATATTCATATTTATATTTATATATATATATCTTTATTTATATTTATATTTATATATATCTTATATATATATATATCTTTATTTATATTTATATATATATATATATATCTGTATTTATATTTATATTTATATATATTTTTATATTTATATATATGTATATATTTATATTTGTATATATATATATTTATATATATATATATATATATATTTATATTTGTATATATATTTATTTATATTTATATTTATATTTATATTTATGTATATATTTTTATATTTATATATATTTTTTATATTTATATATTTATATATATATATCTTCATTTATATTTATATATATGTTTATATATATATATCTTTATTTATATTTATATATATGTATATATTTAATTTATATATATGTATATATTTATATTTATATATCTTTATTTATATTTATATATTTATTTATTTATATATATATATATATATATATGTATGTACATCCACACATTTACATGTATGTACATCCACACATTTACATGTATGTACATCCACACATTTACATATATGTACATCCACACATTTACATGTATGTACACACATTTACATGTCTGTATATATTTATATATATATATATATTTATTCATATATATATATATTTATTTATATTTATGTATATATATATTTATCCGTATATATATATTTTTATATATTTATCCGTATATGTATATATTTTTATATATATCTTTATTTATATTTATATTTATATTTATTTATATTTATATATATGTATATATTTTTATATATGTATATATTCATATTTATATATATATATATATCTTTATTTATATTTATATTTATATATATTTTTATATTTATATATATATATGTATATATTTATATATATATTTATATATATATATATATCTTTATTTATATTTATATTTATATTTGTATTTATATATATGTATATATGCATATTTATTTTATATTCATAATTATATTTATAATTATATTTGTATTTATATATATTTATTTTATATTTATAATTATATTTATATTTATATATGAATATATATTTATATTTATATTTATATTTATATATATATGTATATATATATATTTATATTTATATATATGAATATATATATATATATATATTTTATATTTGTATATATATCTTTATTTATATTTATGTTTATATTTATATTTATGTATATTTTTATATTTATATATATTTTTTATATTTATATATATTTATATATATATATATATATCTTCATTTATATTTATATATATGTTTATATATATATCTTTATTTATATTTATATATATGTATATATTTAATTTATATATATGTATATATTTATATTTATATATATCTTTATTTATATATACATTTATTTATTTATTTATATATATATATATATATATATATATATATATGTGTGTATGTATATCCACACATTTACATGTATGTACATCCACACATTTATACATCCATACATTTACATGTATGTACATCCACACATTTACATGTATGTATATATTTATATATATATGTTTATATTTATGTATATATTTATATATGTTTATATTTATCCGTATATATATATTTTTATATATTTATCCGTATATGTATATCTTTATTTATATTTATATTTATATTTATGTATATTTTTATATTTATATATATTTTTTATATTTATATATATTTATATATATATATCTTCATTTATATTTATATATATGTTTATATATATATATATATCTTTATTTGTATTTATATATATGTGTATATTTAATTTATATATATGTATATATTTAATTTATATATATGTTTATATTTATATTTATATATATCTTTATTTATATTTATATATTTATTTATTTATATATATATATGTATGTACATCCACACATGTACATGTATGTACATCCACACATGTACATGTATGTACATCCACACATTTACATGTATGTACATCCACACATTTACATGTATGTATATATTTATATATATATGTTTATATTTATGTATCTATTTATATATATATGTTTATATTTATGTATCTATTTATATATATATATTTATCCGTATATATATATTTTTATATATTTATCCGTATATGTATATATTTTTATATATATTTATATTTATTTATATTTATATTTATATTTATATTTATATGTATATATATGTATATATTTATGTTTCAAAATAGAGTCCTCTAAATAATTTTCAGAAAAAAATAAAATTTCTTCGGCTTAGAGGACTCATTTTGCTAAATTATTTCCCGACAAATATAAATATATACATAAATATAAATATAAAAATATAAATATAAATATATACATAAATATAAGTATAAAAATAAAAATATAAATATATACATAAATATAAATATAAAAATATAAATATAAATATATATATATATATATATAAATATCAAGATAGATATAAATATAAATAAATCAATATATAAATAAATATATATACATATATATATATAAATATATATAAATAAAGATATAAATATAAATATAAATATAAAGATATAAATATAAATATAAAGATATATGTAAATATACATAAATATATTTAACCAGGGCCAAAGCTGAATTAAAAAAAAATGCAACTATTTTCGGGGGGAAAAAAATGAGAGGACGCATTTCGATAATGCGTCCTCTAATTAAATTCTGGAAAAAAAAATCAATCCCTAGAGGACGCATTTCGATAATGCGTCCTCACCCCTTAGCCTCCAAAAAAAAACCACCACACTTGCGTCCAAATTCCTACTTTCTAGCATACAAAAATCATGAGCTCATTCTAACACCAGCTTCTCCCGCACCCCTTTACTTCGTGCCCACTCAGCCTCCAACTCGCCCACCCACTTAAGTAAAGCCTTAACCTCCTTCGAGCAACCAACAAGACGTTAAATCATGGTAATCATAATACCCCACCTAAAAACACATTCGAATTATGTAATTAATTAAGCTAATGATAGACATTAAAATACACATACCCCGCCGCATCAAACAAGACAGCGGGATTCTATCATCACTTACCACCACGCTCAGATTCCTAGTCCTAAAAAAATCAATAACGGGCCTCGTTTGCCTGGAAACTTCACTGACCACTTAATGATCTCTTGAGGACCCAACATTCAACAGGACCCTCACATTCCTTCACAATCTTACCCACCCCCCTCTTCAACTTCCCTAACTTCTCGGATTTCCTATCCAAAGGCACAACAGAATTCCATAGAGTTATCGCCTTCTGATCCATACACTTAGCAAACACGCACTTTTCCTAACACGCCCCACAATTACGGGAAGTTGTTGCACAAGTTGAACCCAAGGAGCACTAGGGTAAAGAGTGAACCACTCACTCTTGTTCCCCGATCATTGTAGTTGAAAGATCCCAGTAAAGACATCCACATTTAACTTTTTACCAGTATGTTTACACACTTCTATAAAACCAATTGTCATGGTCACAGCCGAGGATGAAACTGGGCAAAAGAAATACCATTAGCCTCCAACATGCCCATGACAAAATCTAAGATAGGTAACATTCACCCATAAACACCAAAATACCTAGCAGGCGGGTTTCACCCCCCCTCACCAGCACCAGGTATCCTACTATCACACCTATTGAAAAAGGGATGATGTTCCTTCAAAGCTTGTAAATCACTCACAGTCACATCACTATTCCCATCATCCCCTCACCTCCTACTTTGTCTTCCCCAACGACTATCTCGCTGACCAAATTAACATCATCATGAACCATCTCATTACCACCCAAATCAGGATGAAATTAGGTTGAAAACAGAGGAAATAATGTACGCCCTCCTAACACACTTTCAACTCTTATGGACAAACTAATAAACTATGTTTTTGAAATTGCACATTTTTGAGGTAATCAATAACTTTAATTGGTTAGGAGAATCAAATCCATCACTCATTAAATGCACTCCAAAATGATTAATCCACATATCATTTCATTTACCCATTAAATCTCTCCTCAATCTTTGGGACAACACTACACACTTCATGAAAGTAAAGGAATATTATTCGGTTAAAATAAAGTTACCCTTTAGTTTAAAATTATTATATACACTCTTCTATACCCACAAAGTCATCCTCAATTTCGCACCCAACTTGTTATTTCTTTTTTCATGAACAAAAATAATGTATATTTTTTCCCTCAACAAACATTCCCTGAGAGCCAAAAAAAATACACTACTTAGTTCGACAAAAATAGCTTCCCATACTTTGCCTATTAGGATTTTGTAGTTGGGGGCTTATGGTATATGTGTGTGTGTGTGTGACCCACGTAATATAAAATGGCTAGCTGAATGACTTAAGGCCAGCCACATCTTCTCGCTAAGAAGTAAAACATCTTGGAAAGGTTGGAGAATAACCACCCACCATAATATCCTCCCTTAGTCCTGAATTAGGAGAGTTGAGCCTAACACGTGAGTCACTGTCACACGACTAAAGGCTCTATAAATAAAGATGGAGAAGGCCAAATAAGGGGAATTGACTTCTACTCTTCAAAGATAGAAAGAAAACTATGCTAACTTGAGAATCAGAGCTTCCTCTCTGGGGATCACCCCGGTGACCTTTTTGCAGGTACTCAAGAAGGCTTAACTTAACGAGCTAATTCCAAGAACTATCACTATTTGGAAGGAACCCCACATCAGTTGAATTCCTAGAAAGGAAAACACAATTATTGACCCAATTTTGGATATGTTTTTGATGTGGTATTCCCGATCAATCAAAGTAACTACAGTTCACCGTATATTGTCTTCCCCTGTATCACAGATCCCGGAAGTGATTCCGAGGAAAATACTCCAATGCTCAAGTTAGTAATTTTCCTTCAGACAATTTCTCATTTTAGTCTCAATTACCTTATTCAGTGTTGATGTCCTTGTATTTATAGGTGTCTACAATTGTGGTTCCACATTGTCTACATCTGAGATCGTGGATTACATCATGGTTCCTACGATCTCGGCATGTGGCTAAACCTTCAAACGTGGTTCCATCTTTATCGATTCATTGCCAAGTCTTTCAGACAGGGCTACACATTTCTTGGTTCGTTCGCCCATTTATGTTTCATTCTTGGGTTGGCCCTAAAGGATAGATGATGTGCCCATTTTAGACGTTTATATTAGGACTTTTAGGATTCACTTTTGTACAATTTTGTGCTCTAAATATGACATTTTGCCTTGAAATTCTCTAAGGAGGGTTAAAAGCCACTTTTACGCTTTTATTACTTTTCTAGAGAATTTTGTGTGACAAGATAATTTTTTTGAAGACTTCGAAGACTTTGAAGAATACCTTTGAAGATTTGAAGACTCGTTTTTGAGCTTTTGAAGATTTGAGGAATTGAAGAAGTGAAGAAAAGAGGAGGATATGAAACAAAAAGGAGAAAGAAGAAATGATGCTGGAATTGGAGTCTGTCGCAAGATTATCACGAGCCCGTCGTGACTCGCGATGGACGAAGGGCCAGAAATTCTTCTCTCTTTTTTGTATAATAAATACTCACCTTATCCTCTCCTCTTCGATCATCACGAATCCACTTTCTTCTTCCTGCGTTTTTGTGGGTTGAAACCCTAGTTTTTCTTTCTTTATTTTCTTAGGTTTTGTAGGTTAATCATGTCTTTGTATTATCTAGCTTTGTTTTATCTTGGGAGCAAGGGATTGAAGCTTCCATTTCTATGTAGTAAGAGCCATATATATATATATATATTTGGTGCTTTTGCTATTGTGCATTTATTGAGCTTTTAGTGTGAATTGTTAATGGTATTGATGTTGTTGGAAGCTTGAGTAATGAATTTCTTGTATGATTACTTGTTAGGGTTGGGAGAAACTAGCTAATTCTCCCCTCTTTTAATGTGGAATAAAAGAGCATGAGTTAGAACTTCTTAAATGATGTTGGTGTGTTGATAATTGCTAGATGAATGTGATGATGTCGAACTCGTTGTCATGTTTGTTTTAGGTAGCAAATGAGAGAGGTCTATGAATGTCGATTTCTCTTGACTAATCTTGTGTAAATGCATTAATTGGTTAAATGCTTAGACACAGTGTAGTGTTTATAAGTGTTGCCAAGCTTGTTGGTCCTTCATGATAAATGCCATCAATGGGATACCCTTAATACTAAGGGAGTCATTGTTAAGTTTTGACAAGAGATGTCGAATTCACTCTTGAAAACTACTATCTAAGAAGGATAGAAGATTCATCTTCACAACAAGTAGTTGAAGTAATGAATAGATTGTTTCACTCCTTCTTGAAGCCTTTGTTATTTAGCATTCATGAGTTCTTACTGCTATGTTTACTTCATTTATTCCATGGGTGGTTTGAGAATAGTAATTGTTTGTATGACTTAAGTGTTAGGGAGTTAGGAAAGTGACAAATTCCTTAGTTCATTTGCATGAAAATCTAAGAACATGAACTTAGAACTTCTTTTGCATAATGTGTTGTGATTCTTGCTAGATAAGTATGTTAATGTGGTTTGTTCTCATATTTATCCTATAGATGCAATGAAAGGTTGAACCTTGAATGTGGTTTGTTCTAGGTTTAGCCTAATGAATGCTATGTTTGGTTAAATGGCTATGTCTTTGGTAGAAGGCTTGTTATTGTCCAATCTATGGTCTTTCGTTTATAATGTCGTTGATGAAATTCCTCTATGGTCGTTATTTGTCTAGGGTGATCATCAACGAGGTTTGCAAATGGTCATTGTTTGTCTTTGCAAACTACTCTTAAGAAGGAATGAATGTTGATCTTCCATTGGCATTCCCCATAGGTAACAAATGTGATAGGATGAGTGAATGGTTCAATGATCTACACTTGGTTTGGAAGTGGATATCAATTGCCCTCAAGTCTTTGCCTTTTGTAGTTTTAAAACCCTTTTTCTTAGTTTTGTTTGATGATTAGCATAGCTACTTAACTTTGCTAGCTATTTTGTCTTTCAATTTTCATAACTTAGGACAACCAACCAACCAAACCCCCCATATACATGCTTTTATATGTATTAATATATATACCAAACCCCCCAATATCAACAATTTGTGCTTAAACGCTTGAGAAAATTCCCCTTCTTCGTGGACGACCCCGACCTGCCGCTATTTGCTTAGTTGAAGATAGTAAGCATTTATGGCTTATAAATATTAACTTTGAGAGCCACAGCGATGGCCTCCCACTAGAAGCCTCGTCGAACATGTGGGTTAGTGATGTGGTCCATGGGCTAGGCATAAACCACAAGAACCCCCCCCCTGTAGCCATGAAGTCTAGGAAACACGAAGCGATGACTTCATTTGTGGAATGTATGCAAACTATTGTTTTGCAAGTTTCTTAAGCTATAATAACATGTTCGTCATTGATGTAACCAAGAATTTCTTTGAGAAGTATTGATTGATTCTTGGCTACACTTACAATTTTGTTAGGGTTTCTAATTTTAAAATTTGAATTTGAGTCTTCACTGTAGATGCCATACTTCCAATAGACTTAGTTGAGATTTTGTTTCAATGAACTAAGATTCTCTCCTCATTCTTCGCTATAATTGTTTTTATTTTTCTTGGCTTCCGTTATCATTTCTCTACTTAAAAAGGAATTTAAATTGATTGACTTAACACTGTCAGTATTTAGTGTGCTGTCCACTCAAATTTTGCCGTCGTCTCGACTTCTGCAAAAGGTAACTTTCTTTTGTGCCAGGCTGTAATCATTATGGTTTTTTATTGATTCACCTTCTCGTTCTTGATGTTTCAACACTTGTTTTCTAATGCTAAAACTTATTGCTTTCCTTTTCCATTGTTAAGACCTTCAATCTTGCATATTCTTTAGCTCTTCCTAATCCTTCTGGGAATCATTGTTCTTCCTCTCTTTTAAGAGTAAGTTTTTCTGGCTCTTTCTTTTGTCTCTTTCTTTGTTGTATTCATTATTCTGAATCTATAAAGTATCTTTCTTCTGCCCTTTTGTTGTTTGCACCTGAAACATATATTTTTCGGTCATCTTCTCCAGCATTTTACTTTTTTCTTTTGTTTAAACCCTCTCCAGAATATCCGTGACAGAGTTTTATTTCCTAATCAAAGTTTTTATTTTGAAATCTAGGACTCCTGTTTATCCAAATGTCTTCTTCAAATCGTACCAATAATCCCATTAAAGATGTCCCGGTTGATGATATTCAGTCCGAGGAGTATTCAAATCATGCCACCGGTTCTTCCGCCATTAACAACATTTTGTCCAACTTATTTCCATTTTCTGTCTCCATTTGAGCTTTGTGCTCTTGCTAACTCTGTGAGTGTTCGCACTCCTCCTATTGGGTATATGTCTTGTAATTTAGCGTATCTTAACTTTGGGCTTTATTTTCCTTTTCCTCAAAATGTCCTAGATCTTCTTTCAACCTACCAAATTGCTTTGCCTCAGTTTCATCCCAAAGGTACCGCGATCATTGTTGGCTTCCACTGTGTGTGTACTAAATCAAGTGTCCCTTTTACCATCGACTTGTTTCGTAGCTTATATCAGTTTCGCAAAGTAAAAAAATATTTGGATGAATTTAATTTCTATCCTATTATCTCAGGGTTGAATTTGCCAACAGTTTTCCTCGTAACTATGGTGTGTGGCGCAAAAAAAATTTCCATGTAAAAATGAATCAAGGATTTGAGGATATCCTTCCATATTGGAACTATATTGTTCCAAAGTCTGAGCTTTCTAGTCCCGGGGTTTATCTTACCTCTGATTCTGAGGTCATGTTGACACTCGGTGAAAATAAAATTTTCCTATGCCATGCTCATTCTGATATTAAAGGTGTATTTTTTTTGCTTTTTTATAGTTTGCATGTGTTATTTGTATTCCCTATTGTTATCGTGTTGCTCGTCTGTGTTCATGTATTCATTTGACTCAATTTATGTGTGGACTATTAGATATGGATCTGGTCATGCACCAAATTAATAGGTCATTTATTCATGATGAGGATATGAATAATGCTTCTGTCCAACCACATAGTACTATATGCTGGCGATGTATCCCGGGAGATCTTGTTCTGCCGAACCCTCAATTAAAAAATGTTGAAGGCTGGGCACCGGAGGGAGGAGAGATGACCATAGTTGATGCTCAGGAGGAGAAAAAGAAAAGAGATCAGAATGATAGTTCATCAGTTGGCTCAGGGTGTCCTGAGAAAAAAGGGCGTACTAGCCAATCCCAATCCAAGCCTCCTCTGTGTAGTGAAAGTTCTTTGGTAGAGGGGAGTATTTCTGCCAACCTTTCTAAGCTCCCTTTGCATGAATCAATTTTTGAGGTACATTCATTTGTTCCTTCTTTCATTGAAATATTTTCATCGTATGATAACTTGCTTTTCAATGGTATGTTATCGCTCATGTTTTTTTATTTTCTTTTCCTAGTGGGCTTTATAAGATTGTAGAGAGTCTTAAACTTATTAGTGATGAGGCTGCCAAGATCTCCAAGCCAGATGCTTCGCTGCTAGAGAAATATAAGGCTAGCGAGGAGCAGTGTGGAATTATGAAATAGTCGCTTGAAGATGCTTAGGAGCATGCAAAGACTGCTGAGAAGTGTGCAAAAAATACTGTGGAAATTGCCAATAAGCTACATGCTGAGTTGGAAGAGATGCGGACCAATGGTCCCACTTAGCCTGACTATCCTTAAATTCTTCTTGATATATTATTCACGATAAAGTCTTTTTTCAACCTCTTTGAGGAGATCTCTAGTTCTGCCTACAACGTTGTTTTTTGCGAGACCTTGATAGAGCTTCAATGGGAAAACTCTGGTTTGAAGGCAAAGTAATTACCTTCGCTGGCTAAGTGCAGGGGGATTTCGTAAAAACAGACAATCACACATAACTCTGAATTTATTAGCAAGATCTCTGATGGCGGGCATCCCTATGCTTTATTGTCCCATCTCACTAGTCTGTCTTCTCTTCCCTCTATTTTTGAGCTGCAAGAATTTAACGTTGATTATCTCGAAAGCCTCTCATTCACTTCTCCTAATTCTATACTAACTCCTAGTGCAGAGGCTGATGCCCATGTGGAGAATCCTGCTCCAGATGCAAAACAGGAAGAATATACCTTTATTGTCTAGAACAAGTCTCCATCTCATAACGTAGTTAGTTGATTTTTAGAGGTGTGATATGATTTGAAACAATATTAACTTTTGTCTATAATATCTAATGGAACTTTTGTGTGTGTTTGTACTGTGTATTTTGTTTGACTAAGACTTAGTTTCTCTACTTTGATTTCAAACTTTTGTTTCGAATCTATTCATATGCAAGGTTTTGAAATTTTCATCAACCATAAAATTTTAAAATCTTATTGGCTTTTCCAAATCTAGTGATCATTTTGGGCATCATCCTGGATCTATGTCTTCTGATTCTTGGTGTCCTAGTGAGCTAATTGAAGCTACTAGTTCTATATCCATGGAGTATCTTGAGCTATTTTCTGGTGGTCCTTTGTCTAACGTTGGGAATTTAGATTTGAATTCATTCCCCTTATGTCTTGGATGGCACGCTTCTACTCCCTCATTATCTTAGTCTTCTTCTGGAAATTTTTGGTGTAGCAAATTTGTTCCTAATGGTTATAACCTTGAGTCTCTTGATAAAGATACGTCTACAGTATAACTGATCTTGAACTTGTTGGCCTATAAATATATTCGCTTAAGCTTTCTTATCGTGTTGAAGAATGGAAATGTCACTAGGCCTCAGTCTAAAATATATGCTTCTCGATCTGAACGATTTAGAGTTTGGATGGAAGAAGCCCATTAATGAGACACAGGAGTATGTTCGCGAATTAAAAAGATTCTGTGTGGAACAAAATGACCTTATTCATTGCCAACAGCTATGTTTGGTTAAGATGATACATTAACAGCAAGAAGCAAAGAACTTTGCTGCAAGTAAAGCGTGCGAGGTTTATTAGAAAACTAGTATCATAGATAAGCAGTGTTCCCGTATTGATGAACAACTTGACTGCTTGAAAAAGAAGCAGGATGAATGTGACCATCTTTCCACCTGTTCCACAGGGTGGCAAGTAGGTTTCATGAACAATTCGCTCTGAATACCAAATTACGTAGTGATAATGATCACCTTCGCACTGAGTGCGACCATCTTGATTCATGTGTTCATTAACTTGAGAATGCTTGCATTGATTATAAAGATTGATTGAAGGCTAATTTTGTTTTGCCTCATAGTTCTGCTAGTCGTGGTGATTCGACCATGAATAGTTTGGTGGCCAGAGGGTTAGTATGTATGATGTTGTTCATTATCATCTTCGTAAATTGTAGGAGGAAATAAAAAATTTCGAGGAGGCACACAAAAGCTATCAAGAGACGGTTGATCTTATGAGTCTGCAACTTGATCGCGAAGACTTTAGTCCTATAACTGATTTTAAAGCTTATTATGCTAAGTATCTTGATCGTATGGAATGAAGTGGTCAAACTCGCCATCTTTTTTACTTGCATATGAAATGGCGTAGTGATCATATGATATTCGAGGAACATTAGGCTATGCAATCTCGTCATTTTGGTGGTTCGTCGTCTTCTGGGTCTTCTCGTGCATCTAGGCATAAATGATTAGCTTTCTTTTAAAAATTTTTGTGTGATGTAACTTTTATTTGTTCCAAAATTTTCAAGTACCCATTATATTTTGTTTAAGTCTTTAGAAGTCTATGCTAGTGCTATTAAACATTATGCGTTTGCACTTTTATGATCGTGTAATCTAACCAGCCTCCACTCGGGGTCGCTAAAGTTGTAGCCCAAATTAAACTGAGCGAAGGCATTCCCAGAAAAACAAATTACAAAAGGGAGGATGCGATGGGGTGATGTTAAAAATACATTTATAGTTCTACACCCAACTCACTACTAAGCTACGTATAGGGTAGTTAATGGCAAGCATGGGCTTGTCCACAGAGATGCTAGAGTATATAGTTAGTTAAACACAAGCACTCATAGGTTGTTAATCTGCTTCATTATGCACGCGTTCATCGATGCATTTGACATACTTTTTAGTTACTTTTACTTGATGGATTTCTAGTAATAGTTGAGTTTATGTGACAAGGGATTTAGACGGCCATGTTTGGTTTTCTTGTCTAAATCCAGTGTTTTGTAGACTTAATTAGTACTAGTGAATATCTTGTATCCACGGGCTCCTTGATCTTCCTTGTAATCATATTTAGTAGGTTGCATGTGGGTACTTGTTGTTCACATTCTATGTGAAGGTCGTTCATAAGGGCGGTAGAAGATATTGAAGGTCGTTCATAAGGGCGGTAGAAGATATTGAAGGCCGTTCGCAAGGACGGTAGTAGAGACGAAGGCCATTAACATTAGAATGGTAGTAGAAAAAGGCCACAATCATCGATTCATGGTAGAAGGAGATTGAAGCCAAAGATAGATAGCTACGGAGTTCATAGCGGCCAATGAAGAAATGGGGAATCGGGGTCCGATAAGTTGTGCATTAGTCCGAGAATGATCCAAGAAAAATCAGCCTTCAAGGCTAGTTCCATTGGATTTGTCTTCTCAAGTACTTTATAATCGACTATTAAAACTCTCAAATTAAACTAATGGTTCTCCCGTAGCAATGGAAACTAGTTTAGCTAGTCAAGGCACCAACGGGTCGGTGTGGGCCGTGCATGTTTAAGCACTAATGGACCGTGCCAAAGGAGACACCCAGTGCCACGGAGAGCAGTGTAAGGCAATGGTGTGACCCATGCAAGACACGACTGTCTACCAAGCATGAATTGAAGACCCTTCCCTGAGGCTAAGTATGGCAATCATTGTGCTGAGACCAACACGCAAAATTTAAGAATATACGCATCCCGCACCAAGTTTCTGAGCAAAGCACCTAGCCAGACCACAACCCGCACTAACTGCCACATGCAGATAAGAACTTCAATATTCAGCATCTTGACGGCACCCCGCTGTGAATGACGAGACCCGCGCCAGTGCAGATGGGACCCACGCTAGCACTTGCACCCCGTGCCATGGTGATGATCTGTGCCATGACCAAGAACAAGCACCCCGCACCAATGAAACGACATAACCCGCGCTAGGCCTTGCACCTCGCACCAAGTACAAGCCATGGGCTATGTCACCCGTGATACCCCACATCGGGCAACGGCTAAACTAGGGTTTACCCTATTTTGGCCTATTTTGGGCCTATTCTTAGGCCCAATCTCCTACAACTATATATAGAACCTTAGTCTACCAGATTTTCATATACTTTTATACCATATTTCATTCTTAGAAGAGTAGATTGGAGATTCTCTCCTTAGGAAACTTTAACTTTTTCTTCTTTTATTTTTCTTTGATCCTAAGATGTGGAATTCAAATCTTTATTTGAATTCCATGTTAAGGGAGTAGTTTCCATAAATTGGGGATAATTGTAGTGACATGGTTTTATCTATATGCTTTTTTAGATTCTCTAGTTCATCCTAATTTTGTGTTCATAATATTATTGTGATTTTCTTTTGACTTTAAATGCATGAATATTACACCACATATATAGCACAAACTTTGGGATGTATTCATGCTAGGCACAAATATCGATGCCCCCGTGGAAAGAGAAAATTGGTGCTATTTTTTCCAAAACCGGTGCTATTTAAAAAAATTTGGCAATCTTTTGGCAGGAAGATAGAATTTTTAAAATTTTTAGTACCGGTTTTTAAAAATTGGTGCAATTTTTTCCAAAACCGGTGCTATTTTAAATTTTAACACCGGTTTTAAAAAATCGGTGTTAAAATAAAAAAATAACACTGGTTCTTTAAAAAATGGCGTTAAAATTTAAAACTGGTGTTAAATTTTTTTTAAAATGGTGCTATTACATTTTTGGCACTGGTCTTCAAAGCCGGTGCTAAAAAACTGGTGCCAGAGGGGGGTTTCTGTGGTAGTGTTTCTTCCGATAATGCCTATTTTTGAAAATTTTGATTCACAAATTCAAAAATGCAATTTGGTTCAAGAATTTTTTAAGTTCCCTAATTCCTTAGGATTTTTGGAAATACTTCAAAATCCCTTGAAATTAATTGAGTTGTATTATTATCCCCTAAATTGAGTATTTTAAAATTCCATTCTTCTCCTAATTGTACCTCTCACCCTAATCACCTAGGCTGAAATTCCATTTCCATAGTACATTTATCCACCTTATTTTCTCATTTAACACATTCTTTATTCTCAAGAAACACTCATTCTCACACACTCTTGTTGAACTCAAAAAAATTGAAGCTTTTCTTCCAAAAGTTGGCAATTTTTTGCTTCTTCTTTTGTGGGTCTTGCAAATCCTAGCTTCAAATTTTGGCTAACCCATTGAACTCTATGTTTATATGCTTTATTTGACATTGTGGTGGTGTTATTTGAAGCATGAATCTTGAATGAGTGTGTTTTGAGATGTGTTCATGAGTTTGAGTTTGTATGCATAATCTTGTGTTGAATGAGGATGTTGGGAGGATTGATGCACTATTATGTTTGAAAGATATTATCTTTGGTGTTGGGTGATTTGGAGAGAAAGTGAATCTTGGTTGCACGATCTTATTAATGGGTTGGAGATAACATACATGAGATTGTTGTTTGATGAGAAGTTTTTTTGTTTGAATAGTCCACATGCTTAGAATATCATGTTAAGAATGTTTGGGTCATTTGGGAGAATGTTTTCTCATTGAATTGTAGACTATGCTTTGTTTATGATCATATCACCACTCTTGTCCTCATTTTGTTAGGATGCCACCTAAGAAGAATGTCTCGGAGAAGGGCAAGTCCACTAGGGGCGAGAAGAGGAAGAAGTCGGTGAAGGGTGCAAACCCCGAGCCGACAACTTCCATTCTTGGGAACTCCACATTTGTGACCGAGGGGTTTATGGGATTATCCAATATTTTTGGGACTGCAACCTGGAGGTAGAGGAACTTGAGAGAGATAAAGAGGAGTATTTTGGAAACGGTGTTTGCTTGTAAGGACACCTTGGCGGCTCTAGGTTTACTCGAGCTGGTCATTTACATATTGAGCCAAGTAGGTCTAGAGGGGTTTCTCGGGAAACACGCCAAGACAAACATTAGGTGGACTCTATAGTTCCTAACTACTCTATGACCGGTCATAGATAATGATGGACACAAGGCGATCAAATTTAACCTGGACGACCAGGAGTATAAGATGAACCGCCAGGAGTTAGCGCGAGCCTTTGAGTGGAGGTATGGAAATAAGATCCAGAAGACACACCGACAAGGTTTACCTTTCTCTCTTGGGTGCTTTTGGGTGCGACTGACAGGCACATATCGGAAGAACCTTTGAAAGAGTATTTCCATAATTCATTCGGTGTTCTGTTATGTTCACCGTTTGTTGGCTATGGGATTTTTTTTCCACGGTGAACTAAAATAATGCCCGAGTTTTGATGTTTATTGCCTTTAGGCAATGACTCCCGAGGGTAACGTTTACCCAAACTTGGTGGGGTAGTTTGTGCGGGAACGCTTAGCAATGGGAGATAGGAAGAGTTGCAAAATCTCCATTGGAGGCATGGTTGGTCTTTTGGCAGAGTATCTAGGTCATCCAGTCACACAAAGGGGTCTAGCTAACTTAGGGGTATTGGGCACAAGGTAAAACATTGAGAAATTAGCGAAGGCATCTATAGTGGGACCAACAACATCGGAGGGTAGATATGTATAGCTCTATGGGAGAGAAAGCACATGTAGCTTTATGATTCTTCCACAATCGGAGCGCACCATCATTGACCATGATGCTATCTTGGATAACCTACTCATTTCGCCGGACCGGAAGTTTGAGAAGGATTTCTATAGAGTAATGTCCAACCTAGAAATAGATATTGAGGAGGCCGGGGGCAATAGGATGAATGCGTTCGCAAGTGGAATATCTTAGCTTGAGGATGGATAGCATTGAGGCCAAACTTCAAGCAACTGGATACATGGATAGGAGCTTCACGAGTCACGAGAATGAAGGCCCTTTGGGGCCGCGAGAGTGAGTATCAATATTCTCTCTACCTCACCTATGTTTTGACATGATTTTTGTGCATTGGATACTTTGCATGGGCCAGGTGTGGGGAAGGAGTAGTGAGCACTTTGGGAGTTTTCATTCTTGGATTTCCTCAGTGCATTTCATGATTTGCTTTGGTAGTTATTTTTCTTGTTTGTTGATCATTTTGGTTTTTGTTGAGGAATGATTTTGGATGGACATTTGGTGGCATGACATGCTATGCTAGGGATTTCTAGTTTGCATGGGGTAGAATGTTTTAGGAAATTGGTGGTGTATTTTTATAATTTGACTATCTTTTGTAGTATGAAGCCCACTTTTTGGGTATTTTTGTGCTACAACAAAAAAATTGAAAAAATACTAAAACCTGGACAAGTCAAAAACCCAAAAGGGAAACTTGGGTAACATGAGGAAAAGCCCGAATAGGTAAAAAAACCTAGGTAAAAATGAGAGGCTAGGCCCAGATAGGCTTATGAGCCTAGGCAACAATGAGAGGCTGTGTGGAAAAGGTGAGAAGTGAGTACCCTTTTTGTGTTAAAGCTAGAATGAAAACCCGAAAGGGCTCCTAGGAAAAAGGAGAAAATGGAGAGAAAACAAAAAAACTAGGTTGAATTCATTCTTCCGTAGTGGATTTTTTTTAAGACTGCTCTTTGATTGCTTTTGGGATCATTTCGGGAAAAGTAAGCTAGCTTGACACTTATCTTTTTGGCTTACCTTTTTCCACACTTCACTTTTTTATGGTTTGATTACTTATGTCTTTCGGGGTGTGTGATAGTTGTGAGATTCTTACTTTCTTGGATGAAATAGGTTAATCTTGGAATAAGCTAATGCTTCGGTTAACTTACTCTTGCAAGCTACATTTCGCTTGATTCTTTTTCTTGTCTTCTATTTTCTCGAGGACGAGTAAAGGGTTAAGTGTGGGGATTCTAATCTACTTCATTATGCGTACGTTAACCGGTGTATTTGACATACTGTTTAGTTAATTTTACTTGGTGGATTGCTACTATTAGTTGAGTTTACGTGACAATGGGTTTAGACGGCCATGTTTGGTTATCTTGTCTAAATCCCGCATTTTGTAGACTTAATTGGTACTAATAAGCATCTTGCATCCACGGGCTCCTTAATATTCCTTGTGATCATCTTAAGTAGGTTGCCCGTGGTTACATTTTGTTGACATTCTATGTGAAAGTTATTTGTAAGGGCGGTAGAAGATATTGAAGGTCGTTGGCAAGAATGGTAGTAGAGACGAAGGCCATTTACATTAGAATGGAAGTAGACGAAAGCCACGATCATCAATACATGGTAGAAGGAGATTGACGCCAAAGATAGGCGGCTACGGAGTTAATAGCGGCCAACTAAGAAATGGGGAATCGTGGATCGATGAGTTGTGCTTCAGTCCGAGAATGATCCAAGAAGAACAGCCTTCAAGGATGGTTCCATTCGATTCTTATACTCGGGTACTATAAAATCAGCTATTTAAACTCTCAAATCGGACTAACGGTTTTCCCGGAGAGAAGGAAACTAGTTCAGACGACCGAGGCACCAACAGGTCGGTGTGGGCCGTGCATGGTTTGGTACCAACGGTCCATGTCAAAGAAATCGGCCCATGCTGTAGAGAGCAGGGTGATCCCATGGCGCAACCCGTGCCAGATACAATGGGTTGCTAAGGATTAATTGAAGACCCTCCCCGCGGTTAAGTATGGGCACAAGATGTCCCATTTTAGGCATCTCACGCCGTTCCAAGTCATTTTGCTGAGACCAGCAAACGGGATGTGGATATTTACACTGCCCACACCAATTTTTTGAGCAAAGCACCAAGCCTGACTACGACCCGCCCCAACGGCCACATGTGCAGATTAGAACTTCATTATTCTACGCCCTGATGACACCCCGCAGTGAACGACACGATGCGCACCAGTGCAAAATGCGACATGCGCCAGCCCTCGCACCTCACGTCATGCCAAAGAACAAGTGCCCTGTGCCCATAAAGTGATGCAACCTGCGCCAGGCCTCATGCCCAGTGCCAAGTAGAAGCCATGGGTCGTGTCATCAATGACGCCCCGCACCGGGCAGTGACTGAGCTAAGGTTTACCCTATTTTGGCATATTTTTAGGCCCAATCTCCTACTACTATATATAGAACCTTAGTCTACTAGGTTTTCATATACTTTCATACCATATTTAATTCTTAGAAGAGTAGATAGGAGATTATCTCCTTACAAAACTTTTTCTTTTTCTTCTTTTATTTTGCTTTGATCCTAAGATGTGGAATTCAAATTTGTATTTCAATTCCATGTCAAGGGAGTAGTTTCGATAGCTTGGGGATAATTGTGGTAACTTGGTTTATCTATATGTTTTTTGAGATTCTCTAGTTCATCCTAATTTTGTGTTTATAATATTATTGTAATTTTCTTTTGAGTTTGAATGCATGAATATTACACCACATATAAAGCACACACTTTGGGATGTATTCATGCTAGGAACAAATATCGATGCCCCATTGGGAACACAAACCTAGATGTTTGTATGTGTAGAGGAGAATGCATTTGTGTGAGCGTGTGCATGGGAGATTCGATGTCACTCTGATCCACTTACCATTGCACCAGTCTTAGCTGAGTTTGTAAAGTTTTCCGAGAGGTTCCAAGTAGATATAGCATAATAGTAGCAAAACAGGGTTACAAGAAACCTCAATATCATAGATAAGATGCCTACGACCCCTGTGCCTTAATTGATAGGAAACGGGGGGGGGGGAGTAGTTGTATTTGTGGTGAAAGCCTATGATGTAATCGCACTAGGGAGAATCAGACCTACAACAACGGTCAAACCTTGTTGTACTTCCCTAATTACGATGGCGATGTCAATGGAGGGTTGCAAGAGCACTCGCCATGACAGGGGCGGGGAAGTGTATGTCATCGGCCACACCACATGTTATGAACACTCTATTAGGTTTGTTTAGATCTCTATGTGAAAGAATCAAGGATAAAAGAATTAGATTAACCAAGTTTCTCGATGATTTCTCCAAGTGCTAGCTTAATATTGTAGTTGTGTTTTTACTGTCATGTTTATTAGTTGTTAGTTTGAAACCCCCCCCCCCCCCGGATTTGCATGTTTGCTTTTTACTAGCTATTCTTTTCACTCGTATGGATTGATGACCCATACAAGGTTTTTTTTTGAGTTGATACATTAGACCTAGTATTTCTGAGCCAAGACTTACTGCTAACTACCCTATAGGTAGCGTAGCAGTAGTAACGGGGGCACTACTATAAATTTCCATATTCTGACCGCACCGCATCCAACCGGGTTTAGACTTCCAAGCTATGGGTTTTCACGACCCGGGGGAGACAGGTCAGCTGTCAATCCGTTTGTGTACTAGGAATAGCTAATATAGTAAAATAGGGGGGTTAATTTTTTCAATTATCAACTACGAACATAATAGATAAAACGAGATTAAACAATATAAACAGGCATTAGGTGATACTTGTGTAACATGATTGATAAATGACTTTTATCCTCGATTCATTAACATAAAGATATAAAAATCTATCGTATGCCTATGTCACACACTATGGAGATAGGCAGGTATTTCCCCCCATTTGTCACTAGGGTTGGCATTTTTAATTTATGACTTACTTATTGTAGTTTTTAATATGATGTTATCTTACTTTATTATTATGTTAAGAAAATATTTAGTTTTCTAAAATTATGCTTGTACAATAGAAATTTTAATTTTTTGTATGAACTAAAAAACTAATTAATTATATTTTCAATTTGGTGGTATTTTACCATACCATACGGATACTGACCGACTTTTTCGTATACCGATGTTTTGGTATACCAAGGATTGATACGGTATTGGTTTTTAAAAATAATATACTGACATTATTGGTATGGTAATGGTATTAGTAAAAAGTGAAAGTAACCGTACCGAATCCACCCATATTTGTCACACACGGTACTTACCACAATGCCCATATCTCACCGTCTTCATAATTAAGGAATGTGCTCTAGTCCAGTGATGCTGCAGACCATTCCCCATCACTTCACTCTCAATGCTAACGTGCCCCTGCTTAGAGGAATACAAAGTCCACCTAGAAGGGCAATGCCTCGCGTAGTTTGCGACCGTTAAATATGTAGTGAAGTGCATTACATCCCGGACACTCCACCGTTGATCTCTATCCCTAGGCCTATACAGAGGCAAAGGAAAAGACACATTGTGATAACTCTAGAGTCGTCACAACTCTAATCGCTACAAACAAACTAGCTAATATATTGGGGTAACCCAAGGTATTCTCCCCGTCAGGATTTTCCAAATCATTTGCCCAACATATTGATTTCTAATGCAACTAGCCAAGAATCAAGGTATAACACATATAAGGATTTTCTCTCAAAGGACATGAATGCACTCATCCCCCTGTGCTCTTTACCTACTCCATAATTCTAACACTCCAAAGATAGAAATGAAGCCTAGCACAATTTTACACTAACATACATTCATGAGTGCATCAGAATAATTCATGAGTGAATCACAAATTCTTAGAAAGTACACAAGTTCAAGCACAAATATTCATAAGAAAATAAGATAGGGAAATCAAAATCTCAAAAGGCCAAGTTCAAATCATAAATACAAAGCTACTAAACTACTCCCTAAACATGGAATTCAAGTATTTCATTGAATTTCACATTTTTGGGAAAATGCAAAATAAAAGGGAGAGAAAGAACCTAGAGAGGAGAGATTTCTCTTTATACTCTTCAAATCCACAAAATTATCTAAGAAAATGATCCAAAGCTTCTAAACCTAGTAGAGTAAGGCTATATTTATAGTAGTAGGGGATTGGGCCTACAAATAGGCCCAAAATAGGCCAAAACCCCAGCAGCAGCCGCCTGACACGGGGTGCCATGGATGGCATGACCCATGCCGCTGACGTAGCCTCGTGCCAGTGCGTGCCTTCAGATTTAGCATAGGCCGTGTGGCTCATGCTGGCGTGGGGTGCTGGTCTTGCACGGTCGTGCTGGCGTGGTCCATCGTATGCAACTCCGCTTTCTGATCCACGCCCTGTGTCATTTGTCGCAGGCCATCAACCGAATCCTCATTTTGCTCAGTTTTTTGGCACGGGTCACTTCATTCTTCACACATTGTGGGATGGTCTTGACATGTGTGACTTAGAATGACATGGGCCATGTGAAATGGAATGGTCCACACCCATACTTAGCCAATTTTAGAGTGAAAAAAAGATCTCGAGGACACGGCCAACCGAGGTTGGCACGGCCCCTGCTGGGATTTGGCACAGCTTGTGACAAAAGCCCTTGAATAGGCCGTGTGGTATAGTACGAGTCATGTGTTGCACGGTACGGGCCATGTGTGGCTTGCCCTCATGCCAGCCATGAACGGTTTATGCCACCCATTACTGGTTCGTCCGGCTAACTTCTTTGCTCCGCTACGGATGAACCGTTAGTCCAAGTTGAGAGTTCTTATAGTCAATTTTATAGCGCTTAAGATGAAAAATCCATTGGAACCACACTCAATGGCTGATTCTTCTCAGATCTTTCCCAAAACTTTGCGCAAATCTCGGACAACAATCCTCCATGTCTTCCTTGGCCGTTTTAAACTTCAAGTCCGCCTATCCTTAGCTTAATCCTTCTATTACCACGATGTAGAGTATGTAGCCTTCATCTGCTACCATTCTAATGTGAATGACCTTCGACATCTTCTACCGTGCTTATGAACGGCCTTTTATACAAATGTGATGAAAAGTACCCACGAGCCACCTACTAATGATGATAAAAAAGGAAGATCTAGGTGCCCGTGGTTACGAGGTGTCCATTAGTATCAATTAAGTCCACAAAACGTGGAATTTAGTCAAGAAGACCAAACATAGCCGTCTAAACTTATTGTCATGTAAACCTAACTAATACTAGCAATCCTACAAGTAAAACAAGGAAATTATTATGCCAAATCCATCGGTTAATACATTCCTAATGATGCACATCAATCCCCCAACACTTAAGCCTTTACTCGTCCTCGGGTAAATAAAAACAAGAAAAAACCTATGCAGAATCTCACATAGAGCCGGTGCATTTGGCTTATAGCCGGTGCATTTGGCTTATAGCCGGTGCATTTGGCTTATAGCCGGTGCATTTGGCTTATAGCCGGTGCATTTGGCTTATAGCCGGTGCATTTGGCTTATAGCCGGTGCATTTGGCTTATAGCCGGTGCATTTGGCTTATAGCCGGTGCATTTGGCTTATAGCCGATGCATTTGGCTTATTCCTAGATTACCATAGTTCCCCCAAAAATGCAAGAATCTCACAACTCTCACACTCCCTGAAGATCCTAAAGTAACCTAACATCCCAAAATAAAGTGAAGAAAAAGGTAAGAAAGAAAGATAAGTGTTAAGCTAGCTTACTTTCCCAAAAGGTCCCCCCAAAAGCAATCCAAGAGTCGTTGCCAAAAACGATCCACCAAGGATATCCAAGAGGTTCTCGACTTGGTTGTAATTAAGGATAACTCTAGATTCTCAACTTAGTTACAACCAAGGATGATGGCAATGTATCGTCAGCCTAGTTTCCATTTTCTCTCAATTTCTGTCATTTTTCCTAGGAGCCCTTTCGGGTTTTCATCCTAGCTTTCACACATGCTGAGCTCACATTCTCAACTTTTCCACACGTCCTCTCTTTTTTACCTAGGTTTGTAAACCTAGTCGGGCCTTGCCTCTCAATTTTACCTAGGCTTTTCGACCTATCTGGGCTTTTCCCAATGTTTCCTAAGTTTCCCTTTCGGGTATCGAATTTAGCCAGGTATATTTTTTTCATTTTTTTCAAAATTTTCATTTTTTGGGTGTGGCACAAAATGCCCCAAAGTTGTGCTTTATACTACATGATGATTAGGAAAAAAAATTACACCACCAAAGTTTCCAAAACAACTACCCCAAGACAAGCTATGATTGCTACCAAGCAAGTCACACGACCAAATAAGCATCCAAAAATATCCCAAAACAAAGCAATCACCAAAAATAGCAAAGATATAAAAAAAACTCCAAAGAAAACACCAAAAGCACCAAGGAATCTCAAGATGAAAACTCCCTAAGTGCCAAACTACTCCTTCCCACACTTAAACCATGCATTGTCCCCAATGCATAAAAAAAATGAAAACACATAAGTGGAGTTGGGAAAATAGTGGCACTTACTCTTGCAGCCCCAAAGGGCCCTCATTCTCTTTCCTTGTCTCGTCCTTCTCAACGTACCCCATAAATTGAATCGTAGCCTCCATGGACTCTAATCTAGCTCCAAAATTTTCCAATTGCAACTTCATACCACCTACCGCAAGATCGGTTTCATGCATAACTTGGGTAGAACTCGAAAGTCGTTCCCTATGAGTACGCAATTGGTCAGGGATGTTCGCGGATAGGTAAGTGTGGATAGGTGGTGCTCAAGATGAAGACTCGCTATCCACCTCATCAATCTCTATCTCCAGGATGGATGGAATCCTATGGAACTCCTTCTCTAATCGTGGGTTGGGCTCTAGGAACAAATCATCCAAACTCGTATTGTGGTCAATGGCGGTGTGCTCCAACTAAGGAAGAATCATGAAAGTGCAAGTGGTTGCGCTGCCATATGACCACATATATTTGTCGTCCAAGGTTGTAGTAACTATCATAGAATCTTTAGCTAGCTTCTCAATGGTGTACTTCATTCTCGAATTCCCAAAGCTAGCTAATGCATATTGAGTGACTGGATGACCCAAATATTGATCCAAAAGCCCTATCATGCCCCCCATCGAGATCTGTCCACCTTTTCTCTCTGTTATTTCTATGCATTCTTGTACAAAACCTCCTGACCCACCTCCAATTGGGGTTGTCAATGGAACCTAATTAAAAAAGAGCGAAAGATGAGTAAGGTCAAAGATAAAATTTATAGTTCTACACCCAACTCACTACAAAGCTACCTATAGGGAAGTTAGTGGCAAGCACGGGTATGTCCACAGAGATGCTAGGGCCTAATAGTCAATTAAACACAACCATAAATGGGTCGTCAATCCGTCGTGTTGCTAGGAATAACTAGTATACTAAAATTTGGGGTGTTGGTTTTTTAAACTAACAACCACTAATCATGAAAGATAGCAAGCAGGTAAACTATATAGCTAGACACTTGGGGAATATTTGCATAACATGGTTGATTAAATGTTTTAATCCTTGATTCAATCACATTCAAGACTTTAACAACCTAATCTAGTGCTCAAACACATGGATTGATCGATAGTCAACACTTCCCCATGCCTTTCACGTAGGGTACCCTTGCGAATCTTCCATTGGCACTGCCTCCATAGTTAGGGGAGTGCAACAATGGTCTGACCATTGTGCAGATCTATTTCTCCCATGTACGGTTACATCACGAGCATTACACCGTGGATGCTCTACCCCCAGGCCTATAAATGAGGCAAATGAATGTAGGCACCTTATCAATCACACTAGGACCTCTTACAACCCTAGCTTTATACTATTTTCTATGTCTACCCGTAACCCTTCTGACTAACTTTCCAGCTAAGACCGGTGTGCTGTCATCATAACAGTAAAACTCGGAAAAGACTTACGTGCACACAACCACATGGAGCCTGACCCTTGTACACATATCACATCCAGGTTTCTCTTCCATGGGGGGCATTAAAATTTGTGCCAACATCAATGTAGACTAGAGTGTGTGCTAATAGAGTGTACCAGTCATAAAATTATATCATTCAAGAATAAGCCATAATAATATGATAAGGATATAAATCAGGAAGATCTAAAAAATTTGACAAGAACATAACCAATACATGAATGCAAATTTATCCCCAAGCTATAAATCTACTCCCTAAAATCTAGATCCATGGAAAATATAAGGTTAGATACCATAGATCTAAGAAAATAAGGTGGAGAAAAGAAAAGAAAAAGAGAATGAGAAGAGAAGAACTCTAGAGAAAGAGAACTCTCATCTTCCTTATACCTAAAGAGAGAAATCAAATCTACATTATGCCTACTTAGGTTTTATTAGAATACTAAAAGCTCCTATATATGGAAGTAGGTAATTGAGCCTTAAAATAGGCCAAAATAGGTTAAAATGTGTCAAAACCCTAATAAGCCGCCACTGACACAGATTACCACATATGGTG
Source organism: Rubia yunnanensis (assembly GCA_037428765.1). Taxonomy (NCBI): domain Eukaryota; kingdom Viridiplantae; phylum Streptophyta; class Magnoliopsida; order Gentianales; family Rubiaceae; genus Rubia; species Rubia yunnanensis. The sequence goes on from CM075066.1 coordinate 24,222,334, forward strand.
CAGTCCGCGTCGCTGATTTGGCCTCGTGCTGGGGCAGTCTGCCAGATCTAGAATGAGGCGTGCATTTGGGCACAGCAGTTCTAGTCGCGATCTACATCCTCTGGCGCAACCTATCTTTAGGAAGGTCATTTCTTGCACTTTTGATCTATGGTTTGTATCGTTTGGCACGGGCCGTCATCAAAATCCTTGTTTTGCTCAGTCTTTTGGCATGAGCCGCTTCATTCTTCATATTGCGCTTAGTAATATCGATATTTTTCACTTGGACCGATGCATATTGTATAAAATGGGATGGTCCACGCCCATACTTAGCCACTTTGGAGTGAAAAAAGCCTCTTCAGCATGTGGGCTATAGTGATTGGCACAGCCTGTGTCGGGATTTGGCACTGCTCATGCTAGAAGCCCTTGGCGTGGGCCCTATGGCGTGGCATGGGCCATTGGTGCATGGGCCATTGGTGCATGATCTAGTGCCGGGCATGAGCGGTCTATGCCTGCCCGTTGATGCTTCGCCCGACTGAACTTCTTTGCTTCACTACGGATGAACTATTTTTCCATTTTGAGAGTTCTTGTAGCCGATTTTATGGTGCTCGATAAGACAAATCCAATGAAACAAACTTCAAAGGCTAATTCTTCTTGGATAGTTCCCATGACTTTGGCTCAACACTCGGACGATGATCATTCGTTTCTCCCTTGACCGTTTTGAACTTCAATACCGCCTATCTTTGGCTCCATATTTCTACTACCATGATGTAATGTCGGTGGCTTTCATCTAATACCGTTCTAATGTGAATGGACTTTAACATCTTCTACCATCCTTGCGAACGACCTTCAAGGACAAGGCATGATCATCTTCATTATAGCATTCAGATTCAATCCAAGCTAACACTATGCACCTACAAACATACAACCAAAACACCTTAATCCAAAAAAACAACTTTAAATTCAATGAAAGTAAAAAATTATCTTCTCTGAAGGAAATTAACAGCAAATCTTCATGTAATCCTCCATCCATGAGACATGTAGATAGACCTATCACACGAAAAATTGCAATTACTCCAAACTGCCCAAAAAGACTTCAAAAAGAAAACCACAACATAAATAAGGAAACCACAACATAGATCTGCTCTGGTCTCTAAACTAAAAAAATTAGGAAGCCTTACAACCACAAACACAACAAAAGTTAAAGAACCCTCGCATGTCTAGACTCCATCGTGACTCCATTTCCTTCAATCTCTCGACCTTAAAAAAGCTATGGAAAACAAGGCTAAAATATCCCTGAAAAACAATGGGAACTCAGAAACTCCAAACACATCCTTACTACTAAAAAATGCCAGCCTCTCAGAATTCTCGAGCATCTCATCAGAGATCTCAAAGTACGCAAAAATTCCATCGAGGAAGAAGGGGTAGCTCCATCGTTGAGGAAGGGAATGGCGGAGGGTTTCAGCAAGAGATAAGGTTTTATCTTTATATGATGTGATTTTAAAGGCTGAGTTTCAGTGTCAAAAATGTTGATTAAAAAGTGGAAGAAACTCTAGACGGAGAAAGCGCATGAATAACACGATAACATATTATGATGAACATAGTTGTTAACAGTTTCACTCGTCAATTAGATTTCCCAATTTCATTTTTACTATTTGTAAACTAGGAAAATAAACTTAGTATGCTGGAAGAAGAAAGGGAAAACACACACACACACACACACACACTTATCATGCTTCAAAACTAACCTTCGTTTTTCGATCAAATTCACATGTGTAATAAATAAAATGCAGATCTTTTGTATTTATGTACGTATATACACATAGTCGCGACGAATCCTAACGTATACGAAATTGTGAATCAGATTTTTGGATTATATCGAAGGGTACTTAGATGATTATACATAAAAAATCAGGCATGAAAAACATAGACGATCAAATAGTAAGAGGATTAAAAGGCAGGAGGGTGTAAGCAGAATCTGAAAGAGACTGCAGAGTACAGGGAAACAGCGAGTCATCCATTGGAATGAGAAGTAGGTATGGCGACTTGAGAAGCAAAAGCTTCGAGAAAAATCACCGGCCAAATGCAATTGCCGAACTGCTAATGAATACCGTAAGATACCGACGGTCCTGCAAACTGATCGATGCCCTCACCGCCACCAGCGCCGGTGCCATCTCCCCTTTCTTCGACATCTTTAGATAATGCATAAGAAGGTGAACTTGACATATAACCAGATAATGCATGGTCGATGGCTGATCAGTGGAGAAAACCAGAGGAGGTAGATGGACGGTGGGGTGTGGGAAATTTGAAAATAGGATTTGATTGGGGGTGAAATTGGGGCAAGAGATAAGTAATAAGTAAGTTTATGCTATGTATATGAAAATAAGACATGGGGTTTGGGCTAAAATTTATGGGTTTGAGCCCATTAAAGTTTTCATTAGCTTAAATCAAATAAAATTTGACCGTTAATTAGTTAAAGTCAACTTAGTTATTAGTATTTATATATTGAAAGTCAAGTAAGGGTTGACCGTGGATTAGTCAAAATAAACTTACTTATTATTGTTTGTATAGAAACCAAAGTAATGGTTGACCATTGATTACTTAAAGTCAGCCTTGTTATTAGTATTTGTAAGTAGAAAGCCAAGTAAGGGTTGGTCGTTGATTAGTTAAAGTCAACTTAATTATTAGTTTTTGTATATAGAAAGCAAAGTAAGGGTTGACCGTCAATTAGTGAAAATCAACTTTTTTATCAGTATTTTTATGTAGAAAGACAAGTAAGGGTTGACCATTGATTAGTCAAAGTAAACCTAGTAATTAGTGTTTACATACTGAAAGTCAAGTAAGGGTTGACCGTTGATTATTCAAAGTCAACCAAGCTATTAGTGTTTGTATATTAAAAGTCAAGTAAGGGTTGACTGTGGATTAGTTAAAGTCAAATTAGTTATTAGTGTTGGTATACAGAAAGCAAAGTAAGGGTTGACCGTCGATTAGTTAAACTCAACTTTGTTATTAGTATTATTATGTAGAAAGCTAAGTAAGGGTTAACCATGGATTAGTTAAAGTCAACTTAGTTATTAGTGTTTGTATATAGAAAACTAAGTAAGAGTTGACCATTGATTAGTTAAAGTCAACTTTGTTATTTGTATTTTTAGGTAGAAAGCCAAGTAAGGGTTGATCATGGATTATTTAAAGTCAACTTTATTATTAGTGTTTGTATATAGAAAGTCAAGTAAGGGTTAACCGTTAATTAATCAAAGACAAACATTTTTATTTTTATTTATATATACTAATTTATGACCATTAATTAGTTAAAGTTAACTTGGTTATTAGTGTTTATATATTGAAAGTCAAGTAAGGTTTGACCGTTGATTAGTCAAATTCAACCTGGTAATTAAAGTTTATATATTCAAGTCAAGTAAGGTTTAACCGTTGATTAGTCAAAGTCAACCTAGTTATTAGTGTTTGTATATAGAAATTAAAGTAAGGGTTGATCGTGGATTAGTCAAAGTAAACTTATTTATTATTGTTTGTATATAGAAAGCAAAGTAACGGTTGACCGTCGATTATTTAAAGTCAGCCTTGTTATTAGTATTTGTAAGTAGAAAGTCAAGTAAGGGTTGGCCGTTGATTAGTTAAATTCAACTTAGTTATTAGTGTTTGTATATAGAAAGCAAAGTAAGGGTTGGTCGTTGATTAGTTAATGTCAACTTAGTTATTAGTGTTTGTATATATAAAGTAAATTAAGGGTTGACCATCGATTAGTTGAAGTCAACTTTGTTATTGGTATTTTTAGTAGAAAGCCAAATAAGGGTTGATCGTGGATTAGTTAAAGTCATCTTTGTTATTAGTTTTTCTGTATTGAAAGTCAAGTAACGTTTGACCATTGATTAGTCAAAGTCAACCTACTAATTAGTGTTTATATATTGAAAGTTAAGTAAGGGTTGACCGTTGATTATTTAAAGTTTGACCGTTAGTTAAAGTCAACATAGTTATTACTATTTATATGTTGAAAGTCAAGTAAGGTTTGACCGCTGATTAGTCAAATTCAACCTAGTAATTAGTGTTTATATATTGAAGTCAAGTAAGGTTTAACCGTTGATTAGTGAAAGTCAACCTAGTTTTTAGTGCTTGTATATAGAAATTAAAGTAAGGGTTGATCATGGATTAGTCAAAGTAAACTTAGTTATTATTGTTTGTATATAGAAAGCAAAGTAACGGTTGATCATCGATTACTTAAAGTCAGCCTTGTTATTAATATTTGTAAGTAGAAAGTCAAGTAAGTGCTGGCCATTGATTAGATAAAGTCAACCTATATTAGTGTTTGTATATAGAAAGTAAAGTAAGGGTTGGCCGTTGATTAGTTAAACTCAACTTAGTTATTAGTGTTTGTATATAGAAAGAAAATTAAGGATTGGCCTTCTATTAGTTAAAGTTAACTTCGTTATTGGTATTTTTATGTAGAAAGCCAAATAAGAGTTGACCATGGATTAATGAAAGTCAACTTAGTTATATGTGTCTATATATAGAGAGCTAAGTAAGGGTTGACCATCAATTAGTTAAAGTATACTTTGTTATTCGTATTTTAACGTAGAAAGCCAAGTAAGGGTTGATCGTATATTAGTTAAAGTCAACTTTGTTATTAGTGTATGCATATAGAAAGTCAGGTAAGGGTTGACCGCTGATTAGTCAAAGCCAAACATTTTTATTTTTATTTATATATACTTATTTAAAGAAAGTTTGACCGTTAATTAGTTAAAGTCAACTTAGTTATTTGTGTTCATATATTGAAAGTCAAGTAAGGCTTGACCATTGATTAGTCAAATACAACCTAGTAATTAATGTTTATATATTGAAAGCCATGTAAGGTTTGACCATTGATTAGTCAAAGTCAACCTAGTTATTAGTGTTTGTATATAGAAAGTCAAGTAAGGGTTAATTGTGGATTAGTTAAAGTCAACTCGGTTATTAGTTTTTGTATGTAGAAAACAAAGTAAGGTTTGACCATTGATTAGTTAAATTCAACTTTGTTATTAATATTTGTATGTAGAAAGCCAAGTAAAAGTTGGCCATGGATTAGTTAAAGTCAACTTTGTTATTTGTATTTGTATGTAGAAAGTCAAGTAATGTTTAACTGTTAATTAGTCAAAGTCAACAAAGTAATTAGAGTTTATATATTGAAATTCAAGTAAGGGTTGATCATGGATTAGTTAAAGTCAACATAATTATTATTTTTTGTATATAAAAAGCAAAGTTAAGGTTGACCGGCAATTAGTTAAAGTCAACTTTATTATTCGTATTTTAATGTAGAAAGCCAAGTAAGGGTTGACCATGGATTAGTTAAAGTCAACTTAGTTATAAGTGTTTTTATATAGAAAGTTAAGTAAGGGTTGACCACCGATTAGTCAAAGTCAACTTTGTTATTAGTATTTTTGTGTAAAAATCCAAGGGTTGATCGTGGATTAGTTAAAGTCAACTTTGTTATTAGTATTTGTGTATAGAAAGTCAAGTAAGGCTTGACCGTATAGTCAAAGCCAAACATTTTTGTTTGTATTTATATATACTAATTTAACTAATGTTTGACTGTTAATTATTTAAAGTCAACTTAGTTATTAATGTTTATATATTGAAAGTCAAGTATTGTTTGACCGTTGATTAGTCAAATTCAACCTACTAATTAGTGTTTATATATTAAAGTCAAGTAAGGTTTAACTGTTGATTAGTCAAAATCAACCTAGTTTTTAGTGTTAATATATAGAAATTAAACTAAGGGTAGATCATGTATTAGTAAAAGTAAACTTAGGGATTATTGTTTGTATATAGAAAGAAAAATAACAGTTGACCATCGATTACTTAATGCCAGCCTTGTTATTAGTATTTGTAAGTAGAATGTCAAGTAAGGGTTGGTCATTGATTAGTTAAAGTCTACTTAGTTATTAGTGTTTGTATAGAAAGAAAATTAAGGGTTGATCGTCGATTAGTTTAAGTCAATTTTGTTATTAGTATTTTTATGTATAAAGCCATGTAAGGGTTGACCATGGATTAATTAAAGTCAACTTTGTTATTCGTATTTTAATGTAGAAAGCCAAGTAAGGGTTGATCGTAAATTAGTTAAAGTCAACTTTGTTATTAGTGTTTATATATAGAAAATCAAGTAAGGGTTGACCATTGATTAGTCAAAGCCAAACATTTTTATTTGTATTTATATATACTAATTTAAATAAAATGTGACTGTAAATAAGTTAAAGTAACTTGATTATTAGTGTTTATATATTGAAAGTCAAGTAAGGTTTGACCGTTGATTAGTCAAATACAACCTAGTAATTAGTGTTTATATATTGAAAGTCAAGTAGGGTTTGACCATTGAGTAGTCAAAGTTAAACAATAAAAATAAACACAGATGCATCTTGGTTTCCTGATAAGGCTTCAGTTGGTCTGATTGCTAGGGATAGTTTAGGGGATCCGATATTCATTTTTTCTGATACTATTACTGCTGCATCACCTCTAGAAGCTGAAATTAAGGCTATGCTACTAGCTTGTAACAAGTTTCATGCTCTTGATCATAATTACATCTTTGAAACTGACTGTATGCAAGCTGTCCAAATGATCAATGATCCATATGCTGCAAATTGGAAGCTCTTTGATCTGACTTATAGAGCTAAACACTTACTAGGATCTTCCTCTCTACATCATGTGTTTAGAGAAAGCAATGCAGTGGAAAATGCCATTGCCAAAGCTCACTTTAGCTCGGTTCAGAGCGTGAGCCTGCAAAATATAACTCAGCATATCAAGGGACTGATTTCATTGGATAAGCTCCAAACACCGCATATTAGAATGCATCCACTGCCTAAGGATTGATACTGCTAATACATTTTCTTGTTGCAGATTGGAAAGGGACTCAGGACTTAAAACAAGCATTCATGAGGAGATTCTGGAACCTCAAAGATTAGCACTCTCCTGGTCTACCTTTTGGCTGGAGAACACTTGGATATTACACTATTGGAGATCAGTACTGCGAATGGATTACTCTTACTAGTACCCAATGGAGTTGCTGTTCCTTCAGCTCATCTATGCCCTATGGGACTCCATCACAGGCTGCCGACTAGTGCAACTCCAATTTCCATTTTTACTTTTTGGCTGCAGAATTCATTATGCTTAGCAATGACTATCTGTCTTTGAAGTTGCCTGGCCAAAGGAAAAATTAACACGAGGGGTGGAGATTCTTTCCTCTGGATCGCAACTTCTTTATAGATCACGTCACTTGTGTATAGTTGTTCATACACCCCTGTAGAGATAGCAAGGACTTTTGGAGGCAACCAGGTTGGCTCAATGGGTTTCAGGGAAACTTACACTCTGTTTGTACTAACGTTCTTAATCTGGTTACAAGGTATGGGGAACCTGAATATATATCCCCCACCCACGGGTGTTTTCATTAAAAAAAAAGTTAACCTAGTTATTAGTGTTTGTATATAGAAAGTCAAGTAAGGGTTAATCTTGGATTAGTTATAGTCAACTTGGTTATATGGTTTTGTATATAGAAAACAAAGTAAGGGGTGGCCGTGGATTAGTTAAAGTCAACTTTGTTATTAATATTTGTATGTAGAAAGTCAAGTTAGGGTTGACTGTTTATTGGTTAAAATCAAGTTAGTTATTAGTGTTTGCATATAGAAAGTCAAGTAAGGGTCAGCTGTGGATAAGTTAAAGTCAACTTAGTGTTTGTATATTGAAATTAAAGTAAGGGTTGACCGTCGATTAGTTAAAGTCAACTCTGTTATTAGTGTTTTTATGTAGAAAGCCAAGTAAGGGTTAACCTTGGATTAGTTAAAGTCAATTTTTTATTAGTGTTTGTATATTGAAAGTCAAATAAGGGTTGACCGTAAATTAGTCAAGTTCAACATTTTTATTTGTATTTATATATATTAATTCAAATAAAGTTTGACCATTAATTAGTTAAAGGTAACTTAGTTATTAGTGTTTATATGTTGAAAGTTAAGTAATGGTTGACCGTTGATTATTTAAATTCAACCAAGTTATTAGTGTTTGTATATTGAAAGTTAGTAAGGGTTGATAGTGGATTAGTTAAAGTCAACTTAGTTATTAGTTTTTATATAAAGAAAGCAAATTAAGGGTTGACCGTCGATCAGTTAATGTAAACTTTGTTAATTGTATTTTTATGTAGAAAACCAAGTAAGGATTGATTGTAAATTAGTTAAAGTCAACTTCGTTATTAGTGTATGCATATAGAAAGTCAAGTAAGGGTTGACCGTTGATTAGTCAAAGCCAAACATTTTTATTTTTATTTATATATACTAATTTAAATAAAGTGTGATTGTTAATTAGTTAAAGTCAACTTGGTTATTAGTGTTTATATATTGAAAGTCAAGTAAGGTTTGACCGTTGATTAGTCAAATACAACCTAGTAATTAGTGTTTATGTATTGAAAGTCAAGTAGGGTTTGATCATTGAGTAGTCAAAGTTAACCTAGTTATTAGTGTTTGTATATAGAAAGTTAAGTAAGGGTTAATCTTGGATTAGTTATAGTCAACTTAGTTATTAGTTTTTGTATACAGAAAACAAATTAAGTGTTAACCGTCGATTCCTTAAAGTCAACTTTGCCATTAATATTTGTACGTAAAATGCCAAGTAAGGGTTGGCCGTGGATTAGTTAAAGTCAGCTTTGTTATTAGTATTTGTATATAGAAAGTCAAGTTAAGGTTGATTGTTTATTGGTTAAAGTCAACTTAGTTATTAGTGATTGCATATAGAAGGTCAAGTAAGGTCAACCGTGGATTAGTTAAAGCCAACTTAGTTCTTAGTGTTTGTATATTGAAAGCAAAGTAAGGGTTGACCGTCGATTAGTTAAAGTCAACTCTGTTATTAGTGTTTTTATGAAGAAAGCCAAGTAAGGGTTAACCGTGGATTAGTTAAAATTAATTTTGTTATTAGTGTTTGTATATTGAAAGTCAAAAAAGCGTTGACCATAAATTAGTCAAGTTCAACATTTTTATTTGTATTTATATATATTAATTCAAATAAAGTTTGACCATTAATTAGTTAAAGGTAACTTAGTTATTAGTGTTTATATGTTGAAAGTTAAGTAATGGTTGACCGTTGATTATTTAAATTCAACCAAGTTATTAGTGTTTGTATATTGAAAGTTAGTAAGGGTTGATAGTGGATTAGTTAAAGTCAACTTAGTTATTAGTTTTTATATAAAGAAAGCAAATTAAGGGTTGACCGTCGATCAGTTAATGTAAACTTTGTTAATTGTATTTTTATGTAGAAAACCAAGTAAGGATTGATTGTAAATTAGTTAAAGTCAACTTCGTTATTAGTGTATGCATATAGAAAGTCAAGTAAGGGTTGACCGTTGATTAGTCAAAGCCAAACATTTTTATTTTTATTTATATATACTAATTTAAATAAAGTGTGATTGTTAATTAGTTAAAGTCAACTTGGTTATTAGTGTTTATATATTGAAAGTCAAGTAAGGTTTGACCGTTGATTAGTCAAATACAACCTAGTAATTAGTGTTTATGTATTGAAAGTCAAGTAGGGTTTGATCATTGAGTAGTCAAAGTTAACCTAGTTATTAGTGTTTGTATATAGAAAGTTAAGTAAGGGTTAATCTTGGATTAGTTATAGTCAACTTAGTTATTAGTTTTTGTATACAGAAAACAAATTAAGTGTTAACCGTCGATTCCTTAAAGTCAACTTTGCCATTAATATTTGTACGTAAAATGCCAAGTAAGGGTTGGCCGTGGATTAGTTAAAGTCAGCTTTGTTATTAGTATTTGTATATAGAAAGTCAAGTTAAGGTTGATTGTTTATTGGTTAAAGTCAACTTAGTTATTAGTGATTGCATATAGAAGGTCAAGTAAGGTCAACCGTGGATTAGTTAAAGCCAACTTAGTTCTTAGTGTTTGTATATTGAAAGCAAAGTAAGGGTTGACCGTCGATTAGTTAAAGTCAACTCTGTTATTAGTGTTTTTATGAAGAAAGCCAAGTAAGGGTTAACCGTGGATTAGTTAAAATCAATTTTGTTATTAGTGTTTGTATATTGAAAGTCAAAAAAGCGTTGACCATAAATTAGTCAAGTTCAACATTTTTATTTGTATTTATATATATATTAATTCAAATAAAGTTTCGCCATTAATTAGTTAAAGGTAACTTAGTTATTAGTGTTTATATGTTGAAAGTTAAGTAATGGTTGACCGTTGATTATTTAAATTCAACCAAGTTATTAGTGTTTGTATATTGAAAGTTAGTAAGGGTTGACAGTGGATTAGTTAAAGTCAACTTAGTTATTAGTTTTTGTATAAAGAAAGCAAATTAAGGGTTGACCGTCGATTGGTTAATGTCAACTTTGTTATTGGTATTTTTATGTAGAAAACCAAGTAAGGATTGATCGTAAATTAGTTAAAGTCAACTTCGTTATTAGTGTATGCATATAGAAAGTCAAGTAAGGGTTGACCGTTGATTAGTCAAAGCCAAACATTTTTATTTTTATTTATATGTACTAATTTAAATAAAGTGTGACTGTTAATTAGTTAAAGTCAACTTGGTTATTAGTGTTTATATATTGAAAGTCAGGTAAGGTTTGACCGTTGATTAGTCAAATACAACCTAGCAATTAATGTTTATATATTGAATGTCAAGTAGGGTTTTACAATTGAGTAGTCAAAGTTAACCTAGTTATTAGTGTTTGTATATAGAAAGTCAAGTCAGGGTTAATCATGGATTAGTTATAGTCAACTTAGTTATTAGTTTTTGTATATAGAAAACAAATTAAGTGTTAACCGTCGATTACTTAAAGTCAACTTTGTTATTAATATTTGTACGTAAAATGCCAAGTAAGGGTTGGCCGTGGATTAGTTAAAGTCAACTATGTTATTAGTGTTTTTATGTAGAAAGTCAAGTAAGGGTTAACCGTGGATTAGTTAAAGTCAATTTTGTTATTAGTGTTTGTATATTGAAAGTCAAATAAGGGTTGACCATAAATTAGTCAAGTTCAACATTTTTATTTGTATTTATATATATTAATTGAAATAAAGTTTGACCATTAATTAGTTAAAGGTAACTTAGTTATTAGTGTTTATATATTGAAAGTTAAGTAATGGTTGACCGTTGATTATTTAAATTCAACCAAGTTATTAGTGTTTGTATATTGAAAGTAAAGTAAGGGTTGACAGTGGATTAGTTAAAGTCAACTTAGTTATTAGTTTTTGTATAAAGAAAGCAAATTAAGGGTTGACCGTCGATTAGTTAATGTCAACTTTGTTATTAGTATTTTTATGTAGAAAACCAAGTAAGGATTGATCGTAAATTAGTTAAAGTCAACTTCGTTATTAGTGTATGCATATAGAAAGTCAAGTAAGGGTTGACCGTTGATTAGTCAAAGCCAAACATTTTTATTTTTATTTATATATACTAATTTAAATAAAGTGTGACTGTTAATTAGTTAAAGTAAACTTGGTAATTAGTGTTTATATATTGAAAGTCAAGTAAGGTTTGACCGTTGATTAGTCAAATACAACCTAGTAATTAGTGTTTATGTATTGAAAGTCAAGTAGGGTTTGATCATTGAGTAGTTAAAGTTAGCCTAGTTATTAGTGTTTGTATATAGAAAGTTAAGTAAGGGTTAATCTTGGATTAGTTATAGTCAACTTAGTTATTAGTTTTTGTATACAGAAAACAAATTAAGTGTTAATCGTCGATTCTTTAAAGTCAACTTTGTCATTAATATTTGTACGTAAAATGCCAAGTAAGGGTTGGCCGTGGATTAGTTAAAGTCAGCTTTGTTATTAGTATTTGTATATAGAAAGTCAAGTTATGGTTGATTGTTTATTGGTTAAAGTCAACTTTGTTATTAGTGATTGCATATAGAAGGTCAAGTAAGGTCAACCGTGTATTAGTTAAAGTCAACTTAGTTCTTAGTGTTTGTATATTGAAAGCAAAGTAAGGGTTGACCATCGATTAGTTAAAGTCAACTCTGTTATTAGTGTTTTTATGAAGAAAGCCAAGTAAGGGTTAACCGTGGATTAGTTAAAATCAATTTTGTTATTAGTGTTTGTATATTGAAAGTCAAATAAGCGTTGACCATAAATTAGTCAAGTTCAACATTTTTATTTGTATTTATATATATTAATTCAAATAAAGTTTCGCCATTAATTAGTTAAAGGTAACTTAGTTATTAGTGTTTATATGTTGAAAGTTAAGTAATGGTTGACCGTTGATTATTTAAATTCAACCAAGTTATTAGTATTTGTATATTGAAAGTTAGTAAGGGTTGACAGTGGATTAGTTAAAGTCAACTTAGTTATTAGTTTTTGTATAAAGAAAGCAAATTAAGGGTTGACCGTCGATTGGTTAATGTCAACTTTGTTATTGGTATTTTTATGTAGAAAACCAAGTAAGGATTGATCGTAAATTAGTTAAAGTCAACTTCGTTATTAGTGTATGCATATAGAAAGTCAAGTAAGGGTTGACCGTTGATTAGTCAAAGCCAAACATTTTTATTTTTATTTATATGTACTAATTTAAATAAAGTGTGACTGTTAATTAGTTAAAGTCAACTTGGTTATTAATGTTTATATATTGAAAGTCAAGTAAGGTTTGACCGTTGATTAGTCAAATACAACCTAGCAATTAATGTTTATATATTGAATGTCAAGTAGGGTTTTACCATTGAGTAGTCAAAGTTAACCTAGTTATTAGTGTTTGTATATAGAAAGTCAAGTAAGGGTTAATCATGGATTAGTTATAGTCAACTTAGTTATTAGTTTTTGTACATAGAAAACAAATTAAATGTTAACCGTAGATTACTTAAAGTCAACTTTGTTATTAATATTTGTACGTAAAATGCCAAGTAAGGGTTGGCCGTGGATTAGTTAAAGTCAACTGTGTTATTAGTATTTATATATAGAAAGTCAAGTTAGGGTTGATTGTTTATTGGTTAAAGTCAACTTAGTTATGAGTGTTTGCATATAGAAAGTCAAGTAAGGGTCAACCGTGTATTAGTTAAAGTCAACTTAGTTCTTAGTGTTTGTATATTGAAAGGAAAGTAAGGGTTGACCATCGATTAGTTAAAGTCAACTCTGTTATTAGTGCTTTTATGTAGAAAGCCAAGTAAGGGTTAACCGTGGATTAGTTAAAGTCAATTTTGTTATTAGTGTTTGTATATTGAAAATCAAATAAGGGTTGACCATAAATTAGTCAAGTTCAACATTTTTATTTGTATTTATATATATATATATATTAATTCAAATAAAGTATGACCATTAATTAGTTAAAGGTAACTTAGTTATTAGTGTTTATATGTTGAAAGTTAAGTAATGGTTGACCGTTGATTATTTAAATTCAACCAAGTTATTAGTGTTTGTATATTGAAAGTAAAGTAAGGGTTGACAGTGGATTAGTTAAAGTCAACTTAGTTATTAGTTTTTGTATAAAGAAAGCAAATTAAGGGTTGACCGTCGATTAGTTAATGTCAACTTTGTTATTAGTATTTTTATGTAGAAAACCAAGTAAGGATTGATCGTAAATTAGTTAAAGTCAACTTCGTTATTAGTGTATGCATATAGAAAGTCAAGTAAGGGTTGACCGTTGATTAGTCAAAGCCAAACATTTTTATTTTTATTTATATGTACTAATTTAAATAAAGTGTGACTGTCAATTAGTTAAAGTCAACTTGGTTATTAGTGTTTATATATTGAAAGTCAAGTAAGGTTTGACCGTTGATTAGTCAAATACAACCTAGCAATTAGTGTTTATATATTGAATGTCAAGTAGGGTTTTACCATTGAGTAGTCAAAGTTAACCTAGTTATTAGTGTTTGTATATAGAAAGTCAAGTAAGGGTTAATCTTGGATTAGTTATAGTCAACTTAGTTATTAGTTTTTGTATATAGATAACAAATTAAGGGCTGACCGTCGATTACTTAAAGTCAACTTTGTTATTAATATATGTGCGTAAAATGCCAAGTAAGGGCTAACCGTGGATTAGTTAAAATCAACTTTGTTATTAGTATTTATATGTAGAAAGTTAAGTTAGGGTTGTCTGTTTATTGGTTAAAGTCAATTTACTTATTAGTGTTTGGATATAGAAAGTCAAGTAAGGGTCAACCGTGGATTAGTTAAAGTCAACTTAGTTCTTAGTGTTTGTATATTGAAAGTCACGTAAGGGTTGACCATTGATTAGTCAAGTTCAACATTTTTATTTGTATTTATATATATATATATTAATTGTAATAAAGTTTGACCATTAATTAGTTAAAGGTAACTTAGTTATTAGTGTTTATATATTGAAAGTTAAGTAATAAATGACCGTTGATAATTTAAATTCAACCAAGTTATTAGTGATTGTATATTGAAAGTAAAGTAAGGGTTGACATTGGATTAGTTAAGGTCAACTTAGTTATTAGTTTTTGTATAAAGGAAGCAAATTAATGGTTGACCGTCTATTATTTAATGTAAACTTTGTTATTGGTATTTTTATGTAGAAAACCAAGTAAGGAATGATCGTAAATTAGTTAAAGTCAATTTCGTTATTAGTGTATGCATATAGAAAGTCAAGTAAGGGTTGACAGTTGATTAGTCAAAGCTAAAAAATTTTATTTTTATTTATATATACTAATTTAAATAAAGTGTGACTATTAATTAGTTAAAGTCAACTTGGTTATTAGTGTTTATATATTGAAAGTCAAGTAAGGTTTGACCGTTGATTAGTTAAATACAACCTAGTAATTAGTATTTATATATTGTAAGTAAAGTAGGGTTTGACCATTGAGTAGTCAAAGTTAACCTAGTTATTAGTGTTTGTATATAGAAAGTCAAGCAAGGGTTAATCTTGGATTAGTTATAGTCAACTTATTTATTAGTTTTTGTATATAGAAAACAAATTAAGGGCTGACCGTCGATTACTTAAAGTCAACTTTGTTAATAATATTTGTACGTAAAATGCCAAGTTAGGGCTGACCGTGGATTAGTTAAATTCAACTTTGTTATTAGTATTTGTATGTAGAAAGTCAAGTTAGGGTTGACTGTTTATTGGTTAAAGTTAACTTAGTTATTAGTGTTTGCATATAAAAAGTCAAGTAAGGGTGAACCGTGGATTAGTTAAAGTCAACTTAGTTCTTAGTGTTTGTATATTGAAATCAAAGTAAGGGTTGACAGTCGATTAGTTAAAGTCAACTCTGTTATTAGTGTTCTTATGTAGAAAGTCAAGTAAGGGTTAACCGTGGATTAGTTAAAGTCAATTTTGTTATTAGTGTTTGTATATTGAAAGTCAAATAAGGGTTGACCATAAATTAGTCAAGTTCAAAATTTTTATTTGTATTTATATATATATTAATTCAAATAAAGTTTGACCATTAATTAGTTAAAGGTAACTTAGTTATTAGTGTTTATATGTTGAAAGTTAAGTAATGGTTGACCGTTGATTATTTAAATTCAACCAAGTTATTAGTGTTTGTATATTGAAAGTAAAGTAAGGGTTGACAGTGGATTAGTTAAAGTCAACTTAGTTATTAGTTTTTGTATAAAGAAAGCAAATTAAGGGTTGACCGTCGATTAGTTAATGTCAACTTTGTTAATTGTATTTTTATGTAGAAAACCAAGTAAGGATTGATCGTAAATTAGTTAAAGTCAACTTCGTTATTAGTGTATGCATATAGAAAGTCAAGTAAGGGTTGACCGTTGTTTAGTCAAAGCCAAACATTTTTATTTTTATTTATATATACTAATTTAAATAAAGTGTGACTGTTAATTAGTTAAAGTAAACTTGGTAATTAGTGTTTATATATTGAAAGTCAAGTAAGGTTTGACCGTTGATTAGTTAAATACAACCTAGTAATTAGTATTTATATATTGAAAGTCAAGTAGGGTTTGACCATTGAGTAGTCAAAGTTAACCTAGTTATTAGTCTTTGTATATAGAAAGTCAAGTAAGGGTTATTCTTGGATTAGTTATAGTCAACTTAGTTATTAGTTTTTGTACATAGAAAACAAATTAAGTGTTAACCGTCGATTACTTAAAGTCAACTTTGTTATTAATATTTGTACGTAAAACGCCAAGTAAGGGTTGGCCGTGGATTAGTTAAAGTCAATTTTTTTATTAGTATTTGTATGTAGAAAGTCAAGTTAGGGTTGATTGTTTATTGGTTAAAGTCAACTTAGTTATTAGTGTTTGCATATAGAAAGTCAAATAAGGGTCAACCGTTGATTACTTAAAGTCAACTTTGTTCTTAGTGTTTGTATATTGAAAGAAAAGTAAGGGTTGACCGTCGATTAGTTAAAGTCAACTCTGTTATTAGTGTTTTTATGTATAAAGTCAAGGGTTAACCGTGGATTAGTTAAAGTCAATTTTGTTATTAGTGTTTGTATATTAAAAAGTCAAATAAGGGTTGACCATAAATTATTCAAGTTCAACATTTTTATATGTATTTATATATATTAATTCAAATAAAGTTTCACCATTAATTAGTTAAAGGTAACTTAGTTGTTAGTGTTTATATGTTGAAAGTTAAGTAATGGTTGACCGTTGATTATTTAAATTCAACCAAGTTATTAGTGTTTGTATATTGAAAGTAAAGTAAGGGTTGACAGTGGATTAGTAAAAGTCAACTTAGTTATTAGTTTTTGTATAAAGAAAGAAAATTAATGGTTGACCGTCGATTAGTTAATGTCAACTTTGTTTCAGGTATTTTTATGTAGAAAACCAAGTAAGGATTGATCGTAAATTAGTTAAAGTCAACTTCGTTATTAGTGTATGCATATAGAAAGTCAAGTAAGGGTTGACCGTTGATTAGTCAAAGCCAAACATTTTTATTTTTATTTATATATACTAATTTGAATAAAGTGTGACTGTTAATTAGTTAAAGTCAACTTGGTTATTAGTGTTTATATATTCAAAGTCAAGTAAGGTTTGACTGTTGTTTAGTCAAATACAACCTAACAATTAGTGTTTATATATTGGAAGTCAAGTAGGGTTTTACCATTGAGTAGTCAAAGTTAACCTAGTTATTAGTGTTTGTATATAGAAAGTCAAGTAAGGGTTAATCTTGGATTAGTTATAGTCAACTTAGTTATTAGTTTTTGAATAAAGAAAGCAAATTAAGGGTTGACCATCGATTAGTTAATGTAAACTTTGTTATTGGTATTTTTATGTAGAAAACCAAGCAAGGGTATTTTTATGTAGAAAACCAAGCAAGTGTTTATATATTGGAAGTCAAGTAGGGTTTTACCATTGAGTAGTCAAAGTTAACCTAGTTATTAGTTTTTGTATATAGAAAGTCAAGTAAGGGTTAATCTTGGATTAGTTATAGTCAACTTAGTTATTAGTTTTTGTATATAGAATACAAATTAAGTGTTGACCGTCGATTACTTAAATTCAACTTTGGTATTAATATTTGTACGTAAAATGCTAATTAAGGGTTGGCCGTGGATTAGTTAAAGTCAACTTTGTTACTAGTATTTGTATATAGAAAGTCGAGTTAGGGTTGACTGTTTATTAGTTAAAGTTAACTTAGTTATTAGTGTTTGCATATAAAAAGTCAAGTAAGGGTCAACCGTGGATTAGTTAAAGTCAACATAGTTCTTAGTGTTTGCATATTGAAAGCAAAGTAAGGGTTGACCGTCGATTAGTTAAAGTCAACTCTGTTATTAGTGTTTTTATGTAGAAAGTCAAGTAAGGGTTAACCGTGGATTAGTTAAAGTCAATTTTGTTATTAGTGTTTGTATATTGAAAGTCAAATAAGCGTTGACCATAAATTAGTCAAGTTCAACATTTTTATTTGTATTTATATATATTAATTGAAATAAAGTTTGGCCATTAATGAGTTAAAGGTAACTTAGTTATTAGTGTTTATATATTGAAAGTTAAGTAATGGTTGACCGTTGATTATTTAAATTCAACCAAGTTATTAGTGTTTGTATATTGAAAGTAAAGTAAGGGTTGACAGTGGATTAGTTAAAGTCAACTTAGTTATTAGTTTTTGTATAAAGAAAGCAAATTAAGGGTTGACCGTCGATTAGTTAATGTCAACTTTGTTATTGGTATTTTTATGTAGAAAACCAAGTAAGGATTGATCGTAAATTAGTTAAAGTCAACTTCGTTATTAGTGTATGCATGTAGAAAGTCAAGTAAGGGTTGACCGTTGATTAGTCAAAGCCAAACATTTTTATTTTTATTTATATATACTAATTTAAATAAAGTGTGATTGTTAATTAGTTAAAGTCAACTTGGTTATTAGTGTTTATATATTGAAAGTCAAATAAGGTTTGACCGTTGATTAGTCAAATACACCCTAGCAATTAGTGTTTATGTATTGAAAGTCAAGTAGGGTTTTACCATTGAGTAGTCAAAGTTAACCTAGTTATTAGTGTTTGTATATAGAAAGGCAAGTAAGGGTTAATCTTGGATTAGTTATAGTCAACTTAGTTATTAGTTTTTGTATATAGAAAACAAATTAAGTGTTGATCGTCGATTACTTAAAGTCAACTTTGTTATTAATATTTGTACGTAAAATGCCAAGTCAGGGTTGGCCGTGGATTAGTTAAAGTCAACTTTGTTATTAGTATTTGTATGTAGAAAGTCAAGTTAGGGTTGATTGTTTATTGGTTAAAGTCAACTTAGTTATTAGTGTTTGCATATAGAAAGTCAAGTAAGGGTTGGCCGTGGATTAGTTAAAGTCAACTTAGTTCTTAGTGTTTGTATATTGAAAGTCAAGTAAGGGTTGACTATTGATTAGTCAAGTTCAACATTTTTATTTGTATTTATATATATATTAATTGTAATAAAGTTTGACCATTAATTAGTTAAAGGTAACTTAGTTATTAGTGTTTATATATTGAAAGTTAAGTAATGGTTGACCGTTGATTATTTAAATTCAACCAAGTTATTAGTGTTTGTATATTGAAAGTCAAGTAAGAGTTTACAGTGGATTAGTTAAAGTCAACTTAGTTATTAGTTTTTGTATAAAGAAAGCAAATTAAGAGTTGACCGTTGATTAGTTAATGTAAACTTTGTTATTGGTATTTTTATGTAGAAAACCAAGCAAGGGTTGATCGTAAATTAGTAAAAGTCAACTTTGTTATTAGTGTATGCATATAGAAAGTCAAGTAAGGGTTGACCGTTGATTTGTCAAAGCCAAACATTTTTATTTTCGTTTATATATACTAATTTAAATAAAGTGTGACTGTTAATTAGTTAAAGTCAACTTGGTTATTAGTGTTTATATATTGAAAGTCAAGTAAGGTTTACCGTTGATTAGTCAAATACAACCTAGTAATTAGTGTTTATATATTGAAAGTCAAGTAGGATTTTACAATTGAGTAGTCAAAGTTAACCTAGCTATTAGTTTTTGTATATAGAAAGGCAAGTAAGGGTTAATCTTGGATTAGTTATAGTCAACTTAGTTATTAGTTTTTGTATATAGAAAACAAATTAAGTGTTGACCGTCGATTACTTAAAGTCAACTTTGTTATTAATATTTGTACGTAAAATGCCAAGTCAGGGTTGGCCGTGGATTAGTTAAAGTCAACTTTGTTATTAGTATTTGTATGTATAAAGTCAAGTTAGGGTTGATTGTTTATTGGTTAAAGTCAACTTAGTTATTAGTGTTTGCATATAGAAAGTCAAGTAAGGGTGAACCGTGGATTTGTTAAAGTCAACTTAGTTCTTAGTGTTTGTATATTGAAAGTAAAGTAAGGGTTGACCGTCGATTAGTTAAAGTGAACTCTGTTATTAGTGTTCTTATGTAGAAAGTAAAGTAAGGGTTAACCGTGGATTAGTTAAAGTCAATTTTTTTATTAGTGTTTGTATATTGAAAGTCAAATAAGGGTTGACCATAAATTAGTCAAGTTCAACATTTTTATTTGTATTTATATATATTAATTCAAATAAAGTTTGACCATTAATTAGTTAAAGGTAACTTAGTTATTAGTTTTTATATATTGAAAGTTAAGTAATGGTTGACCGTTGATTATTTATATTCAACTAAGTTATTAGTGTTTGTATATTGAAAGTAAAGTAAGGGTTGACAGTGAATTAGTTAAAGTCAACTTAGTTATTAGTTTTTGTATAAAGAAAACAAATTAAGGGTTGACCGTCGATTAGTTAATGTCAATTTGGTATTGGTATTTTTATGTAGAAAACCAAGTAAGGATTGATCGTAAATTAGTTAAAGTCAACTTCGTTATTAGTGTATGCATATAGAAAGTCAAGTAAGGGTTGACCGTTGATTAGTCAAAGCCAAACATTTTTATTTTTGTTTATATATACTAATTTAAATAAAGTGTGACTGTTAATTAGTTAAAGTCAACTTGGTTATTAATTTTTGTATAAAAGTAAACAAGCTTTCGTGCGAATCACTGTAACTACGTGCGAATTCCGGTGCGAATTAACCAAAACGAGTAGTTTCTCTGTCGTTTTCACCTTCTTCCTCTCCTTCTCTCAGTCACCTTAACTGATAACGGTCATATTATATTTCTCACCTTGTTCCGTTCGCTGCCGCCATGGTGGCTCTCCCGCCGGCCGATCGAAGCCAAGGGGGGACCAAATCATTCCTTCAAGCGCTTGCTAATCGACCTCCTCCATTACAAGCTTCCCTTCCATCAAACCCGGAAATCATCCCCAAAACCCAGTACAAAGGAGAAATCTCATGCCTCGTCAGTCGCAAGGATGCAGACACTCTCTCCTCCCATTATCAGAATGCTCTGATCGGTAAATTTGCTAGAGGAAAGCCTTCTATGGTCCAACTAAATGAATCTTTTAATTCTGTAGGATTCAAAGGCAAATTTCAATTAGGATCCATCGACTTCCGGCACGTCCTAGTTCGATTCCAGGAAAAAGAAGACTACCAGAGGTTCTGGCTCAAGGGTCATTGGGTATTCAATAATGCGCAAATGAAGGTATTGAAATGGAATTCTGATTTCTCTCCGGAGGCAGGATCATCCATAGTCCCGGTATGGGTAACAATTCCTCATGTCCCAATTTACTTTTATAATTCAGCTATGCTTGAAATCATGGGTAACCAAATTGGGAACTTTATTAAAGTTGATGCTGCTACTGAGGCTCTATCTAGGCCTTCCTGTGTAAAAATGTGTGTTGAAATTGATCTAAAAAAGAAACTACCATCTTGCATTAGAGTGGGAATCGAGGAGGATGGTAATGAATTCAATGTTGTTAAGCTCCCCCTAGACTTTGAGGATATTCCCCCCTACTGTTTACATTGTAAATGTATAGGGCATGAGGACAATCATTGTATTTATCTGCATCCGGAACTAAGGAGATCCTCGGCTAGGAAAAATGATTCTGTAATTAATTTAAATGACTCCCATTTGAAGGGTTTGATGGGACAGACAAAAGGGAACTCAAATAGTAATAAGACTGGTAATTTAGGAGAAGAGAGTTCAGGGATCTCAATAACAGAAAAACAAAAGGGTTATCAGTCTCAGAAATTTATCTATGTTCCTAAGAAACAGCAGAGTCTAGATGCAGTGCAGGAAACTAATGATCTAACTAGCTCTGACCCCCTGGTTGATCCTATGATACCTGGGGTGCCCCCTCAAAAATTCACTCCCAGTAATGTTGACCTGCCAACCATTGTAGCTAGTAGCGCAGAGGTTGTTGTGACAGAGAAAGATATTTCTCTATCCCCTCAACCTGAAAAATTAATTCCCACCCCCTCCCCTCGAGCCTTTCCCATGGAACCTAGATCATTTGGGACACAAGATAGGCATCCTCAATCTGCCCCACCTAATTTTAGGTCAGTTTTTGCCAAAGATGATCTACCAAGTAAACGAGGTAAATCCTTTTCCCCTTTCAGCTCCATCATTGCAGCAAAAAATTTTATTTTCTCTCAGCAGAAAAATAGGTCCAACAGATTTCTACCCTTAGCTGGTGAGGAATCATCTGGAGATGAGGGCACCCAAATTGAACTCTCTGCAACCGAAGAAGAAGCCACCTGTTTGAATACTGCTCCTGAAACTGGAACTGATCAATCTCAGGGACACAGTGTCCCTCCTTCTGATCCAAGTAAGTTGAAAAAAGGTAAGTCTGTTATGAAAAGTAAACCACATAATGACACCTTTTTCACACAGAAGAACACCATTATGACTAGATCAAAAAGCTCCTCTAATGTTTCATTATGAATAGTGCAACTATTAGAATTAAAATGCTGGTTTGGAATATTAGAGGAATGGATACATCTATGCTTAGACTCTCTAATCTCATCAATAGACATAAATTTGAACTCATTTGTTTAATTGAGCCTAAACATGATAACTCACAATGTGATCAATATAGACAAATGTTGAGGTTTGATAATTGTTTCTCTGCAACTAATGGTCAGATATGGATTTTTTGGTCTTCAAGCATAACTCTGACAGTTAGGAATGATAATCTTCAGTTTCTTGGAATTCACCTAACTAGTTCTACTCTCATTAAGCCAATGGATGTCTTTTTTGTATATGGTCTGAGAACCAGATTAGGAAGAAAGGATCTCTGGTCTGATCTTAGTTCACTTAATCATTCTGAATCCTTGTTTATTGGAGATTTCAACTGCATTTCATCTATATCTGAATACAGAGGTCCATCTATTCCAAAACTTGGTAGTATTAGAGATTTTAATGATTTTATTAATGGACTGGGTTTGGAAGAAATCAATACTGTTGGAAACTTGTTTACTTGGACTAATAATCGTTTAAGATCTCCTACAGTTAAAAGACTAGATAGAGGATTATGCACTTCATCATGGACTCTTTCTTTTCCTTCCTCTACAATTCAGATCTTGAATAGAGTTAGCTCTGATCACAACCCCTTGCTGCTAACTGTAGGAAGTGACATACCATCCAATCCGAGACCCTTCAGGTTCTTAAATACATGGTACAAGAGGAAAGAATTTAATGAAGTAATTAAGAAGGATTGGGATACTCCTATGCATAAATCTGGAATGCTAGCCTTTTATTTAAAACTAGTTAGACTTAAGAAAGCCTTAAAAAGCTGGAACAAAGAACATTTTGGTAACATTCATGATAATGTTCTTCAGGCTGAATTAGCCTTGCAGGCTCAGGAAGCTTTAACTGATCAGAATGATTCTGTTAATAATCTGGTTAATCTTAGGAAGGCTAGGGCTAGTTTAGTCAAGGCCATGTCTGAACAAAAGAATTTTTGGAAACACAAGGCTAAGATAAAATGGCTACAAGATGGAGACAATAATACATCTTTCTTTCATAAATCTGTACAAGATAAGAATAATAGATTGAGGATCACAAAAATCAAGGGTAGAAATGGTCAATGGTTGGAAAACACACAGGATGTGGAGATGGAGGCAATCAGGTATTATCAAGATTTACTGAGTGAAGACTGCCTCACTGAGTGTTCTCCATTCACATCTCATTTTCTCAACCATATACCCAAGATGGTTACTCAGGAAGATAATGAGAACCTATTAAAACCAGTCACTATGGAGGAGCTTAAGAAGATAGTGTATAGCCTTAACAAATCAAGCTCTCCAGGTCCGGATGGTTTTACGGCCAAATTCTACATGAAATCTTGGGATATAATATCACATGATCTTCTTCTAGCTGTTCAGGATTTCCAATCTTCATCAAACCTGCCTAGGGGTATAAGTAGTACCTGGATTACCATTATCCCAAAGAAGAAAACCCCATCCTCATTTGATGACTATAGGCCTATAAGTCTCTCCAATGTGATTAATAAGATTTTCTCTAAAGTGCTTATGGAAAGACTTAAATCTATTATGCCTAAGATTATCTCTCCTAACCAAACAGCTTTTTTACATGGTAGGGATATTTCTGATAATGTCATTCATCTACAGGAAATGGTTAGACTCATTAACAGAAAGAGAAGGGATCCGAATTGTATAATTAAACTTGATCTCAAAAAGGCTTTTGACAGGGTTAGATGGTCATTTCTATATAAAATTTTGGCAAAATTTGGTTTCCATGCAAAATTCATTTTCACTGTTATGAAAAACTTGTCACAGGCTTGGTTCTCTATTCTAATTAATGGTAAGCCTGTGGGATTTTTTCAGTCTTCTAGAGGCATTAAACAGGGTGATCCTCTATCTCCATTGTTGTTTAATATTTTTTCTGAGTCTTTTTCAAGGAGCCTGACCTACATTTTTGACAAGGGTAAGCTAGACTACTTTGATCTTCCAGGTAATCCTCCAAGAATCTCTCACTTATCTTATGCTGATGATACTGTCATTTTCTTTAAAGCTACAAAATTAACCTTGGTTAGATTAAAGGCTTTTTTGTCTATCTTTGAGGAGGTCACTGGTCAGTCTATCAATTATAACAAGAGTGACATCTTCATAAGTAAACATGCTACAGAACATAAAGTGAACCACATTAAAAGGATACTTGGAATGAAATTGGGTTCCTTCCCTTTCACCTACTTAGGAGTTCCAATCTTTACTGGTGTGGCAAAAAAAATTTACTTTCAACCACTCTTTGAACTTATTGATAATAAGATTGGTAATTGGAAAAATAGATGGATCTCCATGGGTGGGAAAATTACATTGATTGAGTCTTGCATATATGCCATCCCACAACACATCTGGCAAGTTATTAAACCAAAAAAATTGATCATCACCATCATTGAGAAAAAAATGAGCAAATTCTTTTGGGGGGATGATTTAAAACCTAAGAGATCATGGAAAAAGTGGTCTGATTTGTGTCTCCCAACTGATCAGAATGGCCTAGGCTTCAGGTCTATCAGTACAATAATTAAAACATGCTCAGTTAAATTGTGGTGGAAGTATCAAATAGGTGATGCCCTCTGGACTCACTTAATGGCTGCCCTCCCTCAATCCTATAGGTCTTCTCCTAACTGGAAGAGAATTTGTTCAGTTAATGATTGGGCAGAGGCTAATTCTAGAGTCATCATAGGGAGAGGTGAGTGTAATTTTTGGACTTCAAACTGGCTGGATATAGGTGCACTGATTGATGTGTGTGACCACAATAGGGTGGATATTGATGTTGAATGTTCAGTCTCTGAATTCATATCTAACAAAGTTTTTCTTATTACAAAAATTGAGCCATTTCTGCCATCTCACATTATCAATCTTTTGCAGGAGTCAAAACTTTTCCCCCACAGAGCTGATAGATTAATTTGGAAACCAGGTATCTCTGGAAACTTCTCCTTCAAAGATACATATAAGTTGCTAAGTAACCACTCAGGTTTGATTTCCTCTGCTAAACTTCTTTGGAACCCCAGATTTGAGAAAAAAATCTCTGTTTTCATGTGGAAAGTTGTGAATTCTCTGCTGCCTTTTGATAACATAATCAGGAAACTTAGATTCAGTCTGGCTTCTAAATGTTGTATGTGCAACAACCATGAGGACTCTTTAGAGCATTTTTTCAACTCATGTTATTTCTCTCTATCTGTTTGGAAAATCATTCATCAGTTTATGGGTATTCAAGATAGAGCCTTCCCTTCGGTTTGGGAAAGAATTTCATACTACTTTACTTTGCCAGCTCTAACCTCCTTACATGCTATAATGATCCGTACTGCTGCCATCTTCACTTTTTGGAATATTTGGAAGATGAGAAACAGATACTTATTTGAATCTACCAAGCCTTCCTCCACCCTTGTGCTCCAGCACATTAGAGATCAGATTTTTTTCTCCTTCAGTGCAAATCCGGTTCACATATCATCTCCTTTAGATGTGAGTATTGCTGATCATTCCTTTCTACCACTTCTTAAACTTTCACCAAAGCCAAAAATCTGGAAAATTGCTTGGACTAGGCCTACATCAGGTGTTAAGATTAATGTTGATGCCTCTTGGTCATGCAATACTTTGAAGTGTGGGATTGGAGCGATCATTAGAGACATTACAGGGGCTTTCGTGGGAGCTTACACTCTATTTACTGTAGCTTTTTCACCTTTAGAAGCTGAATTGAAGGCTATTAAGTTTGCCATCCAGATTTCACATGATTTAACTGGCCCCCTACATATGGAATCTGATTGTCTTTCTGCGGTTCTCTTTTCTACTGAACCACTCCGATGTCACTGGAAATGCTTTTCACTAGCTGATGAGATCCATCAATCACTTAATGACATCAATCTGGTACATATATATAGGCAGGCTAACCTGGTGGCCCATACACTTGCTAAACTTTGTTTGCAATTAGAATGTGATTCATCTTTTATTCATTTATCTGAACTTCCGAACACGGTAAGGGGGCTAATCAGACTAGATCAAATTGGCATCCCTGCTCTACGAATCTTTTAGTTCGGATGCTACTCATTCTCACTCTTGAATGCAGGTTTGAAGTCTATGCTGCATAACTGCCTCCTATTCGCTTCAACAGACTACACACGGCCTTCAAGATTCTCAAGTAACAAGCTTTTGGATGAGCTTGCTATGGACATTCCTGATCATCCACTTTGGAGTAGGGCAATAAGAAAGCTCAACTCAGTTTTCTTCTTTCCCTTACAATCTGCTAGTTCCTTTTGTTTTGCAAAATTAAGCGGATATGCTCATGGTTATTCTCTCTGACTGACCTGTGTCTCGATGTCGATTCACTAAGAAGTTCGAGAGTTCATCCTATAGCATCCTAATTACTCTAGTTCATTCTTTTGGAAGCAATTTATGGTTGCTTCAAGAGCAATTCGCTCAGACTGTACAGTAACTTAGCCTTTGGCTTCTTTATTTTTGTTTTATTACGGCTCGGGAAGGCCAATATAATTTCCCCCATCTATGATGGTTTATTTAAAAAAAAAACTTGGTTATTAGTGTTTATATATTGAAAGTCAAGTAAGGTTTGACCGTTGATTAGTCTAATACACGCTAGCAATTAGTGTTTATATATTGTAAATCAAGTAGGGATTTACCATTGAGTAGTCAAAGTTAACCAAGTTATTAGTGTTTGTATATTGAAAGTCAAGTAAGGGTTAATCTTGGATTAGTTATAGTCAACTTAGTTATTAGTCTCTGTATATAGAAAACAAATTAAGGGCTGACCGTCGATTACTTAAAGTCTACTTTGTTATTAATACTTGTACGTAAAATGCCAAGTAAGGGGCTGACCGTTGATTAGTTAAAGTCAACTTTGTTATTAGTATTTGTATGTAGAAAGTTAAGTTAGAGTTGTCTGTTTATTGGTTAAAGTCAACTTACTTATTAGTATTTGCATATAGAAAGTCAAGTAAGGGTCAACCGTGGATTAGTTAAAGTCAACTTAGTTCTTAGTGTTTGTATATTGAAAGTCAAGTAAGGGTTGACCATTGATTAGTCAAGTTTAACATTTTTATTTGTATTTATATATATATTAATTGTAATAAAGTTTGACCATTAATTAGTTAAAGGTAACTTAGTTATTAGTGTTTATATATTGAAAGTTAAGCAATGGTTGACCGTTGATTATTTAAATTCAACCAAGTTATTAGTGTTTGTATATTGAAAGTAAAGTAAGAGTTTACAGTGGATTAGTTAAAGTCAACTTAGTTATTAGTTTTTGTATAAAGAAAGCAAATTAAGGGTTGACCGTCGATTAGTTAATGTAAACTTTGTTATTGGTATTTTTATGTAGAAAACCAAGCAAGGGTTAATCGTAAATTAGTAAAAGTCAACTTTGTTATTAGTGTATGCATATAGAAAGTCAAGTAAGGGTTGACCGTTGATTTGTCAAAGCCAAACATTTTTATTTTCATTTATATATACTAATTTAAATAAAGTGTGACTGTTAATTAGTTAAAGTCAACTTGGTTATTAGTGTTTATATATTGAAAGTCAAGTAAGATTTGACCGTTGATTAGTCAAACACACGCTAGCAATTAGTGTTTATATATTAAAAATCAAGTAGGGTTTTACCATTGAGTAGTTAAAGTTAACCTAGTTATTAGTGTTTGTATATAGAAAGGCAAGTAAGGGTTAATCTTGGATTAGTTATAGTCAACTTAGTTATTAGTTTTTGTATATAGAAAACAAATTAAGTGTTGACCGTCGATTACTTAAAGTCAACTTTGTTATTAATATTTGTACGTAAAATGCCAAGTAAGGGTTGGCCGTGGATTAGTTAAAGTCAACTTTGTTATTAGTATTTGTATGTAGAAAGTCAAGTTAGGGTTGATTGTTTATTGGTTAAAGTCAACTTAGTTATTAGTGTTTGCATATAGAAAGTCAAGTAAGGGTGAACCGTTGATTAGTTAAAGTCAACTTTGTTTTTAGTGTTTGTATATTGAAAGCAAAGTAAGGGTTGACAGTGGATTAGTTAAAGTCAACTTAGTTATTAGTTTTTGTGTAAAGAAAGCAAATTAGGGGATGACCGTCGATTAGTTAATGTTAACTTTGTTATTGGTATTTTTATGTAGAAAACCAAGTAAGGATTGATCGTAAATTAGTTAAAGTCAACTTCGTTATCAGTGTATGCATATAGAAAGTAAAGTAAGGGTTGACCGTTGATTAGTCAAAGCCAAACATTTTTATTTTTATTTATATATACGAATTTAAATAAAGTGTGACTGTTAATTAGTTAAAGTCAACTTGGTTATTAGTCTTTATATATTGAAAGTCAAGTAAGGTTTGACCGTTGATTAGTCAAATACACCCTAGCAATTAGTGTTTATATATTGAAAGTCAAGTAGAGTTTTACCATTGAGTAGTCAAAGTTAACCTAGTTATTAGTGTTTGTATATAGAAAGTCAAGTAAGGGTTAATCTTTGATTAGTTATAGTCAACTTAATCATTAGTTTTTGTATATAGAAAACAAATTAAGTGTTGACCGTCGATTACTTAAAGTCAACTTTGTTATTAATATTTGTACGTAAAATGCCAAGTAAGGGTTGGCCGTGGATTAGTTAAACTCAACTTTGTTATTAGTATTTGTATGTAGAAAGTCAAGTTAGGGTTTATTGTTTATTGGTTAAAGTCAACTTAGTTATTAGTGTTTGCATATAGAAAGTCAAGTAAGGGTCAACCGTGGATTAGTTAAAGTCAACTTTGTTCTTAGTGTTTGTACATTGAAAGCAAAGTAAGGGTTGACCATCGATTAGTTAAAGTCAACTCTGTTATTAGTGTTTTTATGTAGAAAGCCAAGTAAGGTTAACCGTGGATTAGTTAAAGTCAATTTTGTTATTAGTTTTTGTATATTGAAAGTCGAATAAGGGTTGACCATAAATTAGTCAAGTTCAACATTTTTATTTGTATTTATATATATTAATTGAAATAAAGTTTGACCATTAATTAGTTAAAGGTAACTTAGTTATTAGTGTTTATATATTGAAAGTTAAGTAATGGTTGACCGTTGATTATTTAAATTCAACCAAGTTATTAGTGTTTGTATATTGAAAGTAAAGTAAGGGTTGACAGTGGATTAGTTAAAGTCAACTTAGTTATTAGTTTTTGTATAAAGAAAGCAAATTAAGGGTTGACCGTCGATTAGTTAATGTCAACTTTGTTATTGGTATTTTTATTTAGAAAACCAAGTAAGGAATGATCGTAAATTAGTTAAAGTCAACTTCGTTATTAGTGTATGCATATAGAAAGCCAAGTAAGGGTTGACCGTTGATTAGTCAAAGCCAAACATTTTTATTTTTATTTATATATGCTAATTTAAATAAAGTATGACTGTTAATTAGTTATAGTCAACTTGGTTATTAGTGTTTATATATTGAAAGTCAAGTAAGGTTTGACGGTTGATTAGTCAAATAAACACTAGAAATTAGTGTTTATATATTGAAAGTCAAGTAAGGTTTTACCATTGAGTAGTCAAAGTTAACCTAGTTATTAGTGTTTTTATATAGAAAATCAAGTAAGGGTTAATCTTGGATTAGTTATAGCCAACGTAGTTATTAGTTTTTGTATATAGAAAAAAAATTAAGGGCTGACCATCGATTACTTAAAGTCAACTTTGTTATTAATATTTGTACGTAAAATGCCAAGTTAGGGCTGACCGTGGATTAGTTAAAGTCAATGTAGAAATTCAAGTTAGGATTGGCTGTGTATTGGTTAAAGTCAACTTAGTTATTAGTGTTTGCATATAAAAAGTCAAGTAAGGGTCAACCGTGGATTTGTTAAAGTCAACTTAGTTCTTAGTGTTTGTATATTGAAAGCAAAGTAAGGGTTGACCGTCGATTAGTTAAAGTCAACTATGTTATTAGTGTTTTTATGTAGAAAGTCAAGTAAGGGTTAACCGTGGATTAGTTAAAGTCAATTTTGTTATTAGTGTTTGTATATTGAAAGTCAAATAAGGGTTGACCATAAATTAGTCAAGTTCAACATTTTTATTTGTATTTATATATATTAATTGAAATAAAGTTTGACCATTAATTAGTTAAAGGTAACTTAGTTATTAGTGTTTATATATTGAAAATTAAGTAATGGTTGACCGTTGATTATTTAAATTGAACCAAGTTATTAGTGTTTGTATATTGAAAGTAAAGTAAGGGTTGACAGTGGATTAGTTAAAGTCAACTTAGTTATTAGTTTTTGTATAAAGAAAGCAAATTAAGGGTTGACTGTCGATTAGTTAATGTCAACTTTGTTATTGGTATTTTTATGTAGAAAACCAAGTAAGGATTGATCGTAAATTAGTTAAAGTCAACTTCGTTATTAGTGTATGCATATAGAAAGTCAAGTAAGGGTTGACCGTTGATTAGTCAAAGCCAAACATTTTTATTTTTATTTATATATACTAATTTAAATAAAGTGTGACTGTTAATTAGTTAAAGTCAACTTGGTCATTAGTGTTTATATATTGAAAGTCAAGTAAGGTTTGACCGCTGATTAGTCAAATACACGCTAGCAATTAGTGTTTATATATTGAAAGTCAAGTAGGGTTTTACCATTGAGTAGTCAAAGTTAACCTAGTTATTAGTGTTTTTATATAGAAAATCAAGTAAGGGTTAATCTTGGATTAGTTATAGCCAACGTAGTTATTAGTTTTTGTATATAGAAAAAAAATTAAGGGCTGACCGTCGATTACTTAATGTCAACTTTGTTATTAATATTTGTACGTAAAATGCCAAGTTAGGGCTGACCGTGGATTAGTTAAAGTCAACTTTGTTACTAGTATTTGTATGTAGAAATTCAAGTTAGGATTGGCTGTGTATTGGTTAAAGTCAACTTAGTTATTAGTGTTTGCATATAAAAAGTCAAGTAAGGGTCAACCGTGGATTAGTTAAAGTCAACTTAGTTCTTAGTGTTTGTATATTGAAAGCAAAGTAAGGGTTGACCGTCGATTAGTTAAAGTCAACTATGTTATTAGTGTTTTTATGTAGAAAGTCAAGTAAGGGCTAATCGTGGATTAGTTAAAGTCAATTTTGTTATTAGTGTTTGTATATTGAAAGTCAAATAAGGGTTGACCATAAATTAGTCAAGTTCAACATTTTTATTTGTATTTATATATATTAATTGAAATAAAGTTTGACCATTAATTAGTTAAAGGTAACTTAGTTATTAGTGTTTATGTATTGAAAGTTAAGTAATGGTTGACCGTTGATTATTTAAATTCAACCAAGTTATTAGTGTTTGTATATTGAAAGTAAAGTAAGGGTTGACAGTGGATTAGTTAAAGTCAACTTAGTTATTAGTTTTTGTATAAAGAAAGCAAATTAAGGGTTGACCGTCGATTAGTTAATGTCAACTTTGTTATTGGTATTTTTATGTAGAAAACCAAGTAAGGAATGATCGTAAATTAGTTAAAGTCAACTTCGTTATTAGTGTATGCATATAGAAAGTCAAGTAAGGGTTGACCATTGATTAGTCAAATCCAAACATTTTTATTTTTATTTATATATACTAATTTAAATAAAGGGTGACTGTTAATTAGTTAAAGTCAACTTGGTCCTTAGTGTTTATATATTGAAAGTCAAGTAAGGTTTGACCGCTGATTAGTCAAATACATGCTAGCAATTAGTGTTTATATATTGAAAATCAAGTAGGGTTTTACCAATGAGTAGTCCAAGTTAACCTAGTTATTAGTGTTTGTATATAGAAAGTCAAATAAGGGTTAATCTTGGATTAGTTATAGTCAACTTAGTTATTAGTATTTGTATATAGTAAACAAATTAAGTGTTGACCGTCGATTACTTAAAGTCAACTTTGTTATTATTATTTGTACGTAAAATGCCAAGTAAGGGTTGGTCGTGGATTAGTGAAAGTCAACTTTGTATTAGTATTTGTGTATAGAATGTCAAGTTAGGGTTGGTTGTCTATTGGTTAAATTCAACTTAGTTATTAGTGCTTGCATATAGAAAGTCAAATAAGGGTCAACCGTGGATTAGTTAAAGTCAACTTAGTTCTTAGTGTTTGTATGTTGAAAGCAAAGTAAGGGTTGACCGTCGATTAGTTAAAGTCAACTCTGTTATTAGTGTTCTTATGTAGAAAGTCAAGTAAGGGTTAACCGTGGATTAGTTAAAGTCAATTTTGTTATTAGTGTTTGTATATTGAAAGTCAAATAATGGTTGACCATAAATTAGTCAAGTTCAACATTTTTATTTGTATTTATATATATTAATTCAAATAAAGTTTCAACATTAATTAGTTAAAGGTAACTTAGTTATTAGTGTTTATATATTGAAAGTTAAGTAATGGTTGACCGTTGATTATATAAATTCAACCAAGTTATTAGTGTTTGTATATTGAAAGTAAAGTAAGGGTTGACAGTGGATTAGTTAAAGTCAACTTAGTTATTAGTTTTTGTATAAAGAAAGCAAATTAAGGGTTGACCGTCGATTAGTTAATGTCAACTTTGTTTTTGGTATTTTTATGTAGAAAACCAAGTAAGGATTGATCGTAAATTAGTTAAAGTCAACTTCGTTATTAGTGTATGCATATAGAAAGTCAAGTAAGGGGTGATCGTGGATTAGTCAAAGCCAAACATTCTTATTTTTATTTATATATACTAATTTAAGTAAAGTGTGACTGTTAATTAGTTAAAGTCAACTTGGTTATTAGTGTTTATATATTGAAAGTCAAGTAAGGTTTGACCATTGATTAGTCAAATACACGCTAGCAATTAGTGTTTATATATTGAAAATCAAGTAGGGTTTTACCATTGAGTAGTCAAAGTTAACCTAGTTATTAGTGTTTGTATATAGAAAGTCAAGTAAGGGTTAATCTTGGATTAGTTGTAGTCAACTTAGGTATTAGTTTTTGTATATAGAAAACAAATTAAGGGCTGACCGTCGATTACTTAAAGTCAACTTTGTTATTAATATTTGTACGTAAAATGCCAAGTTAGGGCTGACCGTGGATTAGTTAAAGTCAACTTTGTTACTGGTATTTGTATGTAGAAATTCAAGTTAGGATTGGCTGTGTATTGGTTAAAGTCAACTTAGTTATTAGTGTTTGCATATAAAAAGTCAAGTAAGAGTCAACCGTGGATTAGTTAAAGTCAACTTAGTTCTTAGTGTTTGTATATTGAAAGCAAAGTAAGGGTTGACCGTCGATTAGTTAAAGTCAACTATGCTATTAGTGTTTTTATGTAGAAAGTCAAGTAAGGGTTAACTGTGGATTAGTTAAAGTCAATTTTGTTATTAGTGTTTGTATATTGAAAGTCAAATAAGGGTTGACCATAAATTAGTCAAGTTCAACATTTTTATTTGTATTTATATATATTAATTGAAATAAAGTTTGACCATTA
The DNA here is from genome assembly GCA_037428765.1 of Rubia yunnanensis. NCBI lineage: Eukaryota > Viridiplantae > Streptophyta > Magnoliopsida > Gentianales > Rubiaceae > Rubia > Rubia yunnanensis. The sequence continues at coordinate 24,255,920 of CM075066.1, forward strand.
ATTAGTTAAAGGTAACTTAGTTATTAGTGTTTATATATTGAAAGTTAAGTAATGGTTGACCGTTGATTATTTAAATTCAACCAAGTTATTAGTGTTTGTATATTGAAAGTAAAGTAAGGGATGACAGTGAATTAGTTAAAGTCAACTTAGTTATTAGTTTTTGTATAAAGAAAGCAAATTAAGGGTTGACCGTCGATTAGTTAATGTCAACTTTGTTATTGGTATTTTTATGTAGAAAACCAAGTAAGGAATGATCGTAAATTAGTTAAAGTCAACTTCGTTATTAGTGTATGCATATAGAAAGTCAAGTAAGGGTTGACCGTTGATTAGTCAAAGCCAAACATTTTTATTTTCATTTATATATGCTAATTTAAATAAAGTGTGACTGTTAATTAGTTATAGTCAACTTGGTTATTAGGGTTTATATATTGAAAGTCAAGTAAGGTTTGACGGTTGATTAGTCAAATAAACACTAGAAATTAGTGTTTATATATTGAAAGTCAAGTAAGGTTTTACCATTGAGTAGTCAAAGTTAACCTAGTTATTAGTGTTTTTATATAGAAAATCAAGTAAGGGTTAATCTTGGATTAGTTATAGCCAACGTAGTTATTAGTTTTTGTATATAGAAAAAAAATTAAGGGCTGACCGTCGATTACTTAAAGTCAACTTTGTTATTAATATTTGTACGTAAAATGCCAAGTTAGGGCTGACCGTGGATTAGTTAAAGTCAATGTAGAAATTCAAGTTAGGATTGGCTGTGTATTGGTTAAAGTCAACTTAGTTATTAGTGTTTGCATATAAAAAGTCAAGTAAGGGTCAACCGTGGATTAGTTAAAGTCAACTTAGTTCTTAGTGTTTGTATATTGAAAGCAAAGTAAGGGTTGACCGTCGATTAGTTAAAGTCAACTATGTTATTAGTGTTTTTATGTAGAAAGTCAAGTAAGGGTTAATCGTGGATTAGTTAAAGTCAATTTTGTTATTAGTGTTTGTATATTGAAAGTCAAATAAGGGTTGACCATAAATTAGTCAAGTTCAACATTTTTATTTGTATTTATATATATTAATTGAAATAAAGTTTGACCATTAATTAGTTAAAGGTAACTTAGTTATTAGTGTTTATATATTGAAAGTTAAGTAATGGTTGACCGTTGATTATTTAAATTGAACCAAGTTATTAGTGTTTGTATATTGAAAGTAAAGTAAGGGTTGACAGTGGATTAGTTAAAGTCAACTTAGTTATTAGTTTTTGTATAAAGAAAGCAAATTAAGGGTTGACCGTCGATTAGTTAATGTCAACTTTGTTATTGGTATTTTTATGTAGAAAACCAAGTAAGGATTGATCGTAAATTAGTTAAAGTCAACTTCGTTATTAGTGTATGCATATAGAAAGTCAAGTAAGGGTTGACCGTTGATTAGTCAAAGCCAAACATTTTTATTTTTATTTATATATACTAATTTAAATAAAGGGTGACTGTTAATTAGTTAAAGTCAACTTGGTCATTAGTGTTTATATATTGAAAGTCAAGTAAGGTTTGACCGCTGATTAGTCAAATACACGCTAGCAATTAGTGTTTATATATTGAAAAACAAGTAGGGTTTTACCAATGAGTAGTCAAAGTTAACCTAGTTATTAGTGTTTGTATATAGAAAGTCAAATAAGGGTTAATATTGGATTAGTTATAGTCAACATAGTTATTAGTATTTGTATATTGTAAACAAATTAAGTGTTGACCGTCGATTACTTAAAGTCAACTTTGTTATTATTATTTGTACGTAAAATGCCAAGTAAGGGTTGGTCGTGGATTAGTTAAAGTCAACTTTGTTATTAGTATTTGTGTATAGAATGTCAAGTTAGGGTTGGTTGTCTATTGGTTAAATTCAACTTAGTTATTAGTGCTTGCATATAGAAAGTCAAATAAGGGTCAACCGTGGATTAGTTAAAGTCAACTTAGTTCTTAGTGTTTGTATGTTGAAAGCAAAGTAAGGGTTGACCGTCGATTAGTTAAAGTCAACTCTGTTATTAGTGTTCTTATGTAGAAAGTCAAGTAAGGGTTAACCGTGGATTAGTTAAAGTCAATTTTGTTATTAGTGTTTGTATATTGAAAGTCAAATAATGGTTGACCATAAATTAGTCAAGTTCAACATTTTTATTTGTATTTATATACATTAATTCAAATAAAGTTTCAACATTAATTAGTTAAAGGTAACTTAGTTATTAGTGTTTATATATTGAAAGTTAAGTAATGGTTGACCGTTGATTATATAAATTCAACCAAGTTATTAGTGTTTGTATATTGAAAGTAAAGTAAGGGTTGACAGTGGATTAGTTAAAGTCAACTTAGTTATTAGTTTTTGTATAAAGAAAGCAAATTAAGGGTTGACCGTCGATTAGTTAATGTCAACTTTGTTTTTGGTATTTTTATGTAGAAAACCAAGTAAGGATTGATCGTAAATTAGTTAAAGTCAACTTCGTTATTAGTGTATGCATATAGAAAGTCAAGTAAGGGGTGATCGTGGATTAGTCAAAGCCAAACATTCTTATTTTTATTTATATATACTAATTTAAGTAAAGTGTGACTGTTAATTAGTTAAAGTCAACTTGGTTATTAGTGTTTATATATTGAAAGTCAAGTAAGGTTTGACCATTGATTAGTCAAATACACGCTAGCAATTAGTGTTTATATATTGAAAATCAAGTAGGGTTTTACCATTGAGTAGTCAAAGTTAACCTAGTTATTAGTGTTTGTATATAGAAAGTCAAGTAAGGGTTAATCTTGGATTAGTTGTAGTCAACTTAGGTATTAATTTTTGTATATAGAAAACAAATTAAGGGCTGACCGTCGATTACTTAAAGTCAACTTTGTTATTAATATTTGTACGTAAAATGCCAAGTTAGGGCTGACCGTGGATTAGTTAAAGTCAACTTTGTTACTAGTATTTGTATGTAGAAATTCAAGTTAGGATTGGATGTGTATTGGTTAAAGTCAACTTAGTTATTAGTGTTTGCATATAAAAAGTCAAGTAAGGGTCAACCGTGGATTAGTTAAAGTCAACTTAGTTCTTAGTGTTTGTATATTGAAAGCAAAGTAAGGGTTGACCGTCGATTAGTTAAAGTCAACTATGTTATTAGTGTTTTTATGTAGAAAGTCAAGTAAGGGTTAACCGTGGATTAGTTAAAGTCAATTTTGTTATTAGTGTTTGTATATTGAAAGTCAAATAAGGGTTGACCATAAATTAGTCAAGTTCAACATTTTTATTTGTATTTATATATATTAATTGAAATAAAGTTTGACCATTAATTAGTTAAAGGTAACTTAGTTATTAGTGTTTATATATTGAAAGTTAAGTAATGGTTGACCGTTGATTATTTAAATTGAACCAAGTTATTAGTGTTTGTATATTGAAAGTAAAGTAAGGGTTGACAGTGGATTAGTTAAAGTCAACTTAGTTATTTGTTTTTGTATAAAGAAAGCAAATTAAGGGTTGACCGTCGATTAGTTAATGTCAACTTTGTTATTGGTATTTTTATGTAGAAAACCAAGTAAGGATTGATCGTAAATTAGTTAAAGTCAACTTCGTTATTAGTGTATGCATATAGAAAGTCAAGTAAGGGTTGACCGTTGATTAGTCAAAGCCAAACATTTTTATTTTTATTTATATATACTAATTTAAATAAAGGGTGACTGTTAATTAGTTAAAGTCAACTTGGTCTTAGTGTTTATATATTGAAAGTCAAGTAAGGTTTGACCGCTGATTAGTCAAATACACGCTAGCAATTAATGTTTATATATTGAAAATCAAGTAGGGTTTTACCAATGAGTAGTCAAAGTTAACCTAGTTATTAGTGTTTGTGTATAGAAAGTCAAATAAGGGTTAATCTTGGATTGGTTATAGTCAACTTAGTTATTAGTATTTGTATATAGTAAACAAATTAAGTGTTGACCGTCGATTACTTAAAGTCAACTTTGTTATTATTATTTGTACGTAAAATGCCAAGTAAGGGTTGGTCGTGGATTAGTTAAAGTCAACTTTGTTATTAGTATTTGTGTATAGAATGTCAAGTTAGGGTTGGTTGTCTATTGGTTAAATTCAACTTAGTTATTAGTGCTTGCATATACAAAGTCAAATAAGGGTCAACCGTGGATTAGTAAAAGTCAACTTAGTTATTAGTGTTTGTATGTTGAAAACAAAGTAAGGGTTGACCGTCGATTAGTTAAAGTCCACTCTGTTATTAGTGTTCTTATGTAGAAAGTCAAGTTAGGGTTAACCGTGGATTAGTTAAAGTCAATTTTGTTATTAGTGTTTGTATATTGAAAGTCAAATAATGGTTGACCATAAATTAGTCAAGTTCAACATTTTTATTTGTATTTATATATATTAATTCAAATAAAGTTTCAACATTAATTAGTTAAAGGTAACTTAGTTATTAGTGTTTATATATTGAAAGTTAAGTAATGGTTGACCGTTGATTATTTAAATTCAACCAAGTTATTAGTGTTTGTATATTGAAAGTAAAGTAAGGGTTGACAGTGGATTAGTTAAAGTCAACTTAGTTATTAGTTTTTGTATAAAGAAAGCAAATTAAGGGTTGACCGTCGATTAGTTAATGTCAACTTTTTTTTTGGTATTTTTATGTAGAAAACCAAGTAAGGATTGATCGTAAATTAGTTAAAGTCAACTTCGTTATTAGTGTATGCATATAGAAAGTCAAGTAAGGGGTGATCGTGGATTAGTCAAAGCCAAACATTCTTATTTTTATTTATATATACTAATTTAAGTAAAGTGTGACTGTTAATTAGTTAAAGTCAACTTGGTTATTAGTGTTTATATATTGAAAGTCAAGTAAGGTTTGACCATTGATTAGTCAAATACACGCTAGCAATTAGTGTTTATATATTGAAAATCAAGTAGGGTTTTACCATTGAGTAGTCAAAGTTAACCTAGTTATTAGTGTTTGTATATAGAAAGTCAAGTAAGGGTTAATCTTGGATTAGTTGTAGTCAACTTAGGTATTAGTTTTTGTATATAGAAAACAAATTAAGGGCTGACCGTCGATTACTTAAAGTCAACTTTGTTATTAATATTTGTACGTAAAATGCCAAGTTAGGGCTGACCGTGGATTAGTTAGAGTCAACTTTGTTACTAGTATTTGTATGTAGAAATTCAAGTTAGGATTGGCTGTGTATTGGTTAAAGTCAACTTAGTTATTAGTGTTTGCATATAAAAAGTCAAGTAAGGGTCAACCGTGGATTAGTTAAAGTCAACTTAGTTCTTAGTGTTAGTATATTGAAAGCAAAGTAAGGGTTGACCGTCGATTAGTTAAAGTCAACTATGTTATTAGTGTTTTTATGTAGAAAGTCAAGTAAGGGTTTACCGTGGATTAGTTAAAGTCAATTTTGTTATTAGTGTTTGTATATTGAAAGTCAAATAAGGGTTGACCATAAATTAGTCAAGTTCAACATTTTTATTTGTATTTATATATATTAATTGAAATAAAGTTTGACCATTAATTAGTTAAAGGTAACTTAGTTATTAGTGTTTATATATTGAAAGTTAAGTAATGGTTGACCGTTGATTATTTAAATTCAACCAAGTTATTAGTGTTTGTATATTGAAAGTAAAGTAAGGGTTGACAGTGGATTAGTTAAAGTCAACTTAGTTATTAGTTTTTGTATAAAGAAAGCAAATTAAGGGTTGACCGTCGATTAGTTAATGTCAACTTTGTTTTTGGTATTTTTATGTAGAAAACCAAGTAAGGATTGATCGTAAATTAGTTAAAGTCAACTTCGTTATTAGTGTATGCATATAGAAAGTCAAGTAAGGGGTGATCGTGGATTAGTCAAAGCCAAACATTCTTATTTTTATTTATATATACTAATTTAAGTAAAGTGTGACTGTTAATTAGTTAAAGTCAACTTGGTTATTAGTGTTTATATATTGAATGTCAAGTAAGGTTTGACCGCTGATTAGTCAAATACACGCTAGCAATTAGTGTTTATATATTGAAAATCAAGTAGGGTTTTACCATTGAGTAGTCAAAATTAACCAAGTTATTAGTGTTTGTATATAGAAAGTCAAGTAAGGGTTAATCTTGGATTAGTTGTAGTCAACTTAGGTATTAGTTTTTGTATATAGAAAACAAGTTAAGGGCTGACCGTCGATTACTTAAAGTCAACTTTGTTATTAATATTTGTACGTAAAATGCCAAGTTAGGGCTGACCGTGGATTAGTTAAAGTCAACTTTGTTACTAGTATTTGTATGTAGAAATTCAAGTTAGGATTGGCTGTGTATTGGTTAAAGTCAACTTAGTTATTAGTGTTTGCATATAAAAAGTCAAGTAAGAGTCAACCGTGGATTAGTTAAAGTCAACTTAGTTCTTAGTGTTTGTATATTGAAAGCAAAGTAAGGGTTGACCGTCGATTAGTTAAAGTCAACTATGTTATTAGTGTTTTTATGTAGAAAGTCAAGTAAGGGTTAACCGTGGATTAGTTAAAGTCAATTTTGTTATTAGTGTTTGTATATTGAAAGTCAAATAAGGGTTGACCATAAATTAGTCAAGTTCAACATTTTTATTTGTATTTATATATATTAATTGAAATAAAGTTTGACCATTAATTAGTTAAAGGTAACTTAGTTATTAGTGTTTATATATTGAAAGTTAAGTAATGGTTGACCGTTGATTATTTAAATTGAACCAAGTTATTAGTGTTTGTATATTGAAAGTAAAGTAAGGGTTGACAGTGGATTAGTTAAAGTCAACTTAGTTATTAGTTTTTGTATAAAGAAAGCAAATTAAGGGTTGACCGTCGATTAGTTAATGTCAACTTTGTTATTGGTATTTTTATGTAGAAAACCAAGTAAGGATTGATCGTAAATTAGTTAAAGTCAACTTCGTTATTAGTGTATGCATATAGAAAGTCAAGTAAGGGTTGACCGTTGATTAGTCAAAGCCAAACATTTTTATTTTTATTTATATATACTAATTTAAATAAAGGGTGACTGTTAATTAGTTAAAGTCAACTTGGTCCTTAGTGTTTATATATTGAAAGTCAAGTAAGGTTTGACCGCTGATTAGTCAAATACATGCTAGCAATTAGTGTTTATATATTGAAAATCAAGTAGGGTTTTACCAATGAGTAGTCCAAGTTAACCTAGTTATTAGTGTTTGTATATAGAAAGTCAAATAAGGGTTAATCTTGGATTAGTTATAGTCAACTTAGTTATTAGTATTTGTATATAGTAAACAAATTAAGTGTTGACCGTCGATTACTTAAAGTCAACTTTGTTATTATTATTTGTACGTAAAATGCCAAGTAAGGGTTGGTCGTGGATTAGTGAAAGTCAACTTTGTTATTAGTATTTGTGTATAGAATGTCAAGTTAGGGTTGGTTGTCTATTGGTTAAATTCAACTTAGTTATTAGTGCTTGCATATAGAAAGTCAAATAAGGGTCAACCGTGGATTAGTTAAAGTCAACTTAGTTCTTAGTGTTTGTATGTTGAAAGCAAAGTAAGGGTTGACCGTCGATTAGTTAAAGTCAACTCTGTTATTAGTGTTCTTATGTAGAAAGTCAAGTAAGGGTTAACCGTGGATTAGTTAAAGTCAATTTTGTTATTAGTATTTGTATATTGAAAGTCAAATAATGGTTGACCATAAATTAGTCAAGTTCAACATTTTTATTTGTATTTATATATATTAATTCAAATAAAGTTTCAACATTAATTAGTTAAAGGTAACTTAGTTATTAGTGTTTATATATTGAAAGTTAAGTAATGGTTGACCGTTGATTATTTAAATTCAACCAAGTTATTAGTGTTTGTATATTGAAAGTAAAGTAAGGGTTGACAGTGGATTAGTTAAAGTCAACTTAGTTATTAGTTTTTGTATAAAGAAAGCAAATTAAGGGTTGACCGTCGATTAGTTAATGTCAACTTTGTTTTTGGTATTTTTATGTAGAAAACCAAGTAAGGATTGATCGTAAATTAGTTAAAGTCAACTTCGTTATTAGTGTATGCATATAGAAAGTCAAGTAAGGGGTGATCGTGGATTAGTCAAAGCCAAACATTCTTTTTTTTATTTATATATACTAATTTAAGTAAAGTGTGACTGTTAATTAGTTAAAGTCAACTTGGTTATTAGTGTTTATATATTGAAAGTCAAGTAAGGTTTGACCATTGATTAGTCAAATACACGCTAGCAATTAGTGTTTATATATTGAAAATCAAGTAGGGTTTTACCATTGAGTAGTCAAAGTTAACCTAGTTATTAGTGTTTGTATATAGAAAGTCAAGTAAGGGTTAATCTTGGATTAGTTGTAGTCAACTTAGGTATTAGTTTTTGTATATAGAAAACAAATTAAGGGCTGACCGTCGATTACTTAAAGTCAACTTTGTTATTAATATTTGTACGTAAAATGCCAAGTTAGGGCTGACCGTGGATTAGTTAAAGTCAACTTTGTTACTAGTATTTGTATGTAGAAATTCAAGTTAGGATTGGCTGTGTATTGGTTAAAGTCAACTTAGTTATTAGTGTTTGCATATAAAAAGTCAAGTAAGGGTCAACCGTGGATTAGTTAAAGTCAACTTAGTTCTTAGTGTTTGTATATTGAAAGCAAAGTAAGGGTTGACCGTCGATTAGTTGAAGTCAACTATGTTATTAGTGTTTTTATGTAGAAAGTCAAGTAAGGGTTAACCGTGGATTAGTTAAAGTCAATTTTGTTATTAGTGTTTGTATATTGAAAGTCAAATAAGGGTTGACCATAAATTAGTCAAGTTCAACATTTTTATTTGTATTTATATATATTAATTGAAATAAAGTTTGACCATTAATTAGTTAAAGGTAACTTAGTTATTAGTGTTTATATATTGAAAGTTAAGTAATGGTTGACCGTTGATTATTTAAATTGAACCAAGTTATTAGTGTTTGTATATTGAAAGTAAAGTAAGGGTTGACAGTGGATTAGTTATAGTCAACTTAGTTATTAGTTTTTGTATAAAGAAAGCAAATTAAGGGTTGACCGTCGATTAGTTAATGTCAACTTTGTTATTGGTATTTTTATGTAGAAAACCAAGTAAGGATTGATCGTAAATTAGTTAAAGTCAACTTCGTTATTAGTGTATGCATATAGAAAGTCAAGTAAGGGGTGATCGTGGATTAGTCAAAGCCAAACATTCTTATTTTTATTTATATATACTAATTTAAGTAAAGTGTGACTGTTAATTAGTTAAAGTCAACTTGGTTATTAGTGTTTATATATTGAAAGTCAAGTAAGGTTTGACCATTGATTAGTCAAATACACGCTAGCAATTAGTGTTTATATATTGAAAATCAAGTAGGGTTTTACCATTGAGTAGTCAAAGTTAACCTAGTTATTAGTGTTTGTATATAGAAAGTCAAGTAAGGGTTAATCTTGGATTAGTTGTAGTCAACTTAGGTATTAGTTTTTGTATATAGAAAATAAATTAAGGGCTGACCGTCGATTACTTAAAGTCAACTTTGTTATTAATATTTGTACGTAAAATGCCAAGTTAGGGCTGACCGTGGATTAGTTAAAGTCAACTTTGTTACTGGTATTTGTATGTAGAAATTCAAGTTAGGATTGGCTGTGTATTGGTTAAAGTCAACTTAGTTATTAGTGTTTGCATATAAAAAGTCAAGTAAGAGTCAACCGTGGATTAGTTAAAGTCAACTTAGTTCTTAGTGTTTGTATATTGAAAGCAAAGTAAGGGTTGACCGTCGATTAGTTAAAGTCAACTATGTTATTAGTGTTTTTATGTAGAAAGTCAAGTAAGGGTTAACCGTGGATTAGTTAAAGTCAATTTTGTTATTAGTGTATGCATATTGAAAGTCAAATAAGGGTTGACCATAAATTAGTCAAGTTCAACATTTTTATTTGTATTTATATATATTAATTGAAATAAAGTTTGACCATTAATTAGTTAAAGGTAACTTAGTTATTAGTGTTTATATATTGAAAGTTAAGTAATGGTTGACCGTTGATTATTTAAATTGAACCAAGTTATTAGTGTTTGTATATTGAAAGTAAAGTAAGGGTTGACAGTGGATTAGTTAAAGTCAACTTAGTTATTTGTTTTTGTATAAAGAAAGCAAATTAAGGGTTGACCGTCGATTAGTTAATGTCAACTTTGTTATTGGTATTTTTATGTAGAAAACCAAGTAAGGATTGATCGTAAATTAGTTAAAGTCAACTTCGTTATTAGTGTATGCATATAGAAAGTCAAGTAAGGGTTGACCGTTGATTAGTCAAAGCCAAACATTTTTATTTTTATTTATATATACTAATTTAAATAAAGGGTGACTGTTAATTAGTTAAAGTCAACTTGGTCATTAGTGTTTATATATTTAAAGTCAATTAAGGTTTGACCGCTGATTAGTCAAATACACGCTAGCAATTAGTGTTTATATATTGAAAATCAAGTAGGGTTTTACCAATGAGTAGTTAAAGTTAACCTAGTTATTAGTGTTTGTATATAGAAAGTCAAATAAGGGTTAATCTTGGATTAGTTATAGTCAACTTAGTTATTAGTATTTGTACATAGTAAACAAATTAAGTGTTGACCGTCGATTACTTAAAGTCAACTTTGTTATTATTATTTGTACGTAAAATGCCAAGTAAGGGTTGGTCGTGGATTAGTTAAAGTCAACTTTGTTATTAGTATTTGTGTATAGAATGTCAAGTTAGGATTGGTTGTCTATTGGTTAAATTCAACTTAGTTATTAGTGCTTGCATATAGAAAGTCAAATAAGGGTCAACCGTGGATTAGTTAAAGTCAACTTAGTTCTTAGTGTTTGTATGTTGAAAGCAAAGTAAGGGTTGACCGTCGATTAGTTAAAGTCAACTCTGTTATTAGTGTTCTTATGTAGAAAGTCAAGTAAGGGTTAACCGTGGATTAGTTAAAGTCAATTTTGTTATTAGTGTTTGTATATTGAAAGTCAAATAATGGTTGACCATAAATTAGTCAAGTTCAACATTTTTATTTGTATTTATATATATTAATTCAAATAAAGTTTCAACATTAATTAGTTAAAGGTAACTTAGTTATTAGTGTTTATATATTGAAAGTTAAGTAATGGTTGACCGTTGATTATTTAAATTGAACCAAGTTATTAGTGTTTGTATATTGAAAGTAAAGTAAGGGTTGACAGTGGATTAGTTAAAGTCAACTTAGTTATTAGTTTTTGTATAAAGAAAGCAAATTAAGGGTTGACCGTCGATTAGTTAATGTCAACTTTGTTATTGGTATTTTTATGTAGAAAACCAAGTAAGGATTGATCGTAAATTAGTTAAAGTCAAATTCGTTATTAGTGTATGCATATAGAAAGTCAAGTAAGGGTTGACCGTTGATTAGTCAAAGCCAAACATTTTTATTTTTATTTATATATACTAATTTAAATAAAGGGTGACTGTTAATTAGTTAAAGTCAACTTGGTCATTAGTGTTTATATATTGAAAGTCAAGTAAGGTTTGACCGCTGATTAGTCAAATACACGCTAGCAATTAGTGTTTATATATTGAAAATCAAGTAGGGTTTTACCAATGAGTAGTCAAAGTTAACCTAGTTATTAGTGTTTGTATATAGAAAGTCAAATAAGGGTTAATCTTGGATTAGTTATAGTCAACTTAGTTATTAGTATTTGTATATAGTAAACAAATTAAGTGTTGACCGTCGATTACTTAAAGTCAACTTTGTTATTATTATTTGTACGTAAAATGCCAAGTAAGGGTTGGTCGTGGATTAGTTAAAGTCAACTTTGTTATTAGTATTTGTGTATAGAATGTCAAGTTAGGGTTGGTTGTCTATTGGTTAAATTCAACTTAGTTATTAGTGCTTGCATATAGAAAGTCAAATAAGGGTCAACCGTGGATTAGTTAAAGTCAACTTAGTTCTTAGTGTTTGTATGTTGAAAGCAAAGTAAGGGTTGACCGTCGATTAGTTAAAGTCAACTCTGTTATTAGTGTTCTTATGTAGAAAGTCAAGTAAGGGTTAACCGTGGATTAGTTAAAGTCAATTTTGTTATTAGTGTTTGTATATTGAAAGTCAAATAATGGTTGACCATAAATTAGTCAAGTTCAACATTTTTATTTGTATTTATATATATTAATTCAAATAAAGTTTCAACATTAATTAGTTAAAGGTAACTTAGTTATTAGTGTTTATATATTGAAAGTTAAGTAATGGTTGACCGTTGATTATTTAAATTGAACCAAGTTATTAGTGTTTGTATATTGAAAGTAAAGTAAGGGTTGACAGTGGATTAGTTATAGTCAACTTAGTTATTAGTTTTTGTATAAAGAAAGCAAATTAAGGGTTGACCGTCGATTAGTTAATGTCAACTTTGTTATTGGTATTTTTATGTAGAAAACCAAGTAAGGATTGATCGTAAATTAGTTAAAGTCAACTTCGTTATTAGTGTATGCATATAGAAAGTCAAGTAAGGGGTGATCGTGGATTAGTCAAAGCCAAACATTCTTATTTTTATTTATATATACTAATTTAAGTAAAGTGTGACTGTTAATTAGTTAAAGTCAACTTGGTTATTAGTGTTTATATATTGAAAGTCAAGTAAGGTTTGACCATTGATTAGTCAAATACACGCTAGCAATTAGTGTTTATATATTGAAAATCAAGTAGGGTTTTACCATTGAGTAGTCAAAGTTAACCTAGTTATTAGTGTTTGTATATAGAAAGTCAAGTAAGGGTTAATCTTGGATTAGTTGTAGTCAACTTAGGTATTAGTTTTTGTATATAGAAAATAAATTAAGGGCTGACCGTCGATTACTTAAAGTCAACTTTGTTATTAATATTTGTACGTAAAATGCCAAGTTAGGGCTGACCGTGGATTAGTTAAAGTCAACTTTGTTACTGGTATTTGTATGTAGAAATTCAAGTTAGGATTGGCTGTGTATTGGTTAAAGTCAACTTAGTTATTAGTGTTTGCATATAAAAAGTCAAGTAAGAGTCAACCGTGGATTAGTTAAAGTCAACTTAGTTCTTAGTGTTTGTATATTGAAAGCAAAGTAAGGGTTGACCGTCGATTAGTTAAAGTCAACTATGTTATTAGTGTTTTTATGTAGAAAGTCAAGTAAGGGTTAACCGTGGATTAGTTAAAGTCAATTTTGTTATTAGTGTATGCATATTGAAAGTCAAATAAGGGTTGACCATAAATTAGTCAAGTTCAACATTTTTATTTGTATTTATATATATTAATTGAAATAAAGTTTGACCATTAATTAGTTAAAGGTAACTTAGTTATTAGTGTTTATATATTGAAAGTTAAGTAATGGTTGACCGTTGATTATTTAAATTGAACCAAGTTATTAGTGTTTGTATATTGAAAGTAAAGTAAGGGTTGACAGTGGATTAGTTAAAGTCAACTTAGTTATTTGTTTTTGTATAAAGAAAGCAAATTAAGGGTTGACCGTCGATTAGTTAATGTCAACTTTGTTATTGGTATTTTTATGTAGAAAACCAAGTAAGGATTGATCGTAAATTAGTTAAAGTCAACTTCGTTATTAGTGTATGCATATAGAAAGTCAAGTAAGGGTTGACCGTTGATTAGTCAAAGCCAAACATTTTTATTTTTATTTATATATACTAATTTAAATAAAGGGTGACTGTTAATTAGTTAAAGTCAACTTGGTCATTAGTGTTTATATATTTAAAGTCAATTAAGGTTTGACCGCTGATTAGTCAAATACACGCTAGCAATTAGTGTTTATATATTGAAAATCAAGTAGGGTTTTACCAATGAGTAGTTAAAGTTAACCTAGGTTATTAGTGTTTGTATATAGAAAGTCAAATAAGGGTTAATCTTGGATTAGTTATAGTCAACTTAGTTATTAGTATTTGTACATAGTAAACAAATTAAGTGTTGACCGTCGATTACTTAAAGTCAACTTTGTTATTATTATTTGTACGTAAAATGCCAAGTAAGGGTTGGTCGTGGATTAGTTAAAGTCAACTTTGTTATTAGTATTTGTGTATAGAATGTCAAGTTAGGATTGGTTGTCTATTGGTTAAATTCAACTTAGTTATTAGTGCTTGCATATAGAAAGTCAAATAAGGGTCAACCGTGGATTAGTTAAAGTCAACTTAGTTCTTAGTGTTTGTATGTTGAAAGCAAAGTAAGGGTTGACCGTCGATTAGTTAAAGTCAACTCTGTTATTAGTGTTCTTATGTAGAAAGTCAAGTAAGGGTTAACCGTGGATTAGTTAAAGTCAATTTTGTTATTAGTGTTTGTATATTGAAAGTCAAATAATGGTTGACCATAAATTAGTCAAGTTCAACATTTTTATTTGTATTTATATATATTAATTCAAATAAAGTTTCAACATTAATTAGTTAAAGGTAACTTAGTTATTAGTGTTTATATATTGAAAGTTAAGTAATGGTTGACCGTTGATTATTTAAATTGAACCAAGTTATTAGTGTTTGTATATTGAAAGTAAAGTAAGGGTTGACAGTGGATTAGTTAAAGTCAACTTAGTTATTAGTTTTTGTATAAAGAAAGCAAATTAAGGGTTGACCGTCGATTAGTTAATGTCAACTTTGTTATTGGTATTTTTATGTAGAAAACCAAGTAAGGATTGATCGTAAATTAGTTAAAGTCAAATTCGTTATTAGTGTATGCATATAGAAAGTCAAGTAAGGGTTGACCGTTGATTAGTCAAAGCCAAACATTTTTATTTTTATTTATATATACTAATTTAAATAAAGGGTGACTGTTAATTAGTTAAAGTCAACTTGGTCATTAGTGTTTATATATTGAAAGTCAAGTAAGGTTTGACCGCTGATTAGTCAAATACACGCTAGCAATTAGTGTTTATATATTGAAAATCAAGTAGGGTTTTACCAATGAGTAGTCAAAGTTAACCTAGTTATTAGTGTTTGTATATAGAAAGTCAAATAAGGGTTAATCTTGGATTAGTTATAGTCAACTTAGTTATTAGTATTTGTATATAGTAAACAAATTAAGTGTTGACCGTCGATTACTTAAAGTCAACTTTGTTATTATTATTTGTACGTAAAATGCCAAGTAAGGGTTGGTCGTGGATTAGTTAAAGTCAACTTTGTTATTAGTATTTGTGTATAGAATGTCAAGTTAGGGTTGGTTGTCTATTGGTTAAATTCAACTTAGTTATTAGTGCTTGCATATAGAAAGTCAAATAAGGGTCAACCGTGGATTAGTTAAAGTCAACTTAGTTCTTAGTGTTTGTATGTTGAAAGCAAAGTAAGGGTTGACCGTCGATTAGTTAAAGTCAACTCTGTTATTAGTGTTCTTATGTAGAAAGTCAAGTAAGGGTTAACCGTGGATTAGTTAAAGTCAATTTTGTTATTAGTGTTTGTATATTGAAAGTCAAATAATGGTTGACCATAAATTAGTCAAGTTCAACATTTTTATTTGTATTTATATATATTAATTCAAATAAAGTTTCAACATTAATTAGTTAAAGGTAACTTAGTTATTAGTGTTTATATATTGAAAGTTAAGTAATGGTTGACCGTTGATTATTTAAATTCAACCAAGTTATTAGTGTTTGTATATTGAAAGTAAAGTAAGGCTTGACAGTGGATTAGTTAAAGTCAACTTAGTTATTAGTTTTTGTATAAAGAAAGCAAATTAAGGGTTGACCGTCGATTAGTTAATGTCAACTTTGTTTTTGGTATTTTTATGTAGAAAACCAAGTAAGGATTGATCGTAAATTAGTTAAAGTCAACTTCGTTATTAGTGTATGCATATAGAAAGTCAAGTAAGGGGTGATCGTGGATTAGTCAAAGCCAAACATTCTTATTTTTATTTATATATACTAATTTAAGTAAAGTGTGACTGTTAATTAGTTAAAGTCAACTTGGTTATTAGTGTTTATATATTGAAAGTCAAGTAAGGTTTGACCATTGATTAGTCAAATACACGCTAGCAATTAGTGTTTATATATTGAAAATCAAGTAGGGTTTTACCATTGAGTAGTCAAAGTTAACCTAGTTATTAGTGTTTGTATATAGAAAGTCTAGTAAGGGTTAATCTTGGATTAGTTATAGTCAACTTAGTTATTAGTTTTTCTATATAGAAAACAAATTAAGTGCTGACCGTCGTTTACTTAAAGTCAACTTTGTTATTAATATTTGTACGTAAAATGCCAAGTTAGGGCTGACCGTGGATTAGTTAAAGTCAACTTTGTTATTCGTGTTTGTATGTAGAAATTCAAGTTAGGTTTGACTGTTTATTGGTTAAAGTCAACTTAGTTATTAGTGTTTGCATATAAAAAGTCAAGTAAGGGTGAACCGTGGATTAGTTAAAGTCAACTTAGTTCTTAGTGCTTGTATATTGAAAGCAAAGTAAGGGTTAACCGTCGATTAGCTAACGTCAACTCTGTTATTAATGTTCTTATGTAGAAAGTCAAGTAAGGGTTAACCGTGGATTAGTTAAAGTCAATTTTGTTATTAGTTTTTGTATATTGAAAGTCAAATAAGGGTTGACTATAAATTAGTCAAGTTCAACATTTTTATTTGTATTTATATATATTAATTGAAATAAAGTTTGACCATTAATTAGTTAAAGGTAACTTAGTTATTAGTGTTTATATATTGAAAGTTAAGTAATGGTTGACCGTTGATTATTTAAATTGAACCAAGTTATTAGTGTTTGTATATTGAAAGTAAAGTAAGGGTTGACAGTGGATTAGTTAAAGTCAACTTAGTCATTAGTTTTTGTATAAAGAAAGCAAATTAAGGGTTGACCGTCGATTAGTTAATGTCAACTTTGTTATTGGTATTTTTATGTAGAAAACCAAGTAAGGAATGATCGTAAATTAGTTAAAGTCAACTTCGTTATTAGTGTATGCATATAGAAAGCCAAGTAAGGGTTGACCGTTGATTAGTCAAAGCCAAACATTTTTATTTTTATTTATATATGCTAATTTAATTAAAGTGTGACTGTTAATTAGTTAAAGTCAACTTGGTTATTAGTGTTCCTATATTGAAAGTCAAGTAAGGTTTGACCGTTGATTAGTCAAATACACGCTAGCAATTAGTGTTTATATATTGAAAATCAAGTAGGGTTTTACCAATGAGTAGTCAAAGTTAACCTAGTTATTAGTGTTTGTATATAGAAAGTCAAATAAGGGTTAATCTTGGATTAGTTATAGTCAACTTAGTTATTAGTATTTGTATATAGTAAACAAATTAAGTGTTGACCGTCGATTACTTAAAGTCAACTTTGTTATTATTATTTGTACGTAAAATGACAAGTAAGGGTTGGTCGTGGATTAGTTAAAGTTAACTTTGTTATTAGTATTTGTATATAGAAAGTCGAGTTAGGGTTGACTGTTTATTAGCTAAAGTTAACTTAGTTATTAGTGTTTGCATATAAAAAGTCAAGTAAGGGTCAACCGTGGATTAGTTAAAGTCAACTTAGTTCTTAGTGTTTGCATATTGAAAGCAAAGTAAGGGTTGACCGTCGATTAGTTAAAGTCAACTCTGTTATTAGTGTTTTTATGTACAAAGTCAAGTGAGGGTTAACCGTGGATTAGTTAAAGTCAATTTTGTAATTAGTGTTTGTATATTGAAAGTCAAATAAGGGTTGACCATAAATTAGTCAAGTTCAACATTTTTATTTGTATTTATATATATTAATTCAAATAAAGTTTCACCATTAATGAGTTAAAGGTAACTTAGTTATTAGTGTTTATATATTGAAAGTTAAGTAATGGTTGACCGTTGATTATTTAAATTCAACCAAGTTATTAGTGTTTGTATATTGAAAGTAAAGCAAGGGTTGACAGTGGATTAGTTAAAGTCAACTTAGTTATTAGTTTTTGTATAAAGAAAGCAAATTAAGGGTTGACCGTCGATTAGTTAATGTCAACTTTGTTATTGGTATTTTTATGTAGAAAACCAAGTAAGGATTGATCGTAAATTAGTTAAAGACAACTTCGTTATTACTGTATGCATATAGAAAGTCAAGTAAGGGTTGACCGTTGATTAGTCAAAGCCAAACATTTTTATTTTTATTTATATATGCTAACTTAAATAAAGTGTGACTGTCAATTAGTTAAAGTCAACTTGGTTATTAGTGTTTATATATTGAAAGTCAAGTAAGGTTTGACCGTTGATTAGTCAAATACACGCTAGCAATTAGTGTTTATATATTGAAAATCAAGTAGGGTTTTACCATTGAGTAGTCATATTTAACCTAGTTATTAGTGTTTGTACATAGAAATTCAAGTAAGGGTTAATCTTGGATTAGTTATAGTCAACTTAGTTATTAGTTTTTGTATATAGAAAACAAATTAAGTGTTGACCGTCGATTACTTAAAGTCAACTTTGTTATTAATATTTGTACGTAAAATGACAAGTAAGGGTTGGTCGTGGATTAGTTAAAGTTAACTTTGTTATTAGTATTTGTATATAGAAAGTCGAGTTAGGGTTGACTGTTTATTAGATAAAGTTAACTTAGTTATTAGTGTTTGCATGTAAAAAGTCAAGTAAGGGTCAACCGTGGATTAGTTAAAGTCAACTTAGTTCTTAGTGTTTGCATATTGAAAGCAAAGTAAGGGTTGACCGTCGATTAGTTAAAGTCAACTCTGTTATTAGTGTTTTTGTGTAGAAAGTCAAGTGAGGGTTAACCGTGGATTAGTTAAAGTCAATTTTGCTATTAGTTTTTGTATATTGAAAGTCAAATAAGGGTTGACCATAAATTAGTCAAGTTCAACATTTTTATTTGTATTTATATATATTAATTCAAATAAAGTTTCACCATTAATGAGTTAAAGGTAACTTAGTTATTAGTGTTTATATATTGAAAGTTAAGTAATGGTTGACCGTTGATTATTTAAATTCAACCAAGTTATTAGTGTTTGTATATTGAAAGTAAAGTAAGGGTTGACAGTGGATTAGTTAAAGTCAACTTAGTTATTAGTTTTTGTATAAAGAAAGCAAATTAAGGGTTGACCGTCGATTAGTTAATGTCAACTTTGTTATTGGTATTTTTGTGTCGAAAACCAAGTAAGGATTGATCGTAAATTAGTTAAAGACAACTTCGTTATTAGTGTATGCAAATAGAAAGCCAAGTAAGGGTTGACCGTTGATTAGTCAAAGCCAAACATTTTTATTTTCATTTATATATGCTAATTTAATTAAAGTGTGACTGTTAATCAGTTAAAGTCAACTTGGTTATTAGTGTTTATATATTGAAAGTCAAGTAAGGTTTGACCGTTGATTAGAAAATAAACCCTAGCAATTAGTGTTTATATATTGAAAGTCAAGTAGGGTTTTACCATTGAGTAGTCAAAGTTAACCTAGTTATCAGTGTTTGTATATAGAAAGTCAAGTAAGGGTTAATCTTGGATTAATTATAGTCAACTTAGTTATTAGTTTTTGTATATAGAAAACCAATTAAGTGTTGACCATCGA